>CM059422.1:40112540-42829207 GCA_030378225.1 Knoxia roxburghii | reverse complement strand
AAACCGCTAAGCCCAAACAGTAAAAACTAAAACGCTAACCGCAAACAGTAAGCCACAAACCGCTAAGCCCAAACAGTAAACCCTAAAATGCTAACCGCATACAGTCAACCACAAACCGCTAAGCCCAAACAGTAAACCCTAAAACGCTAACCGGAAACAGTAAACCCCAAACTGCTAAGCCCAAACAGTAAACCCTAAAACGATAACCGCAAACAGTAAGCCACAAACCGCTAAGCCCAAACAGTAAACCCTAAAATGCTAACCGCAAACAGTAAGCCACAAACCGCTAAGCCCAAACAGTAAACCTTAAAACGTTAACCCCATACAGTAAACCACAAAACGCTAAGCCCAAACAGTAAACCCTAAAACACTAACCGTAAACAGTAAACCACAAACCGCTAAGCCCAAACAGTAAACCCTAAAATGCTAACCGCATACAGAAAACCACAAACCGCTAAGCCCAAACAGTAAACCCTAAAACGCTAATCGCAAACAGTAAACCACATACCGCTAAGCCCAAACAGTAAACCCTAAAATGCTAACCGTAAACAGTAAACCACAAACCGCTAACCCCAAATAGTAAACCCTAAAACGCTAACCGTAAACAGTAAACCACAAACTGCTAACCCCAAACAGTAAACCCTAAAACGCTAACCGCAAACAATACACCACAAACCGCTAAGCATAAACAGTAAACCCTAAAATGATAACCGCAAATAGTAAACTCCAAACCTCTAACCCCAAACAGTAAACCCTAAAACGCTAATCGCATACAGTAAACCACAAACCGCTAACCCCATACAGTAAACACCGAACCGCCAACCCCAAACAGTAAACCCCCAATCGCTAACCCCAAATTGTAAACCACAAACTGCTAATCGCAAACAGTAAATGACAAACCACTAACCCCAAACAGTAAACCCAAAAACGCTAACCGCAAACAGTACACCACAAACCGCTATGTCCAAACAGTAAACCCTAAAACGCTAACCGCAAACAGTACACCACAAACCGCTATGTCCAAACAGTAAACCCTCTAACGCTAACCGCAAACAGTACAACACAAACCGCTAATCGTAAACAGTAAACCCTAAAACGCTAACCGCAAACAGTAAACCCCAAACCGCTAAGCCCAAACAGTAAACCCTAAAACGCTAACCGCAAACAGTAAACCATAAACCGCTAAGCCCAAACAGTAAACCCTAAAACGCTAACCGCAAACAGTACACTACAAACCGCTAAGCCCAAACAGTAAACCCTAAAACGCTAATCGCAAACAGTAAGTCACAAACCGCTAAGCCCAAACAGTAAACCCTAAAATGCTAACCGCATACAGTAAATCCCAAACCGCTAAGCCCAAACAGTAAACCCTAAAACGCTAACCGCATGCACTAAATCCCAAACCGCTAAGCCCAAACAGTAAACCCCAAACCGCTAACCCCAAACAGTAAACCACAAACCGCTAAGCCCAAACACTAAACCCCAAATCGCTAACCGCAAACAGTAAACCACAAACCGCTAAGTCCAAACAGTAAACCCTAATGCGCTAACCGCAAACAGTAAACCACAAACCGCTAAGCCCAAACAGTAAACCCTAAAACGCTAACCGCATACAGTAAACCCCAAACCGCTAAGCCCAAACAGTAAACCCTAAGACGCTAACCGTAAATAGTAAGCCACAAACCGCTAAGCCCAAACTGTAAACCCTAAAACGCTAACCGCAAACAGTAAGCCACAAACCGCTAAGTCTAAATACTAAACCCTAAAACGCTAACCGCAAAAAGTAAGCCACAAACCGCTAAGCCAAACAGTAAACCCTAAAACGCTAACCGCAAACAGTACACCACAAACCGCTAAGCCCAAACAGTAAACCCTAAAACGCTAATCGCAAACAGTAAACCCCAAATCGCTAACCCCAAACAGTAAATCCTAAAACGCTAACCGCAAACAGTAAACCCAAAACCCTATACCCTAAGACGCTAACCGCATACAGTAAACCACAAACCGCTAAGCCCAAACAGTAAATCTTAAAACGCTAACCGCATACAGTAAACCCCAAACCGCTAAGCCCAAACAGTAAACCCCAAACCGCTAACCGCAAACAGTAAACCACAAACCGCTAAGCCCAAACAGTAAACCCCAAATCGCTAACCGCAAACAGTAAACCACAAACCGCTAAGTCCAAACAGTAAACCCTAATGCGCTAACCGCAAACAGTAAACCACAAACCGCTAAGCCCAAACAGTAAACCCTAAAATGCTAACCGCATACAGTAAACCCCAAACCGCTAAGCCCAAACAGTAAACCCTAAGACGCTAACCGCAAATAGTAAACCACAAACCGCTAAGCCAAACAGTAAACCCTAAAACGCTAACCGCAAACAGTAAACCACAAACCGCTAAGCCAAACAGTAAACCCTAAAACGCTAACCGCAAACAGTACACCACAAACCGTTAAGCCCAAACAGTAAACCCTAAAACGCTAATCGCAAACAGTAAACCCCAAACCGCTAACCCCAAACAGTAAACCCTAAAATGCTAACCGCAAATAGTAAACCACAAACCGCTGAGCCCAAACAGTAAACCCTAAAACGCTAACCGCATGCAGTAAACCCCAAACCGCTAAGCCCAAACAGTAAATCCTAAAACGCTAACCGCATACAGTAAACCCCAAACCGCTAAGCAAAAACAGTAAACCCTAAAATGCTAACCGCATACAGTAAGCCACAAACCGCTAAGCCCAAACAGTAAAAACTAAAACGCTAACCGCAAACAGTAAGCCACAAACCGCTAAGCCCAAACAGTAAACCCTAAAATGCTAACCGCATACAGTCAACCACAAACCGCTAAGCCCAAACAGTAAACCCTAAAACGCTAACCGTAAACAGTAAACCCCAAACTGCTAAGCCCAAACAGTAAACCCTAAAACGATAACCGCAAACAGTAAGCCACAAACCGCTAAGCCCAAACAGTAAACCCTAAAATGCTAACCGCAAACAGTAAGCCACAAACCGCTAAGCCCAAACAGTAAACCTTAAAACGTTAACCGCATACAGTAAACCACAAAACGCTAAGCCCAAACAGTAAACCCTAAAACGCTAACCGTAAACAGTAAACCACAAACCGCTAAGCCCAAACAGTAAACCCTAAAATGCTAACCGCATACAGAAAACCACAAACCGCTAAGCCCAAACAGTAAACCCTAAAACGCTAATCGCAAACAGTAAACCACATACCGCTAAGCCCAAACAGTAAACCCTAAAACGCTAACCGTAAACAGTAAACCACAAACCGCTAAGCCCAAACAGTAAACCCTAAAATGCTAACCGCATACAGAAAACCACAAACCGCTAAGCCCAAACAGTAAACCCTAAAACGCTAATCGCAAACAGTAAACCACATACCGCTAAGCCCAAACAGTAAACCCTAAAATGCTAACCGTAAACAGTAAACCACAAACCGCTAACCCCAAATAGTAAACCCTAAAACGCTAACCGTAAACAGTAAACCACAAACTGCTAATCCCAAACAGTAAACCCTAAAACGCTAACCGCAAACAATACACCACAAACCGCTAAGCATAAACAGTAAACCCTAAAATGATAACCGCAAATAGTAAACTCCAAACCTCTAACCCCAAACAGTAAACCCTAAAACGCTAATCGCATACAGTAAACCACAAACCGCTAACCCCATACAGTAAACACCGAACCGCCAACCCCAAACAGTAAACCCCCAATCGCTAACCCCAAATTGTAAACCACAAACTGCTAATCGCAAACAGTAAATGACAAACCACTAACCCCAAACAGTAAACCCAAAAACGCTAACCGCAAACAGTACACCACAAACCGCTATGTCCAAACAGTAAACCCTAAAACGCTAACCGCAAACAGTACACCACAAACCGCTATGTCCAAACAGTAAACCCTATAACGCTAACCGCAAACAGTACAACACAAACCGCTAATCGCAAACAGTAAACCCTAAAACGCTAACCGCAAACAGTAAACCCCAAACCGCTAAGCCCAAACAGTAAACCCTAAAACGCTAACCGCAAACAGTAAACCATAAACCGCTAAGCCCAAACAGTAAACCCTAAAACGCTAACCGCAAACAGTACACTACAAACCGCTAAGCCCAAACAGTAAACCCTAAAACGCTAATCGCAAACAGTAAGTCACAAACCGCTAAGCCCAAACAGTAAACCCTAAAATGCTAACCGCATACAGTAAATCCCAAACCGCTAAGCCCAAACAGTAAACCCTAAAACGCTAACCGCATGCACTAAATCCCAAACCGCTAAGCCCAAACAGTAAACCCCAAACCGCTAACCCCAAACAGTAAACCACAAACCGCTAAGCACAAACAGTAAACCCCAAATCGCTAACCGCAAACAGTAAACCACAAACCGCTAAGTCCAAACAGTAAACCCTAATGCGCTAACCGCAAACAGTAAACCACAAACCGCTAAGCCCAAACAGTAAACCCTAAAACGCTAACCGCATACAGTAAACCCCAAACCGCTAAGCCCAAACAGTAAACCCTAAGACGCTAACCGTAAATAGTAAGCCACAAACCGCTAAGCCCAAACTGTAAACCCTAAAACGCTAACCGCAAACAGTAAGCCACAAACCGCTAAGTCTAAATAGTAAACCCTAAAACGCTAACCGCAAAAAGTAAGCCACAAACCGCTAAGCCAAACAGTAAACCCTAAAACGCTAACCGCAAACAGTACACCACAAACCGCTAAGCCCAAACAGTAAACCCTAAAACGCTAATCGCAAACAGTAAACCCCAAATCGCTAACCCCAAACAGTAAATCCTAAAACGCTAACCGCAAACAGTAAACCCAAAACCCTATACCCTAAGACGCTAACCGCATACAGTAAACCACAAACCGCTAAGCCCAAACAGTAAATCTTAAAACGCTAACCGCATACAGTAAACCCCAAACCGCTAAGCCCAAACAGTAAACCCCAAACCGCTAACCGCAAACAGTAAACCACAAACCGCTAAGCCCAAACAGTAAACCCCAAATCGCTAACCGCAAACAGTAAACCACAAACCGCTAAGTCCAAACAGTAAACCCTAATGCGCTAACCGCAAACAGTAAACCACAAACCGCTAAGCCCAAACAGTAAACCCTAAAATGCTAACCGCATACAGTAAACCCCAAACCGCTAAGCCCAAACAGTAAACCCTAAGACGCTAACCGCAAATAGTAAACCACAAACCGCTAAGCCAAACAGTAAACCCTAAAACGCTAACCGCAAACAGTAAACCACAAACCGCTAAGCCAAACAGTAAACCCTAAAACGCTAACCGCAAACAGTACACCACAAACCGTTAAGCCCAAACAGTAAACCCTAAAACGCTAATCGCAAACAGTAAACCCCAAACCGCTAACCCCAAACAGTAAACCCTAAAATGCTAACCGCAAATAGTAAACCACAAACCGCTGAGCCCAAACAGTAAACCCTAAAACGCTAACCGCATGCAGTAAACCCCAAACCGCTAAGCCCAAACAGTAAATCCTAAAACGCTAACCGCATACAGTAAACCCCAAACCGCTAAGCAAAAACAGTAAACCCTAAAATGCTAACCGCATACAGTAAGCCACAAACCGCTAAGCCCAAACAGTAAAAACTAAAACGCTAACCGCAAACAGTAAGCCACAAACCGCTAAGCCCAAACAGAAAACCCTAAAATGCTAACCGCATACAGTCAACCACAAACCGCTAAGCCCAAACAGTAAACCCTAAAACGCTAACCGTAAACAGTAAACCCCAAACTGCTAAGCCCAAACAGTAAACCCTAAAACGATAACCGCAAACAGTAAACCACAAACCGCTAAGCCCAAACAGTAAACCCTAAAATGCTAACCGCATACAGAAAACCACAAACCGCTAAGCCCAAACAGTAAACCCTAAAACGCTAATCGCAAACAGTAAACCACATACCGCTAAGCCCAAACAGTAAACCCTAAAATGCTAACCATAAACAGTAAACCACAAACCGCTAACCCCAAATAGTAAACCCTAAAACGCTAACCGTAAACAGTAAACCACAAACTGCTAACCCCAAACAGAAAACCCTAAAATGCTAACCGCATACAGTCAACCACAAACCGCTAAGCCCAAACAGTAAACCTTAAAACGTTAACCGCATACAGTAAACCACAAAACGCTAAGCCCAAACAGTAAACCCTAAAACGCTAACCGTAAACAGTAAACCACAAACCGCTAAGCCCAAACAGTAAACCCTAAAATGCTAACCGCATACAGAAAACCACAAACCGCTAAGCCCAAACAGTAAACCCTAAAACGCTAATCGCAAACAGTAAACCACATACCGCTAAGCCCAAACAGTAAACCCTAAAATGCTAACCATAAACAGTAAACCACAAACCGCTAACCCCAAATAGTAAACCCTAAAACGCTAACCGTAAACAGTAAACCACAAACTGCTAACCCCAAACAGTAAACCCTAAAACGCTAACCGCAAACAATACACCACAAACCGCTAAGCATAAACAGTAAACCCTAAAATGATAACCGCAAATAGTAAACTCCAAACCTCTAACCCCAAACAGTAAACCCTAAAACGCTAATCGCATACAGTAAACCACAAACCGCTAACCCCATACAGTAAACACCGAACAGCCAACCCCAAACAGTAAACCCCCAATCGCTAACCCCAAATTGTAAACCACAAACTGCTAATCGCAAACAGTAAATGACAAACCACTAACCCCAAATAGTAAACCGCAAACCGCTAACCCCAAACAGTGAACCCCAAACTGTAAATCCCAAACCGCAAACCCCAAACAGTAAACCAAAAAACCGCTAACCCAAACAGTAGACCACAAACCGCTAGCTCCAAACAGTAAACACCAAACCGCTAACCACAAACCGCTAACCCCAAATCGCAGACTGTTAACCCCAAAACCACTAACTCCAAATAGTAAACACCGAACCGCCAACCCTAAACAGTAAACCCCCAACCGCTAACCTCAAATAGTAAACTACAAACCGCTAACCGCAAACAGTAAATGACAAACCGCTAACCCCAAACAGTAAACCCCAAACAGTAAATCCCAAACCGCTAACCCCAAACAGTAAACCACAAAACCACAAACCCCAAATAGTATACCACAAACCGCTAATCCCAAACAGTAAATTCCAAACCGCTAACCCCAAACAGTAAACCCCAAACCACTAACCCAAAACCACAAATTGCGAACCCCAAACCGTAAACCACAAACCGCTAACCCCAAACAGTAAACCCCAAACCATTACACAAACAGTAAACCCCAAATCACTAACCCCAAACAGTAAATCACAAACCGCTAATCCAATACAGTAAACACCGAACCGCCAACCCCAAATAGTAAACCCCCATTCGCTAACCCCAAATAGTAAACCACAAACTGCTAATCGCAAACAGTAAATGACAAACCGCTACCCCAAATAGTAAACCACAAACCGCTAACCCCAACAGTAAACCCCAAACAATAAATCCTAAACCGCTACCCCAAACAGTAAACCCTAAATCACTAACCCCAAACAGTAAACCACAAACCGCTAACACTATATAGTAAACCCCAAATCGCTAACCCCAAACAGTAAACACCGAACCGCCAACCCCAAACAGTAAACCCCCAACCGCTAACCCCAAACAGTAAACCACAAACCACTAACTCCAAATAGTAAACCCCAAACCCCAAACCCCAAACAGTTAACACCGAACTGCCAACCCCAAACAGTAAACCCCCAACCGCTAACCCCAAATAGAAAACCACAAACCGCTAACCGCAAACAGTAAATGACAAACCGCTAACCCCAAACAGTAAAACACATAACCGCTAACCCCAAACCATAAACCGCCAACCCCAAACAGTAAATCCCAAACCGCTAAACCCAAACAGAAAAACACAAAACCGCTAACCCCAAATAGTAGACCACAAACTGCTAATCCCTAATAGTAAATCCCAAACCGCTAAACCCAAACAGTAAACCCTAAACCGCTAACCCTAAACCACAATCCGCCAACCCCAAACAGTAAACCACAAACTGCTAACTCCAAATAGTAAACCGTAAACCGCTAACCCCAAACAGTAAACCCCCAACCGCTAACCCCAAACAGTAAACCACAAACCGCTAACCCCAAATAGTAAACCACAAACCGCTAACCCCAAACCACAAACCACTAACCCTAAACAGTAAACCCTCAACCGCTAACCCCGAACAGTAAACCACAAACCGCTAACCAAAAACAGTCAACCCCAAATCGCTAACCCCAAACAGTCAACCCCAAACCGCTAACCCCAAATAGTAAACCGCTAACCCCTAACCACAAACCGCTAACCCCAAACAGTAAACCACAAACTGCTAACCCGAAACAGTCACCCGTAAATCGCTAACCCCAAAAAGTAAACCCCAAACCGCTAACCCCAAACAGTAAACCCCAAACCACTAACCCCAAATAGTCAACCCCAAACTCCTAACCCCAAACCACAAATCGCTAACCCCGAACAGTAAATCCCAAACCGCTAACTCCAAACCGCTAACCCCAAACCACAAACCGCTAACCCCAAATAGTAAACCACAAACTGCTAACCCCAAATAGTAAACCGTAAACCGCTATCCCCAAAAAGTAAATCACAAACCACTAACCCTAAATAGTAAATCCCAAACCGCTAACCCCAAACAGCAAACACCGAACCGCCAGCCGCAAACAGTAAACCCGTAACCAATAACCCCAAATACTAAACCACAAACCGCTAACCGGAAACAGTAAACCCCTAACAGTAAATCCCAAACCGCTAACCCCAAACAGTAAACCACAAAACCGCTAACCCCAAATAGTAGACCACAAACCGCTAATCCCTAACAGTAAATCCCAAACCTCTAACCCCAAACAGTAAATCCCCAATCGCTAACCCCAAACCACAAACCGCTAACCCCAAATAGTAAACCACAAACTGCTAACTCTAAACAGTAAACCGTAAACTGCTAACCCCAAACAGTAAACCCTAAATCGCTAACTCCAAACAGTAAACAACAAACCGCTAACCCTAAATAGTAAACCCCAAACCACAAACCACTAACCCCAAACAGTAAACCACAAAACCGCTAACCCCAAACAGTAGACCACAAATCGCTAATCCCAACCAGTAAATCCCAAACCGCTAACCACAAACAGTAAACCCCAAACCACTAAACCGCTAACCACAAACAGTAAACCCCAAACCACTAACCCCAAACCACAAATTGCTAACCCCAAATAGTAAACCATAAACCGCTAACCCCAAACAGTAAACCCCAAACCGTTACCCCAAACAGCAAACCCCAAATTGCTAACCCCAAACAGTAAACCACAAACTGCTAGCCCCCAATAGTAAACCCCAAACCGCTAACCCCATACAGTAAACACCGAACCGCCAACCCCAAACAGTAAACCCCCAACAGTAAACCCCAAGCCGCTAACCCCAAACAGTAAACCAAAAAACTGCTAACCCAAACAGTAGACCACAAACCGCTAACTCCAAACAGTAAACCCCAAACCGCTAACCACAAACCGCTAACCCCAAACCACAGACTGTTAACCCCTAAACCACTAACTCCAAACAAAAAACACCGAACCGCCGACCCTAAACAGTAAACCCCCAACCGCTAACCTCAAATAGTAAACTACAAACCGCTAACCGTAAACAATAAACGACAAACCGCTAACCCCAAACAGTAAATCGCAAACCGCTAACCCCAAACAGTAAACCCCAAACAGTAAATCCCAAACCGCTAACCCCAAAAAGTAAACCACAAAACCACTAACCCCAAACAGTAGATCACAAACCGCTAATCCCAAACAGTAAATCCCAAACCGCTAACCCCAAACAGTAAACCCCAAACCACTAACCCCAAACCACAAATTGCGAACCCCAAACAGTAAACCACAAACCGCTAACCCCAAACAGTAAACCCCAAACTGTTACCTCAAACAGTAAACCTCAAATCACTAACACCAAACAGTAAATCACAAACCGCTAACCCCAAATAGTAAACACCGAACCGCCAACCCCAAACAGTAAATCCCCAACCGCTAACCCCAAATAGTAAACCACGAACTGCTAACCGCAAACAGTAACAGACAAATCGCTAACCCTAAATAGTAAACCGTAAACCGCTAACCCCAAACAGTAAATCCCAAACCGATAACCCTAAACTGTAAACCACAAAACCGCTAACCTAAACAGTAGACCACAAACCACTAATCCCAAACAGTAAACCCCAAACCGCTAACCCCAAACAGTAAACCCCAAATCGCTAACCCCAAACCACAAACTGCTAACCCCAAACCAAAAAGAGCTAACCCCTGAACCGCTAACCCCAAACAGTAAACCCCAAATCACTAATCCCAAACAGTAAACCCCAAACCGCTATCCCTAAACAGTAAACCGCAAACGGCTAACCCTAAACAGAAAACCTCAAACCGCTAACCCCTAACAGTAAACCACAAAACCACTAACCCCAAACAGTAGACCACAAACCGCTAATCCCAAATAGTAAATCCCAAACCGCTAACCACAAACAGTAAACCCCAAACCACAAATTGCTAACCCCAAATAGTAAACCACAAACCGCTAACCCCAAACAGTAAACCCCAAACTGTTACCCCAAACAGTAAATCCCAAATCGCTAACCCCAAACAGTAAACCACAAACCGCTAACCCCAAATAGTAAACCCCAAACTGCTAACCCCATACAGTAAACACCGAACCGCCAACCCCAAACAGTAAACCCCCAATCGCTAACCCCAAATAGTAAACCACAAACTGCTAATCGCAAACAGTAAATGACAAACCGCTAACCCCAAATAGTAAACCGCAAACCGCTAACCCCAAACAGTAAACCCCAAACAGTAAATCCCAAACTGCAAACCCCAAACAGTAAACCAAAAAACCACTAACCCAAACAGTAGACCACAAACTCCTAGCTCCAAACAGTAAACCCCAAACCGCTAACCACAAACCGCTAACCCCAAACCGCAGATTGTTAACCCCAAAACCGCTAACTCCAAATAGTAAACACCGAACCGCCAACCCTAAACAGTAAACCCCCAACCGCTAACCTCAAATAGTAAACTACAAACTGCTAACCGCAAACAGAAAACGACAAACCGCTAACCCCAAACAGTAAATCGCACACCGCTAACCCCAAACAGTAAACCCCAAACAGTAAATTCCAAACCGCTAACCCCAAACAATAAACCCCAAACCACTAACCCCAAACCACAAATTGCGAACCCCAAACAGTAAACCACAAACCGCTAACCTCAAACAGTAAACCCCAAACCATTACCCCAAACAGTAAACCCCAAATCACTAACCCCAAACAGTAAACCACAAATTGCTAATCCCAAATAGTAAACACCGAACCGCCAACCCCAAACAGTAAACCCCCAACCGCTAACCCCAAATAGTAAACCACAAACTGCTAACCGCAAACAGTAAACGACAAATCGCTAACCCCAAATAGTAAACCACAAACTGCTAACCCCAAATAGTAAATCCCAAATCGCTAACCCCAAACAGTAAACCACAAAATCGCTAACCTAAACAGTAGACCACAAACCGCTAATCCGAAACAGTAAACTCCAACCCGCTAACCCCAAAGAGTAAACCCCAAACCGCTAACCCCAAACCACAAACTGCTAACCCCAAACCACAAACAGCTAACCCCTAAACCGCTAACCACAAATAGTAAACCCCAAATCGCTAATTCAAACAGTAAACCCCAAACCACTATCCCCAAACAATAAACCGCAAACCGCTAAGCCCAAACAGTAAACCCCAAATCGCTAACCGCAAACAGTAAACCACAAACCGCTAAGTCCAAACAGTAAACCCTAATGCGCTAACCGCAAACAGTAAACCACAAACCGCTAAGCCCAAACAGTAAACCCTAAAACGCTAACCGCCTACAGTAAACCCCAAACCGCTAAGCCCAAACAGTAAACCCTAAGACGCTAACCGTAAATAGTAAGCCACAAACCGCTAAGCCCAAACTGTAAACCCTAAAACGCTAACCGCAAACAGTAAGCCACAAACCGCTAAGTCTAAATAGTAAACCCTAAAACGCTAACCGCAAAAAGTAAGCCACAAACCGCTAAGCCAAACAGTAAACCCTAAAACGCTAACCGCATACAGTAAACCACAAACCGCTAAGCCCAAACAGTAAACCCTAAAACGCTAATCGCAAACAGTAAACCCCAAATCGCTAACCCCAAACAGTAAATCCTAAAACGCTAACCGCAAACAGTAAACCCAAAACCCTATACCCTAAGACGCTAACCGCATACAGTAAGCCACAAACCGCTAAGCCCAAACTGTAAACCCTAAAACGCTAACCGCAAATAGTAAGCCACAAACCGCTAAGTCTAAATAGTAAACCCTAAAACGCTAACCGCAAAAAGTAAGCCACAAACCGCTAAGCCAAACAGTAAACCCTAAAACGCTAACCGCAAACAGTACACCACAAACCGCTAAGCCCAAACAGTAAACCCTAAAACGCTAATCGCAAACAGTAAACCCCAAATCGCTAACCCCAAACAGTAAATCCTAAAACGCTAACCGCAAACAGTAAACCCAAACCCTATACCCTAAGACGCTAACCGCATACAGTAAACCACAAACCGCTAAGCCCAAACAGTAAATCTTAAAACGCTAACCGCATACAGTAAACCCCAAACCGCTAAGCCCAAACAGTAAACCCCAAACCGCTAACCGCAAACAGTAAACCACAAACCGCTAAGCCCAAACAGTAAACCCCAAATCGCTAACCGCAAACAGTAAACCACAAACCGCTAAGTCCAAACAGTAAACCCTAATGCGCTAACCGCAAACAGTAAACCACAAACCGCTAAGCCCAAACAGTAAACCCTAAAATGCTAACCGCATACAGTAAACCCCAAACCGCTAAGCCCAAACAGTAAACCCTAAGACGCTAACCGCAAATAGTAAACCACAAACCGCTAAGCCAAACAGTAAACCCTAAAACGCTAACCGCAAACAGTAAACCACAAACCGCTAAGCCAAACAGTAAACCCTAAAACGCTAACCGCAAACAGTACACCACAAACCGTTAAGCCCAAACAGTAAACCCTAAAACGCTAATCGCAAACAGTAAACCCCAAACCGCTAACCCCAAACAGTAAACCCTAAAATGCTAACCGCAAATAGTAAACCACAAACCGCTGAGCCCAAACAGTAAACCCTAAAACGCTAACCGCATGCAGTAAACCCCAAACCGCTAAGCCCAAACAGTAAATCCTAAAACGCTAACCGCATACAGTAAACCCCAAACCGCTAAGCAAAAACAGTAAACCCCAAACTGCTAACCCCAAACAGTAAACCCCAAACCACTAACCCCAAATAGTCAACCCCAAACTCCTAACCCCAAACCACAAATCGCTAACCCCGAACAGTAAATCCCAAACCGCTAACCCCAAACCACAAACCGCTAACCCCAAATAGTAAACCACAAACTGCTAACCCCAAATAGTAAACCGTAAACCGCTATCCCCAAAAAGTAAATCACAAACCACTAACCCTAAATAGTAAATCCCAAACCGCTAACCCCAAACAGCAAACACCGAACCGCCAGCCGCAAACAGTAAACCCGTAACCAATAACCCCAAATACTAAACCACAAACCGCTAACCGCAAACAGTAAACCCCTAACAGTAAATCCCAAACCGCTAACCCCAAACAGTAAACCACAAAACCGCTCACCCCAAATAGTAGACCACAAACCGCTAATCCCTAACAGTAAATCCCAAACCTCTAACCCCAAACAGTAAATCCCCAATCGCTAACCCCAAACCACAAACCGCTAACCCCAAATAGTAAACCACAAACTGCTAACTCTAAACAGTAAACCGTAAACCGCTAACCCCAAACAGTAAACCCTAAATCGCTAACTCCAAACAGTAAACAACAAACCGCTAACCCTAAATAGTAAACCCCAAACCACAAACCACTAACCCCAAACAGTAAACCACAAAACCACTAACCCCAAACAGTAGACCACAAATCGCTAATCCCAACCAGTAAATCCCAAACCGCTAACCACAAACAGTAAACCCCAAACCACTAAACCGCTAACCACAAACAGTAAACCCCAAACCACTAACCCCAAACCACAAATTGCTAACCCCAAATAGTAAACCATAAACCGCTAACCCCAAACAGTAAACCCCAAACCGTTACCCCAAACAGCAAACCCCAAATTGCTAACCCCAAACAGTAAACCACAAACTGCTAGCCCCCAATAGTAAACCCCAAACCGCTAACCCCATACAGTAAACACCGAACCGCCAACCCCAAACAGTAAACCCCCAACAGTAAACCCCAAGCCGCTAACCCCAAACAGTAAACCAAAAAACTGCTAACCCAAACAGTAGACCACAAACCGCTAACTCCAAACAGTAAACCCCAAACCGCTAACCACAAACCGCTAACCCCAAACCACAGACTGTTAACCCCTAAACCACTAACTCCAAACAAAAAACACCGAACCGCCGACCCTAAACAGTAAACCCCCAACCGCTAACCTCAAATAGTAAACTACAAACCGCTAACCGTAAACAATAAACGACAAACCGCTAACCCCAAACAGTAAATCGCAAACCGCTAACCCCAAACAGTAAACCCCAAACAGTAAATCCCAAACCGCTAACCCCAAAAAGTAAACCACAAAACCACTAACCCCAAACAGTAGATCACAAACCGCTAATCCCAAACAGTAAATCCCAAACCGCTAACCCCAAACAGTAAACCCCAAACCACTAACCCCAAACCACAAATTGCGAACCCCAAACAGTAAACCACAAACCGCTAACCCCAAACAGTAAACCCCAAACTGTTACCTCAAACAGTAAACCTCAAATCACTAACACCAAACAGTAAATCACAAAACGCTAACCCCAAATAGTAAACACCGAACCGCCAACCCCAAACAGTAAATCCCCAAACGCTAACCCCAAATAGTAAACCACGAACTGCTAACCGCAAACAGTAACAGACAAATCGCTAACCCTAAATAGTAAACCGTAAACCGCTAACCCCAAACAGTAAATCCCAAACCGATAACCCTAAACTGTAAACCACAAAACCGCTAACCTAAACAGTAGACCACAAACCACTAATCCCAAACAGTAAACCCCAAACCGCTAACCCCAAACAGTAAACCCCAAACCGCTAACCCCAAACCACAAACTGCTAACCCCAAACCAAAAAGAGCTAACCCCTGAACCGCTAACCCCAAACAGTAAACCCCAAATCACTAATCCCAAACAGTAAACCCCAAACCGCTATCCCTAAACAGTAAACCGCAAACGGCTAACCCTAAACAGAAAACCTCAAACCGCTAACCCCTAACAGTAAACCACAAAACCACTAACCCCAAACAGTAGACCACAAACCGCTAATCCCAAATAGTAAATCCCAAACCGCTAACCACAAACAGTAAACCCCAAACCACAAATTGCTAACCCCAAATAGTAAACCACAAACCGCTAACCCCAAACAGTAAACCCCAAACTGTTACCCCAAACAGTAAATCCCAAATCGCTAACCCCAAACAGTAAACCACAAACCGCTAACCCCAAATAGTAAACCCCAAACTGCTAACCCCATACAGTAAACACCGAACCGCCAACCCCAAACAGTAAACCCCCAATCGCTAACCCCAAATAGTAAACCACAAACTGCTAATCGCAAACAGTAAATGACAAACCGCTAACCCCAAATAGTAAACCGCAAACCGCTAACCCCAAACAGTAAACCCCAAACAGTAAATCCCAAACTGCAAACCCCAAACAGTAAACCAAAAAACCACTAACCCAAACAGTAGACCACAAACTCCTAGCTCCAAACAGTAAACCCCAAACCGCTAACCACAAACCGCTAACCCCAAACCGCAGATTGTTAACCCCAAAACCGCTAACTCCAAATAGTAAACACCAAACCGCCAACCCTAAACAGTAAACCCCCAACCGCTAACCTCAAATAGTAAACTACAAACTGCTAACCGCAAACAGTAAACGACAAACCGCTAACCCCAAACAGTAAATCGCAAACCGCTAACCCCAAACAGTAAACCCCAAACAGTAAATTCCAAACCGCTAACCCCAAACAATAAACCCCAAACCACTAACCCCAAACCACAAATTGCGAACCCCAAACAGTAAACCACAAACCGCTAACCCCAAACAGTAAACCCCAAACCATTACCCCAAACAGTAAACCCCAAATCACTAACCCCAAACAGTAAACCACAAATTGCTAATCCCAAATAGTAAACACCGAACCGCCAACCCCAAACAGTAAACCCCCAACCGCTAACCCCAAATAGTAAACCACAAACTGCTAACCGCAAACAGTAAACGACAAATCGCTAACCCCAAATAGTAAACCACAAACTGCTAACCCCAAATAGTAAATCCCAAATCGCTAACCCCAAACAGTAAACCACAAAATCGCTAACCTAAACAGTAGACCACAAACCGCTAATCCGAAACAGTAAACTCCAACCCGCTAACCCCAAAGAGTAAACCCCAAACCGCTAACCCCAAACCACAAACTGCTAACCCCAAACCACAAACAGCTAACCCCTAAACCGCTAACCACAAATAGTAAACCCCAAATCGCTAATTCAAACAGTAAACCCCAAACCACTATCCCCAAATAATAAACCGCAAACCGCTAAGCCCAAACAGTAAACCCCAAATCGCTAACCGCAAACAGTAAACCACAAACCGCTAAGTCCAAACAGTAAACCCTAATGCGCTAACCGCAAACAGTAAACCACAAACCGCTAAGCCCAAACAGTAAACCCTAAAACGCTAACCGCCTACAGTAAACCCCAAACCGCTAAGCCCAAACAGTAAACCCTAAGACGCTAACCGTAAATAGTAAGCCACAAACCGCTAAGCCCAAACTGTAAACCCTAAAACGCTAACCGCAAACAGTAAGCCACAAACCGCTAAGTCTAAATAGTAAACCCTAAAACGCTAACCGCAAAAAGTACACCACAAACCGCTAAGCCAAACAGTAAACCCTAAAACGCTAACCGTAAACAGTAAACCCCAAACTGCTAAGCCCAAACAGTAAACCCTAAAACGATAACCGCAAACAGTAAGCCACAAACCGCTAAGCCCAAACAGTAAACCTTAAAACGTTAACCGCAAACAGTAAACCACAAACCGCTAAGCCCAAACAGTAAACCCTAAAACGCTAACCGTAAACAGTAAACCACAAACCGCTAAGCCCAAACAGTAAACCCTAAAATGCTAACCGCATACAGAAAACCACAAACCGCTAAGCCCAAACAGTAAACCCTAAAACGCTAATCGCAAACAGTAAACCACATACCGCTAAGCCCAAACAGTAAACCCTAAAATGCTAACCGTAAACAGTAAACCACAAACCGCTAACCCCAAATAGTAAACCCTAAAACGCTAACCGTAAACAGTAAACCACAAACTGCTAACCCCAAACAGTAAACCCTAAAATGCTAACCGCAAATAATACACCACAAACCGCTAAGCATAAACAGTAAACCCTAAAATGATAACCGCAAATAGTAAACTCCAAACCTCTAACCCCAAACAGTAAACCCTAAAACGCTAATCGCATACAGTAAACCCCATACAGTAAACACCGAACCGCCAACCCCAAACAGTAAACCCCCAATCGCTAACCCCAAATTGTAAACCACAAACTGCTAATCGCAAACAGTAAATGACAAACCACTAACCCCAAACAGTAAACCCAAAAACGCTAACCGCAAACAGTACACCACAAACCGCTATGTCCAAACAGTAAACCCTAAAACGCTAACCGCAAACAGTACACCACAAACCGCTATGTCCAAACAGTAAACCCTATAACGCTAACCGCAAACAGTACAACACAAACCGCTAATCGCAAACAGTAAACCCTAAAATGCTAACCGCAAACAGTAAACCCCAAACCGCTAAGCCCAAACAGTAAACCCTAAAACGCTAACCGCAAACAGTAAACCATAAACCGCTAAGCCCAAACAGTAAACCCTAAAACGCTAACCGCAAACAGTACACTACAAACCGCTAAGCCCAAACAGTAAACCCTAAAACGCTAATCGCAAACAGTAAGTCACAAACCGCTAAGCCCAAACAGTAAACCCTAAAATGCTAACCGCATACAGTAAATCCCAAACCGCTAAGCCCAAACAGTAAACCCTAAAACGATAACCGCATGCACTAAATCCCAAACCGCTAAGCCCAAACAGTAAACCCCAAACCGCTAACCCCAAACAGTAAACCACAAACCGCTAAGCCCAAACAGTAAACCCCAAATCGCTAACCGCAAACAGTAAACCACAAACCGCTAAGTCCAAACAGTAAACCCTAATGCGCTAACCGCAAACAGTAAACCCTAATGCGCTAACCGCAAACAGTAAACCACAAACCGCTAAGCCCAAACAGTAAACCCTAAAACGCTAACCGCATACAGTAAACCCCAAACCGCTAAGCCCAAACAGTAAACCCTAAGACGCTAACCGTAAATAGTAAGCCACAAACCGCTAAGCCCAAACTGTAAACCCTAAAACGCTAACCGCAAACAGTAAGCCACAAACCGCTAAGTCTAAATAGTAAACCCTAAAACGCTAACCGCAAAAAGTAAGCCACAAACCGCTAAGCCAAACAGTAAACCCTAAAACGCTAACCGCAAACAGTACACCACAAACCGCTAAGCCCAAACAGTAAACCCTAAAACGCTAATCGCAAACAGTAAACCCCAAATCGCTAACCCCAAACAGTAAATCCTAAAACGCTAACCGCAAACAGTAAACCCAAAACCCTATACCCTAAGACGCTAACCGCATACAGTAAACCACAAACCGCTAAGCCCAAACAGTAAATCTTAAAACGCTAACCGCATACAGTAAACCCCAAACCGCTAAGCCCAAACAGTAAACCCCAAACCGCTAACCGCAAACAGTAAACCACAAACCGCTAAGCCCAAACAGTAAACCCCAAATCGCTAACCGCAAACAGTAAACCACAAACCGCTAAGTCCAAACAGTAAACCCTAATGCGCTAACCGCAAACAGTAAACCACAAACCGCTAAGCCCAAACAGTAAACCCTAAAATGCTAACCGCATACAGTAAACCCCAAACCGCTAAGCCCAAACAGTAAACCCTAAGACGCTAACCGCAAATAGTAAACCACAAACTGCTAAGCCAAACAGTAAACCCTAAAACGCTAACCGCAAACAGTAAACCACAAACCGCTAAGCCAAACAGTAAACCCTAAAACGCTAACCGCAAACAGTACACCACAAACCGTTAAGCCCAAACAGTAAACCCTAAAACGCTAATCGCAAACAATAAACCCCAAACCGCTAACCCCAAACAGTAAACCCTAAAATGCTAACCGCAAATAGTAAACCACAAACCGCTGAGCCCAAACAGTAAACCCTAAAACGCTAACCGCATGCAGTAAACCCCAAACCGCTAAGCCCAAACAGTAAATCCTAAAACGCTAACCGCATACAGTAAACCCCAAACCGCTAAGCAAAAACAGTAAACCCCAAACCGCTAACCCCAAACAGTAAACCCCAAACCACTAACCCCAAATAGTCAACCCCAAACTCCTAACCCCAAACCACAAATCGCTAACCCCGAACAGTAAATCCCAAACCGCTAACCCCAAACCACAAACCGCTAACCCCAAATAGTAAACCACAAACTGCTAACCCCAAATAGTAAACCGTAAACCGCTATCCCCAAAAAGTAAATCACAAACCACTAACCCTAAATAGTAAATCCCAAACCGCTAACCCCAAATAGCAAACACCGAACCGCCAGCCGCAAACAGTAAACCCGTAACCAATAACCCCAAATACTAAACCACAAACCGCTAACCGCAAACAGTAAACCCCTAACAGTAAATCCCAAACCGCTAACCCCAAACAGTAAACCACAAAACCGCTAACCCCAAATAGTAGACCACAAACCGCTAATCCCTAACAGTAAATCCCAAACCTCTAACCCCAAACAGTAAATCCCCAATCGCTAACCCCAAACCACAAACCGCTAACCCCAAATAGTAAACCACAAACTGCTAACTCTAAACAGTAAACCGTAAACCCCAAACCCCAAACAGTAAACCCTAAACCCTAAACCCTAAACCGCTAACCCCAAACCACAAACTGCTAACCCCAAACCACAAACAGCTAACCCCTAAACCGCTAACCACAAATAGTAAACCCCAAATCGCTAATTCAAACAGTAAACCCCAAACCACTATCCCCAAATAATAAACCGCAAACCGCTAAGCCCAAACAGTAAACCCCAAATCGCTAACCGCAAACAGTAAACCACAAACCGCTAAGTCCAAACAGTAAACCCTAATGCGCTAACCGCAAACAGTAAACCACAAACCGCTAAGCCCAAACAGTAAACCCTAAAACGCTAACCGCCTACAGTAAACCCCAAACCGCTAAGCCCAAACAGTAAACCCTAAGACGCTAACCGTAAATAGTAAGCCACAAACCGCTAAGCCCAAACTGTAAACCCTAAAACGCTAACCGCAAACAGTAAGCCACAAACCGCTAAGTCTAAATAGTAAACCCTAAAACGCTAACCGCAAAAAGTACACCACAAACCGCTAAGCCAAACAGTAAACCCTAAAACGCTAACCGTAAACAGTAAACCCCAAACTGCTAAGCCCAAACAGTAAACCCTAAAACGATAACCGCAAACAGTAAGCCACAAACCGCTAAGCCCAAACAGTAAACCTTAAAACGTTAACCGCAAACAGTAAACCACAAACCGCTAAGCCCAAACAGTAAACCCTAAAACGCTAACCGTAAACAGTAAACCACAAACCGCTAAGCCCAAACAGTAAACCCTAAAATGCTAACCGCATACAGAAAACCACAAACCGCTAAGCCCAAACAGTAAACCCTAAAACGCTAATCGCAAACAGTAAACCACATACCGCTAAGCCCAAACAGTAAACCCTAAAATGCTAACCGTAAACAGTAAACCACAAACCGCTAACCCCAAATAGTAAACCCTAAAACGCTAACCGTAAACAGTAAACCACAAACTGCTAACCCCAAACAGTAAACCCTAAAACGCTAACCGCAAACAATACACCACAAACCGCTAAGCATAAACAGTAAACCCTAAAATGATAACCGCAAATAGTAAACTCCAAACCTCTAACCCCAAACAGTAAACCCTAAAACGCTAATCGCATACAGTAAACCCCATACAGTAAACACCGAACCGCCAACCCCAAACAGTAAACCCCCAATCGCTAACCCCAAATTGTAAACCACAAACTGCTAATCGCAAACAGTAAATGACAAACCACTAACCCCAAACAGTAAACCCAAAAACGCTAACCGCAAACAGTACACCACAAACCGCTATGTCCAAACAGTAAACCCTAAAACGCTAACCGCAAACAGTACACCACAAACCGCTATGTCCAAACAGTAAACCCTATAACGCTAACCGCAAACAGTACAACACAAACCGCTAATCGCAAACAGTAAACCCTAAAATGCTAACCGCAAACAGTAAACCCCAAACCGCTAAGCCCAAACAGTAAACCCTAAAACGCTAACCGCAAACAGTAAACCATAAACCGCTAAGCCCAAACAGTAAACCCTAAAACGCTAACCGCAAACAGTACACTACAAACCGCTAAGCCCAAACAGTAAACCCTAAAACGCTAATCGCAAACAGTAAGTCACAAACCGCTAAGCCCAAACAGTAAACCCTAAAATGCTAACCGCATACAGTAAATCCCAAACCGCTAAGCCCAAACAGTAAACCCTAAAACGATAACCGCATGCACTAAATCCCAAACCGCTAAGCCCAAACAGTAAACCCCAAACCGCTAACCCCAAACAGTAAACCACAAACCGCTAAGCCCAAACAGTAAACCCCAAATCGCTAACCGCAAACAGTAAACCACAAACCGCTAAGCCCAAACAGTAAACCCTAAAACGCTAACCGCATACAGTAAACCCCAAACCGCTAAGCCCAAACAGTAAACCCTAAGACGCTAACCGTAAATAGTAAGCCACAAACCGCTAAGCCCAAACTGTAAACCCTAAAACGCTAACCGCAAACAGTAAGCCACAAACCGCTAAGTCTAAATAGTAAACCCTAAAACGCTAACCGCAAAAAGTAAGCCACAAACCGCTAAGCCAAACAGTAAACCCTAAAACGCTAACCGCAAACAGTACACCACAAACCGCTAAGCCCAAACAGTAAACCCTAAAACGCTAATCGCAAACAGTAAACCCCAAATCGCTAACCCCAAACAGTAAATCCTAAAACGCTAACCGCAAACAGTAAACCCAAAACCCTATACCCTAAGACGCTAACCGCATACAGTAAACCACAAACCGCTAAGCCCAAACAGTAAATCTTAAAACGCTAACCGCATACAGTAAACCCCAAACCGCTAAGCCCAAACAGTAAACCCCAAACCGCTAACCGCAAACAGTAAACCACAAACCGCTAAGCCCAAACAGTAAACCCCAAATCGCTAACCGCAAACAGTAAACCACAAACCGCTAAGTCCAAACAGTAAACCCTAATGCGCTAACCGCAAACAGTAAACCACAAACCGCTAAGCCCAAACAGTAAACCCTAAAATGCTAACCGCATACAGTAAACCCCAAACCGCTAAGCCCAAACAGTAAACCCTAAGACGCTAACCGCAAATAGTAAACCACAAACCGCTAAGCCAAACAGTAAACCCTAAAACGCTAACCGCAAACAGTAAACCACAAACCGCTAAGCCAAACAGTAAACCCTAAAACGCTAACCGCAAACAGTACACCACAAACCGTTAAGCCCAAACAGTAAACCCTAAAACGCTAATCGCAAACAATAAACCCCAAACCGCTAACCCCAAACAGTAAACCCTAAAATGCTAACCGCAAATAGTAAACCACAAACCGCTGAGCCCAAACAGTAAACCCTAAAACGCTAACCGCATGCAGTAAACCCCAAACCGCTAAGCCCAAACAGTAAATCCTAAAACGCTAACCGCATACAGTAAACCCCAAACCGCTAAGCAAAAACAGTAAACCCCAAACCGCTAACCCCAAACAGTAAACCCCAAACCACTAACCCCAAATAGTCAACCCCAAACTCCTAACCCCAAACCACAAATCGCTAACCCCGAACAGTAAATCCCAAACCGCTAACCCCAAACCACAAACCGCTAACCCCAAATAGTAAACCACAAACTGCTAACACCAAATAGTAAACCGTAAACCGCTATCCCCAAAAAGTAAATCACAAACCACTAACCCTAAATAGTAAATCCCAAACCGCTAACCCCAAATAGCAAACACCGAACCGCCAGCCGTAAACAGTAAACCCGTAACCAATAACCCCAAATACTAAACCACAAACCGCTAACCGCAAACAGTAAACCCCTAACAGTAAATCCCAAACCGCTAACCCCAAACAGTAAACCACAAAACCGCTAACCCCAAATAGTAGACCACAAACCGCTAATCCCTAACAGTAAATCCCAAACCTCTAACCCCAAACAGTAAATCCCCAATCGCTAACCCCAAACCACAAACCGCTAACCCCAAATAGTAAACCACAAACTGCTAACTCTAAACAGTAAACCGTAAACCGCTAACCCCAAACAGTAAACCCTAAATCGCTAACTCCAAACAGTAAACAACAAACCGCTAACCCTAAATAGTAAACCCCAAACCACAAACCACTAACCCCAAACAGTAAACCACAAAACCGCTAACCCCAAACAGTAGACCACAAATCGCTAATCCCAACCAGTAAATCCCAAACCGCTAACCACAAACAGTAAACCCCAAACCACTAAACCGCTAACCACAAACAGTAAACCCCAAACCACTAACCCCAAACCACAAATTGCTAACCCCAAATAGTAAACCATAAACCGCTAACCCCAAACAGTAAACCCCAAACCGTTACCCCAAACAGCAAACCCCAAATTGCTAACCCCAAACAGTAAACCACAAACTGCTAGCCCCCAATAGTAAACCCCAAACCGCTAACCCCATACAGTAAACACCGAACCGCCAACCCCAAACAGTAAACCCCCAACAGTAAACCCCAAGCCGCTAACCCCAAACAGTAAACCAAAAAACTGCTAACCCAAACAGTAGACCACAAACCGCTAACTCCAAACAGTAAACCCCAAACCGCTAACCCCAAACCGCTAACCCCAAACCACAGACTGTTAACCCCTAAACCACTAACTCCAAACAAAAAACACCGAACCGCCGACCCTAAACAGTAAACCCCCAACCGCTAACCTCAAATAGTAAACTACAAACCGCTAACCGTAAACAATAAACGACAAACCGCTAACCCCAAACAGTAAATCGCAAACCGCTAACCCCAAACAGTAAACCCCAAACAGTAAATCCCAAACCGCTAACCCCAAAAAGTAAACCACAAAACCACTAACCCCAAACAGTAGATCACAAACCGCTAATCCCAAACAGTAAATCCCAAACCGCTAACCCCAAACAGTAAACCCCAAACCACTAACCCCAAACCACAAATTGCGAACCCCAAACAGTAAACCACAAACCGCTAACCCCAAACAGTAAACCCCAAACTGTTACCTCAAACAGTAAACCTCAAATCACTAACACCAAACAGTAAATCACAAACCGCTAACCCCAAATAGTAAACACCGAACCGCCAACCCCAAACAGTAAATCCCCAACCGCTAACCCCAAATAGTAAACCACGAACTGCTAACCGCAAACAGTAACAGACAAATCGCTAACCCTAAATAGTAAACCGTAAACCGCTAACCCCAAACAGTAAATCCCAAACCGATAACCCTAAACTGTAAACCACAAAACCGCTAACCTAAACAGTAGACCACAAACCACTAATCCCAAACAGTAAACCCCAAACCGCTAACCCCAAACAGTAAACCCCAAACCGCTAACCCCAAACCACAAACTGCTAACCCCAAACCAAAAAGAGCTAACCCCTGAACCGCTAACCCCAAACAGTAAACCCCAAATCACTAATCCCAAACAGTAAACCCCAAACCGCTATCCCTAAACAGTAAACCGCAAACGGCTAACCCTAAACAGAAAACCTCAAACCGCTAACCCCTAACAGTAAACCACAAAACCACTAACCCCAAACAGTAGACCACAAACCGCTAATCCCAAATAGTAAATCCCAAACCGCTAACCACAAACAGTAAACCCCAAACCACAAATTGCTAACCCCAAATAGTAAACCACAAACCGCTAACCCCAAACAGTAAACCCCAAACTGTTACCCCAAACAGTAAATCCCAAATCGCTAACCCCAAACAGTAAACCACAAACCGCTAACCCCAAATAGTAAACCCCAAACTGCTAACCCCATACAGTAAACACCGAACCGCCAACCCCAAACAGTAAACCCCCAATCGCTAACCCCAAATAGTAAACCACAAACTGCTAATCGCAAACAGTAAATGACAAACCGCTAACCCCAAATAGTAAACCGCAAACCGCTAACCCCAAACAGTAAACCCCAAACAGTAAATCCCAAACTGCAAACCCCAAACAGTAAACCAAAAAACCACTAACCCAAACAGTAGACCACAAACTCCTAGCTCCAAACAGTAAACCCCAAACCGCTAACCACAAACCGCTAACCCCAAACCGCAGATTGTTAACCCCAAAACCGCTAACTCCAAATAGTAAACACCAAACCGCCAACCCTAAACAGTAAACCCCCAACCGCTAACCACAAATAGTAAACTACAAACTGCTAACCGCAAACAGTAAACGACAAACCGCTAACCCCAAACAGTAAATCGCAAACCGCTAACCCCAAACAGTAAACCCCAAACAGTAAATTCCAAACCGCTAACCCCAAACAATAAACCCCAAACCACTAACCCCAAACCACAAATTGCGAACCCCAAACAGTAAACCACAAACCGCTAACCCCAAACAGTAAACCCCAAACCATTACCCCAAACAGTAAACCCCAAATCACTAACCCCAAACAGTAAACCACAAATTGCTAATCCCAAATAGTAAACACCGAACCGCCAACCCCAAATAGTAAACCCCCAACCGCTAACCCCAAATAGTAAACCACAAACTGCTAACCGCAAACAGTAAACGACAAATCGCTAACCCCAAATAGTAAACCACAAACTGCTAACCCCAAATAGTAAATCCCAAATCGCTAACCCCAAACAGTAAACCACAAAATCGCTAACCTAAACAGTAGACCACAAACCGCTAATCCGAAACAGTAAACTCCAACCCGCTAACCCCAAAGAGTAAACCCCAAACCGCTAACCCCAAACCACAAACTGCTAACCCCAAACCACAAACAGCTAACCCCTAAACCGCTAACCACAAATAGTAAACCCCAAATCGCTAATTCAAACAGTAAACCCCAAACCACTATCCCCAAATAATAAACCGCAAACCGCTAAGCCCAAACAGTAAACCCCAAATCGCTAACCGCAAACAGTAAACCACAAACCGCTAAGTCCAAACAGTAAACCCTAATGCGCTAACCGCAAACAGTAAACCACAAACCGCTAAGCCCAAACAGTAAACCCTAAAACGCTAACCGCATACAGTAAACCCCAAACCGCTAAGCCCAAACAGTAAACCCTAAGACGCTAACCGTAAATAGTAAGCCACAAACCGCTAAGCCCAAACTGTAAACCCTAAAACGCTAATCGCAAACAGTAAGCCACAAACCGCTAAGTCTAAATAGTAAACCCTAAAACGCTAACCGCAAAAAGTAAGCCACAAACCGCTAAGCCAAACAGTAAACCCTAAAACGCTAACCGCAAACAGTACACCACAAACCGCTAAGCCCAAACAGTAAACCCTAAAACGCTAATCGCAAACAGTAAACCCCAAATCGCTAACCCCAAACAGTAAATCCTAAAACGCTAACCGCAAACAGTAAACCCAAAACCCTATACCCTAAGACGCTAACCGCATACAGTAAACCACAAACCGCTAAGCCCAAACAGTAAATCTTAAAACGCTAACCGCATACAGTAAACCCCAAACCGCTAAGCCCAAACAGTAAACCCCAAACCGCTAACCGCAAACAGTAAACCACAAACCGCTAAGCCCAAACAGTAAATACCAAATCGCTAACCGCAAACAGTAAACCACAAACCGCTAAGTCCAAACAGTAAACCCTAATGCGCTAACCGCAAACAGTAAACCACAAACCGCTAAGCCCAAACAGTAAACCCTAAAATGCTAACCGCATACAGTAAACCCCAAACCGCTAAGCCCAAACAGTAAACCCTAAGACGCTAACCGCAAATAGTAAACCACAAACCGCTAAGCCAAACAGTAAACCCTAAAACGCTAACCGCAAACAGTAAACCACAAACCGCTAAGCCAAACAGTAAACCCTAAAACGCTAACCGCAAACAGTACACCACAAACCGTTAAGCCCAAACAGTAAACCCTAAAACGCTAATCGCAAACAGTAAACCCCAAACCGCTAACCCCAAACAGTAAACCCTAAAATGCTAACCGCAAATAGTAAACCACAAACCGCTGAGCCCAAACAGTAAACCCTAAAACGCTAACCGCATGCAGTAAACCCCAAACCGCTAAGCCCAAACAGTAAATCCTAAAACGCTAACCGCATACAGTAAACCCCAAACCGCTAAGCAAAAACAGTAAACCCTAAAATGCTAACCGCATACAGTAAGCCACAAACCGCTAAGCCCAAACAGTAAAAACTAAAACGCTAACCGCAAACAGTAAGCCACAAACCGCTAAGCCCAAACAGTAAACCCTAAAATGCTAACCGCATACAGTCAACCACAAACCGCTAAGCCCAAACAGTAAACCCTAAAACGCTAACCGTAAACAGTAAACCCCAAACTGCTAAGCCCAAACAGTAAACCCTAAAACGATAACCGCAAACAGTAAGCCACAAACCGCTAAGCCCAAACAGTAAACCCTAAAATGCTAACCGCAAACAGTAAGCCACAAACCGCTAAGCCCAAACAGTAAACCTTAAAACGTTAACCGCATACAGTAAACCACAAAACGCTAAGCCCAAACAGTAAACCCTAAAACGCTAACCGTAAACAGTAAACCACAAACCGCTAAGCCCAAACAGTAAACCCTAAAATGCTAACCGCATACAGAAAACCACAAACCGCTAAGCCCAAACAGTAAACCCTAAAACGCTAATCGCAAACAGTAAACCACATACCGCTAAGCCCAAACAGTAAACCCTAAAATGCTAACCGTAAACAGTAAACCACAAACCGCTAACCCCAAATAGTAAACCCTAAAACGCTAACCGTAAACAGCAAACCACAAACTGCTAACCCCAAACAGTAAACCCTAAAACGCTAACCGCAAACAATACACCACAAACCGCTAAGCATAAACAGTAAACCCTAAAATGATAACCGCAAATAGTAAACTCCAAACCTCTAACCCCAAACAGTAAACCCTAAAACGCTAATCGCATACAGTAAACCACAAACCGCTAACCCCATACAGTAAACACCGAACCGCCAACCCCAAACAGTAAACCCCCAATCGCTAACCCCAAATTGTAAACCACAAACTGCTAATCGCAAACAGTAAATGACAAACCACTAACCCCAAATAGTAAACCGCAAACCGCTAACCCCAAACAGTGAACCCCAAACTGTAAATCCCAAACCGCAAACCCCAAACAGTAAACCAAAAAACCGCTAACCCAAACAGTAGACCACAAACCGCTAGCTCCAAACAGTAAACACCAAACCGCTAACCACAAACCGCTAACCCCAAATCGCAGACTGTTAACCCCAAAACCACTAACTCCAAATAGTAAACACCGAACCGCCAACCCTAAACAGTAAACCCCCAACCGCTAACCTCAAATAGTAAACTACAAACCGCTAACCGCAAACAGTAAATGACAAACCGCTAACCCCAAACAGTAAATCGCAAACCGCTAACCCCAAACAGTAAACCCCAAACAGTAAACCACAAAACCACAAACCCCAAATAGTATACCACAAACCGCTAATCCCAAACAGTAAATTCCAAACCGCTAACCCCAAACAGTAAACCCCAAACCACTAACCCAAAACCACAAATTGCGAACCCCAAACAGTAAACCACAAACCGCTAACCCCAAACAGTAAACCCCAAACCATTACACAAACAGTAAACCCCAAATCACTAACCCCAAACAGTAAATCACAAACCGCTAATCCAATACAGTAAACACCGAACCGCCAACCCCAAATAGTAAACCCCCATTCGCTAACCCCAAATAGTAAACCACAAACTGCTAATCGCAAACAGTAAATGACAAACCGCTACCCCAAATAGTAAACCACAAACCGCTAACCCCAACAGTAAACCCCAAACAATAAATCCTAAACCGCTACCCCAAACAGTAAACCCTAAATCACTAACCCCAAACAGTAAACCACAAACCGCTAACACTATATAGTAAACCCCAAACCGCTAACCCCAAACAGTAAACACCGAACCGCCAACCCCAAACAGTAAACCCCCAACCGCTAACCCCAAACAGTAAACCACAAACCACTAACTCCAAATAGTAAACCCCAAACCGCTAACCCCAAACAGTTAACACCGAACTGCCAACCCCAAACAGTAAACCCCCAACCGCTAACCCCAAATAGAAAACCACAAACCGCTAACCGCAAACAGTAAATGACAAACCGCTAACCCCAAACAGTAAAACACAAAACCGCTAACCCCAAACCATAAACCGCCAACCCCAAACAGTAAATCCCAAACCGCTAAACCCAAACAGAAAAACACAAAACCGCTAACCCCAAATAGTAGACCACAAACTGCTAATCCCTAATAGTAAATCCCAAACCGCTAAACCCAAACAGTAAACCCTAAACCGCTAACCCTAAACCACAATCCGCCAACCCCAAACAGTAAACCACAAACTGCTAACTCCAAATAGTAAACCATAAACCGCTAACCCCAAACAGTAAACCCCCAACCGCTAACCCCAAACAGTAAACCACAAACCGCTAACCCCAAATAGTAAACCACAAACCGCTAACCCCAAACCACAAACCACTAACCCTAAACAGTAAACCCTCAACCGCTAACCCCGAACAGTAAACCACAAACCGCTAACCAAAAACAGTCAACCCCAAACCGCAAACCCCAAACAGTCAACCCCAAACCGCTAACCCCAAATAGTAAACCGCTAACCCCTAACCACAAACCGCTAACCCCAAACAGTAAACCACAAACTGCTAACCCGAAACAGTCACCCGTAAATCGCTAACCCCGAACAGTAAACTGTAAACCGCTAACCCCAAAAAGTAAACCCCAAACCGCTAACCCCAAACAGTAAACCCCAAACCACTAACCCCAAATAGTCAACCCCAAACTCCTAACCCCAAACCACAAATCGCTAACCCCGAACAGTAAATCCCAAACCGCTAACTCCAAACCGCTAACCCCAAACCACAAACCGCTAACCCCAAATAGTAAACCACAAACTGCTAACCCCAAATAGTAAACCGTAAACCGCTATCCCCAAAAAGTAAATCACAAACCACTAACCCTAAATAGTAAATCCCAAACCGCTAACCCCGAACAGCAAACACCGAACCGCCAGCCGCAAACAGTAAACCCGTAACCAATAACCCCAAATACTAAACCACAAACCGCTAACCGCAAACAGTAAACCCCTAACAGTAAATCCCAAACCGCTAACCCCAAACAGTAAACCACAAAACCGCTAACCCCTAACAGTAAATCCCAAACCTCTAACCCCAAACAGTAAATCCCCAATCGCTAACCCCAAACAGTAAACCACAAAACCGCTAACCCCAAATAGTAGACCACAAACCGCTAATCCCTAACAGTAAATCCCAAACCTCTAACCCCAAACAGTAAATCCCCAATCGCTAACCCCAAACCACAAACCGCTAACCCTAAATAGTAAACCACAAACTGCTAACTCTAAACAGTAAACCGTAAACCGCTAACCCCAAACAGTAAACCCTAAATCGCTAACTCCAAACAGTAAACAACAAACCGCTAACCCTAAATAGTAAACCCCAAACCACAAACCACTAACCCCAAACAGTAAACCACAAAACCGCTAACCCCAAACAGTAGACCACAAATCGCTAATCCCAACCAGTAAATCCCAAACCGCTAACCACAAACAGTAAACCCCAAACCACTAAACCGCTAACCACAAACAGTAAACCCCAAACCACTAACCCCAAACCACAAATTGCTAACCCCAAATAGTAAACCATAAACCGCTAACCCCAAACAGTAAACCCCAAACCGTTACCCCAAACAGCAAACCCCAAATTGCTAACCCCAAACAGTAAACCACAAACTGCTAGCCCCCAATAGTAAACCACAAACCGCTAACCCCATACAGTAAACACCGAACCGCCAACCCCAAACAGTAAACCCCCAACAGTAAACCCCAAGCCGCTAACCCCAAACAGTAAACCAAAAAACTGCTAACCCAAACAGTAGACCACAAACCGCTAACTCCAAACAGTAAACCCCAAACCGCTAACCCCAAACCGCTAACCCCAAACCACAGACTGTTAACCCCTAAACCACTAACTCCAAACAAAAAACACCGAACCGCCGACCCTAAACAGTAAACCCCCAACCGCTAACCTCAAATAGTAAACTACAAACCGCTAACCGTAAACAATAAACGACAAACCGCTAACCCCAAACAGTAAATCGCAAACCGCTAACCCCAAACAGTAAACCCCAAACAGTAAATCCCAAACCGCTAACCCCAAAAAGTAAACCACAAAACCACTAACCCCAAACAGTAGATCACAAACCGCTAATCCCAAACAGTAAATCCCAAACCGCTAACCCCAAACAGTAAACCCCAAACCACTAACCCCAAACCACAAATTGCGAACCCCAAACAGTAAACCACAAACCGCTAACCCCAAACAGTAAACCCCAAACTGTTACCTCAAACAGTAAACCTCAAATCACTAACACCAAACAGTAAATCACAAACCGCTAACCCCAAATAGTAAACACCGAACCGCCAACCCCAAATAGTAAATCCCCAACCGCTAACCCCAAATAGTAAACCACGAACTGCTAACCGCAAACAGTAACAGACAAATCGCTAACCCTAAATAGTAAACCGTAAACCGCTAACCCCAAACAGTAAATCCCAAACCGATAACCCTAAACTGTAAACCACAAAACCGCTAACCTAAACAGTAGACCACAAACCACTAATCCCAAACAGTAAACCCCAAACCGCTAACCCCAAACAGTAAACCCCAAACCGCTAACCCCAAACCACAAACTGCTAACCCCAAACCAAAAAGAGCTAACCCCTGAACCGCTAACCCCAAACAGTAAACCCCAAATCACTAATCCCAAACAGTAAACCCCAAACCGCTATCCCTAAACAGTAAACCGCAAACGGCTAACCCTAAACAGAAAACCTCAAACCGCTAACCCCTAACAGTAAACCACAAAACCACTAACCCCAAACAGTAGACCACAAACCGCTAATCCCAAATAGTAAATCCCAAACCGCTAACCACAAACAGTAAACCCCAAACCACAAATTGCTAACCCCAAATAGTAAACCACAAACCGCTAACCCCAAACAGTAAACCCCAAACTGTTACCCCAAACAGTAAATCCCAAATCGCTAACCCCAAACAGTAAACCACAAACCGCTAACCCCAAATAGTAAACCCCAAACTGCTAACCCCATACAGTAAACACCGAACCGCCAACCCCAAACAGTAAACCCCCAATCGCTAACCCCAAATAGTAAACCACAAACTGCTAATCGCAAACAGTAAATGACAAACCGCTAACCCCAAATAGTAAACCGCAAACCGCTAACCCCAAACAGTAAACCCCAAACAGTAAATCCCAAACTGCAAACCCCAAACAGTAAACCAAAAAACCACTAACCCAAACAGTAGACCACAAACTCCTAGCTCCAAACAGTAAACCCCAAACCGCTAACCACAAACCGCTAACCCCAAACCGCAGATTGTTAACCCCAAAACCGCTAACTCCAAATAGTAAACACCGAACCGCCAACCCTAAACAGTAAACCCCCAACCGCTAACCTCAAATAGTAAACTACAAACTGCTAACCGCAAACAGTAAACGACAAACCGCTAACCCCAAACAGTAAATCGCAAACCGCTAACCCCAAACAGTAAACCCCAAACAGTAAATTCCAAACCGCTAACCCCAAACAATAAACCCCAAACCACAAATTGCGAACCCCAAACAGTAAACCACAAACCGCTAACCCCAAACAGTAAACCCCAAACCATTACCCCAAACAGTAAACCCCAAATCACTAACCCCAAACAGTAAACCACAAATTGCTAATCCCAAATAGTAAACACCGAACCGCCAACCCCAAACAGTAAACCCCCAACCGCTAACCCCAAACAGTAAACCACAAACCGCTAACCCCAAATAGTAAACCACAAACCGCTAACCCCAAACCACAAACCAATAACCCTAAACAGTAAACCCTCAACCGCTAACCCCGAACAGTAAACCACAAACCGCTAACCAAAAACAGTCAACCCCAAATCGCTAACCCCAAACAGTCAACCCCAAACCGCTAACCCCAAATAGTAAACCGCTAACCCCTAACCACAAACCGCTAACCCCAAACAGTAAACCACAAACTGCTAACCCGAAACAGTCACCCGTAAATCGCTAACCCCGAACAGTAAACTGTAAACCGCTAACCCCAAAAAGTAAACCCCAAACCGCTAACCCCAAACAGTAAACCCCAAACCACTAACCCCAAATAGTCAACCCCAAACTCCTAACCCCAAACCACAAATCGCTAACCCCGAACAGTAAATCCCAAACCGCTAACTCCAAACCGCTAACCCCAAACCACAAACCGCTAACCCCAAATAGTAAACCACAAACTGCTAACCCCAAATAGTAAACCGTAAACCGCTATCCCCAAAAAGTAAATCACAAACCACTAACCCTAAATAGTAAATCCCAAACCGCTAACCCCAAACAGCAAACACCGAACCGCCAGCCGCAAACAGTAAACCCGTAACCAATAACCCCAAATACTAAACCACAAACCGCTAACCGCAAACAGTAAACCCCTAACAGTAAATCCCAAACCGCTAACCCCAAACAGTAAACCACAAAACCGCTAACCCCAAATAGTAGACCACAAACCGCTAATCCCTAACAGTAAATCCCAAACCTCTAACCCCAAACAGTAAATCCCCAATCGCTAACCCCAAACCACAAACCGCTAACCCCAAATAGTAAACCACAAACTGCTAACTCTAAACAGTAAACCGTAAACCGCTAACCCCAAACAGTAAACCCTAAATCGCTAACTCCAAACAGTAAACAACAAACCGCTAACCCTAAATAGTAAACCCCAAACCACAAACCACTAACCCCAAACAGTAAACCACAAAACCGCTAACCCCAAACAGTAGACCACAAATCGCTAATCCCAACCAGTAAATCCCAAACCGCTAACCACAAACAGTAAACCCCAAACCACTAAACCGCTAACCACAAACAGTAAACCCCAAACCACTAACCCCAAACCACAAATTGCTAACCCCAAATAGTAAACCATAAACCGCTAACCCCAAACAGTAAACCCCAAACCGTTACCCCAAACAGCAAACCCCAAATTGCTAACCCCAAACAGTAAACCACAAACTGCTAGCCCCCAATAGTAAACCCCAAACCGCTAACCCCATACAGTAAACACCGAACCGCCAACCCCAAACAGTAAACCCCCAACAGTAAACCCCAAGCCGCTAACCCCAAACAGTAAACCAAAAAACTGCTAACCCAAACAGTAGACCACAAACCGCTAACTCCAAACAGTAAACCCCAAACCGCTAACCACAAACCGCTAACCCCAAACCACAGACTGTTAACCCCTAAACCACTAACTCCAAACAAAAAACACCGAACCGCCGACCCTAAACAGTAAACCCCCAACCGCTAACCTCAAATAGTAAACTACAAACCGCTAACCGTAAACAATAAACGACAAACCGCTAACCCCAAACAGTAAATCGCAAACCGCTAACCCCAAACAGTAAACCCCAAACAGTAAATCCCAAACCGCTAACCCCAAAAAGTAAACCACAAAACCACTAACCCCAAACAGTAGATCACAAACCGCTAATCCCAAACAGTAAATCCCAAACCGCTAACCCCAAACAGTAAACCCCAAACCACTAACCCCAAACCACAAATTGCGAACCCCAAACAGTAAACCACAAACCGCTAACCCCAAACAGTAAACCCCAAACTGTTACCTCAAACAGTAAACCTCAAATCACTAACACCAAACAGTAAATCACAAACCGCTAACCCCAAATAGTAAACACCGAACCGCCAACCCCAAACAGTAAATCCCCAACCGCTAACCCCAAATAGTAAACCACGAACTGCTAACCGCAAACAGTAACAGACAAATCGCTAACCCTAAATAGTAAACCGTAAACCGCTAACCCCAAACAGTAAATCCCAAACCGATAACCCTAAACTGTAAACCACAAAACCGCTAACCTAAACAGTAGACCACAAACCACTAATCCCAAACAGTAAACTCCAAACCGCTAACCCCAAACAGTAAACCCCAAACCGCTAACCCCAAACCACAAACTGCTAACCCCAAACCAAAAAGAGCTAACCCCTGAACCGCTAACCCCAAACAGTAAACCCCAAATCACTAATCCCAAACAGTAAACCCCAAACCGCTATCCCTAAACAGTAAACCGCAAACGGCTAACCCTAAACAGAAAACCTCAAACCGCTAACCCCTAACAGTAAACCACAAAACCACTAACCCCAAACAGTAGACCACAAACCGCTAATCCCAAATAGTAAATCCCAAACCGCTAACCACAAACAGTAAACCCCAAACCACAAATTGCTAACCCCAAATAGTAAACCACAAACCGCTAACCCCAAACAGTAAACCCCAAACTATTACCCCAAACAGTAAATCCCAAATCGCTAACCCCAAACAGTAAACCACAAACCGCTAACCCCAAATAGTAAACCCCAAACTGCTAACACCATACAGTAAACACCGAACCGCCAACCCCAAACAGTAAACCCCCAATCGCTAACCCCAAATAGTAAACCACAAACTGCTAATCGCAAACAGTAAATGACAAACCGCTAACCCCAAATAGTAAACCGCAAACCGCTAACCCCAAACAGTAAACCCCAAACAGTAAATCCCAAACTGCAAACCCCAAACAGTAAACCAAAAAACCACTAACCCAAACAGTAGACCACAAACTCCTAGCTCCAAACAGTAAACCCCAAACCGCTAACCACAAACCGCTAACCCCAAACCGCAGATTGTTAACCCCAAAACCGCTAACTCCAAATAGTAAACACCGAACCGCCAACCCTAAACAGTAAACCCCCAACCGCTAACCTCAAATAGTAAACTACAAACTGCTAACCGCAAACAGTAAACGACAAACCGCTAACCCCAAACAGTAAATCGCAAACCGCTAACCCCAAACAGTAAACCCCAAACAGTAAATTCCAAACCGCTAACCCCAAACAATAAACCCCAAACCACTAACCCCAAACCACAAATTGCGAACCCCAAACAGTAAACCACAAACCGCTAACCCCAAACAGTAAACCCCAAACCATTACCCCAAACAGTAAACCCCAAATCACTAACCCCAAACAGTAAACCACAAATTGCTAATCCCAAATAGTAAACACCGAACCGCCAACCCCAAACAGTAAACCCCCAACCGCTAACCCCAAATAGTAAACCACAAACTGCTAACCGCAAACAGTAAACGACAAATCGCTAACCCCAAATAGTAAACCACAAACTGCTAACCCCAAATAGTAAATCCCAAATCGCTAACCCCAAACAGTAAACCACAAAATCGCTAACCTAAACAGTAGACCACAAACCGCTAATCCGAAACAGTAAACTCCAACCCGCTAACCCCAAAGAGTAAACCCCAAACCGCTAACCCCAAACCACAAACTGCTAACCCCAAACCACAAACAGCTAACCCCTAAACCGCTAACCCCAAATAGTAAACCCCAAATCGCTAATTCAAACAGTAAACCCCAAACCACTATCCCCAAACAATAAACCGCAAACCGCTAACCCTAAATAGTAAACCTCAAACCGCTAACCCCAAATAGTAAACCCCAAACTACTAACCCCAAACCACAAACCGCTAACCCCAAACAGCAAACCCCAAACCGCTAACCCCAAACTGCAAATGAAAACCCCAGCTTTTCTCCAAATACCCAATTGAAAACCTCACATCTACACCTCTCCGTCGCTGCTTAACACCTCACGAGCATCACAACATCACTCCACTTCTCCACGTTGTAAAAAATCCTGATTACGCCAGTGCTATGGAGATTCGTTAGCGATGTTGTATTTGAGTAGTTGATCTGGTAAGAAAATGTTAGAAGAAAATGATGGAAATAATAATGTTAGAGCCATATTATATTGACATTAACTGTAAAGTCCCTCTCCATTTTGAGTCACAATCATCAACCATTTCCAGTACTCGCACTCACACACTCCGCTCCTCAAAAGATGGCTGCATCCATTTTCTTTAGCACTTCTCTACGGCAGTTGCTAGAGTACCAAACGAATCGATTAACCCATGTGCCACGCCCACTTGGTCTGCTATGTTGGGTTGTTATTTCTAATAGGAAAAATGGATAATTAGACAAATCAATATTTACAAAAAAAAAAAAAAAACGATCAAGACATAAAGTGTAATATGTCAACCCAATACATTAACGATGTGGAATATGATTTTACACTCTTTTTCTTTTTGAATAGATTTAATTTTCTTAGTCCCTTTCGAAATGAGACTTTATGTTAGTTTTGAATACAGAAAAGCTATGGCTTGTATCAAAAACTAATATCCACAGTTGACATATCATTTTGTTTCAGTATAAATTTGTTCCTTTATATCATAGAACTAGATAACGGGGTGTGGACAGACACAGTAGATACCGTTATTGGTTAAAGTATTGATACATAAAAAGTATACTCGTAACCGAGATAATCTGAACATACTATCGGTATAGGTTATCGTGTGGTTTGGAAATTAGTTTATCTAGACTAGTTTAAATCACACGGATGTGCCCGGGGCATATTGAGCACGACCAGTTTGGATAGAATTGACTTATACTGATCAGCGTAGTCAATTCGGTCCTAGTATTCCGTCTCTCAATCCCGAGATTAAAACGGGCGTGAGGGTTGGATATCGTGTGCTTTGATTTGCCAAAGAGTGAGGTCAATTGAGGCCAATACCTCGGTAGGTTGGGTATGCGGTGTTTAGCTTCTTACGTGCCGTTGCTAGTCAGAGGAATCCACGTACTGGTTCACCGGGTTGATGGTGCTCCCGATATGAGCTCGTAAGGTTATTATACTAAACCCGGCTGGTGAACTTTATGTTCGGTATAATAAAAGGACGAGTGGTACTAATCTCGGAAACCAAGAAGTCGGTGAATTAATTTGTCAGTGATACGATCCAGATGTCCTCACTCAAACTTAAATATGAGTGTCAAGAAGAGCCCAACCATGAAGCTTACATACTTGGGACAAATCATAAGCATCAAGCCCAATTTAAAAGCATGAGATCAAGTTCAAAAGCAATTGGGCCACGCAAGTTTGAAGAGTCCATTAAGGAAACTTGTTTGGGCAAGACAAAAACAATAAAACTCAACAAGTTCACAAAGGACTTGTTCAAAGTTCCTTGGATCATTTTCAAAGGCCTTTACTTTATTTTCTTGCCAAGAATAATTTCATCCCACTCATTTTATTTGTAATTTGGCCATTGCTTATTTTATTGGCCTGAAATAAATTAGGCCCAAGTGTTAGGTCTTGTCTTAGTTAGGCCTTAATAAGAATATTAGTTGTATTAAGAGTATGCCAAATAAATAAGGTGAAGCCCAGCCCACGAAGACATTGGAAGGCTACAAGAAACTTCTAGAAGATTCAATAAAGGAATAAGTAATCAGCCTTAATTCTTCAAAAAGTAAACCACAATCCGCTAACCCTAAACCACAATCCGCCAACCCCAAACAGTAAACCACAAACTGCTAACTCCAAATAGTAAACCGTAAACCGCTAACCCCAAACAGTAAACCCCCAACCGCTAACCCCAAATAGTAAACCACAAACCGCTAACCCCAAATAGTAAACCACAAACCGCTAACCCCAAACCACAAACCACTAACCCTAAACAGTAAACCCTCAACCGCTAACCCCGAACAGTAAACCACAAACCGCTAACCAAAAACAGTCAACCCCAAATCGCTAACCCCAAACAGTCAACCCCAAACCGCTAACCCCAAATAGTAAACCGCTAACCCCTAACCACAAACCGCTAACCCCAAACAGTAAACCACAAACTGCTAACCCGAAACAGTCACCCGTAAATCGCTAACCCCGAACAGTAAACTGTAAACCGCTAACCCCAAAAAGTAAACCCCAAACCGCTAACCCCAAACAGTAAACCCCAAACCACTAACCCCAAATAGTCAACCCCAAACTCCTAACCCCAAACCACAAATCGCTAACCCCGAACAGTAAATCCCAAACCGCTAACTCCAAACCGCTAACCCCAAACCACAAACCGCTAACCCCAAATAGTAAACCACAAACTGCTAACCCCAAATAGTAAACCGTAAACCGCTATCCCCAAAAAGTAAATCACAAACCACTAACCCTAAATAGTAAATCCCAAACCGCTAACCCCAAACAGCAAACACCGAACCGCCAGCCGCAAACAGTAAACCCGTAACCAATAACCCCAAATACTAAACCACAAACCGCTAACCGCAAACAGTAAACCCCTAACAGTAAATCCCAAACCGCTAACCCCAAACAGTAAACCACAAAACCGCTAACCCCAAATAGTAGACCACAAACCGCTAATCCCTAACAGTAAATCCCAAACCTCTAACCCCAAACAGTAAATCCCCAATCGCTAACCCCAAACCACAAACCGCTAACCCCAAATAGTAAACCACAAACTGCTAACTCTAAACAGTAAACCGTAAACCGCTAACCCCAAACAGTAAACCCTAAATCGCTAACTCCAAACAGTAAACAACAAACCGCTAACCCTAAATAGTAAACCCCAAACCACAAACCACTAACCCCAAACAGTAAACCACAAAACCGCTAACCCCAAACAGTAGACCACAAATCGCTAATCCCAACCAGTAAATCCCAAACCGCTAACCACAAACAGTAAACCCCAAACCACTAAACCGCTAACCACAAACAGTAAACCCCAAACCACTAACCCCAAACCACAAATTGCTAACCCCAAATAGTAAACCATAAACCGCTAACCCCAAACAGTAAACCCCAAACCGTTACCCCAAACAGCAAACCCCAAATTGCTAACCCCAAACAGTAAACCACAAACTGCTAGCCCCCAATAGTAAACCCCAAACCGCTAACCCCATACAGTAAACACCGAACCGCCAACCCCAAACAGTAAACCCCCAACAGTAAACCCCAAGCCGCTAACCCCAAACAGTAAACCAAAAAACTGCTAACCCAAACAGTAGACCACAAACCGCTAACTCCAAACAGTAAACCCCAAACCGCTAACCACAAACCGCTAACCCCAAACCACAGACTGTTAACCCCTAAACCACTAACTCCAAACAAAAAACACCGAACCGCCGACCCTAAACAGTAAACCCCCAACCGCTAACCTCAAATAGTAAACTACAAACCGCTAACCGTAAACAATAAACGACAAACCGCTAACCCCAAACAGTAAATCGCAAACCGCTAACCCCAAACAGTAAACCCCAAACAGTAAATCCCAAACCGCTAACCCCAAAAAGTAAACCACAAAACCACTAACCCCAAACAGTAGATCACAAACCGCTAATCCCAAACAGTAAATCCCAAACCGCTAACCCCAAACAGTAAACCCCAAACCACTAACCCCAAACCACAAATTGCGAACCCCAAACAGTAAACCACAAACCGCTAACCCCAAACAGTAAACCCCAAACTGTTACCTCAAACAGTAAACCTCAAATCACTAACACCAAACAGTAAATCACAAACCGCTAACCCCAAATAGTAAACACCGAACCGCCAACCCCAAACAGTAAATCCCCAACCGCTAACCCCAAATAGTAAACCACGAACTGCTAACCGCAAACAGTAACAGACAAATCGCTAACCCTAAATAGTAAACCGTAAACCGCTAACCCCAAACAGTAAATCCCAAACCGATAACCCTAAACTGTAAACCACAAAACCGCTAACCTAAACAGTAGACCACAAACCACTAATCCCAAACAGTAAACTCCAAACCGCTAACCCCAAACAGTAAACCCCAAACCGCTAACCCCAAACCACAAACTGCTAACCCCAAACCAAAAAGAGCTAACCCCTGAACCGCTAACCCCAAACAGTAAACCCCAAATCACTAATCCCAAACAGTAAACCCCAAACCGCTATCCCTAAACAGTAAACCGCAAACGGCTAACCCTAAACAGAAAACCTCAAACCGCTAACCCCTAACAGTAAACCACAAAACCACTAACCCCAAACAGTAGACCACAAACCGCTAATCCCAAATAGTAAATCCCAAACCGCTAACCACAAACAGTAAACCCCAAACCACAAATTGCTAACCCCAAATAGTAAACCACAAACCGCTAACCCCAAACAGTAAACCCCAAACTATTACCCCAAACAGTAAATCCCAAATCGCTAACCCCAAACAGTAAACCACAAACCGCTAACCCCAAATAGTAAACCCCAAACTGCTAACACCATACAGTAAACACCGAACCGCCAACCCCAAACAGTAAACCCCCAATCGCTAACCCCAAATAGTAAACCACAAACTGCTAATCGCAAACAGTAAATGACAAACCGCTAACCCCAAATAGTAAACCGCAAACCGCTAACCCCAAACAGTAAACCCCAAACAGTAAATCCCAAACTGCAAACCCCAAACAGTAAACCAAAAAACCACTAACCCAAACAGTAGACCACAAACTCCTAGCTCCAAACAGTAAACCCCAAACCGCTAACCACAAACCGCTAACCCCAAACCGCAGATTGTTAACCCCAAAACCGCTAACTCCAAATAGTAAACACCGAACCGCCAACCCTAAACAGTAAACCCCCAACCGCTAACCTCAAATAGTAAACTACAAACTGCTAACCGCAAACAGTAAACGACAAACCGCTAACCCCAAACAGTAAATCGCAAACCGCTAACCCCAAACAGTAAACCCCAAACAGTAAATTCCAAACCGCTAACCCCAAACAATAAACCCCAAACCACTAACCCCAAACCACAAATTGCGAACCCCAAACAGTAAACCACAAACCGCTAACCCCAAACAGTAAACCCCAAACCATTACCCCAAACAGTAAACCCCAAATCACTAACCCCAAACAGTAAACCACAAATTGCTAATCCCAAATAGTAAACACCGAACCGCCAACCCCAAACAGTAAACCCCCAACCGCTAACCCCAAATAGTAAACCACAAACTGCTAACCGCAAACAGTAAACGACAAATCGCTAACCCCAAATAGTAAACCACAAACTGCTAACCCCAAATAGTAAATCCCAAATCGCTAACCCCAAACAGTAAACCACAAAATCGCTAACCTAAACAGTAGACCACAAACCGCTAATCCGAAACAGTAAACTCCAACCCGCTAACCCCAAAGAGTAAACCCCAAACCGCTAACCCCAAACCACAAACTGCTAACCCCAAACCACAAACAGCTAACCCCTAAACCGCTAACCCCAAATAGTAAACCCCAAATCGCTAATTCAAACAGTAAACCCCAAACCACTATCCCCAAACAATAAACCGCAAACCGCTAACCCTAAATAGTAAACCTCAAACCGCTAACCCCAAATAGTAAACCCCAAACTACTAACCCCAAACCACAAACCGCTAACCCCAAACAGCAAACCCCAAACCGCTAACCCCAAACTGCAAATGAAAACCCCAGCTTTTCTCCAAATACCCAATTGAAAACCTCACATCTACACCTCTCCGTCGCTGCTTAACACCTCACGAGCATCACAACATCACTCCACTTCTCCACGTTGTAAAAAATCCTGATTACGCCAGTGCTATGGAGATTCGTTAGCGATGTTGTATTTGAGTAGTTGATCTGGTAAGAAAATGTTAGAAGAAAATGATGGAAATAATAATGTTAGAGCCATATTATATTGACATTAACTGTAAAGTCCCTCTCCATTTTGAGTCACAATCATCAACCATTTCCAGTACTCGCACTCACACACTCCGCTCCTCAAAAGATGGCTGCATCCATTTTCTTTAGCACTTCTCTACGGCAGTTGCTAGAGTACCAAACGAATCGATTAACCCATGTGCCACGCCCACTTGGTCTGCTATGTTGGGTTGTTATTTCTAATAGGAAAAATGGATAATTAGACAAATCAATATTTACAAAAAAAAAAAAAAAACGATCAAGACATAAAGTGTAATATGTCAACCCAATACATTAACGATGTGGAATATGATTTTACACTCTTTTTCTTTTTGAATAGATTTAATTTTCTTAGTCCCTTTCGAAATGAGACTTTATGTTAGTTTTGAATACAGAAAAGCTATGGCTTGTATCAAAAACTAATATCCACAGTTGACATATCATTTTGTTTCAGTATAAATTTGTTCCTTTATATCATAGAACTAGATAACGGGGTGTGGACAGACACAGTAGATACCGTTATTGGTTAAAGTATTGATACATAAAAAGTATACTCGTAACCGAGATAATCTGAACATACTATCGGTATAGGTTATCGTGTGGTTTGGAAATTAGTTTATCTAGACTAGTTTAAATCACACGGATGTGCCCGGGGCATATTGAGCACGACCAGTTTGGATAGAATTGACTTATACTGATCAGCGTAGTCAATTCGGTCCTAGTATTCCGTCTCTCAATCCCGAGATTAAAACGGGCGTGAGGGTTGGATATCGTGTGCTTTGATTTGCCAAAGAGTGAGGTCAATTGAGGCCAATACCTCGGTAGGTTGGGTATGCGGTGTTTAGCTTCTTACGTGCCGTTGCTAGTCAGAGGAATCCACGTACTGGTTCACCGGGTTGATGGTGCTCCCGATATGAGCTCGTAAGGTTATTATACTAAACCCGGCTGGTGAACTTTATGTTCGGTATAATAAAAGGACGAGTGGTACTAATCTCGGAAACCAAGAAGTCGGTGAATTAATTTGTCAGTGATACGATCCAGATGTCCTCACTCAAACTTAAATATGAGTGTCAAGAAGAGCCCAACCATGAAGCTTACATACTTGGGACAAATCATAAGCATCAAGCCCAATTTAAAAGCATGAGATCAAGTTCAAAAGCAATTGGGCCACGCAAGTTTGAAGAGTCCATTAAGGAAACTTGTTTGGGCAAGACAAAAACAATAAAACTCAACAAGTTCACAAAGGACTTGTTCAAAGTTCCTTGGATCATTTTCAAAGGCCTTTACTTTATTTTCTTGCCAAGAATAATTTCATCCCACTCATTTTATTTGTAATTTGGCCATTGCTTATTTTATTGGCCTGAAATAAATTAGGCCCAAGTGTTAGGTCTTGTCTTAGTTAGGCCTTAATAAGAATATTAGTTGTATTAAGAGTATGCCAAATAAATAAGGTGAAGCCCAGCCCACGAAGACATTGGAAGGCTACAAGAAACTTCTAGAAGATTCAATAAAGGAATAAGTAAACCGCAAACCCCTAACCACAAACCGCTAACCCCAAATAGTAAACCGCTAACCCCAAACAGTAAATCCCCAACCGCTAACCCCAAATAGTAAACCGCCAACCACAAACCGCTAACCCCAAATAGTAAACCGCCAACCCCAAACAGTAAATCCCCAACCGCTAACCCCAAATAGTAAACCACGAACTGCTAACCGCAAACAGTAACAGACAAATCGCTAACCCTAAATAGTAAACCGTAAACCGCTAACCCCAAACAGTAAATCCCAAACCGATAACCCTAAACTGTAAACCACAAAACCGCTAACCTAAACAGTAGACCACAAACCACTAATCCCAAACAGTAAACCCCAAACCGCTAACCCAAACAGTAAACCCCAAACCGCTAACCCCAAACCACAAACTGCTAACCCCAAACCAAAAAGAGCTAACCCCTGAACCGCTAACCCCAAACAGTAAACCCCAAATCACTAATCCCAAACAGTAAACCCCAAACCGCTATCCCTAAACAGTAAACCGCAAACGGCTAACCCTAAACAGAAAACCTCAAACCGCTAACCCCTAACAGTAAACCACAAAACCACTAACCCCAAACAGTAGACCACAAACCGCTAATCCCAAATAGTAAATCCCAAACCGCTAACCACAAACAGTAAACCCCAAACCACAAATTGCTAACCCCAAATAGTAAACCACAAACCGCTAACCCCAAACAGTAAACCCCAAACTGTTACCCCAAACAGTAAATCCCAAATCGCTAACCCCAAACAGTAAACCACAAACCGCTAACCCCAAATAGTAAACCCCAAACTGCTAACACCATACAGTAAACACCGAACCGCCAACCCCAAACAGTAAACCCCCAATCGCTAACCCCAAATAGTAAACCACAAACTGCTAATCGCAAACAGTAAATGACAAACCGCTAACCCCAAATAGTAAACCGCAAACCGCTAACCCCAAACAGTAAACCCCAAACAGTAAATCCTAAACTGCAAACCCCAAACAGTAAACCAAAAAACCACTAACCCAAACAGTAGACCACAAACTCCTAGCTCCAAACAGTAAACCCCAAACCGCTAACCACAAACCGCTAACCCCAAACCGCAGATTGTTAACCCCAAAACCGCTAACTCCAAATAGTAAACACCGAACCGCCAACCCTAAACAGTAAACCCCCAACCGCTAACCTCAAATAGTAAACTACAAACTGCTAACCGCAAACAGTAAACGACAAACCGCTAACCCCAAACAGTAAATCGCAAACCGCTAACCCCAAACAGTAAACCCCAAACAGTAAATTCCAAACCGCTAACCCCAAACAATAAACCCCAAACCACTAACCCCAAACCACAAATTGCGAACCCCAAACAGTAAACCACAAACCGCTAACCCCAAACAGTAAACCCCAAACCATTACCCCAAACAGTAAACCCCAAATCACTAACCCCAAACAGTAAACCACAAATTGCTAATCCCAAATAGTAAACACCGAACCGCCAACCCCAAACAGTAAACCCCCAACCGCTAACCCCAAATAGTAAACCACAAACTGCTAACCGCAAACAGTAAACGACAAATCGCTAACCCCAAATAGTAAACCACAAACTGCTAACCCCAAATAGTAAATCCCAAATCGCTAACCCCAAACAGTAAACCACAAAATCGCTAACCTAAACAGTAGACCACAAACCGCTAATCCGAAACAGTAAACTCCAACCCGCTAACCCCAAAGAGTAAACCCCAAACCGCTAACCCCAAACCACAAACTGCTAACCCCAAACCACAAACAGCTAACCCCTAAACCGCTAACCCCAAATAGTAAACCCCAAATCGCTAATTCAAACAGTAAACCCCAAACCACTATCCCCAAACAATAAACCGCAAACCGCTAACCCTAAATAGTAAACCTCAAACCGCTAACCCCAAATAGTAAACCCCAAACTACTAACCCCAAACCACAAACCGCTAACCCCAAACAGCAAACCCCAAACCGCTAACCCCAAACTGCAAATGAAAACCCCAGCTTTTCTCCAAATACCCAATTGAAAACCTCACATCTACACCTCTCCGTCGCTGCTTAACACCTCACGAGCATCACAACATCACTCCACTTCTCCACGTTGTAAAAAATCCTGATTACGCCAGTGCTATGGAGATTCGTTAGCGATGTTGTATTTGAGTAGTTGATCTGGTAAGAAAATGTTAGAAGAAAATGATGGAAATAATAATGTTAGAGCCATATTATATTGACATTAACTGTAAAGTCCCTCTCCATTTTGAGTCACAATCATCAACCATTTCCAGTACTCGCACTCACACACTCCGCTCCTCAAAAGATGGCTGCATCCATTTTCTTTAGCACTTCTCTACGGCAGTTGCTAGAGTACCAAACGAATCGATTAACCCATGTGCCACGCCCACTTGGTCTGCTATGTTGGGTTGTTATTTCTAATAGGAAAAATGGATAATTAGACAAATCAATATTTACAAAAAAAAAAAAAAAACGATCAAGACATAAAGTGTAATATGTCAACCCAATACATTAACGATGTGGAATATGATTTTACACTCTTTTTCTTTTTGAATAGATTTAATTTTCTTAGTCCCTTTCGAAATGAGACTTTATGTTAGTTTTGAATACAGAAAAGCTATGGCTTGTATCAAAAACTAATATCCACAGTTGACATATCATTTTGTTTCAGTATAAATTTGTTCCTTTATATCATAGAACTAGATAACGGGGTGTGGACAGACACAGTAGATACCGTTATTGGTTAAAGTATTGATACATAAAAAGTATACTCGTAACCGAGATAATCTGAACATACTATCGGTATAGGTTATCGTGTGGTTTGGAAATTAGTTTATCTAGACTAGTTTAAATCACACGGATGTGCCCGGGGCATATTGAGCACGACCAGTTTGGATAGAATTGACTTATACTGATCAGCGTAGTCAATTCGGTCCTAGTATTCCGTCTCTCAATCCCGAGATTAAAACGGGCGTGAGGGTTGGATATCGTGTGCTTTGATTTGCCAAAGAGTGAGGTCAATTGAGGCCAATACCTCGGTAGGTTGGGTATGCGGTGTTTAGCTTCTTACGTGCCGTTGCTAGTCAGAGGAATCCACGTACTGGTTCACCGGGTTGATGGTGCTCCCGATATGAGCTCGTAAGGTTATTATACTAAACCCGGCTGGTGAACTTTATGTTCGGTATAATAAAAGGACGAGTGGTACTAATCTCGGAAACCAAGAAATCGGTGAATTAATTTGTCAGTGATACGATCCAGATGTCCTCACTCAAACTTAAATATGAGTGTCAAGAAGAGCCCAACCATGAAGCTTACATACTTGGGACAAATCATAAGCATCAAGCCCAATTTAAAAGCATGAGATCAAGTTCAAAAGCAATTGGGCCACGCAAGTTTGAAGAGTCCATTAAGGAAACTTGTTTGGGCAAGACAAAAACAATAAAACTCAACAAGTTCACAAAGGACTTGTTCAAAGTTCCTTGGATCATTTTCAAAGGCCTTTACTTTATTTTCTTGCCAAGAATAATTTCATCCCACTCATTTTATTTGTAATTTGGCCATTGCTTATTTTATTGGCCTGAAATAAATTAGGCCCAAGTGTTAGGTCTTGTCTTAGTTAGGCCTTAATAAGAATATTAGTTGTATTAAGAGTATGCCAAATAAATAAGGTGAAGCCCAGCCCACGAAGACATTGGAAGGCTACAAGAAACTTCTAGAAGATTCAATAAAGGAATAAGTAATCAGCCTTAATTCTTCAAAAAGTAAACCACAATCCGCTAACCCTAAACCACAATCCGCCAACCCCAAACAGTAAACCACAAACTGCTAACTCCAAATAGTAAACCGTAAACCGCTAACCCCAAACAGTAAACCCCCAACCGCTAACCCCAAACAGTAAACCACAAACCGCTAACCCCAAATAGTAAACCACAAACCGCTAACCCCAAACCACAAACCACTAACCCTAAACAGTAAACCCTCAACCGCTAACCCCGAACAGTAAACCACAAACCGCTAACCAAAAACAGTCAACCCCAAATCGCTAACCCCAAACAGTCAACCCCAAACCGCTAACCCCAAATAGTAAACCGCTAACCCCTAACCACAAACCGCTAACCCCAAACAGTAAACCACAAACTGCTAACCCGAAACAGTCACCCGTAAATCGCTAACCCCGAACAGTAAACTGTAAACCGCTAACCCCAAAAAGTAAACCCTAAACCGCTAACCCCAAACAGTAAACCCCAAACCACTAACCCCAAATAGTCAACCCCAAACTCCTAACCCCAAACCACAAATCGCTAACCCCGAACAGTAAATCCCAAACCGCTAACTCCAAACCGCTAACCCCAAACCACAAACCGCTAACCCCAAATAGTAAACCACAAACTGCTAACCCCAAATAGTAAACCATAAACCGCTATCCCCAAAAAGTAAATCACAAACCACTAACCCTAAATAGTAAATCCCAAACCGCTAACCGCAAACAGCAAACACCGAACCGCCAGCCGCAAACAGTAAACCCGTAACCAATAACCCCAAATACTAAACCACAAACCGCTAACCGCAAACAGTAAACCCCTAACAGTAAATCCCAAACCGCTAACCCCAAACAGTAAACCACAAAACCGCTAACCCCAAATAGTAGACCACAAACCGCTAATCCCTAACAGTAAATCCCAAACCTCTAACCCCAAACAGTAAATCCCCAATCGCTAACCCCAAACCACAAACCACTAACCCCAAATAGTAAACCACAAACTGCTAACTCTAAACAGTAAACCGTAAACCGCTAACCCCAAACAGTAAACCCTAAATCGCTAACTCCAAACAGTAAACAACAAACCGCTAACCCTAAATAGTAAACCCCAAACCACAAACCACTAACCCCAAACAGTAAACCACAAAACCGCTAACCCCAAACAGTAGACCACAAATCGCTAATCCCAACCAGTAAATCCCAAACCGCTAACCACAAACAGTAAACCCCAAACCACTAAACCGCTAACCACAAACAGTAAACCCCAAACCACTAACCCCAAACCACAAATTGCTAACCCCAAATAGTAAACCATAAACCGCTAACCCCAAACAGTAAACCCCAAACCGTTACCCCAAACAGCAAACCCCAAATTGCTAACCCCAAACAGTAAACCACAAACTGCTAGCCCCCAATAGTAAACCCCAAACCGCTAACCCCATACAGTAAACACCGAACCGCCAACCCCAAACAGTAAACCCCCAACAGTAAACCCCAAACCGCTAACCCCAAACAGTAAACCAAAAAACTGCTAACCCAAACAGTAAACCACAAACCGCTAACTCCAAACAGTAAACCCCAAACCGCTAACCACAAACCGCTAACCCCAAACCACAGACTGTTAACCCCTAAACCACTAACTCCAAACAGAAAACACCGAACCGCCGACCCTAAATAGTAAACCCCCAACCGCTAACCTCAAATAGTAAACTACAAACCGCTAACCGTAAACAATAAACGACAAACCGCTAACCCCAAACAGTAAATCGCAAACCGCTAACCCCAAACAGTAAATCACAAACCGCTAACCCCAAAAAGTAAACCACAAAACCACTAACCCCAAACAGTAGATCACAAACCGCTAATCCCAAACAGTAAATCCCAAACCGCTAACCCCAAACAGTAAACCCCAAACCACTAACCCCAAACCACAAATTGCGAACCCCAAACAGTAAACCACAAACCGCTAACCCCAAACAGTAAACCCCAAACTGTTACCTCAAACAGTAAACCTCAAATCACTAACACCAAACAGTAAATCACAAACCGCTAACCCCAAATAGTAAACACCGAACCGCCAACCCCAAACAGTAAATTCCCAACCGCTAACCCCAAATAGTAAACCACGAACTGCTAACCGCAAACAGTAACAGACAAATCGCTAACCCTAAATAGTAAACCGTAAACCGCTAACCCCAAACAGTAAATCCCAAACTGATAACCCTAAACTGTAAACCACAAAACCGCTAACCTAAACAGTAGACCACAAACCACTAATCCCAAACAGTAAACCCCAAACCGCTAACCCCAAACAGTAAACCCCAAACCGCTAACCCCAAACCACAAACTGCTAACCCCAAACCAAAAAGAGCTAACCCCTGAACCGCTAACCCCAAACAGTAAACCCCAAATCACTAATCCCAAACAGTAAACCCCAAACCGCTATCCCTAAACAGTAAACCGCAAACGGCTAACCCTAAACAGAAAACCTCAAACCGCTAACCCCTAACAGTAAACCACAAAACCACTAACCCCAAACAGTAGACCACAAACCGCTAATCCCAAATAGTAAATCCCAAACCGCTAACCACAAACAGTAAACCCCAAACCACAAATTGCTAACCCCAAATAGTAAACCACAAACCGCTAACCCCAAACAGTAAACCCCAAACTGTTACCCCAAACAGTAAATCCCAAATCGCTAACCCCAAACAGTAAACCACAAACCGCTAACCCCAAATAGTAAACCCCAAACTGCTAACCCCATACAGTAAACACCGAACCGCCAACCCCAAACAGTAAACCCCCAATCGCTAACCCCAAATAGTAAACCACAAACTGCTAATCGCAAACAGTAAATGACAAACCGCTAACCCCAAATAGTAAACCGCAAACCGCTAACCCCAAACAGTAAACCCCAAACAGTAAATCCCAAACTGCAAACCCCAAACAGTAAACCAAAAAACCACTAACCCAAACAGTAGACCACAAACTCCTAGCTCCAAACAGTAAACCCCAAACCGCTAACCACAAACCGCTAACCCCAAACCGCAGATTGTTAACCCCAAAACCGCTAACTCCAAATAGTAAACACCGAACCGCCAACCCTAAACAGTAAACCCCCAACCGCTAACCTCAAATAGTAAACTACAAACTGCTAACCGCAAACAGTAAACGACAAACCGCTAACCCCAAACAGTAAATCGCAAACCGCTAACCCCAAACAGTAAATTCCAAACCGCTAACCCCAAACAATAAACCCCAAACCACTAACCCCAAACCACAAATTGCGAACCCCAAACAGTAAACCACAAACCGCTAACCCCAAACAGTAAACCCCAAACCATTACCCCAAACAGTAAACCCCAAATCACTAACCCCAAACAGTAAACCACAAATTGCTAATCCCAAATAGTAAACACCGAACCGCCAACCCCAAACAGTAAACCCCCAACCGCTAACCCCAAATAGTAAACCACAAACTGCTAACCGCAAACAGTAAACGACAAATCGCTAACCCCAAATAGTAAACCACAAACTGCTAACCCCAAATAGTAAATCCCAAATCGCTAACCCCAAACAGTAAACCACAAAATTGCTAACCTAAACAGTAGACCACAAACCGCTAATCCGAAACAGTAAACTCCAACCCGCAAACCCCAAAGAGTAAACCCCAAACCGCTAACCCCAAACCACAAACTGCTAACCCCAAACTACAAACAGCTAACCCCTAAACCGCTAACCCCAAATAGTAAACCCCAAATCGCTAATTCAAACAGTAAACCCCAAACCACTATCCCCAAACAATAAACCGCAAACCGCTAACCCTAAATAGTAAACCTCAAACCGCTAACCCCAAATAGTAAACCCCAAACTACTAACCCCAAACCACAAACCGCTAACCCCAAACAGCAAACCCCAAACCGCTAACCCCAAACTGCAAATGAAAACCCCAGCTTTTCTCCAAATACCCAATTGAAAACCTCACATCTACACCTCTCCGTCGCTGCTTAACACCTCACGAGCATCACAACATCACTCCACTTCTCCACGTTGTAAAAAATCCTGATTACGCCAGTGCTATGGAGATTCGTTAGCGATGTTGTATTTGAGTAGTTGATCTGGTAAGAAAATGTTAGAAGAAAATGATGGAAATAATAATGTTAGAGCCATATTATATTGACATTAACTGTAAAGTCCCTCTCCATTTTGAGTCACAATCATCAACCATTTCCAGTACTCGCACTCACACACTCCGCTCCTCAAAAGATTGCTGCATCCATTTTCTTTAGCACTTCTCTACGGCAGTTGCTAGAGTACCAAACGAATCGATTAACCCATGTGCCACGCCCACTTGGTCTGCTATGTTGGGTTGTTATTTCTAATAGGAAAAATGGATAATTAGACAAATCAATATTTACAAAAAAAAAAAAAAAAACGATCAAGACATAAAGTGTAATATGTCAACCCAATACATTAACGATGTGGAATATGATTTTACACTCTTTTTCTTTTTGAATAGATTTAATTTTCTTAGTCCCTTTCGAAATGAGACTTTATGTTAGTTTTGAATACAGAAAAGCTATGGCTTGTATCAAAAACTAATATCCACAGTTGACATATCATTTTGTTTCAGTATAAATTTGTTCCTTTATATCATAGAACTAGATAACGGGGTGTGGACAGACACAGTAGATACCGTTATTGGTTAAAGTATTGATACATAAAAAGTATACTCGTAACCGAGATAATCTGAACATACTATCGGTATAGGTTATCGTGTGGTTTGGAAATTAGTTTATCTAGACTAGTTTAAATCACACGGATGTGCCCGGGGCATATTGAGCACGACCAGTTTGGATAGAATTGACTTATACTGATCAGCGTAGTCAATTCGGTCCTAGTATTCCGTCTCTCAATCCCGAGATTAAAACGGGCGTGAGGGTTGGATATCGTGTGCTTTGATTTGCCAAAGAGTGAGGTCAATTGAGGCCAATACCTCGGTAGGTTGGGTATGCGGTGTTTAGCTTCTTACGTGCCGTTGCTAGTCAGAGGAATCCACGTACTGGTTCACCGGGTTGATGGTGCTCCCGATATAAGATCGTAAGGTTATTATACTAAACCCGGCTGGTGAACTTTATGTTCGGTATAATAAAAGGACGAGTGGTACTAATCTCGGAAACCAAGAAGTCGGTGAATTAATTTGTCAGTGATACGATCCAGATGTCCTCACTCAAACTTAAATATGAGTGTCAAGAAGAGCCCAACCATGAAGCTTACATACTTGGGACAAATCATAAGCATCAAGCCCAATTTAAAAGCATGAGATCAAGTTCAAAAGCAATTGGGCCACGCAAGTTTGAAGAGTCCATTAAGGAAACTTGTTTGGGCAAGACAAAAACAATAAAACTCAACAAGTTCACAAAGGACTTGTTCAAAGTTCCTTGGATCATTTTCAAAGGTCTTTACTTTATTTTCTTGCCAAGAATAATTTCATCCCACTCATTTTATTTGTAATTTGGCCATTGCTTATTTTATTGGCCTGAAATAAATTAGGCCCAAGTGTTAGGTCTTGTCTTAGTTAGGCCTTAATAAGAATATTAGTTGTATTAAGAGTATGCCAAATAAATAAGGTGAAGCCCAGCCCACGAAGACATTGGAAGGCTACAAGAAACTTCTAGAAGATTCAATAAAGGAATAAGTAATCAGCCTTAATTCTTCAAAAAGAAAACAAGGCAGATTGAAGAATGATTAGGCAGATTGAAGGAAGATTAAGGATGATTGAAGATTCTACCATAAATGTAGGCTAGGGTTTTGTAACCTAAAGGCTCACTTCTACTCCTATAAATAGAGGAGAAGTTCAACCTTTGTAGGCATGATTTGAATAGAAGAAATTGAGTTCTCTCATTTTGAATCATCCCTCTTAGCATTTATCAAAAGCTAGGGTAGTTAGCTTTTGTGGTTGCCTCCTTAGGCTCTTCCTTTCGAAGGCCTCATCCCACTACCACCATATTTTCACACTTTGAGAATAGCACTAGATTAGGGACCTTGATCCTTCATACAATACTCCGTCATCATCCAAATCCGAGCCTCCATATAAGCCTTCATACAAACAAACCTCTGCCGGATTTTGATAGTTTGGAAGGATCACAACATACGATCCAGATGTCCTCACTCAAACTTAAATATGAGTGTCAAGAAGAGCTCAACCATGAAGCTTACATACTTGGGACAAATCATAAGCATCAAGCCCAATTTAAAAGCATGAGATCAAGTTCAAAAGCAATTGGGCCACGCAAGTTTGAAGAGTCCATTAAGGAAACTTGTTTGGGCAAGACAAAAACAATAAAACTCAACAAGTTCACAAAGGACTTGTTCAAAGTTCCTTGGATCATTTTCAAAGGCCTTTACTTTATTTTCTTGCCAAGAATAATTTCATCCCACTCATTTTATTTGTAATTTGGCCATTGCTTATTTTATTGGCCTGAAATAAATTAGGCCCAAGTGTTAGGTCTTGTCTTAGTTAGGCCTTAATAAGAATATTAGTTGTATTAAGAGTATGCCAAATAAATAAGGTGAAGCCCAGCCCACGAAGACATTGGAAGGCTACAAGAAACTTCTAGAAGATTCAATAAAGGAATAAGTAATCAGCCTTAATTCTTCAAAAAGAAAACAAGGCAGATTGAAGAATGATTAGGCAGATTGAAGGAAGATTAAGGATGATTGAAGATTCTACCATAAATGTAGGCTAGGGTTTTGTAACCTAAAGGCTCACTTCTACTCCTATAAATAGAGGAGAAGTTCAACCTTTGTAGGCATGATTTGAATAGAAGAAATTGAGTTCTCTCATTTTGAATCATCCCTCTTAGCATTTATCAAAAGCTAGGGTAGTTAGCTTTTGTGGTTGCCTCCTTAGGCTCTTCCTTTCGAAGGCCTCATCCCACTACCACCATATTTTCACACTTTGAGAATAGCACTAGATTAGGGACCTTGATCCTTCATACAATACTCCGTCATCATCCAAATCCGAGCCTCCATATAAGCCTTCATACAAACAAACCTCTGCCGGATTTTGATAGTTTGGAAGGATCACAACATACGATCCAGATGTCCTCACTCAAACTTAAATATGAGTGTCAAGAAGAGCTCAACCATGAAGCTTACATACTTGGGACAAATCATAAGCATCAAGCCCAATTTAAAAGCATGAGATCAAGTTCAAAAGCAATTGGGCCACGCAAGTTTGAAGAGTCCATTAAGGAAACTTGTTTGGGCAAGACAAAAACAATAAAACTCAACAAGTTCACAAAGGACTTGTTCAAAGTTCCTTGGATCATTTTCAAAGGCCTTTACTTTATTTTCTTGCCAAGAATAATTTCATCCCACTCATTTTATTTGTAATTTGGCCATTGCTTATTTTATTGGCCTGAAATAAATTAGGCCCAAGTGTTAGGTCTTGTCTTAGTTAGGCCTTAATAAGAATATTAGTTGTATTAAGAGTATGCCAAATAAATAAGGTGAAGCCCAGCCCACGAAGACATTGGAAGGCTACAAGAAACTTCTAGAAGATTCAATAAAGGAATAAGTAATCAGCCTTAATTCTTCAAAAAGAAAACAAGGCAGATTGAAGAATGATTAGGCAGATTGAAGGAAGATTAAGGATGATTGAAGATTCTACCATAAATGTAGGCTAGGGTTTTGTAACCTAAAGGCTCACTTCTACTCCTATAAATAGAGGAGAAGTTCAACCTTTGTAGGCATGATTTGAATAGAAGAAATTGAGTTCTCTCATTTTGAATCATCCCTCTTAGCATTTATCAAAAGCTAGGGTAGTTAGCTTTTGTGGTTGCCTCCTTAGGCTCTTCCTTTCGAAGGCCTCATCCCACTACCACCATATTTTCACACTTTGAGAATAGCACTAGATTAGGGACCTTGATCCTTCATACAATACTCCGTCATCATCCAAATCCGAGCCTCCATATAAGCCTTCATACAAACAAACCTCTGCCGGTTTTTGATAGTTTGGAAGGATCACAACATACGATCCAGATGTCCTCACTCAAACTTAAATATGAGTGTCAAGAAGAGCTCAACCATGAAGCTTACATACTTGGGACAAATCATAAGCATCAAGCCCAATTTAAAAGCATGAGATCAAGTTCAAAAGCAATTGGGCCACGCAAGTTTGAAGAGTCCATTAAGGAAACTTGTTTGGGCAAGACAAAAACAATAAAACTCAACAAGTTCACAAAGGACTTGTTCAAAGTTCCTTGGATCATTTTCAAAGGCCTTTACTTTATTTTCTTGCCAAGAATAATTTCATCCCACTCATTTTATTTGTAATTTGGCCATTGCTTATTTTATTGGCCTGAAATAAATTAGGCCCAAGTGTTAGGTCTTGTCTTAGTTAGGCCTTAATAAGAATATTAGTTGTATTAAGAGTATGCCAAATAAATAAGGTGAAGCCCAGCCCACGAAGACATTGGAAGGCTACAAGAAACTTCTAGAAGATTCAATAAAGGAATAAGTAAACCGCAAACCCCTAACCACAAACCGCTAACCCCAAATAGTAAACCGCTAACCCCAAACAGTAAATCCCCAACCGCTAACCCCAAATAGTAAACCGCCAACCACAAACCGCTAACCCCAAATAGTAAACCGCCAACCCCAAACAGTAAATCCCCAACCGCTAACCCCAAATAGTAAACCACGAACTGCTAACCGCAAACAGTAACAGACAAATCGCTAACCCTAAATAGTAAACCGTAAACCGCTAACCCCAAACAGTAAATCCCAAACCGATAACCCTAAACTGTAAACCACAAAACCGCTAACCTAAACAGTAGACCACAAACCACTAATCCCAAACAGTAAACCCCAAACCGCTAACCCAAACAGTAAACCCCAAACCGCTAACCCCAAACCACAAACTGCTAACCCCAAACCAAAAAGAGCTAACCCCTGAACCGCTAACCCCAAACAGTAAACCCCAAATCACTAATCCCAAACAGTAAACCCCAAACCGCTATCCCTAAACAGTAAACCGCAAACGGCTAACCCTAAACAGAAAACCTCAAACCGCTAACCCCTAACAGTAAACCACAAAACCACTAACCCCAAACAGTAGACCACAAACCGCTAATCCCAAATAGTAAATCCCAAACCGCTAACCACAAACAGTAAACCCCAAACCACAAATTGCTAACCCCAAATAGTAAACCACAAACCGCTAACCCCAAACAGTAAACCCCAAACTGTTACCCCAAACAGTAAATCCCAAATCGCTAACCCCAAACAGTAAACCACAAACCGCTAACCCCAAATAGTAAACCCCAAACTGCTAACACCATACAGTAAACACCGAACCGCCAACCCCAAACAGTAAACCCCCAATCGCTAACCCCAAATAGTAAACCACAAACTGCTAATCGCAAACAGTAAATGACAAACCGCTAACCCCAAATAGTAAACCGCAAACCGCTAACCCCAAACAGTAAACCCCAAACAGTAAATCCTAAACTGCAAACCCCAAACAGTAAACCAAAAAACCACTAACCCAAACAGTAGACCACAAACTCCTAGCTCCAAACAGTAAACCCCAAACCGCTAACCACAAACCGCTAACCCCAAACCGCAGATTGTTAACCCCAAAACCGCTAACTCCAAATAGTAAACACCGAACCGCCAACCCTAAACAGTAAACCCCCAACCGCTAACCTCAAATAGTAAACTACAAACTGCTAACCGCAAACAGTAAACGACAAACCGCTAACCCCAAACAGTAAATCGCAAACCGCTAACCCCAAACAGTAAACCCCAAACAGTAAATTCCAAACCGCTAACCCCAAACAATAAACCCCAAACCACTAACCCCAAACCACAAATTGCGAACCCCAAACAGTAAACCACAAACCGCTAACCCCAAACAGTAAACCCCAAACCATTACCCCAAACAGTAAACCCCAAATCACTAACCCCAAACAGTAAACCACAAATTGCTAATCCCAAATAGTAAACACCGAACCGCCAACCCCAAACAGTAAACCCCCAACCGCTAACCCCAAATAGTAAACCACAAACTGCTAACCGCAAACAGTAAACGACAAATCGCTAACCCCAAATAGTAAACCACAAACTGCTAACCCCAAATAGTAAATCCCAAATCGCTAACCCCAAACAGTAAACCACAAAATCGCTAACCTAAACAGTAGACCACAAACCGCTAATCCGAAACAGTAAACTCCAACCCGCTAACCCCAAAGAGTAAACCCCAAACCGCTAACCCCAAACCACAAACTGCTAACCCCAAACCACAAACAGCTAACCCCTAAACCGCTAACCCCAAATAGTAAACCCCAAATCGCTAATTCAAACAGTAAACCCCAAACCACTATCCCCAAACAATAAACCGCAAACCGCTAACCCTAAATAGTAAACCTCAAACCGCTAACCCCAAATAGTAAACCCCAAACTACTAACCCCAAACCACAAACCGCTAACCCCAAACAGCAAACCCCAAACCGCTAACCCCAAACTGCAAATGAAAACCCCAGCTTTTCTCCAAATACCCAATTGAAAACCTCACATCTACACCTCTCCGTCGCTGCTTAACACCTCACGAGCATCACAACATCACTCCACTTCTCCACGTTGTAAAAAATCCTGATTACGCCAGTGCTATGGAGATTCGTTAGCGATGTTGTATTTGAGTAGTTGATCTGGTAAGAAAATGTTAGAAGAAAATGATGGAAATAATAATGTTAGAGCCATATTATATTGACATTAACTGTAAAGTCCCTCTCCATTTTGAGTCACAATCATCAACCATTTCCAGTACTCGCACTCACACACTCCGCTCCTCAAAAGATGGCTGCATCCATTTTCTTTAGCACTTCTCTACGGCAGTTGCTAGAGTACCAAACGAATCGATTAACCCATGTGCCACGCCCACTTGGTCTGCTATGTTGGGTTGTTATTTCTAATAGGAAAAATGGATAATTAGACAAATCAATATTTACAAAAAAAAAAAAAAAACGATCAAGACATAAAGTGTAATATGTCAACCCAATACATTAACGATGTGGAATATGATTTTACACTCTTTTTCTTTTTGAATAGATTTAATTTTCTTAGTCCCTTTCGAAATGAGACTTTATGTTAGTTTTGAATACAGAAAAGCTATGGCTTGTATCAAAAACTAATATCCACAGTTGACATATCATTTTGTTTCAGTATAAATTTGTTCCTTTATATCATAGAACTAGATAACGGGGTGTGGACAGACACAGTAGATACCGTTATTGGTTAAAGTATTGATACATAAAAAGTATACTCGTAACCGAGATAATCTGAACATACTATCGGTATAGGTTATCGTGTGGTTTGGAAATTAGTTTATCTAGACTAGTTTAAATCACACGGATGTGCCCGGGGCATATTGAGCACGACCAGTTTGGATAGAATTGACTTATACTGATCAGCGTAGTCAATTCGGTCCTAGTATTCCGTCTCTCAATCCCGAGATTAAAACGGGCGTGAGGGTTGGATATCGTGTGCTTTGATTTGCCAAAGAGTGAGGTCAATTGAGGCCAATACCTCGGTAGGTTGGGTATGCGGTGTTTAGCTTCTTACGTGCCGTTGCTAGTCAGAGGAATCCACGTACTGGTTCACCGGGTTGATGGTGCTCCCGATATGAGCTCGTAAGGTTATTATACTAAACCCGGCTGGTGAACTTTATGTTCGGTATAATAAAAGGACGAGTGGTACTAATCTCGGAAACCAAGAAATCGGTGAATTAATTTGTCAGTGATACGATCCAGATGTCCTCACTCAAACTTAAATATGAGTGTCAAGAAGAGCCCAACCATGAAGCTTACATACTTGGGACAAATCATAAGCATCAAGCCCAATTTAAAAGCATGAGATCAAGTTCAAAAGCAATTGGGCCACGCAAGTTTGAAGAGTCCATTAAGGAAACTTGTTTGGGCAAGACAAAAACAATAAAACTCAACAAGTTCACAAAGGACTTGTTCAAAGTTCCTTGGATCATTTTCAAAGGCCTTTACTTTATTTTCTTGCCAAGAATAATTTCATCCCACTCATTTTATTTGTAATTTGGCCATTGCTTATTTTATTGGCCTGAAATAAATTAGGCCCAAGTGTTAGGTCTTGTCTTAGTTAGGCCTTAATAAGAATATTAGTTGTATTAAGAGTATGCCAAATAAATAAGGTGAAGCCCAGCCCACGAAGACATTGGAAGGCTACAAGAAACTTCTAGAAGATTCAATAAAGGAATAAGTAATCAGCCTTAATTCTTCAAAAAGTAAACCACAATCCGCTAACCCTAAACCACAATCCGCCAACCCCAAACAGTAAACCACAAACTGCTAACTCCAAATAGTAAACCGTAAACCGCTAACCCCAAACAGTAAACCCCCAACCGCTAACCCCAAACAGTAAACCACAAACCGCTAACCCCAAATAGTAAACCACAAACCGCTAACCCCAAACCACAAACCACTAACCCTAAACAGTAAACCCTCAACCGCTAACCCCGAACAGTAAACCACAAACCGCTAACCAAAAACAGTCAACCCCAAATCGCTAACCCCAAACAGTCAACCCCAAACCGCTAACCCCAAATAGTAAACCGCTAACCCCTAACCACAAACCGCTAACCCCAAACAGTAAACCACAAACTGCTAACCCGAAACAGTCACCCGTAAATCGCTAACCCCGAACAGTAAACTGTAAACCGCTAACCCCAAAAAGTAAACCCTAAACCGCTAACCCCAAACAGTAAACCCCAAACCACTAACCCCAAATAGTCAACCCCAAACTCCTAACCCCAAACCACAAATCGCTAACCCCGAACAGTAAATCCCAAACCGCTAACTCCAAACCGCTAACCCCAAACCACAAACCGCTAACCCCAAATAGTAAACCACAAACTGCTAACCCCAAATAGTAAACCATAAACCGCTATCCCCAAAAAGTAAATCACAAACCACTAACCCTAAATAGTAAATCCCAAACCGCTAACCCCAAACAGCAAACACCGAACCGCCAGCCGCAAACAGTAAACCCGTAACCAATAACCCCAAATACTAAACCACAAACCGCTAACCGCAAACAGTAAACCCCTAACAGTAAATCCCAAACCGCTAACCCCAAACAGTAAACCACAAAACCGCTAACCCCAAATAGTAGACCACAAACCGCTAATCCCTAACAGTAAATCCCAAACCTCTAACCCCAAACAGTAAATCCCCAATCGCTAACCCCAAACCACAAACCACTAACCCCAAATAGTAAACCACAAACTGCTAACTCTAAACAGTAAACCGTAAACCGCTAACCCCAAACAGTAAACCCTAAATCGCTAACTCCAAACAGTAAACAACAAACCGCTAACCCTAAATAGTAAACCCCAAACCACAAACCACTAACCCCAAACAGTAAACCACAAAACCGCTAACCCCAAACAGTAGACCACAAATCGCTAATCCCAACCAGTAAATCCCAAACCGCTAACCACAAACAGTAAACCCCAAACCACTAAACCGCTAACCACAAACAGTAAACCCCAAACCACTAACCCCAAACCACAAATTGCTAACCCCAAATAGTAAACCATAAACCGCTAACCCCAAACAGTAAACCCCAAACCGTTACCCCAAACAGCAAACCCCAAATTGCTAACCCCAAACAGTAAACCACAAACTGCTAGCCCCCAATAGTAAACCCCAAACCGCTAACCCCATACAGTAAACACCGAACCGCCAACCCCAAACAGTAAACCCCCAACAGTAAACCCCAAACCGCTAACCCCAAACAGTAAACCAAAAAACTGCTAACCCAAACAGTAAACCACAAACCGCTAACTCCAAACAGTAAACCCCAAACCGCTAACCACAAACCGCTAACCCCAAACCACAGACTGTTAACCCCTAAACCACTAACTCCAAACAGAAAACACCGAACCGCCGACCCTAAATAGTAAACCCCCAACCGCTAACCTCAAATAGTAAACTACAAACCGCTAACCGTAAACAATAAACGACAAACCGCTAACCCCAAACAGTAAATCGCAAACCGCTAACCCCAAACAGTAAATCACAAACCGCTAACCCCAAAAAGTAAACCACAAAACCACTAACCCCAAACAGTAGATCACAAACCGCTAATCCCAAACAGTAAATCCCAAACCGCTAACCCCAAACAGTAAACCCCAAACCACTAACCCCAAACCACAAATTGCGAACCCCAAACAGTAAACCACAAACCGCTAACCCCAAACAGTAAACCCCAAACTGTTACCTCAAACAGTAAACCTCAAATCACTAACACCAAACAGTAAATCACAAACCGCTAACCCCAAATAGTAAACACCGAACCGCCAACCCCAAACAGTAAATTCCCAACCGCTAACCCCAAATAGTAAACCACGAACTGCTAACCGCAAACAGTAACAGACAAATCGCTAACCCTAAATAGTAAACCGTAAACCGCTAACCCCAAACAGTAAATCCCAAACTGATAACCCTAAACTGTAAACCACAAAACCGCTAACCTAAACAGTAGACCACAAACCACTAATCCCAAACAGTAAACCCCAAACCGCTAACCCCAAACAGTAAACCCCAAACCGCTAACCCCAAACCACAAACTGCTAACCCCAAACCAAAAAGAGCTAACCCCTGAACCGCTAACCCCAAACAGTAAACCCCAAATCACTAATCCCAAACAGTAAACCCCAAACCGCTATCCCTAAACAGTAAACCGCAAACGGCTAACCCTAAACAGAAAACCTCAAACCGCTAACCCCTAACAGTAAACCACAAAACCACTAACCCCAAACAGTAGACCACAAACCGCTAATCCCAAATAGTAAATCCCAAACCGCTAACCACAAACAGTAAACCCCAAACCACAAATTGCTAACCCCAAATAGTAAACCACAAACCGCTAACCCCAAACAGTAAACCCCAAACTGTTACCCCAAACAGTAAATCCCAAATCGCTAACCCCAAACAGTAAACCACAAACCGCTAACCCCAAATAGTAAACCCCAAACTGCTAACCCCATACAGTAAACACCGAACCGCCAACCCCAAACAGTAAACCCCCAATCGCTAACCCCAAATAGTAAACCACAAACTGCTAATCGCAAACAGTAAATGACAAACCGCTAACCCCAAATAGTAAACCGCAAACCGCTAACCCCAAACAGTAAACCCCAAACAGTAAATCCCAAACTGCAAACCCCAAACAGTAAACCAAAAAACCACTAACCCAAACAGTAGACCACAAACTCCTAGCTCCAAACAGTAAACCCCAAACCGCTAACCACAAACCGCTAACCCCAAACCGCAGATTGTTAACCCCAAAACCGCTAACTCCAAATAGTAAACACCGAACCGCCAACCCTAAACAGTAAACCCCCAACCGCTAACCTCAAATAGTAAACTACAAACTGCTAACCGCAAACAGTAAACGACAAACCGCTAACCCCAAACAGTAAATCGCAAACCGCTAACCCCAAACAGTAAATTCCAAACCGCTAACCCCAAACAATAAACCCCAAACCACTAACCCCAAACCACAAATTGCGAACCCCAAACAGTAAACCACAAACCGCTAACCCCAAACAGTAAACCCCAAACCATTACCCCAAACAGTAAACCCCAAATCACTAACCCCAAACAGTAAACCACAAATTGCTAATCCCAAATAGTAAACACCGAACCGCCAACCCCAAACAGTAAACCCCCAACCGCTAACCCCAAATAGTAAACCACAAACTGCTAACCGCAAACAGTAAACGACAAATCGCTAACCCCAAATAGTAAACCACAAACTGCTAACCCCAAATAGTAAATCCCAAATCGCTAACCCCAAACAGTAAACCACAAAATTGCTAACCTAAACAGTAGACCACAAACCGCTAATCCGAAACAGTAAACTCCAACCCGCAAACCCCAAAGAGTAAACCCCAAACCGCTAACCCCAAACCACAAACTGCTAACCCCAAACTACAAACAGCTAACCCCTAAACCGCTAACCCCAAATAGTAAACCCCAAATCGCTAATTCAAACAGTAAACCCCAAACCACTATCCCCAAACAATAAACCGCAAACCGCTAACCCTAAATAGTAAACCTCAAACCGCTAACCCCAAATAGTAAACCCCAAACTACTAACCCCAAACCACAAACCGCTAACCCCAAACAGCAAACCCCAAACCGCTAACCCCAAACTGCAAATGAAAACCCCAGCTTTTCTCCAAATACCCAATTGAAAACCTCACATCTACACCTCTCCGTCGCTGCTTAACACCTCACGAGCATCACAACATCACTCCACTTCTCCACGTTGTAAAAAATCCTGATTACGCCAGTGCTATGGAGATTCGTTAGCGATGTTGTATTTGAGTAGTTGATCTGGTAAGAAAATGTTAGAAGAAAATGATGGAAATAATAATGTTAGAGCCATATTATATTGACATTAACTGTAAAGTCCCTCTCCATTTTGAGTCACAATCATCAACCATTTCCAGTACTCGCACTCACACACTCCGCTCCTCAAAAGATTGCTGCATCCATTTTCTTTAGCACTTCTCTACGGCAGTTGCTAGAGTACCAAACGAATCGATTAACCCATGTGCCACGCCCACTTGGTCTGCTATGTTGGGTTGTTATTTCTAATAGGAAAAATGGATAATTAGACAAATCAATATTTACAAAAAAAAAAAAAAAACGATCAAGACATAAAGTGTAATATGTCAACCCAATACATTAACGATGTGGAATATGATTTTACACTCTTTTTCTTTTTGAATAGATTTAATTTTCTTAGTCCCTTTCGAAATGAGACTTTATGTTAGTTTTGAATACAGAAAAGCTATGGCTTGTATCAAAAACTAATATCCACAGTTGACATATCATTTTGTTTCAGTATAAATTTGTTCCTTTATATCATAGAACTAGATAACGGGGTGTGGACAGACACAGTAGATACCGTTATTGGTTAAAGTATTGATACATAAAAAGTATACTCGTAACCGAGATAATCTGAACATACTATCGGTATAGGTTATCGTGTGGTTTGGAAATTAGTTTATCTAGACTAGTTTAAATCACACGGATGTGCCCGGGGCATATTGAGCACGACCAGTTTGGATAGAATTGACTTATACTGATCAGCGTAGTCAATTCGGTCCTAGTATTCCGTCTCTCAATCCCGAGATTAAAACGGGCGTGAGGGTTGGATATCGTGTGCTTTGATTTGCCAAAGAGTGAGGTCAATTGAGGCCAATACCTCGGTAGGTTGGGTATGCGGTGTTTAGCTTCTTACGTGCCGTTGCTAGTCAGAGGAATCCACGTACTGGTTCACCGGGTTGATGGTGCTCCCGATATAAGATCGTAAGGTTATTATACTAAACCCGGCTGGTGAACTTTATGTTCGGTATAATAAAAGGACGAGTGGTACTAATCTCGGAAACCAAGAAGTCGGTGAATTAATTTGTCAGTGATACGATCCAGATGTCCTCACTCAAACTTAAATATGAGTGTCAAGAAGAGCCCAACCATGAAGCTTACATACTTGGGACAAATCATAAGCATCAAGCCCAATTTAAAAGCATGAGATCAAGTTCAAAAGCAATTGGGCCACGCAAGTTTGAAGAGTCCATTAAGGAAACTTGTTTGGGCAAGACAAAAACAATAAAACTCAACAAGTTCACAAAGGACTTGTTCAAAGTTCCTTGGATCATTTTCAAAGGCCTTTACTTTATTTTCTTGCCAAGAATAATTTCATCCCACTCATTTTATTTGTAATTTGGCCATTGCTTATTTTATTGGCCTGAAATAAATTAGGCCCAAGTGTTAGGTCTTGTCTTAGTTAGGCCTTAATAAGAATATTAGTTGTATTAAGAGTATGCCAAATAAATAAGGTGAAGCCCAGCCCACGAAGACATTGGAAGGCTACAAGAAACTTCTAGAAGATTCAATAAAGGAATAAGTAATCAGCCTTAATTCTTCAAAAAGAAAACAAGGCAGATTGAAGAATGATTAGGCAGATTGAAGGAAGATTAAGGATGATTGAAGATTCTACCATAAATGTAGGCTAGGGTTTTGTAACCTAAAGGCTCACTTCTACTCCTATAAATAGAGGAGAAGTTCAACCTTTGTAGGCATGATTTGAATAGAAGAAATTGAGTTCTCTCATTTTGAATCATCCCTCTTAGCATTTATCAAAAGCTAGGGTAGTTAGCTTTTGTGGTTGCCTCCTTAGGCTCTTCCTTTCGAAGGCCTCATCCCACTACCACCATATTTTCACACTTTGAGAATAGCACTAGATTAGGGACCTTGATCCTTCATACAATACTCCGTCATCATCCAAATCCGAGCCTCCATATAAGCCTTCATACAAACAAACCTCTGCCGGATTTTGATAGTTTGGAAGGATCACAACATACGATCCAGATGTCCTCACTCAAACTTAAATATGAGTGTCAAGAAGAGCTCAACCATGAAGCTTACATACTTGGGACAAATCATAAGCATCAAGCCCAATTTAAAAGCATGAGATCAAGTTCAAAAGCAATTGGGCCACGCAAGTTTGAAGAGTCCATTAAGGAAACTTGTTTGGGCAAGACAAAAACAATAAAACTCAACAAGTTCACAAAGGACTTGTTCAAAGTTCCTTGGATCATTTTCAAAGGCCTTTACTTTATTTTCTTGCCAAGAATAATTTCATCCCACTCATTTTATTTGTAATTTGGCCATTGCTTATTTTATTGGCCTGAAATAAATTAGGCCCAAGTGTTAGGTCTTGTCTTAGTTAGGCCTTAATAAGAATATTAGTTGTATTAAGAGTATGCCAAATAAATAAGGTGAAGCCCAGCCCACGAAGACATTGGAAGGCTACAAGAAACTTCTAGAAGATTCAATAAAGGAATAAGTAATCAGCCTTAATTCTTCAAAAAGAAAACAAGGCAGATTGAAGAATGATTAGGCAGATTGAAGGAAGATTAAGGATGATTGAAGATTCTACCATAAATGTAGGCTAGGGTTTTGTAACCTAAAGGCTCACTTCTACTCCTATAAATAGAGGAGAAGTTCAACCTTTGTAGGCATGATTTGAATAGAAGAAATTGAGTTCTCTCATTTTGAATCATCCCTCTTAGCATTTATCAAAAGCTAGGGTAGTTAGCTTTTGTGGTTGCCTCCTTAGGCTCTTCCTTTCGAAGGCCTCATCCCACTACCACCATATTTTCACACTTTGAGAATAGCACTAGATTAGGGACCTTGATCCTTCATACAATACTCCGTCATCATCCAAATCCGAGCCTCCATATAAGCCTTCATACAAACAAACCTCTGCCGGATTTTGATAGTTTGGAAGGATCACAACATACGATCCAGATGTCCTCACTCAAACTTAAATATGAGTGTCAAGAAGAGCTCAACCATGAAGCTTACATACTTGGGACAAATCATAAGCATCAAGCCCAATTTAAAAGCATGAGATCAAGTTCAAAAGCAATTGGGCCACGCAAGTTTGAAGAGTCCATTAAGGAAACTTGTTTGGGCAAGACAAAAACAATAAAACTCAACAAGTTCACAAAGGACTTGTTCAAAGTTCCTTGGATCATTTTCAAAGGCCTTTACTTTATTTTCTTGCCAAGAATAATTTCATCCCACTCATTTTATTTGTAATTTGGCCATTGCTTATTTTATTGGCCTGAAATAAATTAGGCCCAAGTGTTAGGTCTTGTCTTAGTTAGGCCTTAATAAGAATATTAGTTGTATTAAGAGTATGCCAAATAAATAAGGTGAAGCCCAGCCCACGAAGACATTGGAAGGCTACAAGAAACTTCTAGAAGATTCAATAAAGGAATAAGTAATCAGCCTTAATTCTTCAAAAAGAAAACAAGGCAGATTGAAGAATGATTAGGCAGATTGAAGGAAGATTAAGGATGATTGAAGATTCTACCATAAATGTAGGCTAGGGTTTTGTAACCTAAAGGCTCACTTCTACTCCTATAAATAGAGGAGAAGTTCAACCTTTGTAGGCATGATTTGAATAGAAGAAATTGAGTTCTCTCATTTTGAATCATCCCTCTTAGCATTTATCAAAAGCTAGGGTAGTTAGCTTTTGTGGTTGCCTCCTTAGGCTCTTCCTTTCGAAGGCCTCATCCCACTACCACCATATTTTCACACTTTGAGAATAGCACTAGATTAGGGACCTTGATCCTTCATACAATACTCCGTCATCATCCAAATCCGAGCCTCCATATAAGCCTTCATACAAACAAACCTCTGCCGGATTTTGATAGTTTGGAAGGATCACAACATTTGGTATCAAAGCCAAAGTGCTACTCTTTAAGGTAAGAGTTGTTGTAACACCTTGTGGAAGGAATGATCCTTCTCCTTCTCCAAGTTGTTACAATCAACATTCTAAAATCGAAAAGGTTGAAGAAATCGGTTCTATAGCCGAATTTTCTTCATTTTGAATTCGAGAAATTCTCTTGTTTTAATTTTGTTCAAATTGTTCATTTTAATTCTTGTTATTAATTTTTGTCATTTTTTTTTTCTTGTTCATAATTGTTATGATCTTTCTCCTTTCATTGGCAAAGTTTGAAGAGATCGGATCTACCATATCCGTTTCTCTCACTTTGATCCAAATATCAAATTTCTTGTGTATATCATAAATTTATTTTATTATTATTGTTCTTACTTTGTCGATTGATCTTACTTTGTGTATATCATAATTTTGGCAAGTAATTCCATTGGTTAAGAAAAGAATAAAATGGGCAACATACTTGTGCAAATTAAATTTGGAATAAATCTGAACTTTTAGTATAAATTATCATTCCTTTTTTGTGAATATCTATTTTCCTTCTTCGTGTGATTATCTTTCCATCCACACCTAGTTTAATAAAAAAAAAAAAAAAAAGTTAATCATTGAAAAGGGAAAATTCGTTGGTTTTAAGTCACCTAGTATGACTAAAGTTGAATTTGGTGATTTCTTTCCAAAAAAAGTTAGTAACACTTTGAGATTATTTGTTATCGTACCTATTCTGTGATCGTGTTACTACCATAAAACTCCCTAATTGTGGTATGTCTTACTTGAATTAAACTTTTGAATAATTTTTTTTGTATTTCTACTAACTTTTTCCTTTGGTTTTTGTATAACTTGTTTAAACCACCTAGCATAGGGTAGGGTTGCACTTGAAAAAAGTGTCTCCTTACAAAAGTGTAAAGGCCAAAGGCTAAAAAAAAAAAAAGCACATAAGCGCTCAAATAGATTTTGTGCAAAAGTGTAAAGGTCAAAGGCCAAGAAAAGAGCATATAAGCACTTAAACAACTTTTGTGCGGCTCAAAATTTAAAAGGAGTTCTTGTGCAAAGTAAAAGAAAACCCTTAGGTGAAAGTGTAAGCTTGCTTATACTCTAACCAAAGGAGAAGTTTTTCCGAAGTACCTAAGAGGTTGTTCAAAGGGTTTTCAACATTAGGCGCCATATTAGAAAAGAGATAATAATGGGAAATAACAAGGGCCATAGAGTCTTGGTATTATAACTCATTTTTCTCCTAACTTTGCAGATTGATAACCAAACAACCAAGGAAGTACAAAGAGGCTTAAGGCCAACAAGTTTTCCTCAAAGCTAGGCCATAAAATCATAACAGTAAGCACTCACGAAAGCACAAGCATTCATAAGTGTTGTTTTATTTTTTTTTAATTTTTTTGTTTTCTCTTTTATCTTTACTCTGCACCTATTTCTTTTACCTATGTCTTACCTCAACCTGAGATTCTTTGTGCATATTTCTGAGTAGTTGAAAATTTTGAGAATATTTTTTTTTACTTATTACTTAAGATTTGGTGTGATCTAACCCTAAGGGAGAAAATCTTCTTTCTACCCAAATCTTTTTGTCTCCTTGATAGCAATGGATTCTAATGAGCAAGAAAGGATTCTAAGGTCAGCGCTCAGAGAAAGGTTTAAAGGGTATGATAGCAAGCTAGCTCACCTGCGAGCCCAGCTAGGCCACTTGAGGAACCAAAGACAAAAAAACCCTACCCTAAGAATCCCAACATCCAATGAGCATCTTCCTCTGGCTAAGCAAAAAGAGATACATTCTCCTCATGGTGCACGACTCACCTCATTGTCCACGCACCAATATTCGAGAAATAAGGTAAACCCTTCCACTTGTGATGAAATTAAAAGAGTACTTCACTCTCAAGGCAAGTTGGAAGAAGATGTTGAGCAAGGAACTAATACTTTTCATACAAAAGCTAAAGTGGGGAAGGCTATTTGCTTGATTAATATTGATAGTGGTAGTTGGACAAACATTGCTTCTAATTACCTTGTAGATAATTTGAATCTTGCTACTTTTCCTCATCCCAAACCTTACACGTTGACATGGCTCAACAATTTAGGTGAAGTTGTTATTGAAAGACAATGTAAGTTATCATTCTCTATAGGTAGGTACCAAGGAGAAGTGATGTGTGATGTAGCTCCCATGGATGCTGCACACATTATCCTAGGCCAACCATGGATGCGTGACAACGAAGCAAAGTATAATGGCTTCACCAATAGGTATCAATTATGTTCTCATGGTCAGAAATTTGCACTTAATCCTCTTTCTAGGGAACAAGTGTCTCAAGCAAAGAAAGAAATGCATGAAGCAAGAGAACGAAGGAAAATGATACAAGAAGAGAAAGAGAACAAAGATGTACCTAAGCTAGCCAAGCTTATTCTCTTAAAAGAGGCCACGAGTTCCACTCCCATGATTCTGCCACTTCGGCAGAGTTTGAATAGCTTACCTAAAGTTCTAATATCCACACAAAAGTTAGTAAAATCTAAGATTAGTTCCATATATGATTCACTAACATGTTTTACTATTTTTGTGCAGGTTTTTAGAACTCAAGATTTGACAAGGACTAGAATGCCCACGGCATACATAGTGGAATTAAGTCCACACTTTGTCAAAGTAAAAGAGTTTGGAACTATGAATCGTCTCATAAGTACTAATCCTTCGTCTTGTTTTGATGCAGGTTCTAAAGCTTTGAGGACAAAGCTTCGTAAAGAAGGGGAGGATGATACGATCCAGATGTCCTCACTCAAACTTAAATATGAGTGTCAAGAAGAGCCCAACCATGAAGCTTACATACTTGGGACAAATCATAAGCATCAAGCCCAATTTAAAAGCATGAGATCAAGTTCAAAAGCAATTGGGCCACGCAAGTTTGAAGAGTCCATTAAGGAAACTTGTTTGGGCAAGACAAAAACAATAAAACTCAACAAGTTCACAAAGGACTTGTTCAAAGTTCCTTGGATCATTTTCAAAGGCCTTTACTTTATTTTCTTGCCAAGAATAATTTCATCCCACTCATTTTATTTGTAATTTGGCCATTGCTTATTTTATTGGCCTGAAATAAATTAGGCCCAAGTGTTAGGTCTTGTCTTAGTTAGGCCTTAATAAGAATATTAGTTGTATTAAGAGTATGCCAAATAAATAAGGTGAAGCCCAGCCCACGAAGACATTGGAAGGCTACAAGAAACTTCTAGAAGATTCAATAAAAGAATAAGTAATCAGCCTTAATTCTTCAAAAAGAAAACAAGGCAGATTGAAGAATGATTAGGCAGATTGAAGGAAGATTAAGGATGATTGAAGATTCTACCATAAATGTAGGCTAGGGTTTTGTAACCTAAAGGCTCACTTCTACTCCTATAAATAGAGGAGAAGTTCAACCTTTGTAGGCATGATTTGAATAGAAGAAATTGAGTTCTCTCATTTTGAATCATCCCTCTTAGCATTTATCAAAAGCTAGGGTAGTTAGCTTTTGTGGTTGCCTCCTTAGGCTCTTCCTTTCGAAGGCCTCATCCCACTACCACCATATTTTCACACTTTGAGAATAGCACTAGATTAGGGACCTTGATCCTTCATACAATACTCCGTCATCATCCAAATCCGAGCCTCCATATAAGCCTTCATACAAACAAACCTCTGCCGGATTTTGATAGTTTGGAAGGATCACAACAGTCAGTAAATTGATAAACCGATGAGTGCTAGATCTTTAATGTGAGGAGATAGAATAAAATATAATGGCGCGATGTAAAGTCGTTTTCGAGCAGTAGTTCCATAATTGGTCCGTTAGTGGTACGACCGATTATGCATTTGACTAACCGACAAGCTAAATTAATTAATCCAAAAGGTTTAATTAATATTTAATCGACAAAGTGAATTTAGAGATTAATTCTATTTTGAATTAATTAATTCTAAGGGTTCGATTAAATTAAATTAACAAAGTGGGTTAAACAAATTAATTGAAATGGGTCGATTGGAGTTGATTAGTCGGGAAGACTTAGCGGTCAACGAAAGTCAAATTTAAAGGCCTAACTCGAGAGCCCATTAGGTCTCCATTAGAGCTGCTTATAAATAGAAAGCTTAAGGCCTAAGAAACTTAAGAAAATCTTGTAAGACAACTTTATCTTCCTTGAGTGAGAAAGTTCTAGAGAGAGACTCTTCTTCCTTATTGGGTTTCTTTCAAAAACGAACTTGGAATCTCACTTCTCGATTTAGATTAAGTCCAAAGATCAAATTTTTAGATAGCCCACCGGACACTGTTCATCGGGTACTGTTCATCAGATACTGTTCACCAGACATGTTAGTTTTGAATACAGAAAAGCTATGGCTTGTATCAAAAACTAATATCCACAGATGACATATCATTTTGTTTCAGTATAAATTTGTTCCTTTATATCATAGAACTAGATAACGGGGTATCGACAAACACAGTAGATACCGTTATTGGTTAAAGTATTGATATATCAAAAGTATGGTCATAACCGAGATAGTCTGAACATACTATCGGTATAGGTTATTGTGTGGTTTGGAAATTGGTTTATCTAAACTAGTTTAAATCACACAGATATGCCCGGGGCATATTGAGCACGACCAGTTTGGATAGAATTGACTTATACTGATCGGCGTAGTCAATTCGGTCCTAGTATTACGTCTCTCAATCCCAAGATTGGGACGGGCGTGAGGGTTGGATACCGTGTGCTTTGATTTTCCAAAGAGTGAGGTCAATTGAGGCCAATACCTCGGTAAGTTGGGTATGCGGTGTTTAGCTTCTTACGTGTCGTTGCTAGTCGGAGGAATCCACGTACCGATTCGTCGGGTTGATGGTGCTCCCGAGATGAGCTCGTAAGGTTATTATACTAAACCCGGCCAGTGAACTTTATGTTCGGTATAATAAAAGGACGAGTGGTACTAATCTCGGAAACCAAGAAGTCGGTGAATTAATTTGTCAGTAAATTGATAAATCAACGAGCACTAGATCTTTAATGTGGGGAGATAGAATAAAATATAATGGCACCATGTAAAGTCGTTTTCGAGCGGTAGTTCCATAATTGGTCCGTTAGTGGTACGACCGATTATGCATTTGACTAATCGACAAGGTAAATTAATTAATCCGAATGGTTTAATTAATATTTAATCGACAAAGTGAATTTAGAGATTAATTCGATTTTGAATTAATTAATTCTAAGGGTTCGATTAAATTAAATTAACAAAGTGGATTAAATAAATTAATTTAAAAGGGTCGATTGGAGTTGATTAGTCGGGAAGACTTAGCGGTCAATGAAAGTCAAATTTTAAGGCCTGACTCGAGAGCCCATTAGGTCTCCTTAGAAGCTCCATATAAATACAACTGATTAGGCAAGAAATCGATTAAGAAACTTGACACCCAAGTAAAGGGTAGTGAGAGAAAGTCTAGCTTAGAGTGAGAAATTCTTCTTCTTCGAATTCTCTCCTCGAAGTCAGCTAGGATCTTTCTTCTTCGATCAAGAACTCAATCCAGTTTAGTGAGCCTTCAAATCCCACCAAGAAGCTGGTCCGATCGCTGGGCAGTTTGTTTTTCCGCCCGTGCAGCAGATTTTTCTACGCAGGGTTTTTCTGGGCAGTTTTCTTCGCGCAACTGCCAACCAGCAGTTCGGTGTGCTGATCCAGGCTACCGGCGTTGATCTCTTCCACATTGGGTCAGTGATCCGCCGGTGGTACTGTCCAGATCGCGACTGGAAGGTTGGCTGCTGTGCTGTCCGATCGGTAGTCGAGTGATCAAACCAGCAACTTTCTTGCGCAAAAAGGGTTTGATCTTTTCCGATTCTGGAATGCATTGCACGAAAGTGAGGTTTTTGATTTAGCCCGGGCTTGTTCAGTTTTCCTTCAGGATACTGTTCACCGGACATTGTTCATCGGATACTGTTCATCGGATACTGTTCATCGGGCACTGTTCACCGGACACTGTTCATCGGGCACTGTTCACAAGGAAGGAGCCAGTCATCGACCCAAGGCAAGCATTGCCAAGAAGCAGAAGCCGAGAGGAAAATGCTTTAGATGTGGCAAAGCAGGACATTGGAAGAAGGACTGCCCAAAGCCTCAAGGTATGTGTAAATTTTCCCTAATCACTGAGACGTGTTTAGCGGCGATTCCCACGGATACTTGGTGTGTGGATTCAGGAGCCACTGATCACATTTGTAATTCTTTGCAGGGGTTCCAAGTGACCTGGCTGCTTAGAGAGAGAGAGTTGCAGGTCTACCTTGAGGATACTACCAGAGTTTCTGTGGCTACAGTGGGAGTTATTAGTCTTTATTTTTCAGACTTTATTTTACTTTTAAAGGATTTTCTTTATGTACCTAGTTTTCGAAAGAACTTGCTTTCGGTTTCGAAACTTGTTTTGGATGGTTATAAGTGTGTATTTTCTGACGGTTCGATTTTTATAAGAAAATGCCAGAAACTTATATGTTCCGGTACATTGGTTGACAATTTGTTTTTAATCAAGACTTACTCCCCAGTTATGCAAAACACAGAAACTAGTAACTCATCACCGAATCATAATAAGAGAAAGGAATCTTCCCCTTTGAATCAGACTTATCTTTGGCACCTGAGACTAGGTCATATCAACCTTAGTAGGATTCAAAGGTTGGTCAAGAGTGGATCTTTGAACTTACTAGATATTGACAGTTATTCGACCTGTGAGTCCTGCTTGGAGGGTAAAACGACCAAGAGGCCTTTTAAGGCGAAGGGGTATAGGGCCAAGGAGGTTTTAGATCTGATTCATTCTGACGTGTGTGGGCCTATATCAGTTCAGGCTAGAGGTGGTTATGAGTATTTCGTGACTTTCACGGATGATTACTCTAGATATGGATACATATACCTGATGAGCCACAAGTCTGGATGCTTTGGCAAGTTCAGAGAATTCAAGGCAGAGGTGGAGAACCATCTGGTTGTTGGATTTGAATACATAAGCTATGCTTGTGTTGTATAATTTCCCAGATTAATATATCGATTTGTGTTTCAATTATATTTAGTTGTGCATATCCATTTATATTATGTAAGTAGATGATGAGGTGTCTGGTGCGACACAGTAGATCTCATCATTGGTTGAAAGACATAATATATAAATAAGGTTCGTAACCGAGACAGCTTTGGATAAACTGTCGGTCTAGGTTATTATGTGATTCAGATAATTAGTTTGTCTAAACTAATTGAATCATATAGATGTGCCCGGGGCATATTGAACTTGACTCTTAGGAATGATTTGTCTTGTACTGATTTAATAGACAAATCGATCCTTGTATTCTATCTCTAAATCCCTAGACTCGAGCGGGCATGAGGATTAGACATAGTGTACTTTGATCTGCCAATGGGTGAGGTCAAATGTGGCCAATAGTCTCGGTGGGTTGGGAGCGCGTGTTTAGTTACTTGGTGTGCTGCTGCTTGTCGAAAGGAAACCATGTACCGGTGCGTCCGGGGTGATGGTGCTCCCGAGATGAGCTCGAAATGTTTATTATACTAAACCTGGCCAGTGGACTTATGTCCGGTATAGTAAAAAGGTCGAGTGGTACTAGTCTCGGAATATTAAGAAGTTGATGAATTAATTTATCAGTAAATTAATGAATTAACGAGCACTATATCTTTGATGTGGGGAGATTATGAATATAATTTATTTAAGTTGTTCCGGAAGCAATTCTGGTGTAGGTTGGTAGTGCCATAATTAATCCGTTAGTGGTACGATTAATTATGTACTGGGTTGTTGACAAAGGGAGATTTAATTAGTTGAGAAATTAATTAATCCTTGTGTCAGTTGGTTGTGAATCATCCCAGGAACTGGATTGGGATAAGTGAATCCCTGTGTCAGTTGGGAGTGATTCATCTCAGGAACTGGATTGGGATAAGTGAATCCCTGTGACAGTTGGGAGTGTATCAGTCCAGGAACAGGATTGAAGGAAACAGAATCTGTATCAATCTAGAAACAGGATTGAAGGAAAACAGAAACCCAGTAGGAAAGACCAATCCTATTCCAACTTGGAGTCTCTCTTGTAACTCTATAAATAGACAAGGGATCAGCCATTCAACAATCACAATTCAATAGATTCATAATTCAAGAATCTAGAGAGATAAAATTCTAGAGAGAGAAAATTCTCTCTCTCTCTAAAACGAATTTTAACAAGCAAGAAGGGGCGGCTGGTTTTCCTATATTGTGGCCGAAAATTTGGTCCTTTTTGGGCAGCCCCGTGTGTTGCTTTCTCTCTCTCCGGGCAGTGCGTTTGCAGTACGTGCTAGGTGCGGAGGTGCTGAATTTTTCAGCAGCTGGATTGTGGCGAGTTGCTGATCAATTGACTTCTAGATTGTTGCCCACACAACAAGAGGTCATAGTCTTTGAGGCATACAAGAGATTCACCAGGTGCACGCTTCAAAGGTATTATTCTATGGTTCCGCTTTTATTAGAATTTTTTGTTGCGTGGTAAATCGAGCAGGTACAAACCCAGATCCTACCAAAATCTTTCAATTGGTATCAGAGCCAGGTTTAGGGGGTTCTGTGCTTGTTCGATTTATTACATGGTTTTATTTGCAGGTGGTTTAGAATCCCGACTATTATGGTTACGTTTGTATGGGTTTTAATTAAACTCCGGGACATGTCCGGATTTAATTTTATTATGAGTGTTTGTAATAGTTTAACCACGTGCTGGAAGCCGTGTAGGATTAGATTAAATCTGTAGTAGGATTTTTTCTATGTAATTTCGATTATTTAATTTTCCTAGAATGCCTTGTAGTAGGAAAATTATTTTTTTTGTAATCGAAGGCGTTATGGTGGGCAACTTGGATTCGTGGGTTTTGGGTTATCATGAATTTGAAGAAACCCAGGAAAACCCAGAACGAATTGCAAGAAGACCAAATAGCGTGGGAAAAAGCGAAGGAGGAATTGGCGGCAGGAGGCGACGCCGGCAACGTTCGCCGGCAGCAAAGTCGCCGGCCGGCAGGCAAAAAACAGGCCAGCAGCAGCAGCAGCCGCGCGCGGGCGTACACGCCCAGGGCCGCGCGCGGGCTGCGCCACGGGCGGCCCGTTTGGGCCGTTCGGGCTGTTTTTGGCCCGTTTTTCCTCCAGTTTTCATTTTTTTTGAAATTCAAGACTCTCTCCATCGAGTGACGTGACGGGACACGAGATCAAGGCAGAAGATGGAAGCAATTAAAACCATAATAGTCGGGGAATTTATTTTTTCGAATTTATTTCCCGTATTTATTGTTTTAATTTTTATGCTTTATTTTTATGCTGTATTTTAGATGCATGAATTAAAGCATGTCTGGTTTTATGGTTGCACATAACTTAGGTTAGTTAATTGCATGTTAAAACCGGAAAAACCCTCAATTTGTAAATCTAAGTGGGAGCGGGTTGTGTTATATCCCCATGGCCACCATTACGGGTTCATATGCGATGTGGGTGGGCTTGCGCGTTGGCATTAGGGCCTTCCTCCATTCGGATGAGTCCAGCCCCGAGATCGCTAGACTATGAGCTTCTGAGTAAGATGACTAGAGCGAGTTTAACTAGGAGAAATGCGACACCCTCTCCATCTGAGGCGCACTATCCTGAGGTAACAAACTCAGAAGTCACGTAATGGCATACACTTAGTGTACGATCTGTAGTATTCCTCCCGCGAGGTTACGCTGCTTACTTGTACGGCTGAAAGCACCGACTATTAGCTACATTGATCAAAAGATCGTTGGTCAGATAGTGTAGTTAATGAACTTGGTTCTTCTCAAACGAATGTGGGTTAGCGTAAACGTCCACACTGCGTGGCTTGCGAGAATCCCGGTGGATGAGATGTTGGTGAATTAATATTATTGTTTTGAGGGAATCAATAATTAATTGAATTTTCATGTTTCCGAAAATTCTAGCATATATAACTGAAACACTGTTTGTTTACTTTCCAGTTTTAAATCGATATGGCATTCAATCCTTTAGCTGCTATCTTGAAAGACAACAAATTAACTGGAACAAATTATGTCGACTGGAGTCGAAATTTGGACATAGTCCTGACGGCTGAGCAGTACAAGTTTGTGCTCATCGAAGCATGTCCAAAAGCGCCTGATGAGGACTCTACCCAAGAGGAAAGGGACGCCTATGCCAGGTGGAGAAAAGCGGATGAGATGGCGCGGTGCTACATTTTGGCCTCTGTGTCGAATGTGCTGCAACATCAGCTTCATCCCATGCTCTCCGCCTTCGACATGATGGCGCACCTAAGGGAGATGTTTGCGCATCAAGGCAGGACTGCCAGGCAGTCAGCCATGAGGAAGTTAATGAACACCAAAATGGCTGAAGGCGGATCGGTGAGAGATCATATTTTACACATGATCAGTAACATCAACGAAATAGAGGTGTTGGGAGGAAATATCGACCCAGAAAGTCAGATAGATATTATCCTCCAGAGTCTACCCTCTTGTTTTGAGCAGTTTCGGGTCAACTACAATATGAACCAAAGGGTTTATACGTTGCCCGAGCTCATGACTGATTTGGTGGCGGCTGAAGGCATCTTCCATGAGAAGAAGCAAGCTTTGGTCGCGGTAAAGGGTTCAAGCTCTTCTTCTGGGCCGAAAGGCAAGAAAAATAAGAAGAAGAAGAATGCCAAGAAACTTGCGGCAAAGCCAGATATTGCGAAGAAAAGCAAGCCAAAGGGCAAGTGCTTTAAATGCGGCAAGGCAGGACATTGGAAAGTGGATTGTCCAAAGCTCAAAGGTACGATTGTTTCTGCCCTAATTACTGAGACATGTTTAGCGGTGATTCCCACAGATACTTGGCGTGTGGATTCAGGCGCCACTGACCATGTTTGTAATTCTTTGCAGGGGTTCCAAGTAACCCGGAAGCTTAGAGAGGGCGAACTGGACATCTACATGGGTGACACTACAAGAGTGTCAGTTTAAGCAGTGGGAGTAGTTAGGTTAAATTTTGAGAATTGTAACCTAGAGTTAGTAAACTGTCTTTATGTACCGAGTTTTAGAAAGAACCTGATTTCGGTTTCTAAACTCTTGAAGAACGGTTACAAGTTTATTTTTTCTGATGAGTCTGTTTTTATTAGAAGAAATGGCAAACTTGTTTGTTCTGGTTCATTGGTGGACAATTTATTTGTGGTTAATTCTAACTCCCCTGTTGCGCAAAACATAGAAATAGATAGCTCAGTATCTAACATTAATAAGAGGAAGAGACCTTCTGAAATGAATCAAACCTATCTTTGGCATCTAAGGCTAGGTCATATAAACCTTAGTAGGATTCAGAGGTTGGTCAATGATGGACCTTTGGGTTCATTTGATATTGACAGTTATGCAACCTGCGAATCTTGCTTGGAAGGTAAGATGACCAAGAGACCTTTTAAAGCAAAAGGCTATAGAGCTAAAGAAGTATTAGAGTTGATTCATTCTGACTTGTGTGGACCTATGACGGTCCAGGCACGAGGGGGATATGAGTATTTCGTGACATTCACGGATGATTACTCTAGGTACGGATACATTTACCTAATGCGCCACAAGTCCGAATGTTTTGGCAAGTTCAAAGAGTTTCGGGCAGATGTGGAGAAGCATCATGGTAAGAGTATCAAGACACTGCGTTCAGATCGTGGTGGGGAGTACCTGTCCCATGAATTTCGAGATTACCTCACTGAGGTATGAATTCAGTCTCAGTTGTCTGCACCTGGCACGCCACAGCAGAATGGTGTAGCAGAAAGGAGGAACCGAACTCTTATGGAAATGGTTAGGTCCATGATGAGCTATAGTGATTTGCCAAGTTCGTTCTGGGGATATGCCTTGGAAACGGCAATGTATATTCTTAATCTTGTACCATCTAAAACCGTGCCTTCAACCCCAATAGAGTTGTGGAACGGGCGGAAGCCCAGTCTAAGACATCTCAGAATTTGGGGCTGCCCAGCACATGTGCTTAAGGCAGATACGGCTAAGTTAGATGCAAGAACAAAATTAATGCTGTTTGTAGGATATCCTAGGGGAACGAAAGGTGGTCTATTCTATAGTCTTAAAGATCAGAAGGTGGTAGATTTTTAGAAGAGGACTATGTCTTAGACCACAAGCCCAAGAGTAAGATAGTACTAGAAGAGCTTAGACGACAAACTACTAATCCTGATGCACCAGCGCAAGTAGATACACCACACACTGCACATGAGATCACAGATGATGCGCCTACACAGGCGGTGCCTCGTCGTAGTGGGAGGGTTGTGAGACAGCCAGACAGGTTCATTGGCATGGGAGAGGCTTCAGACCTGGTCCCAGGTGTGCCTGAACCTGACCCAGTTAACTATAATGAGGCGCTTCGAGATAAAGATGCAGAATCTTGGCGTAAGGCAATGATATCCGAGATGGGGTCAATGGACCACAATCAAGTCTGGGAGCTTGTGGACCTGCCTGATGGGTATAAGCCCATTGGATGCAAGTGGGTCTACAAACGTAAGAGAGGACCTGACGGGAAGGTGGAAACCTTTAAAGCTAGGCTGGTGGCGAAGGGGTATACTCAGAAAGAGGGAATCGACTATGAGGAAACCTTCTCCCCGGTAGCCATGCTTAAGTCGATCCGGATTCTCTTGGCCATAGCTGCTCATATGGATTATGAGATTTGGTAGATGGATGTCAAGACAGCTTTCCTAAACGGAAGTCTTGAAGAAACCATCTTTATGCAGCAACCAGAGGGATTCATTGAAAAAGGCCAAGAGCATAAGGTTTGCAGGCTTAAGAGGTCTATTTATGGACTTAAGAAGGCATCCAGATCTTGGAACATCCGGTTTGATGAAGTAATCCAGTCCTTTGGATTTACTCAGTGTCCGGATGAGCAATGTGTATATCGCAGACGTGATGAAAACTCAGTGGTGTTTCTTGTGCTTTACGTAGATGACATTCTATTGATTGGCAACAACAAGAAAGTGTTATCAGACGTAAAGGCATGGCTGTCCAAGCAATTTGATATGAAGGACTTAGGGGAAGCGGGACATATCCTTGGGATCAAGATTATTCGAGATCGTAGGAAACGTTCACTAACGCTCTCCCAAGCTTCATACATAGACACGATTCTGGCCCGTTTTAACATGCAGAACTCCAAGAAAGGTTTTCTACCATTCAGGCATGGAGTGTTTCTATCTAAGGAGCAGTCTCCTAAGACTGTTGAGGAGATAGAGACCATGAAGACAGTTCCATATGCTTCGGCAGTAGGAAGTCTCATGTATGCCATGTTGTGTACGAGGCCTGATATCTGTTATGCCGTTGGCATGGTGAGCAGATATCAGAGTAACCCCGGGAAAGCTCATTGGGAGGCAGTAAAATGCATTCTCAAGTATTTACGCAGAACGAGGGACCTAGTTCTGGTCTATCAGGCGTCTGAGCTGGTACCCCGAGGTTACACAGATTCAGATTTCCAAGGCGACAGGGACAAGAGCAAGTCTACCTCAGGGTATATGTTTACTCTAGGAGCTGGAGCCATAGTTTGGCGGAGTGTCAAGCAGAAATGCGTGGCAGACTCTACCATGGAGGCTGAATACGTTGCCGCATCAGAGGCAGCGAAAGAAGCAGTATGGCTCAAGAACTTCCTAGTGGACTTAGACGTGATTCCTGGTTTGCAGAAGTCTATCACAGTTTATTGTGATAACAATGGTGCAGTAGCAAACTCGAAGGAACCACGAGCCCACAAGGCGAGTAAACATATACAGCGCAAGTACCACCTGATACGAGACATCGTGAAGAGGGAAGACGTGGTCGTGGCTAAGATAGCATCAGAAGATAACCTTGCAAATCCATTCACGAAGACATTGACCTCTAAAGTCTTTGAGGTTCACGTGGAGGGCATGGGGATCAGATATCTAGAAGAGCCATGATAGTTTTTTTCTAGATAGATAGCAGCAGGTAGTATAGGATTGTATGTAGTTGTATACTTAAAGCACAGCTTAAGTATTAGTGGGAGATTGTTGGATTTGAATACATAAGCTATGCTTGTGTTGTATAATTTCCCAGATTAATATATCGATTTGTGTTTCAATTATATTTAGTTGTGCATATCCATTTATATTATGTAAGTAGATGATGAGGTGTCTGGTGCGACACAGTAGATCTCATCATTGGTTGAAAGACATAATATATAAATAAGGTTCGTAACCGAGACAGCTTTGGATAAACTGTCGGTCTAGGTTATTATGTGATTCAGATAATTAGTTTGTCTAAACTAATTGAATCATATAGATGTGCCCGGGGCATATTGAACTTGACTCTTAGGAATGATTTGTCTTGTACTGATTTAATAGACAAATCGATCCCTGTATTCTATCTCTAAATCCCTAGACTCGAGCGGGCATGAGGATTAGACATAGTGTACTTTGATCTGCCAATGGGTGAAGTCAAATGTGGCCAATAGTCTCGGTGGGTTGGGAGCGCGTGTTTAGTTACTTGGTGTGCGGCTGCTTGTCGAAAGGAAACCATGTACCGGTGCATCCGGGGTGATGGTGCTCCTGAGATGAGCTCGAAATGTTTATTATACTAAACCTGGCCAGTGGACTTATGTCCGGTATAGTAAAAAGGTCGAGTGGTACTAGTCTCGGAATATTAAGAAGTTGATGAATTAATTTATCAGTAAATTAATGAATTAACGAGCACTATATCTTTGATGTGGGGAGATTATGAATATAATTTAATTAAGTTGTTCCGGAAGCAATTCTGGTGTAGGTTGGTAGTGCCATAATTAATCCGTTAGTGGTACGATTAATTATGTACTGGGTTGTTGACAAAGGGAGATTTAATTAGTTGAGAAATTAATTAATCCTTGTGTCAGTTGGTTGTGAATCATCCCAGGAACTGGATTGGGATAAGTGAATCCCTGTGTCAGTTGGGAGTGATTCATCTCAGGAACTGGATTGGGATAAGTGAATCCCTGTGACAGTTGGGAGTGTATCAGTCCAGGAACAGGATTGAAGGAAACAGAATCTGTATCAATCTAGAAACAGGATTGAAGGAAAACAGAAACCCAGTAGGAAAGACCAATCCTATTCCAACTTGGAGTCTCTCTTGTAACTCTATAAATAGACAAGGGATCAGCCATTCAACAATCACAATTCAATAGATTCATAATTCAAGAATCTAGAGAGATAAAATTCTAGAGAGAGAAAATTCTCTCTCTCTCTAAAATGAATTTTAACAAGCAAGAAGGGGCGGCTGGTTTTCCTATATTGTGGCCGAAAATTTGGTCCTTTTTGGGCAGCCCCGTGTGTTGCTTTCTCTCTCTCCGGGCAGTGCGTTTGCAGTACGTGCTAGGTGCAGAGGTGCTGAATTTTTCAGCAGGTGGATTGTGGCGAGTTGCTGATCAATTGACTTCTAGATTGTTGCCCACACAACAAGAGGTCATAGTCTTTGAGGCATACAAGAGATTCACCAGGTGCACGCTTCAAAGGTATTATTCTATGGTTCCGCTTTTATTAGAATTTTTTGTTGCGTGGTAAATCGAGCAGGTACAAACCCAGATCCTACCAAAATCTTTCACTGGGTAAGAGTATCAAGTCACTGCGGTTTGATCGCGGTGGCGAATACCTCTCTAGTGAATTTAGGACCTATTTGTCAGAGGAGGGTATTCAGACCCAGTTGTCTGCACCTGGCACACCCCAGCAGAATGGTGTAGCAGAAAGGAGGAACAGGACTCTTATGGAGATGGTTAGATCGATGATGAGTTACAGTGAGTTGCCTACCTCGTTTTGGGGTTATGCCTTAGATACAGCTTGTTTTTTCCTCAACCTTGTGCCATCTAAGTCTGTGCCTACAACCCCAGTAGAGTTGTGGAGTGGGCAAAAGCCTAGTCTGAGACATCTCAGGATTTGGGGTTGTCCAGCACATGTGCTCAGCAGGCAAGTTAGAGGCGAGATCCAAGGTTATGCTGTTTATAGGCTACCCCAAAGGAACGAGAGGTGGTTTATTTTATAGTCCTCAAGATCAGAAGGTGGTGGTCAGCACCAATGCCAGATTTCTTGAGGAGGTTTATATTCTAGATCACAAGTCAAGCAGCAAGGTAGTATTGGAAGAGCTTAGAAGTCAGTCCACTATTCCAGATGCACACGTACAGGAAGACACACCACAAGAAACTGCACACACTATCACAGATGATGCTCTTACACAGGCTGCGCCTCGTCGTAGTGGGAGGGTTGTGAGATAGCCCGAGAGGTACATGGGTTTGGGTGAGTCTTCGGATTTTATCACTGGTGCTCATGAACCAGACCCAGTTAACTACAATGAGGCTCTCTAGGATAAAGATGCAGATTCTTGACAGAGAGCGATGATTACTGAGATGGGTTCTATGGACTCAATTAAGTCTGGGAGCTGGTAGACCTTCCTGATGGGTTTAGGCCTATTGGGTGCAAATGGGTCTACAAGCGAAAGAGAGGATCTGATGGGAGGGTTGAGACCTTCAAGGCTAGGCTTGTGGCAAAGGGGTATACTCAGAAAGAAGGGATCGATTATGAGTAGACCTTTTCCCCGGTAGCTATGCTTAAGTCGATCCGGATTCTCTTGGCCATAGCTGCTCATATGGATTATGAGATTTGGCAGATGGACGTCAAGACAGCTTTCCTTAATGGAAGTCTTGAGGAGACCATCTTTATGCAGTAACCAGAGGGCTTCATTGTTAAGGGCCAAGAGCACAAGGTATGCAGGCTTAGGAGGTCCATTTATGGACTTAAGCAAGCATCCAGATCTTGGAACATTCGTTTTGATGAGGTTATCCAGTCTTATGGATTCACTCAGTCTTCGGATGAGCAGTGAGTTTATTGCAGGCGTGATGGTGAGATAGTGGTGTTCCTCGTACTTTATATAGATGACATTCTTCTTATTGGCAACAGTAAGAAGGTGTTGTCAGACGTAAAGGCATGGCTGTCCAGGCAATTCGATATGAAGGATTTGGGAGAGGCTGGACATATCCTTGGGATCATGATTATTCGAGATCGTAAGAGACGTTCTCTGACTCTCTCACAGGCATCCTACATAGACACGATTCTGGCCCGTTTTAACATGCGGAACTCCAAAAAGGGTTCACTACCTTTCAGGCATGGAGTGCATTTGTCTAAGGAGCAGTGTCCTAAGACTGCTGAGGAGATAGATGCCATGAAGGCAGTACCCTATGCTTCTGCAGTGGGTAGCCTCATGTATGCTATGTTGTGCACGAGGCCTGATATTTGCTTTACCGTTGGCATGGTTAGCAGATATCAGAGTAACCCTGGGAAGGCTCACTGGGAGGCAGTAAAATGCATTCTCAAGTACTTGCGCAGGACGAGAGATTATGTCCTAGTTTATAGAGCGCAGGAGCTTGTACCATTGGGTTACACAGATTCGGACTTTCAAGGAGATTTGGACAAGAGCAAGTCTACCTCTGGGTTTGTGTTTACTCTAGGAGGTGGAGCCATAGTATGGAAGAGTGTCAAGCAGAAATGTGTGGCGGACTCTACCATGGAGGCCGAGTACGTTGCCGCTTCAGAGGCAGCGAAAGAGGCTGTATGGCTCTGGAGCTTCCTGATGGACTTAGATGTGGTTCCAGAGTTGCCTAGGCCTATCACAGTTTATTGTGATAACAATGGTGCAGTTGCTAACTCAAGGGAACCACGAGCCCATAAGGCGAGTAAACACATAGAGCGCAAGTACCACCTGATACGAGAGATCGTAAAGAGGGGAGACGTGATCGTGGCCAAGATAGCTTCAGAGGACAACCTTGCAGATCCTTTCACCAAGCCATTGACCCCAAAGGTATTTGAGAGGCATGTGGAGGGCATGGGAGTCAGATTCTTGAGAGAGCCATGTGAGTGAGCTTAAAGGTGTTTTGGAGATTTCATTATGACAGCAGTGTAATAGCGGGTTGGACAATTTTTGTACTTCTTAGCATAGCTTTGAGTATTAGTGGGAGATTGTTAGTTTTGAATACAGAAAATCTATGGCTTGTATCAAAAACTAATATCCACAGATGACATATCATTTTGTTTCAGTATAAATCTATTCCTTTATATCATAGAACTAGATAACGGGGTGTCGACAAACACAGTAGATACCGTTATTGGTTAAAGTATTGATATATAAAAAGTATGCTCGTAACCGAGATAGTCTGAACATATTATCGGTATAGGTTATTGTGTGGTTTGGAAATTGGTTTATCTAGACTAGTTTAAATCACACAGATATGCCCGGGGCATATTGAGCACGACCAGTTTGGATAGAATTGACTTGTACTGATCGGCGTAGTCAATTCGGTCCTAGTATTCCGTCTCTCAATCCCGAGATTGGGACGGGCGTGAGGGTTGGATGTCGTGTGCTTTGATTTGCCAAAGAGTGAGGTCAATTGAGGCCAATACCTCGGTAAGTTGGGTATGCGGTGTTTAGCTTCTTGCGTGCCGTTGCTAGTCGGAGGAATCCACGTACCGGTTCGCCGGGTTGATGGTGCTCCCGAGATGAGCTCGTAAGGTTATTATACTAAACCTGGCCAGTGAACTTTATGTTCGGTAAAATAAAAGGTCGAGTGGTACTAATCTCGGAAACCAAGAAGTCGGTGAATTAATTTGTCAGTAAATTGATAAATCGACGAGCACTAAATCTTTAATGTGGGGAGATAGAAGAAATAATAATGGCGCGATGTAAATTCGTTTTCGAACGGTAGTTCCATAATTGGTCCGTTAGTGGTACGACCGATTATGCGATTGACTAATCGACAAGGTAAATTAATTAATCCAAAGGGTTTAATTAATATTTGATCGACGAAGTGAATTTAGAAATTAATTCTATTTTGAATTAATTAATTCTAAGGGTTCGATTAAATTAAATTAACAAAGTGGATTAAATAAATTAATTTAAAAGGGTCGATTGGAGTTGATTAGTCGGGAAGACTTAGCGGTCAACGAAAGTCAAATTTTAAGGCCTAACTCAAGAGCCCATTAGGTCTCCTAAGAAGCTCCTATAAATACAACATAATGGGCAGCAAAAACCCTAAGAAACTTGACACCCAAGAAAAGGGTAGTGAGAGAAAGTCTAGCTTAGAGTGAGAAATTCTTCATCTTCGAATTCTCTCCTCGAAGTCAGCTAGGATCTTTCTTCTTCGATTAAAACTTTGCCCAGTTTTTTTTTTTGTGAAAACCCGCTGCCCAGATTTTGCTGTGAACATCCGCTGGTTTCTTTAATTTAAAGCAGCAATATTTCGCTGCAGTTTTTCCTCAGCCAGGCGGCAGGTTGTGCGCGGCGATCAGCAGCTTGGTGCCCAGAACCAGCTTGCTAACGTTGATCTCTTCCTCTTCAGGTTGGTGATCCGTTGGCAGTGCTGTCCAGATCGGGACTGGGTGGCTGTCCGATGTACTATCCGCCTGTTTTGATCGGTGTTCAAGTTCAGCAAAGAGAAGAGGGTTTTCCGGGCAGAAATTAAAGTTTTCTTGTGAAGCAAGTTTCTGGGTTTTCATCGATTTCCCGTGGGTAACTCCGTAGAAGATAGCTCACACTATCTCGGAGTTTGTATTGGAGAATTCTTCGGACTTCTTGTGGAATTTGTGCTAAAAGATTTGGTTTTCTTTAAGTGAGGGACTTCGCTACAAAATGTATAATCTTTAAGTTCCGCTTTAATTAAAGATTTAATTTTTTGTGTCCCGATTAATAAATTAAATAAGTATAAGCCTAGATCCATTTATGGGTAAACTAATTTGAGCATGAGCTTGGTCGAAAGCTTCCGATTCTGGAATGCATAGCACGAAAGTGAGGTTTTCGATTTAGCCCGGGCTTGTTCAGTTTTCCTTCATATGATATATAACTCATTGAGTCAATATAGTAAAAGAGATTATATTTTTACAATAATAATCATGAAGTAAGCAGCATTCGATCCTAATAGTAGATGTATGTCAATTAAATATTTGAATTAGTGAAAATAAAAGCTCAAAAATGATTAAACTAACCTAGAGACTTAAGTAGTTGCGCTTACCAAACATAAAGAATATATGGCGGAGCAGAGAGGAGAGGAGAGGAGAGGAGATGAGGGTTTGAGGTTAGTAAATTTTATAAGGTAGCATCAAAAGAAATATTCAAGGCAGATGAGATGACTGTTACTAGTTGTAGTTGTAAGCTTTTGTAGGATCTGGGTTTCCACTTGCTCAATTCACCACGCAACAAAAATTTCTATTAAAGCGGAATCTTAGAAAAGTACCTTTGAAGCGTGCACCTGGTGATTCTCTTGTATGCCTCAAGACTATGACTTAATGTTGTGTGGGCAACGAACTAGAAGTCAATTGATCAGCTATCACCACAACTCCACCGGCCAGAAAAATCCAGCACCTCCGCACCAAGCACGTACTGCAAACGCACTGCCTGGAGAGAGAGAAAACTGAAAGATTTTGGTAGGATCTGGGTTTGCACTTGCTCGATTTACCACGCAACAAAAAATTCTAATAAAAGCGGAACTATAGAATAATACCTTTGAAGCGTGCACCTGGTGAATCTCTTGTATGCCTCAAAGACTATGACCTCTTGTTGTGTGGGCAACAATCTAGAAGTCAATTGATCAGCAACTCACCACAATCCACCTGCTGGAAAACTCTAGCCCCGCAGCACCTGGCACGTACTATAAACGCACCGCCCGCAGAGAGAGAAAGCTACGCGCAGCTGGTATAGACCAAGGCCAAAATTTCAGCCACTAGAAACCCAAAAACCAGCTGCACACTTTCTTGAAAATTCGACTTGGAGAGAGAAACGTTTTCTCTCTCTAGAATTTTCTCTCTCTAGAAATCCTGTGGATTAATTGTGTTATTGTGTTTTCTGAATTACTGATCCCTTGTCTATTTATAGAGTTACAAGAGAGACTCCGAGTTGGTTTAGGATTGGTCTTCCTACTGGGTTTCTGTTTTCCTTCAATCCTGTTTCTGGACTGATACAGATTTTGTTTCCTTCAATCCTGTTCCTGGACTGATACACTCCCAACTGTCACAGGGATTCACTTATCCCAATCCAGTTCCTGGGATGAATCACTCCCAACTGACACAGGGATTCACTTATCCCAAACCAATTCCTGGGATGATTCACAACCAACTGACACAAGGATTAATTAATTTCTCAATTAATTAAATCTACCTTTGTCAACAACCCAGTACATAATTAATCGTACCACTAACGGATTAATTATGGCACTACCAACCTACACCAGAATTGCTTCCGGAACAACTTAATTAAATTATATTCATAATCTCCCCACATCAAAGATATAGTGCTCGTTAATTTATTAATTTACTGATAAATTAATTCATCAACTTCTTAATATTCCGAGACTAGTACCACTCGACCTTTTTACTATACCGGACATAAGTCCACTGGCCAGGTTTAGTATAATAAACATTTCGAGCTCATCTCGGGAGCACCATCACCCCAGACGCACCGGTACATGGTTTCCTTTCGACCAGCAGTAGCACACCAAGTAACTAAACACGCGCACCCAACCCACCGAGACTATTGGCCACATTTGACCTCACCCAATGGCAGATCAAAGTACACTATGTCTAATCCTCATGCCCACTCGAGTCTAGGGATTTAGAGATAGAATACAAGGATCGATTTGTCTATTGAATCAGTACAAGACAAATCATTCCTAAGAGTCAAGTTCAATATGCCCCGGGCATATCTATATGATTCAATTAGTTTAGACAAACTAATTATCTGAATCACATAATAACCTAGACCGACAGTTTGCCCAAAGCTGTCTCGGTTACGAACCTCATTTATATATTATGTCTTTCAACCAATGATGAGATCTACTGTGTCGCACCAGACACCTCATCATCTACTTACATAATATAAATGGACATAAAACTGCACAACAAAATATAATTGAAACACAAATCGATATATTAAACTGGGAAACTGTACAATACAAGCATAGCTTATGTATTCTACTCCAACAAAAACTATTTGCGCAACTGGTAAAAGGACTAAGAAGAATTTCGGCCACTTCCCTCTAAAAAAACCAGCCGCATATAGTCTTTTAAAATTTGACTTGGAGAGAGAAAACTTTCTCTCTCTAGGATTTTCTCTCTCTAGAAATCTCGTGGATTAATTGTGTTTTCTGAATGGCTGATCCCTTGTCTATTTATAGTGTTACAAGAGAGACTCCAAGTTGGTTTAGGATTGGTCTTCCTAATGGGTTTACGTAATGAATTAGTTTCCAAATCCAATTAGGCAACCAATCTGATAGGATAAACCAAATCCTACTAGGTTCCTAATCTCTAGGATTTCGTAATTTCAATTGAAACTTAAGACTTAATTAATTAATTAAATAATTCCACTTTGTTAATTACTTAATTAACCCTTAGGAATTAATTAAATAATTCAACTTTGTTAATTACTGAATTAACCCTTAGGAATAATTAACCAATTAATTAATTAAATCTACCTATTCAATTAACCCATTACAAAATTAATCGTACCACTAACGGATTAAATTTGGCACTACAATCCCACACCAGAATTGCTTCCGGAACAACTTAATTAAATTATATTCATTAATCTCCCCACATCAAAGATATAGTGCTCGTTAATTAAACTTAATTTACTGATAAATTAATTAATTAACTTCTTTAATTCTGAGACTAGTTCCACTCGACCTTTTTACTGTACCGGACATAAGTCCACCGGCCGAGTTTAGTATAATAAACATTTCGAGTTCATCTCGGGAGCACCATCACCCCGGACGCACCGGTACATGGTTTTCTTTCGACAAGCAGTAGCACACCAAGTAACTAAACACGTGCACCTAACCCACCGAGACTATTGGCCACATTTGACCTCACCCATTGGCATATCAAAGTACACTATATATAATCCTCATGCCAACTCGAGTCTACGGATTTAGAGATAGATACAAGGATCGATTTGTCTATTTAAATCAGTACAAGACAAATCATTCCTAAGAGTCAAGTTCAATATGCCCCGGGCATATCTATATGATTCAATTAGTTTAGACAAACCAATTATCCGAATCACATAAAAACCTAAACTGACAGTTTGTCCAAAGCTATCTTGGTTACGAACCTCATTTATATATTATGTCTTTCAACCAATGATGAGATCTACTGTGTCACACCAGACACCTCATCATCTACTTACATAACATAAATGGACATAAACATGCACAACAAAATATAATTGAAACACAAATTGATATATTAAACTGGGAAATTGTACAATACATGCATAGCTTATGTATTCTACTCCAACAATCTCCCACTAATACTTAAGCTGTGCTTTAAGTATACAACTACATATAATCCTATACAATCTGCTGCTATCTATCTAGAAAAAATATCATGGCTCTCCTAGATATCTGATCCCCATTCCCTCCACATGAGCCTCAAAGACTTTAGAGGTCAATGTTTTCGTGAACGGATCTGCAAGGTTATCCTCTGATGCTATCTTAGCCAAAACCACGTCTTCCCTAAGGGTTAATTAAGAAATTAACAAAGTGAAATTATTTAATTAATTAATTAAGTCTTAAGTTTCAATAGGAATTAAGAAATCCTAGAGATTAGGAATCCAGTAAGATTTGGTTTATCCTATCAGATTGGTTGCCTAATTGGATTTGGAAACTAATTCATTACCTAAACCCATTAGGAAGACCAATCCTAAACCAACTTGGAGTCTCTCTTGTAACTCTATAAATATACAAGGGATTAGCCATTCAAGACAACACAATTAATCCACAGAATTTCTAGAGAGAAAAAATTCTAGAGAGAGAAAACTTTCTCTCTCCAAGTCGAATTTTCTTAGCATAGTAGCGGCTGTTTTTTGGGTCTGAGGTGGCCAAATTTTTGGCTTGATCTTGGCAGCCCCGTGTGTTGCTTTCTTTCTCTCCGGGGCAGTGCATTTGCAGTACGCGCTAGGTGCGGAGGTGCTGGATTTTTCTAGCAGGTGGATTGTAGTGAGTAGCTGATCAATTGGCTTCTAGTTCGTTGCCCACACAATGTGAAGTCATAGTCATGAGGCATACAAGAGAATCACCAGGTGCAGGCTTCAAAGGTACTTTTCTAAGGTTCCGCTATAATTAGAAATTTTTGTTGCGTGGTAAATCGAGCAAGTGCAAACCCAGATCCTATGTGGCACAAATATTTCTTTCAATTGGTATCAGAGCCTTGTTCGATTTTTTACATGGTTCTGTTTTGCAGGTGGTTAAGAAATCCCGACTATTGTGGTCACGTTTGTATGGGTTTTAATTAAACTCCGGGACTTGTCCGGATTTAATTTTATTATGAATGTTTGAAATAGTATAACCACTTGCTGGAAGCTGTGTAGGATTAGATCAAATCTGTAGTAGGATTTTTTCTATGTAATTTCGATTATTTAATTTTCCTAGAATGCCTTGTAGTAGGAAAATTGGTTTTTATGTAATCGAAGGCGTTATGGTGAGCGACTTCGATTCGTGGGTTTTGGGTTATCATGAATTTGAAGAAATCCAGGAAAACCCAGAACGAATTGCAAGAAGACCAAATAGCGCGGGAAAAAGCGAATGAGGAGTTGGCGGCAGGAGACGACGTCGGCAACGACCGCCGGCAGCAGTCGCGTCGACCGGCAGGTAAAAAGGCAGTAGCAGGCAGCAGCAGCGCGCAGCAGTCGCTGCACACAGCAGCTGCTGTGCGCTACTGCTGGGCGCGCAAGCCCGCCCGCACACGGCCCGTGCAGTCCGTGCGGGCTCGCGGGCGCACAACGCCGCACGCGCAGGGCCCTTGCAGGTCGCGCGCATGGCCCGTGCGGGCTGGGCGCGCATGCAGTGTGGCCCTCAGGCTGTGCTGCGGCACGGGCGACCCGTTCAGGTCATTCGGGCTGTTTTTGCCCCGTTTTTCCTCTAATTTTCATTTTTTGAAATTCAAGACTCTCTCCATCGAGTGACGTGACGTGACACGAGATCAAGGCAAAGGATGAAAGCAATTAAAACCATAATAGTTGGGAATTTTATTTTTCATTTTTTTCCAGTATTTATTATTTTAATTTTTATGATTTGTTTTTATGTTGTATTTTAGATGCATGAATTAAAGCATGTCTGGTTTTATGGTTGCATATAACTTAGGTTAGTTAATTGCATGTTAAAACCGGAAAAATCCTCAATTTAGAAATCTAAGTGGGAGCGGTTTGGTTTAATATCCCCATGACCACCATTACGGATTCATATGCGATGTGGGTGGGCTTGCGCGTTTGCATTAGGGCCTTCCTCCATTCGGATGAGTCCAGCCCTGAGATCGCTAGACTATGAACTTCTGAGTAAGATGACTAGATTAAGTTGAACTAGGAGAAATGCGACACCCTCTCCATCTGAGGCGCACTATCCTGAGGTAACAAACTCAGAAGCCACGTAATGGCATACACTTAGTGTACGATCTGCAGTATTCCTCCCGCGAGGTTACGCTGCTTACTTGTATGGCTAAAAGCACCGACTATTAGCTACATTAATCAAAAGATCGTTGGTCAGAAAGTGTAGTTAATGAACTTGGTTCTTCTCAAACAAATGTGGGTTAGCGTAAACGTCCACACTGCGTGGCTTGCGAGAATCCCGGTGGATGAGATGTTGGTGGATAATGATTATTGTTTTGAGGGAAGTCAATAATTAATTAGAATTTTTTTTTTAAATTCTAAGCATATATAACTGAAACATTGTTTATTTATTTTCCAGTTTAATCGATATGGCATTCAATCCTTTAGCTGCTATTTTGAAAAACAACAATTTAACTGGAACTAGTAATGTCGATGAAAGTCGTAACTTGGACATTGTCCTTAAGGCTGAGAGCGCTCCTGTGAAAGATTATGTCATTGACATGATTAGTAACATCAACAAAGTTGAGGAATCAGACTCTTATGGAAATGGTTAGGTCCATGATGAGCTATAGTGATTTGCCAAGTTCGTTCTGGGGATTTGCCTTGGAAACGGCAATGTATATTCTTAATCTTGTACCATCTAAAACCGTGACTTCAACCCCAGTAGAGTTGTGGAACGGGCGGAAGCCCAGTCTAAGAAATCTCAGAATTTGGGGCTGCCCAGCACATGTGCTTAAGGCAGATACGGCTAAGTTAGATGCAAGAACAGAATTAATACTGTTTGTAGGATATCCTATGGGAACGAAAGGTGGTCTATTCTATAGTCCTAAAGATCAGAAGGTGGTGGTAAGTACCAATACTAGATTTTTAGAAGAGGACTATGTCTTAGACCACAAGCCCAAGAGTAAGATAGTACTAGAAGAGCTTAGACGACAAACTACTAATCATGATGCACCAGCATAAGTAGATACACCACACACTGCACATGAGATCACAGATAATGCGGATACACAGGCGGTGCCTCATCATAGTGGGAGGGTTGTGAGATAGCCCGACAGGTTCGTTGGCGTGGGAGAGGTCTCAGACCTAGTCCCAGGTGTGCCTGAACCTGAACCAGTTAACTACAATGAGGCGCTTCGAGATAAAGATGCAGAATCTTGGCGTAAGGCAATGATATCCGAGATGGGGTCAATGGACCACAATCCAGTCTGGGAGCTTGTGGACCTGCCTGATGGGTTCAAGCCCATTGGATGCAAATGGGTCTACAAACGTAAGAGAGGACCTGACGGGAAGGTGGAAACCTTTAAAGCTAGGCTGGTGGCGAAGGGGTATACTCAGAAAGAGGGAATCGATTATGAGAAAACCTTCTCCCCGGTAGCCATGTTTAAGTCGATCCGGATTCTCTTGGCCATAGCTGCTCATATGGATTATGAGATTTGACAGATGGATGTCAAGACAGCTTTCCTAAATGGAAGTCTTGAGGAAACCATCTTTATGCAGCAACCAGAGGGATTCATTGAAAAAGGCCAAGAGCATAAGGTTTGCAGGCTTAAGAGGTCTATTTATGGACTTAAGCAGGCATCCAGATCTTGAAACATCCGGTTTGATGAGGTAATCCAGTCCTTTAGATTTACTCAGTGTCCGGATTGAAAGTTTTGGTAGGATCTGGGTTTGCACTTGCTCGATTTACCACGCAACAAAAATTTCTAATTAAAGCGGAATCTTAGAAAAGTACCTTTGAAGCGTGCACCTGGTGATTCTCTTGTATGCCTCAAGACTATGACTTCACGTTGTGTGGGCAACGAACTAGAAGTCAATTGATCAGCCACTCACCACAATCGACCTGCTAGAAAACTCTAGCACCGCAGCACCTGGTGAAAGATTTTGGTAGGATCTGGGTTTGCACTTGCTCAATTTACCACGCAACAAAAATTTCTAATTAAAGCGGAACCTTAGAAAAGTACCTTTGAAGCGTGCACCTGGTGATTCTCTTGTATGCCTCAAGACTATGATTTCAGGTTGTATGGGCAACGAACTAGAAGTCAATTGATCAGCTACTCAACACAATCCACCTGCTAGAAAAATCCAGCACCGCAGCACCTGGCACGTACTATAAACGCACCGCCCTCAGAGAGAGAAAGCTACACGCAGCTGGTATAGACCAAGGCCAAAATTTCAGCCACTAGAAACCCAAAAACCAGCCGCACACTTTCTTAAAAATTCGACTTGGAGAGAGAAACGTTTTCTCTCTCTAGAATTTTCTCTCTCTAGAAATCTTGTGGATTAATTGTTGAATTGTGTTTCTTGAATAACTGATCCCTTGTCTATTTATAGAGTTACAATAGAGACTCCAAGTTGGTTTAGGATTGGTCTTCCTAACGGGTTTAGGTAATGAATTAGTTTCCAAATCCAATTAGGCAACCAATCTGATAGGATAACCAAATCCTACTGGATTCCTAATCTCTAGGATTTCCTAATTCCAATTGAAACTTAAGACTTAATTAATTAATTAATTAATTAATTCCACTTTGTTAATTACTTAATTAACCCTTATGAATTAATTAAATAATTCCACTTTGTTAATTACTGAATTAACCCTTAAGAATAATTAACCAATTAATTAATTAAATCTACCTATTCAATTAACCCATTACAAAATTAATCGTACCACTAACGGATTAATTTTGGCACTACTATCCTACACCAGAATTGCTTCCGGAACAACTTAATTAAATTATATTCATTAATCTCCCCACATCAAAGATATAGTGCTCGTTAATTAAAATTAATTTATTGATAAATTAATTAATTAACTTATTTAATTCTGAGACTAGTACCACTCGCCCATTTTACCATACCGAACATAAGTCCACCGACCGGATTTAGTATAATAAACATTTCGAGTTTATCTCGGGAGCACCATCACCCCGGACGCACCGGTACATGGTTTCCTTTCGACAAGCAGCAGCACACCAAGTAACTAAACACGCGCACCCAACTCACCGAGACTATTGGCCATATTTGACCTCACCCATTGGCAGATCAAAGTACACTATGTCTAATCCTCATGCCCACTCAAGTCTAGGGATTTAGAGATAGAATACAAGGATTGATTTGTCTATTAATTCAGTATAAGACAAATCATTCCTAAGAGTCAAGTTCAATATGCCCCGGGCATATCTATATGATTCAATTAGTTTAGACAAACTAATTATCTGAACCACATAATAACCTAGACCGACAGTTTGTCCAAAGCTGTCTCGGTTACGAACCTCATTTATATATTATGTCTTTCAACCAATGATGAGATCTACTGTGTCACACCAGACACCTCATCATCTACCTACATAATATAAATGGACATAAACATGCACAACAAAATATAATTGAAACACAAATCGATATATTAAACTGGGAAACTGTACAATACAAGCATAGCTTATGTATTCTACTCCAACAATCTCCCACTAATACTTAAGTTGTGCTTTAAGTATACATCTGCATACAACTCCTATACAATTTGCTGCTATCTATCTAGAAAAATTGTCAAGGCTCTCCTAAGCATCTGATCCCCATGCCCTTCACGTGAGCCTCAAAGACTTTAGAAGTCAATGTTTTCGTGAACGGATCTGCAAGGTTATCCTCTGATGCTATCTTAGCCATGACCACGTCTACCCTCTTTACGATGTCTCGTATCAGGTGGTACTTGCTCTGTATATGTTTACTCTCCTTGTGGGCTCGTGGTTCCTTCGAGTTTGCTACTGCACTGTTGTTATCACAATAAACCGTGATAGACTTCGGCAAACCACGAATCACATCTAAGTCCACTAGGAAGTTCTTGAGCCATACTGCTTCTTTCGCTGCCTCTGATGCGGCAACATACTCAGCCTCCATGGTAGAGTCCGCCACGCATTTCTGCTTGACACTCCGCCAAACTATGGCTCCACCTCCTAGAGTAAACACATACCCTGAGGTAGAATTGCTCTTGTCCCCATCGTCTTGGAAATCTGAATCTGTGTAACCTCGAGGTACCAGCTCAGACGCCTGATAGACCAGAACTTGGTCCCTCGTTCTGCGCAAATACTTGAGAATGCATTTTACTGCTTCCCAATGAGCTTTCCTGGGGTTACTCTGATATCTGCTCACCATGCCAACGGCATAACAGATATTAGGTCTCGTACACAACATGGCATACATGAGACTTCCTACTGTCGAAGCATATGGAACTGTCTTCATGGTCTCTATCTCCTCAACAGTCTTAGGAGACTGTTCCTTAGATAGAAACACTTCATGCCTGAATGGTAGAAAACCTTTCTTGGAGTTCTGCATGTTAAAACGGGCCAGAATCGTGTCTATGTATGAAGCTTGGGAGAGCGTTAGCGAACGTTTCCTAAGATCTCGAATAATCTTGATCCCAATGATATGTCCCACTTCCCCTAAGTCCTTCATATCAAATTGCTTGGACAGCCATGCCTTTACGTCTGATAACACTTTCTTGTTGTTGCCAATCAATAGAATGTCATCTACGTAAAGCACAAGAAACACCACTGAGTTTTCATCACGTCTGCGATATACACATTGCTCATCCGGACACTGAGTAAATCCAAAAGACTGGATTACCTCACCAAACCGGATGTTCCAAGATCTGGATGCCTGCTTAAGTCCATAAATAGACCTCGTAAGCCTGCAAACCTTATGCTCTTGGCCTTTTTCAATGAATCCCTCTGGTTGCTGCATAAAGATGGTTTCCTCAAGACTTCTGTTTAGGAAAGCTGTCTTGACATCCATCTGCCAAATCTCATAATCCATATGAGCAGCTATGGCCAAGAGAATCCGGATCAACTTAAGTATGGCTACCGGGGAGAAGGTTTCCTCATAATCGATTCCCTCTTTCTGAGTATTCCCCTTCGCCACCAGCCGAGTTTTAAAGGTTTCCACCTTCCCGTCAGGTCCTCTCTTACGTTTGTAGACCCATTTGCGTCCAATGGGCTTGAACCCATCAGGCAGGTCCACATACTCCCAGACTTGATTGTGGTCCATTGACCCCATCTCGAATATCATTGCCTTACGCCAAGATTCTGCATCTTTATCTCAAAGCGCCTCATTACAGTTAACTGGGTCAGGTTCAGGCATGCCTGAGACTAGGAATGAAGCCTCTCCCATGCCAACGAACCTGTCTGGCTGTCTCACACTCCCACTACGACGAGGCACCGCCTATGTAGGCGCATCATCTGTGATCTCTTGTGCAGTGTGTGATGTATCTACTTGTGCTGGTGCATCAGGATTAGTAGTTTGTCGTCTAAGCTCTTCTAGTACTATCTTACTCTTGGGCTTGTAGTCTAAGACATAGTCCTCTTCTAAAAATCTAGCGTTGGTACTTACCACCACCTTCTGATCTTTAGGACTATAGAATAGACCACCTTTCGTTCCCCTAGGATATCCTACAAACAGCATTAATTCTGTTCTTGCATCTAACTTAGCCGTATCTGCCTTAAGCACATGTGTTGGGCAGCCCCAAATTCTGAGATGTCTTAGAATGGGCTTCCGCCCATTCCACAACTCTACTGGGGTTGAAGGCATGGTTTTAGATGGTACAAGATTAAGAATATACATTTCCGTTTCTAAGGCATACCCCCAGAACGAACTTGGCAAATCACTATAGCTCATCATGGACCTAACCATTTCCATAAGAGTTTTATTCCTCCTTTCTGCTACACCATTCTGCTGTGGCGTGCCTGGTGCAGACAACTGAGACTGAATTCCTACCTCAGTGAGGTAATCTCGAAATTCATGGGACAGGTACTCCCCACCACGATCTGAACGCAGTGTCTTGACACTCTTACCATGATGCTTCTCCACATCTGCCCGAAACTCTTTGAACTTGCCAAAACATTCGGACTTGTGGCGCATTAGATAAATGTATCCGTACCTAGAGTAGTCATCCATGAACGTCACGAAATACTCATATCCCCCTCGTGCCTGGACCGTCATAGGTCCACACAAGTCAGAATGAATCAACTCTAATACTTCTTTAGCTCTATGACCTTTTGCCTTAAAAGGTCTCTTGGTCATCTTACCCTCCAAGCAAGATTCACAGGTTGCATAACTGTCAATATCTAATGAACCCAAAGGTCCATCATTGACCAACCTCTGAATCCTACTAAGGTTTATATGACCTAGCCTTAGATGTCAAAGATAGGTTTGATTCATTTCAGAAGGTCTCTTCCTCTTATTAATGTTAGATTCTGAGCTATCTATCTCTATGTTTTGCGCAACAGGGGAGTTAGAGTTAACCACAAACAAATTGTCTGCCAATGAACCAGAACAAATAAGTTTTCCATTTCTTCTAATAACAACACAGTCATCAGAAAAAATAAACTTATACCCGTTCTTTAAGAGTTTAGAAACCGAAATCAAGTTCTTTCTAAAACTCGATACATAAAGACAATTAACTAACTCTAAACTAGAATTTTCGAAATTCAACTTAACTACTCCCACTGCTTCTACTGACACTCTTGTAGTGTCGCCCAAGTAGATATCCAATTCACCTTCTCTAAGCTTCTGGGTTACTTGGAAAAAACAGCCGCCCCTATGCTAAGAAAATTCGACTTGAAGAGAGAAATTTTTCTCTCTCTAGAAATCCTGTGGATTAATTGTGTTGTCTTGAATGGCTAATCCCTTGTCTATTTATAGAGTTACAAGAGAGACTCCAAGTTGGTTTAGGATTAGTCTTCCTAATGGGTTTAAGTAATGAATTACTTTCCAAATCCAATTAGGTAACCAATCTGATAGGATAAACCAAATCCTACTGGATTCCTAATCTCTAGGATTTTCTAATTCCAATTGAAACTTAAGACTTAATTAATTAATTAAATAATTCCAATTTGTTAATTACTTAATTAACCCTTAGGAATTAATTAAATAATTCCACTTTGTTAATTACTGAATTAACCCTTAGAAATAATTAACCAGTTAATTAATTAAATCTACCTATTCAATTAACCCATTACAAAATTAATCGTACCACTAACGGATTAATTTTGGCACTACCATCCTACACCAGAATTGCTTCCGGAACAACTTAATTAAATTATATTCATTAATCTCCCCACATCAAAGATATAGTGCTCGTTAATTAAAATTAATTTACTGATAAATTAATTAATTAACTTCTACCACTCGACCTTTTTACTATACCGGACATAAGTCCACCGACCGGGTTTAGTATAATAAACATTTGAGTTCATCTCGGGAGCACAATCACCCCGGACGCACCGGTACATGGTTTCCTTTCGACAAGCAGCAGCACACCAAGTAACTAAACACGCGCACCCAACCCACCGAGACTATTGGCCACATTTGACCTCACTCATTGGCAGATCAAAGTACACTATGTCTAATCCTCATGCCCACTCGAGTCTAGGGATTTAGAGATAGAATACAAGGATCGATTTGTCTATTAAATCAGTACAAGACAAATCATTCCTAAGAGTCAAGTTCAATATGCCCCGGGCATATCTATATGATTCAATTAGTTTAGACAAACTAATTATCTGAACCACATAATAACCTAGACCGACAGTTTGCCCAAAGCTGTATCGGTTACGAACCTCATTTTTATATTATGTCTTTCAACCAATGATGAGATCTACTGCGTCACACCAGACACCTCATCATCTACTTACATAATATAAATGGACATAAACATGCACAACAAAATATAATTGAAACACAAATCGATATATTAAACTGAGAAACTGTACAATACAAGCATAACTTATGTATTCTACTCCAACACTAGGAGTGTAAGTCGGTCGGTTTGAAGGTAAAAGTACAACCCAAATCAATAATACAGTTTGAAAATTTTTCAAACCAAGTCAGCCAAATAAATATTTAAACCAAATCGGCCAAATCATATTTAAGCGGTTTGGTTCAGCCGATTTCACAATTTTATAACCATTTTATTTTTTCTTAAATAATAACAAGTTCACAACATAAAAATATTCACAAATTTCTCATTTTACAACTTCACAAGCATAATCAAATCATAATTATACATGTACATTTTCAATCATCACTAAAAATTAAAATTAAAATTTTTTATTGTTGACCGCGTTTGCCCTCAGTCGACCCCTAGGTGCGTAACAGTGAGGAAGATGAAAGAGGGAAATATACAAACATCAATAAGAGAGAAAAAAACTGCACCATAATGGAAGAGAAAAGAGATAGTGAAGTAGATTTAGGGTTAAAGAAAATTATGTTAAATTATATATTAACTATATTATTATATTATATAAAAATATATAATAAATATATATTCGACTGGTATGACCAAACCAATTCATCCGGTTTGAAAATTTTCAAATCAATAAAATTTCTATAAAATTTAAAACCGGTCAAATTGGTCAACGATTTGACCGGTTTAAATGATTTCGGCCAAACCACTTACACCCATAGAGTCATCTGTTAATCTATTTAATAGATTAAAGTAATATCATCTAATTATTTACTCACTCCATTTCAATATATAAGTCATTTTTTACCAAGCACAAATAATAAGGTAGTAATTATTTGTTGCACATTTTCATAAATTTTAATTGTAAACCATGTTATACCTCTATTTAATATATTTTAATAGTAGTACTATAACTTAAAATAATACATGACAAAATCAGTTTTAATAAAATTGTATATTAAATAAAGATAATAGAGTAAAAACAATGAATTGTTTCCTAAGAATAGACGAATGACTTATATTTTGACTGGTCACGTAAACAGTGAAAACGACTTATATATTGACATGAAATGGAGGGATTATTATGATAATATCGTATTTTTTATATTTTTATATAGCTATATTTTTAAGAAAATCAATGCTAAGGTGAATACATATGGATAGAACATTTTGTATTTCTTCAAGGCATGGGTCAAAGGAGTAATTAATAGTAAAGGTGTGTATGGACATTTTCTTAGGGTAACTAGTACTCATTCCATTTCAATATATAAGTTATTTTAACCAAAATATAAATATTAAGAATGTAATTAATTTTTAAAAAGTCTCATAACTTTTAATGGTTAAACCTTTTATACACCTATTTAATGCATTTTTGATATTAGTGCTATAACTTGAAATAATCATGATAAAAATAAGTCCCAATGAAATTATAAATTAAATAAGAATAATAGAGTAAAAATAATAGATTGTTTCCTAGAAGTAGACAAATGACTTATATTTTGACCGGTTTCTTAATGAGTGAAAACGATTTATATTTTAAAATACAGGGAGTAGTACCTATTAAAATATTGAGAAAATCAATATATACTGTTTATAACAATTTTAAATTAAATCGGTTAAAAGAGTTTTTAAAATTGTATCAATTGAATTGAATTCAACCAATTTTGTGCCGCCGATCTGGACCTTTCAATGGGGCTATGAAAAAAAAATTTATTGGTAAAAATTACCATTTATTCATATTAAACCTTTTTTTGGGGTTCAAAAATTTTTATTTTTCTCAATAGCCCAACATATTACGAGAGCAAATTTTCTATTTATTTTTGCTAAAGAGAACAAAAATTTAAATCGAGTGAGAAATTTAAAAATTACTAATGAGAAGAAAAGAGAGGGAAAAAAGTTAAAATACACGAGAGGAATGAGAACAATTTTGATCATGTGTTGCCTTTTCTTTGTGCATCGATTGAATTCAGACTTCATTATTTTAAAATTTTAAATAAGTAATGTCAATCATTAGATAACTCATACTTGTCAAGTAATATTGTATTTAAAAATAAATAATAATTAATATGTATAATTTTAAGAGTTAGGACTCATAACCGTAAGGTTGAGAGCTCGAATCTGAAAAAAAAAAAAAAAATCTACGGACCTTTGTTTAGTGTACATCGTACTCCCAATGGAATGTTTAAGGATAAAATGGATTAAGGCTCACATTTGACCATTGCTTGCTTGCTTACCATAATAAAGAACCAGTGAAAATAACGCAACAGGAGATCATTGATGATGTAATAAATCAAAATTTTAATTTATATTACCATAATCATATATAGGTACATTTTTTTTTTTCACTTTTCACAAAAAAAGGTACAATATTTCATTTTTTAAAATAATAAAAAGTAGCCCATGAGCCAAAAAAAAAAAAAAAAACCCCCATGAGCACAAAGGTGTTAAAGCAGTGATTTTAGATTTCTATGTTAGTTTAATTATATTATTCTAAGAGTAAATTTCAAAATTGATCATCATATTATAGTCAGTTTCTGATTTTTGTCATCATATTTTAAAAATTATTTTTAAAACCATCCTACTTTATTTTTCTTTTTAAAATTGGTCACTCCGTCAAGTTGGACCGTTAAAAATTTTTATGATGTTATTATATTTGCAGGGTCTTGTATTTTCAAAATTTTTATGATGTACCCTAATGTTACATGCACCTACTACTATATTTAGTAATTTTTACTAAATACAATAACATGTAGTACATATTATTACTTAATATAATATAATAGTAGGTACATTATTTTAGCACCTCTCTACAAGTGTAAAAGAGAATTTAATTTACAAATTAGTGGGGACACTAGAACAACGCCCAAAAACGTCTACATCCATTCATTTGAATTTAAACTGATTTTGTTGAAAGATTTTTGGTAGGATCTGGGTTTGCACTTGCTCGATTTACCACGCAACAAAAATTTCTATTAAAGCGGAATCTTAGAAAAGTACCTTTGAAGCGTGCACCTGGTGATTCTCTTGTATGCCTCAAGACTATGACTTCACGTTGTGTGGGCAACGAACTAGAAGTCAATTGATCAGCTACTCACCACAATCCACCTGCTAGAAAACTCTAGCCCCGCAGCACCTGGCACGTACTATAAACGCACCGCCCGCAGAGAGAGAAAGCTACGCGCAGCTGGTATAGTCCAAGGCCAAAATTTCAGCCACTCGAAACCCAAAAACCAGCTGCACACTTTCTTGAAAATTCAACTTGAAGAGAGAAATATGTTCTCTCTCTAGAATTTTCTCTCTCCAGAAATCCTGTGGATTAATTGTGTTATTGTTGTATTATTCTGAATGGCTGATCCCTTGTCTATTTATAGAGTTACAAGAGAGACTCCAAGTTGGAATAGGATTGGTCTTCCTACTGGGTTTCTGTTTTCCTTCAATCCTGTTTCTGGACTGATACAGATTCTGTTTCCTTCAATCCTGTTTCTGGACTGATACACTCCCAACTGTCACAGGGATTCACTTATCCCAATCCAGTTCCTGGGATGAATCACTTCCAACTGACACAGGGATTCACTAATTTCTCAATTAATTAAATCTACCTTTGTCATTAACCCAGTACATAATTAATCGTACCACTAACGGATTAATTATGGCACTACCAACCTACACCAGAATTGCTTCCGGAACAACTTAATTAAATTATATTCATAATCTCCCCACATCAAAGATATAGTGCTCGTTAATTCATTAATTTACTGATAAATTAATTCATCAACTTCTTTAATTCCGAGACTAGTACCACTCGACCTTTTTACTATACCGGACATAAGTCCACCGGCCGGGTTTAGTATAATAAACATTTCGAGCTCATCTCGGGAGCACCATCACCCCGGACTCACCGGTACATGGTTTCCTTTCGACAAACAGCAGCACACCAAGTAACTAAACACGCGCACCCAACCTACCGAGATTATTGGCCACAATTGACCTCACCCTTTGGCAGATCAAAGTACACTATGTCTAATCCTCATGCCCGCTCGAGTCTAGGGATTTAGAGATAGAATACAAGGATCGATTTGTCTATTGAATCAGTACAAGACAAATCATTCCTAAGAGTCAAGTTCAATATGCCCCGGGCATATCTATATGATTCAATTAGTTTAGACAAACTAATTATCTGAATCACATAATAACCTAGACCGACAGTTTGTCCAAAGCTATCTCGGTTACGAACCTCATTTATATATTATGTCTTTCAACCAATGATGAGATCTACTGTGTCGCACCAGACACCTCATCATCTACTTACATAATATAAATGAACAATAAATGCACAACCAGATATGACTGAAACACAAATCGATATATTAAACTGGGAAACTGTACAATACAAGCAAAGCTTATGCATTCTACTCCAACAGTGGGCTCGTGGTTCCTTCGAGTTTGCTACTGCACCATTGTTATCACAATAAACCGTGATAGACTTCGGCAAACCAAGAATCACATCTAAGTCCACTAGAAAGTTCTTGAACCATACTGCTTCTTTCGCTGCCTCTGATGCGGCAACATACTCAGCCTCCATGGTAGAGTCCGCCATGCATTTCTGCTTGACACTCCGCCAAACTATGGCTCCACCTCCTAGAGTAAACACATACCCTGAGGCAGACTTGCTCTTGTCCCTGTCGCCTTGGAAATCTGAATCTGTGTAACCTCGGGGTACCAGCTCAGACGCCTGATAGACCAGAACTAGGTCCCTCGTTCTGCGTAAATACTTGAGAATGCATTTTACTGCCTCCCAATGAGCTTTCCCGGGGTTACTCTGATATCTGCTCATCATGCCAACGGCATAACAGATATCAGGCCTCGTACACAACATGGCATACATGAGACTTCCTACTGCCGAAGCATATGGAACTGTCTTCATGGTCTCTATCTCCTCAACAGTCTTAGGAGACTGCTCCTTAGATAGAAACACTCCATGCCTGAATAGTAGAAAACCTTTCTTGGAGTTCTGCATGTTAAAACGGGCCAGAATCGTGTCTATGTATGAAGCTTGGGAGAGCGTTAGTGAACGTTTCCTACGATCTCGAATAATCTTGATCCCAAGGATATGTCCCGCTTCCCCTAAGTCCTTCATATCAAATTGCTTGGACAGCCATGCTTTTACGTCTGATAACACTTTCTTGTTGTTGCCAATCAATAGAATGTCATCTACGTAAAGCACAAGAAACACCACTGAATTTTCATCACGTCTGCGATATACACATTGCTCATCCGGACACTGAGTAAATCCAAAGGACTGGATTACTTCATCAAACCGGATGTTCCAAGATCTGGATGCCTGCTTAAGTCCATAAATAGACCTCTTAAGCCTGCAAACCTTATGCTCTTGGCCTTTTTCAATGAATCCCTCTGGTTGCTGCATAAAGATGGTTTCTTCAAGACTTCCGTTTAGGAAAGCTGTCTTGACATCCATCTGCCAAATCTCATAATCCATATGAGTAGCTATGGCCAAGAGAATCCGGATCGACTTAAGCATGGCTACCGGGGAGAAGGTTTCCTCATAGTCGATTCCCTCTTTCTGAGTATACCCCTTCGCCACCAGCCTAGCTTTAAAGGTTTCCACCTTCCCGTCAGGTCCTCTCTTACGTTTGTAGACCCACTTGCATCCAATGGGCTTATACCCATCAGGCAGGTCCACAAGCTCCCAGACTTGATTGTGGTCCATTGACCCCATCTCGGATATCATTGCCTTATGCCAAGATTCTGCATCTTTATCTCGAAGCGCCTCATTATAGTTAACTGGGTCAGGTTCAGGCACACCTGGGACCAGGTCTGAAGCCTCTCCCATGCCAATGAACCTGTCTGGCTGTCTCACAACCCTCCCACTACGACGAGGCACCGCCTGTGTAGGCGCATCATCTGTGATCTCATGTGCAGTGTGTGGTGTATCTACTTGCGCTGGTGCATCAGGATTAGTAGTTTGTCGTCTAAGCTCTTCTAGTACTATCTTACTCTTGGGCTTGTGGTCTAAGACACAGTCCTCTTCTAAAAATCTAGCGTTGGTACTTACCACCACTTTCTGATCTTTAAGACTATAGAATAGACCACCTTTCGTTCCCCTAGGATATCCTACAAACAGCATTAATTCTGTTCTTGCATCTAACTTAGCCGTTTCTGCCTTAAGCACATGTGCTGGGCAGCCCCAAATTCTGAGATGTCTTAGACTGGGCTTCCGCCCATTCCACAACTCTATTGGGGTTGAAGGCACGGTTTTAGATGGTACAAGATTAAGAATATACATTGCCGTTTCCAAGGCATATCCCCAGAACGAACTTGGCAAATCACTATAGCTCATCATGGACCTAACCATTTCCATAAGAGTTCGGTTCCTCCTTTCTGCTACACCATTCTGCTGTGGCGTGCCAGGTGCAGACAACTGAGACTGAATTCCTACCTCAGTGAGGTAATCTCGAAATTCATGGGACAGGTACTCCCCACCACGATCTGAACGCAGTGTCTTGATACTCTTACCATGATGCTTCTCCACATCTGCCCGAAACTCTTTGAACTTGCCAAAACATTCGGACTTGTGGCGCATTAGGTAAATGTATCCGTACCTAGAGTAATCATCCGTGAATGTCACGAAATACTCATATCCCCCTCGTGCCTGGACCGTCATAGGTCCACACAAGTCAGAATGAATCAACTCTAATACTTCTTTAGCTCTATAGCCTTTTGCTTTAAAAGGTCTCTTGGTCATCTTACCTTCCAAGCAAGATTCGCAGGTTGCATAACTGTCAATATCTAATGAACCCAAAGGTCCATCATTGACCAACCTCTGAATCCTACTAAGGTTTATATGACCTAGCCTTAGATGCCAAAGATAGGTTTGATTCATTTCAGAAGGTCTCTTCCTCTTATTAATGTTAGATACTGAGCTATCTATTTCTATGTTTTGCGCAACAGGGGAGTTAGAATTAACCACAAATAAATTGTCCACCTATGAACCAGAACAAACAAGTTTGCCATTTCTTCTAATAAAAACAGACTCATCAGAAAAAATAAACTTGTAACCGTTCTTCAAGAGTTTAGAAACCGAAATCAGGTTCTTTCTAAAACTCGGTACATAAAGACAGTTTACTAACTCTAGGTTACAATTCTCAAAATTTAACCTAACTACTCCCACTGCTTCAACTGACACTCTTGTAGTGTCACCCATGTAGATGTCCAGTTCGCCCTCTCTAAGCTTCCGGGTTACTTGGAACCCCTGCAAAGAATTACAAACATGGTCAGTGGCGCCTGAATCCACACGCCAAGTATCTGTGGGAATCACCGCTAAACATGTCTCAGTAATTAGGGCAGAAACAATCGTACCTTTGAGCTTTCGACAATCCACTTTCCAATGTCCTGCCTTGCCGCATTTAAAGCACTTGCCCTTTGGCTTGCTTTTCTTCGCAACATCTGGCTTTGCCGCAAGTTTCTTGGCATTCTTCTTCTTCTTATTTTTCTTGCCTTTAGTCCCAGAAGAAGAGCTTGAACCCTTTACCGCGACCAAAGCTTGCTTCTTCTCATGGAAGATGCCTTCAGCCGCCACCAAATCAGTCATGAGCTTGGGCAACGTATAAACCCTTTGGTTCATATTGTAGTTGACCCGAAACTGCTCAAAACAAGAGGGTAGACTCTGGAGGATAATATCTATCTGACTTTCTGGGTCGATATTTCCTCCCAACACCTCTATTTCGTTGATGTTACTGATCATGTGTAAAACATGATCTCTCACCGATCCGCCTTCAGCCATTTTGGTGTTCATTAACTTCCTCATGGCTGACTGCCTGGCAGTCCTGCCTTGATGCGCAAACATCTCCCTTAGGTGCGCCATCATGTCGAAGGCGGAGAGCATGGGATGAAGCTGATGTTGCAGCACATTCGACACAGAGGCCAAAATGTAGCACCGCGCCATCTCATCCGCTTTTCTCCACCTGGCATAGGCGTCCCTTTCCTCTTGGGTAGAGTCCTCATCAGGCGCTTCTGGACATGCTTCGATGAGCACAAACTTGTACTGCTCAGCCGTCAGGACTATGTCCAAATTTCGACTCCAGTCGACATAATTTGTTCCAGTTAATTTGTTGTCTTTCAAGATAGCAGCTAAAGGATTGAATGCCATATCGATTTAAAACTGGAAAGTAAACAAACAGTGTTTCAGTTATATATGCTAGAATTTTCGGAAACATGAAAATTCAATTAATTATTGATTCCCTCAAAACAATAATATTAATCCACCAACATCTCATCCACCGGGATTCTCGCAAGCCACACAGTGTGGACGTTTACGCTAACCCACATTCGTTTGAGAAGAACCAAGTTCATTAACTACACTATCTGACCAACGATCTTTTGATCAATGTAGCTAATAGTCGGTGCTTTCAACCGTACAAGTAAGCAGCGTAACCTCGCGGGAGGAATACTACAGATCGTACACTAAGTGTATGCCATTACGTGACTTCTGAGTTTGTTACCTCAGGATAGTGCGCCTCAGATGGAGAGGGTGTCGCATTTCTCCTAGTTAAACTCGCTCTAGTCATCTTACTCAGAAGCTCATAGTCTAGCGATCTCGGGGCTGGACTCATCCGAATGGAGGAAGGCCCTAATGCCAACGCGCAAGCCCACCCACATCGCATATGAACCCGTAATGGTGGCCATGGGGATATAACACAACCCGCTCCCACTTAGATTTCCAAATTGAGGGTTTTTCCGGTTTTAACATGCAATTAACTAACCTAAGTTATGTGCAACCATAAAACCAGACATGCTTTAATTCATGCATCTACAATACAGCATAAAAATAAAGCATAAAAATTAAAATAATAAATACGGGAAATAAATTCGAAAAAAATAAATTCCCCGACTATTATGGTTTTAATTGCTTCCATCTTCTGCCTTGATCTCGTGTCCCGTCACGTCACTCGATGGAGAGAGTCTTGAATTTCAAAAAACGAAAACTGGAGGAAAAACGGGCCAAAAACAGCCCGAACGGCCCAAACGGGCCGCCCGTGCGCGCGGCCCTGCACGCCCGCGCGCGCACAGCCCACACGGGCCGTGCGCGCGGCCCTGGGCGTGTACGCCCGCGCGCGGCTGCTGCGCCCTGGGCGCGGCAGCTGCTGCTGCTGGCCTGTTTTTTGCCTGCCGGCCGGCGACTTTGCTGCCGGCGAACGTTGCCGGCGTCGCCTCCTGCCGCCAATTCCTCCTTCGCTTTTTCCCACACTATTTGGTCTTCTTGCAATTCGTTCTGGGTTTTCCTGGGTTTCTTCAAATTCATGATAACCCAAAACCCACGAATCCAAGTTGCCCACCATAACGCCTTCGATTACAAAAAAAATAATTTTCCTACTACAAGGCATTCTAGGAAAATTAAATAATCGAAATTACATAGAAAAAATCCTACTACAGATTTAATCTAATCCTACACGGCTTCCAGCACGTGGTTAAACTATTACAAACATTCATAATAAAATTAAATCCGGACATGTCCCGGAGTTTAATTAAAACCCATACAAACGTAACCATAATAGTCGGGATTCTAAACCACCTGCAAATAAAACCATGTAATAAATCGAACAAGCACAGAACCCCCTAAACCAGGCTCTGATACCAATTGAAAGATTTTGGTAGGATCTGGGTTTGTACCTGCTCGATTTACCACGCAACAAAAATTCTAATAAAAGCGGAACTATAGAATAATACCTTTGAAGCGTGCACCTGGTGAATCTCTTGTATGCCTCCAAGACTATGACTTCACGTTGTGTGGGCAACGAACTAGAAGTCAATTGATCAGCTATCACCACAATCCACCTGCTGAAAAAATTCAGCACCTCCGCACCTAGCACGTACTGCAAACGCACTGCCCGGAGAGAGAGAAAGCAACACACGGGGCTAGCAAAGAAGGACCAAAATTCGGCCACTTGAAGGAGAAATCAGCCACCCCAAAATTGCTAAAAAATTCGTTTTAGAGAGAGAGAGAGAATTTTCTCTCTCTAGAATTTTATCTCTCTAGATTCTTGAATTATGAATCTCTTGAATTGTGATTCTGAATAGCTGATCCCTTGTCTATTTATAGAGTTACAAGAGAGACTCCAAGTTGGAATAGGATTGATCTTTCCTACTGGGTTTCTGTTTCCCTTCAATCCTGTTTCTAGATTGATACAGATTCTGTTTCCTTCAATCCTGTTCCTGGACTGAAACACTCCCAACTGTCACAGGGATTCACTTATCCCAATCCAGTTCCTGGGATGAATCACTCCCAACTGACACAGGGATTCACTTATCCCAATCCAGTTCCTGGGATGATTCACAACCAACTGACACAAGGATTAATTAATTTCTCAACTAATTAAATCTACCTTTGTCAACAACCCAGTACATAATTAATCGTACCACTAACGGATTAATTATGGCACTACCAACCTACACCAGAATTGCTTCCGGAACAACTTAATTAAATTATATTCATCATCTCCCCACATCAAAGATATAGTGCTCGTTAATTCATTAATTTACTGATAAATTAATTCATCAACTTCTTAATATTCTGAGACTAGTACCACTCGACCTTTTTACTATACCGGACATAAGTCCACTGGCCAGGTTTAGTATAATAAACATTTCGAGCTCATCTCGGGAGCACCATCACCCCGGACGCACCGGTACATGGTTTCCTTTCGACAAGCAGCAGCACACCAAGTAACTAAACACGCGCACCCAACCCACCGAGACTATTGGCCACATTTGACCTCACCCATTGGCAGATCAAAGTACACTATGTCTAATCCTCATGCCGGCTCGAGTCTAGGGATTTAGAGATAGAATACAAGGATCGATTTGTCTATTAAATCAGTACAAGACAAATCATTCCTAAGAGTCAAGTTCAATATGCCCCGGGCACATCTATATGATTCAATTAGTTTAGACAAACTAATTATCTGAATCACATAATAACCTAGACCGACAGTTTATCCAAAGCTGTCTCGGTTACGAACCTTATTTATATATTATGTCTTTCAAGCAATGATGAGATCTATTGTGTCGCACCAGACACCTCATCATCTACTTACATAATATAAATGGATATGCACAACTAAATATAATTGAAACACAAATCGATATATTAATCTGGGAAATTATACAACACAAGCATAGCTTATGTATTCAAATCCAACATATCTACTTGTGCTGGTGCATCAGGATTAGTAGTTTGTCATCTAAGCTCTTCTAGTACTATCTTACTCTTGGGCTTGTGGTCTAAGACATAGTCCTCTTCTAAAAATCTAGCGTTGGTACTTACCACCACCTTCTGATCTTTAGGACTATAGAATAGACCACCTTTCGTTCCCCTAGGATATCCTACAAACAGCATTAATTCTGTTCTTGCATCTAACTTAGCCGTATCTGCCTTAAGCACATGTGCTGGGCAGCCCCAAATTCTGATATGTCTTAGACTGGGCTTCCGCCAGTTCCACAACTCTACTGGGGTTGAAGGCACGGTTTTAGATGGTACAAGATTAAGAATATACATTGCCGTTTCCAAGGCATATCCCCAGAACGAACTTGGCAAATCACTATAGCTCATCTTGGACCTAACCATTTCCATAAGAGTTCGGTTCCTCCTTTCTGCTACACCATTCTGCTGTGGCGTGCCAGGTGCAGACAACTGAGACTGAATTCCTACCTCAATGAGGTAATCTCCAAATTCATGGGACAGGTACTCCCCACCACGATCTGAACGCAGTGTCTTGATACTCTTACCATGATGCTTCTCCACATCTGCCCGAAACTCTTTGAACTTGCCAAAACATTCGGACTTGTGGCGCATTAGGTAAATGTATCCGTACCTAGAGTAGTCATCCGTGAATATCACGAAATACTCATATCCTCCTCGTGCCTGGACCGTCATAGATCCACACAAGTCAGAATGAATCAACTCTAATACTTCTTTAGCTCTATGACCTTTTGCCTTAAAAGGTCTCTTGGTCATCTTACCTTCCAAGCAAGATTCGCAGGTTGCATAACTGTCAATATCTAATGAACCCAAAGGTCCGACCAACCTCTGAATCCTACTAAGGTTTATATGACCTAGTCTTAGATGCCAACGATAGGTTTGATTCATTTCAGAAGGTCTCTTCCTCTTATTAATGTTAGATGCTGAACTATCTATCTCTATGTTTTGCGCTACAGGAGAGTTAGAGTTAACCACAAACAAATTGTCTGCAAATGGACCAGAACAAATAAGTTTTCTATTTCTTCTAATAAAAACACAGTCATCAGAAAAAATAAACTTATATCCGTTCTTCAAGAGTTTAGAAACCGAAACCAAGTTCTTTCTAAAACTCGGTACATAAAGACAATTAACTAACTCTAAGCTAGAATTTTCGAAATTCAACTTAACTACTCCCACTGCTTCTACTGACACTCTTGTAGTGTCGCCCAAGTATATATCCAATTCGCCTTCTCTAAGCTTCTGGGTTACTTGGAACCTTTGCAACGAATTACAAACATGGTCAGTGGCACCTGAATCCACACACCAAGTATCTGTGGGAATCGCCGCTAAACATGTCTCAGTAATTAAGACATAATTTATCGTACTTATAAGCTTTGGACAATCCGCTTTCCAATGTCCCGTCTTATTGCACTTGAAGCACTTGTCTTTCGACTTCTTCTTTGCAATATCTGGCTTAGGCACAATTTGTGCCTTTTTAGCTACTCCCTCGAGCTTTCTCTTCTTCTTTCCAGCCTCAGGCTCAGAAGAAGATTCTAAAGCTTCGACTGCGTCTAAAGCTCGCTTCTTCTCTTGAAGAAGACTTTTAGCTGCCATCAACTCTGCCAAGAGCTCGGATGAACTCCACAACATCTTACTTATGTTGTAGTTCAACCGAATCCGCTCATAGCTTTGAGGCAAGCTCTGGAGGACAATATCGGCTTTGGTTTCACCAACGATTTCGCCTCCCACTACCTCAATCTTGTTGATGTTACTAATCATGTCAATGACACGATCTCTCACATGAGCGCTCTCAGCCCTAAGGACAATGTCCAAGTTTCGACTTCCATTGACATTATTAGTTCCAATTAAATTGTTGTTTTTCAAAATAGCAGCTAAAGGATTGAATGCCATATCGATTTAAACTGGAAAGTAAACAAACAGTGTTTCAGTTATATATGGTAGAATTTTCGAAAAAGATGAAAATTCAATTTAATTATTGATTTCCCTCAAAACAATAATATTAATCCACCAACATCTCATCTACCGGGATTCTCGCAAGCCACGCAGTGTGGAGGTTTACGCTAACCCACATTCGTTTGAGAAGAACCAAGTTCATTAACTACACTATCTGACCAACGATCTTTTGATCAATGTAGCTAATAGTCGGTGTTTTCAGCCGTACAAGTAAGCAGCGTAACCTCGAGAGACGAATACTGCAGATCGTACACTAAGTGTGTGCCATTACGTAACTTCTAAGTTTGTTACCTCAGGATAGTACGCCTCAGATGGAGAGGGTGTCGCATTTCTCCTAGTTAAACTCGCTCTAGTCATCTTACTCAGAAGCTCATAGTCTAGCGATCTCGGGGCTGGACTCATCCGAACGGAGGAAGGCCCTAATGCCAACGCGCAAGCCCACCTACATCGCACATGAACCCGTAATGGTGGCCATGGGGATATAACACAACCCGCCCCCACTTAGATTTCCAATTTGAGGGTTTTTCCGGTTTTAACATGCAATTAACTAACCTAAGTTATATGCAACCATAAAACAAGACATGCTTTAATTCATGCATCTAAAATACAGCATAAAAATTAAAACAATAAATACGAGAAATAAATACGTAAAAATAAATTTCCCGACTATTATGGTTTTAAGTGCTTCCATCTTTTGCCTTGATCTCGTGTCCCGTTACGTCACTCAATGGAGAGAGTCTTGAACTTCAAAAAATGAAAACTAGAGGAAAAACGGGCCAAAAACAGCCCGAACGGAATGAACGGGTCGCCCGGGCCGCAGCACGGCCCGAAGGCCGCGCTGCCCGAGCGCGCACGACCCTGCGCGCGCGGCCACTGCCCGTACGGCCCCTGCGCGCGCGGCCCGCGCCCGGCAGCAACGCGCAGCAACGCGCAGCAGCTGCTGCTGCAATTTTTGCCTGCCGGCCAGCGATTTTGCTGCCGGCGTCGCCTCCTGCCGCCAACTCCTCCTTCACTTTTTCCCACGCTATTTGGTCTTCTTGCAATTCGTTCTGGGTTTTCCTGGGTTTCTTCAAATTCATGATAACCCAAAACCCACGAATCCAAGTTGCCCACCATAACGCCTTCGATTACAAAAAAAAAACCATTTTCCTACTACAAGGCATTCTAGGAAAATTAAATAATCGAAATTACATAGAAAAAATCCTACTACAGATTTGATCTAATCCTACACGGCTTCCAGCACGTGGTTAAACTATTACAAACATTCATACTAAAATTAAATTCGGACATGTCCCGGAGTTTAATTAAAACCCATACAAACGTAACCATAATAGTCGGGATTCTAAACCACCTGCAAATAAAATCATGTAATAAATCGAACAAGCACAGAACTCCCTAAACCAGGCTCTGATACCAATTGATGGATTTTGGTAGGATCTGGGTTTGCACTTGCTCGATTTACCACGCAACAAAAATTTCTATTAAAGCGGAATCTTCGAAAAGTACCTTTGAAGCGTGCACTTGGTGATTCTCTTGTATGCCTCAAGACTATGACTTCACGTTGTGTGGGCAACGAACTAGAAGTCAATTGATCAGCTACTCACCACAATCCACCTGCTAGAAAACTCTAGCCCCGCAGCACCTGGCACGTACTATAAACGCACCGCCCGTAGAGAGAGAAAGCTACGCGCAGCTGGTATAGACCAAGGCCAAAATTTCAGCCACTAGAAACCCAAAAACCAGCTGCACACTTTCTTGAAAATTCGACTTTGAGAGAGAAACGTTTTCTCTCTCTAAAAATCCTGTGGATTAATTGTGTTATTGTTGTATTCTGAATAACTGATCCCTTGTCTATTTATAGAGTTACAAGAGAGACTCCAAGTTTGTTTAGGATTGGTCTTCCTACTGGGTTTCTGTTTTCCTTCAATCCTGTTTCTGGACTGATACATATTTTGTTTCCTTCAATCCTGTTCCTGGACTGATACACTCCCAACTGTCACAGGGATTCACTTATCCCAATCCTGTTCCTGGGATGAATCACTCCCAACTGACACAGGGATTCACTTATCCCAAACCAGTTCCTGGGATGATTCACAACCAACTGACGCAAGGATTAATTAATTTCTCAATTAATTAAATCTACCTTTGTCATTAACCCAGTACATAATTAATCGTACCACTAACGGATTAATTATGGCACTACCACCCTACACCAGAATTGCTTCCGGAACAACTTAATTAAATTATATTCATAATCTCCCCACATCAAAGATATAGTGCTCGTTAATTCATTAATTTACTGATAAATTAATTCATCAACTTCTTTAATTCCGAGACTAGTACCACTCGACTTTTTACTATACCGGACATAAGTCCACCGGCCGGGTTTAGTATAATAAACATTTCGAGCTTATCTCGGGAGCACCATCACCCCGGACGCACCGGTACATGGTTTCCTTTCGACAAGCAGCAGCACACCAAGTAACTAAACACGCGCACCCAACCTACCGAGATTATGTTAGTTTTGAATACAGAAAAGCTATGGCTTGTATCAAAAACTAATATCCACAGATGACATATCATTTTGTTTCAGTATAAATCTGTTCCTTTATATCATAGAACTAGATAACGGGGTGTCGACAAACATAGTAGATATCGTTATTGGTTAAAGTATTGATATATAAAAAGTATGCTCGTAACCGAGATAGTCTGAACATACTATCGGTATAGGTTATTGTGTGGTTTGGAAATTGGTTTATCTAGACTAGTTTAAATCACACAGATATGCCCGGGGCATATTGAGCACGACCGGTTTGGATAGAATTGACTTGTACTGATCGGCATAGTCAATTCGGTCCTAGTATTCCGTCTCTCAATCCCGAGATTGGGACGGGCGTGAGGGTTGGGTGTCGTGTGCTTTGATTTGCCAAAGAGTGAGGTCAATTGAGGCCAATACCTCGGTAAGTTGGGTATGCGGTGTTTAGCTTCTTGCATGCCGTTGCTGGTCGGAGGAATCCACGTACCGGTTCGCCGGGTTGATGGTGCTCCCGAGATGAGCTCGTAAGGTTATTATACTAAACCTGGCCAGTGAACTTTATGTTCGGTATAATAAAAGGTCGAGTGGTACTAATCTTGGAAACCAAGAAGTCGGTGAATTAATTTGTCAGTAAATTGATAAATCGACGAGCACTAGATCTTTAATGTAGGGAGATAGAAGAAATAATAATGGCGCGATGTAAAGTCATTTTCGACCGGTAGTTCCATAATTGGTCTGTTAGTGGTACGACCGATTATGCGTTTGACTAATCGACAAGGTAAATTAATTAATCCGAAGGGCTTAATTAATATTTAATCGACGAAGTGAATTTAGAAATTAATTCTATTTTGAATTAATTAATTCTAAGGGTTCGATTAAATTAAATTAACAAAGTGGATTAAATAAATTAATTTAAAATGATCGATTGGAGTTGATTAGTCGGGAAGACTTAGCGGTCAACGAAAGTCAAATTTAAAGGCCTAACTCGAAAGCCCATTAGGTCTCCAATAGAGCTTCTATAAATAGAAAGCTTTAGCCCTAAGAAATTAGAATTGTGGCTTGAAAGACAAGAAATTGTCTTGCAAAGAAAGAAAGGGGTTAGAGAGAGATTTAAGCAAAAGATTGAATCTTTCTCGGAGTCACCCAGACCTTTCTTTCTCCCGAATCATTCTCCAACCAAAAGGTCCAACATTTCAGCCGCTGCGGGTCTTCATTTTTCGCCAGTTTTGTTTTGTGAATTTCCGAAAACTGCTGCTGGGTTTTTTCTTTGCTGTTACAGTTTATTTCCGACTGACTTGTTGAGTTCGGTGCCCTGAGCCGCGAACTTTGTTCGTGTACAGATCGGGACTGAGGCTCCAGGTCGGTCGGCGTTGGTCGGTTCTGTGTACAGCAGGTGGTCGGTCGTAGCAGTTGCCGGAGATTCACGGCGAGGTTGGTATATGCAGCGGCGAGTCCGATTTTTAAGTGGGCTGGTCTACAATTAACTTTAAGTGGGCCGAATTTAAGTAGACCAAGTTTTCAATTGGACTGAGTTTTGGTTGTATAATGAGAAATTCGGGCAGCCCATTTTGGGAATTTTCATGGGCTTAGTTAGCAAATCCCGTTAGATTATTGCCCACCCAATATTCGGGATTTCTAAGGAGAATCGATTGGATTTCTTTTGGAAATCGCAGTAGTTTTTATTTGGTATTCTTTAATCGAGGGACCTCGCTACAAAAGGTATAATCTTTAAGTTCCGCTTTAATTAAAGATTTAATTTTTTGTGTCCCGATTAATAAATTAAATAAGTATAAGCCTAGATCCGTTCATGGGTAAACTAATTTGAGCCTGAGCTTGGTCGAAAGCTTCCGATTCTGGAATGCATAGCACGAAAGTGAGGTTTTCGATTTAGCCCGGGCTTATTCAGTTTTCCTTCAGATTATTGGCCACATTTGACCTCACCCATTTGCAGATCAAAGTACACTATGTCTAATCCTCATGCCCACTCGAGTCTAGGGATTTAGAGATAGAATACAAGGATCGATTTGTCTATTAAATCAGTACAAGACAAATCATTCCTAAGAGTCAAGTTCAATATGCCCCGGGTACATCTATATGATTCAATTAGTTTAGACAAACTAATTATCTGAATCACATAATAACCTAGACCGACAGTTTGTCCAAAGCTGTCTCGGTTACGAACCTCATTTATATATTATGTCTTTCAACCAATGATGAGATCTACTGTGTCGCACCAGACACCTCATCATCTACTTACATAATATAAATGGACGATTAATACACAACAAGATATGACTGAAACACAAATCGATATATTAAACTGGGAAACTGTACAATACAAGCATAGCTTATGTATTCTACTCCAACAATGAGACGTGGTGCATGTTGTTTTGGACGTGGTGCTAGTTGTTTTGAACGTTGTGCTAGTTGTTCTGGACGTGGTTCAAGTTGTTCTGAGACGTGGTGCATGTTGTTCTGGACGTGGTGCATGTTGTTCTGGTCGTGGTTCTAGTTGTTCTAGACGTGGTGCTAGTTGTTCTAAGAAATGAATTTGACAAAATATTAAAATGTTGAAGGAATTTTTACCCGAATATACATTGGACCTTTGCCCGTGCCATGGCCTCTCGAAGATTCACCACATTCCGCGTCCATTTCGCTGATTTCTACCGAATTTGAAAAAAGGATTTACTGTTTTCCGCTTTTGTCTGAAGTTCTTGCGTTTAATCTGCCCAAAATATGGATTGTGCGGCGTTTTTCGTTCGTTTCGTTTTTTTAACCGGTAACGTTGCTAACGCTACATTTTAACGAGCGCGACATGTTTTCTCGCTACATTTTAGCGTTTCGGTCTCATTCCAACGCTACGTTTTACCGTTATTTTACTCATATGTCGCTGCATTTTAGCGTTTGTATATATTTTAAACGCTGCATTTCAATGTTTACATCCCATACTAAAGTGATATTTTAGCGTTTTTTTGATTTATTTTCGTATCGATTTTATGTTTTTTGCCCTTTAATTTTGCAATACGTAGCGTTTTTTACCCAAATTTAATAATAAATTGGTCTTTTTTTCATACCAGGGTTATTTTAAATATTTTTTGTTATACAAATAGTAATTTTGTTATACAGGAATTCAGGTGTTTTTGTTTGGAAGATGTTGGTTCAAATATTGAAAGCCCAACCATGATGAAACGAAAGCCCAAAATGTAAAGAAAGCCACATTATTATCTCCCAATATTAGTGAATAGAGGTGGGACGAGTGAGAGCGATGATGATGACGATGATGATGTGTGTGGCAGTGCCAATTGAGGCGAGAGTTTTGGTCATCCAATCATCTAATTCTACAACTACAACGCAGTCCTCCACTGTTGTCTGCAGAAGCACTTGTTCAGCCAAAGGAGTCGGCAGAAGTCGGCAGAAGCATCCGACTGTTGTCTGCCAAACATCGACATTTCCAGCCAATCCTCCTCAACCGTTGTCGTCGGAAAATGTTTTGGGGTTGAGTGAAATAAAGGCGAATTGTAGATTGTGGAGATGGAGAGGGCACAAAATAAACTACTTGATTTACGGAGGAGGAGAGGATGAAGACATGAGGCAGCAGCGGCCCCCTGTCCTCCTGGTTCATGGTTTTGGAGCCTCAGTAGCTCACTGGCGTAGGTAATTAATTAAGGAACCAACTTCTTCATCCCTGTTCTTCACACTTATTTTTATTTTATTGACGGATCATCTCAGCTCTTGTATTAATAAATACTTAATCCTTTCACTCCAGGAACATAATAAGCCTGTCTGGAACTTGTGTTGTTTATGGTGTTGACCTCATTGGTTTTGGTGCTTCTGATAAGCCAAGAGGCTTTACATATTCAATGGAAACTTGGAGTCAGTTGATATTGGACTTTTTGAATGAAATTATTGCAAGGCCAACAGTCCTAATCGGGAACTCAGTCGGGAGTCTTGCTTGTCTAATCGCTACTGCTGGTGAGAATTACTAGAATTAGTAGATAGATGAGATGATGTTATTAATTGTCTTTTTTCTCATCTTATTAGTATAGTATTTATTACGGCGGGGCTAACTGCGGTGGTTTTTTCTTTTTTTTTTTTTTTTTTTTGAGCATCAATAAATAATAGAGCATTGCGGTTCCTTGATTCGAGGGCTTGTCCTGCTAAATTGTGCTGGTGGGATGAACAACAAGGCTATTGTGGATGATTGGAGAATAAAGCTACTGTTACCTCTTCTGTGGCTGGTTGACTTTTTACTAAATCAAAGACCCATTGCCTCTTTTATTTTTCTTAAAGCCAAACAAAGGTAGGTGCGTCCTCCTTTACTTTACTTGTGATCTGAGAATGATACCATTGCCTATATAATATAATTCTATCATCGGCCTCAACTCAACTTGTTCATGCATCCAGAGATAATATCAGGAACATCTTACTGTCAGTATATGGAAACAAAGGCTCCGTGGATGATGACTTGGTGGAGATAATCAGGGAACCTGCACAACACCCAGGGGCACTTGATGCTTTCGTTTCCATCGTCACAGGACCACCTGGTCCAAATCCTCTTCAGTTGATACCTAATGTCAATCTACCTGTGCTGGTGCTGTGGGGTGATCAAGATCCCTTCACCCCACTCGATGGCCCTGTTGGTAAATATTTCTCTTCCATACCTCATCAGCTGCCATACCTACAACTCTTCGTTCTTCATGAGGTTGGACATTGTCCTCATGATGATAGACCTGACTTAGTCCATGCAAAGCTCCTCCCTTGGCTCGCCCACCTGCCCCCAGCTTAATCTCAACAACATCCAATCCTATGGTGATTATGAAATTGCCCAGACACACGCTCCATCAGGGTTCATGTATGTGTATCTCAATAATTACTTATATATGCATTATTAATTAAAAAGATGGGAAGATTCATTCACCGCTCAATTCATGTCAAAAAAACAACTTACATGCATATGCTCTATCAAACTCAATAATCAAATTGTTGGGCCTTTGAACTACAAGTTTTATTTAGATTTCACAAATTCCACCACCCCTAGGCTACTATCATTTCTTCTTCCCTTGTTTCCCTTCCTTTCTTCTTATCACTTCATCCGCATACTTAACACCTTTGCCTTTGTATGGCTCCGGAGGCCTCCACTTCCTAACTGAAGCTGCAAATTGACCAATCGCAGATTTATCATAACCGCTCACAACTATTCTTGTATTTTCTTCAACCTTCACCTGCAAACCTTCAGGAATCCCCATCCTCACTGGATGAGAGAACCCAAGACTAAGCACTATATCTTTCCCTTCAATTGCTGCACGGTAACCCACCCCAACCAGTTGCAGTCTTTTTTCAAATCCTTTTGATACACCCACAACCATGTTGTCAGTAAGAGTCCTGAAATAATAAGAAGTTCCAGGTACAAAACATTAATTACTATCAGATGACGACTTTAATACAACAGTTTTTCCAATAACAACTCCACAACTTCACCAAGTAAATAGACCTTTACTTATCACTTTTTTTTTCCTACATACAACATCCTCAAACAAAAGCCAGATTTCTCTTTTTAACCAATCTGGTAGGGACAGGATATTGAATAGGTTTCAACAAGTTTTGTGCCATTTTGAAGCAAAAGAAATGTTATTTTTGGCTTTCAACCATCTTTTAAGTGAGCTTCAGAGTGGCCTACATCTTTTGTTAACAACACGAAAATTAAGCTCAAATTCTTGCCCAACAAACAGAAGCTACAGTTAACCCTTTCCCTGAGTGTGAGCTTCTGAAGCTCCATCTACCTAGGGCACCAACCACAGCACATGAAAGGTGTATTGCCAGCGAATAGCATAGCCATAAAAAATTCAACATATCATCAAGATATGATTTTTATTTTTGGACCCATTGATCAAGGGATGCGCAACTATGATCAATCCGTGCATTTCACTTACAATTGCCAACTCTCAATATAATGGAAATCAATAATGATGTTAATTCAGAGAGAACTCGTTAAAATGAGTGAGAATGATAGGGGCAGTTAGTTTACCTGAATAAACCGTGCATTTCATTGGCTCTTCGTGTCTCGGTAGCTTTTCTGACTCTGAGGATGCCCGCAGATTCATCCCTCTCCACAATTACTTCTTTGGGGTAACTGAGGGCAAGCTCCCCAAGAGGGCCCTTAACTTTCAAATCTTGGCCTTCCATGGTTATAGTAACATTGGTGGGCACTTGTATTGGTTGCTTGCCAACCCTTGATTCTTTACATTCCACGGTTTTAATCCTCCTGGGAATACTAAAATGACCCACAACCGCACAACCACCACCACCACCACCGCGGATTGCATTCCCAAGAAATAGAGTTTTCAAATTGCTAGGGAAAGGAAAAACGACGGAAAAGATTAGTCACAACACCCAGGAAATTGAATTGAATTGAAACTAGGGAACTAGCAGCATTTACGTAGGGTGGAGATTCAGAACAAATACCATACCTAGTTGGAGCAGCTGGTGAGGAAACAGCAAGTGAAGAAGCCATGGTTGATAGGATTAGGCCAGAGACAGAGAGAGAGAGAGAGAGTGTGTGTGTGTGTGTGATGTTACTGCTATGTATGTCCAGACAATCCACTTTTGATTATCAACGGGTGAAACATTTGGGAGAAAGACGTAATCAATCACCCGTATGGACGGCCAATATTCTATCCATTCGATGGCAAAATGGTAATAACAGCAAGTGTCCTGTCTGTCTATAGACTATACCATACATATTACATAAAATAACCGTCCGCTTATTTAAATTTTGCCCTTATTCGTCCGCCGCACCCCAGGAGCACAGCAGCAGCATCTTTCCAACGCAAGGTGAGTTTATTTTTTCTTAATATTTACCCATTGGAAACTTACTCACCCTCTTTTTCTTTCTTCGCCACCATTTGTAATTGTAATTTGTTGATGATGGTTTCCCAGTGTTGCTTCCTTCCCTGCCATATTTATTCCTAGTTGTAGCGTAGGTGCTTGATTTTTGGTCTAAAAGGATTATATATATCACTTGAATATTTTGGCTTAGAATTTACAAAGACGAGTGCATCATGTTAATAGTTCCTCAATCCACCCATTATACTTTTGCGCGTTTCTCTCTTAGTTGAGAAAATTCTTCATTTACGGTTCCCTTGAGTTGTGCTGCATGATTCTCCTTAGTGGATGTGGTATGTATCATATTAGTTGGTGATGTGGAGCATTATTTTGTGTATACCAAATCCCCCTTACAGCTAACTGTGAAAAAATATTGGGTTCTAACAATGATGGTACTCCATTCAGATGTTGAATATTGGCACACTATCTCTTTCTCAGTTCTGAATTGATGTTTTCTGCTCCTTGTTGTAGGTTCCAATGATTGTTGGTTGCATTTTACTGCTTTGCTTCTTGGTTTAATTGCCTAATCAGAGGCTTGTAACTTCATTTGGCCGTGCGTTCTGTTGTATGATGGGACTCTGTGACTTCTATAGTTCATGGGTTAGTTTGTAGTAAATAGAGTGGTGGGTTTACAGCATAGGAGTATGCACAGTTTAAGAAATGAACTTTTAAGATATAATCTGGTATAAATATGTTCATTTTGATGTCAATAAAAAATTTGTCTGTCAGCATGTTGTTTTATGATCAAACTTTGTATCTCTTGCTCAAAGTGATTTTAGTAATTCGAGATTACAAAGTTGATTGTATTCATGAACTTGTTCTGATGATGGCTGATAAAAAAGGATGTTCTTTATAGTTTGAAAGCTTATGAATTGAACTTTAGAGATTTGATATCCGTGCCTGTTTGCAGATCGAACGGCCTGTTTGAGTATGCTCAACAACTGATATTTGTGTTTGTTTATAGATAAGAAGGCTTGTCTGTGGCAACCAGGGGTGGAAAAAGTCTGTCTCATCATCCCTTTTGAAATACACAACTTAAGGTATGAACAATAACTTTGGCTTTGAAAACTGCTACCGAATATGAAAATTTTTCTCCTTTAAACTGGGATGAATCTTTGCAGTATGTAGCATGGAGGGCAGGCTCCTCGCATAGTAGTAATTGAAAGAGGAATGCACTGTAAAGTTGAAATGGCCAGCTCTGTTGTATTGAAATCAGTTTGGAAACCCTGGACTAGAATTGGTGGGAACTTGGACTTGGTGGTGACTCCTCCTTGCAACCTTTTGTCTTGGCGCTGCTATCTTACTCCAAACCCAACCTGGTATAAGTACCCTGGTTGCCCTGCCGTCGCCAGTAGTTTCATCAGTTATGAGACAAAGTTGTGTGCCAATTTACCATCCTGCGTATCTAATTCACCTAGTGCTATTTGGTGGGGAAAAATTAGTAGGTGGTGCAGAAGCAGAAGCTATGTCAATGGCTGCAGTAGTAAGAATGACAGTGATGATTACTTGAGAATATCTGATGAGCAGTTAATGAGCCAATGTGAGATGTACACCTTCAAAGCATCTGGTCCAGGGGGACAACACCGCAACAAGCGAGAGTCTGCTGTTCGCCTCAAGCATCTCCCCACTGGCATCATTGCCCAGGTTGACCTATTGGTTGGGGTTGCGTATTTGTTATAAACCTTACATGTATTTATTTGTTCATAAGGGTGGAACTATCTTTTTGATGGATCAAATATCAAAGACGCTTACTTCAGCTTTTGGGCAGGCTGTGGAAGACAGGTCTCAGCACAGGAACCGTGCATCAGCTTTATCTCGCTTGCGCACCCTAATAGCTCTCAAAGGTCAGTTCACCTATAATCACCACCTTATCTTATGGATTATATATCTCTCTGCTGATTAGTGATTACTACTTCTCATAACATGTGTTCCCAATTCTTTCTCATTTCTTTGATAGTTTTGGCCCTTGTTGTACACTGAAACTGAACTGATGCATTAATTTTATGCTTCTTGATTAGCTGAATAAAACGTGATGGATTCAGTGTCTCTTAACTTGGTTAAGCCTTGGCCTTTCGTTCTACTTCTCCCCTAGATGGATGTGATGTATCTTAACTTAGTGAAACAGTGCCAGATTACCCTTTGATTTTGTGTTTGATGGATTCAGTGTCTTATGACAAGCAAAGTAGTTAGGAATCAACTCACTGGACTCTTGTTAATTCCTAGTTAGGAATCAGGTGGAGCTTGAAGGGTATACCCCACCTCAAGAGCTTCTTCAAATACTTCCTGCAAGTTGTACCCTGAGGGGATCTCAGTCTGGGCCTCAGATTGGACCAAACAATCCCAAATATCTGCTGGTCTGCTCCATCATTTTTGTTACCAGTTAGCTTTCAGAACATGAGAATTCAGATTTAGTCTCTGAACTGCTTTTGCTTCGATTTGGCTTTGGTCCACAGGGATTGCAAGCGCTGCTTGATTTAATTTATGCAGTTAATGGGTCCATCAAAGACGCTGGGAATATGTTGGGGTATGTGAATGTGATGATACAGGCTGAGTATTCTTGTAACATTTGTGCAAAATTTCTGTAGCATCAGAACTCTGTCTCATATATGTTGATGGTTTATTTTTTCAATGATATGTGAAGGTTGAGCACAGGAGCTCTGTCTCGGCTGATCGTATCAGATGATTCATTGAGAATGGCAGTGAATGAAGTGAGGATTTCCAAGGTTAAAAAAGCACATAATGGTCATTTATGGATGAATTTTGGTGATTAATCTGTGATTTGATATATGCTGGACCATTTTTGTATATTGAAGTTGGTCTGATGTGTAAAGTTACGCAGGGTATGAAGCCTCTGAAATAATTTTTTAATTGGAGAAAAGTTTGGCGCACCAGAACAGTGTCCTGCTGGATGTACAATAGAATTGTAAGACGAGGTTGATGGAATTGTTAGATGAGGTTGGTGAATTGGAAAGCACTAAAAAAGAGAGAGCTTGACTACTCTAGCCCCAAGCCACCATCTTCCAGGCCATAGCCCAGGCAAGAAGTATGGCAGAGTCTCCCAGATTATGCCATGCATTTTTGTTGTTATCCAAAAATTAGAAAAGGAAGAAGAAACTTGAGTGTGTGAGAAAAAAAAAAAAAAAGCATGGGGAGTGGTAAATTATTTTGGTCTTGTTACTACAATCACTAAATTGGCATTGGTAAAAAAAATGAATACGCTTATAGGACAGACAAACTCTAGATTGGTGTTTTGAATAGTGTATTAGTAATTCAGTTAAAAATTATGAAAAAAATACACAATTAGTCTTATATAATGAAATTGTTACACAATTGGTCTTACACGTTTGAAATTAGATAAATTTGGTCATAAATATTTCAATTAACGAATTTTACACCAACTTAACGGCTGACTCAGCAACCATTAAGTTAATTGCCACGTGGTTGCTACGGTGGTATATGATTGTCACTTGACAGTCAACCATTCACTCACGTGCCACGTGACTGTCATGTGGAATAAAGTGTCACATGACAGTCAATCGTCCGCATACATGGCATAATTATTAAAAATTAGGAAAGATACACAATTGGTCTTCATATAATGATCATATTACACAATTGGTCCTATACGTTTAGAACTCAACAAATTTGGTCGTAATATAATGATCATATTACACAATTGGTTCTATACGTTTAGAACTCAACAAATTTGGTCGTAATATAATGATCATATTACACAATTGGTTCTATACATTTATAACTCAACAAATTTGGTCTTAAATGTTTTTAGAATTGACATATTTGGTCTAATTTAATATTTTTTTAATAGGGTTTAATGGTAAACTCAGTAGCCGTTAAATTTTATGGTACGTGACAGTAAATCGTCCGTCCTTGGCATAAAGGTGCCATGTGATAGCCATCCATATTTGTTCGTCACATTTGAAGCCAAATCAGTCTATTTTTGTCGGATTTGAATCCGTCTCAATTCAGGTCAAATAAATTGACTAGACTAATCTGATTTGATCCGTGTTAATAAATAGTTAAAATTATGAAAAAAAAATTATATTAATATTAACGAAATAAAAAAAATATCAACATGGGTCAAACTGGATAAATATGATCAGCTGATTTGATTCAAGGTCGACACAGATTGACACGTGGCACGTACGCATACAGGTGGTTGCCACATGGCACCTTTTATGCTACATGACATGTGGGCAAACGATTGACAACCACAAGGCACTTTATGCCACACGAATGATACGTGGTAGCCACGTTTGTACCACATGGCATAAAAATTGATCGGTTGTTGAGTCAGTCGTTAAATCCTATTTAAAAATGTCAAATTAGAGTAAATGTATCAATTTTAAAAATATTTAAGACAAAATTTGTTGAGTTTCAAACTTGTAGAACTAATTATGTAATCGGATTGTTATATAGGATCAAGTGTGCAATTTTGTCCTAAAAATTAATACAGAAGAGGATGGGGAGGGTTATGATCATAAAAATAGTCTTACAGAGTGAATTTTGTTTTTGTTTTTTTTGGAATGAAATGAAATAAAATAGGAGTAATAATATTTTTATATTTAATAGCATTCATGCATGCTTCTGATCTGCTCGTCTCTTATGGTAATAGGTGGTGAAGCTAAAAGTGTGAATAAGAGAGGAGAATAATAAGACCAGCAAAATCATCAAATCCTTTGGCGACGGAATAGCACAAGTTTTGGTCATTGCAACTTCCAAGGGATTAGGATTAGAAGCTAATACTACGGGAGTTGTAGTACTTATAGCAACTCACTCCCAGTTAGTTACCAGCCTTCCCCACCCTCCCACTTTGGAGTATAATTCATTTCTTCTTATTCATAATTGCAGCATATCCCCCCCCCCCCCCCCCCCCCCTCGCTCTCAGTCTATTTGTATCAAACAAGGGACACCAACTCTTTATATCAGCATCCAAACCGTATGTGATATGTCCAAAGCGGCCATTTGGAGATGGATCAAACTCAAAGATTGCCTGCAGACCACACTAACTACCTCTTCTTCTTCTGGGGCACCACTACAACGATTCACAAGCATATGCCACCCAACCCATTGCGGATTCCTTTGCTACCCCCAGGTTAACGCTATCCGCTTGCAGCAGCAGAGGTACAAGTGGAGCCATGTGGGCAGTGGCGGTGGTGCTGGTGGTTCCGACGACTACCACACCGTACGCAGAATCAGGGCCGAGGCTAATTGCCCTCGCTGCTCTAAGCAAATGGAGCTCCTTTTCACCAATCGTAATCCCAATCTCATTCCACCTTCTTTCGATGCCTCAAATGATGCCCCCCCTCCTTCTAACGACGCCACCAGCTCTGATTCCCACCACGATTACAAGAACAAGAAACATGCTTTGGGTCTCAACCAATACCAGGCTGTTAACCTCTGTCCCAATTGCAAGACCGCCTTCTATTTCCGCCCTCACAAGATGGCGCCCCTTCAAGGCAGTTTCCTCGAGGTTGGGAGGATCAATAGAATTTTCCCTGAAAAGAGATCCCTCTGCGACGACGAGGACTGGGGGAAAAGGCTGAGGGCCTCTTTCTGGGAAACCTTCAAGTCTTACGGCACCGAACCACCACCACCTCCACCTCCCTCTCCACCTAATGCTAATACTAACGGGATTGCTGTGCATACCCCTCCAGGCCCGCCTTTTCCTCCTGGCCTCAATGTCATTCGGGCTACTAACTCTACCTCCATAACCAACAACGGGGAAAAGACTGGATGGGGAGGGTCTAATCTGGGAAAGAATTTACCCACCCCAAAGGAGATCTGCAAGGGCCTTGACAAGTTTGTCATAGGCCAGGATCGAGCCAAGAAGGTCCTTCCTGCACCCTATAGTAGTTAGTTCCATACTTGATGCCACTGTCCGTCTATTGTCAATTTTTATATGACCCTTTCTCTCTCCGTATTGAATTTTTTTTTTTTTTTTTCATTTATGCTCATGTTTGCTACTGATTTGCATTCTCTTCTGCTGGAAGTTTCTTACTTTTTGCACTTCCTTCTAGCTAGTAGAATCAGTAGGACGTCTTTCCTTTCCGGTTTGCACTACTCGTTAAAACTATGAAATGTATGTGCAACTGTCTAGGTGAAGTGAGTCTGTCTCGAGGAAATATGTCACATGTTGGTCGGAGTAGGAGGGATTGGGGTAGAGCAGGTAGGACATTTGGTACGAAGCCGATTAGCTGTAGTTGAATTGCAATCCAGTAGGACTGGATTACGGGGGCTTTCCTAACTGAATTATGGGGAGGAAAAAAAAAAGAATTTCTTTCTAAAAGAATAGGAAATTATCTTAGCATAGCTTACTTGTCTTCATATTTCCTTTAACGTTTTTAATTTTGAGCTTCCTGTCATACTTGCAGGTGTTGTCAGTGGCTGTTTATAATCACTACAAAAGGATATACAATGCCTCCCTGCATAAGGGGTTGGTGTCCTCATTTACTAATACATCTGTTCATCTCAATTTTAGCTACTTTTCATTCATTTCTGTGACTGGATACTAGGTCAGGGGTGGAATTAGGTTCGAAAGATGATGATGAAAATGTAGAACTAGAGAAGAGCAATGTGCTTTTGATGGGACCCACTGGCTCAGGCATGGTTGTTTGTAATTGTTCTTCTGTTGATTTTTGGTTTGTGTTAGAGAAAAGTTGTACAAGTTAAATTCAAAATGATGCAATTAATCTTAGCTGATAGACAGTTTTGTACCTTCTTAGCAGCGTTAGAAGTTTCTGAATGTTGTCTGCCCTTATAATCGATATTTTCTTGCTAAAACAGGAAAAACACTACTTGCAAAAACTCTTGCACGTTTTGTCAATGTGCCATTTGTGATTGCTGATGCCACTACTTTAACCCAGGTGAGTGAATGTCAATCTCAGGTAACACACTTTAAGATTATTCTCATTCCTTATCCAATAAGAGGGGGATAAGGGGATTATTGCCTGTGGCAATATGGTTAGTCCATTATGTACCATTGCCATTTATAGTATCAAGATATGTTTGCCTGGAGAAATCTTCTTTTTCAATACATTGGTTTCTAATCTTTCAAAATGAAGAAACTAACAATATTTCATTTGTCAGAATGGCATTTTTTTTTTTTTTTGGTCCAAAATTGATTTTAGATTATTCCAAAATTGATTTTAATTTATTGCAACCTTATGAGAAACTTATTGTGTCAACTTGGAGGTAAAATATTCTATGTTTTCTCTTCTTTTTTTTTTTTTTTTTTTATCTATTGTTGCTGCCACTATATACTGCTTTTGACCTTTGGAATCCCCTATTTCTGTCAATTGAAAAGAAGAGTTTATTTGTTTATAGGCTGGATATGTTGGTGAAGATGTTGAAACTATACTTCACAAATTGCTCACGGTATCTTTCTTGCTCCTTTGTCTCACCTTTTTATGCTAGTTGATTATTCTTAACTTCCTTTTTGTGAATTTCTGCTGGTTTTTGTCTCTATTATTTAGAGAAAGGGTCATGAAACATCTGAACTCGAACAAAGGACCTGTTTGATAAAAATTAATTCTTAATTCTGAATGCTGAATCAATTAAGTTGCTGAAGTCTGAATGCTTAAAATTCAGTTTTAAATCTTTGAATCAAAATGCTTAACTAAGTTAATATTGTATGAAGTAAGCAACAAGCTGGAATTTATAACTTAAAATTTTGTATTGGAGTTTCAGCACCTCTTAATCATTTTAGAGGCTGGATGGACTTATTATTGGCAAAAGCGCTTATTAATCTTATCTCGTAATAAATTTAGTTTGAGTATTAATTTACATTATCAAATAGACCCCAACTGCCTCAGTTTAAATTAGGCTAAGTGGTACTTGTAATCTCCTTATTGTTTCCTTATGCTGGAGGATATCACAGCTGTATATATATCCCTAGGAAACTAAAAGATTTGACGTTTGCTCCATTGAGTTGGTTCATGTTTACCTAATTTGCTGCTCTCCAGGATGATAATCTCAGCTTTTGACCTAATTTTGTAGTTTGTCTCTGGAATTTTGCAGTTGTATTTATTTCCAGAGAAAATTAAAGGAGTGTGACACATTTGATATTGTTTTTTGATTTATCCTTTTTCACGGTCATTATCCAATATGGTTTGTATTTCCAACATTTTGTGGCATGTGTAATTATCACTTGTCAGCCATAAAAAATTACTCCCTATCTCGTTAAAAGAGTCTCTTTGAACTATTTTATGGGTGGGAGGCAGTAGCTTTCAGTTCTACTAAATTTTAGCTTCGAATTTGGCATATGAAGGTGGCTGAGTTCAATGTTCAAGCTGCACAGCAAGGAATGGTCTACATAGATGAAGTTGACAAGATAACCAAAAAGGTGTTTTTCTTTTCCTTTTTTCTCCCAATTACTTCTTCTTTTCAAAGTTATATATGGTGTAACTCTCTGATTATCATAGTATAATTTATTCTTTAAATTTCTCACATTTTCTACCTTGAACATTTTCGAAGGCAGAGAGCTTGAACATCAGCAGAGATGTCTCCGGCGAAGGGGTTCAGCAGGCACTTCTGAAAATGCTGGAAGGAACAGTGAGAACAAATTGACATACTATATTTGATCTATTAGCTTCCATGATTATTACTTTGTTGATTTGAAAAATGGGATTTAAAATTACTGCACTTTCATGTTTCCCCTACTTGTAATAGTAGGTGTAGGACTTGCTCTCATATGTTATACTTCTTCTCATTGCATGTGCATATGGCAATTCTCAAAAAAATTATTCGCAGTTTGGTCTTGTTAGGTGATCTTTGCTTGTTAGGAGTGGAGTTGCATAAAAGATAAAAACATTTTTCTTTTTTTTCTGGGCTTCTCCTGCCCAGTGCACTTCAGGTTTTCTTCCTAATGTAGTAAAAAGCTTTCCCTTTGAAAACTTTCATCTTCCTATGGTATAATTTTTTCCTCAACCTTGCACATTTACATCTTCCCTTTCCTTTCTCTCATATCCACAGGGCCAGGAACTAGGTAGAGTTCATTAATTCTGGTATATTAGCATGTTAGACTATGACCTAGCATTACTTGTCTAAGATAATTCAACTTTAATCTTTGATGCCTGCTGAAGTTTGCCTTGTAAACTTCACAGTATGATTTTTATTTAATTTATTTGCTTTGATGGATTATTTTCCTCATTTGAGGTTGAGGACCATCTTTGCTTTTGAAATTGATTTAAAATTTATGCAAGTATTGAACTCATTTGCTGATCACTGACGAAGTTTTTCGTCTCAGATAGTGAATGTTCCTGAAAAGGGGGCCAGGAAACACCCGCGTGGTGATCATATTCAGGTATGTGTCTGGTTTTCTCTTTTGAAAGAATACATGAATCATTACATCTCTACTAAATTGTTTATGCTGGAGAAATTTGATTATAGTACTCCATGAAATTTGTTTCCAACAGAAAATATTATGCATGGTCAACATTAGACTCTTGCCTCTGGGTGTATTTAATGGCTTTGCTGCAAAGTTTTAAGAAGATTAATTGATTTAATGCAATCTTTTACTTCATGATGGACTTGAGATTTTGTAGTGTGTACCACACAAAGATAGTTACCAAGATTCTTTTTCATTTGCATTACTGCAGATGGATACCAAAGATATTCTATTTATCTGTGGTGGAGCGTTTGTTGATTTGGAAAAGACAATTTCTGAGAGGTAACGGTCCACGCAGTCTGTATGTAGTAGTTTCTAGTGCTTGTAATTGGAAATATGATATGGTTTATGTGTCAGACGGCAGGATTCTTCAATTGGTTTTGGAGCTCCAGTTCGTGCTAACATGAGAACCAGTGTAATTACTCATGCTGCTGTGACGTCATCCTTATTGGAATCTGTAAGGACATAGTACTAAGAAAAATTGAACTAGTTTTGGTCATATCAAAGGTTTGCATATTAGTTAAATGTTATGCAAAGATGAGAAGAGAGTGATTTTTTTCAGGTTGAGAGCAGCGATCTTATCGCATATGGTCTCATACCAGAATTTGTTGGTCGTTTCCCCATTTTAGTTAATTTATTGGCTTTGACTGAGGACCAACTTGTCCAGGTAATTTTAACTAGTCTTTTTACTGCTTCAATTTCTTTTAGTAGTACTCCATCCAATTTTTATTTTCTGCATTAAGAACATGGCTTTTTTTTTTTTTTTTTTTTTTTGGGTCTTTTTGAGAAGGGAGTATAATAATGTGCATGCAAGCAAGTCTATTGAGTGTTGCTGCATTTTCCGCCTGAGTTGGCATATCATACAATGAAAGGGAAAAAGCTTAAATTTGAAGGATGTTGTTACTGTGATGTTGTGAAATTTGAAAAGTTTATTTGGTAGAGTGATAGGTTGTTGACTTGCAGGTGCTGAGAGAGCCGAGAAACGCGCTTTGTAAGCAGTACAAGAAATTGTTTAGTATGAACAACGTAAGTAGCCTCCTTAGAAGATGCAGCAATACTTTTTTTTTTTCCCGTGTAGTGGAGAAAAAATGAAGATATTTTTTTGTTAATTTTTAAAAGGTTAGTAGTATTATTGTGGGGGGTAATTTGATTGCCAGGTGAGGCTGCATTTTACAGAGAAAGCACTAGGGTTGATTGCAAAAAAAGCGATGGCTAAAAATACTGGTGCTAGGGGGCTAAGAAGCATATTGGAGAACATTCTAATGGATACGATGTATGAGGTAAGAGTAGAAATAAATTTGTGTTGAAGAAATTGAACATTTTGATGTGATGAATCTTAGGAAAATTGTGTGGGATGTGGTAGATTCCTGATATTGGGGGAGGAAAGGAGAAAATAGATGCGGTGGTGGTTGATGAAGAGTCAGTGGGTGGATGTGGAGGGAAGATACTTCGTGGAGAAGGTGCTTTGGAATGTTACCTGGATGGAATGGTATTTGCTTGAAAAGAATGAGGTTTTGATTGAGCTTTTTTTTTTTTTTTTTTTTTGCAATGTGGATTGATGACATATATATATGTATATATTGTACAATGTGTGTGGATTGGTAGGGAAATGCTGATGCATCTCCTCCTCAAGTACAAAGAGGAGGTGGCGGTGGTGGTTCTGAATCAGATATCTCAGGAAGAGCAATGAGCATGTAGAGACAGAGACAGAGACAGAGACAGAGACAGAGACAGAGACAGAGACAGAGACAGAGACCGAGACCGAGACCGAGACCGAGACCGAGACCGAGACCGAGACCGACCATTCGATTCATTACAACACCATATTTATTTATATATATTTTTTGTTTTTAATGGGTGTGGGAGGGAGGAAGAATAATAATAATAATAATGTACAAGAGGGAAATGTAGGAGTTGGAGGAAGCTTCTTGGATGAAATTAAAAGGTGAAAGGTCACCAGCAGCGCTAGATTTACAAAGGGGTCAACACTAGAGGTCTTCGATGGTATAGTAGGATTTTTCTGCCATTTATTTTTTTGACTTGGAATTTATTTATCAGAAACAATAGTTTTTTTTTTTTTTTTTGGTATTGATAAAGATATTTGCAGATGGGTCAGTCATTTGATATCTTTTACCTTCAAAATTGAATTTGGAAACGGGGGGTTGCAATTTGTAATATTTTGGCAAATCCCTCCTCACAAATGAAAAAAAAGAATACCCCACAAAAAAGTAGATCAATTTGGAAATGGTTATTTCTTAGATAGGAAAATGTTCAATCAAACACACTAACTGAAAAACAAAGACAAATTAATTAAGAGCCTTCATTATGCTGCTTTGCTAGATAGTAGATAGGATGGATCTAAATTAAGGCTAGTATATTTTATTTATTTGGGTAGCTTTGGACATGAGGGCTTCTGATGGCTAAAGCTTTTGGACATGAGAGAGGGCTTTGGGGCTGCCTAAGCTTTGGCCATGAGGGCTTGGGCTTCCGATGGCGTTGGAAGAGCCGGAATGGCTCCTTTCTGAGTGGTGCAGAGTGCCCCGCATGCATTTGCAAGGGACAGAGCCTGTTTCAACTTAGCTTCATCCTGGAAAATGGAAGCATCTTTGGCAATAGAGCAAAGCAGTGAACCAACAAAAGCATCCCCAGCCCCTGTTGTGTCAACGGCTTTCACTTGGAATCCACCCACTTTTCCTTTGAAGTTCTGAGGAGGAGAAATAATATATATAGAGTATCAATAATAATATGCTATATGGTATATGGTATATGCTATATGCCAAAAAAAATCCATAACATAATTATGCTTGCCTTGGTGTAATATCTGCAACCCTTCTCCCCATCAGTAACAATCATGAGCTTTAGATGATCGTGCCAGAGCGACATGACGGCGGCTTCGTCGTCTGCGCTCTTCTGAGTGAGAAACTCAACCTCGTCGTCACTGACCTTGATGAAGTCGGCCTCGTTCCAGATGCTCCTGATACCTTGCCTGGCGGAATCAGCAGAGGGCCAGAGAGGGAGTCGGACGTTAGGGTCATAGGAGAGCAGAATACCAGCTCCCTTGGCGGCTTTCATGGCAGCCATGTGGGCGGACCTGCAGGGCTCTGAGATGAGGCTGATGGAACCATAGTGGAAGATGTTGCAATTTTTGATGAGTCCCATGTTGAGCTCCGACTCCTTGAGTAGCATGTCGGCGCTTGGGTTCCTGTAGAACATGAACTCCCTCTCTCCGTTGTGTTTGAGGGTGACAAAGGCCAGCGCTGTCCTAGCATTCTCGTCAAAACATACCCCATCGCTGTTCACTCCGTTGCTTTTCAATATCTCAACCAACATCTTCCCGAACTCATCGTCTCCGACCTTGCCAATGAAAGCAGAAGACCCACCAAGCTTTGTAATAGCACAGGCAACATTCGCCGGAGCACCACCAGGTGCTTTCAGAAAACCCCTGGATTCGGCTAAGGAGACACCAGAAGTATCAGGGACGAAATCTATGAGCATCTCCCCAAAACAAACTATGGCTGGACTGGCGGCCATATTTAACTTTTACTTTTAAGTTTACTTTTACTTTTATGGATCGAGAGCTAACTTATAATAATATATATAATATACACTACTAGTAGTACTGAATGGAGTATATATAACAATGGAGATGGAGGGAGGGGGAGGGGGAGGGGGGAGATAATAACAAATCTCAGCTGATATTCAGGGTAAATTATATCTCAATCAAAACAAAACAGGCTAAACATCCTAACTATCTTATCCTGGTTGTTGAAAATTACAACGTCTCCCATGCAATAGATTTGAAATAAAATATTGCAGATACTTAGTATTATTATTTTTGTTGGTCTTCTTACTTGGTGGAACTGAAACCAAACTTTTGATTCTGAAATCGATGCTTTTTGACATGTGCCAGCTTTTATTTTGATGCTTATTATATCCATTCATAATTTTAATAAAATTTTATTAAAATGAATCATAGGTGAAGGGTTATATCCGTATCTCTAACGTTAAGAAACTTGTTTTTTTTTTTTTTTTTGTGGGGTTAGCAAAATAAAATTATAACACACACCTTTAAACTCATTTGATTCTTTTATCTCCATATCACTAACATTGGTGCTGAATTGGTTGGTTATAGTTATAGACGAAATGTGAATAGAGCTTAAATTGATAAAATAGATGGTAAGGAGTAGTTTGAATGCATAGTTGGTTGGTGTGGGTAATGTGTTTAAGAAGGATTTGGAGAGATGTCATGACCTAGGAGTCGACATAGTAAGTATAGAGATTTGATTCAAAGAGAAATGTGGTAAGAGCAATAAAAGGGCAATGGATCCACAATATGAGTCTCAACCACTGAGAAATAGAATACGTACTAAGCTGCTGCTATTACGACTCTGACAGCAGCTCCACACTTGGATTAGCATTACATACATATAGTAAGTACTACATATGAGAGAGAGAGAGAGAGAGAGAGAGAGAGAGAGAGAGAGTTAATCTCGATTTGGCGACCAATAAACGAGAGATTGAAATGAAGTATCAATCTCGAGCGAGCATCTCTACAAAAGAAGACTGACTACCAACCAACCAACCAACCATCTTCTGGGAAGCAGAAAAGACTCACTTATCTATTTTATTTAGTACTAGTTAGTATTCAGAACACACACTGACAAAGATAAAGACAGAGACACAGACACAGACACAGACTAGTTATACATAATTCAAAAGCTAAGCCTTACTGCAGAGTCACTCATCATCCAACTTATAATGCTTCTTCACTGCTTCTATCACATTCCATCTGATCTTCATCCCTTTTGGAAACTCAACCAAATCTCCAGCCCCTATCTCCACAATATATTCTGATTCCCCTTGCCAACTCACCTTCACTTTCCCCTCCAATATGTACATCGTCTCTCTCCCGCTGAATGTCCATGGAATTTCCCCCGGACTGCCTTTCCACCTGCAATTCCCAACACAACCAAGATTTCATTAATCCAAACAAATACCTCCTATCCTATCTACGGTTCCCACTTCATCAAAAAAGGAGAGGAACGTACGTGGGCCAAGAGGCGACACCAAGCTCACCAAGCTTCGACTGAGATGGGTTCCTATGGATCTTCACTCCCAACAATAGCTCCTTCACATCAGACTCAGACTCAGACTCACTGGCAGCCATCGCAACTTTTGAATCTGGTGGAGAGTCGGTTCCAGGCGACTGGATCTGGGCGATATGATGATTCAATATCACACCGCAAAGCAGTAGCACCAAGACGTGGGGTATGTACATCAGCATCAACATGAACATGTAAGGGGGCTGTGATATGCAGAGCCGCCTAGCGCCACCACCGAGAAATTAGGTTCTTGATGAAATACAAGATAGATAGGGGCGGCAAGTATTGCATATTTGTATTGGCCTGGGCTGCTTCCTGGGCTCCATCCTGGGCCCTGGCCGGTAGTTAATCCTAGTAGTGCATTAATAATACACTCACTAGTCACTAGTCACTAGTCACTAGTCAAGTGTGTGGGTAATAGTCCTAGCGCTCGGTCGTTTTAGCTCATTCATCTATTCTACATTTGATTAGATTAGAGTTGTACATCAACATTGGGTGGCCTGCATTATCCATGATGATGATGATCCACCTCTCTCTAGAATTATTAGATTGAGATGATTAGATCCGACATACTCCATATATAAGTAGGATTTGCTTATAACGTGTGAGTATTTTCACAAACACAGTGCCAGAGGGCCTCCTCCTCCAATTCTAAATCATCTGCCAGCACTGCATCACTTTAATTGTAGCTTGAATTGAAGAACACAAACAAAGAAAAGAAAAAACGAGAGTAGTATCACTGTTTGGTAGTACATGCTTTAATCAACAACCAAGCTGATGTGTGTTGGCTAAAAAAAAAAAAAAAAAAAAACAATTACTCAAACTTGTAATGCTTGTCTACGGCCTCAGAGACATCCCAAGTGCAGCTCATACCCTTAGGGAATTCAACCAAGTCACCGGCACCAAATTCAGCGACTTCCTCGGACCCATCGGGATATACTTTGACCTTTCCCTTCAAAAGGTAACATGTTTCCTTCGATGAGTATGTCCAGGGGAATTTGCTTGGAGGGCAACCCCACCTGTTGTAACCATCCATATCCAATGTTAGGATTCTTCACTATTATGTTAGTAATTGTAACATCTAAACAAAAGAAAACCAAACCATTATATGCTCCTTGTGTCTCACCCTCACACATGCTAAACTAGATAATAAGCTTAACAAAACAAAACTATGGCTGTAACAGCCTCCCAGGCCGGATCTAATCCAAGTAAGTAACTACTCTAGGAGAAGGGGAGGGGGGAAAGCCAGGATTAGATAATACCGATAGATGAAGGAGAAGCAAAATACAAGGATTAGATTAAGAAGAAGAAAAAAAGGCTAAACTAACTTGGGCCAAGATCTGACGTTGAGCTCAGTAAGCTTTGATTCAGGAGGGTTCTTGAGGATTTTGATACCGGATATCTCGGTGGCTGCCATTGTATCTTCTGCTGCTCTGATCACGGAGGAGGAGGAGGCTCTTCTATAGCACAAGTGGTTGTTGCGAGTTTCTGCTGTTTCCCTAAACTCAAACCCACTGGGCCTAGACCACCAAGATGTAATGCTAATGCTAGTTGCACTGGTAGCTGCCATTTTATTGTTAATTGTTCTTTTATCTGGTTTTTAATTTTAAGGGAAAAAACAACATATATACATATATAGCAGTGTATTTATGTTTACAAATAAATTTTATCCGGTGGGTTTGGCTCTCATCCGCCCGATTCTTATCATCTAAACTGTGGGAGTTGTTAGTTGGCACGTGGACACCATTTTATGATGGATTTAAAAATTGGGCCTGGGGGAGTAATGCAACTTCAATACTAACTAATAGACCAACCCAAACAAACAGCAACACACATAAAATACAAGGGAGGGAGGGATGATAACTTGATAAGAATGTATGCGGGCCCAAGAAACAAGTAACTAGTGGAGTTGGCCCGCAATGCAGGCCTACAATAATTAGAGATTTCAAAATTAAAAGCTTTTAAAATATAAATATATACATATAATATATATTGTATATATATAGAAACACTATTTCCTCACTGTTGGAGTAGAATACATAAGCTATGCTTGTATTGTACAGTTTCTCAGTTTAATATATCGATTTGTATTTCAGTCATATCTTGTTGTGCATTAATCGTCCATTTATATTATGTAAGTAGATGATGAGGTGTCTGGTGCGACACAGTAGATCTCATCATTGGTTGAAAGACATAATATATAAATGAGGTTCGTAACCGAGACAGTTTTGGACAAGCTGTCGGTCTAGGTTATTATGTGATTCAGATAATTGGTTTGTCTAAACTAATTGAATCATATAGATATGCCCGGGGCATATTGAACTTGACTCTTAGGAATGATTTGTCTTGTACTGATTTAATAGACAAATCGATCCTTGTATTCTATCTCTAAATCCCTAGACTCGAGTGGGCATGAGGATTAGACATAGTGTACTTTGATCTGCCAATGGGTGAGGTCAAATGTGGCCAATAATCTCGGTAGGTTGGGTGCGCGTGTTTAGTTACTTGGTGTGCTGCTGCTTGTCGAAAGGAAACCATGTATCGGTGCGTCCGGGGTGATGGTGCTCCCGAGATGAGCTCGAAATGTTTATTATACTAAACCCGGCCGGTGGACTTATGTCCGGTATAGTAAAAAGGTCGAGTGGTACTAGTCTCGGAATATTAAGAAGTTGATGAATTAATTTATCAGTAAATTAATGAATTAACGAGCACTGTATCTTTGATGTGGGGAGATTATGAATATAATTTAATTAAGTTGTTCCGGAAGCAATTCTGGTGTAGGGTGGTAGTGTCATAATTAATCCGTTAGTGGTACGATTAATTATGTACTGGGTTAATGACAAAGGTAGATTTAATTAATTGAGAAATTAATTAATCCTTGTGTCAGTTGGTTGTGATTCATCCCAGGAACTGGATTGGGATAAGTGAATCCCTGTGACAGTTGGGAGTGTATCAGTCCAGGAACAGGATTGAAGGAAACAGAATCTGTATCAGTCTAGAAACAGGATTGAAGGAAAACAGAAACCCAGTAGGAAGACCAATCCTAAACCAACTTGGAGTCTCTCTTGTAACTCTATAAATAGACAAGGGATCAGTCATTCAGAATACAACACAATAACACAATTAATCCACAGGATTTCTAGAGAGAGAAAATTCTAGAGAGAGAAAACGTTTCTCTCTCCAAGTCGAAATTTCAAGAAAGTGTGCAGCTGGTTTTTGGGTTTCTAGTGGCTAAAATTTTGGCCTTGGTCTATACCAGCTACGCGTAGCTTTCTCTCTCTGCGGGCGGTGCGTTTATAGTACGTGCCAGGTGCTGCGGAGCTAGAGTTTTCTAGCAGGTGGATTGTGGTGAGTAGCTGATCAATTGACTTCTAGTTCGTTGCCCACATAACGTGAAGTCATAGTCTTGAGGCATACAAGAGAATCACCAAGTGCACGCTTCAAAGGTACTTTTCTAAGATTCCGCTTTAATAGAAATTTTTGTTGCGTGGTAAATCGAGCAAGTGCAAACCCAGATCCTACCAAAATCTTTCAATTGGTATCAGAGCCTGGTTTAGGGGGTTCTGTGCTTGTTCGATTTATTACATGGTTTTATTTGCAGGTGGTTTAGAATCCCGACTATTATGGTTACGTTTGTATGGGTTTTAATTAAACTCCGGGACATGTCCGGATTTAATTTTATTATGAATGTTTGTAATAGTATAACCACGTGCTGGAAGCCGTGTAGGATTAGATTAAATCTGTAGTAGGATTTTTTCTATGTAATTTCGATTATTTAATTTTCCTAGAATGCCTTGTAGTAGGAAAATTATTTTTTATGTAATCGAAGGCGTTATGGTGGGCGACTTGGATTCGTGGGTTTTGGGTTATCATGAATTTGAAGAAATCCAAGAAAACCCTGAACGAATTGTAAGGAGACCAAATAGCGTGGGAAAAAGCGAACGAGGAGTTGGCGGCAGGAGGCGACGCCGGCGACGACCGCCGGCAGCAAGTCGCGCCTGCCGGGTGGCCAGCAGCAGCTGCTGCCGCACCCAGGGCGCAGCAGCCGCGCGCAGGCCCGCGCGCGCACGGCCCGTGCGGGCCGTGCGGGCGCGCGCGCGCATGGCCCGGGCGGGCTGTGCGCGCGCGCGCGAGCGCTGGGCCGCGCGCACTGCCCGTGCGGGCGGTGCGCGCGGGCAGCGCGGCCCTCGGGCCGTGCTGCGGCCCGTTCGGGCTGTTCGGGCTGTTTTTGGCCCGTTTTTCCTCCAGTTTTCATTTTTTGAAATTCAAGACTCTCTCCATCGAGTGACGTGACGGGACACGAGATCAAGGCAGATGATGGAAGCAATTAAAACCATAATAGTTGGGGAATTTATTTTTTCGAATTTATTTCCCGTATTTATTGTTTTAATTTTATGCTTTATTTTTTATGCTGTATTTTAGATGCATGAATTAAAGCATGTCTGGTTTTATGGTTGCACATAACTTAGGTTAGTTAATTGAATGTTAAAACCAGAAAAACCCTCAATTTGGAAATCTAAGTGGGAGCGGGTTGTGTTATATCCCCATGGCCACCATTACGGGTTCATATGCGATGTGGGGTGGGCTTGCGCGTTGGCATTAGGGCCTTCCTCCATTCGGATGAGTCCAGCCCCGAGATCGCTAGACTATGAGCTTCTGAGTAAGATGACTAGAGCGAGTTTAACTAGGAGAAATGCGACACCCTCTCCATCTGAGGCGCACTATCCTGAGGTAACAAACTCAGAAGTCACGTAATGGCACACACTTAGTGTACGATCTGCAGTATTCCTCCCGCGAGGTTACGCTGCTTACTTGTACGGCTGAAAGCACCGACTATTAGCTACATTGATCAAAGGATCGTTGGTCAGATAGTGTAGTTAATGAACTTGGTTCTTCTCAAACGAATGTGGGTTAGCGTAAACGTCCACACTGCGTGGCTTGCGAGAATCCCGGTGGATGAGATGTTGGTGGATTAATATTATTGTTTTGAGGGAATCAATAATTAATTGAATTTTCATGTTTTTTTTTCGAAAATTCTAGCATATATAACTGAAACACTGTTTGTTTAACTTTCCAGTTTAAATCGATATGGCATTCAATCCTTTAGCTGCTATTTTGAAAAACAACAATTTAACTGGAACAAATAATGTCGATGGAAGTCGTAACTTGGACATTGTCCTTAGGGCTGAGAGCGCTCCTGTGAGAGATCGTGTCATTGACATGATTAGTAACATCAACAAGGTTGAGGTAGTGGGAGGCGAAATCGTTGGTGAAACCAAAGCCGATATTATCCTCCAGAGCTTGCCTCAAAGCTATGAGCGGATTCGGTTGAACTACAACATAAGTAAGATGTTGTGGAGTTCATCCGAGCTCTTGGCAGAGTTGATGGCGCCTCAAAGCTATGAGCGGATTCGGTTGAACTACAACATAAGTAAGATGTTGTGGAGTTCATCCGAGCTCTTGGCAGAGTTGATGGCGGCTAAAAGTCTTCTTCAAGAGAAGAAGCGAGCTTTAGTCGCAGTCGAAGCTTTAGAATCTTCTTCTGAGCCTGAGGCTGGAAAGAAGAAGAGAAAGCTCGAGGGAGTAGCTAAAAAGGCACAAATTGTGCCTAAGCCAGATATTGCAAAGAAGAAGTCGAAAGACAAGTGCTTCAAGTGCAATAAGACGGGACATAGGAAAGCGGATTGTCCAAAGCTTATAAGTACGATAAATTATGCCTTAATTACTGAGACATGTTTAGCGGCGATTCCCACAGATACTTGGTGTGTGGATTCAGGTGCCATTGACCATGTTTGTAATTCTTTGCAAGGGTTCCAAGTAACCCAGAAGCTTAGAGAAGGCGAATTGGATATCTACTTGGGCGACACTACAAGAGTGTCAGTAGAAGCAGTGGGAGTAGTTAAGTTGAATTTCAAAAATTCTAGCTTGGAGTTAGTTAATTGTCTTTATGTACCGAGTTTTAGAAAGAACTTGATTTCGGTTTCTAAACTCTTGAAGAACGGGTATAAGTTTATTTTTTCTGATGACTGTGTTGTTATTAGAAGAAATGGAAAACTTATTTGTTCTGGTTCATTGGCGGACAATTTGTTTGTGGTTAACTCTAACTCCCCTGTTGTGCAAAACATAGAGATATATAGCTCAGAATCTAACATTAATAAGAGGAAGAAACCTTCTGAAATGAATCAAACCTATCTTTGGCATCTAAGGCTAGGTCATATAAACCTTAGTAGGATTCAGAGGTTGGTCAATGATGGACCTTTGGGTTCATTAGATATTGACAGTTATGCAACCTGCGAATCTTGCTTGGAAGGTAAGATGACCAAGAGACCTTTTAAAGCAAAAGGCTATAGAGCTAAAGAAGTATTAGAGTTGATTCATTCTGACTTGTGTGGACCTATGACGGTCCAGGCACGAGGGGGATATGAGTATTTCGTGACATTCACGGATGACTACTCTAGGTACGGATACATTTACCTAATGCGCCACAAGTCTAAATGTTTTGACAAGTTCAAAGAGTTTCGGGCAGATGTGGAGAAGCATCATGGTAAGAGTATCAAGACACTGCGTTCAGATCGTGGTGGGGAGTACATGTCCCATGAATTTCGAGATTACCTCACTGAGGTAGGAATTCAGTCTCAGTTGTCTGCACCTGGCACGCCACAGCAGAATGGTGTAACAGAAAGGAGGAACCGAACTCTTATGGAAATGGTTAGGTCCATGATGAGCTATAGTGATTTGCCAAGTTCGTTCTGGGGATATGCCTTGGAAACGGCAATGTATATTCTTAATCTTGTATCATCTAAAACCGTGCCTTCAACCCCAATAGAGTTGTGGAACGGGCGGAAGCCCAGTCTAAGACATCTCAGAATTTGGGGCTGCCCAGCACATGTGCTTAAGGCAGATACGGCTAAGTTAGATGCAAGAACAGAATTAATGCTGTTTGTAGGATATCCTAGGGGAACGAAAGGTGGTCTATTCTATAGTCCTAAAGATCAGAATGTGGTGGTAAGTACCAACGCTAGATTTTTAGAAGATGACTATGTCTTAGACCACAAGCCCAAGAGTAAGATAGTACTAGAAGAGCTTAGACAACAAACTACTAATCCTGATGCACCAGCGCAAGTAGATACACCACACACTGCACATGAGATCACAGATGATGCGCCTACACAGGCGGTGCCTCATCGTAGTGGGAGGGTTGTGAGACAGCCAGACAGGTTCGTTGGCATGGGAGAGGCTTCAGACCTAGTCCCAGGTATGCCTGAACCTGACCCAGTTAACTACAATGAGGCACTTCGAGATAAAGATGCAGAATCTTGGCGTAAGGTAATGATATCCGAGATGGGGTCAATGGACCACAATCAAGTCTGGGAGCTTGTGGACCTGCCTGATGGGTTTAAGCCCATTGGATGCAAGTGGGTCTACAAACGTAAGAGAGGACCTGACGGGAAGGTGGAAACCTTTAAAGCTAGGCTGGTGGCGAAGGGGTATACTCAGAAAGAGGGAATCGATTATGAGGAAACCTTCTCCCCGATAGCCATGCTTAAGCCGATCCGGATTCTCTTGGCCATAGCTGCTCATATGGATTATGAGATTTGGCAGATGGATGTCAAGACAGCTTTCCTAAACGGAAGTCTTGCGGAAACCATCTTTATGCAGCAACCAGAGGGATTCATTGAAAAAGGCCAAGAGCATAAGGTTTGCAGGCTTAAGAGGTCTATTTATGGACTTAAGCAGGCATCCAGATCTTGGAACATCCGGTTTGATGAGGTAATCCAGTTCTTTGGATTTACTCAGTGTCCGGATGAGCAATGTGTATATCGCAGACGTGATGGAAACTCAGTGGTGTTTCTTGTGCTTTACGTAGATGACATTCTATTGATTGGCAACAACAAGAAAGTGTTATCAGACGTAAAGGCATGGCTGTCCAAGCAATTTGATATGAAGAACTTAGGGGAAGCGGGACATATCCTTGGGATCAAGATTATTCGAGATCGTAGGAAACGTTCGTTAACGCTCTCTCAAGCTTCGTACATAGACACGATTCTGGCCCGTTTTAACATGCAGAACTCCAAGAAAGGTTTTCTACCTTTCAGGCACGGAGTGTTTCTATCTAAAGAATAGTCTCCTAAGACTATTGAGGAGATAGAGACCATGAAGACAGTTCCATATGCTTCGGCAGTAGGAAGTCTCATGTATGCCATGTTGTGTACGAGGCCTGATATCTGTTATGCCGTTGGCATGGTAAGTAGATATCAGAGTAACCCCGGGAGAGCTCATTGGGAGGCAGTAAAATGCATTCTCAAGTATTTGCGCAGAACGAAGGACCAAGTTCTGGTCTATCAGGCGTTTGAGCTGGTACCCCGAGGTTACACAGATTCAGATTTCCAAGGCGACAGGGACAAGAGTAAGTCTACCTCAGGGTATGTGTTTACTCTAGGAGGTGGAGCCATAGTTTGGCGGAGTGTCAAGCAGAAATGCATGGCGGAATCTACCATGGAGGCTGAGTACGTTGCCGCATCAGAGGCAGCGAAAGAAGCAGTATGGCTCAAGAACTTCCTAGTGGACTTAGATGTGATTCCTGGTTTGCCGAAGTCTATCACGGTTTAATGTGATAACAACGGTGCAGTTGCAAACTCGAAGGAACCACGAGCCCACAAGGCGAGTAAACATATACAGCGCAAGTACCACCTGATACGAGTTATCGTAAAGAGGGTAGACGTGGTCATGGCTAAGATAGCATCAGAGGATAACCTTGCAGATCCGTTCACGAAAACATTGACTTCTAAAGTCTTTGAGGCTCACGTGAAGGGCAAGGGGATCAGATGCTTAGGAGAGCCTTGACAGTTTTTCTAGATAGATAGCAGCAGATTGGGTAGGATTGTATGTAGTTGTATACTTAAAGCACAGCTTAAGTATTAGTGGGAGATTGTTGGAGTAGAATACATAAGCTATGCTTGTATTGTACAGTTTCCCAGTTTAATATATCGATTTGTATTTCAGTCATATCTTGTTGTGCATTAATCGTCCATTTATATTATGTAAGTAGATGATGAGGTGTCTGGTGCGACACAGTAGATCTCATCATTGGTTGAAAGACATAATATATAAATGAGGTTCGTAACCGAGACAGTTTTGGACAAGCTGTCGGTCTAGGTTATTATGTGATTCAGATAATTGGTTTGTCTAAACTAATTGAATCATATAGATATGCCCGGGGCATATTGAACTTGACTCTTAGGAATGATTTGTCTTGTACTGATTTAATAGACAAATCGATCCTTGTATTCTATCTCTAAATCCCTAGACTCGAGTGGGCATGAGGATTAGACATAGTGTACTTTGATCTGCCAATGGGTGAGGTCAAATGTGGCCAATAATCTCGGTAGGTTGGGTGCGCGTGTTTAGTTACTTGGTGTGCTGCTGCTTGTCGAAAGGAAACCATGTACCGGTGCGTCCGGGGTGATGGTGCTCCCGAGATGAGCTCGAAATGTTTATTATACTAAACCCGGCCGGTGGACTTATGTCGGGTATAGTAAAAAGGTCGAGTGGTACTAGTCTCGGAATATTAAGAAGTTGATGAATTAATTTATCAGTAAATTAATGAATTAACGAGCACTGTATCTTTGATGTGGGGAGATTATGAATATAATTTAATTAAGTTGTTCCGGAAGCAATTCTGGTGTAGGGTGGTAGTGCCATAATTAATCCGTTAGTGGTACGATTAATTATGTACTGGGTTAATGACAAAGGTAGATTTAATTAATTGAGAAATTAATTAATCCTTGTGTCAGTTGGTTGTGATTCATCCCAGGAACTGGATTGGGATAAGTGAATCCCTGTGACAGTTGGGAGTGTATCAGTCCAGGAACAGGATTGAAGGAAACAGAATCTGTATCAGTCTAGAAACAGGATTGAAGGAAAACAGAAACCCAGTAGGAAGACCAATCCTAAACCAACTTGGAGTCTCTCTTGTAACTCTATAAATAGACAAGGGATCAGTCATTCAGAATACAACACAATAACACAATTAATCCACAGGATTTCTAGAGAGAGAAAATTCTAGAGAGAGAAAACGTTTCTCTCTCCAAGTCGAATTTTCAAGAAAGTGTGCAGCTGGTTTTTGGGTTTCTAGTGGCTAAAATTTTGGCCTTGGTCTATACCAGCTGCGCGTAGCTTTCTCTCTCTGCGGGCGGTGCGTTTATAGTACGTGCCAGGTGCTGCGGCTCTAGAGTTTTCTAGCAGGTGGATTGTGGTGAGTAGCTGATCAATTGACTTCTAGTTCGTTGCCCACACAACGTGAAGTCATAGTCTTGAGGCATACAAGAGAATCACCAAGTGCACGCTTCAAAGGTACTTTTCTAAGATTCCGCTTTAATAGAAATTTTTGTTGCGTGGTAAATCGAGCAAGTGCAAACCCAGATCCTACCAAAATCTTTCACTCACTTGTATCCATTTTTGTTCCATTAGTTTACATAAATGAGTTTATTCATTATTAGAAAAATCTTAAATTTTTTGTTTTCATAATTTCGTACAAAAATTTATTTCGCATATAGACTATTTGTAGCACAAATATACTAATTGTAGCACGAGAGTTTCATAATTTTGCTATTTGTAGCACAAATATACTAATTGTAGCACGATAGTTTCATAATTTTGCTATTCGTAGCACAAATATACTAATTGTAGCACGAGAGTTTCATAATTTTGCTATTCGTAGCACAAATATACTAATTGTAGCACAAAAAAAGTAGTAAAATTCCAAAAATCCCTTTCATATATTAGGAAGTTATACACTTGAAAACTTTAAAAAAAAAAACATCTCCAAAAATTTAAAACACCCTAAAAAATCTTACAAAACCCTTTCAAATCATTCAAAACACTTTCCAAAATCGTAGAAAAATATGCAAACACTAATTTCCTTCGAGTGGGGATAAAATCTACTTCAAATTCAAGTAAAAATGGTAAGTTTTTTATATTTTTTATTGCTTTTAGTTTGCTGACATAAAAATCGCACATGTTTTACGATTTTCATTGACACAATCGCCTTCAATTGGCGAGAATCGCAATGAAAATCGCATGTGTTTTGCGATTTTTTGTGTGACACGCGCTTTGTGCGGGCAAAATTTTATGGGAAATTCGCCAACGCTTTACGATTTTCTTTGTGAAAAAAATAGCTTAAATTCACAGGTATGGATGTAGACGTTTCTGGACGTGGTGGTAGTTGTTTTTGGATGTGGTGCTAGTTATTCTGAGACGTGGTGGACTGTCTTTGAGAAAAAAAATCAGTTTAAATTCACATGCATGGATGTAGACATTTTTGGACGTGGTTCCAGTTATTTTTGACGTGGTGCTAGTTGTTCTGAGACGTGATGGACTGTCTTTGTTAAAAAAATCAGTTTAAATTCACACGCAATGACGTAGATGTTTCTGGACGTGATGCAAGTTATTTTTTAAGTTTTGCTAGTTGTTCTGAGACGTTGTGGACTGTCTTTGTAAAAAAATAGTTTAAATTCACATGCATGGATGTAGACATTTGTGGACGTGGTGCTAGTTGTTTTTGACGTGGTGCTAGTTGTTCTGAAACATGGTGGACTGTCTTTGTGAAAAAAAAAATCAGTTTAAATTCACACGCATGGATGTAGACATTTTTGGACGTGGTGCTAATTGTTTTTGACGTGGTGCTAGTTGTTCTGAGACGTTATGGGTTGTCATTGTGAAAAAAATAGCTTAAATTCACATGCATGGATGTAGACGTTTCTGGACGTGGTGCTAGTTGTTCTTGACGTGGTGCTAGTTGTTCTGAGACGTGGTGGACTATTTTTATGAAAAAAATCAGTTTACACGCATGGATGTAGACGTTTCTGGACGTGGTGCTAGTTATTTTTGATGTGGTGCTAGTTGTTCTGAGATGTGGTGGATAGTTTTTATGAAAAAAAATCAGTTTAAATACAAATTCATATGAATGGATGTAGACGTTTCTGGACGTGATGCTAGTTGTTTTTGGACGTGGTGCTAGTTGTTCTGAGACGTGGTGGACTGTCTTTGTGAAAAAATTCAGTTTAAATTAACACCCATGGATGTAGACATTTTTGGACGTGGTGCTAGTTGTTTTTGACGTGGTGCTAGTTATTCTGAGACGATGTGGGTTGTTTTTGTGAAAAAAAAGCATAAATTCACATACATGGATGTAGACATTTCTGGACGTGGTGCTAGTTTTTCTTTTGACGTGGTGCAATTTGTTCTGAGACGTGGTGGGTTGTCTTTATGAAAAAAATCAGTTTAAATTCACACGCATAGATGTAGACGTTTCTGAATGTGGTGCTAGTTGTTTTTGACGTGGTTCTAATTGTTCTGAGACGTGAAAGACGGTCTTTGTGAAAAAATTCAGTTTAAATTCACACGCATGGATGTAGTTCTTTTTGGACGTGGTGCTAGTTGTTCTGAGACATTGTGGGTTGTCTTTGTGAAAAAAAATAGCTTGAATTCACATGCAAGGATGTAGACGTTTCTGGACGTGGTGCTAGTTGTTTTTGACGTGGTGCTAGTTGTTATGAGATGTGGTGGACTGTTTTTATGAAAAAAAATCAATTTAAATTTACATGCATGGATGTAGACATTTCTGGACGTGGTGTTAGTTGTTTTTGACGTGGTGTTAGTTGTTCTGAGACGTGGTTGACAGTTTTGTAAAAAAAAATATAGTTTAAATTCACATGAATGGATGTAGACGTTTCTGGACGTGGTGCTAGTTATTTTTGGACGTGGTGGACTGTCTTTGTGAAAAAATTTAATTTAAATTCACACGCATAGATGTAAACATTTTTGGACGTGGTGCTAGTTGTTCTGAGACGATGTGGGTTGTCTTTGTGAAGAAAATAGCTTAAATTCACATGCATGGATGTAGACATTTCTGGACGTGATGCTAGTTTTTTTTGACATTGTGCAAGTTGTTTTGAGACGTGGTGGACTGTCTTTATAAAAAAAAAAATCAATTTAAATTCACATGCATGGATGTAAACATTTCTGGACGTGGTTCTAGTTGTTTTTGACATGGTTCTAATTGTTCTGAGACGTGATGCACTATCTTTGTGAAAAAAATCAGTTTAAATTCACACGCATGGATGTAGACGTTTCTGGACGTGGTGCTAGTTTTTTTGACATGGTGCTTGTTGTTCTGAGACGTGGTGGACTGTCTTTATGAAAAAATCAGTTTAAATTCACACGAATGGATGAAGACGTTTCTGGACTTGGTGCTTGTTGTTTTTGACGTGGTTCTAGTTGTTGTGAGACGTGGTGGACTATCTTTGTGAAAAAAAATCAATTTAAATTCACATGAATGGATGTAGACGTTTCTGAACGTGGTTCTAGTTGTTTTTGGATGTGGTACTAGTTGTTCTGAGACGTGGTGGATTGTCTTTGTGAAAAAAATCAGTTTAAATTCACACACATGGATGTAGACATTTCTGGACGTGGTGCTAGTTGTTTTGGGACGTGGAGCTAGTTATTTTTGACATTGTGCTAGTTGTTTTGAGACGTGGTGAGTTGTCTTTGTAAAAAAAAAGCTTAAATTCACATGCATGGATGTAGAAGTTTCTGGACATGGTGCTAGATGTTTTTGATTTGTGCTTGTTGTTCTGAGACGTGGTGGACTGTCTTTGTGAAAAAAATCAGTTTAAATTCACATGAATGGATGTAGACGTTTCTGGACGTGGTGCTAGTTGTTTTTGACGTAGTTCTAGTTGTTCTGAGACGTGGTGGACTGTCTTTATGAAAAAAATCAGTTTAAATTCACACAAATGGATGTAGACGTATCTGGATGTGGTGCTAGTTGTTTTGGACGTAGTGAGACGTGGTAGACAATGTTCTGTGAAAAATTCAGCTAAAATTCACATGTTTGGATGTGTACGTAGTGGTAGTTATTTTTGACGTAGTGCTAGTTGTTCTGAGACGTGGTGGACTATCTTTGTGAAAAAAATCATTTTAAATTCACATGAATGGATGTAGACGTTTCTGGACGTGGTGCTAGTTGTTTTTGACGTAGTTCTAGTTGTTCTGAGACGTGGTGGACTGTCTTTATGAAAAAAATCAGTTTAAATTCACACAAATGGATGTAGACGTATCTGGATGTGGTGCTAGTTGTTTTGGACGTAGTGAGACGTGGTAGACAATGTTCTGTGAAAAATTCAGCTAAAATTCACATGTTTGGATGTGTACGTAGTGGTAGTTGTTTTTGACATAGTGCTAGTTGTTCTGAGACGTGGTGGACTTCTTTGTGAAAAAAATCAGTTTAAATTTACACACATGGATGCAGATGTATCTGGACGTGGTACAAGTTGTTTTGAACGTTTCGAGACGTGGTAGACTATGTTCTGTGTAAAATTCAGCTAAAATTGACATGTTTGGATGTATACGTAGTGCTAGTTGTTTTTGACGTAATGCTAGAATAATTCACTTATAAAGGCGGATTTAGACATCGTTTCTGATCAAAAGCAATATCTCAACCAAAAAGGCTACTAAATTGATAGCCATATTTCAAAGTCATTCATCATAACAAGAGCACCTTATACTTTTAGCATTCTACAGCCAATCAGAGCGATTATAAGAGGAAAAACAATAACAAAATTCAACATTTATAAACAATGGAAAATTGCAATGTAAATCATTTTTCACGAACAAAAATAACGTAAAAGACTACCTTATGATGGTGCCCACTGTTTTTAAGAACGCCGCCCGCAGCCGTTCGTCGGGAAACACCCCCGGCTAACCCTCTCCCCTTCTCTCATTCTCCGATCACCGGCGCAGGGCCTTCTTTTTTCCCGTATCACACTGCCGGCTTCCCTTCACAGCGAACGACCACCATCACCGCACCGTTTCTCTCTCCCCGATTCACCTCCATTGTTCGGCCGTTTCTTGTTGCCAGTGAAGTCGTCACCCATCCACGGTTTTTGGTTCACTCACGGCAGAATCTTTCGTTGAAGAAGACGAATGGCGGGATCTTCACTGAATAAGACCGTTGGGAAAGCCGGAGTCTGACGGTGGTTTCGAACCACGGTCTTTGACGGTGATCTTCGAGAGTGGCGAGGGGGAGATGGGGGAGAGAATGGAACCGAGAAAGAGGAGAAAAAAAAAAATCAACCCAGAGAAAGAAGAAGAAAAAGAAGAAAATGGAATGAAGAAGAGAGAAGAAAGAAAAATAAACTCCCACGTATGGAGAGACGAAAAATTAAACGTGAAAAGGAAGAAGGAGGGAGAGGGAGTTTTTTATACATATGTAGATAAGTAACAAGTAACAAGTAACAACCACCACCACTACGGTAATTGTAAATTGTCACCATTTTAGATGCCCTGAAAGCCTCGCTCTAAAGAGAAGGCATATCATATGTGTGCACAACAACTCCCAACTCTCAACCAGTTATCATGACATTCAAAAGTTTGGGACAAAGGATCTCAAAAAATATGTGCTTCCATGCTGTTCCCTCCCATAGTTAGATTGCTATTGAAACAAATCTATTAATAACTCTTGTTTTTAATACAAATCTTTTGTTTTAATAAAAATAAATAAATAAAAGCAAACCAAAATCTTTGTCAATCTCGCACATTTGAAGCCTTGGGATGATTTGGGAGATATTTATTAGATTAAATTATAAGAAACTTAAAAAAGATGAATTGTAATTTGATAAAAAACTAGCCTACTTAATTGGAGGGAGAATTGGAACATGATAAGTAAGCGCGTGAAGAGTTTGGAAAAGTGTAAAAGAAGGTGGTGGGGGCAGCCTATGTATATAATTAACGTCCGTATGATGAGACTGCCTTTTTTCGCTTTCCCTCCTTCCTTCCTCCCTCCCTCCCTCTCTTACCTTTCGCTTTCTCAGTTTCTCTTCTCTTCCCTCCCACTTCTCTCTCTCTCCCTTTCCCTCTTGTCTGTCCGCCTGGATCTCTGACCTAATTCTATTCTCCTCCTCCTCTTCTTCTTCTTCTTCTTCTTCTTAACTTCAGTCCTCATCCACCCAATTTCTTCAAATCCATCTTGTTTCAGTACATATTTAGATCCAACTACTCTTCTTTTTTTTTTTTTTTTTTTTTTTTAATAATCTCCCCAGCCTTCTCCATCGATCTGCATCACAGGCCATCCCCAAGACACATAAATATGACTCCAGCAAACTTAGCAGGTCAGTTTGGAGACACAACTTACACCAAAGTCTTTGTCGGAGGTTTGGCTTGGGAGACTCAGAAGGACACCATGAAGAAATACTTTGAGCAGTTTGGTGAGATCTTGGAAGCTGTCGTCATTACTGATAAGACTACTGGAAGATCTAAGGGCTATGGCTTCGTATGTTCCCCACCACCATTTTCTTCTATCTCTCTCTCTCTCTTCCCATGTTTAATTAATTTGGCGGCTGATGAATTAGGTGACTTTTCGGGAACCAGATGCTGCCATGAGAGCATGTGCTGATGCTGCTCCTGTGATTGATGGAAGGAGGGCCAACTGCAATCTCGCTTCCTTGGGCGTTCAAAGATCTAAACCCTCCACCCCTAAACAAGGTCATTAATTAATATTATTATTTGTTATTATCATGCACAACTATTATTACTAGCTCGTATTTCATATTTGGAGCAGCTGATGGACAATGATTGATATTCTATTGCTTAACTCCTACTAAGTTTTTTAGTTTCTTGAGTTGGAAGTCACACAACACAGTTGTTCAAAATAATGTTGCAGGATCAATATTCTTCTGCTTTGATTTCCATTTCATATATTGATATGATCATATGGGAGAATATATATATATAGTTATGAATGAGTTTAATTTTTATTGGGGGAGTGGATGGCTGTATGCATAAATGTATATACTTATGTTTACTGCTGGAAAAGAAGAATGACAGCTCATTTGTTCTACTGTGGAAGAGGCACTCTTTAGCTTTTTGTGATATGTAGTAGTAAATTGTACTAATGCTACACATGATCGATGTTCATGCTTTTGCTTTACTTTACAATTAATTGTTTCACCCGATAGGCATCACCCACCACCCACCATCTATCTATCTGTCTAATAATAATAAATCATCTTGTGCAAGAAACCATACTTTTGGTCACAAACTGAATTAATTGTATGTACATATGGTTATCTTCATTTCATTTCATTACATGAAATCATTCAATTTCTTCAATATTTATCAATATATGAATGATAGAATTCTTATGCAATTAGTTAAATATAATAAAACTGTAAATTGAAGGAGGTGGAGGAGGGAACCGGAACAACTTTAGGGTGATGAGCGCATTCCAGGCAGCAGCGGTGGCAGCTGGAGGAGGAGGAGGATATCAAAGTGGTGGTGGGGTGGGGGGAACAGCAACAGCATATGCATCGGCAGCAACTGCAACCTTCCCTCATTATGCCATCCAACAAGGAATTCCTTATAATCTTTATGGGTACGAATCAATGCATGCTTCTTCTGTCTCTTTTTTCTTGTTTTTCTTTCTCTCTCTCTCTCTCTCTCTCTCTCTCTCTCTCACACACACACACTGAGTCACGTTGTGTCACGCACGCAACACGCCCCACACACACACATGCTAAGACTAGCTGGCACGTGCATTGCCAACCCATGCAAACCCCAGGTCCCCAGCCCAGCAAGATTTTATTTATAACCCAGCTAGCTCACTACTCCTCTCACATTTATCCATTAATATCTAGTTTTCTTTTTTCTTTTTATCAATTACTACTACTACTACTACTACATTTGCATTTAGAAAAAAAAAAGCGCTGTACAAGAGAGACAACACCCAACCCTTTACCAGTTTACCTTGACTGACTGACACACACAAGAGGCACATGCACAGTCTCCCACATAACATAACATATGCTAGTTAGTTACTACTGCCACTAAAAACTAAACTAGACATCAATGGTGGAAGGATGGAAGGATATATATTATAGGGACCAATTTCACCCACCCAATGCCACAACTCCTTAGATACTCCGACGAAGAATAATCCCTGATATTCATATTAATATTAATATTAATCAACACCACTACAGTCCTATACCCTGCTATTTCTCCTCCTTGTAGTATCCTATTACACAGTGCTGCCTTAATCTTCCATGCATCAAAATTCCAGATACATTCAATTTGTTATTATTATTATTTTCTACCCGTCTTCTCTCTTAACTTTATTTCTATTACCCTTTGTTTTGTTTTGCAGGTACTCTCCATACTCGGCTGATTACGCCTATCCAACCGTACGTACTAAAGCTTCCCATTAAACCTTTGCCATTGCTTCACTCAGTGTAGTCATTGCCATGGAATTTCAATTTCATTTAACAAAACAACAAGAATAAGAAGAAGCTGGATTGGAATTTTGGATTTTATTATACAACCTAAATATAATGAAACATGCATCACAAGTTTATGTGTACATAGTTGATTAATCATATCGTAACTATTTTTGGATCCCAAGTTGGTATGATTTTATGTGTGCAGAGTTACTACGGAGTATACGGTGGTACAGCAGCTCAGTATCCAATCTATGGAACTACCACCACCGGAGCTGGAGGGATGTCTATGATTGCTACAAGTGCTGCAGCTGCCGCTGCCGCTGCAGCCTTCTACCCTTACCTGAATTTCAGTGAAGGAACTGGAGGAGCCACCACCGGTTATTCCTCCAGCCACGCTGGCTACGCAGGAATCCAGTACCCTCACCATCATCTCTTCCAGTACTCAGCAGCCGCCTTCAACTCCGCTGCTGGAGCTTACCCGCAACACTATGGGGCTGCTACCACCCCAATGTCACTTGCCCCCACCACTCCACCACTGCAATCAGGTTTGTTTGCATTAACACTCACAAACTACTAACAACCATTATATATATAAACTACTTCTCTATCGTATATTAATTCCACCCGTTGGATAAACTACTACTATAAAACAAAATATCATTCAAAAAGTAAACACTACCACATCAACAAATTCCGTACCCTAAGTAACTGATGGTGCCATGCTTATTTAGTTAGTTAGTTAGAAATGTTAATTTGGGGGGGGGGGGAACATGCATGCATGGGGATATCAGTACATTCTAAGAAATAATTAGCGGCGTTTCTGCTGTTGGGAATTTTACTTGATAATCATTCAAAAATATATTCAATTCAAGAAACAAAAACCCATCCTTAATTTGTTGGGCATGGAGTCTGTGAAGCCTTTGATCCTTGACACTAATAAACAAAAGTAATCCAGCCACAATCCAGCACAAATGAAAAAGAAAGGGAGAGGAAGCTCTCGCACAGGGAGCGGGGCCCACAGGTCGGGCCTCGCCCACAGGTTCTTCCTCACCTCCTAAGAAAAGCCTAAAAAGATTAAGTTGACTGTTGAATCTTTGTTGGCGGAGTGATTAAATTTCAAAAGCTTAAGAAAAAGTTGGTTGGGTCATAGGGGAGTGGGGTCAGTGGGGTATGTACTATGTACTATGCACTATGCACTATGTGCCTTGGGCTTTTCGTATTTGGTATTATTCATCGTCTAATCTACTTAGTAAGAGCATTACTGTAAAGTATGGACAGTTAGAATTGGGCTTTTAAAATACCTGTCAATAATTGTCCACTACAACCCCAGCGGCCCGCCACCATTCTTCCAAATATCAATCTTTCTGTTCTGTGGTATTGCTTAATTATATTATTTACACATGAAGTTGAAGTGATACTAATATCTTTGACAGTTTGTTTTGCTGTGCCGCAGGCGTGACCATGACTGTGCATGCGACAATCCCGCATCGTTAAAGACACACACAAAAAAAAAAAAAAAAAAAAAAAAGGGTTGTGCGTCATCATTCCAAAAAACCCATCCAGATTGAGATCATGAAGCTTCCTTTGGCCTAACCATGGTTCTATCTCTTTCATTCCTTTGTCTCTCTATCTATTCTTCTCTCAAATGGAAGGAAGACCACATTAACAAAAAAAAAAAAAAATCCCAACCAGTGGATTTTAAATTAATGATGGGCTTTTTCCCAAATGCATCATATCAGAAACCCCCCGTAGGGGTCACCCTGATAATGTGGGGAGACCAACAGAAAGTTTGAAGGTCTGTCCCCGATCCCTCCATCTTCTCCCCTCTTAAGTTGCTTCTCTTGGCAGGAAAGGGTTCCTATGCCAAGACACAAAAGCAATTGCATTGCATGCATGTGCATCATCATCATCATCATCATCATCATCATCATCATCATCATCATCCCCACCATGACCAAGCTACCGGTCCGAACTACACAAAAGCACACTCCTCTCTTTGCATTTCAAGTGCTAAAAGGTTGTTGGTCTTGCCGGCCGCTACTCATGTCATTATCATTATGTAGCCCAGCAAAGGCTAATTTAAGTAAGAAGCTATTTCGAATTAGCCCTGGAAGGCTATTCAAATAGACCCTTTTTTATTAATAATAATTTTCTCTACCTTTTTTTTTTTTTTTTTTTTTTTTCCTTTCTTCAATCTGTACGTACGCATATTGAACAAGTAGCTAAATTAATATATATTATCAACTGTCGTATATATTTTTGTATGTAGGCAAAATATATATAGCTAACCCCCTCCCTTGGCTAGGCTCGTAGCTAACATGTAGTATAATTAGGTCACTTGTCAGAGTCCTAGGTAACTAGCTTGTATTAGATTCACTTTGGAAATTTGCAAGTTTCAGGTCTTGTGCCCATCCAGTTTCTTGCTTACCTTATAAACTAGTCTAACGCTTTTAAATCTGTGACTAGTAGTGTGTCTGTTTTCAAGGGGTTTTTTTTTGACCATTTGAAAATGTCTTTTTTTTTTTTTTTTTTTACTTTTGGGTTTTAGATCCTCATTCCTCTAACTTAGGAAAGGACCATGCCATCCTTAGGGAAAAGGATGAATGCAAGGTATCCATTTTTTAAAATTTTTTTGCAAAAACTTGTTGATGTAGTGCTGAACTTTTGGTAGTTTCAGCCAACTCAATTTCTTTTAGTAATTAGCCATTAAATGGAGGGATAAAGTTTTAGATCTTCATTCATCATCAACCTTCTTTTTTATCTCTGAAACAACTTCCAGCACTGAATGGGAAAAGTGCATGGAGGTGAAATGCATCAAAGAAGTTTACTCACTGGGAGGTTTTTGAATCCCTTGAGTTCTTCTTCTCTCTACCTAACACAACAACCATGGTTAGAACTCAGGTCCTTCATCCTGCTTCTTCTTCTCTACTCTACTGCTATCATCATCATCATCATCATCATCATCATCATCATCATCATCTCTCTCTTTTCTGAGCTGGAACTTTAACGCTATTATGTTCTGTTGGATAATCCTTGGGTTTGTAATATGTATAACTAAGCTAGGAAGGGAAGACTAGTGGCCTATTCTCCATTACAACCGTGTAGTGGGAAAAGGTTTATTCACTTACTTGTGCTTTAATTTGTTGTAAGAAGATGAGACATTCAGACATTGTGTTGCCTTATATTCCATTATTTGCATTCAGCACCTGGAACTATTGAACTTCTGTTGCATGCAAATTTCTTTGATTCTGTGAAATTTAATTTCCAGTTTACTTTGGCTTCTTGCAAAAATAAACTTTGTATCAGTGTGTTTGGTCGTCGCCAATATAATATAAGCCCTTGAGCGTAACACAGACCCCCCAAGTTTGAAGAAGTGGTAAGTAAAATAGATCCTTGATCTATACATAAGAAGAATTGCAGTTTTTCTCATGCACATGTGGCATATTTAGAAACATGTTCAAGGTTTATAAGGTCATCTTGAGAGTGAGAATTAACTTTTTCTGCCTTCTCAATATCCTTAACCGTTTGGTCTTCAACCAATACCATATCACGGTTTTCTCGGATGACTTTCTTTTCAAGTGGATCATACAATTTGTAACTAAATTTATCTTGTTCATAGTCAATAAAGATGCATTGTCTTGCCTTGCCATCTAAACTTGAACCTCTCATCATTGGGGACATTAACATAAACTTTATAACACAACACCCTCAAGTGATCATGAGAGGTATTTTATCAGTATTAGTCCACACATTCTCTAAAATATTACCTTGTAAAATAAAAATTTTACTAGTTATCGTCTTAATTTTTACACTCTATCGCCCCCAATTTGGACTAAATCACTCACACTCCTTTCGCCTCTCTTTTCCCCCTTCGAAGTAAAAAAGACAATTTTATTAACATTGGGACGGTAACTAATACTACCAAAAAAAAAATTTTGTAAAATCACATTAATAATAAAGACAACATTAATTAATTAATAAGTAAGGAGTTTCGAATCCAATAATTATCCATTAATGTTATGTTCATTGTTTCTGTCTATCCATTCAACTGAGGGCCTTGGGAGGCTTTTTCCGATGTCTAATATTTTGTTGCCTACAATATTCTTTAAATGGCTCACGATATTCATGACCATTATCAATCCGGATGCATTGTAACTTTGTTCCTGTCTACTTTTCAACTGAAGTTTGAAACTCCTTAAATTTGTCGAGCACCTGAGATTTTTTTAATCTTTTAAGGCATAAACCTAATTTCTGGGATGATCATCGATAAAAAAAAAATAAAAATAAGTTGATGTCTTCACCCTCAATGGACTACAAACATTTGAATGAGCCAAATTTAACAAATTCAGTTGCCTATGAGGAGGATTAGTCTTGAAGAATATTTTTTCTTCATCAACACATCAGGTCCATTGTCACTAATACGATTCAATTGCTTGGTGAACATTACTTCTCCACCACATTAATGTGAGTCATTCAAAATTGAAACTTGTAATTTTGTACCTTTAGCCAACATAATAAAGTCTTTTTTTTTTTTTTTTTTTTACTGCTACCCAATCATCTTCAACATTTGTTGTGGTGAAAACACAGACCAAAAGCATTTTCTTCACTATTCTCTAACTTGTTACCACATTCTTATTCAATAATCTTTATTCATATGAACTGTCTTCTTGCAATAAAAGCATTATGTTACCCTGCTTCTATTTTGTTGTCCCTCGATTTGCCCTGTAACTAGGACCTCTTCTTCTTTTTATTTTCTCATTGAGTATTCCACTTTTAACATAATCAAAAAAGACATTTTTTAGTGTTAAAGAGCAAGATTTTTGTATGTGAGACGTAAATGTCGCCCATGAGTCAGACAAGTAAGTATTAAATAACAATAGCCCAAATATCTCATCTTCAAAGACATTAGACAATTGATTTAGCACATCTTTTAACTCATTCACACATGATTAGACTAAAAAATTTATCAAATAAAAATATTAAAAGTATATATATATTTTTTTACCAAGAATAATTCTCGCTCCCAAAAAAAATAAAAATAAAAATAAAAATAATATTACATTAAAACCTATACATAGTATATATGGAAATGACCCATAGCACCACAATGCCACAAACAAACTGGAGGATGGCATCATGGCAGTGGCAGATGCAGGTAACAATACATAAAGAAAGGTACAAGAAAATGAAGAAAACCAAAAAAAGAGGGGAAATTGGGTAAGCAGGGGAGCCACCAGCATCATCATCGCCAACTGAATTCGTTATTTTGCCGCCCCAAACATGAAACATCAACACTAACTTTAATTCGACCAGTAGCTTTCGACCAGAAAAAAAAAAAAAGAGAATAATGACCAACAAACAAGTTGACAAAGTCGGATGTCGCTTTGCCCTTCCTTCCTTTTTCTAAAAGCAGAAAAACAATAAGCCGATTTTACTATTGGCCATAATGTTCCCCCCTTCTACTACCTCATTTAGTCGACTAAGACTGCCCAGATACCAAAGATGGCCATTGACACCTCTACCTCACTTCAAAATCAAGACTTCCTCTTGCCCCCAAGCACCCACAAAATATCCATTTCTAACACCATAATCCAAACCCACAAATCAGGGGAACTGACCGAGAATGAGGAATCGTACACTGAAATTTTGTGGGTCACTTAGAAGGTTCTTGAATATTTCTTGATTTCGTATAGTATTAACTGAATCGAAACTAGATCTTTGCTTAGCACAGACCCGCCGCTAATCTTCTTTATGCATTCAGAAAGTCTGGTGTAGTAGAGGAGCAGCTGAGTCAAAGCAGCCCGCAATATATCCATGCCGCACAAGAAGTTACTAAAGGATTTGATCACGTCGTTATGCATCAATTCTATTGCTGTTTTCCATCTGCTCGCAAAGTCCTTCACAAAAGGCTCAACTTCAGTCACAGTTATGGGTCTCTCCAACACGGCATTTGGGTCCTCAGCTACAATACAAGTTTCAGAGATGATAAGCACGGAACGACTTAATTAGGAGTAGGAGTTCCAACAGGAAAGAGAATTCATCTACAATATTATCACACAGATAAATGATACTTACAGGCTCTACTCTTGACGAACTTTATCAGGTCATTAAAGTGCTCCAAGAGTAATTCTTCCTGCCAAACAAAGGGTAAGAACCCAATCCAACTTAAAATGGCAAGTTGCATTCTGGACCAAACAAATCCAGCCAACAAGTCACCATTTTTCTCCCATCCACCCATAAAGAGTTCAATGGTCCATTTGAAATGCGAAAACAAAAAGCCAACTTATGTTCTTATGTCCTAGAAGTTCCAAGTCTTCAAGAGCACAAAACATCTTGATTATATATCAAGCCAACAGAAACCCTTGTTCAAGCCATGATCGTATCCCAAACCCCCATAAAGAGTTAAATTATCTCCAGTTGAAATACAAAAAAGAAGAGCCAACTTTTTCTATCTTCTTATATCTAAGAAACCTAATACTTCAAGAGCTAGGAAACATCTCAATTATACATTGGACTGAATAGACAGATCCAACAGGTAGTGAATATTATGTGTAGGACCTTAGTGATTAGATTGCATGTCCCAAAACATGCATCATAATTCACCAGATGAAAGGAAAGATCATTATACTCTGAAACTTCCACCATTATATCACCTGCTCTCTAAGATTTGTTGTGAAATAGTACACTAGGGTTAATGCAAATCAATAAATAGAAACAACTTCATGAGTAGATGTAAAAGTCAAAAGGATCCTATTCGAGTAAAACTCCAGTAAAAAGGAAAATTAGTTGGAACTAATCAAAATTTTTCAAATATAAGAAAGATTTTACAAATAATTAATATCAAGTGCCTCAAAGATTCTTCTATCTGCATCCAGAAAAACAGCATTCAAAAGGTGAAAAATATGCACCCTGCAAGGATTAAGCCACTTACCACGAATACAGCAGTATTGTTTTTCAATAGGTCTTCAAAGTATAATTGGATTTTCCCACCCTCTGGACCTGCTTCCTGAAACCCATGTAAACATAACAATGCGTTTAGGTCAAATTTGATGTTTGACAATTGCAATGTATCCACACCATATTACCTTGGATTGCTACTACTTTTCCAAATTTCACAGAGAACAAAATATTAGCAAATGCCAATTTGCATCTAAAAGAAAATTTAAAAAGCACAGAAAATGGTACCTTCAATACAGAAATTGTCATATCATAATTGTTTATGAGGAACACTGTCTGCGACTTAGCTTTTGGGAATGTTTTTGAAAGTTTGTTCAGCAAGTCATCGACTGCCATTCTTAGTCTTTCTAAATTAAGGTCAAGCTGGAAAAATAAACAATAAAGAGTAAGAGCAGTCAGGCCAGTTAACAAGGGCAGTCAGTTATAGTGAAACATTCAAAGTGGTCTAACCTGACCGTCCCCGTAGTCAACATTAAGGTGGATTAGTGAAGCTGTAAATTCAGCATAGCGCCTCATGACATAATGAGGATGAACGTCATCTTCCCACAAGTTCCTGACACTTGCGTTTCGCATGCTGCTGAGATGCATGTCAAATACAATCTTGAAACGAGGCCACAAAGCAATATTCACCTGCTCATATTTACTCAAGATGGCATCAATGGATCAATTGCAAAGAAAATAAGAATTCAGGGAATGTTTTCTAACTTCTAAAAACTATACCACATCAGAAAGAAGCGACATTTCCCGAATTCTACCCACATTCCATGCTAAAGTATTACTCCAGTCAGATATCGCTCAAAGGCCAGAAAATTGCAGCCGTAGTTGGTTGCCTAAAGCACCAAACTTGGTGTCCCACCAATTGAGCTCAAGGCAGGATATTGTGTTTAGTAATTGTTCAGTTTCTAGTGTTTTCTTTCTATGGCAGTTCAAATTCAAAAAATCTTGGCGCATTGAATTTCACAAACATAATAGATCTTGGAGTTTCTCTTCAAGATTTGTTATGTCACCAGACTTTACAGAGTAGTTTGTTAGGCCACTACATACAAAAGGAACAAAAAATGTGGGTAACAGGAATGAGAATGTTGAGATGGACGTTTGTCATGCTAGATTAGATAAGTTTAGGTAATGAAAGCACTAAAAATAAAGTGGCGGTAGTACCCATATGAGAGAAGATGAGATAAACATGTTTAAATAGTGTAGATATGCGCAAAGTAGACCTTTAAGTGCTCCAGTAGGGCGAGTAAAAGCATAGAATCATTTACTCAAATTAAAAGGAAAAGGAAACATAAACTGAATTGAAATATATATGTATACTAAAACGACATTTATTTAAACCTAAATGAGAACAAGGATATATGCATGTGAAAATTGATAAATAACATAAAGAGAGAAAATTTACAGTTGTATGAGTACATGAAACAATTGGAAGTAGGTTGAGAATATACACAGGTGAAAGGATACACACCTTGTCCAAGTATGAATCCAAGCATGGTATTCTACGCCGCGACATTGTAAGCTGGAGAAGAAATGAATAAAAGAAACTCCATTTAAAAGTGAACAGCTTTGCATTCATCAAATCAATTAGGTTTTGAGAGAAAAAGAATAAGTCAATGTAAACCACTATAATACAAGACATATCAAACTGAAATGAACTTCAGGTTCTTCAAATTAATAAACTATCAAGTGAACTTCAGATTCTTCTCAATATAAAATTCCTAAAACGAATGTGAGAATTGTTCAAAATGCAATTTAAAATTCCCCTCAATTTGAAGATTTCATACTCTGATTAGTTAAAGGAACATTATATTCCATGAAGCAGCATAAATAAGAAATCCCTAACAAGCTATAAGACCATGAAGAATGCATTGGGCAGGTTTTAGCAGCCCAATGAATTAGCACATATGGTGCACTAACTTATCAGTTCCAAATATGGCAACTCCAATAGCACAGAAATGCAACACCCAATTGCAATTTCTTCTATCAGGTGCACAAATAACCAAGTTCAACATTTCAATTGTGTTCTGTTACGAAATTTGTGCACCAGTAGTTAATCTCAATTTTTCTCAAAATATGCCAACCTGATATCCAACAAAACCAAGTGCTAGATTTGCCAACATCAGCAATACACTTTAATAGAACCAGACATATTTAAGACATGTATCACCTACCACAAGTGTAAGAAAAAGTTTCAATTACATAATTAATGTAAAATAGGACCAAAGTATTACCTTCATGAATTAGAACGAACTTTCAAAAACTTAAGTTACAGGAACAATAATAGAAGCTCACCATGATGAATAGATTTGCATTGTATCCTAACATAAACAAAGAGGAATACGAGCTTCAAAACAGGATTTTCGTCACATATTTACACATGCCAAAGTGTTCCGTCATCAAATAAAAAACATAAGGAAGATATATGTTCCCACAACAATAATGAAACTGCACCAAGATAAAAAGCTTTAAAATTGTTTTTTCTAATAAACAAAGAGGATCTCAAACTTGAAAATAACTTGCAGAAAACCATTATTCACTGAGAAAATGAGTTCCTTGTCAAGGACATTGCTTCAGTTCTAAAAGGAATACACAAGTCATATTGGGAAAGCTGATCTCAGAAAGACAATGCAAGACAGATCAAAGCATTCCAAACCAGCGAAAAACATTTTTGTTTCAACATGGCAAGAATCTATGCAGCATAGACCATAAGAGTTTGAGCTTTGATGCAACCAAAACGGGATAGATAGATTATCAACTTTATGCCTCAACCCACTTCTCAGAGAGAAGGAAATAGAATTTATGCAGCATAGACCATGAGAATTTAATTATTTGAGGAATGCAGCATAGACCACAAGCATCTAACATTACTGCAGCATTTAGGTAATGCAAGTATCTAAAGTTCTAAAGGCTGAACAGAACTCCAATGCAGATCATAGGATTTGAGAATCACTCATGCTGGATAGGGATTACCTGGTGCTGGTGTATAACTCGTATCATAAGCATCAGACCAATTGCGTCATAACAATTTGGGAGGATGGAGTTGAAGTGTTCATCAATTACAGCAAAGGGTCCTAGAATTTCAATGAAGGACATGAGAATTAAATAATATTAACAAAACCCACAGACATCAAAAATAGAAACATATAATGCAGCCAATATCCTGCATTTAAAAATTGATGCAGCTGTTAATGATGACCAACATATTTTAAAACTAAAGTTGTTGTGAGACCACTTAGACTCCACACAAACAAATTCCATGGAAAACTTCTCCCACGAGATGCTTAGCAGCTTAAACAAACATTCTTCATAAAGGGGAAAAAATTAACCTCTGCTAGGAGGATCAGGGCTTGGTCTAGAGACTACCAATGTTGAAGAATGCAACGATGCACGTTATATAAAAGGAATGAAAGAATGGAAAAGCTTAAGCCATACCTGCAAATATATCATTGAAAATGGATTCCTCCCCAAAGAAATCATCACAGAAAAGGTACCTAAAACGATAATTAAAAGAAAAGAAGATGCAGTTTTGTCACTGAAATGTATTCCACTATGTATCAAGAAGGATCTGAGAGAAATAAATTTTTCATACTCAGATGTTGCAGTATCCATAAGCAGCTTGTGCAAGCTCCTGAAAAGGACTTCATAAGGATACTTTTTGGAGCTAGCTTCAGCTATATGAGGTATCAGTGCAGGTTCATCTATTTCCTGCACAAGTGAAAAGCAAACTATTGGCAAAATCTCTCTAAAGAAATGTAACAATCCATCTCCCGACTTTTATATTCGAAGTACTGGGTTTAGGTTTCATTTAACAAAATAATAAAAAGTGAAAAACAAAAGGTCAAAATTGCTATGTTGGACAAGTCTATTACAAAATTGTACATTGCTTCAAATTTAATACTAACTATTTGAGGAAACATTTTTCACTATCACCTTCACTACGTAACAATTCTTCCAAAAATTTCTTAAATATTTCAAATCTATCTTAACCATAAGCAGCAAGAAAAGATAAATTTTATGAGCTGGAAATGGTGCAATTTCCATAATTTGGATAGAATATGGCCCACTAGCACGCAAAAGAAAATTATCAACAGGACCAGTCAAACTATTGAAACACTGAACTACTTGTAATGATACAGGTGATCATATCATACAACCTTCAGAATTTTTATCCTGTCCCCTAAAGCAAAAACGGCAGAGCGATTCTTCAAGGGTTCTCTTCCTCTAGAGAAAAGACTACTGCTTCTAGCCTCAACACCAATCAAATCACTTGATGTGGCTATATCCAGCTGCAATTTCTCCAAGGATTGAATGTAAGCACGGAAATGTGCACTTAGAACCTGCAATTGAAAATTGTAGCAGTCTCTCATTATTAGCATTTCTCCAGAAGAAAACTACAGAAATCAAGAAAACATAGTGTAAGACCACATAATAAAGATAAATTTCCTCAGAGTGGAAAGTGAGCTAAAATTATTGAGACCAACAAGATAGGAAAGCAATCTATGTCCTCATGGATCATGTTCTTTTCAAGATGATTAAGTGTGAAAATGATGAAATTTTTTTTTAAAAAACTGCTATTACCAGTTTAGTCATAGGAACAAAAGTTTTTTGCTGAAAGTTTGGACTTTATTTGTCAATTTGCTTTATAACTGGCAGATTAAAAATCATTATTAGGTTATAGCAACAAGCTCCAATTTTCTGGAAAAGAACCCCTTCAGTATATACAAATTAACCAAAATAAAATTACAGGGTTCAAAATTCTTCTTAAAATCTTCATGTGTTCAATCCTGGTCAAAACGTAACTAAGACAAGTTGACTACAACCAATTCAAATATTTTATATGTAGATAAGAGTGTCACATAAGTCATATCGATATCCGTAGGGTCATCGTTTAATTTTAAAACCCTCCATTTCAGAATCATACAAGATATACTTTGTTCATCCTTATTCTTACATTTCGGGAACCAGAGGAATGTACCTTTCCCCAGAGTTCAACATCCACCCACCATCATAACTTATTTCTATAGGTTAAATTCCTTTCTGTTATATAATTATTGAGCAGAACAAAATATCATAGGATTGAATTACTTTACAGCTTAATATTTTAAATCATTGGTAAAAATACATTTCTAAACTAAAAGGAAGTAGTACCTTGTTCATTGTGTCAACATAAGCAGCACGAACTTCAAGATATACCTCTTTTCCATGTTCTTTGAGAAAGGAAGTAATATACCTGCACAATTAATCCACAATGAACTAAATGAAAAGGTATAAGCCATGTATTCTAGGAAGAACCAGCTAGAAGTATATAAGTTAAACTATGTATTTCACCTTTCAGTGCCACAAGATCAAGTATGCTTGTATGAGACAACCTCATCAAATTGAAATTTAAAAATAATAAAAATTAAATTAAAAAAAATGGAGGGAGAGTTCAAACTTAAGCCAAAAAGAAATACAGCTAACTAGGGGAACAGTCAAATTTTTGGTGCGCCGGCAGCGATAATCAGATGTTGGGAAAGAAACAGGAGTTCTCATAGTCACAGGAGCATCTAATATTAATGAACTCAGGTAGGCTCCTTAACAACTATTGAGGCCCAGGATTTTACATGAAAATAGTACTTCAAAGATTATGTGCCTTCCTTAGGTACCATGTTATTGCAGTTTCCAGTTACCACAGGATCACAAACCTTACTGTTACTTGATAGCTTCATAGCAGATAAATTAAAGGCATTAATATCTAGAGATACTCCTGGAGTTGTGAAGTCAGACATAATCAGAACACATACAAACACAGAAAACAAGTTTCCACCAACAGCCATCCTAACAACAAGCATTTCCATTTTCTTGCTTCCATGAGGAAAGAGCAGATAAATTTTGGCCATAATAAGCAAAATAAAGCCAAAATGAAACCCAAATATTAAGATGAATAATAGCAATAAAGCTTACTTGTACTTCAAAAGAACACTCTGTTGCAGGATCTGGATGTTTGTTTTGGGTTTGCGCAATGCATATAGCTTTTGAACCATAAAGTCAAAAACCTTAATGAAAAGGGAAAAAATTATTATCTGTACCTGGCTAATAAAGTCTACTCTGAGGATTTCTTAACAACACTGGTATCTTAAAAATTTTGATAAACACAAACTCCAACATTCAATAAATTAGAAAAATTCTCTGCAGGCAGCCATAAATACATAGAAAACTATGATAATATCAATGCTCTGAACAATCATTAACAGCCACTGTTTCTGTGGAACAGCTTAATCGAAAGGTTAATAAATCAAGTCAATTAAACCATGTTATACATATTGATGTCACCTTGGTCAATGCTTTCTGCCGGAGCCTCTCTAATTCAGGCTGAACATCTTTCAAAGCTTTTGAAGTTTTAACTGTAGAATCCACTTCAATAAATTTCAATTTTTTGCTTAAAATCTCAAGGGTCCTCAAATACTCATCATTAACCTGTAGATGAATATCAAAGTAAGTTCCGAGACATCAAAACACACAACATGATAGATTATGCCATGAAGAATTTGCAATATCAATATATATGTATAAAAGAAGTGGTCAAGATATGGTTGTGTCGAGCAATCTACGGAACTAAAGGAACTGATGGACAAACTGGGCACAGAAACTATGAAAGAAAAACCATAATACCTCTCCGTCAACAATAATGTCGATCATCCTTGGTGGGACTATAATGTCTTCAACAAATTTGGCCAATTTTGACTCAGCCACCTACAAAAGTTTTAAAAATCAATTCTCTCAGAAAGGTTTCAGCAACAATTAAAAAATAAAAGATAAAATGGAAGATATAAAATAAAATCTTCAAAATCCCCCTTCCCCTGGTGGCACAACTCATTTCAGATTATGAGTTGTCAACATAAAAATGACTAACTCCATTATCTATGAAATAGTTAGATGTACAGCAAAAAAAGGGGTCATGAAGCAGCTCTCAAAAAGGGAAGAGACAACACAGCAACGAAAGCACGGATAGGCACCTAGTCATCATGCTTCTAGGACAAAACCAAATTAAATAACTGAGTTAGATTAAAACCCAATCCACTTGGAACAAGTAACAATCCATACCTTACGGTTTTTCAGCTTCAGCCCCATGTTCATAGACTTCTCCTGTAGAACTTTTATATCCGAACTTATAGAACCTATCTCGGCCTAAAAAATGTCAATAAGATACAATAATATGAATTACCAAAACGTTTAACATTCTTTAAAGGAAAGCCATTTAGAAGGAACTGCAATCGACAGACAAGAATCAAAAATGCGTACTCTTCCCCATATATTAACATCAAAAACTTCAAAGCTAACTGAGAAGTTTTTATTCCGTTTCACCTTCACTTTGATCATTTCATTTGACTAGGGAAAAGTTGGTCACAATAAGACATCGGCTCCATGTTAAAGCACATAATCATGAAACATACCTAATTTCAGTATACCAGGAACAAATTTCCACTGGAAAGCAAGATATGATTACATCCCTCAATTAATAAGTTAGATATTATAATCTTGATCCACCACTTCCAGACAACATTAAGTATCACTGAAGGCTTGCCCAAGCAACTCTGACTACATTTTTTTTTTATTAGCTCAATTGATGAAGCATGCCATCTCATGGACATTATAGCCCCCCGGTTCCCTTCATTCTAAACAGTGACTTCAGGCTTATTTGCCTTTTTGTAAGTGATTTTTCTAGACTTTTCACTCATACATAAACATGGACCAGAATATAATAGCATATTATATTCATTTAAATTGACCTGTCAAAGAGTAGATTATTTGTAATGAATAACACACCCAAAGATATGATGATGCAGGCTGAAAAGGGGCAGGAAGGGTAGTCATTTCAGAGAGCAAGATTGTATCATGCAAGGAAGCATCAAAACATGGACACAAAAGTTTTCAGTGAATACAATATAGACATTACAGATATGCACGATCCCCATAGTTTGCATAGCATTTGAAGAGGTAATGGGAGGAGATACCTGAAACCCACTGAGAAGGGTCTCCATCTGAGAAAGGATAATGTCACAATTACGAATTTGATCATGAAGGGACACCAAATTATCGCTTTCCTTAATGTAATCCTGAAGGGACATAATATAACCATTATGATCCATCTGAAGCTTCACAAGTAATATTCAGAAATGTACTTTCAGGATTGAATTTAAGCATCTGAGTCTCCTCCTCCCCTCTCCCTCTCCCCACCCCCCACCCCACAACACACACACATAATCAGTTTACTTGCCTAATTATTGTGTTAAAGGCGTAAATCTGGTATTTCATCCCGACCAGTCCCATCTAGGCTATTTCATCCAAACCAATCTGATTTGGGCAGTGAATCTAATTGGCAATTCATCCAATCTATCAATGGACTCCATTAATCAGCCCTTGATAAGCACATGCCAAATGGAGTATCATTAATAAACTAGAAGCTAAATGCAGAGTGAGGTTGAAAAAGAAAAATTAAAGTGTTAACAACCTCAATGGAGTCCAATTCAACTTGACGCAAATTGCTCTCCACGCCCTTGGTGTACTCCCGCAGCTTTGTGCCTTCAGAGAGAATATTTGCCACTACCTTTTTCATTCAGCGCAGAAACAACACACAAGTGTTCATCATGCCTTATTTTCCCAGCAAAAGAAACATTGAAAACTAAACAGATCCCAGGATCATATAATGCATTGGATAATCATGTATATATATGTAATGATACTAAATTTGGACTCACTTGATCATCCTTGCATTCTAGAAGTTCTTGCTCTAACCCTTCAAGTGATATATCCTCACTACCAAAATGAACACATCATAATCAACCTCTTTCTTGCATTGGGTAATAATGGATTCAAACTCAGAACACAGAAGAAAACAAAATTAAAGAAAAGAAAGCAGACCTAGCATCATCCAGGTCATCGCCAACGCCGGTGGTCAAATCCCCAACAAAGTATCCCAAATCCAAGACCGCCGTCTTTTTCGTCTGCTCCTCCCTCGACCCATTCGTTTTAACATCTCCTTCCCCGCTATCCATAATCATGTCTTTCTTATTCTTACCATGCAATCACTTCAGTTTGAAGAAGAATTCTTGACAGAAAAAAAGGTAGAAACAATTCCCTTCCTGTGATTAACGACTGGAGTAACTAAAAACACTAGCCTATGTATCATATTATGTAATAAACAATTTTCCTTGGGAGATCATCAGAGTAATAGTAGATCAAAAGAAAATGGAACTGGAGCACGACATCAGACTGAGCTCATCGAAGGAAAGAGTCGAGGATTCATCCCGACCAAAAGGGCGAGGTACAAGTCTTACAGTGTTGGGTACAACTCACTCGTCTCTCTCTTTTCTTTGTTTTTCTTTTTTTTTTTATTTTTATTTTCCGAGTGTGTCTATTCTCCGCTGGGCTTTTTTCTTCTTCCTGGATTTCGCCAATATTTGTTCATTATGTATTTTAATCCAATTATTATCTCAATTGTTATATATCGCTCACTTTTTATAATAAAATTATTTAAATACCCCTAACTTTATAATTTTATTAAAATTCATAAAAATTTTAAAATTTTAAAATTATAAAATATAATATCTAATTCTTTTATTCAAAAATATACAAACTAATTTTTAGCCTCCCAAAATAATATTTTAGGTCGAACCAACATCTGGGCGCCATTCTTCGGCACTCAAATATGGGCGGCGAGTTCATTGCGGACTTCAAGGGCCTATAAATATTTTTTTAATAATAGTAAAATTAAATTATTTAAATATTTATGGTATTTTGCCTGAAAAAAATATTTATGGTATTTTATTTTATAAATTTATTTAAAAATACCAAAAAATTAATAAAATAATAAAATTACCTTAAATTAAAATAACTACCACTTTTATCTCATCATAAATAATTATATATAAGATTATTTTAACAAAAAAAAACAAAAACAATCACACAAGAAACACATCCAAAATAATTTGTTCTCCTATAAAAAAATTAAACACATCCCTTTCCGAAATTCATCGTTGCAATACATCAGAAGTCATGACATCGAAATCAAGAATTACGTTAAAGAAACTGACAGTTAAAATATCGGTAAATATTTTTTATTATAGAAGGTAATTATTTTATTTTGTATTTTAAATAAATGTAATCGTTAACTTTTCATGTTCAATATTATTTTTTATTACTTTTTTTTAAAGTTCAGTTTAAACACTAATAAAAAATACACAGGCAACAAAAATTTAAAAAAAAAAAATTTACCGTTGAATTCCGCAAAATTGCGAAATTCAACGGCGCCTCCCGTCCAACGCTAGCCGTTAGCGGACTTCAACGGCAATTGGAGTTGGAATTCAAGTTGAAGTCAGGACTTCAACTTCAAGTCCAAGACTTTATATTATTATTTTTTTGAATGGATTTTTATTTTTATTTAATTATTAATTATATATGGTTAAATAATTATTAGTATTTATTTATTATATAAATATTGACTATTAATTATTAATTATGTATATTTAATTATTAATTTTTTCATGTGCTAACCATATAAATTATTATTAATTATTAATTTTTATGATAGTATTTATATTATTTATGATTATTTAATTTTTTATTGTTAAGTATAATTGTTATTGCTTTAAATAAAAGTATAATTGTTATAATTTAATTATTTAATTTGTTATAGGTTAGAATTTCAGTATTTTATTAGATACACGAGTCTATTGTTAATAGTATATAAATCATGAACCATAAAATATGTTAATTTGTCGTAACTTATTTTAGTAATTGTTGAAAGTTATATATTAATTATTCTTTGTCATTATTTTAGATCAATGTAGGACCTGGCAAACAGTTCCGGATGAGCCAGGGGCAAAGTGAAGACCCAAAGTCGCGAAATGCACATGTGCACAACTGTATATCATCTTCTATGAATGACGCAGTTCTTGTTGAGACTATTCCTCTCATGTCTCAGTTAGATGATATTCAGAAATAACATCCTATCGAGTTTGAGATTCCCGGATTGCAGGGGTCGTATGATTCCTACTTACTCGGATAGTGAGATGCAGTCAGACCATCCATCTTGGGATGATGTTGATGTTGGTGATGATGCTTATTTTAGTGCTAGCGATGACGCTAATACTAATTTTGGTGTTGGTGATGATGTCGATGATGAGGATGAGGATAAGAATGTGGATATAGATGGAAATGATATTGAATGTGATGGAAATCATGATGAACCCAAGGTTTCTGTTGTGCAGCAAAGGCTTCCGAGAAGGGTAGGTGAACGTAGAGAGGCCCCACAAAAATTAAAACAATCAAATATGATTCCTGATTATGTCAAAAACTTTCAATCCTTTTTACTTGATGTGAAATATATGTTTGGGCAGGACAAGCTTTTCAATTCTATGACGAGACGAGGTTGCAAAATTGTACGCTTTAGTAAATATTTGATGTTATTTTTAAAAAAAAATAAAAATTACTCTTCAATCCTTTTTTTTTGACTCTCCTCATTTTCGTTAGTTTTTCATTATCAGAAAAACTGAAAATCAGAATCCATGACTGCTGAATCATGATTAATTTAATAATGTGTCCCAGAACTATATTGTTTTCCTACAGTAGAATGAATATATTTATGGAAGGAAACTCTTTCTAATCGGATCTGGAAAAAGATAGTTCTTCCATCTGAAAGAATGCGAGGCTAAAGAGGCACTATATATGTATGTAGACTGATTGATGGCTTCCACTACTGCACTGCTTCTTTTCCATATCCTTAATTGAAAAGCTGTTTGAAAGTAGTATTGGCAAAGCAAAGCAGCCGTTGGCAAATGGTTGTTAATAATCAAGAACTGAGGTAGTAGCAATGTGCTTAAGGCACACTTAGAGAGAGCAATTTATATATATATATATATATATATATATATATTTCATGGGTCATGGCGCAACGTACAAACAAAAAAGCAAGTGCCTATGGCAATTAAAAAACGTAGGGAATATATATCTATATATTTTTAATTTAGATAACTGCTACTGTGATCTAAAGGACTTGAATCCTGACACTGCTTTCACCTACAATTTTCACTCAAATGGCTCAGCACAAGCAGCGTGGACATCTTTCATCCTGTGGACTGAGTCACATATCCCACTGCACCCCCAATCAAAGGATGCTACGCAGCTGTTCCCTCCTTGCCTTCTCCGCTCGCATTCCGGCTGTGTTCCGCAGCACATTGACCTCTCGTCCACGTGCTTCACTTCCAACCCTATCAACCACGATCCCAGTGACACATCCTCATTTGCGTATCGGTGCAGGATCTGGGAGTTTATGGAGATGTAGAGTGCCAGGTCCTTTGAGATCCCGTATATCTGTCCCGTCGCGTGCCTGAAGTACTTGTTCCCTTCCTCCCCAAATTTCCAGTGCTCTGGCTCGTGGTACTTTTCTCCCCTGTTCGACAGAACCGGTCCTGACTTCATGCAACCAATGTACACCCTGGGTTGCCTTTTGTACTGAGACAGAGTGCTGGCCAAGCTCCCCAAATTCACGTGTACATCGTCGTCCACCTTCATGTAGAATTCCGCATCCCATATCGACACCGCTGTTGAGAAGAAGTGCCTTGTTTTCGTCGACAGCTGATGGTAACCCTCCACGTGATTCAGCCTCAAGAAGTCCCCGTGCTCTGCATTCTCCGCATCAATTGCTCTGTCCAGAGCTCCTGATGCGCTCCTCCCTATCACGAACCTTATCACTATTCCTTTCTCCTTCTCCAATTCCTTTAGTTTTTCTCCTGTCGGCAACCATGTCTGTCTCACAGAATCACGTCGTTTCTTGCTGCTGAAAGCCGTGTTGATTCCAATCACAACAAATGCCTTGGAGCTGCTGTGATTCTGCCCTGATCCGCCGCTTCGTCTAGCTGCCAGTTCCATCTCCAGATTCGATATTGTTTTATCCAGTGACCTGTTGTGTATTAATTAATTAAATGAATCGAATCGAATATCCACGGGTAATTGATTGATTCTATAGAGTAGGTGGTAGTAAGTGTACATACTGAATGGCTTCGTGTGTCAGCCTCACTTGTTCCGTCACGTCTTCTGTCCTCCTTTCCCTCAGCTTCTTTTGCCACGTACGTATACAAATACATGGAATGAAACACAAATTCCTCAACTTCATCCACTCTCATGTAATGTAAGCAATTAATAATAGTAATCAATGTTAAGCTTGCTTACACTTAGCACTACTTGTTTTTCATCGTCAGCAATATTCAGCTTCTGGACGTCGACCTGTCGAGCATGATGATGATTTAGAGTAGTTGGGATGCTGGAAATGGCGCGACGTCCTATACTTTGGAGGCTCGTGACCCCTCCGGCTCCAGGATAGGAATGGTTGGTGTTGTCCTTGGTGCTGGTAAAAATTAGTGATCCTGTGAGGAAGCTGGCCATGCAGAGCAACAAGATTGATCTTCCAGAAATCGATTTTCCTCCTCTCATCTTTTTGTTATTATTAGTGCCACAGTTAAATCGTAGTAGGCTTAGGCTGCAGCTGCACCTTGAATAGTAATAATTCTTCAGACGCCACCAACAATGGGCAATAATGCAGGTGCTGGCGGCCGGCTTCTTTAATATTTCAGTCGGCAGTGCTAGCACCTTTCTATTTTTAGAATTACCAGCAGCAGCACCAACAGTACTAGTACCACTAGCTGCAGTCTCATCGGGTGGAGCTGCTTCACCAGCGGCGCCGCCACAACAGCCGATATTAATGTTCTTCATCATGAGTATATAGGTTGAGGATGGATGAATGGATGAGGACGAAAATTAAAAGGAATTGAAGATGATTAAACTACAATTAATATATTTATGGTGATCGAGTTTGATGCATGAATGGAGCTAAATATATACTAAATGATTGAATATATATATATATATATATATTGAATATGCATGCATGACATGATGAATGATCTGAATCTGAAACAAAGGGAATGAAGGAGAGGGCGGCTATGAGATGAGAAATTTGTTGTGAAAGATTTTTCCAAAAAAACAACAATGGAAGATATAAACAATACATGTGGAAGTGGTATGTATATATAGTAAAAGGGGGGGGGGGGGGGGGGAATATTAATTAAATTGAGTGTGTTGAATTAGTACGTAATATAAATAAAATTACAAGTGCGTAGGTTGTAAACTGCATCTTGTGTTGTGTCCAAAATCCAATATATCATACCATGATATAAGTGAAGAAGAAGCAGTAAAAGTAAGAGGTAGCAGACAGGTCATGCGAGGCAACATGGGTTGTTGTTGGCTAGTTAACTGCACATCTATGACTGACTGACTGACTGACTAGTCATATGTAAGTATCATGAAAGCATCACACAACAAATGTCGGAGCATTATTCTTCTTTGTAAACGTTATTTCCTTTGATAAAAAATGGAAACAGGAACATTAATCCTCCTCAGTTATGAGTTTTATGGAGTAGTATATAAATGGACATGGGTAGCTGGCTAGACTTGCTCAATTACTAGCAAGGCAAGGGTGTGTGAAGATGCAAAAGTGGAGGGGGATGGATGATGGAAATGCATGCCAGCCAGCCAGCCAGCCAGCCAACCAACCATATTATGAAATATATATATATATATGAATTATATAGAGGAGGCTGCAATAGAGGCAGAGTCATCAACCATAACCAATTATATTATACACGTACGTACCTGTAAACCTGGAAGTAGCTACAGGCAAAGGAAATGTTGTTGGGGATTCATATGGTGTTGTTGATGGTCTGCAAATCATCTCTCCCAGCTTTAGCTGCAGTGTGTGTGGGTGTGTTGCTTCATTTTATAAAGAAAGAAATAGGGGAAAGAGCAGAGAGAGAGAGAGAGAGAGAGAGAGAGACAATGTATCCAGGTTTTGAGCTTAATTGTTGGTAGTTATGTTTGGGGAAGAAGAAAAGAAGAGAATCGTAGGGGTCTTCATTTAGTGATGATGAGGGGGACTTGGGAGCGCAATCAGTTTCCTCATCTCATTTTCGTGTTTCAACAAACCCTCCCCCCAACACCCTCACCTTCTCCATTTGATCCACCATAATATGACAAACCCCAGGTTTGAGTTGAGTTTAGTTCACAGATAGATAGATAGATCTATCTATCTATCCATCTTATTATTGCGGGAATAATCAGAATATTGTATTGTATATATTATAACAAAATGAAGGAATAGGAGTAGGTGTTACACAAGACCAAACTAATGGACTAGTATAGAATTAAAACTACAACAATGGTGTAATTATATCTTTTATAAAAACACCGTATTTATTTATCTAGTTTCTTATGGATTAAAGTAAAAAAAATTTTAAAATAAATATAAATAATCTTAAATTTAAGATTTATTATTTTAAGCAAAAAGTATATTTACCATCATACACATATATATATGAAAACACAGGAGGTTATGATTTAATTAATGGGAAAGGGGTTTGGTCTGAAATTGAAGATTGTAGGGCATCATGTGCACTGCTTTCCCATCACCCATATATTTGGCGGCATACCTACTCCAACCCCCCCTTTCATTTTTATCAAACATTTTACTATATAATATATATCCATCCATTTACTACTATTTTTATTAACTAGCTGCTTTCTGTATTTTCATTATTATTTTCAAAACAATAATTCCATTGACTCAGCTACAAATCATTCTACCACATTTGCTTCACTATCACAATATACAATTAAAAATACCAACTTACTATTAACAACAAATTTTAATCCATCAACTATAAATATTTGTATCTATTTAACCCGAGTTCGTATACGGTAGACCGTGAATTTTACTCCTACTGTAGCGCGCTACAGTTGCACGTTACAATAACGCGCTACAGTTTTTTTTTTTTTTTTACGCACAGCCTTTTTTTAAAAAAATATTTTTTAAAAAAAAAATAATAAGAGAGTAGATATCAAATCAATATACTATAGATATCAGATCAATAATATAAAAGAAATCATACAATAGAACTAAAACATACTTAACAAGGGAGATCACATCATGATTATATAGACATAAGATCAGAGAATACTAGACATCAGATCAACAGACTATAGATATCAGATCAAGAATATAAAAGAAATCATACAATAGAACTAAAACATACTTAACAAGGGAGATCACATCATGATTATATAGACATCAGATCAGAGAATACTAGACATCAGATCAACAGACTATAGATATCAGATCAAGAATATAAAAGAAATCATACAATAGAACTAAAGCATACTTGACAAGGGAGATCACATCATGATTGTATAGACATCAGATCAGAGAATACTAGACATCAGATCAACAGACTATAGATATCAGATCAAGAATACAAAAGAAATCATACAATCGAACTAAAGCATACTTAACAAGGGAGATCAAATCATGATTATATAGACATCAGATAACAGAATACTAGACATCAGATCAACAGACTATAGTTATCATATCAAGAATATAAAAAAAATCATATCATACAACAAAAATATCCATAATATGTATCACAATATCAAAAATTATTTAATTATAAAACAAATAAAATGATAATTTAAAAATATTTTTTTTTATAAAATTCAAAAACATTAAAAAAATACTGAATTGTTTAGAAAAAAATGAACGGAAAAAAAGTCTCAAGGAGGAAGGCAAAAAAATAAAAATAAAAAATAACAAAAGAAAGGAAAAAGAATTGAAGCAAAATCTCGTGAAGGAATTGTTTAAAAAAAGGACGGAAAAAAGTTTCAAGAGAGAAGAAAGAAAAAGAAATATAATAATATAATAATAGAAAAATAATAAATCAAGCTTATGGAACAAAGTCCGCCCAGTATGAAAGTCGCTGTGAGAAGAGAGAAAAAAAAAAAAAAAAAAAAAGGCGTCCGTGGCCTCACTCTACAATGCGCGTATGGAGAATTCCCATCCAAAAAACTTACTATTTTTTGGATGTGAGTAAAATTGCACAGTGATCCTATAGGACCACTATATAAATTATCATTTAACGCATATGTGAAAGCTTGCACCCCTTATTCTTTTATTTTGTGCCCCTTTTATATCTAAATTATACATGACAAATTAAAAAATATCAATCATAATATTTAAATATAAAATATAGTAATATATTAAATTACCTAACTACCCTTAATCAATTTACTAAATATACTAAAAAAATATTCATTTATAGTTCCACTACTTTAATAATAATTTTTATAAATTTTTGATAAATTAATTAAGGGTAGTTAAGTAAAAATAAGAGGATTAAAAGATAAATATTAAAAAGACGAGAAATAAGAATTAAAGGGGCGATACTTAACAAAATAAAAATCTTATTTAAAAAAAATACCATATAACACTACCCTTAACAAATATATAAATCTATTTGATAAAGTAATATTAATTATTGGATATACTAATATATCCAATAATTAATATTACTTTATCAATTAATTCGATATAAGTTTATAAAAATGAAGAATTAATGTAAGAGAATTAAAAAGACAAAAAATATATATATATATATATATATAATACTAATAAGAAAGAAGGATGAATTTATCTTTTAGATGTGAAATCAATGACTCCCTTGTTAGATTATAATATTAGAGCATCCAATTAATGGGTAGAGTATCCCAAGGAATTTTAATAAGTATATGAATGAATTTGACCATTTGAGATTGCTTCTGGTACAATCAAATTCAACCATATTCCGCATACTCATCTCGGGATCCTTTATTTCTTTTAAATATTTCCCTTCCCTCCATTAATTAATTATGCCACTTTATAAATTCATCATCCTCTTTTTATATCTTCAATATAACCATAATTTCAAGTCTTATGCATATATTATTTCTCTCACTTGGATTGTACGTAAACTTTATAGCTCTCCCGGAGGCGCCGTCTCCGCCCGTCAACTTTCTACCATCACCACACCACCATTGTATCCAACACGTACAATAAGTCCGCCCCAGCAGCTTGGTGGCACAGTATATATATTTTGGCCCCATAATTCCTATACCTTGTTTGCAAGAGTTGACAAAATTAGTTAGTTTGATTTCACAGCACGCAGTCCCGCACTTGTCTACAATTTGTAGTCTGCCTCCGTAGCTGCCGGCCCACCCAGTACTTTATGGGTTCATCAAACGGCGGGGGCGGGGTTCCACCGGGATTCCGGTTTCACCCCACGGATGAAGAGCTTCTTCACTACTACTTGAAGAAGAAGGTATCTTTCCAGAAGTTCGACATGGAAGTCATTAGAGAAGTTGACTTGAATAAGATTGAACCCTGGGAGTTGCAAGGTACGTCTTTTTGATTCTTGTATGTATGTATGTATGTATGTATGTATGTATGTTGTCTTTTAAGTAGTTTAAAGAATTAAAACAAGGTTGTTGGCTTTCGCCTTTACTTATTATAATTGATCAACACTTGGACAGAGAGATGTAAGATTGGATCCAGTCCACAGAATGAATGGTACTTCTTCAGCCACAAGGACAGGAAGTATCCGACTGGTTCCAGGACAAACAGAGCCACCAACGCAGGGTTTTGGAAGGCCACCGGGAGGGACAAATGCATCCGTAACACCTTCAAGAAGATCGGGATGAGGAAAACCCTTGTTTTCTATAGAGGTAGGGCACCACATGGACAGAAGACTGACTGGATCATGCATGAATATCGACTCGAAGATCATCCCCACCCCCATCATCTTGATCACACTGACACCTCCCAACCCAACCCACCCGCGCTTAATGTAAGCCTTCCTCCCATGCATGCATCAATGGATGAATTCTTTTGTTTCTTAATTATTTCTTCATTAACCAGATCATGCATCCAATTATGGTTATGGACCTTATCTAGTTAAGCTAGTTTGCTTATATTACTACTACATCTCTCCAGGCCCTAAATTTATATAATTTTGTTGTTAATGGGGCTGAGGATATATATTGAGTAATTTTCGTCAACAACGTATCCCGTACGTTCGTCCTATGTAAGAATCAGAGGTAATTCATTCATGTATGGAAGACAAACTAAAAGTCAAAACTAAAAATAGATCTTAAAATCACATTTTAACTTCCATTATATATTTTCTTCATCCCATTATTTTAAACATGCATTAATAACATGTAGTTATGTAAGCCCGTAGAGTATATTACTTGATTGTACAGAGGATTCAAAAAAAAAAAAAAAAAAAAAAAAAAAAAAAAAAAACTAACTAGCCACTTCCATCATAACATATGCTATATTATGTAGGGTTGGAGTAGTAATTGTATGAGTGACTCTTATATTTGTGTGGGTTTGGTGCAACAATGTTACCATGTAGGAGGATGGCTGGGTCGTTTGTAGGGTTTTCAAGAAGAAAAATTTATTCAAAGTTGGGAATGAAGGAGGAGGAGGAGGAGGAGGTGGTGGTACAGTAAACTCAGATCATCATCATCATCATCATCATCATCATCTTAATAACAACAGCAACAGTAGTAATCTTGCTTCAATCACTAGTGGTGCCGCTGCTGCCGCCACAGCCTACGCACAACCACAAAGGGGGGAGAATCATCATAACAATTACTTACTTCACCAACAGTACTACCCCCATCACCATCACCATGGAATTGGCCTAACCTCCTATTCTCACGATCATAATATCCCAGCTCATGTAATGCCCACCACGCCTTCAAATATACTAGGAGGATCCGGGGGAGTATTACCTACTCATCCTCCTCATCCAATAATATTCTCTTCTAATTCTCATCACTTACAAGCCCAGAACTTCATACCAACCCATGAGCCTCCCTTGGGCCGCGGCAGTGCCAGCGCTGCCGGCGATTATCATGAAGATCATTATTCTGCTCTCGCTCCGGAGTCAGCATTAGTACCCATAATGCAATTGCAAATCAAGCAGCTGGTGGCCGGGAATCCCACCACTACTACTACTGCTGCTGCTGTTGCTGCTAGAGATAGAGATCATCAGTGTGAAAGCGGAAGCACTGATCATGACAACAACAACACTAGTAATACTCACGACCTTCTTGATGCTGCCGCAGCAGCTGGTGCTAATAAATACAATCATCATGATCAGCGGGTGGCCGGGGGTTTGGAAGTTGGGACTAATTATAATATTAATATTTGTGAAGCTGCAGCTGGGGGCCGTAGAGATCATGATCAACATCATTGGGTGGCGGCGGCGGGTATGATTGATCATCGTATGGCTACTACTTGTCATAAGCATCAGCTTGAAGAGCATGATGAGGATGATGATGAGGCCAGGCCGGACAGCAACGACGACAGTCTTCCATCTTCTTCCAACAACATTGGTAGTAATATTAATCATCATAATCACATCAATCAAATCTCATCACTCCCCGCTGAGATGGACTTCTGGGGTTATGATGCCAAGTAGGCTACTTCATTATTTATTCATGATTCAATTTTATTACACATTAATTTGTTAATTAATGATCAGCAACACACGAACATTAATACTAGTATTGAACAGAGGTTCAGCAGCCAAGCCATGCATGCATTAATTGTACGTATATAATTATTGTAAGTGTAACAGATACAGATGGATTAAGTATTTAGAAGACAAGTTGCGTTATTACTAATTCTTTGATCTAATAGCGCCCAGCCCAATACGTAGAGATGAGCGTATCCAGTATCCAGATTATAAGCCCAACTTGAGCACAATGAAAGTAAAAGGGGGAGCATACAGAAGCCTGGTAGGCTTAAACTAGTACAACATATTTAAATTTAAAGGTTGCCACAATCGTATTTTGCATGTGCTGTTACATCTCTGAATAGGATAAGTATTAGGAGAATTGCAATGAATTTGGACAGAGATGATGTGCTTCCTAATACGACACCAGTTAAGTAGGCTTGGGTTGAGAGTTTGAGGATCCGCATTCTCCGCTCCTTCACATATTGATCAAAAGCTTCCACAATCATCTTGTGATAAATAATATTTTGTTTTTCTCCTTCAACTTGATTCAGAAGACCCATCTTCTTCTTCTTCTTCTGGGCCAAATTCCTTGCAAGAATGACCGCGTCTTCTAAGGTTGCTGAAGCACCCTGCCCCAGGAATGGACCCATAACATGCATTGCATCCCCAGCCACAGTCACGACTCCATTGTGAAATTTTCCAACAAGTATCTCCCAGGGGCTGCGGTATCTCAAACGTGTGAGGGACAAGGAGTGTAGGTCACTCCCTTGTATCATCTTAAGTGCATCAGGGGGATAGCCATTTATTATCCTCAAGGTTGACTGCTTGATGATTTCCGGGTCCTGAGGTATGCTCCCATCTGCAACACACAGGATTTTGCTTCAACTCATCAACATACACTTTGATTGATGTGTTCTCTCTTCTTTTAATTAAATTAATATATATTGTTGACAAAGTAGTATCATCAAAGTAGCAAGCTAGAAACAACATTTACCTATCCAGGATAAGGGTAGAGTAACAAACCAATAGACGTAGTTATTGTCAATAGGGATTCGTCCAACCATAACTCTATCTCCTTTGTGTTTCTTTATTCGAACCAGTTGAGGGGTAAAAGAATGACCATTTGGATAGTTAGTCAAACCTCTAACTGCACAAAGACTAAACAATTTTGTATTTTTCAGCCCAAGGAAATCTGCGGCTACGGAATTTGTTCCATCACATCCAATCAGAACCTGAACGTGATTTGATGATGATGATAGTTAGACAGACAGTGTTGTTGATACATACATCAATCATACTGATAAGTGAAGAAATAATGGATCAGGAGGAGGAGACTACGTACCTTAGCTTGAACAGGCTTGTGATCATAAAGTAGAAGAGTTGGAGACAGAGTTTGAGGGTGTATTTTCAGAGCAACAGCCTTGCATCCAAATCGTATGGTTTCGGGTGGTAAAGCTTTGGCCAGGGCGTTGATCAAGTCAATTCTTTTCAGGCAACGGCATTCACCAGGCCTGAGAGATTTTTAAAATGTAGCAGCTTAGCTAGCTAGGACTTTGTAAGGAGTAGGTTTATTGTTAACTAGAAATTTAAAAGAGCAGACAGACAGACAGACAGACTTACGGAAGTGGGAAGTCTCGGTGGTGGTTTCCTTGCTGAACCAGTACGTCCCGACCTCCTTGAAGAAGTATAGCCTTGTCCCTAAGCTGATCTCCAACACCAAGCTGATCAAGTGCACGCCAACCATTAGAGAATATCCCTATAGCTGACCCCTCTGCTCTCAGTGACTCTGATTTTTCATATACAGCCACATTCTTGAAGCCTTTCCTGTGAAGAGCTAGTGCTGTTGCTAGCCCACCAATCCCTGCTCCAACTATCACAAACTCCTGCTTTTCTCCTTCTTCTACTTCATTTGATACCACCATTGTTGTTTCTGCTTCACTCTTTCATCTGTTGTTAAGCCTTAAGGCTAGCTGCTGTATCCTCCTCTCTCCTCCCCCCCCCACCTTTATACTTACTACTGAGGTTGAGGTTGGAGTCCTTTTTTTTTTTTTTTTTTTAATTTTCAATAATAATACTAACAGCCAAGCTGCCAGACGGGATCTTAATTAGTTAGCTGTTGCACTTATTACCAACTGCTTTCAAATGTCAGTGCAATTAGGAGTAATTGATTCCAGATTGCATTGATTGATTTGTCAATCAGACCGAGGATAAGACCAGTTGCCTCAAAAAATTCATTTCTCCCTCGATTGGTCGGTGATATATAATAAAAAATAAGGAAATAATAATAAAAAAAAAGCGATAATATTTTGCATCCCAAGATTCAGTTTTTCAACTTTCAAATTCAGGTTATTCCATTAGATTTTGATCCATGTAAAATTATGGATATTTGATTACTACTTGATTGACCGTTTCTTTATTCATGAAGTAGGAGATTTCTTATTAAATAAGAAAAAAAAAATTTACCCAAGCATGATGCCACACTCAATGAATGATTTATGGTTACGATGTTAGGAAGGTAGATAAATCTTTGAGGCCCTTGGAAATGATGTCCCATTAGATTGTACAAATTCTTGTTTTAATATGTTGAACCAACTGATTTGAAACAAGCCAAAAAAAATTTAACATTTTACAGGGGGGTGCTTTGGCAGCTCATTCAGTACTTGCAGAGATGACAGTGAGCAAGTTGTTCCCAAAGGGATCGCTCAAATGAGCAGCCAGGTTCTCAACTGGACCCTGTCCTGTCACATAAGCTTGGATGAAGAAACCAAGCATTGCAAACATGGCTAATCTACCATTCTTGATCTCTTTCACCTTTAGGAGTGCAAACTGGTCTGGGTCTTTGGCCAGCCCCAATGGATCAAAGGGACCACCCGGGTGAAGTTTGTCCTCCAGATCCTACAATTCAATTACACATTTCAGTTGGTGCTTGCTTGCCAGTAGCAGATCAAGAAGAAGAAGAAGAAGAAGAAGCTCAGCAATTATTAATAATCAAAAGCAGCAGAGGCTCACCAATCCGTTGATGATTCTGTAGTACTCAGCACCACCGACAAGAACAACCTCAGCAACCACAGCAAGTACAAGGTTAATTGGAATGTTCTTTCCAAAGTAATTCAGTGTGTTTCCATCGAGGAGTAGAGCTCCTGTCTGCATGTTGCAAGTGTCTTCAGTTTTAGCTCAAAAATTGATTTTTGATTTAAACAGATGGAAGCAAATCTATACACCAGAAATAAGTAGCATAGTAATAGTAGGGGTACCTTGAACCAAACAGCCTCGGGACCGCAGTTGGCTCCGAATTTGTTGAAGGCTTCAGGGATGACAAAGCCTGCAGCACCAAGCATGGCCCAGCGGGCATGAATGAGCTCATATGCTTGATATCTGCATTACAACAATGTAGCTCTTATTGATTGATGAGGAGGAAATCACAGAAGAAGAAGAAGAAGAAGGAGGAGGAGGAGGAGGAAACGAGACATATAGTGATGATCATGAAGGAGCTCTAGGCTACTTGCCCTTACTTTTCAAAGTCTTCAGGTTTCTTGCTGAGGCCAAAAGGGTCATAACCGTAGCTGGAAAACAGGGGCGGTTGGTTAGTAACTTATTACGAGGGAGTTCCTGATGATAATGAATTGATTATTGGTAAAAGACAAGTAAGGATTGATTTACTCACTCTCCGGGTACTTCACCGGTCAGATACTCGGGGATTTCTGATTTGTCCAAGAGCCCCTCAGGCAAGAAGATTCTTCTGTCAGGTCCTGGAAAAGAAACGAGCTTTAATAAGAGGCAAGTTTGAGTGGAAAGAAATGAGAAATATAACAGAGATAGTAGAAAGAGGAAGGATGGAGTAGAGTATGTAAGTATATGGGACTCACCATACCACTTGGCAAGCTCATCGTCGAGTGGAGAGGCAACTGGGGCAGCTTTAGGCTTGGCAGCTGGCTTCTTGGAGAAAAGAGCCACAGTTTTAACGGTGGTGGCTGAGGCAGATGAAGATGGAGCGGCCCTTGAAGAGGTGGTGAAGTTGAAAGAAGTTGCAAATAATTCGGAGACGCCAAGAGATGCAGCCGCGGTGGAAGCTGCAATGGAGGCCATTTTGGGCGGTGGTGAGAGTCAAGTGAGGAGGACGATGAGATTTAGTGTATTGGATTGGAGTGGGGAGTGGGGAGTGGGAAGTGGGAAGCAGAGAGGCGGAGAAGAGGAGAAAAACAGGTAAAATCTGGGTTCTGGTGGTGGTGAGATTGCCAGGTGGGAATATTGCTTGGTTGGTGGTTTGAAATTGTGAACGGATGTTGAAATCTAATGCAGGATTTCTATTGGTTAGAGCTGAGGATGTTGCTGACGTGGAAGTGTAAGTGATGGCTCAAACTAGATTGATTCCGGATGACTGGCCAAATCCAGATTCGGATCCATTGGGCTCCAGATTCCTACAGCCCAAAATAAGAGGAGGATCAAACTGAGCTGGCCTACAGATATGGTCCGTAACTTTCAACCCAAGTCCTTATGTATGGAGTTTGTTATATATATATAGATCATATCATAAAAATGATAAACCGCCATTCCAGGTCCTTTTAAGAGTTTTCCCCTTCTTCTTTCAATTTGAGGCCTTTTGATATTCATAGCTTGGGAAACATCATATCATATGAGTTACAATTTGGTTAAATTTTCTACCATTCTCAATGTTAGAAGAGTAGAATGTGTACAAAGTTTAAAATCATGCAACAAGTTAAAAAGGAAAAATTGTGTGCCTCATTGAACAAGTAGAAGAACTGGGGAGGGAAGCCCATGTCCATGTTGTGGCAAGAGGCTTCCTTTTGTTGGACTTGAAGAATAATAGGGTAGGGAGGTTAAACAACTTGAAAGAATTACTTCAATTTTGATCTCCTTCTTCATCATCCATACACTAATAAATTAATAACAATAACACAACTTACTACTAAGTGCAATAATGCAACACTAGGGTATCAAATATTCACCATAACCAAATCCATCTACTTATTATAGACAACCAGATTTTGGTGTGAGAATGCAAAGCCTTAAATTAAAGCAGACACTCAAAGCCTTCTCCATTTATCCACCTCTCTTGAAGTTGCATCCACTAGCTTTTTGGTGTTCAACACAAGCTCATCAATCACAGCACCAATCTCATCCCTTTCCACATATCCCACCAAAAAAAAAAAAAAAAACCATTACAAATACATACACGTGTAGCTGCAGTATTACTGGACAGCAAGGAATGACAGAATAAGCATGCATCATCAATCTTCGTATAAAATACACACATGGATTAAACTTTAGTCATAATTAGGTATTTGGTAGCAAGTCACATTGCATCATTGATTCACTTCAACTGCTAGATGACTTCAGTTCAACTAAATATAGCTCCCATGTTTCAGAAATAACAACATTGTATTAGCCAATCAAACAATAATGGCAATGGCAGTGGCAGTGGCAGTGGCAGTGGCATAATAGGATATTGGAGCAAAACTAAGGACAGAGCTGAAGATTGATAATGCAAATGCTACTTGAATTCTGCATCAAACACACAACAAACTGATGCATTATCAACTTATTAAACGATTTACACCTTAAATTACTTTTTTTTTTTTTGCATCAGTTTAGATTAAGGGTACAGAGTATGCATCTTCTATCAACAGCATAAATCAACACGGACATTCCTTCACACTCACTATCTGCTAGTATTGCTATCCACAGTAACTATTTTTCTTTTTCCTTTTCTTACTTAGAAGCTTTATTTGTTTAATTGGTCCAATAAGGATTCAACAATGGTGTTTACCCTAAAATTAATGTCCCTAAATGACCCAAGACCTCAGAAGCTTTAGCAACTCAATTGATGCCAGGAATCATCAAAGATTTCACCTTTTCTCCAACACTAATCTGTGCTTAGAAATATAGAAGAAACGTCCTTCTTTCTTCTTGGTGACCAGAAAATTTTAGAAAATAATAATGATAATAATAATAATAATAATAATAATAAAAGAAGGAAGACAAATAGATGGTGTGTCAACAAATGAAATTGGGTAGAAAGGAGAGAGACATACGGAGAAGGAAGAGGCAAACTGGAAGAGGAAAACCTGAAGTTTCCGATGTTGGAATATCTGCGGCTATGATCATAAGCAATACCTCTACCGACGCCATAACCAAATCCCAAGCCAACTCCGCACCCTGCTCCCACTCCCAAACCCAGCTGCACTCCTGGAATTCCAGGCCCAAACCCGGTACCTCCGATGAGACCCAAAGCCAACCCGAAACCGCAGCCAACGCCGATGCCAAAAGCAGGGCCAACCTTCCCCAATTGCTTCGACCTTACCTCTGGAAGCTTCCACACTATACCTTTGTCTTCTTCTCCTTCATCACCGACAGGTGCAGCACCAACACCCCAGTAACTAGGACTTCCTGCTCTTCCTCCCCTCTTCATCTCTCCCACTCCAACCAAATTTCGCTTCGGCACCGCTGGCCGCCTGTCTCTCTATCTCTCTCCAAGAACGAGAAAGAAAGGAGGTAGCTCTTGTTTCTCTCTTTGTTATTTGGAATAAAATGCAAATTAATAAATTGCGGAATGAAAGCGCCACGCTTTATTCAGAAAGAAGCGATGAAAACGCTAGTCAGGCGTGACTGCCTTTATGCCGCCTTTTTGATGATGACGATACGCTTTAAATTACATGGGCCACCGTTCACCGCAGATAAGCTTCTCATATCCTGGGCGCCAAAACATCAACCGTTTTTCGAATGGATACACCTATATTTCTAATCCACCAGCAACTTCCTTCTTTGCCAAAGCCAGTTGCAACCCACGACTCAAAACGCTGGAATTCCACCATAAAACATCATGCAGAGCTCAAAAATGACAATGCAATACTCACCACATACACCCACATGGAAACTTTGGCTATTGCGCCTTGCATCACCACTTTGCCTCTCATTTTCAAGGCTTGTGGGAACCTGCAAGCCCTTGAGAGAGGGAAGAAGATACATGATGATATAAAGAATACCCATTTGATCCATGATGTCCGCGTTGGGACCAGCATTGTGGACTTCTACTGTAAATGTGGTTGTTTTGGCCATGCCCAGTATGCGTTTGATAAAATGCGGACAAGGGACATTGTTGCTTGGAATGCTATGATTTCTGGGTGTGTGGAATGCTCGGAGTATGAGGAAGCACTGTCCTTATTTATGGAGATGCAACAAGAAAATCTGAGGCCTAATTCAAGGACGATTGTTTCCTTGCTTAAGGCATGTGGAGAGCTGTCAGAGTTTCGGCTTGGCCAGGAGTTACATGGGTATTGCTTGAGAAATAGGCTTCTGCAGATGAATAGCCATGTGAGTAGTGCTTTAATTGCTTTCTATTCAAGATTTGACGTGAGCATAGCTTTTCATGATATTGGATTCTTGGACTCAAGGAGCACTATTGGTTGGAATACCATGATTACTGCACATTTCGATGCAGGTGATTATGCAAAAATTTTGGAGTCTTTTCTTGCGATGCTGAAGGAGGGGATTAAATATGATGAGGTTACAGTTTTAATTCTTATTCAGGCCTGTGCTGAGTTGGGTGCTTTTAGGTTGGGATTACAAGTACATCAGTTAATAATTAAGAATGGTTTTAGTGCACATCTGCCAATAGTTGATGCATTAATGAATCTTTACAGTACTATGGGAAAATTTGAATCTTCATTTGATCTATTTCTCTCTGCTCCTTGCAAGGATATCATAATGTGGAATTCTATTATATTTGCATACCTTAAAAATGGGTGCCATGATGAAGCAGTTAATTTGTTCAAAAGAATGAGGGTAGAAGGAATTAAACCAAATGAATCATCCATTATTGGTGTTTTAAATTCATTTGCAGGCCTGGAAAATGGATTAAGGAATGGGAAAAGCTTGCATACTTATTTGGTAAAATGTGGAATGGAGAGTGATAAAACCGCTCGAAATGCTTTGCTAAATATGTACGGAAGTCTAAATTGTTTGGAGGATGCCCTGAAGATCTTTCTAGAGACAGGATATCATGATGAAATCTCTTGGAACACTTTGATCTCCACACTGGCTCATAATCAATGTCAGAGCCAAGCATTTGCATTCTTTAAAATGATGCAGGAATCAGATGTGGTTCCAAATTCTTACACAGTAATATCCATTCTTGCTGCTTGTGATGATATTACCTGTCAGAAAACTGGTAAATCACTCCACGGCTATGTGATAAAGAAGGGGTTTGAAATTGATGCACCATTGAATGCTGCACTTACTGAAATGTATATGAATTGTGGTGATGAAGTAACAGCTAATTATTTGTTTGAGAACTTCAGACACAAAGATGTGATCTCCTGGAATGCCATGATTGCCAATTTCATAAATAATAGCCAAGCTCATAAGGGTTTATTGCTTTTCCATCGCATGATTTTAGAGGTAGAACCTAATTCATCGACAATAGTAATTGCTCTTTCTGCATGCGCAGAATTAGCAAATCTTCCTCAAGGCGTTTGCTTACATGCTTACGTATCAAGAAGGGTATCGTTATTTGGTTTTCCTTTATATGTGGCAAATGCTCTAATAACAATGTACGCAAGATGTGGCTTTATGAAATATGCTGAACATATATTTGATGCCTTAATAAAGAAGAATTCTGTTTCATGGAATGCTATAATAGCTGGCTATGGCATGCATGGCCGAGGACATGACGCCATTCGCTCCTTCTCACGAATGTTAGAAGAAGGATTCATGGCCACAGATATTACTTTTGTTTCTGTTTTATCTGCTTGTAGCCATTCTGGTTGGGTTGAAAAAGGATTGCAGCTCTACAACTCCATGGTTCAGGAATTCAACATAACCCCAAAGCTTGTACACTATGCTTGTGTAGTTGATCTATTATCGAGAGGAGGGCGTTTAGATGAAGCTATGGGTTTCATCAATTCTATGCCGATTGCTCCAGATGCATGTATCTGGAGGGCTCTACTTGGTGGTTGTCGAGTGTATGCTGATACTAGATATGCGAAAATCATCTTTGAAAAGCTGGTTGAACTGGAACCTAGGAATGCTGGTAACTATATTCTACTCTCTAATGTCTATGCTGCAGCAGGCCATTGGTCAGAGGTCAGAAAATTGCGAGTATTATTGGAGAAAAATAATTTGATAAAGCCTCCAGGAAAAAGTTGGATTTTGGTTAGAAATAAACTTCATCAGTTTACTGCTGGAGACAGGTCCCATCCTGAGATTGTCAAAATAAACAGAAGGTTGTCTGATTTGGTATTTTCTGTCAGGAAAAGAGGATATGTTCCAGATATCAGTTGGGTTCTCCATGATGAAGATGAAGAGCGCAAGGTCAGGAGGCTCTTGAGCCACAGTGAGAAGCTTGCTATTGCTTTCGGGTTGATCAATGCAGTTGGTAGTGCACCAATTATGATCACAAAGAACCTAAGAGTTTGTGGTGATTGCCATGAATTCTTTAAACATGTATCCGAATGTGTAGGTAGAGAAATTATTCTGAGAGATGGAATCCGTTTTCATCATTATAAGAACGGTGTCTGTTCCTGCAAGGATTATTGGTGATAAATTTAGCATGTTCAAGAGTTTCAGTTTTGAGATCAACTGTTCATTGTGATGTTTACTGTCAGGTATCTTGACCAATATCCTCCAACACAAGACAAACATCAAAGTTCAACTTCGGTTGGTCTAAACCTCTGAATCTCCAATTCCATTATCTCGACATTATATGTGATATTTTCTGAAGCAAACCACATTAAAGGCAAGCCAGTCTTAGTAAAAAGGTGTTTGCTTTAGTTGCCTGATTTGTCTTTGTGAATGACAGCCAAATCTTGAGGAATACTGAGGTACATCACTAACTATAACTGTTGACCTTTACTTGGGTTGCTGAGATGTACACAAGGTTTAATGTAATTGAGTGAGATAGCCTACCACCTTTTTGTTTAATGATATAGTTGATTTCCCAGATTTGACTTCTTTTTTTTTTTTTTTTTTGTTGTTGCGAATATCTCTTTTTGTCTGGTTATACATTTTCCAACTCATTCTATAACCAGGTGAGTGTGCAAGAGTTGGAATATGCTCAAAGTGCAATTGGGAAATTTGGAGATGATAATAGAGCTGGCATTGCACGTACCTTGCACCGGATATCTGCAATTAGAAGTAGAGAAGGTGTCGTTATTGGTTTGACAAGGCGAGTTGGCAGGGAAATTCAGGAATATATATATTATCATGGTTCGGGATTTGCTTGACTTTGGTGAGAGCATCTTGTTTGTAGGAAGGTCAGTAACTGAACTAATCTCCTATGGAGATGCATTTCCTCCTGGACCATTGTTGTAGGCATTGCAAGGTAGATAGGAAAATCATTTTAATACATCTTAATAACTTGGTTACCAGGTTTAATTGATGTGAATTTTTTCTCCGTTATTTCATGATAACTTATTACCAAAATTCAAGTGCTCTAAATTTCTTCTACCTGGCCTGCTGTTAGCTGCATGTAACCTTTACTCATATTTTCTACTCCTTGCAGCAGTTTTTTTGCATGAAGTAAATGTTATTATTGAGAGGAGAAGGCAACCTGTTACCGCAAGGATTGAGAAATGAGTGAGACCAGTGTAGGTATCTTTTAGGTGATAACTGATTAGTACTTGTGTCACTTGTAGTCAACTTTCTGTTCAATCTTAAAGACAAAAAGCAAAATTCATCTTTCCACAAATGAGTAATTGGATTTTCGGGTGTTTTTGGTGGCATATGAAATTGGAGTTATTTTCAGGACCTGTATTACATATTTTGTAGTAATGCTTGAACCAAAGGCATATTTACTAGTAGCTGTCTTTCAATTCACCAACTTGTTTTTAATGTCAGTATATTTAGAGCTTTCAACGTGTGCTATATCTGTATCTACAATTTGCTGAACTGGTAGTTATGGAGTCAGCCCCATAGTGTGTATTAGTGCTCATGTCTCTGATAATTTCTTAGATCACATGCAACTCACACAGTTGTTCACTCACAGTATGATGCTTTTGTATATAACATAGGCCTGGTGTTGGCAAAACCACAATAATACAGGGAGGCATCCGGTGTATTGGCAGATGAGCTTCAGAAAAGTGTGGTTTGTCATGTCAAAGATGATGTGCAAAAACGCTCCTACATTCGTTTCTACAGAATGAACACCTTGGGCCAAATTGCTGTTTTTAGCCTAAGAAATGATTATGAAGGTTTTTCTTTGGGAGGTTATAGTTGACACCAAGAATGAAATAGCCGGTAAGTGCAACATTCCACACCCTGGGAATGAAGGTGCGTGCATGAACTTGTAACCTGGTGGAAACAGCTGATTGTTTGTTTTTGAGCAAGCAGGTATAAGAATGATGGATTATAATTCGTTTCCTGAGCAGGTGTGCTTCTTTGAACGAGTATCTGATGAACTGCTCTAAGGTTGTGGTAAATAGCTGAGTTAAGCTGACAATCGATAATGTCATTCAAACCAAAAACTCTGCTGCTAAATTTGGAATGAATTCTGCTGCAACTTTTGGATGCCAGGGATACTGCCATTTTTCCTCAACAAATGGTTTACTTTTTTTTGGGTTACAAAGACTAACTTTTAAAGAGGATGTATAAATATATATATGTATATATATATAAAGTGTGAGAGGAGTGTTGTGGTTATCAAGAAAATGAATAGGAGAAAATTTTGAAGGATGTGTTTGTTTGTATCTTTTAAGGTATTTTTGTATCAAGGATATGAGTTTTTTTTTTTTTTTTTTAACAGAAGAAGTGAAAAAGTATATTCGGGAGAAAATTTCAGAGAATTATGAAAAAGAGAAATTGGGAGAGATTTGAGATTTTTAAATTTGAATGTGACACGAATGGATAATTATTTGGATACCATTAAAAAGAAATAACAATAAACAAACACAGCCTAAAATGCATGAAACTAGTGTAGGGAAGGGAGTGAGAGAGTTGCAAGTTTTGATGATGGATTGGATATCCATTATTTTGTTTGAAGGAGCTTAAAGATCATGTGGGCAGAGACTCTCTCTCTCTCTCTCTATATATATATATATATATATATTATTATTAGGGCTGAGTTGTTGGGAATGGTTTTTGAAGATGCTGAGAAATAACAAATGAATCTTATGGCAGAGAGGAAAACGGAGATCAAATCATCACGTAAGAATTCTTATTATGCAATAAGAGATGTCTGTTGTGGTCGGGGACCAACAGTTGGTTTAGTGTGTCTTTTGATTCCTGTCTAAACAGAGCCTTCCGGTCCTGCAGAGTAGTACAATTTAGAGATGGCGATGGCGATGGCGATGATGATGGCGGCTCCTCCTCCTTCCTCCAAATTCATCTCTCATTCTTCTTCTTCTTCTTCCTCCTCTCCTCGTTGTTTTTCTGCAGTTTTAACCAGTAATGATAGGGTTCGTAGTAAGAATATGTGGAGAATACTAACATCACCATTACCACTTGCTTCTGTTCAACATTCCACCTGCTGCTATTGCTATTCCTCTCCTCCCCAAGTTCCTACTACTCACAGTGACACCCATGACCACGATGTCCACCATCTTTTTCAGGTATTCATTCCTGATATTCATTCCTAATAATAATAATAATAACAATATCTCCTGATTGAATTACTAGTTCAAAATTTTCATTCTTTGTCATCTCTCTCTTCTTCACAACATTAATTTACTAGTAACTCGCCACATCAACTATTCCCTTCCATTTTCTAATCCTTACTTATTATTAACTACCAACCACACATCACTCCTGTTATTAGTTTGCCTGATTGATTAGTCTTTGCTTTCTTTCTTTTCGCTGAATCCTACCTGTATGACTGAGTTATTAATTTTTTTTTTTTTTTTGTTTTCTATCTGTTTTTATGATGCCCTGTTTGATATTCACTTCTTCTTTTCATTTTTATTCTTTTTAATAAATAAAATTCTAAAATCATAATGACATGCACGCTATTAAACATAAGGATTCATGAATATTTTAACGACTGATGGAGAGAAAGCTGTAATGTACACTCCGTTTTGGGTTGCACTTGGAGGGAATACTGTTAAGTGTAAGAATTGACAAGTTTTGAACTCTGGTATTTTTGGGGATGGAAACTGTGTCATTGCCTCATTGCACCTAACCTTCATCACTGTGGTTGCGAATTCAAGCGTCATGCTTCTTCTTGTTGAAGTTTTGGTCCCTGTTGAGTTACCTGTTGTCTTTTACAGATCCTCCCTCCTGATCTGCGCGACATTCTCTTACATGACCCCAACCAAGCTCACCTATTAGAGGTTCTGTTCTGTCCATGTCCAGTCGAATCATCTTGATTTTCTTGTAACTCGCCAGGGAATTGGATATTTGAAGTATGTAGCTTCTTTTCTTACCAGGTGATATTGGACCTAGGAAAGTTGCCACAAGCATGTTATGCTGGTCACTCTGGGAGGCAAATCTTGAGGAATACTGAGGTACATCACTAACTATAACTGGTGTACGATCTTCACTTGGGTTGGCGAGATGTGCTCAAGGTTTAATGTAATTGAGTGAGATAGCCTACCGACTTTTTGTTTTAATTATATAATTGATTCCCTATATTTGACTTTCATTTCGTTGGGAATATCGTCTGATTATACATTTTCCAACTCATTCTATAACCAGGTAACCGTGCAAGAGTTGGAGTATGCTCAAAATGCAGTTGGAAAATTTGGAGATGATAATAGAGCTGGCATTGCAGGTACCTTGCACCGGATATCTGCAATTAGAAGTAGAGAAGGTGCCGTTATTGGTTTGACATGCCGAGTTGGCCGGGCAGTTCAGGGATATATTACCATGGTTCGGGATTTGCTTGACTTTGGGGAGAGCATCTTGTTTGTTGGAAGGTCAGTAAACAAACTGATCTCCTATGGAGATGCAGTTCCTCCTGAACCATTGTTGTAGGCATTTACAAGGTAGAGAGGGGAAAAAAATTGTAATAAACCTTGATAACTTGATTACCTGGTTTAATTGATGCGACTTTTTTCTCCATTATTGCATGATAACTTATTACTAAAATGCAAGTGTTCTAAGTTTCTTCTACCTGGCCTGCCATTAGCTTCAGATAACCTTTACTAGTATTTTCTGTCCTTGCAGCATAATTTTCTTTGCATGAACTAAACGATACTGAAACGAGAAGGCAATCTGTTATTGCAAGGATTGACAAATGAGTGAGACTAATGTAGCTATCTTTTAGGTGATGACTGATAAGTACTTTTGTTGGTGTTACTTCTAGTCAACTTTTTGTTCTATCTTAAAGATGAAAGCAAATTCCGTCTTTCCACAAATGACTAATCGGATTTTTGGGTGCTTTTGGTTGACCATTGAAGTTATTGTCAGGTGTAATTGTTCTCATGGTTCTGATAATTTCCAAAGTTGTGTTTAGACACGGTGCTCTATTTCATAGATCACATGGCCGCTAACACTGTTCTTCACTCACAGTACGTTGCCTTTTTATGTAACAGGCCTGGTGTTGGCAAAACTACAGTAATACGGGAGATATCTCGTGTATTGGCTGATGAGCTTCACAAAAGAGTGGTTTGTCATTTTCAAGAAGATTTGCATAACACTTCTACATTCGTCTCAACATAATCACCTCCTTCGGCCAAATTGCTGTTTTTAGCTAGAGAATTGATTATGAAAGATTTCTTATTTTTGTAGGTTATAGTTGACACCAACAATGAAATAGGAGGTGAGGGCGATATTCCACACCCCGGAATAGGAAGTGCAAGAAGATTGCAGGTTCCCAAGCCAGCTGTGCAACACTTGGTAATGATTGAAGCGGTGGAGAATCATATGCCTGAGGTGATTATAGTTGATGAGATTGGCACAGAAGCTGAAGTTAATGCCTGTCGTACAATTGCACAGAGAGGAGTTATGCTTATTGGTACTGCTCATGGTGAGGTGCTGGAACAAATTGTCAAGAATCCTACTCTAGCAAACCTGGTTCGTATAGATTCTTCTGGAAAATTCTTGGTGTGATGCTCGTTTGTTGTTTACCTCATTATGGCAAATGGAGGCAAAATTTGTTTCATGGTTTGGTAGTCTTGAGGCTCCTCTAGAATAACTTCCATTTTAGGGATGATCACATTAGCAATTCGTTTTACGAAATGCATGGTGACTTGGTCAGTTGATGCACTTTTACCTTTCTGAAATCAAAATTCTTGGGTTGTTTTAAGTTTGATTCAAGTCGATGCAAGCCCTTATGCAGTGAATGTGGACAATGGAATTTTGATATGAGTTTTACTGTGACTTGCATGGTTTTGGTACTTCATTTTTCATGTTGTCGAAGAGTATACTGAGTTCTTTATTACAATTATGCAGATTGGAGGAGTGAAAAGTGTCACATTAGGTGATCAAAAAGCCCGAATAAGGGAAAGCAAGAAAATCATTCTTCAGAGAAGGGCCCATCCAACATTTCCCTTTCTGGTCGAGATCTGGGAGAGGCAATATTGGATTATTCATCGGGTTAGTTATTCAGATATTTTTAAAGTATTGAATCATGACATTATGTATGCTTGAAAACAATACATGTATCTTATGCCAACAAGTATATGTGCTTTTTTTTTTTTTTCTCCTTCTACTCTCACTTCTTAAGACTGCAAAGAGTGTGGATGCTTTGCTTCGTGGGAGGAAACCACTTGTTGAGGTAATTTTTTTATATGCTTCTGCGTTGCCAAACTTTCGTGTTCTAAATGGAAAAACTTGATGCAATATGTGTAACCAACAAAAGCAAAAAGACTGACAATCTGAAATATTCATAGCATTAAACAGGAAGAAGCAGATTTTGAGACGACCTACCCCTTTAGTTGAGATGTGCTTTTATTTTATATACATGTAACAACATGCTTTATCTTGGATGGTTACTATGGTCCATTATTATCAGTGTAATAAGAGCAAAAAGTACGTGTATTTGAATATGCTCTTGGAAAGTGTCATATATCAGAGGTTTATAGAAATGTTATCTGTTCTCGTGTTTTGATTTTGATAGATAAGGAAAATTGATGAGTACTTCAATGTCATAATTGAAAGATGGAAGATGGAAAGTTGAGCCTGCTACTCTGCAAGCGAAGATATCAATGTTATTCTTGTAGCTAGCTCCTGCAAGGAAACTCTTGCATGTGAGGTAAGTCATGAAATGCAGGGCTTTATTTATCAAGTGTAGTGCTAACTTTTTCTTTTAGAGGATGGATGAATTTGTAGTATGAGAAACAATTTATTTGTAAACCGGGAGAGCAGTTGCATGCAAGGTAACAAGTACCATTGGCTTGTGCATCATGCATGCTCCACAGTTTAAATAGAATAGACGAAGGGTTGGTAGAAAATCTAGGCAGAAAATGGTTAATGGGGGACGGAGCCAAATAACAGAATCTAATTAGAGTAAATAATGTTTGACAGGACAGACAAACTGATATTCCAAAGCAAAACAAGAAGACAATTTCGAGGGTGCAAAGAGCGCCCCATCTTTTGGTCAATCTTTGCTAGAGCTATGTTGGTATTCAAAGGGAGTTTTGACTGGAAGTGGACAAGAGAAAGGACAGCCAAGTCCACTATTCCGGTTTTTGGAGAGTATAAATATAATCCAGGTAAGGTAGGTGACCAATATAATAGTAACTATTGGATGATGGTCAGATATTTTAAAAAATGAGTGTAAGAACAGTAAATGAGAGTATCCTGAATTGGTTATTCCTCTATGTCGAGATGTCCCGCCAAATAGCTTAGTAGTAGCAGGTTAGCATATGAAGAGAATCGGTTTCGCATCACCAAAATAAAATAGGAGCACTATACATAAAGGGAACAGCAAAAACAGGACAAGAGTGAGAAAACAAGAGGAAAGAGTTAGTTTAGGTCCTCTTTTTTGGTCGTTATCCTAGCATAGTTAGTGGCACCAACGGAATAAGGTTCACTTACTCTCCACTATCTTCCTCTTCTTCCTAAGACGACTTTGCCTTTTGGAAGCATCTAACCGAATCATGACAAGCGGCTTCCATTGAGAAATAAGCCAAATCCATGCATGTCAGTTGTTGACGTATTTTTGCTTTGCTACTCCCAAATGCTAATGTTTTTTTTTGCTTAATTTCCTCTTATTAGGCCTTGCCCTTTGGTGTTGGCAACTAGCAACTGGAAACTACCAAATATGGTAAAAATGAAAGCAGAATTCTTGAGAGCAAACTACACGTGGTATGGTTATGCTTATAAGTAATAAGACTGTGTTAGAAGAAGAGTCTTGTTTATTGAACTCTTTTTATAAGATGAAAGAAAGTATATAATACGGGGTGGGTTGTCCAGTTTTGGGCTCTCTCTCTCTCTCTCTCTCTCTCGTCCATTCACTTGCATAGTAGTACTAGTTCATACTTTTCTTCGATGTAATCCATGATCGATTACAACTGAACTGGTTTCGGTGCTCAACATTCACTTATTAATCATTGTTGCTATATTCATCTCAAAATTTGAATTTTGTTTATAATAATTTTGATATGGAGAAAGTTATTGTTGATTAAGTATAATCTTAAGTTATGAAACTCTGCTTTATACTAGTATTTATTTACTCTATAAACTGTTACTAATTAATTTTGTATGTTCTGTTTATTACTAGTAGAAGGCCGGGTTGCCTTGCCGCTCCAATCTTTTGTATTGGCCTTGGCCGAATGGGCCGGCTGCAACTAGCAGCACGGTGGGGTGGTCTTTAAAAGCTGAGTTTTTCACTATTGCTATTAATGGCCAACACTGACTAAGCTTACCCCCTCCTATGGTGCAACCGTGCTACCATTAGTAGTATAGTAAGTCCACTCCATCTTTGCTCTTCTGGTCTTCTCTGTTGTTTCGGTGTTATTTAGATAGTCTACCAATTAACTTTAACCTGTCGGTTTTTGCTTGAACATAAAACAAAACTAATTAATTTCATGCAAAAAGATTGCCGTCAAAAGTTAGTTAGTTTTTCACTAATTATAATTGGCCGGCCGTGCATTAAATCACAGTGTGGTTCATCCCTTAATTTGTCCTTTGTCTTAGTTTCCATCCTCACATTAAAAACTCTCCCTAGTTTTTGTCTTTGAATAACACTACCTTCCAGAATCCAGATCCTCATTATATACCCCTCCCTTTCCCTTAGTTCAGAAAGAGAGACTTAGGATGCATCAGAATTCATTACACCTATTGCTCACTTGTGTTAGGATTCATGATGGTGAATAAAACCATAAGTTTCAGAAGACTATGCTTCATTTGTACCATCTTCATCTTGTCAATATTCTTGTTGGCCGTCCCCCCTTCACATTGTAGTGATCACAACAACACTCACACTACCCTTATTTCAACTAGTGCTATTGCAACTTGCTTGTCTGACCATGGTGTCAACAACTTCACACTTTTCCCCAATAACCATGAAGACACCAGCTGGGGAGCTTACTACAGCTTCCTCAATTTCTCCATTCAGAACCTTAGATTCACAGAATCCTCTCTCCCTAAGCCCCTGGCCATTGTGATGCCCCAGACCAAAGACCAACTTGCACACACTGTCCTCTGTTGTAGGAAGGGATCCTGGGAGATTAGAGTCAGGTGCGGTGGCCATAGCTACGAAGGCACTTCATCTGTTGCCACGGATGGCTTGCCATTCGTGATCATTGACCTCATGAACCTGGATAGAGTACTTTCCATCGATTTGGAATCGGAAGTGGCCTGGGTTGAAGGAGGGGCGACTCTAGGGAAGACTTACTACGCCATTTCAGAGGCCAGCAAAGTTCATGGATTTTCAGCTGGTTCATGCCCCACTGTGGGAATTGGTGGCCACATTTCTGGTGGCGGTTTCGGTTTGCTGTCAAGAAAATATGGGCTGGCAGCTGATAACGTGGTGGATGCTGTCCTGGTAGATGCAGACGGGCGGGTTTTGAACAGGGAGTCCATGGGAGAAGAAGTGTTCTGGGCTATCCGGGGAGGAGGAGGTGGGATGTGGGGGATTATCTATGCCTGGAAGATCCGATTAGTGAAGGTTCCGGAAATCGTGACAGGTTTTGTAGTTTCAAGGCCTGGGAGCAAAGGATACATAGCTAGGCTAGCTGAAAAGTGGCAACATGTTTCACCAAAGCTGAGTGATGACTTGTATTTATCTGTATTTCTTGGTGCGGGGTTACCAGAAAGGGCGCCGGCCATAGGAATCTCGGCTACATTCAAAGGGTTCTACTTGGGACCAAAAGCGGAACTGGTTTCAACATTGAAGAGGGTGTTTCCTGAGCTGAAGATTGAGGGTGGAGATTGCAAGGAAATGAGTTGGATTGAATCGGTGGTTTATTTCTCAGGACTGAAGCCCACCGGAAGCAGCAGAGCCAATGTGTCGACCTCACAGTTGAATGATCGGTACCTGGCGGACAAACTGTATTTCAAGGCAAAATCAGACTACGTGAAGACCCCAATTCCAAGCACCGGAATAAGACTTGCGTTGGACATATTAGAGAAAGAAGCAAAAGGGTACGTGATATTGGATCCATACGGGGGATTTATGGACAAAGTAGGGAGCGAATCCATACCATTCCCACACAGGAAGGGGAATCTGTTCTCAATTCAGTATATGGTTGAGTGGGGATCAGAAAAGGATGAGGGAAGGAGGAGGGGCAACAAAAGTTACATTGATTGGATTAGGGGATTCTACGACTCCATGACCCCATACGTTTCATCAAAACCAAGGGCAGCATATATAAATTACATGGATCTTGATCTCGGGGTGATGGGAGGGGAAATATTGCAGGTGCTTGGTGATGGTGATGATGATGATGATGATGATGAGGGTGTGGCTAAAGCTAGAGTTTGGGGGCAGAAGTATTTCTTGAGGAACTACGAGAGACTGGTGAGAGCTAAAACTCTTGTGGATCCGCTGAATGTGTTTAGGCATCAACAGGGCATTCCTCCTTTGTCTCCCAATTCTTCATCAGCAAGACCACAATCATATTAAGTGTTTTTTAGTTTAGCTGAATGATTGTCACATTAATTTTCCCTAAAATCCAGATTTTGGAAATCTAGTTTTTTTTCATTAGAATCAATCAAGTCGAGAAATAGAAAGAGAATAAATTTTTCACAAGATACCAAAAATCTCCAAATATATTAATATGTATAAAGGAAAATTAAGTATTTTGACAAATAATAGTGTTAAAGATTTATCATCAATTGGTATTTGCTTTTTTTTTTTTTTTTTTTGGAATTAAGCGGAGGTAATGTTTAATAGCTTCTGTCTGATAAGTCATTCCTACATCTAGAATTTTGAACCAAATAACACTAATATAATACTACTACTACTACTAATAACAATAATAATAAGTCTCATTCTAATGCATCATTTAAACATTCCTTCCTATTACCATTTGGATTTTCTTTTGTTTCTAAAACTTTTCAGTGCCTTTGTTTCCATTTTGTTACGATCTTAGGAGCTTTGGATATTGCCTAGTTTAGTTAAAATTGTCTTTTAATGGTATTTGCTCCAAAATTTTCAATTCTAATAGGAATGAGAACAAAATTTGATTTCTAACTATGGATTAATGGAAATGATTCTCAATTTTTTATTTTATAATCTAAGGGGTTGTTTGGTTGAATTTACTAGAATCGGAATGAATATGAGTTTGTTTATAAATTGAGAATAAGTATATAATTGTGTGAAATGTCTTTTGTGTCTTTGTTAAAATTTAACAAAAAAAAAAAAAAAATCTCCCCCTCACACCTTTTTCAGCCTCCTCCCCTTTCTCACACCTTATTCATATTTGCCTTCTTTTTGGGCAACCATGCAGACCCAGGCATACAACAAAAGAATTGCAAACAGACAAAAAAACATCCCCAAAGGTGCTACTTCAATGACAGGAATTATTAATGAAAATATGGGAATTTCACTGCTATGCATTATTTACAACTACGCAATATCACTTCAAATATACATCAAAAGGGACTCGGCCTTATTGTTTTGTCCATATGTTTATAGATAACGTAATGGTCACTCATTGCAGCCATTTAAAATATTAACTGGAACTAGACTTTGAACATGCATTTTTTCTCAATTTGCAGACCAAATTCAAAGTTCAAATACCCACAATTTGACAACAAACCAACAACTATAACTTGTAGAGATCCAAATAGAATATTATAAACTCTTGCATTTCTGTTTTTGCTATCTTAGGTTTAGGAACATAATCAAAATCTTTAACTCTGTGTCAATTATAGGAGTAAATAAATATCTATAGATAAAAAGAAGTATGAAAAATATGGTTCACCTCCAGCTATCTTTGTTGTATATCAAGAACTTCAACGTCAACGTCAGCAACGGAGTTGGAGGAAATTCTTGAAGTTTACCCCACAATTGCAAGATTTGGAGAAATCCTTGATGCTAGACTGCTGCTTTGGCCAAGGAGGGATGGAGTATTGAAGGATTGATCGACGGAACGGATGATTGATCGACGGCAACAGGAGGGGTGGAAACCGAACCCTGGAGTGTGAGTGGAGAGAGAAAAAATTTTTTTACTGCTCACTTTTAATTAAAAATAATAAATTTAATTAATTGGTTTAATTAACCAGAGTTAAAAGTAAGTTAAGTTAATAGACACATGGCATACAGTGTCATACAAAGTGTCACACAAAGGTGTCACAGATGATCCGGAGCCGCTAACCACGGGCGATTCCATGACTTCATACACGTGTGACTCTTTCTTGTTCGTCCCTTCGCGACAAGCCTCTTACTAATTACTAATTAAGGGAGGCTTCACCATTCAACGTACGTGCGTGCGATTCTTTCTTATGCGGTCCTTCAAAATAAGTCTTTTTCTAATTACTAATTTAGAAGACTCCACGACTTTACATGTATACGACTATTTCTTGTTTGTTCCTTTAAGGTGCTGATTTGACCAAGTTTTATCAATTACATGAATGACAAATTACTTATTTCTACGACGATTTATAATAATAACGGTTTTAGCTACGAAAATCATAAAAAATTAGAAAAACAAATATCATATATACTTTTATATATAGGGTATTCTTATTTCATATTTTTTTATTTATCACTCTCATTTTTACCAAAATACTCCAATTTTGACAAAAAAAAAAAAAAGGAGTAAAATGGTAATCCAGGAATCCAATATATATATATATATATATATATATATATATAAACCACAGCGAAAACCACAGAAAATTCAAAAGAAAATGTTCAAGAAGGCGGTGGAAGCCAAGTCCCAACAGCGGCTTTCCGGCGCCGACCGAAAGAAACTCAGACGTATTGTGAGAGACCGCTTCTCTAATGCCTCCGATGCTGATATCGATTCCTTACTTCCTCCTAAGGTTACCTGCCTCACCATTTTCTTATTCTTTTATTTTTCTAACAATTGTTTATAATTTCATTCTTTGTTCTTCCTTTTCTCTTCCATTGCAAACATTTGTTTGTCTGCCTCAGTCGTGTCATTTAACTTCGTTCTTTCGACATTCTCACCGTGAGTTGAAATGAATTCAAAATTAAAGGGGGAGTGGGATTGGGGTTCATTTTTTAACCACATGCTACAATGGAAAACAGAATCATATTGGCTTTTTTCTGTTTACATGTTTTGACAATTGAGCTTGTGTGATGCTTTCTTTTTGTTGGAGTTATAATTCATAAATGGCTCATTAAAGTGGGGTTAAGCTGGGCCAACTTCACTGTGTTCAAAAGCGAGGGATGTGTGTGCGGGTTTTGACTGTGACTTTGTTGTCCTCATGTTCATGCCCTCTTGGTATGTGTTTTGCTAGTTAGTGTTGTGTGTTTCCGGAATCAACCAGGGATGCACAAAATGTGGAGTGGATGTTCTACTCGAGAGGCTTGGTTGTTTTGTATATGAATTCTAATGATTGAATTATCTGGCTTCTTGTTATGGCTTTGTTAGGCTGAGATAACCGTGTTTAAATATCCAAACCGTGTACTTGTTTATGGACTAGAAGGCGGTTATCCCATGTTTTTTGATACTGACGGACGTGGTGCTGATATATATCCTACAGGTATGATCATTTGGCTTAGATTCATCTAATTTTATGTGCTTTTATTCCATAACTTCTCGAAAGAGATTAACTTGTTGTCTTTTTTGGCGTGGTTACTGGCCATTTCTCGGTTTACATGTAACTATCTTAATTACTATTGAGGTTAAAGGAAATTTTGCATTTCCTGCATTGCTCCGTGCTTAAGGTATCATTGACAACAAAGTGTGCTATCATTTTGATTCTTGTCCATGAAAGTTCACTTCTCTGAACTATTACTCACTCTCTCTGTGAGGTGCATTTACCATGTGCTTTATCCAAAATGCCATGTTAAAGATGAAGCTGATAAGTATCAACTTGAAGTCTGTGACCTAGGCAAACATTTGGTTATCATATTTTGTGAAACTTATATTCTTCATAAACTTTTAAGCTGTCTGTCTAGAGGCTTACTAAATTTTAAATAAGTGTTTCTGTAAGAACTATGGTATGCTGCAATATCTGGAGGTTTCATGGATCTGTCCCTTCATCTTTTTGGCTGATTGTAAAAAATGTGTGCAAATATGCTACTATGATGCAATCAGTTTGGGCTTCCCTGATATGCTTTTTAGCTCTCTTTGATTTTTTTCCAATTTGGGATTGTAAACGTAACTTTGCAATTTATATCTAATCCTCACAGTTTATGCCCTGTGGAAGGCTCCGGAACTTTTGCCAGCATTTTGGTTGAAAGCTGGTGAAGTTTCTCGTTATGTGATTGGAGGGGCCGATTTGATGTTTCCTGGCATTTATATACCTGCTGAAGGTCTTCCAAATTTCTCAGCTGGGGAGCTGTGGGCTGTTAAAGTTCCTGGAAATTTGGCTCCGATTGCTGTAGGCTCTTGAAACTAAGATTATCTTTGCCTTAAAGATTTTTTTGATTTGTCTAAGTATTTAGTCTGGTTATTATTGGTTCATCTTTACTCAGGTTGGATCAACCACCATGAGTTGCTCGGAAGCTTTAAAAGCTGGTTTACGTGGAAAGGCTTTGAAAATAAGTCATTACTATGGAGATACACTATGGTAAGTTACTCAAAATAAAATATTTTGGAGACTTTCTAGTGATGGAATTGTAGAAAAAAGATTCTACCAGAATATCTTTTCTATTCTACATGTTGCATATAAATACTGATACAAGATAGCTATTCTAAGAGAGAATTCTGTACAGAATCAGTGATTATTCTACCTTATCTCCTAAATCAATTACTTAGAAACTATGATTGTATTTCTAACAGATCCTTGAAATCAGTAATTTATCTACTTTCCTAATTTATCTCTTCTCAACATTCCCCCTTATTCTGGCTCGTAGATGTCTTCCATTGCTAGCTTGTTCGTTAGGATATCAAAATGTTTCTTTAGTAGTCCCCTGGTAAGAATATTTATTGTTTGTTGAGATGTTGGTGCACAGGGAACACAAATCAGATCGCTATTCAGTTTCTCCTTATTAAAATGTCCGGCTTCGTATCTTTCTATGCTTCTATCAGCCCTGCATTTAACTGTAAATAGCCATTTGCACCCAACAATTTTTCAATATCTAAGTACTTGTACAGCGTCCCATGTGCCATTTTTTATTAGAGCATTCATATCTTCCAATTCTGCTGATTTCCACTTTGGTTTTATCAAGTGCCTCCTGGATACTTCTAGGAACAAACAAGTTAGACATATTACATGTAAATGCCTTATGCCTTTGAGAAAGCTAATCATATGACACAAAGTATATTGCAATAGGATGACTAGTACAGGATCTGGTTCCTTTTCTAAGTGTTGTAGGAAAGTCAAGATCACAGCTCTCGATAATAGGAAGGGAATTAGGAGAAGTAGTAGAAGAATTAAAATATTGGACGAATTCTCTGGTTCGGGAGCCACGATATCTGATTGGTTTTGTTCAATGGGGATAAAATGGTCTCCACTACTATCCTTGCGTAAACCTTAAGATCAAGTTGAGATCCTTTTGGATCAGCTAGTAGTATTTCTTCCCCTGTTATAGGTTCAACATGCTCAAGCACAATAGTATTAGGAGAAGTAAAGGTGTCCAAGGGTTTAGGCATAGGTGTAGATATGATTTCCCCAAAACAAATATCATCACTCTTTTTCTCCCTTGACTAGAAATTTCTTAAAAATACGAACTTATTTTCCAAAAAGAAACATCCATGGTGACAAAGATTTTATATGTTTTAGGATTAAAACATTTATATCCTTTCTTTAGTATGATAGCCAATCTAAACACATTTTTTAGCCATCGATCGAATTTAGACAGTCCCTTGTTATGCAAGTGAACATAAGTTGTTCAACCAAAAACTTCTAGTGGTGGCTCTGAATGAATTTGATCTTCAAGAAAGGTTTGTATAAAATGCTGAAGGGGTGTACTGTAATTAGAAGCCAAGCAGGCATCCTATCTTTTAAATATGATGCTGTTTAAATAGCTCTCCTCAAAGATATTTTGGGACATGCTTGGTAAACATAAGGGCCTGAGTACTGACAAGTAAATTGTATTTCTAAAAAGTTTCCAAGTCCTTCATTAAAATACTTAGCCCCATTATCAGTATGAAGAATGACAATATTTTGTTGAAACTGATTTTTAACTGTAGAATAAAAGTTGTCAAATAAATATCAAACCTCATTTTTTTTTTATTTAAATAGACCCAACATAAATGGTATGATCATCAATAAATGTCACGACCTTTTCTTTTTTTGGAAAAGTAGCTACCCTTTGAGGGACCCCAAACATGAGATAAAAAGGTCACGGGGATTGATATGGTGTTGTGAATAAGAGATTTTAGGACTTTTTTCTAAGATAAGATTTCTTGAGATATTTTCTTGTGTAGTTTTGTTATAGCCTCTATAACTGCTTCCGGGTGAGGTGGACAGCCTGGCAAATAGACATCCACTGGAATTAGTTTATCAACTCCCCGAACAGTACTATAAGAATCAGTACTGACACCCCTCTTGTAATTGTACATGCTCCCATAGCAATAACATATTTTGGTTCTGTATTTCTCTATATGAATCAATATCATTTAAAACTGGATCGATTAACATTAATATGAATTGATGGACGTAGGAGTTAATAAAGAAATTCACGCATACGCAATTTTCACAATAAAGTTTTGAGAAATCCAATCCCTTGAATGACATAGGAAATAGCCTTTTAAAACAGGCAAAACTAGGATGTCCTAATCTATGGTGCCAAAGCGTTATTTGATCCTGAATATGAATTGAAGATACTACTTAGGCGTCGAACATTTTTTACTGTTGGAGTCTTTTGCATCTAAATATAGAGACTATTTATCATTTTAGGATGCCAGTCATCCTCCCCGAACTCCGTCCTTGAAATGCAGAATCAGATTCTGAATATGGCTAGGCAGTAGAATCTTCACACTCTTTGCTGATACATAAGAGATTGCATGCAAATTTGGAATATGAAGGGTGGATTTAAGGGAGAAAGTCCTTGATAGCTATAGGAGAGTATTATCCATCTGCTACACAACTTTTTCCTGACCTGAACAAATATTACAAGTATGAAATAGCTGAGATATGTCTGTAATGATCAGCGGGTCCTGAATCTATAATCCAAGTAGTATAATAGGGAAAAGAATGACATACAAGGGCATTTAAATTGCTACTCTATTGTTACCGTAGAAGCCTTGGGAGTACCCAACAGTCCAGAGTTAGATTTCAGCAGTTTCAGAGTACTACCCACTTGTTCTTTGCTGAATGGGACAGCCTCAGTTTCATGGGCAATGTGTAATCTGTTCTTGCCTTTATTTTTACCCTTCCAATTTTCTGATTTGCCTTGGAGGAGTTCCCAACAAGTTACTCGGGTATGTCTAGGCTTGTTACAATAGTCGCACCATACCAGGGGTTTCTCCTCAGGTTTGCTCTTAAAATTCTGACCTGCATAGGCCTCAGCAAAAGGGGCTGAGTTCTCAATAGAGCTGTGAGAATTTTCTTGCATAGCACAACTGTCCTCTGACTTTCTTGACAGCAAATCTCAGAAATAATTTCTCCAAAGGGGGAAGTGGCTGTCTACTAATTATTCCGTTCCTAACCTCATCAAACTCAACATTTAATCCAATAAGAAACTTAAAAATTCTATTATCCTCCACGTTCTTATAGTGTTGGTAATCTTTTGTGGACTCCTACTTATAATCATTACTAAACAAGTCTATATCCCGTGATAAATGTTTCAGACGATTAAAATACTTAGTAACATTGTCCTCACCTAGGGAGACCTCTCCAAGTTTCAGCATCAACTCATATACTTGGGATTGGTTTCTCCAGTGTGAATACATCTCATTGATGTTATTCTAAAGCTCCGTTGCAGTGTGATAATACCATATATAGTTCGAGCTGATTTCCTCCTCCATGAAATTTACATACCAAGTCATCACCATGGAATTTTCAGCATCCTAAGTGGTGGGGTAAGCTGAATCCTCTGGTATAGGTTCCTTCTTTTCACCAATTAAGTGGCCATGGATGTACAAGCACACTGGACTGGATGTGAGTCTGAAGTAGGGATGTGGTTGTTAATGGATTTTTTGAGACCATCAATCACGGAAGGTTTCTCTGATCGTTTAAACCTTGCAGAAATTACCTCTATCTATTTTAGAGGTATAGATGTGATATCTTTTCTATTCAAAAAATCTACATTTTGCATATAAATACAAATACAAGATAGCTATTCTAGGAAACAATTCTGTACGGAATCAGTGATTTATTTTACCATACCTCCTAAATCAATTTCCTAAGAATAAATGATGACTTATATTTCTAATCGGTCCTAGAAATCAGTAATTTACCTACTTTCCTAGTGTATCTCTTTTCAACCGGAACTATAAGGTGCGTGATTTCTCTTCTCATCTTCAGGGAGTTGGTTGAAAATCCATATGTACCAAATGCTGGTTTTCTAGAAGATGTTGTGCTTGAGGATCCTGCACTGATAATGGCTAGTGAGGTTTCGGATTCACGTGAAGGTGATGGTGGAACTGCAATCAATAAAGAAGAAACTGGATATGTGGTGGGTGTTTTAGATGATCCTAGCCCTGCTTCTTCAGCTACTACGGATATGGCTACTGTAGGCACTGAGCATTTAATCTCGAGCATGGGTGATATAACGATAGTAGAAACTGCTGAAGCAGATGAATTAAATGCTGGGGATGCTGAGGATCTACATCCATTATCCACGGAGGAGATCGATGCGTTATTGGACAAGTGCCTTTTGCAGGCCTTACATACAACCGTTAAGGACAATGACCTTCCCATGCCGGGAAGCACATTATGGTATGAAAGTTTCAGATTCCCTTACATTGGGGTCACTAATGCAACAGTTTTATGTGTTATGTTCAGTACCTCAAAGTATGAAATAGCGTGCACATGTTTCTGGCCATTGCATATTGTCGATTGATGTTGATTTTCAATTGTATGTTATCATCTTGGTTTGGTGTCTGTCCTCTATTCTCGTTGACATGCAGAGTACGTTATGTGTGGTTGGTAGTTGTCTAGTGGATGGTTGCAAAATTCTTTATGTTTAATATGCTACAAAATATTGATTTCACAACATGAATTGTCAACTTTTTCTTTTGGTCCCTAGTTGGTTCAATGTTTCAGATTGGCTGGCAAGATTTAAATATTTCATTGTAAATATGTATGAAAAGCTTGCATGTGTATCCTTTTCCCCTCCTTTTAATTAAAAAAAATTGTATCAGAAGGTTTTTAAGCTTGTTCATTTTGTGAAGTGAGAGGTCCCTAACTTTTTTATAGTTCAAATGGTAAAGAAACATTTATAAGTATCAAGCGGGTAACTATTGCCTAATATGATAAATTTGCTCTCTTTTTGGTTTTTTCCTCTTCCAAAGCCGAGATATTGGTATGCTTTGTTTAACAGTCTCATTTGTGCATTGTCTGAGTGACAATGAATTTGGTGTAGTAATTATCTTTATTGTTTATGCTATTGTAGGTCTGGCCATGTGCTACCTTGCAGGCCTTCTGGTGTCACAGTAGATCTTAAGAAATCCTCTTTTAAGAAATTGTCAAAGTGGTTGCTAGCTAAAGCCTCTGCCGGACTTGTAAGTTCTGTTAAATTCTTTGGTGTCATCTCTGATAAGATTATGTAGCTAATTTTCTCTTTTCGCTATTTGCATCTACAACTTTTCTCCTTTTCCATAATCAAATGCTTTGATAGTGTTAAACATCTCTTTGCCTTGAAGATTGAGAATATAAAGCTTTACTAAACTGTTACTGATTCTGCTGAAAATGCTACAATCCTTTTTTCTCTTGGACTTCCCTAAACTTCCTAAATTGGAACTTGCCCATCCAGTTACAAACCATTCGACTTTAAAAAACGGGCAATGATCTATCTCAGTATATGCATTCAAAGGACATCGAGATTTCATTTCCTTACTTTCATGTGCTTCCAAGTTATATGGGCAATATTTTAGGCATCCCCTTTCCTTTGTCTACTCTTGTCCGGAGTTGTTTGGGTATGTGTTCTTGTTAATATTTGTGACGGTATTCTCTAACCTTGTGGCATGAACAGATTTCAGTCAAAGAAGATAAACATAAGAAGGAGGTCACGCTGTTCTCTGTTAACCGTAATCATCCAGACTATGTATCCTTCAGGCCAGAAAAAAAGAAAGTGGTCAAGGGTGGACAATCATCTACTGAACAGGGTACCACCATTCAAGGACAATCACCTAATGCTTTTGAAGTGACAGAGGTTTACAAAGCAAGTTCTCATGTCAATCCTATCTTTATTTCTGTGGGAGCTGATCTGGGGAAATTTTTCAGTGCATCAGAAGCCTCAGGAATTGTCTTCCAGTATGTTGAAAAAGAAAATCTTGTTAAGCCAACTGATAAGTCTAAGGTGACTTTAGATCCAGCTCTCTGCGATGCCTTATTCAAAGGAGCCATAAAAAAAGGATCATCTTATCCAACTGAAATTCATAAGAAGGATTTGGGGTCGACTTTTATCAATCGGATGCAGGCCCATCATAGAGTGACAAGGGGCGGTGAGACTGTTGTTCGTAAGGGTGGTATTAGGCCTATCCAGATAATGACTGAACGGAGGCAAGGCAACAAGAAGGTCACTAAACTTTCTGGGCTGGAATCATTCTTGATAGATGCGGAGGCAATGTCTTCAGAGCTGCAGAAGAAGTTTGCTTGCAGTACAACAGTGGCAGAGCTTCCAGGTTTGTAAATTTATCTTTGGGTTTTGTGTGGCCGCATGCCAGATGATAATTGTGTTTTGATGGTGGCCCAGGCATTTGCTAGTATGGTGTTGAAACAGTTGATAATCCAATATAATATATTTGATTACTTTTGTAGGAAAGAAGGGACTTGAAGTTCTAGTTCAAGGGGGTGTGATTGATGTTCTTGCTAAACACTTGATGGAACAATACAACATACCTAAAAGATATATTGAAGTCCTTGACAAAACAAGAAAATGATATCTGAGGTGAGTTCCGTATTTCGGATGGGCCTTTACATTTGTTCATGTGTTTTGTGTAGATCCGATGTTGTTGTGTTTGATGTTGCAGACTGCAGAGGATTAACAATTAACAGCAGAAAGTAAGGAGGATGTAATGGAGGAATGCTGGTAAGCAAGGCGTTTTGTAGTTGGGTTTGGAAGAGTGGAATAGGAGGAGCGTGTATATTCTTGGTATTTGATGCTCAATCTGGGACTTGTTGCGTTCCAATTGCTGTGATTTTGTGGTTGAAAGAAATGTATGAGCTTTAGAGAGCCTTATTGTCTTTTGGTATTTAGATTTTGGTTTCCAGCATAGATTTGTATTTTTTTTTTTTTTTTGGGTTGCTTCTAAAGAAATGCATATTAGAATTGGGTGGTGTTTGGGTTATTCCATCTGAATAGAATATATTCCAAAGTGAAGAACATGTCTAAATAATAATAATAGTAGTTTAGGGATGAGTGTGATATGAAGAAAGACATAATAGGTTGGGTGTTGCATGTTGATGAAGGAATGAAGCATCATGGAAATGGAAGAATGATAAGATAACAAGATGTGAGAATGGCCGGCCACAAATGCATGGTGTTATGTTATAAAAATAGGATATTCCCAGAAATATCCGTTGTGTGAGTGAGTGAGTGATTACTGTTACTGAGAATGAAAACAGCCCATTCCTCCAAATAATGTTTATGATGTTTCCATTCAGAAGTCCTCTGTCCATTCATTATTAATTCATGGCTTATACTTTTCCTACCACCTTTTGATTAATATCCTCTTTTCTTTCTTTGTTTATGCTCTTTTTCTTTACTTCCTTATCACACCAGCATATTACAAAAAGATCAACATCTCTTTGTCTTGAGAGAATCCCATTCAGCTCATGTCATGGTTGATTGATTCCTTCTTCTTCTTCTGGGCATCCGATGCTGCCGCCATTCATTCCTATATTATATTTCTCTTTTGTCCTAATTGATGTTTGGAAATGTAGGAAAAATGTTGATTTTTTTTTTTTTTTTTTTTTTTTGGCGACGCTTGATATATGTTAAAGTTGCTTTGCATGTAAAATTAAGTCAAGTAGCAATACTACTTAGTTCAACGGGCAACCCACCCACCCTTCCTTTTGTTGCTACTACTTTAATTGTGGTGTGGCTCACTCAAAGCTTCCAATGAGCCTTTTCTTCTCCTACTACTACTTACTACTTACTACTACTACTACTCAAATTATATCCTGTACTTAGAGGTACATGTACTTAATAATACATCATTACTTTCACTATAAGAGAGTGAGATACACGCTTTTCTTTTCTTCTTCTTCTCCAAAAATTCAGTTCCTTCTTTTTCAAAAAATCACTTCTTCTTCTTAAAAAATTAGTTATTCTTCTTCACCGTACTCCATTCGAAATCGCATTTAATCAAAATTTTCATTCAAACACAGATTTAACGGAGATCGACGATTGTTTCTTCCGACGAACAACACCAAATATAACCAAAAAATTATTTTTTTTAAAAAAAATCACTTCGTCATATTCAAAAATCTCTTATTCTTCTTCAAAAATAACTTATTCTTCTTAAAAAAATCACCACATTATAAAGTATGAACTGTATTTGATGGATTTACGGAACCTTGTTTTCACGATTTGATGTTGGGTAATGTATTAATGATGTTATATTCGTGTTTTCTTATTCAAATAATGCTCTGTTGCTCCAAAATATGATATATAAATGGTTTTCATGAGGTATTGGCACTTTCATGTGAAATGGGTTGCTTCTGATTCTTTCCTGCTGTTGGACTTGGTAGAACGCGTTATGGGACGTAACTAGACGTTGCGGGACATAACGAGATGTTGCTGCTTTGTATTTTGGACGTAGCGGGACGTAACAAGACGTTGCGGGACGTTGCTGCTTTATATTTTCAGACGTTGCGGGACGTTGCTGCTTTGTATTTTCAGACGTTGCGGGACGTAACAAGACGTTGCGGGACGTTGCTACTTTGTATTTTCAGACGTTGTTGGACATAACAAGACGTTGCGGGATGTTGCTGCTTTGTATTTTCAGACGTTGCTGGACGTATCTGGATGTGGTGCTAGTTTTTTCGAACGTAGCGAGACGTGGTTGACTAAAAATGTGTGGTTTTGGACGAAAACTTTAAATGGTCATAACTTTGCGCTCGGTGGTCCGTTTTAGACGAATTTTTTTTTTGATTTCATATAACTTTTTGAGATCTATCTATCTGCAAACAGCCGAAGGTGGTTTGGGCCGCTCGAAACTCCAAAAAATGCCATATTTTAAAAGATACGAAAGATTTTTAATAATTTCAAGAGTTTTTCGAATTTTTGACGAAACATTTGACATGTATAAAAAATATTTTTTTACAATTTGCTTGCATGAATACCTTGTTCTTCCGGGGTTCTACTGGCCTATGTATAGGGAGATGAGAAATTCAATATTGACAATAGTGATCTTTTAAATGACATGTACAAAAAAGTGTAATTAAATGTCAACTAACTTTAAGTGGATTAATGGCAATTGAATTTTTTGAAAAGTCGCAAGACTAAAATAACCAGGGTTCGAGTCTCGTCCCTGACAATTTTTTTTTTTTTGTTTTTTCCTACTAATAGTTACTTAAATGGTATCTGTTTTTTACATTACTAAAATCAGCTGTCATTTTTTAACGTTGCAGTAGTTATTTTTTGGACGTGCGGGGACGTTGCGGCCGTGTTAGGAGACATTGTGGAAGGTGTTATGTGAAAAATTCAACTTAAATTCACATGCCTGGATATAGATGTTTTTTGACGTTGCGACAATTTTTTTTTTTTGGACGTAGGTGGACGTTGCGGCAGTGTTAGTAGACGTTGTGGACATGCCTGGATGTAGACGTTGCGATAGTTATTTTTTGGACGTTGCGGCAGTTGTTCTGAGACATTGTTGACTCAGTGAAGGCGTTGTGGACATACATGGATGTAGACGTTTATGGACGTGGAGCTAGTTGTTTTTGACGTGGTTCTAGTTGTTCTGAGACGTGGTGGACTGTCTTTGTAAAAAAAAGCAGTTTAAATTCACACACATGGATGAAGACGTTTCTGGACATAGTGCTATTTGTTTTTGACGTAGTTCTAGTTGTATTTGTGAAAAAATAGTTTAAATTTACATTCATGGATATAGATGTTTTTGGACGTGGTGCTAGTGTTAGGAGACGTTGTAAACATGCCTGGATGTAGACGTTGCGACAGTTATTTTTTGGACGTTGCGTCAGTTGTTCTGAGACGTTGTTGACTCAGCAAAGACGTACACTCAGCGCGGGGAAAAAAAAAATTGGCGCGCGGGCGATACTATTATATTTAGTAAGTGTACAGCTGTCATGCAAAAAATTACTATATATAGTAATAGGTACATGTACACAGTGTACAGGATATACACGCTGCTACTACTAGGTAGTATATATTTCATTCTTTCATAATAATACCCATATTCATATAATATTTTAAAAAATAATTAATTAATTCATATCATTAATCCGTAAGTTATAACGTGAACAACAAACATGCTCATGTATTGTTCAATTGATTTTTTTTTTTTTTTTTACAAGATATACAGTAATACATATTTTTTCATTTCCTGTGTGCACCCCATAGCATGAATTAACAAATAATTCATCATCAGTTGTTATTACACAAACACAAAGTAATAATAATTCCAGTTTAGTATACAAATGAATGACCAATGGGAATACGAATTTGTTCTTTTAGCTCCTTTGAATGATAGATACTATTGGAGGAAAAATTTCCAAATCGTTACTTAACGCATCAAACCCCAAGTAGAATCAAAAGAATTGGAAACCATAAATCCCAGTACAAAAAAAAAAAAAAAAAAAAAAAAACTGCAGGAATATATGATATACACAAATAGCCCTAACAATTGATAAAAAACAAGGATAAAAGAGAAGAAGAATAGTACAAGGGAATATGGGTATTGGATGATAGTTGGCCTAAGAAAACAATATGTATATGGGGAATAAACCACACATAAATTAAATCCAAAAGAAGAGGATGAGGAACAAACAACACCAAAGCCACCCAAATTCTATTCATCACAGTTCACCACAAGCAAACAATGCCACCACCCCATTTCACATTACACTGGAAAGAACCAAAGAATAATCAACTTTTATTCTATCTGATGGGGTTACTCTTATTTAAGAAAATTACCTATTATGGAGTTTCATGCACATCAAATATATACATTCATGCATTAACCGAAATTAGGAAAACCATCTTAAATTTAACTTATACACCAGATATTAATTACTGCTATAACCCTTTTCTCTTCCAACTTGATTTCAAAACATAGTTAAAAGTTTTCCAGAACCACCTTTTTCCCTCTCTATATACATCCACCACTCCTCCTTTCCCCTTCAAGTACCAACCAACTTTCATTAGTTACTGATCACTTCATCTTATATTCTTCCATTCTTTTACTTAACTACAATCCTAACCTTAATCTATATGAACAATACTAGTTGCATTACTTTGTTTACAGCTTTTCTTTCCTTCTCATTCTGAATGCATAAGGTAATTAGTTGAAACATATATCTAAAGCAAGTAGACAAGAGAAGAGACAGAGACAGACTGCTATGGCTGGAAATGAATGGCTAAACGGTTACTTGGAGGCGATACTGGATGCAGGAACTGGGAGAAGTAGTAACAGTTCCAGAGAGGAAGAGAAGACCAAAATCAACAAAACTAATGCTAGTCAAAGTCTAAGAAAAAGGTTTGATGAGACACTCAAGTTTGAGAAGTTTGGAATTCACAAAGACAAGGAAGACAAGCTATTCAGTCCCACCAAATATTTTGTTGAAGAAGTTGTAAATAGCTTCGATGAGTCTGACCTCTACAGGACTTGGATCAAGGTTAACAATCTCTCTCTCTCTCTCTCCTGCTTCCCCTTCCTCTCACACAATCACAGTTTTCTTTTGGGTTTCAAATCATTGGTCCTGGCAACAGAATCAGGTCAATTAAACAGTGCATAGAGTCTAACATAAAAGCTGCATGCAGACCAGCGCAAGCTTAATAGTCAATACAACAAAATGCTAAGTCTCGATTTCAATTTCACACGATTGCATAAATAAGGAATAGTATAGGTGATAATTGAGTCCAAGAAAAGATGTAGAAATCCAACAGAAGAAGTTACAGCAGTGAATATGCCACTAATTTTCTTCATACAAGTGCTATTTTGTGTTTATTAAATTGTTTTAGCAGCCAAGAGTTACATCCAAGTGCAATTTCTGTTGTTTAATCTACTTGGTGAATGTGTGTTTATTCTCGAAGGGCGTTATATATTTGTTCTAAATGAATAGGAGATGAACCAACTAAACCATAATGTGAGTGTAAGGAAGTGGCAGGAAAAAAGGATGCGAAACTATTTATACTGGACCTGGATTATCAAGGATTCTTTCTGGTTCGTGCAGGTGGTGGCAACAAGGAATTCACGTGAACGCAACAACCGCCTTGAGAATATGTGCTGGCGTATTTGGCATCTTGCCCGCAAGAAGAAACAGGTCCCTTTTTCAACCCTACCACTTTCTCACAGTCACTAAGACATCTGCAAAGACAATTACCATAAAACAATTTCTCTGAAATTCCTGTACAAGTTGCTGGCAATCATTTTATCTGGATGACATGCAGATATACACAATACTTCCTTGCAGATAGCTTGGGATGACGCACAAAAACTTGTTAAACGCAGACTTGAGAGGGAAAAAGGTAGGAGCGATGCTGCTGATGATCTCTCTGAAATCTCAGAAGGCGAAAAGGAAAAAGGTGATCCCAGCCAACGAGATTCCATCACTGATAATATTGCAAGGATAAATTCTGATTCGAAGTTATGGTCTGATGAGGATAAATCAAGGCAACTTTACATTGTACTGATCAGGTAAATATCCTATTCACTAAATTGACATGCATTCAAGGACACAAAATTCATAAACATAAAATAGAAAATGCCATATTACCATTAAGGGAATAGAAATGGATTGAACAGGAAGCTATACAGTGGTATAAAATAGATTCAAAAATGAGGATGAACACAAAATCAGTTACTGCTTTTTCTGTTCTGTTCTCTTCTCTTCTCCTGCCTGATTACAATCCACTTGTCTGGTCTATATTCTTTACCTTTCAGGGAAAAAAAAAAAAAAAAATGCAAATACTTGAACAGAAAGTTTCACATTTTGATAGAACCTTACCTAAACAATCAAGCAGGAGAGAAAAAAAAACAAGAGAAGAAAAGAAAAGGAGCATGCAAATATTTTCATCATCAAAATTTTAACAGTGATAAAAAATTGAAACTTAACATGAATAACATTGTCAAACTTCACGACACTACATAACAATGAAGGAGTTTCAAGCAATGCTTACTGTTTATATGTAGTATTCATGGGTTGGTGCGTGGAGAACACATGGAACTTGGCCGAGATTCAGACACTGGTGGTCAGGTAGCAAAAACTAAGCAATTCCTTTGGTTACTTGCAAACTGAACTCTTAGTCTTGGATTCACTTCCCTAATTCTGTTATTGAAAAGTAACACAAGGATACAATACAAGAAGTCTAATAAAGAACAACCAGCTCTGATCACAGGAATTACCCTGTGAATATTGCAAATAGAATCAGTCAAGAGCAGTACGCAACATCATAACATAGGCATTGATCTTGTACATCTCATCTAACGCCCATTCATTCTGCATATGCTAGGTAAAATATGTCGTGGAACTTGCCAGAGCGCTAGCCAATACAAAGGGGGTATATCGAGTAGATCTTCTAACTCGACAAATCACAACCCCAGATGTCGACTACAGCTATGGTGAGCCAATTGAGATGTTGTGCTGCCCATCTGATGGATTTGGTAGCTGTGGTGCCTATATCGTCCGAATCCCATGTGGACCTCGAGAAAAGTAATACATTCACGCTAGAATGCCATATATTTGGATATTCGTCCTTTAAACTTATTTCACAAATTGTCAGTCAGTTTTCACCATTGCTGGTATAAGATTGCATCATCCTTTAAGAACATAAGTGCTGGGACTTAATCTGGATCATTTCCCCGCAGATATATTCCAAAGGAATCACTTTGGCCCTACATTCCAGAATTTGTTGATGGAGCCTTGGCCCATATTGTCAACATGGGAAAAGCTATAGGAGATCAGGTCAATGCTGGGAAACCAACATGGCCATATGTAATTCATGGGCACTATGCTGATGCCGGTGAAATAGCTGCACGGTTATCTGGAGTCCTAAATGTTCCAATGGTATTAACAGGGCATTCCTTAGGGAGGAACAAATTTGAACAGCTACTGAAACAAGGAAGACTCTCCAGGGAGGACATTAACACCACCTACAAAATACTAAGGAGAATTGAAGCTGAAGAATTGGGGTTGGATGCAGCAGAAATGGTAGTAACTAGCACAAGACAAGAAATCGAAGAGCAATGGGGTCTATATGACGGTTTTGACATCCAGCTGGAGAGGAAGCTAAGGGTCCGTAAACGCCGAGGAGTTAGCTGTCTTGGCCGATACATGCCCAGAATGGTGGTATGCACAATAACTCTCATGGATTCTAATTTTTAAAATGCAATTCTGACAAACATCATAATGAAGAAGATTCTGCACATTTAAAACATAGGAACTTGTATGAATCAGAACATCTAGCTATTCAACAGGAATTCCCTGATCATTGTTAATGTAAGTGGAACACCAAATTAGTGCAGAGTCTGCAGACCACCTTTCGAAGGTTGAGTGTTCTATGCAAAACATCCCTGCTATCGGAAACTTAAGTGTTCTATGCAAAACATCCATACCAAATTTTCTGTATTTCTTATCAGATCTTACTTCGAATTTTACTACTTAATGCAAACTCATTTGATGAGCATTAGGTGATACCACCGGGCATGGACTTCAGCAGCGTTACCACACAAGATATGTTAGAGGGTGAAGGTGATCTCAATACATTGATCGGAACTGACAGAAGTCCGAAAAGGCCAATACCTCAAATTTGGTCCGAGGTAGTGCCAAATATTTCCATCTACAATATTAAATACTACAGAAAATTGTTATAACTCAAAAAAAAAAAAAAAAAAACCTATTATTAGGTTTGACATAATTTCTTCTTTCAAAATCTCTACTTTCTATAGTTTTCATAGGACTGGGCCAGGTTCAATTGCACTAATAAAGAAAGTTAACATCTTGATTCTCCAGGGTAATGATTCTAGATATTGTTGAGTGCAGATAATGCGGTTTTTTACAAATCCCCACAAGCCCATGATACTGGCATTGTCTCGTCCAGATCCCAAAAAAAATGTGACCACCTTACTCAAGGCTTTTGGAGAATGTCAGCCCCTTCGGGAACTAGCCAATCTGGTAAAGCTGCACTAAACTGTATCCAACTACAGTAATAACTATTGGACTGTAGTTTGATACAAACAGCAGTCTATCTTTTTATTATAGGTGCTTATACTAGGGAACAGAGATGACATAGAAGAAATGTCCAATAGCAGCTCAATTGTCCTAACTACAGTACTTAAGCTGATTGATAAGTATGATTTGTATGGACAAGTGGCATATCCGAAGCATCATAAGCAACCTGAAGTTCCTCAGATATATCGTCTGGCAGCAAAAACTAAGGTACAGTCAACCGATTCTCTGCCCATTTTGCCCAAAGAAAACAACATCTAGTATTACTTACTATCACGGAAAGATGGTCGACTAAAACAACATTAAGTGGATAACAACCAACATATAGTAATTTCTAAAACCTAATCACTTCTTTGTGCAAATCAGAAAACGAAACTTAATACTTTCTAAGGTAAAACTATCTTTTTTGAAGGGAGTCTTCATCAATCCAGCTCTAGTGGAACCATTTGGTCTGACTCTTATTGAGGTAATTCCAGATTACATTCTCAAGCTAAAATGCATTAGAACCATTGCTATCACCTAAAGCATGTTATACAAACTCTATAACAAGTCCTTGTTCACAGGCAGCAGCATATGGTCTTCCAGTTGTCGCCACAAAAAATGGTGGGCCCGTGGATATCCTCAAGGTAAATATTAAGTCTCCGTTGAAATTAAATCCTTGAAACATAGATGCCTCGAGAAAAAAAGTGTCTCCATCCAATCAAATCACTTATGCTGACAGAAAATCAGAATTCTAACTTCGTAGCTCTTGTTCTATAGGACTTGGTAAGAGATTTACCCAAGACCACAACTAGAATTGATGTTATCTCACATTTCATAACAATAACATACAATAACCTCAGATAGTTTCAGCAACTAACTGATTTCATGAAAAATAATGATGAACTAATTCTTCCAGGCACTGAACAATGGCCTACTCATAGATCCACATGACCAGAAAGCCATCGCAGATGCTCTTTTAAAGCTTGTTGCTGACAAGAACCTCTGGCTTGAATGCCGGAAAAGTGGTCTAAAAAATATCCATCGCTTCTCATGGCCAGAACACTGCCATAATTACCTCTCACATATTGAGCACTGTCATAATCGTCATCCCATCAATCGTCTTGAGGTTGTACCGACTCCCGAAGAGCCTATGAGCGAATCTTTAAGGGGTGTTGAAGATCTTTCTCTAAGATTCTCTATTGACAAAGAATTCAAGGCCAATGGAGAATTTGATGCAGCTTCAAGACAGCAAGATCTTGCAGAAATTCTAACAAGAAAGGCTACTAGTAATGGCAAACCCATCGTTAACTACTGTCCAGGAAGGAGACAAGGGCTGTTTGTAGTGGCGACTGACTGTTACAACAATGGAACTGCCACAGAGACCTTACCCTCAATAATTACGAATATAATGCAAGCAAACCATCCAAGGTCCAGCCAGATAGGTTTAGTATTATTGACAGGTCTAACTTTATCAGAGGTAAGTGAAGCATTAAAAAGCTCCCATGTGAGATTAGAAGATTTTGATGCAATGGTTTGTAGCAGTGGTAGCGAAATTTACTATCCATGGAGGGACTTGTTCATAGATGAAGACTATGAAGCTCACATTGAGTACAGATGGCCAGGTGACAACGTGCAATCTATGGTGATGAGGCTTGCAAAGATAGAAAATGGGCCAGAGAATGATATTGAAGAATGCAAAAGTGCATCTAACTCTAGATGCTACTCATACTCAATTAGACAAGGATCCAAGGTACTTTGTCTGAACCATTCTCTGCAAACCTTGTTCTAGACCCCATATATGAGTACATCACATATGGCAGAGGATCAAATAATCGTTTCACCTACCCCTTTGCAGACTAGGAAAATTGATGACATAAGGCAGAGGTTACGCATGAGAGGATTTCGCTGCAGCCTTGTCTACACACATGCTGGAGCAAGGTTAAATGTGCTACCACTTTTTGCATCAAGAGCCCAGGCGCTGAGGTCTGTCCTCTTGTATACTAATCTATCCTTGGTATGATTCATTTAACCCTTTAGTTTCAGATAGACACTAAACTACTGCATCTGTTTTTGTGTCAACAGGTACCTATCTGTTAAGTGGGGTATTGATATTGCAAAAATGGTAGTATTTGTGGGAGAAAGAGGAGATACAGATTATGAGGATCTGCTTGTAGGTCTACACAAGACTGTGATCCTAAAAGCTTCAGTGGATTATGGAAGTGAGATGCTTCTCCATAGTGAAGACATTTTCAAAAGGGATGATGTGGTCCCTGAGGATGGCACCAACATAGTTGAAGTACAGGGATTTGAAACCCCAGACATCTCTTCAGCTCTAGAGAAAATAACTATATAATGTGTAGATAATAACTGCAAAGAAAGAAACCTATACATACCAACACGAATGCATACTATATACACTGCTGCATAATGCACTACAGATCAGAATAACCTAATATATGTAACATTTATATACTTCAATGTCCGTAGAAAACCTTGTATGTATTACCATCAAATAAAGCAGATCGGGAAATGAATGAGCAAAAACAAACGAACAGTCTCAAACACAATCCTCTGCATTTTAACATGTGCAGATCATCGGGTGCTTGAAACAAAATGCAAAACGAGAACAATCACTTTATCTTACACGTAAATCAGGGCTTCGTTTTTTACCTGGCTAGCTCATGACATCTTATCAGTTGCAAATATGCAAGAAAGCTATTGATGAAAGAGAAAGTGATAGTTATTCTAACAGTTATTTTGGGTGTTCTATACCAAAATTGAAAAGGAGATGAAAGAAATTTTGTTTACCACCCAATAATTGCCCCACAGTTTCAAGTAGCCTGTTCATTACTGTAGAACACCAACTTTCTACACTATGTCCAAATCAGATCTTCTCTAGGCCTCAACAGTATGACCCACTTCTACATTGTACTCCTCTTCACAAGCACATTTAACTGTTCGTGAGATTTCCTGGCAAATAGAAGAAGAGGGTTGGGCTCATCATAATGCACATCTAAAAAATGTCTTCACCATAACTCCAGCCAGGGTAGTCTAGCATGCACTGATTTAATGGTTTACCCGAAAATCTGCTGCTGAAGGTGGGCTTGTAACATTGATTTTATAGATATTTGACAAGTGTAACTACCTTCAATGCCTTAATTTGAAGCTGTAGCGACTGCAAATACTCAGCTTCCCCATCTCTGTCTGCTATAAGAGCTTGGCGTTGCTCATCCAATGTTTTGAGATCCAATTGTTGCAGTTCTGGCTGAAAATATATGTCCAAGAAAAAACCATTAGTGTTAGCCCCAGGCTGCCTACAGAACTCTATCCCTTTTATTCCATTTCAAGAATCAGAGAGCTACCTATCTGTCTAAAATATAGCACTTTTAGCAACAAAAACAATCAGTTGTAGACATCAATTTTCTAGCCAGAGCACTGATTCCAAGCCTTTTTCACAAACACAGAAACACCTAACCCAGTAACAGCTGCTAATGAGCTATTTTAACCGAAAGCTGTTTTAAAAAATGCCACATTTTGACTTGATAAATTTGGAGTGCAGCAAAGAGAAACAGTCTGTAACAACATCTCAAAAGTCACAAGAGATCAATAGCCAGAAAAAGTTATACACTCTAACTGACCTCTAAGTGTTCTATCTTGGCCTTCACTAGCTCCATGGATTTATTTATCTGCAGAAACAAATTAGTTTATATTTAGAGAAATGATTATGGTTTGCGTAAACAGTACTCTAATCAACCCATGATACAGGGACAGACATCTCAACTTAACATTTTGCACAATAACAAGTAATTATTTAACCTGTAAGCATGGGAAACAAAAGGATCTCAGTAACTCCATATTCTACTTATCACAACCACCAAATTACAAATGGAATAAAATGCATTATAAGAAGTAATATGTACCAAGTGGAAAAAAAAGTATGAAACAAATGTTTACAGATTCAGATAATTTCACCTTGCTGTTCTCCATAACAAGATGCCGTTTCATCAGTGAAATCTCATCGAATTTAGCTTTTGCAGCATCCAATTTCAAGGTTATGCTGTTCATTGAGTTCAGCTGAGACTCTACAGATCACTAACATCTCATTATTGCGCATAGGAAGAAATTCTTCATTATGCAGAGATAAACCATGCTTTACGTTATTCAATGAAAACATCTTCATTATTCAGAGAAAAAATCTTGAAGGAGGTACAACACAACACCCCATCAGTCCCAGAGGTAAAATTTAGATTAAATATATAACTAACAGGTTGAAAGGTAACTTCTCTTTTCTTTGTTCCCACCTCCTTTCTCACTCTAATAACTGCTCTACCACATCCCATGTCTAATAGCAAAATTTTAGAGGAAATTCATGTTGCATTCCTAAAATTATGTTAACTACTAACATATAGTTTCCTGGAGATATTCCCATTTGAAGGTAAGTGCTTATATATCTCCTATGATTACCAGAATTTAGACAATTTTCTAAGAATTCCTTCAGGAAAACAATTCAACTAAATCCAAGCTTTCTGCCTTAAAACAAAAAGGAGTAGCGTGTTTTAATCATATGACTTCATAGTTGATACTAATCCTACTTATGTATTCAGTTCCTCAAGTCAAAGTTAGAGAGAGAGAGAGCACATCATTATGAAAACATAATTTACGCACTAGTCTACCTTCAGTAACACAAATCTTGTGGCACCCTTTGTCTTCAACCTGCTTAGTTCAGTTAAACAAATTGTCACTACTCTTGGAACCAAACAGCACCCATTGGCATCAAGGCAATGGACAACTAGAAATTTGAACATTAAATCAGCAAGCAATGGTGGTATAACAAAGACCAGTTGCTTCTCACTTTATAAGCATTTCTCTTACATGCATGTATTTCGCTCTGGAAGGCCAAAATCGGGAAATAGAAAATCCAGTTGAATGTCTGTCTTAAGGTCATAGCCATCCAAATTTAGATAATTCTTAAGCAGATACTTTCTATGTGCTAGACTGAACTTTACAATTTATACTTTCTGGTAGATGGGCATGCACATATTGCTTACTTCCTCCGTCCCAACTTCTTTTCAATTTTGAATTGACTGAAAGGAATCACATTTTTCTGAAAGCAAAACTATTACCTGGTGAACATTACACGTTCATAATGTATGGATTCTACACCCAGTAAGAAATTCTAATGCTCATAACTGTAGCAAGACAGTGTAACCAATCATGTCCTCTAAAAAAAGTTCAAGAATATAATGAAATCTATGGGAAAAAATTGAGGTCATATAGTTGGAACACCACTACAATAGAGGCACGCTGTCATTGAAAGCTGGCTTTACATAGATAGCTATTGATCAGTTGAATTACTGCAGTTCAAATAACCATAGTAAAATAAAAACATGAATATGGTAGGTTTTCTCTAATACCAGGCCGTTGTCCGTTGTAAAGGAGGTACGCTTATGAGCATTAACCCAATCCTACAAAGGAAAACCCTCATTACGAAAACTGAACAATGAATCCAGCATGCTCAACTGGCATGGCAAATTAAAATGTACCAAACCTGCTGATTTTGTAGTTCAAGTGCAATATCCTCAGCTACGTTTGCGTAATATGAGCTGCAACCAATATTTAACATAATCTATTATCACAATGAAAATCTATATATCTTTTATTATTCAGATTACCTTTTCTCATTCAACTTTGCTGACAGGGTGGCTCTTTCTTGTTGCATAATGTCCAGTGTCTGGAAGCATGGGAACCGTAGGAAAAGAAACCATTTAGTTTTTGTATTAGAGATGGGTTCTTTCTTTCTTAACACATCCAGTGCCATTCCAGAGGCTGAAATGGTGAACTAACCAAAAATAGAGGATCCATTTTTCCGTATTTCTTTTGCTTATGTAGAGCAACAACAACTAAGCCTTTATATAGAGCAAAAAGAAAATATTAAATGATATGATAGTCCCCCTGTTCTGAATCATATTTTTACACAAGTGAGGCAGATTACTTTGCTGCACAAGAAATGCGCTTACTTTGCACCAGAAACTACTATCTGTCATACATTGCAACCACAAGCTCTACTAATGTTCTTCCAATTATTTAAACTCATAACCTCTTCACTTCATCAACAGGAGGGTGGATAGGGGTGATTCCTCACAAGGGAGATAAGAGAAGATTCAAAATCACTTAAAACACTTTAACAGCTGTAAGTATCAAGTGAAAAGAGATTACTAACCTGGCTGAGGTTATAGGAATCCAATTCCAATGAAGCTCTTTTTCGCTGTTTCTCCAATATATGGGAACAGATTAGTCCCTTAGACGTCATCATGCTGTCAGATTCCTCTTTCACTCTCTTTGTTTCATCTTTAACTGCATTAAGCGATATTTGCAAAATTACTTTGAAATTGAAAGAAATCAGAAGTTCATAAATACTAATAAAATAAGTTTCAAGAATAACAGATATTGATATTTTATGAAAATAACCATTTCAGAAGTATATGGTTGTGGTTGCAGAGACATTTTCAAGTAACAAATCAACTCAAAACACACTTTTCTAACAGCTGATTTTGGAACAGAAGGAATAATAATTTCACACTCCAGATAAGAGGGAAATAATAGGACTTCAATACAAACTAAACATGCGATGACTATATATATTCGTTGATTAAAGCGTATGCAGATATGTATCCCGGATTGTCACGATTGTCTGGAGCATGAATAGCCACCTATTGATTACCTTCCAAGTTTCTGCTTTGCACACTTGGTTTTGGCTAGTGTAGTTTACATCTACATTTTCTTCTCTCTCATAATTCAATCTAACTAAACAAATTTTGATTGTGATGCCCCCAGATCAGAAGACAAATAGTTCACTTCAACCAGAAATCAAAGGCAAATAAGAAGCCAAACTATCAACAATAATATTTAGGACTGAACACTTCAATGAAAAAATTAATTACTCAAAAACTCTCCAGGTTTTGTGCTGAGATAGGCTATTACAACTTAAATTTCATTTCTCGGACAAACTAGAAACTTCAAAACTTCATCCTAGTTATACAAGTAATATCGTAAACTCCCTATGATATATCAATACCAAAATTGCTAAACAAACTGATTACCAGAATACATCAATAGTAAAAACTAGAACTGCAACTTTCATAATGCATTCAGAATTTAGAACAAAATATGAAATTACATAATAATCAGAGAAATAAATAAAGATCAAGAAAATTACCAAAAAGGAGGTCTTCTTCCAGATTCTGAACAGTAGTAAGTAGCATTTGCTCTTCTACAGATATCTTCGCAGCTTGATCCTCCACCTCTGCAATTGCAATTAAATTTAGTATACGTAAAAGTTTCGAATTCAAAGGCTCGAGCACGCAAAAGAAACTATATGTGCGCAGAAAAATGAGACATAAAGCCACAATTCAACAATATGACATTACCGCTCATTTGAGTGCGAAGAGTCCTCATATGCTGCAAGTACTCCTCCATATTTACTCGACGTCAGCTGCACTCGTACACAAGCAAAAGAAAGGTTGATAACACAAAAATTTCCCCGGTAATTCCGAATGGAATTTGAAACGTTTGTTAACAGCTGAGACTTAAAACGATCGGAAGCCAACAGATTTACCTGAGAAATGGCGCTGAGCTTTTCGAATTATGAAGGCAAATGTAATACCCGGAAAAAGCGCGATCGTGTGAGATTACTTTAGGATTGATATATATTTTTTTTTTTCAAAAAAGAAAATTATGCATGTTTGGTTGTATAGTTACAGAAGAATATAGAATTTATATACTGGATTGCTATTTGCATCATGAATTTGCTATTTGTATCACAAAAAAAAATAAAAATAATAATAAAATGACCACAATGCCCTTATGGTGAAACTTTTGAAAAAAATACTAAGTGGGGGACAAAAACGCACAAAAAATGCGTTTTTGTCATGCTGATAAACGCATGAAAAAAACGTTTTGTACATGTAAAAACTAAAGAAGATCGCGTTTATAATGGCATAAAACGCAAAAACGGCACGTTTTTAACAGTACTAACGCCGAAAATTTGCGTTTTTAGATCGAATTAAACGCAAATTATTTGCGTTTTCACCATGGACGAAACGCAAAAATCGGGCGTTTCGTCCATGGTTCGCTCGCTGAAAGGGTGCGTTTCCGGCCAGAAATTCGGATAAAAGCCCACAAATTGGCAGCCGAACCATTTGCCCTATTTTTCTCCAAAATTCACACCAAAAACGCAAATTTGCTTAGATTTTGTCAGCCAAAAACGCAAATCATGGACGGAGGAGATGGCGAACAACCACGAAGGCACGGAGCGGGCAAAGGTCCACTGATTAACCGGGTAAAAATCTATATGAATATGAGTTTTTCTGCAATTTTTTACGTTTATATTGCGTTTATTTTGTTAGAAATCGTTGTTTATGTGAGTTTAGATATGTAGAAACGCTAATTGGTATGAATTAGGTGGATTTTTGCCGCCGGAATAGCCGGCGGCCGGCGTTTTGAGATCTAAAAACGCAATCGGCCGGCGTTTTTAGATCTCAAAACGCCATCGGCCGGCGTTTTGAGATCTCAAACCGCCGACCGCCGGCGTTTTGAGATCTCAAACCGCCGACCGCCGGTCGTTTTGAGAGACTCAAAACGCAACCGGACCGCGTTTTGAGATTTCAAAACGCGGTCCGATTGCGTTTTGAGTCTCAAAACGCGGTTGGATTGCGTTTTGAGATCTCAAAACGCAGTCCAAATGCGTTTTGGAAGACGCAAAACGCAGTTGGTCGGCGTTTTGAGTAAAAACGCCGTCCAACTGCGTTTTGCGTTTTATTTATTTATCTATTTATTTATTGCCTCGTTTTATTTATTTATCTATTTATTTATGCAATTATTCGTTTATTTATTTAGGGTGGCGCTAAGTTATTGCCACGAGGCGAGAGGCCGGCTCCCACAGCTTCTGCTAGGAGGCAGAAGGTTCCAGTTGTTAGGGGTGGTGGTAGACGAGGAGGTGGAGGTAGACGGGGAGGCGGGATCGTTATATCCGAGGGAGGACGGGGAGGTCGTGACTCCTCATTTCAGTTGAGGGATGAGTATTACGATACTACTGATTCCGATGACACTGATTCGAGCGAGGGGGAGCAGTTTGGCCACGATGATGAGTCTGGGCATCCCCATGAGCAGTCACAGCAGGGGGACGCTAGTGGGAGTGGACGTCCACTAGAGGACCAGGGTGAGGGGTTTACCTACGGAGGTGACCCTTCTCACCCACATGCTGAGCGGACGATCCGGTATAGGAATCCGGACCACGGACAGTTCGAGGAGGTGGATCCTTCTGCAGGTACGCGTTTTAATTTAATTGTATTATTATTTCTAATAAATAATTGATTTATTTTAGTTGTTCATATTATGAGAATTTGGTATTGATTGACTTATATTAAAATTGTGCACTTTTTCTTTACTTATGTATGTTTTTCTTTATTTTTTTTAATTATGTGTACTTATTTTTAATTAGCTTTATTTAATTACGTGTTTTTTTTACGTTTTACAATTAATTTACTTATATATTTTTATATGTATATATTGTCGATATAGCTCCCCCTAGGAAGCGCCCGCGGGATGATCGTAGTTGGATAGTTACAGGGCCCATTGAGGGGGGCCCTATAGATGATAGCCTTATCCCCAGCTTTTTAGGGCACGTGGTATCTAGATATTGGCAGGAGGGGGTGCCTACTAGATACCACATTAGAGTCCACAATAGAGGTAGCTCGTACGACCTTTTTGAGAGGTGGATCGGCTCGATGACGGTCGAGGGTGCGCAGATATTGAGCGGGACAGGCCTTGGACACCTGCCCCGTATTATGCACCGGAGCATTGATGAGCCTCTCATCAATGCATTTTTGGAGAGGTGGCAGCCGGATACGAATTCGTTCCACCTCCCCTTCGGCGAGATGACCATCCTCCTACACGATGTGTGGGAGATTTTGAGGATTCCGGTCGATGGTCGACTCATCACCGAGGTGACACCGTCGTCTACCGTACTGTCATGGTCGAGGGGTTTGCTAGAGATTCCTCCTGAGGAGCGGATAGAGGGGGATCTGTACAGGAATGGCGGGTTTTCTACGCAGCGGGTGATCGAGCGGTGTATGGCGCGGCGGAGGGATGATTCGGACGTTGCTGTGTTAGTATGGAGCCTTATTGGGACTTGTCTGTTTACAGACAAAAGTTCCAATAAGTTTATGCCAGCCCCTGTTGTACAGGTTAGGCATGGGCTGGATCAGATTGGCCAGGAGGCTTGGGGTACCGCGACACTCGCGTACTTGTATTACCATCTAGGGTGCGCGAGTCGTCATGGGAGTGCTGCGGTTGCTGGATGCATGACTCTACTACAGTCATGGATCTACGAGCACTTTCCGGATTTCAGACCCCACCCTCGGCCCCTACCATTGCACGCCGCTCAGCCACGTGCAGCGAGATGGGCCATCGACCACCACGCTACCACAGAGCAGCGCTTGGCCGCCATACGACATGCGCTGGACGAGATGACAGCCGACATGGTTAGTAAATAGTTATAAATGTCTTCTTCAAATATATTTTGATTTAAATTATTTTATATAAATTATTATTCATAATCTTTAACTACGTTTCAAAGGTTACTTGGATGCCTTACGGACGGGACGCCGTTTCGCGGACGCCGAGGACCCTGTACCGTGGACTTATTGCGTACAGGGACTACATCGAGCCGTACATGCCAGACCGATGCGTCCGCCAGATTGGGTATGTACAGTGGATTCCCTCGCGCTTCATCCGTCCGGGCCGGGACACCTACCGCGGATACTCAGGGAGATCATACGTGGTCCGACACGCCGTCGAGTATGCAGAGTCTGCGTGGGAGGAGTTCGGCACGGCTTCCATGGGTATTTCCCTAGCTGGCCGCCAGCGGACAGGTGGCGCTGTTCCTCGGAGTGCTGCGGTCGACGGCTACTTAGATTGGTTTCGTCCCCGATCACGTCCGCGCGTGCTTCCCCCGGATCCCCATGCTGCTATCGAGCCACCTCGACCACGTCGCGCGGCCTCAGAGTTTGTAAGTATTCATATTAATTAATGTAATATAGTTTATATGTTAAATTATGTTCAGAGGAATCTAATATATTGTTTATATGTTTGCAGTGGATGGGTCAGTATGGAGCGCTACATCATGCATTATTAGATGTAGTGCGGGAGAGCGTTCCTGATTTGTACGATCAGTTCGCACCTCGTACTGCAGAGCTAGAGGATGAGTTCGAGCGTTCCATATGATCTTTGGATTGGACTATTTTTGTATACATTTTCTGAATATTGTATTATTATTACGCTGATTATATTTTATTGTCTTCTTCATATATATGTTGTATTTTGTTACGTATATTTCTTCAAAACCCAAAATAAGTGGTGGTAGGCACAAGATAATAATAATAAAACATATGTCACATGGCAATAAACGTCCTAGCCGGTTACTGTGAAATGAAAAAGAAGAAAAAATGGGGATACTGTGAAACAGATGCAGCATTAACTATGGAGTAGATTTGCTTATCAATGCATTAATATCCATCAATCAGAATAGACTCCTTTCAATAGACTCCTTACAATGTACATCCTAGCCATCACGTAGTGCATTCCAAGCATTAAATCTAGCTTCTAAATTTTGTGGCCACTCACCTACACTTTCAGCATGACGCTGATGGTGCCAAACGAAGCTCAGCGGCGGGATAGGGCAGTCATCGACCACATCTACGCGTACATAATGATTCCCATTCACAAGGGCAAGCGCTATAACCCTTTCCGGTTGGGTGTCGCCAGTCGAGCAATACAAAGGTAGTACAGAATAATTTCCATCTGAACGAGTACGATCAAACTGTATTACCAGTGCATTCGCATAAGTGGCGAGAGGGAACAAATCCGTAGGTGTAGCCATCCAATGCTGCTCACCACAATCAGTGCCTTCGAAATTTAGTCGCCTAAGTACCATGGCCACAAAATCTCCATCGGCCGGACGCAACTCTAATGCTTCGAATACACCTCTATACCTGTCCGGGTGGCTCGTAATCTCTCCACTCAATGACCTGCGAGCTAACCTCCAATATTTCTCGTGGCCAAAAAGGTACGTAGAAATTACTCGGAACCCACAATGGCCATCCCCATTTACATCTGACCACCCTGTACAATAAGGCTGAAAAAATGCTGGCACACACTGAATGTCTCCACCAGACCCTGTTAAGTAATTACGTTACAGTAAATAAACAAACCTTCAACATGTAATCTATTCACAATCACACTAAAATAAAGGACTTATTTACCTGTCCTAAATGGAGATCCACCATCAAAACCTGTATGAATGCGGTGTGATCTACCGGTTGATCGACCTGATGACCCTGAACGGCACCTGCCACGCCGGCCACGTGTAGCTCTTTCGCGTGAGCTCCACTCGCGCATAACAGAATGATGTAATATATTTGGTGGTCGCCCCCTTTGGGGTCCCGATGTACCTGGCTCTCCAACACTGGCCATGTCAGGGTACATCTGCTCTACGTACGCCCTATTCAACAGCCGGGCCAAAAAAGACGGACTGGTAGATACGGTGGGGACTACTTCCTCGTTGAAATACCTTAACAAACATATATATCAACTCCAAATATTTCTTCAAAACAAAAAAAATTGTCAATTCAATTGCATAATATTAAATGTCATAATTGAAATTCGCACCTGATGTCCTCATCAATGTAATTCGCATCCCCATGTGATGGCACAATGGTCAGCCTCTTCCAAAACTCATGCACGTGTGGAAGTAAGGGATATTCAGGCAATGACTGTGCCTTGAATATGTCACACGCACAGGGAATACCACGTGTCACCTTGGGCACACATCCACATCGCTCGAGTACAAGGCCTGCCAACTTATTCTTTCGTCGAACTTCTTTCCTAACCAACTTCAGACAATGGTGTGACACGTACTTGTTCAAATAACAGTATGGATATCCCTGCATACTTGTTTGAGTCGTGGAGATGGAAGCCTCAAGGGAGCCTCTATAATAATGTCAATTAAAAATAAAATTAATCGAAATATCTAAATAAATATTAGCATACCAACAAATTAAATTCAAAGATATTAAACAACATCAGCTATAAACAATTAAATAAGAAAACTAACCCGATGTGAGGGTACAAGTGGCTGAGGTGAGAGTCAATCTTTGTGAACAAAGTGTCAAGGGAATTGGTGGAAGAATTAAGCCAATCTTTCATAGCAGCATGCGAAGCCTCTACTCTGTTAGTGGAAGTATTACCAAAGTGGAGAAATTGATTGGTCCAGGCTCGAACAAATTTCTCCTTGTGAATGAGCCATGTAGTCTCTAGATATTCAACAGCCAACGGCTCAAGGAGAGTGTACTTAACCTTGAAATTCTGCAATATACGATTAAATTCCTCTACTGTCGGAGCCTTAATGATTTTCTTCCACCAGTTGTCATGAATATCACATGCTAAATTTTTGTTCCTCCTCCCAACATTTTTTTCCAACCACGCGTTCACATCACGCCCAATATGCCACAAACATAACAAGTGATGTGAAGCGGGAAAATGATCCTTAATCGGCTGTAACAAGCCCAACTCCCTATCTGTCACAATCACACTAGGTGACAAACTAGCCGGCAGCAAAAATCTCAAGTTCCTCATAACCCAGTCATATGTATCCTGTTTCTCATTCCTGACAATAGCAAATGCAATATTGAAATTCTTATTTGTAGGAGTCATACCTACCATCTCGACGACAGGCATTTGGTACTTGTTCGTCTTGTAGGTAGAATCAATCCCAACCACCCAATACCATCTGTTGAACATCTGAATTGATGTTGGATGTGCAAAGAACACATGTGTGATCTCATCAGTGTTCGCATCCTTCAGAATCTTCAGATAGTACTGCTTCTCCTCAGCCAAATGAATAAATTGCTGCCCAATATTCCTACCTTCCAATCCGGCGGTCTTCATCTCTCCTTTCAAATTGTACACAGACTTGATTGGTACCTGGGAATCGGGAAACTGTTTATTAACAGCTTCCCAAACACACTTTGGCTTTACATTCGAACGCAGCATAAATTCAGCAACAGCCTTTGAATCCTTTGTAAAATGGCTCAACTGTCTGTGACCATATGGATGCATTATACCTGTAAATCACATGTAATTATAACAACAATTAATACATACAACACATCAATCAACTTAATTAATATTATGCGCAAATAATGAAATACCAGTGTGATTGTGAGTTGACGCTGCTCCTGGGTTTGTATAAACCTTGTGCCGTCCTAAATCAATCCGCTTACAAGTCAACCTAAAGGGGCAATTAGTGCCGCTCCTTCTTGTATTCTTCCGTCTAGTTGGGAGAGGGGCTTTGGCAGGATCTCTCCATCGCTTGCACGAGAAGTAGTACGTCGCAAATCCTTGGTTACCTCCCCTCTTTGTAATCACAAACTTCAGCCTCTTAGCTATTTTCTGGCAATATTTCAAAGCCTTGCCAATAGTTCGAAACTCTCTGTCAATCTTGAAATATCCACTCAAATCTGCGCCAGGTTCAAGTTCCACCGGCTCCCCATGAGTATTATCCGCCTCATTGTCATTTACATCCTCATCTTCATCGTCATCCTCCTCTTCGTTCTCCGCCTCCTCATCATCATCATACAACTCATCCTCATCGTAATCATCATTGTCAGCCTGTAGATGAATACACAGATTAATTAAAATTACAGCACAGTTATGATTCTTCCAATCAAAAAAACGCAACAATTTAAAGTTTTTTAATGCATGAAACGCAACATTTTTGCGTTTTTGCAGCTAAAAACGCTACAAATGTGCGTTTTTATCTGCAAAAACGTAATAAGGGTGCGTTTCGTACATAAAAAAACGCAACCAGATGTGGTTTTCAGCAACCTAAAACGCAAAACTTTTTATATAATGCATGTCAAAAACGCAGATCTTTTCATATAATTCATGTCAAAAACGCAACACTTTTTATATAATGCATGTCAAAAACGCAACACTTTTTATATAATGCATGTCAAAAACGCAACACTTTTTATATAATGCATGTCGGAAACACTAAAAAGCCACTTTTTCTACACTCAGAAACGCTAAAAAGGGACGTTTGACCGATTCATAAACGTTATTTTAGCGTGTTTCGACATACAATATTTTTAAAAAAACTTATATAACTATAAGGTACGGAAACTTACCATATCGTGATGATTCGCGTGCTAAATATTCTTTCGCCGTCAACTGAATGATCCAACAATGTTTTTAAGTTAAGAATTTATCTGGATTTGATTTTATGGTAGTTGTTGTGTATGAATTTTTCAGCCAATTCACATGAATGTATGTAAACGTTTTTTAACTTCTGTACATGTCATAAACGCAACATTTTAACGAGCGAACCATGGTGGAAACTTCAAATTTTGACGTTTATTGTGTAAAAAACGCAATATTTTAACGAGCGAACCATGGTGGAAACATCACATTTTTGCGTTTTTTATATGCAATAACGCAGACATTTGGCGTTTTTCATATACAAAAAACGCACCCGATTTGCGTTTTTTACATATAAAAACGCAATTTTGGATAAATGTTGTATGTCCAAAACGTTTTTTCATTGCGTTTTTTTGAGATTAAAACGCAATTTTCACCCCTTTTTCACATAAAATCTGTCAATTTTTTAGTTTTTTTGTTCTTAAGGGCATTTGGGTCATTTTATTAATATTTTTATTTTTTTTTGTGATACAAATAGCAAATTCATGATACAAATAGCAAGTCCCTTGTGGGGAATCTTGGATTTTAGGAGATTATTGGCCTAAATGTTTATAAAAGAATTCTTTGAGGGCAGAAGTGAGTGTACCAATAAATATAGGGGCTAAAGTGTAATAATGAGTAATCTTTTTGGATACTAGTATTAGTTAATTGTTTCATAAGTGCAACAGCTCGTCGGAGTCGGAGCAAAGCAGAAATGGTGGTCCCATGGAGAAGGGATAGGCGGCGGCGGCAGCAGCAGCAGCAGCGTCGACGTCTCATCGGCGGCGGCTTCACGGTGCCCAGAAGACTTATCTTCCGATGGCTTCTAATTGGTCTTGCATTCTTCGCCATATTACCTCCCATTTTCTTCCATTTCAAGCTCAGACGATTTCAGCAGGCTTGTTCATCTCAATCAGCGTCTTCATTTATTTATTTATTTATTTTTATATAAATACACATTTTCATGTAATTTTCAACTCGTTAGATTGATTTACTGTCTTCATTTATAAGTTTTGGCTATAGTTATGTGATTCTTTTAAATTTTATTTGGTATTGGGACCATGGGAATTGAACAATATGGGAACAAATTGATCTAGAAGATAAAGATTAGAGTAATGACATCCAGTAAAAAAAACGGATTCTCTTAGTGATTACATGGCTTATGAATTACGATCAGAGCTACTCGGTTGATGCTATTTTAGAACCTAAAACATAGATTTACATTTTCATCGTGTTTATTACTAAAATTAAATAGTTTTCCCAAAAGAAACAGGATATCAGCATTCAGTGAGTTTTTTTAGGTGATGAAAATGACACAATTCAAGATGGCACGATGTGATCCAACAGCCTCATCCCAACAGTGGAATGAAGGCTCTGTTGTTGTTTTTGTAAAAGGGAATAATATGCTATTTTTTAGGATCATTCATTCATTGTTCGGTTACCGGTGCATATCTTGGTATACAACACCAAAATGTGATCCTTCCTTTTTTCAAATTTTTGGGTGGCTAGTTGTCAAGCAGGCTGAGATTTGGAGCCTGTGGTCTCATTCATCATGGAATAAACCTGGTGGTTGAGACAATGCTCCACATCCAAAAAATTACTTTTACTGGCTGTAGAGTAGAAGATTCAATCTTGAGCTTTAAAGCTTGATCATTTCATGTGAAAATTTATGATATGTTATAAATTTCTTATTCTGCTGTTTGAAAACGGTCAGATCCACAGATTTACTTGATTCTCTTTTGTGCAGATGCAATTGCAAAAATGCAGTTGGCTTAAAAATGCTCCTCTTGTATGTGCTCATGGTGGTGACTCCTCCAAAGCCTTCCCTAATACAGTAAGCATAACCTCATTGTGAGCAAACATCCTATGCAAGATTTTGACAAACCAGTTCTCTTATATTCCTGAGGCCAATTTTTATGGCCTGTCAGAATCATCATAAGAATTAGCACCAAAATAAAACTGATCAAAATTCCAATCTGATTTGAGTATTAGGTATGATTGGAATTCCCTGAGTGAAGAGAAGGAGAGTAAAAGGATATGGAAGTGGTCAAGACTCTGCTTTTAAGGAAGTTAAAATTGTCATTTTGTAAAATGGCTTAACAATCTTAATATTTCTATTTGGTGTGTGGAATAAATGGAAGAATCCGAGTGAAGGGAAGGGGAAAAACAAAGGATGGATTCCATTCCATTTAGGAGATATACTATGTCTAATCCTTCGCAAAAGGCAGAAGGAAAAAATTACCATTTGGCAAAAGCAAGGCTACAAGGTGAAGACTCTCTTGGCCTTCTAATTCTTTAAGGGATTTATATAAAAGATTTGCAATATAACTAGGAAGACGTCGTAAATACCATACATGGGTTATTGGCTCTATGACAAAAAATGTTTAGTGACTTTTGAATTCTGGAACCAACTTTAATATTTTTGGATGGGCGCTCGTAAACATAACTGTGATTTCTTTTATAACTTTACATAGCTTAGCGAGATAAGTTCCAGTACGTTTCCTCAACTAACTTTCCCTTTTGACTTGATTATATGTTTTGGAGAAGTAATCTTCCTTTTCCTATTCTCCCAAGGTGGCCAGTTAGAACTTAGTATCTTCTTGAAAATCCTGGAAAATGATTTCGGAAAGCAATGAGTCCTTTGAGGTTGAAGTGTTTATAACAATGTGAACTTCTCCTAACTGTCGATTTATGAGGCCATTTCCTATTTTACAGAACTGAAAATGTCATTCAGATTAAAATATTTTTAACTTTCGTAAGAGTTTAATTAACAAAAAGTTAAGTACATTTAAACTGAAAACCAAGCACACTTGCTTGGTTGAAGGGTTTGGAAGGAAGGGAATGGGAATGGGATGATATGTAGTTACTTAGTTGGAGGGTATAGGATTGTGTTTTGTTGCATCCATATCTTAAAAGTTAGGAACGAATCATTCTCAAGAAACATCCATAAACTTTACCTCTATACACGCATAACATAATTGTATTCCTGTCAGGCTTCTCTCTTTGGGGTAATGAGAATGAACCGTGAAGGTTTTCCTTTTCATTCCTGACATATCTGAAATCATTAATCAGAAAAATCAGAATATAAGGTCTTGAAATAAATGGATTGCATTAAGAGAAAAGTTCTGTGGTGGTTCTACTATTAGAATTAGAATTTGGAAAAGTTAGGGTACGAGAAAGATATATATGTATTACAAAAATGTAATACACGAAGATATGCATAAATTAGGATCCAAAGAAACCTTAGCTTCCGTTTCTTTTCTAGTTTCCTTTCTATTTTTTTGATTATCAGCTTTTATCTTCCACCAGATGGATGCATATCGAGTTGCTCTTCTTTCACAAGTTGATTGCATTGAAATTGATGTCTCTCGTTCTTTTGATGGGCGACTTTTTGCTCTTCATGACAGGTAGATTATACAGTTTTCACTCTATGCTGGTTTAACAATGTTTCTCATTTTCTCATTTTGTTGTTCTCACACTGCATTGTTTGAGAACTGATATGATATATTTTTTAAATGTTGAGACAATATTGTACACTTTTTAGGATGCTGTATTGATTTCTTTATTATGTTATTATGAATGCACTAATGCTGCACCGAAGTGGTGTGACCTTTCTGAAGTAGAAAGGAAAAGAGGATAACACACAAAACATTTTCTCTTATTATCTCTTCATAATTTTCCCTTTGGATTGCTTAGAAGGCAAATGCACTTGCATGTTGTTTCCTCTTTGATTTTAGATTGTTTATATATTTCATTTTTTTTCACTAGAGAAACATAGGAAAGCTGCAGAGCTGTAGAGGTTGCATTCCTTGACTATGGAGAGACAAATCCTTGACATGAGAAAACACAGCAATATTATGCTGATGCAATATGTAACTATTTAATTTCGTTCCACATGTAAAAAAGATAAGAAGACTCATGGGTGAATTTTTTTCATATAACTTAACAGTAACACTGAGAATTAATGTGTATGGTTTGACTTCTACAAGTATAAGTCAATCACTTAACTGTATCGAGAGTTGACTTTCACCATTACAGACAGGGATTTGCAGCGAATTTTGGGGAACAGTACATCTAGAGTTGGCTACTTGAGGACAAAAGAGGTGACATTTTATTTATGAACCCTTAGCATTTTTTATCATCAATCAGAAGCATGATTCTGGATTTCTTAACTTTTATTTTCTGCCACAATATTCTTTATTGTGGACATCTCCTAGAACATGATTTATTAATTTGGAAGAAATTGTTGTTCAGGTAATAACACCGAGGATAACTGTTAAAAGTTTTAAAGTAATTGGTTTTATATAACGACGAATTTTCTATGCCCTTTTGAACTTGTGGATAGCTTTTCAGTTTATTATTTCATGTTGAAAGTTCAGATAGAAGAACTGAATGCCAACCATCATCTTGAATCGAAGTTTCATGATCTATCCATTTCTTCTGTTGAAGATGCATTGAAGGTACGAAATCCTTGCTCATGATACCACTCTCTTTCTGTGTTCTTTTTGGGGCTGTGAAACCAAGAAAATGGTTTCATGAGATTAGTTTCTGTTTTGGATATATTTGTACAAAGAAGTAAAGACACTTCAATGATTCCAAACTGAAGATATCAGGCTATTGATATGTCATTTGAGTTTATGTCTTACATAAGAGTCATGTACTATCAAACTAAGCTTCATATTTTATGAATTCCAGTTGGTTTCAGGCTCAGTTCGGCAAGTTATTTTGGATGCAAAAGTTGGTCCTCCATCATTTGAAAAATCACTTGCCAAGGATATTATTTCTGCTGTAAGTTTGAAAAATCACTTTTCAAACTACTTGATAGTTCTGAAAGTTTGTGATCATTGCTTTTACTCAAGTAATAGTTTGTTTTCTTCAAAACCTTATCGACTATCATTTTTGAATTGCTGCAGTCTCCATTTCACTTCAAAGTATGCTTGCATATGTGAGATTCAATTGAAAATGTTTTGGACTTCTCGTTGTTCCTTTATATCTTTTACAAGTTAATTTCCTCTGCTCGGTTAAGAACTAAAGCAAAGTCTATTTGATGCTGCAAGTAGTCTGAGATATATGTTTCCCTTCCTAGGGACAGGAGACATGCAGCAATTTCTTGCATGGTTTTAGCAACTAAAATTGTGTCTCTCCAAACCCATATAATTTATTTGTTGTTTAATATTAGGTCTGCTACTGTGCAGGTGGAAAAGACGAAGTGTAAAAATTGTCTTGTATGGGCCAAAAGTGACAGTCTAGTGAGGGACATAATGAAGGAATCTGCAGATGTTGTGGTAATAGCTGGTTCAGCTTCTTTAGTCATTTGTTTTTTCTTAGTTGTAACCACTGTTAGATCTCCCTTTATCTTAATTAACAGAGTTTTGAGCATGTTTCTGTTGGATGATTAGTTTATGTTACACTTGTTGCTGTAGGTCGGCTATATTGTCATGATGGATCCAGCAACAGGAACTAGAACAAACTTACTGAGAATGAGAGGCGCTGAAGTAGTTGGCGTTTACCACCCTTTGGTTGATGAGAAGCTTGTCAAAATTGTGCACAGGTTAGGTTATGAGTACACAATTTCGCATTAAATCCTCCAAATTTTTCTGTGTTTGAGAATTGCTATGCCAGCTAGTCAGAATTCGATATTTTTGTCATGACGATTATTATTTGCTCTTTTTCTTTGATAATACGATGCCCTGATGGTTGCAGGAGGAAAAAGAAGGTATATGCGTGGACTGTGGATGACGAGACGTCAATGCAGCAGATGTTATTTCAGCAGGTGGATGCAGTGGTGACTAGCCATCCTACCTTATTTCAGAGGGTTATGCAAGACATCAGAACAGAATGTCTCGAGGGAGGATTTTCGTTATCATCCTGAAAATGAACTCCATCTATACAAATAAGAATGGCTCCAGTCATTGTATGAAACCAGCTTAGGGTTTATATATCAACGGAGGTCGGGTCGGGTCGGCGATGAAGTGTTTTTGTATGTAGAGGATCGACGGAGATAGATTGGAGAAGAAGATGGATTGATGATAGAGTCAAGGTCATCTTCTGAGGACAATTTTAAAGCTTCAATCTAATTTAGAGTTGGTTTTAGTTGTTTAGAACCATTTTCATTGAATCCTTTGATTAGCTGAGTTATTTGCTGAAACCTCTTTTGTCTTCAAGTTCTTTTGATATATGGCTTACCCGCACAATCAAACCAAAAGAGTTGATCTTTGATTTTATTTACCAAATTGTTGTAAGATTCTCATCAGAATCATCCCAAAGTGGAAGTACATATAATGTTAAAACTCTTGAAAATACTATTGGATGAATTCTGGTTTACGATACTTTCTTTAGAGTAAATGATAGATTTGGGCAACATTTTTGTAACCAATTTGGCAGCACATTGCTTATATTTTTAACGTTGCACATCACAAATTGTTTTTAGATTCACTTCATTTTCTGTGGGGACAGTTTTACCTTATTGCTGTAAAAATATAAAAATCCCACATTTAAAATCATTTCTGTCTTGAGGCTATATATAAAGAAGGAGTCAATATTACTTGACGTATTGGGTTCGCCCTCAAAAAGAAATTGGATGCATGATTGCTTCTGAAAATATATACGTCGTCGTTTGTACCACTGCCGTAAGCAACATCTTTTTATTTAATCCCAAACCAAGAATCATCATAAAGGCATCGTCTCCTAGCCTAGATTTGCTCAGCTCCCATTTCAGACTCGGGCTGCTGCGCTTAATTTACTACATATGTAAATGTAGATTTGTGTTGGGAAATTCCCTGAAGCCAACTTCAGATTTTAAGTTAAAGTGGGTAAAAATTTTTAAAAAAAATCACTTCCTTCTTCTCCATCTCATGATTTTCATCCCACATTCTTGATCTAACGAACCCCGCCATAAAGACATAAATAAAACCCCATTACCTTAAGAAATTAAGTTGGTACGAGGAAACAGATCATCTGGGTTTTCTAGTTCATACTACGTCATAAGAGAAGAGCTGAGGAAGTAGGTTTTATTGGAAAAAGGGCAAGAAAATAAAGATTGGGAAAAATAAAAAGAAGATCATGGATAACATTGTGAAGAGATTTGGGAAGGGCGTGGTTCCTTGGTTCCGTAGAAAGCTGGATCCTCTTGTCCAGATTCTTCGCAGGTACATTCTAATTCCTTTAGTTTGTACAAAGCTTCTTGCTTTTTCAGTTTTTCTGCTTTCACGCTCTACTCATTTTCTGTATTCAAAATTGTATCCCTTTTAAGAGAGCCTAGGTCTTAGAAGGTGAAAAGTATCCAATCTTTGTTGTTCATTTAGTGGTAATAGTAGTTAGTTGGTACTATAAATTCTAATACTGTTAATTGTTGGTTAATTTGTTGTTTTGTGTCCCAGGGGAGCAGAGCCTAAGCAATTGGCATTTTCAGGGGCACTAGGTATTACCTTTGGTGTCTTTCCCATCTGTGGTATGTTTTCCTCTTTCTCTATGTTCAGTTATTCTGGAATTTTTATTTAGCTCATTACTATTTTCTAAAGTTCTTTGTTCCATTCTCTTGTTTCTTCCTTTTATCGAGAGTTTCATTTGCAAGCAAAATCTAGTAATCACTAATCACTGTAAAGGTGTTAAATAAGCATGGAAAACATTTTTTTTGTATGGAGAATGCCATAGCTTGTTTTAGTCACTATTGACTGCCACCACAATCTGTCTAGTTCCATTTGCTTGCCAAGGACTTGTGGTGTGTTCAAAGGAGATCCTAAGTTTGCATGATCTACTGAACATGAATGCCTACATCGTCAAACTGGTCACCCGACCCTTGTTTCTAACTAGCTAGATGTCTCATCTCCCTACTAGGATTTGATGTGATAATCCTTCAATGTCAAACACAGCCACTGATGTTAAATTAGTTTCCATATCAGCTTAGAGTTTTGTCCTTGCTAGCTGAGGTAATTGATTAGCTTGGAAGTAGCAAATTAAGGTGAAGAAAGAGTATATTCATAAGTAACCCTGCAATTTGCTTCAGTTCTAAATGTATAGATTTTAAAATATTCCTCGTGACATCTTCCTAATTTCATTAAAGTTGTAGATTGGCTGTTAGTTTGATTCATTTCTCAGAATGCAATTAATGGTTTAGTAATTTAGACAATCTGAAATGATTGTTTCGAAGCTGCTCTTCTTTATCAACTAGGAGTCCATTATACTGGGAGGAACAGCTTTGAAAGATTTCAAGCATGTAACAATTTGTTTTAGCTCTTGGGTTCCACATGGCAAAGATTTCAAGCATGTAACAATTGGGAGTTGTTTTAACCGTTCTTGTTTATTAAAACCAAACTCACCTTTGGGTTTTTGCTGGTGAGGGAATCATGATAAGCATTCTATGATTTTCTTTCTCCTTACATTGTAATGTTCTAAGATTTATTTATTTATTTTAAAAAAGTATGCAGCTGTTTAAATTGGAGAATATATTGAGTTTACAGTTCACTCTTTCTGTTTTAATAGGAGTGACTGTGTTTCTTTGTGGAATGGCTATTGCATTACTCAGATCCTTATGTCATGCTCCTACTGTGATGTTAGCAAATTTTATTGCCACTCCGATTGAGTTGAGGTAACATTATTCTTGTTGAGCAAACATTTAATAAGCTGATAGCGATGAAATTGATATGAGTTCTAAATTCATTCTGGTTTGAGAATATATTTTCCTTTCAGCTATGAAATCCCCTACGATCCATTTGCTGTTATTGCCTGCTTTCCAGTTTCTGGTTGTGCACTTAATGAATTTGAAGAACTTTGTGAATGTTAGAATAAATAATGGGGATGTGGCGTGTCTTAAGTTTTGGATTCATCAGATGTCTAATTTACATATTTATGAGCAGAATGCTGAGCTTGGTCTTTCGAGGTGCAAGTTTGGACACTCTGCTTAATGCTCCCTAAATAATTCTCAAAATGACTTTTGTGAGTCCATTGTTTTCATTGATGCACTTGATCTGGCATATAAAGCTTCAAATCCTTACTGTTGTGAGATTTGCCAAAATACTCGTGATAGATCCAAAAAAAAAAAAAGTCTATGCAAAAAGTAAAAGATAAAATTGTTGATGTTTACTGTAATTTTCTGAAGGATTTCTATAACATATCTTCTGTCATAATTACAAAAAAGCATCTATTCTTCAAACAGCAAGCCCTTTTATGGATGTAATTTTAGTTCATTATCTTATCTATCTCTCAAGTTGTAATTGTTACACCAATTGAATTCTATCCCCTTTTTTGATATTGTATTTTCTATGTTGAAGCTTGATCATTGTCTTCTTACGCTTTGGTGAAATCATTACTGGTGGACCACATTTTCCTCTAACTTCAGACGCATTGAAGAAGGTTTTGACTGGGCAAGCTTCAAAAGAAATCGTGCGGAGCATCTTCAATGCGGTGAGTAGCTAACTTGGCATTTGAAGACATTTTGGTTTTCTGAAAATGTAGTATTGTATGTGCATGTTCATCCATTTCTATTTGTCATCGAGAACAAATGAGTGTATGTGTTTCTCTTTTACATCAAGGACAACTACTGAGTGTCTATTCCTCTATGCGGAATCCAGTATGTTGATTATATCTGGCTGTAGCGTTCCATGAACACATACTTTGTGCATTTCTTTGTTTATTCATGTAAATATGTATGTATCTACATTAATTTGTAGGCGTAAATGATCATAGATATTGCTTTTACCTCTCATTATGGTTATGAGTTTTGAAAATGGTGAAGATGACTGATGGTAGAATGCAAAACGTTTCAGCTGTTAGGATGGCTTGTTGCAGCACCATTTATACTGGGAATTCTCTACGTAATGTTTTTGCCGTGCTTTAAATTGTTGGTGAGGAAGTTCAGTGCTGTCCCAACGAGCCCAAAGCTGCCTGTCCATTCTATTGCTGAACCAAGGATTAAGGTCAGGGATGTATAGGGATTACAGGTCCAGAACTCAAATACGGAGAAAGCGAATCGGCAGCTCTGGTTACTCTATTGTAAATAGAAAATAGGCAGAAGATAGAATTCAACTTGTGTGTGCTGATGTTGGCATTATTTATTTTTAGCTGTTACATGTATAATGCCTTTGTTGTGTAGAATACATGAGGATATTTGCCCTTACTGTAGTAGTATTACCAATTACCAAAAGTCCAAAACACGAGCATTTATTGGAAGGAGAAATAATCTGTAATAGTAGCTAATGCCACCATGAGTTTCTGTCCTGAGTTTTAGTGTTTTACTCATCTAAAACCTAGTATCCCTTTTTATCTTGAGGCAATCATGAGCTGAATTTTGGCCAGCTGTTGAAGTTGGTATAGGATATGGTACCTTATTTGTGAGATCTTGCTTTGCTAGCAAACTGTTTTTATGATTTTGTTGACAATGATGGTAAACATGGTCAAAGGTTTACATGAAATAAGAAAGATCAGCTTTCATTTTCCTTCTCATATAAAAAACCAGAGTTGGTACCAAGAAAGAAAATATCTTTTTATTCTGACAGATGGAGGAGGACATTGGCGAGCAAGTTCTAAATTACTACCAAAGGTGTGAATTGATTTACAATTGGAAAGTGACAGGCAGCCAAACAATATGGATGGCCAATAAAACCAGAGGCTAATAATATCCTTTCTTCCAAATAAAATATTACCACAAAGAAAGCAACGTATAAAAGGGACATCAAAGAAGCTTTGGTAATGTACAAAACAAAACTATGCAGAGTTTAGTTGGATCATGCTTGGAACAAAGAGGTGTGGATTTATTTCCAGTTTAGCTGCATAAAGATAAAGTCTTTTAAGAATTAACAGGAAGATGCATGTATAATCTAGCTTTGAATTGGAACATTGGCACATTTTATGGATATTTTTAGTTGACCTGGAAATTTTTATCCAGTAAGCCATCGTTTGAGCACAACAATATCAAGACTGCCTATTGTAGTCATTAGTGACTGACAAAATGTCCACATCCATTTCATTAATTAATATAGAAAGATTTACATTCATACATACACAATCCTTACTAAATAACAATATTTTCCTTTGTACATACTGATTCAATTCAATTGTACAAATTGAATTTAGTATGTTTTATGCAAAAAGAATAATCTTTATCTAGATACATCCAAAATAGGGAGTGTGGGGGATGGATAGTTTGTCCTTATTAGGTAAATTAGTTGAGGTCTCAACCATATCAGTGAGCCAACAGCATCAATGTCCAAGAACAACTCTCCCCCCCCCCCCCCCCCCCCAATGGAAAAGAAAAACAAAGGAGCGTTTGCTGACTCTTGCAACTAACTTTCATATATTCGTTAATATCTTTGCGTGGTGCAAAACTGTAGAATATTGCAGAGGGAAGCTCTTAAAAGAATCAAGAAAATCCTTTACTTTGCTGCCTTTCTTTTTTCTTTAATTTTGTTTTGTTTTGTTTTATTCCAGATCTTGCTTTGTTTATCTCGAATTGATGTTGATATGCTGTCAGTCTCCAACTACCTCGACTATTCTCCATGATACAGTGACTTTGCCTTTAATTAACTTCCAATGCTATTGCAATGCAATAAATCAGCAATTTCTGCTCTCCAAGGCCCTTTTGCTGATACTGAGCAAAACGATTCAAACTTTACCAATCAATCTTGGGTTTTTTTTTGGGGGGTTTGAGTGAATGGGATTTGATTTGGATTTGAAGAAGAAGAAGAGCCATCAAGAGAGAAAAGGGATTCCTGATGTCTTACAGTGGGAGTAATATTAGCTATTCAGCCCCACAAGAAGCAAGTACTGCCATTCCTCCCCAACAAGAATCAGCTGAGCTAAAACTGTATCAAGCTTTCATCTTTTCGGTCCCAATCTTCTTCACTTTTGTGCTTCTCTTCCTGTTTTACTTGTTCTATTTGCGACATAAAAGGGTTGATTGGAACTCCCTCAGAATGAGGACTTCCTCTTCTTCTGATGAATCTGATGATAGCACCTCCAGGCCCAGGGTACTACTACTACCTTTTTATTCTTTATCTTTTGGTACTGAAGCAAGGATTAAAAAAAAAAAAAAGTAAATGAATGATACTCTCATTTGGGCTCAAAAATGGATACGCTTCGTGCCCGTCTTTGTTAATTTTCTCTGTTATTTCTTTGTTGAATTTTATGCAGCCGGAGATGGGCTTGAAGAAGGAGGTGAGAGAGATGCTTCCCATTATTGTGTTCAAGGAAAGCTTTTCTGTCAGAGATACACAGTAAGTAATGTCTGCCTGCTCTTTTTTTTTTTGGTCCCTAACTAATCTGATCTGACTGAATTCTCTCCTCATGTGGCTTCCCAAGGTTTCTGTTGTTTGATTATTAGTAGATGTTTAGATTGAACGAGCAGTGGCTTTTGCCTATTTATAAGTTTAAACAGTTCTTTTCCTCTAAGAAGCTAAAAAGTTGATAATTGGCTACCACAACTGATGGTTATCTGACATTGTCCTTTGGAAATTGAGTTGAGGGTTTCTTTCAATTATGTTGTAGAAGCATCTGTTACTCATTTGCTGGTAGTCTGATTTGTAGTGGCTCATATTGAATACTCTTGTTAGTGGTGAACCAATAGAATCATAGTGAGTGAGTGCCATTCTGATCTGGATCTAAAGCGAGGCTTAGCTATTTGCTTTTAAGGAGAGATATCAGCAGTTTCTTCAGTAGATATCTTCTTAGTGATTGAATAAGAATTTGAATGTCAAGTTCAATACGTTGATGTCCATGTCTATGGAATGAATACATTTTCACTTTGGAAGATGAAGATTACTACAATTAAACCAACGTCATTGCTTCAAAAAGGCACAGAGAAAGTGCTATGCATCACAGAGTGTAATAGCTTGATGGAAGTTAGTTTGGAAGTTTAGCTGTACGTAACCATGGAATGGAACTCCGATGGCTTTGAGGTGTGTTTTCTGTTTGATAGGTTTAGCATCGGCCATAGGTAGTCTAAGGCAGATCAAAGGTGAACTTCCATGTGTTCAAGAAATAAATTGTGAGGTTTTGGTAGAAATGCCCGGGAGTTAAATCTTGAAACTGTGAGGGAATAATGGCTGCAAAGGATATAGGGAGCTCTGAACTTGTTTATTGATTTGTGAAAGATCAAAGATGTCTCAAGCCCAGAAGTTGAGGCCAAGAATGTATAGTTTTTACTAGTGTAATATGAAACAAACATTGCTGATGAACTTAACTACTGTATTCATTGGTCTTGTGACAGATGTTCGGTATGCCTCGGGGATTATCAGGCTGAGGAACGGCTCCAACAGATACCTGCTTGTGGGCATACATTTCACATGGATTGCATTGACAACTGGTTGTCTTGTCATGCAACATGCCCGCTCTGCCGCCAATCTCTCATTGTTTCTGCTAAAGCATCAACTACTGAAGTTGTAGTTGTCCGGATAGATGACAATAATAGCACAACTTCAGATGCTCTGGAAAGCTCTCCTCAAAGTAGATCCATCCATCATGAAAACAGCAGCCAACAAAGTGACCATTCTTGCAACACATACCAAAGGATTCTGACCCCTATAACTCATACTGATTGAGGAGAGATGAGCTCTAAATACGGCATATTTTGCAGAGTTTTCAAACTGAGAATGCTAAATACATGCACAAACACGGATGTGTTGGTGGAACATCTAGGATGAATTGTTAGATGTGGATGAATGCATGAAGCTGCTAGCAAAGACTAGACCTTTACTGCTTGAGGGCTCAAAGCACATGGATTTTTACAGACTCCAAAGAACAAAAGAAACGAAACAATTTGGCTTCCCAAATTTAGACATTATTTCCTTTGCTTCAGATCTCATTTGCCTTTTACCTGGCGATTCCATTCAACTTCCTTGAAAAGCTGTCATTGCAAATGAGAAGTTGGAATTTGCTATACAGAATCATTGCCTGCCTGCCTCTCTCAAATGGGCTCTTGTTCCACAGAATACCAAAACTGTAAAGAGTGAAGTTCCAAACTTTCAAATTTGATTTGTGTAAAGGACTACAATTAGATACTGGAAGTTAAAGTATTTTGCTGCTAAAGTTTTCTCCTTTTTCCTTGCTTGGTCTTCGTCCTCAGTCGAAAGGCACAGTATAGTTTAAAGTAATAGTACTCATTTTCTACTTTAAACCCCAAAAAAGTAGTTAAAGCTAAACAATATTTGTATCCTTTTGTGCATGATTTTCACGGAAAACCCTTCTGAAGTTTAATTATATTCCATGTATTTCATTTCATGATAAGGGCAAAATCTAAAAGAAATCTGGACCGAGTCAAATAAACAAAAAGGGCCCCCATCTGATGATTTGACAAGCAGCAAATGGGTAAAACCTCACTGCTCACTTCCCTTGGGTTGAGCTGACAGCCTCCACACCAGTGGAGTAAACTAAAAGCGAAGAGCTTTGAAGGGGATTGATCATTGGGTCATCATTGCTCAAGTTGTTGTTCACTTGGGCTGTTTCCCCATATTCCCAACTCAATCGCTCAAGTCTCCTCTGTTAATTCTATTTCTAGTCCACAGGTAAATAGATCGATACTTTTCTTAGTCTTTGTGTGTGAATGAAACTTGGCTTCCTTTTCTGCTTGTTGAACAACTCTATTATTTTGTTGTCTAATCGCTTCATTTTGGAGGATCAGCCCTTTAGTTTTCTGCTGATGATTTGCTTGCTTGCTTTTCTTGTTTTCCCGTTTCCTCACCGAATGAATGATTGTAGAAGCTGGGATATTGGATTTTTGGATAAAAAATTGTAGAGTTGAGAGGTGGATTGAGTTTGATGATGGTGTGATGAGTTGAAGATTTTTGGGATTTCTTTTAATGAGATTTTTGGGTGAAAATGGGATCTATTCACTATTGCTGTGTGTGGAGGGGCGGTGGGGTTTTGTATGCTTACAATGGTGGAAACCCTGAGATTGAGAATTTGGCGGCATTGTGCTTGGAGAGAACCCCTCCTTACCACAGATGGTATCTTCAGACTATGGGTAAAAAGAAATTTGGGTTCTTGATGGAAGAAGATGGTTATGTATATTTTGTAATTGCTGATGAAGGTCTTGGAAATAAAGGAACTCTTGGGTTCTTAGAAGGTCTGAGGGCTGAATTCAAGAAGGTGGCTAAGAAAGGTTCAAGTAGGAATATGGGAAATGTCAACTCCCTTTGTTTACAAGAACAACTGGTGCCGGTTATCCATGGTCTGATTTCATCATTGGAGAATGTCTCCTCCAGGAGGGTTGGTGGTAGTGAATGGCCAGAAGAAAGTCCTTCTCCTTCCCCGAATGAAATCGGGAATGGGGAATTAGAAGCTGTTCCTTCGACAAAAGCCCCTTTGTTGGGGAAGCCTAGCAAGCTGGAGAAAAAGAAAATGAAGGAGCATGTAATTGGTATCAGAGACATTGAGTTGGAAGAAAATCGAAAATCTACAGAAAGGGGAGGAGGAGGAGCTCGGGCTGATTTGGGGACCTTAGATTCAAACAGCCAAAGCTCTTCAGTTTCTCCGATATCATTACACAAGGATTTCAGCTCAGGGAGGTTGAGGTCTAGCTCTCTACTTGTCCGGAAGAAATGGTGTAGACAGGTGAGGATCATTCTTGCAATTGATATTGTGGTGTGCCTCGCTCTGTTTGGTATTTGGTTAGGTATATGCGGCGGTCTTAAGTGCATAAACTGAGACTGCTTTAGTTCAAATGTGTTTGTTTATAGAAGGTGTCTTGTGATGAACTGCAGTCTATCCAGTGTACATAGAATCCTCGTATGTTGTTGAGTGCTATTGAAGATGGAGAGGATGTTAATGTTGTTGTGATATGTTACAGATTTGGTGCACTTATACGTGAGAAGATATCGTACGATTGAACAGTTTTTTTTGGTTCCAGAATGTGAGAGTATTAGTGCCTTGTTTGGTCATTTGACTCGAAGATATCCGACACAACCTTAAGTGCTTTAAGCACCAGATTCCCTTAGTTATCTCAAACTGACTTTGGTGTCTGTTTATTACTATAATGTATTCTTAAATCATCATCTCTGCGACTTTGCAAGGTTAAAAGAAAGGGTAAGATTTTATCCAGCCAAGACGGACCAACACTAAAGAAACATAAAGCAAATTTATCCCTCCTGAAATCCAAAACAAGGGACCAACTGCTTTTTATCATTCCCAGACTGCAAAAGGAATCATGTTTCTTCAACTAGACTAACAACCAGCAATTACTTCAAATCCGCCATTTTCTCTACTTCAATCACTTCAAAAGAAAGCTGTCACCAACCTTAAAATAATCTTATGTTGCCCAAACTAAGATAAGCTACTAACTAGTACACAGACGCAAAACATTTGCATCCCAATACGTAACAACTATGCACAGGACTTCATTTCTCCCATTCTGAGTCCATCTGATGAGGAACAACTTTTGATGAGTTGGTGTTTCCAAATAGCTGGTCACTGATCTGGTCCCATCCCATTATGCGAGGCAAAGCAAACTGCAAACCAGTAAGAAAAAGATACTTGAGGTCTAAATCAGCGTCGGTGAACTAAAATGAAAAAGGTAATCTTTTCAAAGCTTCATACTATGTACACACTATATAACATGGACCAGATTGAACTTGTTTTTAGGATACAAATTCTTGTTTTAGGGGCACAAAAAACAAACAGAAGCACATCATATGTGCAAGCTGGAGAGTGTTTGGTCTCGAGGCATTGAATAAGTGTGACAGTGATGCATTTGCTCAATTGCCCAGATTTATCACAGTTTTTCATTCTAGGCTTTGAGGGAGGTTAGTAAACATGTCCTAGCCATACCCAATCAGCCATCCTTAACTACTTTAATGTTTTATTAAACATGATAACAGTAATAGTAAACTTCTAAACACAAACGGAGAAAAGGTTTGTCTGACATACACTGAAAGCTGTTCTCATAACTGCAAATTCAGCAGAGGTGACAGGGACAACCATTCGCTCATTCGTTTTCAAGATATTGTTGACAACACCTGCAAATTCACAATTCCAATACAACTAATTTGGAACATATATACAAATAAAACTTTTTTTTTTTCTTTTTTTTCAATCTGAAATTACACTCAAAAAGCACACAAGCAAGCCTCAACCTTTACTAAGATTGACTGTTCCACTGAAGCTATCAGGGCAGTTGAGGATATTTATAGAGGATTGTATCATAAGTCATAACATTTGCACAGCTTTCATCAAGAACCTACAGATTTACAAAATGGACAACTAGTTTGGGGAAACAGTATCAAAATGCATGTAGCCGGCAGTCTGTTAGTTGAGATGTAGGTCAAGGGGTGTAGTAGTCATCTCTCTTTGGGATTTGACAAGAAGAAGAAATGCTAAACCTCCAATAGGTATTTATTATACAACCTTCTAGTGGTAATGGAACGGCACGTGAAACATACGACTTTCATAACACATTTCTTGCAGACAATGATGAATGAAGAAGATACTTTGCATAAAATATACAGATTACACAAATTTAAAAGACTTACTCAGCGAAAAGAAATAGCCACTGCCATCAGCATGCGGTCTGATTGATAGGCTCTTTCTCACTTGACCAGCATTGCTGAAGAATATGGAACAAAAACAAGATGGAAAAATTGAGATACTGTAACATTAAGCTATAATAATTTTTTACAGTAATAACCAACAAATCATAGCATCTAAATAACGATAGCGAGGAGGTTTCTACACAAACAACCAAATGAATCATCCTAGAAAATGGCGTGCTTCAGACTTGTACAGGAACCCACCTTGATAGCATTGCAGGATCATGAAATAATTCACAAGAATCTTGAGGACCCAAATTAATCAACGATCCAACCTCCGTTGCAGATAAAGCAAAATGCTGTGCCAGCCAAATCATGCAGTTAGACAAGAATACAAATAAGAGAAGTATTTAGTAACTAAGTAAATTTTCAAATCAACAGACATCTATATCATGAGTAAAAGTGGCAGAAAATTGTGGATGGATGCATCAATCTTAGAGCAACCTATGCAGATGTGAAAATTTTAGGCCGCTGCAAAAGCTCACAAAATTAGGATTCACATTCTTCCACTATTTTAAAAGCAAAATCTTCTAATTAATTTGTGAAGTTGAAGTGCACTGACACCTTAGGATCTATAAATCTGCTGAACTTACATGTAGATTTGCTTTACTCTACACATTTATTTTAGTAAAGCAGGCACCTTACCTGCTTCTTTTCCCAATCATACTTACGCTCACCAATTGCTGGCCAGAAAGTTAACATAATGGTCCCTTTGCGATCAACTTTAACGCTGCCTGACTACAACAGAAGAAAACAATATGTAAATTCCATTCTATTGAGATTAGTACCAAGGTTTCATGAAACTATATGCAGAGTCATACTTCCAACTTCGTAAATGTGGGGAGTCTTGGTGAAGCAGAAAGAGCCGCTTTGCCCTTGTAGACCGAATAGGAAGCAAATATTTTATTTGTGAGCTTTCCTGAGTACAGTAGATACAAGACCAACAATCAGAATGAGGCATATTTTTTTTCCTCCCTTCCGTGTGCAACATATCTGTGTTGCTTTAAAGGGAAGAGGAACCAAAACAAGTTTCATTTTTTTACTCTTTGTGAAAAACTCCATACCATCAGCCACATAATTTTGTCCAACAGTAGATGCTGCAGCTTGTGTGGCAAACGAGTGTGACCAAAGAGAATTTCCATCTTTTGGGAACACCCACTTCTCAAGCATTAAAGCCCTAGGACATTGGAGGAGAAAATCAAAAGAGTTCAGGAAACATGGAGCACCCAAAGGCAAAGGATGTTGAAGACTTTTCTCAGTAGTGCAAAAGTACCAGTTAATTGTTCCACAAATACAAAACGGCAGAACAGAAAGCGCAGAAAATAAAAGCCAAATTACAAGGAAAGGGAATATTTCATCATCCGGAATGCAAATCCAAGACCTAAATCAAAATCAAATGCCTTCAAGGGATATTTTAAAATTTGTCAAGCTCTCCATAAAGTTCCATACATATCAACTCATATACTGAAAGATACATCACATGGCCAATAACGCTAGACATTTCCCATTCTAAGGAATGGAACCCCCACCTTGCCAAGGCGGCAAACAAGCTATCATATTTTTATCATCCTCAAGACTGAATTATGGAGAATGTTTAGTGCCTATAGTAACAGTCAGTCCCAAACCCGGGACAAGAAAAAGTGTTGCGCCACATGTATCATTCATATTCATGTGTCAAATAAGAAATAGTTGTTGAATTTAGTAAATGGCTGACTTAGACTTATGTTAAGACTATAATTCAGAAGCTAAGAAACTCCAAATTAACATATAAAGCGCATACTAAAATGTCACCTCTTTTGGATTTCCACAACGTTGATTCAATACCCAGTTCATTCAAACTACAATAGAAGCAAACCTTATACGAACTTGTTGATTTTTAAGGAAACAAAAGCTGGGGAAGAGAGAGGGGAAACAACCTCTCTTCTTGTTCAAGTAATTCGTTGAAAAGAAAATGTATTTCAAAACCAATCACGAAAAGAAAAAAAAGGGGGAAATCGTAACAACTTAATATCAACTAAGCAAATAAACTATATAAAATCGAAACCCGAAAAGCTTGATTTTTCCTAATGAGAAAAGAAAGTGGAAAGAGCAAAGGAATTGAAAGTCTAATTAAAAGCTTCAACTATGTACAGAACAGGGAGTTTAGGGTTTTTAGGGAAAATGGTTTTGAAGAGAACACCTGGAAGTGGAAAGCTGCTTGGTTAGTCTCGACAACATGTTAACCTGACCGGAGCACCGCCACCACCACCACCACCACCACCGGCAGCTGCTGAAAAGACGTGTCTTTCTTTGACTTGTGACTGTGTGTGTGTGTGTGTTATTTACTACAATACTCCTTATTTATCTATTCGTGTTTTACTACCCTCTCCTAGTAAAATTTTTATAATGAGACTGCCGCAGCCGTTGCTGCTGCACTAAAATTAAAATTTATTTACCAATTTTCAATAATTAGTTGATGACGTTGTTATTATAAGTTTAAAATTATCACGTCCCAGCTATTACGAAATTATTATTATCTTTTATTTTTCCTTTATTATAATTATATTACTATTATTAGTCAAATTATTAAATAATTAATATAGAGAAATTTTTATTAGTGTAAAATGCGATTCTTTTGTGTTTTCACCACATAAATCATAATTTGTTTTAACTCTCAACTTGTTATTGTCGTGATTTTGTTTTAGTTATAAATTTCACTTTCTAGTAAGTAAATAAGTGTTTTAATCACAAATATATATATATATTTAATATGATATTGTTATCTGTTGTTGTTATTATTATTATTATTATTTGTTAAATCATTCAATCCTATAATGTTGGAATGAAAGAATTACAAAAAAGTTTATATTAATTATAATTTTGAAGAGAAAGATAGAAAGTTTGGTTGTTATTGAATTTGATATTGGTGGAAAGATACCATGAATGCTCTTTAATCAAGATAAAGATATTAATTGATGAATATATTTGATAAATAGTGTATTAGTGCGAATTTAGGATTGCAACTCAGGGCAGTGCAGTAGGAACAAAATTATCTTAGAGAGTAATGAAATTTGTGGTGTAAAATTAGTGAAACAGTAGAAGTAGATAGTAGCTATTAAACCTATAGTTATTTGCTTGCATTAAGATACAAATGAAAAGCTTGTCATCTGTAGGTGTCTTGGACAACATCCAGAGTGTGGCTTGGAGCATGAGAAGGATTATAAGGATACCATTTTGACCAGAATAGATAGTTGAAGAAGTTGATTAGGCTAAGTGCAGCCAGCAGCCAATAGAACAGGTCCAGTCTGTCTTTGTTTAGGTCATTGTTACTCAGCCACCCACCACCACCACCATCGCCACCACCTCCTGATGATGATGATGATGATGGTGATGATGATGATGATGATGATGAAGTGATTTTGTTTATTAATGAAACTAACGCTGAGCTCAAGTAAAATCCAAATGAGTATGAACAGTATGTCATGGCTGTCAGAAAAGATTGCATCCCATCCACTGACTGTTTGTAGAAGAACTCAACCAACCCAACAGCAGTGAACATCTCTGACACCCCAAATATCAGGAATTGTGGTGCTATCCAGAAGATAGACAGGCTCTTCTTGCTGTCACCACCATAATTTCTTCTTTTGTTCTCAACTATTGCAGCTGACACCATTGAGGATGTTGCTATGAAAAGCCCGATTCCGACCCTTTGCAGTGGAGATATTCCTGATTCCTTTCCTGTTATCTTCCGCACCATCGGTACAAATACTGTTTCATAAAGTGGAACCACAAATATAAGCACGATATAAGGAATGGATTGGAGGGATGCTGGAGGGATCCTGAAATTCTTGGCGATTTGGGTATTCATCATAACCCCTTGTTGGACTGAGAATGTCTGGAGCTGAGCTAATATGGTGTTGAAGATGATTGTGCATGCAAATATTGGTACAACTGAGATTAGTATCTTCACTTGCTCCACTTGTGAAACACTGCAAAGTCTCCAGGGACTTTCTCTCCTCACCGAAACTCCATTCTCCATTCTGATGCAGGCCTTGTCAAGAAACCTGCAGGATTACTTGTTCATAATTCATTGACTCAAATTCTATCATTTATGTAATGCAAAATTGATACTGTACCTCAACTTTTCTGTATGGGGGAGAAGAGTAGTGCTGGAATTGGCATTTGCTGCAGGAGCTGAAACCTGTTGTTGGCTTCCATTCAGCATGTCTAATTGTGAAGGGCAAATTTGCTTTCTTTTTGTGATTGCAGCAACAAATACCTTTTAACATTTTATAGTCACCACCAGAAGAAAAGAGATGACCTTCTCATCAGTATAGAAACCATGAGCGCAAAAGATTATTTATAACAAAGATTACCTGAGCAATTGGGATGAATATGCTTCCGCGCGGTGGTTTGTTAGCGTAGAATGCCGTCCCAGAAATCAAGCACAGCAATCCCACGGCCATGGCAGCAGCAGAAACTCCAAAACCTACGTCCATCCCAGATTGTGTCTGAACCCACACTACAACTGTCAGTGCAACAAGTTCACCAGAACAGAAGGCGAAATATGCACAGTTGAAATAACTGGACAGCCTATTGAACTGCTTGGAGTCGTTCTTTCTGAACTGGTCAGCTCCATGAGATATTATATTCGGTTTTAAACAACCGCTTCCCAACGCCACTAGGTACAGCGCCAAGAAGAAGATCCAGGCCTGGTACCCTCTTGCTTCCAAGCATTGCTGCTGCTGCTGCTGGCCGCCTGCTTCTCCACCAACGCTCAAAGCCATGCTGCATTTTGGTGGAAGCAGCTCTGGCAAATGAGCTTGAACAGCTAACAATATGAATCCCTGAATAGGCAAATCACGAGAGAATCGGCATCAGGCAATTAAAGATGATCTTTCTTTTTTTTTTTTTATGTAGAAAATAGAAAACTTACAGAAAGTTCAATGAAGCCGAAAATCAGCATAGTCCTGAAGCTCCCAAGATAAGAATCAGAGAGAAATCCACCAAAAAGGGAGAGCAGGAAGACAGTTCCAACGAAGTTAGTGACAATGTTAGCTGACTTTGCCAAAGGGAAATGCATGTCATTGAATACATAGGTAATGAGATTGTTCCCAACTGCAGCAATTGCCATCATTTCAAATGCCTGAAGTCCTGGAAAAACGTCGTCCAAACAAAGGAAAAAACACGTATGGGTCAGAGACGTACATCATCTTATCAGAGTACAAGAATCCAGTGACAACAATAATCAACGAAAAGAAAGTCTACGAGTGAGGGGAAGGGAGAGACCAAGGACAAAAGAAGCAGCAGTCATTCCACCATGCTTGTTGGATAGGCAAGGTCTGGCTTTCCAATCAACTAAAATCTCCTCATACACAACATGGGCACGCCCAGATTCAATTTCTTTGTTATCCATCAGGAGCATCACCTCCCAGTTCTTGAATTGTCTAAACAAATGGAAACTTTGGTAGTAAAAATCTCTGCATATACAGCTCATATTTATAGTGTCAAGTTTTCCATTTCTGGCATTATTTTACTCTTTTTTTTTTTTTTTTTTTTTTCCCCTTGAATTTGGTAGAGGGAGAGGGATATGATATGATCATCTTAGCTTTCCACCTTGAATTCCTATAGCAGTTGACTATGTTGAATGGCATAGTTAGTGGTATGGCCCCAAAATGCACAAAAACTTTGAACTTGAAAATTGAAGGACCCACGCACTTGGGAAGAAGGAGGCATGAGGGCAGCACCATCATCATCTTCCAATATTACTACCCCATTCATCCAACCATGCACTTCTTCTTTTCAATGTTTTTGTTTGCTCAATTGGGCACATTAATTATATCACAATTCCATCATCCATCCCCTTCAACCCTTCAACTTCAATTCATGTCTCAAATAAGTCAATCACTGCTTCCACACAAAGTCACAAACCATTGTATAAAGTCAACCCAGCAAATTGACATGGAGATATACATTCTAGCTCCTTATTAGCCATTCGTAAATGGTTACATTGTTTAGTGAAAATGAGAGTGAGAACCATACAATTATTTCATTCTCGTTCCCGCAAAACAATCCCTCCGTACAAATAATCGAAGAATTATGGTATAAATTTCTGCTTGGACAGTATCTGGATTTAAACATCATAGTTCTCCCAAATACGACGTGTCATTGGGACAAAGATAAGGAAGATTAAGTGGAGAATATGCATTTAAGTAGGCAGAATATCTATAAAGATAAAGAAAAAGTGGAATTGATTGATAATTAATTAGTGCATAAGTTAATTAAAAAGAAGGGTAATGCCAATTCAGGGTGATGCCGATTTCTTTACAGTGTAAAACAGTTTGACAGGAAAAAGAAAAGTGTCTTAATTCACTTTTAATTTATCTATTTTAGTAAAAAAAAAAAATACTATTTGATAACTTAGTCAAATATATACTTACTAGTTTTATTATGGCCAACAAAATCTTACTCATTAATTCTAAAATCATTTTTTTTAGAAAAAAAAAAATGAAAGAGAAAATTGAGAAAGGCTATTTGGTTGGCTGCTATTATTTGTCCCACTTTAGCCAGACACAATAAACTGTGTGGAAAAGTGGTACTACTAATCTACTATATTTAATTGTTTAATTAAGTAATTTAGTTATATGAAGTAATTAATTAAGCAAGGAAAATATGCCCTAAATCATGGCCCCAATTGTCTATGATTCCATTAGTCAAGCATATCATCTCTCCTTGTTGGGTGGGATTTGGGAAATTAAAAAAAAAAAAAAAAAGTAGAAAAAGAATGTTTTTTAAAAGGGATTTGGATAATCAAATTTTGTTGCTCATTTCATCCTTTCATTTCCATAGTAATTACTCATCCTTTTCCCCATATAAGTCATTCTCGTTTTGGATGGATGTCAAAATCTAAATTATTTGTGTAATTCTAAAAGAATAAAATAATTATTTGTACTTATTTAGACTTAATCATTTTATTCTCTTTATTAGAAACAACCGAAATCTTTTTATTCCACTTTCTTTGCTAACAAACTTTATTTAAAAAGTATTATATTACCAAAATAATTAATTAGGGGTATAAAAATTATTACTTAAATTGATTGAATTGTGTATGAAATGATTTTCCTAATATAACTGTGGGTAAAAAAAATATTTATATTGTGAAATGAAAGTGATTCGTACATTGTAATGTAGTGAATGGAATTTAGTGAGGTTCCATAATGGTACCTTAATTAGGCGACAAGTAAAGAATTGGGAAAGCACCCGCACCCCACCTCACTTAATTACTACTGTACCACAAAAAAAAGATTAGATTAAAGGAAAATAGAAATTAATTAGTGTCATAATGACCAATAATTAGTGGTGAGGTTTGACATTTGAGAGACAATATTGTGTATATGTATGTAGTGAAATGTTTCCTTGTCAACTAGTCGATCTTAGCACCCAAAAAGTCTGTCTGTATAAACGATCTAGACCTGTATTTGGAGTTTTCTTGGGGTTGGTAAGGCGAAAAGGAGCCATCCTAACCCATTGAGTGCTCTACCTCAGGCCATCGACATCATGCGCTCTATTGAAATAGATTTCGCGGAAAACCAACTATATCCGATCTTGGTTGGTCTTTCACCCCTAGCCGCTTTTTTTTACCTGCATGAGTCCCACTGCCGTTAGCGCCCATTTTAGTACTCCTTGAGCTAATCTCTCATTGTTTTCGCGCATTAAGCTCAGGAAAACAAGAGATCCTTTTTCTCGAAATATGGACAAATGGAAGTTTAACTCCAAAAGAAGCACTTCTTGAAATCTCTCGTAATTTGATTAATTTTTTTTATTCCCTTTTTACATATGGAAGAAGAAAACTCACATTTAGATAACAATCCACATACATCGGCCCCCACCGAAACAGTGCTTTACCCTTAGATGTCCAGTCAACTGCTGCGCCTCAACGCATTTCGGGGAGAACCAAGTAGGTCTGGGTTCGAGTGTCATTTCACCCCTAACCACAACTCATCCACTGATTCTTCAACATCAGTCGGGCGCAGGGCTAAGGCTTAAACTGTCAGGCACAGACGAGCTAATTGGGCGAAAGGAAGCTTTATGGGAGAAAGAAAGAAAAAGGTCATTATAACAACGTTTTATATGTTTATTGTATATTCGCTACATGGAATAAAGTTGACCGAACAAAGGGGTCCTCGCCTACCTTGGATCGCTTCATTGCTTACGAGTTGCAGGCAGCTCTCTCTTGTACTTCTATTGCCAATCCCTTTTTTGCTTTCCAATGCTCAGGGGATGGGCTTTTGCTTTCCAATGCTGAGGGGATGGGCTTGAAGGTGGTTCGGCCATTGCTTTCATAAGCTGTTACTGTTGAAAAGTTGTTTCATCCCGATTTTGCCTACTGTTCTATCATCTTATTAGGTTTTTCCGAGACCGGAATAAGAACAAGGGAATGAGGGAAGCTAGCCTTGGTGGGAAGGAAAGAGAATAGTTGAAAGCAAACTTGTGTGTGTTTTGCCTAAAAGTCTCGAAACAAATGATGAAAAGCATTACCATGTAAGTTGTAATGGAGAATCATCCTCTAATTAATTAAGGACCCTTGTCCATGTCCTTGGATCAGGGCCATACTCAAAAGTAAAATTGACATAGAGATCATAAAAAAAAGTTATCAAATTTCTTGAAAAGTTTATTTATCATATTTTTTGTTATGTATATATTTTTTTAAAAGGAGATCTATAAATTGGTAAAAATATATTATCATTTATATTTAAATAATTAACTATTCGTAATTATAACAGTATAATCGTAAAACTCTATATATAAAAAAAAAAAAAAAATTACCATGAGTAAGATAAATGATTGCAGCAATACAAATTACAATTGAGCAAAATGGGGATTTTGTGTCTCTGAATCAATTGAGTGTAGTGTTGAAAAAGGGAGTGGCAATATTTGATAAAAGGGTTGACTTTTGCACTACTACTGCAAATAAATTAATTGGCAGTAGTATCGGGTTTATGATCAAATTAGGATTAATTTCAAAAACAAATACTTAAAAGCAAAAAATGATGAATTAATGGACTTTTTTCCCTTTCTCTAAAAGCAATCATATATTCATGTCTTTTGTGTAGCCTCTCAAGTAACACACACACACATATATATAAGTAGGTGAATTTTGTGGAGTGCCACACTAATGTATATATACACTATTGGTTGCTAGGGTAGGGTGGCCCTTATTGTTATGCCTTGAGTTGGTCAAAATACACATTTGGAGAGTAGGGAGGGGAGTGAAAGTTGCCTGTTGCTTAGTGAATTCCAAGTGTCCTTTCTATGATCAATCTTATCAAACTAACCATCATATGTACACTGTTTACATATATCCTTTCTGTGCTCTCTCTCTCTCTCTATATATATATATATATAATGTTGATATAGATAAGACACGGTTCATGCATTCGTGAATGCATGTATAAATTCTAATGTTAGAATTGTATGCTTCAATTGTATAAATTGATTTTTTAAAGTATTATCAGAGTAAAGATCATCAATAAGAATGTTTTAATGTGTTGTAAATTCTTATACAAAAATGTTGTAATGCACTGTAAATTTTTATGTAATACTAACATTATTTGATGATGTCACGTAAAACGTGTTACTAACTCAATAACAAAAATTTTGTAAGGGGGGATTGGAGCAGAACAATTAGGCGAGGGTGACAATTGAACTAATAATGTAGGTTGTTGCGTTAGTCTACCCCAATAAACCAACATAATTTAAGTAAACTCCACTCTTATAATATTATATAAGTATAAACCGTAAGAATTGGACTAATAAATTGTAATTATAGTATTGAATTGTTCCAAACAATTATTATCCACTCAATAAAATTTAACATTTTAAGCAATGAGATAATATTGTCACACAAAAAGGAAAATATGGTATGAACTGTACCTAGGATAACTTTGAGTCGTACACCACTTGTTCCCTCAAATAAATAAATAAATAAATAAAATAGAGCATTTATATATGTAAAATAATGTAAAGGTTGGTTTTATTTCAGAATAATGAATGAAGTTGTATGTATAGATATTATGATGTAATATAGTATGGAGGAGGAGGAGTATTGGAAGCTTGGACCCTGAATTAAGGAGACTCACATGTATTGTGTTGGCTCTATGCAAAGGAAATACAAAGGTTAATGATGAAACCTGAAATTCTCTTTGAAATAAAGGCGGCAGGCAGGCATGGGAAAACAAGCTGGACGTTATAATTTGCCGTATTCGTACCAAAATTCAGGTAAAAAGTTGCAAAAAGAGACCCCTATTCCACTAGCTTTTGCTTGCATAATCCAACAACACTCCGTTTCAATGGATAAACTTCTCTTTTAGTATTGAAATGAGTTAAAATCATCCACATATATACGTTAACGTTGCTACTTTAATGGGGATGAAGAAGAAGAAGAAGAAGAAGAAGAAAATGGATTCTTGTATTAATGATCAGGTGTTAAGGAGGTTTATGGTTGTTGTGAGTACATTAACGTTAATATTTGCAAGTAGTGATCATGGTTTTGCACAAGGGTCAGCACAGGTGCCAGCCATGTTTGTGTTTGGAGATTCACTGGTTGATAATGGGAACAACAATTACCTCAACTCCATCGCCAAATCCAACTACTACCCTTATGGGATCGACTTCAACAGAGGCCCGACTGGCAGATTTTGCAATGGAAAAAATTTTGCTGATTTATTAGGTATATGTTCATCCTCCTCAACCTCCATCCATCATCATCATCATCATCATCCATTTTCCCATTTCCAGGTGAGCTCTTGGGGGTTCCATCTCCTCCCCCTTTCGCGGATCCAGCCACCTCTGGTGCGAGGCTTTTCAATGGAGTTAATTATGCTTCAGCAGCTGCCGGAATCTTGGATGAAACTGGTCAAAACTATGTGTGTCTCGTCATATATATACCTATGAATTCAATCATTATTATTTAATTATCTTTTGCATTGTTTTAATTCGAATTATTGGATCCACGAACTAATTTGCAGGGAGATAGATACCCATTGAGCCAGCAAGTGATAAACTTCGAGACCAATTTAGGAGAGATGAGAAGAATGATGGCAGGCCCAAACCTGACGAGGTTTCTGTCAAAATCCATAGCAGTCATGGTGTTTGGGAGCAATGACTACATCAACAACTATCTCATGCCTTCTCTTTACACTTCCAGCTACAATTATAATCCCTCTCAATTCGCCAACCTTCTTCTCAATCATTATGCCCGCCAACTTGTGGTACGTAACGCTATTATTTTGATCATATACAATCAAATGTATTAGTAAACATGTCTGGACGTCAGTCAAGAACTGGAAGTAACGGATGGAAATGTGGCATGCATATATGCAGACACTTTACAACCTTGGATTGAGGAAATTCATGATGTCCGCAATAGGTCCACTGGGATGCATCCCAAACCAGCTAGCAACAGGGCAGGCAGCACCAGGGAGATGTGTGGACTACGTGAACCAAAACCTAGGACCCTTCAACCAAGGACTGAAGAGGTTAGTGGACATCATGAACAATGGATCATTCCCAGGTTCAATGTTTGTGTATGGGAATTCCTACGGCGCCATGGGAGACATCCTCAACAACCTCTCAAGATACGGATTCAGTGTCTGGGACAGAGCCTGCTGTGGAATTGGAAGAAATCAGGGACAGATTACTTGCCTTGCCTTTGTGACTCCGTGCTGGAATAGGAATCAGTATGTGTTCTGGGATGCATTCCACCCAACCCAAGCTGTGGATGCCATTCTTGCTCAGAGGGCTTTTTCTGGTTCAACCTCAGATTGTTATCCCATGAATGTCCAACAATTGGCTTTGATCAACTTTTAATTTCCTTTTTCTTTTCTATTTGGTAATTCATGCAATAATGGAGCTGTTCATTTGGAAGAATATTAATAATATATATATATATATGATGGTTGGTTTGATTTATTCTTTTGATTGAGGAGACTATATCTTTAAAAACAAAAATTGAAATTCTTTTCAAGATAGTATAAGATGAGTTGAAAATGATCACAATTAATCTAAACTCTTAACTTCATTTATTTCAAAAAAAAATTAAAGAAATAAAACCAAAATTAAGGGTGATTAATAACACAGTAGTATATGTATATGTTTGTTGTGGAATTTATATAATTTACTTACGAACAAGGGGCCAAAATGCAAAAGACAGAGAACTGAACGGACCTGCATCGAAGCGGCAAAACTCAGCAGTCGAGAGTCGAGACTGAAAGTGAAAAGGGAGGGGAAAAAAACCCTTGGTATTTCAAGTTTCCAACTCTCAAAAAAAAAAAAAAAAACAAAGAAGAAGAAGAAAGGGTTTCCTTCCTTGGTGGTGTATGTGTATCCATTGAATTTGAAGATGATGGCGTGTTCATCATGTTTCAGAAAATCAAAGCCTCTGATGATGATGAGGATGACTACTCCCCTTTTCCAACAATATTTGCAGTGCTCTCCATTTGCTTCTGCTGCTACTAAAAATCCCAAATTTGTACACAAGGATTATGATGATAATGATGATGACAAGGACCTTTCTGGGATTCCCAGTTCAGGAATAAGCAGACCTCTTTCTGAAATCTTGAAAGAGCTCAACAAGAAAGTCCCTGATTCTCTCATCGCTTCCCGAACTGATCCATCTGGCTTCTCTATCCGATACATCCCCTGGTAAGAACAAAGTTTTATTACGTTTGTAATTTCATGGGAACAAAATAGTTTTTGCCAGTGGGATGCTGACGAGATAGAAATTGCCCTTTCGGAGAATATCAGCTAATGGGTTTTCTCATTCGAACGACTGTGTGAATGAAGTGGTGATTATTCTGTTTCTCTTATAAAGTTCCTATCTTCCCAGACACTTGTGGCTCTTGGGCTTTGTTGGTGTCCTGCTCCGGTGACCATCTTTTCTCATCTAATCTCTGTTCCTGCAATATGTCAGCACATTCTGCAATTTTACGCTGGTTTGCAGGAGATGTACATCGTAGCTATTTGAAATGGCTACTGCAGGAAACCTTCAAATGCCTGTAGCTTTCGGATTGAACTCATTTTGATTCGCTTTATTCTCCCTGTTGTTGTTTCCTATTCGAGTTTGTCCTAAGCTAAGCTAAGCTAAGTTAGCACTATGCTACATTTTGGTTTCAACCCACTCAATCATTAGCAAAATGTTTGTTCAAAGAATGTTTTGATTGTTTCATGAGTTGCGCTATGGTTGACAAATCTTTTGCCTATTTGGTTTAGCTTATACTCTGATGCATTTCCCTAGCAATCACCTTATTAGTTTTTGTTTCTTCCACTCTTGCCAGGCACATAGTCAATCGGATTATGAACTTACATGCTCCAGGTATTAGATTGTTTCATATCATCTTTGTTGCTGAAGTGGGTATTTGTGCCTAGATGCTTGTCTAAGATTTTAATTGCTTTTAATGTTGCAGAGTGGTCTGGTGAGGTTCGTAGCGTCACTTATTCAGCTGATGGGAAGTCGGTGTCAGTTGTTTATCGCGTAACACTATATGGGACTGATGCAGAGGTATCACTTTTTGCTTTTTGATTTCGTCCTGAAAGATTATTTGGTCATGCTTCATAAGTGCTGGATGTATATTTACTAATTTGTGTTTGAAAATTACAAAATGTAGATCTTTTGATTTGTACAAAGTAACTACGTTGTAACTAAGTTTCTTGATCTGCGTGAGATGTAGTGTTGCCAGTCTCAAGAAGGCCACTAATCCTTCCATGCATTTGTTGAAACTCGTTTTTTTAGGGGACATGTAATTGAATATTAAATTTTCCTTCTTAATGTTTTCTAGCACCAAGATCTAATCTTTGATCTATAATGAAAGAGTGTCCCCCCCCCCCCTCCCCGACAACCTATTGGTTCTTTGTCAGCAGTTGATTTGGAGTTTTAATCCTCTTTTACATTTTTATTCACTTAGAGATTAGAGTGTTGATCAAGTGGTAGATTAGTTGATGATGGAAAGGAAGCGGTGGAAATTTTATGTCATGGTGTTTTGATAAACTTTTGTTGAATTGTGTAGTTGTGACCTTTAGAAAGTCCATGATCTAATTGATGTCTGTCTGTGTTATTTTCATTTCCCCCTAAGGTTTGGATTTTATTGAACTACAAAGATATATACGAGTAGTTCGTGATGTTGGCTGTGTCTTATGCCTGCCTTTATTGGATATTATACGCAAATATGTATGCTCGTGTTTGAGAAAATGCAATAGAAATCCCTGACTGAGCAATATGCGACTCAAATTTCATGATTTCATCAGCTACTCTTTTCCATCATAATGCCTTTAGTATTCTCAAAAATGATTAAGACTCATAAAAGAAGTGGCTGTTTCCCCAGTTTTGCCTTGTTCCTGGTTATAGGATAGGAACATCTGATATGAAGCAGTTTTCTCTGCTGCTCCATTTTTGTACTGGGTGGTATTAGGGAAAATTGTCCTGGTACGAGTCAAAAGAAACAATGCTAAGGATTTTGTTTTTATTATTAGATATATCGGGAGTCAACTGGAACTGCTTCAGTAGATGACGCTGGGTATGGAGATGCAGTGCAGAAGGCAGAAGCAATGGCATTTCGAAGAGCTTGTGCTCGATTAGGGCTGGGGCTGCATCTCTATCATGAGGATGCCTTGTAGGTGGCCTTGGTTTTATGATTTATCATCATCTTACTGCTCCACCACCACCACCACCACATTCAGCTCATACCTCAGTGTATCAATCTAGCTTTAGCACTGAAGTTTTGCACCTTTTGTATAGAGCTGACATTTAGCAACTAGTAGTGGAGCTTTTGAGATGACCAGACTTTTAGATGGATAATGATGGTGTATTAAATCTTTAACTTTACAATTCTGCTGTATTTCCGATGAAGCAGAGCAGAAGAAGTGGCAGAGCTTTTGAGTTCCCTGATTCTACAACTTAAAGTGATTGTGTAAAATTTTCAGACAGTGGTAATTATATGTTTGTGTATGTGGTAGTAGTTGATATTCTACATGGGTGTGGTAAATTTAAGGGTTAAAAACTTGAAATTTAAATGCAGTGTACCACCAATCGAATAAAAATGTACTAGTAGTAGTTGAAATTGTAAAGTCCCTAATTTTGCGAGACAGCAGGCTTAATTATAGTAGTAGGTAGGAACCAAAGCTTATTCAGACTTTTTGTATTCTGTTGTGTGTGTGGGGGGGTGGTAGGGGCGCATTATTTAACTATGTCCATTAGGGGGTGCGCACAAGATGGGACGGGATTTTAATTTGTAATTATCAATTGCATTTAATTATTAAATATTTAATTAAAAAATTTTTAATTCATCAAGTTTAAAATAAGTTGAGTTATCAGATATTTTTAATCAAATAAGCACTTAATCAATTAAGATTAAGGGTCTGTTTGATAAACTAATTCAGTACTTATTCTAAATAGATTAAGTACTTAATTAATTAAGGGCGTTTGATAACTCAACTTGTTTCTGACTTAATTAATTAAGAACTTTTTTAATTAAGTACTTAATAATTAAGTGCGTTTGATAACTATAATTCAAAGTTTTAAGAGATTAAGTGGGTCTGAATTGCAAGTACAATTGTTAGCCTAAAAATAAGTGATTGGTGAATCACTTATTGCTGAACTGAGTTGGTTGCAAATTTTTTCTTATTTCCAATATTTATTATTCTTTTTAGTTTTTTCTTTAAATAATTTTTATTTTATTAAATATTTTTTTAAAAAAATATTTTATCATTTAAATAAATAAAAAATATATTTATGACATGGATTTTTATTTTTTTATAATTTTAATTAATATGTGATATTTATTTAATTAATATTTTAGTTTAAAAATAATAATAACATTCTAATTTATTATTAAAAGTTTTTAAAATATTTTTATTAGTAGAATTTCACATTATTATGTAAAAAATTACACATCTTAAAAATTATGTTATATATTAAAAAAATATGTTTCTAACATTTTTTTAAAAAATAAGGTAATTTAATTTAAAATTTAAATATATTTAATTTTATAAACTTATTTTATAATTCATACTTCATAATTCATACTTCATAATTCAGACTTCAGATTCAGACTTCAGACTTCAGATTTCAGACTTCAGACTTCAGACTCAGACATATTTTCTAATTTTATCAAACAGAGCTAACTTAATGGATTCAGACTTCAGAATTCAGACTTCAGACTTCAGACTTCAGATCTCAGATTAAGTTTTATCAAACGGAGCCTAAGTTTTGAATTGATTTATCAAAAGGGGAGATTTAGGGTACTAACTGAGTATATCAACTCAAGGAGGGAAGAATATAAAATTTGGTCCCATATCAGTTAATGTGCTAGCTAAGTGACTTAAAAGTTATTGGGTGAATTTATGGTACTGAAATGATACCCTCTCAATATCTCTCTCATTCAAAAATTCTGAATGTGAATTCATGTCATTTCATTTTTCCTCCTAGATTTCATTGATGTTTCCTAAATATCTCATTTCAATTAGAATGTGGTTATTTATCATGCACTGAGATCTCGTTACGTAAAAATTGAAGGAATTATTTATTAAAGAATGGCCATGTGTATACTCTTAACGTAAATGGTGATTATTTTTAATTATAAACCACAATCCAATGCTTGGAAAAATGAAGATGAGCTAAAAGACCATATTTAGTGGATGTTGTATGCCTTGGAAGAAAAACATTAATATTAGTTGAGAAGGGGCCAAATATATCATACTCCTAATAAGAATATGAATATATGATGTAAAATTTATAATCACTTTAGTATTGAGAGTTCCATTAAATATTCATTATCTCTTTCTCTAACCAATATGATGATGCCATTTGTCAATAGATTATCTTGTAATGGAGTCCTAGTATTACCACATACACGGATGAATTTGGAAGGGAGGGAAATAGTAACACTAATGATTTGATGAAGAATACAAAGTAATAAAAGGAACTATTATTCACCATAAGATGCTAAATTTCATTGAGGCCAAAAGGCAATAAATTAGTAAACAAAGTAATTTCCAATTATAAGCAATCCCAAACGCAAAAGAGAATAATCAAAATTAATATAGAGGGTAGGTGTATAATCCCAACCAGTTATGAATATATTTGATTGATTTTTAATTGAACGCCCATAATTATTAGAGATATTATATGGTATTATCTGATTCAATGTGATTTGGAATATTTAATTTCTATATATAAACTCTCTTACTAGTATAATAGAAGGATTATTCTAATGTATTCTAATACACATCTAAATACAGAAAGACTTGTACCTTGTTTTATACCTTTCTTCTCTCTAGTTTTGATACGTAAGAATTGTAGCTAATTTTTCAGATTGGAAAATGGCACCAAAGTTTCAGCATGCCTTCCTTATGTTTCTTCTCTCTGGTAATTTTCCTTAATTCCAATTACACCAAATTCATTTATGTAGATTCGAGATTATTGTGGAATTTTTACTATATTTTCATTTTCAATTCGATTGTTACAAAAAAAACAAAGGAAAGATGAAGATATAAGGAAGAGGAGATTTGTTTCAATTACTCTTTTTTTTATCGAATTTTTATGTAAGATGTTTAAAAAAAAAAAAAAAATGGACTATATTATTTATTTAGAATAATTATATTATATGGGTTGTGTTGTGATGCAGTAGAAATAGTGATGATGGCAGAAAGAAGCGAGGGGAAAACATGTTTGGAGCAATACCCATGGATTGCAGATTGCAATCGTGGGGTAGCAGGCTCAAGGTGCTGGCTCGAGTGCGAAAACAGACATGGCCTTCAAGTCCGGGCCGATTGTAGAGCCTCTGCTGGTTCCCCAACTGAATTTTGTGAATGCTTTTACGATTGTTAGTTAGTAAAGTCAAGTCTATTATATTATTCACCTCAAATTATACTTGGATGTAACAACTATCCCTAATAACACAAAAAAAGGTTATTATGCGCCTTAATTCTTATTCCCACTCCGCCTTAATTGTTATTTGAATAAACAAAAGGTTTTATATTTTTTATTTTTTATTTAAAACCATTCATTCTAAAAAAAAAATATTAAACTAATCTAACTCACTTCAAATATCTTTTATCGACTATAATATTTTATTTAAGTCAGTCATGTTATTTGTCAAATTACAAATTCTAATACATTTCCTTGCTATAAGTTTTATTTTAATATTTTGCATTAAAATTTATTCTTAATATGATTTACATTAATGAAAAGCACATAAACAAAAATGTATAATACGAAATTTACACGGGATAAAAAACCCAATAAATTGAATTTTTGGGCCCTATTTTCCTCTTTTTCCTTTTTTTTTTTGGCCCAATTTTATTATTATTTTTTAAAAAAATTCAACACGTGGTTGAGCTCCTCATAAATCATCAATAAATACGCCGCCTCTCGTTTTCCATATAAGCCACCCCTGCTCCGGCGCAGATCCTTTCCGCTTATCGGAGATTTTCGATTTTTCACCAAAAAAAGTTTGAGATACTCAATTGAGTAATTAGTCCAAAGGTTCAAAATTTTCGTGGGAAAAACATATCAAAAGGTCTCCACCAACTAGTCCCTGACCCAGTCTCCCAGGCCTCTCGATCGTCCTTCTTCAAGGTAAGCCACCATTTATGCTCTCCGCATCTTTCTTCTAATTGGGATTTTTTTTTTTTTTTTTTTCTGGTCAGAATCATGAAAAAAATTGGAATTTTTTGTTGGGTTTTCATTTCTCTAATTTCTTGATTTTTTTCACTTCTTTTTAGCTAGAGTTTGTCGGTTTGGGCGTTGTTTAGGTAGGAATCTTAGTTGATATATAGCGGGTTTATGCCTCTGGTTAGTTCTGAAATTTTGAACCTGTCTTGAGAATATTTTTTTTTTCACAAAAGATGCATTTATGGTGCTCATTTGAGGCTGTTGAGTCTGCATTGTACAAGATGATGTGATCTGAGCCTGACGATTGCTTCTTAAGAATGGAGATTTGTGTGCTGCTATTTGTTGTAGTCTAGTTCTAAACTGTGCTCCGAAGACATCGAATGTTAATAAACAGCTAGTGTCCAACTTTGATGTTCTACTATTCTTTCTGATTTCCTCTGGTGGCCTTCCCGGAGTGTTTTAGGCAATCCTCATCCTCTGAAATACTGAATTAGGTAGCTATTCTTGATGATTAAAGTAGTAGGAGACACCACAGCCTAGAGGGAAGTGGTAGCATCGTACGGGAGGGCAAGATTATTGTTAAATCGATTTCAGAACTGGTACAATTTCGAACCTCTCTTGAGAATCATTTTGTTTTCTCCAAAGATGCATTTATGGTGCTCATGTAAGGCTGTTGAGTCTGCATTGTACAAGATATTGTGATCTGAGCCTGATGATTGCTTCTTAAGAACGGAGATCTGCATGGTGCTACTTGTTGTAGTCTAATTCTCAACAGGGCTCCGATGGCATCAGATGTAATAAACTGCTCCTAAACAAAAATGAGGGCTCCAGCTTTGATGCTCTACTATTCTTTCTGATTTTCTCTGGTGGACTAGAAACTTGCCATTTTTTCCTGGAGTTTTTTAGCAATCCTCACCCTCTGAAATACTGAATCAGGTAGCTATTGTCGATGATTAAAGTAGTAGGAGATATAACAGGCTAGAGGGCACTGGTAGAACCATACTAGAGGGGTGGGTTATTGTTAAATTTACTAAACCAGCCAAACCGTTCAAATGCAGTTTGGCCTGTTCTGTTTGAAAATCTTCCAAACTGTACCTATTGGTTTGGTCTATATTTCATCCTTGAAACCAGCACGTGAACACCCCTAAGCGGCATTGTGGGCACTATTTTCACCATACTGAGCAGCAAGGTGATAAGTATATGCATAAAAATTTGATCTTTTCACCCTCTCTAGTTCTTGGTGTCGTTGTTTCTGTAATTTGCAGCATTTGATCGCTTTGCTGCATCCTTTTGAAATTTTGTTTTAGAGCTTTGAACCAGCTGTAGCTGAGGATTGTGCTTGTTATTGCGTTCCTTCAATCTTGTTTTCACGGACTTCATCTCATTTGAATGCACTGTCAATTTTTCCTTCATAAGATTTCTTATATATGTTTTGATTGGTATTAGTATTAATGCAAGGTTTGACAATGGAAGCAAACCAAGAAGTAACTCCTATTCCTCCCACACAGCCAGAGTCTGAAGAAATTGGTAAGAGACTAGAGAAGGTTTTTGGTTATTGTTCTATGCTATAGCATTTAGTGTTTATTTGAAGTTCCCTGCTCTTTTTTCTCCTTTTTGCGCCTTTCCACCATTCTGATTCCACAAGACCAATTATGAGTTACAGATTGGCCTGATTTTGTCATGCAGAAAGGAAAGCTCGGGTAGAAGCAATCTGGCAGCAGATGAATAAAGGAGTTTCCATGAAGACTCTGCAATCTACTTTAAAAAAGCAGAGTTCAACTAGTAACAGAACTTCTCAGAAATCTTCTTCACAGGTAGTGTCTACTACTCTGAGGATTCTGTGTTTACTTTTATGAATCCTTTATTAGTAGCCGGGAAAATGAATATGTGATTTCATCATGCTATATACAGAATTGGATGAGTGTTCTCGGTATGGCACCGAAAAAGACATCATCTCCTGGGCAAGGCACCATAGCCAAGTGCCCGACTGTAACTGAAAATAGCATCGGTGATGATGCAAAAAGGCTTGCTGCTGCTGCCCTTCTAGCTGTTCAAGATGCAGCAGCTGTGGCTGCTGCTTCAGGCCGGGGAAAAGTTGAGGTGAGATCATTGGTAGACTCACAAGTCACAAACATCGTGGCATGTAGAGTTTCTGATATCTTTTGATTATTTTGTTTTTGCGTCAAAAATTTATAATTCTTTATTCGTAATCTCGGCTTCATCGATTGCAATAAACTCAATTGGTGTTATCATCTTGTCCTGGATATAAGATCACCCATGGATACTAATTTTTGGATTGCATCGGCACATGTCTGTTTGTCATTTATGGTATTAGCTAGAGGACTCATCACCAGACTCTTTTTTTGCGGTGTCTGCATGCCATACCATGTTTATTTAGCTTAGTGTCTCATAATACGTATGATTTTTCGCTGGTATACTTGGTAAAGCCGTTGCCTGCAGGTGTCCGAAGTTCGGGACTTTGCTGGTGAAGAAATTGAAGTGAAGAAGCTTGTTGATGCCAACTCAAGAGAAGCAATCGATAAAGGGAAAGCCTCTGTTGGTTCTACTTCTGCTGTTGATGCTGTTCTTGAACAAATAAAAAAGAAGCCAAAGCTCAGCGTCCTTGACAAGACGAAGAAAGACTGGGGAGAGTTCAAGGATGAAAATAAAGGTTTGGAAGACGAACTCGAAACTTACAAGAAGAGTTCAAATCAATATTTGGATAAGGTTTCTTTCTTGCAACGCACTGATTATCGGGAATTTGAGCGGGAGAGAGATGCTAGACTTGCCATGCAATCGAAGAGAAAACAAGATATGCGAGAGGATTTTTGACAGTGCCATCTCATTTGTTTTGGTGACTGAAAAATATTATCATTGATCATGCCAGAAAGAGGGCAAGTTTTTTCCCCCTTCACAATATGATGAGATGACTGCTGCATTTGTTGCAGTTTGCTTGGAAGTCTCAGTATAGCTAAGCTAATCTGTTAGAATTGGTTTTGATTGGGTCTTGGTATAATTAATAGCCAAAAAGGAGTCTGTAAGAATAACTTTAGATATTTAGTGTAGGTCTGTGCCCAGTTTTAAGGCAAAATAATTAATTAATATAAAACAGATGGTTTGAGAGCAATCTTTCTCTTAGAGTCTTAACTAAATATAACATTTGTGCATCAATTCAATTGTGTTAAGTACAAAATGGCATCTTTTTTCATTTTCAATCAAGTAGTTTACAGTGAGAGTGTTGTTATGGTAATGCTGCAGCACAACAGTAGGAGAAACCAGGAAGAAGAACCAAATGACCAAAATTTCCTGGATCTCTCTAACCTATGAATGCTCAACGCCATATCTACGAATAGCCGAATGACTGCTAAGAACCCAAAAAATAAACATACAAGAAAAATGAAAATGCCCTTGTTCTCCATATGTACTTGATTCCTCCTAACGTTTTCCACCTCCGATCTGCCAGACACAAAATCAATTAGCACTACAGCCATACATACAATGCAAGGGAGAAACTGAAACAGAAATAAGGTAAGATGTATTCATTAACTTAAGCAATGGTTAATGATTCATGCACTAAACAAACATCAATTACTACGATATCATTCTCTACACCTAATCTCAGTATAGTCTACATCAAGGTTTCGGCTTTAACAACCACTGAGACTTTCGGTAAGTTCAGGGGTCCAAGATTTCTATGCAAAAAACTTACTATCAAGAATTCAATGACCAAGATAGTCTGAAATACTTATTTGATGGTATATGATTCATGACCAAAAACAAAGCATCAACTACTGTCAAGTTCAGCATTTCCATTCTTCTAAATTGATTCTTTAATATCTTTTTCTATGTTCTTGTTGGTATATGAACGAAAAGGGCATGGCTGCTTTTCAAGAGTAATCGATACAAGTATGACCAAAGAATTAAACAGCACATCAGACTTTATTAACCAAGGGAACCGTCAAAGGTTAAGTAAAGATAAATATTTATTACAAGGAAAAGCAGGATAACCTGAGAACAGCATTATTGCTGATGATATCATCCAGCTGCATGGAAACAAGAGATTTCCAGGACATGAGATCATCGACTTCCTTACTCTGCAACCGGTGAAAGTGTTAATTGTACTCCCACAAATAATAAAAAACACTAATACAGAAGAAAATAATGAATAAACTTACTATGGTCTCTTTGCTCTCCCAGAAACTCCTCAAGTCTGCTCTCGTCTTCTCCAAAACTACATTCTTCTCTCCCATATCGCGATCAAAGTCTTTCAAGATGCTGCTGTACCTGAAATTCAACTCCTCAAGATATCTCTCCAGAACTGATAAGTTCAAATCCAAAGACCGCACTTTTTTCATCAGAATCTTAAGGACGCTGTCCCCAGGCATCCTGTTAAACTGATTGTGCCGCATTTCTTCAACTGGATCAGGAATGTCTGTAGTTGTCACAATCCGTTTTGGCTCAGAGGTTCCTGAAGGCAGGTTACGTTCCACTTCATCGACAAGGTTATGATGAGTGTCAGCATCAGCTGGAAAAACCTGATTAGGCATGGCCTTCGGTCCGCCATTTGATTCATCAGGTAAAGTCACCTTTTCTTGCACAGAGACAAGATCCTCCAGCATCTTCTCAACCGCATCCACTCCATACACTTCTAAAACACTTAGTGTACAGTAGAATTCTGAACCATAATGACTAAGTAAATTTATCTTGAGGTATCTAACCCACTTTGGCTCTGGAAGAACAAACCTCTGGGTGTGCTTCACATTTCCAGCAGTAAAATTTCCAAGTTTAACCCACGTATCAGTAGGATAAACTGGACTACCTTGCAACTCAAATTCTTTCAAATTAGATGAGTGATGTTCAAAATTAGCTATCTCGATTGTGTCTACTAATGTTTCTTCCGAGAGTTCTATAACAACAAACTTTCCCTCGGCAGAGCAGGGATTCCTAAGGTACCGGTCTTTGTCTCTACTCAAGATATTAGAAGCACCATAGGCATCCTTATTATGTGCCAAAACTTTGGCCCCTTTTGATGAGGATGCATAGTTATACTCTGTTCCTCCAGGCTCAACTCTATGTATAATGCTTCCAGCCTGACCACCTGTGTACTTACTCCGAGAATTAATGGCTCTATTTTTAAATTCATCAAGACCTAAAGGTACTGTAAGAGAATATCTGTCTGATATTGGAGGTTCTCTTTCCAAATTTGAGGGTGAATCTGATTTTCCAACTGCATTTGGTTCTTGAATATGGGAATCGAGGTTCGCATTTTTTGACAAATGTTGAGATTTACCATTTATAATTTTGAATTCAGCTGCTTCGGAACACAATCTCTCACTAGTCTGTGTAGAACAAATTCCCGTTGAAGCACTCTCATCCTCGGGTGATTCATAGCTTGGCCCTCCACCATGTTTACTTTCATCTCCATCCAAGATTTTTACACCAACAGGAAAGTCTCCAGATACATCTACACACAATGAACCTTCCATTACAGATTATAGAGATTAAAACTGTATGAAAAATGCATATCCCCCACACACTCTCCAAAAAAAGAAAAAAAAAGGACAGGCAAGGCAAGGCAAGGCACAAGAATAGAAGCTACTAGGCCTATCTCAGTTACTTAAAAAGGAAAGAGGGAAAATGTCATTTGTTGGTTTTTAAACCAAAAAAAAAAAAAAAAAAATCAGAAGTTCAACTAACCTTTGAAACCATCTCCTTGGCCGATCCATATATTCAAAAGAAAAATAAGTCCCCATAGAACAACCACCAGAGAAAGAGAAACCTTGCACACTTGTCGTCTCCTCCCACATATGTCCTTTCCGAAAGCTATTCTCTGAAGAAGAGCTCTACGTGATCTTTGCATTGCACATCAATCTTATCTTCTTCAAACTACTGAAGGAAGAGAAGAATGCAGTAGGTTGAAATCACACCCTATAAAAAAAAGAGTAGAATATCTGTTATAACAAAATTGTTGCAAAGCACATTTCAACTCACAAAAAGTTAAGATCCAAAATACATGAATTCTCTAAATTATCATCAATTTGCAAGACCATGAAGAAAGAAGCAAATTGGAATTGTGAAAATAAGACAGATAAAACAAAGCTGCACTTAAGTAACAAGAGATGATAATTCTGTCACTAACAGATAATAGTTCAATAACTACCACAAGCAAGAGATGGTTCAAGGACACTTATAAATATCTCCAAAACTTTCATCTTTGTCATAACTAATGCCCACAGGGAAGTTTGAAATGCTCAGCATTGAATCTTATGAGAATACAAAAAGAACCGTTCATAAATGAATAAGCAAGTAGAAAAAGAAACAATAAAGCATTGATTTCTCGCAGAATTATTTGTTTAGTAAATAAATGGTATGAATGTCAGAAAAGCCTGGAATCATTTGAATCGATGGACAATCTTAGGAGAACGTAAACAATAAGGAAAAGATGTTACGACAGGAGAGAGCATCTGGTGGCAACTCATTGGCTTGATGAAAGGTGAACCGACAGCAATGAACCAAAAGCTAAAGAAAGAGGAATATCACCTTGGAAGTAAAGTTAAGAATAGCTATCTCACAGCAACATTCAAGAAAGGATTACAATCAAAAGCTAAATAAAAATTTACACTAAAAAACTAAGAAATCCCAGATCTTATCAGGCCTCAATTCTACCATAATTCAACGAAAAGAAAGAAAACAAAGAAATACAGTATATTATTTAATCGTTCAGTGAATTGGAATCAAAATAATCATCATACTCAGTTTCCCGGGGAAAACAAGAAGGGTGGGGATTTCAAAATTTAGAAGCAGAGATCTTCATTTACTCCAATTTACCTCAAAAGAACCCAACATAGAGGAATTGGATCGAAAAAAAAAAAAACTACGCAAATCCCAATAAAGATTGAATTTTGAAAAGTGGGGTTTATCAGAAATCACCCAAGAAATCAATAAAAACTAGGAGATGTAGAGGGGGGAAAAAAATCACCTGAATTGAGTAAATGAAGGTCTGAAGTGTAGAAGAAGAAGCCTCCAGCTTAAGCCCTTTGTTTTCTTTTCTTTGGGTGTACAGTACAATACAACAAGCATTAGTTTATTCTTATTCTGCTTCTGGTAACGGCTCTGTGCGCTGGCAGCCGCGGATTGTCTCCTTGTTCTTCTTCTAAAATATAAACATACTACGGTAAAAAAAAAATAAAACACACCACACGTCCAGTGTCCTGTAGCTCTGAAGGGGTGTTGATTCTTGAAGGAAGACTCACTCTTAAAAAGAAAAACTAAACAGAATGAAAATTTTTGGACCGACCCTTTGTAAAGAAACGGTTAAATAACGGTCGGGGGGTGGATTTCAGGCTCCGTTTCAGAGGAAGAATTGAAATTGAATCAACTTCTTCTCCTTTGGCTCCTCCTTGCATGAGAATTGAGAAGATCACGCAAAGAGAGAAAACGATATTGTTTTTACATTATACATGTTTAAATTTCAATGAATTTTTTTTATAGATATATTTATTAACTAGCTACTAGTAATTTATATTGATGGTATTTTTTTATATTGATGAATTTAACTCAGCCATAACTTTTTTTTTTTTTTTTTTGAAAAAAGGTGCTCACCCTTTATTACATATAATCAGTCATTATTTTTTTATTTTAATTTTTTTTAAAAATATATAAGGTAACTGTATTTGAAGGTTCCTTAATAACTGTCTTTAAAAATAATAATAATGTCTATAAATGGAAACAAAAATTTTGGTGGTGGAATGGAAGCAATGGTTGACAAGTGGAGAGTGAAGAGTGGAGGGAATGACGTGTTAAAGATTTAATTGAATTCATTAATTATTACGTATAATAATTGGGCCAGCTGAAAAGTCAAATGGAGATTGTGCGGGAGCTGATGCGGACATTATGGGATGAGTCAAAGTCAACTTTGATTAAAAAAAAAAAGTCCAGACAGGATCTCAGGCCCATTACGTATATACCCACGATCCAACTCAAACCCAACCCACAGCCCAAAACAAATTGGAAAAGGATCTGATTCATCTGAATATGAATACGTTTTGATACGAATCTGTTCTTCTATTTATGTTTTCCCCATTGTCAATCAACATTCTCTACAATTTCGTTTAGGAATCCTCCCATGGCCGACAACGCCAGTTCCACTGTTTACGTCGGTGAGCTTTTGTTCTGTTTACTCCCTTTTTTCTCTCCTCCGGGATTTGTTTGCCAGATTTTATGCCAATTTTTGTTTCTTCGGTATGAGTACATAGGGCAAAATGTGGTTTCGTTGTTCAATTCGGCCTCTTTGTTTCTACTTGCGTGCATGTTTATGAAACTAGATTTCTGATTCGGTTCGATCGAATCTGCTCCTTTTGCTATTTAGGAAAAGATTAGATTGAGGATTTTTTTTTTTTTCTTGTTGCTGATTCTGATTTTAAGTTTTGTAGTTTATACTTTCCCCGATTCAATGGTAGTCAAGTTCAGACTTTTCAGTCCAATAATTAGAAGTAGGGGCTCGTTGGGAAGTTGATTTTTTTTTTTCCTTTAATCATTAATTGAATGTTGAGAGGAGATGAATATGTTCGAATAGTTTTGTTTGCATGCCAATTTTCTTATCCTGAAGAAAACTTGGTTCCAGTTAAGAATGTTCGTGGCTTTGTTTTGGGTGAATTAAGTCTCTCGAGAAGGTATTAGAAAGGCATCCAGTGATGCGGAATGAATTCATGTAAAAGATTTTCTTTAGGGTGTCTTAGACAAGTCCTAGCTTGCCTTTCTGCCTCTACCATTCCATAGATGTGCAGCATTCTATAACACCCAGAGACTTTCTTTCTGATGTGCTTAGATTCGTTTGGTGTTATAATGTGCCTTGCAATTTGGTTGGATTATTTTCTAATACTATGTGTTTCACTTTTCCTTCTTTCTTTTTTATTGAATGGGGTTTACTATAGCACTTGGATGATAAAATTTGGTTGCTAGCTAGAAATTATAGGACTTAGTTCGTGGGAAATATATAAGGGATCCTTGAGAGATGCTACAGAAGCTTAGAGCAAATGAACGTTTATTAACTTTGTTACTAGCGAGAAGGTAGGTTGGGGTAAATATCTAGGGAATGCTTTAGAGTGGGAATGGATGCTACAGAAGTTTCAGAACGACTGAACCTAAAATTTAAACCTCTCAGAAATAAATTCTACTTGCTCATTCTTATGTTCAAATGATCTGGAGAACTATATTTTTGGCAAGAAGTGTTATTGTAATCTGCCTTTTAAACACTAAGAGCTGTTCCATCTCCAATTTTCTACATCTTGGTAAACTCTTGACAGTCAGCTGTTAGGTTAGATATATTGGTTTTTTGTTTTTCTTTTCCTTCATGTCAGCAAATGTGTGCCCCTTTGTTGTGGCCTTTAGTGATGGACCAAACCCAGTAAGTGTCCCCTGTTCTGAGCTGACAGCGTGTGGGTCTAATGTCTTCCTATGTGTTTTATTGCAGGAAATCTAGATGAGAAGGTGAGTGACAGGGTTCTGTATGACATCCTCATTCAAGCAGGACCACTTCTGGACTTGTATATTCCTCGGGATAAAGAAACTGAGAAGCCAAAAGGTTATGCTTTTGCTCAGTATGAAACAGAGGAGACCGCGGGCTATGCTGTCAAGCTGTTTTCTGGCCTCATAACTCTCTACAACAAGACGCTCAAATTCGCTGTATGTCTGTCGTGTTATCTGTGATCCAGATTTTTTATTCTTAATTTTTTCCCTCTTTTTTATTTCAGAATGAGTTTATGTTTTCTGGATAATGTTTTAAGCAATCATTTATTTGTTTTGTTGTACACAAACTTTTCTTGTTATGTTTTAGCCCTCAACATTTGCCTACTAAGTCAGCCTTAGGTTTGTCATGTTGTGTGACTTGGTTGAATGGGTTGCTTTTCTTGCTCCCTCTCCTGGGTGTAGGCTCAAGAAAGTTCCCCCTTATGTCTGCTATTGAAGAGAGATAACTGGGTTAGCTTGAAGACATTGTGCCTTACGCATGATGTCTAGGTTGGTGTAGTGCAACTTTTGTTTAGTGGTGAATGAGTTTGCATAAAATGTTTACTGATCCATGCATCCTGAACAGATTTCTGGTCAAGACAAGCCCTCAATGAACTCGCCTGGATTAAATTCGTCACATAAACCAAGACCTCATTCATCATCTTATGGTGAGATGGGAATTTCTTCAAATTCTATTAAGTCATCAACGCCAAGCAGGTTCTCAGAGCACCATGTATATTCTTCACAAGGTGATTCAAGCATTCAAGATGTTTTATATAATAAGTCAACATTTACGAATTTTCTCTTGTTATTATTCAAGTTCTTAACAATTTTCTATTTTTCACTCAGAGCGCGTCACAAGTGCTGTGTCTTCACACCATCATAGCGGGTATAGGTCCTATTTTGACCATCACAGTTATGAGCACTCTAGTGGACATAGATTGGATTATGATGACAAGTACGACCACCCTAATGGATATAGATCTTACTATGACAATGACAATTATGAGCACCCTAACGGACATAGATCTCACAATGGTAACTATAATTATGACTATAGTCGAAGAGCTTTCGGTACAGCATTGGATAGTATTACTGGGTCTAGGTTTGGCCGACATTGATACCCGACTCTACAAGTAGTTATACCTCATAATTATTCTGTATTGTATGTAGTGCCCACCTCTAAACCTTGTTGTATCAAGCTATACAGTAGCTTTGTATATTAGTGAGCATATTAGAGGGTTATTCAAAGTGGTTTGTATTTATATTTTCTTTATTTTGCAGTGTGTGTTACATGTCTGGTGTTTGGTACGTGGGAGAGTTGAGAGTTTGTTTTTATGAACTCATTAGGTAGATTTCTTTTAAAGTACAAACCTGTGTGGAACTTTAGGGTTTCAAGTATTTCGGGAACATTCTGGTAGTGATAGTTGTAAACATTTATAACTCTCTCCCTTGAACCTACTTTGCACATTTTTATGTAGCTGTTGGTTGGATGCACTTGGGTTGCTTGTTTTGTTTGAAAAATTGGATTCTTTTTTTGGAAGGCATGAAGAACATTAACTGTTTTAACATGTTTGGGAGATTGTAGTAAAACCAATAGAACTCTCAGGTTTACATACAGAAGATACCTTTTGGGGACTTGAAAGTTTTCATAAAGTCTGACAAACAGCATGGTTATATATTTACAGTGTATTGGAATGAGACTGGTAGGATTTGATACTGCACTCTCGTCATTTATTGCCTGAAGTTGGGTTGGTAGCGAAATGACAGTAGTAACTGGAATGTGAGTAATCTGTAGTAGGAATGTGCAGGGGGTACTCTTTATCCTGTGTTCTAACTACTTGAGCCGTCTAGACAAAGTATATCTGCCACCATGAATTCGCCCTGTCCAGACATTGTTTCTATGTTGTTTTGGTTGTTGCAATATGTTGTTTGAACAGACATGGGAAGGAAGCGAAGAAGGAATGAATGAATGAATGGAAAATCAGAGTCTATGAATCTTGAATGTTGAGCAATGAAAAAGTATATTATGGTTGATGAGAGTACGAGATTCTTGTATCTGTAGGATGGGTTTCTTGTGCAAAAGATGAAGGACATTTTTGTACAGTTTTGAAATAATTACTTTGCTCCATTCTATGAAGACTAAAGTCAAAACTAAAATGCAAAATTGGGATCAACCTACTTTTGCATAAAAGTAACAGCAGCACAACTGATTTATCCATTATAAAAGATATGATAGTTATTATATGGTTTAATCACAATAATAGTACGATTTAAAATTTAATTTTTTCGGGTTAAATTTATTTTATATTTTTTAAATAATAATAATAATTTCAATACATGAAATATTTACTAATTTCTCATTCTACATTTTGATCCACACGCCATTAAAAGAGAGTAAAAAATTGAGTAGATTTAGAGTAAAAAATTTATATATTTATAATATTATTATATTATATAAAAATATATAATAAATATTGATTCGACGGAATATTTTGACTAAAGCGTTGACTCAATAAATTCTCTTTGAGGGTGTGTTTATTTGGAAACAATAGAGATAATCATTTCGATTACTATACACTTTTATTTTAACTCTATTATTATTATTATTTTTTTTTAAAGCAAACTCTTTCTTTTTTTTTTCTTTTTTTTTTTTTGAAGCAAGTATACTCGGTAAATTTATATGGTGGTCCTATAGGACCAGTATGCAATTTTACTCCTACAACTGTAGCCTACAGTTCCGCACGCGCTACAGTACCTTCTTTCATTTTGTTATTTTTTTATTTTATTTTTTTGTCTTCCTCCTTGAGACTTTTTTCTGTTCATTTTTTTTTCTAAACAATTCAGTATTTTTTTTAATGTTTTTGAATTTTATAAAAAAAATTATTTTTAAATTATCATTTTATTTGTTTTATAATTAAATAATTTTAGATATTATGATACATATTATGGACGTTTTTGTTGTACTGTTGATCTGATGTCAAGTATTCGCTGATTTGATGTCTATATAATCCTGATCTGATCTCTCTTGTTAAGTATGTTTTAGTTCTAGTGTATGATTTCTTTTATATTCTTGATCTGATATCTATAGTCTGTTGATCTGATGTCAATTATTCGCTGATCTGATATCTATATAATCATGATTTGATCTCTATTGTTAAGTATGTTTTAGTTCTACTGTATGATTTCTTTTATATTCTTGATCTGATATCTATAGTCTGTTGATCTGATGTCTAGTATTCGCTGATCTGATGTCTATATAATCCTGATCTGATCTCCATTGTTAAGTATGTTTTAGTTCTAGTGTATGATTTCTTTTATATTCTTGATCTGATGTCTAGTATTTGCTGATCTGATGTCTATATAATCCTGATCTGATCTCCATTGTTAAGTATGTTTTAGTTCTAGTGTATGATTTCTTTTATATTCTTGATCTGATATTTATAGTCTGTTGATCTGATGTCAATTATTCGCTGTTCTGATATCTATATAATCCTGATATGATCTCTCTTGTTAAGTATGTTTTAGTTCTAGTGTATGATTTCTTTTATATTCTTGATTTGAAATCTATAGTCTGTTGATCTGATGTCAAGTATTCGCTGATCTGATGTCTATATAATCCTGATCTGATCTCCCTTGTTATTATGCTTTAGTTCTATTGTATGATTTCTTTTATATTCTTGATCTGATATCTATAGTCTGTTGATCTGATGTCTAGTATTCGCTGATCTGATGTCTATATAATCCTGATCTGATCTCCATTGTTAAGTATTTTTTTTAAAAAAGTATTTTTTTTAAAAAGGTTGTGCGTTAAAAAAAAAAAATGTAGCGCGCAACTGTAGCTCGTTACTGTAGATCGCAACTATAGCGCGCTACAGTAGGTAAGAGTAAAATTCACGATAGTGCTATAGTACTACAGTAAACGGACTCAGCATAGTCATGTGGTTCACTATCAATATTTATTTTTTATTTCTATTATATTTGATATTTTTTTACTATAGCGTATAAGCGGGATTTATTTATTTGGTATTGCAATGGTTTTGCCAAATATTTTGGAAGTGAATGAGAAATCATAGCAAATATCTGCTCTTCATCTTTCTGAGAAGATGATTAAAGCAAGGAGGGGGCTGCATTCCATAGCTGGCGTCCTCCCGACGAGAAGGAGCCAAAAACAAGTCTTTCAGCAAAATTTAAAGATTACCCAACTCGGGAAAAGGGGTCGCATTAACGAAGCTATTAAAATATTTTACTCAATTACTCACCCAAACACATTCACATACAATTCCATGATCTCTGCCTATGCTAAAAATGGAAGAATCCGCGAGGCACGTCATCTGTTCGACAGAATGCCTTGCAAAAATCTGGTTTCCTGGAACACAATGATCAGTGGGTACTTGTGCAACAACTTATTTGAACAAGCTTCTCTCTTGTTTGATAATATGCCTCAGAAGGACCCCTTTACTCATAGTTTGATGATTACTTGTTATGCACGCAGTGGTTTTGTTCATGAAGCAAGGCACGTGTTTGATTCGAGGCTGGATAAGGGTTGTGTAGCATGTTGGAATGCCATGGTCACGGGCTATGTGAAGAATGGGATGGTGAGTGATGGTAAGAAACTGTTTGATGAGATGCCGACGAGGAACTTGGTGTCATGGAATACAATGCTATCTGGGTACACGCAGAGCCGGCAAATGTGTCTGGCAGCTGAGTTTTTTGAAGAGATGGAAGAAAAGGATGGGGTTTCTTGGAATTTGATGTTGGAGGGGTACATTGAGTTTGGTGATTTGGATGCTGCTAGACAGTTGTTTGAAAGGATTCCCAACAGAAATGTAGTGTCTTGGTCCACAATGCTAAGTGGTTTCGCGAGGCATGGGCAAATTTTTGAGGCAGAAGAAATTTTTAGAAATATGACAGAGAGAAATGTTGTTTCCTGGAATGCCATGTTGGCTGCATACGTTCAAAACTACAGGATTGATGATGCTAGGAGGTTGTTTGATGAGATGCCCAAGAGAGATGCAATTTCTTGGACTACCATGATTAATGGTTATGTTCGTGCTTGTCATCTTGAGGAAGCGAAGAGATTGTTTGCGAAAATGCCATATAAAGATGTCGGATCACAAACAACAATGATGTTGGGATTTATTCAGAATAATGGAATTGAAGAAGCCCATCGTATATTTGATCAGATAAGGATCCGTGATGTTGTTTGCTGGAATACAATGATTGCAGGGTATGCTCAGCATGGGAGAATGGATGAAGCTTTTTGTCTATTTCAGCAGATGGTTAAAAAGAACATGATTACATGGAACACCATGCTTGCAGGTTATGCCCAAGCAGGAAAGATGGACAGAGCGCTTGAGTTGTTCAAGCTGATCATGGAAAGGAATGTAGTTTCTTGGAATACTTTGATTTCAGGGTATGCTCAAAATGGCTTATACATGAATGCACTCAAGAGTATTGTACTCATGATACAGGAAGGAAAAAAGCCAGATCAGTCTACTTTTGCTTCTGGTCTAAGTTCGTGTGCGAACATTGCAGCTGAGCAATTCGGTAGGCAACTTCATCAGATAGTGATGAAAAGTGGCTATATAAAAGATATGATAGTTAGTAATGCTTTAATCACTATGTATGCTAAATGTGGAAGCATATTGAGTGCCAGAGATGTATTTAGGGATGTCGACCATCCTGATATCATAACCTGGAATTCTTTAATTGCTGGATATGCTTTGAATGGATATGGCAGAGAGGCAGTCATACTTTTCCAACATATGGAGGAATACACAGTGATTCCTGACCAAGTTACCTTTATTGGAGTTCTTTCAGCTTGTAATCATGCAGGTCTAACTTCTGTTGGTCTAGCATTATTTGATCGCATGACAGAGAAGTATGGTATTGAACCATTGGCTGAACATTATGCTTGTCTTGTTGATTTGCTTGGCCGAGCAGGAAGGTTAGAGGAAGCCTTTGAGTTAGTTAGGAAAGTGAAGGTCAAAGAGACTGCATCTATTTGGGGTGCACTTCTAGGGGCTTGTTGTTTGCATAAAAAACTAAACCTTGCTGACTTTGCAGCTCAGAAACTTCGTGTACTTGAGCCGCATAAGATGTCGAATCTGGTTGTTTTATCAAACACTTATGCTGAGTCTGGTAGATGGGATGAAGTTGAACGAGTAAGAAATTCTTTGAAGCAGGATAGGACCAAGAAGGAACCTGGGTGTAGCTGGGTTGAGAATCAAAATGGCATGGTGGTTTTTGTCTCAAATAGTAATACCTGTCCTCAATCAGCAGATATAAGTAGGGCATTACAGGTTTTAAACAAACAGATGATGGAGGATACATGTGTCACTGCTCAGGATTCCTTTCTTATCGATGTCAGATGATTTATCCTGTCTCATTAATCATTTAAAGATTGAAAAGTGCTGGAAATGGCCCCTTGAAGATTCTCTTGTTCAAGGTGCTTCAATGTTCTTCAAGAGGTATATTAGCTAATTATGCTTGACAGTGGTTGATATTTGTGCCTTTCTAGTGAATCTCTCATTAGTATTGAACTGACAACATGGAAATAATTCTCTTATTTTGTTACTAAATGCTATAATTGATTTCTTCAAACAATTTGTAGGTTTGAGAAACTTATGGCCCCCTCCCCCACTCCAAAACTAGCTCTGCAAATCCTTCTTATCCTTTTCGCCTGTGTCCCCTAGCTTTGGCATTTTAAATATGAATTTATGTTCATAGCTTGTTAAAATTCCATGTTTGGATGGGCCATAATGACAACATATGATCCATATACCCAATCGCACATAATGAGATAAAGGTTTAGTTGTTTGTTTGTTAAATTTTCATGATATGCTTAAGGACCATGATCTGATATAAAAGAGTTGTGCACATTGTGTAAATTTTGTATATAAATTTTGGATGCTGATGACCAATAACCACTAATCCTGATGCCTGATGCCTGATGCCTGATGCCTGATGCCTGATGCAGATACAGAGGTACGATGCTATTTCTGGGATGTCTTACCAGTTCTGGGATGCGATGATCTTTAAGGTAGTTTCAAAACCTATGAAGTGTTTATTTATACCTTTTCTGCATCGTCATCTAAGAAACCCATTTTTATGAAGCTTAATTGGGGTGAAAATTCAGTAGACATCGCAAGAATAGGAAATAGTAAAATTACAAAGACAACATACATGAATAACATTGGCTTATTCAGACAACTAGGAACCTTATGCAGACATCGATTCACTACAATTAGTTTATCTGAAGACATGAATGCCCCCCCCCCCCCTTTTACTGCTTCCACCACTGCAAAAACATTCACCCGATCAAGCACACATTGTTCTCACAGTCTGACACGCAGCTTTCTTCTTTCCTTTGATCTGTTATAAAAGACTTATGAGTTAGTTCATGATTCACAGGGTCCATAACAATCAAGAAAGGGAAAGTAGGGTAGACAGCAGAGAAGAAAAAAAAAAGGCAGTATACCATCACGGAATTGTGCGCATTTGTCGAGCATACATCCAAGCTTGCAGTAATGCAGACCAGGGGAAGACTTCTGGGCAGAGGATGCAGGAGGAGGATCACAATGTTTCTCACAATATTTGAAGCATCTTAAAGGGCTTATGCCAGTGGTTTTGCGGCCTTTGATGCAAAGGTTTAAGCAGAAATCCTCTTGCAGTGCTGCCATGTTAGATTGAACTCCCCATATCAGATATTGACCTCCAAACAAAGTAATAACTACCAACACAGTCATCACATTCATCTTTGCCATCGCCATTTCTGAACTAATCTATCTTGATTTCTGATACAGTTACAGAAGAAGCCCAGATGGTTGATGTTTTTCTGTGGCCATTTTGGCCTGGATATTTATATCTGCACAGACATGGGGATAGTAGTGATTATAACTTGAAGTTTGATTGGATTTGAATTTGTTAGTGTGAGTTGTTTACTTAATTAGTAGCTCATGTAGTTGAAATGATGATGCATTTTTACCTATCCTAAACTTGCATTTGCTTCACATCTTTCAGATTGGATTTGGATTAGCAAAATTAAACCACTCACTGACTACTAACTGTTCTATTGATTCTATATTCTAGTCATTCATTTTCATGTGATTTTTTTCTCACTATAGTAACATACAATGTTCAAAAAAAACATTTCAAAGCTAATCCAATCATGAGTTCATCACTATGTAATTTTAGTCAACAAGTTAATGTGAGCTGTTGCGAATGTAGGGGCGAAAGAAAAAAAGTAAACTCTAATTTTTTTTTGAGTGAATTTTAAAAAAGGTCATCATACTTTGGTAAAGTTTAGATTTTGGTCACTAACTTTTAAATATTCAAAAAAGGTCACTAACTTTTACATCTGAATTTTAAATTTGGTCATTCCGTTACAAATGACCGTGAAACCCACTAACAGTTCAAATTGTTGAGGATATTTTTGTCCATTCATTCATGTTGTACACCAATTCACCCAACATCACTTCCTCAACAGTTGAAGGGTTAAAAATTGCGGGAAAAGGAATCAAAATTGCATCCCTCAAAACACTCCAACATTCAAAATAATAACCAATCCAAATTACAAAACAAATTAAATTTGTTTGTGAAAGCCTATTTCGCACTCGTTATTTTGTTATTCTGTGTCCCTTTTATATCTAAATTATTCCTGACAAATTAAGAAATACTAATCATAATATTTAAATATAAAAATATATTAAATTACCTAAATACCCTTAATTAATTTACTAAAAATACAAAAAAATTTTATTTATAATTCCGCTCATCTATGCTACTTTATTTATAATTTTTATAAATTTTTTGTAGATTAAAAAGAGACTTATAAAATTTTTCATAAATTAATTAAGGACAAATTTTTGTTTGTGAAAGCCTATTTCGCACCCGTTATTTTGTTATTCTGTGTCCCTTTTATATCTAAATTATTCCTGACAAATTAAGAAATACTAATCATAATATTTAAATATAAAAATATATTAAATTACCTAAATACCTTTAATTAATTTACTAAAAATACCAAAAAAATTTATTTATAATTCCGCTCATCTATGCTACTTTATTTATAATTTTTATAAATTTTTTGTAGATTAAAAAGAGACTTATAAAATTTTTTATATCTATAGTCTGTTGATCTGATGTCAAGTATATAAAAGAAATCATACAATAGAACTAAAACATACTTAACAAGGGAGATCAGATCAGGATTATATAGACATCAGATCAGCGAATACTTGACATCAGATCAACAAACTATAGATATCAGATCAAGAATATAAAAGAAATCATACAATAGAAGAACTAAAACATACTTAACAAGGGAGATCAGATCAAGATTATATAGACATCAAATCAGCGAATACTTGACATCAGATCAACAGACTATAGATATCAGATCAAGAATATAAAAGAAATCATACAATAGAACTAAAACATACTTAACAAGGGAGATCAAATCAGGATTATATAGACATCAGATCAGCGAATACTTGACATCAGATCAACAGACTATAGATATCAGATCAAGAATATAAAAGAAATCATACAATAGAACTAAAACATACTTAACAAGGGAGATCAGATCAGGATTATATAGACATCAGATCAGCGAATACTTGACATCAGATCAACAGACTATAGATATCAGATCAAGAATATAAAAGAAATCATACAATATAACTAAAACATACTTAACAAGGGAGATCACATCATGATTGTATAGACATCAGATCATAGAATACTTCACATCAGATCAACAGACTATAGATATCAGATCAAGAATATAAAAGAAATCATACAATAGAACTAAAACATACTTAACAAGGGAGATCAGATCAGGATTATATAGACATCAGATCAACAGACTATAGATATCAGATCAAGAATATAAAAGAAATCATACAATATAACTAAAACATACTTAACAAGGGAGATCACATCATGATTGTATAGACATCAGATCATAGAATACTTGACATCAGATCAACAGACTATAAATATCAGATCAAGAATAAAAAAGAAATCATATCATACAACAAAAACGTTCATAATATGTATCATAATATCTAAAATTATTTAATTATAAAACAAATAAAATGATAATTTAGAAATATTTTTTTTATAAAATTCAAAAACATTAAAAAAAATACTGAATTGTTTAAAAAAAAAAGGACGGAAAATTTTTTTAACCCTTCACCCAACATCACTTCCTCAACAGTTGAAGGGTTAAAAATTACAGGAAAATGAATCAAAACTGCATCCCTCAAAACACTCCAACATTCAAAATAATTTGTCCTTAATTAATTTATAAAAAATTTGATAAGTCTCTTTTTAATCTACCAAAAATTTATAAAAATTATAAATAAAGTAGCAAGATGAGCGAAATTATAAATAAATTTTTTTGGTATTTTTAGTAAATTAATTAAGGGTATTTATGTAATTTAATATATTTTTATATTTAAATAGTATGATTGGTATTTCTTAATTTATCAGGAATAATTTAGATATAAAAGGGACACAGAATAACAAAATAATGGGTGCGAAATAGGCTTTCACAAATAAATTTAATTATAATGCTGCATGCGTGAATGAATGAATGGACAACATAAATGAATAGGTGGATTGACGGCAACAATGTACTATCCCCAGCAGCAATGTCAGCAGCATGTGTACAACATGAATGAATGGACAAAAATATCCTCAATAATTTGGACTGTTAGTGGGCTTCACTGCCGTTTGTAACGGAATGACCAAATTTAAAATTCAGATGTAAAAGTTAGTGACCTTTTTTGAATATTTAAAAAGTTAGTGACCAAAACCTAAATTTTACCAAAGTATGATGACCTTTTTAAAATTCACTCTTTTTTTTTAACAAGAAAAAAGTAAATTTTTAAATCAAGTTTTTTTTTTTTTTTAGCCGCTCTTTAAATTATCATTTTGATCTAGGGTAATTTGGTAATCTAAAGGGGTATAATAGAGGTAGGACCACATATATTAATTTGTAATTTACTTTATAACATTAATGAAATTATATTTTATGATTAAATATGAAAAGCATTTGTATTAATATATATGTATGAAATTTTTTTTTTCCTAAACAAATTTTAACTCCATACCTATTAAAGAGGAGTGTAAACTATTGATTTACAACCCTTTTTTTCATATTAAAAATGTATCTTTTTGTTCATATCACTATTTTCAAATAAGTTAAATATAACATGATTTTTGTTTAGTGGATGACCCTTAAGAATTTAGCCAATTAATAAGAATTTTCTCCTAAATTAATTTTACTTCTCTTACTTTCATAATTCATTATTTGTATGAGCATGAACATGAGTTGAGAGTTAGTTACAATAAATGGTAGCTCAATAAAGTGATTATAAATTTATATGATAGTCCATGGACTATGATATAAAATACTAGTTAGTATATAATAGCATAGTGTTACTAGGTTGTTTTTGGGCACTTTTCAGAATATAGTGGCTCAATTGATAGCTTTACTAAACTTTGGGGGCGCATTTTAACTTGCCCAAAAAAATAATAAAACCCACGCTTCCTCTTGCGCTCGACCCATCTTAGGTTTCTGACTCCTCTCTTCCTTCCGGCCATCGTTGCCTCTGTACTGTACCCGCTGAATTTTGTGTCGTTTTTTTTTTTTTTTAATTTTAGGTATTTTAAATTAATCGCCATGAGACCGATTTTGATGAAAGGCCATGAGAGGCCATTAACATTTCTCAAGTACAACAGAGATGGAGACCTTCTTTTCTCCTGTGCCAAGGATCACAATCCGACGGTTTGGTTTGCCGATAACGGTGAGAGGCTCGGAACTTATCGCGGCCACAATGGTGCAGTTTGGTGCTGTGATGTCTCCAGTAAGCCCCTTTGCTTCTTTTCCTTTTTGTAAGATATTTTCTTGGGTGTGTAGCTCACTGTTTTTTTTTTTTTTTTTTTTTTGCTGATTTTGATTCCGTATGTTGTTGTGCCATATAGTGAAATGCTGTTCATGTTGGTAAAAACAAATTTTTTCTTTTTTCTTTCTGGGGAGTTCCTTCTTTCGATTTTATTACTGGCGTAATTTTGTGATTTTAGCTTATTTCGATTCTGGGTCTGCAGCTACCTTTCTGGGAAAAGTTATGACTTTGATGCAGTTGGTGCTGGGTTTTGTGGGAAAAAAATTGTTCTTTTATGGTATTGTTTAATTGAAATTTTGTTTTTGTGGAATGAATAAAAATTTGATCTTTAAGCATGTTGTGCTCAGTTGCAGTCTAAAGTTGTGTATCCGAGACTGAATCTCGTGTTGCCTAAACTGTGCATATGGGGAGTATAATTATGCTTGAACTAAAACGCGCTTAAGTTAATACCATCAATGGAAATGTGTGTGGGGGGTTCTTGAATAAGTGCAGTGTCCTTAATGATCTGATTTATTCAACATTTTTCGTTTAGGGGATTCGTCGTTGCTAATTACTGGAAGTGCGGATCAGTCAGCGAAGCTATGGTCGGTCAAAACAGGGACTCAGTTGTTCACGTTCAACTTCGACTCACCGACTAGGTCTGTTGATTTTTCTGTTGGTGATAAGCTTGCTGTGATAACAACTGATCCATTTATGGGGTTGCCATCTGCCATCCAAGTCAAAAGGATTGCCCGGGACCTTAGTGATCGTAAGTCTTCCGTCTTCCTTCAATGTTGCTTACAAATTCTTGTGTGACTTCTTAATCTCTTGTATAATTCTAGTTTTGGATTTAGAATCACTAGAATACTAGTTACTTTTTTCTACATCAACTACTAACCTTTTATCCCACAAAATGGGATTGACTGTGATTAATAATGCTGGGAATTTTTTTAAAAATTTCCAATAGAGGTAAAACAATATAATTGTTTTTGCAGAGACTAGTGAATCTGTTCTTGTACTGAAGGGCCCTCAAGGTAGAATTAATAGAGCTGTCTGGGGACCTTTGAACCAGACAATAATAAGCGCCGGTGAAGATTCTGTAGTTCGTATCTGGGACTCAGAGGTAGCTAATCTATTTCTACCTTTTAAGAGCATTCTTCAGAAGGGTTATTAGTCATTTTGTCTAGGCTCTTAAATTTCTGATTTTAACGTTAGATTGTGTTGTTAAATGTGTCCTTGATGTTTATATCATTGTTATAAATTGTGGATTGTTGCATGTTAACAATGTCAAATTTCTTGTTTTATAGACAGGGAAATTACTGAAAGAGTCGGACAAGGAAACTGGTCACAAAAAGGCTATAACATCCCTTGCAAAATCCATTGATGGTACACACTTTATCACTGGTTCCCTAGATAAATCTGCTAAGGTATACTTATTTAAGTTCGTTCTTTTTTTGTTTTCGCGCAATTGCTTCCACTTTGTTGCTATCTATATTATCTCTTGCCATGTTTTTCTAAGGTTTCTTTTTTTTTTCTTTTTGTTTAATATCTCTTAGCTCTGGGATATAAGGACATTGACGCTTTTGAAGACTTATGCTACTGAACGTCCAGTAAATGCAGTGACAATGTCTCCGCTCCTTGATCATGTAAGTACTTCGAAACTGGTGACTGTTTCATTCTGCTTTTGTTGACATGTTTGCTGAAATGGTTTCAATGTTTGCTGGCTGTATGATTCCTATGCACTAAGTTTAGTTGTCTGTTGTAATTATGTTTTATTGCTTTGGCTTTAAACTAGTGCTGATTTGGTTTTTTTTCTGCAGGTGGTACTTGGAGGTGGTCAGGATGCATCATCTGTTACAACTACCGATCATCGCGCTGGAAAATTTGAGGCAAAATTCTATGACAAGGTAGGTAAATGTGGTTCTTAGGGTGAAGAGGGAGAAGACCTGGCTTGTAACTTCCTTGGAAGATTTATAACTTTTGTCATTTGCTTCGACAGATCCTTACAGAAGAAATAGGAGGTGTTAAAGGTCACTTTGGCCCAATCAATGCCTTGGCATTTAACCCCGACGGGAAAAGGTAATGGTTTCCTTGTGTTATGAGGTTTGATTTTGTACTTGTATGTGTGATAGAAACGACGAGCAGAGAACTGTGTGACGGAAGTCTGCATTTGTGGTGGCATTCCCTTTTTGTTTGCTTAAATAGTGAAATAACAAAGTTATTGCTCACATCTACTTTTTTTTTTTTTTCCCTTCAAAAGAGGGTGTAAGCTTTGTGGGGAGTTATGGAGGAACACTAAGTCTCTATCCTTAGGTCTTGAGTTTGAGACTTTGGGGGATAAGAATGTGATTATCATTAGCGTTAATTATTTGGTGAAAAAAAAGGATGGGGTTATACCTGTCTTGAAGCCAGTAAAACATCAAAGTCAAGTACATGTGGCTCTTGCAAAATTTGCATTCTTTTGGGAGAAAGTTTTATGTATATTGATGGGATGTCCTATCAGTTGTCTATTTTGGTTATGCTCTACTGGATTTGTATATGGTTGTTGATCATTGCTTTGGTCGAATCGTTTGACAAATCCGTATAATTATGAGCCCTAACAGTTGACCTGTAAATTTTTCTTTTGCAGCTTTGCAAGTGGAGGTGAAGATGGATATGTGAGACTACATCACATGGATCCAGATTACTTTAACATCAAGATCTAGACTTATCAAATTGTGAGGGCGCTTTTTTCTCTCCAATGTGTTTTGTAGTGTTATCCAGATGTTGTAGGCGAAGAAAGGAACCTCTTCATTTTATTTATGTTTCTTTCTGTTACCCTGTATCCTCGTACCTGAATCTGTTTGACTACTATTCTTTTTGATGCATTGAGCGTATAAGTTAATGTCTGAGAATTTTTTGCTGTGTTGTGATTTATTCTTTTTGATGCATGTACTTTGATTGTTACTTTGATTTATTATTTTGCTGTGTTGTGATTTATTATTCTCTCTCTCTCTCTCTCTCTCTCTCTCTCTCTCTCTCTCTCTCCCCCTCTTATTATTCTCTCCTCTCTGTCTCTCCCTCTCCCCCTCTAATTATTCTCTCTCTCTCTCTCTCTCTCTCTCTCTCTCTCTCTCCCTCTCTCTCTCTCTCTCTCTCTCTCTCTCTCTCTCCCTCCCTCTCCCTCTCTCTCCCTCCCTCTCTCGTTGTGAATGCTGAAAAATAACATTCCTTCACTTAATGAAGTGCCATTTAGACAGAAAAGGCAAAAACAAAAGAATTGGCTGCAAAAACTTGTTTATGTTTCATCCTTTCGGTTGTCTGTATACTTTGTCTTCTGTTTAATAATTTGAGATCATAGGTGTTGAGTGAAATTATATTAGTAGGAAAGTTTACTATGAAAATGTAATCCAGTTCTTAATATTGTCGAATGATGTCGTAAAGCTACAAAAGTGGAGTTCAATTGGATTCAAAAGTAAGGCTACTTTGTCATCAAGAAGCCGTTATAAGATTTCCAATTTCCGGGGTTGTTTTCTTTTTAGATATAGGTAGTGTCTGCAATTTGAGATGAATGAATGATAAGAAATTTCTAGTGGGGAAATGAAGTCGATGCATATATTTCAGCATTTTGATGATCAATCCAACTAACTTGGGATTCACTCTAACATGCCTTCCTGCCATCTTTTGAAGAAGCATTGAGGAATCCATATTTACATTTAATTCTGTAGCAAATCCATATTACATAACTAATATGGTGGTATCTCATAAGTCATGTCATCAAGTGGTTTGCTGCTCCCTGCAAAGTATGCTAGAGGTCCAACAATGGCTGCATTGATGTAAGTAGCAGGCTCTGAATGACTGTAATCTGTCCGGTCATCCGGGAAGAAATCATTCTGGTTCGGGCCTCCGACGATTGCTCCGACCAAGATGTTGGGGTTAGGATTAGATGTGTAGAAGAAGGGTTGAAAAGCACCTTCACAACCAAAGCCCTGAGGATGAACTGCTTTTGATGGCAAGGATGAGCCTCTATGATGGATTCTTCTTGGATAATTTGACCCATATCCCACCATGTATGACATCCTCAATGGATTTTCACCTAATACATAGTCCACCTGACAAGTTGAACAACAAGCATGATTCACAAAGAGGATCAGTATTATATTGGTCAGAGGGGGGAAACGATGGACATTCAGAGAGCTCCACGACATTAAAGTGATTCTAAATTCTATATAATGGATCATCGTGCAATGATACTATTAGTCTTAGTACTATGGTATAAACAGTCAATCAATAGTCTCTTCTCTCACTGAATCAGAAAGTTTTGAGAGAAGCATACCTGTCTCTTAGAGAGGGTTCTCAAGGTGTTAGAGTTGACAAAAAGGCCTCCACAGTTGAAGGTGTGCTTTGTGGCTGCCATGTATTTGGAATAGGTTGTAAGCAAGAAGGTAATTGCTGTGACATACTGCATGTTACTTTGGCTTAGCTTGAACATCAAACCTCCTGCAATCACAATTTCCATCCAGGGTCAAAAATGGTGAAGAATTAAGCCCTCTGTTTTTCCCTTCCATTTTCAATCCCAGATATTTCAAATCTCAAGTATGAATTAGTAATAACTGAAACATGATACCAACCAGGGGTGTATTGTGTGCTGGAATAAGGAGAATTAGGCAAAATTCTACATATGAAATCTTCTGCCTGTTGCCTAAAAGGATCGAATGCCATATCTCTTTTCAGCAAGCTCCCCTGCAATCAAGAACCAACCAAACAGTTTATTTATTTTTTTATTTTTTTAAGGTTGAGAAAGAAAAGGAGATTCTGCACTGCATATTCTGTTTTTTGTACCCTTGAGAGGAGAACTCTGGCACCAGCATACTTGTTGTCCCAACTGAAAATGTCAGCAGCATCATTGGCTCCCAAAGATCGGATGAAATTCAAGTAATAACCATTATTGGTTGCCCTGAATAGCCATGCTGCCCCCCACAACAGCTCATCCTGTCCAACAAAAGTAGCCACAAAAGAACCAAGTCAATCAAAAATCTAATAACATGATCTACTTTTATTACTACTAATGTTAATGAGTTTGGTACCTTGTAGCCAGAGTAGGAGCAATAAAAGGGGCAAACATAATGGCCAAGGGAGTCACTATAAGCCCCTCTGTACTGCATTGCAAACTGCATTACTTTCTGGGCAGTTCTCAGCAATACTCTGGAGTAAGCAGGATCCGCAGCCCTGAAAACAATGGAGGCAGCAGCCAATGCCGCGGCGGTTTCCCCAGCCACGTCGGAGCCTGGATTACTTGGGGAGACAAAATAAACGGACCTGAGGGTGTCCATATCCTCAGGCCTCTCCCAGCACCTGTGGTCATCGTTGGGATCGCCAACGCCGACGTAAAGCCTCCCGGAAGTGGCGGTGGCGCACTTGAGAAGGTAATCAGTAGACCAACGGATGGCAGCCCTGGCATTCTGAAGCTGAATTGGACCCATTTTCTTGCCGTATTCAAGGGTGCTCCATGAGAGCATTGTGGTGGTAAATGCCATGGGAAAGTTGAACTTGACATTGTCTCCGGCATCATAGTAACCTCCTGTTAAGTCCACCTGCATGCATGGCATGTAGCCGTTGATTAAGGCCAAACAACTAACATACTTATGGATCGTCAAGAACACGAACACATAAAAAAGCTTACATGGGAAAGAGAACCATCAGAAAGGGCAGAATTGGATCTCCATGGAATTTGCTGGCGGGGAGGGATTTTGCCGGACCTTTGACCTTGGAAAAACAATATGGATTTTGCCAATGCATCCCTGTAATCTGGACTGCCTTCAGCTTTGTGAATTTGGGATGAGTTCAGAAAGAAGACAATTAGAAGAAAGCTGAAGAAAAAGAAGAAGGCTGCAGTAGCTCCTCCTCCATTTCCATCTCTAATATTGAGACCCATTAATGCTAAAAATAATTAAAAAAGGTTTAACTGGCGGTTTTTGTAGGTTTATGAGTTGGTTAGTACATCGTATTTTTGTGGAGTTTGAGGTTTTTATAAGAGAAGAGAGAATGCAGGAGCTATTTTGCAATCTCCCCTCCCCTCTTCACTACGTTAATTTAGGCTTTTACAACCCTTGTTGTCTTAATACTGTTTTTTCTTAATTTATTCTTTTTTTTCAGAATTACTATGTACTATTGGGATTTGGGATTTGATGTGTTTTAATGTTGGAATTAACCTTGGGATTTACGTGTCTCATTCACTAATTTTCTATTTTTCATTTTATTATTTATTATGAAAATAGTAAATATTTAAAATAAATAAGAGGATGAATACTTAGACTTTCCATTTCAAAATATAAATTGTTATTGACCAAACACACATACCAAGCATTAATTATTTATTACATATCTTATAAATTTTAATTGAAAATTTTATTATACTTTTATTATATATATATATATATATTGATATTAGTGCTATAATTTCTAGTGGTGCATGATAAAAATAAGTCTAATAAAATTGTAAATTAAATAAGAATAATAGAAGAAAATAATAAGTTGTGTTTTTTTTTTAAAAAAAATAGATAAATAATTTATATTTTAAAAGGTGATGAATAATTAAAATGGTGGTGGTGAGCGGCCCACCCCATTGGCTCGGGTCAACTATTGAACATACGTATTTTGTAACTCAAAAGCTATCCATTCTGTCGACTGCAAATTGAGAGCCTAATTGATTAACAACCAATATTTTCGTATTTTATTTATTATATTATATTATATATATAGTTATTATTTTAAATAAAAATAATATTACTTGTAAAATTATGTTAGTGGAATTCGATGATGAGTTTTGAGGTAGAGTTGTAAAGGAGACTAGGTTTACTATATTTAGAAATTGGAATCTTTTATAGTTATTCGTCCCTTAATTAAAGCTCAAACATATATAACTTATAGTTGTGGATTGCCCCAAAAAAAAAAAAAACTTATAGTTGTGGTTGTCCTAACTTTTCGGTTGTTCCAAAATTTCTGTCAATCCTTTTTTCTACTTTTTTTTAAATTTTTTTTGAAATTATATTCGTCTCCTCATTTAAGGTTTTGAATGATGTAAGTCATGGCTTCAAGTTTGACAAAATTTGACATTAAATGTTATCCCTATCAAAAATAATAATTCACTTTCGAAATTTCTTTTGTTTTAATATATAAGTTATTTGTAGAGTTTTTATATTATATATGATTTCTTTTTTCAAGTTAACTCTTAAAATTTATTTTTTTTATCCCATAATAGTAATAATAATAATAATTTTGTTTCACTAATATATAATTTTTTAAATTAAATTCAGGACAGTAATTAAATTAAGTTTAACCATATATTATTAAGAACCCGTACCGTGTGAAATGACACAAATTGAAGGCATAAAAATAGAGTCTAGAGTCTAGTCCAATCAATGCCACAAATAGATGAAGCATAGAAACCGCATACTAATATATAATATTTTATTTTGAATAACAAAAAATTGCCATTCATATAATATTACTTTTCAATTGTAATCTTATATTTTCATTGTAAATTACATATAAAAATATGTGTAATAGTAGTAATTTAAATTTTCAAATCAAAGTAATATGTAATTTTTATAATAAAAATATAAAAATGAATTTATTTTATGGAACAAACTATCCACATATTTTAAACTCAAAGAAATGGAAAAATTAATTAGTTGAAAGTTAGTTGAAATTGTAAAAGGGTAAAATTACTTAAACACATTAATTTTCATCTTTCCTTTTTCTTTCCTAAAGTAGTAAGTAATTAATTTTTTAAGGAAATAAATAGTATAGTAAGTTAGCAACCAAAATAAAGCAAAAGTTAAGTTGGTCGCAATCGCAAATGGAGCAGCGGCCGTTTGAAATTAAACGTGAAAAGCGGAGCCATATTATTTTTTGGAAAAATGTGCATGAAAACGTAAGCCGCGGATCGCGCTTTCCGTGGATCACGCAACGATAAAGCAATTTTCAGCCAAAATTTTACCTTTAATTAATCATTTTTCATCATTAATTTGGACATGCTTAAACGACTTCAACTATACTTACTTATTTATGGTTTTTTTTTTTTTTTTTATTATCTATCCCACGGGAAATAAATTTTGAATTGTAATTTTTATATAAAAAATAAGTAGCTTATTAAGGTTTTTTTTATTAAAAAAAACTATGTATTTCCCCTATTAAACAAGTTTGAGGAGGATTGATTTCAGTTGATAATTTTTTTTTAAAAAAAAATAATTTTATGATGAATTTGAATGGATTATGCTTTAGGATGAAGGGTTTGATAATCCCTTTTTGAGAATTGAATTTATAATCTCAAATTGGCAGACACAAGGAACAAAATCATGAGATTGCTTTGTTGATTGTTTCGTGTTGGGCTCATGCTAAATCCAATTACATACTCAACTCTTTTTCTTTTATATTGTTATTTTATATCTATTTTTTCCCCCTCATATATTCACAATATTTTTAGAAAAATTTGAGTTATTTTGTTCTTTCTTTAGCAGACAACCATTCTATATATTTTGTTCTTTCAGCTACTATTTCAACTTCTCTAGTGCTTGGTTGGTGCTGTGTGTCTTATCTTAATTTGCAATTGTGTGTTTTACCATTGCGGCATTTCATCAAATATGTTCCGAGTTCCTTAAAAAAAATTGACAGTTTTATTCTACTTATTATACTATACTATGTTATTTATCTAAAGTCAAAAGAGAATTCGATCATTTATATAAATTAAGAAAAGTAATGCATACATTTATGAGATTGAATATTGAAAGAAATTACATTAATCCAAATAATTGGAATAAATCCAATGATTTTTACTTCGCAATTAAATAATTAAGAATAATACAAATCCCACTAAATACAGGTACCATTTCCCCAAAGATGAAAAAATTTGTAGTGAATACAAATTTTGCATTTCCATCATGCATATCATCTTTCTCCAATGGAACCCCATATTATCATAATTTCCTTTACTTATGGCTTAGTGGCTTAGGATTCAACCATGACTTCTGAAAAAAAAAAGTGAATAAAATAAACAAATAAAGAACATAGTCAATGGCCTCGGCCTCTGGAGCTTCTTTCTTATGAAGCAGGTTTTATTCCATGTTTTCGGCCCAATTGGTGGGCCTCTGGAGCGTCTTGGAGCTGCTCGTCATCAACGACCAACAAATGGGACAGGGCTGCCATGGCGTGGGCTTGTCTGGACATAGAACTAGCCGTGGATGTGTTTTGGCCCAAAACAATTCCATATCCATCATTGTAAGAGTCCATTCCAGGGGACAAGAGCTGCCATATCAAGCTGCCACTCATTGTTCCACCATTTCTTGCAAATCCATAAATGAGTCTGTAAACATTTCCCATGTATTCATCCCTGCTGCTTGTACTGAACCCTGGATCTCTGCTTGATTTCCCAAACTCTGCAATCACCAATGGTTTCTTCAGTACGTTTCTCGAGTCTTCCCAATGGCTTGCCATCCACCTTTGCATGAATCCCATTTGCGTCTTTTCATCTTTTCCAGATAGCCTGTGATCATGAATGTTAATAAACAGATGATTTCATGAATCACGATGATGATGATGATGAAGGTAGTGATTTAATACTTATAAATTAATTAATTTAAGTAGTTACCACTGATCTGGATATGCATGGATAGTTGCAAAATCAATCTCCCTGATGAGATGGTTGCTGATGAAATCTGTGCCAACTTGATACCCTGGATTGTTTTGTTTCTTTGCGGGCATTGTGTCTCCGTAGAATCCCTCCATTCCGATCTCCAACAAGTGCTTGTCGTCCAGTGATTTCACAAACCTTGCCATCTCTTGCACCCATCCCTCCATTATTTTTAATGAATAAATTCATATATAAGGTACATAATTGTATAAGGAATGAGATTCTTATTGATGCTATGCATGCTTGATTTAGCTACTTACATTTACAGTTCTTCCAGAGTAGTCAGCTTGGCAGCGGGGCTCATTCATGAGCTCCCAGGCCATGATAATTGGATCGTCCCTGTAAGCAGTTCTTGTAATGGTGTTAATCCTCGTCAAAACCCTCTGCATGCATGCAAACACATTAATTAATTAATTCTATACACAACATTAATAACTATCATATACTATAATCAAATTCGACTGATCATCATCTTAATATTATTACATACGTACTTTGATGTGATTCTTGTAATATCCTTTGATGACTGGATGTGTGTAGAAATCATCATCGCCATTGATTTGAGCTCCTGAGTTTCTAGCCCATTTTGCATACTGTGGTCTCCCACCAAAGTCATTGTAATTGTTCACAAAGCTCAGAATCAATCGTATCCTATACTTCCTTGCTTCCGAAATCACAAAATCCAGCCCCTTTCATATACAATGAACTAATATCAGCATGCATGCACGTTTAGTTCATGAATTTAAAGAGAATGAATAAATTAGATCAATAAGGGTTTAAGTACCTGAAAGACACGTTCATCATATGTTCCAGGTGAGATTTGAAGAGCCCGGTCGCCTCCATCGCTAAAAGCCCAAGTCCTACAAACAGAGAGGCCGGCAGCAGATGCATCCCTAAACACTTGAGATACTTTGTACCTCTCGGAGGGCTCAGCAGCAACGTGCATTAGCCAGTAAGAATTGAAGCCATTGAAGAGGAAGGGGGTGCCATTCAGAACAAATCGGGAACCATGAGTTCTTAAAAATTCAGCTGCTGCAATATTATTATTGTGAGCATGATATGAAACCGCTGCAGCTTCACAAGAAAGCTGAAGAGAATGAAGGGAAAATGATACGAGTATTATGGAAAGAACAACTAGTTGCAATTGATGGTGAACACCAAAACAATACTTAGCTGCCATTTTTGTGTATGAATTGAAGATGAGATGGATTGTTGAGGTTCGTACGTTGTTGTGGTATTTATAAGTTTTTTTTGGAAGGGGGGGGAATGAAGGTTACTAAAAATAGAAACCTAAAGTGCGCGCGGAAGTTGCTTATGGTTTTTCGGGTGACGGTGGTTTGCTATAACTGTTAGACTAGCTTTATATTATTTCTTTCAGAAGAAAAGTTATAAATTTAGTTGGTTGAAATTATTCCTAACGTGATCAGTTGGAAGAATTCATGGATCCAATTTTATGTTTTCTTCAGACTATACTAATTTTGTTTCAAAATTTTTGTGGGGTTGAATGGTTGATGAGAATTTTTGGGAAAAAGTAATCGGCCAAGTGATTGATGATGTATTACATGTGCTTATCCCATGTGGGTAGGTTTAAGAAAATTTAATATAATTGTTATTATAATTTTTTTTATTTAATACAAAGGTTTGAAAAGAAAAGGAGGAATGATTGTGATTTTTTAATTTCTTAATCGAATATATACATATACATATGCAGGGCTCAGATCCTCTGTTACACTTTTATGTGATACTCTCTATGATAATTTTTAATTATTTTGTGTATATATTATATTTTTGATTGATTTTTATGTAATACATTATCATTTGCACTCTTATATTTTTTTAACAAGATCGGTTCTGTTTTTTTTAGGATTATGGCATATTAAATTATTAAATATGATTTTTATTATTAGAAAATTCTTAAAATTATATAAAAATAAAATAATATTAAAAAAATAAATAATAAAATAAAAATAATTAATTAAAACTATATGTTATCAATGTATAAAAATTAATAAAAAATAAAAAAATATATACAAAGTACATAGCCTGAGCCATATACAGGCAGATATGTAATAGACAAAAAAATGTAAAAGAGTTTGGAAACTAATTAAAAAAATACCTAATAAATGGCACCGATTAAAAGAGGATCATACACGTGCACGATGAAAGAAATAACGATAATCCATTCGCTTTTTAATATAATTTTTGTTTACATATTTAGGAAAAGAAATAATATTTTGTACATAATTATTAAAGATGATGGATAGTAATATGAGGAAGGAAAAAAAAAAAAAAAGAGTTTGGAAGGTAGAAGTTAAGATACGTAATTAATTTCTTGAAGAAATGTATTTTGTACGTATGGATACATATGATTGGATTGCTTTGGGAGTTTTTATTTCATTTTTCAGTTGGTTTCCTTCCATGAATTAATTGTAGGGGTTACTAGTAATTGTCTCACTGTTTTTTACGATAATTTATAAGTTTTAACAAAAATATATTTTTACATAAAAGATGAGAAAAAAAGAGGGTATTATAAGGAGATATTTTTGCCTAAATTGAAACAATAAAGAGAAAGTAATGGAACGATAACTAGTAATTCCTATGAACTATTGTCTCCCTTAAAAATTAAAATAACACATAAGTAAGATTTAAATGTTTCTCCTTGTCTTCCTTAGCAGATATGTGGGATAAAATAGAGGTTTTTTCAGTTGAGTTTGAGAGTTAATCATAAGACCTCAATGATTTTGTGCGAATTTTGACACAAAAAATGAACAAAAAGTTATGTATGACCATCTATAGCCGTTCTCTATTGAAATTGTACCTATATTTGGAAGGTAAAAAAAAAAAAGGGTCTACAAAATAAACATTACAATTTATACAAAATTCAAATCCGTAAATATTATATTCTAAAATTCAGACCTTTTTTTTTTTTTTTTTTTTATCATTTTTAAAAAGGAAAAAGCTTGTTATGAATTTTGCACGTTTCGCTCAAGTTACAGTGTGTAAACGACTAGCTTGATTTGAATTGAATTTTAGTTGAGTTTGAGTTTGATTTTGATTTTGAGTGGAAGGAAAATTATCTTCCATCGTCTACTTCTTCTTTATTTTTGTGTACAGAGATCAACAAAATTTTTACAACTTCTTAATTAAAATAAATTTAGAATCAAAAAATAAAATTAAAATAAATTTTATCCCGTTACCATAGAATCACATATCAAGAAATACTAAAAAAAATCATATTAAAGCTACTGTACATATTTTTGTCTAAAATAATAGGAGTATTTCAAAAAAAAGAAAAAAGAAAAAAAACATGAAATATTTGAAACAACCCACATGGCCATAGGGATAAGAACATGTAGTACATCATCTATATATAGAAAAATTTTAAAATAATTTCCTTTATTTTCTCATGAAATCATGCATGCATACTCCATCCATACATATATAACAGTATGATCTAAGAAAACATCGAAACTAAATCCCAGGTATTAGAATTGTTGCAGCTACTACATGTTAGCCTCTTTTTGTTTTTCTTTTCTTTTAGGCATATATATATATATCAATTTCCCAAATATATATCCCTCAGTGTATCTATATGGAGCAAAAACTATTGAAAATGAACACTAAAAGTAGTGCCCTAATTTTATAGTTTTGTTAAGATATGGAATTTGAATTGAAACATATCCCTATTTTCTTTCCACATATAGATAGTTCAGATAGAAAGCACTTGCTTTTCTGCATCAGGAATTACATCCAACTTCCTAGAAAACAAAAACAACTACAACTGTGAAATACTTAATTAAAGGGTGAATAAATTGAAAATTTATCAAGAATGATCATGATTCAAATGAAAAAAATACCTATTTTAGAGGAATTTACGTAATTTACTCCGCAAGAAGTTTGAATGTCGTTATTTCAGTTTCTCATTTCAACACTTTTATTACTTGAAAGATTTTACTTTTTCTTTCATGTCAAAGAGAAAAAACGTTTTAATCACATTTTTTCTTTATTAGTTAGCCACTTCCCTTGAAAGTTGAATCAATATAGTTGATTTTGCATGTGTTTTTGTGGTGTCATATTTAGAATCGTAGTTATTTAGATTATTGAAATTGATACCTGAAGCTAATACATATATGATATTACTCAAACCCAAAAAAAAATGAATCAAATAGAAACAACCCACATGGGATAAGAACGTGTAATACATCATCTCCGCAAGAAATATTTTTATACTAATTTTTCAAACTATTTTCTCATAAAGCATTGAAAATCTCATGTATGTGTATGAGAATCTTGGCGCTGCTAGTTGACGTTGAATAAACTAATTTATAACTTCCCTTTTGCTTTGAAATCATTCATTCATTCATTTTGATTTTTGGAATTTGAATCCTCTAAAGTGTTTTTTTAACAATAATTTTAGCAAACCACCGTCACCCCCCAAAAACCGCACTCAACTTCCGCCGAGCGAAATTTAGGTTTTCTATTTTTAGAAACATTCCATCTCCAACGAACCTTATAAATTCAGCATCCACTCCTCCCCATCAAATCCAACAACATCCATCCATTCATCCCTCCAAATTCATTCATTCATTCATTGAATTCCAAATGGCAATCATTCATCACCATCAAGCAGGATTTTCTGTTTTTGCTGTTGGATTATTAATACTACTCCTATCATCATTTTCCCATTCTGAAGCTGCTGCTGATGGATTTGTAACCACTCATGGTTCCAGATTCATTCTCGATGGCTCGCCATTTCTCTTTAATGGCTTCAATTCTTACTGGTTGATGCATGTTGCCGCTGTGCCCACTGAAAGGTACAAAGTTTCTCAACTGTTGAGGGATGCCTCTGCTGCTGGACTCTCTGTTTGCAGGACTTGGGCTTTCAGCGATGGAGGTGATCGAGCTCTTCAAATCTCCCCAGCAACATATGATGAACGTGTCTTCCAGGGCCTTGATTTCGTGATATCGGAAGCGAAAAAGTACGGGATTCGATTGATTCTGAGTTTTGTCAACAATTACAAAGATTTTGGAGGGAGACCACAGTATGCTCAGTGGGCCAGAAACTCAGGAGCTCAAATCAACAGTGATGATGATTTCTACACACATCCAGTCATCAAAGGATACTACAAGGATCACATCAAAGTAATCATTTATTAATATTGCTGCGTAGTAATAGTATATATTAATGAATAATGGATTTGATTAAAACGTACGCATTTGCATGCATGCAGAGGGTTTTGACGAGGATTAACACCATTACAAGAACAGTTTACAGAGATGATCCAATTATCATGGCCTGGGAACTCATGAATGAGCCCCGTTGCCAAGCTGACTACTCTGGAAGAACTGTTAACGTACGATCACGTTTCATTAATTAATAAGATTTTAGATTTCATTTCTTTCCTTAATTGTATATATATATATATATATATATATTAAATGTGTCATATATATAGGGATGGGCACAAGAGATGGCAAGTTTCGTGAAATCATTGGATAACAAGCACTTGTTGGAGGTTGGAATGGAAGGATTCTACGGAGACGCAATGCCTGAAAAGAAACAAAACAATCCAGGGTATCAAGTTGGAACAGATTTCATCAGCAACCATCTTATCAGGGAGATTGATTTTGCAACTATCCATGCATATCCAGATCAATGGTAAGAACTTAAATTAATTAATAAGTATTAAATCACTACCTTCATCATCATCATCATCATCATCATGAAATCATCTCATGATCACAGGCTATCTGGAAAAGATTAAAATACACAAATGGGATTCATGCAGAAGTGGATGACAAGCCATTGGGAAGACTCAAGAGACATACTGAAGAAACCATTGGTGATTGCAGAGTTCGGAAAATCAAGCAAAGACCCAGGATTCACTATGAGCAGCAGAGATGAATACATGGGAAATGCTTACAGACTCATTTATGGATTTGCAAGAAATGGTGGAACAATGAGTGGCAGCTTAGTATGGCAGCTCATGGCCCCTGGGATGGAGTCTTACGATGATGGTTATGGAATTGTTTTGGCCCAAAATCCATCCACTGCCAGTACTATGTCCAGACAAGCCCATGCCATGGCAGCCTTGTCCCATTTATTGGTCAGTGATGATCAGCAGCTCCAATTTAAGGCCCAAGTCCAGAGTTTGGCCCGCAAACATCTAAGGAAATCTGCTCCATAAAAAGTCGCAGCCCCTTTAGTGCATGTTCTTTATGTTTTGTTTTTTTACACTATGAAAAAGTGGGAAAGATCGATCCTAATATGTATTATTATATTTGGTCCAAATAATTGGGTAGTCAACCAATTGCTTGATTAATGTAATTTCCTTGATATTCAATTTTAGGCATTACTTTTCTGAATTTAAACTAAATTCTTTCTTTTGTTTTGGATAAATTCTAAACAAGTACTAAAAGTCTTTTTAACATACCCCTTTGATCTATTAAATCTGAAATAATAATTTATTATTCTTTTAACTTGTTCGAAAAAAAAAATCTATCTCTTATTTAATTTTTTTCATTCACGAATATAAAATTAAAATCAGTAATATTTGTATTCGTGTCTACCTATTCGATTTTTGACCATAATCGGTCATGTCATAGTAGTCATTCAAGCAAATATTTCCATAGGACAGTTTGGGGCCTTTTTCTAATCCCTTATCCTCATCTTTAACCCAATTGGACCTTATACCGTTCTCTGTTTTCGTTGTTACTCTTCAATCCTTTAGAAATTGAATTTTTAAGTTTGATTAGTCTCAAAATTTTGTTTTAGAGAAAATTTAATTTGTAAAATGATTTTTTTCCCCCTAAAAAACGACGAATTTGTGTATTTATAGCAAAACGTATGTACATGAAAGTCGGTTGATTTGAGATCTTTCTTAGTTCAGCATAAAAATTGACATAAAAGGGCATGAATCTGCTTGTTACAATATTTCTAAATTGAGGCATTACATCAAAAGAGATTATATCAGGCCCAAATTGAGATTATAAAGTTACTTGTTTGGAGGAAATTGGAATAGTGCAATTGTAAAATGATTCCGATTAATACGATTTAAACATGTCTAGGCAATCAGATCCCTTTAATGATTGTGACTAAATAAGTCAAACGCAATCAGATTGTTTAATGAATATTACCGAATAAGTCAAAGGCAATCAGATTTAGGGCTGACAATTTCTGACCCAAACCGTGAACCCGTCACGACCTAACACGAAAAAAATTGAATTGGGTTGAGATTTTCAACCCATTTATTAAATGTGTCGGGTTGGACCCAACCCGTTTAATAAGCGGATTGGGTCGGGTCAACCCAACGGGTTAACGGTCCGCCAAAAAAATAATTTTTTATTTTGAAAAAAAATTTATGTGAAGAAAAACCTAATTAATTTTTGTTTGCTACCCAGCCGTCTCGCACATAGTCAGACACTCACTTTTTTGTGTGATTGGAGATTTTATAAGTATATATTTATTTTCTGTTCGATCTTTTAAAGTAATTTTTATAATTTTTTAATTAGATGATAATTTGGAATTATTTAGGATTAAGTAAATTATTTTTATATCTTTCTTTGTTTCTTTCGATGAGTGAGTATAATGTATGTTTTATGCAATGTTATATCTACGATAATGTGAGTATGATGTCCGAACTAAATTCAAAAGCGCGAATTTCATGCGAAAGTAAACAAATATAATTAACATTGAATACACAATGACCAATGTGTAGTGTACAAGTGAATTAATTATGGTTAAACATTGACATTGTTACTTAATGTGTAAAAATGAGTAATTTAACTATAAATTTTAACAATTTAAAATTGTACTTATTTTTTTAAGTAAAAATTAGACTTGTTAACAGCATGAAACAGGTCTTATAAGAAAACTTTTTATTGGTAATGATTGTAATGTATATTTAATTCCAGAATTATAAAAATTGATGATAATAAATGCTTTATATTGATCAAAAAATAATTGAAATATGTTAGGTGGGAAGCGGGTTAACAGATTAGTAGGTTAAACTGGTTAAACGGATGACCTGTTTAATTAAATGGGTTAGACGGGTTGGGTTGGGTTGGGTTGACCTGTATATTAATAAGATTGAGTTGGGTTCATATTCTTAACCCATTTAATAAACGGATTGGGTCAACCCAACCCGTTTTTTTCGCAGGTTGAGTTGACCTAACCCATTTACATCAGGTCAACCCGTTTTGTCAGCCCTAGTCAGATTCTTTTAATAAATATTATCAAATAAGTAAAAGACAATTAGATTCGTTTAATGATTGCTGAGTTATAAAATTCAGATTGCCCTCATTCTAATTACTTCCGAATAAACGCACCCTTAATCCTAAAGCATAATCCATTATAAATTAATGTTCTTTTTTTTTTTTTTTTTGAGTTTTATGAATGAAACTTGTATAATAGGGGAAAATAAAGGCCAAAATTAATATGTTTTTTCAATAATAATAATCTTATTTAACTATTTACTTATATTTTAAAATCAATTTTTACATAACATAGTTAAAAATTTATTTCTCTATTGGCTTAAGATAGGAAATAAACACCATAATAAATGAGTAGTTGAAGTTGTTTTAGCACGTCCAAATTAAAGGCAAAAGTTTTGGTGCCGCTATTCTGAAAATTGCATTATCGCGATCCACGGAAAGCGCGATTCTTTGCTTACGTTTTTATGCACATTTTTCCGAAAAATATTATGGCTCCTCCTTTCACGTTTAAGTCCAAACGGCCACTCCTCCATTTGCGATTGCGACCAACTCTTAGCTTGCGATAGTAGTCCTAAAATTAGTTAATAGTAAAATACAAGACAGTAATTTCATCAAATAAAAAAAAAAAAAAAAGTAATTTTCAAAGCAAAACATTCTGTCATTTCTCATCCTACTTTATGGCGACAATTCTGTGACAATCCAACATATACTACCATAAATATCTCACATCATTTCTTCTAAAACAATCCAAAACTATTGTTCGAACCAATCACATAAAATATTGCAGCAGTTCTGTAGTAATCAATGTGCATGGCTCTAGTAAGGAAGATGGCTCTGGTGGCTATGGATTTATAGTGAGAAGAAGCTCTGGAGAATTTTTATATGGTGAACAAATGTGCTAACTGATACCACCCCTATTCAAGTGGAAATCCATGCAACTTTAAAAGCAGTCAGGTACTACAAAGAGAAAAGGTTGATGCGTGTTACAATTCTCACAAATAACTCATCTATGGCAGTCATGATCATTAAAGGAAGGGACCTACTTTGGAGAGAGTACAAAGCTCTGAAGGAGATCGGTAATTTCATAGCTCAATCATCCTCAGAAATCAAGCACATCTATAGAGAATAAAACAAGAAGGCGAATTTTCTAGTAAGACTTGGGCAAGTGGCACGGCTATTGCCTTTAACACACCAAGGCAGATTCCACAGAGGTTAAAGGGGTTCATTGAACTAGAAGCCAAATCAGTTCCAGCTCTAAGAATTAGGTGAAAGGGTAAGCAAGTGCAGAAGCAGTGTCAGAAAATGTAATCTTTTGTCAAGTAAAATGTAGTCTTTATAGTATACTATGCAGTCTCCCCTTTTTGTCATGGGCGGTTTTGTTTTGATTTTGTATAGGAGTTGATTCAAGTGGGGTAATCATATACAATGCCTCCGTGTAATCCTTTCTCGCTTAATGAAAGGGTTTTGCCCACCGGTCTTTAGTCTATCGACTATAGACTGTTTGCTTAAAAAAAATATCATAAAAAGTCAATTTTTTAACCGTGACGAGAACACGGAATGAAATGGGTTAAAGACGAGGACAATGGATAAAAGTATCCCAGCGAACTATTTGATTGAATAATTATTGTGACATCACTGCTTATGGACTAAAAATTACGGTTGGAGGAGAATACAAATATTTAATCGTAATTAAGATGACTAAAAAATAAAATAAGATGTGACTTTTTTTAGAAAAAAATAAGAAATCATATTTTATTATATTAGAATTAATCGATTAAAAGGTACTCAAGAGAATTTGACTAAGTTTACTTTAAAATTGTGTCCAAAGCAAAAGAAGGAATTCTATTTAAATTCAGACAAGTAATGGGTATATTAATGAAATTGAATATGGAAAGAAAAATAATTGGTTGACTACCCAATTATTTGGACCAAATCTCATAATACCTAATAGATATTATACCTACCTACATAAGAAAATATGGATATATAGTTCCATTACTCAAAAAATGATGCAAACAATTTGTAGTCAGTGCAAATCTTGCTTTTCTATGATGCATCATCTTTCTCCAATGCAACCCATACCATATTTTCCTTTACTTATTGGCTTAGGATCGATCTTTCACACTATAAAAAGTGTGAAAAAAACAAAACATAAATAACATGCTGCCACTTCTTATGGAGCAGATTTTCTTAGATGTTTGCGGGCCAAACTCTGGACTTGGGCCTTATATTGGAGCTGCTGATCATCACTGACCAATAAATGGGACAAGGCTGCCATGGCATGGGCTTGTCTGGACATAGTACTGGCAGTGGATGGATTTTGGGCCAAAACAATTCCATAAGGGATTTACTATTTGTATAACAAAATTACTATTTGTATAACAAAAAATGTCCAAATTACCCCTGATATAAAATAATAGATCTTTTTTGGATAAAAAACGCTGCGCATTGCTGAAGTAAAGGGGAAAAAACGTAAATTTGTATGGAAATGAACGAAAAAAACGCTGAAATGTCATGTGGAAATTAGAGTAAAACGCCAAAACGTAGCGAAAAAGTGTACTGAAAACGCCAAAACGTAGCGTTTCTTCCAAACCAAACGCCAATATGCAGCGTTGTATGGAAAAAAAACGCTAAACCATAGCGTTTTATGTAATAAAAAACGCTAAAGAGTTGCCGAAAAACATATCTCGCTCGTTAAATAGTAGCGTTTGTGACGGTTTTTGTTAAAAAACGGACCGAACTAATATGAACAGACCAAATATTCACAACAAATTACATCATATCATATCATAACCTTTGTACATTCTCTGTACAAAAGGTTCCCTTACAAATATTGACAACAAAATCAAATCGACAATCGAAAGAAGGTTTCGTCGAATCATATCCATCTGCCATTCGTATTGTACAACTTTCGATTGACATTCTTCACGAAATGGTAAGTTTGCTACCCGTTATGTATTTTTGTATTTTGCAGCGTTTATTTTGCCCTAAAACGGCTCTTATTAGCGTTTTAGTCACCATCAACGCAAATATGTGGCGTTTTGTGTCAAGTAAAACGCCACTTATTAGCGTTTTAGTCGCCATCCAACGCAAATATGTGGCGTTTTGTGTCAAGTAAAACGCCACTTATTAGCGTTTTAATCACCATCAACGCTAAGATGTGGCGTTTTATGTCAGATAAAACGCCAAATTGTGGCGTTTTATGCCTTTAATTTAAGAAAATTGTTGCGAAATTAGGGTATTTACGTGAAATCCGTAGCGTTTTTAGTTAAATTTTTTGTGAAATGGAGCGTTTGTTTGTATAGTTACGTGAAATACGTTGCGTTTTTTTAAGATTGCATATGTAAAGTGAAGCGTTTTTTATAGCGTTTGTAACAATATGGATTCGAATTTCTGACTATACAGGACGATGATTCGAATATTAGCACACATGATGATTACGAGCAGGAACAGGATAATGAGGATGACGAGGGGGGTGAGGAACAGGACATTGGGGCAGATCTAAGTGAATATTTTAGGATAGATATGGATTTTGCAAGTGTGGAGGATGCATTTACGTTTTGCTATCCTATAGCTAATAGCCTGCAGTTTGTGCTTTCGAAGCAAGGCGGAAGTGGCTCGACGTATTATTTTAGGTGCAGTCGATGGAAAGATCCATTGAAGGAGCCTCTCCCCACCATACGGTTGAACACGAAAAGATGCGGATGTAAATGTCCGTTCAAGTTGACTGTCAAGAAGGTTGTTAATGAGCGTTACAGTGTGCTTGTTACGCCAGGGGTATCGTCCACACATAATCATCCTGGTATGAATATGTTTCGCTATTGAATATGTTATATTATTTTTCCTATAATTAGCATTTTCTTATATTCTTATTACTAATTTTTGCAGGTATAAGGCATCCATATGGGCACAGGCAGTTGAGCGGTTTCTCGAAAGAGGCAAAGGCTGAGGCTAAACGCATGCTTTCTTTCAATGTGAGACCAAAAAGCGTTTGGGAAGCTATTCATCAGCAGTTTCCCGAAGACAATGTACAGATAAGGCAGGTCTACAATTTGAAGGAAGATATGAAGAAAGATGGATTGGATGGTAGGAATATTGGGCAGCAATTTTTGCATTTGGCTCGCGAGAAGAAATATTTTGTTCGGATTATCACTGACGAGGCCACTAATGCGATCACACATGCATTCATCGCTCATCCTACATCAATTCAGATGTTCAACAGGTGGTATTGGGTTGTAGTGGTTGATTCAACCTACAAGACCAACAAGTACAAAATGCCCGTCGTTGAGATGATCGGTATGACTCCCACCAATAAGAACTTCAATATTGCTTTTGCCATTGTTAAGGATGAGACAAAAGAAACATATGATTGGGTAATGAAAAACTTGAGGGAATTGTTGCCTAGTAATGTGGAACCAAGTGTTGTTGTCTCAGATAGGGAGTTGGGTTTGTTGCAGCCTATTAAGGATCACTTTCCATCTTGCAATCACTTGTTATGTCGGTGGCATATTGACCGTGATGTTGCCATTTGGTTGGAAAAAAATGTTGGCAGGAGGAATGTGGACACGACCACTGATATATATAGTAATTGGTGGAAGAAAATTATCATGGCTCCCACAGTTGAAAGGTTTAACCTCTTATTAGTCCAATTCAAGGTTACATACTCTATGGTTGAGCCTACAGTTGTTGATTATTTGGAGGGGACGTGGTTCATTCATAAGGAGAAATTCTGCCGGGCCTGGACGGACACATTTCAACACTTTGGGAATACGGCAACTAACAGGGTTGAGGCTTCCCATGCTGCATTGAAAGATTGGCTTCATTCTTCCACCAATTCTCTCGACACGTTGCTCATGAAGATCGACTCTCATCTCACGCATCTGTTTCCTCACATCGCGTAAGTGCAATAACCGCATTCGATTATTTATTTAATGTCATAATTTTATTATAATTTTATTGTATGTTAAAACAATAACAGTGGGTCGCTCGAGTCTTCTACTGCCACGACACAAACCAGTAGGATGGGGTTTCCATACTGTTACTTGAACAAATACGTTTCGCATCACTGCCTGAATTTGGTAAGCAAACAAGTTGAAAAAAAGGATAGGTTGGCAGGCGAAGTTATAGATAGGTGTGGATGCGTGTGCAAGGTGACGCTTGGGATTCCTTGTGCATGTGATATATACAAGGCACAGGAATCGACCGCATATCAATTGCTCCCATTAGTCCACGAGTTCTGGCAGAGATTGACAATTGTACCCTCCCAAAGGGATTCGAATAATCTGAATGAGGACATCAGGTACATTTTACTTATGTTTGTTAGTTATATTAAATTTGTTTTATTTTTTGTAATTTTACATTTGGATGCTGATTGAAATAATGTTTCATCAAGGTTTTTCAATGAGGAAGTCATTCCTGCAGTTAACACAAGTCCGTCATTCTTGGCTCGTCTACTTAATATGGCTTATGTGGAAGAGATGCACGCTGATATGTCTAGTGCAGCTGAGCCATCGGTTGCGGGTACTCATAGGGGAATGCCGCCGAGTAGACTGCACCATTCAGTTATGCGTGAGTGGAGTGGACGCGAGAGAGCGACACGTGGATCACGTGGTAGGGGTCGGTCAAATTCAAGTGGAAGATCAACTGGGCGCACATCAAACAATACGACGGACTCCTCTAGTGAGTCTCCGTTACGTGAAGGTAAATATTGTTAGTGATGTTGCACGAATTTATTTATTTACAAAGTTAATTCAAGTATGTTCATTCTATTTTATTTAACACTTTAGGATTTGGACAAGATGTACCATGCGTACCAGTGTTTTTTCGGCATTACTGTACTGGATGGTCGGATGTCATTGGAGATGGAAATTGTGGGTTCAGAGTGATTGCTAGTTACCTTTCAGGCGGACAGCACAATTGGAAATTGTCGCGTAGAGCGCTTGTTGGGGAGATCGTTCGTGATCCACAAAGGTATGCAGGTTTGTTTGCAGTTGTGGAGGAGAGACCTGCTGACGGTGATCATTTGGGTGCCGTGATCCGGCGTTTACGTTATCAAGGTAGAAGTTGTTCTGAAGCCTACTGGATGGCCACACCCACGGACTTGTTCCCACTTGCAACGCATGCTAATGCCGTGGTACTGCACCTCAGCCGTTCGGAGCCGATGTCGAATTATACCATATTACCCTTGGATGCTGGAGAGGACGAAACCCGCCCTGAGAGACAGATAGCAATTGCTCACGTGGGTGGTAATCATTACGTTCGTGTTGATGTTCTTGATGATTGTCCCCTTCCTCCACTGCACGTTGTTTGGCGCGATCACTGCAACCAAGCGACCGTTGGACGTTGGCCTAATAGTTTCAGAATGCGTTTTAGGCTATGGGTAAATCGTCGTGATGCTTAGCGGCTTTAGTGTACTGTGATTTTTTAATGCAGTAGTTGATAAACAAATCTGTTCCATAGTTAATGATGCATCTGTTTTATCTCTCCCTTTTTCTTCATTTATATTATCCCAGTTATAGTTGCTCAGATTTTAACTTTTCAAACTAGGAAGGAAGTTTGGTATTATATGATTGTTTGCTTTTTATTAACTTGAATTCACATTCATGACATATAACTAAACAAACACAAACAATAATTGTAATGCATACAATACTGCTATAGAAATGGTGCTGATGTCATAAAAAAATTATACAAATGTAAACAAAATGTCAACCATATAAAAATACAAAGGGGCTCAATCGGCCAGGTCAAATCTATGCTCAAAATCCGCAATCAGACCATAATACTCGTCGTGCAGGTCCGGTGCTCGATCTCGCAGCTGATCCAACAACCGGTGCTGCACGCCCAGCACATCGCTAACCCACTACAAAAAATACACACAATTACATCAATTATTCATGTTGAACAATATAATAAAATATATTACACATTTGATAAACAAAAATACTTACGTATTCCGATGACGATCGGCGTGGCTGTGGCTGATCAGGTGGGGGCCCTATGACGTACGGATGGGAGCGGGGTACGAACCACTCCAGATATCCGTCCACGCAGGCACTATATCGGACACCGTGCCCTGTCTGTGCACGGTGCACAAAATATATAGGCCCGGTAGCCGGATACGCGTCCCACTCGGACTCCGCATATGTCCGTGGGTGGTGAACTACGTACCCACTACCCCCGTATCCCCTGTACGTCCCATCTGTGGCCGGAATGAACGGTCTGGGGATCCACTGCACGTACCCCAACTGACGCGCACACCGGTCTGGCATGTACGGCTCTATATCCTCCCGGTACGCAATGAGTCCGCGGTACTGGGTCCTCGGAGTGCGCGTGACGGCAGCGCGACCGTATGGCATCCATACAACCTATAAAAAAAATTTCCACTTACATTTCCTATGTTTTTTATATATACATTTAAGTAAATTAATTTTGATTTACTTACATCGTCCGGCGACAAGGCATCCAGTGCCTCCCGGAAAAGCGCCAGTCTGTCATCCTTGTTGCGGGGTGCGTCGACCGTCCATCTGCTGGCCCGCGGCCGCTCGGGGTGCACTGACAGAGGCCTGGCATTACTCCTAAAAGATGGAAAATGCTCGTAGATCCAGGCCTGTAGCAACGTCAAGCAACCCGCAACGCTCGACGTGCCATGACGACTAGCAGCACCTAAGTGTCTATACAGAAACGCTAGCGTCGCCGTGCCCCACGCGTACTCGCCCACCTGAGCCATCCCGCCCCGCAGCTCCAGAACAGGGCCTGGCTGGAACTTATTGGAACTCTTGTCTGTAAACAGACAGGTCCCAATAGTAGCCCATAGAAAAACTGCAACGTCCGAGTCGGGCCGGGGTCTACGCCTACAGAGATCTATCACCCGCTCGGTCGAGAATGCCCCATTCTCGAATAACTCCTTGTCGATGTGCTGGTCCGGAGGTATCTCGAGCAAATCTCTAGCCAACGCTACTAGGGTGGGGGTATCAGCGGACTGGGTAATCAACCGACCCTCTATCGGTAGACGCATAATCTCCCACACGTCGTGGAGAAGTATCGTCATCTCACCGAAGGGTAGATGGAAGGTATTGGTGTCCGGCTGCCACCTCTCCAAAAAAGCGCATATCAGTGGCGCGTCTATATGCCTAAACAAAATGCTGGGAATATGTCCCAGCCCTGTCTGGCTAAGTATCTGAGCCCCTAGGGGTGACATACCGCGCACCCAAGTGACTAAGGAATCGTACATCAACCCCCTATTGTGACACCTAATAGGGGCTCTACCCCCCGTCTCACTAAACCTAGATACGACGTGTCCTAAAAAACTAGGAATCACCGTCGCATCGATCGGACCACCCTCGACTGGTCCAGTGACTAACCAGCTCTTGTCATCCTTCTTCCGCTTTTTAGGAATCGCTATATTTATCAAATATAATATATATAATTAATTTAACTAATTAACAAAATAAACAAATAAAACATAATTTAATTATTACTCATGTTATACAATAAATGAAACATTCATAAATATTTTAACAATTTCCCAATGAATAAACAAAAAAGACAAATTAAGAACATATATAAACAAATATAACATATTTTCACTAACTAGCCAAACTAGCAAATAAATAAACAAATTCATCATAAAGTAAATAACTCAATAAATATTTCAATTTATAAAACAATATAACATAATTTAACTAAGTAATCATATTACCAAATAAATTAACAATCAAATAATAATTTAAATATTTACTTAGTTAATAATAGTATTACCAAATAATACATAATGTACATAATTCACAAATTAGACAAATAGATCAATTAAATAAACGTAATTAATAAATCAATATCGCGTACCTGCAGAGGGCTCCGCCCGCTGCTGCTGCTGCATACCAGACTGCCGCTGATGGCTCGATCTCGGAGGCTCCTCGTGAGCCTCCTCCTCCTCTGACCGATCGTCCTCGTCGCTCGGCGAGGCATCGTCCTCGTCCCTCAGATGGAACGCCGACTCCCCGCCAATCCCTCGACCGCCACCACTGGATCGGCCACCTCGAGTTCGAGGTCTCCTGGCTGCCATCTTCTGCCTTCTGGCAGAAACTGTGGGCCTCTGTCTCTCCTCAACGATCGAAGGAGGAACGCGCGGTTTAACCTTACCGCCACCCTGAAAAATGTAATTCAAATATATATTAATACACAAACAATCATAGTAATTCACATACATTTCATATTGCGTAAATATTTTTAAAACGTAAACGCTAGGCAATCATAATAAATCGTAGCGTTTGACCGGAAGTCAAACGCTACGATCCAGCGTTTGACCGAAGTCAAACGCTACGAGCTAGCGTTTGAAATTGAGTCAAACGTTATTTAGCAACGTTTGACTCAATGTTATACGCTGCCATACGGCGTTTGGAACCGTTCCAAACGCCGATCGGTTGCGTTTGGAACTGGTCCAACGCGGCCGACCGACGTTTGGACCGGTTCCAAACTGCCGCCGATCGGCGGTTGGAACGGGTTCCAAACGCCGCTGAGTGGCGCTTGGAACAGGTCCAAAACGCGACGTATCTGCGTTTGGGACGGTTCCAAACGCTTGCGATCGGCGTTTGGACCATTCCAAACGCGGATCGGCGGCGTTTAAACGCCGACCGGACCCGATTTCCGGGCAAAATAAACTTCAAATGAATATGGAAAGGATTGAGAAATTTTACCCGATTATAGAGTAACCCTTTGCCCGCTCCATGACCTCTCGAAGATCCAGAACCACCTTCTTCCATTTTGAAACAAATTAATGTTCTTGGTTTTTTTCGTTTGGTTTTTGCGTGAAACAGCTTCAATGTTGGGAGAAAATGGCGTTTGGAATTGCTTTTTGTTTTTTAAAATACTGCAGCGTTCGAACGCTGCAGTTCAGCGAGCGAAGGAACCAAAAACGCTGCAACTTAGCGTTTTTGGGGGTCTTTTTCGCTACTGTTTAGCGTTTTTGACCACCAAAAACGCTACGTTTTAGCGTTCCGTCACAATATAATTGCTTCGTTTCAGCGTTTTTTCCCAATTGTAACGTAGTGTTTTAGCGTTTTTATTTTTTATTTTCGCTCCATTTTAACGTTTTTCCACCTTTATTTTAGCAATATACAGCGTTTTTAATCCCAAAATCGCCATGAAACTGATATTTCTTTGATAATAGGGGTAGTTTGGACATTTTTTGTTATACAAATAGTAATTTTGTTATACAAATAGCAATTCAGATTCCATAACCATCATCGTAAGACTCCATTCCAGGGGCCATGAGCTGCCATACTAAGCTGCCACTCACCGTTCCTCCATTTCTTGCAAATCCATAAATGAGTCTGTAAACATTTCCCATGTATTCATCTCTGCTGCTCATAGTGAATCCTGGGTCTTTGCTTGATTTTCCGAACTCTGCAATCACCAATGGTTTCTTCAGTATGTCTCTTGAGTCTTCCCAATGGCTGGTCATCCACTTCCGCATGAATCCCATTTGTGTATTTTCATCTTTTCCAGATAGCCTGTGATCATGAGATGATGATGATGATGATGAAGGTTGTGATTTAATACTTATTAATTAATTTAAGTTCTTACCATTGATCTGGATATGCATGGATAGTTGCAAAATCAATCTCCCTGATAAGATGGTTGCTGATGAAATCTGTTCCAACTTGATACCCTGGATTGTTTTGTTTCTTTTCAGGCATTGCGTCTCCGTAGAATCCTTCCATTCCAACCTCCAACAAGTGCTTGTTATCCAATGATTTCACGAAACTTGCCATCTCTTGTACCCATCCCTATATATATATATATATATGACACATTTAATATATATATATATATACAATTAAGGAAAGAAATGAAATCTAAAATCTTATTAATTAATGAAACGTGATCGTACGTTAACAGTTCTTCCAGAGTAGTCAGCTTGGCAACGGGGCTCATTCATGAGTTCCCAGGCCATGATAATTGGATCATCTCTGTAAGCTGTTCTTGTAATGGTGTTAATCCTCGTCAAAACCCTCTGCATGCATGCAAATGCGTACGTTTTAATCAAATCCATTATTCATTAATATATACTATTACTACGCAGCAATATTAATAAATGATTACTTTGATGTGATCCTTGTAGTATCCTTTGATGACTGGATGTGTGTAGAAATCATCATCACTGTTGATTTGAGCTCCTGAGTTTCTGGCCCACTGAGCATACTGTGGTCTCCCTCCAAAATCTTTGTAATTGTTGACAAAACTCAGAATCAATCGAATCCCGTACTTTTTTGCTTCCGATATCACGAAATCAAGGCCCTGGAAGACACGTTCATCATATGTTCCCGTGGAGATTTGAAGAGCTCGATCGCCTCCATCGCTGAAAGCCCAAGTCCTGCAAACAGAGAGTCCAGCAGCAGAGGCATCCCTCAACATGTTGAGACACTTTGTACCTTTCAGTGGGCTCAGCCGCAACATGCATCAACCAGTAAGAATTGAATCAATTAAAGAGAAATGGCGAGCCATCGAGAATGAATCTGGAACCCTGAGTGGTTACAAATCCATCAGCAGCAGCAGCAACTTCAAAATGGGAAAATGATGATAGGAGTAGTATTAATAATCCAACAGCAAAAACAGAAACTCCTGTTTGATGGTGATGAATCATTGCCATTTGGAATTCAATGAACGAATGAATGATGAAGAATGAATTATGAATTTGGAGGGATGAATGGATGGATGTTGTTGGATTTGATAGGGAGGAGTGGGTGCTGAATTTATAAGGTTCGTTGGAGATGGAATGTTTCCAAAAATAGAAAACCTAAATTGCGCGCGGCGGAAGTTGAGTGCAGTTTTTGGGGTGTGACGGTGGTTTGCTAAAATTATTGTTAAAACACTTTATTAGAGGATTCAAATTCCGAAATCAAAATGGATGAATGATTTCAAAGCAAATAAAGAGAAGTTATAAGTTAGTTGGTTCAACGTCAGCTAGCAGCGCCAAGATTTCTCATAGCGAGTTACTAGTTGCGGTCTCAATGATAATATATAAGTTTTGACAAAAATATATTTTTACATAAAAAGGGGAAAGAGAAGGGTATTGTAGGGGATATTTTTGTCCAAATTAAAGCGATAAAAAGAAATTAATGAGACGGTAACTAGTAATTCCTTTTTTCAAACGCTGGTTTATGAGAAAATTAATTTCTTGCTGAGATGATGTATTACACGTTCTTATCCCATGTGAGTTGTTTCAATTTGATTCATTTTGTTGGTTTGAATAATATCATATATATATATATATATATGTGTGTGTGTTAGGTTCACGTATAGTCATTTCAATTTATTGATTTTCAACAATCTAATAACTAAGATTCCAAATATACAAAAAAAAAAAAAAAAAATTGCATAATCAACTATATTGATTTAACTTTCAAGAAAAGTGGCTAACTAATAGAGAAAAAAATGTGATTAAAATATTTTTTTTCCTTTGACACTAAAAAAACAAAATCTTTTAAATAATAGAAGTGTTGAAATTAAAAATTGAAATAACGAACATTCATACACGTTTTTCCATAAGTAAATTACTTAAATAATCATCTAAAATAAGTCATTTTTTTCATTTGGATCACCGTCTTCATAAATGTTCAATTTATTGACGCTTTAATTAAGTACTTCACAGTTATTTTTCTTTTTAGGAAGCTGGATGCAGAAAAGCAAGTGCTTTCTACGCGTACCATCTATATATATAGAAAGTAAATAGGTATATGTCTGAATTCAAATGTCATATCTTAAAAAACCTATAAGCCACTACTTTGAGTGTTCAATTTAAAATTAGTTATTTCCACCTATCGTCAAGATTTCTCATACACATCCATGGAATTTTCAATGGTTGATGAGAAAATTTATTATCAAAATTCCTTGCGGATTACACGTTTTTAATCCCATGTGGGTAGTTTCAATTTGATTCATTTTTTTTGTTTTGAATAATTTCACATATGTAGTTCAGGTATAGTCATTTAACCAATTTATTGATTAAATTTTATTAGTTACCGTTCTAATTTTTACCCTTTATGGTCTTAATTTGGACTAAACTCTCTCCTTCTTTACCCTCTCTTCCTCTTTTGGAGTAAAAGAATAATTTTGTTAAAATTAAAACAGTATTACTTAAAACTGAGGCGATGACTAATAATACCCTTATCGATTTTAACAATCTATCAATGAAGATTTAAAATGTGACACTAAAAAAAATATCCACAATCAATTACATCAATTTAACCTTCAAGGAAAGTGGCTAACTCATAAAGAAAAAAATGTGATTAAAACGTTTTTCCTCTTCGACATGAAAGAAAAAACAAAGTCACTCAAGTAATACAATATTGAAATGAGAAAATGAAATAACGACATCCAAACATCCTTCCATGAATATGTAAATTTAAAACAAGTCATTTTTTCATTTGGGTCATATGGCTTTAGATAAATTTTCAATTTATTCACCATTTAATTAAGTACTTCACAATTCTTTTTCTTTTTTAGCAAGCTGAATGTAATTGCCGGATGCAGAAATCAAGTGCTTTCTATCTGTACTATCTATATGTAGAAACAAAATAACGATATATTTGAATTCAAATTCCATATTTTAACAAAACTATAAAATTAGAGCACTACTTTGAGTGTTCATTTCTAAAATTTGAGAATGAAAAATCAATTTGTGGCAGTGCCGAATTGAGGCTTGCTGTTAGCGGTAAACTTGTCGGCTAATTTTATCTCCTTGTTTTACTAACTTGTGTGTTCATGTGGAATGCATAGTTAGCTTGGCTTTGGTGGATTGGCCGAGAACTAATTCATGTTGGCCGAGAGAATATGAACGGAGGGGCTTGTGGGGCGAGTTTCAACGTTCATGGCTGAGAAGATGCGCACAAAGGCATTGGCTGTCGAGAATTTGTGGGCATGTTCGAGAGATGGTTCGAGATGTGCGGCAAAATGCGCACACGACTGAGCGGGATGGCTTTCAGTTGCGAGACGCTGCGAGAAAGGCGTGCACGGCTGGGCGGGCTGGCTTTCAGTTGCGAGGATTTGCGAGGAGTTGCGCACAACTTCGAACGGGCTGGTCTTCAGTTGCGGCAAAGTGGGAATGTTGCAACACGATCGAGCCGAAGTGGAGCTAAGGCTGGATGGACGGTTGAGCGGTTGAGAACGTGGGCTGAACATGCTGGAAACGTGGGAAGTTGGCCAGAAACGTGGGATGGTCGAACGGAAAACGTGGGCAGATTCTTCAAACGTGGGTTGTAACCGTTTGTAACCGCTTCCTAGAAGCTTTAGCCGGGCCTAAGTGTTTGGGGCTGTCAAACACGAATTGTAACGCCTATAAATAGGTGAAACCTCATTCATTTTGGGGGTCGGTCGAGAGTTCGGTCGAGAGCTTATTTTGGTAAAGGAATTCCAGAATAGGGTCGGGACTAGTTTAGCTTTGGGAGGGAGTTAGACTAGTTGGTTCAAGCTTTGGCTAAGTGTGAGGCTGAAGTTTTGAACGGGAAAATTCGTTGTAGCCTATTGAGAGAGTTTCAATAAAGTTGCACTGAATTTTGGGGCTTTGCCCGTTAAACACTTGCGTACTAGATATTGTGCTCGTTTGTGGATTTCGGGTTCATTTCTAGTTGCTACCTTAGAGAATTTCCGCTAATCTTTGGCTAGCGTTTTGGGGGTGTGACACTTGCTAGGGTTGATTTCCGTTACGATACATATTGTTCACATTCAATTCAATACAGTACCAACGTCTTTTATACGAACCACTATTAATCATATATATGCAGCAATAAAAAGAATATATCACCAAAATTACGTAATATTCTACTTAAATTTAATAAATTTTACATTTTTTATAAATAAAATTATTATTTTAAAATAAAAACAATCAAAAAATTCAAATTATCTATAAGATTTTTGTTGTTTCGCAGGATCGCTCCAGCTCCTCTTCTACAGCGTCACCTCTTCGTCTTCCCAGGTACGGCTTCGGTCTGATGATCCCTTCTATGGCGTCAGCTCAGATCTCTTGACCTTCCTACTCCACGAAGGAGTTCCCTCAACAGCAACCACCTTGGAGAGTCGCCTTGCTTCTCCACAACCCAGCCTTGCACCGGGCTTATCCTCTCTCCTCTAGCTCAACCTTATCAAAAGCGGCAACCAGGAACTAATCCAAAGGTACCGGGACTGAGTGAAGAAAGGAAACAAAAAGGAGCCACAAGCTGAAACCCTAGTTTCTGCGTGAGAGGGAGCGTCACAGAGACACAAGGGAGAGCGGCCAAAAAAAAAACAGAAGAGAATCCAAAATGACCGTCCAACTTCAACCCTAGGGCAACGCCAGGATATAAGCTGGAAAAGGATGGGCCTTGCGGGTTGTTGGGCCGGGAGATAACCTGGACTCAGAAGAGAGGGTCTTGGGCCAACTTGGGCCACTACCCAACAACATTCTCCACCTTATGTGGTCCAAGATGGCACTGATATCAGGTGAAAAGGATTTCGGCCGTATTGAGATTCATCATCGCTGACTGCTGCCTGGTACATCACAAAGAAAATACCTGGCAAGCAATGGTGAATCACAAAGAAAAATGATAGCTAGCACAAAGCAGGTTGTTCAAGAAAAGGAAAAACACAAAGTTCAGATGATCGTCATGTAGTTAACTAACACACAGTAGGCAAACTACAAGCAGTAAACGGGCACACATGGTAATATCCAGGATTTATACACAAAATGCGTTTGCAAGACAACAGTTTATCAACAGGCAAACATTTAGTACCCATATCAGCAGGATTGAATTGTGAGGGAATTTTTTCTAGTTTAATGTCACCAGTTTCAACAATATCCCTAATAAAATGAAACCTAACATCTATATGTTTGGTTCTATCATGGAAAACAGGATTTTTGCATAACTGGATAGCCGATTGACTATCTGAGAAAACAGTGACATTCCCTTTTAGAAAACCAATTTCAGACACAATTCTTTTAAGCCAAATGGCTTCCTTAAAAGCTTCAGTGGCAGCAACATATTCAGACTCAGTTGTGGACAATGCAACAATAGACTGTAATTGAGATTTCCAGCTAATACAAGAACCACACAAAGTAAACACATAGGAAGTAGTAGATTTCCTATTGTCCCTATCATTAGCAAAATTAGAGTCTACATAGCCAACTAGCTGAATACCCTGAGCACATTTTGAGAAAAGTAAACCATGGTTCACAGAAGATTTCAGATATCTAAGTAACCATTTAAGAGCATTCCAGTGAGGCAATCCAGGGTTCGACATATATCTGCTCAAGCAACTGACAGCATAAGCAATGTCAGGGCGGGTGCTTACCATGAGATACATAACTGACCCAATAGCACTAGAATAAGGCACATTTTTCATTTTCTCAATTTCAGAATCAGTTTTAGGGGACTGATCCTTACTTAACACAAAGTGGGAAGCTAAAGGTACATTCACAGGAGCAGCACTAAGCATGTTAAATTTACTCAATACTTTTTCAACATAAGAAGTCTGATTTAGCATTAGAGTAGACTTACTCCTATCCCTCACAATATTAATGCCTAGGATTCTTTTAGCATCTCCTAGGTCTTTCATGGCAAAATTCTCACTTAGACATTTTTGCACCTTAACAATAGCATTCAAAGAAGGACTGATAATTAACATGTCATCAACATAAATTAACAAGAACACAGGTTCAGTTGAAGTATCCTTAAAATACAGGCAATGGTCACACATAGATTTCTGGAATTTTAAGGAAGACATGCATTTATCAAATTTTATATTCCACTGTCTAGGGGACTGTTTAAGTCCATACAGTGCTTTCCTAAGCAAACACACATAATCAGGTTTCTTAGGAACTACAAATCCTTCAGGCTGTGTCATATAAATTTTCTTATCTAAATCACCATGTAAGAAAGCAGTAGTAACATCCATTTGCTTCATCTCCCAATTATGATGAGCAACAAGAGCAAGCATCATTCTAATAGTGGTGAATTTGACAACAGGAGCAAATATTTCTGAATAATCTACACCTTCCTTTTGTGTGAAACCCTTGGCAACTAACCTAGCCTTAAACCTAACATTATTAGGTTCTTCTTTAACCTTAAATAGCCACTTACATTCTACCACAGAACAGTTAGTTGGCGGAGGCACTAAAGTCCAGGTTTGATTAACCTTCAAGGAGTCCATTTCACTCTTCATGCACTGAGCCATTGTTGGGACTCCTTGGACTTAAGGGCCTCCTAGTAGGTTTTAGGTTCATTTAGTTCCAAGGTTTCAAACACAGAAAATGCAAAGAGAGAAGTATTATGCACATGAAAGGAAAAATCAGGCATACTATCAGCAGTTCTCTTGATAGTTCTCATACTTCTATCTCTAGCAAGTTGGTAGTTATTCAAATCAGGTGAATTATGCTCCATGTCATGTTCATGAGATTCATTATTACTATGGGATTCAGATTCAGCAGACCTATCAGAAAATTCAGATTCATTTTCTTGATTATTAGGACGCTCCACCTCACTATGAGTGGTACTACTATCATGCTCAGTAAATTCAGATTCAGACAACACAATATCATCAGCATCATCAGAATTTTCAGACAACAAATTCTCATCAGAGTTATCAGAATGCACAGGTAATGAATTAGTAACAACAGTCCTAGACTCCACCTCAAAAGGAGTGTTTTCAGGAACAGACTCAGGCACAGAATTGTTTAAACAAGGAAAATCAGATTCATTAAAAATGACATCCCTACTAATTATTACCTTAAAACCTATCTGGCTTCTATCCCACAACCTATACCCTTTTACCCCTTCAGGATATCCTAAGAAAACACATTTCTTGGACCTAGGGTTCAGCTTATCAGTTTGTTGGTGCACATATGCTGCACATCCAAACACCCTAAGGTTGGACAGATCCAGTGGTTTTCCATAAAACACTGATTCAGGACATTTCCCTCCTAAGGGAACAGAGGGAGACCTATTTACTAGATAGGCAGCAGTATGAATTGCTTCACCCCAAAACTTCTTAGACAGTCCTGAGGTTGCTAGCATGCTTCTAACCTTGTCTAAAAGTGTCCTATTCATTCTTTCAGCAACACCATTTTGCTGAGGATTATAGGGCACAGTTTTGTGCCTTCTAATCCCACTATTAACACATAATTGGTCCATTTCTCTATTACAAAATTCAAGTCCATTATCGGTTCTAAGGGTTTTAACCTTACAGTTTGTCTGGTTTTCAACTAAGGTTTTCCACTCCCTAAACTTGGCACAGACTTCAGATTTTTGTTCTAAGAGACATATCCAGACTTTCCTAGAGAAGTCATCAATGATAGACAGGAAATATCTCTTCCCATCATGGGAAGGGATACTTGCTGGACCCCACACATCAGCATGCACATATTCTAGCACAGAAGAACAATTAGACATTTTTGGATAAGCAGAAACAGGGAAGCTAACCTTATGCTGTTTACCTAACACACAAGCTTCACAGAACGGTACAGAAGACACAGAGTCCTTACCAAAATAACCAGATTTCTGCATAATATCAAGTCCTCTATTACTCATATGTCCTAGTCTATTATGCCATAAAGTAGTCATGTCATTGCACACAGCATTCAAGGATTCAGAAAAGGGAACAGCATGGCAAATATACAAATTATTTACTTTCTGAGCTTTAAACAAAACAAGCGAATTTTTCAGAACTTTCATGCACCCATTTCCCCATTTCCCTTCCAGACCACTACTTTCTAATGCAGCAACAGAAAACAGGTTATGACACAAATCAGGAACATGTCTCACATTTTTCATGGTAAAAACAGTACCATTCTCAAATTTAAGACACACATCACCAACCCCATGCACCTTACACTTTTTACTATCAGCCAATGAGACATAGCCAGCATCACATTTCTCATAAGAAGCAAACAGGTTCTTAAAAGGAGTCATATGGTAAGTACAGCCAGAATCAATCAACCATTCATGTTCAGGCATTTTGTTTAACACAGAGTTAACAGCATCACAAACCATAAAGACACTTTCATGCACACTCTTTTCAGAGACAACATTGGCAAGTTCAGGTTTCTTAGGGTTTGGGCATTCCTTAATAAAATGTCCAGGATTACCACAATTGTAACAGACTCTCTTCTTGGACTTATGCCTATTCTTTTTAGCTGGTTTTCCAGATTTATCTTGGTTATCTTTCTTGGAGTGTCTAGACCTACTTTTAGATCTACCACGGACAAACAAGGCTTCTCCTGAGTCCTCACTTTGACTACTACTACTCTTATTGTGTTTCAAGTCTAGTTCTTTACTTTTCAAGCCATTTACAACAATGTCAAGAGTAATCTCATCCCTACCATACTTAATAGCAGATTTGACATCATTATAAGAATCTGGTATGGCATTAAGCAACACAATAGGAGTATAGTCATCAATGTGTTTGTCACCAGCCGCTTTAATATTCTGAATCAGTTTATTAAAGGCGTCCAAGTTTTCATCCATATCCTTAGATAAATCCAGTTTAAAGCGAAAGAATTTTTCAAGCAAAAACAACTTTCCAGGAAGAGACGTATCAGTATACAATTCATTTAGTTTATCCCATAATTCCTGTGCAGATTCCAAAATACCTACTTTTCTAAGCACAGAGTCAGACAAGTTCAAGTATATGGTAGAGCATGCAGTTTCATTCATTTCATGCTGCATATTCTTATCATCAGAATCAAGATAATTTCCACTAACAGCTCTAAACACTTTCTGTTGGATTAAAACACATTTAATTTTCTGTTTCCAAATAGCAAAATCAGTTTTCCCATTGAAGGGAAGCAAACCATACTGATTAGCATACTGAGTGGCAGCCATCACAGACCGCAATGCACACACAGGCACACACTAAGGGAAACTAGGAGAGCCACACAGTTCCGAGGTCACTTCTGTGACTGGCAGGGGTCTCTTCTAGCCCTGGACACGACTTACTGGACCGTAAATACAATCAGGTTTTGGAAACACAACAGAACTTAGTATTCAGAACTCAAACACAGATCAGATCAACTTAGACACAGATCAGATCAACTTAAACCAAGATCAGATCAACTTAAGACACAGATCAGATCAACTTAAACCAAGATCAGATCAACTTAAGACACAGATCAGATCAACTTAAACCAATATCAGATCAACTTAAGACACAGATCAGATCAACTTAAACCAAGATCAGATCAACTTAAGACAAAGATCAGATCAACACAATGTACAGATCAGATCAACACAAAGTACAGATCAGATCAACTTGAGGTACAGGTCAGATCAACACAAAGTACAGATCAGATCAACACAAAGTACAGATCAGATCAACACAAAGTACATATCAGGTCAACACAAAGTAAAGATCAGATCAACACAAAATAAAGATCAGATCAACATAAACGCAGGTCAGATACTAAACTAAATCCGGTGGCACTCCGGTACTCCAGGATGTTTAGAATACAATACCTGAGCGGGGATATAACCTCCTTGGTATCCCAACATTCACAGTATATATAAACTAAGTCCGGTGGCACTCCGGTACTCCAGGATGTTTAGGGTTTATACCTGAGCGGGAACCAGCACTTGGTCTCCCGACTTACCTGTGGCGGGATGTTTGAGCCTGGCCGAAGCGAAGTCTGAAAGGCAGAACCTTCGAGGACGATCGGTGAGTGCAGCGGCTCTACGTGAGAGCGGAGAACACCCATGGCTCTGATACCACTGTTGTTTCGCAGGATCGCTCCAGCTCCTCTTCTACAGCGTCACCTCTTCGTCTTCCCAGGTACGGCTTCGGTCTGATGATCCCTTCTATGGCGTCAGCTCAGATCTCTTGACCTTCCTACTCCACGAAGGAGTTCCCTCAACAGCAACCACCTTGGAGAGTCGCCTTGCTTCTCCACAACCCAGCCTTGCACCGGGCTTATCCTCTCTCCTCTAGCTCAACCTTATCAAAAGCGGCAACCAGGAACTAATCCAAAGGTACCGGGACTGAGTGAAGAAAGGAAACAAAAAGGAGCCACAAGCTGAAACCCTAGTTTCTGCGTGAGAGGGAGCGTCACAGAGACACGAGGGAAAGCGGCCGAAAAAAAAACAGAAGAGAATCCAAAATGACCGTCCAACTTCAACCCTAGGGCAACGCCAGGATATAAGCTGGAAAAGGATGGGCCTTGCGGGTTGCTGGGCCGGGAGATAACCTGGACTCAGAAGAGAGGGTCTTGGGCCAACTTGGGCCACTACCCAACAACAATTTTAGCTAGCGGAGTCTATTGGTTTGGATATTTTCCCCCAAAATAGCCATGCATCAACTTTGGATTCAATAGATTTTGCGCCTTATAGTTAGAGTGAGGGAGTATATATCTATGGGAAATTGATATATATGCTTAAAAGAAAAGGAAAAACAAAACAAGAAGAGGCTTTAGAAGGAGCCGATCATGACCTGAAGGCGGGGGAGTTGATTTAGACGTAGTAGGGGAGGTGCGTCCAAAAATAAACAGGAGGAATGGTAGGAGAAAAGCCTGACGACTTGAGTTTCTGTGTTGTTGGAGCAAGTCCGAGAAGAAGATGAGGTCGAAGCTTGTGGCGGGCGGGATAACAATACCACCAGGCAGATGTTGAGATAAAAGTTTTGAATTTATTTCTAAAATTGATATAAAAAAAAAAAAAGGAAGAAGTAAATGATGTAAGATTTCTTCCCTTCAAAATTAAACTCAAAGTCAATTCAAACCGAGTCGAGTCAAGTCGAGTTTTCAACGTTGAATTGTTGCTTAAACCCGTATTTAGTACAATGTTTAACTTAAGCCAAAAATGAAATGTTTAACTTAAGCCAAAAATGACTCACCGAGCAAAATTTATAACAAACATTTTTTTTTAAATCATAATATAAAAATAATTTCTAATTCAGATAATGTTCTTCTTCTTTTATAAAAAATGTCATCAAAATTTTATTTATTAGCAATTCAATTGTCTTTATACATTTTCTTCGCTCTCTTTAGCAACTATATTTTATTTATTTACAATTTCATGTCTTTATGCATTTTCCTGCACTGGGAAAGGGATTGGTCAAGGTAGACCTCAGTAGTGTTCTGGGCTAAGATAGTTTCCGTGGCTACAACCCAACTGTACATCTTCCTGCATCGTGTATGTATGTATTCATTTTCCTTTCCGTTTTGTCTACTTCCCATCATGATGATGATGATGATGATGATGATGATGAAGCTTTTTAATTATTAATATTTCCATACAACAATGTAGTAATAGTTTAGTATGTATAATTAAGTTAAATAATTCTAAATCTTTCTTTATTATCACCATCCACATGACCTATACAACTAGTCCTATCTTTCATATTATCATTAACAAAATCAACTGTTTTTATCCCCAAAACCTCGCCCATAAAGTTAGCCAAGAATTATGGATCGAAAGAAGTAATTCTTTGTTTTTTTTTTTTTTTTTGAACTAAAAAATTATTATTTTAAAATAAAGTATATTATTTTAGTGGTAAAAAATAGGTAGAGACCAAAATGGATTCAAGACTGGTACCTTTTTGCATAATGGTTTCTGTAAGTTTCTCATCATGTTCAAAGCCGAAAATTTATTCTTTGAGGTGGTGGTATCCTCATGCTCTATATGATGCTGAGAGGCTCAGAAGAAGAATGATGATGAGCCTTTGGTTACCCGATCAAACTCATGTTGATGTAAAAGATTGTGGTTAGAAAGTTTGAAGGGAATGATTGAGAGCTTTTAACAGTTTGACAGTGTCTACAAAAAGCGCTATAATTTAATCCTTCTCTTCAGCAAATCTGTATTCTCTATTCAGATTTGTTACAACACAAGTCATGAAATCAAACTTTTGGAAGATGTACAAATTTTATCATCTTTGGCAAAATGGGACTTGTATTCATCACATTTTCTGAATTTCCTAAGATCTGTATTATCTTAATTATTTAATTGTTAGGTAAAAGTCATTTGATTTGGTCCATTAGTGTAATTTCTTTCTATATTCAATCTCACTTGCTTTTGTATGAGAATGATAATTCACCAGATGTGAAAATGGAGTTAAAATTTTTTTTTTCAAAGAATCTCATTATTTTGGACTTGTTGGGTTGAAAATTATAGATGAAAATTTGACAACAGAATCTTGAATTTGCTTGTGGAACTTATCGTTTTGCAGACGAGTAGATTTAGGCTATTTTGTTCTTAGTTACCATTCTCACTGTTAACATATTCTCTGATTCCAATTCAGTCTAAAACTATTTTAATGTTGTGGGAATCATGAATGTTCATGTTTTTCCTCTAACTAATATAATTTTATCATTGGACGGGTTGATAAATATTTAGACTTTAATAATTTATGGACTAAATTTGATACAATTCTCAACTATGGTGAGGAAAACTATGGACATTCAAGGGACTCACATCGTTAAAGTGATGATAAACTCTATACAACAGACTACTATCCAGCATCATGATAGTTTTAAGATTATGGTATATCAGTGCAAGAAAATCCTCATTATCTTAAGCAACTTTTCAAGGACAATGTTGCTTTGGTTTTGTACAGAGGACTTGTAACATTGTATCAAGTGCATACTTATGCATTTATGAGCCCTGCTTGTTCTCATGCCATCATACATTAACTGTTTTTAACTGAAACATCAACCAATACCTTTTATTTACTTCCTTTCCAATTTTGCTTCACAACTTCACATGCAAGTTGTTGACCTTCTTTCCTCCTACTACTACTAGTACTACTACTATTTCAAGAAATCACATTATACATAAACATATTGCCCCATTCATCTATAAAACTTGATTAATTCATTCAAGAAACTGAATTAAGAATGGCATTCTTCTCCACAAGTAATACTAGTACTAAACTGCTTATAGTTATTTTCTATCTATCACTACATTCTGAAAATGATCTACTTTCTTCTGCAAATAGTTTAGGAGGATTCGTCCAAACCAGAGGAACCCGGTTCATTGTAAACGGCTCCCCTTTTCTATTCAATGGATTCAACTCCTACTGGATGATGCAAGTTGCTAGTGAGCCAAGCCAGAGGTACAAAGTTTCTAATGCATTCCGTGAAGCAGCGTCTGCCGGCCTCACTGTTTGCCGGACATGGGCATTCAGTGATGGTGGAGATCAAGCCCTTCAGATTTCTCCTGGAGTCTACAATGAACCAGTCTTCCAAGTAAAAAAATCATTCTCCTTTTAGTCCTCCTAATCAGCTAATATCAAGGAAATGAAAATGCAGCTATTTTCATGATGTTAGGGTCTTGATTTTGTGGTATCAGAAGCAAGCAAGTATGGTGTGCATTTAATCCTTAGTCTAACCAACAACTACAAAGATTATGGAGGAAGAACCCAGTATGTTAAATGGGCTAGAGATGCTGGAATACATGTCACTAATGACGATGATTTCTACACCAATAGAATGGTCAAGTCATATTACAAGAATCATATTAAGGTAATCTAACATGTATAAATCTCAAAGCATGCTTCAAATAGCCTCTACAACTATCACCAATGTGGTTACATACATCTGTTCTATGTCTTGATAACAGAAAGTGTTGACTAGGATCAACACCATCACCGGCATTCCATACAAAGATGATCCAACTATCATGGCATGGGAACTTATCAATGAACCTCGATCCCAGCAGGACTTGTCTGGAAAAACCTTAAATGTGAGTGTGAGTGAAGGGTGTCTGTCTATTTTCAAAATGAAAATGCTAGTCTCCATCATCACTACTTCTTTTTGCTTTTTTTTTTTTCTGAATTTGGTTGAGTACAGATTTGGGCTCAAGAAATGGCAAGCTATGTTAAGTCACTAGATAGGAAACATCTTCTGGAAATAGGGATGGAGGGCTATTATGGAGACTCAATGCCAGACAAGAAGCAATACAACCCTGGATACCAAGTGGGCACAGACTTTATCACCAACAATCTCATCAAGGAGGTTGATTTTGCAACAATTCATGCATATCCTGATATTTGGTAAGTTAAATCCAGACTTATTCATTCTTCTTCATGATAGATTTCAAATCAACACATACATCTCACACTTTGAAAATTAAACACAGGCTTTCCAAAAGGAATGATAATGAACAGATGATATTCATGACAAGGTGGATGATGAGTCACAGTACAGATTCAAGGACAATACTGAAAAAGCCATTGGTTTTAACAGAATTTGGTAAATCAAGTAAAGATCCAGGATACCACATAGGTGCAAGGGATAGTTACATGAGTGCAGTATACAATAATATCTATAACTTTGCAAGAATTGGAGGACTTGCCGGTGGTTTGGTTTGGCAGATCTTGGCTGAAAAAATGGAACCATTCGATGACGGCTATGAGATTGTCTTGTCTAAGAATCCATCAACTTGCCGCATCATAACCCAACAGTCTCACCAAATGGCTTCACTTCAACGTACACTTATCAAACAATGATCAAGTTCACCTCACAAAACACAAGAACAAATTGCAATGAACGACTGGAAACTGGAACCATATACCTGTCGTCTTCCCTCTTCCAGAAGACTGTTACTTCAATGTAACCACCTTCTTCCTGTAGTAGTATAATCGACAAGTTATACAGTTGTAATTCGAGCCTTAAATTCAACAGATCGCATTACAGATAACAGTTGAATAGTTTGATTCGCACATCAAATGGAAAACTTAAATTCAATAGAACTCAAGAAAAACAGCCTTAAAGATTAACTCCAAGAACAAAACCCTTACCTACTTCTCTTCCACCAAAACCATTCAATTCCATCACTAGGTCTCCTAACCTCATCCAACACAGAAAAGAAAGCCAACTTAGAACTTAGCTGGACCAAAACTACCTGAAACTTCAATATTTTGAGTCCAATAACAGTTTACAAATCAAATGTCATGCCTATTGAAATTGAACTGCTACACTACTATACAGCTTCAAACCAATGTAAGTTGAAAATCACACTATATTATGGTGCAGACAAATGCATTTCCAGTAACTTATAAAGCAAACACATCCTACCTGCATAAAGTAATTTGAGAGAAATATGCACAAATCATTGAACACGATCAAAGGATGAAAAGTTATATTTGACAGTAGCATAACAAGATAAAAAGGTGATATGTATATGGAACAGCCGAAGCAATTGTCATTCACAGGTCCAACTTTGAACAATCTTCATACAGGAAGTGTTCTTAATTGTAATTCTAGCAACTTGATCCCATTGTGTCAATTGTAACACTACACACCTGATTCTGGCAAGTTCTTATCATCTGATCAAGTATAGAAATGAGCACATTTATAATGAATAACTGTAAGCAAAAAATAAGTACATCTCATCACTTATTATTTCTTTGTCCTTGTAAAACAATTTGCAGCTGTTCATTTCGGTGAATACAATGACTGGAGCTGAATTTTACCAACAATATGAAATTGGGGAAGAAACACCTCCCTCACAAAAAAAAACTATGTATAGAAACTCACTATGCTACAATCAAATTTCACAAAATATTCTACAACACTCATCATCTCGCTGCAAAACAATTTCGGGCTGGGACGCTCGCAACATCTCTCTGTTGTTTTCCATGCAAAGCATTCACATTTTTTTACGTGGCATCACCATTTTGTCCTTACCTTAAAAGAATGGAACTCTGTGTAACATTCAGCTAAAGCAAATCCAATAGTGGTGGCTGTCCAGGTTGAGGTTTACTGTTGCTAGTGCGTGAGGATGAAGTGACAGTAAGTTGCCCTTGATTTCCTCTCCCTCTGCCTCTGCCTCTGCCCACAGCAGTTAAAGGGGGTGGAGCAAGTCTTGGGGCGGTTTGCTCAGTCTTGCTTGAAGCAAATATACCAAGATCCAACATTTTCTCATTAGAAGCACCTTGATTTTGTTTCAAGAATCCAAGTGAATTCTGACTATTAAGTCCCCCACCATTAAAACTACCAGATTTAGACACAGGATTTCCTTGATTTTGTTTCAATGGTTCTACTGAATTTTGGGTGTTGAAGGCCCATGGTGCATTGCTAGATTGAAAGCTCAAGCCATTAGGAGCAGGAATAGAACTGGATCCATATTTACTAGCTGATAATGATAATGCGCCATAGTTTGACATACCAGAACCAGTTGTTGAGCCACTAGGCCGTGGTGGCCAGTCGGCAAAAGGATCCACCTCATCCAAACTCGAACCAGGTGGGGATTTGTTTTCATTAAGCTCCCCAATATTTCCTGATTGAGTCGTCAAATTCAACTGGGCTGTCCGAGGGGGCCATTCTACATCAACTGCAGGGCATGTAGGTGATGATTGCTGACTAGATGTAGCAGTCATCATGGAGGATTGCGAATGCATTGAAGTATCCTGGATATTCTGACTTGAGCCAGTTGGTTGAGTTGCTGCCGTTATTGTTGACGATTGACCAGTTGTAGGAGCTCGCCTATTTGGAATCCAATCTTCATCCCACGAAGGGCTGTGCTTCATTGTAGATGAGGCAGCTGGGGTAGTCTTATTCACTTGACTTGGCATAGACCCATTTGCGGCAGGCAATGGTCTTACTTCTGAAATCCCATTATCAGTCAAAACCACTCCTCGTTTTTCTTCTATCTTCCTGTTATTAAGCAGGTAAACATAAGATAAAGTGAGTTTATGTCAAGCATTAGCCTAACCATTTCCTTCCCATTAACTGCACCTGACCCCTCCCAAGATCAAGGAGGATACAAGAAATGTTAAAAGAGCCAATTTTTTCATAGAGGAAAGCTATAAAGAACACCAAATTAAGTAATTTTTCATCTTTTAGAATGATAAATCAGGAAAAGAAGGCCTAGTCGGAGTTGACCACAATTTCCCAAGTACGAGATAGAATCTCACTCCAACTCGCAAATCACAAAGAAATGAAATCCAAAAGAGAATGATGTATAGCGGATTGGAAGAGTACCTGAGAACATCTTTAACAAAATGCATATATTTGGCAAATTGCTGAACATTTAATTGCTGGGCAATAAGAAGGGGAGTGAGAAGTGGAAGGACATTTTCTGCTACAAATTCTACCCCACACTGAAAAAAGACAGCACCAGTGGTCCATGATATGATTAGATAACTTGAAAATAAGTTTCCCAAGCAATCTGAATATCATATTCTGCTTAATTGCTACCTGCTTCAAAATAGAGTTGGCGACCCCAAGGGTACACATGAGAGTGGGAGGAGAATGATCAACAGCTGTACAACGTTGTATAGTATGAAGTACATCTAAAACAGCAGATTTGTCAAGGATATGGACCATATCACTCAGACATAACAATGCATTTACTCTGACCTGCCAATGCAAAAAAATGCAGCGTAAGAGGCAAGAAAATTGAATAAGTTCAGTGACATTCAATAGAGGATGAGAAGATATAGTAGCTACAGGTAATGTGTAAAAGAAATTCTGCATATGCAGAATATTAGAGTAGGATTACATGGCAACACTAAACAAAAAATAAGATTTCCCAAGTCTGCATAAGAAAGCGTATTGTTTAGGTTCTGCAACATTCTAAGCTTCCTAATGAGCAAGACAGCAAACCTTTTTCTGTGTTTTATCATTCATTGCCTAAAGAAAGGCAGCATATAGCCAAATAGCTCTTTCCTGTGAAAAGTCGTGGAGCAAAAATACAATACAACAGGCAAAACATCTGATTCCAAAAATTTATTTCCACCGGCACTGAAATGTTTGCTCAACATTCAGAACAAGAAATTAGCAGCAGTAGTAAAAGAGTTCATTCACTTGCAAATTTTGTGGGTTCCAAACTCCCAATAACAACTTTAAACAAAATATAATTTTAGCAAGCTTGGTGAAACTCAGAAAAAAAAAACCTATTAAACCAATAAAATCTGGAGCATTACATACAGCAGCCACAGTAGTCTTCAATGCTAAACCATGAACACGGGGCAAAATTGCTTGCTTAACTAACTGCAAAAATGACACCAAGAAAGAGTTAGCGAATGGAAATCATTAACAGTAGACACGATGAAGTAATGGTAGAAGTTATATTTGATTCAGAGGCAGTAAAGATCTGTTCTTAGGGAGGGAAAAGTACAGAATAACATAAAAGAACAGCCAAGGCAAATCTTGAAATCCAAACATGACAGATTAATGCAACTGTGGACTATGTACTCTGCACCAAATCAGCAAGATCTGCTGAACAACAGAACATCCTTATTATAGTGCAAACTCTTAATCATATTTAATTAATCCTTCAATAAATAAACAGACAACGGCTACTACAACCAGGAGCCAGCACATGACAAAACAAATCCCAACATCTAAAGGCTAGGGCATCAATAAATCTGGCTAAACCATTTTAAAATAAAAACATCATAAACAAAAAATAGTGGAGAAATATTATACCAAAAGAATGTTCCCATTACAAAACTTAGAAGTAAACAATGGGGCAGAATGTGACAAAATAATTGTCAGTTACCTGAACTTCAAGCTGCTTAGCAAGTGATACAGTTTTTTTCAGGACTTCCTCTTGCATGCGAGCATCAGTGTCATCATAAGCTCGAACAAGCGTTGGCAGAACATGTGAAATCAAGTTTTCCTGGCTTACCTGAAATAACATGCAATGATGGTAACCAAGTATACAAGTCCTAGTCATAACCTCTCAATCCAGGTAAACTCAGAAACTCAGAAGCTCATAAACAGAAAGTAAAAGCAAGAAATTCCCCACACACATTAGGCACTTCTGCTTTTTGTTGTTGGATAGATGAAACCTTCGTAAACTTTTACAAGATACTTATGATACATTTTTCCATCCAAGTTCTACCCAAAATCACCATATATTGTTTATTAAAGCCAATGAAAACAAGTAATTTGAGTTTTTTTCTCAAAAAAAAAATAAAAAAGAATACCCTTTCGCATTAATTCTAAAAGCAAGGTTAATAGGGCAGTTAAAAGCAAGGAACTGACAACAATAGCTTCACACCAGATATAAGCAAAGGAATTAAATTCCACAAGGAACAATCTTTCGAAACATGAAAAGACAGTATTATGGGAATTTTTTTTTTTTTTTAATCGGAAGTTTTCAAAGTGAAATGAGCATTAAATTCACCTTCATTTGTCCCTATTACAGCTGCAACTAATTTTTGGTAAGACTCATGGAAAATTTTAGTCTCTTCCCGTAAATATTCAACTCACCATGTTTACCCATGCATTATCTGTATGCAGTGCAAACTATGCGGCAGGTAAGGTACTAATCCAGAAAATCCAATTTTGGACAACACAAAGCAAGCAAAATTCAGATAAACTAGTTTTATGTTATGATGATAACTTTAGTTTTCTAAGACCACAAAATTTACAAAGACCTCATATGGGAAATCAGCAGCAAACAGTTTTCCTGATTGCCAAACTTCAAGTTGATTGCCATCAATTTCGAATTTAACTCGACTTTGTGTATCAAGATAATATTCTTCATTTCAAATTCAGATTTAACTTCAACTCAGCTCTATTTATGAAAAGTTCACGAGTTGGTATGACCATAACATGAGTAGAAAGGAAAGTCATTCCTAACATAAACAATGCAGAAAAAGCGCATAATGTTACCTTGTTGATAATTAGTTCTGCATGCTTTACCAGTAGCAATAGTGTTTCACCAGCAGCACTATTTAGGACAGGAACAAGAGCTGGAAGAGTTGATAGTTCAAAATCATTTTTATCCTGCAAAATTCTTTAAAACGTCAGTAGATGATCTCTCTGAAATTCTCAGTTTGAAAACAATTGATACTCCCATGTAAGTAGACATATGGTATATGTCCTATGATTCTCCCATGCACCAAAACAAGATAGCAAATTATCAATGAAAACCCTCCAGAAATGAGCAAATTCGAAGCCACTAAAAGCATAAGACCTAAAAGATCCATATTGCAAAACTCGTACATTATTTCTCAGAAACCAAAACTTGTTTCCAACACACTAGCTACACTGAAAATCTCAAAACCAGAATTAAAAATAGGACAAGTTGCTTATTTTATAAGCATTTGGTCAGTGTTAAGAAAAAGATTCACACTTATCAAATAAACTGTACAAGTTCAGGTCACTATTAGGTCTATCTTTAGTAGTTAGTGTGATCTGATGGCCATGTCTTGGAATTATCAAAGAGACAGCAACTAAAAGGTCCTCCCCATCAATTATCCATTCTGCATTTATAATTGCGGAGCAAATAGAATGTGTGGATCTAATGACCACCATGCAATGATGCTCAACCATTGCAGACAAAAACACAACTCCCTAAACTAATCACAGCAACAAGAGGATTTCCCAAAAAATGGCCATTTGGTAATAGTTTCAGAAAACAGTAAACACTCTGTTCATCAGAAGATCATGACGGAGAAAATTTTGAACTAGCCATTTGCCCATGAATAAGAGAAGGCGAACATTAGAATACTAAAATATCAATGTACCTGCGATTCTGCTATCGTAAGAACCATGGGCAGAATCATTGGCTGCATGACCAAATTCCTAAGCTCAGCACAGAGGGGTGGAAGTACCTACAAAGGTCATCGAGATAACCCATTATCACTTCCTTCCGCAAGAATGCTTGATGCACCATGTTAGTAATCAAACCCAGAATCAACAGCAATTACTGCTTTCCGATCTCATTTAACATTTAACTTCCTTTAGGTTAGGGGGTTGGGGGGTGCGGGTGTTTAACAAACAGGCTGACAAATCATCACTCTACATTCTCCCTCAACGGTACACATCTACTACAAGATACTGAGACAGTTACTCCGAAATCACAATAACAAACTACAAAATCATGAAATTACAGGAACAATCACTAAAATTGCTACACAGAAAAGGAATCGCATATCCAACCTTATAGCGCAACACACGGGAATCGAAATCCTTCCACATGTCAGATAATGCCTTCAAAAATTCAGACTTCTGCATGTTATCTCTCTCCTGCCAGCAAAAAGAGTGTCAGTAGAAACACATGCATACAATTCCAAGACATTCTGTATAAAGAATTGTTCTCGCAAAGCTTCTTGTATGGGTCAAACTAAAACATACAAGCATGTGATCGAGGAACCGAAGTGCACGCAACCTGGTGTCGTCTCGGAAAAATGGGGAACCTACAGATAATACAAGTGGATTTAGTTAAAATTTATTTAGTTAATGACAACAGAATTATATGAGTAAAGCACCCAAAAAGATTCATCCCAGATGTACAAGTTTTTAATTATGTAACTGAAAAAAAAAACATAACGTACAAGATTATGTCATATTACCTTTGCAAAGGCACTTTGGCACTTACAAATCAAACATATATCACAAGCACAAAAACTACAATATCCTCTCACAAGGCACTTTGTTCTTATTCATTCTACAATTAATTTAGAAATTAGAGTCCTTTTTAAATGAACGGAGATTGGTGAATTCAAACCACAAATGCTCAAATAAAATTTTTAGGTTTCATATGTTGGAACTCAATCAATAAAAGAAACCACAATTGAGTTCCCAATTGAAGGTACCAACTAAAGTTTGAAGCCTTATCTTCTCCCAATAATTCTAATTAAGAGGAATCCAACACTACACAGATACTGGAAAACTTAGCTCAAAACTAAAAGAGATATTCCTCCGTGTATTCAAAACGTCAAAAAATTATTATGTGAAAGCATGGTTGGCCTAACTATAGGCAATATATGAATTTAAGAGAAAACACCAAAATATTTGCAATCTCTTCTTCTATCAGATAGCAGCCCTTGACAGACAAATAAAGCTACAGGGGGAAAACTGGAGGAACCCCCAGGAAGCTGCTTTCTAAATTTTTGTGTTTTTACACAATCACCTCAAATATATACCTGTAAAGTCAAGAGCTGTTGGCCGCAAAGCTTCATTTGAAGAAAGCATTCTTTGCAAATCTGGTACCAAGTCCCGGGGAAGGGATGAGAAAGCATCACTGGACAAGTATGTCAAAGAATTCATGTACTGCAGGAAAATCAATAAGGGCCATTACAAAAGAAATCCGAAAATATTTTAAGTAATCATGGGGCACAACCATAGAGATCTACTGAACCATATTAAGTACAAATTACTGAGAAAATTCAAAATAAAGATAAATACCATTTTGACATTGTTGTGACAGTTAAACAAAGGCTTGCGAGCAACCAAGTGGTAAGCAAGACATGCAAAGCTGAAGATGTCAGAGGCAGTTCCAACTGAAGATGTTTTACTCCGAACCAGTTCAGGAGCTGTGTAATCAAGCGCTGGCTGAAGGGGTAGAATAGAATCTTCAACATCATATTCCTGTCAGATACCAAATCAGGAAACTAATTTGAATTACTATGCTCTAAAATCATTTCAAAATATTGTACATAAAAACCAAAATTTTCCAGCATGAGGAACATTTATTCAACATCATATTCCAGTCAAATACCAAATTAGGAAACTAGTTTGAATTATCACGGTCTAAAATCATTTGAAAATTTTATACATAAAAACAAAAATTTTCCAGCATGAGAAACAGCTGAAGTCTTGTGCACGAGGTGAATAGATCATGAACAAAGATGCGCAACATGATCTAGAAACATAGAAGTACCAACTAATGCATTCTGCTCTTCTGCAAGTTCAACAAGAAGGTAAAAGGTTGCAGCTTGTTCTATTTTAATAATCTTTCTTTTAGACATCTTTTCTACCCACATCATAGGCAAGTTAACCACAGCCAAGCAAATTCAAAATCAAACTAGAAGCTAAAAACTCAAATGCAAGAACACGTCATACGCAAGATCAAGTCCCGAAACGGTAAATCAAACTGTCAAAAAGTGAGAACAGAAGAACAGCTGAAGAAAGAAAATCAGACGAGAATTTCTTTCAGCCTCAATTCACAAATAAATGAGGATTAGTTAAACAACAATATGAAGAGGAAGAAAGGTGATACTTTGAAATTCTCAATCTTTCCAAACCCCACAATGCACCAACCTCCTGAAATTCTTTTCAACTGAGATTGAGAATTATATTATAAATCTTCCTTTGAGTGTTACTTCTTCAATATCTACATACCCAACAATGCACTGACCTCATCAAGTTTCTTCACATGAGATTGAACATATTTGAGATCTTCCTTTGAGCATTAAATATGATCTTTGTGTTATAAATTCGCAGCCAGGTATTGCATCTCGTCTTTCATCACCCCCACCACAACAAAACAAACTTTAACAATGTGGAGATATACAGCATTCTTCTCTGACTTCCTATCTAAATTTAAGATACAGAGCATCAATGCACTCAAAATTGACTCTCCAACTCCTCATTCCCTCTAATGCAACGATATTCTGTTTAGGTAAAATATTTCACTTTCAAGTCTTAACAACTCAAACAAGTTGTTTTAACAACCATTATAAACCAAAAAGTAGTCAAACTTAAAAATTCAGAAAAACAACTGAAATTCAGAAAATTCAGCTAATTGTTTCCAGTACACTCTATATGAAAATAGACTCTTACAGCATAATGAAAAGCCTGCGAAATTGATGAATCGCCGGTCAATTCATCTTTTGGTATTGTAAAACCAAATCCCCCTAGCTTCCAAGCTCCACTAGATGTGATCAGGATGGTCTGTAAAGTTAGATGAACTGTAAGGCGAAATTACACGTGAAAAACCAAGTGGTTTCTTGTTAGGCAAAAAGGTAACAAGACCAACATTTCTTAAAAAGAAGAATCTCCCATTTTACTTGCAAAAAGATTATTGTGCAAGACCAACATTACCACATAGCATCATATAAAGGAAATAAGTAATGAAAACAAAAATAAGCAGCTCAATGGACCCCACCACCTAATCTTAATTTGCAAGAAACAGACCTTATTATATTCACTTAAGTATGATTATCATTTCTAACGAGTTTCTGCTACTCAGGACATAAGTAATACATATTGAATAAATAAAACAGATCAAGTAAAACTTTTTTCCAAAAAGAGGACAAATCATCAAGAACTAGAGATCCCTCCAACAAGATTTAAACAAGCACCAAGAGAGGAGTATCAACTCAGCTTAACATAAGACAACAACTCCCTACTTTTCTCTACCCAATTTCTGCTTCACATATATGTGTGGTGTGTGTGTGGCCGGGGGCAGAAGAAAGGTAGCCATCCACTCTACAACAAGACACAAAATATAATACTCATATATAACAGCAACCGGGAAACCCATTCCAGTAAGAAGAAATAACTAACCTCAGGTGATATAGACCGATGAATAAGACGTGCATTATTGTGGAGAAAGTCCAATGTTTCTGCAATCTGTAGTAGTCCATGCTTCACCTCCAATAATCCCATCTCCTGCAACAGAATAAGAGCATGGAAAACTGCATAAGAAAACATGATGATTTGCAACAATATAGTATTCAGGAAAAATAAAAAGTTTCAAAAATGAGGCTACAACGCTCTTACATAGAGATTCAATCTTAACAATAGGTCAGTTACATGGGAGAAGTCTTAAATAATATCATTCGGAAAAGTAAAAAAGACATGTTAAGGAAATTCAAATACAGTAAAAATGGAATGGCCCAGAATAACGTAGATGAAAATTTTGTTCTTTGCATTGTTTTCCTATTTGTAAAGATTAACAAATTATAATCAGATAATAATATACACCGACATGAAATTATTTGTCATCCTCATATGATACAAATGAATTATTCTAATCATATTAATAGGACTCCTTACAAGCGTTGTTTATATCTACTAATATCTAAAAATAATCAAGTTATTAATGCCAGAATCAGTAGCTGCATCCAATTTCCAAAAAACAAATTGCATTGAACTTTCCAATTTGGTAATGGAATATTTACGGAATCTCCATTAATAGGATCAACCCTTATTTTATTCCATGGTATTTACATGAGGTTCCTCTTTAAGATAGTCCCCGAGAGAGATTAGTTGATCCATGATTTACGTTTTATCTTCCGCTTCCTTTTCCTTTATTTCGAGAAATTGATTGATCAATCACAATCCAGAATCATTACAATACAACTACACTGTCATTTCCAGCTTGCAAAAAGTAGTTAGTCAACTGGCCAATAACAATTCAAAGGGAAATCCTGTAAACACACCTAACATGACATAAAAATAACAGGGTGGAAATCTACTACATTCTACACTCCCTTGACATCAAGAATTACTTTCCAACTTTATAGAAGAAAAACAAAGATAAAAGATGCGTAAAATTGGCCTTTCAACTTCAAAAGCAAGATCCATTCTCCAACTCCTCTACATCCAACCTCATATTTTACCCACAGTATATGCAAACGATGCTTGCTCTTTCACAGTAAAGCCTTAGGTTTCATCCCACTTCAATAACACCTTTGTCAACACATTGCAATCAGAAGCCCCAGTTGAAAGAAAACTTATATTCAACTGACATTGTTAAATAGACATATGACCAAAATGCAAACTCCTGAACCATAAATAATCTTTGGAGCAGATCGAACCTATGTAATCCTATAAATCGAGCTTTCTAAGTACCCTTTTAGGCATGTACAGCTAAATTACCGAATTTGAGCTGATCCCACTTAAAGCCAGAGAGATCAAACCTAACTCCAACTTAGCAACAACCCGAAAAGAACCATAAAGTATGCAGATCTCAAGCAATTTAAATTACTGAAAGACAACCTTAAGCATTGGAAAACAAAATCCCCATTTACAAACTTCTGTCAAGACATACTCTTTCACAGCACACGGGACTGTCTGATAGTCAACTAATACTATAAGGTCAAAAATGGACTAATCAAAGATCGAAGTGACTTCAATTTACCACTAACCCCATCTGAACTAAATTCAAATGCTTCAAATCAAATATTTTTCAAAACTGAAGAATTGCAGAAATTGCATATTGAGGAAATAAATTACAATTACCAGTCCTTTGAGCTCCTTGGGAACTTTCTCAATGTTCTCCAAATTCCCCATGGCATTGGCAGCCGATGCAAACAATGGCTCAGTAACGATAGCCATCGCATTTTTACTCTCATCCAGCGCGCTCACCACATGCACCACCCCAGGATGCCTGAGCCTGACCAACCGGGCGGCGTCGGCCCGAATAATATCCAAGAAAGCATCCTCCGCCGCCTTGGAAAGGCCCGCACGCTGTCTGGCCTCGGATAGCGCCTTCTTATCCAGCACCCAGACGCACACATTCGGGTAGACAGCATGGCCATCACGCGACCTGGCGGAATACAGCTTCCAAACGAGTCCCGGACCGGCAGAGCCGATCTGGTCGGACAAGTCGTAGTCTTGAAGCGGCTTGGGCAGGCCGGTGACCTCTTGAACGGTGGTCTGGACGGTCTTCTCGATCACGGCAGAAGCCTTGGCGAAGGCCTGTGTAAGGGTTTTCATATTCAAGGACATGATTGGTGTGGGAAAAAATTAAAGGGAGGGAATTCGCCGGAGAAAGTGCTTATGTTCAATTTGGTGTAACTGCCGGAAGCGATTTAGGATCGGCCGGTGGAGAGAAGCGGTTTTATTGGCGGACACCGGAAATATGAATTAGGATCCGGGGGATGGGCCCCACATATTAGAGATTAATAGGAGGTTTCTTCCTTAGGTGAGGCGAGGTGTGGGGTGCGTTGGGAAGAAGACGAAGTGACAGAAGAGGATCATTTCCATTGACGAGGAATTTTGAATTGCTGTTTTTTTTTTTATTATAGGGCATTTATTTATGGTAGGTAAAAAATACAATCATAATAGAATTCAAAAATATTAAAATTTAAAGAATATTATAATATAAGCATACAAATATAAGTGGGAGATAAATCATTAAAACATAATAATGTGAGCAATTCTCCACCAGTCCAGATTTTTCGAAAAATCAATAAGCAAGTGAACTCCCTAATGTTGAAAGTGCTGGCCATTAAAGAAGCGAGGATGCTACAGCGAAATTGGGAGTGCTTGAACTGGCTAAGCAAACGAGGAGGATTAAATGGAGGATTCGCCACCGGGGTGGTGTAAGCTAAACACGGATGAAGGAGGGGGAGTAGCGCCACCAAGTGGATTGGCGACCGCAAGTGGATTAATTCGAGTTACTTTGGGCATTGGGTGACCGACTTCAGAATTAGGATTCATCACTGCAATGTGATTAGGGCGGAACTGTGGGGGCTCTTCCACGGACTCGTCTGAATGGAAGGACTGTCAAAAAGTTGAGGTAGAGGTTGACTGTGCTGAGGTAGTAAGGGTGTTAGCTGCAAAAAGGAATGAAAGATTAAAGTGCAACACACACATCACCAAAGTAACTTCGCAATTTATTGTTTACTTTCGTTCGCGAAAATTGGAAACAATGGATATGAGGAATACTCGGAGGCTTCGCGGTCCAAATGTCACGGGCTCACTCTTGGCCTAGTGAACCGGTGTGACACTAGTTCTAACAACCAACGACTAGAACTAGCTCAGCCTTAACTCTTGCTCAAAAATGAGCTTGTTGGCCTAGCAAACGACCGAGATGACAAAGGAATGTGGGCACAAAATGACCCGAGAATAGAACGCAAGTATATTGCTTTGTGCAAATGCTTACAAACTCTTGTATACTTGGTTGTTCTTTACAAATGACCCTTGGCCTCTATTTATAGGGCTCAAAGTCAGTTACTATGCATGGCTTCCATGAGAAGCTTCCCAATATTTTATTCCAAGAAGTCTTTAGACTTCTCTAGGTCCCTAATATTATATACAAGGGAATTTCTAGGGCTGACTTCATGCATGATGTCACCCGTGCCCAACTTGTGCAACTTGCAAAGGGAGAGATCTTTCTAGATGCTGGTTTGCTCTATGTTTCCCTCCAAGTCCAAACCGTGTAAAGAAATCGGGCAGAAGGATTTCCCGTGCCAGAACGAAAACGGGCCGAGACGGGTGGAATGTTTGGCACACGGTCGTTTCACGTTTGATGGCCCGAAATGATTGGAACACTCGGCACACAGCCGTGTTGTTCTTGAACCCGTGTTTGGCGCATGATGTGCTGCCTGCTGCGCCTAGTACCGTCCCAGCTCGGTCCCATTGGTTTGGTCCGTGCCCCAGGCACTCCAAAGTCCCCCGGTCCGTTCCCTTTTGTTCGCAAATGGCCCTGAATCTCGGCCACCGATGCTTCCGTCCGACTTGGGCCGAACCGTCCGTGTCAAGGCCGTGACACTCTCCCCCACTTGAGTGAGGCATCGTCCCTGATGCCTCTCCCTGCCTCAAGTACAGGTGTCTTTGCTGCCTCGAGCTTTCGACCCTGGTCCCTGCTTGGTGGTGCACAACTTCGACCGGCTTTCCTGCTGGTGGCTTCTCCTTGAGCACCATTGCAGCACAAGTATGCTGCACCGGTCCCTCCCCTCGGTCGGGCCGTTTCCCATATCGTTCGTGCTCCCATTTGATCGGTATGGTACAAGGGCTTTTCTCTCGCAAGACGACTATGGCGTCCGACCTCGTGATGTATGACATGATTTTCTTTATGAAGTTCATGCCCAAAATAATGCCATAGTCATCAAGTGGAGCAACGGAGAAAGTTAACTTACCTTGCCACGCCCCGATCCTTACCGTGACGTCGGTCTTGCCCCTTAGATCGGTCCATTCTCCGTTGACGCCTTTAATTTGACCCGTGCTAGGAGTCACCTTGATCCCTAGCTTTTGCGCAACTCCTTCGTGCATGTAGCTCGTTACGGCCCCCGGGTCAAAGAGAGCCGGTTGTAGACTCCTCCCAAAGTCTACGTCCACGAACATCCGCCCCTGGTTGTTCGTGTCCTTGGTGGCTTGGTCCACCTTGTCTTGAATGCAGGCTAAATGCTCCCGTTCCCCTTCGTCCAACCTTTGGATGATGGCGGCGAGCTTTTTTCGGGATGGGCAGTCCCGTGCCATGTGCGGTCCGTCACACAGGAAGCAACCCTTGAACTTCTTGGGTTCGTCCAGTTTTGGTGCCTGCCTTGTTTCTGCCGGTTTGACGGCCTCGTGAGACTTTGAGCGAGACATGTCTGTATCCTCCTCATCGTCGTCCTCTAGAATGGCATTGCCTTTGTCTTTGCCCCCGTCTTTCTTTTGAAACTCGACCAAAGACTCGGCCACGTTCATGGCTTGGGTTATGTTGGAGACGTCCCTCCGTTGCAACTCCAACTTGGCCCAAGGTTTGAGACCGTCCATAAATGTGAATAAGGCCTCCTTAGGCGATAGGTCAGGGATCTCCAGCATTAGTTCTGAAAATTCCTTGACGTACTCCCTAATTTGGTCGTTCTTGTGGCTCAATCGAGGAAGCTTAGCCCTTGCTTCGTCTTCGGCATCTTTCGGCAGAAATTATTTCTTGAGCTCCACCTTGAAGCTCTCCCACGTGCTGATGGGCTCGACCCCAATATCTATCGTTCCCGTCCTCCGTCTCCACCACACCAAGGTCGTGTCCTTGAGGTAGAGAGGAACGAAGTCGAGCCGGGCCTCATCCCCATATGCTCTAACGGCTTTGAAATATCGTTCCAAACCGTAGAGAAAATTCTCAATGTCCCTAGCCTTCCGGGCTCCCCTATAGGCCTCAGGCTTTGGGACTTCGACCCTTGCCACAGCTAGTGCTCCACCCTGAGCACCTTGACCTACACGAGCTGCTAAGGTCTTCACCGTCTCGAGCTCCCCCTGGAGCTTTAGCATCTCCCCTTGGAGCATGCCAATTTGAGCCAGCTTTCCTCGTCGGCCTTTGAGAAACGTTCAACGATTTGGTTGAGAGTCCCCAGCACTATTTTCTCAAACTCGTCGAACCGTCTATCTTGGTCTTCCCCTCGATCAAGATAGTCGGCAATGACCAACTCCATCTTGGCCACCCGATGCTCAAATTCGACCAATGGCTCATGAACAACGGACTTATCTTTACGGCCTCCCTTCTTAGAGGTCTGTTCCGTTTCCCTTGAGACGTGATCACCACCCTCGACTTCACCCACCTTGGTAACGTCGCTTGGTGCGGCCATGATGCTACACTCGTGCACAACGAAGGCTGGCTTCCACCCGATGCGCTAAACCAACGCTCTGATACCAAACGTCACGGGCTCACTCTTGGCCTAGTGAACCGGTGCGGCACTAGTTCTAACAACCAACGACTAGAACTAGCTCAGCCTTAACTCTTGCTCAACAATGAGCTTGTTGGCCTAGAAAACGACCGAGATGACAAGGGAATGTGGGCACAAAATGACCCGAGAATAGAACGCAAGTATATTGCTTTGTGCAAATGCTTACAAACTCTTGTATACTTGGTTGTCCTTTACAAATGACCCTTGGCCTCTATTTATAGGGCTCAAAGTCGGTTACTATGCATGGCTTCCATGAGAAGCTTCCCAATATTTTATTCCAAGAAGTCTCTAGACTTCTCTAGGTCCCTAATATTATATACAAGGGAATTTCGAGGGCTGACTTCATGCATGATGTCACCCGTGCCCAACTTGTGCAACTTGCAAAGGGAGAGATCTTTCTAGATGCTAGTTTGCTCTATGTTTTCCTCCAAGTCCAAACCGTGTAAAGAAATCGGGCAGAAGGATTTCCCGTGCCAGAACGGAAACGGGCCGAGACGGGTGGAATGTTTGGCACACGGTCGTTTCACGTTTGACGGCCCGAAATGATTGGAACACTCGGCACACAGCCGTGTCGTTCTTGAACCCGTGCTTGGCGCATGATGTGCTGTCTGCTGCGCCTAGTACCGTCCCAGCTCGGTCCCATTGGTTTGGTCTGTGCCCCAGGCACTCCAAAGTCCCCCGGTCCGTTCCCTTTTGTGCGCAAATGGCCCTGAATCTCGGCCACCAATGCTTCCGTCCCACTTGGGCCGAACCGTCCGTGTCAAGGCCGTGACACAAAGATGGCTAGATTACGATGTCAAAGGGGTAGCATACCCTCGGAGTGTATCCATGTATGAATTAGGTGATTGTCTTTTTTTTCGTACAATATATATATATGAGTAAAAATTTTGAAAAAATAAATTGGAGAAGAAAAAAGAGACTAAATGACTAATAAATATTTTTAATAATTAAAATTTCTCATTTTAGTTTAATATATATACTTATACATTGCCTTATTTAAAATTAGAATTATGATATGATATTATGTTATGTTTGATATGTTTATACAATAATTTTGCTCACTTTTTTTTTTTACAATAAAGGAGGCTTAGAGCCTAGATTTACTAAGTAGCTTCATTCCCGTTGGCAACTACACCTCTTGCGTCAGCTTACAACCAACAAACAACTGTGTCAGGTGGTGCCACCAGTCATTCACATCCCCTTGGGTTCTTGCTTGCCATAGATGCCAGGCAATCTGCCACTCTGTTAGCTTCTCTCCAAGTATGTCGAATTTGGACTTCTCAATCCTTATACAGGAAATTCTTGATAGCTCAAATAAGGTTGTCATTGTCTCTGCTCTTATCAAGTTGTGTAGTTACTAGACGAACCGCTTCACTACAACCTGATTCAATATCCAAATAGCGTCAGCCCATATCCCACGCAACCTGAAGGCCCTTCCAAATACCCCATAACTCTGCCTGTTGGACTGTACAAACACCTATATTCCATAAGAAACTATCCATCTATTCGCCTTTATAATTCTTGAACAGCCTCCCCGTTGTAGCTGTTCCCACCCCTGAAACTGTCGCATCAACGTTAAGCTTAATCCAATTCTCCATGAGTGGGATCCAAGTGCCATTTTGGTCTCCACGATTTGGATGAGGTGTGCCCAGCTTATTGATCACCTTGCTTTCTGCCTTGATAGATTCAGTTTTCAACTTGATCTCCTGAGCAATTTGTGCCGAAGATTTCCTCACTCCGTTAAAGACCCAGTTATTCCTCTCAAGCCAAATTTTTCATAGTGCGATTCCAAAAGTGCAGCTCCATTCCGCCAGTCCTCTCCCTCTAGCTTTTAGATTGCGCCGCAACCAAAGCTGGAAATATGTTGTCTCCCTCTCGTGCATCAGATTACCTGTCAATAAAAAATGTCATACCTGTTGCGCCCTATTGCAATCCCGAACCACATGCAGCATTGTTTCCTCATGTGCCCCACACAAATCGCACATTGGGGAATGGTGGATATGCCGTCAAAATCTCTCAGAATTTGTCAGCATACGTCATTTCGCCATCAGCCACATTGTTTGTTGAACTCTCTGCGGCCCGTTCCAACTCCAGATCGATCTCCATGGTTCTTGAGAATTCTTCTCTGAGTTCTTGCTCAGAAAGTTGTAAGCTTCTCTTGTGCTAAATTTCCTGTTTGGTGACGATACCCAGCCTAGTTTATCCTCCCCTGCGTCTAAAGTGGGAGGATAAATTGCCACTACTAGACCCAAAATATGATGAGGCAGCAAGTGTTCAAACAAGCTTCAAGCCAACCCCTATCATTTGAAGTAAACTAATATGCTGTGAGGTGTCTTTGACTCTCTGGAATTACTGCCGTGACATATTCCTCCAGTGGCCCCGAATTAGGAAACCAACGGTCCAAACAAAATCTCACTCTTTGTCCATTGCGAATTTTCCAAATTACCCTTTCTCTTATAGCTGCCCAAATTTTGCCTATAGCCCCAATTGTTGCTGACCCCTTAGATAGCGAGATGCAATCCAAAAACTTCGAGTGCTTCAACCCATATTTTGCCATGATGACTTCCACCCAACGAGCATTCCTCCTGGTTAACAGGCCCCATCCGAGTTTCATTAGCATAGCCTCATTCATACGCCGCTAACACTTAAATCCTAATCCTCCCAAGTGATTTGGTAAACAGAGCTCCTTCCAGTTAATCAGGTTAGGTTTCCCACAGTTCCCATCTCCACCCCATACAAACCTACGACACTTCCTCTCAAGACCTTCGCATTTATGGTTAAGTAACCAGGTTGACTGCATGTCATAAGTAGGCAGAGCACTCAGCACTGACTTTGCTAAAGTAACCCTTCCAGCCATCGATAAAGAGGAAGCCTTCCAACTTGCTAATTTGCTCTCTACTTTTTCCAAAATCTGCACATAAGTATTTTTCGTAATCCTACCGTGCAACAACGGCATTCCAAGATATTTTCCCTCTGAGGCTTCTTGATAACCCATGGTATTGGCTATGCTATTTCGTCCTTCACAAGTCACATTATCAGAGAAATACAACCTAGTTTTTGCATTGCTAACCTTAAGCCCTGATTGCTTGCAGAAGGAATTTAAGACCGATCTGATAACTTCTCCATGCGGCGCAGTAGCTTCTGCGAACAACAACAAATCATCAGCAAACATTAAATAAGGTACCTTCACCTTACCTCTGCCTACGTGAATAGGCCTCCACAATCCTTCCTCCACTTTCTTATTGATGAGATGAGCTAGCATTTCCATGTATAAGACAAAGAGATATGGTGAGAGAGGATCTCATTGTCTCACTGCTCTTGTTGGGATAAACTCCTCACTCGACACACTATTCCACATTATCTGCATTGACGCTGTCTCCACACACAACATGACTCTCTCAATAAACTGCCTAGGATATCCAGCAAGCATCAATGTTTCCTTTAGGAATTCCCAACGCAGGTAGTCATATGCCTTCTCCAAATCCACTTTAATGACCATGAAGCCAGTCATTCATATTTTCTTCCTCATTGTATGGATCAGTTCCTACGCAATAATAATATTGTCAGTAATATGACGACTCGGTATAAAACTTACTTGTGCTGGCCCTATGAGTTGTGGAAGTATTGGTTGCAGTCTCTGCACTAGGATCTTCATTGCCAACTTATAGAGGACATTTGGAAGGCTGATAGGCCTACACTCCTTCAAACTGCAGGGTTATTCCACCTTAGGGATCAGCACAATTAAAGTCTTATTCAACCCTGCTGGCATAATTCCTTCATCTAGAATTAATCTCATCGATCTCATAACCACCTCCTCCATTCTTGGTCATTGACTTTGGAAGAAGAGCGCATTCAATCCGTCTACACCCAGTGCCTTGAGAGGGTGCATGGTTTTGAGAGCTCTAACCACCTCATCCCTCCCTATATTCCCGGACAGCCCTTGCCATTGTGACAACCCAACTACTGGAAAATGATAAACATCATACTCCTGCCCCTCTTCAACCATAGAAGCACATAAATCTTCTGAAAAAATTTCAATGCCATCATTTGCAGTTCCTTGTCTTCCGTCACCCACTCTCCCTTCTCATTCTGCAATCTCAGAATTTTGTTCCTCTGCCTTTGACTCTTAACCTTCCTATGGAAAAAAGATGTATTTCTATCCCCAAATAGATTCCATTCCCTATGTGATTTCTAAACCATCAAAAGCTCTTCTTGCAACATAATTTTCTCAAGTTCTTTAGTGAAACACTCCTCCATGTCCCGGAGTCTGGGTGTTGTACATTTTTGCAATTCTCTTTGAACTCCTTCCAATCGAGCTAATAATTTTTTCTTCTTTTCGAAAATGTTTCCAAACACCCTTTGGTTCCATTTCCTAGCTTTATACTCGAAATTAACACAATTTTCCTCAAAGTTCCACCTCTCATCCTAGCACTCTCCCCACAAGTCTCTTGAAATCAGGATGCATAATCCATGCTGCTACAGATCTGAAAGGTTTGGGCCCTCTTTCTTTAGATCCTCCCTGTGACGAAAACTCTACTCCGATGGGTACATGATCTGAATTAATTCTCGGTAGATGGCGAACAAAGCCATTTGGATACTGTTGTGCCCATTCCTCATTGTACACAAACCTGTCCAGTTTTTCCTTAATTCTCCCTCTATTGCTCTCCCTTAGCCATGTGAATCTCGTTCCATCTGTCCGCACTTCTATAAATTGATTTCTGAACATCCAGTCAATGAAACCTGTATATATGCTATCTCGTCGATCCGAGCCACCCTGTTTTTCATATGCACGAAGAAGACTATTAAAATCTCCTCCCAGAATCCATGGGCCACTAATAGCATCTGCCACTCTATTTAGCTTTTGCCACATCACATTCCTCTCATTCTGTCGATGACTTGCATAAACCACTGTGATAAAGCTCTCCTATCTCCCATCTTTTACCTTTGTATGGATAAACTGGCCATGACATTGCAACACAGTTAGCTCAACACTCTGCTTCCATAATAGCCATATCCCTCCTGAAAAGTCAATAGCCTCAACACTGTAGGAGCGCTCAAACCCACTCCTACGGATAAACTCGTCTGCCCTCGCCCCACTAATCCGCGCCTGAACTCTGGCGAACCTGCTCCTTGCACATTCCGTGTGAGAAAAATCATTAGAAAAAAATAAAGAAAAACTAACACACAACAAAGAAACTTAAAAACACATAAAAAATGATTCCCGCCTAACAAGTGGTAGGAACCACTGTACCCATATTCTCTTCCATGATGTCATCTTGATGGCCCGACTCTTGCTCTTGTTCCTGAGGAGTTGAACCCACCACCACATCAATAGTTACATATGGAGGTCTCGTCCCATCTCCTACTTCACTTCCACTTCTACCCTCACTCACTGCTATCTCCCCATGTTTCATAGGATCAAGTTTATTTTGTGATATGGATGAAAGATCTGCCCGGGCCTAGCCAGAAACTCACTTTCGTGCTACGCATTCCAGAATCGAAATCTCTGGCCAGGCCTAGACGCTAGCACAATCGCTATTCCAACCCTTGCTTGAAATAACATTGCGCAGGATCTTGGTATTACTTATTCGATTTATCACGCAACAAATAAATTCTTAAAAATTACCTATTGAAGCGTTTACTCAAGTGATTCTCTTGTATGCCTCAAGACTTTGTTCATATGTTGTGTGGGCAACAATCCAAAGAACAATTGATCAGCTAATCACCACAATCCACCTGCCGAAAAATTCCAGCACCACCGCACCTGACACGTACAATCCACGCGCCGCCCGGAGAGAGAGAGAAGCCAGCCGGGAGATTGGAAAAAATCCAGCCGCAATTTTGGCTCTAAAATTCGGATCTTAGAGACAGAAAAATTTCTCTCTCGAGAAAATTGGCGGAAATTGGCTCGACTCCCTTTCCGGTGGTTCTTCTGCCGCTGAAATCCGCCCTCCATCACCCACCGGGGTGCTAGGGCGGCCAACGTTTCTTTCCTGAAAGTTCGGAGCGTTTTCGGACATAACGTTTCTTTAGAAGTTTGTAATTTTTCTTATAATTTTGCTCACTTTTGTTTATACTTTCTTATAGTCGTTTTTATTTATAGACAATAAAATATTTTAAGCAATAATTTTATAAATAATTTTTTCTTTATAGGCAACAAAGCACTAATCATATATTTATTATATTATATATTAGATAATAGATATATATCATGTCAATAAATCAAAATAATCATTTCACTCTTGAAATAATTGGCCAAACCAATCTATCCCATTAAAATTTTAAACTAATAAAATTGGTAGGTTTACGTTTTATCGAGATTGCTTACAAGTTATACCCTTAAATTAAAAAAAAAATTACACACTTAAATTACACTGTTAGTCTTTTTAAACTAATAAAATTTATAAATTTTTTATCCAGATTACTTACCCATAAATTACACTTTTAGACATTTGAGCAGATGTTATGAGGGAAGCTTTCCATACGTGGTACTAGGTTGAAAGAGCAAGATCATAACCAAAAGGGACATTTTCTCAACTCCATCATCTACAAGTTCTTCAATGTGCAGCTCACATATGAGAGGTTGGAGTTGAGAAAATGTTTGCAGATAGATACAGCCTCTAGAGAGCATTAATCTATTAATCTCGCCACAAGAGTTATCCTTTAACGTGGTAATTATCACGATAAAATTAATTATAACTATTATAAAATTTAATTTATCGTCAAAACACTTGATTTGAATTTAGATTATTATAACTTGTGATTTATTCAAAGATATATTTGACTACAATTTTTCAATCGAAATCGCAATGAAAATAATGAAAACGTCCGTAGACGTCACTTTTGATAATTTAATGTGTTAATGGGATTTTTGAAAATAAATACTGTAATTGAAATGAGGTAAATTACACAATATTTGATTTTTTTCAAGTCAATATTGATTTGCTACAGTCACACTATAGTACAACTAGTATGCAGAAAATAATTAATCTGGCACGATTTTAGCGTGTTGAAAATTTGTGGGTTTTCCGACCAATTCCCACGCCTTCACCTCTGCCTCTCTCTCTCTCTCGCTCTCTCGCTTTCAACGTATTCAACATTTGGTCATAAAAAAATTCCAATTTCCGGGTCAAATGAAAAACCAAAGAAAACCAAACAAAGCTCTTCCCTCCTGCACTTTTTATCTCAATTTTGACCAAACAAAAAGTAAGAAGTGGTGATTTATTACATATTTATTACCTCATTAAATTAATACTCTTTTTCGTCTTGATGAAACAATCTTATCTTCTATTTATACTCATGTTATTATAAATGCTATTGTAAAATATAATAATCATTTTTTCACATAATAATAGTTGGGTTTGAACTTGCTCCATCAGTAACAAAATTTGTATATTAATTGTAAGATAATTATAGTTAAAATAAATAAGTTTATAAATAAAACTATAGTTAAAAATCGATAATATTATAATTTTAGAAATCATAAGAATAATAAAAGGAGAATTTTGTGTTGTTGAACATTAAAATGTTTTTTGTATTATCCAATTGATTTTATCCATCATAAATCACGTAAGGCTAATAATAAAAGGAAAATAAAAAATGAAGAAACTGACGTGGAAAAGAAGAGCTGACATGGCAAACGGCATCTGAAGAATTACACAAGAAAATCGTACGCGGGAACGTGCATGTAACCAGAACGGCCATGGCGTGCCACGTCAGACTCCTCCCCTTCCCCCCACCATTCCATTCCATTTACATTATAACGTCAAGCAATTGAATCCCAAATCCTGCACACATTCGGAGACTGCAAGCAAACCCAGAATCTGCAATTCCCAATCTTTCTTGGTTTCTCTTTTTCTTCATATATTTGTAGCTCCTCCCGTCTATCTAGTTGTGTTTTGGAATTGTTCGGTGGTATTTTCTTCTTTTTTATCTGAAGCAAGCACCACCTACCAATTCATAACAATAATGTTGTGCTTGCGAGGGAAATCAGTGCATAATTTGGGAGAATTTCTGGACTGCGGTATTGGGCTTGGAGGTGCTGATGTTTCGCGGCGGCGGTGGGAGCAGGGTTTTGTGAATTATAATCAACATAGACGGCGGATTTCCGAGGTGGCGCCTCGTTTAGTTATTGTGAATAATAATATCAGGACTGATTGGGGTTCGGGAGCTTCTTGTTCTTCTTCTTCCTCGTTTGTGTGTGATGATCATCATCGTCATCAAGCTGATCAAGGTTGGGCTGATTTGGGATCATTAATTACAGGGGATTATAGAAGGGAACAAAGGAGGAGTGATCGTGATGTTGTTGTTGATGATGGGAAGCTTGATATATGGGTTAAAGAATCTGTAGGCGAGGTCAGTCTTAGTTATAATCTCTCTCTCTCTCTCTTTTTTTTTTTTTTTTTGGTTAATTTTCCTTTGAATATATAACATAGCTGTAGTGATTCTTGCTGTTTCTTGTAGCTCTAATTTTTTATCATTGTGATGAACGCGCGGTGGATGTGTCTTCTTCAATCCACCGTAACGGAATATTAAATTGAACTCGGCGACTTAATAAAGGAAATTGCAGTGCTGGTATCGATTTTGATGAACCCAAATTGGTAGATGGATTGATGCAAATGGTTTACATAGAATAATTGAGCTAGAAGTTTAAGAAATGGTATGCAAAAGGGGGAACGTGTAGCCAAGATCCCTCATTTTATCTCGTGTCAGCAAGCTGTAGCTTAGAAATAATTGAATGAACTTTAGCAGATCTTAGTGATTTGTATGTGTTCAATGGGAGCCTAATGCTGAGTTCGTGTTAATTTATTTTGGAGTAAGGTGCATCTGGGCATAATTGAAGTAACAGGGTAGATCTTGGTTGTTGTTTGTCTGAAAATTTTGTTTGATTTGTTTCTGATAATCAGTTTATAGTCTGATGTTTCGTTTATCCTAATTTTGGTTCAGATCTTGAATAACCTGGAGGAAGCACCTTTCCTTGTGCACATATACTCTGATGGTGATGAAGTAACAAGGTCTGCTTCTTCTTCTTCTTCTGGCAAGACAAGATTTGTCAGAGAGAAGGCGACTGCAGAGACCTGGCCATATATCAAAGGAAGATGGAATGATGGAGGGAAACCTATGCCAACAGGTATCATCTTGGTGGAAGAATTGAAAAACAATAACGACGCCGCTGCTGCCGGCTGCCCTAATGGAGAGGATGGTACAGGAAGCAGCAGCTGTAGTGGTGGTGTTTCAGAGACATATTCTTCAAGCAGCAGAGTATGGGGAATACTAATCCAAGGTAAAGGGCTAAGTTGCCCTGCTTGTTACATCTTAAAGACTTGCAGAGTGAGATCTGTTTTAGGGTGCTGCACTCACTTCTGCTTAGTTAGAGTGGGTTGCTTTCTTGAAAATGTAGATATTCAGCTCAAGAAAGTGTGGCTGGTGTAAAAACAATTCTTACCAATCATTGAGAAGAAGGGGTATTATTGTTGTTTGTTTAAAGGGAAATTCAATTGTATCCCTATTAATTAAATGTATTGAATATTTTAAAGAAGTTAATTCTTTTATTATAAATATAGATAAAATAAAAAATAAGATGGAGAAAGCTGAGGGGATATTAGAAAGAGATTGAGAATGATTTCGATTACTACTTTTTCAATGCTAAAAGCAAAGCAAAGCAGTAACATCAACTCTTAACTCTTAAGCTATAGCATCTGAAGTGTTATATGGGCTATTTTTTGGCCATTGGAAGTCTCTGATTGTTCAGTTATTGTTCTGTTACATGGTGAATTTATATTGCAATCAACCAATTCCATCATCAAAGATTCCTTGCTATCCTTATGGGAAAAGTAATCTAGTCTTGTTCTTTTCTCATAATTGGTGATTGTGAAAGGATCAGTGGTGGAATATTGCATATAACAATTAACTAAAACTTGCAAGATTTATCTTACACTTGACCATCAGGTGACAAAGAACAACTTCCATTACTGAATTGGCAAGTATTGCTTTGCTGACTCAGTCCCTCAACTTCAACTTTTCCCCAAACATATCATCAATTCAGTTGGATTCTTGAACTACACCATAACTGTACACATCTCCTGCTGCTGTGATACTTACTTTCCCATCTGTTCCATATTCACCGGCTGCCATAGTCTTAGTTTGTTCCAAGTCAAGAGACTGGAATTTCTCCCTCAAAACTATTGATTGTAAGAGACTGGTTCTGATGTTCTTAAGTCTTCTTCCAATGTCTCTTGAGCTTATTCTTTCTTGTGGTGAATCACTTAAACACTGTATCCCAACATTAAAAACATTACTAATAAATTCTTTCATTTCATCCAGATTTTGCTCTTCGAATTGCCTCATCAAATCGTAGTCAACAACTTCCATTACTGAGTTTCCAAGCATTGCTTTGCTAACCCAGTCTCTCAAGTTCAACCTTTCTCCAAACATATCATCAGTTGGCTTCTTCCTTGTGAACAGTTCCAGCAAAACTACCCCATAACTGTACACATCTCCTGCTGTTGTTACTATCCCTTCTGTTCCATATTCTGGTGCCATGTATCCTATTGTTGCCATAGTTTTAGTTTGGATCATGATTTCAGATTCTTCAAACAGTTTCGCAATGCCGAAGTCACTAATGCATGCCCTGATCGTATGATCATCGTCATCCATCATTAGGATATTGCTTGGCTTTAAATCACAGTGAACAATAGGTGGTTCATGATCATGATGAAGATATTCTAGTGCTGCTGCGACGTCTATTGCAACATTTAACCTTTGTAACATGTATAGGAAGAAATTGCCTGAAGAATACAACCAACTTTCCAGGCTCCCATTAGGCATATACTCCAGCACCAAGGCTTTGAAATCTTCTTTACTACAACAACTGAGAATTTTAACAATGTTTCGATGCCGGATACTAGCCAATGCTTCACATTCAGTTACAAAGCTCTTGACTGCTCCTTCTGACTGCATATGGAAAACTTTTATGGCAACATTTGATCCATCAGAAAGCTTCCCTCTAAATACAGAACCAAAACTACCGCTTCCGAGTAAATTTTGTGTGCTAAAGGAGTCTGTTGCTTTAAAAATCTCATGGTAAGATAGTCTTCTCCAAGGGTGGGGTGATGAGATGTCAGGAGTCTTTGCTGCTGCTTTCATATGATCTTTTCTTCTTCGTCTTCTGCCCCAGAAATACTCAGCTGCGAAAAGGGCGATACCAAATAGAATACATGGTAAAGTGTACCTTAGAAGTTTTTTATCTGGCCTAGATTTTGAAATTTTTTCTGTTTGACATGATTGGACATGTAATCCAGGTGCAGAACTGCACAATGCATAATTATGTGCAAATGATTCAGCAGTAAAGTTGATAAAAGGTCCACCTGCTGGAATCTCTCCTTCCAGCTTATTGAAAGATAAATCCAAGTGTTTGAGGTATGCAAGATTCTCCAATGCCTTGGGTATCCTTCCAGAAATATTATTATGAGATAGATCCAAATGTTCCAAGCTCACCATATTCCCAAGTGTTTGAGGAATACCTCCTTGAAATCCATTCCCTGCCAAAGATAAGTAAACAAGTGTTTTGGAACTGCCGATGGAACTTGGAATATCACCTGTTAACTGATTCCAGGACAAATCCAACTGTGTTATAGCCCTCAGATTCTGCACGTCCATTGGAAGAACGCCACTCAGCGAATTTGAAGACAAGTTCAGACCCAGGAGATCATTGAGGCTCCATAAACTTGGAGGAATTTCAGAAGTGAAATTGTTCGAGTCCAAAAAGATTCTTCGCAAGGATTTGAGTTCCCCCAAGCAATCTGGTATTGAACCATTGAGCAAATTCTGGCTCAGATATAAATCACCAAGAATTGGTAACTGGCATAGCTCAGGTGGAATGTGTCCCTCAAGTTTGTTGTGCTCAAGATATATACGATCAACACGCCTTAGTTTCCGAATTGTTGCTGGTATAACTCCTATAAACTCATTGTTATCTAAATTAATGGATTGCAAGTTGCTCAAGTTCCCAATTTCACTTGGAATTCTTGCTGTTATTTTGCTTTCATAGGCATTGAATGCCACAAGAGATTCTGACAAGTTCCCGATTGAATTCGGAAGGAAACCATTGAACTGATTCTCTGATAGTTCCACTACTTCCAACTGCCTGCAATTTGTGAGTGAAGATACAAATGCAAGTTCCCCCCCAGCATTTGAAGTAAAATGATTTGCTCCCAGAAAAAGTCTCCTCAAGAACTTCAAGTTCCCGAGTGTGGTTGGTATAGGGCCGGTAAGCTGGTTGCGAGGCATAGATATCCCTACAAGCTTAGAAGCATTTGATATATGGTCGGGGAGCATTCCAGTAAATCTATTATTTTGTAGATCAATACGGAGAAGACTAGGAAGTGTAATCCACATGCTTGAGGGTAGAGTGCCTGAGAAGTTGTTGTCACCCAATGCCAAGAACAATACAGATGACATGTTGAAGAATTTGGGATCAATGCCACCCGAAAGCATATTTTGAGAGAGTCCAAGTTCTTCAAGATTTAAGATGTTGTTAAACCCAACTGGTAATTGACCTGTAGAAGAAAAAACAGCAAAATTCAACACAAAATAAAAACATCATCATAATCTCTCATATCAAATAACATGGCAAGACTTCCGTACCTGTCAGCATGTTGGAATCAAGAAATAGAAACTTGAGCCGAGTGAGATTGGTAAGACTCTTGGATATTCCACCTGTGAAGAAGTTCAGTTGCAAGTCGAGATATACAAGAGACTTGCATTCCCAGATGAATGGGGGAATTGAACCATTGAATTGATTGTAAGAGAGGAGTAGCACAGTAAGTAGTGGAAGATTGGCCACAACTGGAAAGCTGCTTCCTGAAAGGCTATTGTTACTCAAATTTATTACTCTCAAGCTGGATATGTTGAAGACTGACGCTGGAATTCCACCACTTAGAGTTGCATTTTCCATGTATAGATCCTCCAAATGCGTAAGATTACTAATTTCTCCCGGAATTCCCCCTGTTTTAATTAATTATACACAACAATAATTGAAATCCCCGTCCACCAAATTAAAGATTCAATTCAAGAAAATGAACTACCAAGGGGCTATAAATTTACCAAAACTCTTTTCCAATCAATCAATACCAATACCAAAAAGTGAGTATACATAAAATTCTAAAGAAAGTTCAGTTTTGATATCATAATAATAATATAGTTACCACCTACCACTGAAAGTATTTCCTCCAATGTGCAAAACTTTGAGGCGGGTCAAGTATCCAAGCGTTCTTGGGATTCTTCCATGGAAATTATTGAAGGAGAGTGACAATAGCTCAAGCTCCTTGCAGTACTCGAACAACTCCCCTGGAATTTCTCCCTCAAAACTATTGAAAGACAGATTAAATCCTTTCAGTCTGCAGGCATATTGTGGATTGAACAAATCTTGTGGCCGGAGAAAGCCTGACAAACTGTTCCCCGCCAGATCAATCTCTTCCAGAAAAGCCATTTTGTTGAGAAGTCCAGATGGTAAGGGACCGGTAAGCTGATTGTTCCCCAAAGATAACGTCTTCAAGCTGGAAAGATTGGCGATCCCATTTGGAATGTTGCCGACAAGATAATTATACTCCAAATTCAGCCCCTCCAGCTCGGAGATATTACGTAAAGAAGGTGGGATCATGCCCGAAAAGTTATTATGTCCAAAATCAATCTGTTTCAGGCTCTGCAAATTGGATAACTGGGTTGGGATTGAACCATGGAAATAGTTGTTGCTGAAATCCAGAGAAGTCAAGAATGTGAGGTTTGCAATGTAGGGGCTAATAGTTCCTACAAGACCCAACCCAGAAAGACTTAAAGCAATGACTCTCTGGAAAGAATGATGACAAGAAACACCAGCCCAGTTGCAGACTGAGGTTTTGGAGGACCAATTGGCCAAGATTTCAAAAGGGTCTGCTGTAATCTGGGCTCTGAATTCAAACAGAGACGACGCATCATCATCGGTATTACTACTACTACTACTACTACTACTACTACTACAGACCAATCCTAAGCATGCATGATTCGCTAGGAGGAAGACAGTAGCAGCAAACAACAACCCAAGTGTCTCCATTAATTTGGAATTGAATAAAATTTGTCCTTCAACCTCCTTCCACCATCTTCACATGAAACAAAAGCCAAAGGTTGGTGGCCGGCCGGCCGCCGGCCGGTCACTAGTATGCGGCCACTTCGGAGAAGAAAATGTGAATGGATTCGTAGGGTAAAAAGGGCCGCTTTGAAGAGAATGGGAATTCTGAAGCCCAAATCCATGAACCAAGCAACCCATTGATCCAAACCCAAACCTTGAACCAAGCAGCCCAATATATGATGACATCTGAAATATAATTACAACTAAAATGTGAAATTACAAATAAAAATATTACATTAAATATTATTTATGATTATCCTTGAAAGTTTAAGGTTATTTTTTGGATTTAATGTTTATGATTGTGGTGGGATTAATTGAATATGGGCTACTATTATTTAAAATTTGCTAATGCGTTGGGACACACTGTTTTAAGGGGGGGAAAAAATTAATAAGGGCTATTATTTAATTTAATTTTTCTAGAATGATTTAATGTTAATTGAATATGTGCTTTAAAATTACAAACAAACATTTGCTGCTTATTATTATCATTATGCAGTAAAACGCATAACTGAATATTTTTTATCCAAAATGTTCATAACACAAAGATGTTGCTTTCTTGATCTGCTTCAAGCTACTTTGGTGTGTGTATTTATTCAAGTACTGGATCCTTTGGCTGCCAAGTGGAAATACATAAATCCTTCTACCTCACCTCCGGGAATGTTTTACAAGAAGATCTTGAATTCCAGATCTACTATGCTGCTGGATTTTCATACTCTTTTGCAGGCCGGTAATGGAGATCCGCACATGCAATCATTCCCTGCAAAAGCAGAAACAGGAAATTTAGTCTTGGGGAGCTGGCCGCACAGATGATTATAGCTCACATTCAGCGCCTGAAGCCCTGAAACTGCATCAGGAACTTTCCCTTTTACCAAATTCCTCGACAGATCCCAAAACTTCAGTGTCTTTGGAAACCTCAAAGTCCCCAAATCAAACTGCATTTTGTTCCCCGAAGCATAGAATCCCACCAGATATTCCTGCATCAGGGACTTCTGGTGATTTCTTCTCAGAAAGATCGATGTAATCGTAGAAATACGTTTCTGATGGGTTCCAATTATCCAATTTGAGCTTGATCCCGCATTTTGCCAGCTTCAAGGAGTAGATGATCGGAGAGGACGTGACCCGGGAAGGAACGTTCACTAAATGGAACTGATTATAAGACAGGTCCAGTGATTCAATACCTTTGACATACAACGTTGGAAAAGGATCAACCAAATGATTGTGAGAGAGATCCAGGTTGAATATCTTGGTCAGATTTGCAAATGTTTTTGGTACCACCCCTGTAAAATTGTTCCATGACAAGTCTAGCGTAACCAGGGTCCTAAACTTCCCCAAGAAATCTTGTAAGAGAGTGTCAGAGCAAGAGTCTGTATGCTTGCTGGGATGTTTCCGGTGAGCTTATTTCCTGTCAGGTCGAGAGTTAAGAGCTTCCGGAGGGCTGAGAAGAAATCAGGGATTGTTCCGGTGAGCTGGTTGTGGTGCAGCATGAGTATGTTCAGGTCCTTGAGTGGCCGAATGGTCACGTCAGGAGGTTCTGACCGACTGAACTGGGAATTTGGCCGGAAAATCTGTTGCCTTGGAGACTCAAAGCAACAATTTGGGTCAAGTTCCCGATGGATTCGGGTATAGGACCGGACAATTTGCTGTTCTGAATGTAAATATATTGTAATCCAGGTAGTCGGAAAATGAAACCCGGGAAAAGGACCGTATAAATTCAGATTCTGGAAGTAAACAACACCGAGATGCTGAAGTTTGGCAAGGGACGGCGAGATGGCACCGGTTAAAGTGGTGTTGGATGTGTCTTGTTCGCTCTCGAGGATTAGGGAGGTGACCCGCCGGCCCTGGTTGGGATCTTGGCAAATTACACCCATCCGAAATTGCAGCAGTCGGTTCCGGCTTTCCATGACAGAAGCATCCCGGAAGGGTCCGACGTAATAGCCGACTTGAATGCGAGTAATCCGGCCTCATCGTCCACATGGCATTTAGCTGCATGAGCAGTAAGGGATTGGAGATTGAAGATGGGAGTGAAAATGAGGAAGAAGAGGGAAATATTAGTGGCAGCAGTAGAGGATAATGGTAACATTTTGGATTGGATTTGATACTCTGGTATGTTTTTATATTATATTGTAGAGCAGAAATGTCTAAAACAGAAATGAATGGAAAATGCAGCAATCAGCAGAGTGGGAAGTTGAGATGAGAAGCATTGACTGCAAGCCACCAGCCAGCCCCTCACTTTTGTTCCATATGAGAGAAAAGTCAAAAGCTACGGCGCATCTTTCTTCAACCATGACCACCACTCACTGAAATGTCCAAATTGCATGCAGTAAACACATGCATAAAGAAAGAAAAAACTTCTTACCATATTTATACAGAACAGCCCAAGTCTCAAGAATATATGCAGGTGTACTAGAGAATTTTTCAGAATAATAAGCAAGTTTTAAACTTCACTTGTATGAATTTTGAAAACTCTGATATATAAAATCTGAATATTCAGACCCATTATTTAGAGGGCTAATAATGACTCAAAAATTTTTTTTAAAAAAATGACAATCCTTCCTAATAAACGAATTGCTTATTACCCAAAACTAAAACTATGGGGAGTGAAGTTCCACTCAAGCAATAAGGAAATAATGTCGAACTTGTACCACTTAAAATACCTTTATTACGAATATGGAAACCTCTAACAGTAAAGACTTTAGCCTAATATCCATACCCCAATAACAAACTATCCTAATAATAGCTACACAAGTTGCAAGATCAGGGAGTTTGAAGAATCCATCACCTTCACTCCTCCGCAATTGCTTAAAAACTTGCAAGGCTTCCTCTAGGAATTCTCCTTTCAAATTTTCACTAACTAAGACTGAACCCTTAGCAGCCACGAGAGCTTTCAAAGTCTCCTCAACCTTATTTCAAGACCTGATATCCTTATTCTCAAAGATAAAAGTGTTTCGACCACCCATACTCCTAGCCTTATTACATTCAGCTCTGTCACGAAAACTTTCATTTCGAATAATCTTGTCATTCTCAGTAAGAACAACAGCACCATCAACACTATCAAGAACATTATTATATGTAATGTCATCAGGTTTCATCCCATTTCTCTCCATCTCTTCGACTAACTGTAAGGCCAGATCAAACTCCCCACCCTCAACTGTCCGATCCATCAGAAAATTAAACGACTTCAATAAACCACAGCTTTTCCCTGTAGACAGCAAAGTATCTAAAGCTTTCTCAAATCTACCTAGACTAAGGCCTTAACCTGGGATTCGACAGCCCGAGCAAACATATCATAAGACCCCTCCCTTATACATAGTTCATATTCCAATTTTCGGGTGAATTCCGAAGGTTGGAACCCAAGATGCTCATCTTTTGAGAGAATGAACTCTAACAGTAGAGAGTCTAGCCACATATCCAATTGCCAATAACAAAGTATCCTAATAATAGCGACATAAATTTCAATATCAGGGGGTTTGAAGAACCCATCATTTTCCTTCTTCAATTGGCTAAAAACTTGAAAGCTTTCCTCGAGTTTTCCAACTCCACTCAAATTGTTGTTGACCCCATCAAGGGTAGAATTTACGGGCTCCAGATATTTATTACTCCCACCACCAATTTGAATTTGAATAGTAGGATTAATAAGAGGGGCGTTGGATTTTTGGTGTTGTGTATCATCATCAGAAATCCCTGAGATTGAGCAGCAGGAGGACGAACTCAATCCCCCAAGAACTGATCTTAATGGAATGAATTGTCTAATATTCTTGGAGGGCTGGATTTGACAAACTAACCTTATTGTACGAAGGCCCCACATGGCAGTTCAATTCACCCAAATAACAAATATAAAGAGAGACTGAACGAAAAGGGCAGTTCTTGAAACCCTTCTTCTCCAGAACGAATCAGTTGTAGAGTTGTGGAAGTAATTTGGCGCTAATCTAGCGAATTTGTGTTGTGATAAAAGTTTGTGATAAGTAAAGTATTTATATAGATAAGGAAAAACTGTATGAAAGATACTACTGCTATACTTAGCTAATTTTATTCCCTTGATTGACCAGCTGCTAAGAATGCCAAACAATCCACTGCAAAATTCCACACCTATATATACATAAAACGTTTGATTCAAAGAGAGTCATTCTTCTCAGTTTCCCCTAATCACCAACAAACTTAGATTTTAACCATTTTCTGCCATTGCTACGCCTTTTTATGCTGATCAAATTAGTGAAACATTTTCCTTGTCATGTTTTACTTTGAACATTTGCATCCATCTTGGCATAATACCATCATCAGATTCAGGGACAACGTTAATGCTCTGCGTGAAACTTGTTAGCTAGGGGTTAAAGAAGACAATGGTGCATGGAAATCAAAAGAACAAAGCTGAAAATCGGCCTGTTTTTGGCCGATAAGAACAAGAACAATCCTCCTTGTGAAGATCAAATGGGGATAGCCTGCAGTGGGAAAGGACTATGCTCTGAGTGAAGAGTTTATCTATCAATAGATTTGTTGCAGCAGCAATGCCAATTCTGGAGGAGCTTGAAGCAGAAGAGCAAAAAGGGTGTCTGACTCTGACTGACTAGTTTAAAATATTTTGCCATTCATCTTAGGAAGGATCATGAAATATGTCATTATATGCACAAGACATGATCATGAATCTTGAGCCACCACCACCCCAAATATGATTAGACAACAGGAATTAAGTCACCGCAACATACCTGTAACAAAATGTGTCACTTAACATGATCGATAATATAAGAGCAATTTATAACTTACAAAGTGACAATCCTTTTTTCGAAAAGGGAACTTGCTTATTACCTAAAACTCGAAAAAAAGGGAACTTGCTTATTACCTAAAACTAAAGCTATGTGGGGTAGTGAAGCTATGTCTATGATTCATGTAATTCAGAAGTTGCCTGGTCTACACATCCATTTCAAGCAACAACCTCATCCGGTTTCATCCCATTCCTCTCCATCTCTTTGAGTAACTTAAGTTCAGAACCTTCCCCTGATGATCTTTCATCCATTACAGCATCATGCACAACATTATCAAGGTAAATTCTCAACTGCTGAAAGTATTTGGGCAGGTATACTGCTTCACCAAACATGCCAATCTTACACAAACAATCAAGAATTGTGGTCACAATGGCAGGATTAGTTTTCATATTTTTAGCTCTCATTTCACTATGGAGTGAAATAGCTCTGATTGGATCACCAGCTTGACAATAACCATGAATCAGGGTTTCATAACAATATTCATCCGGCATTAGTCCATGCTGCTTCTCCATGTCGCGTAATATATCTTCTGCCCGACTCGGGAGTCCATGTGAGCAGAGTTCCTCAACATAAATACAAGTAAAAGGCAAATTGCTTTGGGTCATCCCAGCTTTCACCGTCTTCCTAAACACATCATCAGCTTTTCCCAGATTATCTTTCCTGAACAAAGCCTTCATCAGAATCCCGTATGCATGGACTGATGGAGGCTTGCCTTCCTTCTCACTGAACTCCATGGAAAGCTGGGCATCATACAGTGCTGAATCCACCTCTCCACAATCAACTAACCGATCCATTAGAAAAGTGCACGCGGGCAGTAAAGGTTTTTCAGGACATCGACTGGACATTGCGCACAAACGATCAATAACTTCATCAAACATACCCACACTGACAAAGGCCTTAGCCAAGGCGTCAAGAGCCTGAGCCACCAAATAACTAGCCTCCTCCATCTCCTCAACATTTTGAACATTTTGACCTAATTCAAAATCCAATTCAAGAAACAAGTCAGAAGCATCAAACCCAAGATGCTCCTTTTTTGACTTGACCACCTCTAACAGTAGAGAGTTTAGCAAAGCATCCATACTCCAATAACAAAGTATCCTAATAATAGCTACATAAGTTGGAAGATCTGGGGGTTTGAAGAAGCCATCATGTTCATATTCGTTATTCTTCAATTGCCTAAAAACTTGCATGGCGGGTTCTCCTCCTCCTCCTTTGACCTGCTGTTTACAGGTGACATCATCATCTGGAGAAATCCCTTTACCTTTCATCTTCATCTCCTCTAGCATTCCTGAAAAAGTCTCTTCATATTTTCCAGCATCAATGACAACGTTACTAAGGTCAATTCCCAATTCTTGAAAATATTTGAGCTGGTCTACGGCCTCAGCAAACATGCCAACTTGACACAAGGAATGAAGAATGGTGCTGGCAATCCCAGAATTAGTTTTGATATCTTTAGCTCTCATTTCACAATGGACATCCAAAGCACTGATCGGATCACCAGCTTGACAATAACCACGGATAAGGGCACCATAACAATATGCATCAGGCACTAGTCCATGCTGGTTCTCCATATCGTGCAATATCTCTTCTGCCCGACTCGGGAGCCCATGTGAGCAGAGCTCTTCGATATAAATAGAAGTAAAAGGCAAATAATCTGGAATGGTCATCCCATCTTTCACTGTATTCAACGTCTCCCTAAACACTTTATAAGCAGCTTCTTTCATATTACCTTTCCTAAACAATGCCTTCATCAAAATCCCATAGGCGTGGATGTTTGGAGGCTTACCTTCCTTCATATTCAGCTGCACGTAATGGTGCCCGTTATTCACTGCCCAATCCAAATTGCCACAATGATCAATCAGAAAACTACACGCGGACAATAAAGGTTTTCCAAGACCACGACGGTCCACCCAGCATAAATCATCAATCGCTTCATCAAACATACCTGCACTAACGTAGGCCTTATTCATGGCGTCAAGGGCATGAGCCACCAAATAATTATACCCGTCCTCCTCCTTCTCCTCCACACTTAGTTCAATCTCCAATTCAGTAAACAAGTCATCGACCCCAAGATCTTTTGACTTGACCAACTCTAACAATAGAGAGTCTAGCATAGTATTCATACGCCAATAACAAAGTATCCTAATAATATCCCGATAAGTCGGAAGATCTGGGGGTTTGAAGAAGCCATCGGTTTCGTTATTCTTCAATTGCCTGAAAACTTGCATGGCGGCTTCCTGCAGGCGTAATTGAGAAGTAGGAGTACTAGTTGTTTTCGTAATTCGGAAGGGGTTGGAAATTTGATGTTGAGAATCATCAGAAAAGTTGGATCTTTGATGTACAGAATTATCAGAAAACCCCGCTGAAACTGAGCAGTAGAAAGAACTCAAACCCCCTATAACTCTTCTTAATGGAATAAATTGTTTTGAGTGTTTTGTTTGAGAAACAAACCTTAGTGTGCGGACACACCACATCGCAATTCGGTTCTAGCAAATAACAATTACCAAAGAGACGCGACACGAAACAAAAAAAAAAAAAAAAACGGCAGTTCTTGAATGAAACCTCTTCCTGTTTGATGGTGCCAACAAGAATACTACACTTGTACGTAGTTTAGACCCTTAAGAGTAGTCGTTTGAAAAACCAGGCCCAACCCCTTAGTAGTTTGATGGACGAGGACTACCGACGAGAGGAAGCCGCCCGATCAGAGGATAAGGAAAAATGGATGGTGGCCGTTCAAGGGAGAAAGGGAAGAGAAAAGAAATGGAAGAAACTCGGGCTTGAAAGTTCAGTTTTATACTAGGTTTTTTATTTTTATTATTTTATTTTTCTCCTATGTCTTATCTTTATTTTATTTTTCCCCTCCGAAACTTCCATATTTCTAATTTTAATCTTAAAATTTATTTTTTTAATTATTTTAATCTCTAAATCAAAATTTATAATTAGTTAATTAAAACACTCAATAAATATATATATTAGAAGGAACTAAGAAAAAGTTTAAAAAACATATATTAACGGGATCGAACCCATACAAAATGATTTGTTTAATTAAAAATTGGTAGTATTATTTTAAAGTTTATTGTGATAACACATTGTCTAATTTTCTAGAATACAATAGGATTACAAACATTATACTATTTGGTCCAAAGATCTATCGAGTCCGTATATGGTGGGGCTATTGGAGTAGGGTGAATTTTACTCCTACTTACTGTAGAGCGCTACAGTGACGCGCTATAGTTGCGCGCTACAGTAACGCGCTGCAGTTTTTTTTTTTTTTTTGACGCACAGACTTTTTAAAAAAAATACATTTTTTTAAAAAAATACTTTTTTTAACAAGGGAGATCAGATCAAGATTATATAGACATCAGATAAGAGAATACTAGACATCATATCAACAGCCTATAGATATCAAATCAAGAATATAAAAGAAATCATACAGTAGAACTAAAACATACTTAACAAGGGAGATCAGATCAGGATTATATAGACATCAGATCAGCGAATACTTGACATCAGATCAACAGACTATAGATATCAGATCAAGAATATAAAAAAAATCATACAGTAGAACTAAAACATACTTAAAAAGGGAGATCAGATCAGGATTATATAGACATCAGATCAGCGAATACTTGACATCAGATCAACAGACTATAGATATCAGATCAAGAATATAAAAGAAATCATACAGTACAACTAAAACATACTTAAAAAGGGAGATCAGATCAGGATTATATAGACATCAGATCAGCGAATACTTGACATCAGATCAACAGACTATAGATATCAGATCAAGAATATAAAAGAAATCATACAGTAGAACTAAACACATACTTAAAAAGGGAGATCAGATCAGGATTATATAGACATCAGATCAGCGAATACTTGACATCAGATCAACAGACTATAGATATCAGATCAAGAATATAAAAGAAATCATACAGTAGAACTAAAACATACTTAAAAAGGGAGATCAGATCAGGATTATATAGACATCAGATCAGCGAATACTTGACATCAGATCAACAGACTATAGATATTAGATCAAGAATATAAAAGAAATCATACAGTAGAACTAAAACATACTTAAAAAGGGAGATCAGATCAGGATTATATAGACATCAGATCAGCGAATACTTGACATCAGATCAACAGACTATAGATATCAGATCAAGAATAAAATAGAAATCATACAGTAGAACTAAAACATACTTAACAAGGGAGATCACATCAGGATTATATAGACATCAGATCAGCGAATACTTGACATCAGATCAACAGACTATAGATATCAGATCAAGAATAAAATAGAAATCATACAGTAGAACTAAAACATACTTAACAAGGGAGATCACATCAGGATTATATAGACATCAGATCAGCGAATACTAGACATCAGATCAACAGACTATAGATATCAGATCAAGAATATAAAAGAAATCATACAATAAAACTAAAACATACTTAATAAGAGAGATCACATCAGGATTATATAGACATCAGATCACAGAATACTAGACATCAGATCAACAGACTATAGATATCAGATCAAGAATATAAAAGAAATCATACAATATAACTAAAACATACTTAATAATGGAGATCACATCAGGATTATATAGACATCAGATCAGCGAATACTTGACATCAGATCAACAGACTATAGATATCAGATCAAGAATATAAAAGAAATCATACAATATAACTAAAACATGCATAACAAGGGAGATCACATCAGGATTATATAGACATCAGATCAGCGAATACAAGACATCAGATCAACAGACTATAGATATCATATCAAAACTATAAAAGAAATCATACAGTAGAACTAAAATATACTTAATAAGGTAGATCAAATCATGATTATATAGACATCAGATCACAAAATAGTAGACATCAAATCAACAGACTATAGTTATCAGATCAAGAATATAAAAAGAAATCATATCATACAACAAAAACGTCCATAATATTATCATAATATCTAAAATTATTTAATTATAAAACAAATAAAATGATAATTTGAAAATATTTTTTTATAAAATTCAAAAACATTAAAAAATACTGAATTGTTTAGAAAAAAATGGACGGAAAAAAGTCTCAAGGAAGAAGAGAAAAAAATAAATAAAAAAATAGCCAAAAATAACAAAAGAAAGGACGGTACTGTAGCGCGTGCGGAACTGTAGCGCGCGCTACAGTAGGTAGGAGTAAAATTGCATGGTGGTCCTATAAATTACCAGATCTAACAAGGTATTCTTTTACTTTTGTTTGGATAGTGACGCCATAAATGATCTTTAATTATAGTGGGAAATATCTGTCGAGTCATTATTTTTATGTCTTAGATGACATACATGTCTACAATGGTCAAGACATCAATGTAAAATATGTTATTTTTAGAGTTATTTTTATTAATTGAGTCACAGTCTTTCTATCCGACCAATCGATTTTCGTCTTTATTTAACGAGTGTATCTTGTAATCAGTTGGAGGGATTAGTAACACTTGTTGATGGTGAACTGCAAATAAATATATATATTATTTATCCTGATTTAAAAGAGGAAAAAAATAAACATAATTTTGAATTTTCTTAACATGTTAAGTTGCGTGGTGGACAAAGAGATCTGTCATTTTATTTTGAGGTGCTAATTGTACCCCCCAAAAAAAAAAAATTTTAAACCGCCCCAGTGAAAACAGCGAATTAGTCCACCGACTTTTCACACATCTTCCTCCACTCATTACCCGCCACGTGTCCACAACCAAATTCAATTTTAGCGATCGATATGTTTCGAGCAAGACTTTGAACATTTCCAAATGGACATTTCCTTCATTTCCTATTTATAATACACCATTATTCTTATATGTACCTCTTGACAAATGACAAAAGAATATTAATTAAAGAAAAAAATGAAATAAATTTGAAAGATCAATGTATTAGATGAGTTATATAAGCAACACATTAAGATATATTTGAAAGATGGTGTTTTTCACATATCATATTAGTTTTTATATGTAACTGCTCATTTACAAAATATTGATCGTAACTTAATTTAATCATAAATAGCTGCTAATTTAATCTTCATTTTATATGTAATTGTGAGATTAAATTAAGTTAGTTTATTATATCCCTAAAAGTTTAGGGTTTTTTTTTTTCAATTTAATGTTTATGATTTATAATGAAAATGAAAATATTAGTATTTAATATATCAATTATTTATTAAAAGTTATGTTATATTGCTTTTGACTTGTTTGTCTATTTGGTATTTCATATATTATATAATTTCTTTAATTGAATAAAGTAAAATAATTTTATCAATCATAAATTAAATTAATTTGAGAAAGAAAGAGCCAGGATGTAGAAACAAATGAAATGAAAAAGAAACGGATTTCATATAAGAAGTTGTATCTTATATCGATATGAAATTCGACTATGCATGATATGAAACCATGTTATGTCTGATATAAATTTATGTTCAGTATGATATGAACCATTTGTTTACTTTCATATAAGAATTTTTTTTGTTGTATTAATATGAAAATTTGTTGTACATGATATGAAATCATGTTCTGTCTGATATGAAAATATATTTTGTATGATATGAATCTTTTGTTTGCTTTCACATAGGAACCTCTACGTTATATTGATATGAAAGTCTGCCACGCATGATATTAAATCATGTGCAATCTAATATGAAACTATGTTTTTTATGATAAAAATTATGAATAAAAATATAATTATAATTTTTTTTGTGATATTTTCAAAACAGAAATATTAAATTAAAATAAACACAAAAATACTCGTAAAATCTTATTACAATTTATATATAACTCGTGCCTCCTTCTCAGCAGCGACATGATGAGTTTTCAGAAGTTTTGGTGACGATAGTGGTGGCAGTGGGGCAGAGGCAATGGGGTGGTGGCGGTGGTGGTGGTGGTGGTGGGACGGTGGTTAAACCAAAGAAGAAGAACAATTAGACTTTTGAAGGTTAATTAATCCTTATTCAAATGGTATTTTCATCCAAAAAGACTAAAACTGCTTTTTTTTAAAAAAGATGAGACTAATATTGTCACTCAAAACATAAAGAGAAGAACAATTAGACTTTTGAGGGTTAATCAAAGGGTATTTTCGTAAAAAATGGCTAAAACTGCTTTTAAAAAAAATGGGGACTAATATTATCATCAAAACATAAGAGTGACTAAAAGTGATATTACCCCTATGAGAAACCAAAACTGCATTTAAGCTAAAAAAAAAATTATTTTATGTTAAAAAAATATAAGAATATATATATATATATATGATGTAGGATTTTTTTTTTTTTTTTAGAAAAATTGATTGCAAGCAAAAGTCAAATATTATTTGAGTGGGAGGGTTTGTGAGGTGATAAGGGTTAGACTTATAATGATGAGGTCGGGGTTAGAACATCTGCATTGTAAGCCAAAAAAAAAAGTCAAATATTTAAATGAAAAAGAAAGCACCTCATGATCTTACGTGAGAACTGTCACCCACCAAGTCAACTCTTACTTGTCGGTCAATTATAATTTTAAATAATTTTAATTATTATTAGGAGTAAATTCACAATGTTTTAAAGAGAGGATTTGTTAGGTATTGTTTATTCTTGTCAGACGACTTTTCCCATATGAGTAAGAAGATTAGAAGATTTTTATTTTATTTTCGTAATTTTTTAAATTTCTCTCTAATAATAATAATAATAATAATAATAATCTTTAACCAATAACAAGATTAAAGGAAAAATATAATAATTTGATTTGGTTGTAGATCTGGTTAAATGAAATGAAAAAAAGAAGATACAATAGAGTGTACAGAGAATAGTTCAGATGAGAGTGGGTCTGATGTTGTTGAGTCTTCTTCCAATGTCTCTTGAGCTTATTCTTTCTTGTGGTGAATCACTTGAACACTCTATCCCAACATGAAAAATGTTTGTAATGCATTCTTTCATTTCTTCGAGATTTTGCTCTTCGAATTGCCTGATCAAATCGTAGTCAACAACTTCCATTACTGAATTGCCAAGCATTGCTTTGCTAACCCAGTCCCTCAAGTTCAACCTTTCTCCAAACATATCATCAGTTGGCTTCTTCCTTGTGAACAGTTCCAGCAAAACTACCCCATAACTGTACACATCTCCTGCTGTTGTTACTATCCCTTCTGTTCCATATTCTGGTGCCATGTATCCTATTGTTGCCATAGTCTTAGTTTGGATCATGATTTCAGATTCTTCAAACAGTTTCGCAATGCCGAAGTCACTAATGCATGCCCTGATCGTATGATCATCGTCATCCATCATTAGGATATTGCTTGGCTTTAAATCACAGTGAACAATAGGTGGTTCATGATCATGATGAAGATATTCTAGTGCTGCTGCGACGTCTATTGCAACATTTAACCTTTGTAACATGTATAGGAAGAAATTGCCTGAAGAATACAACCAACTTTCCAGGCTCCCATTAGGCATATACTCCAGCACCAAGGCTTTGAAATCTTCTTTACTACAACAACTGAGAATTTTAACAATGTTTCGATGCCGGATACTAGCCAATGCTCTGCGTGAAACTTGTTAGCTAGGGGTTGAAGAAGACAATGGTGCATGGAAATCAAAAGAACAAAGCTGAAAATCGGCCTGTTTTTGGCCGATAAGAACAAGAACAATCCTCCTTGTGAAGATCAAATGGGGATAGCCTGCAGTGGGAAAGGACTATGATCTGAGTGAAGAGTTTATCTATCAAGAGATTTGTTGCAGCAGCAATGCCAATTTTAGAGGAGCTTGAAGCAGAAGAGCAAAAAGGGTGGCTGACTCTGACTGACTAGTTTAAAATATTTTGCCATTCATCTTAGGAAGGATCATGAAATATGTCATTATATGCACAAGACATGATCATGAATCTTGAGCAGAGCTCTTCGATATAAATAGAAGTAAAAGGCAAATAATCTGGAATGGCCATCCCATCTTTCACTGTATTCAACGTCTCCCTAAACACTTTATAAGCAGCTTCTTTCATATTACCTTTCCTAAACAATGCCTTCATCAAAATCCCTTAGGCGTGGATGTTTGGAGGCTTACCTTCCTTCATATTCAGCTGCACGTAATGGTGCCCGTTATTCACTGCCCAATCCAAATTGCCATAATGATCAATCAGAAAACTACACGCGGACAATAAAGGTTTTCCAAGACCACGACGGTCCACCCAGCATAAATCATCAATCGCTTCATCAAACATACCCGCACTAACGTAGGCCTTATTCATGGCGTCAAGGGCATGAGCCACCAAATAATTATACCCTTCCTCCTTCTTCTCCTCCACACTTAGTTCAATCTCCAATTCAGTAAACAAGTCATCGACCCCAAGATCTTTTGATCTCACCAACTCTAACAGTAGAGAGTCTAGCATAGTATCCATACGCCAATAACAAAGTATCCTAATAATATCCCGATAAGTCGGAAGATCTGGGGGTTTGAAGAAACCATCGGTTTCGTTATTCTTCAATTGCCTGAAAACTTGCATGGCGGCTTCCTGCAGGCGTAATTGAGAAGTAGGAGTGCTAGTTGTTTTCGTAATTCGGAAGGGGTTGGAAATTTGATGTTGAGAATCATCAGAAAAGTTGGATCTTTGATGTACAGAATTATCAGAAAACCACGCTGAGACTGAGCAGTAGGGAGAACTCAAAGCCCCTATAACTCTTCTTAATGGAATAAATTGTTTTGTGTGTTTTGTTTGAGAAACAAACCTTATTGTGCGTACACACCTGTTGGAAAGTATATACTATAGTAGTTAGTTTGTTACCGTATGTTGTTGTGTATACTTAACTTTAGGAGAGTTTGTAGCTGATTAGTTTTTCACAGCTGGTATAGTTTATCATTTTACGCTGTTTACTACTGCTATAAAGCAGCACCCATGTACAGTTTTTACTATGAAAAAAATACATCATTATACTTCATTATTTCTTTATGGTATCAGAGCAGTGATTCTGGCTCTTTTATTGTTTTCCGCAACTATTATTCAACTATAGCTGGAAGAGGTGTGAACGATGACTCTCCTGGAGGTAGCCGGGAATTAGATTCACACTCGTCTCAGCGATTAACCTCAATACTCTTAAACGACTTCAATTATCTTCCATGGCGTCCAGCAGTCATGATTGCTCTCCGAGGCCGTTCCAAACTTGGGTTCGTTTCAGGCAAGGAAAAGGCTCCAGATTCAGAAACAGATGGTTATGAGGCTTGGTTAGCAAAGGACCAGATGGTCATGTCGTGGCTACTTCATTCGATGGAACCAAAACTTGCAGAAATCTTCAGTTACTGTGAGTCTTCTATCGAATTATGGGAGACAGAGCATGATATGTACGGTAACCAAAATAATTGTGCTCGTATTTTTCAAATTCAGCAAGATATTGCTAACGTTTGTCAAGATGGGAAACCATTTGTTCATGTATTGCCAGGCTAAAGAGTTTGTGGAATGAATTGGACGTATATCGTCCTCATTGTGTTGATCCGGTAATTTTGAAAAAACGTACGGAGGAAGATCGGGTGTTTCAACTATTGGCCAGTTTGGGTCCCGAATTTGAAGACTTCAGACGGAGTAGTTTGATGAACACTGAATTATCGTCATTAAAAACAGTGTGTGCCGCAATCCAGCGTGAGGAAGTTCGTCGGAGTGTAATGAATTCTACACCTCGGTTGGACAGTCAAACGTATGTCGTTCAGAAAATGGTGGAGAAGAAAGGGTCTGATCTTAAGTGTACTCACTGTCATGCTCAGGGCCACACCGTCGATCGTTGCTGGATTCTTCATCCAGAACAGAAACAGAGATTTGTTGACAAGAAGGAGAAACGTGAGCACAGAGGGTCATCATTATCCAAGGCGCACGTTGCAGCACAGAATTTGGACTCTTTTACTGCTAACCCAGTTACTTTGTTAAATGATTTTGCAGCTTATCTACAAGCTAGACAGGATAATAGTCAAACTGCTGGAGTTAGTGTTCCAAAGAAGGATGATTCTGCAACACTCTTGAGTCAATTTTCAAATTATCTCAATACTGAAAAAGTGGATACTTCTCAAGGTATTTTTCACGCTTTGGTTTTTGCTCTACATATAAATTCTTCGCATGATGTCTGGATTGTGGATTGTGGGGCTATCGATCATGTGTCCAATCATTGTAATAATATTCGTGATTATCATCCGGTGTCATCTCCTACTTTTATATCGGTGGCAAATGGTAAAGGAGTGTTGGTTGAGGGCAAAGGAAAAATTTTTTTTTCTGTCTAATATAGAATCTGATGTTCTGTATGTGCCTCACTTTCTTTTGCAATTGTTGTCTGTCAAAAGGTTGATTGCCTTTCTTGATTGTGATGTACGGTTTACAGCTGATAAGGTATTGTTTCAGGATCGTCTTACCGGGAAGACGATTGGTGAAGGCCTACACTTGCATGGTCTGTATTATTTTTTTACAGATTCGCAGTCTCCTAAAGGGTTTCAAGTTATCTCATTGGTTGATAACCAGCAGTCTCTGTGGCACCGTAGATTTGGGCATCCGTCCAATGAAGTGATTTCTCATATAGACCCAGTAATGTCTAAGAATCTGAGTTCTTGTGATATCTATCAGTATGCTAAATCATCTAGACTTCCGTTTGGAATTTCTTCTTCAGCAACTAGGAAAATGTTTGATCTTGTTCATACTGATGTATGGGGTCCGTTTTCTGACTCGGTTGATGGTTTTAAATATTTTGTAACTTTTATTGACGATTTTTCTAGAGTTACGTGGGTTTATTTGTTGAAGTCCAAAGGAGAGGTTTTTCGTTTTTTTAAAGAGTTTCATATGATGATTTTGAATCAATTTTCATCTATCATTCATGTGTTGCGATCTGATAACGGAACCGAGTATACCTCTAGTGATATGACAGATTATTTAAGGTCTCATGGTATTATACACCAGACTAGTTGTGTGTATACTCCGCAGCAGAACGGTGTTGCTGAATGCAAAAATCGGGATCTTCTGGAAAAAAACTCGCGCATTAATGCTCCAAATGCATGTTCCTAAACGTTTCTGGTAGTTTGGTGTTTTAACGGCCTCATATCTTATCAATCGTTTACCTAGCAGAATTTTGAGTTTTAAATCTCCTCTTGAAGTCTTGCAGGGCACCAAACCTTCTTTAGCCCATCTTCGCATTTTTGGAAGCACATGTTTTGTGCATGTTCCAGTTGAGCAGCGAGACAAACTAAATCCCCGTTCTGTCAAATGTGATTTTTTGGGTTATTCTGTCACCAAAAAGGGGTATAAATGTTATAATATCACAGGCAAGAAGCTGTATATAAGCCGTGATGTTCATTTTGTTGAAGATATTTCCTTCTTTATGCCTTCATCCGGAGACCGTTGTTCATCTGTTTGCCCTTTGCCTGAGTTTTTTGAGTGTCCTAATGATGATTTGCAGTTGTCTGCAGCTCCCTATCCGTTGGATTCTTTGGCGACTACAATTCTACGAGTTCAAGAATCAGTGCCATCAGTCCCGCTTCCTCGACAGAATCCTCATCGGGATCGTCGCATGCCTGCCAAATTGACTGATTATATCACCACTACTCGTACCTCTGGTCGTCATTCCGTTGCTAATTGCATAACATATACTAATTTTTCTGCTTCTCATCAAGCGTTTCTTGCAGCCATCGTCAAAAACTCTGAGCCGACTAGCTACGGGGAAGCTCTTCAGCATCCTGAGTGGAGGAATGCTATGGCCGAAGAGCTGTCCGCTCTTGTTGAGAATTTCACTTGGAGTATTACTCCGCTCCCTCCTGGTAAACATGCTGTCGGAAGTCGGTGAGTTTTTAAAACCAAGTTTAATGCAGATGGTTCTGTTGAACGATTTAAAGCCCGACTAGTGGCTCAAGGTTTTACTCAACAATATGGAGTTGATTACAAGGAGACTTTTGTTCCAGTGGCTAAAATGACGACGGTACGTGTTTTGTTATCAGTTGCTATTAATCGAGGTTGGTTGTTGTCCCAAATGGATGTTAAAAATGCTTTTTTTCATGGAAATCTTGACGAAGAATATGTATATGAAGTTGCCACCAGGACATCCTCAATCCAGTGATCCTACCTTAGTGTGTAAATTGCACAAATGGATTTATGGCCTTAAGCAGAGTCCCCGTGCCTGGCACACACAGTTAAGTGCTACACTTGAGAGTTTTGGTTTTTCTCGGAGTTCGGCAGATTCCTCCTTATATACTCGCCATCGGACGGGGGATTCTTTGGTTGTCTTAATATATGTTGATGATCTTATAATTACTGGCAATAGTGAAGTGTCTATTTCTCAGTTAAAACATGCTCTTCAGTCCCGGTTTCCGGTTAAATATCTTGGATTATTGAAGTTTTTTCTTGGTATTGAAATGGCTACTTCTTCTAAAGGTTTGTATTTAAACCAATGAAAGTATATACTTGATCTCTTTCGTGATGCCCGCTTGGTGGATTCTAAACCGGTAGCGACTCCTTTAGACAGCAAATTGTGTCTCCGGTCAGAGGGGAAATTTTTGTCTTCTCCAAGTACTTGTCAACGTCTTGTTGGTAAGCTAATTTATTTAACTATTACACGGCCGGATATTGCGTTTGCTGTCAGTCTAGTTAGTCAGCATATGCATGCTCCGACTGATTACCATCTTCAGTTAGTCAAACGAAATCTTCGTTATTTAAAAGGTACCATCGGACGAGGACTCTTGATGACTAATAATGGTCACACTAATATTGTTGGATACACTGATTCTGATTGGGCTGGTAATGCTCTTGATCGCTGGTCTACCACAGGATATTGTGTCTTTATCGGTGGAAATTTAGGATCCTGGAAGAGTAAAAAACAACATGTTGTTGCCCGATCAAGTACAGAAGTGGAATATCGAGCAATGACGTCGACTGCATGTGAATTAGTGTGGCTTAGATGTCTCCTTACTGATCTTGGCTGTCTGGTTTCAACTCCTATCTCACTATATTGTGACAATCAGGCAGCAATGCATATTGCCGCCAACCCAATTTTTCACGAGCGGACAAAGCATATTGAAGTTGACTGTCATTATATTCGTCAACAGGTTCAGTCAAAGTGCATTGAAACATTGTATGTCCGCAGTGCAGATCAAATTGCTGATATTTTCACCAAAACTCTAACTACAACACAGTTTCATCGGCTTCTAACCAAGCTTGGCTCCATCAATCTTCTGGATCCAGCTTGAGGGGGGATGTTGGAAAGTATATACTATAGTAGTTAGTTTGTTACCGTATGTTGTTGTGTATACTTAAGTTTAGGAGAGTTTGTTGCTGATTAGTTTTTCACAGCTGGTATAGTTTATCCTTCTACGCTGTTTACTACTGCTATAAAGCAGCACCCATGTATAGTTTTTACTGTGAAAAAAATTCAGCATTATACTTCATTATTTCTTTAACACCACATCGCAATTCGGTTCTAGCAAATAACAATTACCAAAGAGATGCCACACGGAACAAAAAAAAATGGCAGTTCTTGAATGAAACCTCCTCCAATTTGATGGTGCCAACAAGAATACTAAACTTGTACGTAGTTTAGACCCTTAGGAGTAGTAGTTTGAAAAACCAGGCCCAACCCCTTAGTAGTAATTTTCAATGATTCACTCATCCAAATGACCAGACCCAACCCCTTAGTAGTAATTTTCACTGATGCACTCACCCAAATGTGTCGACACTTTATAGAAGATCTCAATTACCGATAGCAACAAAAAGGAAAACTTAGAAAAAATATGCCAAGAGTTGATATAGATATAAACAATGCGAAAAGAAGAGCGAATGGTGTGTAACATCTAAGGGATATTATAACCTTTTTATTACCAGTTACTTTTTTTAGAATAACCTCCCTGTCTATAAAACAAGAAATTTGACTAAAAGTCTACAATTTGTAACATTCATGTAGGATATTCCTTTTCCCTCTTCGACTATTTTGGATTTGACCAAATTCTCCTTTCAGTCATCACCGAAATCCCTATTGAAAAAATCAAAATCCCTATAAAAAAAATACAGCATTTGAAGGAAGAAAACCCCGCAGAGAAAAGTTGGATATTTGATGTTCAGAATTATCAGAAAACCCTGCTGAGACTAAGCACTAGGAAGAACTCAAACCCCATATAACTCTTCTTAATAAAATAAATTGTTTCGAGTGTTTTGGTTGAGAAACAAACCTTATTGTGCGTACACACCACATCGCAATTCGGTTCTAGCAAATAACAATTACCAAAGATACGCCGCACGGAACAAAAAAAAAAAAAGGGCAGTTCTTGAATGAAACCTCCTCCTGTTTGATGGTGCCAACAAGAATACTACACTTGTACGTAGTTTAGACCCTTAGGAGTAGTAGTTTGAAAAACCAGGCCCAACCCCTTAGTAGTAATTTTCACTGATTCACTCATCCAAATGACAAGACCCAACCCCTTAGTAGTAATTTTCACTGATGCACTCACCCAAATGTGTCGACACTTTATAGAAAATCTCAATTACCGATAGCAACAAAAAGGAAAACTTAGAAAAAAAAAATGTCAAGAGTTGATATAGATATAAACAATGCGAAAAGAAGAGGGAATGGTGTGTAACATCTAAGGGATATTATAACATTTTTATGACCAGTTACCTTTTTTAGAATAACCTCACTGTCTATAAAACAAGAAATTTGACTAAAAGTCCACAATTTGTAACATTCATGTAGGATATTCCTTTTCCCTTTTCGACTATTTTGGATTTGACCAAATTCTCCTTTCAGTCATCACCGAAATCCCTATCAAAAAAATAAAGCATTTGAAGAAAGAAAACCCAGCTGAGAAAAGTTGGATATTTGATGTTCAGAATTATCAGAAAACCCCGTTGAGACTGAGCAGGAGGAAGAACTCAAACCCCCTATAACTCTTCTTAATGGAATAAATTGTTTTGAGTGTTTTGTTTGAGAAACAAACCTTATTGTGCGTATCGGTTCTAGCAAATAACAATTACCAAAGAGACGTCGCACGGAACAAAAAAAAACGACAGTTCTTTAATGAAACCTGCTCCTGTTTGATGGTGCCAACAAGAATACTACACTTGTACGTAGTTTAGACCCTTAGGAGTAGTAGTTTGAAAAACCAAGCCCAACCCCTTAGCATTAATTTTCACTGATTCACTCATCCAAATGACCAGACCCAACCCCTTAGTAGTAATTTTCACTGATGCACTCACCCAAATGTGCCGACACTTTATAGAAAATCTCAATTACCGATAGCAACAAAAAGGAAAACTTAGAAAAAAAATGTCAAGAGTTGATATAGATATAAACAATGCGAAAAGAAGAGCGAATGGTGTGTAACATTTAAGGGATATTATAACCTTTTTATGACCAGTTACCTTTCTTAGAGTAACCTCCATGTCTATAAAACAAGAAATTTGAGTAAAAGTCCACAATTTGTAACATTCATGTAGGATATTCCTTTTCCCTTTTCGACTATTTTGGATTTAACCAAATTCTCCTTTCAGTCATCACCGAAATCCCTATTGAAAAAACCGAAATTCCTATCAAAAAAATACAACATTTGAAGAAAGAAAACCCCGCCGAGAAAAGTTGGATCTTTGATGTTCAGAATTATCAGAAAACCCCGCTGAGACTGAGCAGGAGGAAGAACTCAAACCCCCTATAACTCTTCTTAATAGAATAAATTGTTTTGAGTGTTTTGTTTGAGAAACAAACCTTATTGTGCATACACACCACATCGCAATTCGGTTCTAGCAAATAACAATTACCAAAGAGACGTCGCATGGAACAAAAAAAAACGGCAGTTCTTTAATGAAACCTGCTCCTGTTTGATGGTGCCAACAAGAATAGTACACTTGTACGTAGTTTAGACCCTTATGAGTAGTAGTTTGAAAAACTAGGCCCAACCCCTTAGTAGTAATTTTCACTGATTCACTCATCCAAATAACCAGACCCAACCCCTTAGTAGTAATTTTCACTGATGCACTCACCCAAATGTGTCGACACTTTATAGAAAATCTCATTTACCGATAGAAATAAAAAGGAAAACTTAGAAAAAATATGCCAAGAGTTGATATTGATATAAACAATGCGAAAAGAAGAGCAAATGGTGTGTAACATCTAAGGGATATTATAACCTTTTTATGAACAGTTACCTTTTTTAGAGTAACCTCCCTGTCTATATAACAAGAAATTTGACTAAAAGTCCACAATTTGTAACATTCATGTGGGATATTCCTTTTCCCTTTTCGACTATTTTGGATTTGACCAAATTCTCCTTTCAGTCATCACCGAAATCCCTATTGAAAAAACTGAAATCCCTATCAAAAAAATACAGCATTTGAAGGAAGAAAACCCTGCTGAGAAAAGTTGGATCTTTGATGTTCAGAATTATCAGAAAACACCGCTGAGAATGAGCAGTAGGACGAACTCGAACCCCCTATAACTCTTCTTAATGGAATAAATTTGTTTGAGTGTTTTGTTTGAGAAACAAACCTTATTGTGCGTACACACCACATCGAAATTCGGTTCTAGCATATAACAATTACCAAAGAGACGCCGCACGGAACCAAAAAAACGGCAGTTCTTGAATGAAACCTCCTCCTGTTTGATGGTGCCAACAAGAATACTAAACTTGTACGTAGTTTAGACCCTTAGGAGTAGTAGTTTGAAAAACCTGGCCCAACCCCTTAGTAGTAATTTTCACTGATTCACTCATCCAAATGACCAGACCTAACCCCTTAGCAGTAATTTTCACTAATGCACTCACCCAAATGTGTCGACACTTTATAGAAAATCTCAATTACCGATAGCAACAAAAAGGGAAACTTAGAAAAAATATGCCAAGAGTTGATATTGATATAAACAATGCGAAAAGAAGAGCGAATGGTGTGTAACATCTAAGGGATATTATAACCTTTTTATGAACAGTTACCTTTTTTAGAGTAACCTCCTTATCTATACACCAAGAAATTTGACTAAAAGTCCACAATTTGTAACATTCATGTAGGATATTCCTTTTCCCTTTTCGACTATTTTGGATTTGACCAAATTCTCCTTTTAGTCATCACCGAAATCCCTATAGAAAAAACTGAAATCCCAATCAAAAAAATACAGCATTTGAACGAAGAAAACCCCGCTGAGAAAAGTTGGATCTTTGATGTTCAGAATTATCAGAAAACCCCGCTGAGACTGAGCAGTAGGAAGAACTCAAACCCCCTATAACTCTTCTTAATGGAATAAATTGTTTTGAGTGTTTTGTTTGAGAAACAAACCTTATTGTGCATACACACCACATCGCAATTCGGTTCTAGCAAATAACAATTACCAAAGAGACGTCGCATGGAACAAAAAAAAACGGCAGTTCTTTAATGAAACCTGCTCCTGTTTGATGGTGCCAACAAGAATAGTACACTTGTACGTAGTTTAGACCCTTATGAGTAGTAGTTTGAAAAACTAGGCCCAACCCCTTAGTAGTAATTTTCACTGATTCACTCATCCAAATAACCAGACCCAACCCCTTAGTAGTAATTTTCACTGATGCACTCACCCAAATGTGTCGACACTTTATAGAAAATCTCATTTACCGATAGAAATAAAAAGGAAAACTTAGAAAAAATATGCCAAGAGTTGATATTGATATAAACAATGCGAAAAGAAGAGCAAATGGTGTGTAACATCTAAGGGATATTATAACCTTTTTATGAACAGTTACCTTTTTTAGAGTAACCTCCCTGTCTATATAACAAGAAATTTGACTAAAAGTCCACAATTTGTAACATTCATGTGGGATATTCCTTTTCCCTTTTCGACTATTTTGGATTTGACCAAATTCTCCTTTCAGTCATCACCGAAATCCCTATTGAAAAAACTGAAATCCCTATCAAAAAAATACAGCATTTGAAGGAAGAAAACCCTGCTGAGAAAAGTTGGATCTTTGATGTTCAGAATTATCAGAAAACACCGCTGAGAATGAGCAGTAGGACGAACTCGAACCCCCTATAACTCTTCTTAATGGAATAAATTTGTTTGAGTGTTTTGTTTGAGAAACAAACCTTATTGTGCGTACACACCACATCGAAATTCGGTTCTAGCATATAACAATTACCAAAGAGACGCCGCACGGAACCAAAAAAACGGCAGTTCTTGAATGAAACCTCCTCCTGTTTGATGGTGCCAACAAGAATACTAAACTTGTACGTAGTTTAGACCCTTAGGAGTAGTAGTTTGAAAAACCTGGCCCAACCCCTTAGTAGTAATTTTCACTGATTCACTCATCCAAATGACCAGACCTAACCCCTTAGCAGTAATTTTCACTAATGCACTCACCCAAATGTGTCGACACTTTATAGAAAATCTCAATTACCGATAGCAACAAAAAGGGAAACTTAGAAAAAATATGCCAAGAGTTGATATTGATATAAACAATGCGAAAAGAAGAGCGAATGGTGTGTAACATCTAAGGGATATTATAACCTTTTTATGAACAGTTACCTTTTTTAGAGTAACCTCCTTATCTATACACCAAGAAATTTGACTAAAAGTCCACAATTTGTAACATTCATGTAGGATATTCCTTTTCCCTTTTCGACTATTTTGGATTTGACCAAATTCTCCTTTTAGTCATCACCGAAATCCCTATAGAAAAAACTGAAATCCCAATCAAAAAAATACAGCATTTGAACGAAGAAAACCCCGCTGAGAAAAGTTGGATCTTTGATGTTCAGAATTATCAGAAAACCCCGCTGAGACTGAGCAGTAGGAAGAACTCAAACCCCCTATAACTCTTCTTAATGGAATAAATTGTTTTGAGTGTTTTGTTTGAGAAACAAACCTTATTGTGCGTACACACCACATCGCAATTCGGTTCCAGCAAATAACAATTACCAAAGAGACGCCGCACGCAACAAAAAAATGGCAGTTCTTGAATGAAACCTCCTCCTGTTTGATGGTGCCAACAAGAATACTACACTTGTCCGTAGTTTAGACCCTTAGAGTAGTAGTTTGAAAAACCAGGCCCAACCCCTTAGTAGTAATTTTCACAGATTCACTCATCCAAATGACCAGACCCAACCCCTTAGTAGTAATTTTCACTGATGCACTCACCCAAATGTGTCGACACTTTATAGAAAATCTCAATTACCGATAGCAACAAAAAGGAGAACTTAGAAAAAAATATGCCAAGAGTTGATATAGATATAAACAATGCGAAAGGAAGAGCGAATGGTGTGTAACATCTAAGGGATATTATAACATTTTTATGACCAGTTACCTTTTTTAGAGTAACCTCTCTGTCTATAAAACAAGAAATTTGACTAAAAGTCCACAATTTGTAACATTCATGTAGGATATTCCTTTTCCCTTTTCGACTATTTTGGATTTGACCAAATTCTCCCTTCAGTCATCACCGAAATCCCTATTGAAAAAACCGAAATCCCTATAAAAAAAATACAGCATTTGAAGGAAGAAAACCCCGCTGAGAAAAGTTGGATCCTTGATGTTCAAAATTATCAGAAAACCCCGCTGAGACTGAGCAGTAGGAAAAACTCAAACCCCCTATAACTCTTCTTGATGGAATAAATTGTTTTGAGTGTTTTGTTTGAGAAACAAACCTTATTGTGCGTACACACCACATCGCAATTCGGTTCTAGCAAATAATAATTACCAAAGAGACGCCGCACGGAACAAAAAAAAACGGCAGTTCTTGAATGAAACCTTGTCCTGTTTGATGGTGCCAACAAGAATACTACACTTGTACGTAGTTTAGACCCTTAGGAGTAGTAGTTTGAAAAACCAGGCCCAACCCCTTAGTAGTAATTTTCACTAATTCACTCATCCAAATGACCAGACCCAACCCCTTAGTAGTAATTTTCACTGATGCACTCACCCAAACGTGTCGACACTTTATAGAAAATCTCAATTACCGATAGTAACAAAAAGGAAAACTTAGAAAAAATATGCCAAGAGTTGATATAGATATTAACAATGTGAAAAGAAGAATGAATGGTGTGTAACATCTAAGGGATATTATAACCTTTTTATATGACCAGTTACCTTTTTTAGAGTAACCTCCCTGTCTATCAAACAAAAAATTTGACTAAAAATCCACAATTTGTAACATTCATGTAGGATATTCCTTTTCCCTTTTCGACTATTTTGGATTTGACCAAATTCTCCTTTCAGTCATCACCGAAATACCTATTGAGATACCGAAATCCCTATCAAAAAAATACAACATTTGAAGGAAAAAAACCCCGCTGAGAAATGTTGGATCTTTGATGTTCAGAATTATCAGAAAACCCCGCTGAGACTAAGCAGTAGGAAGAACTCAAACCCCCTATAACTCTTCTTAATGGAATAAATTGTTTTGAGTGTTTTGTTTGAGAAACAAACCTTATTGTTCGTACACACCAAATCGCAATTCGGTTCTAGCAAATAACAATTACCAAAGAGACGCCGCACGGAACAAAAAAAAAACGGCAATTCTTGAATGAAACCTCCCCCTGTTTGATGGTGCCAACAAGAATACTACACTTGTACGTAGTTTAGACTCTTAGGAGTAGTAGTTTGAAAAACCAGTCCCAACCCCTTAGTAGTAATTTTCACAGATTCACTCATCCAAATGACTAGACCCAACCCCTTAGTAGTAATTTTCACTGATGCACTCACCCAAATGTGTCGACACTTTATAGAAAATTTCAATTACCGATAGCAACAAAAAGAAAAACTTAGAAAAAATATGCCAAGAGTTGATATAGATATAAACAATGCGAAAAAAAGAGCGAATGGTGTGTAACATCTAAGGGATATTATAACCTTTTTATGACCAGTTACCTTTTTTAGAGTAACCTCCCTGTCTATAAAACAAGAAATTTGACTAAAAGTTCACAATTTGTAACATTCATGTAGGATATTCCTTTTCCCTTTTCGACTATTTTGGATTTGACCAAATTCTCCTTTCACTCATCACCGAAATAACTATAAAAAAAAATACAGCATTTGAAGGGTGGAAATTATGAAACTGCTTTCTGGACTAGGCAGAGTGTGAAAAACACATACGCACAATGGAGATGGGAATGGGAAGGTGGGTGGGTGGGTGAGGAAGCAAAAGCATACAGCCAGAGGCCATTTGTATTTTGATGAAATTCGGGAGATGTAAGTATGCTGTCCAATAAGTGAAACATTCAGACAAGTTGATGGTTTTTCCAAGATTTTAGCGAGTGACATTCGGTGAAACAAGATATACATCTTCAAAAATGGAAACCAAACAATATGAAAACCTACTTAGAACAACTGAAAAGGCATTGCCAAAAGCAAAAGTTTATTACCAATCTTTATTAATATGCAGTTCAACTCGAGTCAATAGTACAAAATTTATTACCCTACAGAAAGTAATCATCAACCACTACCTCATATCATCAAACCAAAGAATAAGCCTCATGCTCAGTAAAACATTCATCTACAACCATGCCAACATCAGAGTCTTCAGTAGAATAGTAAAAAATCATCAGAACTCTTCTGCAGAAACAGCAGAAACAGAGTAGAACTCTTCAGCAGAAACAGTAAAACACCATAGTCTTCAGTAGAAACAGTAAAAACTTCATCAGAACTCTTCAGCAGAAACAGTAAAAACACCATAGCTTCAGTAGAACACTAAAAACACCAAAGCTTTAGTAGAAACAGTAAAAACACAATAGTCTTCAGTAGAAACAGCAGAAACGCCAGTAGCTTCAATAGAAACAGTAAAAACACCAGTAGCTTCACTATAAACAGCAAATAGCTTCAGAAGAAATTCAGTAGAAACAGTAAAAACGCCAGTAGTCATTAGTAGAAACAGCAAAAACACCAGTAGCTTCGGTAGAAACAGTAAAACACCAGTAGCTTCGGTAGAAACAGTAAAACACCAGTAGAAGTTCAGTAATCACCAGAAAAACTATTTCCTCTTCCTCCTATTCTCCTCACCAGTCTTATCAACTTTCTTCCTCGTCACCTTAAACTCAGATTCAGGACGAGGAGTGTTGTCGTCCCTAGAATAGTCAGAGGTATCATTATCCATCTGTAAGAAAAATAAAAATTCTAATAAAAAACTCAAATGAATTATTCGTATCATCAAATATGAAACAGAATATAAAAACTTATCAACTTACGATAAGAGACTTAACAGGTGGTGGATCCTTAGGGAGACCTTCATTTTTAGCTCTTCCAGCAGCCTTGTTGTCCCTCATTATTGCCTTACCCCTATTTTTTAGGTTTTTTGCATCTTCCTTCCTCTTTTTTGCATTAGGACTCTGATTTTTACTCTTACTCTTTTCTTCCTTGTTCCAGCGCTTCCGCTGTTTTCTGCTGGCAAACGTGCGAACAACACCTGCTCCTAAATTCATCATAGCAGCTCCAAAGTTCTTTCCAAAAGTTTTAAAAACTCCAAACATGATTGATGATTGATGATTGATGATTGATGAGAGTAACAATGGTAATGCTGAATGAAATGAGAGATTAACAATGGTTATGCTAGATAATGAGAGGGGAAGAATTTAAATGAACGGAGGGGTTGTTTATAATTGAAATGTCATGCAGAGTTCGTGTTTAAAAAACAAAAAAATTGGTTTAAAAAAAATTTTAAGCCAAAGCCCAAAAACATTATTTTTGAAAAAAAAAATTAAATTAACTTAAACCCAAGCCAAAAACCTTTTTTTAAAACAAATTAAGTAGCGGGGGACTTTAAAATAACAAAAAGAATAGAGGGAAAAAAATTTAAGCCCAAGCCCAAAAACCTTCTTTTTGAAAAAAATAAAATTAACTTAAACCCAAGCCCAAAACCTTTTTTAAAAAAAATTAAGAAGCGGGGAGTTAAAATAACAAAAAATAATACACGCCGGAGTTGTGCCTTACCGCATCGCGGCGGACCGGCGGTAGCAGTGCTTCAGGATTCCGATCTACTGCATCCATTCTTGAGTGAGCTGGAAAGCAGCAGTGAGGACCTAGAAATTTGAAGGTAAATAAAAAACATCTATCCTCCGCTAACATCCACCACAACGCCACTCCCTTCAACATCCCCAAATCACTATTACCGCTAGCGTTCACCTTCATCCTGGTCTTCAGTCCCTTCACTCCACCTGTTTCCCACACAGTAAAATAAAGAAGAGATGATGATTGAATCGACAAAATCAAAAGTCCCACCGAACCCGTAACACCCCAGATCCGGCTCCATTACCACCATAGATCGGCGCCAACAAATCGTTATCTCCACAAACCAGGTCCGCCATCCCATTCTTGGTCTCATCGAGAGGGAGGTTCCGGGCAGAGAGAACAAGCAGACCGGGTTGTTGACTGAAAAGAAATTATAAGAGAGGAGAAGAAGAGGCCTGACCGAAAGAGAGAGAAGAAGATGGTTGTTTTGACCGAAGAGAGAGTTTGTGCACTACTGATAATGAAGGATCGAATGATGGGACCCACAAACACATGCGTCATAATGCTATTGGTTGTATGGTTTTACCGTGTGAATTGAAATTGGTATACCATGTCGTAAAGTTCTTACACTAATTATTTTGCCATTATCCTTGCTATTTGTATCACAAAATTACTATTTTTATCACAAAAAAAATTAAAATAATTATGAAATAATCAAAATGGCTTTATGAAGGAAAAAGGTAGAAAATTGCTAAGTAAATGTCGAAAACGCAACTAAAATGTGTTTTCTCTATTTAAATAAACGCAGAGAATAACGTTTCTGACATGTAAAATTTAATGCTGATGACGTTTTCATACAACCAAAACGTCAAAATTTTCCGATAATGACAACAAAAAACGTATCACTTTAACGTTTCATGTTCAACAAAAAGGTCAAACTGGAGCGTTTAAACCTTAATTCGCTCGTTAAAATGGTGTGTTTCCACATGGCTCGCTCGTTAAAATGGTGCGTTTCCACCATGGCTCGCTCGTTAAAATGTCACATGAATAGATGTAGACGTTTCTGGACGTGGTTATAGTGTTTTGAGACGTTGTTCTAGTTGTTCTGAGACGTGGTGGAATGTCTTTGTGAAAAAAATTAGTTAAAATTCACATGAATGGATGTAGACATTTTTGGACGTGGTTATAGTTGTTCTGAGAGGAGTTGAGATGTTTTGTGAAAAAATAAGTTTCAATTAACATGTCTGGATGTAGACGTTTCTGGACGTGGTTCTAGTGTTTTGAGACGTTGTTATAGTTGTTTTGAGACGTGGTGGAATGTATTTGTGAAAAAAATCAGTTAAAATTCACATGAATGGATGTAGACATTTTTGGACGTGGTTATAGTTGTTCTGAGACGAGTTGAGATGTTTTGTGAAAAAATAAGTTTAAATTCACATGTCTTAATGTAGACGTTTTTAGACGTGGTTCTAGTGTTTTGAGACGTTCTTCTAGTTGTTCTGAGACGTGGTGGATTGTCTTTGTGAAAAAAACAGTTTAAATTCACATGAATGGATGTAGACGTTTTTGGACGTGGTTCTAGTTTTTCTGAGACGAGTTGAGATGTTTTGTGAAAAAATAAGTTTCAATTCACATGTCTGGATGTAAACTTTTTTGGACGTGGTTATAGTTGTTCTGAGACAAGTTGAGATGTTTTGTGAAAAAATAAGTTTCAATTCACATGTCCTAATGTAGACATTTTTGGACCTTGTTCTAGTGTTTTGAGACGTTGTTCTAGTTGTTCTGAGACGTGGTAGACTGTCTTTGTGAAACAAAATCAGTTAAAATTCATATGAATGGATGTAAACGTTTTTGGACGTGGTGCTAGTAGTTTGAGATGTTGTATGGCCATTTTATTTGTTTTATCTTAGTACAACACCTACTTACAAGATCATGAACATTTCTAAGATTGTTTTATCTTCACAAAACTCTTAGATCAGAGATCATGAACATTTCTAAGAGTTGAATGGCCATTTTATTTGTTTTATCTCATTACAACTCTTAGATATTAGATCATGATCATTTCTAAGTATTTTATAGCCATTTTATTTATTTTATCTTATCAAAACCCTTAGATAATAGATTATGTTCATTTTGGTCCACCTCAGACATTTTTGGACGTGGTTCTAGTTGTTCTGAGACGATGTGAGATATTTTGTGGAAAAATCAGTTTAAATTCACATGTCTGGATGTAAACGTTTTTGGACGTGGTACTAGTTGTTTGAGACGTGGTGCTAGTTGTTCTGAGACGTGGTAGATTGTCATTGTGAAAAAAATCAGTTTAAAATCACATACAAGGATGTAGACGTATCTGGACGTTGTTCATGATCTCTAATCTAAGAGTTTTGTGAAGATAAAACAATTAAAATGACCATATAACTCTTAGAAAATGTTCATGATCTTGTAAGTAGGTGTTGTACTAAGATAAAACAAATAAGATGGCCATACAACATATCAACTCGTCTCAGAACAACTAGCACCACGTCCAAAAACGTCTACATCCATTCATGTGAAATTTAACTGATTTTGTTTCACAAAGACTGTCTACCACGTCTCAGAACAACGTCTCAAAACACTAGAACAACATCCAAAAACGTCTACATCAGGACATGTGAATTTAAACTTATTTTTTCACAAAACATCTCAATTCGTCTCAGAAAAACTATAACCACGTCCAAAAACGTCTACATCCATTAATGTGAATTTAAACTGATTTTTTTCACAAAGACAGTCCACCACGTCTCAGAACAACTAGAACAACGTCTCAAAACACTAGAACCACGTCCATAAACGTCTACATCCATTCCTGTGACATTTTAACGAGCGAGCCATGGTGGAAACACACCATTTTAACGAGCGAACCAAGGTTGAAACACACCATTTCTGGACGTGGTTGAAATTGTTCTTCCGCCAGGACTACAATATTGCGAGGGTGGGTGATTCTAACTCAAAATCTATACTTGAAAAGTCAATTCTACTACATAATATTATCACTTCAAATTCGAGATCACAACAATTCTAGTTCGCTAGGTGACTCCATACGAACTTATCTTGTGTCATGTGCTTTCATTCTTCACTAAAAAAAGGGTAAGTTTGAAACATGGTAAACATGAAAGAATGAACCACCGCGAGTAAGAGAGCCAAAAGAGGTTTGACAGACAAGTCACAAGATACTAGTATAATCCAAGAACAAATATATATCATGAACATGATAAAATTCATTGGAAATATTTAAAATGGTATGCACAACGAAAGACAAACAAGACATGTCAACCCAATTTTCAAGTATAATGTTTTTATAGATTGTCCAATGTAACACACATAGTTCCATATAAAGTACAAAGAAGTGCAATAAGGTCCACCACCCGAAGGTCGGCGACTGATAATGGTCCACTACTTGAAAGTCGACGACTAATAAGGGTCCAACGCCCAAAGTTTGGAGACTAATAAGGTCCGCCTCGTGAAACTCGACGACTGATAGGGATTCACTACCCGAAGGTCGAAGACTAATAGGGTCCACCACCGAAAGGTTGACAGCTGATAAGGGTCCACCACCCGAGAGTTGACGACTAATAAAAATAACAACAATTCAAACAACATTTAGGTCACATAAGTCAATCCTTTTAGATATGCTAGTCAAGGCACTATCGAACTATCTAGTCAAGTAAACCACAATAATAAAATCGTCAAATTAAACAAAATTTCAAAATGTAATAACCCGTATTTTTAAACAGAGGTCAAGCTAAATAGAATCGTTATGTCAGTTAAAGAGCTAAACCCAAGTAAAATCGGACTATTGGTTAAAATAAAAGTCAAAGGCAAGTCAAACCAATGAGTCAAAAGGTTAAATCAAGTAGAATCATTGAGTCAAATGAAAGTCGAACAAAGTAGAGTTATTTAGTCAAATAAAAGTCAAAATCAGGTGAAACTGTTTGGTCAAACTAACTAAATAAAAGTGTTAAGTCGAATATCAAAGCAAATAAAAATCAAACTGTTAAGTCCAAAAAGAAAAAGTTAAAGTGAAATCATTTAGTCAAATAAAAATCAAAGAAGTAGAGTTCTGAATAAAAAAAAGTCAAAATAGTAAAATTGTTGGTCAAAATAATAGTTAAAACACGTAAAACTGATAATTCATCATAAATTAAACGTTCAAGTCAAAATAATTTTCAAACCTCTCAATAAGATCATGGAGTCAAATAAAAATCAAATAAATAAACAAATTACACGATAGCACGGGTCAGATTAATTAAACAAATGTGCAAATTCCTTAAGAGCATAAAACCCTCCCTTTCCAAAACATAAAAGAAACACATATGGCAAAATATCCTTGCTATTTGTATCATAAAATTGCTATTTGTATCACAAAAAAAATCAAAATAATTATGAAATGACATGACCAAAATGGCCTTATGAAGGAAAAAGGTAGAAAATGGCTAAGTAAATGTCGAAAACGCAACTAAAATGCGTTTTTTCTATGTAAATAAGCGCAGAGAATAACGTTTTTGACATGTAAAATTTAATGCTAATGACGTTTTCATACAACCAAAACGTCAAAATTTTCCGATAATGACAACCAAAAACGTATCACTTTAACGTTTCATGTTCAACAAAAACGTCAAACTGGAGCGTTTAAACCTTGGTTCGCTCATTAAAATGGTGTGTTTCCACATGGCTCGCTCGTTAAAATGGTGCGTTTCCACCATGGCTCGCTCGTTAAAATGTCACAGGAATAGATGTAGACGTTTCTGGACGTGGTTATAGTGTTTTGAGACGTTGTTCTAGTTGTTCTGAGACGTGGTGGAATATCTTTGTGAAAAAAATTAGTTAAAATTCACATGAATGGATGTAGACGTTTTTGGACGTGGTTATAGTTGTTCTATGACGAGTTGAGATGTTTTGTGAAAAAATAAGTTTCAATTAACATGTCTGGATGTAGACGTTTCTGGACGTGGTTCTAGTGTTTTGAGACGTTGTTCTAGTTGTTTTGAGACGTGGTGGAATATATTTGTGAAAAAAATCAGTTAAAATTCACATGTCTGGATGTAGACGTTTCTGGACGTGGTTCTAGTGTTTTGAGACGTTGTTCTAGTTGTTCTGAGACGTGGTAGACTGTCTTTGTGAAACAAAATCAGTTAAAATTCATATGAATGGATGTAGATGTTTTTGGACGTGGTGCTAGTAGTTTGAGATGTTGTATGGCCATTTTATTTGTTTTATCTTAGTACAACACCTACTTACAAGATCATGAACATTTCTAAGAGTTATATGGTCATTTTAATTGTTTTATCTTCACAAAACTCTTATATCAGAGATCATGAACATTTCTAAGAGTTGAATGGTCATTTTATTTGTTTTATCTCATTACAACTCTTAGATATTAGATCATGATCATTTCTAAGTATTGTATAGCCATTTTATTTATTTTATCTTATCAAAACCCTTAGATAATAGATTATGCGCATTTCGGTCCACCTCAGACATTTTTGGACGTGGTTCTAGTTGTTCTGAGACGAGGTGAGATGTTTTGTGGAAAAATCAGTTTAAATTCACATGTCTGGATGTAGACGTTTTTGGACGTGGTGCTAGTTGTTTGAGACGTGGTAGACTGTCATTGTGAAAAAAATCAATTTAAAATCACATGCAAGGATGTAGACATTTCTGGAAATGTTCATGATCTCTGATCTAAGAGTTTTGTGAAGATAAAACAATTAAAATGACCATATAACTCTTAGAAAATGTTCATGATATTGTAAGTAGGTGTTGTACTAAGATAAAACAAATAAGATGGCCATACAACATCTCAACTCGTCTCAGAACAACTAGCACCACGTCCAAAAACGTCTACATCCATTCATATGAAATTTAACTGATTTTGTTTCACAAAGACAGTCTACTACGTCTCAGAACAACTAGAACAACGTCTCAAAACACTAGAATAACGTCCAAAAACGTCTACATCAGGACATGTGAATTTAAACTTATTTTTTCACAAAACATCTCAATTCGTCTCAGAAAAACTATAACCACGTCCAAAAACGTCTACATCCATTCATGTGAATTTAAACTGATTTTTTTCACAAAGACAGTCCACCACGTCTCAGAACAACTAGAACGTCTCAAAACACTAGAACCACGTCCATAAACGTCTACATCCATTCCTGTGACATTTTAACGAGCGAACCATGGTGGAAACACACCATTTTAACGAGCGAACCAAGGTTGAAACACACCATTTCTGGACGTGGTTGAAATTGTTCTTGTGTTTTTTTGGTCTTCTTCGTCGGAAATTTCGTCAGAGACGTAGTTTGTATGGATTTTTGAAAATAGGAAACCGAAATCGTTGTTTTTAGAGTTTGATCGATGGCGGTTATGGAAGTTTTTGAGCGGAAGGAAGTTGTTTCTTTGAAAAAGGTAACTGCAGCAAGTGGGTTTTGAGGGGGTGTTTTTGACAGGGGCGCGCACGTGTGGAAGCTACTAGCTCGTAGTGAGACTGAGATATGTATACTAGGTATATGTACCCTTAGTGTAGGGTATAATTTCTGCCAATTTTGGGATGTTTTCAAACCAAAAAAAAAAAAATCAGTAGATCAATATTAAACAATTCATAGATCACGGGTTTGCCACATAAATAATCAATTCATAAAGATCATGAGCTCAAACTTAATATTCCCATTTCTTTAATTCCCCAGTGGTCTTTGTTGGCCTTTTGGAGGGGCATGAAACACTAAAGGGAAACAATACATGGTAAATGAATTGGAGAAAACCTATTGGCTAAAACTAAAACTGGACAAAAAATGTGGTACAGATGCAGGAGCTGCCAACTTAAAGAATTAGCAGGCAGGACGCGGAGGCGACAGCTTATTGTCTTCCTTTTAGCTTAGACATCATTGAGCAAGCAGTGATTCCAGAAGAGTAGATCAAGGGTAAGAAATCAAAGTCTTTCTGAGCTAAGAAAGGTAAAGCCAAAAGCAGGCCTTCTACAAGGCAACCAACAATTGGTGGTGGTTCTAGTAGTGTGAAAGCTTCACTCACCCCATAAACAAAAGGAGTCTACTTCTTGACTGGACTACTGAAGAGGGTACCAAACTGTAAGGACTTCTCGAATTAGAAATCATACTTTGTCCTTCCACTTCTCAGAATGAGGCACAACATATCCGCGATGTCAGCATTGGATGAAGATCTCAAAAAATTCCAGGCCTCAAGCATAAGTCTTTTTCTTGATCCCTTGAAATGTACAACCTGCTTCCACGATGAATGCACGGGTCAGGATTAGACCGACCATTCCCCATAAATGACCTCAGAACCATAACGGAAACATCCAAGTTGTTTCTAGGAAATGCAAACATGATTTGATTGTTTACGAGATTATTCCAAGTATGAATTCAACTTACCTTGACATCCAAGGGCATCCCATGAAATTGACCAGCACCCTCTGGTGGTGTCCAGTTATAAATCGCACATGGTAAAAATAATACTGAAGCACCGCTAACTTCATGTAGAAAGGGTTGTTTTTTACTAAACATTCTCACATCAAAAGAATGTTGCGATTTTACAACCCAGGCAAGAGCTAATTGATCTCCTAGCATCCGGGAAGCTTTCATGTACTTTGAAATATAAACTTTGAGTACCTCCTCCAGGAAAGCCTTTCCCCTGAGTGAAAATGACATCCATATGCTCAAATAAAGGCAAGGATGGAGGTAGAAAAATCTCAAAAGAAAACTCATGATAATGAATTTAACAATTCAAGGACATGAAACACGTAAGAAAGTTCAAGGTGACAGGAGAAGTAGGAGCTCAAATGATAGTGAAACAATAATCTTAGACACCATTGGATGCAAACCCTGTCGGATGTGGATGGGAACAAAAAGGAAGACAAGAGAAAGGGCAGCCAGGAAAATAACACCCGAAGATCAATGCTTCAAGAAATTTGAACACAACTCCATTTTTACTCCTATTACAGAAGAGAACTAGCCTCTAAAAGGAACTGTTAAATTCAGTTCAAGATTAACTAGTTATGAGTTTTTCCAATGCATTTCAACACTCATGCACAGAGATCAAACTCCATGTCTTTCTACTCTGCTTGTGCCATGCATGATTTACTTGATGCATCACAAATAAATTAATAAAGTATGCACCTTCTCATTCCCTCTGCAGTTCCTCTAACTGCTATGAATCCAGAATTTAAAGGTTGCTCTTTGTTGTTCCGAAAGGTGAGAGCCAAATGAAAGTCTGGGTAGTCATGAAAGACTACATCCAAATCAGCGACCACTGCCATGTCTGAGTCAGTGAAAATGTAGTGATTCACCGGGGCATTCTCCTGAGAGTGTTCTTCCAGCCTTGTTTCAAGAAAGGCCTGCAACAGAGATTGATTGAAACAAACTTAAAAATCATAAGTATACAAGGTTAACAAGACAGGCTGACTACTGCACATTTAAGTCTGTGCTGTTTAAACAATACTCCATATGCACACAAATCAAAAATTAAATCAATAATAAACTCAAAATCTAGCAAATAATAGAAATTATGTATTAAGAATTGGTCCTGTAAAGTATTCAGTCAGTCTCAAATAAGTTTGTGCTATGCTTTCACTGAAAAGGCCAGGATGCTCAATGATATTTTCTCTTCAGAAATATACCACTTTTATTTTAGTAAACCAGAAAAATTCCCACTGAAAGAGAGAGAAAGAGAGAGAGATCATCTGTCATAAGCAAATAGGTCTATCAATAAGAATAGCCTTCATGTCTCCCAAATCACCCCTTTTAATACACATAGGCACACATTGAGAGAAAATGGTAATATGGAAACACATTTTAATCAACAATCACAAGTTATTCCACATAATGCACTCATCCCTTACAATGTAAGACCTGATTCTTTGAAGCATCAACTTGTCTCTTGAATAATCACCTTGAATGGGATTTATTCTAACCCTATCTCTGTGTATTGGGAGCTCTGAGGACGGATCGGTAAGAATGATAATGTTGCTCCCAGACATGCTCACCTGCAAAAGTTATATTTTGCATCTATTAAAATACTATAGCCAATAAAACTGAAATAGAAAACTATATTGAAATATTGCAAAAACAACCCTGTCGAAGAAAAATAGATTGTAAATAATCTTCCATCTGGTAAATATAGTGACAGTCATGTAATCTCAAGGCTCAAAATCAGAAAAGAGAAGGGGAAAAAAGTATTAAAAAAGATGAATAAAAGAAAATAAATATCCATACACATAAGCATGCATTCTACAGGCTTTAGTTAATCACATGCAAATTGCTTGCAAAATTTCATTTGCATATCTGGTTGAATGTATCAAAAGAACACACTATTAATCCCCATCAACATGCTTGAAACTCATAATCACCTAAGGTAGATGTTATACAACAACACGTTGGATTGGCTATATAGATTGTTTTTCTGGATCATATGTCGCAAACGTGCTATTCTTATTTTATTCTCATTTCACCTGAATGAAATTGATGAAGACATCCAAGATGGCCAATGATCTCCCAACCTTGTTGTACGAAATATTCCCAACAGTAACCCAGTCATTGAATTTCTCATTTCCCTGACCATCAACTCTAGAGTTGTACATCGTGAAAACAGTTACAAAGGAAATTCGGTCACTGTAACTTGATTTGTCCAGTGATGAAGAATATTGAGTCTTATTAAGAGCTCTGACACCTGCACAACAATAGCTTTAGTCCATGGGCCAATATATTTTCTCAAACATTATTTTGTAAAGGGCTCATTTAGATAATCAGCAGATATTAGGAGCTAAGGGAAAAGAATTCAGTTTTGCAAGAAACATTTCTCCAAAATTTTCGAGTTAACCAGTATGAATTTAGAAGCATAAAGTAAAATCTATAGCAGCTTATCTATGCACATGATATGCCATTCTGACAGAGGAATTGAATTGAGAAGCAACACTTATATCAAAATGGAACATAAAGAAAACAAGAGGCGGGTTGCAACTTTTACTCAGAGAATGGACGAAAACCTTGGCATTGCAGACGATCAGGCAAACTCACACCAGCTGCAGGGCCAAGCACCAGATGATTGGATTTCTTGGGTTTTTCGGAGTGGAGATCTTGTGAACTTAACTGCTGCTGCAGCTTCGAAACTGCATAAATATACACATTCATCTCAAAAGTATTCTATGATTAAACAAGAAAAAAAAAATCCCAAAAAAAAAAAAACCTGCTAGTTGAATTGGATAGTAAAAATTAGCACCTGATAGCATGTGTGGCAAGAAGAAAACTATAGGCAAACAGAAAAGAAGTCGCTTCCAGCCACTGCACACTCTCATATTTCCAAACATCAGCTCTACAACAAAATTCACTTGAAAGCCCTCCTCAACAGGAACCCAGAAATATAATCTAGCCTTATATATAGATTCCGCATATAACTTCCCAGTGAGAGAAACGTTGTCTTCAATCCGTGAACTTCACAATGATTCTATGCATAAAACAGAAACAATACGCAAACGTTCGGATGATTCAACAACTACTAAGTTAACCTTGTTTTGATTCTTCACTTATGGCGCAAATCTTACTATCGTTCCAGGACTTCAAATCTGGGGTTTTCCTTTTTGAGGCCAATTACATTGACAACCCCCAAAGGTACTCTGAATCAGAAAAGCATCTAGACACAGCGGCAGAGCCACTGCTAACACCCAAAATATAACTGATGTTTCTTGCTTTCCCCTTTGTGGAGTTTATTCAGCTAGAACAGTGCATGAATACCTCCATGTACATTTTAAAACATAACAAAATTTCTCTCTGTGAGCAATCAAAGCAAGATCCCAATTTTGAATACAAAGTACACCAACTTGAAACTTAAAAAAATCAAGGACTTCCTTACATCCATCCTATGTTTCCGTTACAGCTTTGATCTCCTAGAGTCTAGCATTCTCATTTCCAATTGTTATGGTTAAGCCATTTCTCAGTTGCACACAATGTTCTCAGCTACAACTACTAGCAGCAGGTAAAGATCTCAAAAATGAAACGACATTTCACAGTTAAACAAATTGAGAACAAGAACACAGCATAATTTAGAAAAAATTGAGAATAAGATGCAACCCAAAATTTCAAGAATGTGCGGATTGCGGAGGTATTGATGGGTTTAAAATTAATGGTTAAATCCCATCCACACCCATAAGGCTAATTCATTTTTGATTTTAACCTCCTCTACAGGGAGCTTTGCAAATTTTATCACCAACTGGAGATGCATTAAAAGTATTTTTGTTTCTATAGCAAGGTACTGCAGGAATCAGGATATCTTTCCAGATCGCAACCAATTCAACAGGAAAAAAAAGAAAAAAGAAAAACAACTCAAGAGCCATTATGAAAGAAATGAACACTAAGTTCCAGCAACACATGGAAAAAAATAACAATCCATTCATACCATAGTGACATACAAGCAAGCAAGTGGTTCAGATGACAAGGGTCTCATACATGTTTCAACAATTCTCATAGTCTTAACAAGACACTTCAACAAGTATGAAGAACAACCATAAAGAAAGGCTCAAATCACCACTTTCTGGATTACATAAAGTAACAACTGAGAACATCAAGAAAATTTTTTTTTTACTTACCACCCTCACAGTATACAATAATATCCAAAAAAGATAAACATTTTCACCCAATTGAACGCATTATAACAGAAAAAAAAATCGGAACAGAAATGATGCACACAAAAAATCATACAAAATAAGTGAGAGATAAGTAAAAAAGAATCGAAATTAACCAAAACCAAACAAAAAAAACCCACTCTGCAAATAATGAAATCGCCTTCATCATCGACGCAGATGAAAATTCTACATAAATATCCAAAAACCATATTCGAATGGAACACTAATTGAATGCAGCGAATCAAACCGTCCATATGTTTTAGCAGCTAAAAATTAAAGTAATCAACAAGTGCTTTCTATTCTTGAACGAAATAATAGTGAAATGAATAGGAATGAAAGCTTACATCGTCGAAGTTGGTGGGATTTTCGCCGGCCAAACTCCTCGGTCAGCACTCTACAGCATGGAAGGGAGGTAAAGATAACGATAAAAGATGTTGTTCGCATCTGGGCCTCCCGTGTTTATGCATTGGATTGTGGGATGTCTTTTTGGTTAAATGGGCTGATATCTTTGGCCCGGAGTTAAGCATTTTTTCTTTTTTTTTTTTCCTTTTCCTATCTTATGGAAACCAGAAAGCTCATGTAGAAATTAAGTAGCAAGCGGGATAGAGCTCTTCCATATAATAAAAGTTCAAGATTAAAATAGTCCATACAACTAATTCTCATATTGTATCAAAGAAATGTTAACTCATCTATTTCACCAAGTAATTTTATCAAGAACAATGTTGACTTGCATCAAATACATTTTCAATTAGATTTACGTATATTTGACTAATTCAGAACAAAAAAAATAATAAATGGCTTATGGGTTTTTTTGACCAATATTGACGATTTACGTTTTCTTGAAGCATTGATCTTCGGGTGTTATTTTCCTGGCTGCCCTTTCTCTTGTCTTCCTTTTTGTTCCCATCCACATCCGACAGGGTTTGCATCCAATGGTGTCTAAGATTATTGTTTCACTATCATTTGAGCTCCTACTTCTCCTGTCACCTTGAACTTTCTTACGTGTTTCATGTCCTTGAATTGTTAAATTCATTATCATGAGTTTTCTTTTGAGATTTTTCTACCTCCATCCTTGCCTTTATTTGAGCATATGGATGTCATTTTCACTCAGGGGAAAGGCTTTCCTGGAGGAGGTACTCAAAGTTTATATTTCAAAGTACATGAAAGCTTCCCGGATGCTAGGAGATCAATTAGCTCTTGCCTGGGTTGTAAAATCGCAACATTCTTTTGATGTGAGAATGTTTAGTAAAAAACAACCCTTTCTACATGAAGTTAGCGGTGCTTCAGTATTATTTTTACCATGTGCGATTTATAACTGGACACCACCAGAGGGTGCTGGTCAATTTCATGGGATGCCCTTGGATGTCAAGGTAAGTTGAATTCATACTTGGAATAATCTCGTAAACAATCAAATCATGTTTGCATTTCCTAGAAACAACTTGGATGTTTCCGTTATGGTTCTGAGGTCATTTATGGGGAATGGTCGGTCTAATCCTGACCCGTGCATTCATCGTGGAAGCAGGTTGTACATTTCAAGGGATCAAGAAAAAGACTTATGCTTGAGGCCTGGAATTTTTTGAGATCTTCATCCAATGCTGACATCGCGGATATGTTGTGCCTCATTCTGAGAAGTGGAAGGACAAAGTATGATTTCTAATTCGAGAAGTCCTTACAGTTTGGTACCCTCTTCAGTAGTCCAGTCAAGAAGTAGACTCCTTTTGTTTATGGGGTGAGTGAAGCTTTCACACTACTAGAACCACCACCAATTGTTGGTTGCCTTGTAGAAGGCCTGCTTTTGGCTTTACCTTTCTTAGCTCAGAAAGACTTTGATTTCTTACCCTTGATCTACTCTTCTGGAATCACTGCTTGCTCAATGATGTCTAAGCTAAAAGGAAGACAATAAGCTGTCGCCTCCGCGTCCTGCCTGCTAATTCTTTAAGTTGGCAGCTCCTGCATCTGTACCACATTTTTTGTCCAGTTTTAGTTTTAGCCAATAGGTTTTCTCCAATTCATTTACCATGTATTGTTTCCCTTTAGTGTTTCATGCCCCTCCAAAAGGCCAACAAAGACCACTGGGGAATTAAAGAAATGGGAATATTAAGTTTGAGCTCATGATCTTTATGAATTGATTATTTATGTGGCAAACCCGTGATCTATGAATTGTTTAATATTGATCTACTGATTTTTTTTTTTTTGGTTTGAAAACATCCCAAAATTGGCAGAAATTATACCCTACACTAAGGGTACATATACCTAGTATACATATCTCAGTCTCACTACGAGCTAGTAGCTTCCACACGTGCGCGCCCCCGTCAAAAACACCCCCTCAAAACCCACTTGCTGCAGTTACCTTTTTCAAAGAAACAACTTCCTTCCGCTCAAAAACTTCCATAACCGCCATCGATCAAACTCTAAAAACAACGATTTCGGTTTCCTATTTTCAAAAATCCATACAAACTACGTCTCTGACGAAATTTCCGACGAAGAAGACCAAAAAAACACAAGAACAATTTCAACCACGTCCAGAAATGGTGTGTTTCAACCTTGGTTCGCTCGTTAAAATGGTGTGTTTCCACCATGGTTCGCTCGTTAAAATGTCACAGGAATGGATGTAGACGTTTATGGACGTGGTTCTAGTGTTTTGAGACGTTCTAGTTGTTCTGAGACGTGGTGGACTGTCTTTGTGAAAAAAATCAGTTTAAATTCACATGAATGGATGTAGACGTTTTTGGACGTGGTTATAGTTTTTCTGAGACGAATTGAGATGTTTTGTGAAAAAATAAGTTTAAATTCACATGTCCTGATGTAGACGTTTTTGGACGTTATTCTAGTGTTTTGAGACGTTGTTCTAGTTGTTCTGAGACGTAGTAGACTGTCTTTGTGAAACAAAATCAGTTAAATTTCATATGAATGGATGTAGACGTTTTTGGACGTGGTGCTAGTTGTTCTGAGACGAGTTGAGATGTTGTATGGCCATCTTATTTGTTTTATCTTAGTACAACACCTACTTACAATATCATGAACATTTTCTAAGAGTTATATGGTCATTTTAATTGTTTTATCTTCACAAAACTCTTAGATCAGAGATCATGAACATTTCCAGAAATGTCTACATCCTTGCATGTGATTTTAAATTGATTTTTTTCACAATGACAGTCTACCACGTCTCAAACAACTAGCACCACGTCCAAAAACGTCTACATCCAGACATGTGAATTTAAACTGATTTTTCCACAAAACATCTCACCTCGTCTCAGAACAACTAGAACCACGTCCAAAAATGTCTGAGGTGGACCGAAATGCGCATAATCTATTATCTAAGGGTTTTGATAAGATAAAATAAATAAAATGGCTATACAATACTTAGAAATGATCATGATCTAATATCTAAGAGTTGTAATGAGATAAAACAAATAAAATGACCATTCAACTCTTAGAAATGTTCATGATCTCTGATATAAGAGTTTTGTGAAGATAAAACAATTAAAATGACCATATAACTCTTAGAAATGTTCATGATCTTGTAAGTAGGTGTTGTACTAAGATAAAACAAATAAAATGGCCATACAACATCTCAAACTACTAGCACCACGTCCAAAAACATCTACATCCATTCATATGAATTTTAACTGATTTTGTTTCACAAAGACAGTCTACCACGTCTCAGAACAACTAGAACAACGTCTCAAAACACTAGAACCACGTCCAGAAACGTCTACATCCAGACATGTGAATTTTAACTGATTTTTTTCACAAATATATTCCACCACGTCTCAAAACAACTAGAACAACGTCTCAAAACACTAGAACCACGTCCAGAAACGTCTACATCCAGACATGTTAATTGAAACTTATTTTTTCACAAAACATCTCAACTCGTCATAGAACAACTATAACCACGTCCAAAAACGTCTACATCCATTCATGTGAATTTTAACTAATTTTTTTCACAAAGATATTCCACCACGTCTCAGAACAACTAGAACAACGTCTCAAAACACTATAACCACGTCCAGAAACGTCTACATCTATTCCTGTGACATTTTAACGAGCGAGCCATGGTGGAAACGCACCATTTTAACGAGCGAGCCATGTGGAAACACACCATTTTAATGAGCGAACCAAGGTTTAAACGCTCCAGTTTGACGTTTTTGTTGAACATGAAACGTTAAAGTGATACGTTTTTGGTTGTCATTATCGGAAAATTTTGACGTTTTGGTTGTATGAAAACGTCATTAGCATTAAATTTTACATGTCAAAAACGTTATTCTCTGCGCTTATTTACATAGAAAAAACGCATTTTAGTTGCGTTTTCGACATTTACTTAGCCATTTTCTACCTTTTTCCTTCATAAGGCCATTTTGGTCATGTCATTTCATAATTATTTTGATTTTTTTTGTGATACAAATAGCAATTTTATGATACAAATAGCAAGGATATTTTGCCATATGTGTTTCTTTTATGTTTTGGAAAGGGAGGGTTTTATGCTCTTAAGGAATTTGCACATTTGTTTAATTAATCTGACCCGTGCTATCGTGTAATTTGTTTATTTATTTGATTTTTATTTGACTCCATGATCTTATTGAGAGGTTTGAAAATTATTTTGACTTGAACGTTTAATTTATGATGAATTATCAGTTTTACGTGTTTTAACTATTATTTTGACCAACAATTTTACTATTTTGACTTTTTTTTATTCAGAACTCTACTTCTTTGATTTTTATTTGACTAAATGATTTCACTTTAACTTTTTCTTTTTGGACTTAACAGTTTGATTTTTATTTGCTTTGATATTCGACTTAACACTTTTATTTAGTTAGTTTGACCAAACAGTTTCACCTGATTTTGACTTTTATTTGACTAAATAACTCTACTTTGTTCGACTTTCATTTGACTCAATGATTCTACTTGATTTAACCTTTTGACTCATTGGTTTGACTTGCCTTTGACTTTTATTTTAACCAATAGTCCGATTTTACTTGGGTTTAGCTCTTTAACTGACATAACGATTCTATTTAGCTTGACCTCTGTTTAAAAATACGGGTTATTACATTTTGAAATTTTGTTTAATTTGACGATTTTATTATTGTGGTTTACTTGACTAGATAGTTCGATAGTGCCTTGACTAGCATATCTAAAAGGATTGACTTATGTGACCTAAATGTTGTTTGAATTGTTGTTATTTTTATTAGTCGTCAACTCTCGGGTGGTGGACCCTTATCAGCTGTCAACCTTTCGGTGATGGACCCTATTAGTCTTCGACCTTCGGGTAGTGAATCCCTATCAGTCGTCGAGTTTCACGAGGCGGACCTTATTAGTCTCCAAACTTTGGGCGTTGGACCCTTATTAGTCGTCGACTTTCAAGTAGTGGACCATTATCAGTCGCCGACCTTCGGGTGGTGGACCTTATTGCACTTCTTTGTACTTTATATGGAACTATGTGTGTTACATTGGACAATCTATAAAAACATTATACTTGAAAATTGGGTTGACATGTCTTGTTTGTCTTTCGTTGTGCATACCATTTTAAATATTTCCAATGAATTTTATCATGTTCATGATATATATTTGTTCTTGGATTATACTAGTATCTTGTGACTTGTCTGTCAAACCTCTTTTGGCTCTCTTACTCGCGGTGGTTCATTCTTTCATGTTTACCATGTTTCAAACTTACCCTTTTTTTAGTGAAGAATGAAAGCACATGACACAAGATAAGTTCGTATGGAGTCACCTAGCGAACTAGAATTGTTGTGATCTCGAATTTGAAGTGATAATATTATGTAGTAGAATTGACTTTTCAAGTATAGATTTTGAGTTAGAATCACCCACCCTCGCAATATTGTAGTCCTGGCGGGAGTTAGACAGACATCACGTGCAAGGCACCTTGTGTGAAATTAGCTTATTTTGGATGGAATGTTACTATAGCCTTCCCTCTTATGCACCGAGATATTAAACACTTTGGGTCGAAAGTGGTGGTGATGGACGAGGACTACCGACGAGAGGAAGCCGCCGGATCAGAGGATGAGGAAAAAGGGATGGTGGCCATTCAAGGGAGAAAGGGAAGGGAAAAGGAAATGAAGAAACTCGAGCTTGAAAGTTCAGTTTTATACTAGGTTTTTTATTTTTATTATTTTATTTTTCTCCTACATCTTATCTTTATTTTATTTTTTCCCTCCCAAACTTCCATATTTCCAATTTTAATCTGAAAATTTATTTTATTAATTATTTTAATCTCTAAATCAAAATTTATAATTAGTTGATTAAAACACTCAATAAATATATATATTAGAAGGAACTAAGAAAAAGTTTAAAATATATATATTAACGGGATCGAACCCATACAAAATGATTTGTTTAGTTAAAAATTGGTAGTATTATTTTAAAGTTTATTTTATAGTTTATTGTGATAACACATTGTCTAATTTTCTAGAATACAATAGGATTACAAACATTATACTATTCGGTCCAAAGATCTAACAGGGTATTCTTTTACTTTTGTTTGGATAATGAAGCTATAAATGGTCTTTAATTATAGCTGTCAAGTCATTATTCTTATGTCTTAGATGACATACGTGTCTACAATGGCCAAAACAAAAGATAATGTTTTCTTCAGTGTGAGATATGTTATTTTTAGAGTAATTTTTATTAATTGAGCCACAGTTTTTTTATCCGACCAATCGACTTTTGTCTTTATTCAACGAGTGCATCTTGTAATCAGTTGGAGGGATTAGTAACAGTTGTTGATGGTGAACTGCAAATAATATATATATATATATATATTATTTATCCTGATTTAAAAGAGGAAAAAAATAAACATAATTTTGAATTTTCTTAACATGTTAAGTTGAGTGGTGGACAAAGAGATCTGTCATTTTATTTTGAGGTGCTAATTCTACCCCCCCCCCCCCCCCCAAAAAAAAAAATTTAAACGCTAAAACAGTGAAACCGCCCCAGTGAAAACAGCGAATTAGTCCACCGACTTTTCACACATCTTCCTCCACTCATTACCCGCCACGTGTCCACAACCAAATTCAATTTTAGCGATCGATATGTTTCGAGCAAGACTTTGAACATTTCCAAATGGATATTTCCTTCATTTCCTATTTATAATACACAATGTACCTCTTGACATTGAGTTATATAAGCAACACATTAAGATATATTTGAGAAATGATGTTTTTCACATATCATATTAGTTTTCATATATAATTGCTCATTTAAAAAATATTGATCACAACTTAATTTAATCATAAATAGCTGCTAATTTAATCTTCATTTTATATGTAATTGTGAGATTAAATTAAGTTAGTTTATTATATCCCTAAAAGTTTAGGTTTTTTTTTCGATTTAATGTTTATGATTGATTCTTGTGAGATTAATTGAATAGTGGCTATTATATATTTAGTTTTCTTATAATTAGTTAATGTTGATTAAAATATTAGATTTATAATTGTCTGTTTATTTTAATCGAGTGATAATTAATTTAATATTACAAGGTGTGAAAATACTTATACTGATAGGTAGGAATGAAAATGAAAATATTAGTATTTAATATATCAATTATTTATTAAAAGGTATGTTATAGTGCTTTTGACTTGTTTGTCTGTTTGGTATTTCATATATTATATAATTTCTTTAATTGAATAAAGTAAAATAATTTATCAATCATAAATTAAATTAATTTAAGAAAGAGAGAGCCAGGATGTAGAAACAAATGAAATGAAAAAGAAACAGAGTTCATATAAGAAGTTGTATATTATATATGCATAATATGAAAACATGTTATGTATGATATAAATTTATCTTCAGTATGATATAAACCATTTGTTTACTTTCATATAAGAATTTTTTTGTTGTATTAATATGAAAATTTGTTATACATGATATGAAATCATGTTCTATCTGATATGAAAATATATTTTGTATGATATGAATCTTTTGTTTGCTTTCACATAGGAACCTCTACGTTGTATTGATATGAAAGTCTGCCACGCATGATATTAAATCATATGCAATCTAATATGAAACTATGTTTTTTATGATAAAAATTATGAATAAAAATATAATTATAATTTTTTTGTGATATTTTCAAAACAAAAATATTAAATTAAAATAAACACAAAAATACTCGTAAAATCTTATTATAATTTATATATAACTCGTGCCTCCTTCTCAGCAGCGACAGGATGAGTTTGCAGAAGTTTTGGCGACTATAGTGGTGGCAGTGGGGCGGAGGCAATGGGGTGGTGGTGGTGGTGGCGGGACGGTGGTTAAACCAAAGAAGAAGAACAATTAGGCTTTTGAAGGTTAATTAATCCTTATTCAAATGGTATTTTCATCAAAAAAGACTAAAACTGCTTTTTTTTAAAAAAAGATGGGACTAGTATTGTCACTCAAAACATAAGAGAAGAATAATTAGACTTTTGAGGGTTAATCAAAGGGTATTTTCGTAAAAAATGGCTAAAACTGCTTTTAAAAAAAAATAGGGACTAATATTATCATCAAAACATAAGAGTGACTAAAAGTGATATTACCCCTATGAGAAACCAAAACTGCATTTAAGCTAAAAAAAAATTTATTTTATGTTAAAAAAATATAAGAATGAATATATATATATGATGTAGGATTTTTTTTTTTTTTTTTAGAAAAATTGATTGCAAGCAAAAGTCAAATATTATTTGAGTGGGAGGGTTTGTGAGGTGATAAGGGTGAGACTTATAATGATGAGGTCGGGGTTGGAACATCTGCATTGTAAAAAAAAAAAAAGTCAAATATTTAAATAAAAAAGAAAGTACCTCATGATCTTACGTGAGAATTGTCACCCACCAAGTCAACTCTTACTTGTCGGTCAATTATAATTTTAAATAATTTTAATTATTATTAGGAGTAAATTCACAATATTTTAAAGAGAGGATTTGTTAAGTATTGTTTATTCTTGTCAGACGACTTTTCCCATATGAGTAAGAAGATTAGAAGATTTTTATTTTATTTTCGTAATTTTTTAAATTTCTCTCTAATAATAATAATAATAATAATAATCTTTAACCAATAACAAGATTAAAGGAAAAATATAATAATTTGATTTGGTTGTAGATCTGGTTAAATGAAATGAAAAAAAGAAGATACAATAGAGTGTACAGAGAATAGTTCAGATGAGAGTGGGTCTGATGTTGTTGAGTCTTCTTCCAATGTCTCTTGAGCTTATTCTTTCTTGTGGTGAATCACTTGAACACTCTATCCCAACATGAAAAATGTTTGTAATGCATTCTTTCATTTCTTCGAGATTTTGCTCTTCGAATTGCCTGATCAAATCGTAGTCAACAACTTCCATTACTGAATTGCCAAGCATTGCTTTGCTAACCCAGTCCCTCAAGTTCAACCTTTCTCCAAACATATCATCAGTTGGCTTCTTCCTTGTGAACAGTTCCAGCAAAACTACCCCATAACTGTACACATCTCCTGCTGTTGTTACTATCCCTTCTGTTCCATATTCTGGTGCCATGTATCCTATTGTTGCCATAGTCATAGTTTGGATCATAATTTCAGATTCTTCAAACAGTTTGGCAATGCCGAAGTCACTAATGCATGCCCTGATGGTATGATCATCTTCATCCATCATCATCATCAGGATATTGCTTGGCTTTAAGTCACAGTGAACAATGGGTGGTTCATGGTGATGATGAAGATATTCTAATGCTGCTGCGACGTCTATTGCAACATTTAACCTCTGTAACATGTCTAGAAAGAAATTGCCTGAAGAATACAACCAAGTCTCGAGGCTCCCATTAGGCATATACTCCAGCACCAAGGCTTTGAAATCTTCATTACTACAACAGCTGATGATTTTAACAATGTTTCGATGCCGGATACTAGCTAATGCTTCACATTCAGTTCCAAAGCTCTTGACTGCTCTTTCTGACTGCATATGGAAAACTTTTACTGCAACATTTGATCCATCAGAAAGCTTCCCTCTAAATACAGAACCAAAACTACCGGTCCCAAGTAGATTTTGTGTGCTAAAGGAGTCTGTTGCTTTAAAAATCTCATGGTAAGATATTCTTCTCCAATGGTGGGGTAATGAGATGTCAGGATTCTTTGCTTGTGCTGCCATATGATCTTTTCTTCTTCTGCCCCAGAAATATGCAGCTGCGAAAAGGCCGATACCAACTAGAATACAAGGTAGAATGTACCTCAGAAGTTTTTTATCTGGCCTGGATTTTGAAACTTTTTCTGTTTGACATGATTGGAGATGTAATCCAGGTGCACTACTGCACAATGCATAATTATGTGCAAATGATTCAGCAGTAAAGTTTATAAAAGGTCCACCTGCTGGGATCTCTCCTTCCAGCTTATTGAAAGATAAATCCAAGAATTTCAGGTATGCAAGATTCTCCAATGCCTTGGGTATCATTGATAAAGCCATATAATGGTATTTTTCAGTGTTATAATTTTATTGTTTTATAGGCTTTGTGAGTTGAATTAATTGCTTATATCTATATTTTGTGTTGAAGGATAGAAATTGGAGAGTGCAATTATTTTGGAGGATACACTCTATTAAGGACCAATTTGCAAGATTGAAGGAAAAGTAGGGGTGAAAGTTGACAATGGCATAAATAGGGGGTCAATTCTGCATTGTGGCTATTTTGACTAAAATCCCTAGCTCACTAAATTGAAGTGGTCGGCTGCTCTTCTTCATTTTGCTTCCAGATTTGCAGCTGCCAAGCTGCTGCCATCCATTGTTAAGTCCTAAAGAGAAGAATCGAAACTGGTGGTTTTTCCTTATCCGGAGTTGCTGCGATTTCTCAGAGCTGCTAACGCGAGATGAATAAGGAAACGGGCTGCTATTGTTTCCAAAGTACTTGCTGTCCAAAATCAGAACCCAAGAAGAAAGGAAAGAAATTGGAATTTTCCTGGTTTCTAAGAAGCTACAGCTGCCACAGTGCAAGAAAAAGAAGGCAAGTAAAAATCCTTCCAAAAATTGAGCTGCTTTGATTTCTCCAATTTCCATACTTGCTGCTGTTTTCTCAAAGAAATTAAGGGCAGCAGGGCTGCTGCGTTTTTGGTTTCTAAAGAAAGGAAATCATAAGAATAAGGAAAAGGGATTTTCCTAAATTTCCAAGTTGCTTTGCTGCAAACCGATGAACAAGAAAAGGAAGCAGAATTTTATTCTCCTTGTTTCCAAAAGATGCCCGAGAACTGGGAAAGGAAGTTTTGTTCTTTCTAAAATTACTGCTACTGAATTCTCAAAAGTTCAAGGGGCTGACCAGTGAAGAAGGAATAAAAAAAAGGAAAAAAAACTGCAGCAAAAATTCGGTGAGTTCCAAAGAAATCAAGGCTGCGAATCCAAGTGGGAAAAAGGAAGGAAGGGTGCTGTTTAGATACAAAAGTGAGCTGGCTGATTTTTTGTTTCCAAAGATGATGTTGATTCCTTTCCTCCCCAATTTGCTGCTGGACCAAAAAGAAAAGGAAAGAAAAATTCTGTTTCCAAATTTCCGATTTGGTTTTACCCGAAGAAAGCAAAGGAAAATGGCTAAGGTCTGGATTTTCCATTTTTATAATTTTTCTGCAGTTGGCATTTAAAGAGAGGGAGAACCTAGAGTTCAAGAGACAATACAACAGAAGGAAGCAGAACAGAGCAAATAGGAGAGCTCAACGGCTGTGTTTGTTTTTTACTGTTTTCAATTTTCTATTTTTATGAAGAACAATTTCTTATTTGTTTTGTTCAAGAACATGAGTAGCTAATTTTATTTTTCTAATCCAAGGGATTTGATTTAATTAGCATGTTGTGAGGTTTTGAGTTTAATTTAATTTCTTTCGTTAAATTCAAGTATCGATTGTTTCTTGTTTTAATTTAGAATTTTTAGTACTAATTGAATTGACGACTCAATTAGTGTTGATTTTTCTGTGCTATCTATAGGTTGAATGTTACGTAATAGACACGAACTTGTAGTATCAAGTAGCAATTAGATGTTTTATGCATGTTGGTGAGACTTATTTGTTCATGCATGATAGTCTAAGGGGAAACAATTGGACAGAATTAATTATTTGCAGCTATCTCTTTTAATTAATTTTGGTTTCAACTAATTCTTGTGTGTAATGCTGTTATGATTGAATATGGAACGCTATCGTGCCCAGTTCTTCATAGCAAGAGTTAATCGAATGCTGGGTTTGGTTGATTAAATTAGAGAATCCATAGTTGTTACGGCTATCCTAACAATAGTGGAGGTTGAATGCTTGAATGAAAGAATACTTTTGAACCGATGATCGACATAATAATTGAATTGTATTTCCCTTGGATTGGATTTTTCTTCTTTGATTTTCTTGGGTTGAATTTGTCTCAATTTTAGAATTCTTTTGATTTAATAGTTAGTTTAATTGCAAAACCCCTGATAATTGTTTGGTTTAAGAATTAATTTTGGTTCCTTTGGGATTTCGACTCGGTACTACTACTGCTGCAAGTTGTTTGGAGTTCGGTAGAATCGGATTTATTTTGGGTGTCTCGACAAGCGCGATCAATCATTCCAGAAATATTATTATGAGATAAATCCAAATGTTCCAAGCTCACCATATTCCCAAGTGTTTGAGGAATACCTCCTTGAAACCCATTCCCTGCCAAAGACAAGTAAACAAGTGTTTTGGAACTGCCAATGGAACTTGGAATATCACCTGTTAACTGATTCCAGGACAAATCCAACTGTGTTATAGCCCTCAGATTCTGCACCTCCATTGGAAGAACGCCACTCAGCGAATTTGAAGACAAGTTCAGACCCTGGAGATCATTGAGGCTCCATAAACTTGGAGGAATTTCAGAAGTGAAATTGTTGGAGTCCAAAAAGATTCTTCGCAAGGATTTGAGTTCCCCCAAGCAATCTGGTATTGAACCATTGAGCAAATTCTGGCTCAGATATAGATCACCAAGAATTGGTAATTGGCATAGCTCAGGTGGAATCTGTCCCTCAAGTTTGTTGTGCTCAAGATATATACGATCAACACGCCTTAGCTGCCCAATTGTTGCTGGTATAACTCCTACAAACTCATTGTTATCTAAATCAATGGATTGCAAGTTACTCATGTTCCCAATTTCACTTGGAATACTTCCTGTTATTTTGCTTTCATAGGCATTGAATACCATAACAGATTCCGACAAGTTCCCGATCGAAGTTGGAATGAACCCATTGAACTGATTCTCTGATAGTTCCACTACTTCCAACTGCCTGCAATTTGTGAGTGAAGATACAAATGCAAGTTCCCCACCAGCATTTGAACTAAAATGATTTCCTCCAAGAAAAAGTCTCCTCAAGAACTTCATGTTCCCGAGTGTAGTTGGTATAGGGCCGGTAAGCAGGTTGCCAATCATAGATATCCCTAAAACCTTAGAAGCATTTGAGATATCGCTGGGGAGCATTCCAGTAAATCTATTATCTTGTAGATTAATACCGAGAAGATTAGGAAGTGTAGTCCACATGGTTGAAGGTAGAGCTCCTGAGAAGTTGTTGTTACTCAAGGTCAAGAACAATAAAGATGACATGTTGAAGAATGTGGGATCAATGACACCCGAAAGATTATTTACAACGAGTCCAACTCTTTCCAGATTTAAAATCTTGTTAAACCCACCTGGCAATTCACCTGTAGAACAAAAATCAGTGTTCTTCGTGACAAAAAACACAACAAAATTCAACACAAATATGATGAAATAGTTACCTGTCAGCATGTTGAAATTTAGATATAGAAGCTTGAGGGAAGAGAGATTGGTGAGACTCTTGGATATGCCACCTGTGAAGAAGTTGTGTTCCAAGTCAAGAGATACAAGGGACTTGCATTCCCAGATGAATGGGGGAATGAAACCATTGAATTGATTGTAAGAAAGGTTTAGCATTTCAAGAACTGGAAGATTGCCCACTTCTGGAAAGCTGCTTCCAGAAAGGCTATTGCTGCTCAAATCTATTACTCTCAAACTGGATATATTGAAAATTGACGCTGGAATTCTTCCAGTTATCGATCCACTTTGTATGTTTAGTCGCTCCAAATGCGTAAGATTACCAATCTCCAAAGGAATTCCGCCTGATATTTTTCAAGTTTTAACACGACTTTTTTAAATTTTCTTCTCGAAAGCATAACGCAAAAGATAATCCAAATTATAATATGTTTGCTTGTCCAAATTACTCAAATGATATGCATGCAGGTTGATGTTGCAAACTAATAGTACAAAGGAAGGATTGAAACGATTGAAAAAACCTAAAAAAGATAAATTCAGCCTAGCTTGACGTCAGAAAAAGATGGTGAAATATTTACCACTTACCAGAGAAAGCATTTCCACCAATATCCAAAACTTTGAGGCGGGTCAAGTATCCAAGTGTTGTTGGGATGCTTCCATTGAAATTATTGAAGGAGAGTGACAACAGCTCAAGCTCCTTCCAGAACTTGTACAACTCCCCGGGAATTTCTCCCTCAAAACTATTGAAAGACAGATTAAATCCTTTCAGCCTGCTGGAATATTGTTGTTGATTGAACAAATCTTGTGGCCGGAGGACGCCAGATAAACTGTTCCCGGATAGATCAATTTCTTCCAGAAAAGCCATTTTGTTGAGAAGCCCAGATGGCAGGGGCCAGTAAGCTGATTGTTCCCCAAAGATAACATCTTCAAGCTGGAAAGATTGGCAATCCCATTGGGAATGTTGCCTGCAAGATAATTATACTCCAAATTCAGCCCCTCCAGCTCGGAAATATTACATAAAGAAGATGGGATCATGCCCGAAAAGTTATTATATCCAAAATGAATCTGTTTCAGGCTCTGCAAATTGGATAACTGAGTTGGGATTGAACCATGGAAATAGTTGTTGCTGAAATCCAGGGAAGTCAAGAATGTGAGGTTTGCTAAGTAGGGGCTAATAGTTCCTTCAAGACTCAACCCAGAAAGATTTAAACCAATGACTCTCTGGAAAGAATGATGACAAGAAACACCAGCCCAGTTGCAGACTGAGGCTGTGGAGGACCAATTGGCCAAGATTTTAGAAGGGTCTGCTGTAATCCGGGCTCTGAATTCAAACAGAGACGATGCATCATCATCGGTACTGCTACTACTACTACTACTGTTGACCAATCCCAAGCATGCATGAATCGCTATGAGAAAGAAAGTAGCAGCAAACAACAAACAGAATCTCTCCATTAATTTGCGCAAACAATCAAGAATTGAAAAACTGATCAGGTTGGCCCCTTTTATCTACATAGACATGAGATAGATATTATACGGAACAAAGTGACGTGCCACTCTGGCCTAGATGTGGAACTGAGAGTGGGAACAGAAAATGGAGGCGTAGGAGGATGGCATGGACGGCAGCTGGCGCCTACGCAGCGTGGTCAAATATGCTTCGTGGGCCTGTTTAATGACTTTTTATAATATAGTCTAAAATTATTATACAACATAATTCATGTATAGAATTTAAAATTATTTATCCGTCTCTAGTCTCTTGAATGTCCATTATTTCTTCCTTAAACAATAAAATCTGTGTTAATAAACTATTCTGCAATGTATATCTTCGATTGTATAATAGAATTTGTCGTGTTTAATATACTCGTATTTGGTAAACTAAACTATGCTATCTATTTTGACCTGTTTTCATTTTTTTCAACTAAACCGTTATCTGACTTTGGGTTTATTAATTTGATAATATACTTCGACCACCCATTTCGCTTGGTATGCGGCAATTTGTATTCAAAAGGAAAAGGACCAACTTGTCTAAAGATTACTTATTTTATTACTAGTTTTCACTGTGAACCATTTTAAAAATAAAAATATGAGGTCAGCCCTTCACTTTTATTGCTATCTGTGATCACTTCAAGTATTGTTTGATTGTGAAAGTTCATTAAATTAAATTCTCTTTAATAAAGATATTAATCAACTAATTTTGAGTTTGATAGAGTTAGCCTACATTTCAAAATATGATTTGAGTATCTTTTCCAATTTTATTTATTAATATAATATTTTTTTATTATGATTTGTGTCATGATATGTTGATAATGATTTATCTTTTGTGGTTCCTTATTCATAGATTTATGAGATGTGATATTCAAAAAAATTTAATCACTACAAATCTATTTATCAAATTTATAATTTAGAATTTTCATAAAAAATATAACTTATTTATTTAAAAATCACATCTTGGTTCATGATTGTGAGACATCAACTTATTGCACTGTACGTACTACGTACTGGCTCTTTACTTTGGTGAGAAGTGGAAATACACAGATCCTTCATTCTCTCACCACCTGGAAATTTAATACAAGAAGATCTTGAATTCCTTATCTACTACTACTATATATCAAGCTCCTGCTGCCGGATTTTCAAGCTCTTTTGCAGGGCGGTAATGGAGATCCGCACAAGCAATCATTCCCTGCAAATGCGGATGCCGGAAATTTAGTCTTGGGGAGCTGGCCGCACAGATGATTATAGCTCACATTCAGCGCCTGAAGCCCTGAAACTGCATCAGGAACTTTCCCTTTTACCAAATTCCTCGACACATCCAAAAACTTCAAGGTTTTTGGAAACCTTAAAGTCCCCAAATCAAACTGCAATTTGTTCCCCGAAGCATAGAAGCCCACCAGATATTCCGTCCTATTCAGCAGCTTGAATGGACTTCCGGTAATTTCGTTCTCGGAAAGATCGATGTAATCGTAGAAATACGTTTCTGATGGGTTCCAATTATCCAATTTGAGCTTGATCCCGCATTTTGCCAGCTTCAAGGAGTAGATGATTGGAGAGGACGTGACCCAGGAAGGAATGTTCACTAAATGGAACTGATTATAAGACAGGTCCAGTGATTCAATGCCTTTGACATACAACGTTGGAAAAGGATCAACCAAATGATTGTGAGAGAGATCCAGGTTGAATATCTTGGTCAGATTTGCAAATGTTTTTGGTACCACCCCGGTAAAATTGTTCCAGGACAAATCTAACGTGTCCAGGGCCCTAAATTTTCCCAGGAAATCAGGGATTCGACCCGACAAGAGATTGTGGCCTAGTTCCAGGTACATGAGTCTTGGAGCAAGAGTTTGTATGCTTGCTGGGATGTTTCCGGTGAGCTTATTTCCTCTCAGATCGATAGTTATGAGGTCCCGAAAGGCTGAGAAGAAATCAGGGATTGTTCCGGTGAGCTGGTTGTGGTCCAGCATGAGTAAGTTCAGGTCCTTGAGTGCCCGAATGGTGACAGGTATAGGACCCGTCAAGAAGTTCTGACCGAGCTTAAGTTGAGATAACTGAGTCAATTTCCCGATTGAGCTGGGGATTTGGCCGGAAAATCTGTTGCCTTGGAAACTCAAAGCTCCAAGTTGGGTCAAGTTCCCGATGGATTCGGGTATTGGACCCGATAACTTAGAGTTCTCAAGGTAAATATATGCTAATCTAGGTAGGCGAAAAATAAAACCCGGGAAAGGACCCGATAAATCAAGATCGCTGAAGTAGAAACTGCCAAGATATTGAAGTTTGGCAAGGGATGGGGAAATGGTACCAGTTAAAGTGGAGTTGGTTTTGTCCTGTTGGCTACCGAGGGATATGGATGTGACCCGACCCTGGTCCGCATCTTGGCAAGTTATACCATTCCAAGTGCAGCAGTTAGTTCCTGCTTTCCATGAGCTCAGAATCCCGGATGGGTCGGACGTAATACCGGACTTGAAAGCGAGCAATCCGGCCTCGTCGTCGACATGGCATTTGGCTGCAACAGCAGAAAGGGATTGAAGACAGAAAATGGCAGTGAATTTGAGGAGGAAGAGGGAAATATAAGTAGCAGAAGCAGTAGGAGAGGGTAATGGTAGCATTTTGGATTGGATATGATACTAAGCTTTGTTTTATGCTGTATTGCACAGAAGAAATGGTCTAAAATGGAAATGAAAGGATAATGCTATTATTGAGGGTCTCCTTTATAAGATGGTTTTGTGGCAACTTGAGAGATGAGATTGAAAGGGCCCTGATATTTATGCCATTCGTTGCAAGCCAGCAAATCCAGCAGCCAGCGCATTACTTTATAGCTTTGAAGTCAAAAGGATCCATGAGAGAGGGAGTTATGGAAATGGAACTTCCTAGTTCCTGGCTACAGTATGAAATTTAATTTTCCATTTTTTATTATTGGCACATTTGTTCCAAATATTTAATGAAAGGAGTATTTAATTATTTATATATCTAATTTGTTTTATTACGTGTATTTCTTTAATTTTAATGTGATTTTTTTAAAAAATAATTTTAACTAAAGAAAATAAAGAATAAAAGAGAGAAAATGTCCACATTCGGCTATCTCACAATGCAGATGACTCCAACGCAGATGACCGCAATGAGTGATGGGAATTTTCCCGGCGTTTCAGCCCGGCTATATGTCGGGTAAGATACACAATCACGTGATATTTACTATAGAGATTTTATAGGATTGTTTACGTAGTGTATCTTACATGGCTAAATAGGTAAATGAGTTTTAAAATTATTTTACGTTCATTCTCAGACGATATTTTTGATGAATTTACATGGCTAGTCATACTTATTGTCTTGTTCATAGTAGGTGCAAGTAATTATTTAGACTAGATATGTTAACAATTATTAAAATTAAAAAAAAAAAAAAAGAAAGAGATTACTTTTGTTGGTTTGAAGATTTGAGACTAAAATTGATACTTTCTCAAATATAAGATTAGAAGTGAAAATTTTTAGGTTGTGAAGGTGATTTTCATTTTGATAATTTAGGAAAGGGACATATATTGCCAGTATGATAATAAGAAGTTTGTTATTGCACATGTGCATCGAAAGAAAAGCTGATAATAGCTAAAACAATAGAGTTTGATCCCATCAAAATAACTATTTTTAATAAATTATATTTATCTCATTAAAAAATTTGATATTCAAGTGATTGATATTATGCTAAAAATATAAATTAATATATAAAAAAATTGACACAAATAAAAAGTTTAAATGATACATAATTTTAACAAAAAGATTAAAAGAGTGTGGACAGAAAATAAAAGAGGTAGGAAAGGGGGAGTAATAAAATAATAAATGAATAGGGTCAGAGACTCAGAGACATAATAGGTCAAAGTCAAATACGTCGGCCCATCTTGCTTCATTCCCCAAAGCAAGCTGGAAGACGACGACCCCTCCCCACCACCATATCCGGCGGCCATCACACACGGCTGAACGGCCCCAATGATCCACGCCCAGTTCTATATAGAGTACCATTTACTCACACGCTATACATTTTCATGCTTTATTTGTAATAAAATAACACCTTTTTTAATTATATATTTTTCTTTTTGGAAATGGTCCAACAAAATTTGATCAGGTCAAAAAGAAACAATTAAAGAACACAAGTCTAAATTGATTACAAATTGGTTGTGCTCATATGGATAAATTGAAATAAATATATCCACCAAATTAAATCAATATTTAAATATATTGCATAGTAAACTAGGATAATTAAAATGTTAAATAAATTTTAATTAGAAAAACCCCTTAATATTAAAATTTTATTATAACGAGATGGACGCCAATGGGGTTGGGAAATTTTGGAAATTCGAACCGAACAGACCAAAACTTTTGAATCAGTTTGGTTCAAACTTGTTTTGAAGAAGGTTTGTTCGGATTGGTTTGATAAATAATACAATTTATTTTATATAATTATTTTAGATATTTTTAATTTTTTTAAAAAATATTTTAAATTAAATTTTATACTATTTATATGTTTAAATTAAAAAAAAAATATCACCGGTCATAAAATAATAATTATATTTGTATATTTATATTAAATAAATAAATAAATAAAATTATTATTATTATTATTTTAAAGCAAATTATTATTTTATTAGCTGAAAAAGAGAAAATGATTCAATTGAACTAGTGGGATGGACCCACCAATTCAAGCCGATCTAAATACAATGTGAACCAAACTAACATAGATGATGAAACAGTTCGGTTATATTCGAATTAGCGGAATGATCCGAATTTGCTGACCAATTCACCCTTAACAATACCAACGGTGTAAATACGAACACAACTTAGAAAGTGCATGGCATTTTATATCAAAGAGATGTCGCATAATTAGTTTTTTTTTTTTTTATATTTAATTACGTTTTAGTTCTTGTATTTGTTTATTTTACAGTTTTAAACATATCAAAATCTAAAACTACAATCTGTAACTCACAATCCAAACTATAATTAAAAAGATGATAATATAAGTAAGTATTTAATTGAAATAATAATGAAATAAAGTGGCACGTTTTTATTTAGTGCCAATTCAGCAAACCATTTTCTATATTATAAAATGGTAAGAGAAAATGGGCCATTCATGAAGAACAATGATTTATGGAACTCAATTAAATCTGTACTATTATTACTACAAATAAATGTTAATTATTAATTTTGTGTTGGTATAATATACACTAAATGCTATAGTAACTAAATAATGCTTACATCCTATAAGAATATCATTGATTGACGTTGATTTAATTATACGTATCTTTTGAGGTAGGTAATTCATAATTATGTAAGTGGTAGAATGTTTTATAATTTATTTTACAAAGTTGGTGAAAATTTTTTAAATTATTTTATATTTTTAATATAATTTTCATTTTTTTAATTCCAAATGAAATAAGCTTAAATAGTTGGATAAAAGTGCAAAATGATCATAAGGTATCTACATTCTGGAATCAAATTAGACAATAGGGTGGTTAAAGAAATTTTTTTAAAAAAAATTATGATACATTGTTAGGTTATTATCTTAAATAATTTTTAATACGTAGTTATTGATGTTCATCTAAATAATGTATTTAAAAATAATTACAGTTTATTGAGATAGGTCTTCTCATGTAGTATATCCCAGTTACAGTACTCGGGAGTATTATTTTAATTATAATTTGAAAGTATATTTTTATCAACAATTATTACTATCTTTCATGCATTTTTTTCCTTTTTTTTTTTAAATAGGAAAAAATACACAATTAGTCCTCAATAATGACTTTATTACATAATTAGTTTTACACGTTTAGAACTCGATAAATTTAGTTCTAAACATTTCTAAGTCGTTAAGATTTATGCAACATGTAGGAATAATTGTGTATTTTTTTCTTTAAAATATCTACATATATTCTCGTATTTTCTCTTAAATGACTCGAACTCATGATCTATTGATTATAAGTAGGGAGTACTAACCACTATGTTACAACTCTTTTATCTACTATTTTTGCATTAAAATATTTTTTAATAATAATTATTATACACCGTCACAGACATGACTTGTAATTAAAATATAAATTTTACTAGTTATCACCTCAATTTTTATCTCTACCGCTCCAATTTAGACTAAAACACCCGTCTATAATACCTTCTCTTTTTCCCCTTTTAAACAAAAGAATAATTTTATCAAAATTGGAACAGTAATACTTAAAACTGCTATCGTAACTAGTAATATTTTAAAATATTTTAAGGCGCCATTAAATAATATTAATGACGGCCGAACGGCCCAAAATTTGTAAAAAGGGAAACTTAATAATAAGACAGATAATATTCCATGTTTGGCTGAGGCATCGGACGCAACCACATTTAATAAAATTTATTGCGAAATCTCACTCTTTAATATTATTGGTGACCCATATTTAATTTCCCGTTGAATTTATTCCTATAAATACCCACCCTTCTCAGCTCTGTCAATTCACAAAACCAATTCACAGTAAGAAATTTATACTACAGGTATTTTTTTTTCAATTAAATTAATTTTGGCATGACTTAAGTTCTTCAATTTTGCTGTTTAAGCACTCAAATTAAGGTTATAGCTTTATGTTAATTGAGCTTTGCTTCAAAAAAAAAAAAAAAAAAAAATAGCTTTGAATTACTCTATCGATGGCAGAACCATGGAGTAAACGAGTGCTCATATCATGTTATTCTGATATCCCTTTTAAAATTTTCCCCCTTCAATTTCTTTTCCATTATTCATTCTTCAATTCCTAACATTCATTTATTTTTTTTCCTCTCAAATTACACCCTTATTCCAAAATTTTTAAATCCGCCACTAACTCTTTCCGTGCTTAAAAATGAGATGTTTTGTTATTTGTATTTATTTTAGCATAAATCCAATTAACATATATGATCTACACGAAAATGTATTTATTTTAAGATTTCTTAATTGGTTAATTTTTGTGATTTTTGGTTTTTTTTTTCTTTCTAGGAAATCAGGGAAGAAATGGATTTGTTTGGGAACAGAGGAATCAATGGGTATGATGATGATGAGTTTGCTCTGCATATGGGAAAACGCCCTAAGCATCATCATAGGCACAACCCCTCCCAGATCGAGCGCCTTGAAGAGTAAGTATATATTTAAAACAATTTATTAAGTTATTATAGAATAAAGAGAGGATTAATTAGTCATATAATACAGCTTAATTAAATGTTTAAAAAAAAACATAAATCCATCATTTATGCATGCTGTTATATATTTAATTTAAGAAATTTATTAAATATTCTACTCGCTACGTATTTATTTATTATGTATAGATCTACCTCTATCTATCTGTTTAGATCTAGTAAATTTAATTAGTAAATGTCGATGTATTAAATTTGAGTATATCTCATTTTTCTCATTTATTGTTTTTTTGAATTGTCATTTTATTCATATTTTTTAATCAAAATATCTTTATTATTTTTTAAATTTAAAAAAAATAAAGATATTTTAATAAAAATGAAAGAGGATATTTAGTATAACTTAAATTCGATATGTAATAGATTTATTAGTTGCACATTGCATTTATGAAGAAAGAGTTATATCAGTGAAAAACTTTGGTATATTTTTTAATAGATGGCTGTATATATTCGTAAGAGTTAAAGGAAGAAGATGTAGATGGAATGAATAAAGCAATTAATAATTAGGGAAGTTTGAGTCATAAATTCTAATGAATGAATTATTAAACGAATGAAGGATATTCAAGGATTGCCCCAATCCAGATGAAAAGCAGCGAGTTCAACTCAGCAAGGAGTTGAAGCTTACCCCTAAGCAGGTGAAGTTTTGGTTTCAAAACAAAAGGACTCATCAGAAGGTACACATTTATCTTCTCTTTTACCATAATTCATTGCATTTTGTTCCCATCTCAAAGACTGCAAATTACACAAGAATATTACGAGTTAGATTATGCAGAATAATTTGTGGTTAAAGACATGATTAAGTTGATGAGGAGGATTTGATTTGGCTTATTGACAGATGCAAAATGAAAGAAATGACAATGAAGCACTGCGTGCTGAGAATAGGAAACTGGAAATGGAGAATGCTACGCTGAAAGAGGCGACAAGGGACCCTAAGTGCCACCTCTGCGAGGGACTGGAGATCACCTATGAAGAACAAAGCAGGCAGCGTTACTACCGTAAATTACTCCTTGAGAATGTCCAACTCCGTGAAGAAGTCCGTAACGTCCGTTCCATCATTTTTTTGGTTGATTATTTATTATTATTACTAGTCCATCATTTGTTGATCCTGTAAATAAATAAAAAAATATTTGCAGTGCAAAAGGGTTCTGAGCGTGCTGGCTTTCATGGGAGGGTCGCCGCCGTCGCCTCCGTCGTCACCATCTAGCCGCATCTGATTTGGGGAGATGAAGAAGCTGGGGGCGGCCGTACGTGCTGCATTGCATGGCCAGAAACTATTTCCATTTCTATGATTTTCAATTGCAATATATTTTGCCAAAGACAATTCTGCCCTTTCGGTTGGCAAAACATAATTGTTATTTCCTTTTGTTAAATCCAGGAACGCTGTTGTTGTCCTGGTGGATATTTGGATTTCCATCTTTTTATTAATACCAGAAATTATATTCTGGTTGGGATATTTATTTCCTATTTCGTTTTTTTTTTTTTTTGGGTTTTATTAAGCTTTATTCTATCATTAATTGCCTGGTTTTTATGTTTATTTTTTGGGGGGAGAATTTTCCTTAATAAGGGGAAGTATTTTGGACGGGATTTTCTTGGTTTGGAGACAAATTTGGTTAGCTAGGAAGAAAATTTAGACGAGAGAAATTTAAGAAGACTTTTAGATTTATAATATTGTTTGGATGACATGTTTTTTAGAGTGAAATAAATATTTTTTTAGTTTAATTTGTTAGATATTAGAAAAATGGAAAGTATACTTCAAATCTTGAATATAATTTATTTATTTTTTTTTGGAGATTTTATCTAAATATATATATAGAGGGAGAGCAAGAAAGAGAAATATAGATAGATCCATAGAAAAATAGAGAGTTTAGAGGGATTAAACTCATTAAACAATTAGGGAAAATATTCATAATTAAAACTATATTTAGTTTTACATATTTTTCATAAATGATTTATTTAAGTGCACATATATATATTTGGATTCATGAAAAGAAAACAATAATAGTGATAGTAATAAGGGAAATGATAGTTTTAGCAATAATTTACTGTGAAATATGGATGTGGCACCTACCTCATTATCATCTTCTAAATTTTATCTTTAATTTTCATTTACTTATTTTTTTCTGTTATATATTATAACTTATAAACTTTACTCTATGTTTAATATTTTTATTTTGAATTATTTATCCATCTTAACCAATTTAATTTCTTTGAGTTGGTCCTGCCTTTAATGTTGGATTTAAAAGAAACTCTATGACTCACGACAATAAATGAATTCTGAGAACTAGCAATTTACTGCTTTCTGCTCATCCTTATTTCATAATTAGGAAAACAAGCTTATAAATAAGCCCTTGATAGAACTACAACGTGGAAAAAACTGAAACAAAGTGCATAGGATAATGCCTAAAAACTAGCAACAAATCATGCTAAACTGATTCCATAAAGACGTAGTCTTCTATGACTAAGTCTACCACTAACAAACGTGGACCTATTATTTGAAGTTGAATCATATTCCAACACTCCCCCTTGATTCAAAACTACAGACTCCGAATTGAAGCCTCAGATGGATGTGCTTCTGTTGCGGCAGAGCTTTCGTAAGTATGTCTGCAAGCTGCTCATCAGTGCTACAATATTCCAGTGTGATAGAATTCTCAGCAACAAGATCTCTAATGAAATGAACTCGCATATCTATATGCTTTGTTCTCCCATGATATGTAGGATTTTTAGACATAGCAATTGTAGACTGATTATCACAAAAGATCTTTGTAGCTTCTGTCTGTCCTTGTCCAACATTAGCCAACACTCTTCTTAACCAAATGGCCTGAGATGCAGCTGCACTGGCTGCAATATATTCAGCCTCTGAAGTGGATAGAGCCACTGTAGGTTGCTTCCTTGAACTCCAGCATATGGCTGCAGAACCATACTTGAATAGATACCCTGAGGTACTCTTTCTATCCTCCAAACATCCTGCCCAATCACTGTCAGAATAGCCTATGAGTTTAGGATTACAAACCTGTCCATACCATAATCCAAAGGTAGAAGTTCCTGATATATATCTTAACACCCTTTTAGCAGCTCCAAAATGATGTTTAGATGGTTGATGCATAAACCTAGAGATCACTCCGACTGAGTAACTGATGTCGGGCCTTGTATGAGTTAAGTAGATTAACCCTCCAACAAGGCTTCTGAAACTTTTCTCATTTGCCAATTCAGTAACATCTTCTGCTTGTAGCTTCTCACCGGAATTCATAGGTGTAGGTGAAGTTTTACATGCAGTCATGTTAAACTTCTTCAACAGATCATTGGCATACTTCATCTGTGATAAAAAAATTCCATCTGAAACCTGCATTACTTCAAGTCCAAGAAAGTAGTGTAGTTCCCCTAAATCTGTCATGTCAAATTTTTGTTTCATGCATTCCTTGAACTCATTAACAAGTGAAACTGAGGATCCAGCATAAATCATATCATCAACGTAAAGACAAATAATCAGAATATCATCAGAACCTGATTTCTTCACGTAAAGATTTGGTTCATACCTACTCCTTTCAAAGCCATTTGCAGTAAAATATGAGTCTATCTTGCTATACCAAGCTCTTGGAGCTTGTTTTAGCCCATAGAGTGCTTTCCTCAGTTTGTATACTTTTCCTTCTTCTCCTTTGATAATAAACCCTTCAGGCTGATCCACGTACACTTCTTCTTGCAAGTCACCATTGAGAAAGGCAGATTTCACATCAAACTGGAAGACTTTCCAGTTCATTTGAGCAGCTAAACCAATGATGGTCCTTACGGTTTCAAAACGAACTACTGGTGAAAACGTGTCCTCATAATCGACACCATGTTGCTGTGAGTATCCTTTCACTACCAAACGAGCCTTATGCTTCTGTATACTTCCATCAGCAAGGTACTTTGTTCTAAAGACCCACTTAACTCCAATGGCTCTCTTATGAGTTGGAAGTTCCACCAACTCCCACGTCTCATTTTTTTGAATTGCTATCAGCTCCTCATCCATTGCTGTACGCCACTCCTTTTTCTCAACAGCTTCTGCATAGGTGGTAGGATCTTCAACAAAAAAGGCTTGGGAAGTTTCATAAATTTCGGCAAGTGACCTAAACCGCTGTGATGCGTGCTCAGATTCTGATGAGCTGAGAGATGATGAGCTTGCTGACGAAGACATTGGTGTAGTATCTTGAGGCACGTCTTGAGTTTGATCCAGCAACGAACCAGCTTCTTCAATACCTGATTTTTCCTGCCAATTCCAACTTGCCTCTTCATCAAAAACAACATTTCTGCTTATAACAATCTTTTTACTAACTGGATTGTATAACCTGTATGCTTTAGAATGTGGACAATATCCAATAAAAATAAATTTTGCAGACTTATCATCCAACTTAGTTCGTTTATGAGCATCTATTAGAGCAAATGCAACACACCCAAAAACCTTTAAATGACTTACCCCGGGTTTCTGTCCACTCCAAGCTTCAAAAGGGGTTTGATTTTTGACTGCCTTAGTAGGTGACAGATTCAACAAATACACAGCCGTTGCCACTCCTTCTGCCCAAAAATCATTAGGCAACCCTTTTGACTTCAACAAGCTTCTAGTCATCTCTACTACAGTCCTGTTCTTTCTCTCGGCTACACCGTTTTGTTCCGGTGTATATGGAGCAGTCAGCTGTCTGTGTATTCCTTGCTCTTCACAGAAGTGATTGAATTCCCCAGACAGAAACTCTCCACCCCTATCAGTTCGAAGTGTTCTAATGTAGCTTCCAGATTGCTTTTCAACCAAGCTTTTAAACTTCCTGAAGGCTTCAAATGTTTCAGACTTGTATTGCAAAAAATACACCCAACTCATACGGCTATAATCATCTGTAAAAAGCAAGAAATATTTGCTTCCACCAAAGGAGTTAGTCTGCATAGGACCACATAAGTCAGCATGTATTACCTCAAGAACAGTAGATGCTCTTTTTGATTCTCCTGTGGGAAATGGCCTCTTACACTGCTTTCCATACATACAAATTTCACACACTCCTAAAGTTTCAATTTTTGGCAAACCATAAACCAAGCTTTTCTGACTTAACAATTTCAGGCCGTTAACATATAGATGTCCGTATCGAAGATGCCACAATTTAGACTCCTCACTTTCTTTTACCACAAGAGCATGTTTTTCCACTTTGGCAATCGACAAAGGAAATAATTTATTTGAGGCCATTTGTACTTCAACTACAACTTGATTAGTTGTTTTATCCCGGATCACACACAAGGCATTATCAAATAAAATGGAGTAACCATTGGCCATTAACTGCCCTACACTTAGCAAGTTTTGTGTTAGGCAAGGAATGAAATAAACATTGTGAAGGAGTTTGTTATTACCATTCTCGTCACTGATGGCCACTACACCTTTGCCTTCGACTTGCATTTGCTGGCTATCTCCAAGTCTGACTTTCACTCTGTATGATTCATCAAGCTCTTTGAACAGCGATTTTATCCCTGTCATATGGTTGGAACACCCACTGTCAAGAAACCAGATATTGTTGGCAGTAACCACCCCTTGTTCCTCTTGATAAGCCATAAACAATTTGACTTCCTGCTCTTCTTCTTCTTCAACATAACTAGCTTGTTCATCTCTTTCTTTCTGCCAGCAATTGGCCTTCACGTGTCCAGTTTTGTTGCAGTAGTAACACTGTATAGTACTACTGCCACGACCACGTCCTCGGCTAGCTCCTCCCTTTCCATTGTAACTGCTTCTTCCACGTCCTCTACCATGAGTGTTCTCATGATTTGATGCTTCCCCTTTTACATGAAAAGCTTTCTCCTCAGATTTCTCGTCTTGTCTGCTCATCCTTGCTTCATGTGATTGCAAGGAACCCATTAATTCATCAAAAGAATACACACTTAAATCCTTAGATTCTTCGATAGCTGCAACAACATGATCAAACTTAGGAGTTAGGCTTCTTAACATCTTAGCCACAATAGTTTGATCACTGATTTCTTCTCCGTACGATCTCATCTGATTAACAATCAAAGCAGTTCTTGCCATGAATTCTTGCACAGTTTCTCCAGTCTTCATTTGTAACGTTTCAAAATCACGTCTAAGTGACTGCAATTTTACCGTGATTACTTTTGATGAACCTTGAAACGCTGTCTGCAGGGTTTTCCAAGCCTCCCTTGCAGTATTTGCTGCTGCAATTTGCGAGAAAATTGATTCGTGAACAGCTTGCTGGATAAAGAATAGGGCTTTGGAATCCTTCTTCTTGCTCTCCCTCAGCCTCACTTCATCCTCTGAATCTGAATACCCATGTTCAACAAGATCCCAAAGATCCTGAGACCGAAATAGAGTTTTCATTTTTATGCTCCAAAACTCATAACTCACCCCAGTAAATACCGGAACTGATGGCTGCGCCACATTCACCAAGTTGCCGTTGGATGCCATGAATACGCCCAGTTGTTAATCGAAACTGGCTTTGATACCACAATGTTGGATTTAAAAGAAACTCTATGACTCACGACAATAAATGAATTCTGAGAACTAGCAATTTACTGCTTTCTGCTCATCCTTATTTCATAATTAGGAAAACAAGCTTATAAATAAGCCCTTGATAGAACTACAACGTGGAAAAAACTGAAACAAAGTGCATAGGATAATGCCTAAAAACTAGCAACAAATCATGCTAAACTGATTCCATAAAGACGTAGTCTTCTATGACTAAGTCTACCACTAACAAACGTGGACCTATTATTTGAAGTTGAATCATATTCCAACATTTAATTACTCCTTTCCTTTTCTATTTAAACTGTTTTAGAAAATTTTTTCATAAGATAAATGTTTTATACTTCTAGTGTAACTTTTGGTTTTAGTCCTAAATTATTTTTAGGGTTTTATTTGTCTATTTTCTTATTCACCGTCTTCCTTTTTTCAAAATTAACCTTAATTTTTACTCAAATTTCTTTATCCTCTTTTTCTTTTAAAAGGATTTAGGTAGAAGTCGGGAGAAATTTTGGAAAGAAAGGCCGTGAATAAAAAAATAGGGCGATAAATATGAATTTATTACTTTTATTTAATGTTAAGATTTTAATATAAAAATAATAGAAATTTTTGGAAAAATAGTTGTAATAAAGAAAAGTAAAATAGTATTAATTTTTAAATACAAAAAATAAACTTATAAAAAAATGTTTTGAATGAAATAATTATCGAACCCACGTACGACTTATCTGATTGATAACTGCATATATCCTATAATATATTTTTGCTGGTTTTTTTTATATAAAATGTTTAAATCTATGCACAGAAATTAAAGATCATTTTTATTTAATTTAAAAGCTAATATGAATCCTTTTTTTTATACTGTTATAACTCTTTTTCCAAAATTTTTTATATTTATTTTATTAAAATACTATTAAATATAAATAATTTAAAACTAAAAGTCAAAAAATTTAAAATATCTTATAGAAAAAAAAAATTTCTACCGAATTTTTTAAATATCTTCTATAAAAAATCATAGGAGTATATGGATTAATCCAAGTCCAAGAAGTTAACTACTGGATCATATTGGATCTTTTATGAGTTTGTGTATTACTTCGTATTGATGTAATAAATCAGTATGAAAAATGGACATTGTATAATTGTTTACACTGCTTATAATTTTTATTATACAAAATTTATTAAAATATAGGGTAAAACAAAAATTAAATATAGAAAGCTTGATATATATATATATATATATTTGTGACATAAGGCTTGTGGAACTCTATGACGTGGAATTCATAATTATCATTATTTATTATTGTCCAACCAAACTTGTTTTGTTTATAATATTACATCCATTCTAAATAAAAATAATCTTATTTATTATGCTAATTTATTTTAATATTATGATTATTTGATATGAGAGTAATATTATTTTTTCAATAATACTTATGTTTGTATAATGCATAATTTTTTATTTTGAATACAATACAAGTTTTATGTATAATTTTATTTAACATTATTATTATGACATAAAGAGATAAATTCTTATGATGCATCTCAAATTCTAACCTAGTTAAATAAAGTAACACTACTTGTTAATAGATACAATGGTGCAGTATGACAATAAATATTAAACGTGCGGGACAAGTTAGGGTACGTAGAAGTGTAATGTTTTAATTTCAGGGAAAATTAATTAATAAGATGCATGAGGCATGCATGTACGTAAAATATTAGGTCTACGTACAGGACTATATATATGACCAAATGAATACGTACGTAAAAAGAAAAAATTAGGGCAAAAAACTTTGTCTTTTTTAAGATAAATGTGTTTTTATTTTAAAATAATAATATATTGGATAAATTAAAAAATAATATAATAAATAAAAGTATTTTTTTTTTTTAGAACGGAGATAACATTAACTAAGCATTTCAATTTTAATCGTGAATTTGAATGTTAAACAAAATTGTGACCGTATAATATGTACGTAGGTTAAAAACGAAAGGTAAAAAGTAAGAATTGATATACATAAAAACATAGAAATTAAATTAGGGTAAAAACTACAAACTTTTTAAACTAGGGTATCGCACATAATTCTTGAGCGATGCATCTTTTCTTGAAAACTAGGGTAGAGATTTTTTTTTTTTTTTTTTTTTGAAATAGGGTTGAAACTAATTTATGAAAATAAATTAGGGTAAAAACTAAAAATCAGCCCCTCCTCGCTTCAGTCTCTCTCAAGCCTATATATTTTCATCCATCACTGTAAAATTCATAATTAGTTTTTTTTAAATCTAAAAGATTTAATATATATATATATATATATTGTAACATAAGGCTTGTGGATCTGTATGATCCAAGGATTGAATGTAAATGTGGAATTCATAAGGTGGTTATTATTTTATTTCGTTTTTAAATTGTGACATAAATCAGAGGGTTAATTTTGGTAAATTAATTAAAAACTATAACACGAATAGCACAGAAAAATGTACGTGAAATATGATCCAACAATGCCCTCTTAATCCATAATTTGTACGTATTTTCCTCTCATGCTATTATAATCATGATTATTAATGACTCATTTCATGGAGTGCTAGAGAATTTCAAATATTCAACATTTCTCCAAAAGGAAAATAAAACTACACAAGTTGCATTATGCCTCAACTAGGTTCCACAACATTTAACAAAATGATTAAAGGCTAAATAAATTAAAAAGACAAAACAGATATTTAATTGTAACTCAAGAAGTTTTCGATTTTTCAAATTTTAAAGAGGTGTTTGGTATATTATGAGAGAGTTTTTTATATTAACCTCAAAATTTTTCAAAAAATTGTAAAGAAAATGAGGAAAATATACACTTGAGTTGTATTGAGTAAAACTCCTTTTATAAATTTTTAGATAGACAAAAAAATAGATGAGAGATAGACTGGTTGATTGATTTATTGTTGGGTCGGAAGCCCACATAGAATAACAAAAAGAAAAGCTCAACAGTGACTTTATAATTAGAACAAAACAAATAAGAATTAAGCCCAATAAAATCAAGAAGAACATACACTTTTTTAGTATTTCCGCCTTAGACTAGCACGTTACCTTCGAAAATGGGTCTCAACAATGGTCAAAGATTAGCACGATGTTTTCAAGGTGAAAGGGTCATTCTTGAGTCAGATAGCACAATGGTTTTAATGATGATTATGGTGTTTGATGGTCAAGGATTTCTCCATAAGAATCTCTTTACGCAAATCATAGAAAGGATGGGAATGAGAAGAAAAATCATTCTCCTGCCACAGCTTTAGAGAGAAGGGAATATATACGCATATAATCTAAGCAAAATTCGTCCCTCAATTTTTTTTTAATAGGATACCACCTTTTGTAGGAAACTTTCATATGTATTATAAAATTTTTTACTAAGGAATCAATATATAATTTTACAGTTCAACATTATTAAAACCCCGGAATATAAATATATTTAGTGCTCATGAATCAACCTAATTAAGAATATGGGGTCATTCCAACCTCTAACAAGCCTTACAAACTTGAAAAGAGTATTCTGATAATTTTTAATCATTCAAACCCCTTATGAGCCGTAAAAACTTGAAAAAGGGTATTCTGACAATCCTTAACCGTTCTTTTTAAAGTAGAGTGCGATTGAAAGAGAAGAAACACCAACACTTTTTAAATTTTATTTATTTATTTTTGAAGCAATTTTTAATTTTTATTTTTAAACATTGCTAAACGTAACCCATTTTTTAAAAATGGCTTAATAAAATAAAATGTAAGACCTATTTTTTAAAGAAAGTTGCTTAACTTCCTTCAAAAAAAGAAAGTTGCTTAACTACGGGCCAAAATTTTCAGCCCATTTAACAAAATTGAGACCAACAAATTAAACGCAAAAACAAAGGAGAGACCATTAAAAGACCAAAACCCTACCCAACACAGGTCTCCTAGTCTTTCCCTTCTTCACGAATTTTGCAGAAGTTCGAAACATTTTTTTTTTTTTTTTAACTTTGGCTTTTCTTTTTAAAAATTGGCTCCCTCCGCCTGTTTACCCCATCCCTGGCCTCCCGGGAAAAAAAAAAAAAAAAAAAAAAAAAACCCTTTTCATGCAGGACAGTAAAAACCTGGTTACGTAGCATTTTGCTGTTTAATTACTGCTGTTAATATTTTCTTCTTAGTTCTTGATGGAGGAAATCGTCCCTCCTCCTCTTCATCTGCCCAAACGTGATAGACTCACAGATGATGATTTTCTCACTAAAATGCCCAGCGGCTCTCAGGAAGTTCCCTGAAAGCCTCTCCGTGATCAACTGAGAGTTTTCTGGCACCCGGACAGTGGAAATGAGCGTAAGTCACAAATTTCTTTCTTTCCTTTTTTTGTTCTTCCTAAGATAGCAGATTACATATCATTTGCTGAATTTTGAATTATATTGATATTTCAGATTCTGTAATCCAGGAGAGAATCAAGTCATTTCTCCTGTCTTTACAATTTCGTAATGGGCATGGTGTGTTAGTACAGTTTTGGGCACCCATTAGGAGAAGTACTGGGCAGATAACATTGAGTGTAGTAGATCAACCTTTTGGGTTAGATAAGTTTTATGATAAACTGGGTTCGTATCGGAACCTTTGCATTAAGGATGAATACCACATGGGGGGTAAGCTAAATGATTGCTCTAGTGCTATTTGGAGGGCTTTTACACTGGGCTACCATGAGTATATGCCAGTGGAATGTTACATCAAAGAGGAGTTTCCGCTGTTGCCTTTGGCTGAAGACTACAGTATTAAAGGTTATTTGGTTTTGCCCCTTTTCGAGAGGGATGATCGTTGGCAGCAGCAATGTATTGGAGTTCTTGAGTTCCTTGCACTCAATAGAGTGACGGGAAATGAGGAATTCTGACCATGGAAATTCCATAAAGCACTGGAGGTTTGATATGTGATATGGATATAGTATATAGCTGTGTTTATAATGTAGGATTCCCCTTTTCCTGTCACTTTTTCTCATTCGATTTTTTCCTTTCCTGTAGGATGCAAATTTTGTAGTTGGAGCTGGAAAACCACATTTCCTGGAATGCTACAAGGTAACCATTTTTTTGATTGTGTAGTTTTTCACTCATTTAACCAAGCTAGTTATCTTTTTTCCCCCTTTCTGCAAAACGTTATCTCTCCCTCGTGGTTAATATTTTCAAATAATTCGCATACAGAATCGTAAGCCAGCTTACTTTCTTTGTGAAGTGATGGAGAATAAAGTGATGGTTAAAGAGTGGCAAAAGGAAAAATTACCTCTTGTTCAGCTCTGGGTTCCCTGTATGTGTGATCTTCCCAACTCTCAGGCCTCAAATACTACTACCTACCACTACCTTGTTTGCTGAAATGAGTTCTTACTTTGGAGTGGAGGAGAATTTAAAGTTTATTGGAAATTATTGTGTTAAAAATGGGAAAAGTTTGATTGAAAGAGCATATTCTCAAAAAAAGATTTGTTTTTACAAACATGCAAATAATTTCAGAATATTGGATTACCCTCTTCTTCCCTTGATTCGTTCATGTGGTCTAGCTGCATGTATTGCAATTCCTTTGCCATTACTCCTTCCATACTAGAAGTTTTTATTCCACCCGAAAAACAGTATTCTGTTGAAAATAATCAGGAAGTTATACGGTTGTTGAAAGGGTGATTATCCAAAGTGGATCACCTATTTTCAGAACTGAATCAAGAGGTGAATGATGAATATTCAGAACCGGAGCAAGATTCTGAAACAGACAAAGATTTAGAAAGGGATGAAACAGAAAGGGATGAAGTTTCAGAACCGAAATAAGAGCTTAAATTTGATGTTTGTTTCTCTCATAGGGAGGTTAATTTTGTTTTCTTTGATGTATATCGAAATGGCAAAATTCTGAATACGCACAAAGCCTTTGGGAGAGGAGAAGAGAATGAAGCAACTTGTCAGACCGATCGTCCCAATGCACAAGACAAAGCCAAGAACTCCAAGCAGCAGATTGGTTCTACAAATATGAAAGACGGGAGTCTGTACAACAGTTGGGTAAAAAACGTAAAGATGCTGCAATAGAACTCGGAGGTGATGAAGATATGGAATTCTAAGTCTCCCTGCATTTTCAGTTTCTTTTCTGTGATTTATATCATTATATTACAAACTTTTTTGTGGTGTTACTCTGCAGTTTTGAAATCTAGTGTGAAGGATGTATAAGGGAATTTTGATACAGCAAACTGGCACAAAGAAAGGAAAACACACCAAATTCAACCAAATCCAGGGCTTCCAACTGGATCTGTTCAGCATGTTGTAGTTAAACCAAAGTGTTACAAGAGGAAAAAAGTCCATCACACTCAATCAAATCCAAGGTTCCCAAGTGTATCTTTAGAGAGGGAGGGTGGTGAAGCTGTCCCAGAACACAAGATTAGACCATTTCTAAACAATAATGCCAGAGATGAGGATGCAGCAGTTTCCAATCCTACCGGAACACTTGCAAAGGGCAAAAGTGTTGCCATGGCATCTGGTAACAAGATTGATGATGGAAGTTACAGCATGACTATTATAGCAACAAGCAATGAGGATGATATGATGCTTCGGTTGAGCCGCGACTCGGGTATTCAAGATGTGCACAGGGAATTGGATGAAGGCTTTGAATTAGAGGATAAGAAGTTGAAAATAAAGTGCATGATGAACGGTGGGGTTGTTCATGACTGCAAGAGACAAAGAATTACACTACTATATGGATAGGTTTAAAAGCGAGAGGGGAGGATACCATGAATCTTTCAATTTTTCCAGCTCGCTTTTCTGTTGATCATTAGCATTGATTGTATCTATGTTGAATACACTCATGTCAGGCACATTTTTTGGATCATTTCCTACCCAACTATCTCAATTATTTGTCAGAATTTAGAAGCTTTTCTTCATCTCTAAATCTAATTTCTCATGAAACACTAACTTATAGGTGATCGTTTCGGGGAGGTGTGTTCAATGTTCAATAAGTACTACACTTGATCCAAAACAGGGTTTAATGATTAATGCCAACATTAGTCATACAGTTAGGGATTTGGGTGGACAATCACAATCCTGTTGTTGTCAATTTCCTATGATTATTATTATTATTATTATTTTTTATAAATTATTTTATTTTTAATAATTTCCTAAATAATATTGTTGTGGTCCAACCTTTGGAAGAGTGTTTTGACATTAAAAAATAATAATAAATAAATTAAAATAGTTACTTTTTTTTTTTTTTTAGAACTAAATAAGCAACTTCTATTTTGAAATATTCTAAAAACCACAAAACTAGTTATGAAAGGGTGATTTTACGTGTTTTAACCCAGATTCAATACCAACCAACCGGGAGGATTTGGTAATTTCCTAAGAGGCTCCGAATTGTTTTGGGGGAAATTGATAGTTTTAGAAATCAAATTGTTATTTGAAATAAATTATTCCAACTGATTTAGTGTGAACTCTCAACTGGTGCCTTTGCTAAAAACTCCTTACAGGAGATGACAAGAGAACAATAGACTCCTCTAAAGATGCACTTGCCACAAATTCCCCCGTATTATATAAATTATTAGCTTGGATATCATTCTTGTCTAAATTTCATCAACCACCAAATTCATCGTTAAAATTTTTTCGTATTTTATGAATTATTATTAGCCTGAAGATTATTTTTGTCTAAATCATGTCAACCACCATATCTATCGTTAGAATTCCCTCGTATTATATAAATTATTATTAGCTTGCATATCATTCTTGTCCAAAATTTTGCACTTAGTGATATGCAATCGTCAATGTTGGTCAAAAAACCCATAAGCCATTTATTATTTTTTTGGTTCTGAATTAGTCCAATATACGTAAATCTAATTAAAAATGTATTTGATGCAAGTCAACATTGTTCTTGATAAAATTACTTGGGGAAATAGATGAGTTAACATTTCTTTGATACAATATGAGAATTAGTTGTATGGACTATTTTAATCTTGAACTTTTATTATATGGAAGAGCTCTATCCCGCTTGCTACTTAATTTCTACATGACCTTTCTGGTTTCCATAAGATAGGAAAAGGAAAAAAAAACTGCTTAACTCCGGGCCAAAGATATCAGCCCATTTAACCAAAAAGACATCCCACAATCCAATGCATAAACACGGGAGGCCCAGATGCGAACATCTTTTATCGTTCTCTACCTCCCTTCCATGCTGTAGAGTGCTGACCGAGGAGTTTGGCCGGCGAAAATCCCACCAACTTCGACGATGTAAGCTTTCATTCCTATTCATTTCACTATTATTTCGTTCAAGAATAGAAAGCACTTGTTGATTACTTTAACTTTTAGCTGCTAAAACATATGGACGGTTTGATTCGCTGCATTCAATTTGTGTTCCATTCGAATATGGTTTTTGGATATTTATGTAGAATTTTCATCTGGGTCGATGATGAAGGCGATTTCATTATTTGCAGAGTGGGTTTTTTTTTTGTTTGGTTTTGGTTAATTTCGATTCATTTTTACTTATCTCTCACTTGTTTTGTATGATTTTTTGTGTGCATCATTTCTGTTCGGATTTTTTTGGCTGTTATAATGCGTTCAATTGGGTGAAAATGTTTATCTTTTTTGGATATTATTGTATACTGTGAGGGTGGTAAGTGAAAAAAAAATTTTCTTGATGTTCTCAGTTGTTACTTTATGTAATCCAGAAAGTGGTGATTTGAGCCTTTCTTTATGGTTGTTCTTCATACTTGTTGAAGTGTCTTGTTAAGACTATGAGAAATGTTGAAACATGTGTGAGACCCTTGTCATCTGAACCACTTGCTTGCTTGTATGTCACTATGGTATGAATGGATTGTTATTTTTTTTCCATGTGTTGCTGGAACTTAGTGTTCATTTCTTTCATAATGGCTCTTGAGTTGTTTTTCTTTTTTCTTTTTTTCCTGTTGAATTGGTTGCGATCTGGAAAGATATCCTGATTCCTCCAGTACCTTGCTATAGAAACAAAAATACTTTTAATGCATCTCCAGTTGGTGATAAAATTTGCAAAGCTCCCTGTAGAGGAGGTTAAAATAAAAAATGAATTAGCCTTATGGGTGTGGATGGGATTTAACCATTAATTTTAAACCCATCAATACCTCCGCAATCCGCACATTCTTGAAATTTTGGGTTGCATCTTATTCTCAATTTTTTCTAAATTATGCTGTGTTCTTGTTCTCAATTTGTTTCTGTGAAATGTCGTTTCATTTTTGAGATCTTTACCTGCTGCTAGTAGTTTTAGCTGAGAACAGTGTGTGCAACTGAGAAATGGCTTAACCATAACAATTGGAAATGAGAATGCTAGACTCTAGGAGATCAAAGCTGTAACGGAAACATAGGATGGATGTAAGGAAGTCCTTGATTTTTTTTAAGTTTCAAGTTGGTGTACTTTGTATTGAAAAATTGGGATCTTGCTTTGATTGCTCACAGAGAGAAATTTTGTTATGTTTTAAAATGTACATGGAGGTATTCATCCACTGTTCTAGCTGAATAAACTCCACAAAGGGGAAAGCAAGAAACATCAGTTATATTTTGGGTGTTAGCAGTGGCTCTGCCTAGAGTGAATTTTGTTTTCAGGTATATAGCAGTGCCGCTGTGTCTAGATGCTTTTCTGATTCAGAGTACCTTTGATGCTTACTGTATACTTACCTTAGACATCATGACCTTTGAGATCATTGAACAGAAAACTTTTATGATTTGAAGCTGTAAAAAGATCCAAGCACCATCGCCTATGGCTTACCACCCTCTATGCCTCTTGAAGTTTGCAATGTACACTTTATCGTTGTGGTATAATGGATTTAAACGAATCATTTTTCATCTGGGTAATGCATTGTCAGATTTTGTAGCCTTCAAGAAATTTGTGGATTTCATCAAAAGATTGTTCAATTTGTTCCTTATGATTGCACTGAGGTTACTTGCTGAGATTTATTCAGCTCGAGTGATTTGTACTTTTCTCAAATCAACAGGCCGTTTCTGTAACAAGACGTAAAAGAGAATCTATCACGTGGCTTATTCGGTTATGGAAGAAGTTGAAAGACAAAATGAGGCAGAAAATGTTCAGGGTTCACAAACTAATAACCTTGCAACATCTGTTAAGATAAAGGTTTTGTTTTTTGCCCGGGCCAGAGACCTGACTGGCTTAACTGATATGACATTGGAAGTTTCATCTGGAAGTACTGCCTATGATTGCTTGAATAAGGTTATTGACCAATTCCCTGGTTTGGAAGAGATAAGAGGATGTATGGTTCTGGCTCTGAATGAAGAATACATCATGGAGACTACTGTTGTCAAAGACAAAGATGAATTGGCCATCATACCACCCATAAGCGGTGGATAAGATGTTTAAATGCCAGCCAATTGGGGATGTCATGAATAAACTGCACATTGTAAACCGACAATTCTGTTCAGCAATAGCATCAAAAGCTTGTACTTCAAAACTTGATGTAATCTAAGTTAATAAAAGCAAAAAGTTGACTGGAGAAATTTAAATTGATTCATGCCATAATTAACACTCATCAACTTTGAAAATGGACGATCTTGCCGGATTTTTTTATGAATCCCTGTCTGTGTAAGTTTGGATTTGAGTTCATTGGTGCCGTTGAAGTTTCATTTGTTTTGTTGTTGCTGCGTGCCATGGAATGATGGTTTCTTCCTATTGTTTATTTGTTTGTGTTGGCATGATACAATTCCTGGGTGATTGTTGTATGACATTCTTGTTTTGGAGTGAGGTGATATGAGAAGTTTTATTTGTTTTCTTGTTGCTGCAGGCTATGAAGTGATGGTTTCTTCTTATTCCTTATTTGTTTGTGTTGCCATGATACAATTCCTCTGCCAGGGTGATTATTGTGTGCCATTCTTGTTTTGGAGGGCAGGTTACATGAGAAAAGTGGAACAATGATTTGAAACACTATTGAATGACTGAATCAGTTCTTGTTACTTAGTATATTTATCTAAAGTAGATACTTAGGGTTAAAGGATGGGATTCGAAAGAATAATCTTTTCTTTTTCTTCTTGTCTTAAACTTTCAACAGCGTAGATAATCCTTGTTGCTGCAGCATGTTTATCTGAATATGTAGTTCTATATCATTACTCATTAGCAGGTAAGACGTTACTTTCCCCTGGAGCAGTGATCATTTTCTCCGTCGCAAACCATTGTGGCAGGCACGCCTTTACACCTCATACCACTGCCGAAACTATTGAATGTGTGGTTTCTGTGGAATATCTCCTCAACTTCAGCATCTGCACAGAATCTTCAATTCCCGGAATTTCTCTCTAGTTTCAACAAGTAAAATAATACCCTCACTTTGTTTCTCCTGCTGGAATTTGAAAAACTTTGCTTATACAAACTTTTTTTTGTTTGGCAGAAATGAATGCGGAATCATTGCAGCCAATAACTGCTCTGGTGCTTTGTGGGAAATCAAACGCGGAGAATGAATTAGCTCAACTATTGAAAAATAATAATTGTTTGAAGCTCCCTGACGACTACAATCCACTTCTGCTGCAATTGCATTCAGAGATTGAAACTATGCCACAATGCAGCAGTAGTGAGTTTCGAATTAAGGAATACATGGATGCTCTTTCTACTTCATGCTTTGGAAGATTCTTAATTTACTCTCCAAGATTAGGCTCCACTCACGACGTCGTATCATTGTAAGCTTTTTAAAATGGTGAATTTCTTACTTCTTTGAAGAAGCTTTGATTTTATCACAAGTAAACTGATAGGTCTTTGATTTTGTTCAATGAGTGTTAAGCTTTTACTTTTTTTGTAAGATATTTCCAATTGAGAAGTTTTGACATTGCACTTGTTTTTTCTTTAAGATGAGTGCCAAGTAAACATATTGTCCTTCAGAAAGTGGAGAATTTATGAACAAATCTAGCTACTAACTATTGATTCTTTTGGATATCTTGAAATTTGCTGAATGTATGAAGCATAATCGTTGAATGTAATAGCAATAAAGTTTCTGAGATTTTGGATTTCTCTTTCCTTCTTTTTTTTTTTTTTTTTTTTTTTTTCCATAGAACTCCAGTTGACATTTTAGTTTGTTAATTGTACCGGCAGAAATTTCTCTGAATTTCCAATTGGGGCAGTTTGCATTGCAGATGTACAGATGAAAGGAAGAGGTACGGCTACAGCTTAGAATATTTGAATGTATATTACAATGAAATTCGTTCAAAATTGCATTTATGTTTTATAGTTGTAACATTTGTCTTCTGATGTGGGAACTTGAAGGTAGGTCAAAAAATGTGTGGGAATCTCCGAAAGGATGCCTAATGTTTTCTTTCAATATCGAAATGATAGATGGAAGAGTGGTTCCACTTCTGCAGTATGTGGTTAGTCTAGCTGTGACGGAAGCAATTAAAGATCTTTGCCAGCAAAGTGTAAGTACTTTGGTGGAACCAAGTCAAATAGTTCATGATGGAAGTCATCAGTTTTCTTGTTCACATTTATGACTTTAAGTAGAATCTAGAATATGATACATGTTTAAGTATAGTATTGTTATTGATGTTTAATTTACGGACAGAAGCATGTGATAACTGAAGAAGAAGAGCAAATGAAAATATTACTGTCGCAATTAAAAGAAAGATATCACTGTAGTGGTATACTTGGTTTTTTCATTGATTGGTTGTAGAAAGTAGAGTAATTTCGAACGCTTAATCTATTATTGTTGTTGTTGTTGTTGAATATTTTTATTGGCAGTTTCAAATGGCATAAATAACCGAACTTTGCTTTAATTTTTATTCAACTATCCTGTTGTTAGATTTGTCTTGATGTATTGTTTGGGAAATATAATGTCTTTCAGGGTGTACCGCATCTTGATGTTAAAATAAAGTGGCCAAATGACTTGTACTTAGATGGCCTTAAAGTTGGTGGAATTTTGTCCACATCAACGTACAAGTCAAACAAGTTTAATGTTAGTGTTGGTAAACATTCTTATTCCTTTGATTTACAGAATTCAATTGTTTTATTCTTCTGCATTCAACAAGCGTAATGACAATGTTTGTTTGGAAACCTTTTCCTTTTTGCCCCATCCTGTAATGATGCGTGTCTAGTATTTTCCAGATATACCAAAGTAGGGATATGATTAAGATCATTGAATCTTGCGCACAAGGGTTCATATAGGTTTGCCATTTATTCAGTTCGCTTGCTTTTTATATGTAGGAGTAGGCTTGAATGTTGGCAATGAGAAACCAGCCATCTGCTTCAATTCAGCTCTGAGAAAATTGAATGCAGCTTGTGAACTACAGCGAGAAAATGTAATGGCAGCCTTCTTCAATAAATTTGAGAGTCTTTATGAAATCTTCACCCAACAAGGTAGACAACAGTAATATCCTTCTCGTCTTGTTCAATCCTCCTACTTGGTGATCTTGTATCATTTGTCTCATCTCTATTTCACAAATTCACTGTCATTACTGATTGCAGACATTGATGAGGTATGGGATTGATTATATCATAATCGAATGAATATGTTTCCTGCTGTTTTTTTTGTTATTTTGTCCATTGCATAGGATGCTTGAAATATGGTATGAGCTATTGTTGGCATCTTATTTCAAACTACCTTCTTCAAGTGTACAATGACAAACCCCGTTATTTACTGTGGTCAGGTAATTTAAGAGAATGCCGTTTATTTGTGAACTCAATTTAAGGGACACCATTGGAATCCTGTAAATGGATCATGGGAGGTTATTGTTGCCAAAGGAGAATTTGCTTAAAAATTTTTAGCATGAATGTGAATTGTGGATCAGTTTCAGAGAATTTGTGAATTTGACTAAAATTTGAATTGTGAATTTGATTACAATTTGATTAAAATGGTTGGTTAGGCTATATTGTTCCTATGAGTATCTGATTTGTATTAGTCCTGCTTCATGCTACTTCTGTGGTGATTGGGGTGAAATTGTAACACAAATACAAATTTCGTTTTGCCAATTTCTAATGATAGATTTGTTTGATCTACTTGATATCATACAGGATTCCAATCTCTTGAGGAGTTGTATTATAAGTCGTGGTTACACAGGTAAATGGCTGCATTGCAGTATGAGAAGTTGCCTTGTCAAACATGTTTACAATTCTAATGCTTTTACGACATATGGTCTGATATAACAGTTCTCCTGGTATTTCAGTTTAGGCAATCAACATATTTCATTCATGACACATTAATTGAGAATGAATTTTCCTTGCGAACAATGAGTGATACAAACAATGAGTTTCATGAATTGTTCTGCTACTGATTATGTTCTCGCTCGGCAGTGGGCAAAGAGTGATAGTGCAAGAGAGAATTGATAATCAAGATGAAGTTGTGGAAGACGTAGTCACAATTCAGGTGAGTTTTATTAACCACTGACAAGTATGCTTAATTCTTTATTAACAAGCATTTCATTTCAGTTCCCTTTTCTTGGACATTCTTTTGATGTATTATCTCATTTGCCAATCTGTACGTGAAACTGAGAACACTTTATATTGACCTGCAAGAAGCTATAACTAGGAGACTGAATGTTCAGTACCTAGTGTCTGCAGCCAAAGGGTTTTCATACCAAACTTTAATGTTATCTTTAAACATGCATCTGAACAACGTGCATGGCTCTCCACTATAGAACTTTCTGATGTGAAATTCCATGATGGATTGAACTGTTTGATAAACTTAAACTATCCAGTGAATGCTGAAGTCAGGATATCAAAATAGTTAAGCTATTGAAGATGAAAAACACTAGTCTGGATAATAATATCATCTACTTCTCCTTATTATGGGCTAATTACGAACTATTGTTAGGGTGGTTTAGTATAATTATGGTCTTCCTCTTGACCATCCAAAACGGATCCTTCAGTTGAGTGATACACGAGGGAAAAGGGGTGATAGAACTGCAGTTAATTAGGAACTAGAGCACATACTTTTATCCAAGTTTAGCGGTCGGGTCAAAGAGTTATGTGGAACACAGGTAGTAGCTCTAGTTTATTTCTATTCCTGAAACTTTTATGCTCAGTTTGTATATATGGGATAAGGACTTCTTGTTGTGATCCTCTTCCTGATCTTATGTATTCTTTGTTGCAAGCTGATATTGATCCTATGAGGTTTCGACTTTGCTAAACTCTTTTGCTTCTGTGTAGGGTTTAACATCATCTGGTTATTTATTAGCAACCTCTGCGGATGGTCAAACATGCGAACTTCATCCAGATGGCAATAGGTATGTGAATCTAGCCAGAAATCTCAAAAAGATTACAATACTAAATCTAGGGTGCAAAGTTTTTGTCTCGTTATCTTTATTGCGGCTGTTCTTCTGGAAAAAATCTCCTTTTCTCTAATCGTCATCGTACCATATGTTCTTGAGGAACAAAGCATGTGAACTCAGTACTGGTTTTATCCCTTTGTTTGTGCAATTAATTCCGGTAGCATGTATGTCTGTTGCATGAGCAAGCATTTAGATTCAAATTCAGAATGAAGAGTAGTGACTTTTCTGCTTGATTTTGTTGGTGGTATAGTAGTCTTGTTCTGTTTGGCTAGATTTTTCATAGCGTGTACTCCATTCTTTCCAAAACATACACAACTGTTTAAGGTTTTTTTTTTTTGGAAAAAAATGCAATTTTGGTGTAACATGTTTGATGAATTTTACTCTTTTGATTCAACATGTTTAGATCCCCAAACATATTAGACCAAAAGTGTATAAAATTTTAAACATAATGGATATTTTTGGACGGGTCTAAATATATTGGACCAAAATTATATTTTTTTTCCAAGGGTTTTTTTGTCACAAAATATAAGCAAATTTTGGAGCTTTTATATTCATATAAATTCCCTTTTCTTCAAGATCAGTTTGATCATCTATAGCAATTAAAGGGAAGGAGAAAAGAGTTTGATTTATCTATTGTTTTTTGGCTGCAGTTTTGACTTCTTGAAGGGACTAGTCAAGAGAAAAATAGGCTGAAGCTGAAGCTGAAGCTGAAGCTGGAGATTGAGGGAAATAAGTAATATGGAACTGCTACGAACGTGTTTTAGATTACAACTGTTGTAAAATCACGTTTTCCTTTTTAAAGCAACACGCTTTCATTTCACGTCTTCTTCCTGTTCTTCAACTCCAAAACGCAAACCTCTGGATGTGAATTTGAAAGTCACCTTCTTCTTCTTCTTCTTCATTCACATTCTATTTTTGGCAATTTCTTGCTTTACAATTTTGTCAAGAAATCATGATCCATTCCACCTCTCCCATTCTTCCCAATTTTACACTCAAAACAACACTTCTAAGGCAAAGTGCGGTAATATTTTATACGTTTGTGATAGTCAAAATTTGAAACGGTGAATTATATTTTATCTTTATTTTAATTTAGTTAAATTAAATTTTAAAATAATTATATTTAATTTTTTTATCAAAATTTAATTATTAATAAAAAAATTTAATAATTTTTTGTCAAAATGAGATTATAGAATTATAAATTGATATTAATTTTTTTAACATAATAATAATAATAATATTTATATCAATATTTTTAGTATTTTCCTTCTAATTTTAGTTCAAAGTAAGATAATATTTTAAGTCAAATTGTAAAAAGAGTGAATAATAGTATATATACATGGTAATTTCATAAATCCAAAGCTCCCAATTTACATAATAATTCCCATGAATTTGGCCTCAAGTTTGGGAATCTCATGAACTAATCCACATTCATCATCACCCCTCAAGAAGGGCACACCACAATTACAAGGTGGGTGGGGGGTGGATGAAGGCTTCATTCTCTCCCTACCCTCCTACCTAATTAACCTAGCTAGCTAACTCCATTCTAATCTACTAGTACAACTGTATATATACTAATATTTATTTGATCACATGTTTAGATCAAACTATATTCTATAGCTATATGATTTTTATTTAATTAATTTACAAAGTTATGAAGGTTGATCACCATCACTGTCACATCATCTACACCTCCTCTGCTTGATGACATTTCTACAAGCTCTTTACAAGACTCCAATGAATCCTTTCTTCTTGATATCACTACATCAACAGCTTCTTGTTCGCCTACCTGAAAATAGTTTAATAATCAAGATAGAAAATTAATATTTAGTCGCCTCGATTAGGAGTAGGTCAGCGCATAGGGTGGGGCACAGAGTCCAAAAATTTTAAGGGTCTATAATTTTATATACTATTAATATTAACATATAATTGACCAAAATAATAGGTCACCCTCTTTTTTGATCACTTATTTGATCGAATTTCTATTTTATAAGTTTTCGTTCTTTTGTCTACCTCAGATAGTTAAACTCGAATAACATTAAAACGATCCATTATTATTAACTCAAATAACATTAAAATTGTCCATTATTATTATTTGGTCTTAGGGCGATAAAAATCATTAAACTGGGCTATGTAGTTGAAGTAGTTTAGTTAGAGAATTACCTTATCCCACAATCCATCAGAAGCCATGATGAGAAAATCACAATCAGAAGTTAATGGAAGTTGTAGGGTATCTGGTTCAGAAATCACATGATCTTTAAGGTAAGAGTCTCCAAATGCCCTGGAAACGGCCAGGCTTCCATTTACTCTCCAAACCCCATTCCGACAGTCCAGAAAACCACCCTGAACATCCAACAAATTCATGTGTAATTGTTAGTTAACCAATTGAATGAACAAACGCAAATTACGAATTAAAACGGTTCGATAAAGAGTAATTTTTTAAAACAAATTTTACCGAATTCTCGATACGGGCACGTTCATCTTCCCTGGTGAGGCGATGATCATGAGTCAAAGTGTGAGAAACTCCATTCCTACTTAGGATTACTTTACAATCTCCAACGTTAGCCACATGCAATTCTCCGTCCTTAACAAGAACACTAGCTGCACATGCTCCACCGTCTACTTTCTGCCGAATAATATTCACCATCCATCAAAATCAAAATCAATCCACAAATTAGAATAATAAATTAATTTGGCTCAGCCGGCCTGCAATAATAATATTAATTAGGGTTCTTGCTTAGTTTGAAACTTTCAAACTGATTTTACCTTATTAAGAAATTGATCATCTGTGACTAAGTATCCTCTGCGTACTGCCGCTTCAATTTGACGTTTTCCACCACCACAGCCGCCCACCACCTTCATCTCATTCATTATGTTCCTCCCAAGATTTTCAGCCACAAAGTCAGCCGCTGCTCTACCTCCATGCCCATCAATCACCACAAAGAACGCCTGTTTTTTTCATATTAATCACAACAAAATTAATTATGGGAATAACGATCCGTTAATTAATGCATACAAAACGGAAGGCAATGCAATATGCAAGAAGTTAAAAGTAACTTACTTGTTTAGGGTTGCCGGAAATGTCAAGCATGACGCCATGGCCATCTTCCATGACTAGTCTTTTCCCTTTCTTACTCGCCAAGGCAAACCCTTTTCCCTCCACCTGAAACTCCTTCCTCTCCAGTTTCCTCCCTACCTCGATGAAATCCATGGCCGGACAAAGAGCCGGTAAAACCAGCTGCGTCGGCCTCATCTTCCTACTCATGGATTGCTTCATCATCATCATTTCACCTCCACTTCCAACAGGGTTATCTTGGGGCGGCGCACCTGATGACGACGACGATGGCGGTTCTTTATCTTGAATATCCTTGATGATCAATGGAGATGTGATGATCTTTTGTCGCTTAATAGGATGATGATTATTAATCCCACCAAATTGCTTCTTGTTAAAATGAATAAACGAGGGCGACAGAGAGGGAGAAGAAGAAGATGGTTTAGGTGTAGAGGTTAAGGCCATGCAAGATCCCTTCCAAAGACTCCTTAGGAAGTAGTATAATCTAAGAGAGATTATGGAGAACCTTACAATAAATTCACCTAATAATTCTATGATCATTTTGTTCTTGAACCTACAAATTCAATTAAAAGCAAAAAAGGAAAGAAATGTGGGAATATTAATTATTGTTGAAATATTGAATTGAGAAGATGGTGTTATATATATAGGAAGATTTCCAATGGAGGAATTGCTTGCAGTATTTGATTTAGGCAAAGAAAGATGGATTGGGAAATCATCAATGGTTTAATGGGTCAAACATGAGAAAGTGACAACAAGAAGCTCTCTGACGTCATCGTCTCTCAACAAGCTAACTTTTGATTAACGAGTCAAATGGGGATTTGCTTGATTTCTTGGGGAATTATTCCCATCCATCAACGTAACTCCCAATTAGTATTATATTTACTTCCTCAATCCCTTCTAAAATTACACTTTTATTTGTCATATAATATTACAAACGGGTTATAAGATCGTCCGAAGATAGAATATAACCCTGAAATATTATTAAAAATTTAACGTGATCCTTAGATTTGATCAAACTACTAATCAACCACCAAGATTCCTGACAATTAAGTTTATCTTTTTTTATCGGCAATTTTTTTTTATCAAAATGAGATATAAAATAATATTAATTTTATTTTTCAATACAATAACAATGTCTACATCAATATTTTTACTCATTTTTTCATCGGTCAGGGTAAGTTGTTATTAATTTGGATAGTCAAGGGTGTTATACGTAATTTTTAAAATTTGAGAAGGTATCGATAGTTTGACCAAATCACATGGAGGTATACCCTCTTGGCTATTCAAATAAAAAACAACCAAATCCCAAATTGATAAAAAAAGAATAAGCAAAAATGCTGACATGAACATTGTTATTGGTTTAAAAAATAAAATTAACATAATTTTATAATTTTTTTGACTGAAAATCGTCAAAATTTTTTATTTTTGATATTTTTTTATATTTGACTTTCGTAAAAAATGATAAATATAATTTTTAACAATCTTGAGAGCGATTAATAATTTGACCAAATATTAAAAGGTAAATATAATTCACCTTTTAATTTAATATATATAATCTAAATTAGTACTAAACTTTTGATTATGTTCTTACAAAATTCATCTTCCAAACAAAAATTTTGAGAGATTAAATATGTGAGTGGATCTCATATACTATATAGTAACATATATATATATATATATATATATATAGAGAGAGAGAGAGAGAGAGAGAGAGAGAGAGAGCTTTGTTTGTTTCCTATTTTTGGGCGGAAAAGTATAAACTAATATGTTGAGGAGAAGTATTATTGTATAATAATCTATATAGAGAGTGAGAGAGAGAAAGAAGGCGGTTTGAATTATATATTTTGGAAGCTTCAAAGCCAAGGAAATGGTCTTACGTTCTACTACGTACGTACGTTGTATTAATCTACACACATGCATAATATATTTTAATTTTTGCCTGCAGAATATTAATTAAATGGGGAAGAAATTGTCTATATTCTCTATGGAAGGTTTTGCTTTCCTTTCCGAAAATAATATTCTGTGGAGAATGAGTCACGTTTCAAAAATTAATTTAATTTTGGAAAACTTCTTCAATTAAAAAGAAATTGAATTATTAATAGTTTATTGAAATGGACTTTCGAAGTTCCCGTGGCTGTGGATTGCTTTAACTAATTAATTTGATTTGTTCAAAGCAAAATCTAATTATTCTATTCTGAAATCTTTATTGGGGTTTTTTTTATTTTTTTAAGGATATAGGAGAATAATTCTTAGAGACAATATGAAACAAAAAAATGTCTTTGATCAATTGAATTTATTTTTTTATGAAAAAATTGTAATTTAATGATTAATATTTTTTTATTTAAAATCAAGAATGTTAAGTTCGGGGCGTACAAATATATTGATAGGGTATCGGATTTTGCACTCTAAATATCTAAGATTGAATGTCAACTGTTTGAGTTTGTAGCGTATTGCGATAGTTTTATATTAAAAAAAATTAATCAATTTTTAAATAATAATTTTATTTATTATATTATTTAAATTTAATAAATAAAACTATTATTACAAGAAGAAATTTATCATGACATTTTAAGTGGGAGAAGAAGAGAAGTGGATATAGTAAAGAAGGGGGGTTTGGATTATTAATTTATTAATTTGTCTAGAACTCCTCATAATAAAATATGAATTTGAAATAATCAACTCTCGATGACCTACTCAAATGGATTTATATTAATTATATAAAAGAATATGCCTCAAGCCTTAGAAACTACCAAGCTAAATAAACATTTTTTTTTACCCAAAAAAAAAAGAAATTACTAAAATAAGAAATGTCTGAAAGTAGAATACGAAGCTAGGTGATGAACACTATATATATTTTGACTCAATGTACTAAAGCTTTGACTCCGTAAGTGCTGCTACTGAGTTTTATAATTAAATTAATTATTACTAATGACTAATCAACCTTAAGCACTGTATTTAAGTACCAACAGTAATTTGGAACCTTCCATGATGAGTTATTTAAGGGTTGCTTTGCTAGTTTGAAGTTTCCAATTAACATTTCTTTAATAAAACTAAATTTGACATACTGCTGATTACTATATAATTTTGAATTAGGCATATCCCATTAGCTGCAAATTTTATACATTATCATCCGGTTCAAAACAGTTGAACCAAACGACACCTAAATCTAACAAACTGCCATCGTTCAGATTCAAAAATGATAAGGCTGTATGTATAGTTAAAAATATATATATATATATATATATACATATAAAATAGAGTTCATTATTCAATAAAAATAAATGGTCTTATATAAATAGCCTTATGCTTTATATAAATAAAAAAGAGTCTAATCTAATTTTAAAAATTTTTTAAAATTATCACTTTTATTCTCTAATTTTTTTTTCAATTGATTGAGAAAAATTTTAAGAATTTATTCATCCATAATTTTAATTTCATTCTTTTTTAAAAAAATTTAAACTAATTTTAATCCCATTAATTGTTTCATTTAAAGTTCAACCAAAGTTTCTTCAATAATTGTTTTATTTTGTTGATGTGATCATTTTCGAATGACATCAAAATTTTGCCAAAGGCTCTCAAAATCATTTTATTTTGCCCTAACACTCTGAAAATCGACCAGGTATTTAACATGTCAAATATACTCCTAAATCACAAGGAAACTTCATAAAATCTTGGCCAAAAATGAAGCTAACCAATAATTCACAAATCAAAACCAGAAAATATCTTGCTTAAAATGATTCACAGATTAAAAGAAGTTGTGGCTTCAACAATTGAAATTCAAGAACCTTGTACATTCCAAAATTTAGTCTCTCATCTTCCCAAAAAAACATAATAACCATCTGAATCATTTGCTATAGTCATTACTTTTTCTCTTCCTTTTCAGCCTCTGCTGCCTTCTTCAATCTAGCACCGATGTGGCGCGCATTCATCCTCTCTAATCTCAGCTTGTCATAGGCCTTGAATGACTTCATCTCTCCTGTTACCTTAACAAGCTCCACGGAGGGTTTCTCGGCAACAATTGGCAAGTATGAACCTTGGACTTGAGTGCCTGTTGCCAATTCCTCAGGAGCAGAATCACCAGCCTGCAATAATCAAACAAGTTAAATGCAACGAGCAGGGAAAGAAAATGTATAAAAATAAAACAAAAAAGAAGAAACCGCAAGTGTTACCTTAAATTTGCGAGTGCGTCTTGGGAAAACAACCAATGTAGCCTTGTAAAGTTTGAGTCTCTGCACATTAGCCTGGAAGCCCTCCAAGGACCTGTTTTTGCGGCGATGATCAACTGAAATCCCAATGGTTGGAGCAAGTTTTTTGGGAACTCCTGCAGCCTGGATTATAAAAAGAGTAAACAGCAAACTTGTTAGAAGGCATATATATATATACCCAGAGTTTCACAGTCAAAAACAGTTTGCTTCAAATCTCACCTTGAGCTCTTCCAAAGTGAATCCGCGGCCAGCTCTAACTTTCATATTGTACTTCAGTGTCTGGCCATGGACAATTGGACGCAGAGGCCCGGCAGTGGGCCTCGGGAATATCTTCACAGCCTTCTGCTGCCTAGCTGCAATTCAGTTCAAATAAAACAGCAATCAGACATCCAAAAATCACCCATTTCCAATAAAAATATCAGCAGCATACACTAAAACAAAAAGAGGCAGGCAGCTGACAATCTTAAACTAACTACACACCATTTCTTCTCCGAGTCTTCCGTGCAGGTTGGTTGAACCAAGTCCTTACATAATTCTGCCAATGCTTCCTGAAGTGTGAGCTAGGTACAACGTTGTTATGCTTAACCATGGCTTACCTAAACAAGCATAAAGGATCATCTATATAAATCAGCATTTGAAAATGTTTGCCAAGATCAACCAAGCAAACCAGTTATATAGTTTAATCCATCAAGAACAACACCTACCGCAATGCAAATTCAGAAAAAACTATCCTAGCACCAGATTCCTTTACACTTGGTAAAAACACGTTATGGATGCACCCACAAGTCAATACAATATCCAAACAATCTGAAAAGCTTTTGGCCCAACATGTTCTACTGCATTGTAAAAAAAATCGGGTCTTTCCATAAACTATTACATTTCCCAGCTACAAAGGCTTGCAAAACAGAAACTCAAGGTTAAAATGTAAAGTTTTTATTTTTCTTTACTCGGTTGGAAAATAGAAAAACCTCAACCAAAGCACACAACAAAACAAGCATCATAATAAGGTTTTTGAAACACAGAGCAAAAGCCAAAAAGGTACTGGGATCGAATTAGGTGGGTTTAGGGTTTAGGGTTTAGAAATAATCATCATAACGCGACTAGGGATTATTGAAGCAGTATTTTCCATCCTCTCGGCCAAAAAAAAAAAAAAAAAAAAGAAACAACGTCGAAGAAAGACAAGAATTATTGAGTGGGAAGCTCACAAATATAAATAAAGAACTAACCTTTCTGCCGCCGCTGCAAAGTAAATCTCCGGGAGGCTGAGGAGCTATGGCATTCTGGTGATACGATAGAAGTAAAAGATAAAAAGGAACAAAACCTTAAGTTTCAGTGGACGGGCCGCTCCTTCACCGATCCAAAATGTAGCGGGCCGCTCTTCACCAATCTAAAATCTGAATTGCTATTTGTATAACAAAATTACTATTTGTATAACAAAAAATGTCCAAACTGCCCCCGAAATGGAAGAAACGTAAAATTGATGGCAAATATGGGATAAAAAACGCTGTGTATTGACAAATTAAAGGTTAAAAAACGTAAAAATGGTGCGAAAAAAACCAAAAAAACGCTGAAGTAATACGATTGAACAGAACACCAACGCTAAAGCATAGCGTTTGAAGGGCTAATAAACGCCAAACCGAAGCGTTGAAAACAATGCAAAACGCTGAAACGTAGCGTTTTAGTGTATAGAAAACGCTAAAATGAGGCGTTAATGCTGAACTCGCTCGCTTATATGCAGCGTTTCAGACCCGAAGTTGGTTAAAAAAAAAAAAGCACTCCAAACGCCACAGAATTCTATATTCGACCGGCTCTCACGCAAGAAGCTAAGGAAAAAACCCAAGAACACTAATTTTTTTCGAAATGGAAGCTAGTGGATCCGGATCTTCGAGAGGTCATGGCGCGGGCAAAGGGTTACTCTACAATCGGGTAAAATTTCTCAACCATTTCAATAATGTTTTGAAATTCATTTTGTCCATTCTTAGAACGCGGGTAAAAACGCCGCAAAATGACTATTTTTGTGGGGGAAAACCGCCGATCGGCGGCGATGTTTATTAGAGGAGCCGTCGATCGCGGCGTAGATGTGGGGAAAACCGCCGATCGGCGGCGATGTTTATTAGAGAAGCCGCCGATCGGCGGCGTAGATGTGCGGAAAAACACCGATCGGCGGCGTTCCACAAGGGTGGCAACGCCAATCGGTGGCGTTTTCAACATCCCAAACGTTGATCGGCAGCGTTTGGGATGTTGAAAACGCCGATCGATGGAGTTTTGTTCTGAGCGTAAACGCCGATCCGGAGCTTTTGAATCGGAGGCAAACGCTGTATTGCAGCGTTTGATTTCAATTAAACGCCGGTGACAAGCGTTTGACAGTAAGTCAAACGCTCCAATATAGCGTTTGACTTTCAGTCAAACGCTGATACATAGCGTTTGACTGAAAGTCAAACGTGAAATTGTAGCGTTTGACTTACGGTCAAACGCTACAATTTAATATAATTGTCTAGGGCTTACGTTTTAAAATATTTACGTTATATAAAATGTATGTGAATTAATATGATTGTTTGTGTATTAATATATTTTAATTACATTTTTCAGGGTGGCGGTAAGGTTAAACCGCGCGTTCCTCCTTCCACCGTTGAGGAGAGACAGAGGCCCACAGTTTCTGCCAGAAGGCAGAAGATGGCAGCCCAGAGACCTCGTACTCGAGGTGGCCGATCCAGGGGTGGCGGTCGAGGGATCGTCATCGGGGAGTCGGCGTTCCATCTGAGGGACGAGGACGATGCCTCGCCGAGCGACGAGGACGATCGGTCAGAGGAGGAGGAGGCTCACGAGGAGCCTCCGAGATCGAGCCAGCAGCAGCAGTCTGGTATGCAGCAGCAGCAGCGGGCGGAGCCCTCTGCAGGTACGCGATATTGATTTATTAATTATGTTTATTTAATTGATCTATTTGTCTAATTTGTGAATTATGTAAGTTATGTATTATTTGTTAATACTATTATTACTTAAGTAAATTTTTAAATTATTATTTAATTGTTAATTTATTTGGTAATATGATTACTTAGTTAAATTATGTTATATTGTTTTATAAATTGAAATATTTATTGAGTTATTTACTTTATGATGAATTTGTTTATTTATTTGCTAGTTTGGCTAGTTAGTGAAAATATGTTATGTTTGTTTATATATGTTATTAATTTGTCTTTTTTGTTTATTCATTGGGTAAATTGTTAAATCATTTATGAATGTTTCATTTATTGTATAACATGAGTAATTATTAAATTATGTTTTATTTGTTTATTTTGTTAATTAGTTAAATTAATTATATATATTATATTTGATAAATATAGCGATTCCTAAAAAGCGGAAGAAGGATGACAAGAGCTGGTTAGTCACTGGACCAGTCGAGGGTGGTCCGATCGATGCGACGGTTATTCCTAGTTTTTTAGGACACGTCGTATCGAGGTTTAGTCAGACGGGGGGTAGAGCCCCTATTAGGTGTCACAATAGGGGTTTGATGTACGACTCTTTAGTTACTTGGGTGCGCGGTATGTCACCCCTAGGGGCTCAGATACTTAGCCAGACAGGGCTGGGACATATTCCCAGCATTTTGTTTAGGCATATAGACGCGCCACTGATATGCGCTTTTTTGGAGAGGTGGCAGCCGGACACCAATACCTTCCATCTACCCTTCGGTGAGATGACGATACTTCTCCACGACGTGTGGGAGATTATGCGTCTACCGATAGAGGGTCGGTTGATTACCCAGTCCGCTGATACCGCCACCCTAGTAGCGTTGGCTAGAGATTTGCTCGAGATACCTCCGGACCAGCACATCGACAAGGAGTTATTCGAGAATGGGGCATTCTCGACCGAGCGGGTGATAGATACCTGTAGGCGTAGACCCCGGCCCGACTCGGACGTTGCAGTTTTTCTATGGGCTACTATTGGGACCTGTCTGTTTACAGACAAGAGTTCCAATAAGTTCCAGCCAGGCCCTGTTCTGGAGCTGCGGGGCGGGATGGCTCAGGTGGGCCAGTACGCGTGGGGCACGGCGACGCTAGCGTTTCTGTATAGACACTTAGGTGCTGCTAGTCGTCATGGCACGTCGAGCGTCGCGGGTTGCTTGACGTTGCTACAGGCCTGGATCTACGAGCATTTTCCATCTTTTAGGAGTAATGCCAGGCCTCTGTCAGTGCACCCCGATCGGCCGCGGGCCAGCAGATGGACGGTCGACGCACCCCGCAACAAGGACGACAGACTGGCGCTTTTCCGGGAGGCACTGGATGCCTTGTCGCCGGACGATGTAAGTAAATCAAAATTAATTTACTTAAATGTATATTTAAAAAACATAGGAAATGTAATTGAAAAATTTTTTTATAGGTTGTATGGATGCCATACGGTCGCGCTGCCGTCGCGCGCACTCCGAGAACCCAGTACCGCGGACTCATTGCATACCGGGAGGATATAGAGCCGTACATGCCAGACCGGTGTGCGCGTCAGTTGGGGTACGTGCAGTGGATCCCCAGACCGTTCATTCCGGCCACAGATGGGACGTACAGGGGGTACGGGGGTAGTGGGTACGTCGTGCACCACCCACGGACATATGCGGAGTCCGAGTGGGACGCGTATCCGGCTACCGGGCCTATATATTTTGTGCACCGTGCACAGACAGGGCACGGCGTCCGATATAGTGCCTGCGAGGACGGATATCTGGAGTGGTTCGTACCCCGCTCCCATCCGTACGTCGTAGGGCCCCCACCGGATCAGCCACAGCCACGCCGATCGTCATCGGAATACGTAAGTATTTTTGTTTATCAAATGTGTAATTTATTTTATTATATTGTTCAACATGAATAATTGATGTAATTGTGTGTATTTTTTGTAGTGGGTTAGCGATGTGCTGGGCGTGCAGCACCGGTTGTTGGATCAGCTGCGAGATCGAGCACCGGACCTGCACGACGAGTATTCTGGGCTGATTGCGGATTTTGAGCAGCGATTTGACCTGGCCGATTGAGCCCTTATGTATTTTTATATGTTTGACATTTTGTATACATTTGTATATTTTTTTTATGACATCAGCACCATTTCTATATCAGTACTTTGTGCATTACATTTATTGTTCGTGTTTGTTTAGTTATATGTCATGAATGTGAATACCAAAAATATAATACCAAAAAATCATATCATACCAAAGCAAACAATCATATAATACCAAAAAATCATATCATACCAAAGCAAACAATCATATAATACCAAAAAAAAAATCACAGTACACTGAAGCCGCTAAGCATCACGACGATTTACCCATAGCCTAAAACGCATTCTGAAACTATTAGGCCAACGTCCAACGGTCGCTTGGTTGCAGTGATCGCGCCAAACAACGTGCAGTGGAGGAAGGGGACAATCATCAAGAACATCAACACGAACGTAATGATTACCACCCACGTGAGCAATTGCTATCTGTCTCTCAGGGCGGGTTTCGTCCTCTCCAGCATCCAAGGGTAATATGGTATAATTCGCCATCGGCTCCGAACGGCTGAGGTGCAGTACCACGGCATTAGCATGCGTTGCAAGTGGGAACAAGTCCGTGGGTGTGGCCATCCAGTAGGCTTCAGAACAACTTCTACCTTGATAACGTAAACGCCGGATCACGGCACCCAAATGATCACCGTCAGCAGGTCTCTCCTCCACAACTGCAAACAAACCTGCATACCTTTGTGGATCACGAACGATCTCCCCAACAAGCGCTCTACGCGACAATTTCCAATTGTGCTGTCCGCCTGAAAGGTAACTAGCAATCACTCTGAACCCACAATTTCCATCTCCAATGACATCCGACCATCCAGTACAGTAATGCCGAAAAAACACTGGTACGCATGGTACATCTTGTCCAAATCCTAAAGTGTTAAATGAAATAGAATGAACATAATTGAATTAAATTTGTAAATAAATAAATTCGTGCAACATCACTAACAATATTTACCTTCACGTAATGGAGACTCACTAGAGGAGTCCGTCGTATAGTTTGATGTGCGCCCAGTTGATCTTCCACTTGAATTTGACCGACCCCTACCACGTGATCCACGTGTCGCTCTCTCGCGACCACTCCACTCACGCATAACTGAATGGTGCAGTCTACTCGGCGGCCTTCCCCTATGAGTACCCTCAACCGATGGCTCAGCCGCACTAGACATATCAGCGTGCATCTCTTCCACATAAGCCATATTAAGTAGACGAGCCAAGAATGACGGACTTGTGTTAACTGCAGGAATGACTTCCTCATTGAAAAACCTTGATGAAACATTATTTTCAATCAGCATCCAACTGTAAATTTACAAAAAATAAAACAAATTTAATATAACTAACAAACATAAGTAAAATGTACCTGATGTCCTCATTCAGATTATTCGAATCCCTTTGGGAGGGTACAATTGTCAATCTCTGCCAGAACTCGTGGACTAATGGGAGCAATTGATATGCGGTCGATTCCTGTGCCTTGTATATATCACATGCACAAGGAATCCCAAGCGTCACCTTGCAAACGCATCCACACCTATCGATAACTTCGCCTGCCAACCTATCCTTTTTTTCAACTTGTTTGCTTACCAAATTCAGGCAGTGATGCGAAACGTATTTGTTCAAGTAACAGTATGGAAACCCCATCCTACTGGTTTGTGTCGTGGCAGTAGAAGACTCGAGCGACCCACTGTTATTGTTTTAACGTACAATAAAATTATAATACAATTATGACATTAAATAAATAATCGAATGCGGTTATTGCACTTACGCGATGTGAGGGAACAGATGCGTGAGATGAGAGTCGATCTTCATGAGCAACGTGTCGAGAGAATTGGTGGAAGAATGAAGCCAATCTTTCAAAGCAGCATGGGAAGCCTCAACCCTGTTAGTTGCCGTATTCCCAAAGTGTTGATATGTGTCAGTCCAGGCCCCGCAGAATTTCTCCTTATGAATGAGCCACGTCCCCTCCAAATAATCAACAACTGTAGGCTCAACCATAGAGTATGTAACCTTGAATTGGACTACTAGGAGGTTAAACCTTTCAACTGTGGGAGCCATGATAATTTTCTTCCACCAATTACTATATATATCAGTGGCCGTGTCCACATTCCTCCTGCCAACATTTTTTTCCAACCAACTGGCAACATCACGGTCAATATGCCACCGACATAACAAGTGATTGCAAGATGGAAAGTGATCCTTAATAGGCTGCAACAAACCCAACTCCCTATCTGAGACAACAACACTTGGTTCCACATTACTAGGCAACAATTCCCTCAAGTTTTTCATTACCCAATCATATGTTTCTTTTGTCTCATCCTTAACAATGGCAAAAGCAATATTGAAGTTCTTATTGGTGGGAGTCATACCGATCATCTCAACGACGGGCATTTTGTACTTGTTGGTCTTGTAGGTTGAATCAACCACTACAACCCAATACCACCTGTTGAACATCTGAATTGATGTAGGATGAGCGATGAATGCATGTGTGATCGCATTAGTGGCCTCGTCAGTGATAATCCGAACAAAATATTTCTTCTCGCGAGCCAAATGCAAAAATTGCTGCCCAATATTCCTACCATCCAATCCATCTTTCTTCATATCTTCCTTCAAATTGTAGACCTGCCTTATCTGTACATTGTCTTCGGGAAACTGCTGATGAATAGCTTCCCAAACGCTTTTTGGTCTCACATTGAAAGAAAGCATGCGTTTAGCCTCAGACTTTGCCTCTTTCGAGAAACCGCTCAACTGCCTGTGCCCATATGGATGCCTTATACCTACAAAAATTAGTAATAAGAATATAAGAAAATGCTAATTATAGGAAAAATAATATAACATATTCAATGGCGAAACATATTCATACCAGGATGATTATGTGTGGACGATACCCCTGGCGTAACAAGCACACTGTAACGCTCATTAACAACCTTCTTGACAGTCAACTTGAACGGACATTTACATCCGCATCTTTTCGTGTTCAACCGTATGGTGGGGAGAGGCTCCTTCAATGGATCTTTCCATCGACTGCACCTAAAATAATACGTCGAGCCACTTCCGCCTTGCTTCGAAAGCACAAACTGCAGGCTATTAGCTATAGGATAGCAAAACGTAAATGCATCCTCCACACTTGCAAAATCCATATCTATCCTAAAATATTCACTTAGATCTGCCCCAATGTCCTCTTCCTCACCCCCCTCGTCATCCTCATTATCCTGTTCCTGCTCGTAATCATCATGTGTGCTCATATTCGAATTATCGTCCTGTATAGTCAGAAATCCAAATCCATATTGTTACAAACGCTATAAATTACACAATAGGACTATAAAAAACGCTTCACTTTACATATGTAATCTTAAAAAAACGCAACGTATTTCACATATCTATACAAACAAACGCTACACTTCACAAAAAATTTAACTAAAAACGCTACGGATTTCACATAAATACCATAATTTTGCAACAATTTTCTTAAATGAAAGGCATAAAACGCCACATTTTGGCGTTTTTTCTGAACAAAAACGCCACAGTTTGGCGTTTTTTTGAAATAAAACGCCACATATTAGCGTTGATAATTATTCAAACGCTAATAAGTGGCGTTTTACTTAAACAAAACGCCACTTATTAGCGTTGTAGGTGACAAAAACGCTAATAATTGGCGTTTTTGGGCAAAATAAACGCTGCAAAAATACAAAAAATACATAGCGTGTAGCAAACTTACCATTTCGTGAAGAATGTCAATCGAAAGTTGTACGATACGAATGGCAGATGGATATGATTCGACGAAACCTTCTTTCGATTGTCGATTTGAATTTGTTGTCAATATTTGTAAGGGAACCTTTTGTACAGAGAATGTACAAAGGTTATGATATGATATGATGTAATTTGTTGTGAATATTTGGTCTGTTCATATTTGTTCGGTCCGTTTTTTAACAAATCCCGTCACAAACGCTACTATTTAACGAGCGAGATATGTTTTTCGGTTATATTTTAGCGTTTTTTCATGCATGAAATGCTATATTTTAGCGTATTATATACTAAAAACGCTTCACTTTAGCGTTTTGGTCCAAAAAAACGCTACGTTTTGGCGTTTTCAGTACACCATTTCGCTACGTTTTAGCGTTTTGAGCGAATTTCCACAAGACCTTTCAGCGTTTTTTTGGTTCATTTCTATACCAAATTTGCATTTTTTGCCCTTTATTTCAGCAATGCGCAGCGTTTTTTATACAAAAAAAATTTATCATTTCATATCGGGGGTATTTTGGACATTTTTTGTTATACAAATAGTAATTTTGTTATACAAATAGTAAGTCCCATCTAAAATGGGTTCAATTGGGCTCATTAGGTGAGTATGAAAATAAATAAATAAACCTAATACTCCCTTATATTTTGTGGTCCATCTTTTTTAACTTGATAAATCTATAAATATCTCAATTTCTAAATCAGTGAATTAATAATTAAATCCCTAAAATGTTGAAATGATGACACATGCACCAGGATCCCTTAAGTATCCATGTTGAATGTTTAAAGTGCCCAACTTATAATTAACGAATTTGTAATTTTAATTTGTCATACATAACGAATAAGTCTATTAAAATTTACTATGTATAAATGGAATCTCATCATCTATACCTAACGAATTGATGTAGATCCTTACTTACAGCAAATACTTTCCTACGATGAAATGAGTTACAACACTCTCTTGCCCCACACCCATACTAGAGTTTGAATGTTGCTGATTTGGTCGATTAACACAAAAGATGTTGCTTCCTTTTTTAAGATTATTTTTTTGCACAAAAAGTAGTTATTTATTGGATAGGTTTTATCCATTTATCAAGAGATAAGAAAGTACACAATGATCAAAATCTGTACAAGTATACTTTGAATAGAGAATAGACCGTTCAAACATTATTTCATCAAATTTTAAATTTATCAAGCATGTCCCAATAAACCATGCATCCAAGAATTCATACATCAACAACTAATGATCATGCATGCCCTAATAAAGATAAAGATATTTTAGAAAAGAGTATGACCATTGAAACTTCCTTCAAAAATTCATATTTTCTTGTGCCAGGTATTTTATTGAATAAATACAATAACCCTAACAAGCCCAATATATCTGTCATGCTGAAAATAATCTGCTCAAATTATCAGTTATTGTCATGTGAAATAGAACATTCCAAAACCTAAAACCCAAGCCCAAGCTCAAGCCCAAAATCCAAAACTCTACCCAATACCTTGACAACCCTGCCACCTCCTCCCTCCCTCCCTCCCTCACTCATTTGTGACTACCGGCGGCCACCACCTCCATATTTTTAGTAATAAGAATATGGTCACGAGGAAAATTATATTAATCAGTCATTCATGAAGAACAATGATTAACAATTGCTGTAGGGTTGGGACCTAAATAATTCTGTATTATTACCACACTGATTGAAGTTAAATAACATTTAATCTGTTCAAATTTACCTATCATTTTAACATTTGTTTAGAAGATTTTTTTAATTATATTTAAGTATATATTTTAATATAATTTAATCTCGTATTATCAATATAATTTTTAACTACTCCAATTAATCTCAGTTTTTATTAATTAATTATTTATTTTTATTATAAAGCTGATTAATTATGGATAAAGGTAATATGTGTATCCATGGCATTATGTCGGATATATGGTATAACTCTTTTTTTATATCATATACTTGGAATTCAAAATTTATTGTCTTAAGTGAAGAGAAATTATCATTAAACTATAATCCTCTTGTCATATAGCATAATTTTGTGAGAATTAATAACCAAAAAACAATTAATTTTGAAAAAATATTATAAACCATATGGAGAAACTAAATAATAATAATTAATACTAATTCAATTCAATTCAAATGTACATTAAAATTTTGATTTTGTAGTGGGTTTATAACTAAATTTTTAATATTCAAAAATCATTAAAAAGACTATTTATATAATTGAAATTCACAAAGTGAGTGATAGTATACTTCTAGAATCAAAGATTTCGTCAAGAAATTCTGAATTTTATATATATCCAATGTAATATTTAAATAAATTGGTTACAAGAAATTAATTCTCCCAAGCCAAAAAAAGAAAACTTTTAAAATAATGGTCAAAGGAAAAAAGGCATAATACGACCGGAGCCGTTGCCGTATGACCGTATCAAATGAATTTAAAAAGAAATATCAAGACTTTACTAACATTCTATAATTGCATTTCTCACTTCTCGCGGTAGTGTGAAGCTTATCTGGTTTTCTCTTCAGTTTTACTGCCTATAAATACTGCACCTTTACTCTCTGTAAATTCACCAAGCCAGTTACAAAAACAAAAACCTGTTTTCTTTTTTTATTTACTGCAGCAGGTAATTTTTCTACTATTCAATAGCATTTTAGAAATACGTTTTGAATGATTCTTTGATTTAAAAACAAAAAAAAAAAACAAAATTTATATTTGTTGAATGAATAATTCAACGAATAGGGTTTTTTATTCTATAAATTTATGTCACTCAAAATGTATCTATTGTACAGTTTTAAATTGAAAAAAATTACTATTATTTTAAGATAGAAAAGTATAGTTTCAATCATATATTCGATTACAAATTGATTTATACAAAAGTTTATATATATTTGTTGAATGAATAATTTAACGAACATAGTTTTTTATTCTATGGATTTATATCGTCCGAAATCTATCTATGGTACCGCTTTAAATTGATAAATGTTACTATTCTTTTGAGATGGAAGGGTATGATTTTATTAAAAATTGATTTATACAAAAGTTTATATATATTTGTTTAGATCAACAAAGATGGTTTTTTATTCTATAGATTTAGGCCGTCTAAAACTTATTTATTATATCGTTTTAAATTGATAACGGTTATTATTATTTTGAGACGAAAAAATATGATTTTAATGATAAATCAGAATAAAAATTGATTTATACAAAATTTTATATAAATATTTGTTTAAATTTGGTGATTGATTAATATTTGTGATTCTTTTTTGTAGGGAAGGAAAATAAGAGAAGAAATGGACATGAACTTGGGAAAAGGAGAGCTTGATTATGAAGGTGGTTCTTCTACAGGGACCCGGACACCCCAGACCCCACATAGGCTCACTCTCTACCAGCTCATCCGTCTTGAAGAGTAAGTATTATTGATGAACTTTCTATTTTTATTTTTATTTATTTTAATGATTAGTTTTGGTTAATTATTTGTTAATCTAGAAGTGTTTTTAGGATTTATTTATATTTTAGATCGAAATAAATGATTTTTTAGATTTTTATTTATTTTCTTGCCCACTTAATTGCGAGGAATAGTATTAATAAATTCAATTAATTAAGCTTTTATGTGTTTGTGCCTTTTTCGTGCTTTTAAACCATCATACTAGTCTTTCCTTTTTTGCGCAAATTATATATTTAATTTGCGATTTTGTTAATTTGCGATTTTGTTAATCTGCTAGCTATTTATTAATCGATTAGATTTTAATGTTTTAAATTAATTTGCATCAAATCTAACAGAAGATGACTTTTTCATGTTTTTATTTGTCATTTATTCCTCATGCTTTTTTTAAATTCGATACACATCACTTACCTTACCATATTAATTTTCGCAAATACATATTTAGTACTACCTTTACATAAAACGAAACGGTAAATAAGAAAAAAAAAATGGTATTTAATACTACTCTAAATTTTTAAAAACCGTTTCAATATTTTTTATTCACTGTTCTTTTAAATTACAATTTCACCTCAACTTTTACCAAAAATATTTTAAATTAATTTGCTTCAAATCTTTTTTTTTTCTTTTATCTTAAGAAATCCAATAAAAAGTAAAATCATAATAAATTGTTTTGAGATACAATTCAGCTAAAGAAAACTTAAAGAAAAATATTCATAAGAAAGTAACAGAAATCGTCATTCTAATTAAGCATGTTTCCTAGTACAATATAATGGGATGGATAACCTTTCAAAATAATTATCTTTTTTTAAATGTTGGATTGTATAGTTGCATCAACTGTAAAGAGCACAAGAAAAAAATTTTTATTAGTTTTTCTCAAATTTGTATTTGTCTCTTTCCTTGAGGCTATTTCCATCATGAAATTTTTTCCGTACATTCATGATTTTGAAATGCGAATTAGAAAACTTCATGGTTACTGTCCATTTTCTCCCAATAATGTCTTTATGAATCAGATTTTCTTTAGTTAACAATCCATTTGACCTTGCAAAGTTCATTAGCACATTCAAATAATGTCTTTTCATGTTGTAAAGTATTATTGTGAGGTAAAGTAAGCTATGTTAGTCTAAGAGAGTCCTGCTTCGTCTTTGCCTGTGGGTACCACATTCATAATTGGACTCCCTCTATTTTTTAGAAGTTGTAACGTGAGGTGTCTCTTGCACTATTGCATTTGCTTTCAAGAATTCAATTAATTTTGATTTCCGCATTATTCGAATGCGGTCGCCACTTTAATTGAGGTCAAACAATCATGAAATTCCTTGGGGATCTTTAAAGTATTTCAAGAGATCAGTGAAGGAAGTTCGCCATTTGAATGTATCGTTGAAACCCTAGAAGTTGAAGAACTTGAACGAGCAATAGAATTGAAAATCTAATTTGCATTAAATCTAACCGAAAAGGTTTTTTCATGTTTTTGTTTGTCGTCATGGTTTTTTCTTTAAAATTCGCTATATATATATCACTTACTTTACCGTATTAATTTCTGCACATATTTAGTACTACCCTTGCATAAAATAGGGCGGTAAATAAAAAATAATTGATATTTAATATACTACTCTAAATTCTTAAATACCGCTTCCTTTTTTCTTATTTACAGTCTTCTTGAATTATTATTTCACCCCCTATTTTTTACAAAAATAATCTGTTAATAAAAGTATTTTAATAAAAATTGTGACGATAAATAAAAAAGATGAGCAATATTTGGTAAAAATTAGGGTGATAAATGAAAAAAGTGTAATATTTGTGCTACTCTTTACAGATATATATTCTTGTATTCTTTTTTTATTTAATTTTTTGGATAGATTTACAAATATGTTTAATTGATATACAGGTATATATATTAAATAAATAAACCAATTAATTAGATTCTGAAGTGAAAAAAGATTAATTCTAACAAAATGAAATGGTATATGAAATGAAGGTATTTCAAGGATTGCCCTAATCCAAGTTCAAGTCAGCGAGTTGAGTTGGGCAGGGTATTGGGGATGTGGCCCAAGCAGGTCAAAGTCTTGGTTCAAGAACAAAAGACGCCATGAAAGGGTACATATCTCCGTCCATAACTTAAGTCGTATTTACTTACAATTTCAATATTATAAACAAATTCGTCTTATAATTTAAATCATATTTATTTATTATTTTGATATTATAAACAAAATCAATTACAAAAATATCGATAATATTTATTTATCATTTTAATGATATTATAAATAAAATCGTATCATAATTTAAGTCATATTTATTTATTATTTTGATATTATAAACAAAATTCGATTAAGAAAATTTTGATAATATTTATTTATCGTTTTGATATTATAAACAAGTCAGTTTCATAATCTAAATCATATTTATTTATCGTTTCGATATTATAAATAAAAACCTGAATAGAGAAATATTGATAATATTTATTTATCATTTTGGTATATTATAAAAAAAAAAGTTTGTCTCGTAATTTAAGTCATATTTATTTATTATTTTGATATTATACATAAAGTTAAGTTAGATTACAAATATTTCAATATTAAAAATTAACTGTGTGAATTTTATGCATGTAAAGTTGCACAAGGAGAAGATGGTGACTTGTGTCCTCTCCTAATTTAATTCATATTTATTTATCGTTTTGATATTATAAACGGAGAAATTAGATTACGAATATTTCGATATCAAAAATTAACTGTGTGGGTTGTGTGCATGTGAAGTGGCAAAAGGAGAAGATGTTGAATCGACTGCTGAGGGCTGAGAACAGGATGCTAAGAGCAGAGAATGCAGTGTTGCAAGCAATAATGGGGAGGCCCATATGCAATCTGTGTGGGGGAGATGGTGTTCCATAGGGATTCAAGTCATCGCCACTTGATCATCGCCAATATCATCCTCCGGGAAGAAATACATTTTTTTTCTATTAATTTGTTGCTTGTAATTTTGATTTATTTCTCTTTAATTACTTTGGATTTTAATTAAATTAGCGGTTGGGAGACATTAATTTCTTATTCATACTATATGATAATTAAAATTAGAGATATTTTTAAATTATTATTTTTTGTTCAATTATAATGGTATTGTTTGAGGATTATAATTATGTGGAAAAAAATAAAATGTCATATATGGTATTTTATTTTTAATGTCTGAATTAATAAGATTATACATTATTTTTATTTAATTTATACTTAAAATATTTTATATAAATGGTACTTTATTCAAAGTCAAAAGTTATATATTATTTAAATAAAATTATTTTTATGAGACAAAATTTTGTTTTTATCCTAAACAAATACACTAGTAGTTTTTATATTTTTTAAATATAATATATAGCTATAGTTATATATATATATATATAAAAAAGTCGTCCATGATATATATATATATATATATTAGGTGAGTTGTAGTTTTACAAAAATAATAAGAATGTATTTTTTTAATATAACTATTTTATAAAATAAAAGTCGTCCATGATTTGCACATGTTTTGCACTATTGTACGAGGTTGGCACACTCTCCAAAAAAATATTAATAATAGATTATAAAATCAACAAATCTTATATGGTTAAAAATAATTCAACCTTTAATTGCAAATAATCAATTCCTGTAGGAATTAGATGGAATAATTAACTTTAACTAATATTACTGCATATATATATATATATTAATTCTTTATTAATGTATAAAATATTTCTGTGTATATTGTAATACAAGCGAATCATGAATTTGCTGCCCGCACTGAGGGAGGCATATGGTGATGGAGGAGCCTCAGAGACCAAAGAGTGAATTTTCATTTCTGTAGTCCTTTTGAACAATTAAATTTTCAGTATTCTCTTTCTGAACAATTAAATCCATAATTGATATTATGGATATTTACTATTTCTACTATTTAGCTTTCGCATTTGGCTTGTTATAAGCCCTTAAACTTCATTATCATATTTTATGATTTTTTCATGAAATATTATAAATTTATGCCTCATTTATCAATTTCTTAAAATTTACAATATAATTACGGTTATTATATTTCACCTCTGTTTATTAAAAATGAGATAAAATCATGCAAATTATTATTTTATTTTAAAATAATATTCATATTTATTATATTCCTTCAAAATGGGGATAAAATTTATTATTTTTATCTTAAAATAATGTTCATTTTTATGTTTTGAATAGTGACTATTCATCTTAGTAAGATTCGTTCATGTTTATCCCACCATAACAATAATCATATTTTTAAATTATTTTTTATCTCACAGAAATAGTTTAGTTTTTATATTTTTACTCTTGATTATATGGTATATTTTACAAAATAAGATATTATATTTCGTTGAAGTAGAACTATTATTATTGGGCAGAGGGAGTAATTTAGTTTTGGCTTCAACAGGAAAAAAAAATTAGAAAAAAAGTAGGAATATCTAATTGCTCAGGCTGTATATTGTTTTTACATACTTAGCTAATTAGATAGATATTTTTAAAAAAGAAAGAGGCAAGTACGGTTGTCCAAAAATACAATTAACATATCTGATATTTAGTTTGTCAGGTAAGAAATTATATATATATATATATTATATGTGTGTGTTACGATTTTTTTTAATCAAAAACTAATTGTATTTTAGTGCTGTTTTTTTCATTTTTCCTCTTTATCTTTTCAATTATTTTTCAACTATACCATTTTAGTTACGCTTAGTTATGATTATTGATGACAATATTGTTACTAAACTGACGTGGGTGATGCATTTTTCCTCTTGTTCGTTGGTTGCAAACGTGCGTTTTTTACTGCACTATTTACGCACACCTTCCCCACTTTTTTTTTTTTTTTTCCAACTAATACTCCATTTCTCTAGTTCTTTTTTCAAATTTTTTTGTTCTCCTTTATTTTTTTTTCAATTTTTTTGGTTGTTACCTTAATTTAATTTATTTTATTTTAAAATAAAAAAAATTTTAATTTTTTTATAAATTAGAAAATTTTTAATAAAATTTTAAAATTAATTTAATTAATTTAAAATATAAAATTATATCAAAATTTTTAAAAAAATGTGATTACATCATTCACATACTCATGTAAAACATATATTTATATCAATTAGAATAAAAATTTGTATCATGTATACAGAGATTTCATGAAATTATTTTTATATCAACTAAAGATGTGATTATATGGTTTAAAATAATAGTTTTATTTAAATAAAATATATTTAAAGTAAAATATTTTATTATATTTTTATATATAATTTTATATTTTAGTTATAAATAATACAAAAATTATTTATAATTATATTAGTTTAAAATTTGAAGGTAAAATTATAGGTAGTGATAGTAAAAATATAAAATTAGTTTTAAATAGAACTAGTATTACGGGAGGAATGAGGTATAATATAACTCCAAAGGATCTTTTGTGAGAATTTTTTTGCATTAGCATTTCCTATTAAAATATAGAGTTATCATTGATCGATATTCATGTTTATCATAATAAATCCACGTTAAAAAAAAAAATAGGTTTGCTATTACCAACATAAGACTTACGTAAAAAAGAGTTGGGATAATTTGGAGTACAACTTGTTAATAAAATTATGGTTACTTAACAATATGTAATAAATTAATTAGGTCAATTAATTTAAATGATATGATAAACGAATGAGAATATTCTTTCGTGAGGTTTTAGTTTATCTACTTTTATTTAGTTTCGAATCAATTTATTTTATATACTCGAACTCACATCTCTGCTGCTTACCACCCCTATACAAAAGTAATAAACAAAAACAAAACCGCCCATATATGCAAAAAAAATGGGGGTTGCTATTGCTTTCGACAATTGCTGCTTGATTTCTTCATCTTATTCTTAGAGCTACAACTTCCTTTGCATCCAAACTGATTAGGCCTCTGTAGTGACGCGCTCCTCGCCTTGCTAAAAGGTCCGCTGGTTTGTTTCCAGCCGTGTAGATATGCTTCATTCCCTAGGAACTTTGGGTTATGAATTCACAAATTTCCACCAATTTCTTTGTATCCTTTCCAATAAAAATCATTTCCTTTATTGATCATGGTTGCTATGCATGCAAGAGTTGTCAGTGAGGAGCACCACCGCTTCCAATGTGGCCCGAATTTCTGCTTGCAACAGTTGTTGGAATATGATTCAACTTCAAATAATAGGTCCACGTTTGTTAGTGGTAGACTTAGTCATAGAAGACTACGTCTTTATGGAATCAGTTTAGCATGATTTGTTGCTAGTTTTTAGGCATTATCCTATGCACTTTGTTTCAGTTTTTTCCACGTTGTAGTTCTATCAAGGGCTTATTTATAAGCTTGTTTTCCTAATTATGAAATAAGGATGAGCAGAAAGCAGTAAATTGCTAGTTCTCAGAATTCATTTATTGTCGTGAGTCATAGAGTTTCTTTTAAATCCAACATTGTGGTATCAAAGCCAGTTTCGATTAACAACTGGGCGTATTCATGGCATCCAACGGCAACTTGGTGAATGTGGCGCAGCCATCAGTTCCGGTATTTACTGGGGTGAGTTATGAGTTTTGGAGCATAAAAATGAAAACTCTATTTCGGTCTCAGGATCTTTGGGATCTTGTTGAACATGGGTATTCAGATTCAAAGGATGAAGTGAGGCTGAGGGAGAGCAAGAAGAAGGATTCCAAAGCCCTATTCTTTATCCAGCAAGCTGTTCACGAATCAATTTTCTCGCAAATTGCAGCAGCAAATACTGCAAGGGAGGCTTGGAAAACCCTGCAGACAGCGTTTCAAGGTTCATCAAAAGTAATCACGGTAAAATTGCAGTCACTTAGACGTGATTTTGAAACGTTACAAATGAAGACTGGAGAAACTGTGCAAGAATTCATGGCAAGAACTGCTTTGATTGTTAATCAGATGAGATCGTACGGAGAAGAAATCAGTGATCAAACTATTGTGGCTAAGATGTTAAGAAGCCTAACTCCTAAGTTTGATCATGTTGTTGCAGCTATCGAAGAATCTAAGGATTTAAGTGTGTATTCTTTTGATGAATTAATGGGTTCCTTGCAATCACATGAAGCAAGGATGAGCAGACAAGACGAGAAATCTGAGGAGAAAGCTTTTCATGTAAAAGGGGAAGCATCAAATCATGAGAACACTCATGGTAGAGGACGTGGAAGAAGCAGTTACAATGGAAAGGGAGGAGCTAGCCGAGGACGTGGTCGTGGCAGTAGTACTATACAGTGTTACTACTGCAACAAAACTGGACACGTGAAGGCCAATTGCTGGCAGAAAGAAAGAGATGAACAAGCTAGTTATGTTGAAGAAGAAGAAGAGCAGGAAGTCAAATTGTTTATGGCTTATCAAGAGGAACAAGGGGTGGTTACTGCCAACAATATCTGGTTTCTTGACAGTGGGTGTTCCAACCATATGACAGGGATAAAATCGCTGTTCAAAGAGCTTGATGAATCATACAGAGTGAAAGTCAGACTTGGAGATAGCCAGCAAATGCAAGTCGAAGGCAAAGGTGTAGTGGCCATCAGTGACGAGAATGGTAATAACAAACTCCTTCACAATGTTTATTTCATTCCTTGCCTAACACAAAACTTGCTAAGTGTAGGGCAGTTAATGGCCAATGGTTACTCCATTTTATTTGATAATGCCTTGTGTGTGATCCGGGATAAAACAACTAATCAAGTTGTAGTTGAAGTACAAATGGCCTCAAATAAATTATTTCCTTTGTCGATTGCCAAAGTGGAAAAACATGCTCTTGTGGTAAAAGAAAGTGAGGAGTCTAAATTGTGGCATCTTCGATACGGACATCTATATGTTAACGGCCTGAAATTGTTAAGTCAGAAAAGCTTGGTTTATGGTTTGCCAAAAATTGAAACTTTAGGAGTGTGTGAAATTTGTATGTATGGAAAGCAGTGTAAGAGGCCATTTCCCACAGGAGAATCAAAAAGAGCATCTACTGTTCTTGAGGTAATACATGCTGACTTATGTGGTCCTATGCAGACTAACTCCTTTGGTGGAAGCAAATATTTCTTGCTTTTTACAGATGATTATAGCCGTATGAGTTGGGTGTATTTTTTGCAATACAAGTCTGAAACATTTGAAGCCTTCAGGAAGTTTAAAAGCTTGGTTGAAAAGCAATCTGGAAGCTACATTAGAACACTTCGAACTGATAGGGGTGGAGAGTTTCTGTCTGGGGAATTCAATCACTTCTGTGAAGAGCAAGGAATACACAGACAGCTGACTGCTCCATATACACCGGAACAAAACGGTGTAGCCGAGAGAAAGAACAGGACTGTAGTAGAGATGACTAGAAGCTTGTTGAAGTCAAAAGGGTTGCCTAATGATTTTTGGGCAGAAGGAGTGGCAACGGCTGTGTATTTGTTGAATCTGTCACCTACTAAGGCAGTCAAAAATCAAACCCCTTTTGAAGCTTGGAGTGGACAGAAACCCGGGGAAAAATCAGGTATTGAAGAAGCTGGTTCGTTGCTGGATCAAACTCAAGACGTGCCTCAAGATACTACACCAATGTCTTCGTCAGCAAGCTCATCATCTCTCAGCTCATCAGAATCTGAGCACGCATCACAGCGGTTTAGGTCACTTGCCGAAATTTATGAAACTTCCCAAGCCTTTTTTGTTGAAGATCCTACCACCTATGCAGAAGCTGTTGAGAAAAAGGAGTGGCGTACAGCAATGGATGAGGAGCTGATAGCAATTCAAAAAAATGAGACGTGGGAGTTGGTGGAACTTCCAACTCATAAGAGAGCCATTGGAGTTAAGTGGGTCTTTAGAACAAAGTACCTTGCTGATGGAAGTATACAGAAGCATAAGGCTCGTTTGGTAGTGAAAGGATACTCACAGCAACATGGTGTCGATTATGAGGACACGTTTTCACCAGTAGTTCGTTTTGAAACCGTAAGGACCATCATTGGTTTAGCTGCTCAAATGAACTGGAAAGTCTTCCAGTTTGATGTGAAATCTGCCTTTCTCAATGGTGACTTGCAAGAAGAAGTGTACGTGGATCAGCCTGAAGGGTTTATTATCAAAGGAGAAGAAGGAAAAGTATACAAACTGAGGAAAGCACTCTATGGGCTAAAACAAGCTCCAAGAGCTTGGTATAGCAAGATAGACTCATATTTTACTGCAAATGGCTTTGAAAGGAGTAGGTATGAACCAAATCTTTACGTGAAGAAATCAGGTTCTGATGATATTCTGATTATTTGTCTTTACGTTGATGATATGATTTATGCTGGATCCTCAGTTTCACTTGTTAATGAGTTCAAGGAATGCATGAAACAAAAATTTGACATGACAGATTTAGGGGAACTACACTACTTTCTTGGACTTGAAGTAATGCAGGTTTCAGATGGAATTTTTTTATCACAGATGAAGTATGCCAATGATCTGTTGAAGAAGTTTAACATGACTGCATGTAAAACTTCACCTACACCTATGAATTCCGGTGAGAAGCTACAAGCAGAAGATGTTACTGAATTGGCAAATGAGAAAAGTTTCAGAAGCCTTGTTGGAGGGTTAATCTACTTAACTCATACAAGGCCCGACATCAGTTACTCAGTCGGAGTGATCTCTAGGTTTATGCATCAACCATCTAAACATCATTTTGGAGCTGCTAAAAGGGTGTTAAGATATATATCAGGAACTTCTACCTTTGGATTATGGTATGGACAGGTTTGTAATCCTAAACTCATAGGCTATTCTGACAGTGATTGGGCAGGATGTTTGGAGGATAGAAAGAGTACCTCAGGGTATCTATTCAAGTATGGTTCTGCAGCCATATGCTGGAGTTCAAGGAAGCAACCTACAGTGGCTCTATCCACTTCAGAGGCTGAATATATTGCAGCCAGTGCAGCTGCATCTCAGGCCATTTGGTTAAGAAGAGTGTTGGCTAATGTTGGACAAGGACAGACAGAAGCTACAAAGATCTTTTGTGATAATCAGTCTACAATTGCTATGTCTAAAAATCCTACATATCATGGGAGAACAAAGCATATAGATATGCGAGTTCATTTCATTAGAGATCTTGTTGCTGAGAATTCTATCACACTGGAATATTGTAGCACTGATGAGCAGCTTGCAGACATACTTACGAAAGCTCTGCCGCAACAGAAGCACATCCATCTGAGGCTTCAATTCGGAGTCTGTAGTTTTGAATCAAGGGGGAGTGTTGGAATATGATTCAACTTCAAATAATAGGTCCACGTTTGTTAGTGGTAGACTTAGTCATAGAAGACTACGTCTTTATGGAATCAGTTTAGCATGATTTGTTGCTAGTTTTTAGGCATTATCCTATGCACTTTGTTTCAGTTTTTTCCACGTTGTAGTTCTATCAAGGGCTTATTTATAAGCTTGTTTTCCTAATTATGAAATAAGGATGAGCAGAAAGCAGTAAATTGCTAGTTCTCAGAATTCATTTATTGTCGTGAGTCATAGAGTTTCTTTTAAATCCAACAACAGTGTGGAGTTCGGCAGAAAGTTAGCTTCCCCATATACAAATTCCCCCTGTGCTTCTTCTCACAATGAAACCATATCCTCCAATTCCTAAAGCATTGCACCATCCATCCACATTAATTACAAAAGCCCGGGAGCATAAATCCTTCCATTTGATCTTCCTTACCAGCTTGATGGAGCGTGAATTTCTGGGCTTGGTAGTCGCTAACAATAGAGTCTCCTTCCGAAGATTGTTTAGCAAGTCCTCCAAGTTTGTTTGCTTTCCTTCATAAAAAGGCTGAGTTCTTCACCTTCCATAGCAGCCATAGCAGCATCAGAGGAGGGAGTCTCCACGGGTTTGAGGTTGATTTTGACAGAGGGGCTGCATCCCGTCTCCCTCGTCAAACCCAACCCTGAAGTGGCCATAAGAGTATCCCAGAAAATCTTTACTTGCTGGTAGTTAAAGAAGCAATGCAGTATCGATTCGGAGCTTTGGTGGCAAAAACAGCATCTAGACGGGAGGACACAGGGGTTTCCAAATCTGCATAAGATTTCTGGCGAGGCTATGAAAATCTTTACTTGCTGGCAGCAAATTCCCATAATTCTGCCAATGCTTCCTGAAGTGTGAGCTAGGTACAACGTTGTTATTCTTAAACCATGGCTTACCTACACAGCATAAAGGATCATCTATACTATAAATGAGCATTTGAAATGTTGGCCAAATCAACCAAGCAAACCAGTTATGTAGTTCAATCCATCAAGAACAACACCTACCGCCACACAAATTCAAAACAAAAATATCCTAGCATCAGATTCCCATACATTTGGTAAAAACACGTTTGACCCACAAGTGAATACAATATCTAAACAATCTGAAAAGCTTTTGAACCAACTTCTTCTACTGCATTGTAAAAAAAAATCTGGTCTTTTCATAAACTATTACATTTCCCAGCTACAAAGGCTTGCAAAACAGAAAATCAAGTGTATGATGCAAAGTTATTATTTTTCTTTACTTGGTTGGAAAATAGGAAAACCTTAACCTAAGCCCACAATAAAACAAGCATCATAATAAGGTTTTTCAAACACAGAGCAAAAGCCAAGAAGGTACTGGGATCGAATTAGGTGGGTTTAGGGTTTAGAAATAATCATCATAACGCGACTAGGGATTATTGAAGCAGTATTTTCCATCCTCTCAGCCAAAACAAAAAGAACAAAAAAAGAAACAACGTCGAAGAAAAACAAGAAATATTGAGTGGGAAGCTCACAAATATAAATAAAGAACTAACCTTTCTGCCGCCGCTGCAAAGTAAATCTCCGGGAGGCTGAGGAGCTATAGCGTTCTGGTGATATGATAGAAGAAAAAGATAAAAAGGGACAAAACCTTAACTTTCAGTGCACCGATTCAAAATGTAGCGGGCCGCTCTTCACCAATCCAAAATGGGTTCAACCGGGCTCATATATTAGGTGTAGTATGAAAATAAATAAATAAACCTAATAATCCGGTAAAAAAAAAAAAACCTTAATAACTAGAACTCAAAATTATTGTCTTAATCGAGTACACTACCCTCTTGTTATACTCCCTTATATTTTTGTGCAATATATTTTAAAGATATTAGTGACATTTTCTATGGTATTTACATCCCAAAAATATGATATAACTACGATCTATAAAATTATAAATATCTCAATTAGAGAATTAACAATTAAAAACCTAAAATGTTAGAATGATGACACATACAATTTATCATCAATTGAAATTTGGTTATTCACCGTGCACTGAGATTCCTTAATATTCATGGCTGAATTTTTAAAGCGTCCAACTCATAATTAACGAATTTATAGATTCAATTCGTCATACGTAACGAATAAGTCTATTAAAATTTGTATTGTATGAATAAAATCTCATCGTCTATATATAACGAATTGATGTAGACTCCTTAATTACAGCAAATCTATACCTTATATCTAAGCATCAAAATGGCTGCTTCCCTACGATGAAATGAGCTACAACGCCCTCTTGCCCTACTTCCACACTAGAGTTTGAAGGTTGCTAATTTGGTGGATTAACGCAAAAGATGTCTCTTCCTTTATTAAGATTATTTTTCGCACAAAAAGTAATTATTCATTGGATAAGCTTTATCCATTTATCAAAATATAAAAAAATACACAATGATCAATTTTGTACAAACATACTTTGAATGGAGAATAGACGGTTAAAACATCATATCATCAAATTTTAAATTTGTCAAGCATGTCCCAAGAATTCATACATCAACAACTAATGATCATGCATGCCCATCATTGGAACTTCAATTCATATTTTCCTGTATCAGATATTTTACAGAATAAATATACAACCACCCTAGTAAGCCCACTATGTCTGCCATGCAGAAAAATAATCTGCTCCAATTATCAGTTATTGTCATTTGGAATGAAACATTCAAAAACCCAAGCCCAAGCTCAAGCCCAAAATCCAAAACCCTACCCCAATACCTTGACAGCCCTGCCATCTCCTCCCACCCTCTCTCACTCATATGTGACTCCGGCCACCACCTCCATATTTTTAGTAATAAGAATACGGGCACCAGGAAAATTATATTAATCAGTCATTCATGAAGAACAATGATTAACAATTGTTGTAGGGTTGGGACCTAAATAATTCTGTATTATTACCACACTGATTAACATTTAATCTGTTCAAATTTACTAATCATTTTAACATTTGTTTAGAATATTTTTTTAATTATTGTTAAGTATATATTTTAATATAATTTAACCTCATATTTTCAATATAAATTTTAACTACTCCAAATAACGTTTTCAATATATTGTATAACGTTTTTTTTATACAATATGACTCGAACTCAAAATCTATTTTTTTAAGCGGAGAGCGCGTACCACTGAGTTACAACTCTCTTGTCATATAGTATAACTTTTTTGAGAATTAATAAAAAAATAATTAATTTGAAAAAATATTATAAACCATATGGAGAAACTAAATAATAATAATAATAATAATTAATACTAATTCAATTCAATTCAAATTTACATTAAAATTTTGATTTTGTAGTGGGTTCATAATTAATTTTTTAATATTCAAAAATCATTAAAAAGATTATCTACATAATTGAAATTCTCAAAGTGAGTGATAGTATACTTCTAGAATCAAAGATTTCTTCAAGAAATTCTGAATTTTATTTATATCCAATGCAATATTTAAATAAATTGGTTACAAAAATTAATTCTCCCAAGCCAAAAAAAGAAAACTTTTAAAATAATGGTCAAAGGAAAAAAGAATAATACGACCGGAACCGTTGCCGTATGACGGTATTAAATGAATTTAAGAAGAAAATCTCAAGACTTTACTAACATTCTATAATTGCATTTTTCACTTCTGGCGGTAGTGAAGCTTACCTGGTTTTCTCCAGTTTTATTGCCTATAAATACTGCACATTTACCCTATGTAAATTCACCAAACCAGTTACAAAAACAAAAACTCTTTTTTTTTTTTAATTTATCGCAGCAGGTAATTTTTCTACTATTCAATAGCATTTTAGAAGTACGTTTTGAATGATTCTTTGATTTTTTTTAAAAAAAAATAGATTTGTTGAATGAATAATTCAAAGAATAGGGTTTTTTTTCTATAAATTTATGCCGCTCAAAATGTATCTATTGTACCGTTTTAAATTGAGAAACGTTAATATTATTTTGAGATAAAAAATATAATTTCAATCATATATTCGATTACAAATTGATCTATACAAAAGTTTATATATATATATATATTTGTTGAATGACGGTTTTTTGTTGTATGAATTTATGCCGTTCAAAACCTATTTATTGTACTATTTTAAATCGATAACGGTTATTATTATTTTGAGACGAAAAAATATGATTTCAATAATAAATCCGAATAAAAATTGATTTATACAAAATTTATATATATTTGTTTAAATTTGGTGATTTATTAATATTTGTCATTCTTTTTTTTTTTACGGAAAATCAGAGAAGAAATGGACATGAACTTGGGAAATGGAGAGATTGACTATGAAGGTGGTTCTTCTATGGGGACACCCCAGACCCCGGATAGGCTCACTCTCTACCAGCTCATTCGTCTTGAAGCGTAAGTTTTATTGATGAACTTTCTATTATTATTTTTATTTTTTACTTATTAGTTTTGGTTAATTATTTGTTAATTTAAAAGTGTTTTTGGAATTTATTTATATTTTAGATCGAAATAAATGATTTTTTATTTATTTTATTGCCCACTTAATTGCGAGGAATAGTAGTAACAAATTCAATTAATTAAGCTTTTATGTTTTGTGCCTTTTTCGTGCTTTTAAACCATCATACAAGTATTTCTTTTTTGCTCAAATTATATATTTAATTTGCGATTTTGTTAATCTGCTAGCTATTTATTAATCGATTAGATTTTAATGTTTTAAATTAATTTGCATCAAATCTAACTGAAAATGACTTTATGTTTTTGTTTCTCATTTATTCCTCATGCTTTTTTTTTTTTTAAATTCGATATATTATATATATATATATCACTTACCTTACTAATTTTCCCATAATTTTTGCACAAACATATTTATTACTACCTTTACATAAAACCAGACGGTAAATAAGAAAAAAAATATTATATTTAGTACTACTCTAAATTTCTAAATACGCTTCAATTTTTCTTATTTACAGTTCTCTTGAATTACTATTTCATCCCAATTTTTATCAAAAATATTTTAAATTAATTTGCATCAAATCTTTTTTTATTTTTCTTTTATCTTAAGAAATCTAATAAAAGGTAAAATCATACTAAATTGTTTTGGGATACAATTCAGCTAAAGAAGACTTACAGAAAAATATTCATAAGCATTGGCATTGTATGGCAGCAGAAACCGTCATTCTCACTTAGCATGTTGCCTAGTACAATATAGCGGGGTGGATAAACTTTCAAAATAATTATCTTTCTTCAAATGTTGGATTATGTAGTTGCATTAACTATAAAGAACACTAGAGGAATTTTATTATTAGTTATTATTTCAAATTTGTATTTGTCTGCTTCCTTCAAACCATTTCCATCACGAAATTCTCTCAATCCATTTATGATTTTGAAATGCGAATGAGAAAACTTCAAGATTACTAGCCATTCTCTCCCAATAGTTTCTTTAAGAATTATATTGATTTTCTTTAGTTAACAATCCATTTGACCTTACAAATTCATTGGCACATTCAAATAATGTCTTTTCATGTTGTAAAACATTATTGTGAGGTAAAGTAAGGTTTGTTAGTTTGAGAGGGTCCTGTTTCGTCTTTGTCTGCGGGTACAACATTCATAATTGGACTCCCTCCATTTTTTAGAAGTTGTAATGTGAGGGTGTCCCTTGCACTATTGCATTTGCTTTCAAGAATTTAATTAATTTTGATTTCCGCATGATTCGAATGTGGTCGCCACTTTAATTGAGGTCAAACAACTATGAAATTCCTTGAAGATCTTTAAGGTATTTGAAGATATTAGTGAAGGAAGTTTACCATGTGAGGGTATCGTTGAAACCCTAGAAGTTGAAGAATTTGAACGAAGTCTAATTTGCATCAAATCTAACGGAAGAGGCATTTTCATATTTTTGTTTGTCATTTATTCGTCATGGATTTTTTTTTAAAAAAATTGCTATATATACCACTTACTTTACCGTATTAATTTCTGCACATATTTAGTACTACCCTTACATAAAATAGGACGGTAAATTAAAAATAGACGATATTTAATACCACCCTTGATTCTTAAATATGCTTTCGTTTTTTTCTTAATTTATTGTCTCCTTAAATTATCATTTCACTCCTTTTTTTTTTTTTTTTACAAAAAGTCCATTAATAAAGGTTTTTAGTACAAATTAGGGCGATAAATAAAAAAAAGTGCAACATTTGTGCTACCCTTTGCAGATAAATATTTTTTTGTTCTCTTTTGTATTTAATTTTTTGGATAGATTTATAAATATATTTAATTGATATACAGGTATATATGTTAAATAAATAAATCAATTAATTAGATCCTTAAATGAAAAAGATTAATTCTGACAAAATGAATTGGTATATGAAATGAAGGTATTTCAAGGATTGTCCTAATCCAAGTTCAAGCCACCGAGTTGAGTTGGGCAGGCTGTTGGAGATGTGCCCCAAGCAGGTCAAGTCTTGGTTCAAGAACAAAAGGCGCCATGAAAGGGTACATATCTTCGTCCCTGGTTCATAATTTAAGTAATATTTACTTACAATTTTGATATTATAAAGTCTAATAATTTAAATCATATTTATTTATCATTTTGATATTATAAACAAAACTGATTACAAAAATCTCAAAAATATTTATTTATCATTTTAGTATATTATATAAAAAAAATTATCTCGTAATTTAAGTCTTATTTATTTATTATTTTGATATTATACATAAAGTTAAGTCAAATTATAAATATTTTAATATTAAAAATTAACTGTGTGAATTATGTGCGTGTGAAAGTTCACAAGGAGAAGGTGTCGACTCGTGTCATCTCATAATTTAAGTTATATTTACTTATCGTTTCGATATTATACATAAAGTTAAGTGAAATTACGGATTGGATATTTTGATATTAAAATTTAATTGTGTAAATCGTGTGCGTGAAGTGGCAAAAGGAGAAGATGTTGACTCGGCTGCTGAGGGCTGAGAACAGGATGCTAAGAGCAGAGAATGCAGTGTTGCAAGCAATAATGGGGAGATGGAGCTTCGGTACTTGATCATCGCCAATATCATCCTACAATTTTTTCTCTTAATTTGTTGGTTTATAGTTTCGATTTATTGCTCTTTAACTATTGCGGATTTTAATTAAATTAGTTGTTGGAATACATTAATTTCTTGTTCATTCTATATGATAATTAAAATCAGAGATATTTCTAAATTATTCTTTTTGTTCAATGATAATGATATTTTTTGAAGATTAATTATGTGCAAAAAAAAAAAAAAAATCATATATGTTATTTTATTTTTATTGTCTATTTTATATATGAGTGGTACATATTCAAGTTAAAAGTTATATATTATTTAAATAAGATTATTTTTATGAGATATTTTTTTTATCCTAAACAAAGACACAAGTAGTTTTTATATTTTTAAATATAATATATACCTATTGTTATATATACTTTATATTTATAGTATAAAGTCATAAATGAGAAAATGATATATATATATATTTTAATTATGTGAGTGGTACCTCTTACGAAAATAATAAGAATGTATTTTTTTAATATAACTATTTTATGAAACGATACCTTTTTCAGCCGAAAGTCGTCCATTATTTGCACATGATTTGCACTATTGCACGAATTTAGCACATTCATCCAAAAAAAATTAAATAAAAAATATATATAATATTTTATAAAATGAATATAATAACATATTAATCAATATTTGATTGGATTAGTTATTGTTTTATTAATAATTGATTAGATCGTCAACAAATCTTATATGATTCATAATAGTTGAACTTCAAATTGCAAATCATCAATTTTTGTAAGAATTAGGATGCAATAATTAATTTTAATTGATATTACTGCATATAAATATATATATATATTAATTCTTTAGTAATTTGTGATATACTTCTTGTATATTGTAGTACGAGTGAACCATGAACTTGTTGGCCGCTCTGAGGGAGGCATATCCAGAATTGATTTTCTGGTCTAGATATTTATAGAAAATTATTATTTTTATCTTAAAATAATATTCATGTTTATTATATTCTTTTATTATTTAATTTTTTGGGTTGGAATAGTGACTACTCATCTTAGTATGATAGTAAGATTCATTCATGTTTATCACCATTATAATATTCATATTGTAAATTTATTTTTTATCAAATAAAAATAGTTTACTTTATATTTTTACTCTTGGTACATATTATTTTACTTTTAAAATATGAATTAATGTGATTTTACATGGTTCATAGATAGTTTGGAACTAAATATAGAGTTATAAATGAAAGAAATAAAATAATAATTGTTTTATCTAAATTATTTTTTACAAAATAAAATATTATATCTTATTTAAGTGAAATTATTATTATTGGGCATCGGGAGTAATTTAGTTTGGGTTCAATAGGGAAAAAAATTAGAAAAAGTATGAATATATAATTGCTCATGCTGCATAGATTTTTTTTTACATACTAAGCTAATTATGTAGATATTTTTAAAAAAGAAAGAGGCAAGTACGGTTGTCCAAAAAGACAATAAACTTGTTTCCTATTTTGCTTCACAAAAAAAAAAAATAAATAAATAAAATGTTTCCTATTTAGAATTAGATTTGATCTCTATAAATAGCATGCCTAGATCATAAAAGAGGGTTCCGCGGCTTCGGTTTGTCCGTAGAAGTTTATCGAGGAGGAATAGCTTCAATTTTGATTGAGAAGAAGAGCTCATCAAAATATGGGAGAAAGGAAAGTTGTGAACAAGTATTAGCCGCCGGACTTTGATCCTTCAAAGATTCCTCGGCGGAGGCAACTCAAGAACCGGCAGATGAAAGTCCGGATGATGGTTCCCATGAGTATTCGCTCTAACACTTGCGGGAATTACATTTATAAGGGTAAAAAGTTCAATTCCTTCCTTTAATTGGAGAGACATACTTGGGGGTTCCGTTTCTATTTCTCAAGTGTACCAAGTGTTCAGCTGAGATCACATATAAGACAGATCCAAGGAATTCAGATTATGTTGTTGAATCCGGTGCAACAAGGAATTTTGAACCCTGGCGTGCGGAGTATGAGGTAGTTGAAGAAATTGGGGATGCTATGAAAATGAAATCATTGAAGAATAGAGCTTTAGATTCAAAGCAAGAAATGGATATAATTGCTGCTTTGGATGAGATGAAGTCTTATCAGTTTTACAACGGTCTAAGGAGGAGGACAAGGAAATGAAGCTGAATGAAGAAGACGAAGCTCTTATCAAATCAATATTTTACCAGATCAAGTCAAGAGTTTGATGATAACGATGAGGATGAGGAATTAGCTTTGGCCATGCCTACCAATGGATCTAATTCTGTGTCAAAGAAAATGAAACTTGATCATCAACAACCACGAAATCCAACAGATGATCATGAGTTGACATAAGCCCAACCACTAGGTCAAGATAAAGTTGATGCTCCCAGGCCATCAAACGGAAGAAAATTCATCTTCAAATCATCAACTGTTACAGTTTCTGTTTCTGTGAAGAAGAAGCCTTCTTCAGCTTCAGATGGCAACATGAAAACAAAACAAGAACAAGGTAAGCAAGAGGCAGTATATGATGATAGATAGCAAAGAAGATGACTAGTCCATTTTGTAAACACGTTTATTAGCTCTAGGGTATACCAAGGACAGCTGATATTGGCTCAAAATCAATTCACATAATGTCAAGCTGAGCACTTCATTCGAAGACGGATATAAGGGATGCTGGATGCTCTTGTTTTGCAGCATTATCACACACTTTATACTGATTCTCTATGTTAAACTGATAACTTATATTGACTCTCAATGAGTAAATTAAACTGAAAATCATGACTTACCTACACAGCATAAAGGATCATCTATACTATAAATGAGCATTTGAAAATGTTTGCCAAGATCAATCAAGCAAAACAGTAATATAGTTCAATCCATCAAGAACAACACCTACCGCAACACAAATTCAAAACAAAAATATCCTAGCATCAGATTCCCATGCATTTTAAAAACACGTGTGACCCACAAGTGAATACAATATCTAAACAATCTCAAAAGCTTTTGGCCCAACTTCTTCTACTACATTGTCAAAAAAAAAGTCTGGTCTTTTCATAAACTATTACATTTCCCAGATACAAAGGCTTGCAAAACAGAAAATCAAGTGTAAGATGTAACGTTTTTATTTTTCTTTACTTGGTTGGAAAATAGAAAAACCTTAACCTAAGCCCACAATAAAACAAGCATCATAATAAGGTTTTTGAAACACGGAGCAAAACCCAAAAAGGGACTGGGATCGAATTAGGTGGGTTTAGGGTTTAGAAATAATCATCATAACGCGACTAGGGATTATTGAGGCAGTATTTTCCATCCTCTCAGCCAAAAAAAAAAAAAAAGGAACAAAAAAAGAAACAACGTCGAAGAAAAACAAGAATTATTGAGTGGGAAGCTCACAAATATAAATAAAGAACTAACCTTTCTGCCGCCGCTGCAAAGTAAATCTCCGGGAGGCTGAGGAGCTATGGCGTTCTGGTGATATGATAGAAGAAAAAGATAAAAAGGAACAAAACCTTAAGTTTCAGTGGACGGGCCGCTCCTTCACCGATCCAAAATGTAGCGCGCCGCTATTCACCAATCCAAAATGGGTTCAATCGGGCTCAGATATTAGGTGTAGTATGAAAATAAATAAATAAACCTAGTACTATTTGTAGTCTTAGTTTTGAAACAATCTTTTTAAATTGTCATTTTATTAATTTTTAAATAATTTATCAAAATTCAACAAAATAAATATATATTTTTTATCCTAACAAAATGAATAGTATCTTAATTATTTTAAATATATTTAATCCTATAATAACTAATTATAAGAATAATTATCACACATACAATATTTTTTTAGAAAAATAAAAAAATAAAAAATGAGAAAATAAGGGAGTAAAATATTTTTTTTTTTGGTAAAAAATTCCTGAAAAACTACTAATGTGAGGGTAGTGTGTTGGTGGTGGAATTTGAAAAATGAGAAGAAGAAATAAGAAAGAATGTTGAGTTTTTTTTGTTTTTAGAGGGACATTTTGGATAGTAAACTTTGAAAATATGGATACAAATAGTAAAAAATGAATTACAAATAGTAGTCAAGTTGTTTTGGTACAAAAGAATGAGCGGTAGACTAAATAATTCGAATTCAAAATTATTATTTTAATATATTCAAATTCAAAATTATTATTTTAATCGAATCTCAAAATCTAATACATAACGAATTGATGTAGACCCTTGCTTATAACAAATGTATGCCTTATATCTAGGCATCAAAATGGCTGCTTCCCTATAATGAAAAGAGCTACAGCGCCCTCTTGCCCCACACCCACACTAGAGTTTGAAGGATGCTGATTTGGAGGATTAACACAAAAATATTGCTTCCTATGTTAAGATTATTTTTCGCAAAAAATGTAGTCATTATTTATCGAGATATAAGAAAGTACATAAATAATCAAATTCAAATTCTGTATAAACATATTTTAAATGAAGAATCTATTAAAACATCATATCATCAAATTTTAAATTTGTCAAGCATGTCCCAAGAAATCATGCATCCAAGAATTCATACATCAACAACTAATGATCATGCATGCCCTAATAAAGATAAAGATATTTTAAGAAAGAGTATGACCATTAGAACTTTCTCCAAGAATTCATATTTTCTTGTGCCAAATATTTTACAGAATAAATATACAACGACTCTGGTAAGCCCAATATGTCTGCCATGCAGAAAATAATATGTTCCAATTATCAGTTATTATCATGTGGAATGAAACATTCAAAAACCTAAAACCCAAGCCCAAGCTCAAGCTCAAGCCCAAAATCCAAAACCCTACCCAATTCCTTGACAGCCTGCCATCTCCTCCCACCCTCCCTCGCTCATATGTGACTCCGGCCAGCAAGAATACGGGCACGAGGAAAATTATATTAATCAGTCATTCATGAAGAACAATGATTAATAATTGTTGTAGGGTTGGGACCTAAATAATTCTGTATTATTACCACACTGATTGATGTTAAATAACATTTGTTCAAATTTACCTATCATTTTAACATTTGTTTAGAAGATTTTTTTAATTATTATTAAGTATATATTTTAATATAGTTTAACCTCGTATTTTCAATATGTGTATCCATTGCATTATGACGGATATATAATATAATTTTGTTATACAATATGATTCGAATTCAAAACTTATTATTTTAAACGGAGAGTACTTTTCACTGAGTTACAACCCTCTTATCATATAATATAACTTTTCTAGAATTAATAACTAAAAACAATTAATTTTGAAAAAAATATTATAAACCATATGGAGAAACTAAATAATACTAATATTTAATACTAATTCAATTCAAATGTACATTAAAATTTTGATTTTGTAGTGGGTTCATAATTAATTTTTTAATATTCAAAAATCATTAAAAAGATTATCTACATAATTGAAATTCACAAAGTGAGTGACAGTATACTTCTAGAATCAAATTTTATTCAATAAATTCTGAATTTTATATATATCCAATGTAATATTTAAATAAATTGATTACAATAAATTAATTCTCCCAAGCCAAAAAAAGAAAACTTTTAAAATAATGGTCAAAAGAAAAAAGGAATAATATGACCGGAGTCATTGCTGTATGACCGTATTAAATGAATTTAAGAAGGAAATCTCAAAACTTTACTAACATTCTGTAATTGCATTTTTCACTTCAGGCGGTAGTGAAGCTCACTTGGTTTTCTCTTCAGTTTTACTGCCTATAAATACTGCACATTTACCCTTGTAAATTCACCAAGCCAGTTACAAAAACAAAAAGCTGTTTTTTTTTTTTTTAATCTACCCCACCAGGTAATTTGTCTACTATTCAATAGCATTTTAGAACTACGTTTTGAATGATTCTTTGATTTCAATATATATATATATATATAGATTTGTTGAATGAATAATTCAACAAATAGGATTTTTTGTTCTATAAATTTATGCTACTCAAAATGTATATATTTTACCGTTTTAAATTAAGAAACATTATTATTATTTTGAAATAGAAAAGTACGATTTCAATCATATATTCGATTACAAATTAACTGATACAAAAATTTATATATATTTGTTGAATGAATAATTCAAAGAACATGATTTTTTGTTTATCAATTTATGTCGTTCGAAATTTATATATGGTACTATTTTAAATTGATAAACGTTACTATTATTTTGAGAAAGAGTATGGTTTGATTAAAAATTGATTTATACAAAATTATATATATGTATTTGTTTATATTCGTTAAATGAATAATTCAACAAAAATGATTTTTTGTTTTATAGATTTATGTTGTTTAAAACTTATTTATTGTACGGTATTAAATCGATAATGGTTATTATTATTTTGAAATGGAAAAATATAATTTTAATAATAAATCTGAATAAAAATTGATTTATACAAAATTTTATGTATATATTTGTTTAAATTTGGTGATTGATTAATAATTGTGATTCTTTTTTGTAGGGAAAATAAGAGAAGAAATGGACATGAACTTGGGAAATGGAGAGCTTGATTATGAAGGTGGTTCTTCTATAGGGACACCCCAGACCCCACATAGGCTCACTCTCTACCAGCTCATCCGTCTTGAACAGTAAGTATTATTGATGAACTTTCTATTTTTATTTTTATTTTTACTTTTATTTATTTTAATGATTAGTTTTGGTTAATTATTTGTTAATCTAGAAGTGTTTTTGGAATTTATTTATATTTTAGATCTAAATAAATGATTTTTTAGATTTTTATTTATTTTCTTGCCCACTTAATTACGACGAATAGTAGTAATAAATTCAATTAATTAAGCTTTTATGTGTTTGTGCCTTTTTCGTGTTTTTAAACCATCATACTAGTCTTTCCTTTTTTGCTCAAATTATATACTTAATTTGCGATTTTTTTAATCTGCTAGCTATTTATTAATCGATTAGATTTTAATGTTTTAAATTAATTTGCATCAAATCTAACAGCAAAATGACTTTTTCATGTTTTTGTTTGTCATTTATTCCCATGCTTTTTTAAATTCGATATATATATAAATATTATATATATCACTTACCTTACTAATTTTCGCACAATTTTTGCACAGACATATTTAGTACTACCTTACATAAAACGAGACCGTAAATAAGAAAAAACAAATAGTATTTAGTACTACTTAAAATTCCTACATACGGCTTCAATTTTTCTTATTTACAATTTCCTTGAATTACCATTTCACCTCAATTTTTACCAAAATTATTTTAAATTAATTTGCATCAAATCTTTTTTTTTTTTCCTTTTATCTTAAGAAATCCAATAAAAGGTAAAACCATACTAAATTATTTTGGGATACAATTCAGCTGAAAAAGACTTAAAGAAAAATATTCATAAGAATCGGCATTGTATAGTAGCAGAAATCGTCATTCTAACTAAGCGTGTTTCCTGGTACAATATAGCGGGATAGATAAAATTTCAAAATAAATATCTTTTTTCAAATGTTGGATTATATAGTTGCATCAACTGGGAGGAATTTCTTTATTAATTATTATCTCAAATTTGTATTTGTCTCATTCCTTCAGCTATTTCTATCATGAAATTCTCTCCATCTTTGAAATGCGATTTAGAAAACTTCAAGGTTACTGGCCATTCTCTCCCAATAGTGTCTTTAAGAATCAGATTTTCTTTAGTTAACAATCCATTTGACCTTTTAAAGTTCATTAGCACATTCAAATAATGTTTTTCATGTTGTAAAGCATTATTGTGGAGGTAAAGTAAGTTGTGTTAGTTTGAGAGGGTTCTGTTTCGTCTTTGCCTGCGAGTACCACATTCATAATTGGATTCCCTCAATTTTTTAAAAATAATAATGGGAGGGGTGTCTCCTTGCACTATTGCATTTGCTTTCAAGAATTCAATTAATTTTGATTTCCGCATGATTCGAATGCGGTGGTCACTTTGATTGAGGTCAAACAACCATGAAATTTCTTGGGGTTCTTTAAGGTATTTGAAGAGATCGATGAAGGAAGTTCGCCGTTTGGGGGTATCGTTAAAACCCTAGAAGTGAAAGAACTTGAACGAGCGATAGAATTCAAATATCTAATTTGCATCAAATCTAACCGAAGAGGCTTTTTCATGTTTTTGTTTGTCATTTATTCGTCATGATTTTTTTAAAAAAAATCACTATATATATCACTTACTTTACCGTATTAATTTCAGCACATTATTAGTACTACCTTTACATAAAATAAAGCGGTAAATAAAAAATAGACGATATTTAATACCACCCTAAATTCTTAAATATCGTTTCCTTTTTTCTTATTTACATTCTCCTTCAATTATCATTTCACCCCCTATTTTTTTACCAAAAAATCCGTTAATAAAGGTATTTTAGTAAAAATTAGGGCGAGAAATAAAAAAATGTGCGATATTTAGTAAAAATTAGGGCGATAAAAAAAAGTGCAATATTTGTGTTACCCTTTGCAGATATATATTCTTTTATTCTCTTTTGTATTTAATTTTTTGGATAGATGTACAAATATATTTAATTGATATACATGTATATATGTTAAATAATAAACCAATTAATTAGATCCTTAAGTGAAAAAGATTAATTCTAAGAAAATGAATTGGTATATGAAATGAAGGTATTTCAAGGATTGCCCTAATCCAAGGTCAAGCCAGCGACTTGAGTTTGGCAGGCGGTTGGGGATGTGCCCCAGGCAGGTCAAGTCTTGGTTTCAGAACAAAAGGCGCCAAAGGGTAGATATATTCCTCCTTCCATCGTCTCAAGTCATATTTATTTATTATTTCAATATTATAAACAAATCATCTCATAATTTAAATTATATTTATTTATTATTTTGATATTATAAAAAAAACTTGATTACGGAAATCTCAATAATATTTATTTATTATTCTGATACTATAAACAAAGTTTGTCTCATGATTTAAGTCATATTTATTTATTATTTTTATATTATTAAAAAAAATTGATTGTGGAAATCTTGATAATATTTATTTTTTATTTTGATATTATAAATAAAGTCGGCTCATAATTTAAGTCATTTATTTATCATTTTGATATTATAAACAAAAACTCGATTACAAAATTCTCAATAATATTTATTTATTATTTTGATATTATAAACAAAATCGTCTCATAATTTAAGACATTTATTCATCATTTCGGTACCATACATAAAGTTAAGTAAGATACGAATATTTTGATATTAAAAATTAATTGTATAAGTTGTGTGCGTGTGAAATTGCACAGAGAGAAAATGACAACTCGTGTCGTCTTATAATTTAAATCATATTTATTTATTATTTTAGTATTATAAATGGAGAAATCAGATTAAAAATATATTTCAATATTAAAAATTAACTATGTGAGTTTTGTGCATCTGAAGCGGCAAAAGGAGAAGATGTTGGCTCGTGTGGTGAGGGCTGAGAACAGGATGCTGAGAGCGGAGAATGCACTGATGCATGCATTAATGGTGAGGCCCATATGCAAAAGTTTTTTTTTTTTTCTCTTAATTTGCTGCTTTATAATTTTGATTTATTGCTCTTTAATTATTGCGGATTTTAATTAAATTAGCTGTTGGGATACATTAATTTCTTATTCATTCTATATGATAATTAAAATCAGAGATATTTTTAAATTATTTTTTTGTTCAATGATAATGGTATTGTTTGAAGATTAATTATGTGCAAAAAATAGTCATATATGTTATTTTATTTTTAATGTCTGAATTAATATGATTATACATTATTTTTATTTAATTTACAATTAAAATATAAAATATTTTTTGTATCAAAATATATATATATATATATATAATATTTTATAAGAGTTGTATATAAATAAAATTATTTTAATGAGACAGTTTTTTTATCCTAAACAAATGCACTAGTAGTTTGAATAAAATATATACCTATAATTTTAATCTTTAATATCGTAACTAGATTATATATAATTTATATTTAAAGTATAAAGTCACAAATGAAAAAATGATATATATATTATAGGTGGGTTGTACGTCTTTTACAAAAATAAATAAGAATGTATATTTTTTAATATAACTACTTTATGAAATGATACATTTCTCATAAGTCGCCTATAATTTGCACATGCTTTGCACCATTGCACGAGTTTAGCACACTCCTAAAAAAAAATAATAATAATAAAAAAAATACACTAGTAGTTGTTATAGTTTTTGAATTTAATGTATATTCTTTAATATCTTAACTAGATTATATATACTTTATATTTAAAGTATAAAGTTACAAATGAGAAAATGATATATATATATATATATTATAGATATTATGTGACTGGTACGTTAATAAATAAGAATGTATTTTTTTAATATAATTATTTTTTAAAATGATACTTTTTTCAATTTTTTGACTGAAAGTCGCTCGTGATTTGCACTATTGCATGAGTTTAACACACTCTTCCAAAAAAGAATAATAAAAAATATATTAAAAACTATTTTATGAAAGAATATAATAACATATTAATTTGTATTTGATTGGATTGGTTATTATTTTATTAGTAATTAATTAAGGAGTCAACAAATCTTATATGTGGATAATAATTGAACTGCTAATTGAAAATCATCAATTGTTGTAGGAATTAGGATACAATAATATTAAATTTAATGAATATTACTGCATATATATATATATTAATTCTTTATTAATTTGTGAAATATTTTTTTCTATATTGTAGTACAAGCTAATCATGAACTTGTTGGCCGCTCTGAGGGAATCACAAGGTGCTGGAGGAGCCCCAGAAGACGCCCCGCCCAAAGAGTGAATTTTCATTTTGGGTAGCCCTTTTGAACAATTAAATTTTTAGTATTCCTTTTGAACAACAATTAAATCCAGAATTGATATTCTGGTTGAATATTTACTATTTCTGCTATTTGGCTTATTCTTGTAAGCCCTTAAACTTCATTATTATATTTTATGAATTTTTCATGAAATATTATAAATTTATGTTTCTGTTTCTTATTTTATTGATTTGTAATGTAATTATGGTTATTTATTATATTTCACGTCTGTTTATTCAATGTGAGATGAAATCATGCATCGGTGCATGTAAAAAAATTATTATTTTTATCTTAAATTACTATTCATGTTTATTTATATTTTTCAAAATGGGGATAAAAATTATATTTTTATCTTAGAATAATATTCATGTTTATTATATTCTTTTAAAAGAGGATAAAATTATTATTTTTATATTGAAATCATATTAATTTTTTGTTTGGAATGGTGACTAGTCATCTTTGTAAGATTCATTCATGTTTATCCCACCATAATAATATTCATATTTTTAAATTATTTTTTATCTCATAAAAATAGTTTAGCTTTTATATTTTTACTCTTGATATATGATTTTACTTTTAAAATATAAACTAATATAATTTTACATGACTTTTAGATAGTTTGCAACTAAATATAGAGTTATAAATGAAAGAAATCAAATAATAAACGTTTTATGTGAATTATTTTTTAAAAAATAAAATATTATATGTAAAATTATTATTATTGGGCATAGGGAGTAATTTAGTTTTGGATTCATTAGGGGAAAAATTTTGAAAAAGACAAGTACGGTTGTCCAAAAAGACAATTAACATATATGATATTTAGTTTGTCCAATTTAATCTAACAAATTATTTTAATATATATATGTATATGTGTATTTTAGTGCTTTTATTTTATTTTTTCACTTTTTTCATTTTTTTCTCTCTATCTTTCCAACTATACTATTTTAGTTATTGTTAATTATGATTATCGATGACGATATCGTTATTAAACTGCCGTTGATGAAGCATTTGATGGTGATTAGTTGACTTTTGACTTCAGCATTCCCCAGGCGCAGCACTTGTTCGTTAGCTGCACACGTGCCTTTTTTATGCACTAGTAACGCACAACTTTCACACTTTTCTTTTTTCAATTAATACTCCATGTTTCTAGTTTTCTTTTCAATTTTTTTTCTCTTTCATTTTTTTTGCAAATTTTTTGGTTTTTACTTTTATTTATTATATTTTATTTCAAAACAAAAACATTTTTAAAATTTTTATATAAATTATAAAATTTTTAATTAAAATTTTAAAATGATTTAATTAATATAAAATATGAACTTATATCAAATTTTTTAAAAAATGTAATTATATCATTTAAGATAAAATTTTATATCATGTAAAATATTTGTTTATATCAAATAAAGATGTGATTATATGGTTTAAAATTATAGTTTTATTTAGATAAAATATATTTAAAGTAAAATATTTATATATATTTATATTTTAATTATAAATAATATAAAAATTACTTATAATTATATTAGTTTAATTTTTTAAGGTAAAATTATATTTATGGATAATAAAAATATAAATTCAATTTTAAATATAACTATTATTACGGGAGGAATGAGGCATAATTTCCAGGGATCTTTTGTGAGAAATTTTTTTCACATTAGTATTTCCTATTAAAATATAGATTTACCATTGATGGATATTCATGTTTTATCAAAATAAATCTTAAAACAAAATGTTTAAATTTTTTATGTAAATTATATTTATTTTAAAATTTTAGGTTTTACGACATTAGAAAATACTAAAAATTGTATTTAAATATAGAGTTAACAAAATAAAAACAAAATAGAAAGGTTAAGATTTAAATTTAAAAAAAAAAACTAATTGCATGCAGCTACGTAACGGAAATCTTATAATTAAACGTATACCGACTATAAAAGTTAAGTACGTAAGAAGTAGAAGATGCATGCATGCACGTTAAAAAAATTAGGTTTAATATTGCCAAAATAAGATGTACATAAAAAAAAGTTAGGGTAATTAAAAAGTACAACTTGTTAATAAAATTACGGTTAATTACCAATATGTAATAAAATAATTAGGTCAATTAATTTATATGATCTGATAAATTGATGACTTTCGTGAGTTTTAGTTTATCTACTTTTATTTAGTTTCGACTTTAAAAATAATAATAATTCAATTAAAAAAAGGAAAAAAAGATAATAAGTCCGTTTTCATCGGAATAAGACTAATCATCATAGCCCTAACTCTAGAACTAGCATTTTCGAGGACTAGGCATTATTGAAGCAGTATTTTCCATCCAAAAATAAATAAATAAATCGAAGAGAAACAAGAATTATTCAGTGGGAAGCTCACAAATGTAAAGAGAGCTAACCTTTCTGCCGCTGCAAAGTAAATCTCCGGCAGGCTGACGAGCTAGGGCGTTCTTTCTGGTGATATGATAAAAAGGAACAACAGCTTAAGAGTGCAATTGTTTGGAAGTAATGGAACGAGGTAATGATAAATTGATTCTGATTATTTTTTTAACAGTAAAATAAAAAAAACATAATCTTATTAATATATGAGTTGATTTCATTAATTTCATTATTTTATATAATTATTTTTTCAAAAAAACTTCCGCTATCTAAATTCATGACAAAAAAAAAGGGTGGGAAACCTTTTTTTTTTTTTTTTGAATTAAGTTGGGAAACCATTCTTTATATATACATATGAAAAAATATTGGTTAATTCATTTTTTAATTTAAATAATATTAGGAAAATGATTATAATTTGCTAAAAAAATGATTATAAAGTCAATCAAATTCTCTCATAATTTACCAAACATGTGAAAAGTATTAAATTCCTTTAATAAATATTACCAAATAAGTTAAAAATAATCAAATTTCTTTAATAATTGTCTCTATTTTGATTGCCACAAAACAATCGTACCCTGACGGTGGCTCTTTCACCAATACAAAATGTAGCGGGCCGCTCTTCACCAATCCAAAATGGGTTCAATGGGCTCAGATATTAAGAGTAATTTTTATCTAAAATATTTTAGAGAAATAGTGACATTTTTTATGATAAATTATTTACGTCTCATAAATGTGATAGAACTATAAATCGATCTCTTAATTTGATAAGACTGATGAATTAACAATTAAATCCCTAAAATGTTGGAATGGTAACACATGCAATTCATCCTATAGATTTCATTTCAATTCAAATTTAGTTATTCACCATTGCACAAGGATTCCACTAAGTATTCATGGCTAAATGTTTGAAACGACGAATTCATAGGTTCAATTCGTCATACATAACCAATAAGTCTATTAAAATTAATTTTTTATCGATAAAATCTCATCAACCACACATAACGAATTGATATGTATATTCATATCATAATATATGAATGGGGGTTACTAGTTATCGTCTCACTTTTTGGGGCGGTAGTCCATAGATTTTGACAAAATTATCCTTTTACTTAAAAGGAGGGAAGATATAGGATATTGTAAAGAGGCATTTTAGTCTAAATTAGAACGGTAAAGGGAAAATACTAGGGCGGTAACTAGTAATTCATTATATGAATAGTAAAACTAGTATTTTATTGAGACTCAAACTCATAAGGAAGAAAATATATTTATAGATAGAATCAAATATATTTATATATTGATGAAATGGCTGAGAATGACTATGTCTTTTAACAATTTCATGTTGTTAATAACAAACTCGAAGATATTGCTGAGGTAGATACCACTTATACGAAAAGATTAGAAAAAATGGTTAATGGAGGACAAGGTTTTCAATTTGAAGAATCGAAAATAAGAACTAGCATTTATTGAGACTCAAACTCATAAGGAAGAAAATATATTTATAGATAGAATCAAATGTACAGTATTTACAGACAAAAGTATTAAGTTATTAAAAAATCAATATACTTTTAATATTAAATCGGGATCAATTACTATAAAAATAAAACATTGTGTTAGAACTCTTTTATGGTCAAGGTAATAATTATCAATCATCTACCCTCTTAAAAAGGTTTTAGAAGAATGGGACCTATGAAAGCATGATTTTTAATGAATTGATGATTTTAAACTTTTAACTTCTTCAAAAAACTATAGAAATTATAACTACCCCCCCCAAAAAAAAAAAAAATTTGTACAATTACAAAAAATGACCTTATTAGTTGGGAAAAAATTTAAAATAAACTCAAATCATAAATCATGTATTTTAATCTTTTTTAGTTTCTCATATATGAATATTTTAAAAATGAAGAATTTTAAGACATACGTCAAGGGGTGTCTCCCCAAGAAAATAAGGCAAACAATAAGAGGGTTGCAAGAATTATGAGTTGGAAGCCATGGATGGATAGAAGCGTGAGGACGTTGAAGCACTGATGGATATACGCATGCTGTAAGAATCGGGGTGGGGTTAGGGCTTAGGGAACTGTCCCGTTATTGCCATTTCCGTCATCATGTATCAGTAAACATTGTGGAGAACAAATCTACTCTCATGTTTGGTCCAAATATTGTGGAACAAAAACCCCTTTGAAAGATAATTCAGCAACCACAATCGTTATTTGCTCGATTACTTAATGTTGGGAAAATATTGCTCTCAGCACGTCATTTGATCATTGTAGACATCAAATGCCAGATTGAAAATGATCAGTGGGGTTCATATCCAAGAAGATTGGATGGAGAATCCTATTATATACAATGAATCATGGCAGAGTTTGAATGTTACTAATTTGGTAGATTAACACAAAAGATAGTGTCTTCTTTTGTTAAAATTATTTTTTTACAACAAAAATTATCGATCAAATATGCTCTATCCATTTATCGATATATAAAAAACCACACAATGATCAAATTCTGTAAAAATATACTTTGAATGGAAAATAACACTTAAAATATTATCTCATCAAATTTTAAATTTGTCAAGCATGTCCCAAGATATCATGCATCCAAGAATTCATACATCAAAAACTAATGATCATGCATGCTCTAGTGAAGATATTTTGGAAAAGAGTATATCATTGAAACTTCCTCTAAGAGTTCATATTTTTTTTTGCCAGGTTTTACAAAATAAATTTACAATAGCCCTAGTAAACCTAATATGTCTGCCATATAAAAAATAATCTGCTCCAATTACAAGTTATTATCATACGGAACATTCAAAACCTAAAACCCATGCCCAAAATCCAAAACCCTACCCAATACCTTGACAGCCCTGTCACCTCCTCAACCCCCTGCACGCTAGATGGCGAAAGTCCAGTAGCCGAAAGCATCACTAACTTACGCTCTGACCCGAGTAGTATGGGGCACGCAGAATCTCTTGTGAATCAGCAAGGACCACCTTACAAGGCTAAATACTCTTAGGTGACCGATAGCCAATAGTACCATGACTAATAATTCAAAGAAATTTTTTCACGTTTTTTCAAAATCGATATGTGACTCCGGCCACCACCTCCATATTTTTAGTAATAAGAATATGGTCACGAGGAAAATTATATTAATCAGTCATTCATGAAGAACAATGATTAACAATTGTTGTATGGTTGGTCCCTAAATAATTCTGTATTATTACCACACTGATTGATGTTAAATAACATTTAATCTGTTCAAATTTACCAATCATTTTAATATTTGTTTAGAAGATTTTATTTTTAATGGTTAAGTATATATTTTAATATAATTTAACCTCGTATTTTCAATATAATTTTTAACTACTCCAATTAATCTCTATTTTTATTAATTATTTATTTTTTACTATAAAAGTGATTAATTAAGAATAAAGATAATATGTGTATCCATTCCATTATGCCGGATATATAGTATAAACTTGAATTAATAACCAAAAAACAATTAATTTTGAAAAAAATTATAAACCATATGGAGAAACTAAATAATAATAAGACAAGATGTTATAATTCATTGGTAGGCACCGGCTTAAAACAATAGGTTTTAAATTCGAACCATTTTATATAAAATAATAATAATAATTAATACTAATTTAATTCAAATGTTATACTAAATTTATGGGTATAATTTGCAACATATATATATACATTAAAATTTTGATTTTGTAGTGGGAATATTCATAATTAATTTTTTAATATCCAAAAATTATTAAAACGATGATCTACCTAATAGAAATTCACACAGTGAGTAATAATTCTAGAATCAGAGATATCTTTAAGAAATTCTGAATTTCATATATATATATATATATCCAATGTATTATTTAAATAAATTGGTTACAATAAATTAATTATCCGAAGCCAAAAAAAGAAAACTTTTAAAATAATGGTCAAAGAAAAAAAAAAAAAGAATAATACGACCAGAGCCCGAGCCCTTACCGTATAACTGTATTAAATGAATTTAAGAAGAAAATCTTAGACTTTACTAACATTCTATAATTGCATTTTTTTACTTCTTGCGTTAAGTGATGTCTAACTGGTTTTCTCTTCAATTTACTACCTATAAATACTGTACATTTACCATCTGCAAATTCACCAAGCCAGTTACAAAGACAAAAACCTTTTTGCTTAAAAGAAAACAAAAAGACAAAATCCTTTTTTTTTCCTTTACCGCAGCAGGTAATTTTTCCACTATTCAATAGCATTTTAGAAATACGTTTTGAATGATTCATTGATTTCAAAAAAAAAAAAAAAATTTGTTGAATGAATAATTCAACGAACATGGCTTTTTGTTCTATATATTTATGTCGCTCAAAATTTATTTATTGTACCGTTTTTAATCGATAAAGTTATTATTATTATTTTGAGTCGGAAGGGTACGGTTTTGAGTTATAAATTCGATTAAAAATTGATTTATACAAAGTTTATATATATTTGTTTAGATTTGTTGAATCTAGTTTTTTGTTCTATAGATTTATGCCGCTCAAAATCTATCTATTGTACCGTTTTAAATTGATAAATGACACTATTATTTTGAGACGAAAGAGTACGGTTTCAATCATAAATTTGATTAGAAATCGATTTATAAAAAATTTGTATATATTTGTTTAGATTTGTTGAATGAATAATTCAACGAACATGATTTTTTGTTCTAGGAATTTATGTCATCCAAAATTTATCTATCATATCGTTTTAGATCAATAAACGTTATTATTGTTTTGAGATAGAGGAGTATGATTTCAATAAAAAATTTGATTAAAAATTTATTTATATAAAAGTTTATATATATTTGTTTAGATTTGTTCAACGAATATGGTTTTTTATTCTATGAATTTATGTCGTCCAAAATATTGTATGTTTTAAATCAATAAATGTTACTATTATTTTGAGACGAAAGGGTATGATTTCAATCGAAAATTGATTTATACAAAAGTTTATATATATATATATATATATTTGTTTAGATTCTTTGAATGAATAATTCAACGAACATGATTTTTTATTCTATTAATTTATGCCGTCCAAGATGTTTTAAATCAATAAAACGTTATTATTATTTTGAGACGAGAAAGTTTAATTTTATTAAAAATTGATTTATACAAAAATTTATATATATTTAGTAAGATTCATTGAACGAATAATTCAACGAAAATATATTTTTTTTAACAAGGTTTTTTTGCTCTATACATTTATGTCTCTCATTTTAAATCGATAAACGTTATTATTAGTTTGAGACAGAAAAATATGATTTCAATTATAAATCCGAATAAAAATTGATTTATACAAAAGTTTGTATATATTTGTTTGGATTTGGTGATTGATTAATAGTTTTGTGATTTTTTTTAAGGGAAAATCAGAGAAGAAATGGACATGAACTTGGGAAATGGAGAGGTTGACTGTGAAGGTGCTTCTCCTATGGGGACACCCCAGGCCCCACATAGGCATACTCTCTACCAGGTCATCCGTCTTGAAGCGTAAGTATTATTGATGAACTTTTTATTATTTATTATTATTTTTACTCTTATTTATTTTAATGAATAGTTTGTGTTAATTTTTTGTTAATCTAAGAAGTGTTTTTAGAATTGATTTATATTTTAGATCGAAATAAATGATTTGTTAGATTTTCATTTATTTTCTTGCCCACTTTTTTTTGAAGCAATTTGCTTGCCCACTTAATTGCGAGTAGTAGTAGTAATAAATTCAATTAATTAAGATTTTAATGTTTTTGTGCAATTTTGTGCCCTTTTCGTGCTTTTACAAGTCTTTTTTTTTTTTTTTTTTTTGTTAAGCTATCATACAAGCCTTTCCTTTTTTGTCAAATTAATTATATAATGAATTTGCGATTTTGTTGATCTGCTAGCTATTTATTAATCCATTATTTGCATCAAATCTTACAGAAGATGACTTTTTCATGTTTTTATTTGTCATTTATTCCTCATACTTTTTTAAAATTCGATATATATATATATATATATATATCACTTGTCTTCTCGTATTAATTTTTGCACAATTTTCGCACAGACATATTTTGTATTACCTTTACATAAAATAGGGATGTAAATAAAAAATATATATATATGGTATTTAGTATTACTCTAAATTTCTAAATACGGCTTCTTTTTTTCTTATTTTCGGTTCCTTGAATTACCATTTTACCCCTAATTTTTAACAAAAACATTTTAAAATTAATTTGCATCAATCTAACAGAAGAGGGCTTTTTCATGTTTTTGTTTGTCATTTATTCCTTTTTTTTTAAAAAAAATTCGCTATATACATATCACTTACCCTGTAGTATTAATTTTTGCACAGACATATTTAGTAATACCCTTACATAAAATGGGGCTCTAAATTAAAAAAAAAAGAATGGTATTCCTAATACCGCTTCCCATTTTCTTATTTACAATCCCTTTGAATTACTACTTCACCCCTATTTTTTATCAAAAATCTGTTAGTAAAATATTTTATTAATAATTCGGATAATAAATAAAAAATGTGCGATATTTGTGCTACCCTTTACATATATATATATCCTTTTATTCTCTTTAGTATTTAATTTTTTGGATATACAAATATATTTAATTGATATACACGTATATATGTTCAATAAATAAACCAATTAATTAGATCCTTAAGTGAAAAAGATAATTTTAACAAAATGAATTGGTATATGAAATGAAGGTATTTCAAAGATTGCCCTAATCCAAGTTCAAGCCAGCGAGTTGAATTGGGCAGGGTGTTGGGGTTGTGCCCCAGGCAGGTCAAGCTTTGGTTCAAGAACAAAAGACGCGAAAGGGTACAAATATATATATATATATATATATAACTCATGCTCTAATAATTAAAATTATATTTATTTATTATTTTGATATTATAAACAAAACTCAATTACAAAAATTTAAATAATATTTATTTATTATTTTGATACTATAAATAAAATAATATCAAATTTTGAATTATATTTATTTATTATTATGATATTATAAACAAAAATAGATTATAAAAATCTCGATAATATTTAATATTATAATTAGAGTCGTCTCATAATTTAAATCATATATATTTATCGTTTCAATATTATAAACAAAAGTCTAAATACAGAAATTTTGATAATATTTATTTATTATTTTAATATTATAAATAAAGTCGTCTTATAATTTAAGTTTTATTTATTTATTATTTCGGTATTACAAATAAAGTTAATTTATATTACGAATATTTTGAAACTAAAAATTTAATGTGTAAGTTGTGTGCGTGTGAAGTTGCACTAGGAGAAAGTGGCAACTCGTGTTATTTCATAATTTAAAATATATATTTATTATTATTATTTTAATATTATAAATAGAGAAATCAGATTACGAATATATTTCAATATTAAAAATTAACTATGTGAGTTTTGTGCATCTGAAGTGGCAAAAGGAGAAGATGTTGACACGTGTGGTGAGGGCTGAGAACAGGATGCTGAGAGCGGAGAATGCACTGATGCATGCATTAATGGTGAGGCCCATATGCAAAAGTTTTTTTTTTTTTTTTTTTTTTTCTCTTAATTTGCTGCTTTATAATTTTGATTTATTGCTCTTTAATTATTGTGGATTTTAATTAAATTGGCTGTTGGGATACATTAATTTCTTATTCATTCTATATGATAATTAAAATTATAGATATTTTTAAATTGTTCCAGATAATGGTAATTGTTTGAAGATTAATTCTGTGCAAAAAAAATAGTCATATGTGTTATTTTATTTGTAATGTCTGAATTAATATGATTATATATGATTTTTATATAATTTATATGAATGGTATACCTTATTAAAATAAAAATTTAAACATTATTTAAATAAAATTATTTTGATGAGACAAAGTTTTTGTTCATTCTAAACAAATACACTAGTAGTTTTTATATTTTTGTGAATATAATATATACCTACAATTTTAATCTTTAATATCTTAACTAGATTATATACTTTATATTTAAAATATAAAGTCACAAATGAGAAAACGATATATATATAGATATTAAGTGAGTTGTACGTTTTTTATGAAAAAAAATGAATAAGAATTTATTCTTTAAATATAGTTATTTTACGAAATGATATATTTTTCGGTTGTTTAATTGAAAATCGCTGTGATTTGCACATGCTTTGCACTATTGCACGGATTTTGCACACTCTCCAAAAAAAATATTGAAAAATAATTTCATAAAATAAATATAATAACGTATCAGTTTATATTTGATTTGATTGATTATTGTTTTATTAATAATTGATTACATTGTAAACAAATCTTATATAGTTCATAATAATTGAACTGTTCATTGCAAATCATCAATTCTTGGAGGAATTAGAATGCAATAATTAACTTTAATTAATATTAATGGATATATATATATATATATATTAATTCTTTATTAATTTGTAAAATATTTCTTTTTATATTGGAGTACAAGCGAACCATGAGCTTGTTAGCTGCTCTGAGGAAGGCATATGGTGATGGAGGAGGCCCAGGAGACGCCCCGCCCAAAGACTCCAATTCCATGGAGGAGTGAATTTCCTTTAGTATTCCCTTTGAACAATTAAACATTCAGTATTCCTCTTGAACAATAACTAAATCCACAATTCATATTCTGGTATTTGGTTATATATTATTATATTTCATGCATTTTTCATGAAATATTATAAATTTCTTATTTTATCAATTTACAATATAATTATGGTTATTATATTTCACTTTTGTTTATTAAAAGTGAGATGGAATCATGCATCGATGCACGTAAAAAATTATTATTTTTATTTTAAAATAATATTCATGTTGAGTAGGAGTTTTGAGAGAGGGTAAAGGTGGGCGTGAGGTTCCCACCTCACGATCATAAGCAAAAAAAAATATATATTCATGTTTATTATATTCTTTTTGAACGGGAATTTTTTTTTCTATTTTATTAGTTTTTATCTTCAAATAATATAATTTTTATGTCTGGAATAGTGACTAGTCATCTTAGTAAGATTCATCCATGTCCCACCATAATAATATTTATATTTTAAAAGTATTTTTTATCCCATAAAAATAGTTTAGTTTTTATATTTTTACTCTTGATATGTCTGATTTTATTTTCAAAATATAACTTAGTATGATTTTACATGATTTTTAGATAGTTTGTAACTAAATATAAAGTTATAAATAAAAGAAATAAAATAATAAACGTTTGATGTGAATTGTTACAAAATAAAATATTATATCTTATTTAAGTAGAATTATTATTATTGGACAGAGGGAGTAATTTAGTTTTGGCTTCAATAGGAAAAAAAAATTAGAAAAAGTAGGAATATCTAATTGTTCATGCTGTTTATTGTTTTACATACTTAGCTAATTAGGTAGATATTTTTGAAAAGATATATATGTGTATGGTACTTTTTTTTTTCTTAATTTGTTGCTTATAATTTTGATTTATTGCTATTTAATTATTGTGGATTTAAATTAAATTGGCTTTTGTGAGACGTTAATTTCTTATTCATTCTATATGATAAGTAAAATTAGAGATACTTTTAAATTATTCCTTTTTTCAAATGATAATGGTATTGTTTAAAGATTAATTATGTGCAGAAAAAAATAGTTGTATATGTTATTTTATTTTTAATGTCTGAATTAATATGATTATATATGATTTTCATATAATTTAAAATTAAAATATAAAATATTTATATGAGTTATATCTAAATAAATTATTTTTATAAGACAGTTTTTCTTTATCTAAACAAATACACAAGTAGTTTTTATATTTTTTTTGAATATAATATATACCTATAATTTTAATCTTTAATATATTAACTAGTCAATTATATATAATTTATATTTAAAGTATAAAGTCTCAAAATGACAAAATTATATATACATATATAGATATTATGTGAGTTGTACATTTTTTACGAAAATGAACAAGTATAAGCTCCTTGTAAAAATGGATGTCGTGCAACAGAGCGGAAATTTCAGCAAAGACCTCATAAAAAATAAATAAGAATATATTTCTTTAATATAATTACTTTATAAAACGATTTTATCGGTCTTTCCATTGAAAATCACTCATGATTTGATTTGCCCATGCTTTGCACTGTTACACTGTTGTATATCAAATCCCTTTTAACCTATGAAAAATATCAAAACCTCCTCTACTAATTAATTAACTATTATATTAAGTTTTCTCAATTAAAATACAAGTATTTAAACATATTTACCCTTCATTTACAATCAAAACTTAATGTAAAATACAAATTAATATGATTTTACATTTGGTAGTTTGCAACTGAATATAGAGTTATAAATGAAAGAAATAAAATAGTAAACGTTTTAGGGTACTTTTTATAAAATAAAATATTATACCTTATCTAAATAGAATTATTATTATTATTGGGCAGGGGGGGTAATTTAGTTTTGGTTTCAATAGGAAAAAAAAATAGAAAAAGTAGGAATATCTTATTGCTCATGCTGTATATTGTTTTTACATACTTAGCTAATTAGGTAGATATTTTAAAAATACATAAAGTATGTGTGGTATGATTTTTTTCAATCAAATACTAAGTGTATTTTAGTGCTTTTATTTTATTGTATTTTTCTATTTTTTCCTTTTTTTTTTTCAATCTCTCCAATTATTTTTCAACATAACCATTTTGGTCACGATTAGTTATGATTATCATGACAATATCGTCAATAAACTGCCTTCGATGATGCAAGAGGCAGTGATTAGTTGACTTTTGACTTCAGCACTCTCTACGCACAACACTTGTTCGTTGGCTGCACACGTGTTTTTTATTTACTACACTATTTACGCACAACTTCCACACTTTTTTTTTTTTTTTAATCTTTTCCTTTTTTTTTCAATTAATAATCCATTTTTCTATTTTTTTGTTCTCCTTTATTATTTTTTTTGCAACTTTTTTGGTTGTTACTTTTATTTTTTTATTTTATTTCAAAATAACATTTTTTTAAAAATATTTATATAAATTAAGAAAATTTTAATTAAAATTTTAAAATTATTTTATTAATTAAAAATGTGAAATTATATCAAATTTTTTAAAATATGTGATTGTATCATTCAAAATAAAATTTTATATCATATAAACATACATTTATATCAATTAGAACAAAAATTTGTATCATGCATACAAAAATTTCATGAAATTATTTTTATATTAAATAAAGATGTGATTATATGATTTAAAAGATGAATTTATGTCGTGTAAAAGTGAAGATGTGATTATATCATTTAAAATATAAATTAATTATATTATATAAATTAATCTAAGTCTAATAGACTATAATATCATAATAATAATTTTGTTTAGATAAAATATATTTAAGTAAAATTTTTTATTATATTTTTACCTATAATTTTATATTTTAGTTATAAATAACATAAAAATTATTTATAATTATATTAGTTTAAATTTTGAAGGTAAAAATTATATGTACTGATAATAAAAATATAAAATTTAGTTTTAAATAAAACTATTATTAGGAGACGAATGAGTATAATTTCGAAGGATCTTTTGTGATAATTTTTCTCTTACATTAGCATCTCCTATTAATTTAATGGAAAAAATATATAATTGGTCATATATAATAACCTTATTACACAATTAGTCATTCATGTTTGGAACTTGACAAATTTGGTACTAAACACTTTAATTAATGAATTTTATATCAATTTAATGAATTTTGTGCCCTGTTACACATGTCATATGGCAGCCATGTTAGTGCCACGTGGATGCCAGATTGCATAAATCTTAACGGCTGATGAATCAATCATTAAATCCTATTAAAAAAATGTTAAATTAGACCAAATATGTAAATTTGAAAAACGTTTATGACCAAATTTATCGAGTTTCAAATGTATAAGATTAATTGTGTAATAAAGTCATTATATATGATCAATTGTGTATTTTTTTCAAATCTAATAAAGTGGTAAAAATAATGGACATTACTTAAAAGTTAAGTATGTAAGAACTAGAAGATACATGCATGTACGTTAAAAATTAGGTTTAACGTTACCATAATAAGACGAACGTAAAAAAAAAACGTTTGGGTAATTAAGAGTACAACTTGTTAATAAAATTAGGGTTAATTAACAATATATAATAAATTAATTAGGTCAATTAATTTAAATGATGTGATAAATTTATGAGAATATTCTTTCGTGAGGTTTTATTTTATCTATTTTTATTTATTTTTGGCTTCAAGGAGGAAGAAGATATTCAGTCCGTTTTCATTAGAATAAGACTAGTTATTATATAAAAAAATACTTTTAAAATGTGGATAAGAATAGTTAAGAAAGGATTGGGTAGTGAACATTAGTCACATTTGGAGAGAGGTAAATCGTGCGGCGGATTGTTTAGCGGCAGTAGCATCCAAACAGTAGTTGGGGTGCACAAGACTTGCGGTACCACCGGATATAGTCCAACGATGGTTGACTCATGATATGCGAGAAGTAGTTTCACACAGAACGGAAGCTACACAGCGAACTTAGGTCATTGACCTCTTTCATTGTACCAAAAAAAAAAAAAAATCAAATAATTTTTTATTTGCAATTAGTAAACTGGAACATAAATTCAGCAAATTCACATTTTTTTATATCCAAGGCACTATTTTGTTTTTGAGTAGAATCAATTTATTTATTTGGTCTATTTTTTTATAGGATATATATTATTAATAATTTCGTTTTAACTTCTTTTTTTGCAACATATATATTCACAACTCAATAAGTTTTGTCATGAGTGCATGGGCTTATGAAAACGAATCAAATCTAATTATTTAACGTGTAAAAATTTTATTTAATTATGAATTAATTTGTAAAGGATCTTTTGTGAGAATTAACACTTCCTATTAATCAAACAATGTACTATGTATTTTTTTCTTTTTTTTGTTAAACAGCCAACAAGCCAAACTGGCTGTGGCTGACGGGTTAGCTGTCCTATATTAGTTAGCATAGAGTTACTTTACAAAAAAGTAGCATTGGTTTTGACAAAAAGAGGGCCCTCCTCGGCCTAAGCTATACAAGCTTACAAAAAAAATTTTTCACAAAAATACATTCGTACATAGAGTTAGGGTGAGATTAATCTAAAGCCAGGTACTCCTTGTGCGTAGAGGTGGATTAAACCCCTAAGTGCAGTTGGAAGTTCCTGAATTGTGTCGTGTTGTCTGTTTCCTCTTAGTCCCAATAATGCCATGAAGTCTGCCGGTGCGTTTCCCTCTCTATGAATGTGCCCCACTGATCCTAGCATTTGCTGCAACAGTCTTTTGATTTCCTGAAGCGCATTGATGTGTTTCCATGACATTTATGTTGTGCCTTTGATCATTCTAGCAACCAACAAGTTATCTGTCAATATTTGAACCCCCTGAATACCCAAACTTTCACAGTAGCGTGTTCCTTGTAACACAGCTTCAATTTCAGCTTGGAGGACTGAGCCCCTTTGAATGCTGCCAACTTCTGCATGCACTAAAAAGTCGTTGCCCGTGCGCAAAACAAAACCCTAGCCTACATTTTCATTTTTTGTGAAAGCTCCATCAGAATTGAGAACCCAAGGTGCCTCACTTGTTTTATCCATGAGATCGATTTGATTTTCTTTGCTGGAAAGAGCTGGATCTTAACCTTGAAAAAAGATTCGAACCAATCTATTTCTATAAGATTTTGAGCAGTTGGCTTGGTTATTCTGAGGATGTCCCCGACTCCTCTCAGAATCATGGAGTGAATATTAGCAATCCTGGGGCTGATTCGTTCATAAATTTGGCGGTTACGGGCATTCCAAATTTTAAAAATAATCAGTCCTGGCAGCAACTGTTTGATGAGAGAGGTTGCAGAAGTTCCCTTCGATTTTTTCCACCAGCTTAAGAGGGAGTGAAACCCAAAAGGCCAATTAAATATGAAGCCAACAGTTTTTTGCCAAGAGAGCCAAACCTGTTTACTCAATGAACACTCAAAGAACAAGTGTGAGAGGGATTCCACCTGATTTTTACAAAGGCTGCATCTGGGGGGGTTGGATGAAATTCCAAGGAGATTAAGCTTTTCTGGAAAAGGAAGGATCTTGTTGAACAGTTTCCAGAGCAGGATCGAGATCTTTGGCTGTTGCCATTTGGGACGAATGAGGGCTGAGCATGGAAGAGGGTCCTTCTTTTTTCGGATTGAGTTGTATGCCTCTAAAAGGAAGAAAAAACCTTTTGCTGAGGTTTGCCACACAATTTTGTCCAATCCATCCACAAATGAGATTTCCAATTCTTTCAAAGTGGGAGAGTACATCATTCAATGCTTCCAAATAAAAACCTTTTGCTTGGAAAAAATTCCTGATTGTAAGATCAGGGAAAGGTGGAGGCCTTGTAGAATTCCAGATGACTCTTATAGGGGGCCAGTTATCTGTCCCGAAGGGTGAACTGCCATTGGCGACAAGAGTCTTAGTTTTCGATGTGGCTGTGTTGGCAATTTTTGCTACTCTTTTCCACGATGTTCTTCTGTGGGCTGTTTCGGACAGTGAATGGATGAACCTTGTCCAAATCCCCTGTTCTGTTCTCCATCTCCACAATAGCCTGATTGAATGTGCTTCAATCATTCTATCCAATTGACGAAGACCGAGGCCATTTTCCTACTCAGGGAAAGTTATTTTTGACCAGCTTCTCCAATGTCTCTTTTTTTCCTCCCTCTTCCCTTCCCAAAGAAAATTTTGACACTTTTTTTCCAGTGCTTTCACAGTAGATTTAGGCAGCTCTATTATCGAGAGAAAATGGTTAGGAATTACATACAAGACATATTTTATGAGGGCCAATCTTCCTGCCATGTTGAGACACTTGTTGCGCCAGGAGAGCAGCCTTTTATCCATGCTTTCCAGTAAGCCATGGGAGAGTAGTGTGGGGTTTCGGTCTTTGGAGAGGTAGCTGCCCAAATACTTAAGGGGGAATGGGATGTGGTGCATTCGAAGAATTCTGCAGATCTGTTCATTCCTTGCCGGGGAGCATTTAGCTGAGATTAAAAATGAACTTTTATCCATATTCCTTTTCTGACCAGTGGCCTTTTCGTACAATTGAAAAAATTCCATTAGAGCCTTCAGGGATGCTGACATTCCTGTGGTGAATATGTTGAGATCATCCATGAAGCTTAAGTGTGAGATTGGGAGAGAGCCTCACGGAGTGCCGAAGTGCTGGACTTTCTCGGTTCTGACTAGCTCTCTTAAACCTCTCGAGAACGACTCCATTGCAAGAATAAACATAAAAGGGGACAAGGGGTCGCCCTGTTTAATGCCTCTTGAAGATTTGAAAAAACCGGAGAGGGATCCATTGATGAGGATAGAGAACCATGCCCCATTGAGGTTGTTCATTATCAGTCTTGTAAATTCTCTTGGAAACCCAAACTTGTTGAGGAGTTTTTCCAGAAAAAACCAGGAAATTCTATCAAATGCTTTTGTCATATCAACTTTGATAATGATGTTATGGCCCCTCACTTTATCATCAATAAATTTGCAGAGATCTCTGGCTAAGAGAATATTATTTGAGATGTCCATTCCCGGCATGTAGGCTGACTGTTCTTCATAGATCAGTTGAGACATAAGCGGTTTCATTCTGTTTTTGAGAAGAATGGAGAAGAATACAATGTACTTTGTATTAATATGTACACCAATGATCGATATTAATTTTTATCAAAATAAATCTTTAAACTAAAAATTTTATTTTTGGTATGTAGATTATATTTATTTTAAATATTTAGGTTTTAAGACATTAGAAATACTACAAAACTTTATTAAATTATAGAGAACACACAAAAAATAAAAAGAAACAGAAAGGTTAACATTTAAAATAAAAGAAAACACTAATAGCATGCAACTACGTAACGGGAATTAGAGAATTAAACGGTGACGTAGGATACAAGTTAGGGTATGTAAAAAGTAGTATAGTTGATTTTGGAGAAAATAACTAACAACATGCATGCATGTACGTTAAAACCACAAGTTGTTGATTTTGGGGAAAATAACTAACTATATAAATGCATGCATGTACACAAAAAAAAAAAAAATTCAACATTAAGGGAGATTTGAGTTGTGAAGAATTGAATTAAATATATCAAGAATCAGTGGCGTAAGCATGAATTTTCACAACATGGGGCGGAAAATTTTTGTTGCGTGATGACTTACGGAACAAGGTCTTCTAGTTTAATGTCGTTTTAGTAGATAAAACTCCCATAACTCAGTTCCCATAATGTAATCGAATCACTATAGGATCGTCTCTCTTAGAAAAATAATGTTATGAACTTTTTGTTGAATTGAAGAAGAATCTGAAATAAAAGGTTTGATTTGTTGTCCAGGTTGACCTGATTATATATCTCCTCACTTTCCTCATCACTTGAACCCTTCTCAGCTTCTTAGCCCTGTAATTTCCAACAGTGAGTTGAAGTCCAGAAATCTTCATCACCAAATTTCTCATTAAACCCCGACGAACTGAGGATCGTATCCAGCTGCAGCCATCAGCATTATTCCTATCAGGTCTACTTCCAATTCCCACCTGAAAGGAAAAGAAAATCATAATAAATTCGCATGAAACTGAAAATGAAAACCAGTTGACCGATTCAAAACTCATTTGGCTGCGAATAAATCTAGATGGCTACTTAATTGTTTGCCACATCAATTAAAAAAAAAACAGATGCAATTTTTACCTCCTGGAAATGAAGTTGAAGAAGGTTTCTCGAAGCCATTTTGCATCATCCGAGTTCATAGGTTTTGATTCAATCTTAAGGAATATCTCCAGGCCGTGGTACAAAGATATCTCATTAGTCCTTCTAACGAATGTCGAGCCAGTCCATACCCAACCTGATTTTGCAGTTGAAACAATAAAAAATGAACAATGAACCAATAGAAATCAAGCAAATATACAACATAATTTGTACCTCATGACCAAGCACATAAGCCAAATTTGAATCTGTAAACCTGGGGTTTTTTCAACAAGGAAGCGTAAATCATGATCATTCCGTATGGAATAGAAGCGACATTCGCAGTGTATCGACCATCAACAACCATTACTTCCCAGTTTAATCCCTCCAAATGCTCTGTTCCATATTTGATCCTAAATTTCCTAACTTTTTGAGGTTTGTTCTGAACCTTTTTGTTAGGATGGGACAAATGATAATCCATCGCTTTTTTTTTTTTTCTTTTTTAAACTTGAAGAAATCTAGATATTCTGAGATGGGAATCTTCAATTCTGCTCCTCGATAGTGCATGTGTGGATGTCTTCATCTTCAACCTCCATCCGTCGCCGATCATGGGGCGGCGCTGCAATCTCCATTGATCCAATACCCCTATCCCCTAAAAATTCCCTATCATGGTGGGGCAGCCGCCTTAAGATCCTTCTACGTAGTTCCGCCCCTGTCAAGAATGAGAAGTTGTGGCAAACTTTGTGTCGTAAACTTGTTTATCTTATTTTGTTTTGGTTTGTATGTTATATGGACGTGTAAGTTTATGAAATTTATTAAGGGGGAGGATGAGAAATTAGTGAAAATTTTGTATTGTGAACATGTTGTTTAGTTTAGTTTCTTTTCCCTTGTATATGATATGAAAGTGGAAGTTTATAGAATTTATATATAAGGTTGAGAAGTTGTGGGATGAAAAGTTGGTAAAAATTTTGTCTTGTGAATTGATATTTTTTTAAAAAGAGTAAAATTAGCTTTAAATCGGGTGAATCATCTACTTAAATATGATTTGGTTTATTATGTATTTTAATTTTTAAACCGACCAATTTACACCCACAATAACAGGAGCTATTGAACCATTGGTGCCATTTTGACTTGAACCCGTCCATTTTAGCATATTTTGAATTTCATAGATTTTTTATTTATTTCTTTTTTTGGACGAGGTTGTTTTTATCATGGTTCAAAGGTTTTAAACAATGTCCACTTGTTTTCTTTTGGGCTAAGTCATTTTGAGTGGAGTCATCTTTCTTAATATATTTAATTTTTTAATTTCTTTTATTATTTTGGTGTGACTTTATTTTATATTGATGTTATCAACATAAACACGGTCAGTTTTGACCCAAAAAAACTAACCTATTTTGACTTTAGTTCTTGAAAATAGTCGATTTAGTTTAAATTAACTCAGTTATGATAAAAATAATGTTACATAAAAATAACCGCAAAGTAAAATATAGAATATATATATATATATATAAAATGAATGTAGCGCACGTGCAATTTTTGGGCCAAGAGCAAGAAGGCTACAAGAAGTGAAAACAGTATCTGATCTGATCTGCCTAACTGATGGCAATGGCAAATTGCATTTGGCAACGCCTTGTTTGGTTTTCCGCTAAAAAACTAAAGCCGCCAGAAAAACCAAAATTATAATCGGCAAAAAAAGCCAACACTCACTCAATCACTTACACACAATCACACACTGACCCTTCGCAGCTTCACCAGTTCTTCCCCTCCCCATCAATGGCGCTGTCCTCTCCAATTTCACCGTCATTCTCCAATATCACCAGAACATCTGCCACCGCTGTTAGTTCTACTACTACTAGTAGCTCCACCAGTAACAGGCGGAGGACCGCCGCCACCATTATTATTGTCAGAAGCAACCACAATCATTGTAATAGCAGTTGCAGTTCTCTTTCCAAGATCTATCCTTTCGGCCTTCCCAATCCCTTCTTCAGGTACCCATTTTGTTTCCCACTACCGCTTCCTTTTCTCTTTCCTGTAAAGTTAAAATCTTGCTGACATTCAGTATGATAATCCAAAAGCTGTTCAATTTTATCTTCATTATTTTCTTTTTCAATTCTGTATTGTATTGTACTTTGAGGTTTACTTGAACGGCCATGATGCGGTTGTTTGATGTCCCAATCCCTTCTCTAAGTTTTGTGTTTGCTTTTGTTTTCTGTTGAGTAAATTTTGAATCTTGCTCATCCTTTAGGCATTAGCAGCTTATTTTCCCTTCATAAGGCTCCGTGATTTTCCGAAAAGCTTTGTTGTTCGATGCTTCTGGGTTTTCAATTTATCTGACTTCATTTGCTAGTGCATTCCAGTATATTGAGGTTTGTGTTTACCTTTTTGGTCTCTTCTCTTGTTAAGTAAATTTAGAATCTTGCAAGCTCTGAGTATGAGCCCACTTTCTGTTAACTTTTCCTTTACATACATAGTCGAGCTCTGCGAATGTCTGGGAGCTGTTCTTTGAGTCTCTTCTGAAACAGATGTTGTTGTTTTGATGATTCCTGAGTTTCCACTTCTTAGTTGTCTGTTGCTAGTGTAATTCTGTATATTTTGATACTTCTTTTCCATCTTCTCTTGTAAACTAATCGGAAATGAAGTTTTCACTAATTGTAAATTGGAGTTTCTTTCGTCATAATGCTAGTGTTTGATAATGCCTGTTCATTTCTCTTTTTTTATTTATATCGTACAGTCGGAAGTTTTCTCAATTTCAAATGTTCTGTGCTTAGGTTAATGAGTATTTAGCTATTTGCTTCAACTTGACTGACATGATTCTCTTCTTCTTTTTTTCCCATTTGATTTTCATTTGAGATGCTGTTGACATTGCCCACTATTTGTAGTTGACAACTGAAATAATTGTAACTGATTATCTGTTGGTTCAGCATAGATTCTAATTCAAAATTTGGAAGAGGGGATGTATCAGCGTCCAACTCCGCCGTTTCCATTGCAAGTGCAGGTGCGTAATTTTGGAAGGCGAAACCTGAAAAAATTTGGTTCTGTAATCACGTAATATGCTTGACAAAGGTCTTTTCTTTGCCTTTTCTTTCCTTCTATTTTTCAGCTGATGGTTTGCTGGACGAAGGTGTAGAACGAGTTCAGCTCCCCAAGGGTGATACTTGGTCTATACATAAATTTGGGGGTACTTGTGTGGGAAGTTCTGACCGAATAAGAAATGTTGCAGAAATTATAGTTAAGGATGAATCAGAAAGAAAGTTGGTTGTTGTCTCTGCCATGTCAAAGGTTACTGACATGATGTATGATCTTATTCACAAAGCGGAGTCCCGTGATGAATCTTACATAACTGCACTTGATGCAGTCTATGAAAAACACAAGTCAACTGCAAATGATATGCTTGATGGGGATGATCTTGCCAGCTTTTTATCTCGATTGCTTGATGACATTAATAATCTCAAATATATGCTTCGTGCTATACACATTGGTACCTTTTTTGCTATATCTGAAATTTTTGTTGTTTATTTCTTTTATGTTCTCCATTTTATTATTGTTATTATTGTTTTCTACCTCAACCATATATGTCATATAAGCAACTACCAAGTCTGTATGTGCAATTGATAAGCTCCTCAGTAACCTGATTTATCGGGAATCATTTAATGGCTGGATCAGCTTTGGGTTTCAATTAGTATCTCCCTCTGGGATTCAATCAATGAGTAATTGTATTTTCACCTGTTGAGTCATTACGAATTTCATTTATTAGTAACTTTTGGCTTAGTTTTCAATAATGTTGTTGAAAAGGCAAAGGTTTATTCTATGATGGCTGTGCAGTGAAGTAGAATGACCAATTGTTCAGATATTTTTGTGATACCATTGGAGTAGAAGGAACTGATCACTAACATTTCACATGTACGCATGTACCCAATTCAGATTAACAGAAGTACAATGGAAGCTTTTCAACTGACTGTACATTTGCTTTGCACGTTTTTGTTGCAGTTAATATGGAAGAAGAATTTAAATTTAATGTTTGAACATATACAATGCTATCTATACTTTACCTTAATACTGGTTTTTGGAAGCCATTCATGTATTCTTAAAGGCCAACTTCACAATTTTATTGCTCATGGGGATATGACATATGGCCTAATTGTATAGTCAAGTATTTAAATATAACACCATAATATACTATATTGTTCTTGATTTTTGGTTTCACGTTTACTAATAATTTATTGCTTAATTTATTGCAGCTGGTCATGCTACTGAATCTTTTTCAGATTTTGTTGTGGGTCATGGAGAGTTGTGGTCTGCCCAGCTGTTGTCAGCGGTTGTCAGAAAGGTTTCCACATTGTTATGTTTTTCTGTGTAAAATTATCAGTTATGTTCGTTCTGAATCTGATGTTTTGCTATATTTACTTTCCTATTTGCAGAGTGGGGTGGATTGTAACTGGATGGACACCAGAAAGGTCCTTGTTGTAGTTCCTACAAGTTCAAATCAGGTTGATCCCGATTATGAAGAGTCCAGTAAACGGCTGGAAAGATGGTACTCTGAGAATCCCTCTAACACAATCATAGCTACTGGTTTTATAGCTTGCACAGCCCAAGATATTCCTACAACTTTGAAGAGAGATGGAAGTGACTTTTCTGCAGCTATCATGGGTTCGTTGTTCAAAGCACGCCAAGTGACTATTTGGACAGATGTTGATGGCGTATATAGTGCAGACCCTAGAAAAGGTTTACTGTTTGCTCTTGTTTGCTACTTCAAAGCATTTATGTTGATGATAATCTCCTAATTTTTCTCTAGTTCCTATGAATGATTTGCGGCTAGGTCTGTATTGCCTATTTCTCATCTTTTATCTCGTGAAAGCACAATTTTCAGTATCTCATTCATATTTTGATTACTTGCCATCTCTCTTTTTCGGGTATCAGTTAATGAGGCTGTGATTCTGGAGAAGCTGTCCTATCAAGAGGCCTGGGAAATGGTGAAGTTGAAACTTCCTTATTTTTCTTTATGCTCCTGGGCTTGTTATTTCTTATAGGACCCTTTTCTAACTGCACACTCTTGATGTGTTGACAGTCATACTTTGGGGCAAATGTTTTGCATCCTCGGACAATTATTCCAGTCATGCGTTATGACATTCCAATTGTTATACGAAATATCTTCAATCTCTCTGCTTCTGGAACAATGATCTGCAGACCCTCAGTTGTTGATGCGAGTGATGGGGAGAAGTTGGTATCTGCAGTTAAAGGTTTTGCAACAATTGACAATTTGGCTCTTGTGAATGTTGAAGGGTGAGATCACGTGTTGGGCTTGTGGTTTCTATCAACTAGAATGTTTTCTTCATATTGTGCTCTTATGTGCAAATTGAATGTGCAGAACTGGAATGGCTGGAGTGCCTGGTACAGCTAGTGCCATCTTTGGTGCTGTTAAAGATGTTGGAGCTAATGTAATCATGATATCACAGGTAGCTTTAACCTTGTTTTGATTTTCTAATTTTTTAATTTTCACTTTTCCAGTTTGGAGAATACCTTAGTGCATTTTCATCTGGATGAAATGTTAGGCTAGCAGTGAGCATTCAGTATGCTTTGCTGTTCCTGAAAAGGAAGTGAAGGCTGTTGCTGAAGCTTTACAAGCTAGGTTCCGCGAAGCTTTGAATGCTGGACGCCTTTCTCAGGTTGTCTTCATTTTCTGACTGTTACTGAATTTTGATTCATCTTTGTTGTCTCTGCTAAACTGGGCAAATACAGCCGTACTTGTTCACCCCTACAACTTCTCAATAGCTTATGGGCTGCATTGATTTTGTAACTTGGCATTTTGCTGAGTTCTGGTTCTGGCTAAAATATATCCTTGTTTTGCCATTATGTTTAGTATGTTGAAGTTATACTTTTGCAGTTACTCATCAAAGTTATGTGTAGGAATCTTTCTTTGTACATTGGTTGGCCAGCTGAGCATCTAAATAGTCATTCTACTTTGTGAGACATCATTCTGAATGAAATCCATTTTTGCAGGTTGCAATTGTTCCAAACTGTAGCATTTTGGCAGCCGTTGGGCAGAAAATGGCAAGTACTCCTGGAGTCAGTGCTACTCTCTTCAATGCACTTGCAAAGGTTGGGAATTGATTGTTGTTACCTACTAAGGCTGCTTGAATTATGTTTCTTCTAATTTTGTATAGTATAATATTTGGTGTATAGCTGGATGCTGTTGATTTCTTGTCTTACTAGTTTTACAAATATGAACTTTTTTTTTTTTTGGTTCACATTGTTAAATAACCATTGACATCTTTCTTGGTTAAGGGTTAGTGGATGTCATTGTATATTGGTCAATTTTGGTACAAATGGTTTGTCTCTGATGCTTTTAATAATTTCTTTCTCCTTAAAAGGAGTCATAAATTTTCTTCTTAGGTGGTTGGGGACATAATTGATGACTTTTTATTCAGAGAACCATGAATATGGAAAAAGTGGATTTATCTCCTTCCATAAACCAGTCAAAATTTGCTGTTTTCTGCAATTGATACAGTTTGAATTTTTACTTGGTTCTGCTGCAGGCAAATATTAATGTCCGTGCTATAGCTCAAGGCTGTTCAGAGTACAACATTACCGTAGTTGTGAGGCGTGAAGATTGTATAAGGGCTTTAAGAGCCGTGCACTCTAGGTTTTATTTGTCGAAAACCACAATTGCCATGGGCATTATTGGTCCAGGGTTGATCGGTGGTACATTACTTGATCAGCTTAGGGATCAGGTATTGATTGTTGAATTTCCATTCTGAATAAAAGTTTAAGCATATAATTTACTTCCCCTTCTTTCTTGCTTTCGTGTTTGAGTTATTCATTCTACTAAATGTTTAGAATCAATTAAAACTCATATAGTAGGCTTTTATCATCTTGTACGCGTAAATCATTATTGAAACTGTTGAAGTATGTTTCAAAGGCTAGCTCTAACAAATGTAAAGAGTGGCAAGGAAGTCAATTCATATCCTTTTAATACATTGCTCAATTTTTGTCAACTTTTGTTTGCTGGCCTGGTGATAGAAAGCTTTTCCATTAGCTTCTGAAAGTGTTTCTGCTGTGCTGCACTTAGTAAAGATTTAGTTGATCTTCATCGTACTGTTCATTCCTTGGTAGGCGGCAGTTCTAAAGGAAAAGTTTAACATTGAATTGCGTGTTTTGGGGATCACTGGATCAGGGAAAATGCTTCTGAGTGACAAGTAAGTGTCATATATTACCAAATATACTTTGCTAAATTATTTACTTTCTGATGGATCTGTCTGAACGTGGTCTGGTTTGCAAGATGCATTAGTTGGGAGATGTAAATTTAAAAGGGAATCAGTCAGGAGCAGCTGGTGGCTGTTGGTTAGGAAGTTCATCAGTTCATCAGGGTTTTTCTGTCCTAGGTGTCTTACTTAGGAAGCTTATTATTTTCCAAAGTGGTTTCTTTAAGTAGAAGAATAGGTGGCAGATTCAATGCATGGAGTCGCAGAATTGGATCATCATGATTGGATTTATACACAGAATGACAAAATATAATTTATTTATCCTTTGTAAGGGGGACAAAGGCTTAGTAGCAGTTGTTGCATTTATCTTTTTGGGGTGAATTTCCATCAAAACTGGTTTATATTGTTTGTAATTAATTGTTCTAACTCCAATCTATATGTTTTTAAATGATTTTATCGATAGCTGTTCCGATGTGAATATCATTTTGCTTTGTATATATATGTGGCTGACCTTCAGAAATATATATCTTTTGTATGTATTTGTACCGTTATAGAAGTTCATCGACTTAACGTTGACATTGCTGCTCTTAGGGGCATTGACTTGTCTCAATGGAGAGAACTACAAAGAGAGAATGGCGAAGAATCTGACATTGATAAGTTTGTTCACCATGTGCATGGGAAGCATTACATCCCAAACACAGTTTTAGTGGATTGTACTGCTGATTCTTTTGTGGCAAGTCATTATTATGAATGGTTGCGTCGTGGAATACATGTTATTACACCGAACAAGAAGGCCAATTCGGGACCGCTTGAACAGGCAAGTTCTTCATCATTTACTTCTTTTTTTTCTTTTATGATGAATTTAAGGGTACATGTTTTCTCAAAGCAACAGCACTGCATTATCCACTACCCGAGATGATGTTTCTTACATTAACATCATTGGTTATCTGCGTTATTTCTTTCCTGACACGTTATCCCGGCCCTGTCTGGCTTGCAATTTCTAAAATAATTGCTTTGAAGCTCATGAAATCATGGCTATATGTGATTTGAAATGCAATTCCTGAAGTTGAGAGCTTTTAAATTTCAAATGCAGTATCTAAGGTTGCGAGCTCTTCAACGGCAATCTTACACTCACTACTTCTATGAGGCAACAGTTGGAGCTGGTCTACCAATCATTAGTACCTTACAGGGTTTACTAGAAACTGGCGATAAAATATTGCGTATTGAAGGCATTTTCAGGTTAACAACATTTCTGCTAATTTCATTTTTGGATAGGCATACATTTAATTTTACTGTTTTTGTATTTCCATTCCTTTGATAGAGTAGTTAAAGGACTACTGATCAAATCTATATTTTCATATTTAAAGTCTAAACAGAATGCACTTCAACCCAAGATAATTTTCTTGTTGTAATGGCTATAGTGTCTTACAGTTTTTAACAAATTTGTTTTACATTTGTTGAATTGATAATTTCTTCAATTCTAACTGCAGTGGGACCCTGAGTTATATATTTAACAACTTCAAAGGCGCTCGAGTTTTCAGCAAAGTGGTTAAGGAGGCAAAAGAAGCAGGTTATACAGAACCAGATCCCAGAGATGACCTTTCAGGAACCGACGTCGCTAGAAAGGTACTAAGTTTGGTACATTGTTGTCATCCAACGTTGTCCCTCGACCGATATTGAACTGATATGGATCCTCAGGCATGTATCAACTTATCTGCCAATTTACTGAGTGATTCTTCAAGTTCAATGATTCATTGGTGTTTTCATGTTTGCATGCCACAAATAATTTTGTTCATAAAAATAATACAACTGTGCCATTGCACATATTTGCTTATGAGTTTGCTTCAATGTGGTAGGTAATCATTCTTGCTAGAGAATCTGGACTAAAGCTGGAACTATCAGATATCCCAATTGAGAGTTTGGTTCCAGAACCTTTGAGGGTAAGGATTCTACACCTTTTATCTATCGCGTGTACCCAAAAATGCACCAAAACTCATAATCTTGCTGGTATTTCAATAAGAGTTCCCTTACCTGAAACTTGTTTATAATGGCCCGACCTCTAGGCTATTGTATCTGCTGAGGAGTTCTTGGAGAAGCTGCCTCAATATGATGAGGATATGGCAAGACGAAGGCACGAGGCTGAAGATGCTGGTGAAGTAAGTAACAATTTTCAAATTTCTCTTACCACTTAAATGAAAAAGCCAAAGATTTGGCTGCTCATCTGACTTGTGGTTTAAGTACATTTATCCTATGTTGGTTATTGGTCTGATCTGAGTGTATAAACTCTTGAAAATGCCATTTGATATCAAAGGTTCTGCGATACGTTGGAGTAGTAGACGTGGTGAAGCAAAAAGGAACAGTAGAATTGCGAAGATACAAGAAGGAAGATCCATTCGCGCAACTTTCAGGATCAGATAACATCATTGCATTCACTAGCGAAAGGTACAAGAAGCAGCCACTGATTGTGCGCGGCCCTGGCGCTGGAGCTGAAGTCACAGCCGGTGGAGTGTTCAGCGATATCTTGCGACTTGCTTCGTACCTAGGTGCTCCATCCTAAGTTCCATTGGATTCCAATCAAGAAACAAGTTTTGGGAAAGAGAGTTTTGTCTAGGGAGCTTTTAGATCTTCTTTCTGCAGTTGTTGGTTAGTTGAGCTTGGCTAGTATGTATGGGTATCTCATGCTACTGAATGGGTAGTGTATTAGTATTTCTTAGTTTTAATTGTGGCAGAAAGGCATTAGTTGTCTATCATCTCTTATCAGGTGGTTTTATTCAACCTAATTCTCCTTTGAAAAAAATACTACTTCTCTTTCTCTCCTCTTTTCTTTGCTGTATTTGTACTAAAATTAGGTTATTTAATTGAAACAGTCTGTACTAAAATTTGTTGCAAGTTTTATTCCTATATCTTTTGTAGAATCTGCCACCCTCAGATTAAGGTAGTTCCATTTTAAATTAAGAAATCAAGACTTTAAAATTATTTCATATCAAAAATAAATTTTAATATTTTTAAAGTCATATCACTTATATCAAGGCAAATAAGATTTTAAAATTATTCTATTTAGAATAGTATTCAAAGTATATGGAGATTTTTTTTTTGGGACTTGCACCCAGGGTGTGAGTGGTTTGGTTGAAATTAGTCAAACTGACCAAATTTGATAGATTTTAGTTGGTTTTAAATTTTATAAAATTTTATTTGTTTGAAAATTTTTATATTTGAAGGACTGATGTGATCAATAATTTTAATAGTAAAACCGATCGTTTCGATCGTACGGGCCATATATTTATATAATATAATAAATATATATTTTGTTTTATTTTTCTTTAATCCTAACGTTACTTCATTCTCCCTCTTCTCTCTCCTTATCGTGTGTTTTCTTTCTTTTTTCTTTCATGTCGCTCGTCTCCCTCCCTCCTCCTCTTATTAGGGTCGAATGCGGTCAATTATAAAAAATTTTAATTTTAATTTGTAGCTATCATTGAAATATATATATATATATATATATATGATTATGATTTGATTATGGTTATGAAGTTGTAGAATAAAAAATTAGTGAATATTTTATGTTATGAATTTATTATTATTTTAAAAAATATAAAATGACTCTAAATCGATCAAACCAGCCGAACTAAACTGTTTAAATGTCGTTTGTCCGATTTAATTTAAAATATTTATTTAACCGACTAAATGACCGTGCCAAACTGCCTGTGGTCACTTTGAATCTAAATTGATTGGGCCGGACGTCCATTTGTGCTCAGAAACATCAGCCTAAAAGCTGGGCTGGTAACCCAATTGTTTGTATATTTAGGATTAGGGTTCCAATTAACTACCATTTGCCAGGGTTTAAGCGCGGGGACTCAAAACCCACAGAGAGAAGAGCGGGAGAAACGTTTCTAAGGTAAAAATGAAGACGATCTTGTCATCGGAGACGATGGACTTACCTGACGGAGTGAACATTAAGGTGAAGGCCAAGCAAATTGAGGTTGAAGGACAGCGCGGGAAGCTAGTTCGCAATTTCAAGCATTTGAACCTTGATTTCCAGTTAATAACCGACGAAGCCACAGGAAACAGGAAACTCAAGGTCGACGCTTGGTTCGGTTCGCGCAAAGCCACCGCCGCCATCCGCACTGCACTCAGCCACGTTGAAAATTTGATCGTGGGAGTCACAAAGGGATACCGCTATAAAATGCGCTTTGTGTACGCCCACTTTCCGATTAATGCTTCCATCGGAAACTCCAACCGGACGATTGAGATCCGAAACTTCCTTGGTGAGAAGAAGGTATTTAGATTTATGCGAGTTTGTGACTCATAAAACAGTTTTTTTTTTTTTTTTTTTTTTTGTCCTTTGTTTTTTCTTTTCCTATTTTAGAAAATTAGGATTAGTTTTATGTGGTTGCGATATGATTGAAGTGTAAATATGTATATTGTAGGATGCTGGTGGTTTGTTCTTTGTTCTTACTTTACTGGCTTGTGTAGATGAATCAAGTTCACCTGTAAAAAATATATTCTGATGCCATAAATACTACATAATACCGTGAAGTTTTCAACTTTTACTACATTGGATAAATTACTGTTTAGAATCCTAGTAGTTGATCTGACTTCAGTCGAGTTAAGAGTTAGAAGCCTGAAAAAGTTATCTGGGGTCCATAGGTGGCCTCGAGGGTTTTTAAATCAGGTAAATACAGTTCTTGATGTGATTTTCATTTGTTTGTCCGTACTAGGTGTGCATCAATATGCTTCTGTTTAGGTGGGAGCGACTGGATTATGATCTTTTAGTTGTTTAATTTTGCATTTATGGATTGCTTGCACACTTCTTGATCCATATACCGAATAACTCATGTATGTTTTCCTTTAAATTGGGTTGTTTTTTGGGGGGTTCTTCTTGCACTGCATATTGTTGCCTCACCTGAATTGTTGTGCTCTAGTTTGCTTGCTCCTATTTAATTCTTTTTGAGTAGTTGTAATCCGGGATGTGAAACTTTTTTATGTGATGGTATCAGGTGAGGAAGGTTGAGATGCTTGAAGGAGTAACAGTTGTGAGATCTGAAAAGGTTAAAGATGAATTGATATTGGATGGAAATGACATTGAGCTTGTTTCCAGATCAGCTGCCCTGATAAACCAAGTATGGATTCCTTTACTCCCCACCTACCCTTGTATGTGTCTCTGATTTTGTCTAATAAACTGGCTGCTTGCTGATGATATTGCTGTTTTTTGTATTCTGCAGAAATGCCATGTGAAGAACAAAGATATTAGAAAGTTCCTTGATGGCATCTATGTTAGTGAAAAGGGAAGAATAGCTGAAGATGAATGAACTAAACACCATTCACATCAAGGATTTAGTGCTCTTGAGACTTTTCTGATAGGTTCAGCTGAAGGGGAACTGGAAAAATTTTGGTATCTTACTTTTGAAATCGTTGTATGACAAGTTCTTGGATATGGCTATGGTTTCGTTTTCTTAGGATTCTATGGATTTTTACTCATTCTTCTGGCTCATCTCCAATGCCATGACTCCTTACCGCTTATAATTACATATCAATGGGGAACTATACTTAATGCAACAAAGTACAATGCAAGATGGACTTTGACAAATGACAAAAGAAAAACTCCTTAAAAACACATAAGGAGCGTCTTATAAAAAAAAAAAAAAAAAAAGACAAAATTCACTTTTCATCCCTTACCTACAATCTTTATCCAATTTAGTTCCTAAGAAATTATATGTTTCAAAATTAATCATTTTTATTTATATTTTTGAAAAGAATGATGAAAAAATAAGAAAAGAAAGATAATAATTAAGAAAGAACAAAGACTGAAATTTATACCTTGATTTGTTTTTGCTTTCTCGTTTTTTTCACCGGACTTTATCGACAGTAAGATTATCTTTTTTAGGCGGGGAAGGTAGTAAAGTAATTATGGGACGAAACGATGAGAATAACTTTATTGATGTATAGTTTCTGAGTCCGTTTACGGTGGTACTATAGGAGTAGGATGAATTTTACTCCTACTTACTGTAGCGCGCGCGCTACAGTGACGCGCTATAGTTTCGCGCTACAGTAACGCGCAACAGTTTTTTTTTTTTTTTTGACGCACAAACTTTTTAAAAAAAATACCTTTTTTAAAAAAAATTCTTTTTTTTTTTAAAAAAAAATACTTTTTATAACAAGGGAAATCAGATCAGGATTATATAGACATCAGATGAGAGAATACAAGAGATCAGATCAACAGACTATAGATATCAGATCAAGAATATAAAAGAAATCATACAGTAGAAATAAAATATAATTAACAAGAGAGATCAGATCAGGATTATATAGACATCAGATCAGCGAATACTTGACATCAGATCAACAGACTATAGATATCAGATCAAGAATATAAAAGAAATCATACAGTAGAACTAAAACATACTTAAAAAGGGAGATCAGATCAACAGACTATAGACATCAGATCAGCGTATACTTGACTTCAGATCAACAGACTATAGACATCAGATCAAGATTTTAAAAGAAATCACACAGCAGAACTAAAACATACTTAACAAAGGAGATCAGATCAGGATTATATAGACATCAGATCAACTCATACTTGACATCAGATCAACAGACTATAGACATCAGATCAAGATTTTAAAAGAAATCACACAGCAGAACTAAAACATACTTAACAAAGGAGATCAGATCAGGATTATATAGACATCAGATCAACTCATACTTGACATCAGATCAACAGACTATAGACATCAGATCAAGATTTTAAAAGAAATCACACAGCAGAACTAAAACATACTTAACACAGCAGAACTAAAACATACTTAACAAATGAGATCAGATCAGGATTATATATACATCAGATCAACTCATACCTGACATCAGATCAACAGACTATAGACATCAGATCAAGATTTTAAAAGAAATCATACAGTAGAACTAAAACATACTTAAAAAGGGAGATCAGATCAACAGACTATAGACATCAGATCAGCGTATACTTGACATCAGATCAACAGACTATAGACATCAGATCAAGATTTTAAAAGAAATCACACAGCAGAACTAAAACATACTTAACAAAGGAGATCAGATCAGGATATATAGACATCAGATCAACTCATACTTAACATCAGATCAACAGACTATAGATATCAGATCAAGAATATAAAAGAAATCATACAGTAGAACTAAAATATACTTAACAAGGTAGATCAAATCATGATTATATAGACATCAGATCAGAGAATACAAGACATCAGATCAAGAGACTATAGATATCAGATCTAAAATATAAAAGAAATCATACAGTAGAACTAAAATATACTTAACAAGGTAGATCAAATCATGATTATATAGACATCAGATCACAAAATAGCAGACATCAGATCAACAGAATTTAGATATCAGATCAAAAATATAAAAGAAATCATATCATACAACAAAAACGTCCATAATATGTATCATAATATTTAAAATTATTTAATTATAAAACAAATAAAATGATAATTTAAAATTAATTTTTTTATAAAATTCAAAAACATTAAAAAAAATACTGAATTGTTTAGAAAAAAAACGGACGAAAAAAAATTTTAAAGAGGAAGGCAAAAAAAAAAATAAAAAAATAGCCAAAAATAACAAAAGAAAGGAAGGTACTGTAGTGCGTTTACTGTAGCACGGGGTAGGAGTAAAATTCATGGTGGTCCTATAGGAGTAGGATATAAATTGCCATAGTTTCTGTGGGATGGGGAGATTAAGAAATATTTAGTCCTTATTACAATCACCATTTTTCTCAACGTTGAACTGAACTACAAATAGGATTAGAAGAATAATACATCCTCTTGTTCTTCTGAAAAACCATCAGAAGTGACTCAGAAACAACCCACTACTACAGTACTACCAATCCAAGCAATCCTTATAATTCCCACCCAAGAGTCGAGACTTCGTGAATACTTCAACTTACCACAATTATTTTTGTCCCACTCGGAGACTGGAATAAACAAGGAATCTAAAGACACAACAGCAGTCAGTTATGCTCCAACTGAAGCAGCATTCATACTAGATGAGTTTCGAGTTCAACAAAGTGGAGATCAACAAAAGACAAATGAACTGAACTAACCGCCTACTATGTGTGCCTAATACTTCAAAATACAGCTTCTGATTAGTTCCCAACATCAAATAATAGTGTTGTTTTACCGAGGTGCTGCATACATTTGACTGGAGTCATACTGTGGGTAACCAGGCTGAGGGGAGACGCTCTTACCATAACCAGCCGCTGCAGCTGCAGGGGTGGATGAGGATGCAGGGGCAGCCGCAGGGGTAGTTCCATAAGCACCAGCTTGGGTGCTGGTCTGATCATACGCTGCCTGAGTCGGAGGCGCTTGCTGGGTATAGCCTTGTTGAGCAGTAGCGGGAGCGCCATAGGTTGTCGAACCTGGATATGTGGCTTCTGCCTGGGCTTGATACCCATACCCAGCGTTGACGGTAGATTGTTCAGCATAACCAGGCTGCGAAGGGTATGAACCATAACCTCCAACAGAAGCATATGCAGAGGGCTGCTGTACACCAGGCTGGCCATAACCAGAGACAGGCTGGCCAGCAGGCTGAGGATAGCCAGGACCTGCAGCAGCTGTTGCAGGTTGATGACCATAACCATCTGCGGCATGTCCAGAACCATAAGGTGGATAACTTTGTTGCAGGGCACCACTATAGCCATAAGTTTGTGGAGGTGGGACATTAGAACCATATGCTTGGGCTGGAGGACCTGCATATGGCATTTCTCCAGGTTGATTTGGTCGAGGCTGCCCATAAGATTGGCCATGTGGTCCTTGCGGAGGCACGCCATAGGACCCTGGTCTACCATACTGATCCTGTGGACCATAGCCAGGATGCGTAGCAGAACCTTGAGGGTAACCACCTGTTGACTGAGGCACCCCGTGCCCACCATAAGAATGGGATGACATCTGGTTGTCATATTTCATTTCGTTGTATCCTGGCCCATAGCTCGGACCAGGTGCCTGCGAATACGGAGCTGGCTGCCCATATTCTCCCTGTGGTTGCCCGTAGTTGTAGTTTGCCTGCAATTCAGGTGCACAGCAGTTGAAACAAAAAGGATGAGTACTAGAAACATAAGGTTATGTAGGTCTCAGCAATTTGAAACTTGCTAACAAGAAAACCACAATCACCCACCTGAGGCGCTTGACCATGCATCGCTGCAGAAGGCCTTTGTTCCCAGCTAGGACCAAAGCTGCCTCTTGGCCCTTGTTGAGGATAATTCCCGTAGTGTGGAGCTGGATACTGAGAGTTTTGAGATGGATATGGTCCTCTTTGTTGATAATCGTATCCCATGTACTGTCCTGGGTGTCCACGATTCGCCCATTGTGGGGTAACTGGACCACGAGGTCGGAAAGCCGGCTGGTGATAGCCAACACCAGAGAGAGGTGAAGGCCTCACAGGCTGGAGGACAGTTCACAGAAGAAACACTAGTAAGCATTGCTACTTTTATTTTTATATATAATTGCTTATAAATTGTGAACAATGAAAATAATGCAGAGTATCTGTATTTGTTCTTTTGAATCCAAGAGCAAGGTCTTCATTGACAGATCTTATCACAGCCCGGGGGTAACAATGGTAGGAGAAAAGCAATATATGGAGAAGAAAGAATGAGGAATGAACATGAAAACACACACACACATAACGTATTGCTATAAAGCAGAGTAGAAAACAACCAACCAGGCAACACTCGCCTCACCCACGTTTAATCCGAGAACACTATACAGCAACAAAGAAACACCCTTACATCCATCAAGCTCAAAAAATAAAATAAAACAAAAGCAAAATACAAATAAGTCAGAAAACTCAATACCAACATAATTGTTAATTTCCATAAATATGCAATATACACTACATAACAAAGACTACTTAACTCAAAGATGTAATGTTAGCCGAAATTTAAACAGAAACCAAAGGTTGTAGAACATTACAATTCTGTATCTTTGCCACATCAGAATCTATACAATATCATTTACATATGAAGGTATACCATGATGAGTACATTCCCATTGTCGCATTCAGTTGCAGCAGATCAGTTTGGATTTTGCAGCAAACAAAAGCTCAAATATAATTAAAAGCCTTAAGAAAGCACCCCTACACCTCCATAGAGATAATAGGAAATCTAATATTAACCAACAAACCGATCAATTAATAATTCATTCCAGATCAAAGCCATGAATTGCCATTTTAAAGAAAAAAACTACTCCTGCAACAGTTGTGGCATATGACAGCCTCAAAGAAAAAAATAAAAGGTATGACAGAGGCAACAAGATATTCTACAACATAGCGGACCTTTTGAAAACATACACACAATGTAATAATCACAATATATCTGGCAGTCTAGTATGCACTTCAGGGTTTCTGTTCAAATACAAGATAACCGCACATTCGAAAAACTAAATGGAGATGAAGCTTAAAAAACTAAGACAGAACTTACAACATCAGAAGAAAAGCAATTTTAAGGCAAATGTGGGCAAGCAGAGGGAAAAAGGAAACTTCAAATAAAAATAGTGGAAGACTGAATCTACAATTAAAAAACTAAAAATAACCCTCGGAACAAAACCATAGCATAAAAAGTATAACTTTTGACGTTGCATCCATCAAGCCATAAAAAATTGTCTTTACTCTTACTTATTCCTATAATAGTTAATAGTCGAAACAGGATAGCTCTCTAAAATTTGAGTTCCAAACAAACTCAATGCATCAGGAGAAGCACCATTGTCTTCATTTTCCCACTATCACCAATTGAAATCTAAATATATGAATCCTACAGCACTTGAGAACAATCATTTGACTGAGTATGACAGTGTCTCCGAAATGTTCCAAGCAAAGAACACGGTTACATCAGCGAGCACTAGGGCCAATCAAATACAGTCTTAGTAGTACTATCACTTTCAATTTTTAAGTCTCAAAGCAATCTTACCAACTATTAACATCCTGCAATCCCGAAGGTTAATGCTTGGTACCTCTCTTGGAAGATGAGAGTGAATAGTTGTCTATTGTACACCAAGAGGCAATGCTGACCCGATGTGAGAGGCAGAAGCCATATCTGCAGTTTAGAAGCCAAGCAATTCGAAATCGGCAGCTTCAAGATAAAAAAATCATGGCAACTGACATCTCACTGAATATAAGATCTTCCTAACTTGCATTCAAGTGACCTTTTTACACAGAAAGGCCCAGGATTCTATTCAAAGAAGTAGCTCTCCAACTCTGACGAAGGGAAAAAAGTTGGTCTTCAACTAATAAAATGACTTCACACCATGAGAAAAAGATCATCACATGCAGCCGATAATATTACATCAAGCAAGACATGGACTGGAATATCAAGATCTGACAGTTGTTTCTCACTAATTCAGTTACGACCAAAGAACTAGTAGCATGCTCAAAACAAAGCCAGAAAAACCATAGAATGCTATAGTGACAAGATAACATTCATCAACAATACGCCCAAATTAGGAAGGGATAACTGGCTAACTTTCATTTCTCACAACCTAACTTCCCTCTTGATAGTAGTGCTAATCATGAAAACTTCATGCTTGAGAGGAACGCTAAGTATCGGTCAGATCATACTCAGCACAACACTCACCCCTTCAAAACCATAAAACATGCACTACAGAACCATCTGCCCTCATATGATCAAGGTAATCAGTATCTGATCAGGAATTCTCTAACAAATAGATAACAGAATGGAATTCATCAAGAATAACTGTCTAATCAATGAGCTAATTCAATATTCCCGACTGCGTAGCACAGCAAGAAAATTACAGCTAGAGCAAGACTACAGGCAACAAAAATTATTCAGCTCACTATAAGTATACATTCCATTCAACTTTCAAGCAAAGAATACCATCAGATAAACTATCATACTTGGATATCAATTATCAAGAGCAGTTGAACAACTCAATTTCTACACTAATTAGAAGTATCATGAATCAAGTACCGGTACATTCAAGACAAGAGTTTTCAGTATAGAAAAAGCTAAGATGAGAGGAACAACATGGGATATCTAAACTTAAACAAAAGAAAGAAAAAAGTAAGAAAGATAGCGATTACAAACCTGAGTCATCACTTCTTTAATCATCTCCCTTGCCACTTCAATCTGCTTCCGATCACCAGTAACTCTTACAGTCCTCTCCTTTGACTGATCACCAGCTGGTAGATGTTGGGGAACCAACTGACACAAGTATCATAAACCATAATGAGGAAAACCGTTAATAATTGCCATCAGACATTCTTGAGCAAAATTGCTCCGCCTCATCTACCTGAATACGTGCTCCAGATCTTGTCTGTAGATTCTTAATAGTGTCTCCACCTTTCCCGATAATCAACCCAACCTTACATCAAAGAACCATTCTCATAAGTTCTGCAAAACACCAAAATAAAAAATATATCACTAGGAACAAGACAGGACATATGAGGGTTAAGACCTTTTCGTTAGGAACTTGAATCTCAACTTGATCACCAACTACAGCCTGTACAGTACTAAAACCCCTAGCCACCAGGGAAGGAGAACCACCTGCATCTGCCTGAAAACGCAAAGGATTTTGCCATCAGAAAAGAGTGCAGCACACTTATCGTAGAAGATGCATGTCAATCTAGCTTCTGCTGTGAAGAATGAGCATATACACAATGCAATAGGTCCTAAAATTTGTTAATTAGAGATGAAAATGTGACAAAAAAAAAACCTCAGCAATAACATCATTGATCAGTTTTTCAGCTTTGTTTATGCTTTCTAGAGTTCCAATCAATTCTACAGGCCTGGTGGGTGCACGTGGATCGGCTTCAGAATCCCTCATGATTTGAATTTTAGCACCTGAATTGTACTGCAGGTACCTAATAGTATCCCCAGCCTTGCCAATCAAAACTCCAACCTATGAACATGAGAGGCAAAGATAAGCGCACTTAAGGTGGATGAGAGCATACCAAAATGATAAATTCTATCACAAGAATACAAAAGTACAGACAATGAAATGTTGTGGGACATTAGAGCCCTAGAGGATTCATTTTCCAGTTGCTACCACTCTATTCATATAAACAAAAGAAATCTGCCAGAAATGTGATTAATATCCATATTTCTTTGAAGCTTGACGACCTATAGATTTTCATGAACGACCAACCTAGAAGCCCCATAGAACATCTTCTTAATACAAGGAAGACCAACCAAATTACCTTATTATTAGGGACCTCCATTCTCTTCGTAGTAGTTGCACCATCAGAACTTGATTCCTGCTGATTGCCAGATCCATCCCCCTCTGTAGATGGCTCATTTACTTCCTCCTTGGGCCCTTCCTTCTCATCACCATCACTTTTAGTCTCGGATTTCTCATTTTCAGCAGAAGGCTGCTCTCCTGCAGGCAATTCTTCAGCTAGAACAGAAGCTACTTGCTCTTGGGCATCACCATCTTCCACATTGATATTTTCTTCTACTTGTTCTGGCTTCTCACCACTGTTTTCCACTTTATATCCATTCTCAGCAGCTACAAACCAAATTACTCATTAGTTTATTACTTACGCATTTCACAAGTATATTAAGAAGGCCAAGCTGTTGGGACCTCTTTCCAACAAATATATCCCAGCTACAAGGGAAAATGATACAAGGTTTATGCACATAGCATAGACGCACTATATGCAACTATCCAAGAAGTAATAGTATTCACCTAAGAAGTTCAAAAATATATTTAATGCCTCAAATACAATTTAAAACAAACAGTACGAACAAACATGCATGAGAGAAAGACAAATGACGAAGAAAAAAGACTACCACTCAGCTCGAAAACACTAAACTTGATCCGAACTTCAAAAGGAAAATGAAAAGTACCCGGGGTAGGTTGTTCAATATTATCCTCGAGACGAGGTCTTTTCAGCTCGGACTCATCCTCAACCTCCTCTTCCTCTTCCTTCCGGTCCCCATTCCCGTCCACACCATCCTCATCCCCATCTCCATCAACGCCGGAGAGCGGCTCCGGGGCTTCTGTCTCCAAATCTCCGAGCTTCCGCTTCTTCTCATGTTCGGGAAATTGAAGAGCAGAACCATCGACGGGCGCCGCGGAGACCAAATCATCCTCCTCCGCCATCACAGATCGGAGTCAGAATCTAGTTCAGTTCGAAGAAACTCTAGGGCTAGTTTTTAGGGTTTCAGATAATCAGCTAAGTTTCGTCGTTCTAAATATAGGAAGCAAAGTTGCCTGGATAGGCTATATATAGAGGAGACAGTACGTGAATGTAGTGGAGGGGTCAAACTGTAAACTGAACAAGATGGGAGATATTTTTCTGGAATCGGGCTGCATGGTCTTCGAGTCTAGGGTTTCTTTCTGATCGATTAATCCACGCTTGGGCTGGCGTTGGCCCAATTGTTTTAAATAGCTATCCCTAACATTTTATTTTTTTTTTTTCTTTTTGAAGCAACTATCCCTAACAATTGAATTTTATATTAGGAAAAATTTGTATAATTGGTCTTATATGATGATCGCATTGCACAATTGGTCTTACGAACTCGACAAATTTGATTCTAAATTTTTTAAAATTGACACATTTGATATAAATTAACATTTTATTAATAACCTTTAATGGTAGACTCAACAACTGTTAAAATTTATGCCACGTGAGTGACTGTCACGTGATAATCAATCATCCCCGCACATGCCACGTAGCAATCAATCATCCGTTCACGTGCCACGTGGTTGTCCCGTGACAAATTATTACGTTTTTTTAAAAAACAATTAAGATTGGCAAATTCAGTTATAAAAGTTTCTGAAAATATCACATTTAGTCTTAAGAGTTTCTATAAGTTTCACATTCAATCCAATTAAAAGAATTTTGCATTCAATTAATGTTAATATCACTCAAATTGCTAGTCAATGATTATTTAAAAAAATTACAAAATATTAATTTTTTAAAGTTTGACCTTTAGGTGCGTTTGGCGCGAAGGAATGAAAATGGATTAATTAGCAAATGATTTCAAGTGTTACATTTGTTTGAAGTAAAACAAACACATAGACAATTTGATTAGTATTAGAGATATCTCTTCACCCATAATCTGATTATTTGTTAGGATGATCTCATTCTATTATATAATTATATTTTAAGAAAAAAATCAAACAAAACAAAGGCAATTCATTCCTTTAACGAGACGACTCTTCATTTATCAAATAAGTCAAAAGCAGTCATATTAGTTTAATGAATAGTCGATTAATTAGATGTCGATTGCTCCATTTTCATTCTCGCATACCAAACACATTGTTAAGGTTATATTAATTAATCTATAATAATAATTATATTAATTAAACTAAATTTATATAATAAACAAGACTATTAATTTGATAGAAATGTTGTATTAAAAACAAAAGTGATTTATGAAGACATGCATAACTAGTCCTTATAGTATGATTTGATATCAAATTTAAGAGCTGTTTGGTAAAACACTTGGGAATCAGAATCAAAATGAGAATAATAGTAGTAGGGATAAGTATGAGTTTTGATAATCAAATAGAGTTGTTTGGTTTGTAATGTGAGTTTGGATTTATAATAATATAAAATGTCTATTTTATCCTTAATATATTATATTAATGTCCATTTTATCCTTAATATATTAGGCTATAAGACCATTGAGAGCACAAAATGAAAAAAAAAAAAAAAAAAAAAGGCATGTGGACGGGAATCAAATTGAAACCTATGGGGGAGGTGGGTTTCATGAAACCCATGCTAGATGGGTTTCAAATCCAACCCCCCCTCTTCCAAACAGCAGGAATAGGAGGGTTATGGTATTGAAACCTATACCGAGGCCATAAACCTCCCAACCAAACGACCCCTAGTCATCAATATCTATATATTGATCACATTAGTCCAACTAACATTCTTTAGCACGCGGTAATTTATATGGTGGTCCTATAGGATCACCATGCAATTTTACTCATACCCGTTACAATAGCGCGCTACAGTACGCGCTACAGTAACACGCTACAGTACTTTCCTTTCTTTTGTTATTTTTTGCTATTTTTTTATTTTATTTTTTTGTCTTCCTCCTTGAGACTTTTTTCCGTCCATTTTTTTTTTCTAAACAATTCAGTATTTTTTTTAATGTTTTTGAATTTTATAAAAAAAATATTTTTAAATTATCATTTTATTTGTTTTATAATTAATAATTTTAGATATTATGAAACATATTATGGATGTTTTTGTTGTACTGTTGATCTAATGTCAAGTATTCGCTGATCTGATGTCTATATAATCCTGATCTGATCTCTCTTGTTAAGTATGTTTTAGTTCTAGTGTATGATTTCTTTTATATTCTTGATCTGATATCTATAGCCTATTGATCTGATGTCTATATAATCCTGATCTGATCTCCATTATTAAGTATGTTTTAGTTCTAGTGTATGATTTCTTTTATATTCTTGATCTGATATCTATAGTCTGTTGATCTGATGTCTAGTATTCGCTGATCTGATGTCTATATAATCCTGATATGATCTCCATTGTTAAGTATGTTTTATTTATAGTGTATGATTTCTTTTATATTATTGATCTGATATCTATAGTCTGTTGATCTGATGTCAAGTATTCGATGATCTGATGTCTATATAATCCTGATATGATCTCTCTTGTTAAGTATGTTTTAGTTCTAGTGTATGATTTCTTTTATATTCTTGATCTGATATCTATAGTCTGTTGATCTAATGTCAAGTATTCGCTGATCTGATGTCTATATAATCCTGATCTGATCTCCATTGTTAAGTATGTTTTAGTTCTAGTGTATGATTTTTTTTATATTCTTGATCTGATATCTATAGTCTGTTGATCTGATGTCAAGTATTCGCTGATCTGATGTCTATATAATCCTGACGTGATCTCACTTATTAAGTATGTTTTAGTTCTATTGTATGATTTCTTTTATATTTTTGATCTGATATCTATAGTCTGTTGATCTGATGTCAAGTATTTGCTGATCTGATGTCTATATAATCCTGATCTGATCTCCCTTGTTAAGTATGTTTTAGTTCTACTGTATGATTTCTTTTTTATTCTTGATCTGATATCTATAGTCTGTTGATCTGATGTCTAGTATTCCCTGATCTGATGTCTATATAATCCTGATCTGATCTCCCTTGTTAAGTATGTTTTAGTCTATTGTATGATTTCTTTTATATTATTGATCTGATATCTATAGTCTGTTGATCTGATGTCAAGTATTCTCTGATCTGATGTCTATATAATCCTGATCTGATCTCCCTTGGTAAGTATGTTTTAGTTCTAGTATATGATTTCTTTTATATTCTTGATCTGATATCTATAGTCTATTGATATGATGTCAAGTATTCGCTGATCTGATGTCTATATAATCCTGATCTGATCTCCCTTGTTAAGTATTTTTTTTTAAAGTATTTTTTAAAAAAAAAATATTTTTTTTTTTAAAAAGGCTGTGCGTCAAAAAAAAAAAAACTGTAGCGCGTTACTGTAGCGCTACAGTTGGTAGGAGTAAAATTCATCCTACTCCTATAGCCCCACCGTAAACGGACTCTTAGCACACGCTTAATGGCTGAAATGACAACCATTAAACTTATGTCCCGTGGCCACCACGTGTCATTCATGTGACGACCATGTGGCATCCACGTGTCACCGCATGACACAAGTATTAAACTTTAAAAAATAATAAAAATTGATAAATTTAGTCTTAAAAGTTTATGAAAATATCAACTTTAGTTCTAAAAGTTTCTAAGAATATCAAATTTAGTCCAAAAAGTATCAATTATAATCTAATTAAAATTTTTTTGCATGCACTTAATGATAATCTATTCCAAATCACTATTTAGCTATTATTTTAAAATTATATATTAAATAATTATTTTTTAAACCTAAAACCTAAACCCACCCTGATTAAAAATGAGTCAATTCAAGTCAAAATCGGTTGATTTAGTGTCAAATAATCAAAATTACAAAAGAAAATATATTTTACAACTATATAAATGAAAAAATTAAAAATTTTGACATTTTTTTGTTTTAAAATTTAACAAAATTTAAATTTTTTTAGTTTTTATTAAAAAATTATAGTTTAAAATTTTTTTAAAATATAATGTAAAATAAAAAAATTTAAATTATTTATAAAAAAATTAGTTTTAAATTTCTTTCTATTTAGGCTTAAATGCAGTTTTGGTCCCCTATAATAGTAGTAATTCCATTTTTGGTTCCTTTTAATTTTACGGGGACACTTTTAGTCCCCTAACTTTTTTTTATTAGGAGTTTTGTTAATTTTTTTACAAAAAAGTTTAGAAGATAATGGATTAACTCATTTGATCGCTAGTCAAACCTAATTTTTTCTTCAAAATGATTTGTACCATGATGTTTTCAACAAATTTTATTATCTGGATTCTCATGAATGTTCAACTCTTTTAGGATTTCGACCGTCATTTTGAATTGTGAATCGATCTAAATGAGTTTAACATTTATGAGGAACCGAGTCATAAAATAGATTGAAAACATCATAGTATGAATCATTTTGAAGAAAAAAATTAGGTTTGACTAGTGATCAAATGAGTTAATCCATTATCTTCTAAATTTTTCGTAAAAAATGACCAAAACTCCTAATAAAAAAAGTTATGGGACTAAAATTATTCCCGTAAAATTAAAAGGGACCAAAAATGGAATTATCCCTATTATAAGGGACCAAAATTGCATTTTGACCTTTAATTTATATCGATGTAAAATTATACTTTTTTTTTGTAATTTTGACTATTTAACACTAGATCGACTGATTTTGAATCGAGTTGACTCGTTTTGATTATGATGGATTTATGATTTAGACTTTGAAAAATAATTATTTGCTAATTAATTTTGAAAACAATCACTAAATAGTAATTTGTGATAGATTATCATTAAGTGCATGCACAATTCTTTTAATTAGACTAAAACTGATACTTTTTGGAATAAAATTAATATTTTCAATAACTTTTAGAACTAAATTTGTCAAATTTTATTTTTTTTTAATTTTTAATAATTATGGCACATGGTTGACACGTGGATGCCACGTGGCATAAATTTAACAGTTTTCACGTCAACCGTTAAGTGTGTGCTAAGAAATGTTAATTGGACTAAATGTGTTAATATTGAAAACTAAATTTGTCGCCTACCAAACGTTTAAGACCAAATTTGACACCACATCATATTATAAGGACCATTCCCGCATTTCTTCCGTATTATTATCTAAACTATAGAGACCATGGTCAGTTTGGCCGGTATATGAAGACAATCTAAACTATTATCTATGTTTCGAGAATTTTTTAATCCAAATCGGTCAAATAAATGTGTGAATTCAAATATGTCAACCCCACATTTTAACGGTTTAGTTTGGTTAGTTATGTATTAATGCATTCACAAGTTCAAAATCCAAAACCAAAAACATATAAACTATATATAAAAGAAATGTACTTCATATAATAAAATAATGGTTAGATTAAACTACTATTGGTTATGCAGGACTATTAAAATCATTGATATGTCGCAGACTTCTTTGGATGAAAATTTCATAAAGGCGTGGGCTTCTCTGGACGAAATTATATATTTGATATATATAATAAATTGTATATTTATTTTATATATGATAATAAATCGGTTGAAATTGCTAATTTTATTAATAAAATTATCAGCCTGATCGGACATACGATTTAAAATTATTCAAACTAGTCAGGCAAGGAGATATTTTTAAGTTGGCCAAATCAGTTAAATTTAACTTATTTTACTGGTTTCGACTTGATCAGGTGAACCCTAATCGAATATTTAACATATAATCCCTTGGTCATAAAAAAGTTAAGTAAACTTATGACAAACAGCTACTCAAAACCTTTGCCCTATACAATTTCATTGGTTGGATATTTTTCTTTCTGATTTATTCATACAAAATTTTACTCTTATATAGTGTATAAAAGCTACAGTCAGCTAGTTAGCTTAGCTACTTAGCTGCGGATCCTCTTGCAGTAGCTATTAGGCCCGGTCAATAGCATAGCTCTTTCTTTTCCCAACCTCCTTTCGAAGGAGAGGCCCTCGTATTCCTAATCCAGTAGGACCGGACGGCTTTGTTTGCCCCAGCTTGGCGAATCGCATCCCCCGCACAATGACATTGTTTGTCCGCCCCGTACCGTTATCGCTTAGTCTTTTAACGGTTGGGAAAGCCCAACTATCCCAGGGCAGAAGGACGCAAAAAGCCTGATCAATCAAATGTCTAGATTGGGTAGGTGTCTGCGTAAGACCAATCTTTGCCGATCTAGGTGAGAGAGAGAATAAAGCTTTTATCACGAATTGGATTTGAACAAATATTTCTCTATCTGGGGCGACTTCCCTCTTAGTCGATCGTGATGGGAAGATACTCTCTCGGTGCCCTCCCCACCTTTCGGTGAGATATTTGCCTTTATTCTAAATATATAGAACTTTTTATTTATTCGATCGGAATACGGATGAGATCAGAAATGCCATCATTAGTGCAAACAAAGCAATAGCTTCGGCTAGAGCAAAGCCCAAAATGGCATAACCAAATAATTGTTTAGCCAATGATGGATTTCGTGCCACAGAATGAATCAATCAAAGAACTAAAAACGATTCCAATACCTTTACTCGGAATTTCTTTCGTAGGAATGTTGTATGAATCCTCGTTTGATTGTATCAAGGCTCGGCGGATATTGTCCTTTAGTAGTAGGACCTGAGGTTATGTTCTGCCCTAAATATGTATTATTGGTCCAACTTCTAATAAAAATGAATTTTCATCTGTTTCGTGTCTGTTAGAAGGTGTAAAATGCAATTTAAGGAAAAAGAATGAAAAGAAGCTTAACGACAACTTTCTGGCCCAGAAGGAAAGAGACGAAAATAATCCCTTCTTCTATCAAAAGAATCTCTCTTGGGGAAGGAAGTCTTTAGCCGCTTTAACTGCTTTCCCTCTCTATAAGAGAATGACCTGATCTTGAAGCCCATTGTGTGCTTTATCTCCATCTATTCATAAAGTTCATAAGGGAGGAAGGATCACAAATTTGTATTTGTATATTACGCTTATTTCTAATATGGAATAGTATATTCTTGTAACCAATACCAAAACAGAAAATGAAATGTGACATCCCTATCCCGTATAAAGTTGGGAAAAGCAGTCGATATGACGATCGGAGTTCCGCTGCTCCTCCCATTGAGCCCTTTTACTTACGAGGAAGTGGATCCCATCCTTCGAGTTAGAGTGGCTTCTCTCCGATTCAAGCTGATTAGATCACTGAACTTAGTTCACTGACCTTAAGAGAAGGAACCTATTTGATGATCGATTCAACATCGGATAAAAAAGATATACCTTGGTTATATTTAATCTCTTCAACAAGTTTAATAATGAGCATAACGGCTCTATTGTTGCGATGGAGAGAAGAACCTATGATTAGCTTTTCAAGAAATTTTTAAACTCAATGAAATCTTTCAATTTCTTATCTGCCTCGCTGCAGGTCAGCACCTCCGAAAGAAACGGAGGACTTCATTCAGTGACCTCGCGATTACCCTTTGAACTATCAAAATAAGGTAAAGCTTGAAGATAAGTTTTGTACTCTATTAATTTCTCAGTCCCTCTAGTCGGGTGGGCGCCGGCCAGTCTTTCGACCAGATCCCCCTAAAAATCGTACGTGATGGGGATGAATTTTCAATGTGCTTGGGGACCCTATTGATAATTTAGGTCCGGTAGATACTCGTACAACAGCTTTTATTCATATATCATCGCCCGCCTTTATACAGTTTGATACAAAATTATCTATTTTTGAAACTGAAATTAAAGTAGTAGATCTTTCAGCCAGTTATCGCAATGGGGGAAAAATAGGACTATTTGGAGGAGCTGGGGTGGGTAAAACAGTACTCATTATGGAATTGATTAACAATAAGCACTTGCAGATGCATCTTGTGTGATAGGAATTTACAAAGGACTTATATGAATGCTTTTCTCAATAGATAGAACCTTGCTTATGAACTGATATGGCTCACTCGCTCGAACAACAAACTGAATAAGACTTAAATTCGAATATCTATGAAATTCTTGATCGAGAGGTTTTTGTTCAAAAATTTTATGAATTAATTAACAGGGGTGATGGTAGTATATTCAAGACAAAAATATAGATGACATGAGCAGCTTTGATTGTCAATTTAATCATGAAAATAGTCATTTTGTTAACGGTTTTGGTGGTTTATGGAATCTTTGTTGATTTGTTAGGGTATGCTTGGTTCATAAAAAGGAATGGTAATTGGAATGAGTTTTATATAAATGTGGAATATGAATAGATTTCATGAATTCATTTTTTATATTTGGTTTATCAACCTGATATAAATCAAAATTCTAACATTCTTTTTAGTTTCAAAATTTGATTTTTATCAGCAAACGACATTTTGGAAGTATGATTATAAATTGATTCATTCATGGTAAGATTCGAACTTGGGCAAAAAATTTGAAGATGATAAACAACAACAAAAATGAGAATTTGATGATGGTGGTTGTTATTGTGTTGAATAAGAGTCAATAAGAGGAGGAGGCCGGTGCAAAGGATGGAGAAGAGGAATGAAGAAAATAGATATGACAATAAAGGGGATGAGATGAAAGATGTATACGAGAGCGGAGGAATGAGAAGAGAAAGGAAGAAGACAGAGATGATGACAACGTAGATAAGAGAGGAATGAGAATAGGAAGAAAATAAAAGAGGAGGCAACAAGGAGACGAGATCATTCTAATCACTCAAACCCTCAAATTCACTTATGTTGGACTGTCATTTAGAAAAGGAATACATTTACTGCTCAAACCCATATAGACTAAGAGCATCTCCAACCAACCCCAAAAATAGGGGATTGGACCATTTTGGGGGTTTTTAGGCTCAAACCCACCCCCATTTGGAGGGGTTGTACAGTGAAACCCCACGGATGGGGGGTCCCAGTTTATCACCCCCATTTTGGGGGTGATATAAAATAAAATATTATTATTTTTATTAGTTTTAAAAATTTTAATTAAATGAAATATAAAATATTTAATAAAATAGTTTTAAAATTTATTTTTAGAACATTTATGTAAAATTTAAAGTTTATTTACTTAATTATTAATTAATAAAATTATTAGCTTCAAAAAAATAAAATAAAATTATTATAAAATATAACATATAAATTGAAAAAAGATAAGAGAGAACTAAATATTTTAGGATAAAAATGTAATAGTCGAAAAAAATGTTGAATGGTTTTGTAAATTTATTGTATGAAAAAAATAAAAAAGGCAAAACGCCCACAATGTGCGGTATGGGTTAGAGTTGCAAATACTGTAGCAAACCCCCTAAAACCATTTAGGCAATGAGACCACCCATTTTGGGCTATATGAGTTGGAGATGATCTAAACCAAACATTAAGGGAAGGGGGCCTTTGGTTGAACTCACAGAGATCGGAATCAGTATGGGTTTTGCGTAAGTCAGAATGGAATTGATTTAAGTCGGAATGAGTATGAGTTTTGAAAATTAGAATGGGTATGATAAAAGTCGTTTGGATTGTAGGGTAAATTTGATATTATTAGGGTTTAGAATCTTGTAAAATTACCCATTTATTCTTAGGTAAAATATTAAAAAAATAGTTCATCCACCAATTTGAAACCCTAGCCGTCCTCCCCTTTCTCTTATCTCTCCCCGCACCTCCCCTTCCCTTCTCTCTCCCGCCTTCCTTCTACCCCGGCCCACCTTCTTCCGCTGCTACCACCACCCCACCCTTTCTCTTCTTTCTCTCTCCCCGTGCCTCCCCTTTCTCTTCTCTCTCCACACCCTTCCCCTTCCTTATCTCTCCCCGCACCTCCACTTTCCTTCTCTCACCCGCCTTCCCCCTACCCCCGCCCGCCTTCTTCCGCTGCTATCACCGTTCCCCCTTCCTCTTCCTTCTCTCTCCCCGTGCCTCCCCTTTTCTCTTCTCTCTCCCCACCCTTCCCATTCCTTATCTCTCCCCGCACCTCTCCTTCTCCCACCCACCTTCTTCTATTGCTACCACAGCTAAGCTCATCACTTCAGGCGGATCTACTCCACCCTCTATCTTCTTGCTTCATCACAATCGGTCTTCACGATATCCGTCAACCACCACCATCTCAATTTGCTTTTCCTTCTTGTTCTTCTCTCAAGGGCAGCTAAGGAAAACAGAAGAAATTGACAAAGTTGCAGGAATGAAATCTGAAACCCCCTCTTAACAGGGTTTGCTCAAATCCATTTCCATGGGTTTTGTTTTGTTTCCTCTATTTCTATTTTTCTCAACCAAACACAATAAATAAAGGTGAGAATGGGTTCATTACGATTCCCTATCCCAAATACTCCAAACCAAACGCGTCCTAAAAATATGAATGAACAAGAATAAAAATCGATTTATATCCATACCATCCAACAACCAAGCAAAGATATCTTTAATTTTAACATGGTAATATAATATATAGAGAGTTGGAGTTTTATAATTTAGATGATGGTTGTCATAGGTTATGTTTAGTTGTTTTTTTAGGTATATTGTATTGACAAATTTTGTACGCAGAAAAGTAAAAAAGTAAATTGATGATTTTTTTTTAAAAATTATTGAGGAGAATTTTAAAGATATTTAAGGGTTTTAAATTTAGATGTGATATAAATGAATAAAAATTTGGTTAAGTTTTTTTTTAGAAAAAAATTATATTTTTTTTTGGGGGAAAAGTAACAAACAAACCTAGCCTTAGTTTATTGGGAAAAAATTTTTCCCCAAAGAAATAAAAACAAATGCAAGCCTAAGAATGGGTTTACTCTCGGGCCCAAATCACAATCCGCCCAAAACACAGTCCAGCCGCGACCACCCACTTTAGAGAAATGATAATAATAAATGAGAATAGGACTTAATTACCCTTATATTGGGTTCCTTCAAATATTATCGAATTAAAAAAAATAAAAAAATCTTTCTCTTTCGCCGGCTTAACTTCAGTCTGATACTTTAAACTTCAACATCATCACTCGTACCAGATCTCCTCCGCCCCTCGCCGTGTGCCACCAGTAAGTCCGACTCTTTCTTTCAATCCATATCTGCAATCGTCGCCGGAAAATTATTTCCGATTACGAGCGAATTTACTTTACCATTGCAATCACACATCACAAAACCAGGCACCGAAATTGTATTCCTTTACCTTGTTATTACGTTCGATCAGTACACCTCTGCGATATAATCTAGTGTTTCTTTAATATTTATTGTAATTGATAGTGAACCTTTTGTAAATCCAGCTAGGCTCGCTAGAACTGTTCGACTGACTTTCTAAGAATTCACGCTTCTGGGTGATGTTGATGTAGTTTCACCATTCATCATGAGCTTTGTTTGGATGTTTGAGAAGCAAACGTCTGCATAAAGTTCTCAGTTTTGTGTGAGTAAAATTCGGCCCCTTTTTGGTTTTATCAATTTTTCTTGTATTGAATGGAGCAACGGGATCATGATTTTATTCACATATTAAGAATGCTTGGATCCAAAGGTGTCCAATGCTTATGAGATATCGTACTACCTCGTATTGAGTGTCCAATTCTTCTTTCAATTTTCCAAAGGTGTCCAATGCTTATGAGATATCGTACTACCTCGTATTGAGTGTCCAATTCTTCTTTCAATTATTGGAAAATTGATCTTGTGTTGTTATATTTTTAGTTTCCAGCGAGCTAACTGATAATAATTGAAGTGGTGTGCATTAAATTATTTTATTTTGGAGGTTGTGGGGGAGCCAGACGAATAAAACCCCCCTAAAAATCTTTGGGATCTTTTCAAGGGTGTGATTTTGCACCATTTATTGCTCATTTGCTACTTGATTTGTTATTTTGTTCGACTTTGGTAACTTGCGTACGTATGTTGATTCAGAAAGTTTACTTTCAGTTGTGTGTTATTGTTCCTTGTCATTGTTAGTGGTGCTTCTTATAGTCTCAATAAAAAAGGCTTGAACTTTGATTAGTGGAAAGTACTATGAGTTTCTAAGATTTATGGAAGTGATCAGGATATCTATCTCATGACAGTTGAATTTGCAGTGACCAGGATATGTGACTGATTTGTTATGTTGACGTGTTTCCATGTAACACAGTTCCTTGAATCTTGAAGGTCAATATTGTGAAAGCTTACTAGTATAGGCATCAATACAAAACCAACAGAGATTTGAAGCACATGGGCACTGAAAATCCGGAGCGATCACCATTTTATTCACCGAGCCCATTGGCCGGTGCAGAAACCTCTGTCTTTCGCCCTAGCAATCCGATTGCCTCTTCCCATGTCCCAACCCCCTTCTCATCAAAGCCCCAAGGTGTACCAGGAAGGTCTAATGACCCAGCAAGACCTCCGACATCCTTTGGACCGCCACCTCCACCAAATACTGGAACTTTTCCGCGGTTTGCAAGCCCACAACTTTCCTCAACAACTCAAGGGCCACCAGTAAGGCCTCCTGTGGGTCCTTTCTCATCGCCTCCAGTTTCATTTGGAACACAAATGCAGCCTCAAACTCCTCTCGCCCCCATGGGATTTTCTCCAGGAAGCGCTAATACTATTCAACAAGGTACAAATGTTCCTCATTCATCTCCTGTGACGAACTTACAGTCGCCATCACCGCCGATGATGGCAAATTATCCTGCTGGTAGGGCCACCTTGCAGTCAGCTTTTCAGGGATATCCTGGAATGCAGCCTAATGTTGCTCCAGCTCAACCTGCAAATCCTGGAGCATTTCCTCAGCAACTTGGATATGCTGCACCTCTGCCTGGAGGTTCGAGTCCTTATATTCATCCGCAAGGAGGGTATATGCAACATCCAAACTCTATGCCACCTATAGGGGGGGCCCAAGGTTTGGTTGAGGACTTCAGTTCCCTCTCTCTGGCATCTGCTCCAGGATCATTTGATGCAGGGCTTGATTCTAAAGCTTTACCAAGACCACTGGAAGGAGATATAGAGCCAAAATCTTTCACGGAGATGTACCCTATGAATTGTAGTTCTAGATATTTACGTCTTAGTACATGTGCTATACCAAATTCTCAGTCATTGTCTTCAAGATGGCATTTACCTCTTGGAGCAGTTGTTTGTCCTCTTGCAGAATCTCCTGAAGGGGTTAGTCTCTTCAAAACTGATTGAAGCTTCTATTTTGGAACTTTCTAGCTCTACTATTAATGTACAGAAAGAAATGGATAATGAAAGCCTCTCTTTTTCTTGCAGGAAGAAGTGCCTGTAGTTGATTTTGTGACAACTGGTATCATTCGTTGCAGAAGGTGTCGCACATACGTGAATCCATATGTTACATTTACTGACCATGGAAGGAAGTGGAGGTGCAACATATGTTCGTTGCTAAATGATGGTAAGAGTTTCCAAATTCTGGTCTCAGTACATGTTTTAGTTTGGAATATTATGCATTCTGGAAAAAGGTGTAGATTAAATCTCAAAGTTTTCAATGATCTGTTGCATGAAGAGATTTGTTATATGTGTCATGTATCCTTACTTGCTGTGGCTGTTGCCTATTAATTTCGTTTTTGCTTGCTCTTTACTTCTGCAATATGTTAAACTTCAAAATCTTTCTCATTTAAAGTGCTGAATTGGGATTTATGTTAAACTTCAAATTCTTTCTCATTCAACAAAAGTTTTAATGTAAATTAGGATTTTCTTTTTCTATTTGAGATTTATGTTTTGACCTCAAGCAATCTATAACCCTCCGCTGTAGAATTCTAGTATCCAAAGCATAGTCCAGTGATGAGGTATCAAACTACGTTCTTAGTGGAAAAATTTTCTTCATGTCTTTCCAAACAGGAATTGTTAATAATGTGACTAAACTAGAAGGTAGTCAGGAAAAGAATTATTGTGATGGAATCCTCCATACTTCGGCATTTGTGTTGCGTGAGTCCCTGTTCAATTTATGATTAAATACAATGTGTATATCTCATTTAAAGTGCTGAATTGCTTATCTGGAATCTGTTTGAAATGAGAGGCAGTTGTACATTCTGCTTGGATCGATAGGCTGTTCTGTTTACTGTTTGAGTTCTACTTTTATGTTGATTCTATGAGTGGACGGATGGGACTCCTGTTGTGGTCTTAGTTCACAACCTTATGTTATTTATCATTTTACAATGGGGTAATCTTCATGGTTGGCCTTAACAAATCATGATGATTGATCTTTTGGTTTTTCATGACTTTACCTTGTCTTTGATTTCTAGTTCCGGGAGATTATTTTGCCCACCTAGATGCCAGTGGTAGGAGAGTCGACTTGGATCAACGGCCTGAACTTACCAAGGGCAGTGTTGACTTTATTGCACCAGCTGAATACATGGTTCGGCCACCAATGCCACCAGTTTATTTTTTCCTCATTGATGTGTCGGTTTCTGCTGTCAGAAGTGGAATGCTTGAGGTACAAAATTTTAGTGGTGAAGTATATATTTATCTTGTTTTTATATTCATGGAGATTTTAATTGTTGAACCTTTTAGTTCTCTCTTACACCTTCAAAAGACAGTGCACAATTTACACTTTCTCTGTTTCATAGTTGTCTGGGTACTTTTTTTTTTCACTAGTCTTTAAAGATTGTCTTGAATTATTTTGCAGGTTGTTGCGGAGACTATTAAGTCTAGTTTGGACAAGCTGCCTGGATATCCAAGAACACAAATTGGCTTCATAACTTTTGATAGCGCACTACATTTTTATAATTTAAAGGTGTGTATTATAATTTACACTTGGAGTCTCTGTTATGTCTGTTGAATGACTTCAAATATTTTCTTTGGCCAGTCTTCTTTGAATCAGCCTCAGATGATGGCGGTCACCGATCTGGATGATGTATTTGTACCCTTGCCAGATGATCTCCTCGTTAACTTATCAGAGTCAAGAACTGTTGTGGATTCATTTCTCGACAGCTTGCCCTCCATATTTGCTGGGAATATGAATGTGGAGTCTGCTTTTGGTCCAGCTCTTAAAGCAGCATTCCTGGTTATGGTAAAAGTCCTTTTCTCTTACATTTACATTTAACAAATGCTACATTAATTGTGTCTGGTGTATTTGGCAATAAATTATGGCCTCTTACGCCTTTTGAAATTGATCTATGGTTGATTAAGGATACATTTAACTTATGTTATTCAACTTGTTTTGTCACTATTTCGTGTGTTATGGGACATTTTTTCTTCCTACTGCCAGAGCCAAATTGGTGGCAAATTGTTGATTTTTCAAAACACGTTGCCGTCGCTAGGTGCCGGCCGGCTAAGGCTTCGTGGAGATGATGCTCGTGTTTATGGGACCGATAAAGAGTATACCTTGAGAATACCAGAAGATCCATTTTATAAACAGATGGCTGCTGATTTTTCCAAAGTTCAAATAGCCGTAAATGTATATGCTTTCAGCGACAAATATGCTGATGTAGCCTCTTTAGGTATGTTTTAACTACCTGATGTATGCATTAGGAGATTTCCTAGTTTAGTATGTTATGTGACATTGTCTCTTGCAACCAGATATTCTGGCTTCCTATTCAAGTTGGTGGGTTGGCTATTTCTTTTTCAAGCTAACTGTCAAAAATTGCTTATATGAATTTTGTTTTCTTGATCATCTTGACTACAAGTGTCCCATATAAGTTTTATTTATGAATATTGGTTCCTTGCATATTGGCTCATTTTCTTGTACTTGTAGGAACTCTGTCAAAATATTCTGGTGGACAGTTATATCACTATCCAAATTTCTCATCTTCCATTCATGGAGATAGATTAAGACATGAGTTGGCTAGAGATCTTACGAGAGAGACTGCATGGGAAGCTGTGATGCGCATAAGATGTGGTAGAGGTCAGTTGTGTTCATATGTTTTTTATGCCAGACTACAGTTTCTACTGCTGTTTTGCATTACATCCATTGTTGTATTGATTACTTTGCTGATGTTTACCTCATAGGTGTGCGATTTACTTCTTACCATGGTAACTTTATGCTGCGATCCACTGATCTTATGGCGCTTCCAGCTGTTGACTGTGATAAGGCGTATGCGATGCAGTTTTGCCTTGAAGAAACATTGCTGACGACAGATACAGTGTATTTTCAGATTGCATTGCTGTATCCTTCATATTTGAAAAATGAAATTTTATTACATTTTGCAGGCTGTGTGATGCCAATCTGATCATATTTTCTTTTGAATATATCAATGAAGGGTGAAAGTTTTTGTTTTTGATTTAGAACTGTTCGAAAGGCGGCAGATTTCTTTTCTTTTAAACAAACATTGTGAATTATGTTCCTTGGCGACACTTACTCGGTTGATTTTTCATGGCATGCTTTTTTAAGAGTTCTTGGTTTATGTCTGTTAACAAGATGAGTTTTTTAGCCTTGGGTTTCTTGAGAATATCTTTGCAGTTTTAATATTATGCTTTCTCCTTCATTAACGATATGCAGAAGTTATTTTACGATCCATTGAAACTTTGCCAGTTATTTGTGCTGACAGTTGAACAATGTGTAGTATTCCTTGATTGGTCATAGGTATACATCATCTTCAGGTGAAAGACGTATTAGGGTACATACTGCTGCTGCTCCAGTTGTCACTGATCTGGCTGAAATGTATCGCCTGGCTGACATTGGTGCCGTAGTTGCTTTATTTTCTCGGCTAGGTATTATTTTGTCTTCTCTTGTTTCCTAGCTTTTTTTTTGTGGTTCTTTTGGCCTTTGATATTTGAGTGATCATTTTGCAGCAATTGAGAAATCACTATCATATAAATTGGAAGAGGCTCGAAGTTCTGTGCAACAAAGGACAGTTAAAGCACTTAGAGAATATAGGAACCTTTATGCTGTTCAGCATCGCTTGGGAGGAAGGTTGATATACCCTGAATCGTTGAAGCTATTACCACTTTATGCTTTGGCATTAATTAAATCAGTACCACTTCGTGGTGGATATGCTGATGCTTCGCTTGATGAACGCTGTGCTGCTGGGTATACCATGATGGCTTTGCCCGCTAAAAAGCTGTTGAAACTTCTGTATCCATATTTGGTGCGGGTAGATGAATCTCTGCTGATAGTAAGTAGTTTTCATGTATTTTAATCTTTTTTGGTAGACAATGTTTGTTTATTTGGTTTCTAAAATCTCTCTTCACAATTGTTTTACAGGCTTCTTTCGATAACAAGTCTGAAAACATTTGGAAGAGGCTTCCACTTGCTGCAGAGAGCTTGGATTCCAGGGGACTTTATGTTTATGATGATGGTTTCCGCTTTGTTATATGGTTTGGCAGAATGCTTTCACCTGATATTTCCATGAATTTACTTGGGGATGATTTTGCCACCGACTTTTCAAAGGTGGGTCTGTCTTGTTCTCTCCGCTTTCTTTTTTTTTTTTTTTTGTTTCTTTTGGGTATATGCTTTCGTATGCTATAGCTTTTAGTTGCATTTTCTATCACAATGAGGCTTTTTGTTTTTTAGTTTTTGAATTATCTAAATCAATTATGTTGATATACTGCTCAATATGTGGCTTGTTATAATTGACAATGGATGCTTGGAAAATACAGTACTTTTGTTTTCAATAATAATTTACAGTATAGACTGTCATTCCCTCCCCCAATGTCCAAAGTTGGCTGGAGGGTGCCTGAGTCCTCCTTGAAGTTTTCTCACTATGTCCAAAGCCTCTCTGCATTTGATAAGGATTTGCAAACATCAATTTCTATATTTCTTTTCTCTGCTTCAAAGAATTACATTATGTTTCAAATCAACAACAAAACTAAGCTTTTATTCCACTATATAGGTTGATTGTGTGGATCATATTTCATCATCATGTTCTATAATACATATTCTCATTTAAGTTTAAAACTATATTACTTTTCTTGGATAAATTAGCTTGTAAAGAAGCCAAATCTTTTTTCATAAGGCTATGCTGAGGATGATTTTTATGTGTACATTTCATTTGTTGCTTTGAGATGGGAAGCTCTGGTTATTTAGCATTCCATGCTTCTAGTTCTAATAAGGGTTGACTGTCAAATGTCTCCAGAGAGGTGAGTTAGTGTCTCCACTTTCTTCACAGAAGAATCAGGTATTCTGGGTTATACTGGGGTTGTTAGACTTCATGCAGCAGACTGAACTGTGTTGCACTTACTGCATGTAGTGGAATTTTTAGTTTAATTGAACTTATGCCGGATCAAATCACCAAGGACAAGTACTTTGCTTTGAAATCCTTCTGAAACCAGTATTCTTATACTTTTTATCGAGATTAAACATTCAGTTTCATGTCTTTGCTAATTTGCATCTTGTTTTTGTTGGCCTACCAGCTCACCCTTGTTGAACATGACAATGAAACCTCAAAGAGACTAATGATGATACTAAGAAAATACAGACAAAGCGACCCGTCTTATTATCAGCTTTGTCACCTCGTGCGGCAAGGTGAGCAGCCAAGGGAAGGCTACTTTTTGCTTGCTAATCTACTGGAGGACCAAAGTGGTGGTACAAATGGCTACGCGGACTGGATGTTGCTATTACATCGGCAAGTCCAGCAAAACGCGTAATTTATAGGTAAAGTACGTGTTTGATTGGTGTTTTCCCAATGGTTTCTTCAAATTCCTAGTTGAGGGGGTTATGTAATATAGGAGGCTGGCTAGAAGTGGGAGAGTAAATGATTTGAATGTGAGTAAAGATGGCTGAGATTATCTGGAATTCAGCTTTTTCGTGCTCAAATGGGGGAAGAAAGAAGGGAAGAAAGGGAGGGAAAAAGACACCTACTTACCTTTAGCTACCTTGGTGTGGAGCATCTCACTGATGATGATGGGTTGGTTCTTGTCAAAGTAGAAAGGGTTTCTTGTTTCTTCAAACATGAGACTAGTTTTTTTTTTTTTTTTACTTTTTCTTGTTCCCAATTATTTATTTTGAGAATAAGGTGGTGATTTAGTTGTGTTGTAATTTGTTGTTGGAATGAAAGTGGTCTTTTTAGTTTATGAATTATTTATTTTTGGGTAGGAACTGAACGTGGAAAGGTTGAAAGAACATTTTTGTTGTGTTTCATGATGCCTTTTATGTATTAGAAAAAAACCCTTTTGGTTTTTCTTATTTGGTGAAATTATTTTTTTTTTCATTTAAAGTTTAGAAGGAATACTCTTTAATCCTTAATTCCTATTTACTAAACTTTTTTTGTAAGATGGTAGAAATAGAAAAAATTGAAAAATGGAAAAAAATTGTTGATTTTACTTTGCATGGTAGGGCTTTGAGAACAGAACTAATGATTCTACTATGAATAGTATAGTCTTAGAGATAAAGAGGAAGACATAATAACTAACAAAAGAGTAACGAAAATGGTATTCCTAAATTGGAATATTTGTTCATTGGTTGATTGATTAATCTTCAAATATCTATTATGTATATATGATTTATCTTTAACAAATAAAGTTACTAACTCTTAGTAAAAAGGGTTAATGTCTACAACATCATCTAAACACGTTAAGGTAGGGAGAGGGAAAATCTTATAATATAACGGTAAAGTCAAGTTATAATTTATTTCGTTCGCTCGATCACCTTATATATTGCGGAGATAAAAAAACTTTAATAATATCGTGTCCTTTCATAGTTTGATGGCTATCCTTGTCGAGCACTCAATATAAAAACACAAATAATTAATAAAAATTGAAAACGAGGAATTAAAACTTAAAACCTTGATCATAGGTTCAAGGGTTATCTTTCACTTTACACATTCAACCCCACTATTATTAGGATACTTGTAATAATTATGGACTTTCTAATTTAATTAACCAAATTCAATATTCGATTAACTCTTGCTATGAAAAATTGAGCACGATAGCGTTTCATATTCAACTATGACATCATTACACACAGAATTAGTTGAAATTAAAATTAATTAAAAAAGATAACTATAATTAATTAATTAATTCCGTCTAATTATTTTCTCTAAATTATCATGAACAATTAAGTCTCACCAACATGCATACATAAACTAATTGTTACTTAGTATTACCGGTTTATGTCAATTATCAACGTGTAGATAACACAAAAAAATCAGCACTAATTGAGTCGTCGACTCAATTCAATAATCGATTACTTAAATTTAACGAAAGAAATTAAAATTAAACACAAAACCTCACGATGTACAAATTAAATCAAATCCCTTCGACTACTCACATTCTTGCACAAAACAAATAACAAATTGTTAATCATCAAAACAGAAAACTGAAGCAACAAAACCATTTACAATGGTTGAACTCTCTCTTGGGATCTGTTGTGTTGTGTATTTTTCGGTTTGTTTGGTTGAAGGTGGAGAGCTCCTTCTTTAGATGCCAGCAGCAATCAAATTCCAGACCTTGCCCTTTTTCCTTTGCTTTGTTTCGGGTAAAAGCAACTCTGGAATTTTGAAACAGAAGCGCAGCAGCAATTTTTGGTAAGGGAAGAGAGATATGCAGCAACTTTGGAAAACATCTTCCATGTCCTTTTTTTTAACCGTTCGTTTCAGCATCTTTAAATAAGAGACCTTTTTTTTTTTCCTAATTTGATCAGCAGCTACAGCAACTTTCCCGGAAGGCAGCAGGAGTTTATTTTCCTTCAGTGGCTTCGGGTTTTGGAACAATAATTAATTTGCAGAGGCCCTTGAATTCGGAAAACGCAACAAAAATTATGTGCAAGTTTTGGAAGGGAGGAATTGGTGTTTCCTTTTTCGGTTGGCAGCTGTTGGAATATGGAATTAGGAATTAATCAGCAGTTTTTGGCAACTTTGGCTGCTAATTTGGGAAGAATTTACTCCCTCATAATTGCAATATCCAATTCTCAGCCTTAAACAAAAATTTAATTAAAAACAATGTGTTCGATTTATAAAGTTTATAAGAAGATAGAATTTTTACGAATAAAATTTAGTTAAATATACTTTATTACTGAATTACTCTTACAGGGATAGAAAACTCTTACAATATCGTGGTGGCTCGAACACTCTTGTAACTCCTCTTGAGTAAGTTAGTGAATAATGAAATTAAATAATACGTTCCCTATTTTTTCTCTTTATAATGTTCTCATACGCACTTATTCTGTTTAAATATTGTTATTATTTTTAAGTTTTGAGATAGTTTAATAGTTGATATTTTTTATTTGGAAAAAATATAAAATCGGATAAAAAGATGAATTTAAAATTCAAAGAGACCAACAACCAGTCTAAAAGCTGGTTGGAAACAACTCTGCTACTCAGCTATTTGTTCTCTGGTAAACGTGCATGAGAGACACGTCGCAAAGGCAACCAACGTTCAAAACATCCATTCTTTTCCATTTTTTCTTCTGCCTGCCAGCCTTCTTCTTAGGTACTACGTTAATGTTTGATACTTTTTGTTTTCTTCTTGTTTTTTTTCATTAACTTTTGGCGGGGTTTTAGTTTTTACCAGAATATTCCTTCCAATTCCATTATTTTCTCACAAACCTCTCACCCTTATTCTTCCCCTAAACCAAATCCCTTCCTCTTTTGACTTCCAATTTCTCATTCCTACAATTCAATCCCCCCTTTTTTTAATGATTGAATGAATATGTCTCTCTTGCTTATTTTTCATTTTCAATTAAAGTTACGATTCCAAGATTGAATCTTGTTCGTTTCCCTTACCAATAGGCGACGGCATCCTATTTTGGTTCAAGGTTTAGTTGTTTATTCAAGCCATTGGGAACAACAACAACACCCCACCCCCCCTTTTTCTGTTTCAGTTGAAAAATTGCAGAGCAAGAGCTCATGATTCGGAGAGCGCACTTGGAATGAATTCTTCATTAGGTTGATTCAGCTCGGCAAGAAGGTTTCTGTTGTTGGCCCCTTTTCTTTGGGAGTTATGACGATTGCAAGGCTCTGATGGATTCCAAATTTGGAACTTTTGGTGGGTTCTGAGTTATTGGATGAAATTTGAGAGAAAGGGTGGGAATAATGGCTTCGTCAGTTTCGGGTTCTAGCCGTGATGCTAATGAGACTTCACATGATTTGTTGAAGAACACACCTTCGAATATCAGGAGGTTGGCTAATGAAATTGAGCAATTTGAAGGCAGGCACAAGTATCTTCCACAGACAAATAGTCCATCTGACGGGGGTGATGTGAGATGGTACTTTTGCAAGACCCATTTGGCTGAAAATGGTAAAATTAAATTCTTCATAAACATTCAATATTCGTTTCCGTTTTTGAATTTGTTCCTGAACTATCAGTATCGCGGAAATTATCATTGAACTTTTAGCTTTTTTGATGAGCTGGCAATGAATCTAACTAGTTTTATCCGTTTGTTTGTGTCAATAGAAACGAACTGACTGCATTTGTTAACTTTTTTTTTTCCCCCTAAAGCATGTGGGGAGTGTTCAAATTTCAGTTTATGTTTAAGGACTGAGTAGTAGAAGGGGAGAAGTACTCAGAAGAATTATTTATCATTGTATGTAGTATATGTTGGCTGCATATTTATGCCCAAATTACAGGGGCAAAGGGTTTGAAGTCTGCTCTTTAGTTATGTGGCACCCGAGTTTACAGCTGGAGTAATTTTTTACGAAATGTGCAAGAACCGGGTAGTCTGTATATAAGTTGTTTCTTAGGTTTGGACTGCATTTTTCTTTGTTTGTTTATATCTACTGTGCAGTGTAATTATGCCTTGAGTTGTGATTACGTCATCTGGCCAGGGAACTCTATCTTCGGGCCACCTAAATAATGGAAAAATATAGCCTTCGAATTTTCTTATTTTGCATTTCACTGTGCTTTCTTATTGTCTAGTATTGAGATGAAGTTTTAGGTGAAATATATTTCGTCTATATATGCATATCATAGTCCCTTGATTTTTATCTGGAGCAGTGTTTAAACTTTCAAACTTGAGGGCAGGATAATTGCATAAAAATAAGTCATATCTTTTAGCCACAGTTGTGCCTACACGTGTAGATGGAATACTTGGGTTGGGAAACGAGAGTAAATACCTTGATTTTGTTACAATTGTGGGGAACTGTTTCTTTAAATTTATGTTTGGCGACTGTTAAAATGCTTAGATTACCCTGCTTTAACACATCATTAGAAGATGATAATTAAATGCAACATTGTGAGAAATGATTTTTTGAAGTAATTTTCGTTAGACATCTAAAAGCTGTTATTATGCTATTGTGTTGTTGGTCAACTAGTCAATGACTGGTTTTGCAGAGGTCATTGGGAGTGAGTATTCGTGGATTTAGAATGTAGTAGTTAAAGGGTATTTGTGTCTGGTCACTTAAGAGATGTATTGGAAAAACATTTGGATCACAAAATGAGGATTGGTTGACGAAAGAATTCATTGCACTGCTGGGTAATTCCTTCTTCAATTGCATGGTACCTGAAGCTTCATTAAGTGTGTCATCTTTCCCAGATTTGGGGATTGATGTAGCTTGTTGATTGCTTGGCATACCTTTGCGTTGGAAAAACATGAAAAGCTAGAAGTTCAACCAGTCACCCCATCAGTAGAAATTCAACAGTTGCTGTGATGAATACAATGGAAAGTAGACTATTTGAATGTTACTTATGGAAGCTTAGAATAGCATCAGCTGATGCACATTTGTTTCAAGCCACAAAAAAGGCTTAGGAAAATGGGAGTAAGTATCTTAATGAAGAAGAGCATTGGTAAACGGTGGTAAGTTTAAATCAATAACTATATTAAGCCTGCAAAAAGAATTAAGAAAAGATGTTCTATGACTCTCTAGCCAACAATTGATTAATCAAATTCTTTTTGGGTAAATAAAACACTAAAATTAGTAGCAAGGATCTCTCTTTCTCTCTCTTGAATATTTTTTTGTGACTTTAAATATGCATTACACTCCAGAGGAGCTAAATGTTGAAGTCTACATTTGACTTTTTTGTCCCCCAATCTTTGCTGTGTCCAGAGCTAGCTGCATCAGTACCTCACTCAGAGATAGTGGGAAAGGGTGATTATTTTCGATTTGGAATGCGAGATTCTCTTGCAATTGAGGCCTCTTTTTTGCAGGTCCTGCTTTACATCTTCTGTTTGTCTAATAGAATTGATTCATGTATTCTTCATCATCTCCTGATTGGAAAGAAAGTTTAACGTTAATAAGAAAACATCTTCGAAGTAGGAAGCATCTCTATATCAATAAGCTCGAATAACATGCCTGTAGAATATTCTGTGCTCTATTAGTTGCCACTCTGAACACTCTTTAGGTCAAGACCTCAGGATTAAGTTCTTTCTTTGGCAGAGAGAGGAAGATCTACTTTCAAGTTGGTGGAAAGAATATGCAGAATGCACTGAAGGTCCCAAGGGGAAGGCTGTGATTGACCTTTCTTTGATCCAGCAGCTAGAGGAATCCTCTTTGGAGAGTGAAGAAGAAAGAGTAGGTGTTCCTGTGAAGGGTGGTTTATATGAGGCAGGTTTCTGTCTTGATCCTCTCCTTAATTTCTATAGGCTAATCCAGGAAGGGGGACTTGGTTTTTGTATTGCTGCGTTTACAAAACTGTCTCAGTTGAAATGCAATTCTTAGTTGTTTGTTCTTTTCTGCTATGACTGGATATAAGTGGTGGGACTGCCTCCTCTCAGCTGACTGGCATTGTTCTGCAGGTTGATCTGGTGAAGAGACATTGTTTTCCTGTCTATTGGAGCGGAGAGAACCGGCGTGTACTAAGAGGTCATTGGTTTGCTCGTAAAGGAGGCCTAGATTGGTTTCCTTTACGAGAGGATGTCGCTGAGCAATTGGAATTTGCATACCGCAGCAAGGTGCTGGATAAGACAAGTTTTTAAGTCTGTCTATGCTATCAAGTATATTGTAGTTTGGAGTCTATGAGTATATAATTCTTTTGTTGTGCCAAGATAGAAGAGAATTTACGTACAAATTAATGGCAAACCAGACTGGTTTCCTTTTGATCAATCGTCTTCGTCATTCTTTCTTGGTTGTTAAGCAGATGGATGCATGTAGTTCGAAAGTCTTCAAGAATGAACTTTTCAGAGTTATACCTCTTTGTTTGCCATCTGCACCTGAAATTTGCATTGCCTTCTTACTTGGAATGAATTTGTTAGCTGTTTTGTAAGTTCAACTATCGAATGTTTTTGGTGTTCAGGTTTGGCGCCGGAGAACATTTCAGTTATCAGGATTGTATGCTGCTCGAGTTGAGTTGCAGGGTTCTACTACGGTAGGGCTTAAGTTTGCAAATCTAGAAGATTGATGCTCTTGTATTTGTTAAACATTCAATTCTGTATCCAGGGACTTCATGCGCTTTTCACTGGAGAAGATGATACGTGGGAAGCTTGGCTAAATGCTGATGCATCTGGGTGGCCTCCTGTCATTAATTTGGGTGGGACTGGTACAAAGTTGAGACGCGGTTATGCACCTTCTCTGTCTCCAAAACCGACACAGGTACTTCTTTTAAGTCGAGAGATTGACAAATAATTCTTTCTGTTTAATCTTGTATTCTTGAGTATAATATCTGACTTCTTGTTGCCCAGTCCACCTATGAATACATGATTAGATAGGTCTTGTGGATGACGTCTCTTAGCACTTGGTGGTGGTTGTGTCAGACATATGAAAGTCAAGGTGCTTTGGGGGGATATAAACTATTGATCTAAGTTGATGGAGTTGCTTGAATGCGCGCCCTTTTGGGGTTTTTCAGTTTTTGTCAAGTTAGCTTTTAATGCTACTTTGGTCATTTTCTGGATCCTTCTCTAATTTATCTTTTTGTGTCTTTAATTAACATTTTATTTTTCTGGTACCTACCATGTTAACTTCAGCCTGGGGTGAACTAGATTTCTAATATCTGTTAGTCTGGTCAGTCATAGTGCAGCAAATTCTCTTTGTTACACTCCAGGCTTCATAATTGTGCTCTTGAATGTGTCGATAAGATTTTGTCTTCGTAACTTGGTCCAGTCATTAGTTCTATCAGACATGAAAAATGGGCTTACATGAATATTTTCCACAGTTCTTCGTTGAACATAAATCATTTTTTAAAAAAAATAATTCTGAGGATATTCCTAATGTCTTTTCCAACTTTTATTGAACCTGTTTACTGCCATTTCTTAATAATATTAGCTTTTAACTTTTGAAGGATGAATTACGTCAGCAGAAAGAGGAAGAAATGGATGACTATTGCTCACAGGTAATTGAAGCAACACTTTTGTTGTTAACAAGTGGCCATATAGCTATTTTTTGGGTTGTATGTAGTTATTTGATAATGTACATCTAAAATATCTTTGAATGTAATTAGATGCAGTTTTATGTGTACATAATAAGGGATGTATGTATAATTCATCAGTCGTACATATTTTTGTGCGTGTATGTTTCTTCCGTCAGCCTATGGAGGTTCAAACTTAACAATGTAAGCAATAGGAAAGATTCAATCTTTAATCTCAGTTGTCAGGTCATGTTTGAACTTTTATCTACTGGTAAATATGTGAACTTTATATTGCTTCAACACCTTCCTCATCTTTCGGAAGGTTTACATTTTCTTTCTATGCTTTGTAACCAATGTGACTATCATCCAGCCACATGGAACTTTTCATGAAATGGAAATCACATTTTTAATTGGTGAATCCCTTCCCTCAAGCCAGGGAGGCACCAAAAAGTGAAAAAGGATGGTGAGGGTTCACTTTTTGGGGACCTAATGACATAGAGGAGGATTACTCAATACAGGGTGTGCAGGAGTGAACTCTAATTAAGATAGGTTAGCTAAAGCTAACATTATTCTCCAACACTTATTTGATGCCTTGTGCCATAGTTTACATTTTCATTGATAACCTGTTTTGGCTTAAACTGAGAACAGGAAAGCTTCTCAATGGTTTTACTTTTTGCTTTTTTGTTTTCTTTTGAATTGAACTAGGTGATGGGATTGCTGCAGTTTCTTAGGGCTGTTCATTTCCAAATTGCTTCCCAGTACACAAAGAAAAATACTTAATAAATAAATTGTACTGGCGGAACTTGTGTTTTGAAGAAATTCGCATGAATTTTTTCACTTGACGTACTTAAACATGTTAGTAGAACAATGACGACAGAGAATTATTTATATTCACGTTATGAGTTCTGCTACTTGAGGTTGATGTCAATTGGCTTTCTGCTTGTGCCCATCTAGATTAATGAAGTACTTGAAATTTGTAGATGGGATACATTATGCTGATCTCAATGCAGTTAAGGGATTTGTCTGTTCAAAAGAAATTCAAAATTAGCAGTTGTGGGGTTCCACTACTCATCTTGAGATGATGAGTTTGTACATAGCTGATGGTGGAGGCCTCCTGCTGGGAATTTGAAATAAAAATGTTACAAGTGGGCCTGGGAATTTTCGGTTCACTTTTTTTTTTTTTTTTTTTTTTTTTCCCTTTTGGTCGACTGGAAATTTTGCATGTCAGTTATTTTTTTGGTGAAGGAATGCCTTGTGCCCCTACTATAGAATATTCTTAAGCCATATAATTCTATACTACTTCTATAGGTTCCTGTTGGACATCTGGTATTCATGGTTCATGGTATTGGACAAAGGTTGGAGAAATCGAATTTAGTGGATGATGTTGTAGATTTCCGTGAAATAACTTCAAGTCTTGCTGAGCGCCACCTGAGTTCTTACCAACTTAGTATGCAAAGGGTTCTATACATCCCATGCCAGGTACGCATGCTATTTCACCCCTTGAACATTTCCAGAGAATTTATTCCAATTGACCTCTATTTAGTTTGATTTCTGTCTGATGGCAGTGATATGAAAACATTGTTCAGTGTTTCTGTTTTTCTGCCCTCTTCCAATCTTAGTGATAAGTCGTATTTCTTTTCTTTAATTGCAAAGTAAAAGAACAGTCATGTCTCTGTAGGTTGCATAATGGGTAAGGCCTTAAATAGCTTCAATGGGAAAGTTATGAACTTGACAGCTAGAGAAAGAAATTTGTGGGTATGCATTTATGTTTGGCTTTTGCCAATAGAAACATAGGGTAGGTTGAAGTGATGTAGGTATCCAAAGGCTAAAATAAAATTTTATATGTGGTGGAGAAATAGGTTGTCATTGTTCTCAAGCCTTGCCATTCTGATGAACAGTAATATTATACGAAGGTTCTTCTGTGCTATCTGACTTGTTATTGGGAATCCGGATTTTGCATATTGGGTTTGTGGATGATGATTAAGCTATAGATTCACTCCTTACAACTTTTACAATTATAAAAGAGAAGGGAAGAGTTTGAAGATACTTCGGAAGGTTTAAAATGTCAATGAACCTGTGTGATGGGGCTTTAAGAGCAATTAGCTATTGTCTTGTTTGTTAGGTACGTTTGTAAAAGCAGTGCAGTATTAAAGGCTTACCTTATATCAGATCCTTGAATGAAACATTTAACTGAAATGTTACCCTTCTACATAAGCATTTGCCGATTTCTTTTGGTAATTTACTTGAACATTTTTCTGTTTATTTGGAAGTGGTCAATTGTCCACTGTGTTGGTTACTTGTATCTTCTTGAATTTGATGTGGTTTTACTTATTTAGTGTATACCTGGTTTACTTGATTGTTTTGTGGTAATTTGACTTTGTCAGTGGAGGAAAGGTTTACAGCTTAGTAGCGAGCATGCAGTTGATAAAATTACTCTAGATGGTGTAAGGAAGCTCCGTGTGATGTTGAGTGCAACAGTTCATGATGTCTTGTACTACATGAGCCCCATCTACTGCCAGGCTATTATTGACTCAGTGAGTAGACCTGGCATATATAGTTTATATGTCTCCTCATCTTCTGTCAAATCATGTTTCTTGTGTTTTAACTGTATTTTGCAAGTTTGGTGGATTGTGTATGAAAGGGTTACTAAATTCTTCTGGGAGTGTTGGTTTGGTCCGTGTCTCGGTATGGATTTTCATGTTGTCATTTTCTTGATTCTTGGCTTAGTAGTTCTGTGGTGGAGTGCTTGTGTATAATAATATATGATTTGGTTCCCCCCCCTCCTTTCTTCTTCTGCAAAGATATGTATTTGGCATGTACCTTGTGTGACCTTATCTGGCTTTACTTTGAGCTCCAGCTTCAATAGATAATAGGTAAAGCAATTGGTTGGGATCTTTTATCAGTTTGCTGTCCAAGAATAGGTGTTTTTGGTTGGGATTTACTAAATGTAGATCATGTCCTTGTCCATCTCATTCTTAAGCTGGTTTTGCAACTTATCTGATTCATATTGGTATTGGGGTCTTTTTCTTTGAGTTCCAAATTTCTTAACTGTTTTGATTGCCAGTTTGTTCATGTAGTCGTCTATGTTTGACACATTGGGAATAGTTAGGTATCTTGGTATTGTGCTTATTTTGGAAAAAAAGTCTTATTTTGCTTCTTTGCTTTTTGCTCATGTGGTTTCCTATTTTCTTTACATTATGTGGCGTTATCTTTGACTGTCATGAAGAAGGTTTGTTTCTGCTTGCCTGTTGTTAAGAATTAATATTGCCGCTTATCTGTTACATATTCTCCGTATCATGGATCGTGTTTTCTTCTGATGTTTTCTGTTGATTTTGGGTGCAGGTCTCGAATCAATTGAATAGGTTATATCTGAAGTTCCTGAAGAGAAATCCTGGTTATGATGGGAAGGTATGTGGCTTGTAATTCATGTTAAATTTTACTAAGAACAGTCAGCATTGCAGAACCTTATTTTTATAAATTTGGACATTGCATTAGGTTTCTATTTATGGTCATTCGCTTGGGAGTGTATTGTCCTTCGATATCCTTTGTCATCAAGAACTTTTATCCTCCCCATTCCCGTTGGAGCTCATGTTCAAAGAGCAGGATAAGGATGAGTCGTTGCACCGTAATGCCAATGGCTTATCAGCTGACTGCAATGTGACCTCTGGTATGGAGGACAACAACATTATCAATGATGAAAGCAAGGGCAAAGGAGGATGTGAAGATAAAGAGGGAACAAGTAGAGATCTGTGTTTCTGGGCCCTTATGGATGGCGGTGAACCAAGCTCTCATAATCCATTGGACCCTCCTGCATCGGCAGTTTCAGATGAACTTACCCAAACAGATCTGGTTGACAGGAAGTCAAAAGATGCTTCATCTTTGAATCAAATTTTTTGTGAACCTCATAGCGAAGTCCATGATTTGAACAAAACAGATGAACCCGTGATTAGTGAAAATGAGGTTGCTGAATATTCTGAGCATAACATTGATGGGGGAGTTGACAAGGACAAAACAGTCGAGTTGTTGAAGGAAGAAATTGATTTACTAAAAGCCAAAATCAAGGAATTAGAATCTGATTGTCACCAGAGTAATATGGAAAAGGCTGTGGTAGAACCCACCTCTAAAACGGATCTTGCTGAGCCAAGGGCATTTAAGAGGTATACCCCTTATATAAAATACACAAAACTGAGATTCAAAGTCGACACATTCTTTGCTGTTGGATCACCTCTTGGTGTGTTTCTGGCTCTTCGGAATGTCCGCATTGGAATTGGCAAAGGGAAGAGCTATTGGGAAGAGGACAATATAAATGAAGAGATGCCAGCTTGTCGACAAATGTTTAATATCTTTCACCCTTTTGATCCAGTTGCTTACCGGATAGAACCACTTGTCTGCAAAGAGTATCAAAACAAACGCCCAGTTATTGTTCCTTATCATAAGGGCGGAAAACGTTTATATGTTGGCTTTCAGGAATTTAAAGAAGGCTTAGCTTCACAGTCCCAGGCCGTATTGGATCATGTGAGTGCTGTACGGGTGAAAGTGCTTACTCTCTGTGAATCGAGAAACAAGGATAGTCTGGATGAAGAATCAGACAAAGTTCAAGCTGAAGATGAGAGATCATATGGATCACTAATGATGGAGAGAGTCACAGGAAGTAGGGAAGGCCGAATAGATCATGCATTGCAAGATAAAACATTCCGTCATCCATACTTATCGGCTATTTCTTCCCACACGAACTACTGGAGGGATCACGATACTGCTCTCTTTATACTGAAGCACCTGTACCGGGATATACCCGAGGAACCTCCTTTGGGTCTTGAACCTCGAGAAGGAAGCTCAAAAGAAACGAGCAGTTTGATGGGCTGGTCTGAGCAGAAAGATGAAGATGTCTCTTTGACATTTGCTGATAAAGGCTGGATAAAGGATTTTTCTTTCAGATTGAGGAGTTCTAAGAAGCGTTGAAATGACTGAATCTTTTTCTCTCTGCCAAGTACTTTGAATCTCCACAGAGGTTCAGTCGAAATTTGTGCTGGAATAGGAAATTAAGAAACTATGTTGTTCTCAGACTCGAGGGTATATGGTTTAAGTCCCATGTTACAGGGGTATCTTCTTACAGAACCAGAAACTTCCACGATTATGTCTAAAACGCCGAAATGGATAAACGACTGGACTCTTCCCAATTCAATCATTTTCTTGTATACATGCATTGGAAGGGAGGTCTATGCCCTACCAGGTATTGCTCACAACCTGCTCCCTTTTCGAGTCCGGAGATGGTTAAATAGACAAGTCAAAATGCGTGGATAGAGGGTGCTCATTGTGATGAGGGGGTAATATTCTGGATGCAGTACAGCTACTAATTTGTGGATATTGATAAATTGTACATAAACTGTACTTACTGTTGTTTTCAAGGAAAGAAAAAGGCTTAATTTCTGTATCAAGCTTTAGGTTGCAAATCTTTGCAGTAGAGATGGATGTTTGATTATTTTAATGTTAATGATTCGCATTTGGTTATTTTCTGAAACATCAGATACTTGGTGTACCAATTTTTATTCCCTTGAAATAGCAATTTTTAATATTATGTTCCTAGGACTATATTGCTTGATGTCCTTAGTACAGATGAGGGGAGTAGATTGGTTATAGGGGGAAAGAGTGGGCAATTCAGGAGTTTCCCATTACAAGGTAGTTTTAATTTCTACTACTAGAAACACCTTGCAACGTGTCTCTATAATTTGCCTTGAAATAGTGCATTTGGCATACAAATATCATGCATTCCCCAAAGTTTGTTTGATGAAAATTAATGTTTACATATTCCAAAATGTGCCTTGTGTGAATCCACATCTGGATGTTATTTGATGGCAGAAATCTTCCACCATAAGTACACTGATTCTTCCAGGTATGTGAGGATAGAATCCACTATCTTAGCTGTGATTAACTTTTTTTTGGCAAGATTTCATAGGTAAAACCGGAAGCTGATTCATATAGGAGGACGATCTGGGGAATATGTTGCAGATGTGGGCGATCTATGCCATCTTCTCCATATATGCGTTGGACTGCTTGATTTGGTACGAAATATAATCCCAGTTCTTGCAGATTAGTGAGATGTTGAATACCATGGGGAACCCTCTTCAACTCCATGCAATTCACTATGTGCAATTTCCCAAGAAGTGGCATTGCTCCCTTTTCTATCACCATCTCATTCAGACCATGGAAGCTCAACAGGTACAACACCTTAAGCTTTGTGAATCCAACGTTGAAATGCATTTGTGTCCCCAGGAAGGCGTTGTTGAGGTTAAGTTCTTCCAGGTTGGGCAATGCTTGGAGGAAGGGAAGTGGATCTTCTCGTAACCTCGACCAATGCAATGTCAGAGATGTGAGGCTATGAAGGGATGATATCCACTGTGGCATGCTCCTCAAGATGCCAGAAAGAAAAAGTAATTCAAGAAATGGAGGTGGTTCAGACCGTGCATCGACGAGCAAGGTTTCATTTTCATCAATGGCTGCTAAATGCAAGAAGTGAAGGAGCCTCATGTTCTGAATGGAAATGCACAACTCCTCCATGTGTTCTTCCCTCAGGTTTGTAACCCCAAATCTCCTCAGTTGAGCCATGCTTCTGATGTGTTTTATCAGCTCTGCATTCGCCTGAACGCGATCCAGCACTTGCAAATTCTTCAGATTGCACAATTTTGGAGGGATTCTTGTGCCAACATTGAGACTATACTCAGTGGCCTTTTGGAAAATGTCAAGCTTGTTGGAACAAGAAGTCAATAAATTCATCAGGTTCTGCAATTTTGTTATTCCACTTGGCAGAAATGTTATCCCAGTATCACGAAGATCTAAAGTTTCTAAGTTCTTGAGTCTTCCTATGGAGTTTGGAAGCTTGTTCACTGGGGTTATTCTTATGCTGAAGTATCTTAAGTTGAACAATTCAGCTAGTTCATCTGGCAGCTTTTCAATAGGAGCTTGTTGAAGATCGAGCACTCTTAAAAATCTACATGTTCGAAGCAGCAAAGCTAATGAGGCTGAAGAGATCTTACCAGTATGGAAAAACACAAGGAGGGTTCTGAGCTTTGTTGCGCCCATCCATGAGCTCAGTTGATCCACTTTTGAGTTGGACAATTGTAAGCGTCGTACGCCAATATCACTTGCTGCTTCTTGAACATCGAATACGCCACAAAACTTCTGCATTCTAGATGTTGAAAGAGCAATGTCGCGCATCAGATCATGCATTCGACAGATTTTGAGCCTTCCCACAGCATTCCTCTTTACAACTTGAATCATGCTTCTGTTAACAAGTTTAACTAGGTAAGTTTCTGCTACATCTTCAAGTCTCAGGTTTCCAATCTTTTCCACGAATCCTTCTGCAATCCACAACCTAATGATCTTTTCCGCGGCAAAGTCAACATCTTCTGGGAACAGGCAGCAGTATAAGAAGCATCTCTTGAGTGGATATGGCAGGTCAGTAAAGCTAATCCAAAGGATATTTGTCATTGTTTCCATGATTGGCTCATGAGTTCTGCTAAGCTCTGAATTTAAGGTATTACATATCATCCTCCATTCGCGTTCATATTGTTTTGTTGACAGGACACCAGCCAATGCCACAATGGCCAAAGGAAGCCCTCTGCATTTGTTCACAACTTCATGAGCTAAAACCTCAAGGCTTGTGGGACAACTACCACCAGGAAGTTGCTGGAATGCTCTCATGGAGAAGAGGTTCCAGGCATCATTTTCTCGCAATCCATTGAGGCGATGAACATGGCTCTTGACTCCAAATGAGAACAAAGCCACATTTTCATTTCGAGTTGTGATGATGATTCGACTCCTGAGTGGTTCATTTGGGAGTGATGCACTGATTGCTGTCCAAAGCTGAATGCTCCAAACATCATCCAAGACAAGTAGATACCTTTTCGAGCGCAGATATTCTCCCAAGAATTCAACCAGATCTCTATAGTTCATGGCATTGATATTCATCCCAACTGGTTCTGCTGCTGATTTGGTGAAGTCTTTGATCATGTTTCTCAACACAGCTTCGGGGTTATAATTCTGGGAAACAGTGATCCAAGCTTGGCAATCAAAATGCCAGTTCAAAACCTTGCTTTTGTAGGCCTTGGCAACCAGAGTTGTCTTGCCAGAACCACCCAAACCAACAATGGGAAGCACAGAAAGTGGAGGTTCATGTTCATGTTCATCCTGCAACCATCCCATTATCAGTTTGAGATCATCTTCAAATCCAACAAAGTCATCATCTTTCTGAAATAAAGCAGCCTCAGCAAGAATTTTCCTATGATCCCAGCTGGCTTCATCATCATCAGCATTCCCCTCCATCCGGAAATCAACGCCATACCTCTGCCTTCTTTCAGAAATCACTTTGATCTTCTGGTTGATCTTCTCCAGCTTATGGCCCAACTGATGCTTCTTATACAGATTCTTGGGAAGATTCAGGGATTTACAAACAATCTTCGAAATCCCGCCGATGATCATCATCATCGCCATTCATCCGAAGATACATGAAGTCTTCTATGACATCTTCAATTTCATAAACCAAGGCAGTAACATTTGCCACCCAAGATTGTTGACCTGCTGTTTGAAACCTCTTCTTGTCAGCATCTTCCAAGAAAGATCTCATGCTCACTAGCTCTTCTTTCAGCTCATTCAACTGTTCTTGAATTCCTCCTATGAGTGAGGCTTCATTCTGAAGAAGGGAAGCAATCTTCTCAACCAAAAGCCCTGCTGCAGCCCAAGCCATGTTAGTGTTAAGTTGACCTTTCTTAAGCTCTTTTTCTTGCCTTGTTTGTAGAATTTGCGGTGGGAATTGGGAGATAAATTTGTAAAAAAGACCGGGTTGTTTGACATTTTTGGATGAACTGGCAATCCAGCTAATTTCCATTAAAGGTGAGAAATTAAATGTGAAAATAGGATATTGTTTTCTTTGGTCAATAATTTCATCCTAGGATAAAGAAGTGACAAAATTCTCCTAAGCCCATCAAAACTACTTTTGACTCGGAACGTGTACCTGAAATTAATGGGTTTGATTTGGTTACCTTAAAAAATCGTACCTAACATCCGTTTATCACAATCTTCCTACCATTTTCATTATATCATTTTTTATAACCCCAATATATAACTCGTAGTTATATAGTATTAATAGTAACTTTATTTATTTTTGAAAAATGACAAGTGAATATGGGTTAAAAGGAAAAAAACGAGATAAATTTAAAGAGTCACTATATTAAATTGTTTATTTTTAAATATATACTATTAATTATACAATTATTACCATTTGTCAAATATATGTCATAACATAATTTTTAACTATAAGAAAAGAGATGAATGGGGAAAGGCTTTGGTTTCAATTTTGGATTTTATGAAGTGGGAGGCACTGACCTGCGTGAAATTGCCATGGGTCAAAACCGTTTGGTAATTAGAATGATGAGGGGATTTACTATTTGTATAACAAAATTACTATTTGTATAACAAAAAATGTCCAAATTACCCCGATATGAAATAACTGAAAATTTTTTTGATAAAAAACGCTGCGCATTGCCGAACTGAAGGGTAAAAAACGCAAATTTGGTATGGAAATGAACAAAAAAACGCCTAAAGGTCTTGTGGAAATTATATATAAACGCTAAAACGTAGCGAAGACCTCTACCAAAAACGCCGAAATGTAGCGTTTATTTGTCGAAAAACGCTAAAGTGATGCGTTTATAGCACCTAAAACGCTAAAATATAGCGTTTCATGCAAGAAAAAACGCTAAAGTATAACCGAAAAACATAGCTCGCTCGTTAAATAGTAGCGTTTGTGACGGGTTTTGTTAAAAAACGGACCGAACAAATATGAACAGACCAAATATTCACAACAAATTACATCATATCATATCATAACCTTTGTACATTCTCTGTACAAAAGGTTCCCTTACAAATATTGCCAACTGCCATTCGTATTGAAGGTTTCGTCAAATCATATCCATCTGCCATTCGTATTGTACAACTTTCGATTGACATTCTTCACGAAATGGTAAGTTTGCTACCCGTTATGTAATTTTGTATTTTGCAGCGTTTTTTTGCCCTAAAACGCCTCTTATTAGCGTTTTAGTCACCTGAAACGCAAATATGTGGCGTTTTGTGTGAAGTTAAACGCCACGTATTAGCGTTTTAGTCACCATCAACGCAAATTAGTGGCGTTTTGTGTAAGTAAAACGCCACTTATTAGCGTTTTAATTACCATAAACGCTAATATGCGGCGTTTTTTGTCAGATAAAACGCCAAATTGTGGCGTTTTATGCATTTAATTTAGGAAAATTGTTGCGAAATTAGGGTATTTATGTGAAATCCGTAGCGTTTTTAGTTAAATTTTTTGTGAAATGGAGCGTTTGTTTGTATAGTTACGTGAAATACGTTGCGTTTTTTTAAGATTGCATATGTAAAGTGAAGCGTTTTTTATATCGTTTGTAACAATATGGATTTGGATTTCTGACTATACAGGACGATGATTCGAATATTAGCACACATGATGATTACGAGCAGGAACAGGATAATGAGGATGACGAGGGGGGTGAGGATGAGGACATTGGGGCAGATCTAAGTGAATATTTTAGGATAGATATGGATTTTGCAAGTGTGGAGGCTGCATTTACGTTTTGCTATCCTATAGCTAATAGCCTGCAGTTTGCGCTTTCGAAGCAAGGCGGAAGTGGCTCGACGTATTATTTTAGGTGCAGTCGATGGAAAGATCCATTGAAGGAGCCTCTCCCCACCATACGGTTGAACACGAAAAGATGCGGATGTAAATGTCCGTTCAAGTTGACTGTCAAGAAGGTTGTTAATGAGCGTTACAGTGTGCTTGTTACGCCAGGGGTATCGTCCACACATAATCATCCTGGTATGAATATTTTTCGCTATTGAATATGTTATATTATTTTTCATATAATTAGCATTTTCTTATATTCTTATTACTAATTTTTGTAGGTATAAGGCATCCATATGGGCACCGGCAGTTGAGCGGTTTCTCGAAAGAGGCAAAGGCTGAGGCTAAACGCATGCTTTCTTTCAATGTGAGACCAAAAAGCGTTTGGGAAGCTATTCATCAGCAGTTTCCCGAAGACAATGTACAGATAAGGCAGGTCTACAATTTGAAGGAAGATATGAAGAAAGATGGATTGGATGGTAGGAATATTGGGCAGCAATTTTTGCATTTGGCTCGCGAGAAGAAATATTTTGTTCGGATTATCACTGACGAGGCCACTAATGCGATCACACATGCATTCATCGCTCATCCTACATCAATTCAGATGTTCAACAGGTGGTATTGGGTTGTAGTGGTTGATTCAACCTACAAGACCAACAAGTACAAAATGCCAGTCGTTGAGATGATCGGTATGACTCCCACCAATAAGAACTTCAATATTGCTTTTGCCATTGTTAAGGATGAGACAAAAGAAACATATGATTGGGTAATGAAAAACTTGAGGGAATTATTGCCCAGTAATGTGGAACCAAGTGTTGTTGTCTCAGATAGGGAGTTGGGTTTGTTGCAGCCTATTAAGGATCACTTTCCATCTTGCAATCACTTGTTATGTCGGTGGCATATTGACCGTGATGTTGCCATTTGGTTGGAAAAAAATGTTGGTAGGAGGAATGTGGACACGGCCACTGATATATATAGTAATTGGTGGAAGAAAATTATCATGGCTCCCACAGTTGAAAGGTTTAACCAAGTGTTGGTCGAATTCAAGGTTACATACTCTATGGTTGAGCCTTTAGTTGTTGATTATTTGGAGGGGACGTGGTTCATTCATAAGGAGAAATTCTGTCGGGTCTGGACGGACACATTTCAACACTTTGGTAATACGGCAACTAACAGGGTTGAGGCTTCCCATGCTGCATTGAAAGATTGGCTTCATTCTTCCACCAATTCTCTCGACACGTTGCTCATGAAGATCGACTCTCATCTCACGCATCTGTTTCCTCACATCGCGTAAGTGCAATAACCGCGTTCGATTATTTATTTAATGTCATAATTTTATTATAATTTTATTGTATGTTAAAACTATAACAGTGGGTCGCTCGAGTCTTCTACTGCCACGACACAAACCAATAGGATGGGGTTTCCATACTGTTACTTGAACAAATACGTTTCGCATCACTGCCTGAATTTGGTAAGCAAACAAGTTGAAAAAAAGGATAGGTTGGCAGGCGAAGTTATAGATAGGTGTGGATGCGTGTGCAAGGTGACTCTTGGGATTCCTTGTGCATGTGATATATACAAGGCACAGGAATCGACCGCATATCAATTGCTCCCATTAGTCCACGAGTTCTGGCAGAGATTGACAATTGTACCCTCCCAAAGGGATTCGAATAATCTGAATGAGGACATCAGGTACATTTTACTTATGTTTGGTAGCTATATGAAATTTGTTTTATTTTTTGTAATTTTACATTTGGATGCTGATTGAAAATAATGTTTCATCAAGGTTTTTCAATGAGGAAGTCATTCCTGCTGTTAACACAAGTCCGTCATTCTTGGCTCGTCTTCTTAATATGGCTTATGTGGAAGAGATGCACGCTGATATGTCTAGTGCAGCTGAGCCATCGGTTGAGGGTACTCATAGGGGAAGGCCGCCGAGTAGACTGCACCATTCAGTTATGCGTGAGTGGAGTGGACGGGAAAGAGCGACACGTGGATCACGTGCTAGGGGTCGGTCAAATTCAAGTGGAAGATCAACTGGGCGCACATCAAACAATACGACGGACTCCTCTATTGAGTCTCCATTACGCGAAGGTAAATATTGTTAGTGATGTTGCACGAATTTATTTATTTACAAATTTAATTAAATTATGGTCATTCTATTTTATTTAACACTTTAGGATTTGGACAAGATGTACCATGCGTACCAGTGTTTTTTCGGCATTACTGTACTGGATGGTCGGATGTCATTGGAGATGGAAATTGTGGGTTCAGAGTGATTGCTAGTTACCTATCAGGCGGACAGCACAATTGGAAATTGTCGCGTAGAGCACTTGTTGGGGAGATCGTTCGTGATCCGCAAAGGTATGCAGGTTTGTTTGCAGTTGTGGAAGAGAGACCTGCTGACGGTGATCATTTGGGTGCCGTTATCAGGCGTTTACGTTATCAAGGTAGAAGTTGTTCTGAAGCCTACTGGATGGCCACACCCACTGACTTGTTCCCACTTGCAACGCATGCTAATGCCGTGGTACTGCACCTCAGCCGTTCGGAGCCGATGGCGAATTATACCATATTACCCTTGGATGCTGGAGAGGACGAAACCCGCCCGGAGAGACAGATAGCAATTGCTCACGTGGGTGGTAATCATTACGTTCGTGTTGATGTTCTTGATGATTGTCCCCTTCCGCCACTGCACGTTGTTTGGCGCGATCACTGCAACCAAGCGACCGTTGGACGTTGGCCTAATATTTTCAGAATGCGTTTTAGGCTATGGGTAAATCGTCGTGATGCTTAGCGGCTTCAGTGTACTGTGAATTTTTTTTTTGGTATTATATGATTGTTTGCTTTGGTATTATATCATTTTTTGGTATTATATTGGTGGTATTCACATTCATGACATATAACTAAACAAACACAAACAATAAATGTAATGCACAAAGTACTGATATAGAAATGGTGCTGATGTCATAAAAAAATATACAAATGTATACAAAATGTCAAACATATAAAAATACATAAGGGCTCAATCGGCCAGGTCAAATCGCTGCTCAAAATCCGCAATCAGACCAGAATACTCGTCGTGCAGGTCCGGTGCTCGATCTCGCAGCTGATCCAGCAACCGGTGATGCACGCCCAGCACATCGCTAACCCACTACAAAAAATACACACAATTACATCAATTATTCATGTTGAACAATATAATAAAATATATTACACATTTGATAAACAAAAATACTTACGTATTCCGATGACGATCGGCGTGGCTGTGGCTGATCCGGTGGGGGCCCTATGACGTACGGATGGGAGCGGGGTACGAACCACTCCATATATCCGTCCACGCAGGCACTATATCGGACGCCGTGCCCTGTCTGTGCACGGTGCACAAAATATATAGGCCCGGTAGCTGGATACGCGTCCCACTCGGACTCCGCATATGTCCGTGGGTGGTGCACTACGTACCCACTGCCCCCGTATCCCCTGTACGTCCCATCCGTGGCCGGAATGAATGGTCTGGGGATCCACTGCACGTACCCTAACTGACGCGCACACCGGTCTGGCATGTACGGCTCTATATCCTCCCGGTATGCAATGAGTCCGCGGTACTGGGTCCTCGGTGTGCGCGTGACAGCAGCGCGACCGTATGGCATCCATACAACCTGTAACAAAATTTTCCAATTACATTTCCTATGTTTTTTATATATACATTTAAGTAAATTAATTTTGATTTACTTACATCGTCCGGCGACAAGGCATCCAGTGCCTCCCGGAAAAGCGCCAGTCTGTCATCCTTGTTGCGTGGTGCGTCGACCGTCCATCTGCTGGCCCGCGGCCGCTCAGGGTGCACTGACAGAGGCCTGGCATTACTCCTGAAAGATGGAAAATGCTCGTAGATCCAGGCCTGTAGCAACGTCAAGCAACCCGCAACGCTCGACGTGCCATGACGACTAGCAGCACCTAAGTGTCTATATAGGTACGCTAGCGTCGCCGTGCCCCACGCGTACTCGCCAACCTGAGCCATCCCGCCCCGCAGCTCCAAAACAGGGCCTGACATGAACTTATTGGAACTCTTGTCTGTAAACAGACAGGTCCCAATAGTAGTCCATAGAAAAACTGCAACGTCCGAGTCGGGCCGGGGTCTACGCCTACAGAGCTCTATCACCCGCTCGGTCGAGAATGCCCCATTCTCGAATAACGCCTTCTCGATGTGCTGGTCCGGAGGTATCTCGAGCAAATCTCTAGCCAACGCTAATAGGGTGGCGGTATCAGAGGACTGGGTAATCAACCGACCCTCTATCGGTAGACGCATAATCTCCCACACGTCGTGGAGAAGTATCGTCATCTCACCGAATGGTAGATGGAAGGTATTGGTGTCCGGCTGCCACCTCTCCAAAAATGCGCATATCAGTGGCGCGTCTATATGCCTAAACAAAATGCTGGGAATATGTCCCAGCCCTGTCTGGCTAAGTATCTGAGCCCCTAGGGGTGACATACCGCGCACCCAAGAAACTAAGGAATCGTACATCAACCCCCTATTGTGACACCTAATAGGGGCTCTACCCCCCGTCTCACTAAACCTAGATACGACGTGTCCTAAAAAACTAGGAATCACCGTCGCATCGATCGGACCACCCTCGACTGGTCCAGTGACTAACCAGCTCGTGTCATCCTTCTTCCGCTTTTTAGGAATCGCTATATTTATCAAATTAATATATATAATTAATTTAACTAATTAACAAAATAAACAAATAAAACATAATTTAATAATTACTCATGTTATACAATAAATGAAACATTCATAAATATTTTAACAATTTACCCAATGAATAAACAAAAAAGACAAATTAATAACATATATAAACAAATATAACATATTTTCACTAAATAGCCAAACTAGCAAATAAATAAACAAATTCATCATAAAGTAAATAGCTCAATAAATATTTCATTTTATAAAACAATATAACATAATTTAACTAAGTAATCATATTACCAAATAAATTAACAATTAAATAATAATTTAAAAATTTACTTAAGTAATAATAGTATTAACAAATAATACATAACTTACATAATTCACAAATTAGACAAATAGATCAATTAAATAAACGTAATTAACAAATCAATATCGCGTACCTGCAGAGGGCTCCGCCCGCTGCTGCTGCTGCATACCAGACTGCTGCTGCTGGCTCGATCTCGGAGGCTCCTCGTGAGCCTCCTCCTCCTCTGACCGATCGTCCTCGTCGCTCGGCGAGGCATCGTCCTCGTCCCTCAGATGGAACGCCGACTCCCCGATGACGATCCCTCGACCGCCACCCCTGGATCGGCCACCTCGAGTACGAGGTCTCTGGGCTGCCATCTTCTGCCTTCTGGCAGAAACTGTGGGCCTCTGTCTCTCCTCAACGATCGAAGGAGGAACGCGCGGTTTAACCTTACCGCCACCCTGAAAAATGTAATTCAAATATATATTAATACACATACATTTTCTATTATATAAATATTTAAACCCGCATAAGAAGAAATATAGTAAATGACAGCTTTTGGATATGAGTCAAACGCTCAAATCCAGCATTTGACTCAAAGTCAAACGCCATATACTGGCGTTTGACTTAAAGTCGAACGCCAGAATCTAGCGTTTGACTTTGAGTCAAACGCTAGTACCCGGCGTTTGACTCTCACCCAAACGCCCCCTGTCAGCGTTTGGGTCCGATACCAACGCCGTCGATCGGCGGTTACCTTCGAAACCAACGCCGCCGATCGACGGTCAAATTCATCTAAAAGCCGCCTATCGGCGTTTGACTTCACATTTAACGCCTCAAATTGGCGTTTGAACTACTAATCAACGCCGCCTATCGGCGTTTATTTTCCAAACAGCGCCGCCGATCGGCGTTTATTTTCCAAACAACGCCGCCGATCGGCGGTTTATAACCTAAAACAGCGGACAATTTCCGATCCAAACCCACAAAAAATGCGAATCATTCCTACTCTAACGCTCAACACAACCGATTCTACTTCAATCCAACAGCAAACGTTCATAAAAAATTTAAAACATCAAATCAACACAAGATTAAAATGGTAAGGAATTTATACCCGAATGTGTAGCCCTTTTCCCGCGCCATGACCCTTCGAAGATCCAGCACCACCCGCGTCCATTTCGCTAATCTATACCGAATCTTGTAAACACTTTACAGTTTTTTTTCGCGTTTTCCTTATGTCTGAGGCGTTTCTGCGGCGTTTCTGCGGCCGAAATAACCACTTCTGCGGCGTTCCTTGTTCCTTTTATTTTTTTTTCAAACTGACGGACTTAAACGCTGCCTTTTAGCGAGCGAGGATCAATATAACGCTACATTTTGGCGTTTGATATCAGTTTTTACGCTGCATTTTAGCGTTTTTACAGGGATAAACGCTACGTTTTAGCGTTTTTTTCCTCCAATTTCGCATTGTTTTAGCGTTTTTAAATCCCGTTTTCACTACGTTTTAGCGTTTTTTTCCGATTATGTCGTTAAGGTTTAGCGTTTTTTTGGGGTTTTTTCATTAAACGTTAACGTTTCTGTCCCTTTTTTTGGAAATACGCAGCGTTTTTTTCCTCCTGTCTTTCCACCAGGGGTAGTTTGGACATTTTTTGTTATACAAATAGTAATTTTGTTATACAAATAGCAATTCATAATGATGAGACATCTAATTTTTCCTCTGAAAATAGCCCATATGAATGAGTACACGTTTCGATGGACCAACCACTCAATTTAGCTTCAACAGTATTACTATATATTAGGGAAGTTGAAATTTGTCTTGTTTACAAGATATAATTTCTAAATAAATTACTATTTAAAAGCACCATATACGGTAGACTTATAGGACTACTGTGAATTTTACTTTTATTGTAGCGCGTTACAGTAACGCGTTACAGTTTTTTTTTTTTTTTTTTACGCACAACCTTTTTTTAAAAAAAATATTTTTTTTAAAAAAATAATAATACAGTAGATATCATACAATAAAACTAATACATACTTAACAAGGGCGATCACATCATGATTATATAGACATAAGATCAGAGAATACTAGACATCAGATCAACAGACTATAGATATCATATCAAGAATATAAAAGAAATCATACAATAGAACTAAAATATACTTAACAAGGGAGATCACATATACTAGACATCAGATCAACAGACTATAGATATCAGATCAAGAATATAAAAGAAATCATACAATAGAAGTAAAACATACTTAACAAGGGAGATCACATCAAGATTATATAGACATCAGATCACAGAATACTAGACATCAGATCAACAGACTATAGATATCAAATCAAGAATATAAAAGAAATCATACAATATAACTAAATCATACTTAACAAGGGAGATCACATCATGATTATATATACATCAGATCAACAGACTATAGATATCACATCAAGAATATAAAAAAAATCATACAATAGAACAAAAACATACTTAACAAAGGAGATCACATCATGATTATATAGACATCAGATCACATAATACTAGACATCAGATTAACAGACTATAGATATCACATCAAGAATATAAAAAAATCATACAATAGAACAAAAACATACTTAACAAAGGAGATCACATCATGATTATATAGACATCAGATCACATAATACTAGACATCAGATTAACAGACTATAGATATCACATCAAGAATATAAAAGAAATGATACAATAGAACTAAAACATACTTAACAAGGGAGATTACATCATGATTATATAAACATCAGATCACAGAATACTAGACATCAGATCAACAGACTATAGATATCAGATCAAGAATATAAAAGAAATCATACAATAGAACTAAAACATACTTAACAAGGAAAGTCGCATCATGATTATATAGACATCAGATCACAGAATACTAGACATCAGATCAACAGACTACAGATATTAGAAAAATAATATAAAATAAATTATAAAATAGAACTAAAATATACTTAACAAGGGAGATCAAATCATGATTATATAGACATCAGATAACAAAATAGTAGACATCAGATCATTGAAAAACAGATATTATATCACAATATATAATTTTTTTTGCATCACAGTATATAAAATTAAATAATTATAAATAAATAAAAAATATTTTTTAATTATTTTTTTAAATTAAAAAACGTAGAAAAAAATTATTGAATTGTTTTAAAAAAAACGGACGAACAAAAAAATTTCAGGGAAAGAGGAAAAAAAAGAAAAAGAACTTGAAGGAATAAGAAAAAAATTGAAAGATGGATAAAGTTGGACTAAAATTGAAAGCTGCGCGGACTACGCGAGTTTTAAAAAAAAATAAAAACACTCTCCCAGACCCGCACGCGTATGGAATCACTAACCCATTTTAAAAAATTACTATTTTTGGGGTGGGAGTAAATTTACATGGTGGTCCTATAGAACCACCATATAAATTACCCTAAATAATATATGGAAATGTAAAGAATATAATTGAAAAAATATCAATATATTTATAGAGATTCATTAAGAATATTAAAGTTATGCTATGTCATTTAGTTCCATAATGATATTAAAATTAATAAAGACTTATCTATTTAGATATGATATTCTAAATATACAAAAATTCATCAAAACTTATTAAAATTAATCCTATTTCAAATAAATCAAATTTATATATTCAAATGTCACAATTATTGTACCGCATTTGTGACATGTCAATAAAATATTCAATAATAATAATAATTTATAAATTAAATATGTATTAAACCGCCTTTACTAAATACATATTCAATAATTGTGTTTAAACTGCGTTTGTGTCATTTACTAAATAAATAGTAATTTTCATGTCACATTATTAAAATATACAAGTATATATTTTATTACTAAATGCAAATCTCATGTTCGATTTTGAAACGAAAGATTTTAAAATAGAATGATGGATGTCACCTCAATCCAAAGGAAAAATGAATGAGGAAGGACATTTGAAAAACATATAAATTTTGGTAGTTTCCTACAAGAGATGACAAAAGTCTTTTAAAATTGCCTGATAAGTTTACTATAACATGTTATTTCGGTTAAACGAAAACAAAAATAATTAAGGGGCCTTTCTGCAATTTTGATTCTTGAATCTTCTCTTTTACTTCATTTTGTCTATTTTCATTTTCATTTTTTTTTTGCTTTAAAATTATTTACTTTCATCTTTTATTTTAATTTTAGTAACATTTAGTATCTTTTTCTGTTAAATTTTCCCCCATCTCTTTACTTTAGATTTTAGATTTTTGCTTTTTTTTTTTGGATTTTATATATTTTTTCTCTATATAAAGTAGATGAAAAATATTGCACTATGCTTCTACATTTATTCTCAAATTTTTATCTTTATTTTTTATTTTCTTTTTATGTAGAATAGGTGAGGAATCTGCTTGGCTTGTGAATCTCATGAAAAAACTTGAAAGAAGCAAGCAGGCTGCCCAGAGCAGAAATGTGTAAGATATCTCCCACAGATAATAAAGTCTGGATAAAGAAATTTTCTTCTCGATTACTTTTTGATATGAAAATAAGTACAAATGAACTTGAGTGATCGAATGTGAGTTTAGTGATAGATAAATTTATTATTTTGAATATGATTTTAAATTAATATTACAATTTATTTATAACTTATATTTGCTAAGAAAAAAATCGATCTATTCATGGTCATAGTCGTCGGTTTGGATAAATGATTTTTCTTTTAGATGTTTTTTTTTTTTTATATGAACCTAAGTACAAATTAACTTGAGTGATGATAGAAAAATTCATTATTTTGAATATGATTTTAAATTAATATTATATTTTAATTGTAACTTACATTTATTAAGCAAAAAATCAATATATTAATAATAGTCGTAGTCGCACATGTTATTTTAAATTAATATTACAATTTAATTGTAACTTATATTTGCTCGAATGAGATTTTAATGATAAAATAATTCATTATTTTGAATATAATTTTAAATTAATATTACCATTTAATTGTAACTTATATTTGCTAAGCAAAAAAATCGATCTATTAATAGTCATAGTCGCACATGTTATTTTAAATTAATATTACAATTGAATTGTAACCTATATTTGCTTGAATGTGATTTTAATGATAGAAAAATTCATTATTTTAATATAATTTAAATTAATATTACAATTTAATATATGAGAGAAAGAGAGATTAAGAGAGAATGTGAGTAATTCTATATAATGACTCTATTTATAGATTACAAAAGGTTAGTAGAAATTATTGGATGCCGTTAGTAGATACAATCTTTCCTAGGCGAAACCATCGACTTTAACATGTCCGCTTTCACGATTTTGAATCTCCCGTTTGAACAATTGGTGTAGCCTTAGAGCATGGAATCCATTGCCAAATCCTTTCGTACACAAACACCCAGGTGGAAGAGCTGGATTGGTGGTTATAGTCTCGGACGAAGTTTTGGTCGGGGATCATTGATGAAATGCACTTTTTGACTGACTTTAAGCGAACTACGTGTGGTATAGCTAATCGGAAGATGATGTACTGAATGAGTTCGGAAGGGAGGAGGAAGAAACCGACAACATATCTAACCGGAAGATGATGTACTGAATGAGTTCGGGAGGGAGGAGGAAGAAACCGACAACATTTGTAGTGGCTAACCAGAAGATGATGTACTGAATGAGTTCGGAAGGGAGGAGGAAGGAACCGACAACATAGCTAACCGGCTGAAGATGATGTACTGAATGAGTTCGGAAGGGAGGAGGAAGAAACTGACAACATAGCTAACCGGAAGATGATGTACTGAATGAGTTCGGAAGGGAGGAGGAAGAAACCGACAACATTTGTAAGACGGCTAAAAGCCACAACCACGTGGTTAAAAGCCACGCGCTCTACCACTGAGCTAAGACAACTTCTCCATTCTATTAGAAGGCAGTATATTATGTTCTCTTGTAAGTTAGCAAATTAGTAACTCATTAGTTCGTACAGTTTAATACAATTCAATGAAAATCATTCCCAAATCTTCTCATCTCACATACTCAAAACCCTAACTTTCAGTTTCTAAATTCATTCTTCAATTTCGTTCAATTCCGCATTTCTTCACCTATTGCAATTAAAAGTGCAGAAAATACCATGGCCATACCAATTCCGGTCAATCACATATTGTGATCTCTGATAAAAATTGCAATTATAATGTCAAAAAAATCTCCAAAACCAGCTATTATAGATTAGAATATTATCAAAATAAATCACTAAAAATTTTGAACAGTATCAAATTTATACATGGATTGCACCACAAACACTATAGTGGACTAGTGACATAGCATCAATCCCGCTATTCCATCCCAGTTTAATAAAGCACATGAACACATTTTCCATCATTTCTCTATTCACCAGGATAAAGTTTAGTATCTCACTGATTTGGAGATCATAATGCTAATATTACTAATTAAATGAAGGTTACTATGTTGGAAATATTGGTAGTATTTGTGATGGTAATAGCAAATAGATGAGAGAAGGAAAAATCCGAGGCACGTGCAAACACGTTTTCCTTAAAACAGTTTTGGCCCCTCACACCGTGCCAGAGGTTAACTTGGACAACTGTTTCCCAGGATACAACGGATACGTGAAGTCTGTTTTGCCCGAAACAGCCTCACCACGAACTAGAACAGAGAAGAATGATGAACACATGAAGAGGGCTTAGAATAATCGAGAACTTAGGCTTGTATGAAGTTGGTTTGCAGAGTGAGGTATTTATAGGATGAGAGAGGCCATTAATTTTCCATTCATGAATCTGCTGATTAAATGAACAATAAGTCACTTCAAATTCTGCAATTCATGAACCTGATTAATCATCGTGAAATTATAAAAGAATCAGATTAATTACAATTAATCTGTTCCAAACTCTCTTCACATTCCTAATGAGAATTAAATGGACACATCGAATCTAGAACGGAGAAAACACAGGTTGATCAGGCCTGTAATCATTTTTTCAGTCATTCGTGCCCACAGGACTTCAAACAAATTCTCATTCACTTTTTAACACAAAATTCCAACATACTATCCATTGAGTACTTAGTCTCAGTCGAGTGATTGCTCTAAATATTACTAATTCTTTGATGGTTACCTGGATGAGGAGATATTCCAGACCAAAAATTTTCGTAACTGTTTTTCTGGTGAAGAATACAATGGTTACTTTAATAAATGATGAGATAAGCAATCAGATTAAGGTCATTTTGACCAAAAATAAACATCACAGTTCAACCAAAAGAAAAAATAGGTGTTATCTACCACAGCGGCGGAGTGTGTAACTCCTTCAGGACGTTCCCATGCAATGTCAAATTCAAATTTCTTGTTGTATTCCTTGTTGCATCTCGAACTGCAATGGAAACTGCCTCAAAAACCAAATCAATCCTTAATCTTATAGGATGATAGTTCTGCATGATGTCAGGATTTTTTTTTCTCAATTGTATAGAAACTTGTAAGCAAACAATTATCCCTCCCCCCAGATGACATACTGTTGATCTGGAAAATCACACTTCCCTAAGTACATTAGGTAATGTTTGTCACATTATTAAAAAAATATATTTTATTAATTGAGTTAATTACAACGATTAAAATTAAGAGAGGGGACATTGACAAAAAAATAAAAACTCAGAAGAAAAAATTGTACTCTTGGTCTTTAAACTTTGTTAATTTCATACAAAAGTTGACAAAAGTTTTGGTCAGACAATTTGCTATATAGCATATTACGAGCCCGAGCTTACTTACATTTGGATCGAGTCGAGCCTGAGCAAGCCAAACTTGAGGTCAATTTGGTTCTGACTCAATTGCACTCTAAACTATGATAACAAAACATAAATATAAATAAATGTTAAAAATTATTTAAAATTTGAGATAAAATTAGATAAAATAAAATTTTAAATAAATTATAATGGTAAGGAGTAAAAAATTAGTTTGCTAAAAAAAAAATTGGAGGAAATAAAATAATTTGGGAATATTGGTTTAAGATTTGTGTCTGAATTTTGTTTTAGATAAATAATAAGATTGATGATTGAGTTGATGATGATTTCTGTTCAACTAAAATCAAATGTAATTTGGGTCTTGTTGATAAAGAAATAGTATCAATGCCCTTTCCTATAATTTTGATTTGAATTTTCTTTCGTTTATTTCTCTCTTTTTTTTTCCCTCCTTTGTTTTAACTGTAAAAATTATTTCCTTTTCAGCTTTTATTTTATTTTTTGTAACATTTAGTATCTTTTTCATATTTAAAATTTTTTTCCCTCTATATTTTAGATTTTATATTTTTTTCTCTATGTAGAGTAGATGAAAATATTGAATTATGCTTCTACAGTTATTTGTAAAATTTTTATATTGATTTTTATTTTTTATTTTCCTTTTATGTAGAATAATGGAGAACTACTTTGGTTTGTGAACATCAAGAAAAGAGCTTGAACGAAACAATATCATTCTCTCATGTGTAGAGAGAAGAAAAGAAAAACAAATACGGAACAAATCATTCTCTCAACTATGGGCATTGGCACCCTCCAAATTTTACAAACGCATATATATATATATATATATATATCTCTAATTTCTTGCTTGTATATCCATGTATTTTGTTTATTATGCATGATTTTTTTATATATGAAATTTTGATTTGTTATATGTGGATTTTTGCTTATTATCCAATATATTCATTTTTGTATATATATGTTTAATTATTATTTATGATTTTATCGTCAGCAAAAAAAATTAGGAACAACTAATACCTAAACATGAAGCATAAGCATAAAAATAGACATTAATAATTAAAATAAGTAATACACATTTCAATATCGATCCCGGGAATTGATCGTCCAAACCTCCGGCCGGGGATCTCGGCAATCCAGCGGCACTGCCCTAGCATCAATGCATCATCCATTCGTACGTACTCGACCTACAACCCCTGTTGCTGTTACTTTCATTTTTAATTAATTACTCCTGTGTGTATTACTATGCTAATAATAGTAAAAATAATGAAGGAATTATTTATTAATTACTCCTTCCAATGTATACCAACGCTTTTTTGTTTTTGGTATAATCATTATTATTAATTATTTTTATTGTTAACCACGATGGCAACAATGGAGGAGGAAAAAGAGGAGGAGGAAAAAGGCGGATGAGCAACATTAATAATGAGAAAAAGAAAACGCATAATATTGGAAGAAAAGAAAAGAATCAAGTACATTTAGAGTATATATATATATATATATATATATTATTCAAATAGACTGAACTAATTTCTCCAGTTTAAAAATTTTTAAACTAATAAAATTTATATAAAATTTACAATTAATTAAATCGATCAAATTTAATCGATTTCATTCAATTTACTCACGCTCCTACCTAACATAAAAGAGAGAAAAATATTACTATAACATAATAATATTAAAAGAAAATTTGAAATTTCAACTTCTAAAATGAGTGGACTTCAATTGAATAAAAATTGCAGGACCATTACCCAAGTCTCGCTCACGAACGAGATTAAGACAAGATGGGGATGAAGGTACAACATACAGAGAAATTGGTCCAAAACAACAGTGACTAATGATTGAGAAATCACAAGTTTTGATATGTAATTTTTGGGTCGGAGGGGACAATGAAGAAAACCCGGTCCCCTTCACGTGAAAACCCAAAGGTTGGTGTTTTGACTAATACATTTACAAGAGAGGCCTATGGGGGGCTAGGGGGTGCTAGGGGGGCTAGGGGGACCTCTCATATCAATGCCTTCATCAACCCTTCATTGTCAAACAATCATCCCCAATCAAACTATATGATTTGATTATCTGTGTTCATATGGAATTTTTGACCAAATTAATCACCAAAATAAATTTGTGAACAAAAAAATAAAAAAAAAGAATGTGTGGCGTAAAAGAGACCTATCAGATTTTGAAAATCTGAAATAATACAAAAATCAGATTTTAGAAATTCGAATTTATAAACTTTCAGATTTTGAAAATCCAAAATATCAATAACCCTAATTATATTAAAAATTAATAAAGAAGATTAATTAGATTAATTAAATTCGGATATCAAAAATCCGAAATTAATTGAATTTGGATTTCCAAAATTCGAATCAAAACATTGTTGAACAGATTTTTTCAAAAAAGAAAGTCCACCATGTCTCAGAACAACTAGAACCACATCAAACATAACTAGAACCACGTCCAGAAACGTCTACATCCATGCATGTGAATTTAAGCTATTTTTTTCACAAAGACAGTCTCCCACGTCTCAGAACACTAGAACCACGTCTCAGAACACTTGCACCACGTCCAGCAACGTCTACATCCATGCATGTGAATTAAAGCTATTTTTTTTCACAAAGACAGTTCACCATGTCTCAGAACACTAGAACCACGTCTCAGAACACTAGCACCACGTCCATAAACATCTACATCCATATGTGTGAATTTAAACTGTTTTTTTTTACAAAGATAGTCCACCACGTCTATTAACACTAGAACCACGTCAAAAACAACTAGGACCACGTCCAGAAACGTCTACATTCATTTATTAGAATTTAAACAACATCCACTCATCAGCTTAAATTCACATGCATGGATGTAGACGTTTTTTGACGTGGTGCTAGTTGTTTTTGACGTGGTGCTAGTGTTCTGAGACGTGGTGGACTGTCTTTGTGAAAAAAATCAGATTGAATTCACACACATGGATGTAGACGTTTATGGACATGGTGCTAGTTGTTTTTGACGTTGTTCTAGTGTTATGAGACGTGGTGGACTGTCTTTGTAAAAAAAATTAGCTTAAATTCACATAGATGTAGACGTTTATGGACATGGTGCTAGTTGTTTTTGACGTTGTTCTAGTGTTATGAGACGTGGTGGACTGTCTTTGTAAAAAAATCAGCTTAAATTCACATGCATGGATGTAAATGTTTCTGGACGTGGTGCTAGTTGTTTTTGACGTGATGGACTGTCTTTGTGAAAAAATTCAGTTTAAATTCACATACATGGATGTAGACGTATATGGAAGTGGTGCTAGTTGTTTTTGACATGGTACTAGTGTTATGAGACGTGGTGGGATGTCTTTGTGAAAAAAATCAATTTAAATTCACATGCATAGATATAGACATTTATGGACGTGGTGCTAGTTATTTTTGACGTGGTGCTAGTTGTTTTGAGACGTGTTGGGTTGTCTTTGTGAAAAAAATAGCTTAAATTCACATGCATGGATGTAGACGTTTCTGGACGTGGTTCTAGTTGTTTTGGACATGGTGCTAGTTGTTCTAGACGTGGTACCACTTTTTTTTTTTTTTTTTTTTTTTTCAGAAATTGGATTTTCAAAATCCGAATTATTTTTGGATTAAGAATCAGATTTGTGAAATTCGAATCTCAAATTGATTAAGAGACTCGGATTTCGAAAATCTGAGAGGTCTGAAAATGGTCCACACATTTCATATTCTAAATATTTTCGTCCACACCCCCAAATTTTGTATTGATTTGGACCGTGCCCCTGTTTATATGTCTATATCATAAAATATATTTCTTATCTCAAAAAATACACTTGAATAATTTTATATTTAATATCTAGTGACAAAATCACCATAAGGTAAGAAAGAGTAAAAGTCCACTCATACCCCCCAAGAACACGTCGAATGGGATTTTTCGGTTGTGGTTCCGCCATTAGAGAAGTCATGAAAGTGACTGTTTTGTTGTTATTTTTTTTTCACAAATCACTGCCGAAACCTCCAACTTTGTTTCTTATACCATTTTCTAAATGTAGTCACGCATTCTTTTTTTTTTTAAAATTTTACTAATTACCGCTTCATTTTTTTACCCTCTACCCTCATACAATACTCTATTTCTTCTCATATTTTTAAACAAAATGACAATTTTGTCAAAATTAGGACAATAATACTTAAAAATGAGGCAATAACCAGTAATACCCTTCTTTTTTTGGCTCATTCAGGCATGGATTTCTTTTTTTTTTTTTTTCCAAATTATAGTACAAATTTGGCACCAATCAGGAAAATTCTGATTATGTCATTGCTAATATGTTTATTAATATGATTTTTTTATGAATGAACAAGAAAGTTTGACTTGGCGGGTCAAGAACAAAAATTGATAAGATGATGAGGGTACTTTCTTTAAAAGAGAAGGATGTATTTGAAGGTATATAGATATATATGACATAAAGCTTTGCCAACATGTAAACTATCCAAAGCTTTTTTGTGCGTTTAATTCTTCAACTTTTGATCGGTATATATATCTTAGGATTTGTGTTGGAAAGTGTGCATATATTGGAATGTCACTATACTGAAAAGGGAGTGAAAGCAGCTTCGTATGTTGATTGCATTGCATGGAATTCTTGCATCACTCCATCCACTCATATTATGGCATAATCAAGAACTAAACAAAATGTTTTTTTAATCAAATTAGATTAAACGAGGTTCCATAATTTGGATTATCGGTCTTGGAATTGAAACACTAGCTGCCTTCTTATAGATTCACCATAAAATTGTTCATCAAGAAAGTTTTCATGTCTATAAATATCATTAATACTAAGTCATTTAAGTGTGTATATTTGTTACCAAACACTTGAATATATATACAATACCCAATTTTGCTAACTAATAATAATTTTATCGTTTTAGTCCTTTATATTTTAAAGGTATTAGTAGTCAAAAGATACTATTCATATTGAATATTTTGTATACCTTTCTTAGCATATTGAAAATACAATCCCTAATTAATTGATTAGTCGATAATTACAATTGGTGAGATTTGAAAATATTACAATATATCGTTGATGAGAAAATAACAAGAAGAAAATTGAAGCAGAAAAAACCCCCTTGATTAATGCAAAAGAAAAAAAAAGAAAAGAAAATCTAAGAAAACGTTGACATTAACATAATTCAAAGGGACCATTCCTTCCCTATTCATAGCTATACATCAACACAAGCTCTCGCTTCTACAAATCCATCATGAAAAGACAATTATGACAATATTATTAGGACAATGACCAACCGCCTTCCCCGATGTTCCCATGCATCCATCATCATATGTACTTGTATTCGATATCTTTCTAGTACAAACAAACCATCACCATGTACAATACACACAAACACACGCACAACAACAACTGCAAAGCTTCTTCAAACCTTTCCTACATGCGGGCATCGATCAATTTCAATTTCAATTTCAAAACACAAAGTTAATTTGATGTGGGATTTTTCATGCTTATGTATGTACGCTGTCGTCATAATCGATCAATCAAACCTCGCGGACATGGAAAACGTTGGGGTTTTTGACGACGATGTCGTACATATAGATGGAATTGAACTTGGAGAAATCCCTAGGAAGGGAGATTAGGTCAATGGAGGAGCGTTTGTGGAACTGGAAGAGGTCAGGATCGCCACCATAATATCTCTCCCAACCCAAATTGTTGAGAATCCTCTCCAAACAAGAGTAGGATGAAACCACCTGGCCTGATGCCAAATGCACCAAAGCCTTCCTCCTTGAACCACCTTGCTGCTGATCATGAGCTGCAGCAGGGTTTTCAACTAGCTGAATCACACCATTATTCTTGAAAACCCAAACCCCAGACATCTTTCCTTCTTTTCCTTTTATGTATCTATGAATATAATTCAAGAAACCAAATGGGATTTTGAAGAGAAAGTGAATGGTGATGTATATATAGTTGGAGTTGATCAAAGGAAGCAGCAGGGAAAAGGAGAATAGAGGGTATTGGATTATTTTTTGTGAATGATATGGTTGGATAAAACATGGGAAACTAGTTATATATATAGTGGGATATAGTACATATGTTTTGTATAGTGGGCGAATGAAAAGGTGGGGTGGTGATAGGTTTGTTTTAGGTTTCCATTGGAATCTAGATATTGTGGGACATAAAGGAGGGCTGGGGGGTGGGATATATATATATATATATATATTATATATATATATGATAATAAATATAGGGGGGTATATATGCATGGATGCATGCCATTGATTTTGATGTGGAGGGGGTTTTTTTTTTTTTTTAATTTTTAATTTAGTATTATGGTTTAAGGAGAATGAGAATCTGAAGCAATTCTGATTCCTTTTTGGTTTGTGTTGGCCTTTTCAAGCCATCATTTACAATGTTTCCCATCCTCAAGGAGCTTCACAAACACACACCATAATAAAAAGTCATGTGTAAAAGGAATGTACTCTCTTCGACTTGGGCAAAAAAGAAAAGAGATTCTCTTTCTCAACATTCCTTTCTTTTAGTATTCAAAAGTATTCTTATTTATAGTCTCATTTTTATCAAAATGTCTTATTATTTTTAAATTTTAAAAATAATAAAAATATTTTAATAGAAAATGAAAATAAAATAATAACTTAAGAGTCAATATATTAAAAAAATGGACGGTGAAAAGAAATTCGCTATTCAAAACAAAAGTAAATAATTGAAAAAATGTCATGCATAATTAGGGTTTTACCCTTGACTTAGTAAAAATTTAAGACAATGAAGACGAATTGAAATTCTATATATTGAGATTAATCGATTTTTCAATAGTAACTTCTCTTTTCAATTTTAAAACATTTCTAGAGGAAAAAGAACAAACTAAGCACTATTTCTTCTTTGCGAAGTGGTAAAAGAGAACAAATTGATAATAAGGAATTACTAGTTACCGTCTAAATACTTTTTTTTACTGTTTTAATTTGGACGAAAATACTCTCTACAATACTCTCTCTCTTCCTCCTTTTATGTAAAAAAATATTTTTATCAAAATTTATAGATTACCGTTTCAAAAAGTGAAGCGGTAACTAGTAACCCTTGACCCTTCACCATAGCACATCATATATATATATATATGATAAAACAATACATTGGAAGAAGTAAACTACATAAATCAACATTAGTATTTTTGAAATCTTAATTAATTGTACATTAATTTCGTATATAACTAAAACCTAATACCCTATATAATTGATCGGAACTATTTTTTTTAATTCAATTATTATTACGTGATTCTCCTATGTCGATCAAAGAAAATTAAAAACAAATTCCCATGTCGACTATTGACACAATATTCCAACTTTAATCAATTTGGCAGACGTACAACAAAGTGTCCGGATTGTCGATGTGGTCTTGGCACATTTATTTTATTTTATTTTATTCAATAAAATTTTTTGTTTTGAGCCGTCTTTTTTAAATTACATAAAGTCAAGGTCGATATATATTGTGACCACTTTGCTCATGTGTACCGCACGTGAAGCCTTAGTCCATCTCCAAGCCATTTCCTTTGTTGATGGTTACATTTATACACGATTATATCCATTTGCTTTTTTGCCTCAACCAAATGTAAGAATGTGCCTGTATGTTATGGTCCATATCTTTAAGTCCAATTAAGTTAGTTTATGTTTCTTAATCAGTTTAATATTATGATTAAATTTAGACTGTTAAATTAGTATTCGATGGTCAATATCTTTAATAAGTCCAATTAAGTTAGTTTAAGTTTCCTAATCAGTTTAATATTATGATTAAATTTAGACCGTTAAACTAGTATTCAATGGACGTATTAGATTAAAGTTGGTAGATATATAAACTAGTCATCTCCCTGCCTTAATCAACTACAAGTATGATAATAATAGAATAAAGTTATCTCTCCATCTGACTATCTACTACTTATAAGGGTCAAGGTGAAAAAACTAGTTTATAGGGATTATTACGATCCTGCTCCAGATCTGGTTTCCTGTATATCTGGTGATCTTCTGATAATGATGAATTCTGCATGAATGTATGTTTTATGTGCTTTATCTATGTAGTTATTATTATATTTAAGATCCTAATTAGTATAATTGTTATGATATTTTTATCATGTTAAAATTAACATGTGGTATCAGAGCGTGAGTTTTGAATAGATAATAATTCATAGATTTTAGATTAATTAAATTATAAATTAACTAATCATGAATTGATGTTGCGACAAATCAATTGTTTGTTAAAGTACTAAGCAATTAACCTGCTAGTTATAATTGTTTAATAAATGTTACAATTGCCGCCGCCGCTTCTTGCTTTTACATATTACTTATGCCTACTGCCGCCGCTTCTTGCCTTACATGGTAGGTAACTCGTATAATTAAGTTGTAAAGGCGTATGGTTTAATTCGTGACTGGAGTTATATATATCTATATATAAATTACGTATATAAAGTGCAGCCGCCGCATGATTTTATCCAAGTTGTTGCTTTTAAGTTTTATTAAGTATATGTATATATGTGGCTGTTTTACGTTTTATGAGGAATATGGTTCAAGCTTCAGTTTGTATTACGTGTTATTAAGGATACATACATATGAAAGTATATAAAGTGAAGCCGTATGTTTAATTGAGCCGTTGTGCTTTTATATGAGGGCTGGAGTGTTTTTCTCCGTTTTCTTATTGATGTTAATATATTATGGCTTATGGACGTATTAGATTAAAGTTTGTGGATATATAAACTAGTCCTCTCCCTGCCCTAATTAACTACAAGTATGATAATAATAGAATAAAGTTGTCTCTCCATCTGACTATCTACTACTTAAGAGGGTCAATGTGGAGAAACTAGTTTATAGGGATTATTACGATCCTGCTGCAGATCTGATTTTCTGTACATCTGGTTATCTTCTGATAATGATGAATTCTGCATTAAGATATATTTTATATGCTTTATCTATGTGATTATTATTATATTCAAGATCTTAATTAATATGATTGTTATGATATTCTTGTTATGTTAAAATTAACACCAAATACTGATTTTTTTTGTGGCCGACAACAGGACCCCTTCCCTTTTACATAAAATAACTTCCTCTCTTTCGATGCAGCCTCGTAAAACTTTTATTTTATGGAAGGAATCTCTGAAGGAAAAACTAAAGTATAATCTCTTATTATATGTAAATTTTACTTTTAAAGCGTTTTTTTTTTTTATCGGCCCTTTAAAATGAATATATGTATACTCGTCATTGTATTTAACCTTAAAATGCATGAATGTTTACAACGAATGACACTACATTCATTACACGATTAAAATTATATATGTAATTGTATTATCAATCTTATAAAATAGAGATAGTACATATAGAATTGTAGGGAGGAGGGGTGGACCAATCAAATAGGTTGCTTAATTAATTTTTTGTTAAAATAGTGGTTTAACTGATTATATATATTATCTTTGGTAAACTTTCTAACACTTAATTCGGTGCTTATCGGGCTTCAGGGATTGGTCTTTTCGGATGCGAACTCAATTTCAGTTTTGCGAGTTTAATAGACTGATAGATAGGTTGATAGATAGAATTTCTTTTTTAAGTATTGGTAATTGTTTAGATGGCAAGAGAGAAGAGTTTCTTTAGATGGTCCCACGTTAAACGGGTAGGGATACATTGAAAAACTGCCCCATCGTAAGTTATTTATTTATTTATTTTATTTTGATATTAATAATATGATAATCAATTATGTGAATCCGCCGACTAAGGCCTTGTATGATTTTTTTTAAATAATAATTATTTTTGAAGGAATAGAATATATATTATATGGATTCCTTTGTAAATATTACTTGGAAGGCCACCCTAACGAGAAGAAAGAATTAGGGTTAGAGGTCAGAAACTTTCATTTTCCAAATGTTTACTAGTTACTAACTTAATTTTTGGAGCTATAGTTCATAGGTTTTAATAAAATTGCTCTTTTACTAAAAAAGAGAGAAAAGAGAAAGTATTATATAAGAATATTTTAGTCCAAATTGAAATGATAAAGAGTGCTGACAGAGCCGGCTCTTAAGGGGATACAAAGTATGTCATTGTTTGGCCCCATTTTTGTGGGGCCCATAATTTCATAGTTTTAATAAAATTTTTTTTTCATTTTTCCTTTTGTTCATCTCTCCCTTTTTATCTCTTTTTTTCCCTTTTTATCTCCCCTTCCATTTTTCCTTTTGAAAAAGCATATTGATGTCAAAATATTTTAAAATATTTATTTAATTCATTTCTTCAATAAATGGGCATTATAATGACAAATTTTGAACTGATTGTAGTTATATAATTTTAATATTGAGGTTATTAATGAATTTTTATTTGACAATAAAAATATTAATAACATATTTATCTATTTATAGGGATCACCTTTTATGTTGTGATTCGGGTCTCAAAAATATCCAAGATAGCCCTGATCATTGGACTACATTCTCTTGTCTTACCATTTAGTTTTTAGAATTGAAATGTTTGAGATTTTGTAGCATTTTAACGATTGAGATAAAATTAATAAATGAATATAAATAGTATTTTAACTATGTTATTATACTGATAATTTAATTTAAATATGATTTATTAGATACCGCTATTGTATTTCGTGTGCGAGAATATAAATGAAACTATCTAGATAAGATTGACTTTGACTTATTTGATTATTCTAACAAATAATCAAATTATCTTAGGTGAGTTAACATATTTGTTTTACTAAAAAAAAAAAAACAATCAAAATCATTTGTTCATTGCTTCATTCTATTTTCGCACGCTAAACACACCATTAGGGTATTTTTGTTTCTTAAAATTGAGAATTGAGCAATCCAAGTAATATGATTATCTATTAAGATAATATCATAAGAGAAACAAATACAATTTCACACAACTTTAATGAATATTTACTTTATCAAATGACGATTATTCCATATTCATACTCCAAACAAACACATCTTAGTTTTAATGCAACAAACAAATCATAATGAAAGTAAATAATAAAATTTATCCTCAATCTCATAAAAGATAAGGTGGTGGATATAAAATCAATACCTCTCAGATTGTAGATATTAATCCTCAATCTCTTTGATGCATCATTCTTATTCCCCCACCATAAAATTGATTTTCCGAATCCCTCTCCCAAAAAAAATAATAAAAAAATTAAATTAAATTAAAAAAAAAAGGACCACCTGAATTTTGAATATTCTACAATTATTGTTTTCCAAAAATGTTTTTTATTTCTTTTTCTTTTTTTTTTTTTTTTTTTGCTTTGTCACATGATCATCACATGGTCTGATGGTCCATCATTGACTATCAACTGTTGCTTCACAATGTTGCTGTCTTGTCTGATTGTATCGAATCACATTAGACTATTTGTTCCTACCAATTTGCCTATCATAAGATATAAATATAAATCAAATTGTAATTTCTCTGTTTTTAAAAAAAAAATAAAATTCATTTAAATAATATTTCACATTTCTATAACTAAAGTAAAATATTAAAAAAACATTTTTAATTCTTTTCATTATATAAGAATGATATATAATGTAATAATATTGAATGTAAAATTATGAATACTTATATAAAACTTAGACTATTAGTTTAAAATAAAATACTTTTGTCCATAAATTTTATATTTTTTTAAATTTGACCAAAAATATTATCGTTTAGTTTTCTTCTTCTCAAAACATGCACAGTATTTGCACAAACAAAACACAAAAACTTTTTAAAGACTAAAATAGTAAAAAATATTATATCTACGACAAAAATATTGGCCTAGGAATATTTCTATCATTTCATATATTGATTTTTGAAGACTAGTCAGAATAGGAGTCCGTTTACGGTGGTACTATAGGAGTAGGATGAATTTTACTCCTACTTGCTACAGTAAGCGCGCGCGCTACAGTAGCGCTACAGTGACGCGCTATAGTTTCGCGCTACAGTAACGCGCTACAGTTTTTTTTTTTTTTTTGACGCACAAACTTTTAAAAAAAATACCTTTTTTATAAAAAATTCTTTTTTTTAAAAAAAAATACTTTTTTTAACAAGGGAAATCAGATCAGGATTATATAGACATCAGATGAGAGAATACAAAAGATCAGATCAACAGACTATAGATATCAGATCAAGAATATAAAAGAAATCATACAGTAGAACTAAAATATAATTAACAAGAGAGATCAGATCAGGATTATATAGACATCAGATCAGCGAATACTTGACATCAGATCAACAGACTATAGATATCAGATCAAGAATATAAAAGAAATCATACAGTAGAACTAAAACATACTTAAAAAGGGAGATCAGATCAACAGACTATAGACATCAGATCAGTGTATACTTGACATCAGATCAACAGACTATAGACATCAGATCAAGATTTTAAAAGAAATCACACAGCAGAACTAAAACATACTTAACAAAGGAGATCAGATCAGGATTATATAGACATCAGATCAACTCATACTTGACATCAGATCAACAGACTATAGACATCAGATCAAGATTTTAAAAGAAATCACACAGCAGAACTAAAACATATTTAACAAAGGAGATCAGATCAGGATTATATAGACATCAGATCAACTCATAACTGACATCAGATCAACAGACTATAGACATCAGATCAAGATTTTAAAAGAAATCATACAGTAGAACTAAAACATACTTAAAAAGGGAGATCAGATCAACAGACTATAGACATCAGATCAGCGTATACTTGACATCAGATCAACAGACTATAGACATCAGATCAAGATTTTAAAAGAAATCACACAGCAGAACTAAAACATACTTAACAAAGGAGATCAGATCAGGATTATATAGACATCAGATCAACTCATACTTAACATCAGATCAACAGACTATAGATATCAGATCAAAAATATAAAAGAAATCATACAGTAGAACTAAAATATACTTAACAAGGTAGATCAAATCATGATTATATAGACATCAGATCAACTCATACTTAACATCAGATCAACAGACTATAGATATCAGATCAAAAATATAAAAGAAATCATACAGTAGAACTAAAATATACTTAACAAAGTAGATCAAATCATGATTATATAGACATCAGATCACAAAATAGCAGACATCAGATCAACAGAATTTAGATATCAGATCAAAAATATAAAAGAAATCATATCATACAACAAAAACGTCCATAATATGTATCATAATAGCCAAAAATAACAAAAGAAACGAAGGTACTGTAGCGCGTTTACTGTAGCGCGCGGAACTGTAGCGCGTTACTGTAGCGCGCTACTGTAGCGGGGTAGGAGTAAAATTCATGGTGGTCCTATAGGACCACCATATAAATTACCTCAGAATAGCTATTCGTTGTCAAAGCGAAAAATGTAGAGAAGTTAAATGGTACAATTTGCAAAATAGGCAAACTTAAGGGCGTTAAGTTATAATTAAATCATAGTTAATTACCGGAGTTTACCTTTACCTAATTGAAGGTACATATTCCCACAAATCTTGATGCGTAATCAAACTCCAATATCATTAAATGTACATGCTCTATCAAATTATAAAAAATTCTCTCTCTCTCTCTCTCTCTCTCTAATGGAAAGATGAGGGCATCAGTTAAATCTAAAAAATTTTCTTTTAATTTTTTTAATTTATTTTCATCCAATAAATAAGATTATCCCAAAATTTTTCTTCAGAAATTTATCGTGTATTAATAAATTACGGTATGTAAATTAGTAGACTATAGTGTTGCTAATTGTATTATTTTGTTTGTCTTTGTGGCTATTGTTTCTGATTCAAGAACATGATTTAGTCACTATGAAAAATTAAGGATAAAATAATAATTTATGAGGATAAATAAGAAAAAGGTCTCATATTTAAGAATCCACCAAATCTAATTATGAAATTATAATTTAAATTTTTTATAAAAAGAAATAGATTTTAATTCAATATCATATTATTAAATAAGTTAAAGTGGAGACAACTTTATCTTTCATAATATATTGAATTTTTTTTTTTGTTTGTTCCTTATTATTGTACAAAAAATATATAGATACTTGTTACATGCGTAATTAATGTCCACTATTTCATATTATAAGATAAATTAGGGTTAACATCTAGCTTATAGTCAAGTAGGTCATCATGAAAATATTATGATTTTAACTTCGTTTTGTATCTTTTATAACATTTTAATTGTAATATTTCATATATATATATATATATAACTCTATTTATAAATACTCAATTGTTGTTTTTGAGTAATTTTTAACAAACTTGGTTAATTTGTAGGTTGGATTAAAAATATATATACAAGTTTTGGAATTTAATAAAAGGGTTAAGAAAAAAGCGATAAGTGAAAATATATGTGATTTTAAATATTTTGATTTGCTTAATTATTCAAATTCTTAGATCCTTCTTCTTTTGTTAAGGTTAATTCCCATTTGCTTTTGCTAAAAAAGGTTATGGATCAATTAACAATTAGCTTAATCCCTTTTTAATGATCTACTAATTGGATTTGTCTTTGCTCATGGACAAATAGATGGCTATGGAGAATATAAGAGAACAAATGTAACTTTTTCAAGCGCTTTTGGCAGTGGAAATATCCAGCAATTAAAAAAGAATGCTTATACACGAATTAAAAGTGGATTAAGGATTTAAGGGTGATTAAAAGAGAAATTATATGCGAATTGGGGTTAAAGCTTTGCTTAAGCCACCAAACTTTTTTTTTTTTTTTTGAAAAATAAGCTAGTATATAATTTGTAGATATTTGAAGGATTCGACCCTTCGAAGTTTTGATGATATTTTTTACAAAATTGTGATTGATAAGGGGCAAATGTGTAAAAAATAACAGTATCACTTCATTTAAAATACTTTACCATTTGTTGAATAAAAACTAGTGTGACAAATAAAAAATAATTATATCCACTATAAAAATATTGGCTCAGGAATATTTCTATCATTTCATAATTTGATTTTTGAAGAAAATAGCTATTATTTTCAAAACTAAAAAATATGTAGAGGTATTAAATAATGGTACAAATGATCTTTTAGGGGGTACTTTGCAAAATAGGCAAACTTAAAGGGGTTTAGTTATAGTTAAATATTAGTTAATTACCTAATTTATTTCTTACCTAATTAAATTACATATTCTCATAAATATTATTTAATGTAAAATTATTTTAAACTGGAGAAAAAATGGATGAACAAGTGAAAATGCACGTGTCAAATTGTAACGAATGTTACATAGAATTTTTATGGGAGTGATATAATCCAAAACTAACTTTTGATTAGTTTTTTTTTTTTATTAAAAAAATCAAGAAACGAATTTTGATTAGCTTAATTGTTCAAATTCTTACATCATTCTTCTTTTGTAAAGCTTAATTCCCATTTTCTTTTGCTAAAAAGGGTTATGGATCAATTAACAATTAGCTTAATCCCTTTTTAATGATCAAATAATTCGATTTGTCTTGCTCGTGGACAAAAAGATGGTTATGGAGAATATAAGCCAACTTTTTCCAGTGCTTTTGGCAGTGGAAATATCCAGAAATTAAGAAAGAAAAGAATGCTTAAACACGAATTAAAAGTGGATTAACGAAATAAAGAGTGATTAAAGAGGAATAATATGCGAATTTGGTGTTAAAGCTGTGTTTAGGCCACCAAACTCTTTTTTTGGTTATAAAAGCAATTAATATACCTTGTTTGTTCCCTTGCACGACTATCATAGAATCCATTCTATCCCAAAAAAGAAAAAAAAAAAAAAAAACACTATACTAATAAATAAATAATATAGTCAATTATTGTGGAGATTCCTGATCATCTCAAAGTTAAACATAAAAAAATGTTAAAAAAATAAAAAAAAATTATGATAATTTTAAGAAAAAACAAAATTATAAAATAATAATAATTTTATTTTTCAACATAATAACAATGCTTACGTTAATATTTTTACTCAATTTTCCATCGACTAAAGTTAGTTATTGTGAATTTAAATAGTTAAGAAATAAACATAATTTTTAGAACTTGAAAAATATTAATAATTTAATCAAATCACATCAGGTAATTCACCCTTACTAATATTATTTCTTCCATCCCATAATTATACCAGATTCTGAAAGCCTTCTAAGGGTTTATACATACTACACTCAGAAGTAGTACGCCACGCCATTATGTAGCATTTAGTATTGAGCAATGAGTAAAGAATTGATGCATTATTTCCTTCTGCTCTCTTTTTGTGTATATTAGGGAGTGCAAAAATAGAAGACAGAAATTGTCAACAATACAAGAGTGTAAATTATATTCCAACTTGGTAAATTGCAAGGCTAGAATTTGCAACACTTCGGATTCTCTATTGCAGTTTTAGTAATTTATCTGTCAAAATAATTAGTAAACCACTGTATTTTACTCTGGAACAAGGACGGAACAGCGATTCCGTAACAGAGGATCCCGTGTGTCATTAGAGCCTGGAAGTTAGGAATGAAAACCAAGAACTTCAGGGAGTAAACTGAAGTTAAAAATTGAGTGATCCCTCTGCAAAAAGTTGTGCCTTTCTGATGCCCAATTGAATTGCACCAACCTCACCTGTTCCAACCAAATTTCAAATCATACTCCCAGCTAACCATATATTATTTGTAGAAAGAAAAGGAATCCAAAAATCTGTATTTAGATATCAAATAGCTAAGTAATGTCATATAAACAAGACTTTATCAATCGTGTATTTGACCAAAAGAACTTCATTTTCAAACCAGTTAGTGGAACATCCCAAAAGACTGAAGATAAACCTCAAGATTAGGTTCAGAACAAGAGAGCTAAAAGAAGTGCAGTATCGCAGATGGGATTCATTTGATCTCTTTGAACAACTTGCCTAACTTAACCCCACATATGTAAACTATGTCAAATATAGTTGAGCTTTAAAGATTCATTCTTTGTTATGTGAGTCATTAAAGATCTTGTTCTTGTTCGAGTCATGGGCCATCTCATGACAAGATTAGGATGACGAATACCCAAAATGGAAACTAATCAAAATGAACCAATAATGTTTCCCAAATCCCAGTAATAGCATGGTCCAGGGTTATATTCTTGGATATAAATTTTACCAAAAACTATATAAAACCTACTCAGCTTCTAAAAACAGATATCAAAGCAGAACATAACTCATAACCCAGTTATCAGAAATCATCAACCTTAAGTCACTCATAACCCAGTTATCAAAATTGGAAAAACAGCAGCTTTAAGCAAATGAGGTGCTATATGAATATTGATCAATACCACAAGAAACAAGAAACGTAACAATGAAATTCAGCCACTTCTAAACATTTCTACCCCAAATTGTGATGAAGCCCAGACCCTCACATCATAAATCCCTCATACGATTCCAAGATGATAAATTCAGTGAATGAGACCACAAAAAAAAAAAATCAGGAAAACCCAAATTACATCAAGAATCAAACATTGCAAAAAGTTACAAAAAATTGGATAATAGAATCAGAATGAAACACATATAGTAGAAAAATGAGTACCTTAATGGTTCAAGCTTGCTCAGAGCTAATAGAGGCTTTATCGAAGGTCTCTTCGTCAACATATACAGCTTTCTTGACAAGTAGCTTCGGGAATTAATCCAATGGGGATTGTATTTAATTTGAAACTTGAATTCCTTCTTCTATTTTTGTTCAGCCACCCCAAGGTTTGGGGTGGTGGATGGAGATTGTGTGTGGGGTGCTCGACAGACTGAGGGACTCAGAGAGTACATTAAACTGCAAAGGGATTGCTTTGGATCCAAACCAAAAAGGATCAAAATTGTTTGGATTGGCCGTTGATCCGAACATGCTGCCATGAGCTATGCCTACCTTGCTAGCTTGAAGGTTTCTCTATAGCAGGCAATCCCAGGCAGTTATCCGGATATATTACTATCTAATCTAATGCAGCCACCAGGCGCAAGCTTAATACAGGGGAAAACTGAATGTGATCCTATGAAGCAGTCAAACAATATGAACCTTGGATAATAAAAGTTTGCAGAATTAGGAGTTTTGTTGGGCTTTGGAGATAGTTACTCGAAGTGACGATAATCCAGTAGTATCAGGGCTCTTCAGCTGATCAAGCTGCTTTTTACCCCGGCGAAGTAAGTACTCTATGTACTGGAAGTTCTTCCGATCAACTTGCTGTGAATTGCAACGAAATTCAGATGACACAATTGACACAATCTGCTGGCGTTCTTCTGCAGATTTGGCACGTGCTGCTCGGAGAAATCCTCTATACAGGGAAAGCACTTGCTTCTGCATTCCAGAGAGCCTAGGCGCACTGGAGACTCCCATTTCGGTGGAAATCCTTTAGTTAGTTCTTGGCGAGCTCTCTTTTTTGAATAAGCTATGTAGTCTGAGTTCTACTTAGTCTTCTACTCCTGTCAAAAAGCAGAATAGATGGTTGAATTCAACGCCAAAAATAAAGAAGAAACAGTACCCTTTGAAGAAAATACTGAAGAAATTGCTGCATCATAGGTAGCGAGAGACAAAAACGAACATTCCTCTACTCCTAGTCACATTTTCAGACCAAAAAAGGAGCTAATAAATTACTATCTTTCAGATGCAGGATAAGGCTGTAATCAAGTTATTGCCAGGTATAATAGGTCAACTCAACCAAATTTCAAATGTTAAAATCAAGCTCAGGAAAATTTTATGACTCTCAACCTAGATTAAGTATACAGAGTCACCAAACTCTGGATTTTCAACTCCAAAGGGGAGTACACAATTAACTGGCAATATAACAAAGCTCCGGATTGTCAACACAAACTCAAATCCAAGATTCTTAGCAAGCAACCATTCACTTCACCACTTCAATGATGTAATTTAGACACAAAGTTTCAATTGTGATCACTTTAAGGACAATTTGTCCTAGAGCGCCACAGGAACCTCAGCAACATAATAATACATGTTTGATGGCAGTCCAAACTACGAAATTCTTTATTCAGTGTGTTATCAGTTTGTGAGCTACATATTCAGCAATAGCCATGCTTGATGTCAGTCCTGGAGAGTCAATACCAAATAAGTTTACAAGTCCAGGGATGCCGTGATCTTCCTCCCCTGTATCACAAAATCAGAAGGAGCCTGCTTTGGACTAGAAAGGTTTGCTCTGATACCAGCATAGCCTGGCTCCAGAGATCCATCCTTTCGGTTTGGGTAATACTTTCTTATTTCTGGGTAGAACTTCATTGCAAGGTCTTTACAAACTGAATAAATCAAACATATTCAGGAAGCTTGAGAAATCATCTATGTCATTTATCCATTCCACATCTGGACCAAATATCATTTGGCCATTTAAATTTATAGTAACATGCACTCCTAAGCCACCATTCTTTCGTATAGGATAAATTAAATGGTGGAAAGGAGGAATAATATTTGACAAGGAGAAATAGCAACCCCATGCACAGTAAGAGTACGAACAGCACCAATGTTTTTGCCATAGAATTGTCTTGCAAGAGATGGGGCACTCAAGCCAGCTGAGTCCACAACAAGTCTAGGAATAAGAATAAGTTCAGGATGCAGTGGACTACTCCTATCCCAGTTTTTCAGTGCATTGCTTCCAGAAATATAAAGTTGGAGGTGATTTTCGTCATAATGGCTGCCAATAACTACAGTATTATACGAAATAGCTGTCCCTCAACTTTCAGCTTCCGCCATCAGCGTCAGCATGAGGGAATGGCTGTCCACAATCCCAGAAGCAGGAGATAGCAAAGCTTTTACACATTGCAACTCGACAAAATGGTTTCGTTTCTTTCTTACCTACCTTCTATAGGCTATAGGAGAACTGTCTTTAGATTTGGTCCAATCGACTATGATTCTACCATTTCTGTATCTGCAGGTTCACGTTTCATGGCCTCGGATCCCTCCAGTAATCTTAGACCATCAACACCATTTTCACTTCCTTGTGTCAGCAAAGCATCCAACTTTGAAATGTCTGAACACCCCGTGGCGACTATAAGCTTGCCAATCTGTTTTATGACGTATTCCATTTACTCTGCAATATTTGTAATGTCAGCATAGATGACCTCACTGTTGCGGGAACTACTACCAGTAACAAAAGTTGGTGCAGATCTATCACCAGAACTTCTCCGCCATGTTTCAAAGAAAGCTCTCTGGCCACAGCTACCCCAACAACTCCTGCACCTATCACCACATAGTCCACGCTCTCTCTAGCTACCGATCCCAGTTCGTGCAGTTGTATGATTATACAGCTCTGATAGAATTAGAACTGGGATACAGGTTTGGATCACTCCTGAAAAAGGCTTGATGCAGTGATCCAGTATTCAAAGGTTTCTGTTCTGTCAACTCTTTGAAAATGGATTTCATCAGTTTTTGCCTGAGTTGTCATCACGAAACTCAGAGTTGAGGCGAAGCAGAAAGAACTTATGAAAGAAGTCATAAGTGGATACTTCAGAATGATGTGAGGTACCAAAGATGAGGAGGCTCATGAGACAACTCACCACTTACTTCAACTTGCTCATCTCTAAACACAGCACACCCAACTATAACCTGGAAAAGTGCACCTTCCATCTTTATTTGCTGCAGTTTTTTAACCTTTGAAGATACTAATACCAAAAACCTAAAAAGTTGGAACTAATCACCCTGCTAACATCCTATGAGAATAAAGAGCTAACAGAAAAATGCAGGAAACTAATTTAACCAGAGGAGACTTACACCTCTAAAAGCCCTCCTATATTGTTTAATAAGGAATGTATCTCTAGCAGCAACCTCTTCATTGGGCAACCCATAAGATGGAGTTCCAACCATGTTTTGTAACTAATATGGCCTCCCAGAAAATTGAATAAGACTAAAGAACAAAAATAAATGCATTTCCCACACCAGTTAGGATAATCCCTGAATTGGCACTAAATTTGTTTAAGTATAAAGTTTTAGCTCTGCAAAATAGTAATTTCATAAGTAGTTCCCCAAATAGTTTCAGTCTTTTATACACATCAAACAATGTCAAACTAATTCCGGGTATATATTTTATCTCATATTTGGCTAACAAGGGTCAAGAAAATATTCAAACGCAGCAGCAAAGGTTAAAATTTACTAGATTGAGGTTCATGAAGACAATTAAGTACACTTTTACAAGATTAAAACAGACTACCCATAATACAATAGCATAGAAGGTAATGCTCCTCATAGGCAAACCCTCTATCTTCTCATTAAAGTTGGTCTATAGCTCACTCGAAACATCTAATTATCTTGATTTGTTTTCAATTAAAGGAACCCTCTAGTAGTTCATGCTCGAAAACAATGACAAAGAACTACTACAAGTTGAACCAATTACACTTAGTGTCCATTCATCCATATCCAATTAAGGTGACTTTCAGGCAGCTCCTACAAAAACAACCAGATGGAGAAGATGGGAACCTACTAAAAGTGCATCATAACAACAACCCATATAATTTATTGCTCCAAAACAACATGAATCTCAAACCTAAGACGAACACAAAACCTTGTAACAGCAAAAATATTCCTTCACCACATGGGAAAGACTCGGTCCAATTATATGAATCAAAATAATTCATGATTCCCCTATCTAAGATGAACCAACGCCCTCAAACCCAATACGAAAAGCATGTTCCTTTACAATCAAAACATGTAAACAGAACCTATATATGCTTCAAAGATATCGAAATCCCAGCTCAAGTTTACTACTTTCCACCAGAATACATGAAACCGAGTACTTTTCATCACATATGACCATGAAGCAAGCTACATACTCATTCTGACATATTATTACCAGTCCTGTGCTTTCCTAATCAAACAAATACATGGAAAATAAAGGGGAAAAAAATCAAGAGAAAAAAAATACTCACTGTAATTTGCTCCAAAAGAGAATCCAATGATAAAACTTCAATTGTCCTGGATTTTATTGTTAAATCTGAAAAGAGATTTGTTTCTTCTGAACTTAGGTTCATTCTCTGATTATAATTCTGGAGAAGCTTAAAACGGGAATATGTTTTCCGATTTAATGTGGAATTTTTCAACAAATTAATCCCTTAAATAAATTTGTGGACAAGAAAATAAAAAATGAGAAGATGTAGACTAAAAGAGGCCTATCAGATTTTCAAAATCTAAAATAAGACAAAATCGAATTGTAGAAATCTGTAGTCATCAATAAGCCTAATTAAATTAAAAATTAATTATGAAGATTAATGATATTAATTAAATTCGGATTTTAAATATCCGAAATCAATGGAATTTGGATTTTCAAAATCCGAATCATTAAATTGTTAAGCAGATTTTCTCAACAAAGAAAGTTCATCACGTCTCAAAACAACATGCAGCACGTCAAAAACAACTAGCACCACGTCCAGAAAAGTCTACATCCATGCATGTGAATTTAAGTTATTTTTTTTACGAAGACAGTCCACCACGTCTCAGAACAACATGCACCACGTCAAAAAAAAAAAACTAGCGCCACGTCCAGAAACGTCTACATCCATTCATGTGAATTTAAGCTATTTTTTTCAAGAAGACAGTCCACCACGTCTCAGGACAACATGCACCACGTCAAAAACAACTAGCACCACGTCCAGAAACGTCTACATCCATTCATGTGAATTTAAACTATTTTTTCACGAAGACAGTCCACAACGTCTCAGAACAACATGCACCATGTCAAAAACAACTAGCACCACTTCCAGAAACGTCTACATCCATGCATGTGAATTTAAGCTATTTTTTTCACGAAGACAGTCCACCACGTCTCAGAACAACATGCACCACGTCAAAAAAAAAAACTAGCACCATGTCCAAAAATGTCTACATCCATTCATGTGAATTTAAACTGATTTTTTGAACGAAGACAGTCCAACAAGTCAAAAACAACTAGGACCACGTCCAGAAACGTCTGCATGTGAATTTAAGCTATTTTTTTCACAAAGACAGTCCACCAAGTCTCAGAACAACATGCACCACGTCAAAAATAACTAGGACCACATCCAAAAATGTCTACATCCATGTATGTGAATTTAAGCTATTTTTTTCACGAAGACAGTCCACCACGACAAAAATAACATGCACCACGTCAAATTAAATTAGGACGACGTCCAGAAACGAATTGGGATTTTATAATTCAGGTTGAATTCAGATTTTGAAAATCCGAATTCCACCCGATTCGGATTTGCAAAATCCGAATTGAAGGAATTCAGATTTTGTAAATCCGAAGTTTTGCGGGATTTGGACCAAAAAAAAATCCTGTTTCGGATTTTCAAAATTCGAAACCGGATTGGAGGGATACTAATTCGGATTTCACAAATCCGAATTAATTAAATTCGAAATTTTATTGTCCAAATTAAATTGAATTCGGATTTTCATTATACGAATAAAAAAAATCACAATTCTACCTATTCCATATACCAAAACATCAATCAATAACTCATCAAAACACAAATACGAATAAAAAAAATCACAATTCTACATATTCCATATACCAAAACATCAATAACTCATCAAAACACAAATATGAACTTCAGAACACAATTCTACATATTCCATATACCAAAACATCAATAACTCATCAAAACACAAATATGAACTTCAGAACACAATTCTACCTATTCCATATACCAAAACATCAATAACTCATCAAAACACAAATATGAACTTCAGAACACAATTCTACCTATTCCATATATCAAAACAACAATAACTCATCAAAACACAAATATGAACTTCAGAACACAATTCTACCTATTCCATATATCAAGACAACAATAACTCATCAAAACACAAATATGAACTTCAGAACACAATTCTACCTATTCCATATATCAAAACATCAATAACTCATCAAAACACAAATATGAATTGCAGAACACAATTCTACCTATTCCATATACCAAAACATCAATAGCTCATCAAAACACAAATATTAACTCCAAAATCACAATTCTACCTATTCCATATACCAAAACATCAATAACTCATCAAACCACAAATATGAACTTCAAAACACAATTCTACATATTTCATATATCAAAACATCAATAACTCATCAAAACACAAATATGAACTTCAAAACGCAGTTCTACATATTCCATATACCAAAACATCAATCTATAACTCATCAATTCTACCTACCAAGCCTTGTTCGATCTACTCTGGGATGTGAGATGGGACACCTTCCACACCGCTCCATGTAATATACTTCCACACCGCATCCTGACTGTATTCATACAACTCCACATGAATGGATGTAGACGTTTCAGGACGTGGTGCTCGTTGTTTTTGACGTGGTAGACTGTCTTTGTGAAAAAAATCAGCTTAAATTCACATGCATAGATGTAGACATTTCTGGACGTGGTGCTAGTTGTTTTTGACGTGGTTCTAGTGTTATGAGACGTGGTGGACTGTCTTTGTGAAAAAAAAATCAGTTTAAATTCACACACATAGATGTAGACGTTTCTGGACGTGGTGCTAGCTATTTTTGACGTGGTGCTAGTGGTGTGAGACGTGTTGGACTGTCTTTGTGAAAAAAATCAGTTTAAATTCACACACGTAGATGTTGACGTTTATGGACGTGGTGCTAGTTATTTTTGACGTGGTGCTAGTGTTCTGAGACGTGGTGGACTGTCTTTGTGAAAAAAATCAGTTTAAATTCACACACATAAATGTAGACATTTCTGGAAGTGGTGCTAGTTGTTTTTTACAGGGTTCTAGTGTTCTCAGACGTGGTGGACTGTCTTTGTGAAAAAAATCAGCTTAAATTCACATGCATGGATGTAGACATTTCTGGACGTGGTGCTAGTTATTTTTGACGTGGTTCTTGTTGTTCTGAGACGTGGTGGACTGTTTTTGTGAAAAAAATCAGCTTAAATTCACATGCATGGATGTAGACGTTTTTGGACGTGGTGATAGTTGTTTTTGACGTGATTCTTGTTTTTCTGAGACGTGGTGGGCTATCTTTGTGAAAAAAAATCTGTTTAAATTCACATGCATGGATGTAGACGTTTCTGGACGTGTTGCTAGTTGTTTTTGACGTGGTTCTTGTTGTTCTGAGACGTGGTTGGCTGACTTTGTTAAAAAAATCTGTTTAAATTCACATGCATGGATATAGACGTTTCTGGACGTGGTGCTAGTTGTTCTGAGACGTTGTGGGTTGTCTTTGTAAAAAAAAATAGCTTAAATTCACATGCATGGATTTAAAAGTTTCTGAACGTGGTGCTAGTTGTTTTGGACGTGGTACTACTTTTTTTTTTTTTTTTTCAGAAATCGGATTTCCAAAATCCGAAGTCTTTTTGGATTAAGAAATCGGATTTGTGAAATCTGAATCTCAAATTGATTAAGAGACTCGGATTTCACAAATCCGAGAGGCCTAAAAATGGTACACACAATTCAAATTCTAAATATTTCCTTCCACACCCCCAAATTTTGTATTAATTTGGACCGGGCCCCATTTAATGTGAGTTAGTATTTATATATATATTTTTTATTTATAGCCCCTCATTATCATTTTGCCCAATTTTTTTTCAAAATAGGTTAAAAATAATATAATTTGCCCTGATCTTTAGTGAATTACCGCGGTCTCCTATTCACTAATGATATATTTGGACGAGGATATCAATAGTCTCGATCTTATTTTTCTTATTTGTTGATGCAATATAATATTATAATAGCTATTTTAATAATGTAGAGAGATTTTGGTAAATTTCGGTTATCAACTCTAAACGATTGCATTTTTTAATGTAGCATATAGTATAATTGCAAATCAGCAAACATCATAAACGATGCTACTATCAATCCAACGAATTTCATCAACGAACTGTCATCATGATTTTGTTTATAATTGATCTAAAAATAGTTTCAAATGCATGTTATATAGAAAAATGATGGATTAGATTGAAAATATATATATATTTTAACTGATTTTAAATTTAATTAATTTGGTGGATTGATAGATTCTCAGGTTGACGGTTGACATATTTAATTAAATGGATTACACGAATTGGGTTAGGGTGACCTATGTATAGTATAGGCATGTCAGATTATGATTAGAATTATCAATATATTTAATTAAATGAATTGAGTTAAATTAGAGGTTTTCAACCCCCAAACTCACTAATTTGAATGCACATACGACATGAATTGTTACCTACTTAATTTACCGGGCACCACACAACACACGGTTACCTCTTATAGTATAATCAAACATTGATTAGGAAGAAAGATCTTTTAACTAAAATACATAGATATAAAAGGAATTTAAAAAAGAAGAAAAAAAAAAGTTAAAAGCTAATATTATTTCATATATATGTAACATGAAATCTTGTAGATTTTCTTCTATTATTATACTTCTTGCAAGCTGCTGCACCTTTTTTTGTCAACTCTATTTCTTCTCCAACTGGAAGTGTCACAAATTCATACTCCAATATTGATCCATAATATTTCTTATTGATCTTCATCATCATTTCTCCAAATATTGGGTCATTCTTTCTTCTAATGATTCCATTTTTATTATTATTCAACAGATTGGTAATCACCACCACTGATCCTTTTGGATTAAGATCAGCAGTCTTCAGTAATGACCTGATCAAGTAGCCATCATCATCATCATCTGATCTTCTGATCAACTCTGATGAAGAATCAACAACCAGAAAGTCAATATCCTTAAGTTGTCTGATAATTTCATGAACTCCTGCAGCAACAACCACTACAGTTAATTGATCATCACCAAGCTGTGACATTTCTTTGAGATGATCATGATAGCCATTGATATTCATCATGATGTTTTCTTTATTATCATCATCATCATCATTGTTGTAAGGAACTATGCACACAACTAATCTTCCTCCTGTTTGTTTTGCAGCCACTGCCAAGGCTAGGGTTGTTGGATCTGATGATGATGAGTTCATCATTTGGACTATTAACTTAGCTCCATTTCCAGCTGCCAAAGCTGATAAAAACTCCATCATCTTAGGCTCATGATCATGATCATGATCACATCTTGAATTTTCTCCTAGGTTATTTCCACCATTGCTGCTTGCTTGATTAACACCATAGATCTTGCGCTGCAGAAATTGTTTCAAGAAGGATGAATTAACAGATCAGTCTTAACTATAAAGAAAACCCTTAAAACCTTTAAATGTATGCATAACAAATTCCATGAATGTAATAAGTTGATCAATAAGGGCTTGAAAAGATCTGAGAATTTTCAACAAAATAAGCAGAAAATGGGATGTATCTATAACTTTCTAATCAATCTACTCACCAGATGTAGAGTGTTCAAGTAAGCATTCATGGCATTTTGAGGGCACCACTCCATGATCAATAATTAGTTTAAAGGAAATAATATTGATTGCATGCAAATCAAGTTCCAAATATCTTGGTACACCAAAAAAGGAGAGGATTGTTGCATTTATATATACAGAGAGAATTTCCAGTTTTTTCTTAAAGATTGCTAAGGCATCCTATGACTTTAGGACACTTGTTCGATTCCCATATGGGAAGGTGATTCGTGTCCTCAGCACAGATCTAATGTAATCCCATCATTTTTTGAGGAAAGAATTTGAGAATTTCTAGGTCAACTTGACAATGAAGTAAGTAAACTAAGGGACACATGTCTTCACTTAGGACTGCATGGCAAGACATGCAGGACTAGGGCTCCCCACGTATGCTGTTCTGACTTCTTTCTTTTGGTTATTGTCCGATGGAAAAATGGGCAGCTGTTCATGTTCGAAAAAAAAAATTAAAAAGAAAAGGGTCATGTCAGATCATAACGGTATGGAGCTGAGAAACAAAAGATGTTACTGAATTTAAGGGCTTCATGAAGAAACATGATGAAACTTCTCAACAGGGAAAAAAAGCCAGAAAAATCTGGAAGAGAGTGATTCTGTATATTTTACAGTTGTTTCATTTTTCAGTGATCAAATTTCTTTAAATTTCATCACAATTTGTTATTGAGATCTATTAAGATGTGTTTAGCGTGCGAGAATGATAATGAAACAATTAATTTAATTGAGTATTCATTAAAATAATATGATTATCTTTAACTTATTTAATAGTTCATTTAAGGGATGTGATTGATTTTCACTCGTTTGATTTTTATTTTAAAAGATAATTATATATATAGTATTATTTTAATAAATAATTAAATTACTTTTATTTTTTCTTGCCATGGATCCTTCATCTTTCTTGAGCGCCAAACATATATATATTAGACAATTGCTTCTATAGATACTCCGAGTTTAATGTTCTGATTTCTTGGCTAATTTATGTAACCAAGAGTCTGACAAATTTGTTACAGTGATCCATTGGGAAGGAAGGATCATACCTAAGTATAGGACAGTTATTGTATGGATACAAGGAGTTTAATGTCATAAATTATAGTCTCATTTATGTAAGGATAGTGCTAATAATGACATTTTAATAAAAAAAAAAAATAGAGACAAAATGGTAATAAAGAGGCAATAAATAAAAAAAAAAAAAATTGAATGATGTTTAAGAATCCACAGAAAAGGGAGGGCAGAGGATCAAGAATGGTGATGCTCATATTTACATAGTCAACAGATCCAGAAAAGTACAGGAATTGCAGTCATGATCTAAACCTAATGAAGATGTCACTATTCAAAATTTTTTATGGCACACTTGTTCTGTAACTATATAAATTACACTTGGATTTACATGGACTGATGCATCTCTTTTTGCTCATTTTCTGCCCTTTCCACTACTCAATATCCTTTACAGCATCCTGCATAATGAACACCATCAATGGAATCAGTTTCTGTGGAGATAACTAATGAAAGAACACATAATAAAACTTGCCAATTTGCCTGCAAATTGCTGCTTTACCTTTGCTAACCTAGTCACATAAGTAGCAGCTACTGCAGTGAAAAGAAGCCCTAACCCGAGCGTAAGCAGTTGCCCGTTTCCGCCGGAAAAACCAATATCAGATTCTTCTTGCTGAAATCTCCGGGGAAAGAAAATGATCAGAAGGATGAAAAGTACCAAGCTATACTGGACAAACAGGCCATCTTTTATGAGCACATCATAAGATTCAGTTTCAGGAAATATCAATACTTCGGACATGCGTCCATGTATCATGCTGCCACTGTTCTTGAAGCTCTAGTGAATCTTCAATACATCAGTTTTCTATTTACAACACCTAAAGCTTTTACATGTGGCTATAATTCACATTACAACATATGAATTAGGTTCAGTCACTGTTTCTTGTGTGTTTCGAGGCCTGCATATCAGGGGCTTGTAAGAGTGTAAACAAATATAAGTCTCTCTCCAGTCCAATAGCTTAAATATTAGTTAAAACTGGTAGTTCATACAGCTAATAACATAGTCCAGTGAAATCGGCTTCAAGTACTTACCGGTACTTCAGCGTTGTCATCCTAATGAGAAACCAAGTTAATTGAATGTTTGGAACTTTTCAGGACATGCGATGCTTTCATTAAGCAAGAAGAGGATATGGAAAAGACACAACTAGTTGATAGAGAGATTTAGCTGATAAATCACTGGATGTGCAACTCAAAACAGAATATCGGCTACTATAATCCGCAACGGTAAACCACAAATCACAAATAGGAAACTCAAGAGAATGCCAACTGTAAGCGTAATGAAAACATCAGTGCGAGCAAATGATGTTAAAATTTACAACTTACAATAATTGCTCGACCAAATGCACCAGCGCTTACGTAAGCCCATGTACCCGGAAGCATTCCCAACCAACTACAAAAAAGAAACAAGACTGAGCAACTTTAGTTGGAAAGTAGCACATTCATAAATGTATATAAAAAATGTGTCCCTAATCTTTGTCCCACTCACATCGCCAAGCATTGAAGCTTAAGTTCAATAGATGATGCAGTACGACTGTTGATCACTTTCAAAGTAAGAACAAAAACTCAAGATATAGGTGAAACAGACTTGAGATATCAACATCAACTTCTTCAATACAAATGTTTCACTCGACATCTTTTAGAAAGACCATAATGATTCCCACATTTTCTTTTTCTCCTCACCTTGTTTCTCCAAACGAGGTTTATTTTCTTTGTGATAAAAAAAAAAAAAAAGAAAACAAGTTGTGGTTCAAATCTTAAAGTAATAGCCAAACCCAAGCAAATTAAGAGGAACAGAAATCTAAACCGAAACCCATACGCTCTTTACTTGACTACCACCGCATCATTTCTTGCTTCTTCCCACAAATGCTCAAAAACCGAAATGATTTGTTCAAAAGAAATTTTCTTCTTCTAAGTAAGTTCTAAGTTCCCAAGAATTACAATGTTAAATTCTACTTTTGGGCTCAATCAGGGACATCAAAAGTAATTTTCTCAGTTGTTAAACCTTGAACGATTAAGCAACTCAGTCAAGATATAAAGCTCACCTGCCTAACACATATGGCACAAACTTGACAGATGTCAGTCCATACAAATAATTTCCAAGAGAAAATGGTAACAATGGACTCAGCCGAAGAAGAGTGACGACTTTGAAGCCGTTTTCCCCAATTGCTTTGTCAATTGCAAGAAATTTCTTGTTCCCTTCAACGAGCTTAAGAATGCGTTCTCGTGCAAAATATCTAGCAATTAGGAAGGCCACACTTGCTGCCACCTAAAAGGAGGGTGCAAATTAAATATCCAGTCTAATTGTCATTCATCCAAATAAAGGGTATCCAACTCACCGTTCCACTAATAGAAACTATGATTGTCCCAATGAGAGATCCAAACAGAAGACCAGCTGACATAGTCAATGGAATAGCGGGTATTGCAAGGACCTGTCATCACATTGAACACAAATTAGGCTGGCATTGATTAATGACTATCAGGTAATAGCTATTCCAGAAAGATGAAAGTGAAATAACTTTCAAAAAGCACTATGTTAAGAGCACAATAATAGGAAACATGGTACTTGACACAACCATGACTAACATGAACTTATCCCAAAAAAAATTTCTTAAGGTCCTTATTTTTTAACATAGAAACAGTTAATTGCATAAAGTTCAGATACATTAAGTTCAAAACAAAGAAAAACCACTTATTCTCATGAAGTGAAATTTTTAGCAACCATTCCTACATTCATCAATAAGAGAGTACATCTGATTCTATTATAAATCAATATGATTCAAAAGGCGGAGAAATTGTAGACAGTTGATTCTTGTATCAACACCTAACTGTCCAAGGTCGATGGCATACACCAACATAACCTTAAAGCAAAATGATCAACTTAAGTGTGAGATCAATACAGCTTTCAATACCACAAGGTACTCAAAAAGTTCATTGTAAGCTTACTTCCAAGCCAGCATAAACCAAGACGAAAAGAGCATATCCAGCAGGACCATAACCTGTACAAAATAGGGAACTTAGCAATTTGATGATCCCGAGAAAAAAAAAATGACACTACTTCAGCAGACAAAAGGAAACACTGATCAACTTCATCTATTCCCAACAGTTCAAAAAGAGAATATCCGACCGCTCAAATGAAATTGTCACAAGCAGCAGAAAAGTGGCAATTGTGTCATCTGCTCAACATCCTACAAAAAAATGTATCTCGTACATCTATACCCAACTAATTGGGAAAGACGAAAGGCTAAGACACACCAGTAGATTACAGAGAAAACACACAGATACGTTGGATTTATAACAACTACTCCCTCTGGTCTAAAAGACAAGTCATTTTAGGGAAAACTCTTAGACCAAGGAGTAATTAATTTCCATATGTAAGTGACTAGATTAACCTTCATATTCTCTTTCTAAAACTCTAGTTCCTTAAATCAGCTAAATTTCATCAATTCCCCTCACTTATATCCTCTCTTGCTTCGGTAGATTCACCCGGACACATTAAAGCAATGGCCTTATTTTGGAAGGATTTCAGCATCAACGGAGGATTAACGTAAAAATTAAGTTGGTTTCAACAAAGAAAAGATGTATTGATAGGATCAAACAATTCTTTTCATCTCAGATATTCAATGATATGGAAATTGAGGTAAGGACTGGCACTTTACTACTGAGGATGAATAAGCGAGAAGGTGCTCTCTAATGGGTTATGAATTAGAACCTCATATCACTAATCACATTATATTATAAGCTTTTAACAGTGGTAAAACCCAGTAGAAAACAACTCATTAACAAATCTTTGCCAAGCCGAAATTATATGATATTAATCTAAGCAAAACAGTTCCTGATAAATGGTGGCCAAACAAATAAGAGAGAATTCTCAGAAGTCCGAACAACAAAATGGTTTCAAAAGTCTAAAAACTTTCTTATCTGCCTCTAACAGAACAGCTTAACAATGGTTAAAGGGGTACAAGTCGGTATGATCCAAGGACAAACAGATATGCTAATGCTACCAATAGCCAAGAGGTAATTCTAGCTAAAATCAGTATTGACTACCAATCTCAGCTGCAATCAAAGATCATATAACTACTCAAACCTCTGGATCATAAAAATGTATCCTAACAGACTTCATCTATTAGCCAATGACTGATAAAGGCTACTAATTTCCGTAGCACAGGCTACTGAATCAAAATCAAGAAACCGCCAGCCAATAACTACAAAATATACTAGCAAAACAGAAAACAAATATATTATTGTACCTTCAATGAACCCAGAGAACTGATTCAAAAAGCTATTAATCTGGTCCTTGTATAGATACCCAACAGCTCCAAACCCTCCAACCACACCAACCAACAAAAGACCTGCCAAAATGGTACCTTTAATGGCAGTATCTCCACCTTCCGCCTCACCCTCACCCATATCATCATTATTATCGTCTCTGGGGCTCAAATTCAATAGCCTCTTGAGACCCTGAGGTGGTGGGGCAGTTCTGGGGACCTTTGATAGGGTCTGCTGCTGTTTCTTGGTTTCCTTTAACGAAGAACACGGTTTCATAAAATGGGACCTTTTTGGTCTGAATTTGAAGTGATACAAAGATGAAGATGGAGTTGATAGTGAAAATAGAGAGGAGGGATTTTGCTGCTGCAGAGGAGAGGATAGGTTGAGGCAGCAGAGTACAGTAGAGGGTGTCTGCAACTGTGGCGGTCTAGAAATGGGAGGCATATTTAATCAAGAAAGAGCTGGGCTTTCTGCACCCTTTCTTCTTTCTTGAATGTTTTCCGGCTTCAGAAAACTGCAGGAAGCGGTGATGTTTTTAGGCCATTAGTAAAGATTCTGGAGAATGTACTTTTTTTTTCTGGGTGAAGAAATGGAGTTTTGTTCTTTTTGATCTGAATTTTTTATGACTTGTAATTTTTGTGTCTTACATTGCAGCACGTGTAGGCTGTAGACCTTTGTTATTTAATACTCCACTACTACAATTTTACTTTTTCTTATTCAGCCAGGTTTTTTCTTTTTTCTTTTTTCTTTTTAAAGAAAAGGGATTATAGTTTATGTTTTCTTAAAAATATACCAATTAATCAAATAAAAATCCATTCTTTCCAGAGATGATGGAACCAGAAAGAAAGATTTAATCCCAAAACCAAGAAACCCAGAAGGAATCTTCAAAAAAAAAAAAAAAAAAAGTAACCCAGAAGGATGTTATAGTTCAAGTTAATCACTGGAATCTGGAAACCAATTTTTCCTTTTCTTTTTGGTCAAAATCTGGAAACCATGGTTACATTCATATATATATATATATATATATATATATATATATATATATATATATATATAACAGCCTTCTTGAGGTCATCATTTCAAAGGAAAAACTGTAAGATTCAAACCAAATGGCTGCTGTGGTTATTTATGATACCATGCAGCCAGATATTCAATCCCAAAACCAAGAATTCCAAACTGACGGTATCAAGTTCAAAATTAACAGCCTTCTTGAGGTCTTGAGTTCAAAGGAAAACACGTAAGCTTCAGACTAAATGGCTGCTCTGCTTGCTCAATGCTCATGATTCCTCCTCATTATGGGATTCATCACTTCTTTCTCTGCGACGACGAAGAGAAGATAACGGCTGGCCTCTCATGAGCATAGCCAAATCAAACTGTGGTTTCTTCACAGAAGATGCCACTCTTTGCAATTGACTCTTTATGTTTGCTTGTAGTGCTTCAGGTTTTAACAATTCTGGCTTCTCAAGAGCTTTCATAGTCGACCGAGCGACGTGGTTGATCTGCAATAGTCAGAGGAATATAACTATTAACATTCTGTTGGTGCAATGAACACTCCCAACAGTGCTATCCTGATCTTTATAGATAGAAAACACACCCAACTCAAAAACAAGCCAAACTATATTCAATCAACAATGCTTGCTTTAATGTTCAAATGGAAAGCTTATGACTAACCCTTTGAATTTATTTTAACTACCTTTTTTGGCCTTCATTTGAAACTAAAGGAAACCAAAAAAATCTTAGTGTTACATTCAAGGAAGAAGATAAATAGGAATGACCTCATTAGTTAGTTTCCAATACCAAATCAAGAGAAGAATGTGCGCAATGCAGTTGGAAACTTTCAGTAAAAGAAATAAATTATGAAAAGACAACTGGTCATGGAAATAAGAAAATCACTTAGCTCATCAGCTTCACACACTAGACTAGTCTGAAAACTTAAAATTGCACAGAAGTCACAAGAAACAAAGAAGAAATTAGCGACAAGAAGAAGCCTCAGCCATATCAACCACAAATAATGTAATCCATCATGGAAATTACCACCATGAATTTTTCTCCTCAAGCAACAAGAATTTAGCTCAGATGCAGAAAAGTCACAAAGCAAGAAGTGAACAATGAAAAAGGAAACTTAAACCCAATTATGGTTGAACTAGGTGCCCCAAACTTGCCAAAAATGAAGATTCTGTCATATTTCCGAATACGTGGCTTCAACAGTATTGTTTTAACTTTATCCATATGACAGCGTAATCTTCATTAACAGGTTAAAAAGCATTCCTATGATGGTATGTACATATCCATTTTGTTGGAACCCCTACACTAGTTTCTCATAATTTACCATGCCGCCCTAATCATGAAAAAGAGAATTTAATTAATGTGACAACCAGAAAAAGGGATTACTTTTTATCTACATACACATTACAATAAGGCATACATTTTAAATAAAATTTGATCTCATAGCAAAGAAACAAATATGGTTATTGAGTTCATGACATCAATGTGCCACAAAGCACTAGTACTCAAACCACAAAGTAAACACATTAGTTAAAATGCAGCAGGGAATGCTGAAACAGTCAGAAACCGATCTAAGGGATAAGTAAACAGGGAATTCCTCCCTCCTTCCCTCCCTCACTCTAGTAATCATAAGTTCACCATATTTTCTGCTACCGGTTTTTTAAGAATTCCCAACAAATATTTTACATAAACAAAGTCATGGAGGATGAATAGCTCATACTTGCAAATTTTCTTTCATCTCACAAGATCAGGTTGGTGGTTAAGCTTTAATAATATATGTTTGTGTTAAAGAAATATTAAGCTAAATAACATAAACTGACGTTAGGCACTTAAATGTGGAAACATACTGTGGATACAAGCCTTACAGTTACCAAGCATACATCCATAATGTGAGAGAGCTTGCCCAAAGTCCAAAAAAAGCTTATAACTCAGATGTTGGAAAACAATTCGAAGTTAGGAACTTTATTGTATATCCAATGAGGTACACCTCATATTAGCATTAGTTATAAAGAAAAGAAAGAAAGACGAATGAAGAACTCAAAAGGTACGAAGAAGAACCAGTTCTGACTAGAAGCATAAATCCAGAGGACAATTGAAAAGTAACCCCAAGTGCATAACAACAAATACATGAGATGAATGGATTGACCTAGTCAAACAGCAACTCATTCAATCTAGACAAGAACTGAAACATCAAAATCCAAAACATATCAATATTAACACCAAAATAGCTATAACAAACAAAACCCAAAAATTTTGGAATGGAAAAGAAAAAGAACACCCAATTTTTATGGTAATAAGTAGTAGCGTAAAAACCAGCAGGAAATGTGATCGTACCGTCTCTGAAGCCGATTTAACCAACGCATTTGCAAGGGGCACAATGCAGAACCTTTAAAGCACACACCAAAAAGAGGAAAAGGAAACAACATTCAGCATATCTAATTCACGTCCAAATGAAAATAAAACAACTACAAAATTAGGAGAAAGTAAAAATAGCCCACCAAAAGTTCTCTCTTTCGGGAAAAACAAATACAAATTACAGTAATAATAACCAAAGAAACTGGAAAAAAGAAGTGAAGATTCGTACATTCCACGGCCACCCGCCAAAGCTTCTTCAGATGGGTCTTTCCAAACATCATATCTGTGCACAAAAATTTCCCCAAAACTCACAAACAGAAAAGAAAATATAAATTATAAGTAAAGGGTCGTTCTCTAAAGTTCAATTCTTGGCTGGGATTGAGAGGATAGTACATACAATCATGAAAGAAGAGCAGGACGAACACTTACACCAATCCGTAGCGAGGGTCGTACAAGAGGCATTTTTGGGATTTTTTCTTGGAATTATTATCATTCGAGTTCACAGAAGCTGTCGCCATATCCATCTTCTCTCTCAAACTCTCCCAAGGGGACTCACTGTTCAGTTAAATTTACGGGAGCCGCTAAAAGGCTGTGTTTATCTCCAACCGCCGTCGTTTTGTGGACGAATTCAGCCACGAACGAGGTCAATTGAAGTTGCGGATTATGGAACGACATCGTTTCTTCTGGCTATTTAAATACGGCTCGCTTTTGCTTCGCGCTTAAAATCACCTCCCATCTCTCTCTCTCTCTCTCTCTCACACACACGCACACACTCTCTGTTGCAACTTTGAACGAGAACGGTGATGGCGACGACGATCAGGCATGGCGGCGGCGGCATCGGCGGCGGCGGATACGGAGAGTCAAAGTCATTCACCAATTCAGGTTTTATTCCTTCATTTGTTAGGTTACGAACGAACGCGGATTTCTGTTGCCTTTTGCTCTTCTCAATTCGAAAGAACTAAACTCTGATAACTTGTGAAATGAACGCGGTGGACGAATTAGATAGAGTGCGCCACAATTAGTTAAAATGTGTGAGTAAATTCAGAAAAAAAAATCAGTAAATATGAAAATCTAATGAAGAGCTGTAGGTTTATGATCTTATGATCCTGAGCATAATTAATCGAGATTGATCTTTTTCCAGTAAATTTCTATACTATTCTCCTAAACTAAGTTATTTTCTTGATTTATATAATTATTTTTTTCAATCTTCATTTCAAAGAACAATTCATTTGTTTTTCATTAATATATTTTTCTTTCCAGGCATATAAAAATCTTAACAATCTTGAAAAGAAATTTTGGAATTTGGCATTTGGAGTGCTGAAATTGAGGTTTCTGAGATTACTTAATTGTATGCAACATGTCAGATATGGTTTTCAGCGGAAACTGAACTGCTAGGCTTTAATTTTAAGCTCGTAGGTTTTATGAAGCATTTTGGAAAGGTTATGCTCTCAAATGGAAGTCCTTAGATTTTCACTCACTAGTCATTGATAAATGTTTTTCCTGTGTAGTTCATGTCTTCAGCTCTTTAGAGCTTATCGTTTTCCCTGTCCTTTTTTCAACAATGACATATTGATGCCAATGCCCCTATTCAGATCAAATACCATGATAGGTTTCATTGCATATGTGCAAGCTACATTAAGTTTGGTCTCCCCTAATCTTTAGAAGTTGTGTTTCATGTCAAGAAAGCTACTTGTCATGTTGTACACCGATTTTTCCTGAAAACCTCCTGTACTGATCATATCAAATCATAGAAAGTGATTAACTTTTTGTCATGCTTAGTTTCTTTAACAATGCCTAATGAATGGATACCGCAGAGGAAGAATAAAGATGTCATCTAATGTCTGAATTAAGGTGTACGCTGCCACCTGAATTGAACTTCTGGTCAATGTTAATCTATTGCCGCAGTTTTCTTTAAATTATTTAGTTTGTAATCTGGTCCTCGATCATGTAGGTGGAAACGGAGTTTGTATGATGAGCAGTGCATGGAGAGATGAGCAACAATCATCCTTTGTCAACTTCATCACATGTTTCCTAAATGCCAATGCTTTCCGGCTGAAGATTGTGCCAATTGCTCCTGTAGATGCTCTTCTTAGTTACATTTCCTTGTACAGCTCATTCCATGCAACTTCTTAAAGGACTAATTTGCAGGATTTTATTTTTAACTGTGGGGCTGTGTCTGTGGCTTTCATTTTTGTGATTGATTGGGATTCAACCAGCCACATGTCTCTTTTCAGCCGGTTAGTTTTGTTTTCATTTTTTCCCATTATCACCTCTCAGATTTCTGTTTCTTTGCTTATTGAGAATCATTCTCTTCTTCCAGAGTTGAGAAACTGAAAAAGCAGTTTGCTCACCTCTATGTGGTTGTAAACCTCCCAACCACGAAGCAAAAGGACTCCTTTACCTGCTCCTATTTCAAGTGAGTGTGTTCTCACACTTTGCTGTTTGACCTGTGTGAGCTACTCTTAAATTGCATTAACGTTTTTGTTCTCTATATGGTTTTTGTTGAAGATCTGGTATGGAGCTTGGTAGGCCAACATTTATTCCAGCTCAGGATTCTGAAATGGGATTTGAATTGATTTTAAAGATTGCACATGCTCGTGGGGGTAAGAAGCTGACTTTTGAACGCTGATAAAATGTGGTCTACATGCTCATATTGATCTTACCAACTTTAATATGCAGTGTGTAAGCGACAGGATTGGATATCAAAATTAAAGGTGGAAGTAAGTTATACTTCATATTGCTGTTTCCACGACATACTATTTGCTTCGTGCAGTAGCTGATTCCTTGTTATTCTTGAAGAGAGAACAATCTGTCCAAACATTGGGTGCGTATCTCAAAGTGGTCACATCTATTCCTGGCATTGATAGTCATGATGCAAATACGGTAATCAAAGTTCCAACTGTTTTCCTTACACCACTGTAGTTGATTAGCATTTCACTACTGTAGTGAAGGAGAAACATTTCACTTGATTAGCATCTGCATTTTTTCATAAATTACTTTCAACTGTACTTGGATCTGCTGGATCCCAAAGCAACTTTAAGGCATCCATTGAACCCTTTTCCTTTCTCTATCCTTTCCTTCTTCTATGAGGACTGAGAGGATGGTGGTTAGGGTGACATCATTTTTGCATGTTTTTTAAGAAACTAAGAAATGGGATCATCGTACCAGCACTGACTCCATTTTGGACAAATGATCTCAATAACCTTAAAAAGAATTCTGATGATTATCTTTTTGTGTTGGTGCTGCTCATCTTAATAAATAGCCTGAGCTGAACTCTTGAATGCTGTGTTATATTCTTTCCATTTTACGTTTTTCTGCAAACTGGAATTTTAAGCCTGGAACTTTCCTTGTGGCAGCTTAATCAAGCTATTGGTTCAGTTGAAGCAATAGCTAATGCATCAAAGAAGTACATCCTAGAAAATACGGATCTTTCAGCCGAAAAAGCCGAGACAATCACCAGGTTTTTCAGAGATCCAAGCTATTACCTTGGTCCCAAGATCAATATGATCAACTAGTTAAGTGCAGATTACCTCTGAGGTGACAATGAAAAAGCCTATATCAGATATACTCTGTGTAGTAGATGTTGAGGATGATGTAGTTCAAACTGTGAAACAAATAGCTTGGCATGGTCTGAAACAATCCCCCTAAATGACAATAGGCGATAATGACGACAAGAAAGAGAGACAAAAACATTGTGGCTTGACGAGAAGGTAGTAACTTAATAGTTGACACCAATGTTTTCAGAATCGAGATTCCACACAGGATCGTTTTATAATCACAGGATCGGATCGGTCCTGGATTGGTAGAATCGTAAAAGTATTACATTTGCAAATTTAGTCAAAAAATATATGCAGTTATGAAACATTTCATAAATGGGAAAAATGCAATTTTGGTATGTTTGGCGAATTTGCTCTTTTAGTTCATCATGTTTAAACTCTCCAAAAATACTCATTATGTTTGAAATTTTACAAACTTTTGGTCCATAAAAAACAAACATATTGGACCAAAATTGTGTAAAATTTCAAATGTAATGGGTATTTTTGGATGGGCCTAAACATGATGGACTAAAAAAGCAAATTCGCCAAACTTAATGGACCAAAATTGCATTTTTTTCCTTTCATAAACACATACTTGTCCGACCCACACGATCCAATTCCACGGTGAACTGCTATTCGTCAATTGCTATTCGTCGTCCACTTTTTACTTGTTATAGCTCATTTTTTATCATTTAATTCCTATTATACCCTTTTGATTATTTTGATATATATAAATAAATATATATTTCTTTTAATATATATAATTTGAAAAAAAAAAAAAAACATTTCATCTTCACCAACCTATCACCGTCACTCTTAACCATCATCATAAAACGATATTTTCACCCTCACAAAAATTCATATGTCATTAATTTTTTATACAAATTTGAAAAACTTATGGTACAAAAAAAAAAAAAAACAAATCATAGGGAAAGGCAGACGAACAAAGAAAAAACATGAACGTTATTTTTTACAACAAAATAAACAATTTTCGAATTCAATTTCAATAAAAAATATAGATATTAAAAAATATTCTGAAATAATCATTTTTAAATTTAAAAACACTACAGACCTGTGCAACCTTATGTGCACGAATCTAGATTCGTGCACAACCTTTATGTGCACGAACTTAGACCCTGCGCAACATTTTTGTGCACAAACTAGGTTCGTGTGCACAAGTTGATTGTGCACGAATTAGGTTCATGCGCAAGCGCTACGTGCACAAACCTAGATTCGTGCGCAATCTCTATGCGCCCGAACATAAGTCTGTGCGTAACTTTTTTGCACACGAATGTTTGTTGGAAAATTGCTTACGCCTAATCCTATGTCGTACGCAAATTTCTTGCACTTAGTTAAAAAAAAAATGAATTGAACCAATTTTAATATAAAAATTAATTTAAAAGTTATAAAAACTAACCATTTAATATGCTTTCACAAGTTTCTGTATTCACAAATTTATGTCACTCACAACTAATAATTAGTATTATTATGAGTATTAGGGATTTGGCGGAATAAATTTGTATTGATGTAATGATTAATACATTATTAGTTTGAAATTATAAAATCAAATAAGAAAATGATTATTATAAGTTTTGTAAATAAAAAAAATATATGGATGGCAAAAATGTCTTAAAGTCGGTTATATATAGCAACACCCATTTCACGATTCCAACTGATTCCGTACTATCCCAGTCCGATCCCAAATAAAAATCCGATCCTTTCCGATTTCGTATCGATTTTGTGATTACGGATAGTAGAATCGCACAATCTTACGATCCGGATCGCGATTTTAAAAACTATGGTTGACACCCTTACTTAGTAACAGGAATTCTGAGTTCGAGTGACCACAATAGGGAGACTTTTAAAAAAAAAAAAAAAATTACTTGTGACTTATTTAGCCATTCATATCTTGTGCAGAGACCATTTGTACAAACAAACAATTTTGAGGCAGTCTCAAATGTTGAGATACACTTTGGTGTCTTGTACCGACTAAAAGTAGTTGTTCCTCCTCCTCCTCCTCCATATGAAACAATTGAAAAATAAATACAACTAAAACTATAAAAGAAATTCTTTAATGTTTAAAAAATATTTTTATTTAAAATTTTAAAAATATGATATTAGACATAATTATCATTTAATTTCAAATATTATCATTGGTACTAAAATTCAGGGCTGAACCAAAAAATGGAGGAGTACTACGGCCGCTAAACATTAATTTCGGTCCATCACAAAAAATAACCAATCCAAGAAGTTTTAATTATAGAGTGACGAGATCGAAACTCTCTATAGAAGTGGAAATAATATAACTGAAAAGGAGACTTAGTCATGCAAATGCATGGCCGAAACACTTTTTTTTTTTTTGTAATATTTAAAATATTTTTTCAGTAATCTACTTTTCATGATCAAACAAATTTTGTAGAGAGTTGAAAATAAGAGTAATTGTATATAAATGTGACCGAATTTTTAGGCTGTGCAAGCAGCAGTAGGGGACAATTTTTTAAAAAAATATTAGGGATAGAACTGTCTAAGATGGTGACTAGTAAAAAGCAGATAGGGAATAACCATAACTTTAGGCATCATTTTGGCAAATTGTAAGAATGAAACGCTGTCGTTTAAAGCGTTCTAAAATGAAAGAATTTTGCGCAAATAAATACGATCATTTCCTCTCCCCCCCTCTTCTCGATTCATCTCACTGGAACTAGCTGCCCTGCTTCCAAAACTCCCCTGTAAGTGAAGGTTTCCAATCATTTCATCTATTAGCATTTTGCCATTTTAACCTAATTCTTTAGCTAACTTTTATTATCATTTAAAATGATTTGATATTTGATTATTGTTGGGTTTAATCCACATTAGACTTTACCGGGTTTTTCTAATCTTTCGTGGTTTTGAATCAATAAGTCAAAATAATGGAACTTTAGGATGGATTGTCTGATTTGCTGGTTGTGTTTTTAAACTTTTACCCTTTTGGGCTTCCAACTCAGGGCTTGTTGTGATGAAGTAAAGATAAGTTTTTGGTTGGTGAACTGTGTTTCATCTCTGGTTAATGTTGTTATAGAATGGAACAACCTAGTATTGATGCTACATTTGCCAAAAATGTTTGGAACTGTTAACTTACAGTTTGTATAATTCAGGAGTGACTAGATAGAGAAAGATATTGAATTAGGTTTTGATTATTAATCTTTGTAGTTTGTACCAAAAAATTTATGAAATGGAAGTCTCTGCCCTAACTTACTTGACTTGATTTTTTTCCTGTCACTCTAATGTGGGGAAAATTTATCATTAGGATGTTCATGCATTTTTGCAAAGATTTGTATGTTAGGGAGAGGGAGGACTTGACTCCAATTGAAACACATTTGTTATACTGCTTAAATCATGCCCTTTTACTCTCTTTGTTGTCGTGTTTGGTTTTATGTTAATTTGAAGTATAAAAGTAGTCTCAAATGTTAGGTTATGAAGTTTTTACTTTTATTTCTTTGTTTTTAACAGCCACCATTCTTGCCCTATATGAATGAATGTATATAGTATATACGTGTGTAAATATCATGGTTTAAAGCAGGGACCTTGGAAGTTCTGCTGCCACCTGGTCAACCAATTAGCAGCTTGTTGCTCTTGCTCAGTCAAATTTGTCTTTTTATCATTTTCCCTTTGTTATATGCATACTAGCATATGCAGTGCGCCCAAATGACTGATTTTTTTTTTTTTTTTTTTTTTTTTTTTTAAGAGCATCTTTGTATATTTCATATGGCTATTAAGAATCTGAAAATAAAGACATCAACATGCAAACGTATCGTGAAGGAGCTTCATTCTTATGAGAAAGAGGTGGAGAGAGAAGCTGCCAAGGTCGCTGACATGAAGAATAAAGGCGCTGATCCCTATGATCTCAAACAACAGGTCTTGTATACACTAAATCATGCATTTTCACACAACACTTCTGTGACGTAATGCTTTAGAGTAGAAAATTTGAAGAACGTTTTAATTCATGAGATGTTTTACTTTTTTTTTTTCAAAAACAAAAAACCACCCCGATGGGCCTCAGAAATGTAGGAAATTCCCCTTATGCCTGGATGAGAATCGAATCTAGGCCACCTAATGAGCTCATATGCACTAAAGTGCCAAGCTATCTATCCATTCCCGATATGGTTTACTTCAATCCAACTTTGTACTCACAATACAATGGAGCATCTCCATTCCCTATGAGCCTGATCTTGTAATTAATAAGCTACTGGAAAACAAGTAAATTGCATAGTTGCAAAACTTTGGAAAATAATTTTTATATGGAAATTAGTTAGCAGGTTGGACTACCTTCTCCCGCCTGGTAGATTAAGATAGTAACTATGATGTTGAACTGACTATTGTCATGGTTGCCAAGAACGGTATTCTCGGATTGGAGTTTTGGAATGTTCCCCCCACCCCCCCCCCCCCCCCCCCCCCCTTCTTCAATGTCCGCTAATATTTGAGTTTCCCAACAGCAATCATATTTATGTTGGATTGCAGTTTGTTTCGACTAATTGATTGAAACATTGACTCATCTCTTAAGCTGTGAGCTAAATGATTATTTGATTTGGTACATGGTTCTTTTGTTATCATTTTAATTCATTTTTGGGGGTTTCATATATTATGAGGAAAGGATTAGCTATGGGGGTTATTGTGTTTCCTTCATGATAGGATATCAGAAACTATATTATCATCCCATATGATCAAATGCCCGCTTATCCTAGGTTTCTTGAGATCTGGAAGTTCATGGGTTAGATGCAGAGGAAAATTTGATTTGCAGAAACCTAAACTGATGGGGCAATATAATCATTGAAGCCTGCACAGTCTAGATATGTTTTTGCATAACCTTTTCCTTGTGTTTGATGAAATTTGTAGGAAAATGTGCTTGCTGAATCTAGGATGATGATTCCTGATTGCCACAAACGTCTGGAAGCTGCAGTAGCTGACCTTAAATCAGTTCTGGTAATAAGATATCAAGTGATGTCCAGTCACATGATTATTGTGTTTGAGTTTTTTAAGCATTGTTCAGTATCCCAAATTTGTTTAACTTATGGATTCAGGGGATAAAAATTAGTGCAATTTTGTTGTGCTCATATATGAAACTGCAGAAATGCAACGTTTTTCTGGATTTTCAGGAGATACGAGCCTTTACTTTTATTTTGGTAATACATAAAAGTTAAGTTTGGCTAGTCTCCTAGCTTGAATGATTTTCGTTTTCAGATTTCAATATATTTTTGTTTCTTCTGTTGTTGTTGAGTGATACATATTTTCAATCTGAACAATTTTTTTCCTAAACTAAAGTGAAATCTTCTATTTGTTCGAACTTTTTTTTTTGCCGTTTATTGTATTCATTTTCACAACAGCAAAATCTGCAGACTTGTGACATGAACTGAGATCATGGAATATTTGAGTCACGAAAAGAGTCTCATCATAGAAAAACAAGAAGTGCTGTGCACATTAGGCCATAATTGATCATTCCTAATGTATTAGATGCATCCCATTCTCACCTTGTGCCGCATGCATTAGACCTTAACTAATGGCCCAACTATTTTCAAGATTCAAAGTCTTTGGGAAGTATGCTTTTGGGTAGTAAACTTAATCCTGTTCCAGGTTGAGTTGGAAGAATCAAACGAAACAGGAGGTGCAGAATTCGAAGAAGCCCAGAAAGTAATTGCAGATGTGGAGCAGTTGTTCCAAGGAGACAACTAAATATTTAGTTTTGCTTCTTTCAGACCTACCGGATCGATCTGTGCTATTAGCATTCTACCTTAGTAGCTCTTATGGGTATTTCTGCTCTATCTTATGGATTGGAAACATCCTAAAGACCCAATCACTTGTCCACAATCTAATACAGTGAGTGTGAATTTCTGCAAGTTATATTCAGAATCTGTTCATTGCTATGTGAAACTTATTTCCAGCTTTATTATTAGAGGATGAAAGTTGCAAATTGCATTTGATCCATCAGTCCTGACTCTGCTTTTGGTTGCAACTTGAGAATGATTAGCATATGAAATCATGACAATCAATAGGATCATAGCAGCAATATAGTGTCAAATCCACATTGTCGGGCACACTGATGATATGTTTTCTGTGGATAATGACTTTTTATATCCTAGTACTAGAACTATCATGCATGATAGTCCATTGGATAGAGTCTAGAATCACTTTAATATTGTGGTCCCCCTGAATGTCTATTGTTTTCCCCCTCTAACTAATATAATCCTGCCATTTGTCAATGGACTATTCTGTAATATAGTCGTAGGACTACCATATTTACGGATTGGTGGATAATGAGTAACATTGTGTTTTCTTGTTTTTCTGGAACAAAAATTTCTGGTGTTACTGAATCTGCCATGGCTAATGTTGCCACAATCATCAATTCTATTAGCCCAATACTTATCTTCCCCTCTCACATCCATCCTCTGCTTCTCCTTGTTTGAAAAGAAAATTTTGCTTTTGATATTTTAGTTTGCAAAATTGACATGTGGTATTTGATTTGTTTACCCCTATTCCATTTCATAGAAAGTTGGGGCAAGCAGGGATCTACCCCAGCAAAATCATAGGTGTAGAACTACAAGTGGGCAGACCTAAGTTTAGATTTATTAATGTTAATTTAAAGAATAGTTATATAGCTAAACAATATATCTATTTATATATTTAAAAAGCTAAAGTATATACTATTCTTTTGTACCTTAAAAAATGATTATATTTATTGTATTACTTAATTTAATAAAGGAGAATATTATTTTAGAATTTAAATTAAGAGTCCGTTTGTTTTCCCTTGGTGTGGATTTTATTCTCATCCCCTTTCCATTCCTTTGTTTGTTTGAGGGAGGGGAATAGATACGAAACCCCTCTTCTATGGGTTTTATCTGATAAAACCACCTCCTCCCCTAGGTATCAAACTCATTATCACTGCCTTCTCTTTTTTCTTCTTCACCCCCAACTCTTAACCTGAAGTAGTACCCACCACCTTCTCCTCTATTTTTCTTTTCCCGTCGATTTCGCACCCAAAGTAATAGCAACTGCGAATCACCAACGGAAGGAGGCGCATCCACTCGAAGGAGGGAAACCAACGATAAAGAAGGCGATAGGGTTAGATCCAGTTCAACGGGGAGCAAGGGAATAGAAGGTCTCCCCTCCGCACCTCTTCCAAATGGGATCAGTTTGCGGCAGCCAAAATGGGCCAGAGAGGTTGGCCGGGGACGTCGGTTAAGGTTAAGGTTAAGGTTAAGGTTAGGGTTTAAAAAATGGAAAGGGAGAATGACATATTTTTAATTTTTTCTTTAATTTTACCATAAAGATAAAATAAACATGAAACAAGAATACATTATCAACAAAATAAATAGTTTATCTTATTCACAAAACTCATATATATATATATATATATATTCACTACAATCATATACATTTTGATTCATATTCAAGCCAATTCTATGAAACGCACCTAATAGTTATGCCTATGGTTCAATTTGATACACACAGTGTGGCTGAGATGATATATAATTAGTTGCGCCTATCAAGATAGGAATATGTGCCCTTATCTTTCTTTTGCCCACTTCTTAGGGCAAAATATATCTTACACATAGGAGTAATACTCATAGATTTGTTGGCCCAATAGAAATAATTCATTTAATACATTGACCCCCTGAATTTGTCTTGTTTCTCCTGATTCCCTGCCAATTGTCAAAAGGGTACATTATAATTGTCCTCCTAATTGTACTATATAAGTATTGACTTCTTAGTATTAGACCTTTACAACCCCAACTTGAAAAGAGAGGGCAAGGCATCTATTATTCCTCTGCCGGCAAATAATAATAGGTTTCATTTTTGTTTTTTGAATAATTTGATATTTTATCATAAATAAAATAAATTCTAAATCTTTTTTCTATTTTAGCCACTTAACAAATCTATTACTATTTCTTCTTCCTTTCTCAACAAAATGCATTGGAAACATACTAAGTTAAGGGGATTAATACATAAACAAAGTGCTAAGTATTACCAGTAAAATTGCTTTAAAAAAAAAAAAAGTATTACCAGTAAAATCTAATTATGTATATGAGATTTAATATTTTCCTTTGCATCGGTTAGGGGATTATATTACAAATAAGGCCATTTATATTATTATTTATATTATTACACACAAATTGAGAAATATGTTAACGGCCATTTATATTATTAATTATATTATGCTTTAAAAAATATTATTAATTATATTATTACACACAAATTAAGAAATATGTTAACTTACTTTTTTGTTTAATAAATAATATTATAAAATTATTTAATAAGAAGTACAATTTGGTTCGAGACATCAAGGGATTGAGTTCGTATACGGTAGACCTATAGGACTATCGTGAATTTTACTCTTACTGTAGCGCGCTATAGTTTTTTTTTTTTTTTTTGACGCATAGCCTTTTTTTAAAAAAAATACTTTTTCTTAAAAAAAAATAAGACAGTAGATATCAAATCAATATACTATAGATATCAGATTAATAATATAAAAGAAATCATACAATAGAACTAATACATACTTAACAAAGGAGATCACATCATGATTATATAGACATAAGATCAGAGAATACTAGACATCAGATCAACAGACTATAGATATCAGATCAAGAATATAAAAGAAATCATACAATAGAACTAAAACATACTTAACAAGGGAGATCACATCATGATTGTATAGACATCATATCAGAGAATACTAGATATCGGATCAACAGATTATAGATATCAGATCAAGAATATAAAAGAAATTATACAATAGAACTAAAACATACTTAACAAGGGAGATCACATCATGATTATATAGACATCAGATCAGAGAATACTAGACATCAGATCAACAGACTGTAGATATCATATCAAGAATATAAAAAAAAATCATACAATAGAACTAAAACATACTTAACAAGGGAGATCACATCATGATTATATAGACATCAGATCAGAGAATACTAGACATCAGATCAACAGACTGTAGATATCATATCAAGAATATAAAAGAAATCATACAATAGAACTAAAACATACTTAACAAAGGAGATCACATCATGATTATATAGACATCATATCACATAATACTATACATCAGATCAATAATATAAAAGAAATGATACAATAGAACTAAAACATACTTAACAAGGGAGATCACATCTTGATTATATATACATCAGATCACAGAATACTAGACATCAGATCAACAGACTATAGATATCAGATCAAGAATATACAATAAATCATACAATAGAACTAAAACATACTTAACAAGGGTGATCAAATCATGATTATATAGACATCAGATCACAGAATACTAGACATCAGATCAACAGACTATAGATATCAGATAAATAATATAAAATAAATCATAAAATAGAACTAAAATATACTTAACAAGGGAGATCAAATCATGATTATATTGACATCTGATAACAAAATAGTAGACATCATATCAACAGACTATAGTTATCAGATCAAGAATATAAAAGAAATCATATCATACAATAAAAATGTCCATAATATGTATCACAATATCTAAAATTATTTAATTATAAAATAAATAAAATGATAATTTAAAAATATTTTTTTATAAAATTTAAAAACATTAAAAAAATACTGAATTGTTTAGAAAAAAAATGGACGAAAAAAAAGTCTCAAGAAGGAAGGCAAAAAAAAAAAAAAAGAAATAAAAAAATAACAAAAGAAATGAAAAATAAAAAAGGAATTGAAGCAAAATCTCGTGAAGGAATTGTTTAAAAATGAAGATCTTCGCTGAGCGCGTCTCACTGGGGGCTAAAAAAAAAATTACACCCGCGCCACTCATCCGTATTTTTCCTATAAATAGCCCATCCTAAAGGAGTAAAATTGAATGACAACCATATAAATTACCCAAGGGATTATATACTAAATGTTTGTTAGATAAAATTTAATTTGATGGTTGAAATTTGATAACTTTGTTTTGTTTTGTTTTTTTTTTTTTTTTTTGGAGGGATTGAAATTTGATAATTGAATTTATTATATATTCTTTTAATTAGAATATATATTACTAAAATTTAGGGTTCTGGTTTGTTCTAAAATTTAGAGGCGCTTGTTGAGGATGGTGGTGGTGGTGGGAAATGGCAGATAAGACTTGTGGAATTGGGTACCGTCGGATTTAACATCAAATATTTGAAAGAAAAGAATCATCGTTTCGTTCTTCTCGAATCAACCCACTCTTCTTTTCCTTCTATACTTTACCCACCTGTATTCACAACCGCCCTTTTCTTCCTTTCTTCTTCCTCCCCTTAATTTGCTATTTTTAGGAGGCATTGGATTTTGTGGCGTTGATAGATAAGCTCTATTTTCATTTTTTTTTTTTCACTTAGTAAATACCATGATGGATGCTGATGCTGCTGGGGAGCTTCAGGATTGGGAGGTTCTTCACTCCAGCTCTGACTCCGAGTCCGACCGGGTGCAGAATTTGAATGATTTTCAAGCGATTGATGATTCCCATTCTGAAGGCATGATTCAGGCTGATTACTTCTCTGTGGATCCTTTAGGGAGCAGGTTTAGGAGGTCTGTTTCTTCTGGAGGGGATGTTAGTGAATTGGGCTCGGGGGAGTCTGATAATCCGCGTTGGGTTGATCCGGGTTTGGACACCCGATACCCTGTGAAGGACGATGTGGTGGGGGAGGATTCGTGGCCTGATTCGGGCAGTGATGACCGGAAATTTAGCGAGTTAGAGGCGAATAATGAGGCGGGTTCAGATGGGAATGGGAAATTGCATGTGGGGTTTGAAGGGATTGAGGAAATTCGGGTTCCAAATGAGGAAACTTTGGAGAAGTTTGATAAATTTTGGTCTGATTCTGGTGGGACTGAATTGGATGCCGTGAAAGTTGGAAACTTTGAACAGAATAGCCAGTTGGGTTCCAAGGAAATTGCGAATTTAGAAGGTTTAGCCGAAGAAAAGAACCAGAGTGAGCGTGAAAATGAGGGCGACAGTGTTGGACTTGACGCTAGGAACGTGGAACAGAAGCCGCCGGAGCAGCAGCCGGAGGAGAAGAGCGTGGTTTGGTGGAAGGTTCCAATTGATTTCTTAAGGTACTGTGTTTTTAGGGCAAATCCTGTCTGGACCTTCTCTGTGGCGGCTGCTGTAATGGGGTTAGTTATTTTGGGAAGAAGGTTGTATAAGATGAAGAGGAAGACACGAGGCTTAGAGCTGAAGGTCACCGTGGACGACAAGGTCATCCTTTTACCTACATATGAATATGATGCATTAATTACTTGTTTATGTTCATTGTGATTTGTGGGGGAGTTTGAGAATTACTTTCATATGAGTTTAATGACACAGAAGCCTGAGCAATTACTAGTTGGATAACTTGGACATAAAAGAAATAAAAAGAGAAGTTTAGCTAGCAAAAGGTTTATTACTCTAAAGTGAAATCCAAGCTTACAATCCTAACAATAAAGAAAATTTATCTATTGGATTTGACAATATTTAGTTGCAAATTGCATCTGATGATCGGTTTTAGTTGCAACTTCAGAATGATTGGAATATGAAATCATACCAAATTACATATCTTTTCTGCATGTTTTCATAACAGAACAGTTTGCTTAACATATGCAGCACACACAGATTGTTGTAAACACAAGAAAATTAGGTCGTAGTATTGTTATTTAAGGCGTTCTGGATCGATATATGTGCCATCATCACAAGCAACACTACATTCAGCACTGCACTCTGCAAATGTCTCCTGTGGATGAGTTACCTTATTTGTGTTTTCTTCTTTTCCTGGAGCTTTTTTGGTGCTGGTGGATCTGCCATGGCTGTTGTTACCACCATCTGTATTAGCATTAACTCAAAACTTCTTAGACTAGGGCCTTCACAAAATTCTTGCTTGATTTGGGACTCTCTCAAATAAAGATCTTCATCAGACCCTTTTAGGTTGGAGAAGAAGATGAATGTGGTCTCTTTTTTGCACCTTGATGGATTTTAATTAGTTGTTTGGTAGCTATGAAGAATATTAACAATGGGACCAAGGGAATGATTTTTGTTTCGGAAGTTGCATATTCTTTCACTCCATAGCTGGCCTATATTGCACCACAAATCTTTTCTGATGTTGAATCTTTTTCCTGAGTTGTTTTACTTTATTTTGTTGCTTGCGTACCCTAATTTTAATTTAGCATGACGGTGCTGTGATTGATGGCCCTTGTTATTTGTTTACATCATTGCTTCTGTATACCTTTGTGCTCTCATGTAATTCTTTACTGGTCTTTTTAAGGCCTAATTGGCTGGTAGCAATCACCGGATTTTAGTTGAATCAACTATTTCTTATAAAGGTGGACACCATTTTTCAATCTGCTCCAAATACTTGCGGATATAGAATGAAAAACAGATGCCCTATATATTGTCAATTCGATTTGTGCGTGTGGGCATCCTTGCATCTTCTCTACATCGTTCCAATTTTATCGGATGTCCCCAAAGGGACAGATGGCCTATATATTGTTTACTGTTAGGAATAACCTATCCTGGATGTTCTTTTCACCTGTTAGATACTGTATAAAAGATCAATTTTGTGAACTTATTCAAGCTGGGAGGGTAAAATTCTTTGTTGATATATGTTTTGTAACTGCAGAAGATCTCTCAGTTCATGAGCAAAGCTGCACGCCTTAATGAAGCATTCTCGGTAGTGAAGCGTGTTCCGGTCATTCGGCCATCACTTCCAGCTGTTGGTGGCAGACCATGGCCTGTGATGAGCCTCAGATGAGAAAATGCTCATTTAGAATACGAAATGAAATGAAAAGCGAGTCGTCTGCATATACCCGCCATTCCTACGGTTTCATGTGCTTGTATAATCTTCTCCTCTTCATATGCTTTCTGTGTCAATCAACAGTGAATTGTACAAACAGACCTCTTTCTTCCTCCTTTGTTGAAGACTCTGCAACAAATTTTATCCAGTTTGGTGTAGTCATCCACTATGGTTCTAATGTTGTATTAGTATATTGTGTTTGACATGTAAACAAAATTAGGCAATGGATGCAGATTTGGCTTAGAAGCATGATGATGAAATGTTGGTCTCAAAGGGTCGAGAAATCGGATAAATAGGGATATACCCCAAGTTATATCGGATAATGGGGGTGTACTTTAGGTTATACAGTATAATTTGGAACGGAATCAGTCTTCCAAGGTATTATTCCAAGTAATATCATCTCCAAGAGTTTGGCAGTTTGGACTCCTAAAGCTAAATACAGAACAGACAGGGTGTCGCATGGAAATCAATTCCATGCAAATCCCATGAAGGCTGAGCAAACTTACGTTGAGTATAGAGAGCTCCTTTTATGGTGGAATTTTAACATTTCTTCATCCAGACAAATCACTCCGATAATTTGACAAAAATTTAGTTTGGCAAACTATATTAAAAATAATGTTGTAAATGGGACTTAAAAATTTTAATAAACAAGGATTTTGGGACAATGATAATTTGGAAAAAATATACTTTGTCAAACTACATTTATAGCATAATGAAAAATTAGTAATTAATTTTTAAGGACGTTTTATAAAATTTTAGAGGTGATAAATTTTAAAATAAGAGTTATATTTGTAATAATTAATTTTTAAGGACGTTTTATAAAATTTTAGAGGTGATAAATATTAAAAAATAAGGGTTATATTTGTAAATATAGAAGAGGGGAGACTGAGTATATTAAAATGGGGGGACTTTTTTGTATTGGGTGGCTGAGTGTATATTTGATCAACGTACAAGGAAGTCTTCCAAACTGCTGCTGCTGCTGCTGCTGCTGCTACTTTCTCCCTATATGGCAATAGTAGCTAGCTTCTGTGGTTGTAAGAATGTATATAAATACAGGAGCTTTGTACGATTAATACCATTTAGAATCAAAATAATTCTCAAACCACACTTTCCAAATTGATTCACTTGATTTCAACAGCTTCTGTGTAAGGGAATTCCGGGGATGAGGGATCTTCAGCTATTGCTAGGATTTTTATTTTGTGCAATTCTGGGCAGAAGACTGATGTATATCAGGGAAATTGAGCCGGCATCTGCATCTGATGGATTTTTATGGGCCTTATGGCTGTGCAATGCATATTAGGGAAAACTGAGCCGGCATCTGTATTCGATGGATTTTTATGGGCCTTATGGCCATTTGTGCAATCCTGGGCGGAAGACCGGTGCATATTAGGGAAACTGAGCCGGCATCTGTATTCGATAGATTTTTATGGGCCTTATGGCCATTTGTGCAATCCTGAGCGGAAGACCAGTGGCATCTGCATCCGATGAATTTTTATGGGTCTTATGGCCATTTGTGCAATGGGATTTACTATTTGTATAACAAAATTACTATTTGTATAACAAAAAATGTCCAAATTACCCCCGATATGAAATGATAGATCTTTTTTAGATAAAAAACGCTGCACATTGCTGAAGTAAAGGGGAAAAAACGTAAATTTGGTATGAAAATGAACAAAAAAAACGCCGAAATGTCATGTGGAAATTAGATTAAAACGCCAAAACGTAGCGAAAAAGTGTACTGAAAACGCCAAAACGTAGCGTTTCTTCCAAACCAAACGCCAATATGCAGCGTTGTATGGACAAAAAACGCTAAACCATAGCGTTTTATGTAATAAAAAACGCTAAAGTGTAGCCGAAAAACATATCTCGCTCGTTAAATAGTAGCGTTTGTGACGGTTTTTGTTAAAAAACGGACCGAACTAATATGAACAGACCAAATATTCACAACAAATTACATTCATATCATAACCTTTGTACATTCTCTGTACAAAAGGTTCCCTTACAAATATTGACAACAAATTCAAATCGACAATCGAAAGAAGGTTTCGTCGAATCATATCCATCTGCCATTCGTATTGTACAACTTTCGATCGACATTCTTCACGAAATGGTAAGTTTGCTACCCGTTATGTATATTTGTATTTTGCAGCGTTTATTTTGCCCTAAAACGCCACTTATTAGCGTTTTAGTAACCATCAACGCAAATATGTGGCGTTTTGTGTCACGTAAAACGCCACTTATTAGCGTTTTAGTAACCATCAACGCAAATATGTGGCGTTTTATGTCAAGTAAAACGCCACTTATTAGCGTTTTAGTAACCATCAACGCAAATATGTGGCGTTTTGTGTCAAGTAAAACGCCATTTATTAGCGTTGTAAGCACCATCAACGCTAATATGTGGCGTTTTGTGTCAAAAAAACGCCAAATTGTGGCGTTTTATGCCTTTAATTTAAGAGAATTGTTGAGAAATTAGGGTATTTATGTGAAATCCGTAGCGTTTGTTTGTATAGTTACGTGAAATACGTTGCGTTTTTTTAAGATTGCATATGTAAAGTGAAGCGTTTTTTATAGTCCTATTGTGTAATTTATAGCGTTTGTAACAATATGGATTCGAATTTCTGACTATACAGGACGATGATTCGAATATGAGTTCACATGATGATTACGAGCAGGAACAGGGTAATGAGGATGACGAGGGGGGTGAGGAACAGGACATTGGTGCAGATCTAAGTGAATATTTTAGGATAGATGTGGATTTTGCAAGTGTGGAGGATGCATTTACGTTTTGCTATCCTATAGCCAATAGCCTGCAGTTTGTGCTTTCGAAGCAAGGCGGAAGTGGCTCGACGTATTATTTTAGGTGCAGTCGATGGAAAGATCCATTGAAGGAACCTCTCCCCACCATACGGTTGAACACGAAAAGATGCGGATGTAAATGTCCGTTCAAGTTGACTGTCAAGAAGGTTGTTAATGAGCGTTACAGTGTGCTTGTTACGCCAGGGGTATCGTCCACACATAATCATCCTGGTATGAATATGTTTCGCTATTGAGTATGTTATATTATTTTTCCTATAATTAGCATTTTCTTATATTCTTATTACTAATTTTTGTAGGTATAAGGCATCCATATGGGCACAGGCAGTTGAGCGGTTTCTCGAAAGAGGCAAAGGCTGAGGCTAAACGCATGCTTTCTTTCAATGTGAGACCAAAAAGCGTTTGGGAAGCTATCCATCAGCAGTTTCCCGAAGACAATGTACAGATAAGGCAGGTCTACAATTTGAAGGAAGATATGAAGAAAGATGGATTGGATGGTAGGAATATTGGGCAGCAATTTTTGCATTTGGCTCGCGAGAAGAAATATTTTGTTCGGATTATCACTGACGAGGCCACTAATGCGATCACACATGCATTCATCGCTCATCCTACATCAATTCAGATGTTCAACAGGTGGTATTGGGTTGTAGTGGTTGATTCAACCTACAAGACCAACAAGTACAAAATGCCCGTCGTTGAGATGATCGGTATGACTCCCACCAATAAGAACTTCAATATTGCTTTTGCCATTGTTAAGGATGAGACAAAAGAAACATATGATTGGGTAATGAAAAACTTGAGGGAATTGTTGCCTAGTAATGTGGAACCAAGTGTTGTTGTCTCAGATAGGGAGTTGGGTTTGTTGCAGCCTATTAAGGATCACTTTCCATCTTGCAATCACTTGTTATGTCGGTGGCATATTGACCGTGATGTTGCCATTTGGTTGGAAAAAAATGTTGGTAGGAGGAATGTGGACACGGCCACTGATATATATAGTAATTGGTGGAAGAAAATTATCATGGCTCCCACAGTTGAAAGGTTTAACCAAGTGTTGGTCCAATTCAAGGTTACATACTCTATGGTTGAGCCTACAGTTGTTGATTATTTGGAGGGGACGTGGTTCATTCATAAGGAGAAATTCTGCCGGGCCTGGACGGACACATTTCAACACTTTGGGAATACGGCAACTAACAGGGTTGAGGCTTCCCATGCTGCATTGAAAGATTGGCTTCATTCTTCCACCAATTCTCTCGACACGTTGCTCATGAAGATCGACTCTCATCTCACGCATCTGTTTCCTCACATCGCGTAAGTGCAATAACCGCATTCGATTATTTATTTAATGTCATAATTTTATTATAATTTTATTGTATGTTAAAACAATAACAGTGGGTCGCTCGAGTCTTCTACTGCCACGACACAAACCAATAGGATGGGGTTTCCATACTGTTACTTGAACAAATACGTTTCGCATCACTGCCTGAATTTGGTAAGCAAACAAGTTGAAAAAAAGGATAGGTTGGCAGGCGAAGTTATAGATAGGTGTGGATGCGTGTGCAAGGTGACGCTTGGGATTCCTTGTGCATGTGATATATACAAGGCACAGGAATCGACCGCATATCAATTGCTCCCATTAGTCCACGAGTTCTGGCAGAGATTGACAATTGTACCCTCCCAAAGGGATTCGAATAATCTGAATGAGGACATCAGGTACACTTTACTTATGTTTGTTAGCTATATTAAATTTGTTTTATTTTTTGTAATTTTACATTTGGATGCTGATTGAAAATAATGTTTCATCAAGGTTTTTCAATGAGGAAGTCATTCCTGCAGTTAACACAAGTCCGTCATTCTTGGCTCGTCTACTTAATATGGCTTATGTGGACGAGATGCACGCTGATATGTCTAGTGCAGCTGAGCCATCGGTTGAGGGTACTCATAGGGGAAGGCCGCCGAGTAGACTGCACCATTCAGTTATGCGTGAGTGGAGTGGACGGGAGAGAGCGACACGTGGATCACGTGGTAGGGGTCGGTCGAATTCAAGTGGAAGATCAACTGGGCGCACATCCAACAATACGACAGACTCCTCTAGTCTGTCTCCATTACGTGAAGGTAAATATTGTTAGTGATGTTTCACGAATTTATTTATGGTAAAAAATGGTTCAATTATGTTCGTTCTAATTTATTGAACACGTTAGGATTTGGACAAGATGTACCATGCGTACCAGTGTTTTTCCGGCATTACTGTACTGGATGGTCGGATGTCATTGGAGATGGAAATTGTGGGTTCAGGGTGATTGCTAGTTACCTTTCCGGCGGCCAGCACAATTGGAAATTGTCACGCAGAGCGCTTGTTGGTGAGATCGGACGTGATCCACAACGGTATGCAGGGTTGTTTGCAGTGTTGAAGGAGAGACCTGCTGATGGTGATCATTTGGGTGCCGTGCTGAGGCGTTTACGTTATCAAGGTAGAAGTTGTTCTGACTCCTACTGGATGGTCACACCCACTGACTTGTACCCACTTGCCACACATGCAAATGCCGTGGTACTGCATCTCAGCCGGTCAGAGCCAATGGCGAATTATACCATATTACCGTTGGATGCTGGAGAGGACGAAACCCGCCCAGATAGACAGATAGCAATTGCTCACGTGGGTGGTAATCATTACGTTCGTGTTGATGTACTTGATGATTGTCCCCTTCCTCCACTGCACATTGTTTGGCGCGATCACTGCAACCAAGCGACCGTTGGACGTTGGCCTAATAGTTTCAGAATGCGTTTTAGGCTATGGGTAAATCGTCGTGATGCTTAGCGGATTTAGTTTAGTGTTATTTTTTTGTTTAAACAATATTTATAGTTATGAACTAAGTTTGGTATTATATGATTGTTTGCTTTGTATTAACTTGAATACACCATTCATGACGTATAACTAAATAAACACTAACAACAAAGGAAATGCATAAAGTACTACTATATAAATGGTGCCGATGTCATAAAAAAATATACAAATGTAAACAAAATGTCATACATAAAAAAATACATATGGGCTCAATCGGCCAGGTCAAACCGCTGCTCAAAATCGTCAATAAGAGCCGAATACTCCCCGTGCAGGTCCGGTGCTCGATCTCGCAGCTGCTCCAACAACCGGTGCTGCACGCCCAGCACATCGCTCACCCACTACAAAAAAAAAACACACACAATTATATCAATTATTGATGTTGAACAATATAATAAAATATATTACAAATTTGATAAAAAAAAATTACTCACATATTCCGATTACGATCGGCGCGGCTGTGGCTGCTCCGGTGGGGGCCCTATGACGTACGGATGGGAGCGGGGTACGAACCACTCCAGATATCCGTCCACGCAGGCACTATATCGGACGCCGTGCCCTGTCTGTGCACGGTGCACAAAATATATAGGCCCGGTAGCCGGATACGCGTCCCACTCGGACTCCGCATATGTCCGTGGGTGGTGAACTACGTACCCACTACCCCCGTATCCCCTGTACGTCCCATCTGTGGCCGGAATGAACGGTCTGGGGATCCACTGCACGTACCCCAACTGACGCGCACACCGGTCTGGCATGTACGGCTCAATATCCTCCCGGTATGCAATGAGTCCGCGGTACTGGGTCCTCGGAGTGCGCGTGACGGCAGCGCGACCGTATGGCATCCACACAACCTATAAAAAAATTTTCCAATTACATTTCCTATGTTTTTTATATATACATGTAATTAAATTAATTTTGATTTACTTACATCGTCCGGCGACAAGGCATCCAGTGCCTCCCGGAAAATCGCCAGTCTGTCGTCCTTGTTGCGTGGTGCGTCGACCGTCCATCTGCTGGCCCGCGGCCGCTCGGGGTGCACTGACAGAGGCCTGGCATTACTCCTAAAAGATGGAAAATGCTCGTAGATCCAGGCCTGTAGCAACGTCAAGCAACCCGCAACGCTCGACGTGCCATGACGACTAGCAGCACCTAAGTGTCTATACAAAAACGCTAGCGTCGCCGTGCCCCACGCGTACTCGCCCACCTGAGCCATCCCGCCCCGCAGCTCCAGAACAGGGCCTGGCTGGAACTTATTGGAACTCTTGTCTGTAAACAGACAGGTCCCAATAGTAGCCCATAGAAAAACTGCAACGTCCGAGTCGGGCCGGGGTCTACGCCTACATAGATCTATCACCCGCTCGGTCGAGAATGCCCCATTCTCGAATAACTCCTTGTCGATGTGCTGGTCCGGAGGTATCTCGAGCAAATCTCTAGCCAACGCTACTAGGGTGGGGGTATCAGCGGACTGGGTAATCAACCGACCCTCTATCGGTAGACGCATAATCTCCCACACGTCGTGGAGAAGTATCGTCATCTCACCGAAGGGTAGATGGAAGGTATTGGTGTCCGGCTGCCACCTCTCCAAAAAAGCGCATATCAGTGGCGCGTCTATATGCCTAAACAAAATGCTGGGAATATGTCCCAGTCCTGTCTGGCTAAGTATCTGAGCCCCTAGGGGTGACATACCGCGCACCCAAGAAACTAAGGAGTCGTACATCAACCCCCTATTGTGACACCTAATAGGGGCTCTACCCCCCGTCTCACTAAACCTACATACGACGTGTCCTAAAAAACTAGGAATCACCGTCGCATCGATCGGACCACCCTCGACTGGTCCAGTGACTAACCAGCTCTTGTCGTCCTTCTTCCGCTTTTTAGGAATCGCTATATTTATCAAATATAATATATATAATTAATTTAACTAATTAACAAAATAAACAAATAAAACATAATTTAATAATTACTCATGTTATACAATAAATGAAACATTCATAAATATTTTAACAATTTACCCAATGAATAAACAAAAAAGACAATTAATAACATATATAAACAAATATAACATATTTTCACTAACTAGCCAAAACTAGCAAATAAATAAACAAATTCATCATAAAGTAAATAACTCAATAAATATTTCAATTTATAAAACAATATAACATAATTTAACTAAGTAATCATATTACCAAATAAATTAACAATTAAATAATAATTTAAATATTTACTTAAGTAATACTAGTATTAACAAATAATACATAATTTACATAATTCACAAATTAGACAAATAGATCAATTAAATAAACGTAATTAATAAATCAATATCGCGTACCTGCAGAGGGCTCCGCCCGCTGCTGCTGCTGCATACCAGACTGCTGCTGATGGCTCGATCTTGGAGGCTCCTCGTGAGCCTCCCCCTCCTCTGACCGATCGTCCTCGTCGCTCGGCGAGGCATCGTCCTCGTCCCTCAGATGGAACGCCGACTCCCCGCCAATCCCTCGACCGGCACCACTGGATCGGCCACCTCGAGTTCGAGGTCTCGCGGCTGCCATCTTCTGCCTTCTGGCAGAAACTGTGGGCCTCTGTCTCTCCTCAACGGTGGAAGGAGGAACGCGCGGTTTAACCTTACCGCCACCCTGAAAAATGTAATTCACATATATTAATACACATACATTTTATATTATATAAATATTTAAACCCTAATGGGCAGCTTTTGGATATCAGTCAAACGCTCAAATCCAACGTTTGACTCAAAGTCAAACGCCATGTACTGGCGTTTGACTCTAAGTCGAACGCCAGTAAATAGCGTTTGACTTTGAGTCAAACGCCAGTACATGGCGTTTGACTCTTACCCAAACGCTCCCTGTCAGCGTTTGGGTCCGATACCAACGCCGCCGATCGGCGGTTAACTAATCAACCAACGCCGCCGATCGGCGGTCAAATACATCTAAACCGCCGCCGAACGGCGTTTATGTGCACAATTAACGCCGCAAATCGGCGTTTGGACAACAAATCAACGCCGCCGATCGGCGTTTATTTCCCATACAGCGCCGCCGATCGGCGGTTTATAAACCTAAAACAGCGGACAATTTCCGATCCAAACCAACAAAAAATGCGAATCATTCCTAATCTAACGCTGAACACAACCGATTCTACTTCAATCCAACAACAAACGTTCAAAAAAAATTGAAAACATCAAATCAAAAGAAGATTAAAATGGTAAGGAATTTATACCCGAATGTATAGCCCTTTTCCCGCGCCATGACCCTTCGAAGATCCAGCACCACCCGCGTCCATTTCGCTAATCTCTACCGAATCTTGAACACTTTAGGATTTTTTTCGCGTTTTTCTTATGCCCGTGCGTTTGATCGGCCGCAATGAGCCTTTCTGCGGCGTTTGTTGTTCCTTTTATTTTTTTTTCAAACTGACGGACTCAAACGCTGCATTTTAGCGAGCGAGGAGCAATATAACGCTACATTTTGGCGTTTAAGATTAGTTTTCACGCTGCGTTTTAGCGTTTTTAAAGGGATTAAACGCTACGTTTTAGCGTTTTTAGCCTCAATTTTCGCCTTGTTTTGGCGTTTGTAAGTCCCGTTTTCACTACGTTTTAGCGTTTTTTCCCGATTATGTCGTTAAGGTTTAGCGTTTTTTGGGGTTTTTTTCATTGAACGTTAGCGTTTTCGTCCCTTTTTTTGGAAATACGCAGCGTTTTTTGCCTCTTTTCAATGCACCAGGGGTAGTTTGGACATTTTTTGTTATACAAATAGTAATTTTGTTATACAAATAGCAATTCAGTTTGTGCAATCCTAGACGGAAGACCGATGCATATTAGGGAAACTGAGCTGACATCTCCGCATCTGATGGATTTTTATGGCCATTTGTGCGATCCTGGCCGGAAGACCGATGCATATTACGGAAACTGAGCCGGCATCTACATCCGATTCCATCGAGGGGTGGGTCCCATGGTTGCTTTAACCTCCTATTTTCCTTTTTATGTATATTTTTCAATATAATTTTTAATTACTCCAATAAATCTCTGTTTTTATTAATTATTTATTCTTTTACTATCAAAAGGTAATTAATTAAAAAATTTATTTAATTAACATGTAGTAATTATTATAAATATAAAAGGAACTTAGAATTAAAATTCTTTTAATTAATGTTGGCCGGATGGTAACTAAATAATGTATAAATTCTAAGAGTACCATTTATTTGATGTACATGAGAAAATATTTGTGTATCCATTCTGAATTGTGTTTTTTGGTTTTGTTGGGTAAATTTGAATTTGTTTTCTTGTATTTTTTGGTATTTGGCTTTATTGTAGGAAGATAAAATTTGTTTTGATTGGATTATTGTATACTTTTTTGAATTTTTCTTTCCTTAAAATTTATATTTAGAAAATTAGAGTTTGAAATTAAATTCAAGGTGGATTCGAATTCAATTCCAACAAATTTAAATTTAAAAAATTATTAGAATTGAGTTCTGTTTTGAGGAAACTTGACGACGCCCGAATTCAATTAGCCTCAAATAGCTGAATAATGTCACATAAATAAGACTTGACCAAAAAAAAAAATCATTTTCAAACTAGTTAGTGGAATCCATAAAGAATGAAAGCATGAAAATAATTCCTTAGTTTCTAAAAGCAATACAGAAATCAAATATTAGTAACAAAGAAAAATAGGAATATTTGTAGAGGTTTTGGTATTTTTGGTGTGGGTCTGGACATGATTTAACAATTGTTGGTAAAAAATATTTTAAATATTTTATGTAATATAATTAAATTTTTTATAAGTTAAAATTTAATTATAAAACTTGTAAATCATTTTTATGAAAATATATGATAAGAGTATATTTCTAATTGTTAACCAGAAAATTGATTTCTTTGGCACAAATATTTACATCTTTTGCTTAATTTTAAGTTTAGTATCTCTGATTGATTGATTATATAGGGGATAGAATGGTAAATAAAGGGTAGAATAGTATTTTTCTAAAAAAGAAATGGCTTAATAAACCAGATGGACAAATTGACTGACATTAAACCTTAGCCCGCAATCAAAACGACGTCGTGCGAAGCTGGAGTCCAAAAGTATAAAGACGACGTCGCTTTTAGACGTTTTCGCTCAGCTGAACTGGAGTTCTCGCTGTTTCATCGGTACAATTTCTCCGATTTGAGAGAGGGAAGAGAAATATGACGGAAGGGGCGAGCTCAGTCGTGAACGAAGTCTTGGGCAAAAGAGCTCATGACGTGGACAAGCCTATCGTCGATTACGTCATCAACGTCCTCGCTGACGAGGACTTTGATTTCGGCGCCGACGGCGAAGGTGTTTTCGAAGCACTAGGGGAACTCCTTGTCGACTCCGGTTGGGTCCCCGACCTCTCCGACTGCCGCTCGGTATTGCTCTCTCCACCACCGTCTATCCAATTTATTGAAGAAACTTTTTTGTAATTTATGTTGCGGTTAATATTTGTAAATTTCGGATTTTTAATCGAATTTCATTGCAAAATTTCTCGAATTTAGTTGGTTTAGATGCTGCTGAAGATAGATTATATATATATATATATTGTTGTTCTCGATTCTTGAAATGATCTGAGAAGAATTATTGTGTAGCTCATAGTTTTAAAAATAAGGATTTTAGTTAATACTGCTTGGTTTTGGCTAAATAGTAATCGCGTAAAAAGATAACCTTTTGGTTAGTTAGCCACCCGGATGAGGTGAAATGCTGGAGATTTTCAGCTGTTTTTTGCATAGCTTGTGTAGGATTTGCAATAATGTGTGGGAAAATGAAAATGGCAGGTGTGCAGCAAGCTATCGGAGAAATTCGGGAAGCATGGTTTGGTAAAAGCAAAACCAACTGTGAGAAGTCTCAATGCACCATTGAGAATGTTTGATGGATTGGATGAAGAGGAAGTTCCAAGGAATAAGAAGCCTGAGCCTGTTGATGGTCCTTTACTGACTGAACGTGATAAGATGAAGCTGGAAAGGAGGAAGAGGAAAGATGAACGACAAAGAGAGGTAATGCAAGACTTCTGGATGAGCAATTGGGAAAATGTATTCATTTCCTTGTACATTGGGTGTTATTTGTTCTTTTTTCTTTTCTAATCATGATCACCATAAACTAATTTAACATTGAACCTTTCTATTTAAAAACCTTATGGCCTGTGATTATGCTTCATTACCGGCGTTTCTGGTTTGTTTCTGCTTCCCTTTTCCCCCAACTATGTAGCTTGTGTGGGTGTATGGAGTTTTCAGACAATTTCCTTCAGTTAGGTGGGTGAATGTTTGTTGATAAATCTAGGGAACACAACAAAAATGCTACTTCTTTATTAGTTTATTTTGCTGCCAAGGGCTTTGTATTCTTCGTACTAGTTGTTTGTGTCATCTGAGCAGGCTCAATACCAAATGCACTTGAAAGAAATGGAAGCCGTAAAAGAAGGAATGCCGGTTGTATGCGTGAATCATGACCAAGTGGATGGCTCAGCTGTAAAGGATATCCATATGGAGAACTTTACTGTCTCTGTTGGGGGCCGTGATCTTATTGTTGATGGCAGTGTAACACTTTCTCATGGAAGACACTATGGTGAGTTTTTTTTTTTTTTTTTTTAAATTTTACCTTGAAGTCTCCTGATTTTCTGTGATGTACTTAAGTTTCTTATTTGTTTTAGTACCTTCAGTAACTACTGAAAGATCTGAAAAGTCTTAGCTGGAATTTAGAAGTTGTTGGCCAGAGATATTTGTCACAATATGCAGATATTATTGTCTTTGTTCTTTGCAAACAGGCCTAGTTGGAAGAAATGGTACAGGAAAAACCACTTTTCTGAGGTACATGGCTATGCATGCCATTGAAGGTATTCCCAATAACTGTCAGATATTGCATGTGGAGCAAGAAGTGGTTGGTGATGATACATCAGTATTGCAATGTGTTCTTAACTCTGATATTGAAAGAACCCAGCTTTTAGACGAAGAAGCTCGTCTCCTTGAGCTACAGGTTTAATTTTCTTAGTTACCCTTATCTGCGAATATTAATTACTTGTGATTTTTTCTTTACTTCCCTGTTTGTGTTCTATTTTCTCCATAGAGACAATTCGACCTACAAGAAGCTGGTAAGAGTAATGAGAAGTTGGATGTCGAGATGGATAAAAGTGTCATTGCACCAAGGCTTGAACAGATATACAAAAGACTTGAGTTTATTGATGCTTATTCTGCAGAGTCCCGTGCAGCTTCTATTCTTGCGGTTAGTTTTTCTTTATGATACCTGCATTCAGAATGGTATTTGGTTTGTCTAAGCTATCAAACGGCCTTAGGAGTACAATAAGTGGTTACATTTAACTGATCAAAGTGGAGATTGACAAATAGAAAGGAAGACAGAAAACTTATAGTGTGCATTTTTCATCTTTTGCAAACAGTACCTCTTTCTTATGAAAATATAAATTTGGCTCCTTACTTTTGAAAATATGCTGATAGGTCTTTACTTTCGTACTGTTTACTAGCCATAGCTTCAAGCTGGTGTTTGTATCTTGAGTAAACTTCTCCAGCTTAATGGTGATCATCTATATGTACATCTTACCTTCTTGATAAAAAATTCTTCTTGTTTCCTTTTATTTTTTGTGTGCACGTGTGTTAGTCTTGTGTGTGGGTGTGGGGAGGGGGGGATTGCGGAACCTACTCTCTGGATACTAATTTGGACCGTGGTTGTTACATTGCAAGAGATGGATAACAAAAAATAATGTAAAGTGTCCATTCTTTTCTTAAGAGCTCAACAAGTCAGTATTTGGTATTCTCTCTCTTTGTTGCTCCTGGAAAGGGCCTTTCATCTCAGTGGCATAGTAAAATATGATCCATTTCTTCCTTTCATTCTTTTAGTGACATGTTGAATGGTGATGTCTTTCAGGGTCTGAGCTTTTCTTCAGAAATGCAGAAAAGGGCTACAAAGACTTTTTCTGGAGGATGGAGGATGAGAATAGCTCTTGCGCGCGCCTTGTTTATTGAACCTGATCTATTGCTTCTTGATGAACCCACCGTATGTGTTCGACATTTTTTTCCTTTTCCCCTCCGTATGTCTTCTGCATGTTGCTTCCGTAGGACTTAACATCTTGAATGACTTCTTCCGTTTTCTCTCTGGCAGAATCATCTTGACCTGCATGCTGTCCTATGGTTGGAATCCTACTTGGTTAAATGGCCAAAAACTGTCATTGTTGTTTCTCATGCTAGAGAGTTCTTAAATACGGTGTGTTTTCCTTCATATATATTCTTTCTATAAAAATAAAAATAAAAATAAAAACATGCTACTAGTTTAGTTGGTTGCTTTGTTATATTTTTGTTACAATTCTCATGCACTGTGATTGGGCCTCAACTGTTCTGCAGGTTGTGACAGATATAATCCACTTGCAAGGGCAGAAACTAATGACATACAGAGGGGATTATGACACATTTGAAAGAACACGGGAGGAACAATTAAAAAATCAACAGAAAGCATTTGAGGCAAATGAACGTACAAGGGCCCATATGCAGGTATATTTCTCTCTTTAGTTTCTACCTTTTGTTAGCGATGTATTACATTCTGAAACGTCTAATAATCTTCTTTTTAATTGCGGATTGCAGACATTCATTGATAAGTTCCGGTATAATGCGAAGCGTGCATCTCTAGTTCAGTCAAGGATCAAGGTACCTTTTGCAGTTTAGAATCTACTGAAAATTTGTTGCAGATAACTCTGATCAAATCTACTACATGTGACTGTTCGTTTTTTACTTGAGATGCCTGGTACAAATTTGCATTTGACCCTGTTGGATGGTACCCTAGGAACATAACTATTTCTTTGTCTGCTATGACTCTTGGATGGATTTTACTTTTTTTTGTGAGTATTCTGAGTCTAACGTTATTGTTGTTATCTGTGGCTTCATGTGGACAAAGTTGATTCAAATGAATCTTTCCATTTATTACCCTAGCATCATCTCCAAACCCAAAAGGGCATGCATCTGTTATTCAACCATCAATGTTTTGCTGCATGTATTACGAAAATGTTGTGATGGACCAAAAGAAGTAAATTAAGGTGGCTTGAAACCATTTACAATTAGTAGTATGTTACAGTTCTGGTCTAGAGTTGATCCCAACATTTCTTTCATTCTTCAACTAACCAGGCACTGGAGCGAATAGGTCGTGTCGATGAAGTCATCAACGACCCTGAGTATGGTTCTCTCAATTTATATGTTTCTTGGAATCGATATTTTTTCATTATGTCTTATGAGCACTTAACATCTAGTCAATTCATTTTTGTTATGTTTTTTATTACATCCATATTTTCATGCTAATGAGAATGGAGACCTTTGCAGCTACAAGTTTGAGTTCCCTTCCCCTGATGATAGACCAGGCCCACCAATTATAAGCTTCAGGTTGACTTTAAATATTTTAGATCACTTTGAAGTGGTTTACTGATAATTTGAATTTTTTAATATTGGGCATGGGATTGTTCCCACTCTTTTCTCCTGCAATAAGATAAGACTTTCCGTATTCATTGGACTTACTTTTATTTTTAATGGTTGCAGTGATGCCTCATTTGGATATCCTGGAGGCCCTTTACTATTTAAGAATTTGAATTTTGGGATAGATTTAGACAGTCGCATTGCAAGTAAGGATACAGTTACCAGTTTAATGCTGTTCCGATTGCTTTACAATTTTCAATGCTTACTGAAGCCAGTTATAATGTCGATGACGCATTTGCTCATTTTTATTGATGATAATACAGCTGATTATATCATTCTTGGAAATTTGTGGTTCTCAGAATTGTAGAACTGTCTAAAATACTTCTGATAGTTTATCTTCGAGTGTTTTCAATTTTTCCTGGGATTGGTGGGGGTAACTTTTTTATGGTGAAAATAGAATAGCATTCTCTCTCTCCCTCCCTCCTGGATGGAGTTCCGAGTTGATGGAATTGCACTGTGGAACTAGAGAGATCTGCCTTTACAAGATTACAATTATTTGAAGTTCCGATAACCTTCTCACCTGAATGTGTAAATTATTCTGCAGTGGTTGGTCCAAATGGCATTGGGAAATCTACCATACTTAAATTAATTGCTGGGGAGCTTCAACCCACCTCAGGGACAGTTTTCCGTTCAGCCAAGGTTATCTGTCGTATATGCCTTAGAACTTTGGTTCTTGTCCTTTATCATTTTACTTCTCTCTGTTTTTGATCTTTAGACTAGTCAATCTGAATGGAGAGATTGTTTATGGTTTTCTTGGGATGTTCATTACTTGAAGTGGTGGTCTAGTTCTCTCAGTCTTTTGTGGTCAACTGTCTTTGGCATTAACATTTTGTTTCCTGCTTTAGCTATTGCATATGATTTCTTAAAATGCTTAATGGTCATTATTCTGGTACCCAGCACCTTTGATTGGAAACTGAAGCAAATATATCTGCAAGTTATTTTCTATTCTGATCTTCTTGAACTTCTAGGTTTCCATTTGTGCTTTTAATCTGCTCATCCTAGTGTTTTTTTTTTTTTTTTTAAAAAAAATTTATTATCCTTCTGTAGGTTCGAATCGCTGTCTTCAGTCAGCACCATGTTGATGGGCTAGACCTTTCTTCAAATCCTCTCCTTTACATGATGCGCTGCTTCCCAGTAAGTTCCTACCTAGACTAGATATCTAAAGAAGTGAACTAATGTTTTGCATGCTAGATATTTAAAGCCTTTCGGGAAATTTTTCTGGGTTCAATCTCTCCCTTTTCTTATTTATTTTGTATGAAAGAAGGAACCAAAATGTGTTTCTTCTAGTCTCATCTATCTTATGGAAAGTGTCAGTTATCTACTCTTTCCCTTATTTTCACCACCTTGTTTCAACAGGGAGTGCCAGAACAAAAGCTGCGAGGTCATTTGGGCTCTTTTGGCATAACCGGAAATCTTGCTCTCCAGCCCATGTACACATTGTCTGGTATGTTTTTCTTCGTTTCTGTATGTTTATTAGGGTTGAAATGTTAGGCACGTATTAATTAAGGTTACTCTTTAAATGAGATTGACTTGGATATCAAACTCCTGGATGAACAAGAGTTGCAACTTGGGTTTCGTGACATGATATGGAGTTCCCTTTAAAATTATTTGATTGCCTTTTGCTTTCTCAATCAGGTGGTCAGAAAAGCAGAGTTGCATTTTCCAAGATTACTTTCAAAAAGCCTCACATCTTACTGCTTGATGAGCCTTCTAACCATCTTGTAAGTTATCCAAAATAATTAGGACTACGAACTTTGTGGTGTTGTTGAGAAGTTGTGTGCCGGAATGGTTACCGAGCTTGTTCAAAATCAAGATTTATTCTATCCTGTGTTGTAATGATTCAGGATTTAGACGCGGTAGAAGCTTTGATACAAGGGCTGGTGCTGTTCCAAGGAGGTGTGCTGATGGTATGTGGAAGCCACCCTTTTCTTTCTTAGAGCCAGATTTTTATATTTAAGAAAACAAAATTGAAGTTTGAACTTAATAAGGGTTGAGTATGCTTTTTTAATGAAAATTTTCAGGTGAGTCACGATGAGCATCTGATATCTGGAAGTGTGGATCAGCTATGGGTTGTATCTGAAGGCAGGATTTCGCCCTTCAGCGGGACGTTCCAAGATTACAAGAAAATACTACAGTCCTAGTAAACTGCTCTTTGATAGGGTATGATGCCCTTTTAGCTAAATATAAAAGAGCATTTGCCGGAGAGCTTCCTCCTGTTTTTTTGACCAATGAATGTGCCGCCAGCAGCATTTTTGAGGTATTATGTAAGAAATTAAGACACTTGGGGACTTAGGAGGTGTTTGGTTTTGGGGATAGAAAGGGATAAATAGTCACGTGCAGTTAATTGTCATCGCACATGGTTTAATCGAAAAGAATAGTGGCAAGAAGTTTTTCAAAATGAAATTCATCCTTTGTTTTTTTTTCTTCCCTTCGTTTATCGTTTAATTGATTTTGTACTGATCCTCCTTTTTTTTGAAAAAAAAGGCAAGAATATGACTCCGAATAAGGATAATAGAGTAAAAATAATGATTTATTTCTTTATATAAGAAATATAAATTCTAATCAAATATAAGTTTTAATTAAACAGCTTATATTTTGAAATGGATGAAGTATAATATATATACCTATTAGTATAATTAATTGAAATGGAGGAAGTATAATATATATATACCTATTAATATAATTAAAAATAAAGTGATAACATTTAGTAATTTTTTATATTTAACAGTTTAGGTATATATGTGAACTATTTTACAGCATAACACTCCTCTCCTCACTTTATTTTCAAACATAACACAACTTTATTTGTAAATATAATAATTTTAAATATAATATTTTATTTTCAAATAGTAATAGGTATATATGGTTAGCAATTACTCTCACCATTATCACTCAACAATTACTAAACGCGTTCCATTTAAATTTAAAATTATTTATCTTATTTTCTAAATACAGTAATAAATATATGTGGTATAGTATATAGTATAATTTGCGAAAGTGACAAGAAAGAGTCTTGTAATTGATTACAAAATGTAAATATGACGAAGTAAACTTTAAAATATTACTTAATTTATCAAAAGATATATAAAAATGTATAAATTAATTTACTATATTATATACCTACACGTATCTAAATTTATAACATAAAATCGGAATATCTTGTATAGAAATCTAAATTTAGATATGTGTATAGTAAATATATGGGTAGTTCAAGAACAAACCACCATTTTTTCTTCTTCTTGTTTAATGTATATAAAATATGAAGAGAGGGGAAAGGTATAGAAATCTAAAGGTTATAGCATATATAATGTTCTGCTAAAATAATGTTACAAGCACAGCTCAACAACTCCCTCCAAGGAATTATTAATTGGAAACAAAAATACTAAATATTATACCAAAAACAACGTTAAATCTAATCTAAAATTAAAACACGATCGAGGGATTGAATAAAATCATCTAAAAGAAAAAGTTGAAAACTAAACCCTAATCAGAATAATTAATAAATTTCTCCGTAATTGTTATTTGTGGAACTGAAATATAGCCATTTGAAGATGTTTTATGATGTCATTCATGGTAGTAGAAAACTCTCTTTCCATCTGCAAAAACAATAAACTAATCATATTGGACCGTTCTTCTTATTATTTGGTGTGTATATTGTAATTTAGGCCATAATACAATTACAAGATTTTCTTATCCATCATTAACCATTTTAAAAAATCAACAACTTTTTAAAAATTTCACAGAAATTCTATTAACTGGGGAATTATAAATAAATATAAAATTACGTAGTACTAAGTATCTTTCATACATTTTTTTCCTTATCTATATAAATATAAATATGTAATTATCACAAAATAAAATAAAGTTGCCTTATTGTTTACATCAATTTGTGCTTATCACAACACAAATTTGCTAGATTGACGCCAAATTACTTCCACAACTGTACAACTGGTTCGTTCGGCCGATTCTGGAGAGGAAGGAGGGTTTCAAGAACTGCCCTTTTCGTTCACTGGCTAATTGAACTTCCATGTGGGGTCTTCGTACAATAAGGTTAGTTTCTCAAATCCAGCCCTCCAGGAATATTCAGCAATTCATTCCATTAAGATCACTTCTTGGGGGATTGAGTTCGTCCTACTGCTCAATCTCACGGATTTCTGATGACGATACACAACACCAAAAATCCAACGGCCCTCTTATTAATCCTACTACTCAAATTAATAAATATCTGGTGCCGGTAAATTCTACCCATGATCGGCTCAACAACAATTTGAGTGGAGTTGGAAAACTCGAGGAAAGCTTTCAAGTTTTTAGCCAATTGAAGAAGGAAAATGATGGGTTCTTCAAACCCCCTGATATTGAAATTTATATTGCTATTATTAGGATACTTTGTTATTGGGGAATGGATATGAGGCTAGACTCTCTACTGTTAGAGTTCATTCTCTCAAAAGACGAGCATCTTGGGTTCCAACCTTCGGAATTCACCAGAAAATTGGAATATGAACTATGTATAAGGGAGGGGTCTTATGATTTGTTTGCTGGTGTTGTCGAATCCCTGGTTAAGGCTTTCGTTAGTCTAGGTAGATTTGATGACGCTTTGGATACTTTGCTGTCTACAGGGAAAAGCTGTGTTTTATTGAAGTCATTTAATTTTCTGATGGATCGGTTAGTTGAGGGTGGAGAGTTTGATCTGGCTTTACAGTTACTCCAAGAGATGGAGAGAAATGGGATGAAAACTGATGACATTACATATAATAACGTTCTTGCTGGTGCTGCTGCTGTGCTTACTGAGAATGATCTGGATATTCGAGAGGATTGTTTTCGTGACAGAGCGGAAGAGGCTGATCGCTACAGAGCAGATTGTAATAGGGCTAGGGGTGCTCGGAACACTTTTATCTTTGAGAATAAGGATATCGGGTCTCGGAATAAGGTTGAGGAGACTCTGAAGGCTCTGGTGGTTGCTAAGGGTTCAGTCTCAGTCAATGAAAATTTGAAAGGAGGAGAATTCCTAGAAGAAGCCTTGCAAGTTTTTAAGCAATTGCAGAGGAGTGAAGCTGATGGATTCTTCAAATCCCCTGATCTTGCAACTTATGTAGCTATTATTAGGATACTTTGTTATTGGCGTATGGATACTAGGCTAAACTCTTTACTGTTAGAGGTCATCAAGTCACCCGATACTTCGCATTTGTTTTTGGTATTGGAACGACGTCTAAAGGTAAAGGAGGAGTGGGAGGGGTCTAATTATTTGTTGGCTCAGGCGCTTGATGCCTTGGTTAAGGCCTATGTTAGTATGGGTATGTTTGAGGAAGCCATTCTCAATCTATTATTGATGAACACTAGTCCTTTTGGACGACTATCTTTATTATCGTCGTGTAATTTTCTGATGGATGAGTTAGTTAAGTGTGGGAAGGTGGATTTGGCAGTGAATTACGCGCAGATTTACTTGAACTTGGATGAGCCAGATAATGAATCAGACGATGAGCCGAAAGTTTATGCCTACGGCATTCTGATGAAGGCCTTATTTAGGAAAGGTAATTTGGAGGAAGCTGCTAATGTGTTTTGGAAGATGGTTAAAGCTGGGTTGGCCCCAAATGTTGATTATACATGTATTTATGTTGAAGAACTTTGCTCATATGGAAGCCCAGGTCAGGCAGAAGTTGTTATGCGAAAGATGGAGAAGAAACATGGATCAGTGGCTGATGAATATTGTTATGGTGCCCTGATTCATGGTTATTGTGAAGCTGGTGATCCAATCAAAGCTATGGATCTCCATAGTGAAATGAGAGCTAAAAATATCAAAATTAATTCTGTGATTTCGACTACAATTCTTAATTGCTTGCGTCAAAGTGGCATGTTTGGTGAGGCACTATACGAGTCCAAATACTTTCAAGAGTTGACATCTTATCTTGGTAACCTTGTTGAGATGAAAGACATTGTAACCTATACCACATTGATTAATGGGTGTTGTCGCAATGGGAGAGTTTCTGATGCCATAGAGTTAGTCAAAGAGATGGAGAGAATTGGGATGAAAACTAATTATGTTCTTGCTGACGCACTTTGACTATCAAGAAATGGATGTCTGCACTTCACCCCACATAGCTTTAGTTTAGGGTAATAAGCAATTCGTTTGTTAGGAGGGATTGCCAGGATTGCCAATTTTTTTTTTTTTTTTTTTTTGAATTTCCGAGTCATTGTCAGCCCTCTAAATAATGGTTCTGAATATTCAGACTTTATATATCAGAGTTTTCAAAATTTATACAAGTGAAGTTTAAAACTTGCTTATTATTCTTAAAAATACTATATTGCACCTGCATACATTCTTGAGAGAATTGGGACCTCAGCAGGAAATGCGAAGATTACAATTCTGTTCCTTTGGTTACTAATTTTAAGTCCCTGATGCTGCTTAGCTTCTATATCAATAATAGATGGATTACCTATGGATTAAGTTTCATGTACATGGGATTCAACAAGGATTTGAAAAGCCTGCAACAATACCTTGAGATGATCCAAGCTGTCCTGGCTTATGAACTTGTGGATGAGCTCAAATCTACTATGAAATTCTTCGGGGCAAGGTGAATTCCAGTGGCCAGCTTAAGGGAAAGGTATGCTCATTTTTCTTTTTCTCTAAAGGTCATGTCTGTATTTGAAGCTAATTTTGGAACATAAAAGTGTTCAACTTGACAAGAAGGATGCCAGAGTCACTTTGCAACATGTACAATTTACAGACACTAAGCATGGGAAGCTCGTTGTTGGTCAGTTTAAGGCAGAGGTGGGTCATTTTACAACCACCGCCGAAGCAGTCAGATGGTCTGAAGGGGCAGGATAAGAAAAAAGGGGTAAAAAATTAGCTATTCAGTAAATAAATCATGATTGGGAGATAATTTATTTCAGAATATTCACAATGAGCCCTTATACAAACCCGGATTGTCATTTCTTGCTCACAAGTTTTCACATTATATACTATACTTTTGTCGTTAAATCGGTCTTACATTCATAATATAAAAGACTATTTATCCATAAAAAATACAATAAAGTATCCAACATTCGTCCCCACGACCAAAGGGAAAAGTACAATTATTTGTTAGATTGAAAAGTAACACTCTCCTACTTCCCTCGTATAAAAATATTTTTACTTTATAATTATTTTTTTAAGAAACCATTCATAGGTGGTCATTTGTTCATAGTATCAAATCACACCCTCCGTTTCAATTTGTATGCATCAATTATATCTCACTAATTAATAAAAAGTGTTTTTTTTTTCCTATTTTCTTTATAGTATAGTAGGTGGGAGATTATTATTTTTTGCCCCTTGATGGTTTTGACCTTGGAATGAAATAAGGTTTTATGGAGGTGATACTAAAATCTTGGACGACCCAAACCACAAGGCAATTGGAAACTTTGGATGTCTCATGCTTAAGATTCGAGTCTGTAGTCTCACGACGGATAAAATCCCACCACACATGCATCAATTCTCCAATTTAAACGATCCATAAAATAATATTGTGAGTCGTCAATCAAGACCAATTTCTTGTTCGTCCTCCAGTAACAAACAACTCTCCCCGGCGGCCGGAGAAATAATTTTTTCCTTTGAAAATCTCATATTTTCAGGTAAAAAAAAAAAAAAAAAAACTGTGTTAATCCAGGATGGAAAATAGTGATCCTAAGTGTGGAATGACACCATCCATCCATATCCATATCCATATCCACATAGCAAAGTGCTTAGTCGAGGAGAGGTCGTTTCTTTTATCGTCATTGTTTTCCTTTGGCCCATCAAAAGAAGACAAGGCAATTATACATCCACTTAAGAGTTTTTAGTTAATCAATATAAATGTGATTCTAATAGGATAATAATTAATATATATAACCATTTTATTCGTTATAAATCCTTTTTAAAAAGACTTTACCAACTTTAAAAATTCAATAAAATCGACTATTTTTCTTGTGGAAATGAAAAAGGATTTAAAATTTATATTTTTATTTACAAACTAATTGTGTTAAATTAATTACTAAATTATGAGAATTTACTAAAAAATTTTAGAGTTAATTTCATTGCTTAGGAAAAAAAAAAAGAAAAAAAAAAAGAGAGGTGTACGATGATGGTGATACCAACCCTTCACTGAAAAGTTGTTTGCTAAATGGGAAATGGAAAAAAGCATATTTGAAAAAACTTTATAAAAGAGATTCTTTTGAAACATTCCTGTCCCCAATAATGCCTCTTTTCTCAATGGATCTTACTATTTGTAGCTCAAATTTACTATTTGTAGCTCAAAAAAAAAAGTGAAATGACAAAATTGCCCCTAACATATGAATAAGGTATATACTTCATGCAATACAAAATACATATCAAAACAGACAAAACTCCTTCAAAAATCAAACAAAACCATTCGAAATCATTCCAAAAAACGTTCAAAATCGTCGAAGCAAATTGGAACACATATTTTGGTTAATTTGGGACAGCGTCTACTCCAAAATATACGCAAATATGGTACGAATTTAACAATTTTGTATAGTTTTTTTCATACTGGTGTAAAAATCGCACATGTTTTGCGAAATTTGATGGAAAATTCGCCTGCAATGTGCGAATTTTGCTGAAAAATTCGCACAATGCATGCGAATTTTGCTGAAAAATTCGCACAGTGCAGGCGAATTTTGCAGAAAAATTCGCACAGTGCAGGCGAATTTGTCAGCAAAATTCGCACACTGCAGGCGAATTTTTCTGAAAAATTCGCACAGTGCAGGCGAATTTTTCAGAAAAATTCGCACAGTGCAGGCGAATTTTGCTGTAAAATTCGCACAGTGCAGGCGAATTTTTCAGCAAAATTCCCACATTGCAGGCGAAATTTATCCCGATTTTCACATGCAATTGGCGAACTTTCCACAAAAAATCACCTAAGCTGGGCGATTTTTTCCTGATACTTCGCCAATTACATGCGATTTTTCCTTGGAACTTATATCTTTTAATTGTATATGTAATTACTCATTTTTGGTATTAATTTGATGAATGTCGCAGGATCCAAATGGATTACCAGACATTCAGAGGGATTTGAGTCTTGAGTTTCAGTGTCCTGATTTTTTTCCAACTGAAGAACAAGCATATACGTATTATTCGGAGTTGGCTCTTACATTTCGCTTCGAGCTGATTAAAGTGGGGTGGGGTAACAATGGAAACTCAGTCACATATCGTTGCAATAGATTCAAAGATCCGGTTGAACAAGGGCCTCTCCCACAAGAGAGGAAGAACACTAGCCGGCGAGGATGTAAGTGCAGGTTCAAGTTATATTGCAAGGTGGTGAAGGATAATGGTTGGTGGGTCAGAGTCACACCAGGTCCGACTTCAATGCACAATCACACTGCTATAGTGTATCCAGAGGGTCACAGGCAGCTTAGCCGCATGAGTGCTGGCGCAATGGAGGTTGCTAGGACTTTGAACAATGCAAATATGAAGCCAAAATTGATTAGGAATCATCTTGCCGAGACGTATCCTGAAGATAATGTGACAGTGCGGCAGCTAAACAATCTCAAAGCTGATGACAGGAGAGCAAAGTTCGAGGGTAGAAATATTGCGCAGCAATTTGTTCATTACGCCGAGGAGAAGCATTACTATGTAAAAGTTTTGACAGAAGAGGTCACAGGTGTTATCACACATGCATTCATAGCCCATCCAATTTCCATCCAGCTGTTGAACAGATATTATTGGGTGATTGTGGTGGACGCGACATACAAGACGAACAAGTACAAGATGCCACTCTTTCAGATTATAGGTATGACTCCTTCCAACAAGAATTTTAATATTGCATGTGCCCTTTTGAGAGACGAGAAAAGAATTAGTTATGATTGGGTTTTTGAACAATTGAGAGGGTTGTTGGATGCTGAAAATGTACCTAGCGTTATTGTTTCTGATCGCGAGATGAGTTTGATGGATCCTATAAGGGATCATTTTCCTGGATCACACCACCTGCTGTGTTTGTGGCATATCGACCGCGATGTTGATAATCAGTTGAGAAAGCTTGTTGGTGAGGGTGATAGGAAAAAGGCAATAAAAAAGCTTTGGAAGGGAATTGTTAATGCGGCAACAGTTGAAGAGTATGAAGTGTTACTGCAGCGGCTGAAGAGTGGTTATTCTGTAGTTGCTGGATCTGTTGTTGTCTACCTGGAGAGGACTTGGCTGTCCTATAAAGAGATGTTTTGTAGGGCTTGGACAAACAAGATTCTGCACTTTGGCAATACTAGCAGTAACAGAGTGGAGAGTACGCATGCCGCACTGAAGGATTGGATGAATGCTGGCACACATTCACTTGACACGCTATTTGGGGTGATTGACGACCACGTCAATTACCAGTTATCACAGATAAGGTATATTAATTAGATTAATTCGCCTTTTTCGGTATTTATTTAATTTACGTACCTTTGACTTTATTGATGTAATTTTAGGGAAACCCTTGAGGCATGCATTTCCAAGAAAGCAACAGCTATGTTGTGTTTCCCGTATGAATTATTGAATGGCCATGTCTCTCACTATTGTTTGGAGTTAATCAGCGAACAAGTTGAAAAGATTACCAAGTTGGGTAATGATTTGTTCGAGAGATGTGGATGTGTTTGCAAGGCCACGCATGGGATCCCTTGTGCCTGTGACATATGGAAGTTGAGGGAATCGCACGACACGATCACCATGGAAATGGTGCACGATTTCTGGAAGCGGTTGACGATTGAGACATCTGAAGTAGATTCGAACACATTATCTGCAGAACTTCAGTAAGATTTACATAATGTATTTTATTTTATGATATTTTGATTCATTAACATACATTTATGCAAATAATTTTAATTTGTTGTAATTCATTGTTTTTAACAGATACTTCCGCCAGAAAATCGTTCCTCAATTCGAGAATAGTCCACGCGTGGTGCAGCGAGGTCTGATTGTCAAGATGAATGAGTCCCTCAATACTGACAATGCCAGTGTGTTCGAACCAGCCATTTTGTCAACATCAAGGGGTAGACCAAGATTACATGAATCCGTGCGGCGCGAGCAGAGCGCTCGCGAGAGAGGTTTAAGACGAAGTAATTCATCCAGGAGATCTTCTCAAAGATCGTTGCCATTCGATGAAGGTAATCTATGTTTTGTTTTTTCTTGTGAATTTATATTGATTGGTTACCTTATTTTTTTTTTTTTTTTTTTGTTATAAGCCCAAAAATTACTATTACGTGTTTATATTCCAATTTGTAGGTAGAGCGGACAGTGAGAGTATCCCCATGATTCCACATTATGTCCATCCTTTCTGCAATGCCATTACGGACGTGGAGTCAGATGGAAATTGCGGATTTCGCGCCGTTGCACTCGGACTGCATGGCAATGAGAATGACTGGGAGACTGTACGAACTGCGTCTATTGGAGAGATTCTCATGCATCAGGATACTTACGGCCCCCTCCTCGGTGCATGTCTACCACAGGCTCTAGTTGAGGCAAACGCAGATCCTATTGCTTGGGCAATTGGTCGATTGAATCATTTTACATCACCATGCCCCTTTGCTGGCTGGATGAGCACCCCAACGGATTTGTTTGCTATCGCCAATTATGCAAACGCCTTGGTAATCCACCTCAGTCTTGCTCGCGGTTGCTGTTTCTCCATTCTCCCTTTGCGGCCCCACCGTGGTGTCGCCAGACCATCTCGACAGATAGCCATTGCGCACGTACGTGGTAATCATTTCGTTCATGTCAGTTTGACGGGTGATTGTCCTGTACCATCATTGGCATTGGTGTGGAGGCATCACTGTGATGCGGCTATGGCTCGTTTTGCAGCAGAAGATGAATTTAAAAATAGGCTGGACCATTGGGACTTGATTTGTGGACCATGATTTTTTGTAGCCATTTAACTTTGTTTTGAAAATTATATTGTTCTGTTAATAATCATCATATTTTTTTTTAGTTTCCTGATTTTAATTTCATAAGTGCACAAAAAATGAGTAAACATGTAACATATAACGCATCAGAATCCTCATAGTATCACAAAATAAATAGAATAACAAAATAACATAGTAATATACTACAATCAACCAGCCAAATGCCATCTATCTAGCTCCGCCCTCAACCTAGCCTCCATTTCTTCCGTCTCGGGTAACCCACTACGTCTGATGATCTCGAAGGCGTCCTCACCGTAACTTCGCCACCGGCTGACCCACTACAAAGACAATACATTGCATTGATTACTTTCACTTATTCGATAACAATATAACATTATACTTAATCAAATTATGTAACGAAGAAACACTTACATATTCAGTGTTGGTTCGCGGCGGAACTCCACCATCATCAGCTGGGGGGCCATCGATGAACAGGTATGGGTGGGAGTGCTGACGATACCATGTAAGGTAATCGTGGGTGACCGCGCCGGGAACGTCAGCAGGCTGGAAGTCATCGGGACGTATACACGCCATACGTGGTGCCCGCCATATGCTCTTGGCGAACGCCAAGTCATAAACCACAGTGTACCCACCACTGTACGGCCGAAACGCCGTCTTCGGAAGGAAGATGTCGGCTGGGATATCCTGCACGTATCCCAACTGTCGGACGCACCTATCTGGCATGTACGGCTCGACCTCACCACCACATGCGATCAACCCCCTGTACATGGTGATCGGGGTGCGGACGTGCGGAAAATGACCGTACGGGGTCCATGTCACCTGTAATATATAAAATTAATGTCATATATGTGCAGCAATTACATATTTACAATTTATTATAAACATTTTATTACTAAAATCGGCAAATATATGTTGACATACCTCCTCCGGGCGCAAGTGGTCAAGGGCATGCCGGTACCTCTGCAGTCGGGAAATGCTGGCCTGACGGGGTCCAGTGGTCCACAAAGCAGCGCGCGGGGTGTGGGGATCATCAGGCATCGGCACTGAATGCGGTCTGAACGCTGGGAAGTGCTCGTATATCCATGCCTGCAGTAGGGTCATACAACCCGCCATCCCGCTGCAAGATCCTCTACTAGCCTTACCTAGATGTCTATACAAGTAGGCTAGTGTAGATGTACCCCAAGCATTCTGATGCACAGTCTGCAACTGTCCCCGAATGTGCACAAGGTGTTGTGGTTTAATCCTATTGGCACTCTTGTCCACAAAAAGAGTAGAGCCAATAGTCAACCACAACCAAGCCTCCAAAGCTCGCGGCATGTCCGTACCTAAAGCTGACCCCCTCCTGATCACGTAGTCCACTAGAACGCCACCATCGTTGTGGCTCGCCACCCAATCCGCGTCCCTCTCGGACACATGAAGCAAATCTACGCACAGGCTCCATAGCACTGACTTGTCAGTGATGTCAGCAACCATGGGACCATCCACAGGGATACGAAGTATCTCCCACACGTCGTGTAGGAGTATACTCATCTCACCGACTGGTAGATGAAACGTGTTCGTATCCGGCTGCCACCGCTCAATAAATGCAATAAGCAGTGGGGTATCGATGGACGTGTGCATAGTGTACGGCAAGTGTGCTAAACCAGTGGAGCGCAACAAAAGCTGCCAGTCAGATGGCATCGAAGCCAACCAAGATACCAGACGCTCACACACACCTGCCCTATTTTGGCATCTCAGTGTGGACCTAGGTGGTACTACCTCCTCACCCTCCTCTCCGTCCGGTCTATACCTATAGGCCACGTGGCCCTTCCAACTAGGTATCACCGACCCATCAATAGGGCCACCCGTACACGCCTCGGTCACAATCCAAGACGTATCGCTCCGCCCACGCCTATTCGTAACTAATTTCAAAAAATATGGACTATAAATAAACTTATTTAAAAAAACATAAAACAAATACATCCAACAATTTAATTGAAATAGCAACACACAATCATTTGAAATAGAAACACGTAATCATTATAATCAAATTACATATATAATAAATCTGTAGAAAGTGCATTATATTTAAAACTTACCTCGTGGGGGCTCCTCAGCGCGTCCTGAGGGCGACGGAATCTCCTCACCGCGTCCTGAGGGCGACGGAATCTCCTCGCCGCCAGTAAACTGCTCAAAATGCTGCTCCTCCTGATCGGAGTCCTCGTCTACCAGCGTATGTGCAGGCACACGTCGAGCTGCTTTCTTCATCCGTGCAGAAGCAGTGGGCCTCTGTCGCGGGATGGTTTTCCCCGCAACCTACAAGAAAGTGCAAATAATAAGTTAGAAACATGCAAATTATAAATAATATTTAAAAGTAATACAAAACTAATGTAAACAATTTTACCCAAGAAATTCGCACACGATGTGCGACTTTAAGGGTAACATTCGCACATCATGTGCGAATTTTACCCTTAAATTCGCACATCATGTGCGAATTTCCGTGTAAAATTCGCACATCATGTGCGAATTGTACACCACAATTCGCACATGATATGCGAATTTTTGGGCAAAATTCGCACATGATGTGCGAATTTAAGGGTAAAATTCGCACATGATGTGCGAATGTTGCCCAAAAATTCGCACATGTTGTGCGAATTTTGCCCAAAAATTCGCACATGTTGTGCGAATTTTACACCAAAATTCGCACATGATGTGCGAATTTTTGGGTAAAATTCGCACATCTTGTGCGAATTTTACCCTTAAATTCGCACATCATGTGCGAATTTAAGGGTGAAACTCAATAATTTAACTGAAATTTTACGCTTTTTACCTGTACAAACAATCCTTTCCCCTTCCCGGGACGCTGTGGTGGTTGAGATCCGCCGGCATCCATTACGTGCGATTTTTTTGGAAAATTTGTTTCGTTGGTCTGAGAGAGTTTGGTTAGAAAATCTGAAATGACTTATGATTTTGTAAGGTTTGCAGACTTATATAAAAGCGAAATTTCCTTCAAAATTCGCCTAACACATGCGAAATTTCCTGGAAAATTCGCACCACTTATGCGAAATTTCCAGGAAATTTCGCCTGTGTTAGGCGAAATTTCATGGAAATTTCGTCCCACTTATGCGAAATTTCCTGGAAGTTTCGCATAAGTGGTGCGAATTTTCCAGGAAATTTCGCATAAGTGGGGCGAAATTTCATGGAAATTTCGCCTAACACAGGCGAATTTTCCTCAGTTTTTCGCAAATTAGGTCCGATTTTTTATGTTTATTTCGCACATTGGGTCCGATTTTTCATTACATTTTCACATTTTCTATTTTAAGGGCAACTTTGTCATTTCATCAATTTTTTTGAGCTACAAATAGCAAAACTGAGCTACAAATAGCAGCCCAGTTTCTGAATCATTCTTTTACTATGGGACCTCTCCGGTCAATGGTCGTCTCAAAAATATATATTTATTATTAAAATATGCATTAAAAAAAAAACTTTTCTTACTAAAAATTGTTTTTACTATCAACTTTTCCTTTTAATCGTAAACTCTAAATATAGAAATCCGGCTATTTTTGTACAAAAATATTATTACACTAAGAATAAAGTATATAGAGATAAGATTTTCTAATTGTTTTAAACTCGTCCCTTTTAGTTTACCCTCAATAATGGAGTAAGTTAAATAGTCCTCTAAAATAAAATTAGGGTGAATTTATTGTGATTTAGTCATACATCTCATGTTTTAAAAATTATATATATCTTTTTAAGTATCTAAATTAATAATAATCAACTCTTGATCGATGAAAAAAATGAACAAAAAATACTAACGTAAGTAAATTATTGTGTTAAAAGATAATATTAATCTCATTTTATAATCTCATTTTAATCAAAACTTGTTTGATTTCTCTTTATTTTTATTTTTTTATTTTTGACTTTGGTAAAAAAAAGATAAATATAATTGTTAAAAATTTTAATAGTTTGAGCAAATCATATGAAAAACATGACCCAAAGTTCACTTTTGGAGTGGAAACATGTATCACATGTACTACCCTATCTAATTCATAACGATAATCATATTTATTATAGTATTTTAATATAATAAATAAATGATTATTTAAAAATAAATGTTGTATTTTTTAATTTGAGGTTAACTTTATTCTTTAATTCTCACTAAAAATGATTATTTGAGAGGTTAATAAACTTTTATCGCTAATTAACCACTCTTGATAATAAATTTTTCTCAACAAAAATCACTTATTTAACTATTAAAAACAAATTTCAATAAGTATATACTAATTTAACCCATTTTCTTAATTTTCAATTTCAAAATAAATAGGCAACAATTCAAACATTTTAATTTCTGTCATTCCAAAGTGACTATATATACATATATTCAATTCTTATACTATAGGACAAACAAAAAGCAACATCCACCCTCATATAGTCAGAGAATGGCCGAAGGATGAAATTAATATGTTTTCTTCACCTTTTTCTATTTGTTATTGGAAATTACTTTAATTTGTAGGGCTTACGTTCAATATATATATATATATATATAAAGAAAAATTTGATAATTTTTTGTCAAAATGAGATTATAAAATGATTTTAATTTTATTTTTCAACACAATAAAAATGCCTACATTAGTATTTTTGTTCACTTTTCTGTCAGTCAGGGGCAAGTTGCTGTTAATTTAGATAGTCAATGAGGGTGCACGTAATCAGAACTTAAATGAGTATCAGTAATTTGACCAAATTACATGATAAATAAATGTAATTCACCCTAACTTAAATGAAATTACAATTTTGGTATGTTACGTTTGGCAAAATTTCGTTTTTGGTCCAACATATTTAAATCCCCTCAATAATACCCATTACATTTAAAAATTTAAAAACTTTTAATCCATAAAAAAACATTTTTTTATGGGCCAAAACTACTTAAAATTTAAAACGTAATAATTATTTTTGGAACCTTAAAACGTAATAGGTATTTTTTCATTTTAAAATAAAAAAATGAAATTTGGCCAAATGTAAACGGACCAAAATTCCAAAATTTACCCTAACTTGTAATTGGAGAGTTTGAACAGGGGCACGGTGATGACGTACAGAAAGTAATTTCCGGTGATGTAACAAATAATTGAATCGCTTTGGAGCTGGAAAAAGCCACAACAACAAAAGAATAGCTCATCATGCACGTACTGACCTGCTTCCTTTCCTTCATATGTATCTACTCTATCTATATCTCTGTATATATAAGATGGCCACAAGAAGAGAGTAGAAAGCAAATCACCCAGAACAACTTAATGTGATGATGACGATGATGTTTTCTTGTAAAATTTTGGTTTATTATTTGGTGGTGGTGGTGGTGACAGTGCTTGGTGGTGCTGGGCTCAACAGTGTGGCGGCGGCGGTTGCGCCCTACGGGATATCCAACGGATACCGTCAGTTCAGCAGCACGGGTATGTCTAATGATTGCCTTAAAAGGATATGCTTGGCAGACACCAGTCCATGTTCAAATTATGTCGGATCCGAAGCCAAAAATGTTGCCGATCAAGATGGTAAATCATTCATTCATTCATTCTTCAAATTTGTAGTGGTGGATTTTTAACTTTGTTTGGGTTCTTGGGTTCAGTTGAAGTTGTAGGTTCCTTGTTGGAACGTCAACCGCAGCTCGAAACCCTCTTCCTCTGCTCCAGTGAAGACGTTCGGAGATATAGTCGTCTCATCAGATGCAGCTGCACTCCTACTAATAACGGAACTTGTCGTGTCACTTACATGTACGCCTCTTCTTGAAAAATGTAATTATTATTATTATTTATTATTATCATGAGGATATATATGAATATATAGCCATTTTTGAATTGCAGTGATTTCTCAAATATGGACTTGAGAGGCTCTTTGCCCGATTGCATTGGCAATCTCACTTCCCTCACTTCTCTGTAAGCAATTATGCTAACTATTTCTCTCCCTCTCCCTCTCAAATTTTATCTTAGGTTAATATAAAAAAAAAAAAAGAAAAGAAAATCTCATAGACTTTGGATAATATCAAAAAGCCTTCCATTCCATCCAACCAAACTTGAGAAAATATACGGGTTAGGTTTCATACAAAAAAAAAAAAAAAATAATAATAATAATAATAAGTTATTTAAGTGAAAGATAAATTTGTTTTTACTTTTGTATTTTAGTTGAAAGGGTGAATATGACAGTTATTTAGTCAATAAAAAGAGATTTTTTATATGTTTCAAAACATAAGAGAATATTTGACTTACAAGTAAAACTCATTTTTTTTTTTTAATATTAACATTTTTATGTTTTAATATTTTTCCTCCCTCAATCTTTAGCACTAAAACAATTTTGTCCTGCCTCGATAATATATTATTTTTGTTATAATAACAAATTTCTTTTTTATTTTTTTTACATAAAGGATGAAGTTACAACCTAATTAGTTTCTGGGTACATAACCAACCAAGATACGTCATTATTTTAATTCTAACCAACTGGTAACCTCCACTAGAGCATCCCTAGCTGTGTCAATATAAAATATTTGTTATTATATTTTTTTATATTATAGTTATAAATTACATATTAATTTAGATATTAAAGAAAAATTTGATAGTATAAATATATAAAGTGGACTATTTTTATGAAAAAAAAAATAATGGACTAGGGACGTATGTTTTTTTGCTGGCTCAAAAATTTTTATTTTAAAGTAAGAGCTAGTATTATATTAATTATTTTTATTTTAAAGAAACGGGAATCTGCTTTACTTACTGGATTGTAGCTTTCCACATCAGTTGGGGGTATTGGATTCCTTTACCAAAACTAATATAATAAATAATTGAAATTATTTTTGTGAAACAAAAATAATAATATTTTCTCACTTTAAAGCACTTAATTAGTGACACCACTTTGGATTAGCGTCACTAATTAATCTTGAGATTTATAGAGATTTGAGTGGAAACAAGCTTTCCGGGTTGATTCCAAAATCAGTGACAAATTTGAAAGAGCTTCGATTTCTGTAAGTATTAAACATTTGCACATTAAACTTCACAATTTCTTCTTTTTTTTTTTCTGAATTTTTGGTCCCATTGAGTTTTACTTAATTAATTATGGCTAAATATAATTGACAGGGATCTATGCTACAACAGTTTTGAAGGACCTATACCATCTTTTAACAGTGAGAATCAGAAATTGGAAAGCTTGTAAGTTGAAATAGAAATCAATTATTACATATGTTCTAAAATAATTAATAATTTTATTTGTTACACTATTTTAATTCCGTAATCAGCACTATTATTCCAGAACATAAGGGTCATCGCATAATTAATTTGTCTGTATTCTTACCCTTTTTTAGGGAGGTTCAAACTCAAAAACTTGTTAGACTATAGTTAAAAGGAAAATGTAAGAATAATCGTTATAATATGATTTAGTGTTAAATTCAATTTTAAATATTTGATAGTTAACAAATTTAGTTTTAACATTTGTTATTTGCAATACATTTAGACTCATAATAATTTTTTGAGTAAAAAATATATTTGAAGTCACGATAACTTGTTAGTCCATGTGATATAAAATTTGTATCGTAGATTAATTTACGTGGCATCCACATGATATAGGAGATGACAAAATTGTAATTCAATTGTTAAGTTTTCTAAAAAAATTATTATTATAACTAAATTTGTTGTGAATAACAAAGTTTATAACTAAAATTTGTTGAAGTAGTAAATTTAATTTTGTAATAGATGATTCTAGAGAAGTTGAGATTATGGATAAGAAATATGTAGAACCATATGGATGGAAGAAAAATCTAGAAACAAACATGTGATCAAATAAGAAGAATTATCTAGATTAATTAGGAAGGAACTAGGTGGATCATGTACCATTTTAGATAGAGAAAAATTTCATTTCTAAACTTGTGTTCTCTCCCTCAAATCCCTTCCATCACATTTTGTTCACCCAACTTACCAATTCTTACACCCGTCCACAAACCTAAACATATCCCTCCAAACCTTTTTCTCCTACAAAATTATTGTCTACTAAACGTTTATGATTAAATTTAACATTAAGTTTTACTAGTTACCGCCCCACTTCTTGTCTTTTACTGCTTTAATTTGGACTAAAATACCCCCATACAACACCATTTCTCTTCCCCTTTTAAGTAAAAAAGTAATTTTGTCAAAATTTATACACTACTGTCCAAAAAGTGAAACGATAATTAGTAACCCTTTAATATTAGATCATACTAAAGAACTATTTTTACAATTTTTTTGTGTTAAAATATAATATTATTGGCGTTATCAAATCACCACTCATAATTGTATAATTTCGGGCTTACCTTGACATTTTGCATACAATTTTAATACATAAACTATAATTATTTTATTTTTTCACTTAGATGAACTCAAAAATATTTAAAATTGTTTTAAGTATTTTTAAATTAACTTAATAAAAATAAAAAATAGTAATTATTTATAAATTAAAACTGCTATAAAAAAAAATAATAATGCTTCTCTTGCAATTCCAGATATTTGTGTAGCAATCGATTAAATGGTACCATTCCCAAAGGATTAGGTCAACTTCCATCTCTTCGGTATCTGTGAGTTTTTCTTTTCTTTTCTTTTATTATTATTTTTTAAAATATTTCTTTTTTTTTTTGAAAGCATAAATATTTCTTGATTTGGATATTTATTAATTCATTTTTTGTTTAATTCTCTTCAAAAATTCATTGTTTTTTTTTTTTGGAAAAAAAAATCTTGTAGGTATCTACGCTTTAACAGATTAAATGGAACCACAGAAGAGCTATGGAATATCAAAGGCCTTCAGCAATTGTATGGCAGATCTTCAGCTTAATTACATTATTTCTTTGTTTTTAATTATTTTTATTTATTATTATTATTTTTTGGTAATAGGGAATTGCAGGATAATCCCTTTAATGGTCAGATTCCAGAGCAATTGGGAAGCCTTAACCAGCTTGAACAATTGTAAGTCTATAAAATTAATAGTTAATATATTTTATTATTATTTAATTTAACAGCCATTTAGAATTCTTGAATGGTGATTCGGCCGTTTCTCCCTCGATAACGAAATTTATCCCTCGTCTAAAAACTTTTTCTTATATTGATTGGTTATATCAATAAAAAAATTTATTAGATATCGTCTTAATTTTTACTCTTTATCATTTTAATTTAGACTAAAATTTCTTCTTCCTTGTTCCTCTCTCTTTTCCCCTAAATAAAACGATAATTTTGTCAAAATTAGGACGATAATACTTCAAATTGAGACAGTAACTAGTAATATCTATAAATAAAGGGAATTATTAGTTACCACCTCAGTACTTTTATTTTACCGTCCCAATTTATACTAAAATGCCCATCCTACAATACCCTCTCTCTTCTTCCCTTTTACGTAAAAGGATATTTTTATCAAAATTTATAGACTACCGCCCCAAAAAGTGAGGCGGTAACTAATAACCCCAATATACAAAATATTTTCTGGTGTAAAGAATGTTTGGCAACTTATCTAGCTATATCCCCCAAAATTCACGCAAATTATATTATAATTCTAAAAACTCTAACACTTTAATAAAAATAATATTTTGTCATTTAATGTTATGAGTTCCTAAATGTCCTATTGTTTTTTACTGAGTAACATAATTTTATTATTTGTCAAAATGATAATTACTATGTAATTTTTAAAGTATATATAACTACTGACAGTTCAATAGTTTTATTTTCAAATAATAATTCAACAAATCTTGGTAATTACCATTATTGAGATGGTAAGCAACCCTTAGACGAGTTGCCGGTTTCTGGCTTACTTTGGGTACCACGTAAATAGGTTAGCAAACCAAATATCTTGTAATGTCAGCTCAATCTTAATCTAATAGTTCAGATTTCATGTCTCATTTGATATTGGATTATATTCAGTAATCTCTATATTATTATAACGTCTTTTTTTTAAAAATAAAATTCATAATTGGAGTTGCAAAATACATGGAAGTTAATGTCTTTTGATTTTAATATTGTTTAATTAGGAGGATAATGAACAATGATTTCTCTGGGAAGCTACCAAAGAGCATTGGAGCACTGAAAAGTTTGCAAACCTTGTAAGTCCTCTTTTTTTTTTTTTTTTTTTTTTCTTCCAATTTTAAAAATAAACAAATAAATGCTTAGATGACGTATTTTTATGACGAGAGAGGCACTTAATTAGTAAGTTTTGAGATATTGAATTAAGTTTAGGCCAATTATATAGATTAGATGTCTGCAATTTGGTTTGTCAAAAATTACCATCTCTTTTAAAAAAGCAAAAATGAAGATAGTATTTGGATTGGGAATTTTAATTTGTATTTTTAAATTGAAAAAAATGTAAAAATATTTTTTATAGTATGATTTAGTGTCAAATTTAGATCTAAATATTTAGTAGTCGATAATTTAATTCTAAATTTTACTATTCACAACACATAATTCTAGCAACCGTTTTTTTAGCACTTAACAGTTGAATTATAATTCCATCAATATTTATGTCACGTAGACGCTATGTGGATTAATTTAATTAACGTGACAAATTTTATGTCACGTTGGGACCCACATATATTATTATCCAAATTAATATTTAATTTAGATAAAAAATATATGTGGGATTCACAATGACATGTTAGTCGATGTGGAATAAAATTTGCCACTCATATGGCGTCCACGTGACATAAGAAGTGACAGAATTATAATTCAACTGTTAAATGCTTAAAAAACTGTTACTATGACTAATTGTGTTTTAAATAGCAAAATTTAAAACTAAATTTATCGATTACTAAACGTTTAGAACTAAATTTGACACTAAGCTATACTATAGGGACTATTCCCGTATTTTTTTCCTTCTAGATTTTCAATTTAAAAATGTAAAAATAAGATAAAAAAAATACTACATTGTAACTAAATATCAATTTAAAAGGATTATGAGACTCCAAGTGATAACCATTCATTAGTATTAAAATTTGTAAATATCTGTATTATTATTATTATTATTATTATTATTATTACTATTATTATTATTATTATTTTAGGACAGAGAAATATGTATAGAAATAATTTAGGCTGATGTTGGACTATATATTTTTTGGTAGACAAATTCAAGGGACTAACTTAAATGGGACCATACCGGACCTCCTATATGAACTGCCAAAGCTGGAGCTATTGTAAGTCAAAGGCAACTTTATTATTATTTTCTTGAAAAAAAATACACAATTGATCCTATATAATGACCCAATTACACAATCGGTCCTACATGTTTGGAACTCAATAAATTTTGTACTAAATATTTCAAGTATATAATTTTATACCAACTTAACGGCTAACTCAGTAGCCATTAAGTTTTATGCCACATGACTGCCACGTATTATCTACGTGGCATCCAATCGACCGCATACATGCCATGTGGCACATACATTGATGATTTTCTACCACATGACAATCACTACCACGTGGTAGTCGCATGGCATGTGCGCGAATAATTGATAGTCATGTTGGTGCCACGTGGTTGTCACGTTGCATAAATTTTAACAGCTGATGAGTCAGTCGTTAAATTTTATTAAAAAATATTAAATTAGACCAAATATATCAATTTTAGAAATATTTATGACTAAATTTGTCGAATTCCAAACTTACAGGACCAATTGTGTAACAGAGTCGTTATATAAGACTAATTGTGTATTTTTTTCTATTTTCTTTTTGGTATTTTTAATAAGGAAAAAATTGCAAGAATAGCCTATAGTATGATTTAATGAAAAATTTAATTCTAAACGTTTGATAGTTCACAAATTTAGTTCTAAATTTTGTTATTCATAACATATTCAGTTCTAGTAATTATTTTTTGGATAAAAAATATATTTGGAACCCATAATAACATATTAATCTTTATGTTATAAAATTTATCACATGAATTAAATTAATCTACATAACCTTCGACACTGAGGGAGCAGTCAGATTCGACCATGGCCCCGTTTAGCTTTAATCATATAATTTCAGGCTAGACCAGCCCTATATATAAAAAAATAAAAAAAATAATTACAATTCAACCATTTAATATCCAATAAAACTGTTACTATTATTAAATCTGTTGTGAATAATAAAGTTTATGACTAAATTTGTCGACTACTAAATATTTAAAACTAAATTTAGTGAAGCATTATTTCACGCCTCTTATTTTGTTATTTCATGTCCCTTTTATACCTAAATTATCCCTATCATATTTAAATATAGAATATAATAATATATTAAATTATTTAACTACCCTTAATTAATTTATTAAAAATACCAAAAAAATTCATTTATAGTTTTGCTCATCTATGTAACTTTAATCATAATTTTTATAAATTTTTTGTAGATTAAGAAAGGACTTATACAATTTTTGGTAAATTGATTAAGGACAGTTAGGTAAAAATAGAAGAGGAGGAAGATAAATATTAAGGGGACAAGAAATAAAAATTAAGAGACAATACTTAAAAAATAGAAGACTTTTTTTTATAAAAAAGAGGACATTAAATAATAAAAAAGAGCACGATATAATACTACCCATAAATATGACTTTTTATTAAGGCACTATTTATTTGGGTTTTATTATTTACTTTTTTTTTTCCTTTCAATAAATATGACTTTTTATTACCGCACTATTTATTAGGGTTTTATTATTTACTTTCTTTGTGTATACAGATGGCTGGTGGGAAACAATTTTGATGGCCCTTTACCAAAAACATTCTCATCCAAAACCCTAGCTTCCCTGTAATTAATTAATTTTCGATTGATTCCATATTTATTTATATATAATGAATGCTTGATTTTTTTTTTTTTGGTTCATTTCTGCAGACATATAACTGACATAGTAGGAGACGGGAATGGATATAAATTTCCAGAAATCCCAACAGAGAGCAAATTGGAAGCATTGTAAACAAGCAATTCATTCATTTTTTTTATATGTGGTTAATTTTAGGCTAGCCTTAATTTTATATAATTTTATGATTTTTAAAAAAAATTATAATTCGTAATTTAATATATAATTTATTTTTTTTTAGAACACTGAGGAACTGTTCACTGGTTGGTCCAATCCCTCAACAACTTTGGCAATTGCAAAGCCTAGCATATTTGTAAGTACATATATCTCAAAGCTTTGTTTTCTTCCCCCAAGTCAAGAGTAAATTAAGGGTATTTAAATACGACATCTTTTTATTTACCGTTCTTACATTTTAATAAAAAAATAGGACAAAATAATAATTTAAGAGATGGTAAATAAAAAAAATGATATTTAAAAAATCCGCTAAATTAATACTGCATATATAGAGTAAAAGATTTATGGACACTTTGTAGTTGACTCTTAATAGGGACTTGAGCTTCAACCGTTTGAGTGGAAATATTCCACCAACTTTGGATCATTCTTTCTCCGACATGTAAGTGTGCCCATTTGAACCCGAAAGTTCATTCATATTATTGATTAAGTTGAATTACATTTATATTAATTGGTAAAATTATTGATACCTTTTCAAATTTTCAAAATTATATTCACTCTTTTTTAATCATCTAAACTGAGAACACAGCCCTCTAGTCGAAGAAAAATAAATTAAACTATTGACGTAAATATTCTTATTGAGTCAAAAGACGGAATTAACTTTATTTAGTCAAAAAATCGTTAGATTTTTTTTTTTTACACTTTTTGATATTTAACTTCGGTTAAATGAGTAAAATATAATTTTTAAAACCTGAAAGGAGTATCGGTAATTTGATCAAATTATAAGAAAAGTAAATGTAATTCACCGTATTAATTATTTGTCACTCAATCATTAGTGGGTGATTAAGTTAATTAATTACTATTCCTCATTTTGATTTAGATATTTAAGAGGAAACCAACTGAGTGGATTGCTGCCTGAATGGACTTATAATACCAGTTCATATTGGAATGCATCCTATGTGTAAGTACATCTCTTCTTAATTAATTTCGGGTTATTAATTACTGTCTTACTTTTTTGGGTGATAATCCATAGATTTTAACAAAAATATCATTTTATATAAAAATGGAAAAAAAAAGGAATATTATAAAGGATCATTTTAGTCTAAATTAGGACAGTAAAAAAAGTATTGAGACGGTAACTAGTAATTCTTTTAATTTGTCTTATTAAGCATTTAATAATTGGAATATTTTTTTTCTTGCTGATTTTTTTTTTTGTTTAAATTTTGTGATTTCTAATATATATAGTGATTTTAATATTATTTTTGCAGTGATGTTTCGGATAATCGTTTCATACATAATCTCCCGTCTTCCAATCTCACCATAGCCAATGAAAAGTGAGCAAAATTATTTTATTTTCTTACGTTAATTACAGTTACGTAATTTTATTTTCTTGTTTTTCTCCTTCTTCTTTTATTTTATTTTATTTTTTTAATTACAGCTAAATTTTCTTGTTTTCTTCTTTATTCATGTTTGCCCTCTCTGTGTCAGAAACATCTTTGCTTGCTGCTCTAATTCAACCGATGAGTAAGTTTTGGATTATTTCGTAATTAGAGTTATGTTTATAAACTCGAATTTTATTATATATATTTTTATATGAAATTAATTTGATTTTGTAAATTCTTTTATGAACAGGAAAAATAAGTGGCTCCATAATAACTATCGGTGTGTTAATGAGACATCAACAAGTAAGTATAGTAAAAATAATAAATAATAAATACGTGTGTCATAATGACGTGTTAGAGAAGAAGAATATTTTACACAGAAAACTAAATTATTTTATAAATCTTTTTTCAAAATTTTAAAATATTTTACACAAAAAAAACTAGAAGAAGAATATATTTTTTTGGCTTGATTAATATATCTATATATTTCTTTCTTTCTTTCTTTAATAATTTTACATCTTACCCTTTAATAGTTAATAATATACGACTGATTTCATCGATTTAAAAAAAATTTAAAATTATCTGATTTCGACCAAACCATTCCCACCTTAGATTTCATAATATATATTAATTCGCTATTAAATTTTTGTTATATTGCTAAGAATATCCGAAACAAGAGAATTTAAAACATATATTGAAATATGATTTAATATGAAGTAATTATTTTTTTTGAATACTAATTAATTGCAGATGATCGGTTGTATATTAATTGTGGTGGAAATGAAACGTACATCGATGGAAATTATTATGAAGCTGATATGGAGCCATATGGGACGTCAACTTTTGTACTGAGCAACAATTCAGCATGGGGTTATAGCAGCATGGGAGGCTTTGCTTATGCAGCAAGAAACAAATATATTCTGACTGAAAAATGCAACGTTTCAAATTTGGCTGGTGCACCTTTGTATACTGGAGCTCGTGTGGCGCCATTTTCACTCAAATATTATGGTTTTTGCCTAAGAAACGACAATTACACTGTTAAACTTGACTTTGCTGAAATAGGATGGGATCCGAGCAGAGATAATAATGATATTTGGGGAAAACGACTCTTTAATGTTGAAATTCAGAAGAAGAAAGAATTGGAAAATTTCAACATAGCAGAAGAAGCTGGGGGTGTGTACAAGAACAGAACAAGAGAATTTAATGTCACTGTGAGTGATAATAGAATGGAGATTCACTTGTATTGGTCTGGAAAGGGTTCGATGTTTGTTCCGAGTTACTTTGGTCCCCTCGTATCTGCCATATCTATATCTGCTGGTATGATTAATAATTAATTTCGCTTCTTCTTCTCCTTCTTCAATTTAATCTTTGTTCTTCATTCTTGATTCTGTCACTGATGAAAACAAAAATGGTGATATTTTCTTGTGATGTCAGTTCCTAAACATCATCCCAAAAAACTTTCCTCTGTGAGTATTGGACTCATTACTGGATCTTCATTTATATTTTTGGGATTGATCATAGCTTTGTGTTGGATGTTTGGTTTGCTTGCCAAGAAACAGAATAAAAATGGTAAGTACACATTTCATCTCACAGTCGTCCACTTGAATTTGCTAATTTATTCTCCTATTATTCATCTTGCTTATTTATTACTTTTCCGGGTCTTAATTGTCGAACTAAAACAACATAACAAACAAAATTATCATTCCCGAACTATGTTTTTAAATAATAGCTATTTTATCTTGCTTTACTAACACCAGTTTGACAAATCTCGGAGGTGTGGAGTTGTATCCTGGAGGTATTTTCACCTACCCACAAATAAAGACAGCAACTAACAGTTTTCACAGCGACAACAAGATAGGTGAAACTGGATCAGTTTATAAGGTTAGTTTCACATCACACTCGGGTATTTTTCTACCCTCTCAGAACCCCTTAATGTAAGTGAGAAATGTCAATCATTAAAGCTATGATCAACAGGGTCTACTGGCTGATGGCATGGAAGTAGCAGTGAAGCAACTATCTGTGGATTCAAAACAAGAAACTCATCAAATCATAAAGGAAATTGGCCTAATTTATACACTCCAACATCCAAATATTGCAAAGCCAATGGGATGTTGTGTCAAGGAAAGACAGGTTCTACTTGTCTACCACTACATGGAAAACCTATCCCTTCAACATGCATTACTTGGTATGCAAATTTTCCACTATACTATTGAGTCTTTTCGTGAGTGCGAATAACTTATTTCACATCGAATGATAAATGATTTTTGAGTCCCGTAGATAAATTTAATTTTGTTGTGGCATGCTACAGGTTCAGATGATGAAGTTAGATCAAAACTAAACTGGAAAACAAGGTTGAAGATTTGTCTAGGCATGGCAAAGGGTTTGGCTTTCCTTCATGAGGAATCAAAGCTTGATATAATACACAGCAACATCAAGCCCACAAACATACTTTTGGACAAAGAATTCAATGTGAAGATATCAGACTTCAGATATTCTGAGATTCATGATGATCAATCCATCCAACAACAGGAAACTACTACTGATTCAAAGAAGAAACCAGAAACTAAATTTCGCAATGTGCCAAGAGCCAAAGACACGTACGTCGCGCCAACTTCTTGATCTCTGTTACATAGTATTGTTAGCCTCATACAATGATGATTTGCAGGGGGCATATGGCACCAGAATACATGCAAGGTTTGCCATTAACACCTAAAGCAGATGTTTATAGCTTTGGATTGGTGACACTTGAGATCCTGAGTGGACTGCCTTATATTATCAACAAGCCAAGGGAGGATATCCTACTTATTAGCAAGGTGAGATCAATTGAGACATTATCCAAATCCCATGCATCTCTTTGTTTGTTGAAACACAATTTTCCATATACATTCTTGATTCCAAATTAGTTGACGATCCAACTACTTACTGCAGGCTTATACATACAACGAGACAGGTATTCTTGAATCCTTGCTTGATCCAAGTCTCAAGGAGCATAAAGACTACAAGCAAAGTGAAGCAGTCATGATACTGTATCTGGCGATGCGGTGTGTGAATCCAAGTGATGAAGTCAGACCTCCCATGTCTGAAGTTGTACAATATCTTGAAGGAAAGAAGAAATTCAGGGGTAAACGTATCACTCCTTCGCCAATGCCTGATCCATTGGTGTCGCCAACTTCTCAATCCGCTGGAGAATCTGGGAGTATTCCTCAGGAAGGATCTTCAACTTCAAATGTTTCTGATTCTGTTCTTCATGGTGGAACAACAGAAGACGACTCTGGCATCTCGCCTGATTAGTATATCAAACCTGGAATTTCTTACCATTTGTCCATCGATGATGCTTCCCAGATGTGTATCATTTCTGAAACCATTAAGGATGATTTTGCTTCAAAAACCTCGTGTCATGTTTCAGTTGTCAGTTGATGGTGTCGTTCTTGAACTCTAGTTCTTGAGTTTGAGCAAATGTTTTTGTTTCCCATTGTAGGTTTCCCATGTTACTCCTATACATGTTGTATTCGAGGCTTGCATTTGGTTAATTGTGTTTGTTTTCTAAAGCAAAAAGTTTGAACAATGTCTATTCTCACTAAACTTTTGTAAAACTTCATTTCCCAAGTCAAGCCACTACGTTCAAATTGCCCCTAATTTTTACGCAAATATTTTTAACCCTCCTTTTCTGCCCCCATTCTCCTTTTCACCGCCGATCTCCCTCCTCCCGGCCTTTCCTTCTCTCGATGATCTCCCTCTCTCCTCCATTCATGAAGTCCGGAAGGAGTTTTCCGATGGAAGGGCACATATCCACGACCAAGGAGGAGAAGATGACAGCAAAATCTGCTATGTCAGAAACAATGGGTTTGAGCAGATCGGTCGGTCTCTCTGTCTTCGTCCCCTTGTTCATTGCTCTCATTCTCTCCCTCAACTGTTGTGCATATCTCTCTCTCTCTCTCTCTCTGTTTTCCTTCGCCCTAACCCGAACCCCAACTGTCATTGCCGAGAGGAAAAGAAATGGGTGGTGATGAGCGCGACGGCAGAGCACAGAGGGGCAGGAAGATAAGAATTTAAGTGGAATTCATGCTATTGCAACAAAAATGTTATAGCTATTCAAGATTTTACAAGTTTAACCTACCAACAACTTTGAACCGTATCATCTCTCTCTTCCAAACATTCTTCCAGATCTAGCTCTTGGAAGGAAGGTAGACAGAAAGCAAAAATTTACGAGAGATTCATTCATGATTTCCATCGTATACCTGGTATCTGCAATAGAGATTCAAGAATCATCTTGTGAAACAAATTTGTTAATGCACAAAAAGCTCTAGAAACCAAGGCAACAGAACGGCCTAATAATGGAATGCTCAAGAATGCGAGTATATTAACTGATGTAAAACAAAAGTGCCTTTGATGGTAAAGAAAAAGCAGTTATTCTTCAGTTTGACAAAACACAAAGCAACGCCTGAAAGAATCGTACGTGCCCAAGTTGAGAATACTAACCTCAATTCCACGAGGACCTATACGATTACGCGCAATGAAATTAAGTATCAGACTAGCAAATTCATCGGGTACATCCTCCTGTATCATTCAAAGTAGTTCGTTCATATAAAATCTCTTGCATTCAACGACAATCAACAACCTAACCGGAAATAACCTGTATAGCATGGCCTGTATGCCTCACAACCACCATCTGAAATTTGCCTTGCATTTGACCAATAGTGAGAGATCTGAAATGAGGCAAAATATCAGGTCATTTGGTTTACACAGGTAAACTTTTGGCAGTAATTCATGTAAAAGTATCCTAAAGTAAAAGCTTCATCTGAATACAGATAAACCTGTCCAGCCTATCTGTCCCAGCCAGAAGTAAGAGCTTGGGTACAGGGCACGACAAGAACTTTTCCGAGAGGCCTTCATACCTAAACATGGGTTGATCTAATTAGCTGCTCATTTGTTCCATCCAAAACTTAGGTTAAAATATGAATCAGCAAATAAACAAATTGCACAAGTGATAACATATGATTCACCGAGCATACACATGTCAAAGCAAGGACAACAGCTATCCAATCTGCAAATTTTGAAACTTGAAACCAAACAAACCATAGTTTTCTAAATTTATCAAGATCTGTGCCGAGGGAAGACAGAAAATAACACCTAGCGAAAGCTGACAGGCAAATTTTCTAAATTTTATTCTAGGAAGATAATAATTTTAATTTGTAACTAAAAGACAATATAGGAAAGAGAGCTCATATAGTGCTTAAGTAGTCGTTAGAGTTGGATTAAAGGTTCTTTGTTCTTGAGCTCCAGTAAGCAATGAAAATATCAACTGACCAGCCTCTCCAATATTGTTCTGTTTCCTCCAGTTTTGCTCTGTGGGTGTAACTGCAGCAGAACAAATGATTACATTATTACAAGAGTAACATAGAGCAGCAAATGACAACTTCCTCAATCATTAGTAGATAAAGGCCCTATTCTTTAGATAAACAAGCATCTATATCAAGCATACAATAACCTGGATGCTCTAAAGCAGTACGTAGAACAACAAGAAGCATGCTCACCATTTTTTTGAATCATCATAAGACAGGGTGCTAGGAATGGACACACAGGCAGACTCGATATTCCTCAAAGAGCCTCCTTTGACACTCCATTCAATCTGTTGACAAGTTTATATTTGAAATCAGTATGATATCAAAACCCTAAACCCAGAAATTATAGAAGATGATAGCAATCAAAAGTTAAGTACACCATACACATGAAAGTAGTTTGTGTATTCTTAAGACAATATAGAAAACAAACAGTAGGTAGATGTGCAAAGTGATAAAACATTGACTATGCCCTTCAGAAATTAGCACTAAAGATGCAATAATCAAGAAAATATCTACTAAATAGAAAAGAATGAAGAATTAGGTATTCTAGCCAGCTTTGATGGCAAAAATAAAAGACAGACTATTAAAGAAATTCCAGAAAGTTCCTGAGCAATCTACAAAAATTTTGGTCTCCAATCCCCTAAGTGCATAAAACAACAATACAGGATGTTTGGCTCCAACCCAGAACACAACTTAACTGTAAAATCTCTGAAGAGTTATCCACCCACATACAATTGTTTCAGTTACAAGAACCCCAACCTGATTTAATGAGAACTACAAATGTTTGAATAAAGCCAATTAGTACATCAGCTGGTTATGCTTCTTAAGTAAAATTATCAAAGCTTTGGCCTTAAACTGTAGGGTACACCAGCTATGCAATCTACTCATTTGCAATAACTGATAGAAAAACATACACAAGGTTTTATATGATTGTTCTTGATCTGTACACATCCATCTTAAGTGCAAACTAAATCCTTCATAAAAAAAAATGTAAATGCAACTACCTTCTCTGAAATGTTACGGAAATTTATTTTACATTTGGTACACCATTTTATTTATTTATTTATTTTCTTTCTGCAGTACAATACAAAGTAAGTAACCAAGGGAATACATAGATTTAACTTTTTAGCTTATTAGAAGAATAATGACATCTTTTTTACTTCAAGCATCCTTAGAGATGCTTAAATATGCACATAAGCATGAAAACGTTACGATATTCTTTAGCACAAATGAACCTAATAATCTGACTATTTAAAAGAATAAAAGATTAGAAATGCAACAGATCAGATACCGCTTTTTCAATGGAAGAGAAATGCTGCATTCTATTCGTCAGAATTTTCTGCATATGAATCAATGAAGCCATTGCTGTTCCCTGGCATTAAATTGAATGTTATGTTAAAATATGGTAGATCATATGACTCTTGAAATTGAGTAGAGAAAGGCTCAACCTCTACAACATCCACCACAATGAGCCCAGATAAGTTAGATATTGCTTTCCTGGCAGCAACATGAACCGCAACTGAACCTCCCATACTGTCGCATAAGTAGAAACAAGGAAAAGAGCAAGTTCAAAACAAACGAGTCCTAATGGAACTATGGAAATTTCTATTTCTTTGTGTGTGTGTGTGTGTGTGAGAGAGAGAGAGAGAGAGAGAAGAGTGACGAACAATAGAACCAATATATAACTGAAAGAAACAAATCCATGGTAATAAATTCTAGAACCATACGTTCTGATTTCTGCCTCAGTACAACTGAAAGTTTCTCAATAAAACTTCAAGATTTCACTTCTCCAACCCCAAAATTGAACATCTATTGTTGGGCACAAAATTTCTCAAGCACATACTTTGTTTTTACCTCTTGTTTCATTGTACAGATGCTTGCTCAATTCTGAAGCATCTAAATTTCAGGCTTTAGAAAGGAATTAAGGACTCAGGTAAAACTATACACATATTCTTCTTTTATGCCAACCAACCAAGTAAGAATAAATCAGCTACATCTTTTTATTTAACCTTCTTCGTCTAACTTTTAATCCAAATGAGCAAATCTATATTTTCTTTAAAATGCTATGCCAAGCACTCTCAGTTGATGAGGAGTTTCCTTCAACTGTCTTGGAATACGTAAATCTTTTCCCATTGTTTCATCCTTCAGTCTAAATACTTCCTCTCAAATTGAATACCTGACAGATGAATTGATGATAATCTACACAAAGGAAGATGGTAAAAAAAATTTCTTACCTGTGTCCAACAAGCACAATTGCAGGAGGTGAATCTCCATACATTGCCTTTAAAACGGCTAGTACATCATTGCACAGAGTCTGTAATCATTACAAAAATCTTAAATGGGGATCAGAAAAATGCAGCTAAAAAAGAAATTGTCCCAAAACTAGGAAGCATATCATTAGACCTCAATAGACAGATCCAGTTCATTTTCTGTGGATGACTTCCCATGACCACGGAAATCCATAGCTACAACACGTGCTTTCTCCTTAATTTTACTTGCAGCTAATGCAAATGAAAGCCTGGAAAATTCCAACAAAATTTAATATGCTGCAGAACAATAAGTGGAGAAGAACCAAATTATGTGACCCGTTTCCATCCTTATACAGGTAGGTACTTTACCTGAGTTCAGAATTAACTATGAAACCAATTCTATCCTTCTACACTGACCTACACAGTATTATCAAAAATTTCATGTGTATGTACTTCTCATTATCTGTTTTCAGATACACTCTAGTACGTAAAGCAATAAGTTTCTGATAGAAGCCTTCTTTGCGTCAGAAATGACAGCAAGAATAATCAGATAAAAAATGTCTATTCAAATTTAAAGTTTCTGATAAAAGCCTTTTCCGCATCAGAAATGAACAGCAAGAATAGTTAGAACAAGAATCTGCATTCAAAGTTATGTCCATAAACAGCACTATACCGAAACTTAAATCAATCATATATTTTTTTCTTTCAGTAAAATCAAGTCAATAGTAAATTAACACCATAAATGTGAAAACTGGTTGCATCTGATAACAGATGGCAGTATTTACACGTCCGAAGCTTGGCATTTCTATGGTTGTTTATGTAAGGAAATGACAAATGGGATGGCACCTATAAACAATTGACCCAAAAGCCGCTGGCAAATATACAATGTATAAAAGGTATAGAAGTCATAAAGTTTATGAAAGGAAATGGACACAAATGCTGATATGATCCTCATTAAATCAAGAGTATATTCTCAATCCAGCAATGAGATTAAACTCAATTTTGATGCTCAACCATTTCAACTCAGATTAATAATAATTAACTAGAGCTAATCAAACGCAGATTCCATAAATATTAACATTATGTAGGAACAGACAGATTATAAATGCATAGAATGCTGAGTGAACCTCTTGTCTGGAATACATACTTCTAGTTTGTGAGCAGTACTCCTAGTTTAAGAGAAAGAGATTGAAAGTGAATAAAAATTGTGAATTTGTAAAATATACTAAAGCAATATTGCAAAGAGGAAAATTCAAAACAAACTGTTCTAATGATTTAAGCATAAGAAAGCAATGCTCACTTGACCTCTGAAATTGCAATACATTCATATCTCTGCGAAAAGATCTTCCATTGTAACAGAAAATATGACTACTGCAACTTCTTTAATTTTTTAATCCCAAAATCCCAAATGGCAATTCTTTTCTTTATTTTCCTCACGATTACCAGAATCAGTAATGCTGCTATTATAGTACGACAACTCTTGTTTGTTGGAATAAAGCACGAACAGCATAAAAAGACAACAAAATGAGCCAAGAAGAAAGGAAAAGAAAACTTCTAGGCAAAATTCAGAACCAACATACCCAGTATAACCACCTCCATGTAGACAAAATATAACCGGTCCTTCTGTTCCCGCCAGATAGACGTGAAAGACCTGAAATGACATTGAGAGAAGGACAATCTTACTACACAAGAAAAAAAGAGCAGTTAAAAAATAACTAATGAAACTCGACTCACGTCATTGGAATCAGGGATGCAAACATCATCCTCACGGTCAAAATAGCCAGACCAATCTACAGGTGCATACTTTTGAGAAGATGGTCTGTACGAACAATAAACAGAGGTATAGGATCCAAAATTCATTGCTTACATACTGCACAAGTACTAAACAAAACTTATGCAGAATAAATTGCATGGTTACTGTACCAATTCATGTGTATTTAAATCTCAACATAAGAATTCATTTTAAAAAACTGAGCTTGGCTGAGAAACTTTTCTTCAAGATGATCATCCAAAACCCCAAATTTTATAAGTAAGCAGATTAATCTGACAAGAAGATTCAAGTCCTTACCTTATTAATCAAAAAATACATAACATCCAGGGCTTGTAATAAATAAAGATACATGAATCTTTTGATTACTACATCCACAAAATGTCCTTTCTTTTTCTCTTGAGTAGAGATATTAGCTGTGGGGAAGGGAAGAGTTGTTGCATGCTTATATCACATACACCAATATAGTCCCCATCTCTAGAAGGGGTCTCCAACATCAACCAGTTGACCATTGCTCAATCTCAATGCACAGTCAGACCCTGTAAGCCTGACCATCTAACCACCATAAATTTGAAGAGCTAAACATCAAACATATCCTCTATTTGTAATAAAACTTACCACCTTCTCCTTTATGTATCCAGTAAAAACTAGACAACATCAATGACGTTAATAATATGCTTAGCATAACAAATTTACTCTATACCTAAAGACACCCATTTTAATTGAAGGGTGGCAACTCACAGCCGTCAAAACCCAGGATCGGCTCATGTCCACCTCACTTGCCCCAGCCATGCATTTTTATATTCTTCTCAATACTTATATTTGCCTGAATGAAACAATGAAATGCCCAAAGTTTACACATAAGAAATAAACCATAATTTTCTCCCATTTCCATCAACGCAGAACCCTCCTAGAATCAGACAATTCAAGCTAATTCCCACCATTTTTTTTCCACATATTCTTTCAGATCACATATTTCCTTTTTCAAATGATGCATGCTATTCGAAGACTAATAATAAATCACTAACTGCACCTAAATTTAACTCAAGAAATAAATGATATCTTAAAACTAACACAAATAACTAATTGCGTATGCGCATGGTTTGTCTGGCGTAAGAAATTCATGAATTATTAAAAAAAAAAAGATGCAGTAATAAAGAGAATAAGGAAGTGAACTGACTGAATTGGAGGACGAGTAGGCACGGAAGAGAATGCAGAAGGAAGTGTATTGACATGATCACCTTCAGCTGCCGGAGCTTCAGCCACAGTTTCCTCCGGCAAGGCATCTAAATTGGAGCTCGCCGATGAGTCCATCGAAATAAACCAGTGGTTTGATCGCACTGCGTTACAATCTCAACAGCCGGAGCAGTTTTAAAGGAAATACGGGCTGGCGGGTGGGCGTATCTATAATTGGGTCGGGTTAGTTCTGCAGCAAAATCTGGGCTGCTATTTGTAGCTCAGTTTTGCTATTTGTAGCTCAAAAAAATTGATGAAATGACAAAATTGCCCTTAAAATCAGAAAATGTGAAAATGCAATAAAAAATCGGACCCAATGTGCGAAATAACTTTAAAAAATCGGACCCAATTTGCGAAAAACTAAGAAAAAATCACCTACAATGTGCGAATTTTTGGGCAAAAATCGCCACACTTATAAGAAATTTCGGAGGCGATTTTTGACTGAAAATCGCATAAGTGTGGCGATTTTTGCCCTAAAATTCGCCTAACTCAGGCGATTTTTCAGGCAGAAATCGCCTACTCTGGGCGATTTTTGGCCAAATTTTCGTTCTTATATTTGTCTGCAAACCTTACAAAATCATAAGTCATTTCAGATTTTCTAAGCAAAACTCTCTCAGACCAACGAAAAAATTTTGCAAAAAATCGCACGTAATGGAAGCCGGCGGATCTCAACCACCACAGCGTCCCGGAAAGGGGAAAGGATTGTTTAGCAAGGTAAAAAGCGTAAAATTTCGTTTAAATTTTTGAATTTCGCGTAGAAATTCGCACCTGATGTGCGAATTTTATGGTAAAATTCGCACCTGATGTGCGAATTTTTTGAGAAAAAATATTTTATATTGTTTTGTATTAATTTTAAATATTATTTATATTTTGCATGTTTCTAAATTATTATTTGCACTTTCTTGTAGGTTGCGGGGAAGTCCCTCCCGCGACAGCGGCCCACTGCTTCTGCTAGGATGAAGAAAGCAGCGAGACGTATGCCTACACATACGCTGGTAGATGAGGACTCCGATCAGGAGGAGCAGCCTTTTGCTGGCGGCGAGGAGATTCCGTCGTCCTCAGGACACGATGAGGAGCCCCCACGAGGTAAGTTTTAAATTTAACACTAATATCATGTATATGTTTTGATTTCTATTATTTAAAATTTGTAGTGCATCCGTGATTATAATTATTTGTGTAATTTGATTATATGATAATATGTTGTTATTTAAATTACATTATTCAATTTTTATTATTTATGTAATTTGATTATAATGATTATGTGTTGCTATTTCAATTAAATTATTGAATGTATTTGTTTTCTGTTTTTTTAAATAAGTTTATTTATAGTAAATATTTTTTGAAATTAGTTACGAATAAGCGTGGGCGGAGCGATACGTCTTGGATTGTGACTGAGGCGTGTACGGGTGGCCCTATTGATGGGTCAGTGATACCTAGTTGGAAGGGTCATGTGGCCTATAGGTATAGACCGGACGGAGAGGAGGGTGAGGAGGTCGTACCACCTAGGTCCCACCTGAGATGCCAAAATAGGGCAGGTGTGTGTGAGCGTCTGGTATCTTGGTTGGCTTCGATGTCAGATGACTGCCAGCTATTGTTACGCGCCACTGATTTATCTCACTCGCCGTACATCATTCACACGTCCATTGATAGCCCACTGCTTATTGCATTTATTGAGCGGTGGCAGCCGGATACGAACACGTTTCATCTCCCTGTTGGTGAGATGAGTATACTCCTGCACGACGTGTGGGAGATACTTCGTATCCCTGTGGATGGTCCTATGCTCGCTGACTGTACGGACAAGTCAGTGCTTTGGAGCCTGTGCAGAGATTTGCTACAGGTGTCCGAGAGGGAGGAGGAGTGGATGGCGAGCCACAGCGATGGTGGTGTACTAGTTGAGTACGTGTTCAAGAGGCGGTCAGCTTTAGTTACGGACAGTACGAACCTGCCTCGCGATTTGGAGGCTTGGTTGTGGTTGACTATTGGTTCTACTCTTTTTGTTGACAAGAGTTCCAATAGGATTAAACCACAACATCTTGTGCATATTCGGGGACAGTTGCATACTGTGCATCAGCATGCTTGGAGTACCTCTGCATTAGCCTACTTGTATAGACATTTAGGTAAGGCTAGTAGAGGTTCTTGCAGCGGGATGGCGGGTTGTATGACGCTACTGCAGGCATGGATATACGAGCACTTCCCAGCGTTCAGACCGCATTCTGTGCCTATGCCTAATGATCCACAGACCCCGCGCGCTGCTTTGTGGACCACTGGACCCCGACAGGGCAGCAGTTCCCGTCTGCAGAGATACCGGCATGCCATTGACCACTTGCGTCCGGAGGAGGTATGTTAAAATATATTTGCCGATTTTAGTAATAAATGTTTATGATACATTGTAAATATGTAATAAATATATGAAAATAATTTGATATATTACAGGTGACGTGGATCCCATACGGTCAGTTTCCGCACGTACGCACCCCGATCACCACGTACAGGGGGTTGATCGCATGTGGTGGTGAGGTCGAGCCGTACATGCCAGACAGGTGTGTGCGTCAGTTGGGGTACGTGCAGGATATCCCAGTCGATATCTTCCTTCCTAAGACGGCGTTTCGGCCGTACAGTGGTGGGTATAGTGTGGATTTTGACTTGGCGTTCGCCAAGAGTATATGGCGGGCACCACGTATGGCTAGTATACGTCTCGAGGAATTGCAGCATGCTGACGTTCCCGGCGCAGTTACACACGATTACCTTACATGGTATCGTCAGCACTCCCACTCGTACCTGTTCATCGATGGCCCCCCAGCTGATGATGGTGGAGTTCCGCCGCGAACCAACACAAAATATGTAAGTATTTTTCGTTACATAATTTGATTAAGTATACTGTTATATTGTTATCGAATAAGTGCACTTAATCATTGCAATGTATTGTCTTGTAGTGGGTTAGCCGATTTACGCATTTCGGTGAGGACTGTGTACAGATATTCAGAGATGCTGGGTTCGCACAGACTAAAGAAATGGAGGCTAGGTTGAGGGCAGAGATAGATAGGTGGAATTTAGCTGGGTGATTGTATCAGATTACTATATATAATTTTTTTTATTTAGTTTGTGATGCTATGAGGATTCTGTTATGTTATATTTGACCTGTTTAATCCTTTTTTAGTTGTTTGGTATTTCATTTAGCCATGTTTAACGTTTAATGCACTTATGAAATTAAAATTGGAAAATTAAATAAATGACAATTATTAAAAGAACAATGTAATTTTCAAAACAAAGTGCAATGGCTACAAAAAATCATGGTCCACAAATCATGTTCCAATGGTCCAGCCTATTTTTAAATTCATCACGTTCTGTAAAGCTAGCCATAGCCTCATCGCAGTGATGCCTCCACAACAATGCCAATGAAGGTACAGGACAGTCACCAGTCAAACTGACATGAACGAAATGATTACCACGTATGTGCGCAATGGCTATCTGACGAGATGGTCTGGCGACACCACGTAGTGGCCGCAAAGGTAAAATGGAGAAACAGCAACCGCGAGCAAGACTGAGGTGGATTACCAAGGCGTTTGCATAAGTGGCGATAGCAAACAAGTCCGTTGGGGTGATCATCCAGCCAGCAAAGGGACACGGTGATGAAAAATGATTCAATCGACCAATTACCCAAGCAATAGGATCTGCGTCGGCTTCAATAAGAGTCTGTGGTAGACATGCACCGAGTAGCGGTCTGTAAGTATCCTGATGCATAAGAATCTCTCCAATAGACGCATTTCGGACCGTCTTCCATTCATTCTCATTGCCATACAGACCGTGGGCAACAGCGCGAAATCCGCAATTGTCATCTGCCTCTACGTCCGTAATGCCATTGCAGAAAGGATGGACATAATGTGGAATCATGGGGATACTCTCACTGTCCGCTCTAACTACAAATTGGAATATAAACACGTATTAGTAGTTTTTAGTCTTATAGAAAAATTAAAGTAACCAATCAATATAAATTCAAAAAAAAAAAAAAAAAACATAGATTACCTTCCTCGAATGGCAACGACCTCTGAGAAGTTCTCCTGGATGCATTACTGCGTCTTGAACCTTTCTCGCGAGCGCTCAGCTCCCGCCGCACGAATTCATGTAATCTTGGTCTACCCCTTGATGTTGACAAAATGGCTGGTTCGAACACACTTGCATTGTCAGGATTGAGCGACTCATTCATCTTGACAATCAGTCCTCGCATGACCACGCGTGGACTATTCTCGAATTTAGGAACGATTTCCTCGCGGAAGTATCTGTTAAAAAATTAATTACAACAAATTCAAATTATTTATATAAATGTATGTTAATAAATTATAACACCCTAAAATAAAATACATAATGTAAATCTTACTTAAGTTCTGCTGAAATTGTGTTCGAATCCACTTCAGATGTCTCAATCGTCAAACGCTTCCAAAACTCGTGCACCATTTCAAAGGTGATCGTGTCGTGTGATTCCTTCAACTTCCAGATGTCACAGGCACAAGGAATCCCATGTGTGGCCTTGCAGACACATCCACAGCTCTCGAACAAGTCATTACCCAACTTGGTAATCCTTTCAACTTGTTCGCTGATTAACTCCAAACAATAGTGAGAGACCTGGCCATTCAATAATTCATACGGGAAACACAACATAGCGGTTGCTCTCTTTGAAATACATGCCTCAAGCGTTTTCCTAAAAATACATCAATAAAGTCAAAGGTACATAAATTAAATAAATAACGTAAAAAGTGAATTAATCTAAGTAATAAAAGTACCTTATCTGTGATAACTGGTAATTGACGTGGTCGTCAATCACCCCAAATAGCGTGTCAAGTGAATGTGTGCCAGCATTCATCCAATCCTTCAGTGCAGCATGCGTACTCTTCACTCTGTTACTGCTAGTATTGCCAAAGTGCAGAATTTTGTTTGTCCAAGCCCTACAAAACATCTCTTTATAGGACAGCCACGTCCTTTCCAAGTAGACAACAACAGATCCAGCAACTGAAGAATAACCATTCTTCAACCGCTGCAGTAACACTTCATACTCTTCAACTGTTGCCGCATTAACAATTCCCTTCCAAAGCTTTTTTATTGCTTTTTTTCTCTCACCCTCACCAACAAGCTTTTTCAACTGATTATCAACATCACGGTCGATATGCCACAAACACAGCAGGTGGTATGATCCAGGAAAATGATCCCTTATAGGATCCATCAAACTCATCTCTCGATCAGAAACAATAACACTAGGAACATTTTCAACATCCAACAACCCTCTCAATTGTTCAAAAACCCAATCATAACTAATTCTTTTCTCATCTCTCAAAAGGGCAAATGCAATATTAAAATTCTTGTTGGAAGGAGTCATACCTATAATCTGAAAGAGTGGCATCTTGTACTTGTTGGTCTTGTATGTCGCGTCCACCACAATCACCCAATAATATCTTTTCAACAACTTTATTGACATTGGATGCGCTATGAATGTATGTGTGATAACATCTGTGCCCTCTTCTGTCAAAACTTTTACATAGTAATGCTTCTCCTCGGCGTAATGAACAAATTGCTGCGCAATATTTCTACCCTCGAACTTTGCTCTCCTGTCATCAGCTTTAAGATTGTTTAGCTGCCTCACTGTCACATTATCTTCAGGATGCGTCTCAGCAAGATGATTCCTAATCAATTTTGGCTTCATATTTGCATTGTTCAAAGTCCTAGCAACCTGCCTTGCTCCATCACTCATGCGGCTGAGCTGCCTGTGACCCTCTGGATACACTATAGCAGTGTGATTGTGCATTGAATTCGGACCTGGTGTAACTCTGACCCACCAACCATTATCCTTCACCTCCTTGCAAAATAACTTGAACCTGCACTTACATCCTCGCCGGCCAGTGTTCTTCCTCTGTTGTGGGAGAGGCCCTTGTTCAACCGGATCTCTGAATCTGTTGCAACGATATGTGGCCGATTTTCCATTGTTACCCCTCCCCACTTTAATCAGCTCGAAGCGAAATGTAAGAGCCAAATTCGAATAATAAGTATATGCTTGTTCTTCAGTTGGAAAAAAACCAGGACACTGAAACTCATGACTCAAATCCCTCTGAAGGTCTGGCAATCCATTTGGATCCTGCGTCATTAATCAAATTAAAACTAAAAATAAGTAATTACATAAACAATTAAAACATGTAAATATGAAAAAATCGCACCTAATTGGTGAAGTAGGAGGAAAAAATCGCCCAGCTTAAGAGATTTTTGCCCAGAAATTTGCCAATTGTAGGTGAAATTTTTGGGAAAAATCGCCTGTAATGTGCGAATTTTCACACAAAAATCGCCTGAAATGTGCGAATTTTGTTGGAAAAATCGTACATTCCAGGCGATTTTTGTCAAAAATTTCACCTGCAATTGGCGAACTTTACATAAAAAATCGCTTAAGCTGGGCGATTTTTTCATGCTACTTCACCAATTACAGGCGATTTTACCTTCAAAAATTGCAAAACATGTGTGATTTTTACAGCAGTATGCAAAAAACTATACAAAAGTATTAAATTCGTACCATATTTGAGTATATTTTGGAGTAGACGCTGTCCCAAATTAACCAAAATCTGTGTTCCAATTTGCTTCTGTGATTTTGAACGTTTTTTGGAATGATTTCGAATGGTTTTGTTTGATTTTTGAAGGAGTTTTGTCTGTTTTGATATGTATTTTGAATTGCATAAAGTATATACCTTATTCATATGTTAAGGGCAATTTTGTCATTTTACTTTTTTTTTGAGCTACAAATAGTAAGATCCCAGCAAAATTGGCAACTTCCATGCTTACAACTCTAAATACCCACCATTTTTTACATACTCCTACTTTGTCGTTAAGATTTTCACAGTTCTTAAGAATCACACTTAATGAATGAGTTTGGTTTCATAAAATATCTTTTGTACCCCTAATTAAATAGGTTTACTAGTATTACCAATGAAAGATTATACTCTTACCAATGACCGTAATTAATACTTTAGTGCATGTAATTAATACTATTAATTTGAATTTGTTAATATTAATAAAAAATTTAGAGTTTGATGAGGGTTAAAATAGGAATACTAACTTAATTTTACATCGTTTGTTTAAAAGTGTCAGATAAATATGACCAGAAATTAAATGCTAAAATGACAGATAAATTGGGACGGAAGGAGTATATAATAAGGCAGTCATATTGTGTGAGCAATTTTTGGCTACCATATATAATTTGCTCATCTTTTCCATATTACCCTTCTCTATTAAATACCTTTGTTACCTTCTTTTTTTTATGATAATAATTAATGACGAGACATGTGAAGTAGTTTATGGGAGGAGTTATGGAAATAAAAGCTACCACTGAATTCTTTGACAAGGGAATTACAGCACAAGTCTTGAGAATAGGAAACGTTTAGAAAGAGCTTTTTGAATTTAAGGTTTTTTCTTAGCCTCCGCGGTGAACGGATTTTGAAAGAGATGAGAAAAAAGAAAATGTAACAAATGTGTTTGATCAGAGAAATGTAATATGGAAAAGAAGGCCAAATTGTCTTCTGGTAGCTAAAAATATTCTGACCATAACAAACATTATAAATTTATTTATTTAATTTAATTATGGGCCAAATTAAAAAATGATTTTTAATTTATGAAGTGATCCGAACAATTTAAAATTTAAGAGAAATTCAATTTGTAGAAGGAATGAGCTCGTATCACGGTTTGGACGTGCCCATTTTATGTATATGATTGGACCGGTTAAAATCTAACAAGGAATTCAAATTTATAAAAGAAATAAGCTCGTATCATAGTTTGGATATAACCATTTTGTGCGGACATTAGGCGGGTTGTGCTGATAATATTAACATAGTCGTATCTAGTTCGTTTCAGCCTTTTTGTATGGCAAAATTTTAGATGGGCCTAGAAAGGTTTTTCCACCATACTCGACTGAAAAACATGGAGCGATAGTCTTCACTAACAGTAGATCTAACTAGGGTAGCTGAAAGCTTCCACAATCAATAGATTGACACACGAAAGGAGCCAGCCATAATTATGCAGCGTAGCAAAAGTTAGAGCAAATTTGAAACTTCTAGATCAGTTGAGCAAATTGTAGCCATCCTTTCCATGAAGCTTTGTATAGTAATGCATAGAACTTTCCCATTTCGTGTATAAACAGGAGTAATGCCTCATTTATACATTTTAGACAAAAGTGTTGTATACAATTGTTCACGTAACTTTATTTTTTAATCATTTTATAGCTTACAATTTCTTTATTTTTATGATATTTTTTAAATTCACACACACAAGAGTCTATTTTAGATTGTGCTAGTTAGAACTAGTATTATATGAGTTGACGACATTAAACGTGAGCCCGTGAGAAGTTGTACCAAACACCATGACATGAGTAGTGATTGAATTTAAATTTTTCAAAATTTTTTTTTAAAAAAAGAAGAAATTCTCGTGTTGTATTTCTTTGACTGTATTTTTCGTTTGTCAATCTTTGTTGGATGTTTTCTAATAAATTAATATATATTTTTTATTTAAAAAAATTAAATTAAAATTTAGATGAATGATGACATGTTTTTATAAAAAACTAATAATAAATTTCAAGGTTAAATGATAAAAAATACAGGTAGTATTTAATAAAAATTCGGTGGCTTGGAAGAACATCCCAGCCCAGCCCAGCCCAGCCCAGCCCAGAACGAAGTAAGAATGGGAAAATGGCGTTGAGACAGAAGTACAAAGAAGAAGGGTAAGATGATTTCAGAAGGAAAAGAAATGTTAAAGCCATGGGAATCTCAAGAATTTCTCAGAGAAAGAAGAAAATTAGGTATTTTTCCAACCCATGTTTTTTATCACCAAAGACCCTTAAACCCCTATTCAGTTCTTATTCATTTCATCAAAGATTGTCTTTTTGCAATTCTTCCTCATCTTGTTCGCCTTCGATTTCTGGTTTTGATTCTAACCTGCTCCACAAACAGCCTGATTCACCTTCTTCATCGTGTGAGTTCTTTCCAAAATGCGGATTTGATAGAATATCACGAGTAATTAAGTTATATAGTAGCATTTCCTCAGATGCATTAGCGCCAACTAGCCGTTCTAATTCTGTCTCACTTCGTAGAAAGCATTATTTGCTTAATCCTTTATCTGGGTTCTCATCAAAATGTAGTTCCTTACCTGGGTTATCTTTAAGTTTGCATTCTTTTTACCCATTTTCACAGTCTTTGAAGAGATTGTCTGTGTTAAATTTTAGCAGCAGTAGTGATGGTAGTGTTTGTACAGTTTCTAGTATACATTGTTCTAGAAGGTCTTTTGGATCATCTACTCGTTCTACTTTGAATTCCTCCGATAGCAATAAACTGAGAAATATTGTTGACTTAGAGCAGAGGTGTAGTAAAAATGTTGTAGGTAGTAAAGTTAAGTTATCTTCAAGTGTGAACCCTGTAATTTTGGAAATTATTAAGAGTGGAAATGATTATATGGACTATAATTTGAACTTGACCGGGGCAAGACTTGAAATCAAGTCCATTAAAGAGATTTTTCGGTTTCTGAATTGTCATAAAATTTCGGGGTTGCGATTCTTCAAATGGCTGCGGTGGAATAATCCGAAGTGGCATTTCAGTGCTAAGGTTTGCAGCCAAATTATAAGTAACTGTGGATATTTAGGTGATTTTGACACCATGAGGTTGTTGTTGGATGAGTTTAGATCCGACAAAATTTGCCTTGATGAAAATGCCTTTAGCTTTTTACACTTATTCAATTCAAGTGAAGATTCGTTGATGAAATCGGTGAGAAGAATAGTACTTATGTTGAATGAGGTTGGTGGCTCTTGCCGTAATTCTGGCATTTGGGCATTAATTGAGATGTGTTGCAATTTGGATTTGTTTGACATGGCCGAATTTGTGATACAAATCACGGAAAAGAAAGATGCGTACTACAATATATTGATCCGCCAAAGATGCAAGAAGGGCCATCTTGAAGAAGCATACAGTATAGTTAGGGAGATACAAGATCCAACTACCAAGAATTATAATTACCTTCTTGGAAGTTTGTGTAAGAATGATAAAATTGATGAAGCCTATAGCATGGTGGAAGAAATGGAAAGAAAAGGGATTCTTCTAGATGAAATAACCTATGAAATTCTTATACATAGTTCATGCATCTCTGGCAAATTGGATAGTGCAAAGCAGTTGCTTGATAAGATGGTAAGTAGCAGTCTTCAACCTCGGCTACATACTCATCGTGCATTTCTGAAGGCTTTCTTTAAAGCAGAACTGTATGAAGATGCACACAACTATGTCATTGATTGTAGTGTCAATTACCAACAGTTAAGCCCAGCACTTCACAGTTTGTTGGCGAAACTTCATCAAGGGAAAGGACATCTTATGAATGCTCGAGATGTTATTGTTCAAATGATGGACAAGGGTCTCAGGCCTAATTTTCGAGTTTATGTTAAGCTTCACAAAGAACTTCAAAAGACTGGCAAGCAAAATATGGCCGAAGATCTTAAGTTTAGGTATCATGGTTTTTGATTTAGGATGAAATTTGCACTCCAAATGCAACAGTTGTAGTATGATCTTTTTCTGCTTTTCAAACTTGATGGTTCCCCCTAGAAGAGAAAGTTTGTCATCTATGATGGCCTGTTGATAGTGTTTTTTCATGATTCTCATTTATAAAGAAACAATAGTTAAGAGGCGAAGAAGTTGATTAATTTCTCTTTCATCAAACCCCACTTATTTTAATATATATTATGTCTTGCTTTCTTTCTTGCCTACTTCATTTTCTTGCATATTTATCTGGTGAATGGATTGTGGTTTTTCTGTACATTGATGGATACATGTAAGACCAGGCAGAAATCTTGAATAATTTGATTCTTCACTTTCTTATTGTTATCAAAATTTAATTGCGCATTTGATGACAGAATAGACTCCCATGACGTAGTAGCTGTGGTTGTGAGCTTAACATATTTTAGAAATTTAGACTCCCATGACGTAGTAGCTGTGGTTGTGAGCTTAACATATTTTAGAAATTTTGGCAATTCTTGTATAGCTTTCCAAGTATTTTTTTTTTTTTTTTTTGCATGATTAGTCTTCTGACCATAAACCACATATCTCTCTTTATTGAATAAGCAATTTTAAAGCTGCCTTGCTGCTGTGATCTTTTGGTAATATGTATCACTTAATGAATCGTGCTGGCATTCTTCGGCTATGATTAGTTACCATCCTAGATGGAATAGAACACCGCTACATTGTTCATGGAAGTGCCTCTGTCAGAGTTGAAATTTACATTGGTTCTGTAGAATGTCTGTCTGTTTATCTTGGTTGGTTAGATACCTGAGCTGGTAAGGTTAACCTTCCATCTTTCCATGATAAATAGTGTTGAGATTGGTTTTCTCCTTGTTGGTTGGTTGAATGATTCAGATTTCTATGGATCAGTGATGTGATTTGCTGTGAGTGGAGCTATCAGTTGCTGCCATTATAGGGCTGCCTTCCCCCTAGAGCTCTAAGAGTAAATTAGTCCCGTCTGGTGGTCGATTGAGATTCATTTCGGCCAATTGACCCTTCTCCAACTGTTTTCTTAAGCAAAAAAAATTGTGAAAAGGCAGATCAGAATGCCAAAAATCCCTTGTATGGCTCAATATCATCCATTGAATATTTCACTTATAGCATCTTGGTTAGAAGCTAAGTCAATGATGTTGACTAATGGAACTTGATAATATCATGTGCTTTTACCATCACCAGAGTTTGGCATCTAAAGTCATCCCCCCTCAACCATTGCATTCCCTCAGGTATAGTAACTTGATGTGCTTCCTTTGTATGGCTTGCCTATAAAGCAGCTTCCATATATTTGCTATTTTTAAACCTCACTTGATGTGTTTATTAGGTCAAATGTGGTTGCAGTTGTTGTTTCAGTGGTTAGAGGGGTCCGGCATGGCTTCTTATTTCGTCTGCGCAATCTCAGGTAATTATTTTGCTCTTCCTTGATTCCATGCCTGCATAATGTACATAGGAAAGCAAGACTTCTAGGAACCTTTTCTGCTTTTGGTATTTTGCAGCTTGCAGCAGCATAACTTGATTTGCTTTATAAAACGAGGATATCAATGAACTTCTATGAAATGGTTTCACGGGGTCTCACTAGTTCTTGTTCCTGAAAGGTGTTTTTGCAAGTAATTTGATACTTATGATTTGCTTTAGTAACTCTGGTTGAGCTGAAGTTAAACTTTACTGTTGTATGATTCTTTACAGCCGCCGCGGTCTGTTTCCATATTTTCTCCTATTGTAAGCATATGCTCACCATTCTTTATTATGTAAAAGACTTGAAGAGTTACATTAAGGATAAACTAACAGGGCTCTTCACTAGGAACTGAAGCTTTCAAAAATTTCGTTTTATAGTCAAACAGAACCTGTTGCATCTCTGTGTTATTGCTCTAACCTGCAGGATTTAGATCATTCAGTCTCTTTTTTCTGCTGTATTTCCAATATTGGTATGACTCTTAACATGTAGTATCTCCTTCTATAAGCTAAACGCCACTCTCTTATCTCAGATCTGTACTCGATTTCCCAACTTAGTTTAGACGACGAAAACCATCAAGAAATGGCAGTTAGACAGGCATATTCGCAGGCGATGGATGTGGATGTGGATGTGGAAGCAGAAGTTGATGCAGAGAGGCCTAAGAGGATGCAGGAAGACTGCGAGAGTTGCGTTCGGCTAATGCCATTGATGAATGAAGGATACAAGAGAGGTGTGTAATCCAAAATCTTTTCTATGATTAACTTGTAAGAAGCCTAATCAATCTTGAGAGAGACATTGCATCTACCTTCTTCTTGAGTGTTGATCTTAAGCTGTAGAACTTTTAAGGGAGCATGGTTTGACACATTTGGACATATTAAGGTATAGTTTTGTATCCTATCTTGAAACTTACAGAGTATGGTGTTTCTCCTATAACTATATATAATTGTGGTACTACATTTGTTACCCTCTTTCTATTTTCTCTTTCATTGTTATACTGTCTTCCTTCTCTCTCCTCTTCTATTGTTGCTTATATAGGCATTACGGCCCATCGCGATCAATTATTAAAAAAAAAAATTTAATTTTAGTTTTTAGCTCATTGAATAAGTATACATATTTATGATTATAATTTGATTGTGGGTGTGATCGACTTAATTTATCATATTTATTTGGTTAATTTTATTTAAAAAAACTTTAAATCATAACTATTAGTTTAATCACGGACTTATTTGTATTTGCCCGTATGTTTTCCTTTTTTTTTTTTTCTTTTAAGAATCTACGCAAAAATTTATATATATATATATATGCAATATATATAAAAAGTTATATGCAAAATTTTAATTTTTTTATCTTATTGTAATTTTTTATTTTATTAAAATTTTAACATTTTTTTAATATAAAATATTAATAATTTAGATTTAAATTATTAAAAATTTGTATATTAAAAATTTTACCAATTTTTTTAAAAATTCGGTATAATCGAATTCCTAGTATCACAAATTACTGCGCCTTTTTTCTCCCATGGCCAGTCATTATCTTTTGTCCGCGCCTTTGGCTCCTCTCGTCCGAACCCAGACAGGGGATAAGGCCATTGTTGATGAACAGAAGCAAAGACATCATCTGGGCCCGTACCATTTCTGCACTTTTTAGAATCCTCCATCAAAATTATTACCATCACATTCTGAAACTGCCTCTGCCTCCTCCGTCCTCGCAGGTCGGAAACTTCTGAAGTTGGCCCATTTGCTGCTCTTACCGGTAGAGCTGCTGGTGCTGGTGATTACTCTTATGACTTAGTCTTTTTCCTTTCAGTTTATGATTCGTCATGTACTATTTTCTTTTTGTGATATAGAGTTAAACTGTTGACTTCACGGATATAAGAAATGTGTGTGCACAAACTGGAACTTTTTCACTTGAAATTTTGTAGATTTTGATTATGAAAGACTAATTAAGAGAATATAAATCTGGGGTTTGTTTTAGTTTGAAATTGGGTATGTTCAAACGTAGGGAAAATGTGCAACTGTTATGTTGGATGATTGTAAAAATTTGGGTTCTTGATCGATTCTTGCCTTAAACCGATACTAGTTGTTAAGATATGGTCGTTCAAATGATATTCAAATTTGGAAAGGTTTTTCAGATTTGAATGTCGGGTTTATGGTATTGATACGCTAGGGAAAATGAGCGTGGAACTGAATGAACAATGCCAACTTGTGTACTCCATTCTTGAAATATACTCTGCCTCCTGCTGGTAGAATTTTGGGATTCTTACTGAATCAAATAGGTGAAAATGTGTTTGATTATGCATGTCTTGTCTTTAATGATGTTTAGTCTTTCCTCTATATAACATTTCTTGTCCGTACATTAGATTTACGCTTGGTTGAGTAATCCCTAAGGAACACTTAAGGTCTTGGTAAGGCGAGGGGTGCATGTGGAAATGGACATTTGATTTAAAGTTAAATGTAGCATTAGAGGTGATCTGCACCTGGAAAAATGTTCGTATCAGTTTAAAGAAATTCTTATTCGATGGATGTAGTATGTATTTATTCCTTAACTAATGTTGCTCACATGATTTCATCTGGTAGACACTTGAGGATTTTGAATTTTAAAGTGATGTCTGATCACTTTCAGTTCGAGTGTTTCATGCTTCAAAATCACCAATGACCTTTTAGTTTTATCTGATGTAGGTAATTGATACTTGATATTTATTTTATTGTTCTTGCAACTTGAAAATTCTAAAAATGCCAGCTTGTGATTGGTTGATTGCATTGTCTATCTTCATTCACACATTCTGCATTAGGCCATCAACATCAGGCATGAAATTTCAGACATCATAAGCCCTCAGATCTTCCTACTGATCCAAATATGGTGGTAACACTATCTCACATTTTTTTCTGCAGCCAAACTACTTTGTTAGTCCATATGTCCGCACTTTTGTCTCTCAGCGAATGCTTGTTAAATCACTTGGTTGCTTGGAGTTGCTATTTACGGTGTTGGGGTTTGCTAGTGTGCTTGGGGATGGCTCATGATCTACCAGTTTGAACTTTGAATTACTGCAGTATATATTTCCTTCTGTTGTCAGTTGAAGTAGTAAGGCATTAAAAGAGCACCTAATTTTTCTCCTTGAGCTGGGTAAAACCCACATCATAAACCGCACATGGAGCAGTAGCCCTAGCTAGTATGGATTCAAAAAGTTATTACTGATGGGTTACTGCTTTGCCCTACTAATCCTTTTATGCTACAAAATTCGATGTCAACATTTAGGATAACAATCAACCAATGGATGCCATTGCCAACACAATCCCATCCACCAAAATCCACTACCCCTTCTCAGCATCAACACCTGAACCTCCATCTCCCCTTCCTCAAGTTACAATCTTTCCAAACCATAGACAAAACTGGCACGGTATCTGCAAATGCAGCTTGGTTCATTGTGGTAAGTTGACCCAGAGACCTAACAGAAAGGCATTCAAGAAAATTCCTCTGCGGGATACTTTTACTTGGAACAGTCTTATCCAAACTCATCTTAGCAATGGAGACCTTATACAAGTTGCTTCCACCTATCAGAGAATGCTTTTGGTTGGTGCCAAGCCTGACCGCCGCACTCTCCCTCGGGTTCTTGCCGCTTCGAGGATTTTAGGTGACTTTCCACTTGGGAAGCAGCTTCATTGCCATGTTATCAAATATGGGTTTGCTTCTGATGCATATGTCATTTCAGCTCTCGTTGAGATGTATGGCCAACTGGAGGGTGTTCATGCTGCACAAAGATATTTCCAGACTGTCAAATTTGATAAAGGCAATGGTCCTGTTGTTGCCTGGACCTTGCTGGCTGGGCTATATGTGAAAAACAATAAGCCTGAGTTGGCTATTGACTTGTTTGATGAGATTATTGACAATGGTGGTGAGTTTGTTGATCCTGTTGCTTTGGTTACTATTGTTTCTGCTTGTGGGATGTTGAAATCACTGCGTGATGGGAGGCATGCTCACCGAGTTGCCAAGGATTTTGGGTTGGATTGTGATGTTCTGGTGGGGAATGCTTTGGTGAAAATGTACGTTGATTGCGGTAATGTTGAAGATGCAAGGGCTGTGTTTGATGGGATTGTGTGCAAAGATGCCATTTCTTGGACTGCCATGATTTATGGGTATGTGAGAAAGAAGGGAGAGTTCAATGAGGGTCTCAAATTGTTTCGGATGATGAATGGCGATGGGATCAAGGCTGATGCTTTTGCAATTTCTTGTGTCCTACCGGCTTGTGCAAGAGTAACAGCACTGAAAAATGGGCAGGAAATTCATGGGTATCTGTTAAGGAATGGGATTGAGCTGAATGTCGTCGTCCTGAATGCTCTGATTGACATGTATGTCAAATCAGGGTCAATCGAGTACGCCTCAAAGGTTTTTGCAGAGATGAAACAGAAGGATGTTATCTCATGGACAGTTATGATCTTGGGTTATAGTTTACACGGCCAAGGGAAGTTTGGAGTGGAATTGTACCGCGAAATGGTCAAGAATTCAACTGTATCAGTAGATCAAATGACTTTGTGTGCTGCCCTCTATGCTTGTTACTCTTCCTGTATGGTTGAAGAGGGTTGGCATTACTTCAACAGTTTGACATCTCCCACGGTAGCGAACTGCGCGTTAATGGTTGCACTCCTCTCTCGTGCTGGACTCTTCGTTGAAGCAAAGACATTCATTGCAGAGAGAAACATCTCAAGGCATGGAGAAGTATTAAGAGCACTGCTACATGGTTGCAGGATACACCAGGATCTGAAGACGGCAAAAAATGTCCTGGAACAGCTCCTTGATTTGGAGCCTCTGAACACAGAGAATTACATACTATTATCAAACTGGTATGCACACCATGAGAAATGGGAGATGGTGAATAAACTAAGAGAAACAATCACAGACATGAATTTGAAACCAAGAAAAGCCTACAGTTGGATCGAGTTCAAGAACAAGGTTCATGTCTTTGGCACAGGGGACATATCTCATCCTAGAACTGAAGCTATCTACAATAAACTGCATAGTTTGCTGAAGAAAGTGGAAGCAGATAAAGGAAACTTGGAAATGACAAGAGAGTTCAGCCTGCATTGTGTGGATGAAGAGAGGGAATGTGATCCCGTCGGACACTCGGAACTTTTGGCCGTTTCATTTGGTTTGATCAATGCTGGTACTGCTGCTAGGGGAGAAGCTCTGCAAAGAACCATCAGAGTAACTAAGAACCTTGCTGTTTGTCAGAATTGCCATAGTTTTGCTAAGGCTGTCTCTAGAGAAACTGAGGTTGAAATTGTCATAAGAGATCCATATTGTTTTCATCATTTCAAAGATGGATATTGTTCTTGTGGTGATTGCTGGTGAAATTGTTGGATCACAACCAAATTGACCCAATTGCTGAATCAGCTCTGATGTTCTCACCTTGTCTTTTCTCACCAACATCCATAATATTTCTGATGATTCATATTGATTTGGGCTGTACTTTTGCATTCGAATCGGCCAAATCAACGGACTTACCCCTTAGCTTTTTAGGGAACAATGAATCTGAAAGTTCAATAAACCAATATAATTTTCTTCAACTCTTGAAATTTTTTGCCAATCCCAACGAATATATGATTTTAATTTTACAAAATCCAAATAGAACATAATTAATTAACTTTTCCATGCTGCTACTCTTACTCTTGAGAGTGTCTTTTGCATTACTAGAGAGATAAATTTATTTTGTGAAATTTTAGATATGCAAATTCAACAGTTTTTAGGGTCCATTCAAAGATGCAAACACAGAATTACTTGTATGCATGCAATGTTTTAGTCCTAAAAATAGTTTTTTCGCTCTGACGAGTAAATATTTGTGCATTTTGATAAATTTTGTCTATTGAATTTCTCATTTTTGCAAAGAACTTGTGAAGTTAAAGATATTGTGAAAAATGTTGAGATTGGGAAATTAGAATTATTTTCTAATTATATATGGTATGTAATTGTAGTAGCTACCTAATCTGGATTTCCTGATTGTAATGGGTTTTGTAATTATTCTTATAAATATACAATGTGGCTTAGGATAAGACACAAACTTTTTTTCAAAATTTTATATCTTTAATTTTGTCATGGTATCAGAACAAGAAAAATTTTTCTAAATTTTTTTTTTTTACATATAATCAACCGGGTATTACAAATCACCTCCATCAATTTGTAAAACGGCGTCCGTGTATTACTTCTGATTGTTGGATTTCGTGCTTCTAGGCCACAATATTACAACAATATTGGATTTGGCTTTATTTGTTGATTTGCGTGCACCTGAGCATTTTGTGGCTTAGGCTATTTGTGTTGGTTTGCGTGCACTTTATTTTTGCGTTTGTTTGTGTTGGCAAAGTTTGTGCATTTGTTTACGGATTTATTTGACCCAGCGGCGACGGCTATTTTTCTTAGTTTAGCAATTGTTGGTAGCTATTTTTGTATTGTTGATGATGTCGGAACCAGTTACTCCTCTTAATAATGTTGCAAGTAGCAGTGGCGGGGATGATGATTATAAATCCATTAGCCCCTATGATTTGATTCCAGCTGATCATCCGGAATTGTTGATTATCCACGTGCAACTTTGGGGAGACAACTATGAAGAGTGGTCTCGATCATTTCGTCAGGCTATTAAGACTCGTAAAAAATTTGATTTTCTTGATGGTTCTTTAGAAAGTCAGCAACCGGCACAAAAAGGGAAAGAGAAACAAATTGGTATGCCAATCATTCATTAATTGCTTCTTGGATTATGAACACCATTGAACCCACTTTACGTACTATGATTCCTGATGTGGAAGTGGCCAGCATGTTGTGGCGACAACTTCAGGAAAGGTTTTCTGTTGTGGATGTTACTCGTGTTCAACAGCTGCATAAGGATATTGTTGCATATTATGGTCGGTTGTCTAAGTTATGGGAATAATTGGCAAATTTTGAGAAGATGCACAAGTGTCGTTGTGGTGAATGTTCTTGCAATTTGGAAGTTGATATTATGCAGGAACGTGAAGAAATAAAAGTTCATCAGTTTCTGATGGGTTTGGATGCCTCTTTGTTTGGCACAACGCGTAATAATATGTTGTCTTCGTTGCAGTTGCCGTCATTGAATCGTGCGTATTCTATCATGGTGCAAGAAGAAAGATTGCGCACTCTAGCTGTGAAAAAAGATACACAGACAATTCTGGGATTATGGGTTTTTCTGTTCAGACAACAATCTCAGGAACTCAGCTGCCGGCTTCTGGAATGCAGTCCACCACCGCCGCTCTTACACTCACTGGCGGAAGCGGCGGTGGACCCGGGAAGACAGGCAGCGGCGCTGGCGGCGCAGGTGGTGGTGATGGCACGAGAAGTTCTGCTGGGAATATTGTGCAAAAATCTGCTAATCGTATTACTTGCTTTCATTGTGGTAAACCTGGACACATGCAGGCTACTTGTTATGAGATTATTGGTTATCCCCAGGGACGCGGTCGTGGACGTGAGGGTAGAGGACGAGGTCATGGTGGTGGCCGTGGTGCAGGTGTTAATACTGCTATTATAGAAAGAGGCAGTACCGTCTCTGCAACTTTGGCTGGTTTAAGTAACACATAGTGGGAGTCGTTGGTGAACATTGTTAACTCTTCCAGACCACCTTCACAAACTTCTAGTAAGCAGATTATTGATATCTGTATGTATGATTGTGGTGCTACACATCATATGTCAAGCAACTTGAAGAATTTTTCTAATTTGGAAGATATTCCTGCCCGGGTGGTGACTTTTCCTAATGGGATTACTATAGTACATGCAAATCAGGGACTGTGCAACTGAGTCCTACATTAACTTTGATTAATATTTTGTTTGTTCCTGAGTTAAAGTGTAACTTGATTGCGTGATTCAGGATTTCAATTCGAGGCAGGTGATTGAAATGAGTGAGCAGTTTGAGGGATTCTACTTTCTTTAAATTCCTCAGTTTCTACGTTCAACAGATATTTGGCATCAACGGTTGGGGCATCCTCTTCTAGAGTTTTTGATAAATTATTAGTTGATTGTTTTAGTTTCCTAATCTCAACAAAAAACTTTTATAAAATTTGATTATTTAATTTTAACCAAAAAAATTATATATTAAATTTATTATGCCCACCCAACTCCGCCACTGTGCAAATGTCATGTCTTGTTCGGAGGAGGGCCTGACTTCGCCACTGTGCGAATGTCCGGTAGTGAAAAAAGGACCGCCACATCAATCAATCTTTCAGATTCAGAGATTAAGAAATCTACATACATTCCTCAATCGTTTGCTGAGGTGTCCACCGGAATCTCTTGCAATGCATAACAATTCCACAAAGGGATAATTTGCGCTTTGCCCGTTTTTAAAGGTGGATTGGGAGGGTGTTGTCAAGATATAAGATCTAGTTGCTATGGTGGTCAGTTGGGTCAGATTTGGGGGTCGGAGAAGGCTGGAAATACAGCAGGAGATGTTGTGGTGAACGACGGCGGCTGTGGCTGCATGGTATTCATCTAGCGGTGGACGACGGCATACGGTTGTGGGTGAATGGTATTCATCTGACTCTGATCGTGGGGAATGGGTGGATATCGCATCGGCCGGGCCCCATGGGCGGTGAGGGGAGATTCAGTTGTCGGCCAGGGGAGGTAAAGTGTCTGATCTGTGGAGGCGACACGTAGCTCCGGCAACAGTATAAGTCAAAGCGTTGGGAAAAATTTTCAGAGGTTTCCCACGGCGGGGGAAAATATCCATGGATTAATTAATCAGTAATCAGTAGAAGTATTATCTTTAAGGATTGACTATTTAATCCACCGACTTGGGGATTTTGGTTTGACTCCCTGGCTATTAAGTACTATAATGATTATTATTATTTACATAAAACTAAAGTTTATTGATTAATTTCGATGGGATTGGTCTAATAACAATTGATCCGTACTAAAGAAAAATAATAATAATAAAAAATAACCTAAAATTGAGTATAGATTTATTAGATTCGGAATAAACTTGAACAAATCTAATAAGTATTGAATTATAAATTTATTTCGATTTCATAACAAATTTTCAAATGAAAATATAATTCGTTAATAGGTAAATGGCTATCGATTAATAGGTAACAATTCTTATCAGTTTTGAGTTTGTGGGTCAAGTTGAAATTCAATGTAAATAGCTAAACTATTAACCTGAACCCAACCTATTTAACTAAACGAATCACATTGTTAAAACCTAACCTAACCTACATATAAACAAGGTTAACCCTAATTTGACATGTAAAACCCATGAATAGATCACTCCTATTACCCGCAAACCCAAATTGTTAGATCAAAGCAATCCTTCATTTTTCGCATGAACACAAACAATCGTTCTAGATTAAACGTAGCAAAATTTTATACAACACAACTAAAAATTCACTATAACCTAAACAAATCACAAAAGATTAGACAGGTAACTCACTCGGATGATTTAAACCTAATACGAGAAATAAATAGGTCAATATGAATCTAACATGTTTATTATATGGATTGAAAATCTCAACCTCTAATTCATTTTATTTATATTACTAATTACTGTCCTTAATTACACTAAATCATAAATGAGAACAGTTAATTACAATTGCTCCCCATAATTTCCACCATGAAAAAATGCAAAGACAAAGAAACTTTTTAGGATTTGAGCAAGAGAAGTAGAGAAGTAGAGAAGCAGATCGATGAGTTGACAGATGAATAGACCTTTTTGATTATGCCTAGCAGCTGTGTTTTTCCACTCCCTCTCCCCCTTCCTAGTCGTACTTTTTGTACTTTTTTAGCCTTCTTTTCTTTTTGCAAAAATAATCTTATTAATCATATTAATTTTCAAATACAATACATAAAAATACTATTCTAAAATTAATCCAAATTCCACCCACATATGCAGAAACAATTTTTTTTTTTTTTTTTTTATGTGTCGGAAAGACTTTGTTATATAATTGATAGGTTTGACTAAGACAAGATTCTTAGTAGCACCAGATATGAAGTGGAGTACATCTCTCTTAATGTTTTCAAATGCAATTAGAATAATGCTCTTCGATCTTCTTATCAATTATTTATTTATTTATTTGTTTCCAAATTGCCCATCCAAGAATCTCAATAACTTGTTGGTTGATTCTTCTCCACCAAACACAGACACTACCGTATTCAAATAGAAAGTAGTTTTTTTTTTTTTTTTTTCAAAGACTCTTTTCAATTACGATATAATAAGTTAATAATACGTTATCTCGGTCAGACTCTTTATTTTAAAATATAAATGTAATCTTCATTATTTTGATCACTAATCAAATGAGAATAATTGTATCATGATGCTTGATAATGCTTCACATTAGTTTTACATTAAACAGTTTTTTATTTTACTTAGAAGATAACATAATTTAACGACAAAAAAGACTAAATTATATCTATAAATTTAGCCTATAGTAAACTTATCAAGTTAATAATAGATATATTTTATTGATATTTAGTCTCTCGTGTTGGAATTGGTTTAACACACAAACTCATAATATAGTATATAATGTTGATTTTTTTTAAATTTTCATCTATAGAGGGTCACAATCATTTGCACGATCTTAACGGGTACACATAATCGTACATGTTCAAGAGAAGTAACCTTTATAGTTAATTATAGTTGCTCATTCGAGGGATGCATATTCCAAAAGAAATCAATGGTTTCTGCACTCCGTAGCCTATTAATAGGTCATTTGTCATACTGAACAATATGCGAAAACATATCTTCTCTTTTAGTTTCTTCAAATTCTTTCAAAAAAGTTACAACTTCGGAAGAACTTGTTTGTTCTTTGTATATTGAGAGAGTAATTACTTTGAACCTTATTATAATAAATATTGGAAGTAATTAACTTTTTGAGGAGAGTTTCATAGCAATTAGAACAAGATCAAATCCCTCTTATTTTCTGTTTCATATTGATTTTTTTTTTTTTTTTGTTTGAGCATTTTTCATTCTCATACTATATTTATTAACATTTTCTTCTTTTTTTTTTAAATTGAACAGTCTACCACTCAATTGGGTACTATCTTGTCGGATTTATATTTTTTCAAAAATTGTTAACTTTCTCCCTTATTAAATCAGATTGTGCTATGGTAAAACTAATGGAGTATGTATATTTTCTTGTACTTCACGTTGGTGATGATTAATTTTCACTAATATTTGGTCAAAGGATATTCTGTTTGCACCTGCATTAATAATATGAAGTTTAGCAGGATCCAGCTGCCCCTCATATCTAGATTAACAGTACGGATAGTAGTGCTTCTAACACGTTTTATCGCTAATTAAATTATAATTGTTGCTAATTATAACAATTATTTATTTATTTAGAAACTGGTACGTGGTGGTATTGTCTACTTACCACAGCTTGGATTTTGTCGTCTGCCTTGGATAATTTCTTCAATGGTCACTTTCATTGTGTGAAATAAGATTTTGTTCATTAGATAGCCGAATTATAAACATGCTTTTAAGTAAATAGATGATCTAAAAATTTAAATCTCTTTAATATTTAAATCAGGAACGGAGTCAGGCCCAGGGTTCGGTAGGGTAATAAATTTGATGAAAGTTCAATAAACATGATTAATGTTCAGATTTTTTTAGAAAATATGTAAACCATCAATTTTATATATGCGCACAGATAATTTTTATATTGATTTATTATAAATTTAATAAATAAAAAAATATTAAATATCATAGATATCTAAGATATAGAAGATTTTGAAAATAGTTTTTTTATTGTTGTATGATCCAGGACAATTGAGCGATGGTGGTGGCCGCAATGCATCAGTGGTTTACTGTCCACCCCTCCTGTTGTATGTGGTAAAAAATTATACTTTACTTACTGTAATAGTATTTTAATTTATAATTATACTTTAATTGTTTTTTAGCAATAATTGCTTGTTTTTTAGATGGTAAGTAAAACCCATAGTAGCACTGTAATTACTATTTTTTTAATGATAAATGTAGAATTATAAATTTTAACTTATTTTTTAAAATTTATTTACATTTTGTCCTTAATTTAATAATTTTTAGTGGCACAAAATATATAAAATTTTAAAATATTTATAAATATAGTACTACTTAAAATTTTTTAGGTGGGCCTTTGATTTAAACTGAGATTCAAATACTCAACATTTTATTGTAAAATGATGATTATTTTCATTCAATCAAAATTCTTAGAGTGTGTTTGTTTCACATGAATGAAAATGGTTCCGAAATAAATCCATTGATTTTCTCTCAATTGATTGAATGGTAGGTGCGATAATTTACTTCATATGTGAGATTTTTGGTTCAAATTTAGGATGACATAGTTGTGCCAGGGAAAAGAATATAAGAAATATCTGACTATTTCATGCATGCTCTACTCGACTCGGGGGATATAGCTCAGTTGGTAGAGCTCCACTCTTGCAATTTGGTCTTTGTGATTACGGTTGGATGCCTAATTGTCTATGTGGTAATGATAGTATCTTGTACCTAAATTGATGGCTCACTTATTTTAAGTAATGGAAAAGATGACTGAAACATACCGTCAAAAGACTCTATTGACACAAAGAGAAGTTGAGCATAAAAGGACAATTAGTCAGATCTAATGTGGATCGTATATGGACGGTAGTTGGAAGGGGAGGCTCTCCCAGGATTTCCTCATATTGTAAAATGATTCTGATTGTTACATTTTTTTTAGTAAATTAAAAGTAAACAAAATCTGATAATTATTAGAGATATCTGTCAACACACCTAAAATATTATTAATTTACCAAATAAATAAAAAATAATACTTTATTTTAATAAATATTTAATTTACCAAATATCGATTATTTCATTCTCATGTAGAAAAACACACTTTTAGTTTAATGTTAAGCACGCTTTGAGTAGCAAAGGATCATTTGGAGTTAAACATCTTGGGTTCAAATTTTTGAGATAATGCCAAATGTACTTTGAACGGTCTTGATTAATTAGCCCGATTTGGTTTGGAGGAGATGAGGTGGACGTATAATCAAAACAAACCTACAAAACTCGGCCTGATTGAATAGAAGATACCCATATTTTTTGAATTAAATTCGGTTGTTTGAATTACTTATAATTTAATGATGAAATTAGTTGCGATTATTGACAATAAATCATTATATTAACTAAATCATGATATCTAAATTCACTCGTGAAATACTTTCTTGAACAAACAACCCTTCTACCTGAATACGTGACATAAATTTGCTGATATGTCAAGTATTTTTATAAAAAATTATTTTTTCATTCACGTTCCCTTCTCAATCTATCAATAAACTCAATTTAACTTATCAATTATTATTATTAGTAACTAATAATCAATTATCATCAATTCAAATTATAAAATATAATCCTATCTTTTTTTTTTTGAACTCTTATTATAAAATCAACCATTCATTCTTACAACACCAAATCATACCACACAGAGTCAAAATTTTCAACCAAAATATTCATGGCTTCATCTCCCTCCATCTTACTCAAATGTAGTATTGTTTATTGTTTTATCTTCGAAAGATAAAAAATTTAGCACAATCATCCAAAATCTTCAATGTGCATTTATTTTCTTTAATTCTTTTACTTACATCTTCATTATATATGATTATATATATTATCATGATAAATAATTCTTAATATATTTTTGTGTTTTTTTTTTCAGAAATTTTCATGGCTTCCACAAGAAATCTATAATTTTTTCTCATCTTTCATATCCCTAAATCTTCTCACATAATTCCATTTGTGATATTTCTCCAACTTTTTTTTTTATTATCTCTTAAAATTCTTATTAATTGTAATAATAATTTTTTTTGGTTGCTCAATATTTTTTCACTACTTTATTTTTATCATAGTTTAATTATTTTATTTTATATCTTCGTTATGTTCTTCAATCATTATAGAGACTAATTACTATATTTTTATGTATTTTTTTATTTTTAGAAATGTTCATTACTTACACAGAAATCAACAAATCTCTTATTCTTCATCTCTATAAATCTTCTCATCAATTGCAATTGTAATCTTTATCCATCTATTTTTTCATTATCTCTTAAAATTTTTATTAATTATAATAATAATAATAATAACTTTTTTTTTCGTGGCTTAATATAGCTACACTTTTTTTTTCATAATTCAATTATTATTGATTTAATTATTTTATTTTATATCTTCATTATATTTTTAGTTATCATAAAAATTCATTACCATATTTTTTTCGTGCGTGTTTTTTCCCATAATATTCATGGTTTATACAAGAAATTAACAAATTTGTCTCATTCTTCAGCTCTCTAACTCTTCTCACCAATTCTAATTTTCATCTTTATTCAATTATTTTTTCATTATCTCTTAAAATTTTTATTATTTGTAATCATAATAAATTTTTTTCTTCATTTTCTCGGTGGCTCAATAAAAATTTACTAATTTTTTTTATCATAATTCAATTATTATTTGTTTAATCATGATACAAACTCATTACCATGTTATTTTGTGTTTTTCTTTTCAAAAATCTTCATGGGTGCCACAAATAATCAACAAATCTCTCTCATTCTTCATCTCCGAAATTCTTCTCATCAATTTCAATTTTGATATTTCTTCAACTCTTTTCTATTATCTCTTAACATCTGTATTAATTGTAATAATAATATATTTTTTTATTTCGTTGGAGCAAATTATTTTTTTCATTATTTTTAAATTAATTTTTCAATAATGTAGTTATGTTAATAATTAATTCTCACTAATTACGCATATACGGTTTTTCTTAATTAAATTAAGCATTGTTACCAATCATTGTCATATGTGGAAGAAATTAGTACAAATATTATTTAATTTTTTATACCCAAATAACTATACAATTCTTCATTTTAAGTATTTTAATGCATTTGGAGTTTGTAACAATATTATTATTAATGAGAGAAAAAAAATATTTTTTGGTATGTTTAATTTTTACTTTCACATTAATAATTTAATTTAATCATATATTCTCTTCTCCATATTCAAATTGAAAATACTTAATTTCTTGATGACAACATCATTAATATGTTTTTTAAATAATTATGATTATTAACAAATAAGCATAATATATATCCAATTAAAATATCACATTTATTATAAAATTAAACAAAAATAATTATTATCATCTAATGTCTTATCTGAGAGTATTATTAATTCGATAGAATGTGATAAAAATAATATTTAAATTATTAATAGTATTATAAATAATTCGATCGTTATTATGAGTGTTCGTGTGATACACGAGCCCGGGATCTAATACTCTAGTATATGTACAAGAGGTAATTAGACTTGCGAATTACGAATTGGAGTTTCGAATCGTATTTCGATAGAGTTATTCAATTTTTAAATTAGTTGATAGTTGAAAATATTATATTTTAGTGTAGAATAGTGAGGATTGTGGAGTGATATTTACTAGTACGTTGAATGTAGGCATTTATAAGTGATGAGCTTTCGTTTTGCCCCCACCATATACTTTTTAGTTGATTTTCTGTCGATATAATAGGTTATTACTGCTTTGCCTCCTTAATAAATATTTATTTATGTAAACAATGACGTAAGAATGACTACAAGACTTAAAACTAGAATATAGATATTTATTTAAAATCTAAACATTTGATTTGATGCTCAAAACGACAATGGAGTAAGATATGGGAAAAAGACAATAGAGATCAAATTCGGGTAAATTTAAAAATTGACCGAAAGTTTCGGAATGATTACAAATTCACTTGCAATTTTAGATTTTTTTTAAAAAAAATAAATTTTCTTCTCTTATTTAAAAGTTTTAATTTAATTTTCATTTATTATTTTTTTTAAGACTCTTACAACCACTACCTTAATTATTCTCTTTTGACTAATTTTCATTAGTTGAGAGTAATTATTAAAAGTATAAAAGTTTTAAATTATGACTTTACTTCTATGCCCACTTATTTTTTAAAAGTTTTTTAAAAAAAGGTAATTTTGTTCTTCAACTATTAACTCATTTCTTTTAGAGATTTTTTTTTTTAAAAAAAAGGGTTTTATATATGATCGGATATCACCCGGTGGGAGAATTATTACTTGAAAATGATATATATATATATAAAATCTTATTTTTCCTTATAAAGAAAAGGACAAAAATGATTTTTCAACTATTTTGTTCGAATATATGTGGGCTTCCACATAACCGCGTTCTCAACAGGAAATATTTGCCTCAACCTTCTCATTCTTAATTGTGGTACTACGATTTATCTTATATATTGTCAATTCAACAACAATGTAACCTTAATTATAAGGTCCATATGTCGAATGCAAAGGCAGCATGACTTTGTTTTGGTACGATAAAAATAAAAGAGACCAATTTTGATATTATTTCGCATAATCCTATTTTATAGAGAGAAATACAAATAATATTATATTTTAGTCACTGCTTAATTTCTTAAGAGTTTCATAAAGTTTATGCTAAAGTAATTTTGGTCCATGGTAAGAAGTGTGTCACTTTTGATTTCTTTTAAATTTTGATTAATTAAAATAGCCTCGCTTATATTTTTTATTGTTACTTTTGATATTTTTAACAAAAAAATTGAAAAAATAATGATTTAACTTATTTTATCATTAAACAAACTTATTTTTTATTTAAAAATAATTTATTAAACCCATTTTATGATCTGGATCATCCTAAAACGCGGACTGAAATCTTAAATGAAACAGCTGGGCAACTCATCTAAAAAAAGACATAACACATTCATATACCTAATTTAAAAAAGATATTACTAGTTATCGTTCTAATTTTGATAAAATTGTCTTTTTTATTTCAAAGAGAAGAAGAGAAAAGAATAAAGAGAGAGAGTTTTAGTTCAAGTTAAACTGTAAAAAGTAAAAATTGAGATGATAAGTAATAAAAAAAAATTTTAAAAAAATGACAGTGAAAATCAATTCATCTAGAAGTGAAACCCAAACCCTACCCCTGCGAGCAACACACAACCGACGAGATCTCACGCAGCTCGACGATAACGGCAGTCAAGCACCACAGGTCGAGAACCACGAATCAAAAGTCATCAACATAACAAGCCAAAATCCGAGTCAGTCCATCTCATGTAACACGAGAATCCATCCCATATAATACGAGAATCCATCCTACTAACATTAAAATCCAGCTAATACAAAAACATAAACCATCCATCATAACAATGCAAAAGCCCGAATCAACACATCCCATATAATATGAGAATCCATCCCCTATAACATTAAAATTCTTCCAATACAAAATCAACAATCATTCCATATGACAATGTAAAAATTTAAATCATTCATCTCATTTAATATGAGAATACATTATATATACTGTATACCGTCAGAATCTATCAAATACAAAAATAAAAACTACCTCACATGACATTGTAAAAATCTGAATCAATCCATCCCATATAACATAAAAATTCTTGTTATATAACACGACATCCTATACAACATCAAAATCCATTCAATAGTAACTAATTAACACAATAAAATCATCAATATCTTACCTTCACCACAAGGGTTAAAAAAAATTGCACCATTGAGCACAATAAAAAACAATAGAGAATTTGTAGCTATAAGAACATACGCGGCATGAAAAACGATACCGAATTTTTGAATTTGTTGATATAGATGGAAGTTATCAAATCAATTAGAATATTTCTTATTTAGTGACTATATTTTATCAAAATTTTTGCACGAGTGTGACATAAAGAAAATTAAAAAAAAAAAATTCCCCCCTTCATAAAAAGTCAGTTACCAAGCAAATCAATCATTTAATACTAATGGATATAAATTGACGCAATCACCTAATAAAAAATATTCTACTGTATGAATTTATTTTTATATTCTATTTCTATAAATAGAAATCTTCGATGTTAGGTAAAGAATATTTTATTAGTACACCTCCCAATTTACTCTGTTGCGCACATGAGAATTTACCAATTAAAAATCTCACCGTTTATATACTCATTCGTGTAGATGGTTTTAAGAAATCCATGCAAATTCATGCAAACGAGCTCACAGGAAGCTTCATTGGTGCACACGTAAGTACGTGAGTTGCTGGAAAATCTGTAAATGAAAATTTTCTTTATTTATTAATTTTCTTTCCCTAAATATTTGATCTGAAAATGACAATGAAGTTGCTCCGAAGCTCCCTTCAGAACCCATTTCCACTGTTCCTCCCAATCTTTTTCCTCTATATATGTTTTTGCAGAATCATAAATTCCTTCATCAGAATCAATTCATCAGCATTAATGGAAGAAGGAAATGGGGTTAATGCTAGTCGTAATTCGGTTAATTACAAAGGTGTGAGGAAGCGAAAATGGGGGAAATGGGTGTCGGAAATAAGGGAGCCCGGAAAGAAAACCAGAATATGGCTGGGGAGTTTCGAGACGGCGGAGATGGCGGCAGTAGCCCACGACACCGCCGTGCTTTACCTGAGAGGAAATGCTGGTGGTGGTGTATCACAGCATCTCAATTTCCCTCACGTAGTGGAGTACCTTCCTCTTCCGGCCAGCTCCACCGCCGATGATATAAGATTGGCAGCTCAGCAGGCGGCGGCGTCGGAGCTGCTGCTGCAGCTAATTAACAAGGTGGATGGCCATGATTATGAGGTGGAGCCCATGGATATTAATGGTGCAGGAGGAAGCTCCGAGATGATGAATTTTTCGGCAGCGGCGGGGAACGTGCAGCAGGGATTGTCGCCGGTGCAAATTCAGGCAATTCATGACTTGCCGTTGGACTCGCCGGATTACAGAATGTGGATGGAAATGGATCGTTGTTGTGGTGATGATCATGAAGAAAACTATGAAGAGATACCTGATGATACTCTTTGGGATTAATTATTAATTATGAACACTAATTTGGATTATTATTAGTCAGTTGAAATTAACTTATAATATTAACATTATTGATTAAACTACTTTTCTATTTGCTTCAAAAAAAAACTTTTTTTTTTCTTTTAATAGAATATAAGAGTTTGAATTATTGTATTATTGGTGAGACTGTATATAGTTTGAAAACTTGATAATATATATATATATATATAGTTTGAAAACAAATGTTTGAAAAGAAATGACACTTATCTATTTTATTATTCGAACTCGTAATAATTTTGTTTTTTATAGATTAAACTTTAAAAATGGTTCATTACATATAGCGAAAATATCATTTGGTCCAAAAAAAAAAAAACTATTTTTTTAGTCTATTACATCATTTTTTTAAAAATTTTGGTCTAACACTCACTTTTGTCTGTCTTGACCAAGGACATTTTTGTCTTAATGAAAAATTCTTTTCTTTTAACCTACTGAAATTAATAAAGTATTCAAAAAAAAAAGAAAAGGATTAAAATATAAATTTTTATAGACTAAACCTAATACCCCAAAGTTTTTATAAATTTCCAATCGACCCCCTTTATTTCTCATTTTCCTTTCTTTTCTTTCTTCTTCTTCGTTTTTTTCCTCTCTCCCCGACAGCCACCCCACCCCGTTGGACAAACCCTCACCGCCAACGAAACCGGCCGTCGATATCCCTCTCGGTCGCGCGACACCACAAAAACATTTTCCTCATCGCCTAAAACAACCCTCCTTCCACCTCGTTTTTCTTTCTCTCCCCGCTGCCTCTCCTCGCCGGCAAATGTAAACAGAAAATGCAATATTCTCAAATTACTGTCATCCCCAAAAAAAACAAAAGAGACCTTCCCTGCATTTTCTCCCTATATTACAACTTGACACCAGTTCTACAAGCCATCTGTTTTGTTCCCGCTAAATCCACAAGCACATGAAAACCCAGAAAAGCCATCCAAGTGCACAATTTCAAAGTTCTGATTGGCAAAGAATCTGAACAATAATCACGTACCTCAGCACAAAGATTAGAGAGGAAAACTTTGTAATTTTACTTAATGTCATTATCCTTCTTAAAAGGGTCGGAGCTCACGGTTGGAAGGTTCCTCCTATATTGAGGAGATGTCAACCTCCTCTCTAATGGGGTCTTTCTCTTGCTGGCAACAAACCTGTTTACCCCCTTCCTCATTGGCATTATTGAGGGGAAGTCTTCATCAGGAATCTGGCTTAGCTCATAAATGTCTTTTATCTGAGCTACACGACGGAACCATCGTTCAGCTTTTGCCTCTTCCGACATGTCTAAATGGTCTGGATTCTTCACTGCTGATCCTTCTAAGCTTTTTCCTGCCCAACCTGAACCAGAACCAGTATTTTGATTCGACATTTGCTGCGTAAATCCAGCAGAAATCGTCAACTGGGATGAATTTTCTCTTCTAGAGAATGCCCACTTGTCGTCCCTAGTTCACTTCCTATAGCAATAGAAGAAAAGGAACTTTGGCTAGTGTTTTCACCCATATTCATCTCCTCATTCGCAGAGGAATTCGAGCTCCAATTTCCTGAACTTTTCACTTTGCTCTCTGTTAGCTGTAAAGCATTATTGTTCTCGGTAACCCTTGGAGAACTTTCAGTTGAAGATTCTGCAAATGGGTTCTCATGAATTGATACTTTTGTATCCTTTCTTGCAAAGTACCCAGGAGGAAATGGAACAAAATTCGAATTGCTTGCATCCCCGGTGGCTGCTTGTCTCTTGTATTCAGGAGAAGTTAAAGATCGATCCCTCTTTTTACTGACAACAAATCGATTTGTATTTTCTGTTTACATTTGCCGGCGAGGAGTGGCAACGGAGAGAGAGAGAGAAAGAGAGAGAGAGAGAGAGAGAGAGAGAGAGAGAGACGAGGTGGAAGAAGGGTTTTGAGGCATGAGTTTTGTTCTAGGCGATGAGGGGAATGTTTTTGTTGTGTCACGCGATTGAGAGGGAGATCGAAGAGAGAGAAAAATGAGGTGGAAGAAGGGTTTTGAGGCATGAGTTTTGTTCTAGGCGATGACGAGAATGTTTTTGTTGTGTCGCGGGATTGAGAGGGAGATCGAACAGCCGGTTTTGTTGGCGGTGAAGGTTGGTCCGGCGGGGTGGGGTGGCTGTCGGGAAGAGAGGAAGAAAAAGGAAGAAGAAGAAAGAAAAGAAAAAGAAAAGAAAGGAAAAGGAGAAAGGAAGGGGGGTCGATTGAGAATTTCTTAAAACTTTAGGGTATTAGGTTTAGTCTATAAAAAATTATATTTTAATCTTTTTTTGAATATTTTATTAATTTCAGTCGGTTAAAAGAAAAGAATTTTTTATTAAGACAAAAATGCCCCTGGTCAAGACATACAAAAGTAGGTTTTGGACCAAAATTTTTAAAAAATATAATGTAATGGACTAAAAAAGTAGTTTTTTTTTTATATTTTTGACTAAAATAATATTTTCACTATATGTAAGGACCATTTTTGAAGTTTAGTCTTTTTTATATCATAATATCATATAATTTCTTAAAAAGTACAAAAGATGTAGCATACTTTAAAACATGTATAATTAATAAACCGACGCTATCCTAAATCCTAAAGAAAGAGTAAAACAATTATACAAACAAATTTGACATCATTATCCATCGAAGAAAGATTTTTTACTTTTAACTCAAATTTATATGTCATATATAACTAGTGGCAAAATTATTATTAGGCAAGATAGTGATGTCGAGACGAGATGATTCTGCCCTCAAACCAGACATTTTCATGGTTACTCTGCCATATGTAGATTTAGGGGTCTGACCTAAGTCTGTAATTTTTCTTTTCTAATCTTTCATCAAAACGAAATCATTTCAATAAGTGTAAATAAAAGATCTTAAATCCATTTTTGGTTCCTAATAACATGGGTTATTCCAGTTTTGGTTCCCTATATGTTTTAGTCACCAATTTTAGTCTCACTTAATTTTTTTTACCAATTATGGTCTCTTTTAATGGAAAAGTTTAGAAGATAACGGATTAACTCATTTGATCGCTAGTCAAACATAATTTTTTTCTTCAAAATGATTTGTACTGTGATGTTTTTAACCAATTTTATAATATGAATCCTCATGAATGTTCAACCCATTTAAGATTTTGGCCGTCATTTTAGAGTGTGAGTCGATCTAAATGGGTTGAATATTCATGAGGAACCGAGTCATAAAATGAATTGAAAACATCATGGTACAAATTATTAAAAAAAAAAAAAAAAGCTTTGACTAGCGATCAAATGAGTTAATCTGTTATTTTTTAAACTTTTCCGTTAAAATGGATCATAATTGGTAAAAAAAAAATTTAAGTGAGACTAAAATTGGTGACTAAAATGTATGAGAGACCAAAACTGGAATAACCCATGTTATGAGGGACCAAAAATAAATTTAAACCATAAAAGATAATAATAAAACAAGCAATCAAACGTATTTTTTCTTCTTTTCTTGTCTGGAATCACATGCATTCTTCATTTCTTCCTCCAATTGGTATTCATTCCTCTTCTTTTCTTCCCCAAAATCCTCTTCTTTCGTCTAACAATACTTATTATTCTTCCTTCTTTCACCTACACCTTCTTGTATAAAATCCTGATTTCGTCACTCCATACAATTACTCTAATTTAAAAATACATTTTGTTTCAAAAAATAATCATTCCATGGAAATATTTTATTGTCCCAGCAAAGAGTATAGTTTTAATTTTTTAAATTCACTTATTCATATGAAATATGTGTGCTCAATAACTGAAAAATAAGCTCATGACTGAAATACAATATAGATATAATCATTCAAATCGACATACTAGTATTTTGATTTCCTCAACTTTTAAACATTTAAATCATATTATCAAATTTATTAAATTTGATAATCTACATCTTGGAATGATTTTTTGTTCAGATTTACATGAAAATTCAAAGTTTTAATAAAGTTTTTAGAAATTTGAAAAATTAAAAGTTGTTTTGGTTGGAAATATTTGTATATATTTATGTAATTTTTTTTAAAAAAATATGGGTTTAAAGAGTTTTTTATATATTTATATAATTTTTTTAAAAAAATTTAGGTTTGAAAATATTTTTATAGATTTTTTTGAGTTTAGAATATAATTTATAAATAAATTATATTAAAAATAGAATGGATAAATGCTTTTTAGAAAAAAGTGGACGATCTTTACTGTTCCATAAGGCCCAAATTGGAAAAAAGGGCCCAAATTCGAATTATGTATCTGAAAAAACAAGCGAGGCTAATTAGGTCATTTGACGAATAAAACCCTTGTATAGGGCTAACCCTTTTCCTGACCTTCGCCTTCGTCTTCCCCTCCCCATCCCTTTCTCTCCACAGAAACACACACCACACACAGAAACAATGGCGGTAGTTGTGGAGGAGAAGATTCAGAGTGACGTGTTGCTTTTTAACCGCTGGTCTTACGCTGATGTTCAGGTTAATCTTCATTCCTTAGTTTAAAAAAATATAAAGAAAGATATTTTCTTTCATCAATTTTTTAATTTTAGTCTTTTCTCTTTGTACTACTATGTAAGGATTGTTAGGAGTAGAAAGAAAGAAACTTTATGGTTTAATTTGAATGGAAATGAAATGGGCTGTCTGTATTATTTTGGTATCGGTTTAGTTTGTGTAAATTTTAATCTTGTTTTTGTCAAATTTTGGGACCCAAATGGAATGAAAGGTTTACTGACTAAAGAGGGTCTAATGATGAAAAGTTAAGTATTGCTGTACTATGCTGAATTTGGTGTTCTACAGATTTTTATATTCAGTTGGATTAGTGTTGCATTTTGCTTTAGATGGTAAGACTAGAATGCTTGTGTTTGGGAGGCATTTTTGTTATCAATGAGGAATTTGGTTTCGGGAATTATACTTGTTAGAATTTCGGGATTTAGTTTGAACTAGTATTGAATGCTTGATCTCTTCTATTAGAATATGCGTAGAGATCTGAGTACGATCATGATCAGAAAGAAACAGAGGGGACGTTGCATTGTGTGATTCGAAATGAGTATCCACTGGTACCAAAAAAAACACTGTTTGCCAGATGGAAAAGCACAATCAGATGATAGAAGTTCAAAGGGTGGGGGGTTTGGATCAGAAAGATAGACAGGATGGTTGCTGCACTATGCAGCGAAAATGATTGCTGATTGATTTATTTGTGAGTTGTTGGCTGAGGCTCTGGAGTCTGGATAAGTGATTCATTTTCACCTGTCATCATGTCTTGAACTGGAAACTGTTTTCCAGTTTGGTTAGAAGCGATTCAATTAGGTTTGGTTTGTAGTCTAGTAAACAAGTGGACATGGTGCAAGAGACTAGTATTCCATGACTCATTGCTATGTCTGTAAAAAGCTTAGATAGCAAGAATTATAACCTTACGATTTTTTCAAGTTGTATTATGCATGCTTTTAAAAATTAAATTCCTAGGGGAATTTTCTATTTTTCATGTCTTGGGATGCATTGCATACAGATCAGTGACATTTCCGTTGAGGACTACATAACTGCGACCTCTTCCAAGCATCCTGTTTACGTCCCCCACACCGCTGGAAGGTATCAAGCTAAAAGATTTAGGAAAGCTCAGTGCCCAATTGTGGAGAGGCTGACGAACTCATTGATGATGCATGGGCGTAATAATGGGAAAAAGCTGTTGGCTGTTCGTATTGTGAAGCAGGCCATGGAAATCATCCATTTGCTAACTGATGAAAATCCCATTCAGGTCATTGTTAATGCCGTTATAAACAGGTAGATAAACTTGTTGGTTATTTTTTCGCTATTCGCTGAAATAATTTGCAAAGGCAGGTTTGGAATTGAAGAACTTTTGTGGGGAAAATGTGTTAGTCCTGCTATTATTATGTTTTAGCATCCTTTCTCCCCCTCCAGTTTCTTTAGGTGCGTGCATATACTTTCTTTTTTCGAATTATCATTCATTTGGTCAAGATTGGTGTATTTTTTAGTGGACCAAGGGAAGATGCAACTCGAATTGGTTCAGCTGGAGTTGTGAGGCGTCAAGCAGTGGATATTTCTCCTCTGAGACGTGTGAACCAAGCCATTTATCTCCTCACAACCGGGGCTCGTGAGAGTGCTTTCAGGAATATCAAGACAATTGCTGAGTGCCTTGCTGATGAACTCATTAATGCTGCCAAAGGATCTTCTAACAGGTAAAGACTGCTTCTTGGTTTGTGGGTTGGCCATTTTCATCGTGCATCTTCATTTTCTTTGTCTGAGTACATGTGTATTATTATGTGTACTTACCAATTGGAGTTTGGTTCATGCAGTTATGCAATCAAGAAGAAGGATGAGATCGAAAGGGTTGCGAAAGCCAATCGTTAAGAGTTGCTCTGTGGGATTAAGCTCCTCCTATGCTTGCTTGTATTCACTTTTTCAGTGTAGTTACTAACTCATCATGGGATTAAGCCGGTTACAAGCAAATCACTCTTGATAGACATTTGCAAATTCAGTGTTTTATTAGTTTATGCTATATTTTCTAAGTACATTTTTGGATATCTACATGAGCTTTTAATCAGATTGGGAGCTTTGGATCATTATTTGCACTTCAGATTGAGCTTTGGATCATTATTTGCAAAAGTTGTTGTGTATTTTCCAAGTTATGAAAGCCCTTTTTGGGGGTGTTCTTGTGTAGTGCTAATTCATTTAAATATGGTTAACAAAAACTTGCCGTGGTGCAATAAGAACCGTAAAACAAATACTATATATTTGTCCCTTTTTAGGCAACAATAGCAGGTAAGAATCCGCTAATTCGGGAGGTTGCAGATGATTTCCACTCAATTCTTGACTCCATCTTCTCACCTGAGGCCAAACCTCCTCTTCTTGACCGTTTGCAATGGTGGAAACTACAATCAAAACTACTACAACTGTTCCTGCAGAGCTACTAATGGAGTGGGAAGCCATGGCTGCATCATCAGTAGCAGCATCCATCAAATGAGGAGGTGGGCCTTATGCAGCAGCAGTAGCAATGAAGGGGTGGCGCCGTTGGCGGTGGAGGAGGCGATTCCGTTGGAAGCGGCTTCAACTGTGGTAAGGAAGTTTTACGAGGGAATCAATGGCCATGATTTGGTTTCAGTGGAGAAGCTTATCTCTGAGAAATGTGTTTATGAGGACCTCATCTTCCCTCAACCCTTTGTGGGCCGTAAGGTCAGCCTTCACACAAACTTCAACTTTTACGGTTCTATATATTATGCTAAAAAGTCAGAATGAAGGATAATTGGTATTTCTAACTCAAAATTTACTTTTTGGAACTCAAAACAAATAATAAAATTTTATTTATGTCCCCTTAAATTTTTTTCTAACTAAAAAACGTTTAAAAAAACGCTTGTTAATAGTGAAAGAACTTAATAATAAACGATTAACAGTAGTGAAAATCGCACAACAGGGAATCGATTTTTCATACGTTCATTCCGTGAAATGGGCGCTTTTAAGTGCGCTTCATCCATGGAAACACATACCAAATGTACTTCATCGTATAACGAAACACGTTCATAAGATTGTACGGCGAAATGCCTACATTGAGCGCTTCACATAAGGGCAAAATAATTTAAAGCGATTTAACCATGGTTTTATTATTAGCAAAAAATTACAGAGAATCCCTCGAAAGTTAGGTAAAGTGCCTAATCGAGGCACCTAAGGTCCGAATGCTTTTCCATGCGCTCGTAACACAGACCCGATATAAAAAAAGAAAAAATTAAAAATAAAATTATGTCAAAAATTTACTATTTTTGCGTGAATCTTGTATTAATCCTTTACCCCTTACTCGAACACAAGGAATGTTAGGCTTGGCAGAAGTAGTGATTCTTGAAATTCTTTTGTTGTGAGATGGAGGGTTTTTTTTCGAAACTTACTATTTGTTTTGATTTACAAATAGTAACTTTGAGTTACAAATAGTAAATCCTTTTCTTTACATTCTGCTAATAATCTGAAGCTAGTTTGACACTAATTGTGGCAGGAAATCTTAGACTTCTTTAACAAGTTCATTGATACCATCAGCACTGATCTGCAATTTGTGATTGATGATATATCTGAGGATGATGATTCTCGAGTTGGGGTGACATGGCATTTGGGTATTATACATTTATTTCATTTCAGAACATTCCAATCTTCTTCATACCTTCAAGAACTCAGTTGATTAATCAAATCAGTACAATTGGTGGCTGCAGAATGGAAGGGAAAGCCTTTTCCTTTTAGCAAAGGCTGCAGCTTTTACCGGTTAGAAGTTCGAGAAGGCCGGCGACAAATACTGTGAGTAGGAACTGGAAACTTAATGCTGCTTCATCCAAGAAGCTTCAAACTGTAGTAAATTGATGAACATTCAGAGTTTTACTGCTTTTCTGTTCTTGTTCATACTGATATACTGATCTTAACCCTTTACCAGATACGGGAGAGACAGTGTTGAACCTGCAATCAAGCCTGGAGAATCAGCCCTGGTAAAAAAGTTTTCTTTATGAAGTAGCTTGACATGGTTTATACCTTTTACTTCAGTCATTTCTTTCTGCAATCAAGCCAGGAGAATCAGCCCTGGTAAAAAACGTTTTGATCTTACAAAACAAGGAAGTTTTGGTTACTTTGTGGAACATTTTTCATGGATCTTAATCTTGAAACAAAAGGGCTTCTTTCCTAATGTGGTTTTTTCATTGATTTGATGTGCAGGCTGCCATTAGAGGTGTGACTTGGTTGCTGCAGAAGTTTCCACAATTGGCAGAGTTCTTATGAATGATGAAAATAAAAGCACTTGTAATGTTCTGAGATTCATAAGTTTGATATTGTTAATAATAAGGATTCCATTTCCCAATTCCTACATTTGGAAGTCTTCCAAAACAAGCATAAAATAAAACATGGACTGAGAATCTGGAGGCTAAATACTACTTCTGAACTATACATACATGATGAAATAAAGGTTCTTAATCCATGCATCACTCCTCCATCCTAGGCTGCCTTATGTAGAAGAAAAACACCAGAGTGTTTCAGCAAAACTTGGCAACCATTTTCATTTCCCCAAAAACCAACCAAATTCCATACTGCTTCGGCGAAATTGAAACGACGGGTGTGTTCTAACTCTTATTGCAGGAGCAACAACTGATTAACTTCTTCAGCAGGGGTAGCTAATCTCCTCCTTCTGTAGAACTTCAAAATGTTATTTCTGGCATTCTGGCACACAATAGCAGACCAATACAATAAGTGGTGTTTGTTTCACTTGTTCAGATGGTTGATTCTGTTTAGCTCAAGAAAATTGCTAGCTAAAACTACTATAGTTCAAGAAGAACAACATACCACACTGAAGGGAGGAGCACGAGCATCGCCTGCATTATTACCAATTCCTAGTAAAACACTTGAAAGGAAAAACACCATGTTCATCAGTTCAGATGAAATGTAATGTTGTTCTTCATGTTATATCCTGGTTTACGAACAGTTAGTTACCTGATAAATGCACTTAGAGTCTATCTTAAATATAAATATCGGGGGATGGAATGGAAGAAGATGCATACTCTGCAGTTGCTTGATCAACAATTTCAGTTTCCTTCACTTGATCCTTCTGAAATGTAGCAGAAACAGCATTTTCACCAACATGGTTACTAACCTTTTGATGAACTTCTGCACAAAATCAAATGTCTTGATCTTGGAGGCAACAACAACATCATAGCAATGGTTAAAAGAAAGTGAAATTGTTGAACCAACCTACCTGATGATTGACTGAAATCAGTAGAAGCAATGTTCATCTTCTTCAAGAGTTTGTGGCACCTAACAGTCCCCTGGAAATCAAGGAAAGTGCAGTCCAGCAAGTTTAATCTCTCTGAATCATTCATTACCGAAAAGCCGAATGCAGTTTCCCAAGTTTTCAAAACATTTGGAACAGCAGGTAGAACAATCCTCTCAACTCTCAGCTCCATGAGTTTCTGGCAACAACCGACCAGATACGTTGTTATTGCTATCAAGAAAGCTTTTTCAAAACAGTCAATAGTTGTTTATATGTGATACCTTTTCAAGCTCATTCATCAGAATACGACACATTCCAAGCCGACGGTATTGAAATCTTGTGGCAACAAGAGGTACCTCAGCAACCTTGTTTCCATAAACCCTTTAGTTACAAGAAAGAAAATAAGTAAAATGTTCAGATTCTTGAATCCAGGAAAATGATGTAAGGTTGCTAGCTAGAAGTTAGAGTCATATACCTTACAGTAGCTACAGTAATCAATTCATCATTTCTTTCCAAAGCTACAGTATAGAATCCCTGAAAGTTTAGTCGGCGTAAATCTGACCTGTAGTAGCATCAAAACAATAGCAAAGGAGCTGAAGAACTGATTCCAATAATAGTAGGAGATTGCAAGGAAAAACATGGACTATAATATGCATTCAACAAGAGCTTACCATCTACTATAAATAACATCTTCCACAAGATCTCTCCTGGTGCGTGAATCTTTCAGAGGTTCGAAACACTCGTGCATAATACTGAGAGCAACATTAAGCTTGCTGAAGTTTTCTATCGAAACCTCAGCATCTAGAGCATCTTCATCCAAAACTTCAGCTTCTTTGTATTTCAGCCATGTCCAAGATAGATCATCATGCCCTACAGGAATTGGTTTTCCCAGGAGATTCTGAAATTCTGAATGTATCTGTCAACAATGCAAATCATGTCACAACTCTAAAGTTTAACGGTAGCGATAACATTTTAAAATGCATTAAAGCTAGATTCTCCCATCCACCAAAAACAATCATATAGTTAAGTTCCAAAATTTGTTATAAACGCGTCAACATAGATACATATCTGCTAAAAAGCAGTATAGTGAAAAACTCAGGACTAATGTACCTGTTCACATCTTGTATTACAAAACCAATTCCCTTCTGGCTGATAGTCAGGCTTAACAAGACCCTTACTTCTCAAGCATCGAATGTGGTCTTCAGCAAATTATTCAATTGTCAGTGAATAAGGCATTAAGTCTATACAAAACAAATCAGTTGCCAGCCAAAAAAAGGGGTATGTTCTATTACAACATGCGCATTTAAGATTCCTGTGCCAAACCAATAAGATAAAGATACTTACACTGATGTTCACATTGAAGACAGTTGAGAATATTGTCATCTGTAAACTTTTCTTTGTCCTCCTTGGACTGTCCCAGACCACAAATTCTACAACAGCACGATGGGCAGAACCAGTCACCATCGGGAATACCCTGCTTATCAAGATAGTATTATAAGTACAAGTACTTCCTATGAAATCATACTAAAAGAAAAGAACAGTGTGAGACCTAACTTCAAAGGCAAGTTGAGAAGACATACCTTTAAACCTAAGCATATTGTATGAAAAGCTGAAGGACATTGATCACATAGAAGTAGTTCACCACCATAGTGACAGACAGAACAGATACAATCACTTGAATTACGACGTCGATTGCCCTTTCCTTGGTGTTTGATTTTACATTTAATCTCACATTGCAATTGCAGCTGACACTCAAAAATTGACCTACCATCCTCCAAGAAGATATTTACTGACGGCCTGCGAAGAGTGCTGCCAGCATGAGCTTCAAATTTCCTGAGAGTGAAAACTTCTTGGCAGCAACTGCATTTGATTCCTTCATGGCTTATCTCTCCTTCTTTCATCAGATAACCATCCTCCTTGTTCTTGTAATGTACTTTCATGCTAGGCATTATTATCTTACCATCAATCAACGAAGATAAGATAGTCCGAGGATGGGAAACAACCTCATGCCGAGGTCTTTTACTTGATCTCAGCACCCGGTCAGAGAATTCAACTTTCGCATGATTTCTTCTTTTGGTTGAATCTGGAGGAGAATCAAGCAGCAGTGTGCCATTGACAGAGAATTCAGCTTTCGCATCATTTCTTCTTTTGGTTGAATCTGGAGAATCAAGCAGCAGTGTGCCATCATTTTGAGGGGCTGGACCAAGCAAGGCTGTGGTGGACTGTTGTAACAACCTTCGTTTTCTCCTTTCTGGTTGCTTACGGCTTCCTCGAACTTTGATTTCGCCTTCTTCAACAAGTTGGTTGGGCAGTGATTGATTAAGAGATGACACTACTGAAAGGTTTTTGGACAAGTTACCAATCACTACTTCAGACTCCTCCTTACTGCCTAATGAAGAAGATGAACTTGGACAATTGAACTTGAGTAAACCATCTCCCCTGACTTGTTCACTAGAAGGAGCAGAAGCTAGAGAGTAATCTTCTTTTGACAAGCACCATTCACAAGCTGTTAGAAGAGACCTGAAGGTTCTCCCATCAGGAGATCGATATCGCGTCTCCTTCTTGCCTTCCTTATTAACTTCGACCACGTAGAATGTCCATCCAACAGAAGCCAGATGTTTCTTCACCTTTGAAGCTACCTTTTTAGTCTCTACACCCATCTTAACAAGACACTTTGCGGTGGCATTTCTTAGTTTGGAGTACTCCACCAAAGCTTGCGGGAAATACTTCTTTTTAAAATGTACAACATCTCTATGACGAAACATTTTGTATAGACTAATCTTCTCTTTCGGTTTCTGCGTGAGTTGGGATGAGATCAAGCTGGCAGGCAAATCATCATTCTTCCTCCTCTCATCATTATGTTGGCAGCAGGTTAGGGAAGGATCTCCAGATAGCACTTCCAAGCAAACTTGATAAAGTGAATAATTCATTACACCCTCTGGAGAAATGTATCGAAATTTAGTCGTAGCTCTATAAGCATTAATGGAGTACTGAATTTTCCACCCCAGGTATAAGAGATGCTTCCTGACAGATAATACTACAGAAGACCGCCTTGAGCTGATATACTGAGCAACCGAATCAGGACAGCACTCAGCAGCTTCAAGATTCATGCCACTTCCAGCAGGAAGCCACTGTAAAGCAGCCTCATGATTCTTCTTCAGGTTCTCCTCCTGTGAACTGATAGAATGGCATCTTGGCAGAATAGAAACAGGCCTTACTTGATCATCCATGTCCGGTGAGCCATCTGATTCGGTTGAGACCAAATGAACTGGAGCAATTCCTTCTTTGGGAGACAAAGCATCTGTACTGATTGCTAACTGGAAGGCAGTTCCATAGGGCACAATAGCTTTATAGTCATTAAAGATTTCTTCAGGCTTGAGAACAAACTCAAATCCACGCCCAGAGGATTCAAGTAATCGCTTGGTTTCTTCTGAAAAGTTCCCTGAAGATCCTATTTCATGTAAAATTTGCTTCAGAGTTAAATTATAACTCATGCATAAAACTTGACCCAATAAATCTTTCCAGATATCCCTTGAAGAACAAGTCCAGTCAAGTCCTTTAAGGCCTAATTTCAACTGTATTTCATACCAAATTTGCCTCAAGGAAACAATAAGAGGCCATCTTGGCTCAACTTCTTCCAGCAATTCAAGAAGAATCCAATTTCCTCTAAGCTTCCATTGTTCTGTAACCTCATTCCAGGTCTGAGTGACACGCACAGCATCAATTTTCGCTTTCAGTTCATCTCCCATGTCTGGAAACAGGACTCTTCGTTCATCAGATCCATCTTCATGGTCAAAAACCACACCTTCCCACCAGGCATCATGAACGTACACATCAACACACTGTCCATAATGGAGAGACCATTTCTGGAAATTAAATGAAGGTGGCAAAGGCCTTATTTTCCCACGAAAACTAGTAGTTTCAGAACCATCCCCAGGAGGAATCAGCCCATCAAGAACAGGGCTCACTTTTACTACTTCAACCATATTTTCAGAGCCATCATCAACTAGAATTTCATCATATCTAATATGACGAATCAGATCTTCACATCCAATTACTGTTCCAACATGCCAAGATCCCTTGAACCCCTCTTCTGTACTCCTAACCTGCACCATGTTTTAGAAAGCCAGATGAGCTTATTTATGATAATATTACACTTTCTACCACAATCCAAGACGAGTTAACTAGGCCAAGATGGTGGTTTAACTAAAAATTGAAAAAAAATGCTACTAATGCACACTGTTTTCAGCTTCCTGATTGAGTTCAGGAATGCAAATCCAAAGCCCAGACAAGGAATTTATGCAAATTTTACAGACCCTAACAAAAATTACAAAATGTTATAGAGTCTTTTCGGATTTCTGAACTAGCAATGTCGTTTTTGGAAACTCTACTTCAATTAAAAGTCCTGGATATCTTGGTTATGGGCTTCAGTCTATACGGACGGACTTTTCGAACATGTCAAAACTTGACTGGTAGGGCGATATGTAGGGGATGGGATGCCATGGAAGGCCATTTTGAAGGAAAGTTAAGAGATCAAAGGATGAATCAGTGAGTGATTGTATTACCAAAAAGGAAACAGTCCAAACAAAGAAATCCACATTAATCTTTGCATGTTTGAATCTAAAACCCACATGCATGCAACCAATAACAGAAAACAGAGCAAAAATCATGAACCCAACACAATGCAGTTCAGTAAAGATCAAACAAAAAGAAACCCAGAATGTAAAACACCAAAATGAAGAGAACCCACAACCAAAAATTCAAAAAAGAAATCGGGTTCAAACCAAGAAATTCTGCCCCGGAAATTTTATTTTTTATTATTTTTATTACAGAGACGTCGAAGAAATACCTCAACTTTTTCACTGACGACAAGCTTTTTGTTGGCAAAGATTTTGTTCTTCCTCCTGTTAGAGTGAGCCATGGAATCGGATTTGGGAGTGGAATGACGGCTCTTTCAGTGAAGCGTCGTAAAGGATGGTGGGTTTTACATGGGTTCGTGTGGGTACTACGTAGGAATTTTCGACCTCAATTCTCTTATAGTTTTATAAGGGTTTCATAGCTCTGAGAAGATCTTTTCCGATCACTCCATTTCTGGTTAGTAATTTCTTTCCCTTTTTTGCACGAACACCGGAGTGCATGGCGTGAACTTCAGTGTAGTTAGGTAGTACATCTGAGGTACATTATTTGTATCGCTCGAAAGATAGTTTAAGAGTGCGCCCGAGATGCATTATTTGTATCGCCCAAAGATATGACGTTATTGCATTCACGTTCATTTTAAATTCGTTATTTTTTCTATCTCAAAATAAGTTTTTTCTGTCTCATAATAAAAATTTACCTTTTAAATTTTATAGTAAATTATGACTTTACTATCACATAACAAAAACTTTACTTTTTAAATTTTATGATTTTTATATCTCAAAATAACAAAATTTACTCTTTATTTATTTTTTTGGGAACAGAAAAATGTACTCTTTAAATTATAAAGTAAATTCTCATTTTACTATCATAAAACAAAAACTTCACTTTTTAAATTTTATTACTTTTTCCATTTCAAAATAAAAACCATAAAATTTAAAAAGTAAAGTTTTTATTATGTAATAATAAAATCATAATCTACTATAAAATTTAAAGTGTAAATTTTTATTGTGAGATAAAAAAAAAACTTATTTTAAAATAGGAAAAACCATAAAATGAACGGAATTAAAGCTATATAAACTTTGAACATAATAAAGACGATACAAATAACGAATTTCGGCTGAACTAGGAGTTACACTAAAGTTAACGTTTATTTATATTCAGCCCCCTTATTGAACACGAATGGGATCCCATAAGGGGTTTCTATAGTACGAGAGAACTTCCTCAATAAACTAATACTATATTTTATATATTAAAAAAATAAATAAATCTACTAGTATTATACTGCTAACAACCAAACGTGATCCCAAAAGTCTACAATTCACATGACTAACCCTATTACCAGTTTCGCGAAGAAACCATGGACCGGGTTGGATTTGGAAATTTACGAGGGGTAGTACAGTATTTTCACAATCTCATTATATTTTATAAGTAAGAAAGTTTAAATAAATAAAATTATTATTTTACTTTAAAAAAAAGATAATTTTTTTTAATTGGAGAACCAAATAATAATAATAATAATAATAATGGGACTAAAATTAAAACAAGAAATTGTATAAATTTCTATTTAAGTGTCCAAATAAATAATTTTCAAAAGTACAAAAGAAATTAAAAATATCCAAAAAAAAGATTTTAAAAAAGTTCAAAATTTTTTTTATTTGGATCAATCCAAAAAAATAATATAATTAAATCCGCTTCCTTTCAAATAAAATTAATACAAATGAAATTCAAATGAAATAGGATTGGTTTGGATCGGGCCAATCGTGACGGATATCTTAGATTGGGCCGTGGAATCAGAATTTAGGAGTGGAATAACGGGTCTTAAGTGAAGCGTCGTCAAAGGATGGTGGGTTTTACCTGGGTTCGTGTGTGGGTACAACGTATGAATTTACAACCTCAGTTCTGTTATAGTTATAAGGGTTCTCCTCTGAGAAGATCTTTTCCGATGATCACTCCTTTTTTGATTAGTAGTAATTTCTTCCCCTTTTTTTTTTTCACGAACACCGAGGTGCATGGCGTGAACTTTAGTGTATTTGCAGTTCGCACGAAATTCGTTACTTATATCGTTCTGAGATACATTATTTGTATCGCTTTTACTTGCGTTTAAGGTTTCGCTGTAACTGGTTCATTTTGTTATTTTTACTATCTCAAAATTAAACATTTACACTTTAAATTTTAGAGTAGATTATGATTTTATTATCACATAACAAAAAGTTTACTTTTCATATTTTGTGTTTTTTTATCTCAAATTTTCTATTTAGATTTTTGACTAGATTTGATTTTTACTATCACTTTAAATTTTGTAATTTGTTTATCTCATAATAAAGAATTCACTCTTTAGATTTTAGAATAGATTATAAGTTTTATAGTAATTAGTATGATCTATTTAGGTAATTTAAAAGGTTAAAAAGTTACAAAACCACTAACTTACTTAATACTAGTTTACGTTTAACTTACTTAATAATTACTTTTAATTATTTGTATCGCCTTACCTAGATTCACTTTGTCCTTTTTACTATCTCAAAATAAAAAATTTACAAAGGGTGAATTTGTATTTTTAACTATCGCATAACAAAAAGTTCCCTTTTTAGAGTTTATTATTTTTTCTATCTCAAAATAAAAAATTTACTCTTTAAATTTTAGAGTAGATTGTCATTTTTACAATTTCAAAATAAAATATTCACACTTTATATTTTGTAATAGATTATAAACCAATTACCAATTTAGATAATTTAATGAGTTAAAAACCTGCAAAATCACTAAAGTTACACTACTATTTTGATCATTAAATTTTTTAGTTTGAATAATAGGTCACTAAACTTTTAAATCAAACAATTAGGATACTTTAATCTGGATATTTGTCTTTGATTCAACAAAAAATTCAACACCAATAAGCTTCTCCGATCATCTTCTTCCTCCTCTGCCGCCACCACACCACCACTAATCTCCCCTTCTTAGGCATCATCTTATTCCTACTTCTCGGTCACCACCGCCGGAGCCACCACTCATCTCCTCCGAAAACATAGAAACTCAGCAACAGCTTAGCCTACCACCACATGGACCATCAAATTCCATTGCAACAAGACTTTGATGCAGCTGAAGTAGAGATCTTCTAAATCAAAAAGAAAAAGAAAAATCCAAAAACTAGGGAGGCATCCATTATAGGTCATCCCATGAAGTATATATTTCAGAACAATATGATTCCAATTCTGTTAAGTAAAAATCCCAAATGAAGGACAAAACAAGAAAGTAGATCATCATATGTTCAATCAAGAAGGATGTTCCAAACCAGTGGGAGAAATCAAGAAAGCCTTTGTGCAAGTCACCCGTAACTCTTTTAAGTGTAAAAAAATTTATGAAGGCAAAACAGTGAAAAATTTACGCAGCAGCGAACATCTAAATGTGAATGGGCTTGTCATAAGTTGCCATGGCGGCTTCCTTTACAGCCTCACTCATCGTAGGATGCGCATGGCAGGTACGAGCGATGTCCTCGCTCGCTGCACCGTATTGCAAAGCTATGACTGCCTCATGAATAAGCTCTCCAGCATTTGGTGACATGATGTGGACACCCAATATCTTGTCAGTCTCTTTCTCAGCAAGTATCTTCACAATACCTTCTGCATCATCAATTGCTTTAGCCCTGCTATTTGCCATGAATGGGAACTTCCCAACACGATATGGAACTCCAAGCGCTTTCACCTGTTCCTCAGTTTTTCCAACAGATGCCACCTCTGGGTGAGTGTAAACAACTCCAGGAACCATGTCATAGTCCACATGGCCCTCTTTACCTGCAATGAACTCCACACATGCAACACCGTCCTCTTCTGCCTTGTGAGCCAGCATAGGTCCAGGAATAACATCCCCAATGGCAAACACACCAGGTACATTTGTTGCAAATCTTTCATTCACAAGGATCCGACCACCCTTGTCAGTTTCAACGCCTATCTTGTCCAATCCAAGTCCAGCAGTAAATGGAACTCTCCCAGCAGAGACAAGTACAACATCGGCTTCAATGGTGCTTTGATTACCACCATCAGCCGACTCAAGGGTTAACTTCACAATATCCCCAGCAGTGTCAACTGATACTACCTTAGTTTTCAGCATAAATTTCATTTTCTGTTTCTCAAGAGTACGTTGAAATTGTTTACGAACTTCAGCATCCATGGTTGGAACGATATCCGGTGCAAATTCTACAACGGTTACCTCAGAGCCAAGACGGCCCCAAACCGAACCCATTTCCAAGCCAATATATCCAGCACCAATCACAACCAGCTTCTTGGGAATCTCAGACAAGGACAAAGCACCGGTCGATGACACAATTCTCTTTTCATCGATGGTTATCCCAGGTAAACTTTTAACATCAGAACCAGTAGCAATTATTATGTTCTTCCCTTTCACAACAGTGTTATCACCCGCTATGGTGTCCACAGAAACTTCCGAGGGAGAGACAAATTTTCCATAACCTTTAACGTAATTGACTTTGTTCTTCTTGAAAAGAAATTCTATACCTCGTGTCAAGTTAGAAACAGCTTTATCTTTTTGAGCCAACATAGCAGGCAAATCAACCTCAACAGAAGAGAACTTCACACCATGACTTGCAAACGAATGTTGTGCTTCATGAAACATGTGCGATGAATGAAGAAGTGCCTGTACATGAAGGATAAGGTGGTCAGAACAAAATTACAGAGATTTCAAACTTCAAAATTCTTATTATGTTGGGAAGAATTATGTTGAAGATTGGCAGTGACTAAAGAAATCAAACATGCTACAGAAACACAACCTGCCCCGATGGTCATTCAATTACACCTAAAGACTTTACCATTATTTGCACAAAAATAAAACCCAAAGTACATCGTGGACAAAACACCAACTCTTTGAAAACTTAAGAAAATTGCGCAACCTCTACCAACTTCCCAAGACACAAACTTTCCTATAAATTATGTAAGAACTAAACACAAAGAGCCCAAACCGAACACAACTAGCCCAAACCGAACACAAAGCATGATCTTAATTCAGCTTAAAAGAATTCTACAGTGATTTTTTTTGCTGTTTTTGGTCTAACATGGCTCAAATTGCACACTGCTCAGCATGTGAGAAACTGGAAATTATTGCCCCCTTAAAATTTTCCTTCATCCAATCCAAGACCCAAATCATTAATTGACAAATAACAGAATTAAAAAATAATATTCACCCTCTACAATTGCAGAAATATTCAACCCCCTTTCGTTCCTATAGTCATCAATTAGCACCTACTACACTAACTCATTAACTCATCAGCATCTGAAATTCAATTCCAAACAGCTAATTTCTTCACAAGTTTGCTACTTATGATGAACCCTTCAGCTGGTCAGTGATAATTCATACATAATTCTACCAAAACCTCACAATCAAAGATCCAAAATTTAACTGAACCAAACAAGACTAAGGCTGGTAGTGGTAGTAGTACCTTGGAGGGAATACAACCGACGTTAGAGCAGGTACCGCCGAGTGTTCCACGTTTCTCGATGCAGGTGGTTTTGAGGCCGAGCTGGGCAGCCTTGATGGCAGCGACGTATCCACCTGGACCGCCGCCTATGACGACAACGTCATTGTCGTCCGATGAGGCACCAGCGGCGAAGCCTCGGCTGGAGAGAAAGAAAGAGTACTTATTCAACCTGCATGTTGAGAGGAAAGAAGAGGCGGCCTTTCTTCGAGCGATGCTCGCCATAACCATTGTTCTCTGGAAGGAGTACGGGATCTGCACCGTGGATTGAAGAAAACAAATAGGAAAATGGAGGTCATACGATATAGAAGCAAAAATTTCAACTTTGGTCGGCCATTAATCTAAAAGTAAAAGACTCCCAAAAATCAATTACTAAATAAATAAATACCATAATTTAGAATATTAAATAAATAGTAAGTAAGATTAAAAAAATGAGCGCTTGCAAATAATAATTAATTAATAGTTTTACTAGCATTACTATGTCCAATAATTTTTATTTTTTTAAAACTACAAAATAAATCTCGCGTATTCTATTTTTTATAAAAATTACCTCAATTATCATTGAACAAGACTTAGACTCAATTTAATAAAATTTTATTTGAGATTTGTGTGAGGAGAAAATAAATTTTAAAATAAATTTATAAAATTAAATAATTTTAAATTTTAAATTAAAATACTTACTTTTAAAAAATATATTAAACACATATTTTTTTAATTTATATAATATAATTTTTAAATGATATAATAATATAAATTCTATCAATAAAAATATTTTTTAACAATAAATTAGATTATCTTATTATTTTAAAATTAAAATATTAATTAAAATAAATATCACATATTATTAAAATTTATTAAAAAATAACAACTTGTGTCATAAATATATTTTTCTATTTACTTAAATGATCAACATATTTTTTAGAAAAAATATTTAATAAAATAAAATATTTAAAAAAAAGAAGAATGATAAATAATAAAGAGAAAAAAAAATTGCAAGTAATTTCAATCTAATAAGTATTAAGAGTTTGATTTGTCAAATGTATATTAAGCACTTAACCAAAAAAAGTTCTTAATTCACCTAATCAGAAATAAATTAACGATTAATAGACAAAAATGAATATTTTTGAAAGTTTTTACACGTTAAATTTAAAACAGAATTTAACCATAAATAACAACCAAAATTACAAATTTTCCCGAATGTCATATGTGCTTCCCACTTTTAATGTGGTAGTAAACTAAGGACGAACTCGCCAAGAACAAATAAAGAAAGAAAAAAAACCAAACTGCAGATTCGGAAAAAACTCAATCATTTACTGTAATTTACCCCAAGTAAGGGGTTATTACTTATTAGTCACCACAACCAGCATCACTTTTTTTCTCCCTTAAGCCTCAAAATCCAATTAAACAATCAAACAACAAACTTTCTTATGCAATAGCCGGAAGTAAGCCGCCGGCGGGTCGCACGGCAGAACACCATTTCCTCTCTTCTGTTCTGAGGTTCTTCAGGTCAGTGATTAGTTTAGTTGCCCTTTTAGTTAATTAACTTAACTCTGTTCTGCTATATAGCAATAAGCTTTAACGTTGTCCGAATAGAATGCCTTGTTCCATTGATTCTGTGTGTGAGCTTGATATATATATATATATACTATAATGTATTTTCTGAATTTGACGTCACGGCCCTCTTTCTGCTCCTAAAAAAGGGTCGTGAATCAACATGATTATTTCTATGTGGGTATTATATGTGATGGTATTTTTTGAATTGGATAGGAATATCCATTAGTTATAATTATGATGCGTTCTTTATCGTTTTGTTTATTTCTTGCAATATACACACACTGTGGTGATTCTTAATTGGAAACCTATATATTAATTGTTGGATGGATCATGGGTGGATCAGAAGTAGTAGACTATCAAGAAGAGCATTGATGCTTATTTGGTTTTCTTTACTGAAAAGCTTCACGGAAGTTGTCTCTGTGTGTTTTTTTTTTTTTTTTTTTTTTTGATAAATTGTCAGTGTTGTTGACTTCTCCAATTGTGATACCAAGACACTAGGGATTCCGCCAGACAACCAAAGATCAATTTTTTCCGGGAAGTATTTGGAGGATGAACGTACTTTTGCACTGATTATAGCATCCAAAAGGTTTCCTTTTTCTTATGTGGTTCAGATTTTGTAGATAAGTTCTAGAGTATACTTTGGGGGGTGGAATGAAATGAATATTGCAGAGTCAACATTGCATCTAGTGCTTAGGTTTAGGGGTGGTTTTATTGAGCCTTCTTTGTTTTCTTTGGGTAGAAAATAATCAGGACAAGGGTGTCTGTCACAAGTACGCTCTTTTTCCACCCGTTTTTTGGGTGTTTTGTTATGATTTAGTTTGATTGATATTTGTGGATCACTGTGAATGCAACAGTCTGGTGAAAACTTAACTTAGTTTTTATTGTTGAAATCCTTTGACAGGGTTCTTTTTTTGATTTTGTGTTGAATTACTCTTTTCTAACACATTGAGTTCTTAATGAGATTGGTATGATATTGAGAAATGCTTCGGCCTTCATAATTGCACTTTCATAATCTTATTTTAGTTGCATAAGCCACTTAGAAGTTTGCTCTTTAAAGAGAACAATGCCCTGAGCTTATAGTTAAATGACTCTCAGTGTTGAGCTTCAGCAAACATTATTTGAGTGATATTTATTCTCTAAAGATTCCACAATTTAAATCTAAAGGCGTAACATATATCTACCTGGTTCATGTTCATTTTTTTCATATCCAGGATGACAAAAGGGACTTGAGGAATTTACATGATTATTTTTGAAGTTTCTTTACTATGCCAGATCTTGACTATATGTTGGGTTAGTGTCTTTGGAGTTTTATATTTGTGCCTCACATATTGTGGCAATAGAGGGGTGCCAAACTTGTTTAATTGTTAACTATTAATTTATGATGGATTTTTGTTGAGACTTAATATGTGTGTTCAATAACTTCTTGGTTGTTGGGGATTTGTCCGCTATGAGTTATTTTTCTACTATATTAAAGTGTAAGTGGATTCATTTACTCTCTTTTGCCTTGTATTTTGCTGTCAGATTTTTGTTAAGCGTGGGTTTGAAAATCAGCTGGCCACATCTTTTTTTTCGAGTGAAGTAAATCGGTAGCAGATATTCATGATGTTGGATATCCTTGGAGAGAGAGAGAGAGTGTGCTGATTATGCAATTATATGTACTTTGTGGCATTACCATACAGACAATTCAGCTTGTGCTCTATAGGAACTTCCATCAATTACGAGATCCAGTTCTGAGACACTGTCGTCACCTGCAACAGGAGTTGGACATTGAAGCAGAATTCAGATGTCGTTAAGTAATGGGAGGCCCCTTGCTTATCTGAAGGTGACACAAAGATTCTGTAGATCACAATGGCTCTGGCAAACATGTTTTCTGTCTGATATTACATGCAAGAAATCAAAGCTTGCTCCACTCCAGGTTCTCCCTTCACTTTGAACTTCTCTTTGAGTTAAAAGATTTTTCTTGTTGATGCTGGTAGAACGCATCATACTTTTTAATTGGGATTCTAATTTGTGACAGCCTAAATTTGTAAGGTACTTTTTTGGATGTATAGGGTTTGTTTCTGTTGTTCTTTGGCTACATGGTGTATTCCAGCTGCCTCAACTCTAATATATGTTTTCATTTTCTTTCTCTGGCAGGAGCGGAAAATGATTGACCGATTTAAGCTCCGGGCTAAAGGGGGTGATGGGGGAAATGGTTGTACCAGCTTCCGCCGAAGCCGGCGTGATCATCATGGTATACCTGATGGTGAGCTCTTTTTTTGTATCTACTATGTTATCAAAGTTCACTTAACAGCCTTCTGCCATGATATTTATGCCTTTTGTTGGAGATTCTACTGTCGATTACTTTGGCTAACCTCTGAGATATTCATTTTTCTGGTTTGTGTCTGTTTTTCTCTAATTGCTTGCAACTAATTTTTAAGTATTTTCACTATACGTTAAATGATCGTTGACAATTTGGAGAGGAAATGTGTGTTATGAAACTGTTGTTTTCTTCTATTTTGCCATCATTTTTTATTCGTAATTTAAAATACCTTTTTGAAGTTGGCCTGAGCTGTTATTTTATCCTTTCTGTTGATTTTTGTTTTCTTAAATTTATAGATATGTAGCATTTTTATATTATAAGAGGGTTAAATAAATATTTAGTGTTCTACTTTACGTGGTAGTTTCTTTTGTCTGGTTTTCTATACTCTTCTTTCTTTTGAATGGGACATATGTGCACTTTTTTCAAAAGTAAAACTACAAGAAGTATATTGGAAACAAACCCTTTCTATGATTCCCACTAAGAAATGTGACAACCATTAATTTCCCTAGCTGTCTGCTTAAGTTTTCTTTTACGATTTAGCATACATCTGTACGAAATGGCTACTCTTCTTTAAAGTATCTGAAAGTTTCATAAAATCGCGAATACCTTCCAACACCCAAACTCATCCCTTCCTACACCCCTCTCCTCCCATTTTCTCTGTTTTTTCTTTAATTTGATTTGGCATAAGCCTATGACGATAAAACTCCCAACGGTGGCAAATCCTCGTGTCTTGATAAATTTGTTGTGAAAAATTGGTGAAGGAAGCAAATTTACCAAGTTAATAGGTACTATGTGGGATCTTCTCTGATCATGATTTTTAGTTTTCATAATGAGATGTCTGGGCCTAATGTAGGTGGAAATGGAGGAAAGGGTGGTGATGTAATATTAGAATGTTCAGCTTCAGTTTGGGACCTCAGCAGTCTGCAACATCACATTGTAAGTTTTTGTTGCTTGTATGTAATGTTACCATATGCTGATGTCCTAATTTTCCCTGCTGTTCTATTTTTGAATGGTTGTGATGTTTGCTGTACTGGATGAAAGAATGCAAAGAGAGGCAGACACGGGGCTCCCAAAAATATGATAGGCAGCCGAGGTGATGACAAGGTTGTTCATCTTGAATCATATTAGGCTAGGTCACCAACTGCCGTTAGCTTTCTGAGTAAATGAGATTTCTGTAGTAACTTAAGAATTCCATGTCTTGCAGGTAGTCCAGGTGCCTGTTGGTACTGTAATTCATCTTATTGAGGGTGAAATTCCATGTGCTGTAGAGAATCGTTCTTCAGAAGATTTGAACCCCTGGGAGATTCCTTGTTCAATTGAATCATCTGGTCAAAATGGATCCAACTTAATAAAGTCATTCGACGCCAACAATGTCTCGACTTCTGTTAGAGCTGACACATTGAAAGTGCCTTCTAGCAATAAATCTAAAGTTAGAAAGGATAGATCTTGGAGGGACGTAACCACCTGTGGTATAGGGGAAATTGAGGAGGTTAGTAATGATGCTACATCTGAAATAGAGGGTGAAACGGAAACTAAAGTGATAGCAGATATACAATACAATGTAGCTGAGTTGACAGAAGTAGGACAACAAATAATTGTGGCTTGTGGAGGTGATGGTGGCCTTGGTAACGTCTCCTTGTCAAAAGGTGGTATAAAAAGAGAGAAAAATGCCAATTCTATAAACCATGATGAAGATGCAAATCTTAGAATTGGCCTGCCTGGTTCTGAGGCAGTTCTTCTGTTAGAGCTGAAGAGCATTGCTGATGTTGGCTTCGTAGGGATGCCAAATGCAGGTAAAAGTACTCTTCTTGGAGCTATATCGAGGGCTAAACCTGCTGTTGGTCATTATGCATTCACAACGTTGAGGCCTAATTTAGGAAAGTTGAATTATGAGGATTTTTCTATTACAGTGGCCGATATCCCAGGGCTTATAAGGGGAGCCCACGAGAATCGTGGACTTGGCCATGCTTTTTTGCGTCACATTGAGCGAACAAAAGTTCTAGCTTATGTTTTGGACTTAGCTGCTGCTACAGATGGTAGAAAAGGACTTCCACCTTGGGAACAGCTTAAAGATTTAGTTTTGGAGCTTGAGTTCTATCGTGAGGGTTTGTCGAATCGCCCATCCTTAATAGTAGCAAACAAAATTGATGAAGAAGGAGCTGAACAAGTGTATGAAGAATTAAAACAAAGGGTAAGTGGAGTCCCTATATTTCCAGTTTGTGCTGTTCTTGAAGAAGGTGTAGCAGAGCTTAAAGATGGTCTTAGACTGCTTATGAGTGGAAGTCAACCACATCGACTCTGTTTGGACAACATCGTGATCGACTAGGCTGTGAATGATATCTAATTATTGCCCTTTGGATGAGAAAACCTCTGCTGCTTAGGCAAGTACTTCAACAGCCATGTGACGCTGGTTTCCTGCTTGTTTGCAGTCTGCATTATAGTCTAAATTTTGTTTGTTTACCCAGATTTTGAAATTGTTTGTTGCAAAACATGGTATTATGGTATAGTGAGTTAGGATGGTTATATGGATCAATCAGTAGACATCGTGTTAGAACACGTTTCTGACTTTTTATACTATAATCCTAGGGACTATCATGCAACATAGTTCATTGTATAAAGTCTAGAAGCACTTTAATGATGTGAACCCTCTGAATGTCCATTGATTCCTCCTCTAACCAATCAAATATTGCCATTTGTCAACGGACTATCCTGCAAGAACTACCATTTACAGATTGCATTTTTCCTAAGCATATGCTGTGAACATGACAAAATCATCTTCCATTTGCATCACACAGTCAAACGATTCTGCAAACATGATCATCAAATTATCATCATCATCAGGAGAAATCTAGTTCACTGTTGTTCTTGTTTGACATCATTTTGTAGTGTTGCTGCATGATCCACTTGGCTTTCGGTCTTGGTTCTGATCTGATTCAGTTACCAAAGTTTACTTACTTCAAAAAGGGTTCGTTATGCTTTTTGCTGTCTTCATTTTTGTGCAGTTTCAGCTTAAGCTTTCCATCATCAAAAGCATTGTCATTACTCAGAAGCATGAACTTGAAGAACACAGACTCAAAATGAGAAGCCGCCACCGGGAAATTCACTTTACCATTTCAATGGCTACCTATTCAGACCCTCTGGCAGAACTTTTGAGTTTTCTTTAAGCTTCTGGCCTTCCATCGGCTGACATTGTGGCCTTCCAGCGACCGTAATATATCGTGGCTAATGTGATATCTTGTCCCACATTGAAAGAGTGAGAAATGTTAATTAATATGAGTAATGAGTGTGTTTGGCGTGCGAGAATGACAAATGATTTTGATTGGACGATAATTGTACTCATGATATTATCAACTATTTTTTATAAGAATTTTTCACAAAGATAAAAAATACTCAAATATATTTCTTTTATTTTTATATGAATAAATGGTGGAATATTTATGTTAGCGGATGTGAATTGCAATGAAAATTGAATAGAATAGAATTACAATAATAATCGTAATAATTACTATGATACTATGGGGTAAGAGAAGTGTTTGAAAGAACACTTCATAAACATATATTAATTCTTCAATCTACCCTAAAAGTCATGAATTTGTTCTCCTTTCAAATCCAAAACATGATAGGACTCACAAATAATGTTTATTTGAATAGGCACAATAAACTTTTATATTTTTCTAAATATGAAAAAAATAATTTTATTAATTTTAATAGAGATGAAGAATTTTTTTTCATATACAGCTGAAGAAAATTTAGTCAAATTTACACGATAATTCATTTCAATATTAAGAAAATCCATTTCATTAAATTAATTATTCATTTTAGAAGGGACTATTTAAAAAATTTTCAAGATTTTATAGGATAAATTCATAATTTTTAAAATTTCGTAATCTTTTGAAAATAAAAAATGAATTAAGTTAGGGGCTAAAACTATATATATATATATATATATATATATTGAAATAGGGGCTAAAACTATTGAAGTTCCAGAAATTACGTACTAAAACAGTAAAAAGACAAAACGGTAAAAAGACAAAATTAGACCGTTTTAACTCTAATTTTTACGATAAATTTTCCAAAAACCTCAACAGGCTATGTTCTCTGTCTGCACTGGCGCAATTCATCATACACTTGAAAGTCATGAGATAAGATGATCAATTCATCAAACGTTATCAACACCATCGTCTCGTGTTTGTTTAATCGCCACCCAGAATAATTAATTGACTTCTTGATGTCAGACTTGGATGACATTGATTTACAGCCGGAGGACTTCACCTCTTCAATCCCTCTCAAGAAGGTCCCGTACGGCGACGTCTTCGAGGCATCCAGGGCCGGCGACGTTGACCGGCTCAAGTACCTATTGGAGTCCGGCGTGAATGTGAATGCCAGAGATCAGTGGGACTCGGTGGCCCTTTACTATGCTTGCCTTGCCGGGCATTTGGATGCTGCTAGGATGCTTTTGGAAAGTGGAGCCATTTGCTCCGAGCACACCTTTGATGGGGACAGGTGCCACTATGCCGCTCTTAATCTTAAAGTTAGGAAGCTTTTGAAAGCATTTGAAGCTCGCCCGCCGCCTCTGGGAGCTTTGCAGGTCGCCTTAAGGGAGACTTTCCTGGGATGTTGGAGTAATAAGGCTTATTTAGAACAATTGAGTGGCCAAACTGAATTCCCAATTCCAGGTCTAACTTTTACTTCTTAATTTTCGGCTTATGGTTCTAGTTTATTTATATGCCAATTGATGGAAGAAAAAAAACTCATTTTTGCATTAGGAAGTGTGAAGCTCTGGAAAGCATTAGCTAATAACTAAATGCATGAGAAAAGGAAGGAATTTTTATTTTTAGAAAATGGATAAATTAAGGCCAAGCTTTGAATCTTTGGAAAGCTAGAAGAGCAATAGTTGATAACCAAAGAGATGGAAAAAAGAACGAACTTTTGTCTTAGGTAGTGGGAAATGTATGTGAAGCTTTCAAGCTTTGAAAGCATTATTTGAAAACCAAAAGGATTGAATTTTAGTTGCATCTTCTTGCCATTGGAGTGTGTAGCAAGCACTCGTGTTCTCCGGATGGGATGAACTTTTAGAAAGAATATTTTAATGATTCTAATGGCCTATTGCATGGACAAGGAAGAAAGTTTTGGCTAAAGACTGGAGCTAGTTTTAAGCTTACACAATATTGTTGTATAACGTTGTAAAGGCTGCTAGATCATTCATTACTGAGGAAGCTGGTTTATCTTCTTGATTCATTATGGTTGCAGAATCTTGAGTTGTTAAGAGTCCATCTCGAGAATTTTGTTGACCATTATACAGTCATTTTATGTTGAAAAAGAACCATTTGTATTCAACTACAACTTGAACTTAAATGAGCCTTTGGGGTCACAAATTTGTTTACAATCAGTAATTGTAGGTTAGTGTACATATCTCTGGTTTCTGAAGGTAGACAGGTCAGAAGAATTTCTCTAGAAAGGAAAAATGGTCAAGTGATGGAGGTGTTACACTTTTGCTGATCTGACCTTGATATCAGGATGGATTTTATGTCTTAGGTTTTCTTATGGGTTGAGAATGTTTAGTTCAGTGAAAGAATAGATCTTATTGTATTGATACGTCCAATTTGTTGCTATTTTTTAGTAGAATCCTTTGATGATAGCTATACTAATAGTGAAGACTTTGGGTTTATACTTTTCCCATTTTGTTTTTTTCCCTGTTATTGTAATTATATTTTAGTTTTAATGTTTTTTTTTTTGTGTTTCTGTATTGATTGGTTATAGTACAAGAAGGCCTTAATACTGTGGAATCTTATTTTTTTTCCCAGCAGTCATGTTTGTACTTCGTTATGTTGCCAATGAGTTTTCTACAGTGAGGAAATCCTATTCATGTTCTGGATACAGTGTGGGAATTTCTTGCCTGTGAAACTAAATTCAGAGATTAAGTCTGAAATTGTTTAAATTAAATTGAAAATCCAAGTTTAACAAGAAACCCACACTGATGTGTCCATTTTCTGTCATTCATATGGCCTTTATACTTGTGCATTTTGCAATAGCAGACTTGAAAGTTGGCTATGCTGATCGAAATCTTTTCTATTATTATCTCAGTAGCACACTGGAACTTGTGTCTTGTTGTTTACTGACTGAGAAACTATTAGGCACTTTTCTGTCAGGAGTTCTTATGTTCATTAATCTGACATGGAGTGATAGAATCAATAGGTTACTCACCAAATGGAGGATCTGTTCCCAGTCACTTCCCTGCAGATGTTGTGCTTTATGTGCAGGGAAGACCTATTGAAGCTCATAGAGTCGTCTTGAGTGCTCGTTCCCCTTTCTTTAAGAGCAAATTTGAGATGAACTGGAAGGGTCGCAAGGAAATTAGACTTTCAAGGGAAAAGCTGTCTTTTCCTGCTCTTTTTAGCCTCATTCACTTTTTCTATTGTGATCGGCTTGAGATTTCTGTAGATGATATGGCAGATTTGGTGAGGATTTGCAGAGTTTGCAAGTGCCAGTCTCTGCAAAAAGTCCTTGAGAAAGAACTAATTCATCAAAAGTATGCTGAATATAAAGCCCTTCAAGAGCTAGACAACTCTCAAAAACGGTTTATCTTACAGGGTCTTTCACTTCCCGAGGATGATAGACTTCCTGCAGCGTTATATCAAATGCTTCAAATTTCTCTTGCCAATTCCACAAAAATAGAAAAACTGGACAGTCCTATTGATACTGTTGTATCTCTGGCTAGTTCAATGCAGAAGGTCAACTTGAGGGACGATCTTGCAGATGTTTGTGTGAAAGTTGAAGATAAGATTTTTCGGTGCCATCAAGTTATGCTAGCCTCAAGATCCGAATATTTCAAAGCTAGATTATCTCGCATGGCTGACTTCCATGAGGGAAGAGATGATTTACCTAACAGTACACTTCCATGTCTTGAAGAACATGATCTGAGTATGGGTGCATTTGAGAAGATGGTAGAATACATGTAAGTTTCTTATTCATTTGAGTTGGATCCTTAGTTTTCTTAATCATGGATAGACTAGAAATTTTGTGAGTTGATATTGCCAATTATACTCTTTCTCTCCTTCCTGTATTTCTAGCATATTTTGAGTTCTTGTTTGGTAATATTGAAGTATGCAGAAGAAATAAGTTTAATAAAATTTTTGTGAATATGGCTACTGTAGTGTCTTGCTAGCCAATGACTTAAAACTGTACAGCGAACTCGTGTTTAACTGATAATGAAATTTATGCCATCTTTTTTATTGGTTTTAGGATAGTGGATAAGTTCTTTTTGGCATGTCATCTGTTATTTGCCAATTAAGGTTTTATTGCTTTACTTAATCTCTGTTTAGCAACCTTCCCTTCCACAGTCAACCTAACGATATACTATACCTTTGATGGTCCAGGTATACCGATGGCCTGAAGGAAATAGCTCCTGATCAGGTATGTTCCTTCTACTGGTTCTCAAATAAGCAAGGGCTAAGAAGAAAGATGGTGCCTGTTCTTTGATGCCGTGACGGTCCTAATTGTATAGTGATTGTTTGTTCTTGATACAGGCTGAAGAGATGTTTGATGCCGCGTCAAGGTATCTTTTGTTTCCACTTAAACGTGCAGTAGCCGACGCACTTCTGCCACAACTAGAAACAGCTTCTCCAGCAGAGCTGTGTCATTGGTTGATGTTAGCTGATATGTAAGTCTGTTTTGTTGTTACCACCAAACTTTTATATGTCAATTTTACTGAACATTCTTTCGGACCATTTGGTTGGGTATTATGTAGGTATGGTGTTTTGAAGATTAGGGAGTATTGTCTTGACACAATAGCTTTGAACTTTGAGACGTTTGCTGAAACTCCCGAATTTAGGGCTATGCTTTTGAGTCTTCCACCACCTTCCGGCGAATCCACGCTTCGTACTACAGCTCCAAATGCACCTGGCGCCGAGTTGACTACCTCCGAGGAAAACCTTCTTGATGATTTGAGAGAAAAATGGCTGGAGGCAGAAGGAGCTGAACTCGATAAGAGAGATGAGAGCGCACTAATTTTCGACAAGCGCCTGGAGATGCTCATGGTGGTAGCTGAACAAGAGAAATCTGACAGTTCCGATCCATTAGGATGCCTCAACTGAATGCATCAGTGCATTTTCACTTGAAACCTATTGTAATGATAAACTCTCGAGAGTCATCTGATAAGTCTAGAATGGCATGTAAGAATGTATAAACGTTGATAAAATTGATGGCTTGGCATCCTCAACACTGTAATATTTTTCCTCTGAGATGATCGGCTATAGATAGAGAAAGTTGTAAATTGAAAGAAGTTACAAAACTTTGGAAGTGAAAGGAGAAATTTTGTTATATTTTTGCGCTATTTCTGCATGCATATGATTTACCTTAGAGAACAACCAAACAAGACTGATTGAATCAATGGCATAGTTCAAAGCCTTGAGATCATTTTAGTCAGACTGTTATCTCCTTTGTGATTTAGTCAAAGTACCATTATTCTTTTAGGTTTTGAAAATTACATGCATTGTTGTTATGTTGAAGATAAAATTAATATTATTTTAATAAAAAATCATAATTTTTTTTTTGATATTTTTGAATGTTTAAATTTGGTCAAGAGGAGTAAATGAAATTGTCAGAAATCTCGAGAAATAATTGATAGATAGTTTGAGTGATTGCATTTGTGGGAGTGGAGAAATTTAATCAAAAGACACAGCAACATTTATAATATTATCTTTTCTTCCATAAAAATTCCAGGAAACAGGTTACAAAGACACAAGTGGACATAGCCATGGCTTAGCACACAACAAGGCCATGGCTTTCTTTATTTCAGGTAAAAAAAAAAAAAGACCCATATTACATGCAGTAAATATATGAAGAAAGACTTCTTTGCTGATACCCAGAATTCACAGCAAAGAAGCTTAATTCAGTATTGATTTTGATGCCATTTTTCTGGGAATTTGAGGCTATTATAAGGTTGGGGGTTCAGCAACTGCAAGGATCACATTTGCAGCTTGATCCACATTTGCAGCCATTGCCACCTTCTGCTCCATAGCTCTTCTCACCAGACTCATTAAAGAACCTGCAGTTTACTTTACAGTGTCAAGCAACACTTTCTCTATGAATATGATTTTGAATATCAAGAACACGAGCCGATAAAGGGTAGAGTACTAAGTGTAATAGTTCAGAATCCAAAAATTTGAGAAATTTATAATTTTTTATATACTATTAATATTAAGTTTTAAAGTAAATAAAACAGAGCCTATTTAAATCTAATTTTAAAAAGTAAAAATTATCTCTTTTATTGTATAATTTTTTTTAAAACAAAAATAAACAAAAACTTGGTAAAATTGAAACTTGTTTTTTAGAGTGATGGTTTCGTTTTAAATCGGACAGTTAAACTTAAATAATATCAAAATCATCGTAATGTTAACCTCAAAATCATTACAATGACATGCAGAAAAAAACTTGCAAGTAAAATACCTCTTTGGTGGATGGTCAATGATGGTCACAGTTGCGGCCATCTCCACATCAGGATACATTTTTCTGCCATGCAATCAAACAATACATTAATTCCATTATTAAGCATTCAAAAGGAAATCATTCAACCATTAATATGGAAACTCTTTTCATTACTCATCTTCCAGCTATTTTTCCAACTTTATAATCCTTCATCCTTAAAAAGATGAAAACAAAATAAACAAAATTGTAAACATTTGGACAATTGACCATTAAAATTTGAAAGGGACTGTACATCTAAAAGATAAAGTTCTCGTAACCGAAAAATCACTTAAAATACGAGTCATATTTTCTGTTATCTCTTATCATAAAAAAAAAAAAAAATCGGTAGTCCCTTTGAAAGGGATCATATATTCAAAAGATAAACTCTTCACAACCGAAAATCACTTAAAATACGAATGATATTTTTCGTACTCTCTTAACGTCAAAGAAAAAAACACCTTCGATAGTTCCGACAATAACTTTGTTAATGAAATGCTAGAAAAGACACTATTTTATCTAAATCTTGATTCCACCGTGGTTTATAACTATAATATACCTTCTTTTTTTTTTCATGCCCAACTCATAAAATTACAACAAACTGATTTGAATAAGTGATGAAGAAAGTATTACCCGCAAGAAGTGCAAGAGCAGTTTGAACCACAGTTGCAGTTTCCTCCGCAGCTAGACATATTCAAATTATGAAATTAGGGCTAATAATTTCTCTGTGGTTTTTCTGTAGGCAAGTCACAAATGGTCGCTGTGAGCTCGCAAAGGAAGAAGATGGGTCCAATTTATACTGCAATTTGGGGGAAGAAAAAGTTTGCTGAAAATTTTAATTAATCAGAGTATGATTTATGTATGCCAATGAAATTAAATTTTATTTTTTTAATCTAAAGGGGAAAATAATTATATTCTGCGTCATTGTGAATCGTCAATTAAATTATTTATATACTAGTGTGATTTGACATTCATTCCAAAGAGCACACTCGATGGTTTATAATGATTTCGTATTAATTAATAATTTTTGTAGAAAATCTCGACATATTATGCCAATCAATCATTCATCTTTCACTAGCATTTGTTCACATCCAAATAACGTACGATATTACTACTAGTTAATTAATTTGAATATTATATTATTATCGAGGAAATATTTTATATCGAATATATTACCTAATGAATTATATGGATAATTATATATTTATTTTTTTTATAATAAAAAAGAGATCGAATATTAAATGACTCGATCTATTAAGTAAGAAGTGTCAACTATTGAATTACAATTCTTTTGTCATTTCGTCGTTTATTTTAGAATGATAGTGGTGTTTGTTGAAATTTTTGAAATTATTGTTGTAGATCGAAATAGTAATAAAAGAAATAATAATCTCCTCAATGTTTCCGCCCCTAGTTCTAAACCAAAAAAAAAAAAAATTATGTGATTGGTGTGAGGAAATAATTTATATTTAATTTATGTGATTGGTGTGAGGAAATAAAGTATATTTCGGAGCTATTTTTAGTGGAAAAAGGAGGGGGAAAAAAATTTGATTTGAGAGTTCTTAAAAAATATATAAATTGAATGTGACGTGTAATGTAAACTACATACAAGGAATAAAAGATTCATTATAGGACAATTTTTCCCACGTCTTTTTTACGGCAGAGAGCTTAATTGTTGAAAAGACGACGACAATGCTATGGCGTGGCGTGGAAGATCAAACGTTAATTGAATGATTGATTATGACATTAATTGTAATCAATTATTAATTAAAGATGATATTATCAATTATATATTTATCTCCTATGTGATTTTGTCAAATTATCGATATCTCTTTAGATTTTGAAAATTACATATATTTTTTTGACTATCAAAATTAATAACAACTAACCTCCTGATTGATGGAAAAAATAAATAAAAATATTGACATAAACATTATAAACATTGTTATTATGTTGAAAGAAAAAATTAATATTATTTTATAATCTCATTTTAATAAAAAATAATCAAATTTTTTCGTTTCTTGACATACTTTTATGTTTGACTTTGGTCAAGGAAAATAAATTTAATTGTTAAAAATTACAGAGGTAATTAGTAATTTGACCTAACTATAAAGGAGTTAAATGTAATTTATTATTATTATTTTTAAATATAACATTATCACTAATCTCTTCATTAAATTACAGACACCTCATTGAGCAGTATCCATCGCTAAGGAATGATCATACAAATAACTACTCCCTCCGTCCCAAATTAATGGACCTTTTGTTGGAGTTGAATACATAAGCTATGCTTGTGTTGTACTTTTTCCCAGTAATATATCGATTTATGTTTTGATTATATCTTGTTGTGCATTAATTGTCTATTTATATTATGTAAGTAGATGATTAGGTGTCTTGTGTGACACAGTAGATCTCATCATTGGTATAATATATAAATGAGGTTCGTAACCGAGACAGTTTTGGATAAACTGTCGGTTTAGGTTATTATGTGATTCGGATAATTTGTTTGTCTAAACTAATTGAATCATATAGATATGTCCGGGGCGTATTGAACTTGACCATTAAGAATGATTTGTTTTGTACTGATTTAATAGATAAATCATTCTTGGTATTCTATCTCTTAATCCCTAGACTCGAGCGGACATGAGAATTAGACATAGTGTACTTTGATTTGCCAAATAGTGAGGTCAATTGTGGCCAATAGTCTCGGTAGGTTGGGTGCGCGTGTTTAATTACTTGGTGTGCTGTTGCTTGTCGAAAGGAAACCATGTACCGGTGCGTCCGGGGTGATGGTGCTCCCGAGATGAGCTCGTAAAGTTTATTATACTAAACTCGGCCGGTGGACTTATGTCCGGTATAGTAAAAATGTCGAGTGGTACTAGTCTCGGAATTAAAGAGATTAATTAATTATAATTTAATTAAGTTGTTCCGGAAGCAATTCTGGTGTAGGATGGTAATGCCAAAATTAATCCGTTAGTGGTACGATTAATTTTATAATGGGTTAATTGAATAGGTAGAATTAATTAATTGATTAATTATTCATAAGGGTTAATTGAGTAATTAACAAAGTGGAATTAATTAATTAATTAAGTCTTAAGTTTCAATTGGAATTAGGAAATCTAGTAGGATTTGGTTTATCCTATCAGATTGGTTACCTAATTGGATTTGAAAACTAATTAATTACCTAAACCCATTAGAAAGACAAATCCTAAACTAACTTGGGGTCTCTCTTGTAACTCTATATATAGACAAATGATTAGCTATTCAAGACACACAATTTCATAAGTTTTCTATACAAGAAAACTAGAGAGATAAAATCCTAGAGAGAAAAATTAATTTTTACTATTGAAGTCGGATTTTAGTGAGAGAATTGCGGCTGGTTTTTGGACTGAGTTGGCCGAATTTTCTTGGTCAGTTTTACACCAGTCGTTCTCTCTCTCCGGACGGTGCGTTTACAGTACGTGCTGGATGCAGCAGTGCTAGAATTTTCTAGCAGGTGGATTGTGGTGATTAGCTGATCAATTGACTTCTAGTTCGTTGCCCACACAACGTGAAGTCAAAGTCTTGAGACATACAAGAGAATCACCTGAGTGTACGCTTCAAAGGTACTTTTCTAAGATTTCGCTTTTAATTAGAAATTTTTGTTGCGTGGTAAATCGAGCAAGTGCAAACCGAGATCCTATGTGGCAATCCTTTCACCTTTTAGGGAATTGTTTTTTATTAATTGATCCTTTACCATTATCAAGGTAATTTTTCTAGTTTTTCTTATTTTACCTTTTCTCAAAATTTTCTATGAATGTATTGAACTGTACCACCCAACTACCTATTTCATTAGTAATTTCCTCTCTAAGTTAGGGTAAAAGAAGAAAACTTACCTGACTAAATTATTAGTTACTACTTTTCCTTAATAACAGTGAAATTTTTAAAAGTTCTATTAATTTGGGACGGAGGGAGTAATATATATGGGCAAATTATATTATATTCCTACCAGGACACATTGCAATAAATCTCTATTCCCTTTTTATATAATAATTAAAAATTATCTTGTAATTTGGCTCTTTACTACCCCACTACTTTCTCCCTATAACTAATACACTCTCTCTACCTGTACACATGACATAAAGCAAAGCCTTACTGCTAAGGGACTGTTTGTTTAGTCGCTGGAACCAAAATGAAATGGAATCGGAATGATTGATCTCGTTTGACAGTCGAGAATGAAATGAAAATTTGGGTTCATCTTAAAAATGTAGGAATCTTCAAACCCACCTTCCCGAGTTTTATTCCTTGCCTCTCGCACCTATAAAAAAAAATATTATTTTTATAATATTATATTTATAATAAGTAACATTTATATTTATAATAGTATAATTATATATTATTACATTCCGATTCCAATTCTTTCAGCAAACTAAATATTAAAAATGATAATGATTCTAAATCGCTCAACATGTATCATTTCCACTTATATCATACTCATTTCAATTCCAATTCTCGACAATTTTACCAAACATCCTCTAACTTTGTATCAGATATCAGAACGATAATCTTGGCAGCATCAAACTTTAGACTCAGAATGTTAATCTTTGTATGAACCTTAGCAGATATCCTTTAAACAATCTAATATTGATACAAAATTTTAAATTGTCCAACTAGATTAGATAGCAATGTTTATGTTTTTAAATTAGTACATCGTTCCAAAGCTGATGTGAAATCCAAGAGGGTTGTAAAATTTTGGCTGATTTGTTCTTGATTTTTCTGATTGCATGGAACAACAAGAATTAAAAATTATGATAATGACTTGTGGATTGAGACTAGAAATTTAATGAATTCATGAGAGACAAGTGCTAGGAATCCAATTAGTAGACAGTAGTTCTAGCACTACTATACTAGATACTAGATAGTTCAAAACAGTAAAAATTAAAAAATAGTGAAAAATATAAATTTTACTAAAATTTAATTTTAAAAGTAATAAAGACATTTTAGTAAAATATAAGGGGCAAAATAATAATTTAGGGATAATAAATAAGAAAGAGAGAGTTATATTTAAGAATTTACTTTTATAAAAGGAAAAAATTACAATTTTGATTCATGAACTGTAATTATTTTATTTTGTTTGTCAGGCGAACAGATAAATACATAATTTTTTAAAATTTTTTTGGCAATTTTAGTTCATAAAAATGTAAATTGAGGAGTTAAAATGGCTAAAATTTAAATTAATCTGACAAAAAATAAAAATATCATAATTCATGCACCAAAATTATGATTTCACCTTTTAAAAGTATCCATCATTGATACAAAATTTGAGCACCGTAGCTTCCAAAATGTTACATTGCCCAACTAGATTAGATAGCAATATTTTAGTTTTTAAATTAGTACATCATACCAAAGGTTATGTCGAATCCAACGAAGTTGTAGAATTTTGGTTGCTTGTTCTTGATTTTTCTAATTGCATGGAACTGTAGGAATTTAAGATTATAATTACCTGATAATAACTTGTGGATTCAGACAAGAAATTTAATCAATTATTCAGAGACAACTGCTAGGAATCATATGAATAAGGTTTAGAATGTCATAATCACTAAGAATTAGTCTCTTTCGTCTTTTATGATAATGAATCATAGAATGTCATAATTGATGCAAAATCATGGTTGCCGTGGATTGTGATCCAGGGGATATCAACTATAATAAATTTATGAATATTTATAATCAAGTTTAATTAGGGGCGAACAGAGACTTTCAATTTTTTGGGACGGAATTGCAAGGTATATAGGGCGGAACTCGTCCGAAATAACTCTATTCAAGAAAATTTTGGTCATTTCGGGGGTGGGCACCCTCTATCACAACTGTGTAGTGCGGCCCTGAGTTTAATCAAATTTATTATTTCTCCTGCCAAATATTTGTATTTATCCATGGAGTGTCTTGAATGGATTCTATTAAATTTATGATTTAGTAAGAGCATCCAATTCGAAACTCATTAACTATAGTGAGAAATTCATTTATTATTTGTATTATTCATAGTGTGTGTGAATCTTTGATATAGAATTTTAATACCCCTCCTAACCCACATAGCACTTGGGATTTGGGAGTGGTGGGGAAGTGATAGTAGAGACCGAAGCGCCATGACGGAGTTGTGACAACGCCATGAGTGAAGAGACTCATGAATTATTTATATTAGTTATCGCGTGTGTTGATTTGATGTAAAATTCTAACAGATTTAGCATTAGATGATTTTAACTCATATTACATCAAAATTAGTCTTTATTCGAGTTGAATGTTTCATTTATTTTCAGCATAGGTGCATTGGTGAAGCCAACTCTATTATTGTTTCTTATTCTTTAATAATTTTTTGGATTGATCCATGTGACGGTATTCAAGAAAGTGATTATAGACAATCAGAGTCAATACCAATTTTTAGAATTTGTAAAGATGTACTACGTGTTTTAAGCTAAATTAAGAATTATTTTTTTTTCATAACCCTAAAAATAAAAATTTTATGAATTTTTATATTTTTACCATTAGAGTTGATCTTATTACACGGAATTTTCAATTATGAACCACCTTTTCAATGCACTTGATACAAGATGTCCCCCAACCCAAACACCCCCCCCCCCCCCCCCCCCCCTACCAAATGGCACTATAAATTAGACCTAAATGCTTCCCTAATTTTCAAAGCTGAAATTGATAAACAATAATTAGTGAATTGGAAGTAGGCATAAAAAGAGAAAAAGAAGGAATAAGAGAAGCATTGAAGATGTCTAGCTGTGGAGGAAACTGCAACTGTGGTTCAAACTGTTCTTGCATTTCCTGCGGGTATATATAATATTCTTATTTTCTTAAGGTGATGTAAAAATTTATTATTTGAGTATTTTATCTCATATAATAAAGATTAAAGAAAACGTATATAATTTTTTTTAATGTTTAAATTTATTTCCACCTTGAATCTATATCTTTAATGAATATATTGTTTCAATGACAGGAAAATGTATCCTGACATGGAGATGGCCACAACTGTGACCATTATTCACCATCCCATAAAAAGGTAAGTCTAAATATTATTTTAGAACCAAGATAATTATATATATAAATTTATAATATATTTTTGAGAAATATAAAAATTTCAGGTTCTCAAATGAATCTGGTGAAAAGAGCTATGGAGCAGAAGGTGGCAATGGCTGCAAATGTGGATCAAGCTGCAAATGTGACCCTTGTTCTTGCTGAATTAATTAGCCTTCAAACCCCAGAAGAAGGTATTTATATCAAGATCAATATGGGCTCAAAAAATAAATAAAAAATTATTATTCTGGGGATAAAACAAGTCTTTGCTTTATCAATTCTAGTCTGCATATGTAATATAAGTTTACTATAATTAAGAATAAGAAACAAAGGCAAATATGGCCTTCGTGTCTGCCATGGCTTTGTCCCCTTGTGTCTTTGTGAGCCTTTTTCTTTTTTTTTTTTTTTTTTTTCTGGATTTTTATGGAACAAATGATGAATGTTGTTGTGATCGATTTAGCTATAAGCTACTTCTTCTGTCTTTTATGTGCATTATTGAATGGTCTTATTAATTTGTTCAAATATTATATGATCAAGAGGAGAACATTATTGAATTTATTGGTCCAAATTAAAGAGGAGAACATTATTGAATCTATTGGTCCAAATTAAATTCGATTACCATGCTTGTAAGGTTTTGGACATATTAATATATATATATATATGGTTATTACATTCAAGTATTGTATACATGGTTATACCTGATCAATTGAGTTTGTTTGAGTTAAACGAGTTTATTAATTAGAGTTTAATTTTTTTATTTTTTAGATTACCACTCGAGAATTAACTCACAACTTCTAAGTTATAATCCCTCAATATTACCACTTTCCCAAACTCCAAACCTGCAAATTATACTAGTATCTATAGGTACCCATATTTATTAATATATATAATAATATTTACCATACCAACTGTACAGTTTATAATTTTGGTAACATTGATTCAATATATAGTAATATATTACTATATATAGTAGGTATGTTCAATATAATACTTAGATATATGTACCCAAACTCTCCCACCAAAGCCAAACTTAAAAGTTTAAAAGGATTATTAGTTAACGACGGAAGGAGTAGTTTTTAAAAGAGAGACTATTAATTAGAGACGGAGAAATAGTTCAAGAAAGAGATATTTAATTATGTGACTAATTAAATTTCATATGGACTTAAAAGTCAAATTATATTTTTTTCTTATTTATCCTCTTCTAAATTATTATTATTCTGCTCATTTTTTATTAAAATATTGGAGACCCTTAAATACCATTTTATTCATTTTTTTACCAAAATGTTTGAGGCATTTTAGTTAAAAAAAAACGAAAAATAAGTCCATAATCAAATTATCAGAGGCTTAAAGACCAGCGTCTAATACTTTCCTTAAAAGATCGAACCTGAAACTCGACTACTATTTGTAGCTCACTTTTTACTATTTGTAGTTTTATTTTCAAAGTTTACTATCTAAAATGCCCCTCTAACAAAAGAAAAAAAAAACTCAAGATTCTTTCTTATTTATTCTTTTCTTTTTTCAAACTCCACCACCAACACATCACCCTCACATTCAATTTCACCTCCTCCTTTATCGATTTTTTTCAAGTTGTGGTTATAAAACATGAAACTTTAGCACTATATCATTATAAGTTCTTTCAATTGAACTAAGATAGTTATATTACACGAATTTTAAAATCTTGATCAACACTGATAATGAACCTCCGATATGGAAAAAAATTTTGCAAAAAAATTTTAATTAAAGAACATTTGAATTCTGAAACAATTATTTTTACTTATTGCATAACATATTCTCATAATAAGATAATAACATAATAGCATTTGTTCATAATTACACATATTTATTTATTTATTTTGTCCATTTTTTGAAATTATTTTTCTTCTCGCGTTTACCAACGATGACCAGAGTCACCATGAGGCAATTCACGCCGTCATCTTCTTCCAGCCTTACCCAAATCCTAACCATCTCCTTGTCTTCTTTGGTGTCATCTTCCTTGTCTTATTTGCAACAGCAGCAGTAGTATGAAGAACCACTCCAAGAAATTCTGCATTTTTCATAAAAATAAACCCTTTGATGAAGATGACAACGATTATCACTAGGATGAAAATCAAAATCATTGTTGCGATCATGTCCATGGAGACAGCTGTGATGGTGATGGTACTAGTTCTAGTAATTGATCGGGGTTTAATTCGATTAACACAAGTAGTTGTTTAGGAATTTTTTTTTAAAAAAAAATTTTGATTATTTTTCTCCCCATTTCCTCCTTTTTTTTTATCTTTTTATTTTTCTAAAAAATATTGTATGTGTGAGAATTATTCTTATAATTAGTTATTATAGGATTAAATATATTTAAAATAATTAAGATAATATTTATTTTGTTGAGATAAAAAAATATATATTTATTTTGTTAAATTTTGATAAATAATTTAAAAATTAATAAAAAGGCAATTTGAAAAGATTATTTTAAAAATAAAACTACAAATAAGTAAAAAATAGGCTATAGTAATACCGTTTATGAAATTCCCGCGTGGATTCACCGGAATGTTTGTCTTGCGTTGATTCACCGGAATGTTTGTCTTGTATGGGCTTGGGCTTGGGCTTGGGCATGGGCTCCGGCTCCGGATGCGCTGCACTGATCGGGCGAAGATCCTATCATTATTCTCCCTTAATTTGGTGACAGTCCCTTGGAATTTGAACTGGGTGACATCATCTCCGGCAAGGAGATCCGCCACCGTGTTGTCGAGGAAGAAAATGATGGTGGGTTTCGCGGCGGTGAGTTTGTATCTTGCCACCAGTTCAGGTACCGCAGTGATCTCCACTGTGTAGATTACTGCATCATTCTTATCCTTCCTCATGTCCTTTGCTTCCTTCTCCAACCATTCATCTATCTACAAGAACAAAAGAATATTATAGTCCTATGTGATCAGAAAAGTAATTAAAAAAGAAAAAATAACAAGAAAACTAAAGTACTAAAATCTTAATGGCATAATTGTAATAGAATAGATAATTCTGGAAAGTATGAGAAGATGGCTTTTTGTAGTGGGCGAACTTGGAAAAATGTCTGATTCCTTGAAGAAAATGAAGAAATTTTTTTATCACTAAGTGACTTTTAATAAGCCACCTTCACGTTTCATAGGTTTCTTACAAATAGCAAAAAACAGTGGCTCCATGCTAGTTTCTCCGATATTGGAGGTGGGTGGCAGAATTCTAGACCATATACCCTTACCGACCAAAGCGTCCCTCCTCTCTTTGCTTAGAAAGAGTGCTTCCCCTACTTAACTATATAAAGAATGGCGTTTTTAACATTAAGTTGATGAAGAAGCGAAGCCAGCCAAAGCAAAGAAAAGTCAAATAGAACAAGAGAAAAAGTATCGTTATAATTTCATCAAATTATAATATAAAATTCACATATATTTCCTATAAAAATACATATAATTTATCAGAAATTACAAGAGATGATAGGTAGACGAGAAATTAGTAATTTAATATCATTAGTGAATTACGTCTCTGCATGCTTTGAGACGCTGATTGCCAAATCGGATGATGACCAAATGTTTCTCCTTAGTATTTATGGCTTCATCAACTTTAAAAGCTCTATCAAGCGGAATCAACGGTGGCGCCGCCGCCTGAGAGTTTCGGGTGTATTGTCTAGGATTAGGCATCTGGGCTACCAAAGCTACCTTTATTTATTTGTGGTACATACATTATATAATTGGGGTATGTATAAATATTCCATAACTTGGGATAATGTCTATCCTTTCCATCCAATTGTTATACTATAGTTGAATTGTCTCCGTCCTCTTTTTATAAATATAATATATGAGATAGGGTTTTAATGGATTTACTTAATATAGTGGCAATTTAGTGTAAATACCTATAATTAATTATTGGATATTATATATCCTCAAATATATATATATATATATATGGATATTATATTGAAATGTTAGACATGAAGTAAGTCAAATGTCAATTCAATGAAAATACTTTCAAATATTATTTTTTTTCCAGACCGAAAATTTAATTAAAAAATATTATTTAATAAATTGATATAATAATTTATAAATTAAAGAGTGGAATAACAACTAGCTAGGAAATAAAGACAATATAATTATATTCTAATTGGAATCTGATGCTTTAGAGATATTTGGCCTACACTTTTAATTTTTTATTCCAATTCTTTTGTCGTTTATATATATTTTTTAATGTGGATGTCACTTTTACCAATTAGTGTATAATGATGTTATAGAAATACCATTCTACAACTAATACACAGCAAAAAAACAAAAAAAAAATTCACTTTCCGTGTGTAACAAACTCTTATTTCATATGATATAAATCTTTATCAAAATCCTTAAAATAAATATATATATATATATATGAAATCTTTTTGTATATCATATAAAGCTCGGTTGTAATAATACAAATTCATACTTTAGATATTATAAAATTTCACTTTGATATAATTAATAGTTACAAATAGTAATCCAGTTATGGAAATCCAATAACTGGATTACTATTTGTAGCCCTATTTTCAAAATTTACTATCCAAAATGCCCCTCTAAAAAAAAAAAAAACTCAACATTTTTTCTTATTTCTTCTTCTCATTTTTTAAACTCCACCACAAACACACTACACTGGAAAAAATTTCTGCACAAAAAATTTAATTAAAAAACATTTGAATTTGAAACAATTATTTTTACTTAGTGCATAACATATTCTCATAATAAGATAATAACATAATAGAATTTATTCATAATTACACATAGATATTTATTTATTTTGCCTATTTTTTAAAATTATTTTTCTTCCCGCGGATACCACTTAACGATAGTCAGAGCCACCATGAGACAATTCACGCCATCATCTTCTTCATCCTTGTCTTCTCTGCAACAACAGTAGCAGGAAGAATCGCTCCAAGAAATGCTGCATTTTCCACAAAAATAAACCCTTTGATGAAGATGAAAACGATGATCACGAGGATGAAAATCAAACTCATTGTTGCGATCATGCTCATGAAAACGACTGTGATGGTGATGGTATTGGTTCTAGTAATTAATCCGAGTTCATTCGATTAACACAAGTAGTTGTTCAGGAATTTTTTATCAAAATTTTTTTTTTGATTATTTTCCTTCCCCATTTCCTCCATTTTTTTAATCTTTTTACTTTTCTAAAAAATACTATATGTATGAGAATTGTTTTTATAATTGGTTATTATATGATTAAATATGTTTAAAATGATTAAGATAGTATTCATTTTGTTGGGATAAAAAAATATATATTTATTTTATTGAATTTTGATAAATTATTTAAAAATTAGTAAAAGGATAATTTGAGAAAATTATTTTGAAAATAGGCTATAAATAGTAAAAAATGGCTACAAATAGTACTACCCATATGATAATCAACTGATAGTTGGAAGAAACCCAAAGGCCCAAAAAATGCTTGCATGCTAGATCCAGTCCAAGTTTCCTTTATTTTTCACTTCTTACAATGTAAACAAACAGGCCCACTACAATTATCCACCAAGAAAGGCTCAAAATAAAGGGTAGTACTATTTATAGTCTATTTTTTACTATTTGTAGTCCTATTTTCAAAACAATCTTCCCAAATTATCATTTTACTAATTTTTAAATAATTTATCAAAATTCAACAAAATGAATATATATTTTTTTATCCCAACAAAATGAATACTATCTTAATTATTTTGAACATATTTAATCCTATAATAATCAATTATAAGAACAATTCTCACACATATAGTATTTTTTAGAAAAATAAAAAGATTAAAAAAATAAAATGGGGGAGGAAAATAATCATAAAAAAAAGTAAAAAATTCATGAACAACTACTTGTGTTAATCAAATGAAACCCGGATCAATTACTAGAACCAGTACCATCACCATCACAGCCGTCTCCATTGGCATGGTCGCAACAATGATTTTGATTTTCATCCTCGTGATCATCGTTGTCATCTTCACCTATTTTTGTGGAAAATGCAACATTTGTTGGAGCGATTCTTCCTGTTACTATTGTTGCAGAGAAGACAAGGAAGATGACGAGGACATGGTTAGGATTTGGGTAAGACTGAAAGAAGAAGATGACGGCGTCAATTGCCTCATGGTGGCTCTGGTCATCGTTAAGTGGTATCCGAAGGAAGAAAAATAATTCTAAAAAATGGGCAAAATAAATAAATATATATGTGTAATTATGAACAAATTCTATTATGTTATTATTTTATTACGAGAATATGTTATGCACTAAGTAAAAATAATTGTTTCAGAATTCAAATGTTCTTTAATTAAACTTTTTGTGCAGAAATTTTTTTCAAGGTAGTGTGTTGGTGGTGGAGTTTGAAAAATGAGAAGAAAAATAAGAAAGAATGTTGAGTTTTTTTTTTTTTTTTGGTTAGAGGGGCATTTTGGATAGTAAACTTTGAAAATAGGACCACAAATAGTAAAAATTGGGCTACAAATAGTAGTCCCGAAAATAAACGGTGCTCCAAACAAGCAAAGTCCAATTTTGAAACCCAATTCGGTAACAAATGAAGAACCAATGTTGCTGTTGGAATATATGCACTTGGGCATACTATACTTTGAGCTTGCACGGATTATTGCTTACCAATTCTGAAGAAATTTGTTAATAGATTGCTTTAGTTTATTATTTAAACCAATTCTTTATATCGTACTAATAATTTTTAAGTAGATATAATAACAAATATTACATCAAATATATAATAATAAGAGAATACATGAAATATTATATGAAAATAATTTACTCTTAAAATATGAAAATACATTAATTAAATATTACATGAGAATACATCATTTTTCAAAGTATGAAAATACATTAAATATTACATGTTATTTTCTAAAGCATAAAAATACATCAAATATAATTAAAAAAATACATTAGTTATAATATTAGAATAGTAGGGAAGCAAGATATAATTAGCATTTAAACATGATAACATAAACTTATTATCCAAATCATAACAAGGCACTTAAAAGAAAGCTCCATTAATGGAAGTATTTTTGATAATGGCTTGTGGAGAGAGATTTTATAGATACCAATGCGTGTGGTGCAAAAGCAAGCGGTAGACAAACTTTTTGATACCTCCAAGTTTAGGATCACGTAGTCCCTTAAAGATGCCATGTCCAGATGTGAATATGAATGTTTGGACCAGCAATGGAAGCTGCAACCTCGAGAAAATGATCACCGGAAAACAAGCCGCCACGATGATGGCAACTTGAGCCCAATTAAGCTTTTTATGGAGCGACAACGCGATGGCGGCGCCGAAGGCTAACATCATTGTCGAGACCGCAACACAGAGAGAAAGCAGACCTTTGAGCAGTTTGTTTGGGAGCTTTTCCAAGATATCATCCACCGTATATCTCGTGGTTTGCACCGACAAGAACATGAGGAGGGAGATGGCTGAGGATACCATCGACACTGCATCTGATATGGAAAACACCAAGAATAATTTGTTCTTGGAGTTTACCGGCTTGCCATCCTTATCGTTGCCGCCAGGTGCCGTGATCATGGCGGCGAATGCCACGGTTGCCACCAGAGTAGCCACCACCATGCATGAGCTGGATGTATCCTTGAGCCAGTCTCGAGCGTCCTTCATCAAATCCTTATGCTGGTCCAAGAACAAATCTTTTGGTGTTTTGTTTTCGCTGTTCTTTGCTACCCTTATTTCATCGTAAACTAATTCTTCCACTGCCTGTTAATTAATTGGATCCATGCACCATCAAGAACATGATGTGGGTTTTTTTTTTAAATTTTGGATGAGTATGATGTCAAATTAATGAAGAAATGTATACATAAGTTCCCTTTCTATATATTCTGCATGCATGTGTGATCGTAATTGAAACTAAATTCATATCAAAGGATTAATTCTATCCTATGGAATTCCTTAACAAATTAAGTTTTAGAATCAATTTCTTAATGGTGTGTAAAAGAACCTTAGAAATGGAAAAAAAAAATTGCAATTTTAGTCATATATATGGTGAATTTATTTTTTTTGTTCAATATATTTACACCCTAAAAAAAATACTCACCATTACGTAACCTGTACGTAATGAGTATTGTTGGGACGTACATAAAGAATAAATTCGTCAAGTTGAACCAAAATTTCATTTTTTTTCATACCTAGAAATTAAGATTCATCCCAAAATTACCTTATACCACTGCAGTTCTCTTTGCATCTGAAAAGCAGGACCATGATGAATAGAATAGAGTTGAGGGCTTGGTGCCATTTTGGCTGCCAAATGAAGAATATTGTTCTTGCCTTCAATTTCTCCATCAGCATAAGCTTTGGTATTCTCACCGATCAAATTGATAATATGATTGAATATCCTCAACCTGCGACTCTCGATCGCCACATGCAACAGTAATTTCCCCTCATTGTTTGCGTACCAAATCAGGTCAGGGAAATAGTTCAAACACACTTTTATAAGTTCAAACACTCCATGAACTGCAGCCAGATGCAATATTGCCTGGGAATCAGGCGGCAGAAAGAAGTTCAGCACTTCTGATTTCGGTCTCCTTTGTAACATCTTGAAAATGAAATGAACCAGTTCTAATGCTTCCTTACGCTCTTTCTGCTTCTTGGCAATCCCTTGATTTCTCCTCCCTGATCGATCCATTCATCAAAACCCAATGAATTTGACGATTAAACATTGTCTCCTATGCTATTTTATTTACAAATCTTTGAACCCATGAGTTAAAAATATTTAAATAAAAGGAAACAAAATGCACAATTGGTCTATATACCCATGAGTTACAATTCGAGTTAGAGAAATCTAGTCCTAAATGTTACTAGAATTGACACATTTAGTCAAATTTAATATTTTTTTAATAAATTTTAACGGTTGACTCAACAAGCATTAATTTTCATACTACGTGAATATCACCTGTCATCCATGTGATTGCCACGTGCCATGTGGCATCCATGTGTTATCCATTTGTCCGCGCATGTGCCTTGTGACTACCACGTAGCATAAAACTTAATGGCTGTTGAGTCAGCCGTTAAGTGGACGTGAAATTCGTTAGTTGAAATATTTATACCAAATTTGTTGAGTTCCAAACATGTATGACAAATTGTAAAATAATATCATTATATAGGACCAATCGTGCAATTTTTTCCTTAAATCAAACTGCCTAATTTTGTTGATTGGACAGAGTTAAGAAAATTAGACAGGGATTGGACTACATCAATAGAGTACTCACACGGACAAATCATCATAGGATGAAGAAGCTTAGTTCCAATCTCAAATACAGAAGGCTGCGTTGCCAAGATATGAAGTACTGACATTCCATTATCATTCCTTGTTAAAGCCAAGTCTGGATACTCTTTAAGGATATTCAAAGCAGTATCTGTAAAGAAACCACTAAGTATCAAAATTTATTAAATACAACAAATGTTAATAATATATATATTATTAATACAAAAATAGTTTTACAAATATGATTCTTAGTTTTGGGACCATGTGTATAGGGAAAGAAATTGCCCGGATATTTTTTAGCAAAGATGGCTTCTTAGGGTAAAGTGTGGGTGTTATGCCTCTTTCGCTTCTCTTCGGCAAAGACTACAGGGACTTTTACTTTTAGATAAAGATTCAGTTCCAGTACTTAGAATTTAGTTCCTTGTTTTTTGAACTTTGTAATCGTAGTTTTAAGGTTCTACGGAGTATTAGTGATTGTATATGTGGGGGAGACTTTTAATAGAAAGAATAGGTGGTTTGAGATAAATCTTAAACACTAACCTTTATTATCATTTTTTGGCTATTATTTTAATAATAAAGATAACTAAACATAACACAAACTAGCCTAGATTCCAAACAAGAACATCTCCTAGTGGAATGTGCAAGTTGGTTAAGGGATTGAGTGAGGCACAAATTAAGACAGTAACGGATATGGGAATGCATTCTCTATGAAAGAATATCAGAGAGTAATAATATCAGCGGTACCAACGGGAGTCGAGAAGCAAGTTCGCCGTTGGAACTTAAAATTCCACCTGAAAATTTTGGCCCTCGGCCTTGTGCAACTGTTTCTTAAAAAATAAAAAATAAAATTTAATTTTGGGAAGTGTACCATGACAACGAGTAGTGGAGATTCCCACAATGAGATTGGAGGCCGAAGCGCTAGTGTAAACGTAACAAGGCGCTTCGTCTCTGGTCACCTGATAAAGATACTCCAACATTTTCTTACTCTTGGACGGGTGGCGCCACCGGGCTGCGTAAAACAATGGCGCAAGCGAATCCATGTCCCCAAGTTGAGGCAGACGACCGTTTTTATCCACCATTGCTTTGGCTGCACTTTCGTCGGCGGCTAAGGCCACATGATGAAGCGCAGTGCGGCCTAACTGATCGCGCAATTCAAGTTGTTCAGGTTCAAGAAGCTTCACGAGCTCCACCACAAAACCTGACCGGCCACAACTTGCCGCCACATGCAACGCCGTCATCCCCAGGCTCGAGAGTTTCGCAACCTTCGCCTCGCTGTCTTCCTCCAGGATCTTTCTTGCAACTCCCCAATTCCCTTCCATGGCTGCAACGTGCAGCTTTTGTAGGGTTATTTCCCTTTCTTCAACATCTGTATGCAAAATTTCAACAAGTTAGGATTAACATGCGGACGTAAATTTCAAAATTTTGGGACAGAATTATAGTGGCACACGAGCATTTATTGGCCAAAGTTCGATCGAAATAACCCTATTAAAAAAAATATCAATTGTTTCGGGAGACGGACGCCCTAATGATCAATTCATAGTCATTCCTCTATAACTTTCGACATGTTTTTTGTTCATACATTAATTGGTTAATAGAAAAACTGCAAAGCTGATATAATTTGAATATGAATCTTGAGTGAAAACATAACTAGACAAGTATCCATACCCCCAATGATATCGATCTGGCTCTCATGACTAGATTTCTCAATTGCTTGCACCATCTAAACTTGTTTATCCTTGACAATATGTGTAAGATACTTGAATCAAACGTTAATTTATAGCTGCCAATGTTTGTCTATGCCATACCACCATGAATATTTTATCCTTGTGCTTTGGGCAAACTCGCATTCCTTTTCGTTTTCACGTGGTTTAAGAAATCCATCGTGTCGGCTTTTCGCCTGCCTCAATATTCACCTAGACCAATATTTTCGTTTTCAATTGCCAATGCTCATAATAATTAATAATATGATAATTGTAAGGAATGTTATGTTTGTTTTTAAATTTAGAGAGTTAGTATGTTTTTAAAATTCAAAAATATTTTGTCTTATAAAAATAATTTATGTTTCAACAATGAATAACTTTTTATTTTAAGAAAAAAACGTACGATTATAGCGAATGGATGCCGACGAGAGGATGTTAGATTCGGTCCTAGAAAACTGATATCCATAAAATTTTGACAAACAAAAAGGAAAAAATGTCATATCTGGTGGTGGATACGACGGCAGCGGTAGTGGCCGTGGCCACGACAGAGAAGAAGAAGAAGAATTATGTTTTTTAGAGTTAATGGTTAATCAAATAGTATTTTTGTATAAATTATGATTAAAAATTCTTCTAAAAAAATGACCCAACTAGTATTGTTATTCAAAACATAAAATGACAAAAAGTGAAATTACCCACACTATAAGGATCAAAACTACATATGCATTTAGACCTAAAACAAAAGTATATCAATAATAATTATATTTACCTTTATAACTAATTTAAAAATTTTCCCATCTTGTTGTTCTTCCCCAACCTATCACTCCCGGTCACCTACCCTCTTTTTCCTCAGATTCTAACTATCTTACTGTCCACCGGTGTATTTTGTCATTCAATGTGTTATTTATATTCTATAATGATAATTTGTGTTAATTATATAATATGTGTATTAGAATTATTTATAGGCTTAAATTTATTTTTGGTCACTCTTAATAGGGGTCATTTCGGTTTTGGTTTTTTTTTTTTTTTTTTTTTACTAATACTAGTTCTATTTAAATTTTTTTTGGCAATTATAATCATTTTTTGATGAAAATACCCTTTGACTAACGGTTAACTAACCCTCAAAATTCTAATTATTTTTCTTCTTCGGTTATACCACCGTCCCGCTGCCACCACCACTACCGTCGCCAAAACTTCTGCAAACTTGTCCCGTCATCGCTGCCTGCCTTTTCCCTCATTCTCTGTAGCTGCCACACCCTTCCCCTCCTTCTCCATTGCCGATAAAAATGTGTGAACAAACGACGGTGACTGACAGAGAGAGATGATGGTGGTGGCAACGGTGTAGTGGCAACGAGGTGGTGGCGACGGCGGTGGTGGGGTGGTGGCAGCGACGGTAATGATGGCAGCAGAGCGGTGGTCAAACCGAAAAAGAAGAACAATTAGGGTGTCGAGATTAATCAACCAGTCAAAAAGTTTTTTCGTCAAAAAAGACAAAAATTTAAGTGAGACTAGTATTGGTGACGAAATAAAAAGAGAGATCAAAACCAGAATAACCCTTATTAAGAAGACTAAAAATGAATTTTTTTTTTTTTTTTTGAGAGGAATAAAATATTTCATTAATCACTGGTCATCCAGCACAACAGAAGAAAGGAATTCTGGCACAAAAGTCCAGTCCCGCATAGTGTCTACATGGGATTTCATGAAATTTGCAATACCATGGGCGTGAATATTGCGGCTCCTAGGAATCCAATAGAAGTGAACATTCATATGTGCATCTATCAAGCTCTTGCAATCTTCTATAATAGGCAGAATGATCAGGGAGCTCTCGTCAGGATTCCTCATCGCCAGTATTACTTGCGAAGCATCTCCAAGCACAGAAAAAGAAACCATGTTCAAACGAAGTGCAAGGAGAATGCCTTCCTTCATGGCTAAAGCCTCCGCGGCCTCAGGTTCTGTTATCCCAGGGAGAAAACAGCCGGTGTCGTGGATGAATTGCCCAGTATCATTAGTAATGTAGACGCCAACTGATGCCCCCTGACGTTGCGGAGAGACAGCACCGTCAAAATGCACGCACACGCCCGTCATATTGGTTGGACAAATCGGAAGCATGGAGTAACCCGTGAGGGCCTGCGGCTGCAGAAGAGCCTTGGCTGTTTGAAAAGAATGCAAAACAGCTGAGGCAGACAGAGCAACCTCAAAAGGGCTAGAAGCAATGTTCTCATAAATCTGCCTATTCCTTGCGTACCAGATGGAAGCCAATACCGTCACTACCCTCTCCGCATCCTGGATAGGGAATCCAATCAGAACTTCGCGCACCCAAATTTCGACTGTCGTGGATAGAGAAGCAGCAGGCAACCCCAATGGGCCATGAATCCTCCACACTTCCCTTGCGAACTGGCATAATAAGAGAAGATGAATATGGGAAATATCACTCTGTGCACAAAAAGGACAAACAGGGGGAACGTCAATGTGTCTTTTCGCCAAGTTCTCTGCTGTCGGGAGAGTATTTGTCACCAACCTCCAGCAATGGTGCAGAATGCGAGGAGGAACACGCAGCTTCCATAGCTTCCGCCAAACAGGGTCCACTGCAGAAATGCTACTGGATGAGGAAACCGCCGATCCGGCCGAATTGAAAACATGATACGCGGACCTCACCGTGAATATCCCTTTGTTATGGTGATGCCAGTACCAGCGATCATGTCCCCTTTGAGAACCCAGAGGTATAGACAAAATACGGTTCGCAACCCCAGAAGAAAATAGCGCCCGTATTTTCCCTTCATTCCAAGTAGCCACTCCAGGAAGTATAAGTTCAGACACTGTTGCTTCCTCTTGAAGGTCATCAGATGGGTGAAAACCACAGTAAGGATTGACCCCAGGTAGCCAAGGATCAAGCCAAACTTTTGTTTGCGCCCCAGAAAATATTCTGCGCCGAGCTCCAGATTGCAGCGCCTGGACTCCCTTCATAATGCCACGCCAGGTCAGGGATGGCCGCTGACCCAGTGAGGCTTCAAAGAGACTTCCATTCATGTAATACTTTGCCCTCAAACAGCGCGCTAAAGTCGATTCAGGCTGCGTGAGCAAGCGCCATGCTTGTTTGGCCAGAAGAGCAAGATTGAAGGTCTTGAGATTTCTGAATCCCAGTCCACCCTCTGATTTCTTCGTGGAGAGTTTGTTCCAAGATACCCAATGAATGCTCCTTTTCTCTGCAGTGCTGCTCCACCAATACCTTGCAATCAAGCGTTGAATTTCTGTTATGGTGCCATCCGGAATCATGAAGCAGGACATAGCATACGAAGGAATCGCCTGCAAAACCGACTTTATAAGCACTTCCTTACCAGCCTTTGAAAGCATTTTCTCGGACCATCCCCGAATTCGGGCAGCCACTTTATCTCGAATATTGGTGAACACCTCCTTCTTGTTTTGTCCCACAATGCTTGGCAAACCAAGATATTTACCATGCGAACTTGCCTCTGGGATGCCAAAAAGATCACAGATCTTTTTTCGCTGAGCATGTGGTGTGTTCGGGCTAAATAAGATACCGAATTTTTCCAAATTGATACTCTGGCCTGAAATTTCTTCATAAGTTTGTAGCGCCCATCTCAAGTGAACCGCCTCATCTGTAGTAGCATTGCCAAACAACAGTGTATCATCCGCGAAAAAAAGGTGTGAAATAGGCGGGGCCCCTCTAGCAATAGAAATCCCACCAATGCGACCACAGCTCTGTAAGTCCTGAAGTAGACTAAACAATACTTCACTGCATAAAATAAACAAGTAGGGTGATAAAGGGTCACCCTGCCTAATCCCTCTCTGGGGAGTGACATATCCAACCTGCTGGCTGTTTAGGAGAAAAGAGAACCGCACGGTGGTCAAAAACCGACCAATTAAAGCCACAAAAATGTCACCAAAGCCAAACGCTCTCAAGGTGGAGGTAATGAAACCCCACTCCAGTCGATCAAAAGCCTTACTCATATCTAACTTTATGCTCATTTGACCATTTTTACCCGCCGTTTTAAGCTTCATAGAGTGGTGAGTCTCATAAGCCAATAGCACATTGTCCGTTATCAAACGACCTGGTACAAAAGCAGATTGAGAATCCGAGATCACACTGGGCAAAACCTGTCTCAACCTATTAGAAACTGCTTTTGATGCAAGCTTGAAAACAACATTACATAGACTTATCGGCCTAAACTGTGCAATCAGTTCAGGTTTATTTATCTTTGGGATAAGTACAATGTGTGTAAAATTCAACGCAGAATCCCAACGACCATTGTTCAAAATATCCAGCAAGAAAGAAACTACATCAGTACCAACAATGTGCCAGAACTTCTGATAAAATATCGGACTCATGCCATCTGGCCCCGGGGACTTGTAAGGGTGCATAGTTTTTAAGGCACGGACGATATCATCTTCAACATACGGACTCGCAAGGAATTCATTCTGAGCTGGCGTGACCCTGCGTTCTAGTCGCCCAAGGATTCGACTGATCGTGGACGGGGTTGGGCCTGAGGAAGTAAAAATTCCCTCAAAATAATTCTGTATAATAGCTTCCAACTCTCCTGGTGCAGACCTCAAAACCCCAGCATTGTCACGCAAGCTACAAATCAAGTTATTTGTTTTCATACGACTGGCAGCCTGATGGAAATATCGTGTGTTGGCATCCCCCAGACGGTGCCAGAACAGCTTGGAACGCTGTTGCCACTTGGTAGTAAGTTGATCCTGCAATGTCTCAAGTTCGAACTGAAGAGAGCGAAGTTTCTCCTGCACCGCTGCTGTAATCCGGCCATGCTGAAGTTTTTGGATATCCTGTTTTAGTCGTTGTATATTGGTCTCCACGTTCTTAAAAAGGCCGCCACCCCACCTAATCAACCCCAAAGAGCAGTTTTGCAGGTTGCTCATGACTCCCTCATTGGCAGTCCAATTGTCAGAGATGACCCGCTCACACTCAGATGACTTCATCCAAAAAGCTTCAAATCGGAAACAACGCCTACGACGATGGGTGATAGGCGGATCCGGATGCTTTCTCAAACAAACCACAACAGCAGCATGGTCGGAAGCGTTGGTAGCTACGCTCCGAGAGGAAGATGCGGGAAATAGGGCGGCAAGACCTGGATTCATGGTAGATCGGTCTAAACGGGCTCTCTGCGTATAAGGGTGTTGTAGTAGCCGAGCCCATGTAAACTTCAGGCCCAAGTCGATCATCTCACTCAATTCACAAGCCTGCAATGCCTCATGAAAAGACTGCAGCTGCCAATTGGGTCGGGGACCTTGTCCCTGAAACTCATGTTGGTGGAGCACTTCATTGAAGTCCCCCATGCAAAGCCACGGTTCTTGAGAAATATTATAGAGAGACAGGAATTGCTGCCAGGAATTTCGTCTCTGAGAAACAACTGGGTTGCCATAATAACCAGTAACCCGGAAAGAAAAATCATTAAAATAAACTGAAACATCAAGAAAACGGTCAGACATACTTCTGAGAGTCACCTGCACATCTTTTCCCCACAATAAGCCTAGACCTCCACTCCTGCCCTGGGCTTCATGACATACCCCAAAAAGACCCAGTTGATCACGGACACTATTGAAGGCAGATTGATTGCACTTCGTCTCGCTCAGAAATATGATATGGGGACGATGGGCGCGGATCAAACCCCGTAATTCCTGAATTGTCCGGGGATTCCCCAAACCCCGGCAATTCCAGCTTAACAAATTCATTGGGCTGGGCGGGACTGGCCATTACTACCAGCCTCCGCCACATCGCCAACCATGGAAAAATCAGAACTAGTAACTACAATATCAGCAGAACCCGACTCCTGTTCCATTCTCGGCCTTTTGTCAAGCCGATCAACAGGCAAATCCAGCAGCAAGCTCTCATGCTCCCCATCCTCAATCAGCTTCCTCTTTGCATGAGTTCCTGGGCCACAATGTGGGACAACAGAAGTTGTAGTTCGTTTAATTCTAGAATACTTCCTCACTGCAGCACGAGCAGGGGTGTCCAGTAACATCGGGGTGTTGACCAACATGCAAGGGATTAACCCCGGGCTTGGTACTTCAGGGACACTCGACGACTCGACCAGCAAATTGGGAATCCGCGGCGGGGATATCAAACCCGGGGCCTCCGCAGCGGCCATATTATTAACCTCCTTCCCACTCAGCGGCAGGGGTGGGTGAGGTCGACTGCGTGGAACATCTTCATAAGTATCAGACACCAAATCCCTCTTCGCAACCTGATCCCTAGGAGGAGTAGGCAGATCCCTGTTTACTAACATAAACCCAGATTGTCTCCCAGAGTCCAAATTTGACATAGCATTCAGGCCATCATCTGGGGGTGGTTGCCAATGATGGCGATCATCAACATTATCATCTGGCCCTGGAGAGGAGCGCGGCGAAGGACGCTCATTTCCCGCCGTAGGTTCGCTCCATCTTCCTCTAAAAAAAGGCTTCACATTTACTGGCGCTTTTAACCATGGCCCAAACAGCAAGACATTCTCCACTGAATCCTCTAACGTCAACTTGGCAGCACAATCCTTGTCCACATGCCCAATAATCCCACAGTGGTAACAAAAATCCGGTAAGTTTTCGTACCTGAGTGGCAACCTGTGGGTAACAGCAGCACTCATTATTTGAATTACGCGCCGTAATGGCTTGGATAAATCGACACTAACCCTTACGCGCATGAACTTCCCAACACAAGAACCCTCACTATCTCTATCCACAGCCAGAAAATCACCCACAATATTCCCGAGATACTTTGCGAAATCAGCGTGCATCCAGCCCAGAGGAAGATGGTAAATATGAATCCAAAAAGGGCTGCGCATGGGTTTAATCTGCGCACTCACTACATCCGCCTCCGCCTCAGTAAGGTACAACAAACTCCGATCAAAAAGCCAGGGCCGCCCTGCCATGACCCGTAGCTTATCTGAAGCATGTTGGAACCTGAACATCATAGTATTTTCAGCAAGCGGCTTCATGGATAACATGCCAGACAGTCTCCAAATTCTACGAAACATGGCTAAAACTTGATCCGGGGGGACTACTCGAGAAGAAAGCAACTTTCCAACCAAACAATTCTCCCCATCCAACTGAGGCGGCGGGAGGGTAGTCGGCGCCTCATGAATCTCTGTATCAACTAGAGTCAATTTGTTATACAATGCTGTCAATGAATCATCCATTACCAAGAAGAAAACAAACAAACCAAACAGAGCAATGGACAAAACGATCCAATTTAAGAAAGCCAAAACAGAAACCAAACACCAGAGAACGACCCAGGGGCTGGCGGCGTCTCCGGCGGTCGTACAAGGAGGACAAGGCTTGACTAGCAAGAAACGGCACGAAGGGAGAACCAGTAGGGTTTTCTCTCGCGACTTAATTATCAGAATAGACTAAAAATGAATTTAAACCATTATATATATGTTAAATTTTTAAGTTTTTAATTATAAAAATAATGCAAGGTAGAATGTGTGTGATTTGGTTAAACTAAGATCACCCCTTACTAGAAATTATGTGAATTTTTCTAAATTTCTCTCTCTGGTCCCGTTCACTAAATGTTCTGTTCTTTTTTTTTTGAATTGTATATGTTCTGTTCTTGTTCTCAAGATACTTTTTACAAATTGTGAGGGTTACGTTCCATCCCCTTTTCCTTTAATCAAAACTCTGTATTGAATAGGATTCTACTTAAACCCTTTCTGGTTTTGGAAGAAATACAAACATCTTTTGGCTTCATTCTGCTGGTAACAGAAACAAATTATTAAATTAATGCCATCTCTTCCATTGTGGCAAGATAAAGAATCCTATTTCATTCAAAAAAAAAAAAAAAATCCTATTAACTTCTATAGCATCTTCAATCATGAAATTCTGACTATAATGGAGTTTGCTATAAGAAAAACAACCTCAAAGGCAAACTATGGGAGACTCAATACAAATGTCAAACAAAATTGCATCCACCAAAAAAAAAAAAAAAAAAAAAAAGCAAAAAGCAAAAGAGAAAAGGTGGGGTTTCTAAGCAGCAGGTTTCTTCTTCAAGCCCTCTTTCTTCTTGTCAGTAGAATCTGCTGCTTTTCTCTTGTCTTTTCTCTCCCTCTTCTTCAATGCTGTCATGCGTGCCTTCAGAATCGTTGCGTATGAAGCTTGGAACCGTTGATGATCTTTCTGCCCGACCTAAGATTGAGATTGAATCACACAAATTCAGTCAGGACAAAAGAAAGGAAATAGTTGGAATGAATGAATTAGCCATACATAACATAACATTCTGGCAGCATTGAAAAGCTAGAAAAGGTTATTCACAATTAGAATTTAAAACACATTGCATTACTCTAGTGTAAATGAAGGACATGGCTACAAGCAAAAGTGTACAAGTTCCAGTCATAATCACAGGAAAAAGCAGTTCAGCAACAGGCATGGACGTAGATAAACAGAAAACCAAAGGCAAAAACGATTCGATGAGTGAGGAGCAGTAGATTCTAGTGGCCACATATTGAAAGCTAAGTTGTTATACTTGCAGGAATTGAAGCATTCTTAATGAGTTACAAAAGATTGATTGCCACAGATGATATCTTACTTTCCAAATTCTCAACATTGGTTGGCAGGATGACCAAATGAAAGGGGAACAAAAAACCTTGAAGCCTGAACTTAATAGTACTAGATGGTAGTACCTTCTTCATTAGTGTACTGACATATAGGTTTTGACTCTTACAATTGCCATGAATGTTCCAATTTCATGGCCATTCAAGGCAATTTCCTGCTGTCTCCAACTATAAGAAAGGTTTCGCATTTTTAAACCATTCATTTTACACATAACCTTTAAATATAAAGCCAATCACACTGCAGTATCTAACATGTGTCCATTCATGTGTCTTTCTAAACTACGCAGACTAAGTACTTAGTAGAGTTTGACTCCCCAGCCAAACGAAAACCACCACACACGCATAAACACTGAATAGGAATAGGTAGATACACTCTCTCTCGGCTAACAAACCGACAAATGTTTTTTCTTTTGTTTTTGTTTCACCTCCCCTGATAATATACACATTTAAAATCTAGGTTCCCTATTGATTTTCTTTGCTTTTACCTGCCCGCCACCCTTACGTGTGTGTGTGTGTATGCAAGCTTGACTAGATATCAGGACTTACCATTCAGGATGGGACATCAGAAATTTCTTTTGATGCTATTATTACATATATCGAGGAATGTGAATCCAATGGAAACAACATCTGGATGGATATGCAACATTTTCCTATCATGCTACTGTTAGTCCTACACCAGAGAATCTTTTTAACTTATTATGTTTGCTTGATCAAGAGTTCATAAGATTGTAGATTTTTAGTTATGTTGCTAACGACGAGAATGCAATACCAAGCAATGAAGTAATTCACATCAATACATAAATACAACTGTTTACCAGAGTAGAAATATTCTTTTTGCCATCGGTCGCTCGAATCAGACATTTAAATTCAATGGGTTTTGGCATCTTATTCCTGTGTGCCTTACACTTATCAGAGGCTGCAAATGCAAACAATAACCAGACATGTAAGATGGAAGAATTGGAGCAAAAGCCAGAGAAAAAAAAACTGAAAAAAGACAAAAAAAAAAAAAAAATATCTTACAGTACTTGAGGGTGACCCATACAGAACCCTTTTCTGTATTTTTCTCAAACATGTTAGATAGTTCGTTAAGAAATGGATCTGGTTGTAGACGTGCCTGAATGAAACAAATAAAAAATATACAAATTTCTTGTCATGAAAATGTCCAACGAAGCAAAAATTCCAACAGACAAAAAGAGAACCACGGCGAGAAAAAAAAGTAGAAAGCACAAAAACAAATCTATAGAAAACCAAGAAGAACAGCAGCTACCAGCTCCATCATTCTTCTCAAGCACAATGTCTACAGCGGACATATATAAACGTTAATCAGCTTTAATAATAATGAAAATTCATCCTAAGGACATTTATTGGTAGAATTTGCCATTCTAAAACTTGATCAAACAATACGGTGTCCTTATGGATGGAGTTATGTGTAACAAAGAATAGATTCCCAGAACATTCCATAGCAAATTATGACATGCTACATTGTGAGTCTGCAAGAATAAAACCGATTAAAAAAAAAAAAAACCAACTGATCACAAGAGCTGCAATAGGATGTCACTCATTCCCATAATTTCTTAGCTCATAAAATTCCTCAATAGATTTTCAAAAACCAACATAAATGCAGGATGTTAGCAGGAAGAAAAATCAATGTCACAAACCAACAATGTGGGAAGGCAGTGTTAGACAGAACCAGTCAGCCATACCTTGGACGTACTAGGTTGATTCAGTTGTCCCGTAGACATCCTAAATTATAGGCAAGACAAAAAACAGTAAACAGAAGAGCAACATTGAATGAATCAAAGTACGTTAGGATCGTTACAGCCAATTTAAGTTTTTCCACAACATTACGGCCTCAATACAACAAATTCCACAAAAAAACCCAATTACTTATGATTCCCTACTCAAAATCAACAATAACAAGTCCAAAAAACAACAAAAGTGCTACCAACATTGAATGAATCAAAAGTAAACAGTAAACAGAAGATCAACATTGAATGAATCAAAAGTACGTTAGGATCATTACAGCCAATTTAAGTTTTCCACAACATTACGGCCTCAACAGAACAAATTCCACAAATAAACCCAATTACTTAGAATTCCCTACTCAAAATCAACAATAACAAGTCCACAAAACAATAAAAGTGATATCGCTAATTACTAACAAAGCAAGCTTAATATTGCCAACTAAAGGAAAAAGGTAAAAAAACAAGAAAAAAATCATCTTTTTTGATCCCTCCTAATACTAAACAAGTAATCTAAACTTCAATTGGAGTAACTTTTAATCGCAGCTTTTAAAGCCCTAACAAAAAAAACCCAGAATTTCAGAATGGAATTAGCTAATATTTACAATTTAAAATCTAGAAATAAGATAAGCGACTCAGTACGGGTGCGTGTGTGCCGGAATAAGAGACGATGATAAACGAACCTCGAAAGCTTAATGTCTCGGCGGCGGGGTGGCAGCTGAGGGGCGGTCGGAATATGGAGGAGGAGGTGAACTTTGGGATTTGAGAGAGAGTTTAATTTATTGTCGTTAACTTATTTAATAGGCTTCCAATCTCAGTTGGGCTGGGACGGGCCTAAGACCCGTAAGATTGGACCGAGCTGAAAATTTTGTATCAACTTGGTTTTGATAATGGGCTTTTTTGCCTTTTATATATTTTTTTATTTACCGAACCTATATAAAATCTTTTTTTTGTTTGGATTTCGTAATTTCAAACACTGTTCATCACATCAATACAAATTTATCCCCAAATTATTATTATATTGTACGTAGTATATATATATATACCTATCAATATATATAGTAAGTTTCGCATATCAGCTATACATTTTTTTTTTCTCGCTGAGCCCACCACGCCTTAGAACAACTACTGTTATGTCAGAAAATAACTACCACCACGTCTACATCCAAACATGTGAATTTAAGCTGGTTTTTTTTTACAAAGACATCTCACCACGTCTCAGAACAACTACCACCACGTTCAAAAACAACTACCACCACGTCTACATCTAATCATGTGAATTTAAGCTGATTTTTTCATAAAGACATCCCACCACGTCTCAGAACAACTACCACCACGTCAAAAAATAACTACGACCACGTCAAAAAACAACTACCCCACATCCAAAAATAACTACTACCACGTCTATATCCAGACAAGTGAATTTAAGCTGATTTTTTCACAAAAACATCTTACCATATCTCAGAACAACTACCACTAAATCCAAAAATAACTATCACCACGTCTACATCGAAGCATGTGAATTTAAGCTGATTTTTTCACAAATACATTTCACCACGTCTCAGACACAACTACCATCACGTTCAAAAGCAACTATCACCACGTCTACAACCAGACATTTTGAATTTAAACTGATTTTTTTACAAAGACAAGTTTTAGAACAACTACCACCACGTCCAAAAACAACTACCATCATGTCCAGTAGCGGTGAGGAATCAGAAGCAACTCATTTCACATGAAAGTATGAATATCTCACGGAAAATATTTATATATCATATTTCAGAGTAATAGAGCATTATTTGAAAAAGGAAACACGAATATAATATCATTAATACATTACCCAACATTAAATCGCGAAAATAAGGTTTCGTAAATCAATCAAATGCAGTTCATAATTTATGATGTAGTATTTTTTAAAGAAGAATAAGTGATTTTTCCGTTATAGTTGGTGTTGTTCGTCGAAAAATACAATCATCAATCTCCATTGAATCTGTGTTTGGATGAAAATTTTATTGAATGCGGTTTCGAATAGAGTACGACGAAGAAGAAGAAATGATTTTTGAAGAAGAAGAAGAAAGTGAGCTTTTTAAGAAGAAGAAAATGCGCGCGATCTCACTCTTTATAGTGAGAGTGGTGATATTCGTAATAATTACTAAGTAGATGTACCCACTAAGTATAATTTTTAAAATTTATCTCACCATATTTTCAATACCTACAATATTACCATAAACAGTGAAGGTAAAAACGTGTAATGGTATATTTTCATAACTTACGGGTTAATTTTTATATTAAAATTAATTCATTTCATTTTTTTTCTAACAACCAAGCGCGATAAATTTATGAACGACATGGGATTAGGAGCAAAACAGTAGTGCACAAACATAGGTCTGAACGCAACCTCCACACTGAACCGAAAATTTAATATTTGAATCTTATCTTAGATGTGAACCAATTTTAAACCTTTAAATTGACTATCTCACCCATCAAAGTGTCCCAAGTCAACCAAAAAAAATTAATTAGGGACATTCTCTTGTATTAAGTTTATTTTGGTTCAAATTAATGTTCCCATTCCTCCTAAGGCTTAATTAAACAATAGATGATGTAATATACCATCTTCTCATTTGGCTGTTATTCAAGTATGATTGTTATTAGAGCAAACTAATTAAGTCACAAATTATATCTTATTTCACTAGAAACTATATCAGTATTTTGAATCAATGATCATATTTTTATAGTATACATAAGTTACTAATCAAATTATGTTGGGCGCATCTTAAAGTGGTCCAATTGAGATTGAGGCCTAGTGTATTATTTAAAATGAGACTCTAAAATATTTAATAACAAAAACAAAATCATAAATAACATGAATATTCATGAATAATACAGAGTAAAAGAAAATTGAAAAGTTACGCTAGAATGGATGAATGAATGGAGGCTTGACTCGCTTCTCACTCACCACAAAATATAAATAATTTTTTTATTTTTTATCGAACAGATTTTTAATATTTTAAACGTGTGACTTGTAACAGGCTTAGGAACTCATAAAAATTATCAATTAATCAACAGGTGAGCCTTTATAGAGCAGCTTTCTTTTTTCTTACAAAAATCAAGAACCCAATTAATTGAACCAGAAATTGGCAACAACAGGAAGATAGGGAAAACCCAAAACGATGAAATGGTACTGGAAAATCACAACGTTTTGGATTGATCAAATGAGTTCTGCTGAGCCCATGGTGTAGCTAAATTTATCCAGGCACCAGAGTTTCCGATCACGTTCTTGCCTCAAGATGAGAGGTCCAGATGTGACTACAACTGTTTGGAACAGCAATGGTAGCTGCAACTTCGTGAAAATAATGGCCGGGATACAAGCCACTATAGTAATGGGGATGTAAGCCCAATTCACCCTCGTCTGCAGCGCCATTCCGATCGCCGTCCCAAAAGCTATCATCATCGTCGCAACCGCAACAAACAGGGAGAGAAGCCCTCTGAGCATATTCTTAGGAAGTGTCATTAAGAAGTCCTCCGCCGTGAACCGGGACGTTTGGAGGGATAAGAACATCAGAAGAGCAATGGCTGAGGTTATCATTGACAGTGCATTAGATACAGAGAACACAATGAACACTTCTTTCTTGGAGAAAATTGGCAGCCCTGTGCCGCTGTCGTTGCCGCCCGGCACGGTGATCATGGAAGCGAAGGCAACTGTCGCCACTAGAGCTGCCACCACCATGCAAGAGTTGGATGTGTCCTTTATCCATTCTTTTGCATTGTCTATCAATTTCTCATGCTCTTCGAAGAATAAATCTATAGGTGCTTTACCATCTTTGTTCTTTGCAACCTTTTGTTCCCTGTAAACTAGAGATTCCACAGCCTGTAAATTAGCAACTTAAAGATTATTGTCTGAAACAATTTATGTAGCAAAATAGAGCAAAAAAAAATAGCAGAAACCGACAAGAAAACACAGTAGAAAAATGGCGGAGTTGTTATTATTTTATTTCTAAATATAGTAATACCTAGAAAGGAAACTATCCAAAACTGCTTACAACTCTAGAATCGTTATCCAAAATTAGAGAATAGAAAACTCAAGGCGCTCAATTGAAATCATTTCATAATAATCTACCTTAAACCATTGGAATTCTCTCTGCATCTGAAATGCAGGACCAGGGACAGAGTGGAGTTGAGGAGTTGGGGCCAAATTTGCAGCCAAATGAAGAATGTTGTTGTCCCCTTCAAGTTCTGCAGCAGCATAAGCTCCTGCATTCTGACCAATCAACTGCATAATGTGGTTAAATATCTTGATTCGCCGGTGCTTTACAGCGACATGGATTAACAATTTCCCCCTGTCTGATGAGTACCAGATCAAGTCCGGGAAATATTTGATGCAAACTTGTACAAGTTCGAATACCCCATGCCTTGTTGCGAGGTGCAAGATTGCAGGCTGGTCTTTTGGGAGAAAGTAGTCCATAATGTCCCCATCACTCTTCTTTAGCAACTCCTTGCAGACAAAGTGAACAAGTTGTAGAGCATCATTATGCATTTTCTGTAATGGAGACACAAAATTCATCCCTGATATTGATTGGAACAGATGAGAAAAAAGAAAAGAAGTCATTAAATTTATCTTAAGATCAACTAACCCACTATTTATTTCATGAAATTTTCAAAATTCATCGGTAGAGAGAGAGAGCTCACATGGGTAGATTTTCTTCTCCCAAATAGATGTTTTATTTCCACTGTGAAATGAAGAGGGTTGTGATGCTAGGATATGCAGAATTGACCATTTAGCCAAGTTTACTGTCAAAGCTAGTTCAGGGTGTTTCTCAAGGACTTTCAAAGCCACATCTGCAAATAATCGATGAGATTTCGTCATTTTCTTGCTCCAAGTAATGAAATATCATACTAAAATCCATCCAAAAAAAAATTGAGTGTAGCCAGATTGATTACCATGGCATCCTGAAGCTGTAATTGCAACAATGAGATTGGAAGCTGTCTCAGGATCATTGAAAACATTCTCCTTATTGGTTACATCATATAGATAATCCAACATTTCCTTGCTCTTGGACGGATGTCGCCACCGGGCAGCATAAAATAATGGAGTGTAGTGATAAACTTCCTTAACCTGAGCCAGACTCTGGTCCTTTATGACGATTGCTTTCGCTGCGCCAACGCTGGAAGCTAAGGCCACATGGTGAAGGGCATTGCGCCCGATTTGATCTCTCATCTGGAGTTCATCTTGGTTAAGATTACTTACTAACTTCTCCACAAACTCTGACTTCCCGCAGTTGGCTGCCACATGCAATGCAGTCATTCCCTCACAGTTGAGCCTTGCCGTCTTCAAATCAGAATCACTGTAAAAGATCTTCTTGGCAGCGTCCCAGTCCCCTTCCATCGCTGCTCTATAAAGCAACCGCTTTTTCATTCTCCGGCGAACATCTGTTGATTCATAGTTTTGATATACATTAGTACAAGATCATTGATTGACAACATAATTTGAATTAGTAACTTTAATTCTTGATTTTACCTTCAGGAGTAGCGCTAGCGGGTTCATTACTTCTAAGGGACTCCATATCTCTTTCCAGATTTCTCGTCATCATCCGCTCCAACCCATCTTCTCTTGGCTGATCCCGATCCCGATCCTCCTCCTCCGCCATTTTTACAAATATCTCAACGTTTATTTTCTAACCATCTTGAAAATTTGTATTTAGATCAATCTTAGTTTGTGCTTAACGAGTTTAAGGTTCTTCTTAATCAAATTTATACTAAATAAAAGTGGGTTTATTTGATTCCTCGTGTTTCTTGCCATAATTGAGGAATCTGGAAATACCTACTTAATTGTTGGACTCATGGTTTAGGAAGCATTCCATTTGAGTGTGGTATAATTAAAGAATTTAGCAAAGCTGTCTGCACTGATCTGCTTTTTCAATTGTTAATTTTCCCACTTTAATTAGTTTGCTGTAATAACAATCATACCTGAAATCACAGGCCAAATTACCAAATTAGTTATTTATATAGTTTAGTCCCAGTTTTCTTTTGTGTTTAAAGTCCAAAAAAATGCAACGTTATGTTCAATTTATAAATTAATTGGCAATGGAGGGCGGATTTTAGGTTATTTGTTAGATTATTTATATTAATAACAAATCTTGAGGGAAAAAACTAAATTAATCGATAACTTGAGCTATGTCATGTACTAGTAATACATACTATTTATATATACAGGGCAGAGGTTTATTCCTGTAAATTGAATGAAAGTCGGTGTGTTTTTGTTTTTTTTCGTTTTCAGAAAATATATACGTATATTTTCATTGGCATAGAGAAACTACCACCAATTAACCGGAATTCTGTAAAAATTATTTGACCTGACTAAATTGCGTCTGCTTTCATCCATATGCTCGTTCCACAGTTTACTTCAACTGATTTGATTGGTTTAGAACCATTTTATGATTTTTTTTAATATTAAATTCACAATACAAAATATCCAACTCATATCCTGTAAATTCATAACCATAATTAAATCATATATATATATATATATACATTTTCAATGATCTCTACAAATTAAAATTAATTTTATTTATAGTTGGCTCCTAGGTAGCCAACAGTAGAGGAGGAGGAAGGAGGGATATGAGCAACATCAATGAAGAAAGAAATAAAACGCAGATAAAGAAAAAAAGAAAAAAAGAAAGAGAAGTACATTTAATGTTAAAAAAATTATAATTATGTATTAATTATATTATATTATTATATTATATAATAAATATATATCTTCACGTGTGGTCAAAATGAACAATCTTAGGTTTAAATTCATTTTTTGTCTCATTTAGTAGGGTTATTCCGATTTTGGTCCATCGTTTATTTTGGTCACATTACTAGTCACACTTAATTTTTTTTGTGGCAATTATAGTTCATTTTTGCGAAAAAATTTAGAAGATACTAGATTAACTCATTTGATTGCTAGTCAAACTTATATTTTTTCTTAATCATGATTTGTACCATAGTTTGTTCAACCAATTTTATAATCAGGATTCTCATTAATGTTTAACCCATTTAGGGTTTCGGCCGTCATTTTAGATTTTGAGTCGATCTAAATGAGTTGAACATTCATGAGGAACCGAGTCATGAAATAGATTGAAAAAATTATAGTATAAGTCATGGTGAAGAAAAAATTAGGTTTGACTAGCGATTAAATGAGTTAATCCGTTATTTTCTAAATTTTTTCGTAAAAAAAACTATAATTACTAAAAAAAAATATTTAAATGGAACTAGTATTGGTGAGACCAAAATCGAAATAACCCTATTAAGGGGGACCAAAAAAGGATTTAAGCATCTTAATTGCTAGGAGGTTACGGTGTTGGATTCAAGGCGTTGTTGAACTAATCTGTCATTTTCTCTTTCAAAAGGTTTTTAACAACACCAAAGTAATACTCTCTCCGTCCAAATTTATCTGTCATTTTAGCATTTTCACAGTTCTTAAGAATCACATTTAATGAATCAGTTTGTTTTATAAAATATCTTTTTTACCTCTAATTAAATAGGTTTACTAGTATTACCAAGGAAAGATTGTACTTTTATCAATGACCGTAATTAATACTTTAGTGCATGTAATTAATACTATTGGTTTGAATTTGTTAATATCAATAAAATATTTAGAGTTTGATGAGGGTTAAAATAGGAATAGTAACTCAATTTTACCTTGTTTATTTAAAGGTGTCAGATAAATAGGACCAAAAATCAAATACTAAAGTGACAGATAAATGGGGAGGGAAATAAATAGGACCCAATCATGGCTATCTCCCTTTCAAAAGTTTTACTAATTACCGTATCATTTCTTATCTTTTACGCAAGATGGACTAAAATATCACTCTCTTCCCCCATTTAAGTAAAAGAACAATTTTATCAAAACTTATAAACTACCGCCCTCAAAACTGAGTCAGTAACTAAGCCCCCAAATTTGAAACAATAAAGAAAAGCTAGAAGTTACACTCAGCAATTTCAGACCACAAATCTGCAGCACTATGAACATACAAGAATTTGATTTGTAATCTCTTTGGAAATAGATCCTTCCAGCCAAGACACCACCATACCATTAACCCTTTTCCATTTTCGAGAGAAAGGCGAATCAGTTGAGGGCATGAAACAGGTTCCATCAACAAATCCTAATTTGCATTTAGCTTCTAAGGCAGTGATCATGGCAATCTTCCATACAAGGTAGTTTGTATCAGTCAACAAGATAGGAATTAATTGCATACTAGGATGATCTGACCCGTGAAGAGTTGATTGTTCTTCATATTCTTCATCGATCAACCTATGTGCATTCTTTGCCAGGTTATCAGACTGTTCTTAATCCAAGCTACCTTGATCTGCCATTCTTAAGTTGCCTTGATGAAGGTTTTAGCAAATAAAGGATTGTGATTTAGGCTCTGATGCCATGATGAAAAACTGAAAAACTTGAAAGTAGAAACATGAAAATAAAAGAACAGAATTTTAAGAGCACACTTAAGCATGAGAGATAACAAGAAAATAGGGCAAAAGGGATTCAGTCTCATTAATGCTTAACAAGGAGTTTTTATAGTACAAGAGAAGCTTTATCAACAAGCAAATACTATACTTCTACAGATACAAAAACATTCTACTAGTATTATACTGCTAACAACCAAAAGTGATCCCAATTTCAGACATGTGAATCCCTCCAAATTGCTGCATTGATTCATTTGAGTTGAAGTTGAGCTTACTGAACTTTAACATATAACTTCTGTTCTGAAGCTAACAGAACTTGATCCAAGCTTCCTTGAGCTGTGATTGAGCTGAAATCAGTCCCTTCAGTTGAAGTTAATGCTGCATTCTTCAACAACACTCAACACCAATTAATTGAACCAGATATTGGAAACAACAGGAGCATAGGGATGAAACGGTACCAGAAAATCACAACGTTTGGATTGATCAAATGAGTTCTGTTGACCCTTTGGTGTAGCTAAATTTATCGAGGAACCCGATTTTCCGATCACTTTCTTGCCTCAAGATGAGAGGTCCAGATGTGACTACAAGTGTTTGGAACAACAATGGTAGCTGCAACCTCGTGAAAATAATAGCAGGGATACAAGCCACGATAGTAATGGGGATGTAAGCCCAATTCACCCTCGTCTGCAGCGCCATTCCGATTGCCGTCCCAAAAGCTATCATCATCGTCGCCACTGCAACAAATAGGGAGAGAAGCCCTCTGAGCAGATTCTTTGGAAGTGACAGCAAGAAGTCCTCCGCCGTGAACCGGGACGTTTGGAGGGATAGGAACATCAGCAGAGCAATGGCTGAGGTTATCATTGACAGTGCATTTGATACGGAGAACACAACGAACACTTCTTTCTTGGACAGTATTGGCAGCCCGGTGCCGCTGTCGTTCCCGCCCGGCACACTGATCATGGAAGCAAATGCAACTGTGGCAACTAGAGCTGCCACCACCATGCAAGAGTTGGATGTGTCCTTTATCCATTCTTTTGCATTATCAATCAATTTCTCATGCTCTTCGAAGAATAAATCTATAGGTGCTTTACCTTTGGAGTTCTTTTCAACCGTTTGTTCCCTGTAAACTAGAGCTTCCACAGCCTGTAAATTAACAACTTAAATCAATAGTACCATTGATAATAGCAGGCAAGGTTGAACTATGCTTACAAAGATTATTATGTGCAACAATTTATGTAGCAAAATAGAGAAAAAAAAAATAGCAGAAACTGACAAGAAAACATAGGATCCTTGGTTCAATCGACAGTGACATAGGTTAGAAAGGAAAGACGAATCTTATTCTATCAAAAACTGCACACAACTTTAGAATTTATGCACCCTAAAATAGAAAATAGAAAATCAAGGCACTCAACTGAAATCATTTATAATAATTTACCTTGAACCATTGGAGTTCTCTCTGCATCTGAAATGCAGGACCAGGGACAGAGTGGAGTTGATTAGTTGGGGGCAAATTTGCAGCCAAATGAAGAATGTTGCTGTCTCCTTCAACTTTTGTACCAGCATAAGCTCCTGCATTCTGACCAATCAACTCCATAATGTGGTTAAATATCTTGATTCTACGGTGCTTTACAGCGACATGCATTAACAATTTCCCCTTGTCTGATGTGTACCAGATCAAGTCCGGGAAATATTTGATGCATACTTCTACAAGTTCGAATACCCCATGCCTTGTTGCCAGGTGCAAGATTGCAGGCTGGTCTTTTGGCAGAAAGTAGTCCATAATGTCCGTATCGCTCTTTTTTTGCAACTCCTCGCAGACAAAGTGAACAAGTTGTAGAGCATCATTATGCTTTTTCTGTAATGGAGACACAATATTCATCCCTGATATTGATTGGAATAAATGAGAAAAAGAAAAGAACTCATTGAATTTATCTCAAGATCAATAACAACTATTTATTATATGAAATTTTCAAATTTCACCGGAAGAGAGAGAGAGAGAGAGTTCACATGGATAGATTGTGCTCTCCCAAATAGATGTTTTATTTCCACTGAGAAATGAAGAGGGTTGTGATGCTAGGATATGCAGAATTGACCATCCAGACAAATTTACTGCCAAAGCTAGTTCACGTTGTTTTTCAAGGACTTTCAAAGCCACACCTGCAAGAAATCGATGAATGTATTTTTCGATTAAAGATTTCGTACCAAAACCAATTGGCAATTGGTGGAGAATCTTGGACTATTTATATTTATATTAGACACAAGTGTTGTGGTTTCCGACGTGAGATTAAGGCAATTTAACCCCCAAAAAGAGATGCGAATATAATGGAAGCTTCAAACAACAAGGACTAGATAGATTAGATAGATTACCATGGCATCCTGAAGCTGTAATTGCAACAATGAGATTGGGAGCTGTAGCAGGATCAGTGTGAATATTCTCCTTATGGCGCTGATTGTCATTCGTTACATCGTATAGATAATCCAACATTTCCTTGCTCTTTGACGGATGTCGCCACCTGGCAGCATAAAACAATGGAGTGTAGTCATAAACTTCCTTAACCTGAACAAGACTCGGGTTCCTTCTGACGATTGCTTTCGCTGCGCCAACGCTGGAAGCTAATGCCACATGGTGAAGAGCGTTGCGCCCGCTCTGATCTACCATCGCCAGTTCTTCATAGTTAAGAATACTCACTAACTTCTCCACAAACTCTGACTTCCCACAGTTGGCTGCCACAATCAATGCAGTCATGCCCTCACAATTGAGCCTTGCCGTCTTCGCATCAGGATCGCTCTCAAAGATCTTTTTGGCAGCGTCCCAGTCCCCTTCCATTGCTGCTCTATAAATCCTCAGCTTCTTGATTCTCCGTCGAACATCTGTTGATTGATTGTTTTGATATACATTAGTACAAAATCATTGATTGATAATTTTTATGAGTCTTAATTCTTGATTACCTTCAGGAGTAGCGCTAGCGGGTTCATTAATTCTTAGGGACTCCCTAGCTTTTTCAAAATTTCTCGTCATCATCTGCTGCATCTCATCCTCTCTTGGCTGACCCTCCTCCTCCTCCTCCTCCTCCGCCTCCGCCATATTTACAAATTTCTCAATTTGTGAATTCTAACCAGCTTGAAAATTTGTACTTTGATCGATCTTAATTTGGGTTTAACGAGTTTAAGGGTGTTCTTGAATTTATACTAAACAAAAGTATAGGTTTATTTGGTTCCTAGTGTTTCTTGCTATAATTGAGGAATACGGAGGTACGAACTTAGTTGTATTCATGGTTTAGGAATCTGTTGACTGTTGTATGCTTTAATCAGTTTGTTCTAATAACAATCATGGTTGAATCACAGGCCAAACGAGAATAATGCGTGTCTTGGCTAGTGGCAAAATGGAGATTGGCATTGGAGTATATATTTGGTTGGTTCGAATCGGTAACGTTAAATATAAAGTAGAGAACTTTGATGAAAAATATGATTTGAGATTGCGGAAGACGAAAATTGTTGCAATAATAAAAAAATGCCCATGTTAACTTGTCTTATATGGAAAAGTTAAATCCCTTAAGATACCATATGTCTCATATGCTATTCCCATCATCATCAATTGCAAAAAATGTGGCCCTCATAAATAGACAAAAAAATGACAGTAGTGAGCCGAAGAGGACAAAGGCCTTTAGGATCCAGAAGTAACGGATCTAATTCTGGACCGCAGACGAAGAGGCCGGAGAAGACAGAGACATTGGAATCTCGGAAGGTGGCTCAGATGGGGCCGATGATAATGTTCTCAGTGTCAGTATTAGTTATCCTAAATTAGAATAGATTCTTGAGTCATGTTAAACTTTTTCCTTGATTTCGTGCTCTTGATGAAATTGGTTGTCACTTCAAACGTTAAAAAAAGAAGTTAATGTTTTCGAATGAGTCATTTAAGATCATCAAAGGAAGCAAGATATATATATATATATATATATATATATAGCAAACAATTTCTTTTGGTGGTAATTAATAATATCATGAGTCCTATCAAATTACGACTTGCGGCTTAGAGCCCACCAGCAAGAAAGGAATAATGGGTTCATATTGTTTAAAAGTAATAAAAAATGAATCTGATGCCCCAAGACATGAGCTGAGGAATATATATTTGGATTATTCTTCACTTTGCTAGAATATATGCTTTAATTCCCACCTAAGATTCCACGCAAAGGATATCTTTAATTGATCAATTTTCTACATGCACGAACTCTTGTACAAATACTTGACGATGCCAGTCTTCTCTCATCATTCTGTTAAATTCAATTGACAAGAACACACAAAAAGAGAAGCATTGCTAGCCAGATCATGTCCTCGGACAAGCTGGTTCCCCTTGATAGAGCCTATAGAGTGGATGAAGCAATCAATAACATAGAGAATCATATTGTGATTGTCCGATTTGGCCATGGAGAAGATGAAGACTGCAAAAAGGTAAAAGTTTTACTAGTTACCGTTTCATTTCTTATCTTTTTTCGCTTTAATTTGGACTAAAATACCCTCCTATAATATTTTCTCTTTCTCTCATTTTAAATAAAAGGGTAATTTTATCAAAAAAATATAGATAACCGTCCCAAAAACTAATGCAGTAACTAGTAACCCCCAAAAGGTAACCATGAAGAAATTAGACCACCCCTAGTTAAATAGACATGTCCAAAAAGGTGCAAGAGGGGACTTACCTCGACCCATTACAACCCCTATACCAGAACTATACGACCACCCATAATACTCCAGAGGAGCTCCTACACTATCCCTATCTATTGTGCAGCCTTGCTTTGAACTTCCCTTATGGAGAGTGTGCCCTGTTTATCTAATCGGATCAAGCATTAGAGTCTAGGGTGGAGGTCCTCCAAGGAGCTGTAAATGGCCTTAGTCCCTTTTGATCCCTGTTGTTGTCTCCCTGTAAACATGTTTGATGGTGTAGTGCTTTGTTGTCATGACTTGGCGAATCTCCATTATAGCCTCATGCTTCGCCAAAATGATCACCAACTTTCTAAGAGGGCGGCTACAAATTTTGTCTCCCTGTAAACATGTTTTGATCCCCCACTTCGGTAATTAAATCACTTGTTTACACAAATTCTTCACAATCAAGAATTTCTCCTGGGTAAATTAAGGATGTTGCATTCTGTGACTTGTAAAGTTCACACTCTTACATATTTTTTTTGATAATAGTATTAAGATAGTGTGTACATCGTCTCTCGACTATTATTTTGTTACAGCGATTAATCAATATTGATTTTGTTTTGTAGATTGATGAATGGCTTGCATCTGAGCAAAACGGCTTGAAGAATGATCGTGGGGTAATATACACCGTGCCAATAAACGGAGTTCCAGAACTTGTAGCACGGTTTAATCTTCCTGGAGATCGACCCACCATCCTTTTCTTCTCCGATTACATGCTGCTTCATCGTCTTTCCGGCGATGAAATCAACCAAGAAAAATTCAAGGGAACTGTCAAGATGTTGGCCGAGAGAAAGAAGGCGGTTGTTGTCGCTGCACCGGCTGTGCCACCCGTACATATGGAGGTGGATACTGGGCATCAAAGTGCCGCACAACATAAATGGTTATGGTGGATTAATAAGCAGTGATGATCGTATCTTTTATGTTGGTAATTCGAAAGATGAGTTTTGCAGTTTGTATCCAAATCTACTTTATAGTGGGTTAGAATTAAATCCAATAAAATTTGTAAAATATGTATTTTTATACTTAAATTTGTATCAGATATGAGAAAAATACAATAACATAAATATAAAATTGAGAGTTGGAGAAGATAGTGTGTTCAGAGAAATAATATATTTTATAAACTCTTTTATTTTTATATTAGTGGAGTTTTATATTGATGTCATCGAATAGATCTGTTAAATAATGAATCACGTAAATTTATTATTTTTTAAATTATTTATTTTATTATTAATTATGTTGAGTATAAACAGACCATCCTTTAAAGTGTGGAGTTAGTATATAGCAGTACTGCTACTACAATTTTACATTTTTGATAAATAACAGTGAAATATTAGTTAGTTGAGAAATAAGATAAATTTAAGATTAGTTTTGACTCACAAATTACTACCCCAAATATATAATATTTCATCACGATTATCCTAATGAAAGCTATATATGTACTACCATCTAATTTCTTTATGTGATTCTTAAATATTGCCCCCGATTACAATTTTACCTCCCATTTTTTAATTAAAATGTGTTTATAGAAAATAATAAAGAGTATTTAGGTAAAAATGATAGACGATAAGACCGTATTTCATAGTATCCTTTCTTTAATATGTATTCCTTTTCATTTCTTTTCTTTTCCTTTTTCTTTTTGTGAGCCGCGTTTATAATTAAAATTAATTATAGTTACGTTTTTTCAACAATTTAACTTCCATTTTCGCAGGCTTACATAGTAGGATTTATTAGTTTTTGCCTTTTATTTTCAATATCCCACAAATTTAATAATAATTTCATCTTTTTACATGATTCATCTAATCGTCCCCCTATTTCGAAACATGAACAAAAATATTATTACCCATATAAAGTTAAATTAAAATCAACGCAATAAAATTACAAAAGTATTACTAATTATCGCCTCAATTTTAAATATTATCGTTCTAATTTTGACAAAATTATTTTTTTTAATAAAAAAGGAGAAGAAAAGCTTATTATAAAAGTGTTTTAGTCAAAATTGAGTGGGTAAAAAATTGTTACGGTAACTAGTATAATTTAATTACAAATAATACGTTACAAACCCTCACGTGCTTATCCGTCCCTTTGCTTTAGAATCCAAGCAACCTTCGTCGAGCTGTTGCACTGCTTGCTGGCCTTTATTGTACTTTACTTTCCATTCTTTTGGAATTCTACAGTTTAATTTTTATACATTTTTATTACCAATATATTATTTTATTTTAAAATATTAATTAGTATGATTAAATATGAATTTATATAGATTACAACTAAAATATAAATTTTAAATAATAAATATTTTATGTAAATTACATACCAAAAAAAAAAATTTACATTTTCCAGTATATTATGAAATAGATGAAAGAATAATTTGAAAATAATACTTCCCTGTTAAAATAAAATTTCATATATAACAATACTTATATACAAACACACGAAAGAATAATTTGGAAATAATAAGTCTGTGTTAAAATAAATCATAAAACAAATATCTAAAAATACATTATATTGTACTCCTAGCTATATCATATAAAAATAAATTTTAACCTATTTATTTTGATAATAACACGAATTCGTTACAAAATTGAAATTTATTGTACTTAATTTATTAGCATTTTGACACAGAAATTTTTAACTCGAATATTATTTAATTGTCACCTTTAAATATTCTATTTCAGATAATAAAAAAGAAAAGTAAAGTTTAATATTCTGAAAATCTTAAGAAAAACAAAAGTAAAAAATAAACAACTTTATGCAGAATTCTTTGACCCTAATACACTCCAAATACTAATCCCTTTACGATGGCACCACGAATTACACGAGGAACAATATTATTTGATGCAAAAAAAAAAAAAAAAAAAAAAATTATTTGATGCTGATTTTAGTATAAATAAATGCAAACCTGACTTTTCTGCTTGTCCAAATCATTGAATCTTTCCAGTCTTCATCATAATTAGCAAATCAAAATCAAATATATTTTAAATAATTATATATATAAAGAAATATTTCTATAATTTCTGTTCAGAAGTCTACTGTGATGGATAGAAGCGGTCAAGGTACGAAATATTCTTATTATTCATTTCATATGTTGGTCTTTTTAAAAAAAAAAAAATTTTGTACAAAATATGTAGCACTTTAATTTCATAATATTTACTGCCTTTATTTTCATGTTCACCATCATCTCTTTTCAGAATTACCCTTAATTTCTACTTAAATTCTTTAAAAGAAGAAAGGTAAATAAATTTGGGTAGAAGTTAGGGATAATTTTAAAAATAAACGAAGGATGAATAATAAAATTGAAGTGATAAATAATGAACCCTTCTTTTAATGGAATTTGGGTAGGAGTTAAGAACAATTTTAGATAAAGAGGAAATACGAAAATGAAGAGGTAAATAATAATCCTTTATTTTAAAATCGAGTTAATATGTGTCATTAAAATAGAATTATTCATAATATTTACGATGCTCATTATTTAATATTTTCCCACCCGGCCGGATGATAAAGAAGTGGAAATTGAGCGGCGGCAAAATGCGCTGCTGAACGCCGCCATGCACGGCGACTGGGGAAAGGCAATAGATGTTTTTGAGCAGGACGCCGAAGCGAGGACCGCAAAGCTCAACTCGATGCACATGACGGCCCTGCATGTGGCAGCAAAGTGTGGGAAATCGCAGTTCGTGAAGTATATGGTACTGATTCTACGGCCGGACGAACTGGCAATACAAGACCAACTAGGGCGGACGGCGCTCCATTACGTGGCGTCGTCGGCCAGCGTGAGGACTGCTAGATTGATGGTGAGCAAGCACCCGTTTCTGACACAGGTTGAAGAATCATTTGGGTATACTCCATTGTATTATGCTGCTCGCTGGCGACATCCATCCAAGGCCAAGGAAATGGTGGAGTATCTTTATGGCGAAACTCCAAGAGAAGTTTATAGTACTGATCCTGATCATTTCTTCAAAACTTCCAATCTCATTACTGCCATCACTGCTTCAGGATGCCATGGTATGTTTTCCATTTCAAGTTAAATGATTCAATTCAATATATGAGACATATTTTATATAAGAGACGCCAGTTTTGTCGGAAATATATTTAAAAGGTAGTCTTATTCACATTCCATTTTAAATTTTATTTATTATGGCCCTAAGTTTTACTCTTCACCTCCTCAATTTGGACTAAACCCCCGTCCTTTACCCTCTATTTTCTCCCTTTAAAACAAAAGAATAATTTTATTAAAATAAAATGAGACGATAATATTTAAACTGAGGTCGTAACTAGTAATACCGTATATTTTTCTTATCTTCCGCCACCTTTTCAAAATTTCCATATGTTTCTTAATTATTGCCCGTGTTTTCCCTTTTTCCTTCTATTGAAACCCTAGCGCCCCTCTTCTCCCTTGTTTTGCTCGAAACTCTAGCCCCACCTCCAGTTCTTCTTCTAGCCGCTGACAAGGGGACGCTTCATCCGATAGCAAGAGAGTAAGAGGAGGGCTTGGGAGTACCGGATTGGGAAAAAAAAAAAAGGAAAATGGCGGAGGCACAGGAGGCGGCTGTGAAGGAGGTAGAGGGGGAAGATAAAGGGGCGGAAACGGTACAAGAATTTGGATAAAAATTAAGATAATTTTGGAATAAAAGGCGGTAAATAAGTTTCACTATTTTTAACTAATTCTGACACTATCCTGAGAAGAAGGATCAAGAATGCATTTTTACAATCTGTTTAATTGGTAAAAATATGTTTATACATTTTAGTTTTTTTGGATCTTGAAGGTATTGCCTTGGATGTCATTAGACGCTCTCCGGAGTTAGCTTTAGTATTAGACGAAACTGGGTGGTCAATACTTCAAATCCTTGCAGCTGATCAACCTTCAACACTAATGCTCCGGGATGATGCAAACCCCTTTCTGTTGAAGAGATTGATTTGCCAACGTAAGTTGTCGATTATAACTTTTTATATCATAGTCTTAAAATTATCATGTTATATAGTTATTGTATAAAATTTATAATCACTTTAATGATATAGACCCTCTGAATGACCATTATTTTCTCGTCTAACTAATATAATCTTGTTATTTACCAGTGGATTATCTTACAATATAGTCTACACTACAATTTACGGATTGATCTATTATATATCAAGACTTTCACCGTGGAGTTCACTTCTTTGTCAAATGTTACTAGCCTTTCTTGAACGGTTTTATGAAATTTGATTAATAGAATTCATATTTATGGGTCCCTATTTTTTCTATTCGTCGCCCCCTCTTTTCAAAATTACCCTTTAACTGCTACTTAAATTTCTTTAGAATGAGGGGAATGGTAAAATAATTTGAGTAGAAGTTAAGGACAATTTTAAAAAGAAGACGACGAATAGGAAAATAGGAGCGTAAATAATAACCTTAACGAATTGGTTGGTTCCAATAATGAATTAATTAATCATCAGGGAGGAGAACTAGAACTATGGCGGCTGAAGCACAGCAGGAAGCCATAGATGACAAGGAAGATCTGGCTCGGTTTGTATGCAAGAAATTACAAGAGAAACGTACTTCAGATATTATGGACTATTTTCTAAAGCCTACCCAGCCTGGAATCTTGCAAACAGCGACCAAGCATGGCCACGTTGAGCTTGTTAAATTGTGCTTAGAATTTTTCCCCGACTTGATCTGGTATTCTTCCCCAAATGATCAGCAGTTTTTGCTGCATGTTGCGGTAGAGTATCGCCAAAAGGACATATTTAATCACATCATCTCTTTGGTTGGTGATAATATAGAAACTTATTCTGAAGCAAAAGCGGACAAAGACGGGAACAATATCCTTCATTTGGCCGCCAAATTGGCGCCTCTCCGGCAACTCCATTCAATCCCCGGCCCTGCATTTCAGATGCAGCAAGAACTGCAATGGTTCACGGTATTAATTCATTCATTAGAATTCATATGGATATTACTAGTTATTTTTAACATTATCACCTTAATTTTGACAAATTTACTTTTTTGCTTCAAAGGGAGGGGGAAGAGAGAGGAGCAAGAAGAGGAGGAATTTTTAGTTTAAATTGGGACCGGTAAAAATTAGGATGGTAACTAATAAAAATTAATTCATATTTATCGTCTTATATTTTTTTATTGGTCCCGCTTTAACTCCTACCCAAATTCTTTCCTTTAGAAGAAGGGAGAGTGAAAAAATTTATGTAGGAGTTGGGGGTAATTTAAAAAAAGGAGACTTAATAATGGAAGGCGATAAATAATGACCTCTTCATTCATTTAAGAATTATTATTATTTCACTCAGGCCGGCCCTAAACATTGTTTCACGGGGCAATGGTCTAGGCTACATTCATCGCATAAGGGCATAATTCTAGCATTCCTTTTTCATTCATTTGTTCAATTTATCCAAGTCTTCATCTTTCCACTCAAGGCTCCAATTTCAAGTCTCAATATTCTTAAAATGATTCACTTTCCAAATTTATTTTCAACCCTTATTATTCTCATGATAATTTTCAATATTTCTCAAAAAATTTAACTGTTATTGTCATTATTCTTCATATTTTTGGCAACAGAATGAATTTTTAGAGAAAATTGATGTTGATGCAATGATTTTATAACTCAAAAAAGTTTGTAGAAATCATTTCATGTGATTTTAGCATGTTATGTATGAGATAATGACATATAAGTTGTTCAAACAAATTTTTTTTAATTTTATTAGTTGAATTGTATTCGTTTAAAAATAACGAATTATTTTATTACAATTATTATGATATGTGTTTTATCTTAATATATTGGACGCCAACCAACTCCTTTGCATAGTGCCCCAAAAAGTTTGAGGCTTGGCTGATTTCACTAAACTAAATTAATCCATCTTGTTACTAACAAAATGTTCCATGTTCCTGGATGAATACAGGCAGTGGAAGATTTAGTTTACAAAAATGAAAAGGTAGACAAGAACAGTAAAGGACTAACGCCCAAAGAATTATTCTTTGAGGAGCATAAAGATTTGATAAAAGATGCAAAGGAATGGATGAGAGAAACATCCAACTCATGCATGGTGATCGCAGCTCTGGTGGCGACTGTCGCCTTTGCTTCCATGATAACCGTTCCCGGCGGCAACAACACCGAAGGCTTGCCGGTTTTGCATAGACGGCCGGAGTTCATCGTGTTCTCGGTGTCGAATGCACTGTCAATGATGGCCTCAGCCATCGCTCTTCTCGTTTTTCTATCAATCCAAACTTCAAGATACACTGAAAAAGATTTCATGAATTCGCTCCCGAATAACCTACTATCGGGCCTTTTTGCGCTCTTTGTGGCGGTGGCGACGATGATGATAGCATTTGCTCTGGCGATCGGGCTCTCCCTGCGTACTAGGGTTGCTTGGGCTTATATCCCCATCACCCTTGCGGCTTGTATTCCGGCAGTCATTTTCACATGGTTGCAGTTTCCATTGCTCGTACAAACACTTGTATACACATCCGGGCCTGGAACTTTTGCTGGGAGCAAACGGGATCTAAAGAAATGGTTCCTCAAGTTGCTTGCCGACTGTGGTTTGGTTCGAAATTAGGGATTCAAAACCATGCCCTGCTTTGACTGATTTTTAATTTCCTTCATTCAATTAGCCAGCCAGCCGGCGGCCACGCTAATATGTAACGCAAAGCAAAGCAAATTATATTATAGTTTTAAAATACAGGTGATAAGATGTCTGTTCTACACGTTGTAAGATGTCTTAACACTTTAGTATATATAGTGTTTTGTCTTCAATGTTTCATTGTTTTCCTTCGAGTCAATGTAGTCTTACAATATGTCAAACTGACACTTTATAATATAATTATAGAACTGTCATACAAGAACTGACTTGATAATAAACTACTCTCGAAAACAAAAATTACTCAAATCCCTAAGTTTGATATTTATTAAATTAAAATGACTTAATATACATAACCATTAGAAGGGATATGGATGTAGTCTCGCTCAGTAAAGAGAGTTGTAGATTCATAAAACAGGATAAGAGCCTTTACCTTTTTATATTATTAGTAAAGAAGGTTTGGGAGGGAGGGAGGTAATAAGGCTGAGAATTGTATCATTGAAGTCCTGGGTTCAATTCTCAAAGTTGCTATTCAAAAAAATAAAAATAAAAGGAAAAGTTCTAAAATATTATTGGAAAATTAATAACAAGCATATGATATACTCTTCATGGGAGAATATATATACAGTAGGTAAAAAGTATATATAATAAGAATAGGGTTCCAATTTTGATACTGTTTGTCTACAATTTGTGCATGAATTTGGCCACCAAATTAAAGTGTCTTTTGTATTGTAGGTTGATCAATCTCTTGTATGCACTTGATTGGTAAATTTTCAGCCCTTGATCATTAATGTCTCCTGTGAAATATAGAGATGCTCGTCATCTGTACATGGCCAGATAAAATTCTCTACAAAAGTATTCATGAACGCTTTAAAATATTCCATTCTTACTTATTTACGTCGGTCCCCCAAACCCCATAAGTGTGTGATTGAAGCCATTGTTTGTTTAGCATCTGCTTAAGATTTTTTGGAAAGTGACCTACAATAGGGGAAGCCAGTCGATCGAGTTTAGGACCTAACTCTGATCACCCTCCCGATTGAAGCCAGTCAATCGATTCCAAAACCTAAACTCCGTAACCCATCACCAACCTCGCCCCTTCGATTAGGGTCCAACCGATTGATGTCGCTCGTCAAAAATCCAATTGGGTAGGTAACTGAAATCGGGAAAAAGAAGAATAAAAAAAAAATAGCCATGTTCAGTGGTGGGGCTGGATTGGGTGGTGCGTTGATCAACTAGAATTGGGAATAAGAGGAAGAAATAGCCATGTTGGGCAGCGAGGATGGTTGGGTTGGGTGGTGGCGGCAGAAGGCAGAGAGAGGCGGAAGATAATAATTTAGGGAGCAATTTTGGAAAGGCAAAATGGGCGGTAAATAAGACTACCTTCCTAAAAAGTCATTATTTATCGCATTTTCTTATTTATCACCCCCTCTTTCCAAAACTACACTAACCTATTCCTAAATTACTTCTTCCACCTCATTCACTTCAGCCCGTTCACGCCGCCAACGTTCTCTTCCTCCTCTTCATTCCTCCTCTTTTTCTTCTTTTTCTTCTCCATCTTCTTCTATTGCGATCTCGCCACCGATCTCCCGCAGACGTTGTTAAGATTATCCCAATTCCACATCGATAACCCACAACACTTGTGTCTAATATAAATAATCCAAGGATCTCTCAATCCATTGTCAATTGGTTTTGAGTTAAATGCTCATGTTGGATCAATACATTTAACATATGGGCGGTAAATAAGACTACCTTCCTAAAAAGTCATTATTTATCGAATTTTCTTATTTATCACCCCCTCTTTCCAAAACTACACTAACCTATTCCTAAATTACTTCTTCCACCTCATTCACTTCAGCCCGTTCACGCCGCCAACGTTCTCTTCCTCCTCTTTTTCTTCTTTTTCTTCTACATCTTCTTCTATTGCGATCTCGCCACCGATCTCCCGCAGACGTTGTTAAGATTGTCCCAATTCCACATCGGTAACCCACAACACTTGTGTCTAATATAAATAATCCAAGGATCTCTCAATCCATTGTCAATTGGTTTTGAGTTAAATGCTCATGTTGGATCAATACATTTAACATGGTATCAGAGCGATTTTTGGGCCTCTTGACTGATCTGACAGTATATCCGGCTTGTTTGCCCATAGTTTGGGCCTGTTTGACTGACCTAGCAGTCTATCCAATTTTAACCCCAAAAAAAGCCCACGTGTTGTGGATTAAGAGAGAGTGTTAAGATTGTCTCAATCCCACATCGGTAACCACCACACTTGTGTCTAATATAAATAATCAAACTCAAGAAGAAAATGACCTTCCCCGACCTTCGCCCTCGTTCTCCTTCCCCTAATCAGTGTCGAAGTCCTCCCCGCATTGAAGGATAAGAGATCGAGCGCTAGGGTTTCTTCTTCTTCTTCAATGGTGAGAGAGATCGGTGACAGGAGGGAGGGAAAGAGGGTGGGAGGGAGACGATGGCGGTGACGATGAAGGCATCAGATGGGGAAGGGTAAGTGAAGGGAGAGTCAAAGGATTTGCTTAAAAGTCAGGACAATTATGTCTAAAAGGACGATGAATAAGATAATAGACAGTAAATAACGATACTATTTCTAAAATGAAACTGTCCTTATCCTCATGTGTGAACTCATGCACTCACGAAGTTGTAACGTTGATCGAATCAAGTTCTCTAACAGTGTCCAGAGATGTACAAATCAAGCTAGCTACTTTGTCTAAATTGGAGACGAATATAATCTTCTCCGAATATCCAAAACAAGTCTAATGAAAATGACCACTCAAAGTAAAGAATATCTTTCTCCACGAGAAGATTAACCTAGCTAGTTAATCAGTTATCCATCATCCTCTCATTCACGCCTGAAATGATTCTTACGATTTTTTTGGCTAATTAAGATTCTAAACTCAACCTACGTACTCTCTCGTCCTAAAAACCCTATTTTTTAAACGTAAACAATTTAACAATAGAACGATTCATGAGTACATATTTCTCGGCAAATTATACTGTATAACCTAAGGTATAGTTTTATTATTGAAAAATAATATATGGATAGCTTAACAACGGATACACAATTTTTATTTTCAAATATAGTAATTACTTAGTTGTAAATACATTATTTTTTTAAATATACTAATAGGATATATCCTAAATTATACAATATAATTTGCGATGTTTCTCTATATATATAGACACCCCACCCAAGTGTTCAAAACTGCACTAAACTCTCATCGATCTTGGTTTCTTTCTTACAAAATATACTAGATCACAAAAGAACACTTAAAACTCCATCCGGCCCCATCCACCCATCAATAGAGCAAAAGCTGTGTGTGTAGTTTGACCTATATAGCTGAGAAATAATGCAGAACAAGGCATTTGAGCTGATAGCCCTTAACAGAGCCTACAAGGTGGATGAAGAAATCAATACTAGAGAGAAGCATCTTGTCATTGTCCGATTTGGCCGAGCAGCAAAACCAGAAGAGGAGACCAACGCGGTGAACAAGGTAAATTATACCCCTCCGTCTTAAATTAATAGTCTCTTTAGACTAGTGAGTTTGTCTTTTTTTAATGGTCTCTTTACACTTTTTTGGACATCATTAATAACGTTTTCATTCTTTATCCTTCTCTTTTCACAATGGAAACATTAATCGTATTTTAATAACTGTGCAATTGTTAAATTGACTATTATTTAGAGACGAAGGGACATTTAGTAGCAATAAAAACTATCCAATTTTTTCTTTATTTGTTGTGATGATTATATCATAATCCTAATATTATTATGTTGAGTCTACAATCACTATAATGATGTAGGTCTCTCTGAATGGCCATCGTTTTCCCCTTTTAATTAATATAATCTCGTCATTGTCAACCAACTATATTTCAATATAGTTCTAGAATTACCATTTACGAATTGATTTGCTGCAGTTTTTTCCTTAACAAGAGTATTAATTGTTTGATTTAATTGCAGGTTGATAAGTGGTTAAAAGACGAGGCTGAAACATTCAAGGATGATGTAAAAGTCTTCACAGTTGAAATGAGCGCAGTGCCTGAACTTGTGGCACGATACAAACTTTCTGAACCCTACACCATTCTGTTCTTCTCCAAGAACGTTCAGGTTAAGCGCCTTCATGCCACCAGCCAAGAAGAAATCAAGGAAACCATCAAGCAATTGGTGAATAACAAGAACGCCCCGGCGACGGCGGCAGCGCCTATGCTCAAAGTAGAACGTATAAGCCCTGATCCACCCACCGTCCCGGCCCCGCCCCCGGGGAAGAAATCGACCAGTTCTTATATCAATAACCGTAGAGCTGGAAATTTATGGTACCCATGGTGGCTAGGAAAATAGAATCAAGGGAAGAACAGGAAACCCTAGACGGTTTCCTGGAGAGCAAAACCAAACATGTGTAAGCTTTTATAATTTTCTTATTGCAGCAAAAAAATGAATGAATCCAGTAAAAGAGCATTATGTACTACTAAAATTTTATTATTAGTTACCGCTCCAATTTTTATTTTTTACCGTTTAATTTAGACTAAAATTTCTTATTTCCCCGTCACTTTTCCCATTTTGAAGTAAAAAGACAATTTATGAAAATTGGGACATAATGCTTAAAATTGAGACGATAACTAGTAATATCCGTACAACTATCTATACAACCCTCTAAACCGTATAATTACTTCTATTAATCATAACTTATACATTAAGCATAGTTGCCTAATTCAGATAGCTCAGCTCAAGTGTGCGTCCAACTTAAGCATCTTATGTGTACTGCTGCTATTGGTCCAGTTGTCCACGTGGACTGTTCTTCATTTTCTTCACTTCTTTGCTCACTGCCTGTCATACTTTCCAATAGGCTTCTGGAAGATTAAAGACCAAAAAAAATCTTGTGCCCATAATATTACTATTTTAATACTAAAAATAAGATTATGATTTAAAGACTGAGAAAATAATATTAAAAAAAAACTTTATGTATGATGGGTCTAAAGTTATCAGTTTCTCTTGTTTATGGAAAAATGAAAGCATATATATATTGAGTAAATCTTAAATTTTGTTATTTTACTTTGTAAAAGTTTAGAAAATGGAATTAGTTGAAAGATCTCTTTTTCATGATTGTTAACTTTTAAATCTGAAGATAAATTGATCATTCCGTAAATTATCTCCATACAATAGTGACATTGTGATCTTACAACCTCAATTAATAAACAATCCAAAATAACTATCACCTCCACCCTCACACGCTCAATTAATGCCTCTCCTCCTCGAATTTTTTACCCAGAAAATTTAAGAATTAGAGATGTGCACTAAAAAATATAAAATTTATAAGTGTGGACTGAAATAAGCCATTCGAATTTGCATAATTCGAATCTTCTCAAATTCGAATTTTATGAATCTAATTGTTAAGAAATTTTACAAAATCAATTGTTTATTTCATTTATTAAGATTTATCCCATTAAACATTTTATAAACAAAAAATTTATCTGATTGAATGAAATAAAAAAATAAGATTAAAAATTAGAATCTTTAGTTATATTATTTTAAAATAAATTTACAAAAACTAGGAAAAAATTTGAATTTACAAAAACTGGATTAAGATATAATTTTAAAATTGCATTTATCCGCACACACCAACTAGGGAAGAAACGGCAATATTTATCCTACAACTAGGAGTATCAATAACATAGTACTCCTAATAGTTTTACTATACAAAATGACAATTAATGAGTTGTCTCCTACTTTTTCAAAACTCTCCTCCCTCACGCGCCTTAATCTTGTTTGTCTTCCCCCCATCTACTGTAATTATGGCTCCAGCCAAATTTACTCCTCATCCCAACCGTTTTTTGCTTTGAAAATTGCCAAAATAATGATTCTCTTTCTTTTGTTCCCTCCTCTTCAGCCATTATTTTCTCTTTGAAAATTGGGCAATCAATGATGATGTTCAATCATTCTCTTTCCAGGTTTGGGTTGAATAATTTCTAGGTTTAGTTTGAATTTTTTCAATTTCTCTTCTTCTTCTTCTTCTTCTTTTTCACCACTCCGCCGTCTTCTTTGCCTTGGATCTGTCCGTCGCCGATATAGGCTCTCTCGCCATAGATCTGGCCACCATCGATCTCCCTCTCGTGGAGGAGGAGGAGGAGGAGGATGTAAGTAGTAGTGATGGTGAGATATGTCTCAATTATTTTTTCTATTTGGATGAATCCTCTGCGTTTCGGTTTGCCCTTTGGTTAAGTACTTTGGGCATATTTGATTCAAAGTTAGGATCTTTGGAGTTATCTTCATGGGATTTTTTCACTTTTTGATTGTGTCTGCATTTGTTTGAATATATTTTTTCTTATGCTTTTGATTGAATAACTAATGGAATATGTGTATAAAGTCTAAAGAGGCAAGTTATTTTTAGTCTGTTTTTGATGGAATATCACAATTTATGATGGAATATCGTACAGATGGTTATGTAATTGATGAAATTGATGGTAATATGTTACTGATATGAAACTGTTTCTTGATGGAATAAAATGTTGTATGATATCTGTTCTGGTTGATGGAATATGTTCAAATTTGATGGAATTGATATAACATATTATATTTTGAATCATGTTACTGATGTGAAACTGTTTCTCGATGGAATAAAATGTTGTATGATATCTATTTTGGTTGATGGAATATGTCCAAAGTTGATGGAATATGTCCAAAGTTGATGGAATTGATATAACATGTTATATTTTGAATCATGTTACTGATGCGAAACTGTTTCTCGATGGAATAAAATGTTGTATGATATCTGTTCTAGTTGATGAAATATGTCCAAAGTTGATGGAATTGATATAACATGTTATATTTTGAATCATCTTACTGATGTGAAACTATTTCTCGATGGAATAAAATGTCGTATGATATCTGTTCTGGTTGATGGAATATGTCCAAAGTTGATGGAATATGTCCAAAGTTGATGGAATTGATATAACATGTTATATTTTGAATCATGTTATTGATGTGAAACTGTTTCTCGATAGAATAAAATGTTGTATGATATCTGTTCTGGTTGATGGAATATGTCCAAAGTTGATGGATTGATATAACATGTTATATTTTGAATCATGTTACTGATGTGAAACTGTTTCTCGATGGAATAAAATGTTGTATGATATCTGTTCTGGTCGATGGAATATGTCCAAAGTTGATGGAATATGTCCAAAGTTGATGGAATTGATATAACATGTTATATTTTGAATCATGTTACTGATGTGAAACTGTTTCTCGATGGAATAAAAGGTTGTATGATATCTGTTCTGGTTGATGGAATATGTCCAAAGTTGATGGAATTGATATAACATGTTATATTTTGAATCATGTTACTGATGTAAAACTGTTTCTCGATGGAATAAAATGTTGTATGATATCTGTTCTGGTTGATGGAATATGTCCAAAGTTGATGGAATTGATATAACATGTTATATTTTGAATCATGTTACTGATGTGAAACTGTTTCTCGATGGAATAAAATATTGTATGATATCTGTTCTGGTTGATGGAATATGTCCAAAGTTGATGGAATGTGTCCAAAGTTGATGGAATTGATATAACATGTTATATTTTGAATCATGTTAATGATGTGAAACCGTTTCTCGATGGAATAAAATGTTGTATGATATCTGTTCTGGTTGATGGAATATGTCCAAAGTTGATGGAATAAAATGTTGTATGATATCTGTTTTGGTTGATGTAAAATGTCCAAAGTTGATGGAAAATATATTGTATTATATTGTTCTATATGATGGTAAATGTCCAATGTCAAAACTCTTTACGTACAGGCAAAAGGAATAAAGATGATGACGAAGAGACGGATGATGATTGATGGAATTGATGGAATATCGTACAAAATGGTGATGTAATGGCGACGTGGGTTTTTTTCCGAAAAATTGAAAGCAGTTATTTGGGTTTTCAAACAAAAAATATGGGATGAATGCCGGTTATTTTTTCCATTTTGTGAGGATTGATGGTAATATTGAATCTGTTCAATTTCTCAAAAAAATTGAAATAATTATCATTATCTTGGAAAGTGGTGAGTTCTTAAATGACAGCTTTATTAATTTATTTATGTTTTACACTCTCTCAATCACTAATTTACTTTCTAATTTTTTTTCCTAGGAGTACCATTCTCATATGGTACTACTAGTGGTAAGATATAAGTACTGGGAAGAAAATGCTTTTGAAGGCTCACTCCGATCTTGAATCCCGCTAAAGCACTAGGATCCGGATCCGTCTGACCGGCTTTTATACCTTGAACTGGCAAGTGGGGTTGGACGTGCCCGCGAAACCAAATGATAATGTAGAGTAGGTTAGTCTCTTATTATTTCCATTCTATGGTTAGCCCATAATGGATCCGTGTTTATTTGCTGCATTCGTTGCACAATTTTTATTTTAAATTTATCCGATTTTTTTTGAAATTAATTAAGTATTCAAATTTGTAAATTAATTAGACCTTTAGATTTGTAAAATTCGAATGGCCTATTTTCGGTTCACACCTCCCAAAATCAAATATTTCAGTCAACACTCCTATTTTTTAGATCTTTTGGTCCCGACCCCCTCCTCTTCTCATTGATTTACTAGGTAGAATTCTTATTCAGAAATGCAATCTACCGCCCACCATATTGCTATCTACCGCCCATTTTGTGACAAAAATGCCCTTATAATAACTGTTAATTCTATGGGCGATAGAAAAAAGGTGGGCAATAATTATTAAAAAAAAAAATGGCCGGTACCCCCTTTCGGTTATAGATTAACAAAAATATTCCCATTTAAATAGAACTCAGTTGAGTTCGCCTTTTTAAAATGCGAACTCCAGAATGTTCACATTAAGTAAATGCGAACTCCCTTAAATGCGAACTCTCGGGAGTTCGTACTTACAAAATACGAACTATGAAATAGGTTTTTTTTTATTATCTAATTTATTAATTTTATTTAATTTATTAATAAATTTATTTATACATTTTTTTAAGATTTTTTTATTACCTAATGTTTATTTTGATGAAAATAATGTTATCTTTATTTTTTGTGAAAATTAATATTCTTATGAATAATTTAATTTATTTCTACTAATAAATATTTTTATGATTATTTTAATTTATTCATAATGAATCTTATTTTTATGTAAATATATATTATATTCGTGATTATTTATTTATTTATTTTATTTTGACATTTGTAACAATTTGTTTGGAAAAATATTTAATTTAATTTAATAAAACGAACTTTAATTTCTCTTTTTTAAACAGAATTAAGTATTAATATAATTTATAACTATATCTAAGTTGTTAAAATATATTATTTTTAATTTATAAACAAAAATTTGAAATATATGTTAAAAATAAGATCATATGTATGAAGGAGTTTGCATTATATTATTTTATATTTAAGAAAACGAACTTTAATTTCGTATTTTCTTTAAAAATGTGGTTTTCGAATGTTGTATAAGTATGAATATATCGAGTTAATAAGGGAATTTTTTTATCACTCATATCATCATCAAAAATTAATGACTGTGACAGAATAGTCCGAGAGATGTAGCGCGGGTATCAAATCGCGCTAAATCTCGCGGACCATTCTGTTCGAGGCCAAAACAATATAAGCGAATAAATGTGCAAGAAGGACTTGCTAAATTTCGCGAACCTTTCTGTCCGAGGCCAAAAACATTTACGCGGCTAAATGCGCGAGAATGACTCGCGCTAAATCTCGCGGACCTTTATGTCCGAAACCAAAAACATATACGCGACTAAATGTGCGAGAAGGACTCGCGGACCTCTCTGTCAGAGGTCGGCCAGGAGAAAAACAAAAGATGGGTATTTTTCGCCCGTGGTGTCGCCGTCGAAGAGGGGATGCTGTAGGTGGTGTCGGCGTTGTTATCGGGCTAGTCTGGACTGGAGTAGTGGTGTCTGATATCAAGAAGGAATGAGTTTATGGGGAGAAAAGAAACTAATGTTAACTTTCAAGAGGCCATAGTTCGCCTTTCAGGAGTGCGAACTCTTGTTTTTAATTTTTTTTAAAAAAATCATAATTGAAATTAATAATTAATTTTTTACAAAATTTATTATTTTTTAAAAATTATTTTTATATTATAAGATCATATTAGTAAATTAGGCTAGCAAAGAATATTAAAAGTAAAGATAATATTATAAATTTAAAAGTAGGTAAAAAGGATCTTACTATTTGTAGCTCAAATTTACTATTTGTAGCTCAAAAAAAAAAGTGAAATGACAAAATTGCCCATAACATATGAATAAAGGCATTCAATTCAAAATACATATCAAAACATACAAAACTCCTTCAAAAATCAAACAAAACCATTCGAAATCATTCCAAAAAACGTTCAAAATCGTAGAAGCAAATTGGAACACAGATTTTGGTTAATTTGGGACAGCGTCTACTCCAAAATATACGCAAATATGGTATGAATTTAATACTTTTGTGTAGTTTTTTGCATACTGATGTAAAAATCGCACATGTTTTGCGAATGTTGAAGGAAAAATCGCCTGTAATTGGTGAAGTACCAGGAAAAAATCGCACAGCTTAGGCGATTTTTTGTGGAAAGTTCGCCAATTGCAGGTGAAACTTTTGGGAAAAATCACCTGCAATGTGCGAATTTTATAGCAAAATTTGCACATTGCAGGCGATTTTTGTGTGAAAATTCGCACACTGTAGGCGAATTTTCACACAAAATTCACCTACAATTGGCGAATTTTCAACCAAAAATCGCCTGAAATGTGCAAATTTTGCATGATACTTCACCAATTACAGGCGATTTTTCCTTCAAATTTATATGTTTTAATTGTTTATATAATTACTTATTTTTGGTTTTAATTTGATTAATGACGTAGGATCCAAATGGATTACCAGACATTCAGAGGGATTTGAGTCTTGAGTTTCAGTGTCCTGGTTTTTTTCAACTGAAGAACAAGCATATACGTATTATTCGGATTTGGCTCTTACATTTCGCTTCGAGCTGATTAAAGTGGGGAGGGGTAACAATGGAAAATCGGTCACATATCGTTGCAACAGATTCAGAGATCCGGTTGAACAAGGGCCTCTCCCACAACAGAGGAAGAACACTAGCCGGCGAGGATGTAAGTGCAGGTTCAAGTTATTTTGCAAGGAGGTGAAGGATAATGGTTGGTGGGTCAGAGTTACACCAGGTCCGAATTCAATGCACAATCACACTGCTATAGTGTATCCAGAGGGTCACAGGCAGCTCAGCCGCATGAGTGATGGAGCAATGGAGGTTGCTAGGACTTTGAACAATGCAAATATGAAGCCAAAATTGATTAGGAATCATCTTGCTGAGACGTATCCTGAAGATAATGTGACAGTGAGGCAGCTAAACAATCTTAAAGCTGATGACAGGAGAGCAAAGTTCGAGGGTAGAAATATTGCGCAGCAATTTGTTCATTACGCCGAGGAGAAGCATTACTATGTAAAAGTTTTGACAGAAGAGGGCACAGATGTTATCACACATGCATTCATAGCGCATCCAAGTTCAATCCAGCTGTTGAACAGATATTATTGGGTGATTGTGGTGGACGCAACATACAAGACGAACAAGTACAAGATGCCACTCTTTCAAATTATAGGTATGACTCCTTTCAACAAGAATTTTAATATTGCATGTGCCCTTTTGAGAGATGAGAAAAGAATTAGTTATGATTGGGTTTTTGAACAATTGAGAGGGTTGTTGGATGTTGAAAATGTTCCTAGCGTTATTGTTTCTGATCGCGAGATGAGTTTGATAGATCCTATAAGGGATCATTTTCCTGGATCACATCACCTGTTGTGTTTGTGGCATATCGACCGTGATGTTGATAATCAGTTGAAAAAGCTTGTTGGTGAGGGTGATAGAAAAAAAAGCAATAAAAAAGCTTTGGAAGGGAATTGTTAATGCGGCAACAGTTGAAGAGTATGAAGTGTTACTGCAGCGGTTGAAGAATGGTTATTCTTTAGTTGCTGGATCTGTTGTTGTCTACTTGGAGAGGACGTGGCTGTCCTATAAAGAGATGTTTTGTAGGGCTTGGACAAACAAAATTCTGCACTTTGGCAATACTAGCAGTAACAGAGTGAAGAGTACGCATGCTGCACTGAAGGATTGGATGAATGCTGGCACACATTCACTTGACACGCTATTTGGGGTGATTGACGACCACGTCAATTACCAGTTATCACAGATAAGGTACGTTTATTACTTAGATTAATTCGCTTTTTACGTTATTTATTTAATTTATGTACCTTTGACTTTATTGATGTAATTTTAGGCAAACCCTTGAGGCATGCATTTCCAAGAAAGCAACCGCTAAGTTGTGTTTCCCGTATGAATTATTGAATGGCCATGTCTCTCACTATTGTTTGGAGTTAATCAGCGAACAAGTTGAAAGGATTACCAAGTTGGGTAATGACTTGTTCGAGAGATGTGGATGTGTCTGCAAGGCCACGCATGGGATTCCTTGTGCCTGTGACATCTGGAAGTTGAAGGAATCGCACGACACGATCACCGTTGAAATGGTGCACGAGTTTTGGAATAGCAACACATAATCATTTGAAATAGCAACACATAATCATTATAATCAAATTACATAAATAATAAAAATTGAATAATGTAATCTAAATAACAACATATTATCATATAATCAAATTACACAAATAATTATAATCACGGATGCACTACAAATTTTAAATAATAGAAATCAAAACATATACATGATATTAGTGCATTATATTTAAAACTTACCTCGTGGGGGCGACGGAATCTCCTCATCGCGTCCTGAGGGCGACGGAATCTCCTCATCGCGTCCTGAGGGCGACGGAATCTCCTCGCCGCCAGCAAATTGCTGCTCCTCCTGATCGGAGTCCTCATCTACCAGCGTATGTGCAGGCACACGTCTCGCTGCTTTCTTCATCCGAGCAGAAGCAGTGGGCCGCTGTCGCGGGAGGGCCTTCCCCGCAACCTACAAGAAAGTGCAAATAATAATTTAGAAACATGCAAAATATAAATAATATTTAAAAATAATACAAAACTAATATAAAAATTTTTTGCCCAAATTTTCGCACATGATGTGCGAAAATTTTGGGCAAAATTCGCACATGATGTTCGAATTGTACAAAACAATTCGCACATGATGTGCAAATTATTTTGTACAATTCGCACATGATGTGCGAATTGTACCAAAAAATTCGCACCTCATGTGCGAATTTTTACGGGAAAATTCGCACATCAGGTGCGAATTTTTCCCAAAAAATCGCACATGAGGTGCGAATTTTTACCCGAAATTCAAAAATTTAACCGAAATTTTACGCTTTTTACCTGGCCAAACAATCATTTCCCCTTCCCGGGACGCTGTGGTGGTTGAGATCCGCCGGCTTCCATTACGTGCGATTTTTTTGAAAAATTTTTTCGTTGGTCTGAGAGAGTTTTGCTAAGAAAATCTGAAATGACTTATGATTTTGTAAGGTTTGCAGACAAATATAACAACAAAAATCGTCCAAAAAATCGCCCACATTAGGCGAATTTTCAGTCAAAATTCGCCTGTTCTGGGCGAATTTTGACTGAAAATTCGGATAAGTGTGGCGATTTTTGCATGATTTTTCACGCATTGTAGGTGATTTTTCCAGTGTTTTTCGCAAATTGGGTCCGATTTTACCATGTTATTTCGCACATTGTATCCGATTTTTCATTGAATTTTCACATTTCCTCCTTTTAAGGGCAATTTTGTCATTTCATCAATTTTTTTGAGCTACAAATAGCAAAAACGAGCTACAAATAGCAGCCCAGAGGTAAAAAATGTTAAAATGACTACTATCGTTATTAAAATTAAGGATATTTTTGTAATTTAGGCAGGTAGTAACATCAATTTAATGAACAGTAAATAGTAACCTCATTCTTATTTAACACCTTTTGCTATTTACCGTGCCTTTTATATTTAATTGCCTTTTAGACAGATTCCTTTGACCCTGACCCTTCCCCTTACCTTCCCCCTCTCATCGCTCTTCACTCTATCGCCGCCGACGCTTATGCCGCTTCGTCTTTTTCTTTTTTCACGCGCCGATCTCCTCCCTCCCTCCCTCCATCGTCATCACTGATCTCCTCCCTCCCTATCGCTGCCGCTCCTCCTCTTTCTCTCCCCACTGCTGTCGCTCCTTATCCTCTCCCTTTTCTCCCTTATTCCGCCTGTGCCCTCCCCCTGACCTCCTCTCCTCCTCCCCCTTTTCTCCCTTGTTCCGCAGCTGCCACTCCCGCTCAACTTCTGCAGCAGCAAGGTTCCTCCCCCCCCTATCTTCTCGCTGATCTGCCGATCCCGTCGATCTCTTTCTCTGATCGAAACCTCCTCCCTCATTCGATCGAAACCCATTCCCCTTTCGTTCGAACGTCCGATCGGAACCCCCCCCCCCCCCCCCCTCCCTCCCTCCCTCCCTCTTCGATTGAAACCCATCCCCCTTCGTTCGAACAACCGATCGAAACCCCCTCCCTCTCCCGATCTTCCTTCTCTCGTTCCGATCGATCAAGCCCTGAAGAAGAAGAAGAAACCACCGTCTACAGTGATGAGAAGAAGCAGATTGTGGTGATGAACCCAGAAAAAGAAGAATGGGATAACACTAAATTATCACTTTAATATTTCAGATATGCAGTTAATCAGTTTAGTTCACGTGTCAGTTTCCTTTAACCTTCACTTTGATAGTTTGAAAAAATAATAATCGAAATTATTTTACGATTACTTTATTCTCATTCTCACAAAATCAATGCACCCTAAATTAAAAATAAAGATAATCTATTAATAACTAACCTAAAATAAATTATTTATTAAGATAGTTTCAAATTATATAATTATACAAAAATTAAACAAGTTAAATGTAATTTTATTTTTTTAATGAAGTACCAAACAAGTAAAAGAAATCACATTATTTGAATGAATGTTCGATTAGATCCATTCTCATTCTCCACAAACACACCCTAAGAGCATTCACAATTGTGTATTTTTGAGCTTAATAGGATGGTGGGTCTCACCTATTAATCTCATTACACCATTGTGGAGGGTGTACTGTAATTACACGGTTGTCGTGTAGAAAGGTGTCATCTATTTTTTTTTTTAAATTTTTTTTAAAATTAATGCAACTTTATAAGGGACATTATAAAGACAAAAAAATAGGATTTTGTGAAATTTTATCTATCTAGTTGCATGTAATTTAATGGTTTAATTTGATATTTGACGTACTCTTTATTTACAAATTTTATGTACTATTTATTTGATGTACTCTTTATTTAAAACTTTTATGTTATAAATTATTTTTTATTTTGGTCATGTATTATATTTTATATTTTACTCTTTATGTCTTTGTGAAAAAAATAGTTTAAATTCACACGCATAGATGTAGACATTTCTGGACGTGGTGCTAGTTCTTTTTGACGTGGTGCTAGTTGTTTTTGACATGGTGCTAGTGTTATGAGACGTGGTGGGCTGTCTTTGTGAAAAAATAGCTTAAATTCACATGCATGGATGTAGACGTTTCTGGACGTGGTGCTAGTTATTTTTGACGTGGTGCTAGTGTTATGAGACGTGGTGAGCTGTCGGTGTGAAAAAATAGCTTAAACTCACATGCATTGATGTAGACGTTTCTGGACGTGGTGCTAGTTGTTTTTGACGTGGTGTTAGTGTTATAAGACGTGGTGGGCTGTCTTTGTGAAAAAATAACTTAAATTCACATGCATGGATGTAGACGTTTCTGGACGTGGTGCTAGTTGTTTTTGACGTGGTGTTAGTGTTATGAGGCGTGGTGGGCTGTCTTTGTGAAAAAATAGCTTAAATTCACATGCATGGATGTAGACGTTTCTGGACTTGGTGCTAGTTGTTTTTGACGTGGTGCTAGTGTTCTGAGACGTGGTACGCTGTCTTTATGAAAAAAATAGCTTAAATTCACATGCATGGATGTAGACGTTTCTGGACGTGGTGCTAGTTGTTTTTGACGTGGTGCTAGTGTTCTGAGACGTGGAACGCTGTCTTTATGAAAAAAATAGCTTAAATTCACATGCATGGATGTAGACGTTTCTGGACGTGGTGCTAGTTATTTTTGACGTGGTGCTAGTATTATGAGACGTGGTGAGCTATCTTTGTGAAAAAATAGCTTAAATTCACATGCATTGATGTAGACGTTTCTGAACGTGGTGCTAGTTATTTTTGACGTGGTGCTAGTATTATGAGGCATGGTGGGCTGTCTTTGTGAAAAAAATAGCTTAAATTCACTTGCATTGATGTAGACGTTTCTGGACGTGGTGCTAGTTATTTTTGACGTGGTGCTAGTGTTATGAGACGTGGTGGGCTGTCTTTGTGAAAAAATAGTTTAAATTCACATGCATGGATGTAGACGTTTCTGGACGTGGTGCTAATTGTTTTTGACGTGGTGCTAGTGTTCTGAGACGTGGTAGACTGTCTTTGTGAAAAAAATAGCTTTAATATAATGTAATATGTTTAATATTCTAGTTCTAGTAATTGTAATTTATGTATTTTTATGCACGTTTGGTTTTTTTATTTTTAATTAATATTTTATAAAATAATTATTTATATTTCTTATGTTATATGATTTTCAATTTGCATTTAGTAAAATAAATTTAACTATTGACTATAATATTTATATTATAAGTGAAATAAATATAATATTATAGTGGGTCCATTCATTAACATATTATAGTGTGAAACTATTAAAGAGAAAAGGTTAATAAAATGAGAGGTTAGTGAAAAATTGATGTGACACTATTAACCCTATTTATTAACCTATTTTGGGAGCAAACAATTGTGGATGCTCTAAGAAAACCCAAAACGATGAAATGGTACTGGAAAACCACAACGGTTGGCTTGATCAAACGAGTTCAGCTGACCCCATGGTGTAGCCAAATTTATAGGAGGCAGCAGATTTCCCGATCACTTTCTTGGCTCAAGATCCAAGGTCCAGAAGTGTGTACCAGTGTTTGGAACAACAACGGTAGTTGCAACTTGGTGAAAATAATAGCTGGGATACAAGCCACCATAGTAATGGGGATGTAAGCCCAATTTACCCTCGTCTGCAGCGCAATTCCAAGCGCCATCCCGAAAGCTATCATCATCGTCGCCACCGCAACAAATAGGGAGAGAAGCCCTCTGAGCATATTCTTCGGAAGTGGCCGCAAGAAGTTCCCCATCGCGAATGTGGACATTCGGACGGATAGGAACATCAGCAGAGCAAAGGCTGAGGTTATCATTGACACTGCATTTGATACGGAGAACACCACGAACACTTTTTTCTTGGAGAGAATTGGGAGCCCGGTGTCGTTGTCGTTGCCGCCTGGCACGGCGATCATGGAACCAAATGCAACTGTCGCGACTAGAGCTGCCACCACCATGCAAGAGTTGGATGTGTCCTTTATCCATGCTCTTGCATTGTCTATCAATTTTTCATGGTTTTCCAAGAATAATTCTAGAGGTGTTCTACCTTGGGAGTTTCTTGCAACCTTTTCTTCCCAGTAAACTAGAGATTCCACAGCCTGTAAATTAACAACTTAAATCAATTGTACCATTGATAATAGCCAGGCAGGGTTGAACTATATGCTTATAAAGATTATTGTGTGCAAAGCAACAATTTATGTCGCAAAATAGAGAAAAAACAATAGCAGAAACCGACAAGTTCAATCGACGGTGACATACGTTAGAAAGGATAGACAAACCTTATTCTATCAAAAACTGCTTACAACTTTACAATCGATACCCAAAATTATAAAATAGAAAAATTAAGGCACTCAACTAAAATCATTTATAATAATTTACCTTAAACCATTGGAGTTGTCTCTGCATCTGAAATACAGGACCAGGGACAGAGTGGAGTTGATTAGTTGGGGGCAAATTTGCAGCCAAATGAAGAATGTTGTTGTCCCCTTCAACTATTGTACCAGCATAAGCCCCTGCATTCCTACCAATCAACTGCATAATGTGGTTAAATATCTTGATTCTACAGTGTTTTACAGCGACATGCATTAACGATTTCCCCTCGTCTGATGTGTACCAGATCAAGTCCGGGAAATATTTGATGCATACTTCTACAAGTTCGAATACCCCATGCCTTGTTGCCAGGTGCAAGATTGCAGGCTGGTCTTTTGGCAGAAAGTAGTCCATAATGTCCGTATCGCTCTTTTTTTGCAACTCCTCGCAGACAAAGTGAACAAGTTGTAGAGCATCATTATGCTTTTTCTGTAATGGAGACACAATATTCATCCCTGATATTGATTGGAATAAATGAGAAAAAGAAAAGAACTCATTAAATTTATCTCAAGATCAATAACAACTATTTATTATATGAAATTCTCAAAATTCATCGGTAGAGTGAGAATTCACATGGATAGATTTTCCTCTCCCACATAGAAGTTTTATTTCCACTGAGAAATGCAGAGGGTTGCGATGCTAGGATATGCAGAATTGAACATTGAGACAAGGATACTCCCAAAGCTAGTCCAGGGTGTTTCTGAAGGATTGCCAAAGCCACATCTGCAAGAAATAGTTGGATTCGTAAAATGAGAAACCAAAAAGAGATCCGAATATAATGGAAGGTTGAAACTACATGTATAGTAAACAAGGACCAGATTGATTACCATACCATGGCATCTTGAAACTATAATTGCAACAATGAGATTGGGAGTTGTATCAGGATCAGTGTAAACATTCTCATTCGTTACGCTGTATAGATAATCCAACATTTCCCTGCGCTTCCACTGATGTCGCCACCTTGCAGCATGAAACAATGGAGTGTAGTTATAAACTTCCTTAACCTGAGCCATGCTCGGGTTCTTTTTCACGATTGCTTCCGCAGCGCCAACGCTGGAAGCTAAGGCCACGTGGTGAAGTGCATTGCGCCCGGTTTGATCTGTCATTCTGAGTTCTTCTTGGTTAAGAATACTTACTAACTTCTCCACAAACTCTGACCTCCCGGAGTTGGCTGCCACATGCAATACAGTCATGCCCTCACTGTTGAGCCTTGCCGACTTCGCATCAGGATCCCTCACAAAGATCTCCTTGGCAGCATCCCAGTCCCCTTCCATTGCTGCTCTATAAAGCCTCAGCTTTATGATTCTCCGTCGAACATCTGTTGATTCATAGTTTTGATATACAAGTACAAGATCATTGATTCATTACATAGTTTGATTAGTAACTAATTGTAGTGTTTGCGCAGCTACTGGATCTTCAATCGCCTCGTCTTCCTCGTCGCCAAAACAGCAGGTCTCCCGACGGTCAGCTCAGAACTCCCGGCCTCTGGCTGTCCACAAAGGATTAGCACCGCCTTGGATGACCTTCCACGTCCCACACCAGCCAGCCGTCCACCGCACCAGGCCTTCCTCACTCTCGGCAACTACAACGCCACTCTCGGAAGAAGAGAAGTCACGAAGACTTCGAGAGCACAAAGAAAGAGAGAGCGGCCGCTTGAAGAGAGCAGAAGACAGAAAAACGAAAATGAGCAGCTTCTACAAAACCCTTAGGGCAACACAACTAATAAGGGCAGCAATGAGCTGGGCTGGGGTTGCTGGGCTGGGTGTGAGACAGGCCAAAGGAATGCACCATATTGGGCCACACTTGGGCCACTTATTCGGTAACATTCTCCACCTTAAGTGGTCCAAGGTGGCGTAAACCTGAAGGATGAAATTAGGACCGTATGGAGAATCATCATCGCTGATTTTGCCTGTCACATCACAAAGACAAGAAAGGCACACAAAGTGGAATCACAAAGAAACTGGTTACAAACACAAAGTAAGATACATAACAGAACACACAGTTCAGAAACACATGATGTAGATAACAAACACATAGTAAGTTACTACAGGCAGCAAACAAGCATAGATAAGTAATCAGCCAGGATTAATATTCAATATGCGTTTGCAAGAGAGAAGCTTTTCAACGGGAAGGCACTTAGTTCCCATATCAGCTGGGTTAAACTGTGAAGGGATCTTTTCTAACTTAATGTCACCAGTCTCAACAATGTTCCTAATGAAATGAAACCTAACATCTATATGTTTAGTTCTATCATGGAACACAGGATTTTTACACAACTGAATGGCAGACTGACTGTCAGAAAATACAGTGACATGACCTTTTAGAAAACCAATTTCAGACACAACACGTTTGAGCCAAATGGCTTCCTTAAAGGCTTCAGTGGCAGTAATATATTCAGATTCAGTAGTGGATAATGCAACAACAGACTGCAGTTGAGATTTCCAGCTAATGCAGGAGTCACACAAAGTAAACACATAGGAAGTAGTAGATTTCCTATTGTCTCTATCATTAGCGAAATTAGAGTCAACATAACCAGCAAGCTGAACATCTTGAGTACTTTTAGAGAAAAATAAACCATGGTTCACAGAAGATTTCAGATATCTAAGTAACCATTTAAGAGCATTCCAGTGAGGCAATCCAGGGTTCGACATATATCTGCTTAAGCAACTGACAGCATAAGCAATGTCAGGTCGGGTGCTTACCATGAGATACATAACTGACCCAATAGCACTAGAATAAGGCACATTTTTCATTTTCTCAATTTCAGAATCAGTTTTAGGGGACTGATCCTTACTTAACACAAAGTGGGAAGCTAAAGGTACATCCACAGGAGCAGCACTAAGCATGTTAAATTTACTCAATACTTTTTCAACATAAGAAGTCTGATTTAGCATTAGAGTAGACTTACTCCTATCCCTCACAATATTAATGCCTAGGATTCTTTTAGCATCTCCTAGGTCTTTCATGGCAAAATTCTCACTTAGACATTTTTGCACTTTAACAATAGCATTCAAGGAAGGACTGATAATTAACATGTCATCAACATAAATTAACAAGAACACAGGTTCAGTAGAAGTATCCTTAAAATACAGACAATGATCACACATAGATTTCTGGAATTTTAAGGAAGACATGCATTTATCAAATTTTATATTCCACTGTCTAGGGGACTGTTTAAGTCCATACAGTGCTTTCCTAAGCAAACACACATAATCAGGTTTCTTAGGATCTACAAATCCTTCAGGCTGTTTCATATAAATTTTCTTATCTAAATCACCATGTAAAAAAGCAGTAGTAACATCCATTTGCTTCATCTCCCAATTATGATGAGCAACAAGAGCAAGCATCATTCGAATAGTGGTGAATTTAACAACAGGAGCAAAGATTTCAGAATAATCTACACCTTCCTTTTGAGTGAAACCCTTGGCAACTAACCTAGCCTTAAACCTAACATTATTAGGTTCTTCTTTAACCTTAAATAGCCATTTACATTCTACCACAGAACAGTTAGTTGGCAGAGGCACTAAAGTCCAGGTTTGATTAACCTTCAAGGAGTCCATTTCACTCTTCATGGCACTGAGCCATTGTTGGGACTCCTTGGACTTAAGGGCCTCTTGGTAGGTTTTAGGTTCATTTAATTCCAAGGTTTCAAACACAGAAAATGCAAAGAGAGAAGTATTATGCACATGAAAGGCAAAATCAGGCATACTATCAGCAGTTCTCTTGATAGTTCTTCTACTTCTATCTCTAGCAAGTTGGTAGTTATTCAAATCAGGTGAATTATGCTCCATGTCATGTTCATATGATTCACTACTACTAGGGGATTCAGATTCAGCAGACCTATCAGAAAGTTCAGGTTCATTTTCTTGATTATTAGGACGCTCCACCTCACTATGAGGGGTACTACGGTCATGCTCTGTTGATTCAGATTCAGACAGCACATTATCATCAGCATTTTCAGAATTTTCAAACAACAAATTCTCAGAGCTATCAGAATGCTCAGGTAATGAATTAGTAACAACAGTCCTGGACTCCACCTCAAAAGGAGTGTTCTCAGGAACAGATTCAGGCACAGAACTGTTTAAACAAGGAAAATCAGATTCATTAAAAATGACATCCCTGCTAATTATTACCTTAAAACCTATCTGGCTTCTATCCCACAACCTATACCCTTTTACCCCCTCAGGATATCCTAAGAAAACACATTTCTTAGACCTAGGGTTCAGTTTATCAGTTGGTTGGTGCACATATGCTGCACATCCAAACACCCTAAGGTTGGACAGATCCAGTGGTTTCCCAGAAAACACTGATTCAGGACATTTCCCTGCTAAGGGAACTGAGGGTGACCTATTTACTAGATAGGCAGCGGTATGAACGGCTTCACCCCAAAATTTTTTAGACAGACCTGAGGTAGCTAACATGCTCCTAACCTTGTCTAAGAGTGTCCTGTTCATTCTTTCAGCAACTCCATTTTGCTGAGGATTATAGGGCACAGTTTTGTGCCTTCTAATCCCACTATTGGCACACAGTTGGTCCATTTCCTTATTACAGAATTCTAGCCCATTATCAGTTCTAAGTGTTTTAACCTTATGATTTGTCTGGTTTTCAATAAAGGTTTTCCACTCACTGAACTTGCTATAGACTTCAGACTTGTGCTCTAGGAGACACACCCAGACTTTCCTAGAGAAATCATCTATAATGGACAGAAAATATCTCTTCCCACCATGGGAAGGTACACTAGTAGGACCCCACACATCAGCATGTATGTATTCAAGCACAGAAGAGCACTTAGACATTTTAGGATAAGCAGAAACAGGAAAGCTTACTTTATGCTGTTTTCCTAACACACAAGACTCACAGAAAGGTACAGCAGTCACAGAATCCTTACCAAAATAACCGAATTTCTGCATAATATCTAGACCTCTATTGCTCATGTGTCCTAGTCTATTATGCCACAGAGTAGTCATGTCATTGCACACAGCATTCAAGGATTCAGAAAAAGGGACAGCATGGCAAATATACAAATTATTTACTTTCTGAGCTTTAAACAAAACCAGCGAATTTTTCAGAATTTTCATGCACCCATTTCCCCATTTCCCTTCCAGACCACTACTTTCTAATGCAGCAACAGAAAACAGGTTATGACACAGATCAGGAACATGTCTCACATTTTTCATGGTAAAAACAGTACCATTCTCAAATTTAAGACACACATCACCCACCCCATGCACCTTGCACTTTTTACTATCAGCCAATGAGACATAACCAGCATCACAGTTCTCATAAGAAGCAAACAGGTTCTTGAAAGGAGTCATATGGTAAGTACAGCCAGAATCAATCAACCATTCATGTTCAGGCATCTTGTTTAACACAGAGTTAACAGCATCACAAACCATAAAGACACTTTCATGCACACTCTTTTCAGAGACAACATTGGCAAGTTCAGGTTTCTTAGGGTTTGGGCATTCCTTGATAAAATGTCCAGGATTACCACAGTTGTAACATACTCTCTTCTTGGACTTACCCCTATTCGTTTTAGCTGGTTTACCAGATTTATCATGGTTACTCTTCTTGGAGTGTCTAGACCTACTCTTAGATCTACCACGGACAAACATAGCTTCACCAGAATCTTTACTCTGGTTACTACTACTACCCCTATTGTGTCTCAAATCCAGCTCTTTACTCCTTAAACCATTTACAACAATGTCAAGAGTTATCTCATCCCTACCATACTTAATAGCAGATTTAACATCATTGTAAGAATCAGGAATAGCATTCAGCAGGACAATAGGAGTGTAATCATCAATATGTTTGTCACCAGCCATTTTAATATTCTGTACAAGTTTATTAAAAATGTCCAAGTTTTCATCCATGTCTTTAGATAAATCCAGTTTAAAACGAAAAAATTTTTCAAGCAAGAATAACTTCCCAGGAAGAGAAGTATCAGTATACAACGCATCAAGTTTATCCCATAATTCCTTTGCAGATTCTAAAATACCTACTTTTCTAAGCACAGAGTCAGACAAGTTCAAGTATATGGTAGAACATGCAGTTTCATTCATTTCATCCTGTACATTTTTATCCTCAGTATCAAGAAATTTACCAGTCACTGCTCTAAACACTTTTTGCTGTATTAAAACACATTTAATCTTTTGTTTCCAAATGTCAAAATCAGTTTTACCATTGAAAGGTAACAAACCATACTGATTAGCATATTGAGTGGCAGCCATCACAGACTGCAAAGCGCACACAAGCACACACTAAGGATACTAGTAGAGCCACACAGTTCCGAGGTCACTTCTGTGACTGGCAGGGGTCTCTTCTAGCCCTGGACTCAATTTACTGATTATTAAATACAATCAGGTTTTGGAAACACAACAGCACACTAAGTTCAGAGCTCAGATTCAGTGAAAACAAATTCACAAAAAATCAGGTAAAATTCACTGAGGTGCACAGAATCAGGCAAGTACAACACACAATCCCAGAATACACTGAACACACTGTTTTTGCTACCAATCTCAACCCTAAGCCAGCAAACTCAGCACCACACACAAAGAGTGCAGGGGTCGTACCTGGGGGGTTATCGGGTAATCCCGACAGCCAGCCCTGCAGGGTCAGTGACAAAAAACAGAATACACCAAATAAAATCCGGTGGCACTCCGGTACTCCAGAAAATAACCAGTCAAGACAGTGTCAACAAATCACAACAGCCAAGACAAATCCAGAGAAAATTAAATCCGGTGGCACTCCGGTACTCCAGGATGTTCAGAGATACTACCTGAGCGGGGATAACCTCCTTGGTATCCCAATACACAGAAATATATAAAATAAATCCGGTGGCACTCCGGTACACCAGGATGTTTAGGAACCAATACCTGAGCGGGAACCAACTTATGGTTTCCCGACTTACCAATAGTCAGCGCACCCAGGCAGTCGAACGATCGGCTTCCCGGCGAGCGCGAATGGTTGGCGCACCTGGCCGACTTTCGCTTCTGACGGTCGGCGACTCACGGTCGGACCTCCCAGACGATCGAACGATCGGGCGACTGGTCTCTCGGCGAGTGCGGTCGGCTCTCGATGTCAGCGAGCGCGGTCTGCGAGTGCGGTCGACGAGCGCAGGCGAGAACCGCGATTTCCGGCGAGGGTGGAGGCGCTCCAAGCTCTGATACCACTGTAGTGTTTGCGCAGCTACTGGATCTTCAATCGCCTCGTCTTCCTCGTCGCCAAAACAGCAGGTCTCCCGACGGTCAGCTCAGAACTCCCGGCCTCTGGCTGTCCACAAAGGATTAGCACCGCCTTGGATGACCTTCCACGTCCCACACCAGCCAGCCGTCCACCGCACCAGGCCTTCCTCACTCTCGGCAACTACAACGCCACTCTCGGAAGAAGAGAAGTCACGAAGACTTCGAGAGCACAAAGAAAGAGAGAGCGGCCGCTTGAAGAGAGCAGAAGACAGAAAAACGAAAATGAGCAGCTTCTACAAAACCCTTAGGGCAACACAACTAATAAGGGCAGCAATGAGCTGGGCTGGGGTTGCTGGGCTGGGTGTGAGACAGGCCAAAGGAATGCACCATATTGGGCCACACTTGGGCCACTTATTCGGTAACACTAATGTATACTACAAAAATAAGAGATTATTGATTTACCTTCAAGAGTAGCGCTAGCGGGTTCATTACTTCTAAGGGACTCCCCATCTCTTTCCAGATTTCTCGTCAGCATCCGCTCCATCCCATTTTCTCTTGGCTGATCTTCCTCCTCCTCCATTTTTACAATTTCTAACCTGCTTCAAAAATTTTACTTTGATCGTTCTTAAGATGTGCACAAACGATTTGAATGGTTTCTTGAATTTATACTAAAGTGGATTGACATTGTTAGCATCTTTCTTGCTTCCAATATAAAGATTGAAAACTCAGCTTCATAAAGCATATATTACATCACAAGTATCGTAAGATTGGGAAGAAAAGAAATCCATGTCCACATAAGTAGGCTAATTTGGTTCCTCGTGTTTCTTGCTAATTGAGGATCTGGAACTCAAGTTTTTTGATAGGGTTCAGGTCAAAAGAACTAAACAAGACGAAAAAAATCATAATTTTGATTCATAAACTATATTCATTTTATTTGTTGGTTACGTCAACTTAAAAATACTCAAAATTTTAGTGGTTTTATAGCTCGTAAAAACTTTTTGTGATTGACTAAAATTTTAGAATTTTATAATTAATCTGACAAAAAAATGTAAAATTCATCTATAGTTTGTGCCTACCATATATACTGTTCTCTGCAAATTATATCATACTTCATAGTATTTTTATGTTATACATATATATTCTCTAGTTATATTTGATATATTCTAATTCTCATATAACATTTTATATATTGTTATGTATTTGAAAAATGATGTATTCTCATGTTATAAAATGATGTATTTTTTAATTATATTTAATGTAATATTTGTTATAATTGATATATTTTGTTAGTAAAGTATATTCCACTAAAAGTATGGTATAATAATGGAAAAATTGAAAGAATAGTCTCTTTTTTTATATTAATTGGGCAAAAGAGAGGTACAAAAGAAAGAGCCACTCCTGTATAGTGAGCCTAACTAACCACCCATGATTAAAAGGAGGGGGGATTGAACAAAAGTATACCTCTATACAATCTAGTGCTTGCCTAAAGTACTTTAGCCTACCACTTTGATCTTCTTTCCAGGTTAAGGAGACCTCGAACTTTCGGTAGTAGCAAATCAAAAGAGTCAAAAGCGCAAATGTGGTCAGAGGTTGCCAACCTTGCCAGAGCGTATGCAGGACTATTTCCTCCCCTATATATGTGAGCTACAACATGTAGTTTTGAAATCACAGCCTCTTTGATTTCGTTTAGACTTAGGAACTCTCTCCAAAAGAAGCTACTTTCCCCCTACTGTATCATCTGTACCAAGTGAAAGTTATCACAAAGAAATCTTACTTTTTCAAGTCTTTTTGAGTTGCAGAATCTTAAAGCCATTAACAAGGAAAGGATTTCAGCTTGAATAGCAGATTTAGCATCAAGATGGAAATTTTCTGCATATTGAGAAAAGTCTTCCTTGTCTCTAAGAACAAAAGCTCCACCCGATTGTCCTGATTGAGTCCAAGAATCGTCAGTGTTGATGATCCATTGTTCATTGTGGATGTATTCTTTCCATGTTACCGGGACTGGGATATGTGGGTTGGAAACTGGGAGGTCACAACGGAAGTTTGCTGTGATCCAAGATCGTTCCCTAAGAGAGTTTGGTTTGGGCCTGTATGCATGTAGAACCTCCTCTAACTTGGAATGAACATCTTCAATAAGCTATCTTTTCAAAAAAGTAGTGTCATTCCAATAACACTTGTTCCTAGCATTCCAGAGAGACCAAAGCAAAAACTGGCAAAAGATTGCGCAGCTTGCTGGAGACCATGCTGCCTTTGGAAGCTTCCCACCAGGACACAATAAATCATTTCCCAGGTGCTTGTCTTAAGTAAAGATTAAAAAAATTCATCCAGAAAAGCCATCAACATTGAATCATCGAACATTCAAAAAAGACATAGTGAATGTTCTCCCTTTCACTAAGGCAGAAAACGCATCTGGATGGTTGGCACTGTATTCCAAATTTTTGCAGAATGTCAGGAAAAGGGAGAAGGGAGTCCCAAAGATGCCAAACAAAGACTGAAATTTTTGGAGGATACCACGGGTTCCAAATTGACTTTCTGAATTCTTAAGTCTCTCTTTCTTGTCTTATTGCCTGGTCAGTGAGTCTGAAATTAAAGGATCCTGTTGGTTCACAGGATCGCTCCAGCTCCTCTTCTTCAGCATCACCACTTCGTCTTCTTCGGTACGGCTTCAGTCTGATGATTCCTCCACCTGCGTCAGCTCAGTTCTCTCGACCTTCCTACTCCAGGTAGGAGTTCCCTTCAACAGCTGCCACCTCGGAGAGTCACCTTGCTCCTCCACGAACCAGCCTTCCAACCGGGCTTGTCCTCTCTCCTCCAACTCAACCTTATCAAAAGCGGCTACCAGGAACTTATCCAAGGTACCGGGACTGAGTGAAGAATGTAAACAAAAGGGGGGTTACTGAATGAAACCCTAGTTTCTTCGGGAGGGAGAAAGTCACTAGACAGGAGGGAGAGCGGCCAGAATTGAAGAGAACAAGAATGACCGTCCACCTTCAACCCTAGGGCATTCCCAGGTTATAAGCTGGAAAGACTGGGCCTCATGGGTTGCTGGGCCGGGAAATAACATGGACTCAGAAGAGAAGGTCTTGGGCCAACTTGGGCCATTACCCAACAACATTCTCCACCTTATGTGGTCCAAGATGGCACTGATATCAGGTGAAAAGGATTTCGGCCATATTGAGATTCATCATCGCTGATTTTGTCTGATACATTACAAAAACAGTATCCGGCACAAAAGGTGGAATCACAAAGAAACTAGTAACAAACACAAAGTAAGATACATAACAGAACACACAGTTCAGAAACACATGATGTAGATAACAAACACATAGTAAGTTACTACATGCGGCAAACAAGCATAGATAAGTAATCAGCCAGGATTAATATTCAATATGTGTTTGCAAGAAAGAAGCTTTTCAACGGGAAGGCACTTAGTTCCCATATCAGCAGGATTGAATTGTGAAGGAATTTTTTCTAGTTTAATGTCACCAGTTTCAACTATATCCCTAATGAAGTGAAACCTAACATCTATATGTTTGGTCCTATCATGAAAAACAGGGTTTTTGCATAACTGAATAGCAGATTGACTATCTGAGAAAACAGTAACATTTCCCTTTAGAAAACCAACTTCAGACACAATTCGTTTAAGCCAAATGGCTTCCTTAAACGCTTCAGTGGCAGCAACATATTCAGACTCAGTTGTGGACAATGCAACAATAGACTGTAATTGAGATTTCCAGCTAATACAAGACCCACACAAAGTAAACACATAAGAAGTAGTAGATTTCCTATTGTCTCTATCATTAGCAAAATTAGAGTCTACATAGCCAACTAGTTGAATATCCTGAGCACATTTTGAGAAAAGTAAACCATGGTTCACAGAAGATTTCAGATATCTAAGTAACCATTTAAGAGCATTCCAGTGAGGCAATCCAGGGTTCGACATATATCTGCTCAAGCAACTGACAACATAAGCAATGTCAGGTCGGGTGCTTACCATGAGATACATAACTGACCCAATAGCACTAGAATAAGGCACATTTTTCATTTTCTCAATTTCAGAATCAGTTTTAGGGGACTGATCCTTACTTAACACAAAGTGGGAAGCTAAAGGTACATTCACAGGAGCAGCACTAAGCATGTTAAATTTACTCAACACTTTTTCAACATAAGAAGTCTGATTTAGCATTAGAGTAAACTTACTCCTATCCCTCACAATATTAATGCCTATGATTCTTTTAGCATCTCCTAGGTCTTTCATGGCAAAATTCTCACTTAGACATTTTTGCACCTTAACAATAGCATTCAAAGAAGGACTGATAATTAACATGTCATCAACATAAATTAACAAGAACACAGGTTCAGTTGAAGTATCCTTAAAATACAGACAATTGTCACACATAAACTTCTGGAATTTTAAGGAAGACATGCATTTATCAAACTTTATATTTCACTGTCTAGGGGATTGTTTAAGTCCATACAGTGCTTTTCTAAGTAAACAAACATGGTCAGGCTTCTTAGGATCAACAAAGCCTTCAGGCTGATTCATGTAAATCTTCTTATCTAATTCACCATGCAGAAAAGCAGTAGTAACATCCATCTGTTTCATTTCCCAGTTATGATGAGCAACAAGAGCAAGCATCATTCTAATAGTAGTGAATTTAACGACAGGGGCAAAAATTTCAGAATAATCTACACCTTCTTTTTGTGTGAAACCCTTGGCAACTAACCTAGCCTTAAACCTAACATTTTCAGGTTCTTCTTTAACCTTAAACAGCCACTTACATTCTACCACAGAACAGTTTGTTGGCGGAGGCACTAAAGTCCAGGTTTGATTAACCTTCAAGGAGTCCATTTCACTCTTCATAGCACTGAGCCATTGTTGGGACTCTTTGGACTTAAGTGCTTCCTGGTAGGTTTTAGGTTCATTCAGTTCCAAGGTTTCAAACACAGAAAATGCAAAGAGAGAAGTATTATGCACATGAAAGGCAAAATCAGGCATACTATCAGCAGTTCTCTTGATAGTTCTCCTACTTCTATCTCTAGCAAGTTGGTAGTTATTCAAATCAGGTGAATTATGCTCCATGTCATGTTCATGTGATTCACTATTACTATGGGATTCAGATTCAGCAGACCTATCAAAAAATTCAGATTCATTTTCTTGATTATTAGGACGCTCCACCTCACTATGAGTGGTACTACTATCATGCTCAGTAAATTCAGATTCAGACAACACAATATCATCAGCATCATCAGAATTTTCAGTCAGCAAATTCTCAGAGTTATCAGAATGTACAGGCAGAGAATTAGTAACAACAGTCCTGGACTCCACCTCAAAAGGAGTGTTCTCAGGGACAGACTCAGGCACAGAACTGTTTAAACAAGGAAAATCAGATTCATTAAAAATGACATCCCTACTAATTATTACCTTAAAACCTATCTGGCTTCTATCCCACAACCTATACCCTTTTACCCCTTCAGGATATCCTAAGAACACACATTTCTTAGACCTAGGGTTCAGTTTATCAGACTGTTGGTGTACATATGCTGCACACCCAAATACCCTAAGGTTGGACAGATCCAGTGGTTTTCCATAAAACACTGATTCAGGACATTTCCCTCCTAAGGGAACAGAGGGAGACCTATTTACTAGATAGGCAGCAGTATGAATTGCTTCACCCCAAAACTTCTTAGACAGACCTGAGGTTGCTAACATGCTCCTAACATTGTCTAAGAGTGTCCTATTCATTCTTTCAGCAACACCATTTTGCTGAGGATTATAGGGCACAGTTTTGTGCCTTCTAATCCCACTATTAACACAGAGTTGGTCCATTTCTTTATTACAGAATTCTAGTCCATTATCAGTTCTAAGTGTTTTAACCTTATGATTTGTCTGGTTTTCAATTAAGGTTTTCCACTCACTGAACTTACTATAGACTTCAGATTTGTGCTCTAGAAGACACACCCAGACTTTCCTAGAGAAATCATCTATAATGGACAGAAAATATCTCTTCCCACCATGGGAAGGTACACTAGTAGGACCCCACACATCAGCATGTACATATTCAAGCACAGAAGAGCACTTAGACATTTTAGGATAAGCAGAAACAGGGAAGCTAACCTTATGTTGTTTACCTAACACACAAGCTTCACAGAAAGGTACAGAAGACACAGAGTCCTTACCAAAATAACCAGATTTCTGCATAATATCAAGTCCTCTATTACTCATATGTCCTAGTCTATTATGCCACAAAGTAGTCATGTCTTGACTCACAACATTCAGGGATTCGGAGAAGGGAACAGCATGGCAAATGTACAAGTTATTCACCTTTTGTGCTTTAAACAAAACAAGAGAATTTTTCAGGATTTTCATGCAACCGTTTCCCCATTTCCCTTCTAACCCACTACTTTCTAGGGCAGCAACTGAAAACAGGTTATGACACAAATCAGGAACATGTCTAACATTTTTCATGGTAAATACAGTACCATTTTCAAATTTAAGACACACATCACCAATCCCATGCACCTTACACTTTTTACTATCAGCCAATGAGACATAGCCAGCATCACAGTTCTCATAAGAAGCAAACAGGTTCTTAAAAGGAGTCATATGGTAAGTACAGCCAGAATCAATCAACCATTCATGTTCAGGCATCTTGTTTAACACAGAGTTAACAACATCACAAACCATAAAGACACTTTCATGCACACTCTTTTCAGAGGCAACATTGGCAAGTTCAGGTTTCTTAGGGTTTGGGCATTCCTTAATAAAATGTCCAGGATTACCACAATTGTAACAGACTCTCTTCTTGGACTTATGCCTATTCTTTGTAGCTGGTTTTCCAGATTTATCTTGGTTATCTTTCTTGGAGTGTCTAGACCTACTTTTAGATCTACCACGGATAAACAAGGCTTCTCCTGAGTCCTTACTTTGACTACTACTACTCTTATTGTGTTTCAAGTCCAGTTCTTTACTTTTCAAGCCATTTACAACAATGTCAAGAGTAATCTCATCCCTACCATACTTAATAGCAGATTTGACATCATTATAAGAATCAGGTATGGCATTAAGCAACACAATAGGAGTATAGTCATCAATGTGTTTGTCACCAGCCGCTTTAATATTCTGAACCAGTTTATTAAAAGCGTCCAAGTTTTCATCCATATCCTTAGATAAATCCAATTTAAAGCGAAAGAATTTTTCAAGCAAAAACAACTTTCCAGGAAGAGACGTATCAGTATACAATTCATTTAGTTTATCCCATAATTCCTTTGCAGATTCCAAAATACCTACTCTTCTAAGCACAGAGTCAGACAAGTTCAAGTATATGGTAGAGCATGCAGTTTCATTCATTTCATGCTGCATATTCTTATCATCAGAATCAAGATAATTTCCAGTAACATCTCTAAACACTTTCTGTTGGATTAAAACACATTTAATTTTCTGTTTCCAAATAGCAAAATCAGTTTTCCCATTGAAGGGAAGTAAACCATACTGATTAGCATACTGAGTGGCAGCCATCACAGACCGCAATGCACACACAGGCACACACTAAGGGAAACTAGGAGAGCCACACAGTTCCGAGGTCACTTCTGTGACTGGCAGGGGTCTCTTCTAGCCCTGGACTCGACTTTGCTGAATAGTAAATACACGCAAAGGTTTGGAAACACAACAGAACTTAGTATTCAGAACTCAAACACAGATCAGATCCACTTAAACAAAGATCAGATCAACTTAAGACACAGATCAGATCAACTTAAGACACAGATCAGATCAACTAAAGGTACAGGTCAGATCAACACAAGGTACAGGTCAGATCAACACAAAGTACAGATCAGATCAACTCAAGGTACAGGTCAGATCAACACAAAGTACAGATCAGATCAACACAAAGTACAGATCAGATCAACACAAAGTAAAGATCAGATCAACACAAAATAAAGATCAGATCAACTTAAACAAAGATCAGATCAACTCAAGGTACATGTCAGATCAACACAAAGTACAGATCAGATCAACACAAAGTACAGATCAGATCAACACAAAGTACAGATCAGATCAACACAAAATAAAGATCAGATCAACTTAAACAAAGATCAGATCAACATAAACACAGGTCAGATAATAAACTAAATCCGGTGGCACTCCGGTACTCCAGGATGTTTAGAATACAATACCTGAGCGGGGATATAACCTCCTTGGTATCCCAACATTCAAAGTATATATAAAATAAACTCCGGTGGCACTCCGGTACTCCAGGATGTTTAAGAATACGATACCTGAGCGGGAACCACGTTTGGTATCCCGACCTACCTGACTGGTCTAGCTTCCGGCGACGGCGGTCGAACTTCTGGCGACGGCGGTTGAGAGCGGAGTACCCTCAAGCTCTGATACCACTGTTGGTTCACAGGATCGCTCCAGCTCCTCTTCTTCAGCGTCACCACTTCGTCTTCTTCGGTACGGCTTCAGTCTGATGATTCCTCCACCTGCGTCAGCTCAGATCTCTCGACCTTCCTACTCCAGGTAGGAGTTCCCTTCAACAGCTGCCACCTCGGAGAGTCACCTTGCTCCTCCACGAACCAGCCTTCCAACCGGCCTTGTCCTCTCTCCTCCAACTCAACCTTATCAAAAGCGGCTACCAGGAACTTATCCAAGGTACCGGGACTGAGTGAAGAATGTAAAAAAAATGGGGGTTACTGAATGAAACCCTAGTTTCTTCGGGAGGGAGAAAGTCACTAAGACAGGAGGGAGAGCGGCCAGAATTGAAGAGAACAAGAATGACCGTCCACCTTCAACCCTAGAGCATTCCCAGGTTATAAGCTGGAAAGACTGGGCCTCATGGGTTGCTGGGCCGGGAGATAACATGGACTCAGAAGAGAAGGTCTTGGGCCAACTTGGGCCACTACCCAACAACAGATCCTCTCGGTCATGGTTTCCAAAAAAATTTGTCTTCCTGATGGGAGAAATTCATTGTTGTGAAGCACAGGAAATAGGTCCATTCGTCATCAAGGTGTCCTGCAAAAGTAGAGAGATAGGAGACTTTATTTCTAAAAAATTCCGAGATTGTGAGGTCTGGATCAGGAGGTCTTCCACCGTGGTTCCATATACATCCTCTATTGGCCCAGTTGTCAAACCAGAAAGAACTAGAGCCATTTCCCAGCACAATTTTAGTAAATGCCGCAGCCTTTTCCTTAACTTTGGAGATTCTGGACTAAGAAGTCTTCATTCGTGAGGAGTATGATAGAGAGTGCATAAATTGGGCCCAAGCTTGAGGGAGAAGGTTTCAATCACCATCTTGAACTTTCGAATGCCCAATCCATTTTCCGTTGTTGGGTAGCATATACGGCTCCATGATCTCCAGTGCCTTTTGCTTGGATCAATGAAAGATCCCCAAAGAAAACTTTGACATTGCTTTTCAAATTGGGAGATGAAGCTTTCCGGAGGGTTTCAAGCTACAATAGCATGCATAGGTAATGCTTGTAGGACTGATTTTATTAACTCGAGTATGCCCGCAAAACCAAGAAATCTGTTCTTCCAGGCCTTCAACTTTTTATCAAAATTTTCCAAGACATTGCTGAAATAGGAGATCTTTGATCTACCTTTGAAAATATTGCATCCCAAGTACATCATAGGGAGAGATCCTTCTTGAATCTGGAGGATTCGAGTGGCTCTATCGTTGGATGTTTGTGGAGCTTTAGCAGAAATGACAAAGTAGTTTTTCTCTTTATTTATCTTTTGTCCAGTCACCCCTTCAAATTCCTGAAGAAATTTAGCCAAGGCTTTTTGAGAGCGGATTCCCCTTTGTGAAAATTAACAAATCATTAGCAAAAGCGAGATGGGAAATCTTTAACGATCCTGCCAGAGTTTCATAGCACTCAATTGTCCCCTGCTCGATCAACGTTTTTAGCCTTCTGCAGAGAGCTTCAAAAGCAAGGATGAAAAGGAAAGGGGATAAGGGATCTCTCTGCTTAAGTCCTCTTGTTGCCTAAAAGAAGCCCACCGGATGACCATTAATTAAAACCGAGATCATGTTACTTCTAAGAATATTTAGGACTAGATGATTGAAGCCATGTGGGAAACCGAATTGCTGAAGTAGCTACTGTAAAAAAAACTCCAAGAAACCTTATCAAATGCCTTGAGCATGTCAACTTTGATTAGCAAGTTGTGTCCCGAGGTTTTTGCTTCCAAGAAACTTGTTAAATCCTTTGCAAGAATAATCTCTATAGTATTAGCCAATGTCAAATTTAGTACTAAATGTTCAGTAACCATTACATTGAGTTTTACATTTTTTTATTAACAATGCATTTAGTGCTAATAATAGTTTTTGCGGCACTTAATGGTTCAATTGCGATTCTATCAACGTTTATATCATGTCAATGCCATCCACGTCACGAATTTTATGTCACACGGACAAACACATCAACGTAGATTCCAACTACATTTTTTTACCTAAAAAATTTTTAGTATGACTAAATGTATTGTAAATAGTAAAGTTTAAAACTAAATTTATTGACTAATAAATATTTAAGACTAAATTTAATTCTAATTCATACCATAGGGAGGGTGTAAGGTTGATTTCAGCTTCTTATTTTGGGAGAAAAATCAGCTTTGCTTGTTTTCTCAACAAACTCCTTGGAATTGCTTTAAAAGATCATTATATTGCTGCTACTTTCCCTTCTTGAAGAAAAGTTGGCTTTGAAATGCTTCAAATTTAGGGAACCAGGAGCTACCTATTATTTGACTTCCTTCCAAACAAATATAGAGCTCAGCTGCCACCATTTTTCTGTTAATCAAATCTCTTCATCATATTTGGGATTGGTCCTTCATCTCCTCTTCTTCAATTAACCAAAAATGTTTCAATTTAGTCCGTACACATTATTGATTTTCACCACCAAGCATAAAAAAAATAGTAATTAATATTATCGTCTCATAATAATAGTTTGAGTTATTATTTATCGCCATTTATTTTATTATTTATCACTTTTTTTATTCAATTGCCCTTAATTTTTATCCAAATTTCTTTACTCTTCACTTTTTTCTGAAGGAATTTAGGTAGAAGTTACGGATAATTTAATAAAGAGGGATGATAAATAATAAAATAAGGACTGTAAATAATATTCTAAAATAATTCGATCATAAATAACCAACAATACTATTTTATTTTATTTTTTAATATTCTTATTTCCCTCTAAGAAACCATTTTTACTTGTATTATGGTTCTTGTTTTACAACGTAATTGTTCAAGTACAAAAGATTTACAAACGTAAATATTCCTTTTCGTTTCTACAAATGATGGATTAATAAGAAGAGTGTCGAACAGAACCCACCCGGCGTTCAATATGTTGTGTTTGATTATTAGCAATTAAAAGCTCGCAGCTATGCAAACATGCAGATTCCCTTCTCGTGCAATCACCAATGCAGAAAGAAGTAGAAGTAGCCGCCGCAGCCGCAGCCGCCCCGCCGCAACGTTTGGCGCAGGAATTCCAGTATCGGCTGCCACACAGATGGAAACAATTGGCCACGTCGCAACTACATGAGCTGCAGCTACCAAGGCATTTCTCCAGAGTTGCGGCGCAGCTGCGGCCGCAAGACAAAGCCTCATGAGGAGCTGACGATGAAGAGATGCCAGAACAAGACCACTTGCACCCTTTGTATTCTTCCCTACATCTCCGCCAACACTTTGGATCATTATCTTCTTCCTCCGCCACCGCTGCCGCTGCATGAACTAGCAGCGGCAACAAAGCCACCATTGATACTAACGTAGCCCCTAAACTTTTCTTCCTCATCATCTTCATCATCATGCCTAACAAAAATAAGACTTAAATCATATATTTCTCTTTCAATTCTGCAGTTTATGTAGATGGCTTACCTAGATTTTTTTTTTTTTTTTTTAATTAACTTTGCGTATAATTTAAAAAGATAAAGAAAGCATGGAGGTAGGCAGACCAGCAGGCAACGGCTATGGAATATTATAGTTTGATAAACTAATTATTGACTCATTGTTTAAGAAATAGCCACAACATCCACAATGCAACCATCATTGACTAATCCATATGATGCGCTGAATTAATTAGTTAATTAAGGATTTTTTTAAAAAAGATCAGCCAGTTAATTAAGGTGTATTAGTTACTTCATTAGATGTATGTAGTTCAGCTACTAAATATCCCCAAGAATGAAGGGATTTCGATTTTTAGGTTCAATGACCTTAAACACTATGAATTTTTTGTCATTATTTGTCGTCTCATTTTGTTATTCACCGTCTTTAACTTCTACCTAAATTCTTAAACTCTCTCCCTTCTCTTGGAGGAATTTGAATAGAAGTTAGGGAGAATTTCGAGGCAGGGGACGCACGGCAAACGTCATGGTTTCACTTCTTCTCTTGTCAATTATGTGGTACAATAACCACTCGGCCACTACTTGTCATCGCCGATTCAACCCTTCCTTCTTTCCTCAATTTCCTATTCCCCTATTCCTGGTTCAGGTCTCTTACCCACCCCTCAAGCTAACTTCATATCTCTTGCAGCCGATTCCATCTCCTCCTGGCATCGTGACTCTGGCACCACCCATCATGCCACTCTAGACATTGCATCTTTTAGCCTAACAGATTGATATGCTACCCGAGACAGTCTCCTTGTTCGTAATGGTACATCTCTCCCTATCTCCTACACTGATCACACAAAAGTTTATTCTTTATCACGTCCACTTTCAGTTATATAATGTCATATGTGTTCCGTCACTCACTAAACCTCTTTTATCCGTTCAAAAGTTTTGTCAAGATAATAATTGTTATGTGAAGGATTAAACAACTCAGGCGATTCTTCTTTGGGGCAATGCTAATTCTGGATTATATACACTTAATTTGCGGTCGCTCACTCCATCTCGCCCTCTTTTGGTCTTCCATGCCTCCCTTGAGCGGTGGCATGCTCATTCAGGATATCCAAACTACTCATCTCTCTGGTCACTTTAGCAGTATTTTCATCTTCTGTGTTCTCAACCACTAACCCGTTCCAGCAAGGAATGTGCAGCTTGTATGGGAAAACTCCATCATCTCTCCCTCCATGTCACGTAGCTCCGCCCCTCTTGAGTTACATCACTTTGAGTTAATAATCTAATAATTAATTACTTTAGAACACCTTAGGCTGTTGATCAATTAATTTAAAGAAAAAAAAAAAAAAAAAACTTTGAAACTTTTATTTTATTTTATTTTCAGCTCTATTACTTTCTTCCACCAGCTTTCAATTCTGTCTCTACGAACAAGATCAAGTTCAAGATCATTATCTAAGTACATTATTAAAAATGAAGAAATCGGGTTGAGATCCCCACGAGAAATTAAACAAAAGTACTTTCTATAACGCAAGTTGAAAAGTCGTCCGTTAACGTGCACGATGTGGGGTCCATTACCTTCCATCTTCATATTACTAATTAATAATTATTTCTATGTCAAGAATAATTTTTGCTTTTTACTCGAGATAATAATATAATAGAACAGTTGGTTAACTAGTTAATTAATTAAACTGGATAAGTAATTTTAGGTTATTTTTTATTTTTTAAATTTTTAATTTGAATATTATTTCAATTTTATTTATTCATAATATTCAACAATTTTCTGTCGTAAGGAGGGATCTTTCAAAATGTGTCTGCCCATCAAAAATTCAAAAGCTAAGTTAGCTAGTTTATCTGCACTTGAATTTCCTTCCCTATAAATATAATAAAATGAATACTTCCAATCTTTATTCAAAGGACTTCTTATTTGATTCATAATATTGTTGCAAGAATCATCGCAATTTCCCGCTTTGCTTAGCATGTCCAGTTGTAACCTTTTTGCCATACCAATATTAACCCGTTAAAAACTCCCCGAGAGTGCTTGGAATATGCTAATGCGAGACCGAATAGCTTATATCAGCACTTAACAATGGGTTCTTTCTAACTAATAAGCCTATCTTGGTGGATAGCAAAAGCAAGCCCCTCATGTGAAGTTTTGCTTGGATGACAACAAAACAGATAATAGGCTCAAACTCCACTTAGATTTGATTAATAACAATAGTGAGCCCCAAAATGTGAAAGAAAAACAAAGATTAGCTACAATTTAGAGTCGATGGCTTTCTAACATTGTTCAATAAGTGGAAGACATCAGTTGTCCGCTCTCGGGTTGGGCAGTAAGGGTAGGAGAAGGACAATCACTCATTCTTAAAACCAGCGTTCTTAAAACCGACCAAAGAGTCGGGCGTAAAAGGGAAGAGTCTCCGTTCCTGGTTCTCCTGTAGCTGAATTCTCTGGAACCACAAGATTTCTTAGTTAGAAAGAATGGGATTCTAACTTAGTATCTTTTGAGTGAGATTATGAGAAGAGTTGTAATATGTTGCATGGTGATGGTGGGGGTGGCGGTGCCAGCCAGCCATGTGAATAAAGTGAAATAAGATTCCCAACTCTATGGACCTGAGGTTGTACTAACTCTCTGATCTACTTTTGGAAACTAAAGACTTCATTTCCAACTCAAAAGTTACTTCTACATTACCCCACCACACCATTTAAAGTGTACTCATCATTCCAGCAACAATGTGGTGGCTTAACTTTTCTCACAAAACCTATACCTGTACTAGTAATAACTCTTCATAATATATTAAACCTATGCTGATTTGCAAGAATTCTACTCTTTGTAACTGTTCCAAGGAAGCAAAATAACAAAGTGAAGGAAGCTTACCTCCACCATTGTATATCCACTTCAAGAACATAACTAGGCTGGTTGGATTTGGGCTGAGAGATGGGAGGTAGTACTACTACCACCGCGGAATTGGTTCGCGGCGCCTTCTTCAAGATGCGTTCTGTTAAAATCCGAGATGGCCATGTAAGTCCACTTTCTCATGCAAAATGCAGCACCAGCTCTAGTTCGAAATCTTTGCATTCTCAACACATTCCCTGTTCATAGCAAGAAACATGATTAGCTTCTTGTTTTCTAAGTTCTGTAAGCAGTCATCATAACCAGTTTCTGAAATATTCTGATGATGTTGATCAAATCAGGGGAGGAACAACAGTGCAGTAGAAAAGAAAGGATGGAGCTCAGTTAAATCATACTTGTGTGGTGATCAATGCAATTCAGCCCTTGGAGAGAAGGATTCAGCTTCATTCAGGCAACTGGAATTTAGCTCAGTTATTGCCGAGGAAAATTCAGCTTGCGCAACGCTGAGTCAATTTCGTCCAGACTTCACAGAGGAGGAGGAGGATGCAGCTTCAATTAAGAGTTCTGAGGCAACTGTTACACAACCAGTAGCAGGAGAGGGTGCTCCAGATAAAGGCATTAGTACAGAAAGCATTTCCAACAGTGAGCAAACTTGGAAAGAGAAGCAAACCTCAACCTATAGACTCTTTCAGCAAGAAGATGCTGCAATTACGATCCAGTCAGCATTCAGAAGCTATCAGGTCTTTTTGCACTTGGAATACAATTCAGCTTAGAATGGAAGAGCTAATCCGAATTTCTAAAACTAAGTTACTTAGATCTGGTAATCGGTAACAATATTCAAGAGCATAAGAAGATGTTGTCGACCTTAAGCAGTATAATTCTATGATCTACTACACGTTACAGCTATTCAATCTTAAATACTCTTTCTAAAGTGGTTTGTATTCTTGCCTCCAATTCTCAGGCCAGACATTCCCGTGGGGTGACGGGCTTTGGTGATGGAAAGCAAGAGCACCTTGAAGAGGCAGCAATTCAGAGTCCAGAGTCTCTAAGCTCATCAATCAAAGTTCACACAGGCGATTCAAATAGGAGATCCTCAGTTGATGCGGAAAGAATTGATCTCCAGCAACAGATGCGCAAGAGAGTTAGAGTCCAAGTGGCAAAACTACAGGTAAAACAGAGAAAACTTGTGTGGCCTCTGTTGTAATAATTGCTCCAAGTCGATTAGCACACATTTAATAGTTTGACTTATGAAAGCTGAGATGAATCTTGGCCTGCCAGTTCAAAGTTCATGAATTTAGGCAATAGTAAAAAAGAAAGGTAAGTGACTCAACAGCAAGTTGATGCTAGATTATTGAGTTTTTTGCCCAGAGACCACGTAATCAAGTCTAAAATAAGTCAACTTTCTTAGTAGAATAGATCCCATTGTAGCACTAGAAAACACCAGGAGATACAAGAAGTAACAAAAGTGTCTTCAATTGGCTCAGACAAAGACAACTGTGGCAAATTTCTAAAGAATTATCCTCTTCTCTCCTGGACAGTGAAGTAATTAGACTTACCTTATCATTTCTTTGCACCCAATTTTCACACAAAGGTGGTGGAAAATTACTTATAAGCATTATTAGCTGATCATTAAAAGGGATAACAGTGAAAAATTAAAAAAATATACATTGAGCCAAAGCAAGAGATAAAATTTCGTCACTCAATTTGGGCAGGAAGAATGGGATGACAGCACAGTGAGTAGTACTATATCAAAAATGAGGATTCAGAACAGAATAGAAGCTGCAACAAGGCGTGAGAGAGCTCTTGCATATGCTTTCGCACAACAGGTACAAAAGAATCGACTTACACTTAAAAGGGTTTGATTTGAATTTGCTGTATGACATGAAAATTTGTGGCAGTTAAGAGTATGTGCTAAGAAGAAACGTACCAAAATGAACGGTTTGGATACCAACATGAGCCGGAGCTGGCTAGAACGATGGATGGCAACCCGCCAGCCGGAAAATTCTTTCTTCAGTAACAATGTCAACAAGACATTCGAATCTCATCGCTGCAACGACCAACCACCGATATCCAGAAACAGATTAGTAGAGTCAACAGTTGAGGAGGAGAGTTGTGGATCTAATGAGATCTCCATTCAAATTGATGGCAGCCCCGTTTCAAGAATTAGAGCCAAGGATTATCTTAGACCTGCCCCAAGAAAGGGTAAAGCCATGAGGAATATATATAGGCGACAATCTGTTCAAAGCACTCAGCATCTCAAAGAGCCGAAGGTATACCTTCTAACAAATTCAGAAACTAAAACCATCCGAAATAAATAAATTGACAGCTCAGTGATGCTATCTGGCCCCAATTTCTAGCCTTTATATTCGCAATACTTACAGTTCTTCATGCACAGGTAAACAAGAACGGATGTCATGCCGAGGATGAGAAAGGAAACAAGGGGAAACCAAAGCAGAAAGAGAATGAGAAAGATATAGAACATCACGATTTCGTCAAAAGTAACTCCTGATATCACAAATAGAAACTCCGATTGTGAACAAAACTTTGTGTACTCTAACCTCACTAGGCGCCTTTTTTAAAAAAAAAAGTTAAATAAATAAATAAACAATGGAAACTAGCATAACATTCTACAATCTGCTCCAGGCTTCAAGTTTTACATTAAGAATTTCCAAAAGAAGCCATGCAACCTTCACCACAGCAACTTAGAGATAGCAAATGAGAATTTCTGGATATGCCAATAAAAGTTAACAATGCAATCGCTTGAAGTCAAATACTTCCTAAAACTGCATGATCATGCAATGGAAGAACAAATACAAACAATGATGGGATGTGGAAAAAGTAACACATTAAATCCACTTCACATCTTTCCTCAATTAAAACTTGATATAAAGCTTAACAAACACCTACTTAAGTCCATCACTTTCTGATCTCAGACAAACGTTTAAAATGACCATGCAGCCCGCAAGTCAACAATGAACCTCTTCTATTTCCCACAAAGTAGATAGGTCAATTTGCATGTTTTAGACTAAAACCATAGCAATGCAACAAAGAAAACTACAGTTGCAAAACAGCTCTTATTCCAGTCGTAATAAACTTGTGCCCGTGGAACTATAGATTAGGATATCTATGTTAAAAGTCAAATTTTGGCATACACGTTCTAAAACCACAAAGGGACCACAGAGTTGAAAAACAAACAAAAAAAAAAAAAAAACTAAGAACGATTGAGGAGGAACAAATAGAAATGTGATATGCATTTCATGGGAAACAAGAAGCCTCCATCTATACCACAACAACTAAGCCTTTGTCGAACCATGCAGAGTCAGCTATGTGGACCATATGTTACCTTCATCCTCTGTCCATACACATATTCTCATTAAACAAATTATGTTCTTTCAAATAGTTTCTTTGCAATTCTTTTTAAATCGATTCTAAGTTTTCTATTTGTCTTAATGGTTTCCTACACACTCCAGCTATCACAAATTAAGAAAATAAAGTATTTATTTGGGGAGTAGCCAAAATTTTTGTTGTCTCCTTTGATATCTATTCATTTGCATACCCTACTTCAGAGGTTCTTGCTCTTATTTAATGCTTTCAGCTGGAACAAAAACACGTGATAAACCTTCACCTATCTAATAACTGAAGGACACTCAAATGTGATATCATAATTCCTTAATATGATTCTATCAGGGATTTTCTCTAGTCGTTTCTGTCCTTTTGCTGACAAGTATTGTACTAGACTAAAGCCACCTGTTAAGAAAATTATTTTTTCACGGTACCAGCATCCCTCTGTCAAGGAAATGGCAAAGATGACCTTTATTTTGGGAATGTGACTCTTTACCTCAAACAAACTTGCAAATAAATGCAAGCAAACTTCATCGCATTGTCTGTAACAAGACAAAAAATTGTACTTAAAAAGAATTTTAAAGATGAATATGGTGATCGGAATTTCCGAAAAAATATGAGTTACTTAGCTTACCTCCTTTGGGACTCATTAGCAAGAAGTATAGCAGCATCTGGCTTTCTATTCATCTTAGTTGCTCTTTCAGAGTTCAAGCTTCTGATAGGATGAAATGGTAACTTCTCATAGCAATTTTCATATCAAATATAGACTTAGGGAACCTATTTCTATCTTCAACTAAGCCAGACATTGGTAATCAAATTTCAGTCCATAGAGTAGTCAAAATGTTTCTATGCCACCAAAGCTTCTTCCTCCGAAGCCGAATCCGTAAAAGGAACATAACCTGCATCCCTCATTTGCTCGATCATTCCCTCAAGGAGAACATATATTCCCTCTCTTTGAAGACTGGACGAGTCATCAACTACGAACGAGGAAAATCTACCACCCACATCAACCCAAGCACAGCCCGGATCCTTTCTCACACCCAAGTTTCTCATTAAAGTCCTCACTTCAGCCAGTTTGCTCCAAGCCCCAGCAGCAGCATACATGTTAGCAATTAAGACATAATATCCTGAATTCTGAGGCTTCATCCGCATTAGCTTTTCAGCTGCCCATTCTCCCATAACTGTATTCTTATGGATCCGACATGCTCCAACTACTGTAGCCCACATTGCAGGTGTTGGAGAATACGGCATCTGTTTGATCATTTCTACAGCTTTTCTTAGTAGCCCAGCTCTTCCAAATATATCCACCATGCATGCATAGTGCTCCAAATGAGGATCTAATCCATAAACAGATTGCATCTTTTCGAATAACATCTGACCTTGGACTACAAGACCAGAGTGACTGCAGGCTGACAAAATAGAAAGCATTGTTACATGATCAGGCTTAATATGGCACCTGATCATCTCATCAAAGAGTTTGATTGCCTCTTTTCCATCCCCCTGTACCCCATATCCATCTATTAGTGAAGTATAAGTGATGACATCTTTCTTTTCCAGCAGATAAAATAGTCTTTTGGCCAGGGAAACTTTTCCTGATTTTGCATATGTATGCACTAGAGCATTCCATAGCAACAAATAATCTTTGAACCCCTCACGCTTTGTAATGTAACCGTGGAACTCTTTGCCATGGTGCAAATTTGCCACCCGAGCACAAACAGGCAGAATACTTGCAATAGTCACATAATTTGGCTCCACTCCCGATAGTAACATCTCTCTGAAAATGTAGTAGGCTTCATCAGATTGACCCTGGCATGAGTAACCGGAGATAATGGAGTTCCATGTGATTAGACTTTTAACTTCAACAAGCTGGAACAAGATATGAGCATGCCTGAGGTCCTTGCACCTAGCATACATTGTAATTAATGCATGTTTAACATTATCAAGACAATCATAACAATTACGAGCAGCCATGCCATGGAACTGTCTGCCGACTTTTAACATGCCCAAGTGTGAACAGGCACCTAATCCATTAATCACAGCCACAGAATCCAAATGCACACAATTAATAACCATTAGAGAAATCAACTCAAGTGCCCCACTGAAGTTACCTGTCTTCAAGTAACCTCCGGCAATGGTATTCCAGGTTATGATGTTTACTTCTGTAATCTCTCTTCTCATGTCTTCGAAAAGTTCAAGGGCTTCAATCCACCAACCATTAGAGGCATAAACAGAAATTATTGTGTTCCAGGAAACTGAATCTTTTTCAGGCATTTTGTCAAAGATTTTACGAGCCACATCCACTTCCCCACATTTCCCATACATGGAGACTAATGCGTTCTGCACAAATAAGTTATGTTTTGAGGAGCTATCTTCTATTAACTTGTGGACTACCTGTCCATAGGACAAATTTAATTGCTCACCACAAGCCTTGAGAACGGTAGGATAAGTGAATTTATCAGGCCTTATTCCGTGATTTAGCATACATTGGAAAGTAGAAATAGCCACTCCGTGATGCCCATTTCTGATGTATGCTGCTATAAGAAGATTCCAAGGCAATGGATCCAAAATATTTGATGTTTCCGTTATAGCATGGGCAGAAATTAATAAATCAAAAGCAGTATAAAAGGATATCAATTTTGGAACGAGGTCAGGGTGCTCTTCAAGACCGAAACGAATAATATGGGCATGAAGTTGCTCACCTTGTCGAAGTGATTTTAGGTTAGTACTACTGACCAACAAAGAACACAACGCCTGTACAGAAAAGCCAAATGAAGACGAGGCAATTGCATGACTTCGAATGGTCATGAAAGTTTTGAAGGCCTCTGAGAAGTGGCCTTGATAGGCAAGATCCTTCAGGGTTCTCAAGAGGCAGTCCAACATAGATTCATTGGTAACACTGTCACCTAATCTCCACTTTTTAGGAATGAATTTTTGGATTTGGGATAAAGAAATGCGTCTTGGTAGAAAACTAGGTGAAGAGGGCATAAAATGTAGCTATTTCAATTGTAAAGAATACTGGCACGATAGATGTGCAATGAATAATGGCTTCACCAACGTTTCCAATAATCACCTGCAGATTCTCCTGTTCATTAGAGTACTTCATACCATATTTCCAAAAACACTTGATTGCAATAAAACAACAGCATCAATAAATCATGTCTTTTCTAGCCAATGCAACAAACCCATCCAATAAAGTATTCCAAGACACATGCCTCTCAAAGGCATTTCAACAAGTATCTACCAAGCAGAACCAAGTAGCCCACAACTAGCATGTAAACAAAGCAAATAATTCTGTAGTGGGAGAACATTATCAACATAATTTTCCACAACGTGGCCATGGAACTTATGTCCCAAATTCAAACTACACGCTTCAGCACAAGCATTGGAAGTGGAGGGAAGCTGAAACTATTAGGGATAAAACCATCTTTAAGCATTTTAAAGAAAAAAAGTCACAGTCTTTTCTGTTAATAGCGGCAACCTTACTATTCACATAAGAAGTACTAGGAGAATCGACACATCTTAAAATAATACACTATAACCAAGTGACCCAAATGGGAAACTTCCTGAAAAATGAAGGCGTTGAAGAATACCTGAATTTCTTAAGTGGGCTGGGGGAAAAACCATTGCAGCCGCGGAACTCTCCAGAAAACCAAAACCCCGGCAATCGAGAGAGAGAACGGTAACGATGAGAACTCTGCCGGAGATTAAAAATAAATAAATAAATACATAAATAAAAAGAGCCGGGCGATTGGTAAAATAATTGGGACTCGAAATCGAAATGAGTATGATAAAAATGAGAATGAGTATAGGTTTAACTGTTTGGAATTATTATTATTTTCGATGTTTAGTTTGTTGACGGAATCGAAATCGAAATGAAATAATATATAATTATAATATATATATATATAAATATTACTTATTATTTTTAGAACTAAATATTATTTATTATAAAAATAATAACTTTATTTTTATTAGGTATGCGACAAATGCGTGAAACCCATGGAGGTGGTAAGTATGGAGAAACCATGAAGTAAGGGTTTGATACTCATTCTCTTTATCAAACTCATTCTAAACTCATAGAAAATGCCAAATAAACAGTTCCTAAATTTCAAACATACTTTTAAACGGCATTGTGGTGTTGTGTTGTGTTGTGTTGACCATAAAACCTTCACACGCGCTTAAAACTTCAACTCGCAACCACTTCTGAACATGCACATTCCCTTTTGTACATGGGTAAATTATATGGTACTACTATAGTAGTACCTTGCGATTGTACCCGGCGCGATTTTTGTATAGGGAGCGGGTTTTAATTAATGGTCCCCATATTTTTCAATTAATGAGTCAGTTCATCCGAATTTATTTTCCTCACGCGCGTTGATGTCCAGCTGGACAGTTTCTATATATAAGGCGCCTGTTTTTTCGTTTTCAAATGCTGCATTCATGCAATTTACCAAATTTCGTTTATTGCTCTATTTTTTATTTCTGCTGATTTTTTGCTTTTCGATTGTTTAGAATGGAGATTTTTTATCGCGCTAGTAATGTTGATCGATCGGATTGCAGGTATGTTATTTTTTTTTCTTATTTTTTGTTGCTGTAGATATATGTTTTTTGTTTATTTTGTGATATTTTGCTTTGTCAGTAATTTTTCGTTTAGAAAGGAGATTTGTGATCACGTTAATGTTAATCGATCGGTTGATGATTTGTTCGGAAGCGATTGTAATGTGTTGAACGGAGAAAGTATTTTTGATTCGCTTTATGATGTTGCGATGATTTTTTATTTATGATTTGGAGATACGATAGAACCTGAATACTTGTTCTGCTTTTTTTTTTGGACTTGCAGTGAATTTTTGTGGAGGAGATGATAATCCATCGAATGAGATTTCTGTTTTAAAGATGTTGTTGTTGTTTTTTATGAAGGTTGGTTATGAATTATATAAATTAAAGTGTTAGTCGATATAATATTGAGATATGGTTGATATAAGGTATCGGTTTTGGTTAGTATGTATATTGTTACACGTTTTTATGATGTAAGGAGGAGTTATCGCTGATATAAACTAACGTTTTGCCTGATATAATTTTTTTTTTTTTTTGTAAAATATGTAGGAGGCAAGAAAATATCCAAACTTATTGATAATGTGCTACAAGAAAATGTTGGGAATAGTCTAGGTGTTTAATCCAATTAAACAGCGGAATCCTAAACTATGAGGATCGGATCTTACCCTTGAAGCGTAATCGGTTGCGCACGTCGCCTGGATCCTCTGAGAAGATGGCGTTTTGTTGTCTCCAAAATCCTTCCTCGAAGGATCCTCTACTCTCAAGCACGAAAGCCTTCGCAGGTTGGTGCTAGCCAATCTTGCCTACCCGGAGAATTTGGGAAATTCTGTGTATTTTTTTTTATGAGAATAACTCAAAAAACCCTTTCCTACAATTATATCCCTAGGATATTTGTAGAGAATTAATTTCTAAAATCAGTATTGTAATTTATCCAATTATAACTTAACTGATTTTAGTAATTTCCAAATCAGTATTATTACCAAATATTATTTAACTGATTCCAAGTCAGTATTTAAATAATATTTACTAATTCCAAATCAGCCTTAAATAACACTTTAATGATTTGGGTTATACACCAAGCCCATGGATCAACCCATGACCCATGGATCAGGCTTATGGGTTAAGAACTTCAATTGCAATTAAGTCCCTTGATTTATCAGCCCATCCCAATTGTTCTCAGGTAATTAATTAACTATTAATTAATACCATAGAACTTTCTAATAATATTTAATTAAACCATTTAATTAAATCTTATTTATTTAAGTATAACAATTATACTTATTGTAGGCAAGAATCCTTATTCTGCATCATTGAACTTTCTTATGTGCGATCCTGTAGGCCCATTCCAAATTGGCAATGGATAACTCAATCTCATTGATTAATCCATAAGTCATTAGTGGTCTCTAGCAAGACATAATGACTACCCAATTTAGAATGGAGGGTCAAATGGAGATTCAACACAACCTTTCCGAGCAAACTGCGTACGATCCTCTACATCGATATCCAGTTTAGCATAAGGCATGGAACCATCATCCTTATGTAGCTAAACGTTTACTTGATCTCTTAGTGACACTGAATCCTTCAAGCAAATGATATCCTATCATTCCTTGGGCATGGCCATGCACTTTCAGTTCACTATCAAGTGGCCAAGATATCATCTCTCACTTAAGAGAGATTTGTAGTCCCATCACTTCACCTACATACCTTAGCGTGTCTCATAGTGTACCCAATCATACCCGTACTTGGCAGCCTGTTACGGCCCCGTTAGGCGTATGTCAAAGCACACCACAATTCACCTAAGACCATGTAGTGATTTCTGGTCTAAGGATCCTAGTACCAGTACTACTCAAAAGAATCACTCATGATCTAATTAGTCCATGGAGTGTTTCTTTTGACGGATCGATTTCATGAATTTAAATATGCACAAGGATATTACTATCATGAAATTAACTCATTTGATAAACAATCAATCAAGCGACAAATATCTTATTTACATAAATACCCTCAAAGTATATTTACATAAATAGCCCTCATTAGGGCACATTCACCAACAGAAAATGATGTTATTGCTTCCGGTGAAGGTAATTGTTTGAAGTTACGTTATTTGTTATGTTATGTGATTTTATATTTTTTGCTTTAATAACTGTTTTTTGTTTGTAGGTTATGGATTATTTGTTGATGATTCAAATAAATCTTTGGTTGGTGAGATTGTTGAGAACGAGAATGCTGCTTTTGATTTATATAATCAGTATACTTTTATATTAGGATTTAGTGTTAGAAAAGGTAGATATCGTAAATCAAAGCTTTATGGAATTAGATATTGGAGGAGGTATGAATGTAGTAGACAACGTTCTTATTCAGAGATCACTTCTGTATATGTATATATATATATATATACAAAGGAAAGATGATTATATAATTTGAGACATGAATTTATATAAAGTAGAACATGAGTTTATATCATGTGGAATATGTGTTTATATCAATATAACAAGGGGTTATATCATGTGTATAAGGGTAAAGATTTGATTACATCGTTGAAAAATACGAGTTTATATCGAGTAAAATGTGAGTTTATATCATGTAGAACATATGTTTATATCAATATAACAATTGTTAATATCATGTATAAAGAGTAAAAATTTGATTAATAGTGTTTGAGTAGAGTTTATATCAACAAAAACATGAGTTATATCATATAGAATATTGTTTTATATCAACCAGAAAAGAGTTTATATCAACAAAAAAATATAATACAGTAGTATTTTATATTAATCATATTCCTGATAAAAATAATAGTGTTTCATATCAACTGAAATTGTGTTTATATCAATCAAAATTAAGAATTATATCTACACAATAGTATTTTATATCAACCAAAACACCCAAAAGAGATTTAAAGCTATTAAAGATTATCCATTTAGAATTGAGAAAAATGTGAAAAGAGATGAAAAATGTAAGAAGTAAAGAATTGTATTTCATAAAACTCATCTGATAGAATACATGATGTGCTCGTTTTATAGAATGCTACTCTAGGTGATAAACATAAGAGATATTGTAGATAAAATAATTACTTGAAATTCATTATCATAAAATATATCTAGATAAAATTATGAACATGATAACCTTATCACTCCAATGCATCCTTATCACTCCAAGCATCATTATCACTCCACATGTTCACTGATCGCGGAATTTGAAATACTCTAATAATGTACTAACCACCATCATTAATTATGAAGAACCAAACCTTGTGATAGCAGAAAATGAAAAATTATGGCACCATATATCGGAACAGGTCATCGGAGAGGAGGAGATTGAGACGCCCATCGAGACGTCAAGAAGAATGGAGAGGAGGCGCCAAAAATTTCGAAGTCGAAGGAGAGGAGGCGCGATAGAGCCTGCGCGACAGAGCCGAAGGAGATCCGAGGGAGGGTGGCGGCGTGAGAGAGAGAGAGAGAGAGAGAGAGAGAGAGAGATTGAGGGTTGGAGAAAAAAAAAAGAAAAAAAGCGCGTGTTACTAATCGCCCGTGCTACAACTGGTGGTAGGTGAAAAATTAGGGCGAGTACAATAGCATCGTACTACTATAGTAGTACTGTATACGAATTGTTGTACATGTATGTATTTTTTAAAAAAAAAATTCAACAAATTCTAAAAATATTTTGCTTAATTTTGTTTAGATAAATTATATTTTTCCCCTTAAACTTTGTTAAAAAACAAAAATCCTTCTAAAATTTTAAAAATTATAAAAACCCCCTATACTATCCAATTCATTAATTTCACCCCCTAAGCGGATGATATCATTCAATTTATTAAGTAAATTGATAATAATACCCTTAATAGATCTTTGAATAAATTTTCAGACCAAAACACCCTCCTTTTTTATTTATAATATGCATTTTTATTGTCAATTTGTTAAACTGGAACAAGTCCCACCACAACACAAACAGTAAATTAAAAGGGAAGAATTCCATGCTAAACACAAAAAGGAGTAACTTCCACAAAAACAATGAAATAGGAAATAAGAACAAAAAAACATAAGAAAATTTATTCTAAAGAGCTGGAGGGGACTTCTTCCTCCAGGACTTCACCGAGTTGAAAAGATGGCTTCTACAAAGTAGAATGATAACTGCTAAGGTTAAGTCGCCTACCACAGTCTCTACATTTCCAAAATTCATAGAGATTTCACTCTGAATTTTGTTGCGTAGTACAACAGTCTTGCACAAAAAAACTATGTCATGCTCCTAACCATATATTTCAGAAAAACTCGCCAATCCATTTTAATAATTGTGGGGATTAGGATTTGGAAGGGTTTTAGAGATGAATATAGGTGTATAAACAGAGAGGCTGATGGGAGGGGAAGATGATAAAAGTAAAAGATGTGTGGGAGAGTTTAAATATAAGGGATGGAAGGAGACCGTAGAATAAAATGTTACAATTGGGTCAGAACATTCTGTTACAAACTTTGTTCAAAAGATTAAATTTTGACCCAACTAACTATTTCGGTAGACTGGCATGGTGGCGTAAGCCCAACAAGATGATCTTGTTTTGGAATTTTTTTTCTTTTTTCAGAAACACAAAAATGCATTAGCTAAATATGAGAACAATGTGTATTCTGATGAGTCTATAAACAAGACACCAAAAGTCCAATTTAGGACCTGTTTAATTCATACATTTGGCCTAAAAAAACAATGGTGTTTTGGCTTATCTATACTAAATAGGAAGTTTTTTGTCTGAAAATTTATTCATGGATCTACGTATTATTATCCATTTACTTAATAAATTGAATGACATCATCTGATTAGGGGACGAAATTAATGAATTGGATAGTACATGGGGTTTTTGTAATTTTCAAAATTTTATAAGGGTTTTCGTATTCTGACCAAACTTTAAGGGAGAAAATGTCACCTTTTTTTTTTTTTTTACAAGAAAGAGGGCAGATGCCAAAGTTATTTCATAATCTTCTACAATTTGCATTAGAGTTTTAATTCATATATTTAATTACATTAAACTAATTAATTTAATAATATTTTTAATTTTAAAATGCATAACAATAATTGTAAAATATAAAAAAACATATAAATAATCCATCCGTGCAGGGCACGTGCTATAATCTAGTGATGGTAGTAATATATGATCTATATTAGAGCTGTAAATGAGTCGAGTCAAGCTCGAGCTAAGTTATGCTTGAGCTCGACTCAACTTGTTCAAGGTTGCTCGAGCTGGTTTCTAATATTCTTGTTTAATATAAGGTCTGATTTGAATTGTGGTTGATTAAGAATTATATTGGCACCATTCTAATTAATTGTGAATGATAAATATCGACATTGAGGAATATTAATTCTCTAATAAAGAGTTGAAGGCAGTTGATTCTTTAGGAAATTGCAACATAGCAAGAAATGAATAAAACATAGTGAATGTCAATTAAAAACATGATCAGTCTGAGTATACCACAGATTCTATTAAGTACTGACAAGTTCTGTTGGGCTAGCACTTTTATCTGTTGTATGGTATGAACAATATGGAAATTTGTTTTGGGCATGATTTTGTGCTTTTTTTATTATTGTCCCGATCATCGAGGTTATAATATTTGCAGCAATGTGGCCTATATAAATCATTACCTTTTGATAGATTATTGTTCTGTGATACTGGTGGAAACTAGTTTTGTATGCAATAAATCCATGAAAGTAAGTGGATTGAAAATGAAAACCATATGCTATGTTTTATTTCAGGGACTTACATTCTTACGTGACAGAATACCTATCCTTAGTAATAAAATTTTATTTTTTGTATCTATGTTTTAACTAATTGGTTGTTTTCTTATGCATTATATAGCATTGAGTATTTTTTCACTCACATTATGGAATCCGAAGTTGCTCCGCCAGGAAGTATTTGTCAAAACTGAAGGCTCAATATGGCATATATCTACCAACACCAATGGCATGAGTGAGAGGATGGGTTAAAGACGAAGGACCAACTGTTAGTGATATGGGATGCCATGTTATTGGACGAAACTCACTATAAAACAGCAACAACCCAGCACTTCACGTCCCCCGACAAACATAATCATAAAATTGGAGGATTCCTTAGTAACTTTTTATTGTTTTGACCGGAGATCCTGAAAGTTTTTGTTTCGTCTTGTATGAATGTTACTTTGTTGCTTTTGTTTTATTGTATGTTTTGTTGTTTGAGTTTGGTCACATGGACTTAATTTGCTTTAAGAAACTTGTTATTAGGATCATACTTTGAAATACAATTAAGAAACCTTTGTTATTAGGACGATACCTTGTTAACTTTTGTTTTTGGCTATACTTTTATTATTGCTTTCACCTAATTGTGGGAGTATACAGACGATCAAGTGAATATAAGAAGGGTTAGCTTGAGAATGATATAGAAAACGAAGCTTTTAAGTTTGGAGTTCGCCAATTTACCTAGTTACGTGATAGTAAAAGATTACATATCCTTATCATGATCACCTGATAAGGTTACAGATGACACATAAGTGAACGAATTTGAATGACTGAAAATAAAAAAGTGTAAATCTGAATATGAATGGGGTTTAGCAGTTTGATAATACTACATGAAATCTTAATATAGTTTCTTTTACCATTTTGTCCCTACATTGAAAAAATATATATTTATTTTTTTAATAATTGTATTAATTTAATTACATTAAATTTTATAAAAAATACATAATACTTTAGATAAAATTTTATTATGAGTTTGAAATTTAAATTACCCAATACTTTAAAAAAAATAAAAAATTACTCTACTATAAATTACTAATTAAATTTTGTAAAATTAAAAAAAAAAAATAATTTAATAATTAAACTAACCATAAAACAAAATCAAATTCATAATAAATTATTTTTCTAGGATCAATTTTTTACTTCTTCATGCAAATTAATTATAAATTCTCTGTAATCGTGTAGAATCTCATGTGAATTCTCTATTTTATGTTTTTTTTTTAATTTAGTAGGAAGGTGGTTATGGTTAACAAAGGTTTTGTAGATATCACATGCAGTGGTGTTCTGTTGTAAATTTGCAGATTTCACCGATTTGGCGGAAGGTTTGGTCCCTAAAAATTCCTCCTCAAGTGACTCACCATTGTTGGAGAGTCATCACCAATACCTTGCCCACGGTGGAGAATTTGGCTCGGCGGCAGATAGCAGCTTTAGCAGCATGTCCGTTTTGTAACCTCCACAATGGTTCTAAAACGCATCTATTGTTCTTTTGTCCGTTTTGTCAGCCGCACAATGGGTCTAATACGCATCTATTTTCCTCGTCGTGTCAAAAGTTGAAGTCGAAAGGATTGCTGTCCTTCTGTCGTCCATTTGGTTTGCAAGGAACAGAACTATACATGAACATGTTACGATTCATCCATTGGAGATATCATTTTCTGCAGCTTCTGTTTTGCACTCCTATTAGTCAGCCCAGAAAGCTTTGTAGAAGGATTTTCTCCTCTTCCAATCAGGCCAGAATCTTTGGATTGTACATGTGTCTTTTTTGATGGCGCTCTCTCTCAGCAAAGACAAGGTGCTGGAGTAGACGTTGCCTCCAGCTCTGGTGCTTTTATGCATGGTTTTGGAAAGTTTTTCCCAAACATTATTGATTCAGAGCTTGCAAATGCCTTAGCTCTGCGTGAGGCTTTATTGTTATTCCAAAGATTAAATCTGGTTTCCTTCTCCGCCCTAGGGGACTCCTCTCAAGTCATTTTAGCAGCCAAGAACATAGATGAAGGCTCTCATACTTGCCTCCCTATCATAGAGGATTGCAAGAATTTGTTACTCCATTGTGGAGCTCTAAATTTATTTTGGATTCCTAGATCCCAAAACACTCTTGTTCATGGGATTGCAAGTTATGCAAAATGTAATGTTGTTGTTGATCGAACTAACTTGTGTACCGGATTTCCTAAATCATGGACAATTTCTAGTAATGAATATATGAAACTTTTCCTAAAAAAAAATTGGCTTTGTAACAAATTCAGTGTTGATAACCATCCAACGAATACTTCAAAATTTACTATTTGTTAGTAAAAGTTAAAGCAATGTGTTACGTTGAATTTGATGTCATCGTCACTTCCTAGAGAGGTGGCGGCAGATCACGTACTTCTTAAATCGTTTTCAATTCCACCTGACCGTTCAATTACAATCCCGAATTTTGGCGCCACAGGGCTACTTTCGTCATTTGAAGTCCCACCCACCTTGTCCTTTGTGTTCTCCTCCGCAGAAAACAAAACCGGTCCGTCCGACACAAAGAACACAGTCACGCACCTTCCCACTCTCTCTCTCGGTTGTTCCGCCGAATCTTGAGCTTTCTTTATTCATCGGAGAAGAGAATACTGTTGATGTTTGATTCCTCGGTGGAAAATGTGGCTGAATTCTGGCGCGGTGGCCAACGGGCACGGCGAGTTTTCTATTGGTTATAACCTGGGGGATAAGAGATTAGATTTTCGAATAACGAGAATCGGTGCTCGGAAATCGCAATTTGTGAAGATTTGGCGGCCTCTCGGGGTGGTATTAACCTCTAATACTACCATATAAATCATGCACGTTCTACTTTAGGTTTCTGTTCGTTTGTGTTGTTTTCATAAGTAAGATATTTGGACGGAAAAGGAATTATCAGCTGCAGGAAGGAAGAAGTTCAACTTTTTTTTTTTTTCTTTTTTTGTTGATTAAGTTCATCGAAGGATTTACATTTTTCGTCGTTCAATAATTTTTGCTATTATGCAGATGTAGGTTAGTGAAATGCTGGTATGCTAGCATGTATTTGGTGAAGTCTGTCATGAAAATTAAAGCAGAATTAGAAATTTTTCTCGGGAAGGGAAAAAATAATTGGCTGGAATTTTTGTAGGGAATTTTATTTGGGACGGAACAAAATGATTGGAGGGAAAATTTTTGGAAATAATATGAGGGGAACTTTTGAGGAAACATGGATTTTAAATTTTGAATTTGAAGCAAAAAAATGTGGTTTTTTGAACTTTTTTGTAGCCAACTTTTCTTTTAAAAGTTATAATCCAAACATGAACTGGCCATCTGTAGCTCTAAAACTGATGCAAAAAAGTGTGCCACTGTCCTTGTTTATTAATCTTGATAGGCAAGATTGAACATTTGCGCTCAAATAGTACATTATGATGACCTTTATCAATTTGGTTTTGTTCAGTTCTGGTACCTCTTTGTTTTGTCTTCTGTAGGAATTTAGACCCACTTCAACGAGGACAGCCTTTAAAGTTCCAAATATCCGAATGGCTGTGGTAGATGAGAGGTTCACGGACAAAAGAGCTTTTATGAAGCCTGCTGATATTTTGGTAATGGAATTGCTTCTTTCAAATTGCTCTATATGGAGAAGCTTGATCACTTATAAGTTGACAAAGGCCAATTTCTTCTGCAGGCATATGATCTTCTTCAAGGAGCTGATGTAAGTTTCATGTACTTACCTACTGGCCTTTTTCTGCTTCCTGCCTTTTTCTGCTTCCTGTACTTTATTATAATACCAATTCTGCTTAAGTTGCATATTGATATTCAGCTAGAATTTCTAGATGTTCAACTTATTATTTCCGTGCTTCTTTGTGTAATAGTTTTTTCTGCTCTATTGTTTGGTTGTTCCAAGCCTTAGGGTTTTTAGTTTTGGCTTTTCTGGTTATTCAATGTGTTAATTTCTATCACGTTGATGTATTATCTGCAGATCTACTTTTGTTTGCTGAGTTGTGACTCTTGAGTCTTCAATGTTGTTCCTTTCACAGAGTGATAATATTCTTAAAAGAGCTTGTGCATGTCCTGTGACTTGTGTATGACACAGCAAGGAGAGTGTGTTGCACCTTGAATCATCTGGGAAATGCGATGTGAATGTTTTGGTTGTTACTTAGTGTTGGATATAAGTTTAAGACGTCACTTCTTCTGTCAATATTTGTTTTTCATTTTTAAAATTATTTCCATTTTCATATTCCTCTTTCTGTGCTATGCGAGGCTATGCAGTCAGTAATATATCCCCTTTAAGGCTAAATTAACCTTGACCTTAGTTCCCTTGATTCTTAATGGCAATGTTTTAGATTGTCTATAGCTCTAGGAAAGATGCTTGATTGATGTGTACTTCTGATAGAGGGACCAATGATCTTGATCTTTCTCTTCAATTTCAGGTACTGAAAAGAGCTTTAGGACAATCTATTTAATGTCTTTGGTGAGTTTCATGTTTTCTTCAATGGGATGTTACTTCTTCATGAGAGTAGAGATGTTTGAGTGGGCAGGAAAACTATGGATCTGATGTGGGATTGTGCTTTGTGCTATATAAAATTGGGCTGTTAGGAATGTGATAATTGATTTTAAGGAGTGGTTTGTGCACGCACTTTCTTTGGCTTCTTGTGTTCTCTCCAGCACCCTTTACATATTTCATAAGTTTTAAAATTATAATCTATCTACATTAAGAAAAAAAGTGTTTGAAATAAGCTTCTTACACTTCTGATTATGTTGATTTCTTTGTGGGTTTATAAAGTTTGGTTTTGTAACTGTTTACTTGTGTGTAATTAACTCTGTGGATTTGGAGAGCTTCACATATCTCTTGTTTTTGGCCATAATGACATGAAAAAAGAAGAAGAAGAAAAAATATGTTAAAATGGTTAAAATGATGAACTGTGGGCACTACTTAGCCTTAACTGTCATTCTGGTGACTTATGTGGGACAGTATTTCTGGGAAGTTTCTATTAGTTGTGTGCACTTCAGAAGTTTTCATTGCACTTCTATCTTCGTGTGACTATATGGAACAGGTGACCTGGAGTTATATTTTGGACAGATCAGTGCCTGAGCCACCAACTGCTGTTTTCCTACATGGCATTCTAGGTAGCAGGAAAAACTGGGGTACGTGAATTCTTGGAACCAAAAGCTTTCCTTGAATGTGTATGTGGTCCAATATAATCTATCCCATATGAGGGTTCCATTATATGTTGTCATTAACTAATACCAAACTCTAGGTCTACATACTTGATCAAGTTTTGAATCTTGCGTAGATGACTCAAATCTAAGTCCGATATAATCCATCCCATAGGATGGTTCCATTGAATGTTGAAAAAATACCAAAATCTAGGTCTATATGCTTGATCAAGTTTTGAATCTGGTATAAACGACTCTAAAGTTCACATTTGGTTGATATCTGAAGTACTTCGCAATTTTTTCAACTAATCCACATGTATTTTGTCAGCATCAAGAGGTAAACTGGCTAGCACCACCATCATATTAAGGCAAATATACAGAGGTTGACTATTCATAATGTTACTCTCCCTTGGTGATAATGACAGGGACCTTTGCGAGGAGATTGGTTAAGGAATTTCCAAAATGGCAGGTATGAGGAAGGTTTACTTCATTTTATTTGTTCCATGTTCTGCAGCTTTTCTACACATGGTTTTATCAACTGTATCTTCCCCTTTTTGTCAATCATCCACATAGTTCCATGCAGGAAGCTGATAGAATATTTGATTATAGGATAATTGCCATGCTGATGTCCTTATCTAATAATAAATTAAGATAACGACATATTGTATTTTGATCGCTGAACATACATTAGTGCACTTTTTTAGAAAGATATACGCTGATATTGAAATCTGAAAGGAAACACAAGGAAGTTCTAGGGATTAGATCTGGAGGATAAAGGCTACTCGTTTCCTTTTATCATCTTGGTTGCCTACTTGATTAGATATCTGTTAGTTGTTTAGGATTTAAGTTTTTCTTCTGTCATTTCTGTTTTGGTTTCTTGTAAATGTAGACTTGAAAAAATCATTGTTGTTGAAAAAGTTATCTGTGGGGCAGCTTTGATGGTAATAATCTTCTAGTCACATTCTGTGGTCAGATTTCGGATATTGGTTTATGTAGAGGATGCCTTTGTTTTCGCATGTTTAAACTATTTTCTTTTTATTCTTTTTTGCTTTTCTTTTCTATTTCATACGTTAATCACTAGTACAATCAAGCAATCACGTGAAACAAAAGTGTGAAAATTCATTCTAAGTATTACATTGTGGAAATCTTACCATAATCCATATATTTGGTTGACTCAGTTTCTCTTGGTAGACCTAAGATGCCATGGTGATTCAGCATCTCTCCGAAAGAAGGGACCCCATACAGTTGCTGCAGCAGCTCTTGATGTCTTAAAGCTTGTACGTAATACTTTGAGCTCTAGCTATCTATATTAGTGGTGTCTATAAATCTGAAATTGATATTATCTTTTCCATAAAGCTGTCAGTGTTCTTATCTTATCCTCTGCTGCATGTAGGATGTGTCCTACTAAACTTGTGTGCATTATTTTATACCAATTTGATTTTTTGGTTTCCCTGTTCACTAATGTTGCACGTTCAACTGAGTTGGTTCCTTTCCTTTATTAGTAAGCTTCATTTCCTTCTTTTACATGGGATTTTTTAGGCTGAACGTATCCTGATCTCTGTAAAATGGTATTGTATGCATGCTGATGGCCTGGAAATGCTTGATGTCTTTAATTTAATAGAAGTGTTGCTCACAATACATGGTTTGGGTTTTAGTTTTCTTATCTTTAGTCCTCTTTTCAACCAATTGGTTTTAATCTCCTAACCCAGTTTAGTTTACATTGGGATCTTCATTCGATAAATTTTCAACATGATTTGATGTAGCTTTACTTTAATGGTGCATGATGCTAATGTAATCTGGATAACGTGGCAAGAAAAAGAAAGAACAGATGAGTATGGGAAAAGATAGTAATGGTAGAGCTTCTTCTCCTTGCTAGGCACAAGATAAAGGATGTGAAACTATGCATGACTCGTATGTGATAATAGTTCAGATTTTTTTGGTATTTTTGGACCTAAAAATGCTGTCCCAGTAAAGCATTGCTTTGATGTTATGTTAATTAAATGCCATGCACTTCCACCATTTACTTTTTTCACTTTTGGTGATCCTTCTTCAACTGATGCAAATGAAAAATGTAATGGAAAATTTCTACTTATGAAGATGTAGTTATATGCGCTTTTCTCTGTGTAGCTTGGGAAGCTTAAATTAACTCCTCGGGTTCTAGTTGGTCATAGCTTTGGAGGGAAAGGTAGTTTTCTATCTCACTTGAATGGTCTGAATTTAGATACTGCAGATTATAGGAGGCTAATTTATGATATATCAGATAGACATGTTCTGGTTTGTGCACTGATATAATTCAGTATTTTTGTGCAGTTGCCTTGAGCATGGTTGAGCAGGCTGCAAAACCGCTTGCACGACCTGTTAGAGTATGTCATCCTTTTGCAACTTTTTGTAAAATAGTTTTCCTAGTGTTCTCCAATCTTTTTCTTTCCTATTTATTGAAAAGAATTATACACTTGTGGTGGATTTCCCTACATCCTCTGCTGCTGGTATGTATAAGCTTGTCAAAGACACAACACATCATCTTAAGTTCTTGAGAAGTCATTTACTTGGAACCTTTAGTTTTTGCTGTTTTTTGTTATCTTGTAACTGCTGCAAAATAGTGAAAGTAAAAGTTACCGTTGTTCCATCTACTGGACTTTCATGCTTCTGGAAAATAAGTAGGAAATTCATACTCTTGAGATGATTTTAGAATGAACTTCATAATGTTAATGAAGTCTGTTTAAGAGATATAAGGATAGTTCGATAGGATCTGACCCATTGTACCACAAGACCATCCAATGGAAAGGGCATGAAGTTGATAGTGCTGTTGAAGCAAAGATGTACTTTCAGGAAAGTGGCTGTAGCTTGATAACATAATTAAAGATTCAGTTCGAGTTTGAGAAAATTTGTGGTCTTTAATCATTAAGGACTGTGGCCTGTATTAATTATGGGGTAACCTTATACAGTCAAACAGAGCTGTATCTTTTGGCAAAGACCGTAACAGTGTTGCTACATCTTTGTCTGTTTTGTTGTCCACTTTCCTGTGTTGTAACTAAATTACCTACCAGGTATGGTCTCTGGATGCCACCCCTGGAAAGGTTCGAGCTGGTGGGGATGGAGATGACCATCCTGCTGAACTAATTGCTTTTCTGAATAGATTGCCTGCAGAGGTAAGTGCTTGAAAACTCTTTCTCAGCTCTCTATGGTTAATGAGCTTTTGACTACCAAGCTATGAGGATTGAGGAGAATTATAATGGCACTGACTTACAAAGATGTTCTAGAATTTCTTAACCGTGGTGTTATTTTGAGTTGATTTCCGATTCTATGGGGGTTCACCTGGTTTAACCTTGCAGTGTTAACATGTTTGTACCCTCTATTAGTCTACTTTCAGCAAATGAAACTCTAGTATTCCGATCCGATTGGTTTTGTAATATGCTTTCATTAGAACATCAGAAAACTATTTCAGTAATGTTTTGGCTAAAATGGTGATTTATGAATAAGAGAATTGTAATTGTTAACTTCCAATTTAGTCCTGGGTCGTCCTGCGTTTCGAGACTTCTCAAAATGCACTGGGTACACTTAACGCATCAGTTTCTTGTTTGCTGAGTATGTAAATGTAGTAGTATGCCAAATATTATGTTTTTGTTATTAGTTCCCCTAACAAGTTGTTTAGACCCTTCAAATGAAAATGATGTCTTTTTCTTAACGATTTGAGACTTTAAAGCAGCCAGTATTAGAGTCTACTCAAGTAGGATCCACTTCTGAAATTCGGAAGAGACAGGAATAGGATAATTTCCTTGCTGCTCTTCATGAATATATTTAACATTACCCATCTCATCCATTTTTCCTTTTGGTATTGGTATTTGTTGTGCATAATTCTAATTTCAAGTTTTTGTTTACAAATTATTCCAACCAAGGTTTCTTCTAAGAAGGATGTCGTGGATGCTCTAGTTCAGGAAGGTTTCTCAAAGGATGTGGCACAGGTAGAATTTGAATTTTTTTTGTAGCCTATTGGTCAATTCTCGCTAATATGTTGGTGATCTTGAGGACCATTCCTTGCTTCATCTCTGAACCTTTGCAGCATTCAGGTCATAAGCCCAGGTGCTTTCAGTATAATTTGTCACCTGGAAATTTTCTAGTGCATATGTTTATGTCATTATCTGCTATCATTATCCGGAACTGAAAAATCAGATGAACCTAAGATATTGTCTAGAAGTTAAAGGACCCCTTTCAAGTTCTAAGATAAATTTGTCTATTTGAAGGACATGTCTTCCAGAGTTTATTTTGTTCTTCAACAAGTAGTTATTTTTCTTTTTGTTCTCTCTTACTCTGTTTAGAGCGCCTAAGCTAACTGCACTAATCCCCAATAATTTCTAGCCTTCAATATGTTGGAGTTTGTGTAGATTTTTAAATCTGTTCATAGAAGTGAGATTTATATGTTTTTTGTGCTACAAATGTGAATTTATTTTCTATAACAAACTTGTTTCATTTGTTCATCATACTTTTCCTCGATTTCTAACTTTGGATAATGTTGCATTCTTAGTGGGTGGTAACTAATCTGCGGCAGAGTGGCCCTCCTGGTTCATCATTATCGAGCTTCTCTTGGACATTTGATCTGAATGGTATTTCTGAAATGTACAAGTCGTATGAAGAAACAAATTTGTGGTATTTCTCCTCTTCCTCCTGCTTCACATATCCCCTTCTTTTCATCCTTTTGCCTGGGATGAGTTTTAATATTCTTGATGTCTAGGTTGACATCAAATATTGGATCCTTCATTCTATTTTGACTCGGGAAGTGTCTTTTTAAGTTTAAAGAGTTAACAATGTACCACATTTACTGCAGAATTGAACATGGAAAACTCGCTGAGTTTTGAGTTGGTCGAATCTTATCCCTTGCATAACTTCTTCTTGTGCTTCATCCATCCAGGAAGCTAGTGGAAGATGTCCCTCGAGGTGTACACGTAAATTTTTTGAAAGCAGAAAGAAGTTTACACCGGTGGGCCCTTGAAGATCTTCAGAGAATTCACGCTGCTGAGGAACAAGCGGCTGAAGAGGGAGCTGGAGTTGAAATGCATGTGCTGGAAGATGCTGGTCACTGGGTACGTCACAAATAAACTGGCTATTTTCAAGTGCATGCATGATTCATCTTCTGAATGCATCTTTTCAAGGTTTTTTACCCCAAGAATTTTCTTTTATTGGTTATTTTACAATCTTCCTGTTGTCGGTTCACGGTCAAAGCCGATCAATACTGTTATTGTTGAGAGACGTGTGTGAGAATTGCTTAGTGCAAAAGGTGAACTAAAAATGTATATATTATGCACATACACAAACAGTTACAAATGTTGCTCATACAAGTAAGCCCCTATGCTTATATACACTTGTTGGGGAAAATTTGCAATTTGGGTCCGTCACGTATAACTAAATTTCGCTTTTGGTCCAACATGTTTAGGCCCCCAAAAGATTGAGCCAGTTATGCACAATCAGTTTTCATAGACTATACACGAATAATTTCAGAAACCAGAGACAGTTTTTCCCTTGAGAATCACTGGTCAGCTTCTATACATGCTTGTGTCCAAGAGACCTTCAGCATTTTTCGACAAATTATACCATACACACAGGGAGTATACCCATCTACTAAAAAATATAATTAGTAGATGGCAACTCATTAATTAGTCATCACAGTAGACCAAGTCTGTTGGTTAATGACTAATTAATGAGTTGTCCACTAATTATATTTTTTAGTACATGGGGTATACTCCCTGTGTGTATGGTATAATTTTCCGCATTCTTCCCCCCCACCACCCATCTTTAACTAAACCTAAATGAGAACATGTGTACTGATTGAGTTCAATGACTACATACGACCCATATAGTCAGATAAATTTGTTGTCATTGCTGTTGTGGTATTTGCATCTAAACCTGAATATGCCAAGTTACCTTTGGGTATGGTGAATGTAGTGATGATCTTTTTAGCTAATCTGGAACCCTACTTACCCTTCTTATCATCTGCCAATTAGTTTGTAACAATGTATGATTTTGCACCAGGTACAAGCAGACAATCCCGACGGGCTATTCAAGATTCTTTCATTCTCATTCCAAGGATTTTAGGCACTTTCTGGCAAGGAATTTTCCGCTTCAAGAGTAATATACTCCTTCAACTCGGAAAATGAGTAATCATTCTTTTTGTCCATCGTGTATTTCTGTTTCCAGAATCAATGGATTGCATCTCTTTTCTTATTCAGACGATAACATATTAGTGTGATTCTATACCAGAAAATGAGGGCTGGGATGACATGCACCTCCAAACTCATACTTTATTAGAAACGTAATTGTTTTTTTTGGGGTATTACAGCATGCATTCTTCTTAGTATATTATCCTCAATTCATCCCATCTTACTTATCTCGTCTCACAATATATATCATCGTATATCATAAATCCATCTACCATCTGCAGAAGGGCAAAACTTGACCTAGGGAATCTGCAAAACTCTCTTTGGTTTGGGTGGAAAATATTCTACTGCAGGCTGGAAGTTGTTCTAAGAACTTGGCCTCTATAATGGTCTAAAAAAAAAAAAAAAAACAACAGCAACACTCCAGTTGTGCTAACATTTTTATGCAACTCTGAGAGCTATACCAGCTACAGAAGTGGATAAATGTGGTGGAGCACTGTCTGCATCTTCTTGCTTCAACTCCAGTTTTGTGGAGGAAGAAGAAAGTGAAGCAGACCATTTCATCTGCATAAAACTCCTCTTTCTCCATGGACCCAAATGGATTTTGTTCTCAGCAGTAGACCTTTTGGCTGCATCACACATCACTCGAAGCATTGCTAACAAATGATCTGGTTTACCAATGTAAGTTTGTGGGAGTCTTTCCACCAGATTTTGATACTCTTTGCATGCTTTGGCCATCTTGAATTCATCTCTGAACTCAATTTCTATCAAGAATTTGATCTTCCTTTTCTTCCCTTGGGTGCATACTACCACTTCTATGTATTCATGTTTCCCTGTACCATGATCAAAAGCCCATTTAAAGACTGTAATTTGCAATGGGAATTACTATTTCCCGTCTCTTTTTACGTAGTCTCGCTTTGCTTGGACCATTTTGCCCTTTTAATAAAATGGTCTAAGAGGGCGGAACTAAGTAAAATGGGAGGCAAAAGGGTCCAAAGAGGGCAGGACAAGTAAAAAAGGTGGCGGAGAATAGTAATTGAATTTACCTCCAGGTATGGAGTGTGTTCTCTTCCATGAGGAGGTACAAAGGGTGGCATCATTGAAGCCCTTTTTGGAGAGCAAATTCACAACTTGTCTCCTTAAACAATTGGGGCAATCATCCAAATTTGGAGCAAGGCATTCACAAAATCTGGATTTCTTAGCCAACTCTATATGCCTGCTAAGCTCAGCTCTCAACTTGGAATAACTTGATTTGTACTGCTCCAAAATCTCCTGCCATTTTTTTTTAAATAAAAACCTTCTTCAGCTATAGAATGAGAAAAAAGAGTTCAATTTGTGTAGAAGATAAACATAAACAATTTAGAAAGAAGAAATGCGGGTAGCAGGAATTGAACCGCATCGTTAGCTTGGAAAGCTAGGGATTATAGTCATCTATTCAACATTTTGAACATCTCTAATTCAATACCGAATCCAAAACTTTGATTTCATTCGGCTCCTTTATGGATGCAAACACTATTAAAAAACCAATTCTAATCCATAGCATATATGTCAGTTTTTCTGGTATGAAAAAAAAATAAATTGCTTTCTATATTGTCCTTCTAGAGGATAGTGATTATACAAATATTTCTAGTTAATTTGTTCTTTATTTTTAATTGAGAAAATTATGAGGAAATTCTAACACCCACACTCTCTTTTTCTTTTGAGAAAACATTTACTTTGGATAGAATGCAATTAAATATAATTTGCAGTTGGATAGAAAAGGTAATACTTCCTCCATTTCACTTATAATAGGATTTTTATATTGTATTTGTAAGTAATGTAGGGAATATTTGTTACTTTTTCATAAGGGAAAGTCATTGGGCTCTCCAAAGAGATGAGGAATAATGGGAATTGGTTTTAGAAAAGGGTAGGTGGATCCAAAGAGCATATAATGTTCTTGAAGATGGGATATTCTCAACACATTTTTATTGAGTTGTATGAAAAGGATTGAACACCATGTCTTTGTTGGTGTCCCCAATTTTTTTTTACCTAATTTCATGTACTATTATTGCTACATAAAATGTCAAGTTTTGATATATATATATATATATATAATGGACCATACATTTTGGTTTTGGACCAAAGTCAGGGCCATACTTTGTCCACATTCTTCTTCCCAAACTTTATTTGGAATCCACAACCACTAATCTTTGATATTCATCATGAGGACAAAACACTAAGAAAATAAAAATCTAATAAAGCCTTACATGACTTGACATCTGCTAACCCCATATATATATATATATATATTTATATATAAAAAATAAGTAAGATAATATAGAAAAGTGGGATGCGATATTTTTTTTTTCTTAATATATATAATCTCTTGACTATTGCTGTTGAGGGAATTTACAAAAATCTAAATTGATTTTTCTTATTCTTTATTTTTCTCACTCAAAATTAATAGGTTATGAATTTGATTCCGCCTTACATGTTACAATAGTTTTGAATTTGAGAGTTTTTTCAGCTTAAAAAGAAAAAAAGAGGAAAATACAAGGAAACTGCTTTAACCAAACATGAACCTTCTCCCTATTCTTCTTCAAAAATGAAAAAGGAGAAAGAAAAAAATCCATTATAAAAAGATTTATGAAATATGATTATTGCATGCATCTTCAAAACTTTATGTGGTCAAAACATTATCAAAACCCTAATTTTGCATTATAGTAAAGATTAAAATCCATTATGGAATTAATGGAATATATAATAAATAGTTTTAGAAATTTTATTTACCATAATCTCTCAAAAAACCCAAAAAAAAAAAAAAAAACACTTTTGGATTGTCTCATATATCTAACCCTCTCTTACTTTCCACCTACCCACCCCTCCCTAATGCAAAATTTTTCTAATCATAATTTCAGTTAAATTCGAGAGAAAAAAAATACATTTTTTAATTACTCAACCAACCCAAATATTTCTTTCTGATTCAAAAACCAACCCTAAAAGTTCTTAAATATAATATTTCATTCTTTCTTGAGGGAGGAAGAAGAAGAACTTGAAGAAATGCCCACCCCTCCCAAATGCAAAACAATTTAAAAGTTTTCTAATCATAATTTCACTTAAATTTAGAAGAAATACATTCTTTAATTACTCAACAAACCCAAATATTTTCTTCAAATTAAAAAACCAACCCTAAAAGTTCCTAAACATGTTTCATTCTTTCTTGATGTGGAGGAAGAAGAAGTTTCATTTCATACCTCGAGCAAAGCTTGCTGTGAATCCCAATACATGGTTCTCTCCATTGAATCCTCTTCTTGATCAAAGGGTTCATCATCAACATTGATGATGTTGCAGCCATGATCAACTTCCTCTGCATCATGATCGTTGATCTTAGAATGGCAATATTCTTGATCATCATCATCATGGTGATGCAAGAATGTACGGTCATGATCTTCTTTGGTAATAAGGTGACTTTTCTGATCATTACGAAGGATCCTCTGCACAACATCACCCCTACCTACACCACCCCTCATATTATTTGTATGATTGCATTAAAGGAAAGGAGAGGAGAGGAGAGGAAAGAAAGGGAAAAAAAAAAATGAGAGGAGAACAATTTTTTATTTTTTTCCAAGTATAGTTTCTTCTTGAGTGGTCAGTATTTATAATGTTTATTTGCCACCTCAGCATATAATATAATTGAATAAATTATTTTTCCAATTATTAGTATTATTTTTTCTTTTTTCTTTTTTCTTTTTTTGTGTATATCTGTCACTCTGGTAAAGTTGTGACAAAATGGAAAACGCAAGAAATGTGTGGATAGGTGAAGAAATTTCCCCTAAGATTATGTATGGGACTTTGAATTTCTTTATTTATTTGGAACATGGTTTTTGATCGGATCCTATGTATACATTTATGTCACATTTAATAAGAGATAACTCCTGTTTTTATTTTTTATTTTTGGCTAAGATCAAAAAATGCATATGTAAGTGAACATATGGGATATACTTTTAAATTTGATAAATAAATAAAAATATATTTTAATACGTTCGTCCGTCAAATAATAATAATTTATGTTATCTGATTTAGTATAATATGTAGACGTGATTATTATCTTGGTTCGGTATGAGTACCACATTAAATAAAATTAAAAGATTTTAATGTTAGCTATTTATATAGTGTAAAAATTAAAATAGTATTTTGTAATATTTTATTTTTAGGGCAAAGTGGATGATGTTGTTTTAATATGAATATTGTGATGAAATTTGTGAATAGTAATAATGAAGTAACTTTTATTCTCTTGGATAGGATTCAGTGGCTCAAATAGGAACTAAAAATTCATCAAGGATTTCTACATTCTAAAATATTGATCCTTCGAATCTTCATATATAATCCATTAATGCCATTCAAGAATCTATGGAATCAAGTCTGGGAATGGATCCGGGTATGGATTGACCCATCAATCCGATTCGTTTTGATCCGAATAATTTTGATCTGTTTTAATTTAGATAAGTTTGGATTGGTGCAGATGGGGTGGATCAATGAATTGGTCCACTTGATCCATTTATAACTTTTTTTTTTTAAATTCTCTTTTTAGTAAAATAATTTTATTTATTTAATTAAAAATTTTAAAAATATGGTAACTCATCTTGAATTGGGTTAATCCAGCTCAAATTGGATTGACTAATTTAAATTTTTATATTTTTTTGTTTTTTATTTTTTCGATATAAATTTTTTAATACTTTTGATACATATGACTCAAATTTAACACCTATTATTTTAAGCAGAAAATATTTACCACTAAACTACATTCATCTTGTCTTCAATACTTTTTCTTTTGATTGGATAAAAAAGTAAAATGACTACCATTTGCTAATGACCAGTACATTAGTTTTGTAAGAACATGTCAGCATTAATGAATATCATACCTGTCAACTAATTATCATTTCACATCAGTTGTTTGAGCAGATTAAGGTTCCAAATTCTGTTAGAAATACCACCTATGAAGCTATTCATTCACAACAGAAAGTACACAATCTCAAAAGGTCAAACCTGTTAACTGACTAGAATTCTTATTTTCTATTTGATGAGTCGCCATTACTTATTTTTAATAAAATTTGTTTATAAAGATTGCTGAATCAGAATGTGTTTTTTCAAGGTGAAATATTCTTTAAAATCATCATAATGAATTTATTTTATTCAAGAATCAATGGAATCAAGTGTAAGTTTGATCATTTTCAGCCTGGTGACAATGTCTCTCATGTTAATCCTATCTTGAGGTGAATCAACCAAACAATTAAGTCCAACATGAAGGATTGATATTAGGCACTGTTCTTCTGTGTGTGTCTTCTTGCTTTCTTTTTCAATCAAATTCCTGTCAACAACTTCCATTACTGAATTCTCATGAACTGATTTCTTCACCCATTGCTTCAAATTGGAGTCTTCTCCAAAAGCATCATCTGTTGGCCTCTTCCTTGTGAATGTTTCCAGCAAGACTACACCATAACTATACACATCACCATTTGTGGACACTATCCCTTCCCTTCCATATTCTGTAATACAATGAAAGGTTCATTACATCAAGTGCGCTTGTTTTGTGAGAATGAGAATGAAGCAATCATAAAATAATTGCGATTACTACTTTTTAAATGGTAAAAGCAAAGGTAATCGGAATATGATAACTTAATAATTCAGTAGAAATATCTGATTAGCACATGTCAAAGTTAATCAGATTTCTTTAACGAATGACATCCTAATGTATCAAAAAAGCAAAGGCAATCAGATTACTTTAATGATTATTGAGTTATCAAATCCCGATTACTTCCATTCCCCTTCCCACCAAATAAACGCACCCATCAGAGTTGCAAAGATTATAAGTTCTTGCTGAGATAAATATTGAGATCCCTTTTGGTATAAGAATGTATATATTACCTGGTGACATGTAACCAAATGTGGCTAAAGTTCTTGTTTGAGCCATAATTTCCCCTTCACCAAATAGTTTAGCAATGCCAAAATCACATAGATGTGCCACCATGTCTTCATCAAGAAGGATGTTACTAGGCTTTAAATCACAGTGAACAACGGCAGGCGTGTGATAATAGTGAAGATACTCTAAGGCGGACGCCACATCGATCATGATGTTCAATCTTTGTTGCATGTCCAAGAAGCTAGTTTCTGAATACAACCAGTTGTCCAGGCTCCCATTAGGCATGTACTCCAATACCAGGGCTCTCAATTGTGGATCATTCACACAGCTGATGATCTTGATTAAGTTACGGTGGCGAGTACTTGCGAGTACTTGGCATTCAGCAGCAAAGCTCTTGGATCCCTCTGAATGGATGTTGAATACCTTAATCGCAACGATCGAGCCATCAGGAAATGCCCCTCTATAAACAGAACCATAGCTTCCGGCTCCAAGCAAGTTTTTTTTGCTAAACGAATCTGTTGCTATCAGAAGCTCCTGATATGAAACTCTTCTCCATTGAGGAAACAATTCTGTTTCATTTGTAGTTTGTTCCACTGTCCTAGCCACTGTAGGTTTTTTTCTCCACCAAATTGCAATGGTTGCCACTAGGATAATACTGACTGCAATAACAGGTAAAATGTACTTAAGTACAGAAAGAACTTTGCCTGATCTTGATTTGGAGTTTGTTCTTGACTTGCAGGCTGGAAAGTGGAACCTATCTGAACCACAAAATGCATAGTTATGCAGAAATGATTGAACTGTGAAGTTGGCAAATGGTCCACCATTAGGAACTTCTCCTTCTAGTCGATTGAATGACACATTGAAGTATTTCATGTTTTCAATCTTCTCCAATGACTTTGGAATTGATCCAGTCAAATCATTATGAGATAGATCCAAATATTCCAAACTCAATAAGTTTCCTAATGACTCAGGAATTTTCCCTCCAAACTTATTTTGTGCCAGGGACAGATAAACCAGCGCCTCAGTTCTTCCAAGAGGACTTGGAATATCACCTGATAATTGGTTCCATGATAAGTCAAGTTGTGTTATGACCTTCCATTTGCCAATATCTGATGGAAGCTGGCCAGTTAAAGAATTTGAAGATAGATTTAGCCCCAAGAGATCTTTAAGGCTCCATATACTCGATGGAATCATCGAACTCAAATTGTTGGAATGCAGATAGATTGCCCTCAAGGAGTTGAGTCCACCCAAGCATTCAGGGATTGGACCAGATAGCATATTTTCATTCAGATATATGTCACCAAGCTTTGTCAGATTGCAAATTTCAGTAGGGATATCTCCTTCCAGTCTATTGTGCTCAAGATATATACGCTCAACGCGACTTAGTTTTCCAACTGTTGAAGGAATAGATCCAGTCAGATAATTGTTATCAAAATATATAGAATCCAGGCTACTCAAATTCCCAATTTCACTTGGGATAGTACCCTTGATCATGCAACCAAAGGCTCTGAACTCTTGAAGAGATGTGGAGAAGTTCCCCAGTGACTTAGGAAGGAAACCATTAAATTGATTCTGGGATACTTCCACCACCACCAACTGTCTGCAGTTTGTCAAAGAAGATATAAACATCAGTTCTGGAGTTGCAGTTTCTCCTGTTAAATTGTTTCCTCCAAGAAGAAGCCTCTTCAACAATGGTAAGTTGCCAAGAGTAGCAGGTATAGGGCCACTGAAAAAGTTTTCTACCATGGCTAGCTGGGTAATCTTAGAAGCATTGGACATGTAGCTTGGTATCATTCCACTAAATTGGTTACCACCTAGATAAACCTCTTGAAGCTCCGGAAGTGTGATCCATATACTTGAAGGAAGAGATCCCGAGAAGCGGTTAAACGACATGCTCATATATGTTAGTGATGACATATTGAAGATCCCAGGTGCAATGGTTCCTGATAAGTTATTAATGTCAAAAGAAAATCTTTCAAGATTGGCATTGTTCCCAATTTCATTGGGTAATTCACCTGCAAAGAATGAGCAGTTGAATCATTTCCTAAGCTTTCAATATCTCTGTGAAAGTTCTCATTCATATTAACATAATGATTTTGAGTAACAAAACAAGCAAAATTTGATGAAAGTCTGATTCTGCAAACACTTCTATACTCAAAAAGATTATCAGTACCCGAAATCTTGTATGCATTACTAAGAATGATGGCTTTATAGGAAATTTTTGGAAAAATGATCATGTCAAATGCATTAATGGCTGTCACACCTGTCAATTGGTTATCATTCAACATAAGTTGTTGGAGCAGAGTGAGATTCCCAATTCTCTTAGAAATGCCACCAGTGAAGCTGTTCTTCGACAATCCTAGGATTGCAAGAGTCTTGCAATCCCATACGAAGGGGGGAATCGATCCATTGAGATCATTATTTGAAAGATCCATGCCCACAAGTACTGGAAGATTATAAAATATGTTTGAAGGAAAGCTTCCGGATAAGCTGTTGTTAGACAAATCAATCAGTCTAAGAGAAGTTGAGTTGAAGATGGATAACGGAATTCTCCCTGTCAGAGAGCTACTCCTTATGCTCAGTTCCTCCAACTGTGTCAAATTACCAATCTCCAAAGGTATCCTACCTGTATATGTAACAAAGAACATGAGGAGTGATTGCCATTGCAAAATTAGATTGAATTCAGAAGCTAAACAGAAGAGAGAAAGAAGCAGACAAATCTGTTTCATTCACCTGTCAATTTGTTTCCACCAATATATAGCCTCTGCAGCTTAATCAAATACCCAATTGTTCTTGGAATTGTGCCATTGAATTCATTATAAGACAATGACAAATCCTCAATGTACTTGCACTTGTATAGTTCTAATGGAATCCCCCCTTGAAGATGATTAAAGGTCAGATAAAGTCCTCTAAGTTTAGGCTGGTAGCCATTGCAGATGCTCCTTGGGAGGTTCCCTGATAAGCTATTGTTTGTGAGACCAATTGTTTGCAAGGAAGGCATGCTGAAGATAGCAGATGGTACAGAACCAGTCAACTGATTATATGCCAAAGATAATTCCCTCAAGTTGGTAAGATTTGCAATCCCTTGTGGAATAGTTCCTTCAAGAAAATTATAGCCCAGATACAAACTCTCCAGCTTTGACATATTGCATAGAGAAAGTGGAAGCATACCTGTGAATCTATTATTGTAAAGATAAAGTAACTCAAGCTCAGATAGGTTTCCAAAACTTGATGGGATTTCTCCAGAGAAGTTGTTATATTCCAAGTTCATCTGCTTTAGGCTATGCAAGTTGCCCAACTCAGCTGGTAAAAAGCCACTGAAGTTGTTGAGGCTAATGTCCAGTGAAGCAAGAAATGTGAGGTTCCCCAAATGGGGTGGAATTGTTCCAACAAGGCCCCAGTTTGAGATATTTAAGGATATAACCCTTCCTTGGAGATTGCAAGTGACACCACTCCAACTACATGCATCAGTTGTGGAAGACCAATTGGCCAAGATTCTAAAAGGGTCTGAGGTGATATGGTTTCTGAACTCAAAAAGAGCAGGTTCATCAGAATCTGCTAGGCCAAGTGTGGCAAGAATTGCCATCGATATTGCAGCAAAGAGGAAACACACTCTGGCCATCTTATAACAGTATATATTTCAATAATTTATCCAGACGTGGCAAATGAAAAACATGCAAACTAACCTGAATTTTACTGATTTCCAGCTTTTAAGAATGCATCAGATTCAGTTCTGATACTAGCTTTTCTTGGCTTTGTTTTCCTCTTTTAAGAAGCAAATTCAGACAACTGAAAATTTGCCCCACCCAGGGGTCAATTTCAGTCATTAAAGGGAATTCATTTCAAATTGGAGTTAGATTACAACTGTGTTGTCCCTAACACTGACCACTCATTGAATTTGAAATTTTTGACTTAATAGCTGTAACATTTCCAACCAACCAAGAGTCAATAACTGCATTAAAGATCATCCTCTCACCCTTTAGATATTTTTCCCCCAAAGTCTTTGTATTGTTAATCTTTATTAGTTTCTTTTGTCTATAAATTTCTATTTATGCATTTATGATTTGATGAGAAAGTAAAATTGAACACCATGTTGACCCAAACTGCACTTTTAATCTACTCAAACTGTGTCCTCTTCAACCAAAAGTAAATGAGGACTAAAAAACATACACTGTGGATAGTAATTAGTACCTGTTTTCTTCTGTCAGAATGCTGTTCTCAATTCTCACTTCTCCCTTTAATCAACCAAAAAAATTTGTAGTATTAAAAACTCACACTAGTTACAAAAACAAAATGGAAGATAAAATTAAAGATTAGCACTAAACACAGAATTTTATGGGAGAAAAAGGCATACTAGATTCATAGCTCCCATGATCAAGAGCTTTTCAAATCATTCTCTGAATCATTCCATGTTGCAGCTGCACCTGGGATTGTTTCTGTTCCGATTGACTCGCCCGTTACAACTGACAATCAAGAAATGAATAGAGGCAAGATAGCGAAAGAGTAAAGCTGTAGAAAACAAGAATAATGTAGATATTGAGGCAGCTTTCTCAACCAGCGTGCTCTTAGAACAGATATAAATGGGAAATTCTTTGATTGAAACTGAGATAGCTAATTGTATAATGAATTACTTGATAGCTAGCTATGAAATTACAAGTTTGAAGTTACCTTTTTGCTGAGCTATCTTGTAGGCCTCCATGCAACAGAAATTACAGAAACTGCAAAGTTCAAAGCTCCTGAAGAGGTGCTGAATTGGAATGACACTCAGAAGATGAAGTATTCTTGGGATGCACCATGTGAAGCTTTAAGATTAATATCATCAGGCACCAGCTCCAGTGACCCTCAGAGAAGCCATTACCGATTTCAACAATCTTCTTGACCATTGCAACTGCATTTCTGCAATTACACTAAACTGATAAACTCATGAGTCTTGGAAAATATTACTTTCAGACATTATGGAGCGAATTTTCGACAGATAAAAATCCCAAATACATTTGAGTTCATAACAAATTGATCGTTACAGATATTTTCTGCACCATTTGGTGGATTACCTTGAGCATGCCTTCAGGAAGGGGATCATGCGAGACACGAGATATTCATGTTGTGCGATTCATGTTTACGCATAACGTACCCTTTAACTATGTTCAATAGAAGAAACTTATTCAGAATGAAAAGGTGGCATATTTTGCATCCCAGAACAGAAAATTGGGTGCCAGTTTGGATCTTAAGGGGGAGAAAAGAAAGAAACCATAGCAACAATTTCCAGAACTATGATTCTGCAATCATCTTGCACACTGATATATGTAACACAATCAGATTGAAATGACAATTTGTTCAGATTAGTGCTAAAAAGAAAGGATTCACTTTTTATTAGAGTTCAGATGGATGCAGAAATATAAATGGATTCACAGAGAATACAGTCTTCAGAAAGAAGAAATGCATATATATATATATGAAATGTGAGGACAGAACATTTATAATTCACTAATTTGCCTACAACTCTGTTAATTACATGATCATCAAGACATATACAAGAATCAACAATGGTTTTGATGTCTCAAAATTACAGTAAGAAAGACATGTAAAGAGGGTAGCTATATGTTCCTCCCTTGCCAAGGATATTATGCGGTTGTCAACAAGAAACTGCACCGGCATCTAGGAGTTGAAAGAGACTTTCAATTGAGAGCATTTGAGATGGAATAGATGAAGTCCAAGAATCCAGTTCCCTTGAGGAGACCTTTACCAGTTAACAGCTCAAAATCCAATAGCAACAAGAAACCGATAACTGCTGCCTTTCCATTAATCAATTCAGTTCTCCCTGTAAAACCAAACCCTTCCGAACCCTCATCCACCACCATTCTTACCTGAGATTCAAAAAAAATCAATGTCTAACATTGGCAACTGAATGATCTCAAACAAAATAGGGACAAGTATCCATAGGATCCCATGAACCCCTTTTAAGGATTCCAATCTGAAAAGTGGGATTTATAGCTTGTTTATTTTAAATAGTAGTTAATAAAAATGAATTTGATAGGTTACCTCCTCAACATTGACATCAGTTGCAGTTACGCCAGGTTGAGCCTTTCCACTGAAGACTATCTCTGCAGAAGCATCAGCTACACCTCCTTTTATGCTTATGAAGATATTTTCGCCTTCAATTTTCACAGGGAACACAAATAAGTTTCTTAAAGCAGGTGTTAGTACCCTCAGTACAGGATTATTAGGATACCACTCTTTAATAGCTCCGGTGCGCAGATCAAATGTGCTGTCAGTTGTGGGGCAAACTATACAGCCATCCTGCGAAAAGCACCAATTTTTTAACTTTTAGTTTAATTCTATCTGGCTAATAAGCCTACTTTGAAGAAAAACCTATGCTTGTTTGTGCATGACCAGACTGCACCTCCAAGTCCCAACTCAACATACAAATGACTACCACAAGGAACAGAAAAACAACGATGCTAAACTTGTGTCTCTAAATGAAGCTATCCATCCTCCATATAAAGGAGGGACTGATACTCTATATTCTACAAATCTATCTACCATGAGAATTCTTATATCTAAAATGTGTAATCAAAGAGTGAGCAGACTTCACATAGTGCCGTAACCAATTCTCTTAATAAAATTAGCAAAGAAGTCCATATATCGTGAAGATCCAGTTATCAAACCTAAATTGATTCACATGCACCCCATGTCAACTGGATGGATAAAGACACAAGTTCCACTAGCCATACACTTAATTATAAACATTGCAGTGCCTGCATCACATGCGTGTGGTTTATGGGGATCGGTTGTGAGGGAATACAGGAAAGAGCACCAAGTGACTATTGAGATAAGAGAGTAAAGCCAGTCAAACTTAATATGAGGGAGGGAAAACAGCTCCCAACATAACAATCAATTAAATATGAAAAAAATAACACCATATTACTGATGGGAAAAGTGAGCTAAATCATCCAAAAGGGGAGCACAAGTAAACGCAACAACCAGCGAAAAAAATATTACGACATTTCTCTGCCACTTGTATGAGTGAATGAAAGCTAATATTACAGTTATGGTTCATGGCAATTCTTACCTTCTGGTGATGAGTTATACCAAATTGAAACCCCCAACTGCAGTTTTATTATAGGCTGTGGCTAACTCAAATAGCTTTATGTTTCATTTCCTTTATTTTTCTGAACAATGGTCCCCTAGCAGCTCATGAATCTTGTAACTTCCAAATACTGGATTGCTAGAAAGTTCTTAATGGTAAAATAACTTCCAAATACTTGATTATTAAGAAATGTAAAGATTAAATTTTGTGCATGTAAAATTAATTTATTAGGAATTTGGGATGATTTTCGGATAGCTAGTGTTGTCGTCTTAGCTGGCACAATTATTTGTTATTAAAGTCCGAAATTCAAAGAACAACATTAGTTTTAAAATTCTAAGACAAGGAATAAAGCAAATAGTAACGTGTTAAGCTTTATAGTTCTCTTCAAAACTTAAAACAAAATTAACAGGTTTTTCTGGGAGAATCCCCACAAAATTTAATCTTTTAGAAGGGAAAAAAAAGCTTTGGTTTCAATTTGTTTCCAAGCATCTTCAATGATTTGAATCATAGTTTCTCCTGTATCTTCATGATGTTCAACTTCAACACATTTAACTACGATAACTTCATTTCCTCCCCAGTAAATCTCCATCCTCAGAAATTTAGGTTTGGCTTATGTTTCCCTAATTTAACATTTCTTTCTTTCAAATGGCAGTATGAAAGAGCAGTTGATCATAAATAAAGGAACTTTGCCACAAAACTTACTTTTCACAAAGAGTAAACTCACTCAGTAATGCCCACATCCACCTTGTACAAAATCTTTGACATTCTTAAAGGAACTATATTTGGTAACATAGAATAGACCAATGGTGCCATATGAGTCAAAAGATATTTTGAGCAGGTAGCAACTAATTATGAGGGACCAAGAAGGTTGTTCAAAAAATAATGGCACATATTGAACCAAAAGGGATAAAAAGTGAATTATAATAGACAAAGGTACAGGAATCTAAACACAATTGAAAACAGATGACTTAATATAGCTGTATCCTTCAACAGCAGATGACCTGGTATATTCGCTTCCGTCTGATCTGATCAGTGTAAGCCCCTAACCTTGTTACCAGGGTCCGGAAACCCCTAATGTTTTACCAGGTTAAAACCATCATAGTTAGTACACAAGGCAACAAAGACTTGCCAACCAGTGGTTAACCAGAACTTATATAAAAAATAAAGTAACATTTAGAGGAGCAATAGCAGAAATTATCCTATACTCTATACCATCTACTAGACTAATATGACCAATAGCAATGGCTCAGTGTTTCTTCGTCCAACTAAGTGTATAATTGTATTCAACATATATCTTTTATATAAGGAAAGCAAGGACAGATTGAATGGGCAGCTTCTATCAAGATTTTATCTCTATACATTTGTATGGTAGTCAGATTTACATGAAAGACACCTAAGAATCGCCCCAATTCTCAGTCTTCATGCAAAAAAATCACCATCAGAAGCAAGGCAGTGACCACATTGTTTCAAATTCCAATCACAACACCAAATACATAACTAAGGTAAAATTGCTTCAAAAACTGATGCCCTCCTGCTCCAATGAATTAAAAAAACCCAATCTTTCTCCCTTTTCATTGCTGACTACATCCAAATGTCCAAGAACCAATGAGAAATCAAAATCCCATTTCAAATAAACACCAAGACACACAAAGGAAAACTAGAAAATTAGCTAGAAGCATTCACTAGCGAAATTAAAGATCAAAATGGGCAGTAAAAATTGAAAATTCAGCAGTGATGAAACAAAAAAAAACAATAACCTGAGTGAGCTTAGCATTGATCAAACCTTCAGTATAAGCCCCTTCAGCAGGGGACCTATTTTCGATAGCAAAGACTTCATCTTTAAACCACAAAAGAAGTATAGTCACTCCATCTTGTATGATCACACGTCTCTCCCCTTTAGGAAGCGCCGCCAGGGGCACCACCGGAACCCAGTTCTCTTTACTTTCGGAAACTGCCTGAGAAGAAGAAGAGGAGGAGACATCAGTGGCCTTGCATGAAACGCAGAGCCTTCTTGAGCTGAAACCATTAATGGGTTTGGATAATAAGGGTGGTCTAGTGGCTGAGGTGCCAGACAAAAGTGGTAGCTGGCGGCGGCGGGAGCCGTGGTGCTGGAAAGCCGGTAAGGCTGTAAATGTGAGTTTAGCAGTGGCAGCAGCCATTATTTTCGTTTATTTTTTTTTTCTTTTTTTTCTTTTGAACTATGAATGAGGGGCTAAACAAGTTGTGATGGGAGATTGGAGACGGGAAAATCCCACGAATTTGTGTATTGGCCACAGAAATGAGACTGAGAAACGGGAAGAAGATAATGACTGTTGAGCAAGTTATGGTTCTCAATTTTATCAGTTTATTTGTTTACGGAAAAAATTGCAAAAAATAGTCCCTAAACTATGATTTAATTGTAAATTTAGTTCTAAACGTTTGTAATTGATAAATTTAGTCCTAATAACTGTTTTTTTTAATATATTTTTGTTGAATTACAATTTCATCAATCCTTAAACCATGTAAATGTCACATGGATTAATTTAACACACTATTGTGGGGTCTCAAATATATTTTTTTACCTAAAAAACTAATTTTATGACTAAATGTATTACTAATAACAAAATTTAAAACTAAATTTGTGAACTACAAAATATTTATGATTAAATTTACTACCAAACCATATTATAGGGACTATTCTTATAATTTTTCCTTTATTTATTTATTTATTTTGCCTTTTCCAGGTTCTACCATCTATTCATCAAAACACAAAAGCTTAAAATTAGTTAATTGAAATCAAATTGATAAAATCGTACCTATTAAATTTTTCAAAAAAAATTATGCATTTATATGCTTTGAAATTATACTTACAAAATAGAAAACATTGCTAATGCAATTATTAATTTCCTTTTTTTTTTTTTTTGAGGAATATTAATTTCCTATCTAAATATCAATCAAAATTAAATGAACTATAGCACACCTACTCTAGTTGTTAAGTGACGGTATTCTTTTGGGTACAAAATAAGAGGCCAAACTTACACCCCCTTATTCTAGGCTTTTAGGATACCATAACCTACTATGTCATAGTTCAATCATCTCATAACTTCGACGTGAGCCAACATGTCTTTTCCCCATTCCCCAAGCCATGAGTAACCCCAGGAAGAGATCTCATAATTCAACTCCCTCTACATTGTCCAATATTCATTATGAATTCTGCCAGCCATTTTCCTTGGGCATTCTCTGCAAAATTTCCTTAATATACGTAAAAGTCGTAAAAAGACTTATAATTTAAAATGAAAAGAGTACTCTTTTCTTTTTTTAGGTTAAAATCTAGTTTATCACGTTATTATATTTTAGAGGTAAGAGACTCCAACTACATTATGTTGAAGCCATCTTCTAACCTCTATTGGTGGCTCGATTACCCTGATAACACCATTAGTTATGTAGTACTAATAGTAGTACATTGCAAGGTCTATCTTTGACAAATGGCAAGAAAGTATTAGTTAATGACAAAAATAAAGTAAATTCAGAGGGTCACTACATTAAATTGATTATTCCTTTTCAGTCAATATTACTAATACTACTAAGAGTGTGTTCAATATAATTTGCCCTTTCCTTGTGAATATATTGTAGTTGCACCTGTCACACCCGCAGCATCATATTGAAGGGAGTACTCTTTAATATATCTTAAGATATTCTAAATTTTAACTTAAATTATTTGGTCACGTTAATGTTATCCACACTTTCAAATGCCCAATTTTTTCAAAGAAGGTAAAATTGAAAAATACTTAAAGTGAGTAATTTGCTTATTAGGAGAATCACATTTCCTAGATGATTAGTTAGTGTGGAGAATTATATTAGTTTTAGATATAGTTGGTGCGTACAATATCGATCATCATCACTTGCAACAACAAAATTGTATTAATTTAGTTAAATAAAAATAAAATGTTTATTATTTTTTTGTCTGAAAAAAATTTATTTATTATTAGTAGTTCAACAAACAAGATTTTTTTAAAGAAATTATTATGCGTTTTAAAGCATCATAAGAAATGACGAATAATAATTAATCATGAATTTAAATTGGTGGGTCATGTTCATGTTAGATGAAGAATTAGTAAACCCACACATTAATTTGGTGTAAGACATTAATTTTTGGAAACCAACTGGAAAACATAGACAAAACAACTTGGCGAAATTAATATAATTATTGGTCGTTTATTTCTAAACTTCCTCAATAAGAAAGGTGATAAAATTTGGGAAAATATGTATAATTAATCCTATATAATGATCATATTTTCATAATTAGTCTAATACGTTTGGAGTAGACAAATTTAGTTTTAAATATTTTTTAAATTAATAAATTTAATTTAATTTAAAAATTTTAATGATTAATTCAATAATCCTTACTTCTATGTTACGGGTCGCACATGTTTCATCTACACGATTGCATGAATAGAATAAGTGATTGCAGTTTTTTTTTTTTTTTTTTGTTAAGAATACTGTTAAGAAATTATGAAATAAATTTTTTTATAATTGAAAAAAAAATTTAATAAATAAAATATTATTTATTATCAATTCATTTTAAATTAAATATTTATATTAAATCAATAAATTTAAATATTAAGGTGATTATTTTAGTCTTGAAATGAAAACAACTGGATCAAAGAAAGACCACCGTCGTCCTTACTCAAACAAAGAAATTAATTAAAGTGGAAAATAAACAGAATCTTGATGTCCATTTTTCTGGATAAGAATTAAATGGCCGACCTATTTGGAATGTTTCAAACTTTGCGGAATCCACACTTTATTTTTTTTCTTCCTCAACTTGGATATTCCTAGGTTCTTATGCCACCGTCCATCATGGTTTAGATCTGGCCAATTTAACAAATAAAATTATTATTATAAAACGAAAAGAGTATAAAATAATTAATTTTTAATATTGTCTGGCTTATAATGTATTAGACCGTTGAAAAAATTATTTTTTATAAGATGATTTAGCCTTTTCATATATTTTTTATTCTAAACTATTCTAATGTAACAGTAAAGTTTTAAAAAATTAGATTGAGGGAAAATTTGTAATAAGAGAAAAAGTAAATATAACCTTATTTTTAAATTAAGGGAAAAAATGCAAAAAATAATCCCTATAGTATGATTTAAAGTCACATTTAGTCTTAAATGTTTGATAATCGACAAATTTAATCATAAATCATAATGACACTTTTTTGGCATTTAATAGTTTAATTATAATTTTGTCAAATTCAATGTTACGTGGACTAACCCATCATCGTAGACGTCACGTGGTATAAGAGTTGATGAAATTATAATTTAATATTTAAGTGTTCATAAAACGATTATTAGGACTGAATATATTGTGAATAACATTAGAATTAAATTTGTCAATTATCAAAGTTAAGAAATAAATTTGATACTAAAATATACTAAATAGATTATATCTGCATTTTTTCCTTAAATTAAATAATGATTGATCTTTATTGTGTGAATAATTTTAATTATTTTATAAAGTAGCTTAAGAAATATTGATTGCAATATTCTGAAAATTTTATTAATTATTTATTTCTCCGTCTCATTTTTATTTTTAAAAATCTTTTTAAATTATTCAAAGTAAATCCTATTTACACAATACAATTTAAGTTTATAATTTCTCAGTTTATTAATGAAATTACTAACACAAATAACTTAATTACCTAAGTTTAGTAATCGTCTACAGTATCATTCCCCAATACTTATATAGTACAACTAAGTGTACTATAAAAATCTGTACACATAGTAAAAACTACTATGGGAAACATCATTAATGATCTCAATTTAAGAAGAGGAAAATTGGAAAACATCATTTAATGACATGTTTTATATACAAAAATCACTATGGGTACCATCCTACTTGTACACCTAGTTGTAGGAAAAAAATTGCCATCATTCCCGGGGACTAATTGTCAACGCACGCAGCAGAAGGGTTGACCATCAAATATCAATAAGTTCGACAGAATTAATGAAACCAATTTTCTACTTTATGGTTTGCATGTTGCATGTGCACCGACATATGGTGCCTAATGACGCATTAGCTGACGTAATATCCAACTGGTCCACGTGATTCATATCTTCAATAGTACTAATTCTAAATTATATAATATGATTAGTTAGCATCATCATATTCATCACATGGTCAAAGTACTCCTCCTATCATTATTAAATTTAATTAATTAATATTCTTCCCGTCTTAACATAATCAAAAATTAATAATTGCTTTATTTTAATAAATTATTTTATTTACTCAATTAAATATTATGCCCCGAGAGTTTTATTGAGGAAAAAAAGTTTTATTAGGAAGAAATTAAAATTTTTAAAATTGTTAGTTTAAACGTTAATTGTTTTTAATTAATAAAAAGCTCCTATAATTGTCAATTATATTAAGACGGATGAATTAATTAAAGAAATGCTAAATTCTGTCTTTTTGCAACTAAACAGTCAACCATTAATGCATTAAAAGAAAAATAAAAGACGTTCATTGTATTCCTCACTATTGACTATATAGTCCACATGAGAAAGTAAAAAATCAAGTGAGATAGGAGAATATTTTTTAAATAAATAAAGACAAACTAAAATGGTTTGAAAAAGTTAAATTTGAAAAAAAAAAGTCAAGTACTCTTTTAAAAATTTAAAATTAATCAAAATCCGGTGGTAAGAAATAGATCAGGTAAAACGTGACTTTAAAAAATACTTAAAAGGTTCGAAAATAGTTAAGAGATGGTTAGATTACGACGTGGTTGAGATTCCATTTTCTAAAATGTGGTTGAGATTCCATTTTCTAAAATGTAATCAGAACCTAAATTAGACAATTGCCTTTTATGTAACCAAAAAAAATTAATAGAGATAATAATATTTAATATAAATTGTAAATTAATTTATTTTTCACGTTTTTATTTTAAAATTTTATAAAATTTTACAAATTTAATAAAAACTTTATCAAATATACACATATAAATCCAAAATTCTTTCCCCGCATGATGATGATGATGATGATTTCCAATTGTACTAAAAAATTTTGGTCTTCACAAACTGGCAAAAGTCAATTAAAAAAACAAAACAAGAAAAAAAAAAAGGTTAACCTCTGATTGCTCTTACCATGTCAAAGCCACCTTAAACCTTTGACCATTGAAAATCTTGACTTTTAATCTTAGTCATAATGTTATAACAATACTCATAAATCATAACCACAAACAAATATTGGTAGGTCAAATGATCTCAAATGTCAACCCCACCACTTGCTTCTTGATTTACACTTCAAAAAATCTTCATTTGACCCTTCGGTCTTCAACCTATAAAAGAAGGACAATCTTACGCATTCAAGATGTTCATGCAAAGTCCTGAAAGAAAAAAAACATAATAAGCTAAAGAAGCAGCATTGTCCGATCAAATGAGTAGCTCAGATGAAAGTGGCGGTGGTGGCAGCTGTAGCAGCAGCTCCGGCACATCATCATCATCCCAGGGAAGATTGAAAGGAGTCCGGCGGCGGAAATGGGGGAAATGGGTGTCGGAAATTCGGGTACCCGGCACGCAAGAGCGGCTGTGGCTAGGGACTTATTCATCCCCTGAAGCTGCAGCAGTGGCGCATGACATAGCCAAATATTGCTTGAGAGAAAATGCAGTTTCAGTTAAAGATTTCAATTTCCCTCTGGTTCTCCCCGCTGGTGTATACAAAGGGATGTCTCCCAGATCAGTTCAGAAGGCCGCCACTGATGCTGGCATGGCGGTTGATGCTCAGTTCTTATCAAACAGGTCGTCTTCATCTTTGGATTCTGCAGGAACAGAGCAGAATACTGCAAGGATTTGGCGGCAGGGTAATAATAATAACATTAGCGATGATGATATTTGTTCTTCTGTCTTACCTTCATGGAATACAAACGAATTCGACGGCGGCAGCAGCCATGGAGATGCTTTGAACATTTCTGTTTATGATTACCTGTGAGAAGGCAAGCTCAAAGAAATGGTCCAGTCTAGTTCTTCAAAAATGGAAAATTCCAGCAACGAAAAAGAAAAAAATTGTTCTAAAAAAAAAAAAAAAACGCAGAAATCTTTCCCAAATTTTATAACTGCGTGGTACTTTGCAGGCCTTTTTTTCCTTTTCTTTTCTGTTCTGAATTGAAACTTAATGAAACAGAAAAGGTGGAAGTCATCAATGATTATAATGATTGGAGCCATTTCTAAATGAAGATGCTCTTTACAGATGTACTTATGTGGAATGGTCTCTTTCCATAAGTGTTGAGGATAAGATTGTCATTTAAAATTGCTGATGTGTCACTCTGAAGAAATACCCACAAAAAAATATGTAAAACTGTTACTCCACGAGAGTTCAATTACTTCGTTTCAAATCCATGCAAGAGATTCTTTTGGCTAATTCAAATTGAATGGTGATATAAAATTGGTCTATTTCCGACATCATAGTTAACACATTCATTAAAGAAATTAACAACTCTAACTTTAATCTATTCGTTTGTATTTAATCTATTCGTTTGTAGAGCTATTTATTCGATTGTAGAACACCTCTAACTCAAGCAAAAACACCCAAAGATTGGTTACAACATAGATAAAATAGAGAGTTTGAAACTTTTTATATTTGAATCAAAGATTCAATCTTCCCTGAAGGTATAAAAGAAGAAAAACTTGAAAGCTATTGTATGTCTGCGGAGATAATACCAAAATCTGTCAAGTTGGCACAGTCATCTTTAGGTTGATTCTTACATAGTCGCTTTACCTATTTCGTTTTCTTATCAATATCAACAAGAAAACCCTTAGACTTGTTATCAGGAACTTGTTCAGAAATACCATAATGAAAGTTAATATAAGAGTTTGCCAGTATTAGTTGAGCTTATTATTGTCTCATGAACTGAAAATCAAGATACTCCAAACAATGTTTTAAACACAAATGAATCCATCAACAACAAAGCTTGAGAAAAATGGGAAAAACAGAGAAGTTTGGATGTCTCTAAATATGAGCATTTCTCTGTATATATCTTCATTCCATTTTGAGCAGCTGATGAAGAGGAACATGAGTAGGACTACTAAGAAATTGCCTTGGAGGGGAACCTTCCAAAAGAGGCCTTCCAGTTCCAATGAAAGAAGTTCTTCTCACAACATGATTTGTAGACAGCATTTGGAAAGTCCAGTACAACACATTGGGAGCAAACACCCTGAAAACAAAGAAAACGTCATACCAGCTCGGGTATTTCACGTATGCGTTCCCTCGGCAAGCGCCCTCCACGATCAATTTCGCAAACTCTTCCACTGGACCTCCAGTCACCTGTATCTGAAACAATGAAAAAATGGATAATGTTAGGCTTTATGAGCATGGACATTTGTTGAGTAAACTAAAAAGCTCAAGGCGGAATAGAGTTTTACTTCTCTTTCCTCTTTCCATTGCATCTCTGCACCTTCCTCCACCATGAATCTCCCGCGAGTCATTTCCGTTCCAATCCAACCGTGAGTTGCAATCGTTATCCCAACATTATTCTTCACTTCGAATCTCAAGGTCTCGTAGAAGTTTACTAGCGCTGCTTTTGCCGCCTTCATGGGATCAGAAAACAAATCAAAGAGGAATTAGTAGTTATAGAAGGACCTTGTAGTTACGTCTATAGAAGAGATGATAAGTACTTACAGCATATAAACTCATCCTAGGCAATGGTAACCAATTCTCTACCGATGCATTGACGACGATTCGACCATTTGTTTGCCGGAGATAAGGCAGGGCGACATAAGTAGGATAAACATTTCCCCAAAAGTTTATGTCCTGAGAATAGAGAAATTCAGAGTTCATAAACTCACGGAAAAAGTTCTTGCTAGCATACTTGACATTACATACATAATCAAATAACCATGAAGCTGAATCAAGATCAAGAAATGGACACAAACAAACAATGATTAGAACAGTTCTGATGCAGGGCAAGAATATTCATATTACACATGAAATCACTTGCTTGCAACAATGAGCTACTCACTAAATAGTTTAATCAGCTTACTGAATCTGTTCTTACCATCAGAATTGGAAATATTGATGGATCTGTAGCTTCCTCGAAAAAGAAAGTATGGCCCAAACTAGCTGTGTTTACAAGATGATCCACTGCAAAAGAGTCAGAAAAAGTTGGTTAATTTTCTTCGAAAAAAATAAATGTTCGACGTTTGAAGCCCTAACACTAAGTAAGCAAATGTTGTCAAGATCAGAAAACAATCATCTGCAAAACATTGACTTCTTTTATCTGATCTTCCAAACCATGTTGCTTGAAAAAACAGGAAACATGTTAACATGAAAGCAAACTTAGGTCCCTAAGCCTATCAGACAGCTCATGTAGATGATGACTTCTACTTCATCTGAACGATATATTCTTCATTTAATTTGATCAAAGCAAGTTCAGGCTTTATCAGAAGCTTTATGTGTCAAAAACCAGGCACAGTTAAGAGGTGAAATATGAAGCAACTCTTGTATTATAATCACTAAACTGAGTTAAAGATGAGATTGCAGACCGTACCTCGCCCGTAAAAGTTTATTGTTTCGTTCATAAATCTTCGGCAGTCTTCTTCCTTGACGACATCTGCAGCCATTATTAACACATTCCTTGAACCCAATCGCCGAGCATTTTCGGCAATTCCTCGCAGTCTGTTATCTCTTCTTGCTACCAGCACAAGATTTGCCCCCCTCTTTGCATATTCATAGGCAATTTGCTGTGACAACAACAACAACAGCAGCTCCATTCATGTCAGAATCAATAAATAAATAAAATGAATATGATTTCTCAAATACTCTCCTCAAGCCATAGTAACATGTCAGATTTCTATATCTCAATTTCATGTTTATTGATCAAATTTCCTTCATAATAATGTTCCCAAGTGAACAATTCATGACAAATCTAAATCAAATTGCAGTATACAGACATAAAAGAAGTTTTGATGACAAATTACCAACTAATCAAAAACCAATTTCAAGTGATGATTCCTTGATGGAACAATCATCAATCCACACACAAATTTAAGAGGTATTCCTGATCATAAGTCCCAATTAATTAGCTCAAACAAATGAACCAACAGAAAAATGGAAAAATCTTGAAGCCCACATGAAAAGATGGAATTTTTCTTAACAAAAACATGAATTAAATGAAGAAACAAAAACTATTGAATTGAATGGCAAGTGAAGAAATTACTTCTCCAATCCCAGAAGAAGCTCCAGTGATGACAGCCACCTTGTTGTCCATATCTTCTTTGTAGAAGCTATCATAAATCCATTCACAAACATTGATGAATGACAAAGTTGGCCAAGAAAAAGCAAGCATCAACAAGCTCGCTGGTGGCACCACCAAATTCAAAAACGAATTGATCAAATCCATCTCTTTTTCTCCCAATTTCAACCCAAAAACCAAAACCCTCCAAAAAAAAAAAAAAAAAAAAAACAAGAAAGAGTAGCAAAGAAACAAACTTTACACTTCCAACAACTAGTTGCTTAGTTTCTTTTCTGTTTTGCAAGAAGAAAATGAAGAGAAAAGAAGAATGGAGAAGAGGGTTGGAGAGAATAGGGTTAAATTGAGGTGATGAAAGCAGTGAAATTGGACATTTAGTGGGCAAAGAGATGAGGATCATCAGTGACAGAATGACATGCAGAGAAGAGGGGAGGTGGAGGATGAACACGTGTTGATATTACAAAGACAAATGGCGACTCTCACATGCAATATTTTTCTGCTGCAGCATGCAAAAGATTACGCCTTTAATTCCAAGATCAAACTCAGTTCACACGGGCATAACTGATGATGATGAGCAACCAAACCGTGCTATGTAGAGCGCAGAGCAGATCAAGCAAACAATCTAAGTGTGGATTTTCTTTTTCTTTTTTTCCTTCAATTTTTTATCCAGAAAGGGCAAATGAAGATGTTACATGCGAGAAGGAATTTAGATGGAAATGTCAATATTATTAAAAATTAAACCAAATAATTTTTTGGTTTTCTACATTTTAAAATAATTTTTTTATCCTTTACATATAAAATATGTATTATTTAATTTTTATATTTTTAATAATTCAATTAATATTTACATGGTTATATTATTCATTCAAAAAAGTATTATAAACTATTTTAAAATGTAAAAAATAAACAAAATTATTTAAACAAATATAAGGAACTAAGAAATAAGTATTATTTAAACTTATTAAAACATGATTAAAAGTTGCCATACATTAAAGTTATTTAATTATATAACTTATTCACCCAACTTTTTTAATTGATTTAACATTTACTGAAGTTTTAAGAAACCTTAAAATTACTTTTTATCCTTCAAGGAATACTTTTTGTGTTGTATTTGTTATTCACAAAATAAATAATTTATATTATGTGTTATTACTATAAAGGTGTAATTTTTTTGTTATTTTGTGTCCCAATCCTCATATTTTTATATTATTAATATTACATTGTTATGTACAGTAAATTGTAATTTTATTTCTTAATGAGCTGTTGAATTTTAATTTTGAATGGAAAGTAAATATTTTATTGCTACAGTTAATTGTACACTAATCAAAGTCAATTTTCAACCTTGACAAAATGTGGGCCTTTTATCTCCTACTCCCATGCACGTCTCAAGAACTCTCCACACTTCAATTCTGAAAAATTTCTATGATAAAACTTCACTATGAATTTGTGTTCATCCAGTAAGCTATTTTTAGTATCAAATTTACAATTTTTACTCTATTCCTGCAGCTTCAGGAGGAAACGATACGATGTAAATAGTTATATATACAATGCTGATAAAAATCTTGATAGTGAAGACAATCGATCTGTAACAAATGGTTCCTCGCAAATTTAGGCCAACCCACAAGTTTTCTCTCACCCCATTTTTGGATGATCGGCAAAAATCTTCCAGACCAGCACTCATCTGTAAGTTTAGTCAAAAAGATTTCCCTCGGATTTCCAGGTTGGTTTTTTTTTTTTGGCCCCCTTTGCTAATTTTGATTAAAATAACTTCAAGAACCCAGCTTTTAGTTTTTCCCCCATTAGGCAAATCCTAGGCCAAAAACTCTGCATCAAATTCAATATTATAGCATAAACATTTCGTGTACATCTCAACATACTTGATTTGTATGACAAAATTGTATATACTTGCCTATGCTACAATCCTATCATAACCCTCTTTAGGTGTTTTTAATGTTGGGTTTCTGGTCTGGGTGTTTCATTTCTAATCATTTTTGGGGGGTGTTGTAATTCTGCTATACAAAAAAATTTTACCCTTTTTTTTTTCTTCCTGATTTATTTTTTATGTTTTTGGATTGAATTCTTATTCTGGGCTCATTCCAGAATTTGGCATTTTCTGTTTAAGCGCATGCATGCAACTCCCAGTTGGTAGATTTTGTTTCATTTCTTATGAGAAAAGAAGGGTTTTGAAATTCTGCATTGTGGGTTCCATTTCTCTCTGGAATTTTGAAGAACGGCCTTCTTGTTTGGCTTGGTATTTGAGATTTTGAAGAGGGATTGGAAATATACTCATATATCACCAGGTTGAGGGTTCTCTTGCTTCTTTCTTGCCTTAGCTGCATTGTTGACGGAATATTGTTGGGCTCTGGATTGAGGTTTTTTTGGTGTCAGAGAAGCTGGAATTTCATGTGTTTTGTTTCCAATGTTATGGCTGAGCTCTGAAAGGGATTAAATATCCAGAATCCTCTTTATTAATCAGTGCCTTTTGGAAGAAAGAATCATTGGAGTAAGAACTAGAACTGCAATGTTATCCAAACTTTTGGCCTGGTATAATAGGTGAAATCCCTCAATTTTACAAAAGAGGCAGAATATTATAAACCAATGGGTTGCATTTGCTCAAAAGGATCCGCGGATGAACCTTCGTATTCGTATGAGAAAGAGAAACAACAGGCACAGCAAAGTAAGTCTTCATCTGTACAGTTGGTTGCTCCCTCAACAGGAGAGGAGGTTATAGTAGGAGTAGGTAAAACCAAGAATGAAGGGTCTGTCAGTTCAAGAAAGCCAATGTCAGCTCCACCACCTGAAGCCAATGGTTTTATCCAGTCAGGTGGAGGTGGTGTTGTTGTTGATGATCCGAGGAATAGAATTATTGAGAGACCTAAGGAGGGTCATCATAGGAGGCGATTTTCCACTGATATTGGAGGCTACGCAGTTCAGAATCCAATGTCAAGGATTTTGAGCATGCCACATGGTGTTAAAGGTGAACAAGCTGCAGCAGGATGGCCATCTTGGCTATCTTCAGTTGCTGGTGAGGCCATTCAAGGGTGGGTTCCTCGAAGCGCGGAATCCTTTGAAAAGTTGGACAAAGTTAGTCCTTATTTACCATTTCCATTTGCTAAAAAGCTATGCTTAACTTCCAATCCTTTTGCTGTTTTCAGTTAAGGCAATTCTTTATATGATGATTTTTTCTCTCTTAAAATAAAAAGAAGGAATTTGGTTACTTTACTTGGCATATGACTTGTGATCTAATCATACTGTTTTTACATGTTGCCCTTGAAGTGAGTACAGTTTCCCTTGCGTTAAATCAGATGTACAGTAAAAGCTGCGTCTTGGTAATTAATGGACTTTGGGAGTTTGATTAGTCTTAGAATCTTAGTTTTCTCATCTTCATAGGCAAATTTTATTTCACAACAACCTGCATCTATAGTTATTTTGCTAAAGAGAGTTGCAGTTTCTAACTATTATCACTGTGCTAATATGGTCATATGAAAAGCTTTAACCAAAATTATGGTTCTTGGAGAGTGTATGTCTTTTGTTTCCCTTCAGAAGGCAATTAATTTAGCTGCATTTTTAAGTTACCTACTGAGTTTTATATTTGATTCAGTGCACCGAGTGTTGGTGCCATGGAGATTCCAATTCAGAACCTACCAATATCTCATAGAATCATGCAGTACTGCATTTTTTCCATTTTCTGCTTCCCCAAACACAGTGTTGATCATTTACAGCAGAAGTTGTTCTTTTTAACTACCATGAATCAGTATATTTTACTTTATATGTTCCTTTACATATTTCAAATGCTACCATTTTTTGATAGATTGGCCAAGGAACATATAGCAGTGTTTTCAAGGCGCGGGACCTTACAAAAAACAAAATTGTAGCAATGAAGAAAGTAAGGTTTGTTAATATGGACCCGGAGAGTGTACGTTTCATGGCAAGGGAAATATTGATTCTACGAAAACTTGACCATCCAAATGTTATGAAGCTTGAAGCTCTGGTTACATCCAGGATTTCAGACAGTTTGTATCTTGTATTCGAGTACATGGAACATGATTTGGCTGGGCTTGCAGCAGCACCTGGGGTCAAATTTACTGAGCCACAGGTACATCTCTCTTTGTTTGACGTATTTATGGAGCAATGGTTTAAACTGTTTTCCTGCCTAAGCCATGGACACCTGCATGTTAGACAAAATCTGAATCAAAATAAGAGCTTTTTGTAAGTTTCTTTCTCATTTGGCTCTTTCGACTGCAAAATGCAGATAAAATGCTACATGCAGCAAATTTTTCACGGGTTAGAACACTGCCACAACCGTGGAGTTCTGCATCGGGATATCAAGGGTTCAAACCTCTTACTTGACAATAATGGGATTCTAAAGATAGCTGACTTTGGTCTTGCAACTTTTTTCCAGCCCAACCAAGAGGAGCCACTAACTAGTCGTGTTGTTACTCTTTGGTATAGAGCACCTGAGCTCTTGCTCGGTGCAACGCAATATGGGGCTCCAATAGATATGTGGAGCGCTGGTTGCATCCTTGCTGAATTATTTGCTGGGAAACCTATTATGCCTGGAAGAACAGAGGTAGTCTTTCATATACTTTTAGTTTGTAATTGACTTCTCTGTTACAGTTTGTCTTTTTGTTGTAGATATCAACAGTACATTACCACAATATCTTTTTAGGCTTCTTTAAATCAATTTTCTTCAAGTTTACAGCTTGTTTATATCTCCACCAAAACAATAGTGATGTATAATGTAGCAGAATTTCAATTGTATTGCATCTTTCAATCAGTTCCAAATACAATCAACTCTTTTATGTTTGCTTCTTGAACAACAGCCTGTTCTCTAAACGATAATTATTCTTAATGTATGAGGCTTTTAGTTTTATGTGCATCACCAAATACATTATATTTAGGACATGATTTTGTTGAGGAAGTTGTCTGGCATCTTCTTGAACCATCATTATCTTTCTCAGATAATTTTCTTTCTAATCAAGTTATGGATACTGATTGCTAGGTGGAGCAAATGCATAAAATTTTCAAGCTATGCGGTTCACCTTCCGAGGAATACTGGAGAGAATCAAAGTTACCACATGCAACTAGTTTTAAACCACAGTCTCCATACATGCGTTGTCTCGCTGATACATTCCAGGATTTTCCTTCTTCAGCTTTGGCTCTGGTAGATATCCTTCTATCGATTGAACCACAGAAGCGGGGTACTGCTACTTCTGCCCTGAAAAGTGAGGTAAGATGATAAATTATATCTGCATTATAAATTGATAATTGTATCTGCATCATATAGATACTAAATAATGTCCCTTAAGAAATGATGCTCTTCGTTCAAGGCTTTAGTTTGGCGTAGGAAATATGACTTTTGTCTGCAAATTATTATAATTTTTTGCTTCATCAAGTATCAAATTTATAGTATATCTGCAATTCTGTGGAAAATGAGAAGTTATTTTTTCAGTCTTCTGAAATAATGGTTTTGGAGAACAGATATGTATACATTTCAAGATTGTATCTGGATCCCATTATAAATAACCATATGCATTTCCAAGGGATGACGTAACAAATTATACAAACAGAAAAGTTAGTTCTATGGCAATCTAAGTTTGTTTAGAGAAAAATATGTGATCCTGTAAGGACCTTGGCTGGCAGGCCCATATGCTGATACATTTATGTCAATACTGCACTTGATCATTGTCTAAATTAAACTCTTCTGAAATCATTTATCATCACTGTTTCTGTACAGTTCTTCACGCAAAAGCCTCTTCCTTGCGATCCGTCTAGTTTGCCAAAATACCCGCCAAGCAAGGAATTTGATGCTAAACTTCGAGGCGAGGAAGAAAGAAGGTACCTTTGTTTTCATGTTTTCAAAATTAATGGCTTTTGTCCATGTTTGCACTTGCCTATCCTGGAAAGTTCTATAGGAATATTGAAGTGTAGCCATGGATCAAAATAGGGCCTTCTGCTAGTGCCTTTCCATTCAGCTATTCTCTACTGACTTGTGAGTTCTTGATTCCTCATATCAGCTCATATGCATTATTCTCTGGCGTTTTCAGGCGAATAGCAGAGATGAATGGACGTGAAGATGAATCAACGAGGGAAACACCTAAACAGCGAACAGGAGTATGCACACGAGAGATCAATGCTGCTCAGCGACAGGTTTCCTTCTTACTTTGCACTTCACAAGCTATCTGTCTTCTTTGAAGTTTGGTAATGACACTTCTAATAACATGGCAGGGCCAGTCAAATAAGTCTGTCAGTGTAAGATACAATGCACTGGGGGAAAGTGGAGCTGGTTTTCCAATTGAACCACCTAGAGGAAATAATGGATTATCTCACTCGAATTCGATGATTCACCCGACTGCCTCTAGATACTCAAGAACTAAGAAAGAGAGAAATGTTGGCGGTAGTTCTATGTCAAGCAGAATGAATAGATATAGCTCTTCAGGGCATGACAGAGCAATGGACAAACAGAATTCTCAGGATTCTAAAGCAACAGGCTCAAGAAACAATGAGATGATGTCGACAAACGAAACTACGGTAAGCGGCGTTTTATATCATAGTCTATGAATTATCATGCAAGAATGTTCATTGTATAGAATCTATAATCACTTTAGTATTGTGAGCCCCTGCATTTGTCAATGGACTATCCTGCAATATAGTCCTTGGACTACCATTTATGGATTGACGGTAAGCTACATTATATTCCAGCCTTCACAATTTTTCCATGTTGCAGAGTCCACAAACCTGACTGACGAGTTATTTTAGAAACTCAAATCTCAATGTGTTTGAAATTTTGCAATTAGGCCTTTTTTTGGCTCAGAATTATGCTAAGTTATTTCTTTATCTGCTGTTTCATTTTTTTCACTTCTGAAGAATTTTAAATCAAGAAAAGAGCTTTACAGAAAATTTTCACATGGCACTCTAGTTGTATCAGTACCATCTTTTTTTTTTTTTTTTTTACTTGTATCTTCGTGTATGACATGAATATGTCAATGCATATATCAGGGGGATTCAAGCAACAGGCTTAATAATTGAGTTCTGGCATCTCTCTTGATTTCAGGGTTATGTGCAAAAAAGAAACAGAATCCACTGTTCTGGACCATTGATGCCTCCAGGAGGAAACATAGATGATATGCTGAAAGAGCATGAGAGACAAATTCAAGAAGCGGTTCGCAAAGCCCGTCTTGAGAAAGAAAGGACCAAAAAGAACTTGTATGATTATGGACAGCCAAATTCAGTATATGAATAGAACCTTGGGTATCAATAGCACGCATTGTTACCTTCATTGAAAAGGTTCTTCGTCGAATTCGACTGCTGTAACGCTTCCTAAGGGTAAGCCTAAATAGATCCAGTTTAGAGCATGAGCTCTTCTGGTGGTCAGCAGAAGGGATTCAGATGTTGATATGCATGCCCTGAGAAGATAGAGCTGAAAATGATGTAATGGGCAAAAGGGAGTTTGCTTTGTTGTTGTATATATTATAGCAAGGAGAGGTTGCTTGCTTCATGGTTATAACAGAATATGCTTTAATGCATGTCAACAGTGTTAGATTCTTGCTTTTTAGAACTAGATAGTATTAGAATAGTGGGAAGAAATTAGATTAAAGAAAAATGAATCATTAAACAGCTAGTAGTATCTTCAATTAGCTCTCTCAAAAAAACAAGCTTTAAGAACAGTTGAAAGGGTGGCATATATTTTGAAATCACAAAGTAAATAGACCTTTCATTTCTTGTCCTCAACTTGTCCTTTCTTCTTCATTTGTTATCCAAAGAAGATAAAATAAAGGGCTCTCATGGTGTGTGTGTTTGGCGCGGAAATGATCACAGTTTTATTAAAACAATCTGATTGTCTTTAACTTATTTGATAAATAGTAATTATCACTTTTTTTCTCTTAATAAATAAGTATATGTGGTATGAAATTATCTTGACAAATAATCAGATTACTTAGCAGTTTGTGTTGCTTAACTAACCAAAAAAAAAAAAAAGGAACAATTGGAATCAGATTGTTCCATTTTCATTTCCCATGCACATATCAAATCCAATATTGTTTATTAACCAAAAAATGAAACAGCTATTTCCTTAGGAATCACCAGAATGCTAACCATCCTTAATGAAGCAATGAACTACTTGTTTAGGCTTGAATTCATGTGACCAAGAATGCAATCCAATTTAAACAGCACATAGTATAGTAGTTCTTCTTAAAGATCAGCCAAAATTCAGTACTTACAGTTCTTGGTATTCCATTGCGTCCTCTATTAGGGCTCACACAGGTCTCGTCATCAAGCTTCAACAATGGTTCTCTTTCCATGATAGTATTTGATTTATCAATGATGTAAAATCATTGAACCACAAAAATAAAACTTGTTTTCTTGGCCTGCATGGAATATAATGCAAACCAAAACCACTTGGCAAACTAATGAAGCTACACCAGTGCATTTCAATGTATAGTCTGATGTTATCCTACAGAATTATCTTAACATGACATAAACAAACATCAAATCCAACAAAAATAGCAAGTCCTAAGAATATCTTATAAACTTTAATTTCCTCTGCTACAAGTTTCTTTGATTAAATACATGCATTAAATAGAAAGTTTCTCAATAAAGGAAGTAAGAGATTACTAATTATTAGTCGATGGATATCGCCAACCTGTACATTTTTGCTGCGTAACGATCCAGTTACAGCATGAATTTCTCATTCAACTGTTTATGAACTCTGGGGAAGACTAAATATCCTGCTTTGGCTTGCGGCTCAATTCTGAGTAGTGACCACCCATTAGTTGCAAAATCTCTTCCCACAAACCTTCAGATGAAGAACTTTGTGAAGCCCCAAATATCAAGTTTGAACTACAGGCTGCCACATACCAATAATCTGAATCAATCTCTTCCCTTAATTGGTCCAGCTGCCACCCAGCATACCCAACAAAGAATCTGAAATCCTGGGGCTTAAGCACGCCTTTCTTTACCAGTGCAGCGGCGTCTTCCAGACTGTTTCTAGCACCAAAGCATACTCCAGGTATGACCTCTTCGAAACCGTGCACTTGGGAATTCTCCCCAGCTCGTAACAAGAACATGCTAGCTTCGAGAGGCCCACCAAAATGCAAGGAACATTCAGCAAATGTTGTTTGAAGATCCAGATTTGTAGGTTTCATATGCTTGATCCTCTTGTGAAGGGGACGATTTATGACAATCCCAAATGGCCCTTCTTGTGGATGCCTGGTCCCAGATCTCAGAAGGAGAACTACAGTTCTTTCAAAAGTTTGAACTCCATCGAGCTTTTCTGTAGCAACTAGAAGGCAACCATTCTCCGGCGAAGAAATTGGGTGGGCCCACTTTTGTGGAAGAGGCTTAGGCCCCAGAGATGACCGTTCTTGCTTAGGATTGTCAGAGGTGACAGTTTCAGTCTGGCATAAATATTTCAAGATACATTTCAGTATCAACAGCATATAATCTCATGCTCTAAAAGATGGCAATACTACAGTGCTTATGCTCATACCCCATGACCATATTTCAACTCTTAACAAATATATATATTTTTTTCTTTCTATAGGTCAAAGGAGTAATGGTACTAGTATGAACATATAAAAGAAGCATAAACCCAGATGAAATCAATTTTCAACAGAAAGTAAGACTATCCAATATCGTATTTAGAAGGGGAGGGAAACTTTTAAATAATTTCATTCAAACATTAGAAATTTCTCATCTAGTGGGAAGAATATAGAAAATGTAAGCAGTTTGTTTTATAAACTAACTCCCCTAACAAAATAGTAGTATTGAATGGGCAAATTAGGGATCAAAGAATATCCCTCCATGAAAAGCCGCTAACGTGTCTAACCTTCTGCAAATTTTTTAACAAAATGTAGGCAAGTGTAGTCACTAGGTATGACTCCAATGTAATGTATTTCTAACTATCAAATGATATTTTGGAAGTGTTTCCACTTTGATCTTTGATGGCTGATTTTATGAAGAATTTACTGTTTCACAAATGTGTCCTTCTTCAAAAGCCAGAGCTGACTGAACATAAAATTACCACCAGAAGATCACTTAAAGTCTTTCACACTTCTGATTCATAAGCATCCACGAAATCTTGAAAAATCCCAACAAATATACCAGCGTCATAAAAGGGTTGTTAAAATCCTGCTTAAGCTTCTCCCAAAGTAGGCAGATTGTAGAAAAATGGGACATATTCATAAGTAGATAGAACTACCTGCTCCTGAATATAAAGGCTTGCTCTGAACTCTCTCCAATCCAGGGGCTTACGGTTGGACTTTTGCGGACCACTATCTTTTGATTTATTACTTTCAGAAGCATCACTTCCTTTCTGACTATCTCCTTCTGGAGTTGGTTGATTGCCATTCCCTACAGTCAAAGTAGCATCAAATATAAGATTCAGTATAGGAATTCTGCATTTCATATAGATGATGCCAACAGTAGCAAAATGAGCATCAGTTTCCTTTTAGCTATGGGAATAATTAACAAAAATCGCTTACATATATATATGCAGTAATTTCAAAAAATTATATACAAAGTAAGAATAACAATGAGGCAAGTTCACATAAAATGTTCCATAGATTTAAGAGTGTGAACAACTTATGTCAAAGATTTCCTAGGACCAGTATTCAGAGTATAGCAAAAAACTTTACTTCTCTATCATCACTGGAAATAGAAAGAAAGCCCTTGACTCTCCAAAATCTTCTCCACAAACTCACCAGGAAAAGATAAAGGAGCCTTGCGGGGTATCGGCACTCTTGCGAAGAGAAATTGTATTTGGAGGAACAAGAAGTCTCAATGCTAAGGAAATGGACACTGGAGACTACAAAACTATGAGCATTTTTTTATCAACTTAACAATAGATGTAAGCAATGCCACGGATATTCAAATATAACACCATATAATCTTCAAGTCTCCTACCATACCAAGATACAATAAAATTCATGCCATGGATTAAACAACTGCCAGCATTGCTTTCAAGTAAAGACTTATAAGAAGATACTATAGCAGACATCCTCTGGTCTGCAATGCTTGAGAAAGGTTAGCTAACTCGATTCTTTTCGGACGTTCCTTTTACCTGCCATATTATAGGTTGACAAGACTGGCAGACCTTGCTGCGTATGCTTGTAGCATGTGGCAACTAAATATGAAATCCTATTTGAAGTGTTAATGAAAAGAATAACTCCTCTGAACTTTTATTTCCATAAAAAGGATATTAAGAATGCAGAAGTTGCCTACGAAACCTCTCTCAAACACATCAAAATTGTTATAAATCTTCCACTTTCCACAAAAACAGCTAGCCATCATTTCATAAGGCATCTCAAAGACCTGGCTGCTTACATTTCCGTCAGTTTGACCAGTAACAATCCAATTTCCTCCATTCATGCAACATACAAACTACCTTAAACCAGGTATGAACTGCGCAGAAGTAAATTGTTAAATTTTGGATTAAAAGAAACAATCCTTCATCAACTACAGCTAATGATTAGGCCAAGAACACTTGTGAATTAAGAATCTCAATAATTATACTAAGGAAACAAACTGCAACAAACATTAATAGATTCAATAATAAGAAAGCTGAAGCTTAACCTTAACTTCTTCTAAGAAACACACAAAAATATAGGAAGAAATGGAAAGCGACAGCTGACGTCCTTTAAAACCAACCAAATAAAAGTCATTATTAGCTCAATATCCCAAGAAGCCCACCAAAAATCCAAACTTGATTACCAAAAAGTTTCCCTCTTCCTTCACAATTCACCTCCCAAAGGTATAACTTTGCCAACTTTCCCATAATCCATTAAAAAAGTGTCAAAGCCCATTTAAGTACATAAAGAAAACAACCAGAGCTACTACTATAAATGAATATAAAAGGAAGGTATTCTCACTCACCCGAAGACGAAGAAGAATTGGAATCATCAGAACCATTATTACAGTTATTCTTCTTCCCAACTGCTCTAACCACTAAGGATTGGCATCCATACGGCTTTCTTTCAGAGTCCTTGATCTCAAGAATTCTCAGAATCCCACAAGGAGAAGAAATCCCACCACCTATCATAAGCATTGAATTCCATTTCGAAATGGGTTTTTCGAGAACTGAATTTCTCAGCGGAAAAGGTCCCGTGTAGCAGCTAGTGTTCTTCACATTAACGGACCATAGATCCATAATTCCCGGAAGAGAAACAAAACCCCCCTTTTAATTATTTCCTTTTCTCCTCTTCTGAGTTTTTTTTTTTTATCTCCACTCTTTTGGCAATGGAATTAGTAGATTTTCTGTGATCTCTAGGACGTCATGGACTATGGAGAAGATGATGATGATGATGATGATGATGATGATGATGATGCGAAAGAAGGGAATAGGAAACAAAAAGCAGAGAAAAAGACAGGGAATAGAGTGTGATAAAGAATATGCCTTGAGAGTTTAGAGAAAAACTTCATTTGGGCTTCGAAGGAAATAAAGATACCTTGGGCTCATTTGGATGACAAAAGAGGCCCAATCCAGAGCATTGAAGATGCGCCACGTCCTCTAGGATATAGATTAATTAAATTAGGAATTATCTTACATTATTAGATATATATTAATTTAAATTAATTAAAGATAGAAATTATCTTAGTAATAGCTTTTTATATAATTTGTATTTGTGCCCCGAAAATAATTTTTCTTTGAGCCCCTCCATAATTTGAAATATGGTCTTATTATTGAGACCTGACAAGATTTTAATTGACAAGGAAGGCCAATACTACAAGATGTTCATTGACAAAGGAGGCCCAATCCAGGAGCATTGAAGATGTTCATTGACCAGAGGAGGCCCAAGACCACAAGAAGTTCATTGACAAAAGAGGCCCAATTGTTGCTCCATTTTTTTTTTTTAATGTTTTTATCTTATTGCATTTTTGCTCAATTTATTCGTTACTAACCGAACCAAAAACATCATTATTATTATACTGACACCCGAATAAATGTATTATTATTGTTACACCGACATTACCTCTTCATACCACTTTTAGCGAGTTTTGATATATTCAAAATCCACAAAGAATCATCATTAGAATCACCCATAAATCGCAGATTAGCATAAATGTCTTATCAATTGGAAGTTGAACAAGGAAAAAAAGGGTTCCGATGATGAAGTCTAATGGCAACTTCTTCACTTTCTGTACTATACTAAAGCCTACTAAACATTATTTTTCTCCATCCATAACTTCAGAAATGGTAATCTGACAGGAAGAAACAAATTCAGAGATCTTTCAAAGATAATCTCAGATATTCTTTTCTCCTAATCCCATTTTGATGAATCATTGCCACATTTCTAATCAAAAAGAGCTTTTGGACAGTTCATATATGCCATTAAAATTATCCAAATCAAGAACTCAAGCCAGAGTATTAATGTACATTCAAAGCCAAAGACATATACAGAAAACCGAGAAGCAGCCCCTAATCTGGCAAAAGAAAGCTCCTAGGTAGAAGATCAGTTTCATAGTTTAGGAAACTAAATACAAAAACAACCCAAGACATAAGTAGCTGCTGACACTCATCAGTCTCTAATAACAATTTACCAGCTAAAGAGATTGAGCTAATCACATTTTGCGCCATGGTGCACTATTATGTCCTCTGTCAAGAGAAACCAAACTTTGCTGATAAACTAGGTACGATAGCGAATAATTAGGAGCCCGACAAATGCCACCATATTCCTTAACTTCTCCAACATCAGAATCATCCTGAAGATAGCAAGAAATCAACTCTTCACCACTTACAATAAACAGCTTACCATCATTCCAACAGGATATTGAAGGAATACTAAAACTTGGCACAGGAGACCTTATTGAGTACTTCTTTACCCAAGATTCTTTCATTCCATATCCCTCCATCACCCAAACCTCAACGCGCAATTGGTAAAAGAACAAGAAGGCAAGATAGCCCTCCAGCAAGCCAAGATTCCAGGTTGGAGTGTACCTACGGTTCCCCCAAGAAACATCCCCAGGCATCTCCATCTGACGAAATGTCTGAGTTGTCATGTCAAAACAAAGAACCCCTTTGTTCTTGGTGCACCAATGGAAGTACCTGCCGTCAAGAACAACAGCACTGTTCCTCTCATCTATATGAGGTAGAACAACATCAAGCTTTCTCCAAGAATTTGTTTTCAGATTGTATATTTCAGCACCGAGAGTCGGCCAACCCTGAGCGAATATCCCTCTAGATGAAGATGATGATGATGATCCCTCATCCTGATCTAATGTCTCTAATGCCACTAATGTCTCCTCCAATGTTTCTGGAGGTGGGATATGAGCAAGCAAACTGGAAACCTCAAAATCATGGTGAATGGTGGATGCATCAAGATTCAAAGCCCCAAGAAACCAAACCAACCTAATGACAAGATAATTATCAGTTAAAGAATCAAACCCTATCCCAACCCCATGAGTAATTGCATAATTGGAAGCAGCAAAACTGGAATCTGGAAGGGGCATGAATTTCCTTGTTGTGGGATTGAACAAATGAATTCTAGACCAAACAGACATGCAAACAATTCCATTGCACGATCCAAATAATCTCACAACAGAACCTGTGGGGAAAGGCAGAGGCAAGTCAATAGGTCGACGAGATTGATCATCAAGAACAACACCATCAAGGGGGCAAATAGATAACATCCTTTTCAAATCATTTCCATCTGAATTCCACCACCGCTTCGGCCTCCCCTTGATGAGGAGCACACAGTGGCTCTGACTATGTTTGCAGTGCAAATCAACAAAATAAGAACCGTAAATGAAATCATTCATTTTCTTACTTACACAACACAATTGCATCAGTGATGCCATTGGCAATCTCAACAGGATGTCCCCCAGAATTTCCTGCGGCAAAAATTCCATCTTTTGTCGGTTGAACAAGAAGAACAACACAAAATCGACCGAGACCAGTTGGATTAAACCAGTCTGGAATGACTAACAGGGGTTGATTCCCAAAACCCGTCAGCAGAAAATCAAGAATTGATGGATAAAATTCAAAGAAATGGAGAGTAAAGCATAAAGATGGCAGCTTTTTTTTTTTTTTTTTCCTTCTTTCGGGTTATCTCTTCTTTTCACATAATCAACCGGTTCCCACTTCCATGAAAAGCATGAGAAAAGAAGGTAATTAAGTATTACAGAATGGAAAGGAAAGGAAGTAAAATCCAAAAAGATGGAAAGTGTGCAGAGCACTCAAATCAATCTCTGTGGAAAAATGCGGTTACGGTTTCGACGATGACTAAAAACTTGCTTCCTCCTCGGTGTGTAAGAGTCTATCAATCACGTCAACGCTTAGCTGTCTTTGTCGCAGGTTTGGTCTCGAAAACATTTTAATTGCAAAATAGGGTCCATATCTCAGAAAAATTATAAGTAATGAGCCCCTCTTTTCTTCTGAATTTTAGTTTTTTTTTTTTTCAAAAATTTGTAAAGTTATGGGTATTTGTTAAAATTATCGGGAATCGAAATCAGAATGAGGATGATATAAGTGAGAATGAGTATGACTTTAATTATTTGAAATTATTACTATTTTCTATATTTGATTTGTTGAAAGAATCAAAATCGGAATGTAATAATATATAATTGTAATATATATAAATATAAATATTTTTATAAAAATATATTTTTATAGGTATGCAACCAATATAGTCATGCATTTAGTCGCGCCGATTTTGACAAAACAAACACAAGATATCATGGTCGTATATTCTCATTTTCATTCCTATAAACAAACAAACATCCCCTAAATATTTTTATAACTGAATTTTTTTCTATGGGTACTTTATTAATTAGTCATCCCAGGTTAGAAATTTAGATCTAAGGATTATAATTTCGATTAATTAGGTCATAATCAATTTACTTTATTTAATAAAATTATAAACACTATAAAACAATTCAAAAAAATAAAGTTATAATAATGAATTGAATTGCATTTGCTGGCGCATTCTTATAATTTTGGGCCTTGGGCCTGTAAATGTTGCCTAGTTTACCTTGTGAAGTGAAAGGTTTAGCTTCAACAAATTGAAGCCATACAGAAATGAAACCCATTTTGGAATACCCACTATTGATCCAACTCAAAAACTACAAAGTTGGCCCAATCGCTATTGTACTTATATGAATTTCTGTTTTAATTAACATAAATCTCTATTAAAAATCTTTATAATAATTAAAAAACTCATAAAACATATTATACTTAATATAAATCCTTATTTTAATTTTTTTGGAAGCAAAATCCTTATTTTACTTGATATAAACTTATACTTTATTTCATGTAAAATCATGTTTTAATCACTATAAACCCTTACTTAAAATACTTATAATTAAAAAAAATCCTATACTACAAAATCATAATTAATCTAAAATATTATAATTGAGTTTTTTTTTTTTTTTTTTTGTAAAGAAGGAGATCTTTGCCTAATTATCCAGTAGCTACTATTCTAGATTGAGTTTAATAATTAATTATCAAACGTCCATCCTGCAATTTTCTTTTTTCAAAAGTCCATCTTGCATTCAACATCCTCTTCTTGGGTCTAGAATTTCAAAATAAAATTGTTCAAGGGACCAAATATCCTTCTAGAACCTTCTAGAATTTAAGAGCTAGCTTTCTCATGAAGTCATGATCGTGGTCTTAAACCACCAAAACCCACAAACCCCCCCCCCCCCCCCCCCCCCCCCTTTGCTTGAAGTCTTTCTCTCATTATATAGTCATATATATATATATATATATGTTCAAATAATTATATATTAACGTTCCATCTTAAAAATAGTTTGAGTTAAGAAATTGAACTATGTAAATTAAATAATTTAAAAATTAATATTATAAATAGATAAATACTATGTTTTATTTATCAATTTTATATTAAAGGACAGAAAGTACAAAGGTTATGAAAACAAAACATAAAATTTGGTTTTGGATCTCCTATGATACATTTGGTACAATACTCCCTTTTTCATTCTTTAATAATTGAATATAAATTTTTTAATTTTGAAATATCTATACAAATTTCAAAAAAAAAAAAAATCAAATTCAAACAAAATCAAATTCGAACAAAGTCTGGAGATGGTTAGAGAATGATGTGAGGGTGTACACGTTAGAAGTGTAGGTACGGATAAATTTAGGTTTTTGACCTCATTTCTTGTAAAAAAAAAATAGTGTGAATTTTGCCGCAAATTATATTGTACAATTTAAGAGTACATTCCTATTATTAAATTTTAAAAATAAACAATGATACCTCAACAATTTTTAAAATTGAATTTTTTATATAATATAATCACTTATTTTTTAAAGTTAGTAATAGAGATATATGGTTACGAAGATTAAACAAATTCGTAAGTTACTCCCAGTTTTTTTGTTGTGGTCCATCTAGCTGGCTAGAAACAAATGTTTTTGGGAAGGAAAAAAATTGAAGATGAAATGGTTGATTGAAGATGTTCACTCTATGCTGGAGGAGGTTCTTTTTGGTTTCAAACCCAGACCAATCTCTAAGCAAGATCGAAACTGGTTGGTGGCTCATTTCCACTACAACTTTTCAACAATCACGCCACATCTCCCAACTCTGGTAATATGGAAACATCATACCCAAGGGCAGAATTGATCATAAACACATACGGGTCATGGCTTAATATGGGACAAGCGGCTGGAGCCTTCATTCTTACAGACAAAGATGGACAATTTAAATATGCTGAGTCATTCCATTTCGAGGCAGCATCAGCCATCCAAGCCAAAATTATTGCAATTCTCAGGGCAATCAGATTTTGTAGCTCAAAAAGATTTTAAAAAGTCAAATTCCTATGCGACAATTCTCATTTGGTCCAGATGCTTCTACAAGGAGAAGATCTTTTCATGTGGAAAGACTATCTAAACCTGAAGGAAATCAAGGAGTCCATGGACAATTTTCAGCACTCAATAGAACACATTTACAGAGAAGGTAATTGCCCCATAGATCTACTAGCAAAATCTGCAATATCCAGTTCACCAGGCCCTTTCAACTCTTTTGAAGTTCTTCATGTGAAAGTAAGAGGCCTCCTCAATCTAGAAAAGAACTTCATCCCAATGATGCATCTATAAGTAATGATTTTTAGCATAAAATGTATGGAAGTATTTTTTTTTTTTTTTTTTTGCTCACCCCCTAGTTTGTTTTGCCTTGGGTGACTTAGTTAGAATTTACTGTATAGGGGCGCTTTCCTATTTTTTGTACCTCTATATGAAAGGCGGTAAGCCTCGGCCACCATAATCTCACGGATTAGGGGCTGTTTGATTAAAAAAAAAAAAAAAAACGGCTAAATTGCTGTTTGTATAGTATAATTTGCTGACAATTCAAACAAAACCCAAAAGCCAACTTTTATTAACGTGCAGCTTCAACCATGCATTTGCTGCTTTATTCAATTAAGTACAGCGGACAAAGTTTCTCAGCGATTCACATATCGGGGCTGTTACATGATTTGCTGGTTGAAACAAAAAAAATAAATAAATAAAAAATTGACTTACCAAATGTAAGAGTGGAATTCCGGCGAAGTGATGGAATGTAATTTTCGTTTGTATCGGAAATTTTAGGCAATTCAGAAACCATATCTAAAAATAACCCTTAATGGCAGATCGACTGGCCAATTTTGCTACTTCCCAACCAGGGGATTATAGAAAATGGATAGAACCACCAGATATGCTACGACGCTGGTTGCAACAAGATTTTCGAGGACAAGCTTGGTTTCGACAAATAGCTGTTGGATAGTTTTAAGGCCTAAGCCTCCTTCTTTGTACCAAAAAAAAAAAAAAAAAACCCTATTAATATAAAAAATATTATTTTAAAAATTTAAAATATAATATAACTAAATGGATATTTTTATTTGAAAAGACAGAAAATAATAAAAAAAGGATAAATAATAATCCTAAATCATATATTATAATATTCAGCGTTGACTATAGATTATAGTTATAAGTGATCGATCAGCCGGCCATTGTTGACTAAGGAAAACTTCTCCCATCATCTTGAGTGGGAAATCATTGATCGAAAAATTATATGGATAACATCATCAATCATCATTTCCAAATCAATGAAAATACACTAAAGGCTAAAATTTATGAATATTTCATCGCCTTCTTATAACATATGAAATCTTTCGTTGCAGGGGTAGTACTCCAGCGCCGCTGAGAAAGTAAATATTCCGACGGCTGCTGCGGCGGAAACGACCGATGACCAGCGACTAATTTGACCCATCTTGGGATGTCTTCGGCGGGTATAAATGGCCATGACAGCTGCCGTGAATGCAAAGTTTAGAGCCAAGACAAATGCCTGGAATAGAGATGCCTTACCCTTGAAAATAACCCTTGGAACTGGAACAATTTTCTTGTCGTTTGAACCCTTTATTTGATCAAATGGAAGGTACAAAAGAGAAAACACAGTTAGACATGTAATTGCAAGAATAATTTCTTCTAACTGAATTGGAGAAGAAGAAGAAGAAGAAGAAGCAGCTGCGGTTTTCTCCATTTTTTCTGAAGCCATATTTGGAATTTGGAATCTGGAATCCTTGTATATATAATATGGGCTGCAGCATGCATGCAATTTCCAGGAAATTTGTTCTCCATCGCCCTGGTGCTCCGAAGTTACATACGTAGAATCCATCAAACTGAAATGTGCAACCGCGTTGAATCAAAGTGTGGTAATAACGTAATCTGCTAAGAAAATATTTTTTTTCTCAAAAGAAAAACGTATACTCATCAATCATAAACAAATTAAAAATAAAAAAATTAATCTCTTTTCTGTTCATAAATTTTTGTCCATTTTCAACATTTGGCGGGATTTTTTTTAATCTTTGGAGGAGCCTGTCAAGATCAGCTGTGTAACTTTTGCGTAGGTATTATAAACTCCGGCGGTTCTTGGTTTTCCGGCGATAATTCCAGCTGATCGAAACTATCTGACCAGGCTAAATCAAGGGAAGAAGAAAAAGGAGGGAGAAGGTAGGGTTTGGAGAAAAAAAGTTATACAAAGGCCCTTAAAAAAAATTTTAACATAAAAGTCTAAAAAACTAATACTAAATTTGGTCAAATTGTTTGTTGACTAAATTTTTTGTTAAGAAGGACCAAAAGACCTAATAAATTAATGTTTGAGAACTAAAAAGACTTTCGTAAAGTTATAAAGAATTAAACGTAAGACAACGCCAATTATAAAAAAAAAAAAAAAAGTGTTTTGGCCATTTATTATAATTTGTTAAAAATAGAGAAGCTAATTTTATCTTGAGAATTTACTTTAGTTGGACAACAAAACAAAACCTATGACAACGAAAGAAAGACTAACTAATTCAATTCCTTGGTTGCCAAGCAACTGAAATATGTATACGTGGAGCTGAACATGCAAATATTATTACGCCCTTTCTCGTCCTAACACTTTACGTTTCTATTAGTATTAAAATTAAATATTTCATCTTAGTTATTACTATTTAATTTAATAAATAATATTAATACCCTAATATAATGGAATATTCTAAATGGAATTATATATTTTTGAAAATAATATAATATAGATAGAGTGTGTGTATGTATTTTTTACATATAATAGAATATTCAGGATTAATAATAATTACTAATTCCATCGATAATTACTAATAAATAGCTAGATATTCATTGTATTAAATAAATTATTAAAGAAGTTATTAGTACTATTTTCCGTTAAAGAAGTATTATTTAGAACTAATAAATAAATGTCCTATTCATCATAATCACAGCAGAATTTTATACTACGAATTCATAATTAATCTAGAAGTATAAACATGCATCTAGAATTAAAAAATAAAATAAAACATGCTTCTAGAATTTAAAAGCTAGAATTCAGTCAAGAAATCAAGATTGTGGTCCCTTCTTTTAATTTCAAAATAAAACGTGCTTCATATTTTTTTTTTTCTCAATGCACAAAAGGAAGAACCAACCAAAATTAACACTCACTAAAAAAAAAAATTACTCTCGTAACTTTTAATTTTTTTAAAAATTTTATTTAATAAAATGTTATCTTTATGGAAAATATCTCATATTTGATTTTTTTAATATTCAAAATTAAAATTTAACGATTTTATAACAAATTAAAGTGAGTGGGAGGCAAAGAAGTGTAACTCTCTGAGTAGTGGCTTTAGAAAGCCGCCAGAAAACCTAAATTAGTGTGAGTTTATTTTGTATAAGAATTATGTTTTAAAATTGGTCCACATATTCATACATAAAATAAATTTAAAAAAAAAACTCAAAACAACTATTGACTTTCAAAACTGTTCCTCTTATTTTCGACATTATTACGTCACTGCAAACGCATGCATTCTTACGTCACATCATCAAGCAATTGGTGAAAATTATACTTTTGGTCCCTTAAATATCTCTATCTCATTATAGGGATCATGTTTGTTTATAATTTTCAAGTGTTTCAATCCCATCCAATTTTAGTCCAAACGAAGGCAATGTGTTAAAATTGGTTATTACTTTTGACGCTAACTTTGTTTATATAAAGATGTTGATTCTTTAATAAAAGATAATGAAAAGAAAAATGCAAAAATAGTTGTTATAGTATGGTTTAGTAGTAAATTTAGTTTTAACGTTTAGTAGTTCATAAATTTAGTTCTAAATTTTGCTATTCATAACATATCTAGTCATAATAATTCTTTTAAATAAAAAAATATATTTAGAGCTCAGGATAACAAGTTAGTCTATGTACATAAAATTTATCGCATGAATTAAACGAATCCACGTGATAATCACATAGTTTATAGGATCACAGAATTGTCATTCAACCATTAAGTATTAAAAAAAATAAGTACTAGAACTAAATATGTTGTGAATATCAAAATTTAGATTTAAATTAGTCGATTACTTAAATATTTAAAATTAAATTTATCATTATACTATACTTTAAAGACTATTCTTATTTTTTTTTTCAAAAGATAATTATTTATAAGGAGAAGGAGGAGAGAAGTATATAGGAGGACTTTCTTTTTTAAAAAAATAATGAAATTTTAAGGAAATTAAAAATTTAGATGTGATATTATTGGATGACTATCCGATTGTTGATGAACGTTTCCCTTGGTATTTTAATTTGATTTGTTGGACCAACGCCGACCAAACACACACAAACATGCTCAAATACTAGTTAAAAGTGCCGAATTTAAAAATTTAATTATTAGTTACCACTTCAATTTTAAATATTATTGACTTTTTACAAAATTATCATTTTATTTCAAAGGAAAAAAGAGAGAGGCAAAAAGGAAGAAAAATTTTAGTCCAAATTAGAACGATAGATAGTAAAAATTAGGACGGTAATTAATAAAATTTTTTGTACGATAGTTTGACAAAAAATAAATAAATAATTTTTTTATAAATTTCAAAATAATAAATATACTAGATCAACAAGTTTTAGTGTGTACCATTTTATTTTTGCAAACCCTACCTTACTCATCTGCTAACGACATAATGTCGACCGCTGAATGTAATCTAGTACTATTGCTCCATAAAAAGTGAGAGACGGCTAGGGAAGAATGAAGGAGAATATTCTTTTATTGTCTATAAATTGAATCTGGTTAAAGTATAGTAAAGATTTTAGAATGGCAACCAAGTTTTTTCGCAGCATTTATTGGTCAAAAATCCAATCTTTCCTCAAGGGAAAATTTGATTGGGATGATCATCATGCTCAAGAAGCTCATCCAACCCCTCAATCCTCAGCAGCAGCAACATCATCAGAAATGTTCGATCTTGAAGCTCAACAAGAAGCTTCTGACTTCCATGGCCGCAATATGAATACTAGCCCCTCTTCATCATTATATTCTTCACCAACCTCCATGTTTAAACCCACTCCCAAGCCACCATCCAATTCGCCCGGCCCACAAAAAGAAAAAGGAGTAATACTGCTCCCAATCTTCACTAGGTCGTCGTCTTCATCTCTCTCCAATGTTAACTCTTCCCCCGGGGTCAGTCAGCCAGGCCGGGTCTGGGGAGGAGGGGGACCAAACCCGATATCCCAAATTTTCAACGATCAAGACCTTGGGAGGACAATCATCGGTTTCGTGATGCCATTAACCGCGGCTTTTCTAACCCCTTATGCACCAACTTCGCTGGTCAGAACATTAGTGATTTTGTCAGTCTCTTTGGGTTTGGCTGCTACTGTTTTTGGGATTTTGGTGCGCCATGTTTTGCCAAGGCAGGCGAATTTTATCGAACAGCTTGGGGTTGCGTTCGTGTTATTGGCTTACTATGGATTGGTAACCTCATTTTTGCCAGCAGGTTATGTACAGTGGATTCCTTGGGCTTGTTTTGTTGTGCTTCTTCTGCCATTTTTCTGGGGTTATTGCTTGGGCAACAATCCTGAGCCTGAGGGACATTAGTAATTTGGAACAGTTGCATATGTACAAAAAAAAAATGTGTAATAATTATTAGTGATACACATCATGCTTATAAAATCTCAGTTAATTAACCATGTTCATTTTGAGTAACTGGTTACTTTATTTATTTATTTTTTTTAAAACAACCTATTCAATTCTGAAAAACAAGATAAACTGACGAATTTAATTACACTTTCATTCAGATAACGATTACAAAAGGAGGTAAGAAGGGTTCTTCCATACCCTGTACAAAAAGCCAAAAGTCCATCAAGGATCCTGTACAAAAGCCTATCAATAAAAGAAGATCTTAAACCCCTAATTTTTCTACATCATCTTGACTAAGTATAAAACCCGCGAAATTCATGAACAAAAATTCTATCTATCTAATTCGCAGTCCAGCAATAAAAGCCTTGCCCAAGCAGATTGAAAGGTGATGAACATTCCACCAGAACCAATTTTAGCCAAATAATCTACGGGCATGTTGCCCTCCTGTAGATATGTTGAATTTTTTATGATTATTTTGAATAATTAATCGTGTTTATGTTATAATTTTTTTTGGCAAAGGAAGTATTGTTTGATTTTTATAATATAATTTTATAGATCTAAATTTATTTTCAATGGCTGTCCATGCGCCTTTAACTCATCGGTGAATGTGTAAATGGATTTAGTCGTGTTAGTGTTCTTTATTTTAATACCACGAATTCAGCTCTTATTCGAATACCCGAAAGGAAATATAAGGGAATGGGTCGTGTCTTCATGGTTAGTTAGGTTGATATAAATTATTTAGGTAGTTCTAGAGAAATAAATAATTATTTAACCTATTTTCCTTAATTAATTATTAAATTAAAATAATTAATAGTTACCGTCTTAATTTGGACTAAAATATTCTCCTACAATATTCTCTATCTTCCTCTTTTTATGTAAAATATATTTTTATCAAAACTTATGGACTATACCCAAAAAAGTGAGACGATAACTAATAATCCCTTAAATTAATTCATTTTCATTAGGATAAAAAACCTTTTTCAATCTTTCTCCTTATTATCAAGAAATGAGGGTATAACAAAATTATAATTTAAATTGGTAGAAATGAACGTGCTTCAATGCTGTAATATATTATAAATTTTATTAATTATCGTCTCACTTCTCATTTTTTATCGTCTCAATTTAAACTAAAACGTCCCCCTTATAATATTATCTCTTTTCATTTTTTTTTAACTAAAAAAATAATTCTATCAAAATTTATGAAATTTTATCCTAAAAACTGATACGTTAATTAGTAATTTTCATATTTTATTTCAACTCAAAAATAAATGATTATATTTTAATATACGTGGCGGTTGAAAACGATCGGCATTATAAAACCAAGAGAGTATACCAATGGGAAATCAAGACTTTTTATCTTCTCCATTTGAAGTGACGGATCAGCCCGCCATTGCTGACCAAGGAAACGTTCTCCCATCCTAACACTGATTTTGACGGCATTGAAAAATTTTGAGTGGCAAATCGTTGACTTCCTGTTAGGCTCCGGTGATGTACAGCTCAGGGACGAAAAATTACATGGACATCATCAATGATCATTTCCAAACCAAAGTATTCCTAAGCCAATTTAGTACTTAAGGAAGCTTCTAAATAATGCAAATACGGAGAATATATAAATTATAACAAACATAGAATGCATTATTTATAATATAAAAATATATTAAATATTACATAAAAATACATTATTTTTTAAAATATAAAAATACATCAAATACATTACCTATAACATGAAAATAATATGGCTAATTTTCATGGTAGAATATGATATAAGTAGAGGTAAAAAAAAAAAAACTTGTATATATGTATGTTTAGAATTTTTTCTCCTTGTAAGAAAAAGAAAAAAAAGAAAAACAAAAGACAGTTGAACTACAAATGGCATGAAGAAATCGAACATATAGTCTCTCCCTCTCCTAAAAAACCAAAAAAATCCCCTTTTTTTTTTTAATTTTTACCAATAAAAATCTCGTTTTTTAAAACAGAAATAGCATATATACATACATGAAAACCTTCTTCAATGAAGGATATTCTTATTTATCATCTCATTTTCTTAATTATTGTCTTCACTTTATTTTCTTTTATCAAAATGCCCTTATTTTTATTATTTTTTAAATAATAAGATTATTTTGATAAAAAACAAAATAAAGTACAAAATAATAATTCAAAATAGTTACGATAAATAAGAATTTACTTAAAATAATTATAGATGAAAAAGCTTTTGTTTTCCGAATTTACTTAAAAATAAGGGTCATCTCGGCATGAGATCATAATTGGTTTTCCGAATTTATCTAAAAATTTTCGCCCTATATTTCATTACTTGTCGCGGTGGCATGTTCTTCATATATGTACATGATTATTTTTTATTGGCCTTTTTTTTTATTCACTGTCATTTCTTATTAAAATTTCTTCTAACTTTTACTCAAATTAAAAAAATAAGGAAGATCAAAAAATTTGGGTAAAAGTTAAGGTCAATTTTATAAGGAGGATGGGTGAAAAAAAAAAATAAGGGACGAAAATAATAACCCCATATATGTATGAAACTTCTTATACCATATGAGATCTTTCGTTGCAGGGGTAGTACTCCAGCGCGGCCGAGAAACTAAATATTCCGACCGCTGCTGCGGCGGAAATGACCGATGACCAGCGACTAATTTGACCCATCTTGGGATATCTTCGGCGGGTATTAATGGCCATGACAGCTGCCGTGAATGCAAAGTTTAGAGCCAAGACAAATGCCTGGAACAAAGACGGTTTACCCTTGAAAATAACCCTAGGAACTGGAACAACATTGTCGTTGTCGTTTGAACCCTTTATTTGATCAAATGGAAGGTACAAAAGAGAAAAGACAGTTAGAAATGTAATGGCAAGAATAATTTCTTCTAACTGAATTGCAGAAGAAGAAGAAGAAGCTGCGGTTTTCTCCATTTTTTCTGAAGCCATATATATATATGATAATCTCAGCTTCTCTGGTATGGAATTCTTCTTTCTAACTTGTATATATAATGGGCTGCTGCTTGCTGTTTCGATGAAGTTTGTCCGCCATAGCTTGAAGGTGCTGCGAAGGTTCGTATGTCTCCATCAAACCGCCATTTTCAAGGTCATGCTCGATGGAGGAGACGCGTTATTCTTTGACGAAATAGTCATTTTAGTCCTTAAGATTTATTCAAGTTCCAAACATACTCCTAACAGTTTGTTAAGGTATTACTAGTTTGACAAAAATTGTATCGGTAGCTAGTAAAATTTTTTTGTTAATTGATTAATTTAGTCCAAAATAATTTGCATTCATTAAATTATTCTTTTAAATTAGAGCGGTAACAAGAAAATATTAGGACGGTAACTAGTAATTCTTATTAGAGAAGGATCCGGTTTGCAAATGAGATTGAGAAAAACTAATATAAAAAATAAATTGAAAGAGAGTAATAGGGTTAAATTTTTTTTTTTTCATTCTAGTTATGAAAGAATGAAAATATTTTTTATTATGTGTTTAACAAATAAAATAAAATAAAAATCTTAATGATTAAGGTGACCTAAATCTTATCACGTATATATGTATTTATTAATTTTTAATAATAAGAGAAAATGAAAATTTAAACTTTTAATGTTATTGTATTAACATCATAATCTTATTATAGGTAATCAAGAAAATTCGGGAAAGAAAACGTTGTAAATGTGTAAGTGAAAAAAAAAAATAATAGAAATATGATACCTACCTAATATTAGTGGCAAATTATAGCATAGTCTGATGGGATATGCAACAATATGTTTTTACTTAATTTACTATATTAAAATATAATCATTTCTAATGTGGTCCTCTTAATTATCCATTATTTTCTCACATAATCAATTATTTCCCTTCATTTTTATACAGGACAACCTACAACATAGTTCTAAAACTAACATATAAAGATTGAATATTATTACTTATATTTTAACTACTTAGTTAATTAATAGATAAATGGTATATATATATATATATATTCTAATGAAACCGTCTCCAGTTTTAGCGGACAAGGCGAATCTACAAAATTAGATACCCTCATATGAATATGTTTAAAGAAAAAGTACAAGAGGCCGTGCTTAGATTTATCTCAACCTATTTTTACCCCTATACATTTCTGACCTGACTGTAAAGTCACCCATAAAAAATAAAAAAGTTATGATATATATGCACTAATACTCCATTAAAGCTCCAAATCTGTCCCAAACTATTTTGTGGCTGAGCTTTAAACTTCTCTTATCGAAGGCGTGCCCAGTTTGTCTAGCCAAATCAGTCCTTGAATCCTCCCAAGAGCTATAGGAGACTTGTGTTCCACTGTATCCCTGCTTAGCTAAGAAATCTTCCGGCCAGTTTGTCTCTCTACCATTGCTTGACGAATCTCCCTTCAAAAAAAAAAAAAAATGGTATAGTCTATTTACCTTTATACCCACATAAATTATAGAACTATAATTTTCTTTTATATAAATAACTTAAAATTCTGATCTCTACCGTTTTTCTCTTATTTTTATTAACTCTCTAAAATCTGAAATCTAATTCTTGTTATTGAGATCGGCTTGGCCCATCCACACAGAAAACCCAAGCCCAACTACCAACACCATTGGCCCATCCGCACACAGAAAACCCAAGCCCAACCACCAACCGCATTGGCCGGACGTCCCAGTCAATTCCCCGTTCCACCCTTTCTCAGATGAGTAACAGTAGTAGCAGCGAAGAAGATGGAGACGCCGAGTGGAAGGCCGCCATTGATTCCATTTCTTCCGTACCTTTTACCACCACCGCCACCACCACCGTGAAAAATTCAACTATTCTTGAGGTGGACAACCAAACATCCCAAAACCAGCTCAAACATTATCAACTCAAGGTTTTTTCTTCTTTCAAGATTGGGTCTTTTCTGTTCAAAGGAGTTACTTTTATCGATTTCATTTACTTCTTTGGCGGGATGTCTTTGTATGCATGCTTTAATTTTTTAAAAAAATTTCTAATGTTGATCATGTCATGATGATGGCCGCTTCAGACTCTTACTTTTTGTTAAGGAATTTAGTTTCTGTCATGGAGTTAGGTTTTAGCCTTCAACTTTAATGTTGAGGAGAAGGGTTTTCATTATTGTGGGAGGTAGAAAGGAGTTTCATGGCAGTTTAGGATATGGGATTTTGGCCATTCCATTTAATAATCCTCTGCTGCTTATGAACTTATGATCAAATGATCTCAAACATGAGTTACTGATGCAGTGGCTTCATAAATTCTCTATAATGTTTTAAGTTCAAAGTAGGAGGCTTTTCTTTAATTTTTCCTGGTTTTCATGAATTATGTATGCATGAATGATATTTTAGGCTGATTCAAGTATCATTAGTCCTGTGCTGCTTACTTAGTTTTACAAAAATCTTTCATGGCTTGAAATTGTGGCCATTGTTCATGTTCCATAATCTTGTACAGCATTGTTCAAGTTCAAAGGGGAGGTGTTTCTTTACTTTCATCTGCTTTTTATCTGTGTATGAATGAAAAATTAGAAAGCTCAAGTATCAATGTGCATGAATGAATAAAAGATAACTTCAAGTATAGCCTTAATCTCTACCTTTGATTTGGGAGTATACATAACTTATGATGCAACAGGCCCGGAAAATTTTGGACGATATCCTGGAAAAGAGCATAGAATTCGTCAGTATCTCAAATGATCTGCCATTTGAATACTCAGCAGATAATGAAAGTGTAATTCAATTATTCAAGAATGCTCCCCGTGGAATTGTATTTAATCATGCTGGTATGAAGTTATCATCTTATTATTTTCCAGAATTATTTTCAGACTTCTGTCAGTAACAATAGAAATTTGTGGCAGATAAAATGACTACTGAAAACCTTCTAGCTAAAATTTCGATATTGCTAACGATGGTTTGATTTTGTATAATGGTTTTTTCAACCCTTCTGTTTAGCTACTACTTTGGTACAAGTAACCATAACTTTTCACTAGTTTCCAGTGTTGAATGTTGGATTCTCGTATTAATGGGTGGCTCTGATACCATGAAAATTTGAATTGAAAATATTTTGATTGATATCTTTTGATACAGGATATACAATAAGATATATAGGAGATTACAATAGCCTAAATCAAGTAATCTGCTAATTACTTAATTACAGCCTAGGTCAATTACTTAATTACAGCCGAATTTATAGCATCACATGTTTATATCTCTTCAATGTCTTACCAAGAAGAATTTTAAGAAATGGACAGCTAATGAATGAAAGCAATTTGCAATGCTATTTTGAATGCGTTCCACTGTGCATATCCTCCCTTATTACAGATGAGGTTCAACGACCAAGCAAGAAACCAAGGCTACTTCCTGGGAACAACGAAATAGATGAAAATTCAAAGCAAGTATGTTTTGATTTTGTGATACACTGGTGAACTTGTTTTGCTTCTTTGCTGCATGTTGATATCTTCTGACTTTTTCGCAGTTTAAGAAGGAACTTCAGTCTGTGGCTGTCGATGGGATTGATGTATTAGCTGCAGCAAGAGATGCAAGCCAGAAATCACTTGTGAAACTGGAAGCACGAGAAGCAGCTGCCAAAGCTGCAGCTAAAAGAGAGGAAGAACGAGTGGCCGAACTGAAAAAGATTAGGGGGGGAGAGATGGCTGGCCTGCATGGCGAAAGACCAAACAGCAAAGCCACAAGGCTGTTGAGAACTCACCACACAAATGTCTGGCAGATATTGTTGTATGATTGATGAACTGCTGCTTCCAAGTGCATCCAAATAGATTTAGGCATTCACATAGTCTCATAGCCTTAGCATCCATTCTGCACATTTGTGGTTGATGATGCACAAGGTTGGTTTTTTGGCTTGTATTTTGATAAGATAAACCAATAATAGGTGACTTTAGAGGGCTACATTTTTACTACTTTCTGACTCTTGAGGGTTGGCCATATACTCGTTCAACCACAACAACATTGTTAACTATAGCTGCTGTTTCTTCTTCCTTATTTCTAAACTATGAAAAATTAAGTTCATAAAAAAGGATAAACTGTTTTCACAATCAAGATTTGGATAGCGGGTTTAAATTTGGATTTATTTGGAATTAATTGAAAACGATGAGGAAAGTTTTTGCTATAATTAAAAGAATCAAACTGTATTACAATTTATGAATAGATGAGGGATGTATTTTTAATTTACCCTTAAATTATTCAAGAGGGGCTTATTAGCGCCAGATGATGGAGGAGTAGGGAACCACAACTTCCTGAGTTGTTCCCGGCTTCCTGCTGCTGCCACTTCTAAATCATGAAATCTTCGAAATGTGGCATATAGCGCCTTTACGTACTCGATTCGATCCCTTTGATGCCCGTTTATGTGGCCAAGCCCCGCCGTTTTTCCAGTTTGCTTGCTAACACAATTACATGCTTCCCGTTTCTTTCCAATTTCGTGGGAGGTTCTCATATACTCTGCTTCGGCATTTTCCCAAGGTGGTCATCTATGTTCTTTCTTTCCCAGAATTCGATTCTTTATTTATTGTGTTTCTGTCATTGTGTTGTTTTAATTTGGAGCAAAGTTTAAATTTTTAGTAATTTTCTTGGTTTGCAGACCGCCTTTTGCTGGAATTCTCCTTCCGTAGTTCAGTTAAAATTTCCTACTTTTAGTAACATTGCAGCTGCCCAACATTTATCTCATTACTGGGTTAAAGAGAATGAGGCAGATTCAATACAACGAGGCTGCAAAATTTTGGGAAGAACAGATGATTTCGGTGTTCTGGGACAGCTTGATTTTCCTGGAGAGCGTCTTACTCATCTCTATAATAGATCCTCAACTGACGCCAGGAAGCCCCAAGGTAGAATCTTTGAGTTGGGTTTTCATGGAGATAATCAAATTCAGAACTGGCTGGTTGATCGTCGTGTCTCTAGTGAAGATTCAGTTTTTGCATTACAGTTGTTTGATGATTTTCCGCGTAGAAATAGCCTGGCCTCTTGGAACAAGTTGATAGCTGATTTTCTTGAGAAAAAGGTCAACGCTAGTGAGGTTTTCAGACTCTTTTATCGTTTAACTGCTGATAATATATGTCCTGATGAACATACATTTGCTAGTGTTTTAAGGGCTTGCACTGCTACTAAACTTGAGCAATACTGTATTGAACAAATTCATACTAAGATCATCCGGTCTGGTTTTGGTTCAGCTTTACTTGTTTGTAATCCCCTGATGGACTTGTATTCAAAAAATGGGTTAATTGATTCTGCTAAGAAAATCTTTGATGGTATGCGTTTTAGGGATAGTGTTTCTTGGCTTGCCATGGTATCAGGTTTCTCTCACAATGGGTGCGAGGAAGACAGTATTTTGCTATATATTGAGATGCGTAGAATGGGAATAATACCCACACCATATATTTTCTCCAGCGTTTTAAGTTCATGCTCCAGAATCAAGCTGTTTGAGCTGGGGTTGCAGCTTCATGCTGTTATATACAAGTGGGGAAATTCATCGAAGATTTTTGTATGTAATGCTCTCGTCACGTTGTATTCTGGCTATGGTGACTTGGTGACTGCAGAACAAATTTTCAGCAATATGCAGCTGAGAGATGGAACCTCTTATAATTCGCTCATATCCGGGCTTGCCCAACAAGGATATAGCGAAAGGTCACTTGAGTTATTCAAAAGAATGCAGATTGATTTGTTGAAGCCTGACTGTGTAACAATTGCACACCTTCTCAGCGTTTGCGCGTCACTGGGAGCCCTTCAGAATGGAATGCAACTGCATTCCTATGCAAATAAGGCTGGAATGTGTGCAGATACCATCATTGAAGGTTCTCTTCTTGACCTTTATGTGAAATGTTGTGATGTAAAAGCAGCTCATAAAGTCTTTCTAGCAGCTCGGAAGGAAAATGTGGTTCTTTGGAATATGATGCTTGTGGCACATGGGCAGAGAGGCGATCTTCACAAATCCTTGCAAATTTTTGAGCAGATGCAGATCAAAGGTCTGCAACCTAACCAATATACTTATCCAAGTATATTAAGGACATGTACTCTTGTAGGAGCTCTTGATCTGGGAGAGCAAATACATAGCCAAGTCATAAAAACTGGGTTTCAGCTTAATATTTACATCTGCAGTGTGCTTATTCTTATGTATTCAAAACATGGAAGTTTGGATACTGCACTGAAAATTCTCAGGCGTCTTACTGAGAGAGATGTTGTATCTTGGACCGCAATGATCGCCGGTTTTACTCAACATGACCTTTTCTTAGATGCTTTGAAGCTCTTCATAGAAATGCAAGACCAAGGGATTCAATCAGATAATATTGGTTTTGCTAGTGCTATCACTGCCTGTGCTGGAATTCAAGCTCTCAATCAAGGACGACAAATCCAATGTCAGTCGATCATTTCTGGCTACCCATTGGATCTGTCAATTAACAATGCACTTGTGAGTCTTTATGCTAGATGTGGAGAAGTAAAGGATGCATACATAGTATTTGAGAGAAATTGTTGTAGAGATAACATTTCATGGAATGCATTAATATCAGGATTTTCCCAGAGTGGGAACTGGGAGGAAGCGTTAAAGATGTTCTCTCAGATGAACCGAGCTGGAGTGGAATCTGATATGTTTACTTATGGATCTGTAGTCAGTGCGATTGCTAATACAACGAATATAAAACAAGGGAAGCAGATGCATGCAAAAATCATAAAAACTGGTTATATTACTGAAACAGAAGCTTCAAATGCATTGATCACATTATACGCCAAGTGTGGGAGCCTTGATGATGCCAGGAGGGAGTTTCTTGGAATGCCTTGGAGAAATGAGGTTTCATGGAATGCCATGATCACAGGCTATTCTCAACATGGATGTGGCGATGAAGCAATTGAATTATTTGAGGAAATGAATCGACTAGAACTGCAGCCAAATAATGTCACCTTTATTGGTGTTTTATCAGCCTGTAGCCATGTTGGGCTGGTGGATGAGGGGCTCAACTATTTCAAGTCTATGGCAGAAAAACATGGTTTGGTGCCAAAATCAGAACATTATATTTGTGTCGTAGATATCTTAGGACGCGCAGGTTATTTGGTCCGTGCAAGAGAATTTGTGGAGGCTATGCCAATTGAACCAGATGCAATGGTGTGGAGAACCCTGTTAAGTGCATGCACAGTACACAAAAACATGGAGATAGGAGAGTTAGCAGCCAAAAATCTCCTTCGGCTGAGCCCTAACGACTCAGCTACTTATGTTCTCTTGTCCAATATGTATGCAGCTTCTCAAAAATGGGATTATCGGAATCATGCAAGGAAACTGATGAAAGATAGAGGTGTCAGAAAAGAGCCTGGCCGTAGCTGGATCGAAGTCAAGAACTTGTTCCATGCCTTTTTTGCTGGTGATCGAGTTCATCCTCTTGCAACTCAGATATATGAGTTTCTTGGGGATCTAAATTTTAGAGTGACTGCATTGGGTTACATACAGGACAGTCATTGCATTTGGAATGATCTGGAGCTAGAGCAAAAAGAGCCAAATGCACTCATCCACAGTGAGAAGTTGGCTATTGCATTTGGACTGATGAGCTTATCTGATTCGATTCCCTTGCGTGTGATGAAGAATCTTCGTGTCTGTAATGACTGCCATAATTGGATTAAGTATGTTTCAAAGGTTGCTAACCGGACTATCGTTGTAAGGGATACATACAGGTTCCATCATTTCAAAGAAGGTACATGTTCGTGCAAAGATTACTGGTAGCTAAGGGATTCAGAGAAAGTTGTCCTTATAGATGAATTTATACAAAGTCCTGTCTCTATGTAGAGCCCAAGCAAGGTGAATTCGTTCACCTTTTTCCATTTACATTTTAGCGCAATTCACTTTTTAACAAGTGCTTCTGATTGAAACCAATCCAATTGAACTCCATTTGATTCTCTCCTTGTTCCAGATACTTAGGGTCACCTTATTATTCTATCTTTGGAGATTACAAACTGCAAACATGACTCTGAGAAAATGAAGAAAGGCCAGATGGCTCTACATTCTGTGCTGTTCATACTTCTCTGATTGCAAAGGTTGCAAACGTGACATAATTTTTCATTATGAATCATCTCTTGCTCCTTTAATTCCCTTGATTTTTCTACTTTCCATTCTGTTTGTTAGTCTATTCAGTACTCGGTTTCTTTATGCCATATTAAGCAGCTTTTTGTTACTAATCTTTTGCTCGCTCGGTTATTTTCTCAGTTCACACACTACTGTAAACAAGAATCACACCTCGCCTGAAGCGCATCCCCGAGAGGCCTTATACACAGACCCTCAATATTGACAGGGTAAGTTCTGAAGCCGAATTTACTGTCTTATTTGATACAAACAGGAGTTCAACTCCACCTCTTTTATCTTACCAAAGAATTGGTTGCTGATGATTTCTGTTTACAGAATCCCACTGGCCAGGTGCTTGGATATCCCATCATAAGTATCCTACTCCATTCATTCATTGATGGATAGGTAAATATTTCTACTGTACTTCTTAGAAAGGTTTTCTAATGTTTTTTTGATGAATATATTTTGATATGGCTCATTCAACAGCATAGTATTGGAAAGTAATGGTCTGGAAACTGTTATTCTCCTACTGTCTTGTTCTTCCAGACCAATTGAAGTCCTACTTTTTACCTTCAGTTATCAATTTTCCTAAGTATAATCCCAGAATTGGAAATAGAAAATAGGGTTTTCCCCAAGGTGCTTTTTATTATTAACAAATGTTTGCAGCAGGCAAAAAAATGGGCAAGTGATTTCTTCACATGTTGACAATAATGGGTGCTGATGAGAATGCTAAGAATGGGAGCACAGCCCTAAAGCAGTTTCCTATCCCTTTTCTGTTCTCTGTAAGTAATTCCTTCAAAAAGGAGTTCTTTGAATATTTGTGAGCATTCCATTTTTGTTCTGTTTGGGATTCCTTAGGGGGTTTGAAATCTGTAGAATCACAAAGTTGATCACTACTTTTGCTTGTGATATTGTTGATGTTTTGGAACCATTGTTTTCTTATTGATTTATGATGGACATTTTAATAGCTTATGTCTGTGTTCTTGATGCCACCATTATTCATGATCAATGTGTGCAAAATCAACCCTTTTTGCCCTTCCAATCAGACAACTCAGGATTTGCCTGAGCTATCACTGCCTGGATTAAAATTCAATCTCGCAATCAAAGAATCAATCACATCTCTGGCTTTTCATTGGATCTTTCAGTTTACTAACAATGCCCCTCCTATATCTTTATGCTAGATGTGGAGAAGTCACGGACATTTATAACATTCCATGTAAGATAATCTTATAATTTGCACATAGGTACAAATGTATTTTTGGCCCTTTTTTACAGTAATATCAAAATTAATTGATATTTTATATCATAATTTTAAAATTACCATATTAAATAATCATTAGATAGACTTTATAATCACTTTACTCCTTCTTAATGCCTATTATTTTTCCCTTAACCCATATATTTTTTTATTTGTCAACGAATTATCCTACATAATTTTAAAATTACAATAAGTCGGGCTCGGAAATAACTTTAATATATTTTTTTACTAAATATTTAATAATAAAATTCTACAAAATTCTCTGCCAGAACTTAATATTATCAAAACCTTATTTGAAAAAATTTAAATATTATAGGCTTAATATATTATTCAAACTTATAGTAAAAGCATCATTTTTTATCTTATTTTCTCTCACAGTTGTTAGACTTTTTCTCCTTTCATATTATAATTTTTAGTAGGACAATACATAACTTTTTTTTTAATATTAAAGGGATACTATTTACCGTCCTAGTTTTGCTATTCACCACCCTAAATTTGACTTAATTATCCTTATGGAAACCCTTCTCCTCTCCCCCCTTCGCCGTCCTAGCCAAAAACCGCCGAGAACCACCAGAAAATCGTTTTCCGCCAATTATTTTTCTTCTCCCTCCGTTGGAAACCCCCCTCTTCTTCATCTTCCGTTTTCCCCCGCAACCGCCTCACGATCTCACTCCCTCCTTCTCGAAGCGATCTCACTCCCGCCGATCAAAGCGAGATCCGATGAAGAAGAAGCGATGGAGGGAGAACCTCGATTTTCCGGTCTCTTCGTCCTCGATGAAGCAGATTCACTGAAGCCATTTACCAGTCTTCTCCGACCGCGATAAGTCCCGTCTTCTCCGGCCTCTTCGTCCATGGATCGGCTTCAGCGGGGATCGGTAAGGCTAGGGTTTGATCGAGCCCTGGAAGAAGAAGAAGAACTAGGGCTCGATACATGATTGGACGTCGAGCGACGAGACGGAGGTAGATCGGGAGGCGGGAAGACGTCAGGGTAAGGTCGGGGTTGTCGACAGCGGGGCGGCGGGAAACGAAAGAGGAAGGAGGAGGAGGTGGAGCGGGGAGGCGGAGGTGGTGGTGGAAGAGGGGCATGAAAGGGGAGACCTAAATAAGGCGGTAAATAGTAAAACATAGGGGTAACTATAGTAAAACATAGGTGTAGTGTAACTAGTAATTTCCAATATTACACTATAGTAACGGTAATTTTGGAGCAATTACAAACTTATAATATACTATTTATTAGGTCGTGACTCCTGCATCACAGAAAATTATAATAAGGATCGAATTATTTATCACATTAATAATAATTTAAATATTATTTTTATTTATTTAAATGTGTAATATTTTATATAAATATTAAATAAGTGTCATTATTTTATAAATAGTTTGTATATAATTTTTTAGTAAATGATTATATTAATAATTTATTTATCAATATTATTATTAGAGTGAATTTTAAAAAAGGTCATCATACTTTGATAAAGTTTAGGTTTTGGTCATTAATTTTTCAATATTTAAAAAAGGTCACTAACTTTTGCATGTGAATTTTAAATTTGGTCATTCCGTTACAAACGGCTGTTAAGCCCATTAACAGTCCAAATTATTGAGGATATTTTTGTCTATTCATTCATGTTGTACACCAATTCCAACAGTTAAATGGTTAAAAATGGCGGGAAAAGCAATCAGAACTATATCCCTCACTCCACCAGTTTTCCTTCCCAAACATAAACCAAAATAACAACTAATCTACTGTCAATCTATGCTTTTATTAACCTCAAAACACTCCAACATTCAAAATAATAACCAATCCAAATTACAAAACAAATTAAAATAAATCAGCCACAGTCACTAAAAGAGTAAGTTTTTTTTTTTTTTTTTTTTTTTGTAAAACATCCAAAATAACACCCAACCTGATTACAAAACAAATCCAAAATAACTTCCAATCCAGATTACAAACCGATCCAAAATAACTTCCAATCCAGATTACAACCCGATCTAAAATACCTTATAATCCAAATTACAAAATAGAAGATATCATCCAAACTACATCACCAAAAGTCTTAAATCACACATCACAAAAAATATACCAAATTCATTCATAATCTGCCTTTTCTTTTCCCTGCCCATCGTCCAACCTTATAAGGTGGATTCAAACCCAAGTACTCTTGATTGACATTATATTTAATCTTCTCAGCATCGGTGTATGCTCTTCTCTTCTTACAAACTGGCCTAGCATTTGATGGAGGTTCAGAACTACTTGGCTGCATTGAAGGAAGAATAACAAACTAATGTTTAATGCATTGTTGGGTACACCATAAGAGTAATAATTATATGAGTATGAATTACCATGCTTTGCTGGTCATGTGCATTTCTTCTTGTGTCTTCTCTTATTTTGGGGGGTCTGCCTCTCTTCTTCTTCGCCTGCAATAATTATAAAAATTCATCTAAGATTGAATATAACAATAAGTAATGGTAAAAAAAATAAAGAAGTAGTAACCTGCTGATTTTGCCTCGATTCATTTTCTGTCCCTGCTCCCTGATTATTTTGTTGAAGATTTGATGGGGATTCATTCTCACTCACATTTTGCCGAACACCATCTTCTATATTTGTTGCCTTGCATGTTCGAGCATTATGTCCAACCATGCCACATTTTGTGCAGTGTATGACAAGATGCCTCTTGAACCCCACAACGCCATCATCGTTCACCATTTCAGATGGGTCTATCCTCCTATTCTTTTTAGGGCGACCAGGTTGAACACAAGCTAATGGGGGATCAAGTGTCAACATATTTGATTTGGGCCACAAATCCTGCCCATTAATGGGGTGTAAAACATGTGCATACAATTTCAAAAAGGATTCCCTACTGTAATATGCATCCACATAATCTAAAGGATCTTCCTTATTCCTGTGGATACAAGGAATTGCATGCACACATGGGATTCCACCAAGCTGCCATAGCCTACAACTACAAGTTCTGTCACTAAGACAGACAACAAACTGTTTATTCATAGGTCCCCTAACCTCATAACCACCCGCCCCATTAGTTATGCATTTCCATACCCTAGATTCCCTATTTAAGTCATCTAAAATAGCTTTACGCACAGGAGTTGCACGATATTGAAACCTTTTCACCTTTTCAGCCCTTTGTTGAATTCTCTTAAACACATAAACCCTGATCCCTTCTAAAAGACTAATTATTGGTTTTTCTCTAGCATCCAGAATTTTTGAATTAAAACTCTCACTTAAGTTATTAACAAGTGTATCACATTTGGTATGGAGAGAGAAGAAAGCCTTGCACCAGTTTTTTTGGAGGAGTAGCTGTTCTCTTGACCCAATTCCATGCATTAACATCATGATTCTTTAAGTTTTCCATTTCTGCCTCATACCACGCCTGTGTAGTAGCCCCAGCAACAACCTACAAATGATTTTTCAAGTCCTTGCCCGGGTGTTTTTTCTTGAAGTTGGCGTACATGTGTTGGACACAGTATCTGTGTACTGCGTTAGGCAGTAACTCAGCCAAATCACTGCTCAAACCCTGCAAAAAAAAAAAAAAATTGATAGAATAATCATAAATATTAGTAAAACTAAAATAGTTACATTTACTTGTTAACAAACCAAAACTAATTTTTGCCTTCTGTTGGTCTGAGATAAAAGTCCAAAAAAAGAGAGTCCTGGATATCAAGGTCTTGGATAAGCAAAGTGAGAAACCAATGCCATTGTTCTCGGGCCTCTTTCTCAACTACAGCCCATGCAATGGGCCAATACCCATTATTTCCATCAACCCCCATAGCTGACCAGATTTGCCCTTTATATCTGCCCTTTGTAAAACACCCATCCAAAGAAATAATTGGCCTACATTCTTCCAGAAAACCAGCTTTCAATGGCCCAAGGCAGCAGTAAATCTCATAAACCTAGGGTTTTTCCCTTCCTCTCTAGGAACAAACATAACTTCAGTTGTTGTGTTTTGATGAGTTCTCTTCAATTCCTCGGCATAATCCCAGATAAATTTGAACTGCTCATTTGCACTCCCATCTAACTTCTCTAAAGCAATTGCTTTTGCCAAATAAGCCTTTGACTTAGTAATCTCACACTTAAAATTCTCATCCACATTCTGCCTTATTTGTGCTATAGGCATATTTGGATTGGCTTTGAACCTTTCTAAATATCTTTTGGCCAACCATTTTGCACTCATTCTTGGGTTCTCCGAACAATCAGTACACCCACTATGATTTAGCTGCAGAGAAGACATTACGAAATCCATACTGTTGACAGGTTCTCTCTTTGTTGCATATATAAACCACTTGCATGGATGCTCGCAAGTGGCTCTAAGTCTTCTCTTGTCATTTGTGTACATTCCTACTGGATGCCCAGTCAAAATCCTATATGTATGAACTGCATCCCTAAATTCCTTCTTACTCCCAAACTTCTGTCCAACCTCAAATGTAGGAACATCATCACCCGAAGGACCCTTAAAGTTAGAATATCTTACTGTTGCATCCTCTTCATCTTCAGAATTTGTATTTGAATGCAGCTCCACATTGACATTGTCCAATAACAAGTCTTCATCCTCCATTGCAAATTCATGTCCCAAATTCTCATATACATTCATTTCAGAAGTTCCCAAATTTTTAGTCCAATCAGCTTCATGTTCTGAATTTTGTTTACTTGAACTGCTGCTAACATCTTCATCTTCAGTTCTACCTACTCCCCTTACTTCTCCTGCTTGACCTCTTATATTTTCATAAGCACTGTCCCTAACATTTTCTGCATTCTCCTCCATTTCAATCTGAGTTTTTTCCCTTATCATATTATCTATCAATTCCTCAAGCTTCTCATCATTTTCGAATGCACTGAAGTACATAGAAAATGGATCATTCACATGTTCTGATCCATCTTCAACAGCCACATCCTGTTGTTGGTCTTCGGGTTCAAGGGATGCTTCAATAACAACTTCATCATTCAAACCTTCTTTCTGCTGATCAACTTGAGTAATCACCTCTTGCTGGCTTTCTTGGACTTCACTACCAGTACCATCTTTGTTGCTATCATTACAGAACCTACCATCTACATGATCTCCTCCAGCAGTACCATTTTCTTCTTTCACAGTCGTATCCTGTTCTTTCAATCCAATCAGTAGGACTGGTGTGATGGCAGCACGCTCTTTCAACTTTCTCTGGCCAATAGTAAATGTTTCTCCAGCTTTCCTCTTCAAAATACCAATACTCTCCCCCCTTTCCTCTGATATCTCTTCAACTACTACTGATGATCTTGGCTTCTTAACCACATCATCAGAGGATACAGCCATTGGGGTATCTAGGATAACATCTTTTGGCTTATGATCACAAAACACTTCCATGACTTTATATTCTTTCACCCATCCAATGAAATCCAAAATATGCTTGTCTGTTTGAAGTTCCCTCAGTCCATTACTTAAATCCCTTGTTAAGTATGTTTTAGTTCTATTGTATGATTTCTTTTATATTCTTGATCTGATATCTATAGTCTGTTGATCTGATGTCTAGTATTCTCTGATCTGATGTCTATATAATTATGATGTGATCTCCCTTGTTAAGCATATTTTAATTCTATTGTATGATTTCTTTTATATTATTGATCTGATATCTATAGTCTATTGATCGGATGTCTAGTATTCTCTGATCTGATGTGTATACAATCATGGTGTGATGTCCCTTGTTAAGTATGTTTTAGTTCTATTATATGATTTCTTTTATATTCTTGATCTGATATCTATAGTCTGTTGATCTGATGTCTAGTATTCTCTGATCTTATGTCTATATAATCATGATGTGATCTCTCTTGTTATGTATGTATTAGTTATATTGTATGATTTCTTTTATATTATTGATCTGATATCTATAGTATATTGATTTGATATCTACTGTCTTTTTTTTTAAAAAGTATTTTTTTTAAAAAAAAGGCTGTGCGTCAAAAAAAAAAAAAAAAAACTGTAGCGCACTGTAGCGCGCTACAGTAGGAGTAAAATTCACGGTAGTCCTATAGGTCTACCGTATACGAACTCGTTAACCTACTAACGCCCTAAACTAACGGTGACGTTTTTTAAAAAGAAAAGTAAAGTATGATGACCTTACAAATAGTTTTTAAAGTATGATAACAAAAATTAGAAATTAATTATAGTATGATGACTAATTTTGAAATTTACTTTTTTCGATTTGATTGAAATATTAAAGTAAATGCCGGCAATAAATAACAATCGGTAATGAGAGGGAAATTATGTATATATATCTGGTGAAAGGGAAGTATTTTTATTTTTATTAACTAATCAAGTTTTATTGGTTTATTTTGTTAGGGTTGACTTGACTTGGCGATGTCGAAAGTTGAACCACCATCACCATGGACGCAATATTACATATTTTCCGGTTTAGACTGCTGCTTCGTTCTGCAAAGCTGATGATGGGCAAAGAGCAAAGCTCTTATTGGTCAACGCCGGTACGCTAATTCGTGGCACGACTCTTTTTTACTGCTTCTGTATGAATTTATATGAACAATCCATGCATATGCAAGTTTTCACGTCTCTGTGTCATCTTCTTCATTTCTTTCCTTCCAAACCCCGATGGCCGGCAGCATGAACTGGAGTTCCATTCTGCCAACTTGCTCAGAACACGCAGCCAAGGATTCCGATGATAATCTCCTTCAAAATGAAGGTCAGTTACCTCATTCTTCCTCTCTTTGTCCAGATTTTTGCTTAAAGCCTGATTTGTATGCTACGATTCCTCTCTTGAATTGGGCCTCTAAGTGTTAAAAGTATGAGAACAACAGCATGTCAACCATGCATGCAAGATAGTCACCGCCGTTGTAGTTATTATTATTTTTTTTAATCGTAAGAGTCCTAGAGAGGACTGGTGGGCTGAACCCTTTTCATATATGCAAGATGAGATTACAGATGTGCCATGGTTTTACCAATCTCATACCAAGATCAACCCTTATGCAAAAGAAGGAAATCCGCCCTACCAAAAAAAAAAAAGGAGTGGTTGTCAAAAAAAATAGTAAAAACTAAAGTCTGCACTTTTACAGTCTAAAAACTAAACTACTTGATTCTCAGAGTTGGCACTGCTTCCTCATCTAATTTGATGAGCCCTTGAGTCTTTGTGGCATGTGAGAAGTGGTGATGAAGACAATTGCGTTGTCTTTGGCCTCCAGTCTAACTAGAAAATTCGCCGGTTTATTTCCTTCCTTGTAGATGTGTTTGATTTCTTAATTGCTTTCCATAATGAAACGCTTTAATTTCTTTCCACAACATCTCTTTCCTCTTGCCAATCATAGTTGCTACAGCTAAATTATCTGTGAGGAGAGTGACCTGATTTGTCCCTTTGCCAATCATAGTTCCACCGCCGTTGTAGTTAATTTTCTCGTTAGAATTATAAAAACTTCATTCAGTAAAATAGCTGACCTAAAAAATTAAAACTAATCCATACTCAAGATGATATATGATTCGCATTTAATCATCGCAATTAGATTAGGGTCTCCTAAACAAGAACCCAAGTTACGTACAATGATTAAGTTTGTCTAATATTATTTGATTAAATATTTATCATAACCTAATTAAAATAATTTAACTCAAATATCAAAAAAATTTCTAATTAAAATTTTTAAAACCTTTTTCTTTAAATTAGATTCAAGTTAAATACCTAAGTATACTCGAGAAAAGAATAAGCTATCCCAACTACTATAAGTATAAACAGGGAACTGTTTTCTTCAGTTTCAAAAAGTTTCTCAATTCTCATTTCTTTTAATTTCTTATAATATTTATATAATTTATTAGGCATACACTTAATAGTAATCTCTCAAACTGTCATTTAATTATTATTTTAATATTACTTATTAAATAATAATTTCTTAATTCACGCTTGACCCAATTCATTTCTTTTGTTTTTGATTTTTTTACCCATTAATATAACATTATTTTTTCATGATTTATCTCATCAGAATGTTTTGAAATAAGTTGACCCATTTTAATCAAGGTAGACTCATTTGATTTTCTTAAAAAAATATTTCATTTTTTTTTGTTTTTCTTCATATAAAATTATTTTTTTTAATAACAGGGCCAATTTAAACTCGTTTGATCCGTTTTTGACTTGTATCGGATCATTTACTTGGATAGAACAATTTAGCTTTTTTTTCATTTTTTAATTCTTTTTAATGTAATTTTTTTTTTCTCTATTTTGACCATGTTACAATAAGTAAAAATGGGTTAGAAACTAATAATATAACATTTCAAATAATTTAGTTCAAATACAGTTTTAGTCCCTTATAATAGAGAGTATTCTACTTGGTCCCTCTTATATTTTCACAGACAATATTAGTCCCGTTTCTTTTTTTTAATAATTGTAGTTCTTTTTTACGAAAAAATTAAGTAACTAATGGATTGGCATATTGATGGTTAGTCAAAGCAAAATTAAAATTTTTTTTTACTCAATTGAACAAAAAATAAAAAATAAAAAAAAAATCAAGGACATAAGTGCAAGAAAACATTTTTCTTCTCCTAGGTTTTACCCCAGCTGCCGCCCTTTACCGGTCGTCGTTGCTGGTGTGGCATGCAGAAGAAGAAGAACTCCCCGCTGTCGTCGCCGCCATTCCCATTCTCTCTCCTCCCGTCTCAAAACTCCCTCCCCATTCTATCCGCTCGATCTCCCTCTTTCCCTCCTCCTGTCCTGATCTCCCTCCTCCATATGATCTCCCTTGTGGATTGAGCCCAGAAGAAGAAAAAAAAGAAGAAGAAGAAGAATAAATAGCCGGTGGAAGAGAAGCGGCACAAGAAGAAGAATGAGAAGAAGACGAGGTGATGAGCGGCGATGGAGGCTCACTCCCTGGTTGATGGAAATGGCGACTGAGAGGAACCGATCTAAATGGTTGCGGATCTGAGGTGGAAAAGGGCAATCGACACGAGGGAATGGTGCGACTTCTAGGTGCCAATGACTACATCGGGAAGAGGGTTGTGTCGGGAAGAGAAATCGAGAGAAAGTAGAGTGTGGTTGTGACTTCCGGCAATCGAACGGAAACAGGTTGAGTGGGGGGATCTGATCGACAAGAGGGGAATGAGAGATGATTGTGGCGCCGGCTTTTTTCACTGTGGGAGGTAGTGGGGTCCGATGGGGTGAAGGAGTCGGGGTCAAGTGGCCACGTTGGCGGACGGAGGGTGGTAATGGATGGTGCTTGTGACTTTTGGCAGTGGGAAGATGGTAGGTCGTTGGAAAAGATATGAGAAAGATGGGAGGGAGACGAGTGAGTTGATCAGGATTAGGGACGAACGAATCAGGAATGGGACAGAAGATGAGACAGCGAGGAGGCTGGGTTTGGTCAATTGGGGAGGAAAACGTAGTCAAGGACGAAAATGGAGGTTACGGTGACCCGCGGAAGCAAGCCAGAGAGGAAGGAGGGTTGACAACCGACCGGATAGGGATAGGGAGAGGGAGAGAATCCATAACCAAGCCGTTCCGTGAAGATTTTAAGAAGGAAAAAATTGCACAAATGTCCTTTGATTAATGGTCAAAATTCGTCAACCATTAGTCATTAATTTTTCTGTAAAAAAAATAATAAAAATGCTAAAGAAAAAAAAAGACGAAGCAGGATTAATATTTTTAGTAAAAATATAAAAGGGATAAAAAATGAAATAACCGCCATTATAAGGGATCAAAACTATAACTAAGCCAAATAATTATGTCAAATTCTTTTGGGAATAAAAGACAAGACCGGGGTTGGGGATCAAAAGGTTGACCTTACCGTTAGAATATATAGACCTGAAAATGAATTAAAGCACTTAAAATGTTTATCATGGAGGTTACTATACTCTACCCCATTTTTATTATTCTTCCCCCTCTTTCCAAAGTTGCCCTTATTTTTCTTATTCTTCACCCCTGCCTTCCCTGCCACAGCCATTGCCGGAAACTGCCCTGCCATTGGAAATCGCTATTGCATCACCGCTAGTCGAAAATCACCGTAAATAGCCAAAAACCATCAACAAATCGAGATGGGGTAAGGAAACCACCTCTTCTTCTTTTTCTCCCTCCCGTCAATCTCCATCCCTCCCTTTCTCTCTCTCTTCCTGGTCTCTTTCTTCTCCATATCTCATTGCAGTTTCTCTCTCTCTGTTGCCATTCACCAAGTCGACCATCTTCCTAGACAACTTCTTTCTGGGTTTCGAGCGGCGATGGTATAGATTGAGATGGGGAGAGGGGGAAGAGAAGGGCGAGGTGGTTTCGGTTGCAAGGGAGATCGAGATCCTGGTGTTAGTTTTGAATACTGAAAAGTTGTGCTTGTATGAAAAACTATTTTCCTCTTATATATCGAGTTAAATGTTTCAGTTATATGTATTATGTTTTGCATACGTTGTTCACTTATATCATGTGACTAGATGATGAAGTGTCTGGTGTGACACAGTAGATCTCATAATTGGTTAAAGTGATGATATATAAATAAGGCTTGTGACTGAGACAGTTTTGAACATACAGTTGGTTTAAGTCATTATGTGATTCTGAGATTGGTTGGTTTAGACTAATTGAATCATATAGATATGTCCAGGGCATATTGAGCATGACCTACTCGGATTGAATTGTCTTGTACTGATTTGATATAATATTCGATTCTAGTATTATATCTCTTAATCCCTAGACTTGAATAGGCATGATGATTGAACATCGTATACTTTGATCTGCCAAAGAGTGAGATCACTTGAGGCCAATAATCTCGGTGGGTTGGGTGGGTGTGTTTAGTTGCTTGGTGTGCTGTTGTTTATCGAAAGGAAACCATGTATCGGAAGCACCGAGATGAGTTCGGGTTAATGGTGCTCCCGAGATGAGTTTGAAAAGATTATTGTACTAAACCTGGCCAGTGAACTTTTGTCCGATATAGTAAAAAGGTCGAGTGGTACTAGTCTCGGATAATAAGAAGTCGATTAATTAATTTATCAGTAAATTAATAAATTGACGAGCACTATATCTTCGATGTGGGGAGATAAAGAATAATTAAATTAGTTATTCCAGACGCAATTCTTGTGTAGGATGGTAGGGCTATAATTAATCCGTTAGTGGTACAATTAATTATATATTGGGTTAATTGATAAATTAGAATTGATTATTTAATTAATTAATCATAAGGGTTAATTAGTAAATGACAAGGTGGAATTAATTAATTAATTAAATATTAAAGTTCAATTGGAATTAAGAAATCCTAGAAATTAAAAATCTAATTGGATTTGGAAACTAATTAAAACCAAAACCCAATAAAAAGACCAATCCTAAACCAATTTGGGGTCTCTCTTGTAACTCTATAAATAGACATAGAGGGTTGGCAATTAAGAACACAATTCTTAGTTTCATAATTCAAGAAACTTAGAGAGAGAAACTAAATTTTTCTCCCTCGAAGTCAGTTGAGTTTCTCCCTCAATGGAATGCGGTAGATTTTCTCGGGCGGCGCGTGAAGCTTGAGTTGGCTGCACATGTAGTTCCTCCCTGGTGGCGCGTGAATCGCATGCGCAGGTAGCAGTGGTGGTTGGATATTTTTCCGGCAGAATTTTTGTGTTCTGAATTGTTGCTGATTCGTTTGATTCATTGGTTCGTTACCCACACAACGTACGAGTTGGTCTTGAGTCATACAAGATAATCACCTTAGTACACGCTTTAAGAGGTAATTTTTATACTTTCACTTTAATTAAAAATTTTATTTTTTGCGTGACAAATCAAATAAGTACAAACTAAGATCCTGTGCAATGGTGTTTCATGTAGAGATTAGAATAGTATTGCACTAGTGTTTTGGCCCTGTCAAACGTTCTAATTCTGGAATGTAATACACGAAATTAAATTTTTGACCGGGCCCTGGCGGATAATCTTTCACCTGGTGAGAAGAGAAAGAGAAGGGGTTTCAGCGAAGGGGAGAAACGAGAGAGGAGGCGGGCAGAGACGGGAGATCTGGCGGCAGGAAGAAGAAGAAGAAGAAGAAGAAGAAGAAAAAGAAGAAGAGGAAGAGGAAGAGGAGGGCGCCAAGAGAGATCGAAATCCCGGTGAGAAAAGAAGAGGAGGGGGTTTCATCGAAGAAGTAGAAGAGGGAGAGGAGGCGGGCAAAGACGAGAGATTCGGTGGCAAGAAGAAGAAGAGGCGGTGGCTGGAAATGGAATAAGAGGAAGTGGCGACAGCGGCGGAGGGAGGGAGGGGAAACTGAAGATGAAATCAAGAAAGAAGGAGAGGGTATAAACTATAAAGTCAAGTAAATATATGATTTTCTTTCAACTGATTGATATTTATTTATAAATGTTAGAATAGTAAAAAATATAATCGGAAAAAATACGTAATTTAATAGACTTCAAATGAAAAAATTAACACTAAATTAAATTTTAAAAATGAAAATTATCATATAAACTCAACATAAAATAAAAGGAGTTCAACCGACACATATGAGACTGCAATTATATAATGGCAATTTATATAGCTAAGTTTTATGTCGTTGTTATATACTAGTATTACAACTATATTGTAATGTGTATTTTAATAAATAATATGATAATATTGACTAAAGGAAAAAACAGTGAATATTTAGGACATCACATTAAATGTTAAAAGATTCTTTTTATTAAATTGTTAATGGCATCTTGCAACGTGTTCTGTAAGGCAATTTACACAATGTAATTTTATTTATACCGAAAAATAATAATTTTTAGAGATGAGTTTGGGTAAAAAGGCGCGACGGGTCTGAGGAGCAATTTGAAGTTTTTCTTCTAATGAGGAGGCTCGCACAATATTCTCAAAGAATTGGCACGAGAGATTAAATTGTTTGTCCGGATGTGGAATAAGACAAAGACATAATGAACTGGGACCACCGCCACATCAACACTTCTTTTACCAATTGCTAAAGAAGTTCACCACATCAACAATTGGCACCGTAATCAACATTTCGTCGCAAAACTTCGTCCCATGGGGTTTATTCGCTATTGGCTGATCGAACATTGCGGTAGGTCGCCAATACGTCATATTATTCCGCAACGAAAGAAACATGCAGATTGATCATCGGGTGTACAAGTCATCGGGTGCAATGAGGAAAAGAAAAATGTTTATGGCTTAATTTAAAATTAATAATTGGATTTGTAATTTAGATTCACTCAATTTATTAACACTTAATTATTAAATACACTTGTTCATATATTAATGGCCGTTTATTAATATATGATTTAAATATTATAGTTTAATATTTTAATTTTACTTAATTTGTTGGTAGCAAAGCAAGCAAGTGGTACCTTTTAATTAGGTATTGTTATACTACATAACTTTGAACTATTATAAGTGCAAGAAAGATTGACCCATTATAGGGGAGTACTAAGGCAGAGGCCATGGGGGAAGTGGGCAGCTGAAATTCATGATCCAAAAAAGGCAGCAAGGGTTTGGCTAGGCACATTCGAGACTGCTGAGGCTGCAGCCCTAGCCTATGATGAAGCTGCCCTTAGATTCAAAGGAAACAAAGCAAAACTCAATTTTCTAGAAAGGGTTCAAGGCAAAACTCAATATGGTTATCTCACAACAACAACAACAACAACAAGCACTCCTCCTCATCATCCTTTCAAGATCATCATAATGCTCAACAAGTTTCTAATTTTGGCCATAATTCCAGCCCTTTTCCTCAAGAAATCACTTCTTCTTATCCTCACATACTTCATTATATATGCTGAGCTCCTTAGGAGTTCTACAGCTGGAATTTTTAATAAATTCTGTTTTCATGGAATGAAGAATTTCAAGATCTATACAGAAAGCGAAAAGATATAAAAGTGTAAACAAACATTCTTCAAAATAGGAAAAAAAAAAACCTTAAACGACAGAGTACGATACAGTGTGATGATGAACAAAGCTCATCCCATCTTCATCATCAAGATCATTCCAATTACATAATAAGTGTTTATAAGCAAGTAATATGGAAATATGGATGACAGATAACTCACAACAGCAAAGCCAGCCAGCCAGCTCTTCTTCATACTCTTAACGCAGTCAAGGACTTGTGTCAGATGATCCCACAGCATGGACACTAATTCGGCTGGAAAATGGTATTCAAGAACCAGAAGAATAATAATACAGTTACTTTTGTTGCATGGCCGTGAAATAAATGGGGACAAATTAAATTGATTATTAGCTGGTACTCACACGTAAATGATGGAGAGACAGAGCAGAAGAAAGCATCCAAAAGGAATCCATTCAAGTTGATGAGGAAGAAGTTGGCTAATCAAGGCAAAGATGGTGAAAAACAGGAAAACACATCCGATGTCGTCCAACGCATCTGCAAACCTATGGAAATTATTCCTGACAATAAGTCCCACAGAAATCGAAACCGAACCCAAGACGAGTGGGCAAAGCAGAAGGGCCCTTTGTGGCGGTGAGGTCGGAGCAAAGGCGGTAAAGAAGACCCCAATCACAGGTGGTAAAGTGAAACCCATGACTGTCTTCCCGATCCTTTCATTTCTATTGAATGCTGCTAGAAGTTGGTCGGCGTTCAGGTTTAGAGCAGGCAGTAATGGAGGAGTCGGAGGAGGAGGGTTGGGGTTTCTCGGAGGAGGAGGAGGAGTAGGAGGAGTATGAATGTGAATACGAACATCTTCTTGTTCTGCAACTGCAGGTGGGTGAGAGGGCAAAGGAGGTAATTCAATCATATCATCATCATCACAGGGAGAAGAAGCTTGGTTAGTTAACATAATGAGGTATCTGGGGGGGATGGCAAAAACAAGCTTCTTTGTGTAGATCCAATTCCAGTTCTGCTTTCTTATAAGGAGACTGACCTTCTCTGGGTGGAAAGCTCCACGAAGGCCGAAGGCCGCATGTTATTATTTTTTTTTTTCAAACATCCCGTAATCCTTGAGATTATGGTGGCCCAGGCTTACCGCCATTCCTATTATTTTTAAAAAAAAAATTAGGGGGAATTCAGTCCCACGGTTGCATTCATTTGAAAGTTGTCTCAATCAGGACCATCTGAGCCATCATTTGAAAGTTGTCTCAAAGAGCCTCACCATCTGAACCATCAAATCACCCCTGACAAAAACAAAAAAAGGGGTTTGATATTTATAAATATGTCTTAACTAATCTAACAGAAGATTTAAAATCAAAAGATGAGTTCATTTGACAAATTATTTTGTCCTTAGAACTGGTACAACATCTGCGTCAAGCTTGATCAAACCCTTTAATTTCATTGGCATATCCCTCGTAGAATTAAAGCTTGCAGCGACTCCATTAGCACCCATTTTTGCAAGAAAGTTCGCAGGTTTGTTCCCCTCCCGAAATATATGATCCATCGAGGATGAGTTGAGCTCTAAAAAAGAGGCTATCTCCTTAAACTTTATGTACTCCTTCCAAAAAAATCTTTTTTCGTTGCTGATCATTTTCACCAACCCTGAATTATCCGTGAGCAAAAAAAATATCTCTATACATTTTTTGCTAAAATACCTCCACGAAGGCCGCATGTTACATTTACCTCCCCACTGTATTTATTATTATGATTGATTTTAAATTATAAAAAATATATATTATTTAATCTCCCAGTAATTAAAGTCCTATAAGAAACTCAATGGGATTTTTTGTTTTTTGTTTTTTTTTTAGCAAAAAAACAGACTATATGTCAGTGAAATTAGAGTTCAAGGGTATGTGATCTAGACCCTTTCCCTTAATTCTCTAATCAGCCCTAGGGATGCAACTACATCTACACGAAATCTGTTAGGTCTATACAAATTACCAAAATAAAAGAAGATTCTACATTCTGCAATTTATACTCGCAGCACAGGAGTACACATTTGCTCTAGCCTAAAAGGCCCTTAAGTTTCTTAGGTAGCGAATCAAAAGAAACAAAACAAATAAACTTCTGGACCGATGGGAATTTTTTTTTAATTAGATTGGTTAATGATAATGAAATTTTTAATAAATTCAGTCTTTATACAAAAATAATTTAAAGATTTATGTTATAAAAAAAAATATATGATTTGAGGGATTAAGGAAGTTTGAATTGGAATAGAACCTGGCATAAAATTTAGGAAAAGAAAACTGAATCTCCTTAAAAATGTAACAAAAACATTCTTCAAAAAAGAAAAAAAACCACAACTGAGTAAGATACACTGTGGTGATGAACAAATGAAGACCGCATCCCAGGAATGTTCACACTAGTTGAAGAGAAGAATAATAGATATTTAAGAGCGGCCAGCACATATAAAACATTATTTTTATTAAAATATTAAAAATATAATGCTCCATGTTCTATAGCTGTAGGATTTTTTTTTTTTTTTTGAACAGTCCAACGACGGACCTGGGCATAGTCTTTCATTGCAAGAGGTAAAGATTATACAAAATTAGTGTGCATCCTACAAGATTCAACCCCTTTACAAAAATAAAAAGTGACGCCCTTAACAAAAAAACAGGGGTGGATGCTACTATCTACAACTGCATCTAATCTGCCTGTTAAATTGAGATTTAATCTGCACTTACTTAAATCTTATAGTTGGAATTGCTACAGTTTCGAGATTGATGATAGCTGTAGGATATAATTTGCCTTTTATTTGAGTTTGGGTTGGGCTCTTGTGCTGAATAACAAGGTCAAGCTCGGAGAGCTCAAATAGATTGAACTCAATTCCGAAGCCTATTTCAAGTTTTGTTACTAACATAATAGTCTTTTTTTTTTTTTTTTTTTAACAGCCCCTAATCCGAAAGATTATGGTGGCCGAGGCTTTCCGTCTTTCATATTACTTTTGAGCAAAAGAGAGGAACAAAAAATAGGAAACCGCCCCTGTACAGTAAATTCTAACTAAGTCACTAAAGACAAAATAAACTAGGGGGGAGAGCAAAAAAATACCTCTATACATTTTATGCTAAAAACCATTACTTATAGACGCATCATTGGGATGGAGTTCTTTTCTAGATTGAGGAGGCCTCTTACTTTCACAGGAAGAAATTCAAAAGAGTTGAAAGGGCCTAGTGAAATGGATATTGCAGATTTTGCTAGTAGATCTGTGGGGCAATTAACTTCTCTGTAAATGTGTTCTATTGATGGCTGATACTAACATAATAGTCATTTTACAACAAATCACAAATATAGAAACTCCTATAGCTAATAAAAAAAGTCAGCAAACTAGCTTTTTTTTTTTTAATAAAATTTTTGATTATGTCCTTAATGATTTCTCACCGAATACGTACCCAATAATTTTGCTATGAGTTTGGAATAAAAATTTTAAAATGGTCTCATGATTTTCCATTTTCATCCCACTTTTTATATTTGTTGGTCGGAACAATCCGGACGGATTCCGTAAGGGGGACATAACGGCGGATATAAAAAATTTTAAAATGGTCTCATATGATTTTCCATTTTCATCCCACTCTTTATAATTTTTTTCGGACTTCAATGCAACGATCCGGACGGACTCCGTGACGGGAACATGACGGCGGATACCGGAACCACCCATAATTGGTGGCGCCTAAACAAAGGACTATGATAAAATTTCCCCATTTTGCTTCTTATTATTATTGTTAACTTTAAATATTTCATTTCAACGAGATGATGAAACTCGTCATTGTTTTGTTTTACTAGTTTTATTCATGCACTTTATAGCGTCCCTCAAGTTACTGAGGCGGTGATTAGAATAGAAAAAAAATTCATGAAATTCTTTTATAAATGATATAAATCTCTATTAGAATTAATATTAAATATTTACATATTTTATATAATATAATATAAATTCTTACGAAATAATAAAAAATATTTTTTATGCAACTCTTTTTACATAAATCTTTGTTATAAGTGGTATAAATTCATATTTTATATGATACAAATTTTTACATTATTTCATATAATTAATACATAACTCATTTAAATTTTATTAAAAAAATAAAGATATAAATCACATGTTTTATATTTGATATAAAAATATTTTTTTAATATGTTTTAAAAAGGTGAACAACTAAATTTTTTTAAAAAAAGGTGAATGGGTACCCAATGAAAATGATATCTACTTCATAGATAAGCAAGGTGAATTGGTTACCCAGTCCCCTTCCAGATGGTCATACCGTTTGTCCCCATTCAACCTTCCCCCTCCCAATTATTTTCCATTTTTCACACTTTAACCCCAATGGAAAAATCTCTTTTTCGATGCAGTCAATTTAATTGTTATATTATGATAAAAATTATTTTGTTAATTTTTACATGTGATAATATAATGTTCCATAATTAATTAAAATTTTAAAATTAGTAAGAAGTAATACATAAGAGTTGGGGAAGGTTTTTAAGGGTTATTATTTTGATATATTTATAGCGGTTAAATCAAATATAATAACGAATAGATTTCATATCTATAATAACTCTATAGTCAAAGCGGTTCATTGGATGACGCTGCAATTAAATGGACGCCTATCAATTTAATCAATACGTGAAATATTCTATGTGTGTGTTTGTTATATTATATTATATTATATTATATTATATATGTAGCAGATATGAAGCCGGTTGACTAAAAATATAATAATAAAATAATCGAATTAATCAAAGAATTGAGCAAAACGCAATGCTAACCATGAATGGAAATTAAGCAACGTAGCCCCACGCAGGAAAAGAAGCAAGCAAACAAATTTGATGAAGCCAATTTGACCTCAGCCCCGGAACGGCAGAAGCTTTTTGCCGACAATTGGGTAGCTTTGTATTTATTTTCGAGTGTTTTCTTCTTATAAAAAAAAAAAAAAAGGTTTAAATCCATTTTTAATCCCTCATAACATGGGTTATTCCAGTATTAGTCCCACATATATTTTAGTCACCAATTTTAATCTCACTTAAAGTTTTTTACCAATTATGTTCCCTTTAACAAAAAAGTTTAAAAGATAACAGATTACCTCATTGTTTATAATTTTTAAGTGTTTTAATCCCATCCAATTTTAGTCCAAACGAAGGCAATGTGTTAAAATTGGTTATTACTTTTAACGCTAACTTTGTTTATATGAAGATGTTGATTCTTTAATAAAAGATAATGAAAAGAAAATTGCAAAAATAGTTGTTATAGTATGGTTTAGTAACAAATTTAGTTTTAACGTTTAGTAGTTCACAAATTTAATTCTAAACTTTACTATTTACAACATATCTAGCCATAATAATTTTTTTAAATAAAAAATATATATTTAGAGCTCAGGATAACAAGTTAGTCTATGTTCATAAAATTTATCGCATGAATTAAACGAATCCACGTGATAATCACATAGTTTATAAGTTGACCGAATTGTCATTTAACCATTAAGTATTAAAAAAAATAAATACTATAACTAAATATATTATGAATATGAGAACCAATGACAACGAAAGAAAGACTAACTAATTCAATTCCCTGGTTGCCAAGCAACTGAAATATGTATACGTGGAGCTGAACATGCAAATATTATTACGCCCTTCCTCGTCCTAACACTTTACGTTTCTATTAGTATTAAAATTAAATATTTCATCTTAGTTATTATACTGTTCAATTTAATAAATAATATTAATACCCTAATATAATGGAATATTCTAAATGGAATTATATATTTTTGAAAATAATATAATATAGATAGAGTGTGTGTATGTATTTTTTACATATAATAGAATATTCAGGATTAATAATAATTACTAATTCCATCTATAATTACTAATAAATAGCTAGATATTCATTGTATTAAATAAATTATTAAAGAAGTTATTAGTACTATTTTCCGTTAAAGGAGTATTATTTACAACTAATAAATAAATGTCCTATTCATCATAATCACAGCATAATTTTATACTACGAATTCATAATTAATCTAAAAGTATACATCTGAACACCCGCCATCTTGTAATACTCTTCCTATTTATGGAAAGGTTCTTAAACCCGTCAGCCCTCTATAGGGTTGTTAAATTAAAAAAAAATAAAAATCTAGAAGTATAAACATGCATCTAGAATTCAAAAAATAAAATAAAACATGCTTCTAGAATTTAAAAGCTAGATTGCAGTCAAGATATCAAGATCGTGGTCCCTTCTTTTAATTTCAAAATAAAACGTGCTTTATATATATATATATATTATTACACATTTTTTTTGTACATATGCAACTGTTCCAAATTACTAATGTCCCTCAGGCTCAGGATTGTTGCCCAAGCAATAACCCCAAAAAAATGGCAGAAGAAGCACAACAAAACAAGCCCAAGGAATCCACTGTACATAACCTGCTGGCAAAAATGAGGTTACCAATCCATAGTAAGCCAATAACACGAAAGCAACCCCAAGCTGTTCGATAAAATTCGCCTGCCTTGGCAAAACATGGCGCACCATAATCCCAAAAACAGTAGCAGCCAAACCCAAAGAGACTGACAAAATCACTAATGTTCTGACCAGCGAAGTTGGTGCATAAGGGGTTAGAAAAGCCGCGGTTAATGGCATCACGAAACCGATGATTGTCCTCCCAAGGTCTTGATCGTTGAAAATTTGGGATATCGGGTTTGGTCCCCCTCCTCTCCAGACCCGGCCTGGTGTTCACATCATGCTTATAAAATCTCAGTTAATTAACCATGTTCATTTTGAGCAACTGGTTACTTTATTTATTTAATTTTTTTAAAACAATCTATTCAATTTTAAAAAATAAGATAAACTGACGAGTTTGATTACACTTTTATTCAGATAAGAGTGGCAAGACTCAGCTTCGCCACGTAACTGTGGAAAAATAGGCCAATGGCCTCCATCTCTGTACCAAAAAAAACAAAAGGAGGTAAGAAGGGTTCTTCCATACCCTGTACAAAAAGCCAAAAGCCCATCAAGAATCCTGTACAAAAGCCTATCAATAAAAGAAGATCTTAAACCCCTAATTTTTCTACATCATCTTGACTAAGTATAAAAACGGCGAAATTCATGAACAAAAATTCTATCTATCTAATTCGCAGTCCGGCAAAAAAAGCCTTGCCCAATGCTATTAAACGCCAAAGTCTTGCAGAAGCAGATTGAAAGGTGATGAACATTCCACCAGAACCAATTTTAGCCAAATAATCTACGGGCATGTTGCCCTCCTGTAGATATGTTGAATTTTTTATGATTATTTTGAATAATTAATCGTGTTTATGTTATAATTTTTTTTTTTTGGCAAAGGAAGTATTGTTTATTTTTATAATATAATTTTATAGATCTAAATTTATTTTCAATGGCTGTCCATGCGCCTTTAACTCATCGGTGAATGTGTAAATGGATTTAGTCGTGTTAGTGTTCTTTATTTTAATACCACGAATTCAGCTCTTATTCGAATACCCGAAAGGAAATATAAGGGAATGGGTCGTGTCTTCATGGTTAGGTTGATATAAATTATTTAGGTAGTTCTAGAGAAATAAATAATTATTTAACCTATTTTTCCTTAATTAATTATTAAATTAAAAGAATTAATAGTTACCGTCCCAATTTAGACTAAAATGTCCCCTTACAATATCCTCTATCTTCCTTTTTTTATGTAAAAGGATATTTTTATCAAAACCTATGAACTATCGCCCCAAAAAGTGAGACGATAACTAGTAATTCCTTAAATTAATTCATTTTCATTGGGATAAAAAACCTTTTTCAATCTTTCTCCTTATTATCAAGAAATGAGGGTATAGATGTTTTCTTTTTATTCTAGTTATGAAAGGATGAAAATATTTTTTTGTTATGTGTTTAACAAATAAAATAAGATAAAAATCTTAATGATTAAGGTGACCTAAATCTTATCACGTATATATGTATTTATTAATTTTTAATAATAAGAGAAAAAGAAAATTTAAACTTTTAATGTTATTATGTTAACATTATAATCTTATTATAGGTAATCAAGAAAATTCAGGAAAGAAAAAGTTGTAAATGTGTAAGTGAAAAAGGAAATAATAGAAATATGATACCTACCTAATATTAGTGGCAAATTATATCATAGTCTATGAGAATATTAAGTAACATATTTTTACTTAATTTACTATATTAAAATATAATCACTTCTAATATATTATTCATTATTTTCTCTTATAATCAATCACTCCCCCTCATTTCTACACAGAATAACCTGTAATATAATTTTAAAATTAACATATAAAGATTGAATATTAATTACCTATATTTTAAATATTTAGTTAATTAATAGATAAATGGTATGTATATATATATTTTCTAATGAAATCGTCCCTGATCCTCAGCGGACAGGCGAACCGACAAGGCTGGATGCCCTAAGATAAATATGTTAAAAGAAAAGGTACAAGTGACCGTGCTTAGCTATAGAGGACATGTGTCCCACTGGATCCCAGCTTAGCTAGGAAATCTTCCGGCCAGTTTGTCTCTCTACCATTGCTTGACGAATCTCCCTTCAAAAAAAAGATAAATGGTATAGTCTATTTACCTTTATACCCACATAAATTATAAAACTATAAAAATAGGTCATCATACTTTGGTAAAGTTTAGGTTTTGGCCACTAACTTTTAAATATTAAAAAAAGGTCACTAACTTTTACATTTGAATTTTAAATTTGGTCATTCGGTTAAAGTTGTCCGTTAACAACCTTAACGGCGAGGGCAAATAAGTAAAAATATAATATATATATATATATATATATGAGTGAATTGTAAAAAAGGTCATCATACTTTGGTAAAGTTTAGGTTTTGGTCACTAACTTTTAAATATTCAAAAAATGTCACTAACTTTTACATCTGAATTTTAAATTTGGTCATTCCGTTACAAACGGCCGTGAAGCTCACTAACAGTCTAAATTATTGAGGATATTTTTGTCCATTCATTAATGCTGTACACATGCTGCTAGCGCGCTACAGTGCGCGCTACAGTTGCGCGCTACAGTTATTTTTTTTAACGCATAGCCTTTTTTTAAAAAAATATACTTTTTTAAAAAAAATACTTTTTTTTAAAAAAATAATAATATAGTAGATATCAGATCAACAGAATATAAAAAGAATATATTAAATTACCTAAATACCCTTAATTAATTTACTAAAAATACCAAAAAAATTTATTTTTGGTAGATTAAAAAGTGACTTATAAAATTTTTCATAAATTAATTAAGGACAAATTATTTTGAATGTTGGAGTGTTTTGAGGGATGCAGTTTTAGTAAATTAATCTACCAAAAATAATTTTTTTTTTCTAAACAATTCAACAATTCAGTATTTTTTATAAAATTCAAAAACATTAAAAAAAAATACTGAATTGTTGAATTGTTTAGAAAAAAATTTATTTTTGGTAGATTAATTTACTAAAACTGCATCCCTAAAAACACTCCAACATTTAAAATAATTTGTCCTTAATTAATTTATGAAAAATTTTATAAGTCTCTTTTTAATCTACCAAAAATAAATTTTTTTGGTATTTTTAGTAAATTAATTAAGGGTATTTAGGTAATTTAATATATTCTTTTTATATTCTGTTGATATGATATCTACTGTCTTATTATTTTTTTTAAAAAAAAAGTTTTTTTTTAAAAAAAGTATTTTTTAAAAAAAGTATATTTTTTTTAAAAAAGGCTATGCGTTAAAAAAAAAAATAACTGTAGCGCGCACTGTAGCGCGTCACTGTGGCGCACACTGTAGCGCGCTAGCAGCATGTGTACAACATTAATGAATGGACAAAAATATCCTCAATAATTTGGACTGTTAGGGGGCTTCACGGCCATTTGTAACGGAATGACCAAATTTAAAATTCAGATGTAAAAGTTAGTGACATTTTTTGAATATTTAAAAGTTAGTGACCAAAACCTAAACTTTACCAAAGTATGATGACCTTTTTTACAATTCACTCATATATATTATGTTTTTACTTATTTGCCCTCGCCGTTAAGGTTGTTAACGGGCAACTTTAACCGAATGACCAAATTTAAAATTCAGATGTAAAAGTTAGTGACATTTTTTGAATATTTAAAAGTTAGTGACCAAAACCTAAACTTTACCAAAGTATGATAACCTATTTTGAAATTCACTCTTATAAATAACTTAAAATTCTCATCGCTACCGTTTTTCTCTTATTTTGTCTTTATTTTATTTTATTTTTATTAACTCTCTAAAATCTGAAATCTAATATTGTAGCCTATTTTTTACTATTTATAGCCCTATTTTTGAAATAATCTTCCCAAATTGTTCATTTACTAATTTTTAAATAATTTATCAAAATTTAATAAAATGAATATATATTTTTTTATCCCAACAAACTGAATACTATCTTAATTATTTTAAACATATTTAATTTTATAATAATCAATTATAAGAATAATTTTCACACATATAGTATTTTTTAGAAAAATAAAAAGATTAAAAAAATGAGAAAATGGGGGAGGAAAATAATCAAATTTTTTTTGGTAAAAAATTCCTGAACAACTACTTGTATTAATCGAATGAAACCCCGATCAATTACTAAAACTAGTACCATCACCCCATCACATTTGTCTTCATAGACAAGATCGCAACAATGATTTTGATTTCCATCCTCGTGATCATCGTTGTCATCTTCATCAAATGGCTTATTTTTGTGGAAAATGCAACATTTTTTGGAACGGTTTTTTCTGCTACTGTTGTTGTAGAGAAAACAAGGAAGATGAAGAGGATATGATTAGGATTTAGGTAAGGCTGGAAGAAGAAGATGACAGCGTGAATTGCCTCATGGTGGCTCTGGCCATTGTTAAGTGGTATCCGCGGGAAGAATCGGTAAATGAGGAGGTGAAATTGAATGTGAGGGTAGTGTGTCAGTTGTGGAGTTTGAAAAAAGAGAAGAAGAAATAAGAAAGAATGTTAATTTTTTTTTTTTAGATAGATATTTTGGATACTAAACTTTGAAAATAGGCTATAAATAGTAGTCAAGAATCTAATTCTTATTATTGAGATCGACTTGACCCATCCACACAGAAAACCCAAGCCCAACTACCAACAGCATTGGCCCATCCACACACAGAAAACCCAAGCCCAACCACCAACAGCATTGGCCGGACATCCCAGTCAATTCCCCATTCCACCCTTTCTCAGATGAGTAACAGTAGTAGCAGCGAAGAAGATGGAGACGCCGAGTGGAAGGCCGCCATTGATTCCGTTTCTTCCGTACCCTTTACAACCACCGCCACCACCACCGTGAAAAATTCAACTATTCTTGAGGTGGACAACCAAACATCCCAAAACCAGCTCAAACATTATCAACTCAAGGTTTTTTCTTCTTTCAAGATTGGGTCTTTTCTGTTCAAAGGAGTTACTTTTATCGATTTCATATACTTCTTTGGCGGGATGTCTTTGTATGCATGCTTTAATTTTTTAAAAAAATTTATAATGTTGATCATATCATGATGATGGCCGCTTCAGACTCTTACTTTTTGTTAAGGAATTTAGTTTCTGTCATGGAGTAAGGTTTTAGCCTTCAACTTTAATGTTGAGGAGAAGAGTTTTCGTTATTGTGGGAGGTAAAAAGGAGTTTCATGACAGTTTAGGATATGGGATATTGGCCATTCCATTTATTAATCCTCTGCTGCTTATGAATTTTTGATCAAATGATCTCAAGACATGAGTTACTGATGCAGTGGCTTCATAAATTCTCTATAATGTTTTAAGTTCAAGTAGGAGGCTTTTCTTTAATTTTTCCTGGTTTTCATGAATCATGTATGCATGAATGATATATTAGGCTAATTCAAGTATCATTAGTCCTGTGCTGCTTACTTAGTTTTACAAAAATGTTGCCATTGTTCATGTTCCATAACCTCGTACAGCATTGTTCAAGTTCAAAGTAGGAGGTGTTTCTTTACTTTCATCTGGTTTTTATCTGTGTATGAATGAAAAATTAGAAAGCTCAAGTATCAATTGTGCATGAATAAAAGATAACTTTCAAATATAGCCTTAATCTCTACCTTTGATTTTGGAATATACATAACTTATGATGCAACAGGCCCGGAAAATTTTGGACGATATCCTGGAAAAGAGCATAGAATTCGTCAGTATCTCAAATGATCTGCCATTTGAAGACTCAGCAGATAATGACAATGGAATTCAATTATTCAAGAATGCTCCCCGTGGAATTGTATTTTATCATGCTGGTATGAAGATATCATCTTATTATTTTCCAGAATTATTTTCAGACTTCTGTCAGTAACAATAGAAATTGGTGGCAGATAAAATAACTACTGAAAACCTTCTAGCTAAAATTTCGATATTGCTAACGATGGTTTGATTTTGCATAATGGTGTACAAGTAACCATAACTTTTATTTACTTGTCTGGAATTGTGGGATCTGTATGCATCTGTAGGTTGTTGCTTCTCGTAATCATGTCAAGCAATAAAGATGAAACTGTAGTAATTATAAGTAATGAAATAGTTCATTCGGATTGGATGTGACCTGATTATCAGAGCTGCGTGGTCTTGGTGCAGCTCTGAACCCTGATTTTGAAGGTAGAAAAGCTTTCCTCACTTGCAAGTCACTTGATTTGGGGGACATTAACTCACTAGTTTCCAGTGTCGAATGTGGATTCTTGTAGTAATGTCTTACCAAGAAGAATTTTAAGAAATGGACAGCTAACAAATTGAAAACAATTTGTAATGCTATTTTCGATTCATTGCACTGTGCATATCCTCCCTCATTACAGATGAGGTTCAACGACCAAGCAAGAAACCAAGGCTACTTCCTGGGAACAACGAAATAGATGAAAATTCAAAGCAAGTATGTTTTGATTTTCTGATACACTGATGAACTTGTTTTGCTTCTTTGCTGCATGTTGATATCTTCTGATTGTTCGCAGTTTAAGAAGGAACTTCAGTCTGTGGTTGTCGATGGGATTGATGTAGTAGCTGCAGCAAGAGATGCAAGCCAGAAATCACTTGCGAAACTGGAAGCACGAGAAGCAGCTGCCAAAGCTGCAGCGAAAAGAGAGGAAGAACGAGTGGCGGAACTGAAAAAGATTAGGGGGGAGAGATGGCTGCCCTGCATGGCGAAAGACCGAACGGCAAAGTCACAAGGCTGTTGAGACTCTCACCACACAAATGTCTGGCAGATACTGTTGTATGATTGATGAACTCTTCCAAGTGCATCCAAATGGATTTAGGCATTCACATAGTTTCGTTTGCAGGGATTTGTTTCTTTGATAAATGGCCTAACAAACTTGAGTTTAGATTCTATGGCATTCTGCACGTTTGATGATGCATAGGATTGGTTTTTTGGCTTGTATTTTGATAAGCTAACAATAATAGGTGACTTTAGAGGGCCAACTTTCTGATTCTTGAGGGTTGGCCATATACTCCTTCAACCACAACAACATTGTTAATTATAGCTGTTGTTTCTTCATTCTTATTTATTTGCGCGGGAAAGGGATAACTCACTAATAATTAAAGAAGCAATTGAAATTTAATAATTATTAAAGAAATCTAATCGCTTTTGACTTATCTGGTAATTTAAGAAGTTATCCATTAAAAAAATTCTTTAACATGTGTTAATAAGATATTTTTACTGAATTCAGGGAAATGTTTGCTATAATTAAAAGAATCAAAACTGTATTACAATTTATGAATCTATGAGGGATATATTTTATAATTTAGCCTTAAAATTATTCAAGAGGGGCTTATTACCGGCAGATGATGTTGGAGAAGGGAACCACAACTTCCGGAGTTCTTCCTGCTGCTCCTTCTAAGTCATGAAATCTTCTATATGTGGCATATAGCGCCTTTACGTAATCGATTCCCTCCTTTGATTCCCGTTTATGTAGCCAAACCCCGCCTTTTTTTCCTGTTTTCTTGCTTTCACAATTACATGCTTCCTGTTTCTTTCCAATTTCGTGGGAGGTTCTCATATACTCTGCTTCGGCATTTCCCCAAGGTGGCCATCTAAGTTCTTTCTTTCCCATAATTCGATTCTTTATTTATTGTGCTTCTGTCATTGGTGTTGTTTTAATTTGGAGCAAAGTTTAAATTTTGAGTCATTTTCTTGGTTTGCAGACCGCCTTTTGCTGGAATTCTCCTTCCGTAGTTCAGTTAAAGTTTGCTACTTTTAGTAACATTGCAGCTGCCCAGCCTTTATCTGATTATTGGGTTAAAGAGAATGTGGCAGATTCAAAACAACGAGGCTGCAAAATTTTGGGAAGAACAGATGATCTCGGTGTACTGGGACAGCTTGATTTTCCTAGAGAACGTTTTATTCATTGCTATAATAGATCCTCAACGGACGCCAGGAAGTCCCAAGGTAGAATCTTTGAGTTTGGTTTTCATGGAAATAATCAAATTCAGAACTGGCTGGTTGATCGTCGTGTCGCTCGTGAAGATTCAGTTTCTGCATTACAGATGTTTGATGATTTTCCGCGTAGAAATAGCCTGGCCTCTAGGAACAAGTTGGTAGCTGATTTTCTTGAGAAAAAGGTCAACGCTAGTGAGGTTTTCAGATTCTTTTCTCGTTTAACTGCTGATAATATATGTCCTGATCAACATACATTTGCTAGTGTTTTAAGGGCTTGCACTGCTACTAAACCTGAGCCATATTGTATTGAACAAATTCATGCTAAGATTATCCGGTCTGGTTTTGGTTCAGCTTTATTTGTTTGTAATCCCCTGATGGACTTGTATTCGAAAAATGGGTTATTTGATTCTGCTAAGAAAATCTTTGATGATATGCGTTTTAGGGATAGTGTTTCTTGGCTTGCCATGGTTTCAGGTTTCTCTCACAATGGGTGTGAGGAAGACAGTATTTTGCTATATATTGAGATGCGTAGACTGGGAATAATGCCCACGCCATATATTTTCTCCAGTGTTTTAAGTTCGTGCTCCAGAATCAAGTTGTTTGAGCTGGGGTTGCAGCTTCATGCTGTTATATACAAGTGGGGAAATTCATCGAAGATTTTTGTATGTAATGCTCTCGTCACGTTGTATTCTGGCTACGGTGACTTGGTGACTGCAGAACAAATTTTCAGCAATATGCAGCTCAGAGATGGAACCTCTTATAATTCTCTCATATCCGGGCTTGCCCAACAAGGATATAGCGAAAGGTCACTTGAGTTATTCAAAAGAATGCAGATTGATTTGTTGAAGCCTGACTGTGTAACAATTGCACACCTTCTCAGCATTTGCGCATCACTGGGAGCCCTTCAGAATGGAATGCAACTGCATTCCTATGCAAGCAAGGCTGGAATGTGTGCAGATACCATCATTGAAGGTTCTCTGCTTGATCTTTATGTGAAATGTTGTGATGTAAAAGCAGCTCATAAAGTCTTTCGAGCTGCTCGGAAGGAAAATGTGGTTCTTTGGAATATGATGCTTGTGGCACATGGGCAGCGAGGCGATCTCCACGAATCCTTGCAAATTTTTGAGCAGATGCAGATCAAAGCTCTGCAACCTAACCAATATACTTATCCAAGTATATTGAGGACCTGTACTCTTGTAGGAGCTCTTGATCTGGGAGAGCAAATACATGGCCAAGTCATAAAAACTGGTTTTCAGCTTAATATTTACATCTGCAGCGTACTGATTCTTATGTATGCAAAACATGGAAGTTTGGATACTGCACTGAAAATTCTCAGGCGTCTTACTGAGAGAGATGTTGTATCTTGGACTGCAATGATTGCGGGATTTACTCAACATGACCTATTCTTAGATGCTTTGAAGCTCTTCATAGAAATGCAAGAACAAGGGATTCAATCAGATAATATTGGTTTTGCTAGTGCTATCACTGCCTGTGCTGGAATTCAAGCTCTCAATCAAGGACGACAAATTCAATGTCAGTCGATCATTTCTGGCTACTCATTGGATCTGTCAATTAACAATGCACTTGTGAGTCTTTATGCTAGATGTGGAGAAGTAAAGGATGCATACATAGTATTTGAGAGAAATTGTTGTAAAGATAACATTTCATGGAATGCATTAATATCAGGATTTTCCCAAAGTGGGAACTGGGAGGAAGCATTAAAGATGTTCTCTAAGATGAACCGAGCTGGAGTAGAATCTGATATGTTTACTTATGGATCCGTAGTCAGTGCAATTGCTAATACGACAAATATAAAACAAGGGAAGCAGATGCATGCAAAAATCATAAAAACTGGTTATATTACTGAAACAGAAGCTTCAAATGCATTGATCACATTATATGCCAAGTGTGGGAGCCTTGATGATGCCAGGAGGGAGTTTCTCTGCATGCCTTGGAGAAATGAGGTTTCATGGAATGCCATGATCACAGGCTATTCTCAACATGGATGTGGCGATGAAGCAATTGAATTATTCGAGGAAATGAATCGACTAGAACTGCAGCCAAATAATGTCACCTTTATTGGTGTTTTATCAGCCTGTAGCCATGTTGGGCTGGTGGATGAGGGGCTCAACTATTTCAAGTCTATGGCAGAAAAACATGGTTTGGTGCCAAAATCAGAACATTATGTTTGTGTAGTAGATATCTTAGGACGCGCAGGTTATTTGGTCCGTGCAAGAAAATTTGTGGAGGCTATGCCAATTGAACCAGATGCAATGGTGTGGAGAACCCTATTAAGTGCATGCACAGTACACAAAAACATGGAGATAGGAGAGTTAGCAGCCAAAAATCTCCTTCGGCTGAGCCCTAACGACTCAGCTACTTATGTTCTCTTGTCCAATATGTATGCAGCTTCTCGAAAATGGGATTATCGGAATCATGCAAGGAAACTGATGAAAGATAGAGGTGTCAGAAAAGAGCCTGGCCGTAGCTGGATCGAAGTCAAGAACTTGTTCCATGCCTTTTTTGCTGGTGATCGAGTTCATCCTCTTGCAACTCAGATATATGAGTTTCTTGAGGATCTAAATTTTAGAGTGACTGCATTGGGTTACATACAGGACAGTCATAGCATTTGGAATGATTTGGAGCTAGAGCAAAAAGAGCCAAATGCACTCATCCACAGTGAGAAGTTGGCTATTGCATTTGGACTGATGAGCTTACCTGATTCGATTCCCTTGCGTGTGATGAAGAATCTTCGTGTCTGTAATGACTGCCATAATTGGATTAAATATGTTTCAAAGGTTGCTAAGCGGACTATCGTTGTAAGGGATACATACCGGTTCCATCATTTCAAAGAAGGTACATGTTCATGCAAAGATTACTGGTAGCTAAGGGATTCAGACAAATTTATCCTAATAGATGAATTTATACAAAGTCCTGTCTCTATGTAGAGCCCAAGCAAGGTGAGTTCTTTCACCATTTCCCATTTACATTTTAGCGCGATTCGCCTTTTAACAAGTGCTTCTGACTCAAAATCAATCCTATTGAACTCCATTTGATTGTCTCTTTGTTCCAGATACTTGGGGTCACCTTATAATTCTATCTTTGGAGATTACGAACTGCAAACATGACTCTGGGAAAATGAAGACAGGCTAGATGCAAGAGCAAGGTTCTACATTCTGTGCAGTTCATACTTCTCTGATTGCAAAGGTTGCACACATGACATAATTGATTTTTCATTATGAATCATCTCCTGCTTCTTTTATTCTCTTGATTTTTCTACTTTCCATTTTTGTTTGTTAGGCTATTCAGTACTCGGTTTCATTATGCCATGTTAAGCAGCTTTTTGTTACTAATCTTTCGCTCGCTCGGTTATTTTCTCAGTTCACACACTACTGTAAACAAGAATCACACCTCGCCTGAAGCGCATCCCCGAGAGGCCTTATACACAGATACCCTCAATATTGACAGGGTAAGTTCTGAAGCAGAATTTACTGTCTTATTTGATACAAACAGGAGTTCAACTCCACTTCTTTTATCTTACCAAAGAATTGGTCGGGCAAATGATTTCTGTTTACAGAATCCCACTAGCCAGGTGCTTGGATATGCCATCATAAGTATCCTACTCCGTTCATTTATTCATTCATTCATGGACAGGTAAATATTTTTACTGTACTTCTTAGAAATGTTTGCTTTGACGAATATAATGGTCTGCAAACTATTATTCTCCTACTGTTCTTGTTCTTCCAGACCAATTGAACTCCTACTTTTTACCTTCAACTACCAATTTTCCCATGTGAATAAGTTCAAGCATAATCCCAGAATCGGAAGTAGAAAATAGGGTTTTCCCCAAGATGCTTTTTATTAACAAATGTTTGCAGCAGGCAAAGAATGGGCAAGTAATTTCTTCACATGTTGACAATAATGGGTGCTGATGAGAACGCTGAGAATGGGAGCACAGCCCTAAAGCAGTTTCCTATCCCTTTTCTGTCCACTGCTTAAACTCTTCTCTGTAAGTAATTCCTTAAAAAAAGAGTTCTTTATTGTGCTTTGAATTCTTGTGAGCATTCCATTTTTGTTCTGTTTGTCCTTAAGGGGTTTGAAATCTGTAGAATCACAAAGTTGATCAGTACTTTTGCATGTTTTGGAACCATTGTTTTCTTATTGATTTATGATGCACATTTTAATTGCTAAGGTAAAAAGGTTTTTGCTCTTATCTCTGCGTTCTTGATGCCACCATTATTCATGATCAATGTGTGCAAAATCAACCCTTTTTGCCCTTCCAATCAAACCAAAGCCGATTTACTTCCATATCCACCTCAAAGTTTGCTGAGTAGATTGGTGCGATTGGATACCTAATATTAATGCTGGAATGATAGATAGGTACAATGGGCAGGGAAGCCCGGTCCCTTCAATAAAAAACTAAGAAGGCCCTCCACTCGGCCTATGCCATACATACCCCCAAAAAGATTTTGCTCCTACTCTTGAAACCAAAAAAATGAATGCTCCTATACAAAATTAAGGTGGAAAGAGCCTTAATCCAGGTGTATCCTGAGCATCAAGAGCTATTAGTCCCCTTAGTCTTGTTGGTAATTCTTGGATAGTGTCATACTTACTCTCTCCCTTCAATCCCATGCCAGCCAGAAAGTGTGCCGGAGCCTTACCTTGTCGATGGATATAACCAACAGTCCCTTGAAGAAGCTCCAATAGAATGCTTTGAATTTCTTTGAGGGCCGCAAGATGACGCCAGTCTAAGATTAAATTACCTGTCAACATTCGAACCACCACCATATTATTTGACATTACTTGAATTCCTTGCAACTTCCACAACTTACAATACCGTACTCCCTGTAATATCGCTTCAATTTCTGCATGTAGAACTGAACTTTGGGACAAAGATTACTTGAATTCATTGCAATCCTGTCCCGCATATGTATTAATAACCATTGGGATTGGGCTAATCCAATGGCAACCTTGAAGTGACTTATTAAGGCACTCCCATTTCTCACTTCCTCTTGGATTTTCAGCATTTGTAATTTCACTCGCTGGACCTTATCTTAGATGCTAGTATAAAGCTTCTTGCAGAAATATTGCAGGATCAAGGAATGCGATCAGACAACACAGGATTTGCCTGAGCTATCACGGCTTAGGATCCTCTGTGACACTTTCTAGTGACACTCCATGTGGCAAACTTTAATTACTTTGTCTATATATTGTATTTCATGTTAATTTATATATATTCACAACATATAGTTTTAGTAGATTATTTTTATTTTCATACTTTATTTTTTTAGTATTATTTTATTTTTTATATATTTTTGAGACTTTTTTAACAATAGAAATTATATTTAATAATTTAATATACCATAACCCTTTAAAAAAGTGAACCCTTCGTGTTAAAAAATATAAGAGTGTAAATGATTATGTATTATGTAAAAATTAACTGAAAATACAATATATAAATAAAGTAATTGAAATTTGTCACATGGAGTGTCACAGAAAAGTGTAACAGAGGATTCTAAACCGAGCTATCACTGCCTGGACTAAAATCCAATGTCGCAATCAAAGATAACCAATTCATGCTCAATCAATCACATCTCTGGCTTTTCATTGGATCTTTCAGCTAATTAACAATGGAGTTTAAGCAAATTGCAACAAAGTTAATATTTGATGGGATGCATTAATATCAAGATTTTCACCAAGTGAAAATTGTCTTTACAAATGTCTACTCGAATTTTCACTTTAATGTTGTAAGACGTTGAATGACTATTATTTTTCTTTCTAATATAATTTTGTCAATGAACAATAGTAAATTCACGGATTGTCAGATTGGTGGACAATATCCGAGTAGTGTATTTAACGGAATGCTTGCATGATCAGAAATGCCATGAGCCGTCATCTGAAATCCCCTCATGCTTGCACTGCAAGGTTCTTTGAAATTACCTGGATCTTGCGTGGGCCCCAAAGCAATTCAAACTCGCCGCACAAATATAAAAGGAAAATCCTTATAATCGTATCATTTTCTGAGTCTAGAAAGTGTGACCATCCACTACTAGACTTTCGTCACACTTTCGTCACACTATTGTTGGCCCCTACCAAATTGAGACGGACTTTTGATTTTGCTGGCGTTTCATATTGGCCTTTACCAAATTGACGTTTGAATACTTGGCCTTCCAGACTTTTCCATTTTCTTGTGCCAATTTGCGTACTTGTGGAGTTTCTAATCATCTAAACTTCTCTTTTTAAAATTTTTTTTCCAATGTGGGATATATATATATATATATATATACACACACAAATTTGGACCAAATAATGATAATATTTGATCATCAACTCAAATCCCCCATTAATCCTCTGCATTTGGTCTTAAAGATTCATCTTCTATTTATATGTTCTTCTAACTAGAAATGCAATTGAGTAAGTCCAACCAGAATATATATATATATAAAAACCCCTCGAATTTGAGTTGTACAAAATAACAAGCTCTTGCTTGACTCATGGGTTCGGCACATATCAATTTATTGAGAGTCTTTTTTATATATTTCTTTTGTTTTGTCCATAACAAAATCTTATACTTTAAACTTTCTGATCAAAGGATAAATAATTTACAATATCTGATCATAAAAACCATTTATATATAAATATAAATAAAGAAATACAAGTTACCGCCTCAATACTTTTCCTTTACCGTCTAAATTTATAATACCCTCTCTCTTTCATCCCTTTTATGTAAAAGTATATTTTTGTCAAAACTTATGTACTACCGCCTAGTAAATAGTAACCCCAAGTAGAAAGAAAAATTGCTGCGCAGGATTATAGAAGAGTCAATTCCACTTACAGGCACTTCCTATCCAATATAATTTCTTTGAAAATAAATGTTATCTAAAATAGTATATATTTTTTTATCCTATTAAAATTATACCATTAAATATAAAAAATTTAGGATTACAAAGTTAAAACCGACATTAAAAATGTAAATATTTTATATAAAAAAGAGAAAATACATTTTTACCATCTTAATATAAAAATTATTCAGAATAACATAAACAAAGGGGGTTACTAGTTACCGCCTCACATTTGAGGCGGTAGTCCATAGATTTTGACAAAAGTGTTCTTTTACATAAAGTGAGAAGAAATAGAGTATTATAGGGGGGACATTTTAGTTCAAATTAGAACGGTAAAGAGAAAGTATTAGGGGGTAACTAGTAATTCCTTAAACAAATCATAATCATTCATTATTGGACAAATTACATTTTTTGTCCGTAAAGATAGCTCACAACTCCATTTTGTTTCTAGGTTTTACAGCCTACCTAGTGTGAAGTATTAGAATCGAGTCCTTGTCTATCAAGATTAATCCTTTGAGTTTTCTGGGCATGGACTCTAAGTTTTCAAAAGAGATTTCCTATTCTTTGCATGCCATTAGATCTGCTGGGCCGTTGATTTCTCTGGGAATTTGAGATATCCTGTGTTGCCTCTTGTTCATCTCCTCCTTGATTTCCTTTAGATCATTGTAATTCATCCAACAGAAATGTTCTTCCCCTTTTTGCAGCATGTTTGTTAGAATATTCAACTGCGGATTCAGCTGGAGAAAGTAGTGGCAGCGAAGAAACAAATATTTCCATATTTTGTTATCCTGCTTTCTTAGCCGTTCATTCTGTCACTAATTCAATAGTTCAGATGGACGCTTGGAGTATGACATGGATTAGTGATTTGGCAAGGAAAGACTCAGGCTAATTAGTTGATTCTAGTTAGTTGCTTTATCTTTTCACTGCTCATTAAGTTAATATATAAGGCACTACATGTACAGAACTCTTTGATTTTTTTAGTGAATAAAAGAATATCAGAGAAAACTTTCACAATATTCTCGTTTCTTTTCCTTGAGACAGTTTCTTCTTAGGGTTTTCATTTTGTTTTTGGGATTTTTCCAAATTCTTCAATGTTCATCCACAAATACACATACGTAATGAACTTATAGGACTTATATTCAACATCAACAACAACAACAACAACAACAACAACAAGAACGACAATCCCAATATGTTACACAGATACAGTGGGCCACGTTCAACTGCATGATCAGACGAAGAAGGATATGGATGAGAAGAAATATGGATCACTGACAAGGGCCCTTGCTTCCGCCTGAGAATAGGAAACCCTAGTCTCGGACTTTAAATATTAGGTCTTGGGGGCAAATTAAGCTGCCTCCCCAGCTTGATCGGTATAATCCCATAAAAGAAGGGGAGGATAGCCAGAAGAAAGCAGCCCAAGGGAAACCATTGCAGATAATGTGGGAAAAACGATAGGATGAATACAAAGATGGAGAAAAGTCCGCAAGTGTTACCGATTTGGTCCATTACATTTGCATACTGTGGAAGAATGTTTCGCATGAGGATGCCATGTGTAAAAGCTACCAAACCTAAACACAATGGAAAAAGCATAAGGATTCTTATTAGCAATGAAGTAGGAGCATACTGAGTCGAAAATGCTCCTAGCGCCTGTATCATCAAGCCAAGGATCGTCTTTCCCAGATTCTCGTGAGCTGTTTGAGGAGGATGATTATGATCATGAGGAATATGAAGGATAACGTCTTCTTGTGGTAAATGAATTTGGTTGTAATCAGGATGAGTGGCCGGCGCAGGAACTTGGTTGTGATCAGGATGAGTGGGTGCAGGGATTTCTCTTGTTTTGAACAAGGGTAAGTATGATTTGATGAATTGTAGAAACGAGGCCATCAGGATTATTTGCTAATAAATAGATAAAAAGAACAAGTAGGAGGACTGAGCAGGGAAGGGTTTTTGGGATGGATACTATATCTATAACTTCCATATATGTAGGAGGATGGACTGATTTTGAGCACTGAGTCACTCAGCTTGTTTTTTTTTTTGAAGACAAAATGGAAAGTATATGTGCAGACAATATATTACCCCTTTTGAACAAAGTATGAAATGAATATATTATATTATATGCCATCCGTCTTTAAGCCATCCGTTTTAAGTCTTTTTCAACGTTGAGGACGGACCGTCTTTAAGTCATCCTTTTTAAGTCTTTTGCTCAGCTTTAAGGACGGATGCCAATATAGCCTTAACTTAGACTACCCAATTAGTAAATAGTTGTACTAGGACTGCTAAGTGGTTTGAACTAGTAATATTAATATTAAAAAAAAAGTAAATAAATTAACAAGACGCGTGTAAATAATTACTCACGAAATTTTAGAAAAATATGAAGCAGTTATTTTTTGAATATATTGTCTGCAGATTCACTTGAAACCTATATTTCAAAAAAAATAAAATCACATCTTATAAACCCAATCGAAGAAACACTGGAGAAGAGGAATTCATGTCCATCGAAGAGGTACAAACCCAGTAGAAGAAACACCAGCCAAGAGGATTTTCTTCCCATCGACGAAGACCAAGAACAATCACCAATTTTCTAGCCAATTTCAACGACAAAGTCCAATCAAAAAATTCTCAACTTTTCAAAAAAAATCATTATAAACGAGGATTTTGTTTATCATTTTTTTATAATTTTTTTGATAAAATTTGATTTGAGATTTTTGTTGATGATATTGAAATTGTTAATGATGTACGGGAAAATGGGTTTGTGATTATAGTTATTTATGATATTAGTGTTGTTGATGATGTACGAGAAAGTGAGTTTGTGGTTGGAATGAAGATATTGGATTGTATTAAAGGGTGAGATATTTTACATATATTGATAGAAATTAACACTGAGGGTTCGCCAGAAAAGCATCTCAATACAATACCCAACTTCCATTTTCAGCCTTTCACCCACACCCCCTAAAGTAGTAAAGACAAGGGCTCTTTGGGGTCACATTTTGTTTCTATCTGACAGGACAAACAAATAGGAAGGGATGGTTTTTTCATTGTTTTGATAGAAATCTAACTAGAAAATGATTTCTCTACTATTTCTTTGAGAAGAGAATCGTTGGTTTGACCAACGAACTACGTGGGAAAATAGACCTTCTTTCTTTGTTTGATTTTAAACAAGATTTAGTAATATGTGAGATTATACATGTAATGAAATAATTTTCATATCATTGGGGGATTTTTAAATTTTGTTGGTGGGGTTTTATTTTTTAATTTGTGGGATTTTCTTCATTCGTGTTTTTTTTTTTTTTATCTCCCTATAAATCATGGAAAACAAAAAACACAAATGAAGAAAATCTTACATGTTACTAAATAAAATCCCACAAACAAAACTAAAAAATCTCACCCTGGTATAAACATTACCTATTATATGTACAATCCCACTTGTCACTAAACAAAATCCCACAAATATATGCAAAACATCTCACCCTTTAACTGAACCAACATTCATCGCCATCCATTCCACAAACTTGAATAAAATATTACATATTACTAAACAAAATCCCACAAACAAAACCAAAAAATCCTACCCCGGGTATAAACATTACTCATTATATGTACAATCCCACCAGTATATGCAAAACATTCCACCATTTAACCGAACCAACATTCATCACCATCCATTCCATCCACTGAAACACACCACTTCATAACAAACTTTCGAAACACCAACCCAAAAATTAATATAACTCGTGAATTCAAGTAGTTGATTAGACATAAAAGTGGATAACAAAATTCAAATAACGTGATTGATCAAACCCTCCTTAAATTAGGGAGGTTACAAACACACAAAAAAGAAGCGCGTAAATATATAAAATGTAAAAATAGTAAATCAATTTTTACAATTATTAAAATACAATAATTCTAATACAATAAATCACCTTACTACGTAGTCCTAGTACTATAGTATAATTTCTGAAGATTGACGGCTTTGAACACTCCTTTGCATGCCGATAAACAAAGGAATTACACCGGCATTATGGGTTTTTAATACTGACCTGACCAAAGGAATCGAAATCTTTTTAAATTTTACTAGTTATTGTCTTAATTTTTAATTTTTATTATCCCAATTTGGATTAAAAATTTCCTTTTCTTGTTCCTCTCTCTTCCCCTTCTTGAAATAGAAAAATAATTTTATCAAAATTGAAATGATAATATTTAAAATTGAGGGTATATAATAATACCCAACCTTTTTTGACATTGGTCTACGGGGTAGATTACCACCCAGTAATAACTGGACCTTGGGTGGGCCCCCTTTGAAGTTGCTGCGAAGCAATTCAAACTACACACAAATATTATTAAAATTCATATAATGATCATCAACTCTAATACCACGTATTAAACCTCTGCATTTTGTATTTTGTATTAAAGATTCTATTTTGATGTTGTCAATACGTCTAAGTAGAAATGCAAATGAGTATAGCATCAATTTTGGCGTTATTACTAGCACAACATACGCCTCATTAGTACAAATGGTCGGTCAACTTACCTCTTATAAATGGCTTAGGATCCTCTGTGACACTTTCCTGTGACATTCCATGTGACAAACTTCAATTACTTTGTCTATATATTGTATTTCATGTTAATTTATATATATTCACAACATATAGTTTTAGTAGATTATTTTTATTTTCATACTTTATTTTTTTAGTATTATTTTATTTTTTATATATTTTTGAGACTTTTTTAACAATAGAAATTATATTTAATAATTTAATATACCCTAACCCTTTAAAAAAGTGAACCCTTCGTGTTAAAAAATATAAGAGTGTAAATGATTATGTATTACGTAAAAATTAACTGAAAATACAATATATAGACAAAGTAATTGAAGTTTGTCACATAGAGTGTCACAGGAAAGTGTCACAGAGGATCCTAAGCCCAATTGAGGCCTGATGCCGGTCCCCTAATTATTTTTTTTTTCTTGGGCCTAACAACCCCTTATTTTCTTTTTTTTTTTTTTCCAAATTTTCTTTTCTTCGTTTCATTTGGGATCTGCATTCTATATAGCTATATAACTAAAATTCATCATACTCTTACTCTAATGCGTTATGATTTTTTTTTTTTACTCACATCTTTTTTTTTTTAAAATGCTTTTTTATAAAAAATAAATAAGATAGTAGATATCAGATCAGCGGACAACAGATATCATATCACAAATATAAAAAAAATTATCTCATAGAACTAAAACATACTTAATAACGGGGATCAAATCATGATTATATAGACATCAGATCACAAAATAATAGACATCAGATCAACAGACTATATATATCACATCAAGAATATAAAAGAAATTATATAATAGAACTAAAATATACTTAACAAGGAGGATCAAATCATGATTATATAGACATCAGATCACAACATAGTAGACATCAGATCAACAGACTATAGAATCAAATCATGATTATATAGACATCAAATACAAAATAATAAACATCATATCAACAGACTATATATATATATCATATCAACAATATAAAAGAAATCATACAATAGAACTGAAATATACTTAACAAAGGGGATCAAATCATGATTATATAGACATCAAATCACAAAATAATAGACATAAGATCAACGTACAACAAATATCATATCAAGAATATAAAAGAAATCATATCATACAACAAAAACGCCCATAACATGTATTTGTATCAGCAGATTTCACATATCATATCACAAGACAAAAGAAATCATATCATAATATATAAAATTATTTAATTAAAAAATAAATAAAATAATAATTAAAAAATATTTTTTTATCATTTTTTAAAAAAATTAAAAAACATAAGAAAAAAATACTGAATTGTTTATAAAAAAGGGGCAAAAAAGACCCTACTCCATAAAACTAATATTCAATCTTTATATGCTAGTCATAAAATTATGTTGTAGGCAGATCTGTGTAGAAATAAGGGGGAGTGATTGATTATAAGAGAAAATAATGAACCATATTAGGAGTGGTTATATTTTAATATAGTAAATTAAGTTAAAATATGTTGCTTAATATTACGATAGACTATGATATAATTTGCCACTAATATTAGGTAGGTATCATATTTCTATTATTTCCTTTTTCACTTACACATTTACAACTTTTTCTTTCCTGAATTTTCTTGATTACCTATAATAAGATTATAATGTTAACGTAATAACATTAAAAGTTTAAATTTTCTTTTACTCTTATTATTAAAAATTAATAAATACATATATACGTGATAAGATTTAGGTCACCTTAATCATTAAGATTTTTATATTATTTTATTTGTTAAACACATAATAAAAAAATATTTTCATTCTTTCATAACTAGAATAAAAAGAAAACATTTAAACCCTATTACTCTCTTTTCAATTTATTTTTTATATTAGTTTTTCTCAATCTCATTTACAAACGGGATCATTATCTAATAGTAGTAGATTAATTTAATGATGCAAATTATTTTGGACTAAATTAATCAATTAACAAAAAATTTTACTACCGACCCAATTTTGTCAAACTAGTAATACCCAATAACAAACTGTAAGGACTATATTTGGAACATGAATAATGTTCCGTTTGATAAAACTTATCTGAGGTCTGAAGTCTAAATCTATTAAGTTAGCTCTGTTTGATAAAATTAGAAAATATGTCTGAATCTGAAATCTGAATCTGAAATCTGAATTATGAAGTATGAATTATGAAGTCTGAATTATAAAATAAGTTTATAAAATTAAATATATTTAAATTTTAAATTAAATCACCTTATTTTTTAAAAAATGTTAGAAATATATTTTTTAATATATAACATAATTTTTAAGATGTGTAATTTTTTACATAATAATGTGAAATTCTATTAATAAAAATATTTTAAAAACTTTTAATAATAAATTAGAATATTATTATTTTAAAACTAAAATATTAATTAAATAAATATCACACATTAATTAAAATTATAAAAAAATAAAAAATTCATGTTATAAATATATTTTTTATTTATTTAAATGATAAAAAATATTCAATAAAATAAAAATTATTTAAAGAAAAAACTAAAAAAAATAATAAATATTAAAAATAAGAAAAATTTTCCAAGCAATTCAGTTCAGCAATAAGTGATTCATCGATCACTTATTTTTAGACTAACAATTGTACTTGCAATTCAGACTCACTTAATCTCTTAATACTTTTATTATAGTTATCAAACACACTTAATTATTAAATATTTAATTAAAAAAAATTTTAATTTATTAAATTAAAAATAAATTGAGCTATCAAACGTCCTTAATTAATTAAATATTTAATCTATTTAGAAAAAATACTGAACTAGTTTATCGAACGTATCTAAATCTTAAGGACTAAAATGACTATTTCGTCAAAGAATAACGCGTCTTCTCCATCGAGCATGACCTCAAAATGGCGGTTTGATGGAGACATACGAAACTGCTTAAACTCCACACCAGTACTAAATTCTATATAATATAATGATCTAAACTTTTCCTTTTTTTTCCTTTTTTTTTTTTTTTCCAATGTGGGATTAAAAGATATTATTTACACCAACTTCATGTTCTCAATATAATCAATTTCTCATCTAATCTCACCTTTAAACTTATTTCAACACATATTTTTCATCATTTTTGTCATTATTATTATTATTATTATTCAATATTTAATTTGAATAGCAGATCTTTTTGTCAAAGATGGGATTGAAAGGCCAAGGTGGTGTTTTTGTTTCTGAGGGCCCGGCCACCTTCCTATAAGACTCGGGGCTTGATAGCTTTTTTTTTTTTTTTTTTTTAATTATAATATAATTTTTTTATTGCACACACATATAATGCAAGCTTTTTTTTTTTTTTTTTCCTAAACACCAAAGATTTACATTACTCAAAAGCTTTTTTTTTTTTTTTTTTTTTATTGCACACTCGGGGCTTGATAGCTTTGGATTACGATACTTTCCACTTTAAACAAGAGTATAATTAAATCTATTTGTTTGTATTTTCCACTTTTATATGTCACATGAGTTCATGCGACAATCACATATGATTTTCTTAAAGAGTTTCTGTGACGCCAAAGCCTCTCAAAACTTCTTATTTCACACTTAAACTCAGACTTGGTAGAGTAGTTCTACTTCTTATTCAAAATGCACGTCAGAATAAATGTCTTCTCTAAAACGAAGTAAAATCAAAGGAAAAACTGTAACCCTAAGTGACGGTTATTGAGAGGGAGAAGAAGAACATTGCAGAAGCTTTTCTTGTTTTCTATTTCTGTTAAAAATGAACAACACGGTTGCAGAACGTATTTACAATGCTTTTATACTGTTCACTACTGCTGTACAATTAACTAATTAACTTATAAACTGTCTAAATGATGTGGCAACCTTCTACTGGTCTATCATTTTCTACTCCAACTGTTGCTGCCATGTCAGCCTTGACTGTATTATTCTTCTTTATACTTTCCAAGATCCCCTCCTCAAGCTCAGCATCCATCAGCTGAAGCTTGGACATCAAATGCTGAAAAATAACAACTGAAACAGCCTTGGTGAAAATGTCAGCTACCTGATTTGTAGACTGAACATGTTGTAGACTGATCAAACCAGATTTGTGAGCTTCACGAGATACATGACAGTCTATTTCTATGTGTTTCGTTCGCTCATGAAACACAGGATTTTCTGCAATGTAAATTGCAGCTCTATTATCACAGAAGAAAGGAATGGGAACCTTCACTGAAATCTGAAGAATCTGCAACATGTAAACCACCCACTGTAATTCCCTAACTGTTGTAGCCATAGCTCTATATTCTGCTTCAGCAGTAGAGCATGATATAGTTGACTGCTTCTTTGATTTCCAAGATATTAAAGCCTCCCCTAGAAAGATTCCATAACCTGTTACAGACCTTCTTGTTGATTTACATGTCCCCCAATCTGAATCACTGAATGCTTGCAATTGAAAAGAGTTACTACTACTGTAAAACAATCCTCTACCAACCGATCCAAGAAGGTATCTTAAGATGTGAACTGCAGCTCGCCAATGTGACAAATGTGGAGTATGCATGAATTGGCTGAGCTGCTGAACGGGATAAGCCAAATCCGGTCTTGTAAAACCTAAGTACAGTAATCTTCCTACAAGTCTTCTGTACTTCTCTGGATGCTCAAGCAAAGGGGAGTCATCTTTCTCCTCTGATTCAAACCTCAAACCTGGAGGGAAAGGTGTACTAGCTGGAGCACAACTTAGCATTCCTGCATCCTGAAGTATATCCAAGGCATACTTCCTCTGATTGACTAACACTCCAGCTTCAGTTCTAGTAAGTTCCATTCCCAAGAAATACTTAGCCTGTCCAAGATCTTTAATAGTAAATGATTGATGCAAAAAAGCCTTGATTCTAGTAATTTCACAGGTATCTGATCCTGTAATGAGAATATCATCCACATAAACCAATAAGTAAACACAAGTAGATCCTCTGTGCAGGTAAAATAGGCAATGATCATGAGGGGCTTGCTTAAAACCATACTCCATTACAGTCTTAGTAAATTCAATGTTCCACTGCCTAGAGGCTTGTTTTAAGCCATACAGGGATCTTCGAAGCCTACAAACCTCACCTGGAGCTGCCTTTTTGTATCCAGGAGGAGGTGTCATATACACTTCTTCTTCAAGAAATCCATGCAAAAATGCATTGTTGACATCTATCTGCATCAAAGGCCAATTTCTGCCTGCTGCCATTGCAATTAGTAATCTCACAGTGACAGCTTTAGCTACTGGAGAAAAAACTTCATTGTAATCCTCCCCCTCCTTTTGGTTGTAGCCTTTAGCCACCAACCTAGCTTTGTATCGATCAATGGTACCATCTGAGTTGTGTTTAATCTTGTAAATCCAACGACAACCAACAGGAACCTTCCCTGCAGGTAGAACTGCTAGTTCCCAAGTACCATTCTCTTCCAAGGCAGTAAGTTCTTTATCCATAGCTTCTATCCATTTTGAATTAGTATTTGTCTGATTATATGAAGAAGGCTCTTGTAGAGTGGACAAATGAGTCATAAACTGCATATGATCAGCATTAAACACACATAACTGAGAAACTGGCACTGAAGAATGATTGACCACAAAGTCTTTCATCCAGGATGGTTTAGTAGAAATACGAGTACTGTGTCTTGTAAAAACAGGAGGTGAACTATGATCAAGAGTAGGTGAAAGATCTAAAGAAGGATTAGATGAAAGAGAATGTGAGGAGTCAGAAGGAGATGGCTCACGAGTAGGACAATCTGAATGTTGTTGGTCAGAAGGAACAGAAGGGGAAAAAATAGATTCAGAAGATGATTCAGGGAAAATGATGTTATATTCAGAAGAAGAAAAATCAAGCACACCAGGAACAGGAATACAATGATTATGAATCAGATTCTTATTGAATATGTCAGGTCCAGGAAATGTAGACTCATGAAATACTACATCCCTAGAAATCAGAATTTTATTTAGTGTAGGAACAAACACTTTATATCCTTTGTAATCTGAAGGATATCCCAAGAAAACACCCTGCATAGATCTGGGATCAAATTTGTCTCTCTGAGGTGTTTTATTCAGAACAAAGCAAAGACAACCAAATGTTCTAAGATGTCTATACTCAGGTATTTTGTGAAAAAGAATTTCAAAAGGTGATTTCCAAGATAGAATCTGAGATGGAAGTCTATTTATCAAGTAAGTAGCAGTAAGAACTGCATCTCCCCAGAATTTCTTAGGCAGCTTAGATTGTAATAATAATGCTCTAGCTACCTGCAGCAAGTGCCTATGTTTTCTTTCTACTAGGCCATTTTGTTGAGGAGTGTATGCACAACTCTTGTGATGAAGAATTCCAGAATTGGACAAGAATAGTCGACACTGAGAATTGACAAATTCTGAACCATTGTCAGTTTGAAGAATTTTGACAGTGGTATGAAACTGATTCTGTAATTGAATGATGACATGTTGTATCAACTGTGGTATTTCTGACTTATATTTGACAAAATAAGTCCATGTTGCCCTACTATAATCATCTACCACAGTAAGAAAATATTGAGAATTTTGCAAAGTAGGAACTTTAAAAGGACCCCAAAGATCCATATGAATTTTTGCCAATACTGCATCTGAACTTGATTGACTAGAAACAAACGGATGTCTGGTTTGTTTTGCCAAGGGGCAGATTACACAGAAATCAGTGTCTTGATGACCTTTAAAACAAGGCAACTCATCTGACAAGTGATCTATTACAATATCAGATGGATGTCCTAATCTACTGTGCCAAGGCACTTTGTAAGTAGATGAACTATTACAATCTTTAGTAAGCTGAAGATCATGCTTATTCTGAAGATCCAGAGCTCTGGAATTTCTCAACTCTGGATTATTGGAAGAAAAACTGGAACTGAAAGATGCTTTATCAAATTTGTAAAGATGATTCACAACTGCTCCCACTGCTAGAACCTCATTAGTTGTCAGGTCCTGCAGCCAGCAGCCATGTTTTGCAAACACAAAAGAGCAATTGGAATCTTCAGTCATTTTGTGTACTGAGATCAGATTGTTTTTGAATGAAGGCAAATATAACACATCTTTTAAAATAAGATGTTGAGTGAGAAAACAATCACCAATACTATCAACTACTTGATGTCTACCATCAGGAAAAGACACAGATAATGGTTTGGTCAGTTTCTTAATATTAGTTAGTATATGTTTATCACCAATCATATGACAGGAGGCTCCAGTATCCACAATCCATGAACAATTCTCAAGATAATCATGAAATGACAAAGCACTAAAACGAGCAGGAGTGATAGAAGTACCTGCAAACTCAGTGAATTGTGCAAAATTCACTGTTGGTGCATTTTTGTTCATCCTGCCAACCTGGAGAGCCTCCATTCCTTTCTTGATGGCTATAGAAAGTGCTTTATTCCAAGCAGTGGCTTCTGAATCCAAATTCAGTGGTGTTTCAGTAAGTTCTGCACAGTTGGCCTTAGATTTTTTCTTCCCAGCTTCCCACCAATCAGGATAGCCATGCAATTTAAAACACTTTTCAACTAAGTGCCCTCTCTTCTTGCAGTGTGTGCAATACAACTGTGCTTTCTCTGCCTTAGTCATAAATCTTTTCCCTCCATCCTTGGAACTTCCTGCTTCCTTAACATTCATCACAGAATTATCCATAGTTAGTCTGTCCTCATGACTCACTTGCCTATGTCCCTCTGCCTTCAGTAACAATGAATATACTCTACTCATTGTAGGCAGTTGATCCATTAAGAGGATGTGATTTTTTTCAGCATCATATTCAGCATTTACCCCCATCAAAAATTCCATGCATTGATCTTCTGATTCTCTTTCAGCCACAGCCTTCAGTACAGCTGCTAATACATCTCTAACACCTTTCTTATATTCTATAGAACGAGGTTCAGCAGTCAACAACCTCTTAGCTATATGCACTCCGACCACACTTGGTCTAAGCTGATCAATTCTATCCCTCAGTTCTTTGATTTTTCCATAAAACTGAGCAATGTGTAAAGATCCTTGCCTAGCAGTAGATAATTCTCTTTTTAATTGAAACAAAAGAGATAAATTCGAAACTCCGAACCTGTCTTTAATCTCCTTCCACAATTGCCTTGCTTCACTGATGTACATAAATTGGTTTACCAATTCCTTTGAAATTGCAGCATGAATCCAAGAAACAACGAGTGTATTCACTCTTTTCCACTTCCTATAAATTGGTGAATTCACTGGCGGAGGAGGAAACGTACCATTGATGAAGCTCAGCTTATTTTTAACCTCCAGTGCTCCTGCCATCGCGTTGCTCCACATCATGTAGTTGTATTCAGTTAATTGTTGCGAAACCAACACCATTCCAGGGTAATCTGAGCTCGGTAACAACAGTTGTTCCTCAAGCTCTTCATTCGACAACAATTCTTCATCAAGGAAAAACTCTTCCGAGTTCAATTCTTCTTCAATGATCGGTGGATCTTCCATCGATTCAATCAAAGGCATCAGGTTCTCATCAACAAGCGAAAACGAAGCTGAGTTGATGTAAATCCTGCTCTGATACCATAAAACGAAGTAAAATCAAAGGAAAAACTGTAACCCTAAGTGACGGTTATTGAGAGGGAGAAGAAGAACATTGCAGAAGCTTTTCTTGTTTTCTATTTCTGTTAAAAATGAACAACACGGTTGCAGAACGTATTTACAATGCCTTTATACTGTTCACTACTGCTGTACAATTAACTAATTAACTTATAAACTGTCTAAATGATGTGGCAACCTTCTACTGGTCTATCATTTTCTACTCCAACTGTTGCTGCCATGTCAGCCTTGACTGTATTATTCTTCTTTATACTTTCCAAGATTCTCCAAACTTTAAATCGTGTTTCTAAATACTGAATAAATAATCCATTTGCCTTTGTTCTTGGTTTAGATTTATATAAGTGGGAAACCTAGTTGAAAATTTATAAAGAGTTGGAAGTATATGCAACCACTTTATTGTCGTACTAAATATATAAAAATTGATTATTATAAAAACAAAATAAGTATTTAGTGAAAGATTTACTTTAAATTTAAATTTTAAATTCAAAATTTACAAGAGTGAAAAGATAACTAAAATTTGTTTTAATTGACAAGAGAGTTGTAGTCGAGTGGTTGGCACTGACATTTAAAACAATAAGTTTTGGTTTCGAGTCATGTTAAGTGTTATGCTGACACTTCTCACTTAGGATCACGTCACGAATTCGAGTTATACCTAAACTAGTAGATTTGATTTGACTGAAACTACGCGATTTGGCGACCCAAGAAACTATCCAATACTTACTAATAATACATCAAAATTTCAATGGTTTACTTTTGTTGACAACCTATTTTCGTCAATTATCTACTTAAAAAATTTCAACAAATTTACTTTTATAAATTATTTATTTTCCTCAATATTTAACAGCTATATTCTGTAGTTGTGGGTGAAATCTGGCAATGAATTTCTAAAGTGCAGTTTTTGTGGACGGCGTTGGAAATGAAAGGGACAAAAGATAATTGCAATATTAAAAATTGGGAAGCCCAGAAAGAGAGTGGATTTGCATTAATGAAAATACAAACAAATAGATTTAATTATGCTCTTCATTTCTTGAATTAAATAATATTACGTTTAGTACTTAATATTATTTTATTTATCAAAATTTGAACTAATATGATTATATTTGATTTTTGTGTATTTTTGTTTTAAACTATAAAATTAGAAGTGAAAAAATTTATAAAAAGCATTAATGAAAAAAAGGAAGTAGTGTTTTATTTTCTGCATTTTTTAAGAAACATTATTTTGTGTATTGTTTGTAAATGATTGAAAAGTCGATTTTGAATGATGCAGTTGCGATTTATTTAACGAATAGCATAAGGTAGTATAAAAAAATTAACAAATATTTGATGAGCAGTCAAATAAATGAATCAAAAAGCAAGGAAGTTCAAGTATTTTAATAAGGGAAATAGTCTTTAGACTTACATTTCCTATTACAAATTATTTTCATCTAAAATTAATATTTTTAAAATAGTAAAATAAACACGACTATTTTCTTCAGCCTCCACTCATTCCCAATCATTTATTTTAGTTCCCTGGTCTGAAAGATCACTAGAAATATAGAAACCATCAGGTTTAATTTTCCAGTAGCACAGTTAATCGCCAACTATACGGTAACAATATTTAGATATGCGTCTGTCAAAAGCAGCAAAACTTCTTTGTTTAGATCCCCACCAAAAATGACAATAGAATTTGGTATTGGAAAAAACTGACAAACCAAATTTCCAGCTCCAATCTTCTTGTAAGCCAAGATATTTAAATCCCAAATCGTTATCTCCAGAGAAGCAATGCCCCCATATCTTATTAGGTAGAAAATTTATCATATGAACTTGGTAAAGCGTTGATTCCCCCCGAGTTTGAGAAGCAAGCAATAATGAAAATATAACGAAGCCTAAAATATTTTTACTTACGAAATAACCCATTTTGGTTGATAAGAGATGTTACAATGTTGCTTTTCATTCCCTTTCTCATCCTTTATATAGTAATCACTTATAGAATCATTATCGGATTCCATAGCTAAGTTTATTACATTTTGTATATACTGTCAATAATTTGTTTACTATAAACAAGAAATATATTAGATACACGTCCTGGTAAGAAAAACAAGATAAGCATATATCTTATAACGTATGTACATTCTTTCAAAGGAAAATATATAATTAAGAGATTTTTTTTTTGAGGTAATATGATTACGAGATTTAGAAGATATTCAAAAAGTTTTGATATTAAATAATCTTTGAATTTATTTCTAAAATAAAATATAAAGATTAACGTTTCCTTTAATTTCTCCGTGTATTTTTTTCTTCATTAAAATATTATATATTTATGTAAAACAAAAAGAGAAAAAAACACATACTTTAAATGAATTTAAAATTTACAATTTTATCTCGTATCTAAAAATATCTAAAAGATTATGTATTCATGAGGTAAAGGATTCCAAAGACTTACCAAAATATTACAAAAGAATCATTTCTAAAGTCATCATCATTAATCATTAACTATTAATAAATAATCACGGGGAGAGAGAAACCCAAAAAACAATTCTAAAGCGCGAAAGCAAGTTTGTTATGTTTAAAATTTTACTTTACCAATTAACTATTACGAAAATTTTATATTTAAAATTTATAATTATGATAACAAATGGATTATTGAATCGTAATTAAAAATTTAATTGAGATAAAAACTTCTATATATAAATTAACACTTCACATTTGCCATAAATATTTACTCGATTTTCTACATATATGCTCTTTCCATCGGTATAGTTTTTTTCCAAATAGTTTCGCTCCATCGATTGTGATTGTGGATGTTTATATTTCCAAAATATATCTTCTTTCTATGGCAAAGTCCTTTTTTTTTTTTTTTTTAAAGAATTCTTTCTATATATTCCTTAATTTTCAAAATATGGCATATATTTTCAGAACCACAGAATTTTAAAATATTTTTTTTTTTTGTATTTTTATTTCAAATTTAAAGACATTGGAAGAAAATGTGAATATCAAAAAAATTTTCCCTTCAATCGACTACTCCATTTTAATATTTTATATAATATAATTAAATTTTTATATGTTAAATTTTTAATTATGAAACAATTAATGCGTTATATAAATTTATTTTTGAAGAGATAAGACTAATTTAGTAATGAGATAGCTTTGTTGCTCTAATAAATCAACCATAAAGCCGGCCTAGGGCTTTGATTCATACATATGGCATATTAAGTTTATTGGAGAGAGTGTGGATATTGAAGATTTCTCACGTTCATCGGGAACTGAATTTTGCAACCAACTATTTAGCATTTTTAAAATTTGAAGTATCATATAGCTGTACTAAGATATTTGAATTTCATGTAAAGGTCCAATGGTTAAACCATTTTTTTTTTAGATTGTTAGCACTCTTGAATTCTTATACCTTATAAAAATTATATGTCATATGTTATATATAACAATGAAATGTCTAGTAAAATTTGTATATATTTATTCTATTTTATTCTATATTTATTTTTATTCCATATTAATTCTATATAAAAATCCTAGATAGAAAGAAATATTTATTTCTTTTTGTCTAATTTAATATAGTAAATGTATTGAATTAGACGAGATGGTGGAGTGGATTTTGAAACGTTGATGAAAATATTTTGTGAGATCTAAATTGTTCTTTTATTTCTTGAATTAAATTTGGTTGATTAATTTATTAACGTGTTTTCAATTTCGATTATTTGGTACCATCTAAATAGTTGAATACTTTTGAGTTTTTTAGGGAGTCCAATCAACTGGAATATATGAGATTTGGTACTTTTAAGAGAACAAATTTTATTAATCACGCGGTGCGTAGGTTAATTTAATTGTATGAACTTTTTTTTAATAGAAGATACATATTAATTTATTAGAAAACGTATAGTAACGATTGACAAAAGGAAGATAAAACCAAAGAAATACAAATTACAATTATAATTGTCATTATTGTGTTTACTACGGATAAACTTATATATATTTACTCTATAAAGCGAAGGATATACCACATATCAAAATTTTAATTCAGACAAGGATACATCACTAATTTTCTGATGAAAACTCCAAAACATAGATATAATAATTAGATTTATGATGACTAAATCTTCTTCGACCAAACTAGCGAACATCGTCAACGACGCCACTACCAATCCAACGAATTTCACCAACGAAACTGCCGTCATAACAACGAACACCATCAATGCAATTACGACCAATACACTACTAGTAGATCTGAATCTACTAGAGGACAAAATAAAATAAAGATTGGGGATAATCCCCCTTTGTTGGATGACAAACTAAAAATAAGAAAACGAAAACGAGCAATAAGTTTATTTTCCCCATTCTCCCATGATGGGAAGATGAGAAATATTTTTTAAGGATTGAATTTAGGGAAGATGAGAGGAGAACCGTGGCTACTAGGGTTTAATTGTATAAGCTTTGGTGAATGAAATTTAACTAAATTTTGGTAAAGTATGGTTTAATCCTAATTAATTTTAAATTTATCATGGATGATCAATTATCGACACATAAGTGAAAGTATTTGCACAACCTATTTTCTGAAAAGACGATTTACTCTTTATTTTATTACGTAATTAAAAATAAATAATTTTATTTTTGTTGGCATAACAATCGAAATACGACCTATGTCTGACGGTTCATCGGTTATTTTACGACATAGTCTCGGAAATATGTATTTGGTTAGAGGTCCAAAAGCCGTAAAAATTTACTGGAAAGATGACATAACTGAATTAACTAAATTGACTGCTTCATGTCATCGGATGGCGGAACCATGACGTATGGATGGAATCAATGAGAATTGCCTTTTGCGGCGAAAAATATCAGAGTACATTTTACTCCACGTAAGCAACAACAAAGATTGATCATTGTTTGTTTAATTTAATTTGATACATGAAAGATAAAACATATGGTTGTTTGTTTGTTAAATATATATAATTACTAATGAGGGAATATGTATTTAAGAAATAAAATATGAAAATTTACTTTTTTTTTTCAATATATCTGTAACATTATTATTTACTACAATTTTATTAATTTTAATCTATAAATTGCACCATGCATATCTCTAATATGCTTTTTTTTAATGAAATTGTCTATTAGGCTCATCAGGATCCGTATATTGTAGGGCTATAGGAGTAAAATTCATCATACTCTTACAGTAGCGCATTACAGTAACGCACTACAGTTTTTTTTTTAACGCACGGCCTTTTTTTAAAAAAATATTTTTTTAAAAAAAATAAGTAAGACCGTAAATATCATATCAGCGAACAACAGATATCATATTACAAATATAAAAGAAATCATCTCATAGAACTAAAACATACTTAACAAGGGAGATCAAATCATGATTATATAAACATTAGATCACAAAATAGTAGAATTGATATGATATTATGTTTGGATTGATCTGATATTAGTTCTATGTTGATATGATATGTTTTCAGTTTATTGTTTTGGATCTATATGTATTGTGGTATGATATTAGTTTTTAGTTGATGTGATAGTAATTATGCATTGATATGACATTACGTTTGTATTGATCTGATATTAGTTCTATGTTAATATCATACGTTTTCAGTATATTGTTTTGAATCTATATGTATTGTGGTATGATATTAGTTATTAATTTATCTAATATTACTTTTGTATTGATCTGATATTAGTTCTATGTTGATATAATATGTTTTCAGTATATTATAATGAATCTATTACATGACAGTAGATATCAGATCAGCGAACAATAGATATCAGATCAAAAAGTAGTAGACATCAGATCAACAGACTATAGATACCAGATCAAGAATATAAAAGAAATCGTACAATAGAATTAAAACATACTTAACGAGGAGGATCACATCATGATTATATAGACATCAGATCACGGAATAGTAGACATCAGATTAACAGACTATAGATATCAGATCAAAAATATAAAAAAAATCATATATTAGAACTAAAACATACTTAACATGGGAGATCAAATCATGATTATATAGACATGAGATCACAGAATAGTAGACATCAGATCAACAGACTATAGATATCAGATCAAGAATATAAAAGAAATCATACAATAGAACTAAAATATACTTAATAAGGGGGTCAAATCATGATTATATAGACATCAGATCACAAAATAGTAGACATTAGATCATTGAAAAACAGATATCATATCACAGTATATAAAATTAAATAATTATAAATAAATATTTTTTAATCATTTTTTTAAAAAAATCAAAAACCTAGAAAAAAATTATTGAATTGTTTTAAAAAAATGGACGAAAAAAAAGTTTCAGGGAAAAAAAAAACATTGAAAGAACAATAAAAGAATTGAAAATTGGACAAAAGTTGAACAAAAATTGAAAGTTGCGCAGAGCTACGCGAGTTTAAAAAAATAAAATTAAAACACTTATCTCATACCCACGCGCGTGAAATCATTAATTTTATTCTAAAAAATAACTATTTTTGAGGTGGGAGTAAATTTACATGATGGGTTAGGTACTCTTCATTTATTGAATTAAATAATATTAGGTTTAGTACTTAATATTATTTTATTTATCAAAATTTAAACTAAATATGATTATATTTGATTTTTTTTGTATTTTTATTTTAAAATATAAAATTAGAAATGAAAAACAATATAAAAAGCGTTGATGAAAAAGAGGACGTATTGTTTTGTTTTCAGAGTTTTTGCGGAAACATTGTTGTTTGTGAATGACCGAAAAGTAGATTTTGAATGATGGAGTTGCGATTTGTTTAACAAATTTACTAACTCCTCAACATCATGAAATTTTTAATTAAATAATAGCATAAGGCAGTATACAAAATTAACAAATATTTGATGAGCAGTCAAATAAATGAATCAAACTGCAGGGAAGTTCAAGTATTTCAATAAGGGAAATAGTCTTTAGACTTACATTTCCTATTACAAATTATTCTCATCTAAAAATATTATTTTGTTTGTTAAAATAGTAAAACAAACACAACTGTTTTATTTAGATGTACATAAATGAATTCGGCTCTTTAACCTCCACTCATTCCCAATCATTTATTTTAGTTTCCTGATCTGAAAGATCACCAGAAATATAGAAACCATCCGGCTTAATTTTCCAGTAGCACTGGTTATCGCCAACTATACGGTAACAATATTTAGATATGCGTCTGTCAAAAACAGCAAAACTTCTTTGTTTAGATCCCCACCAAAAATGACAATAGAATTTGGTATTGGAAAAAACTGACAAACCAAATTTCCAACTCCAATCTTCTTGTAAGCCAAGATATTTAAATCCCAAATCGTCATCTCCAGAGAAACAATGCCCCCATATCTTATCAGGTAGAAAATTTATCATATGAACTTGGTAAAGATTTGATTCCCCTCGTGTTTGAAAAGCAAGCAAGAACGAAAATATAACGAACCATAAAATATTTTTACCCACGAAATAACCCATTTTGTTTGATAAGAGATGTTACAATGTTGCTTTTCATTCCCTTTCTCATCCTTTATATAGTAATCACTTATATAATTATTATCGGATTCCATAGCTAAGTTTCTTACATTTTGTATATATGATCAATAATTTGTTTACTATGAAAAAGAAATATATTAGATACACGTGCTTGTAAGAAAAACAAGATAAGCATATCATCTTAGAACATATACACATTCTTTCAAAGGAAAATAAATAATTAAGAGATTTAGAAAATATCCAAAAGGTTTTGATATTAAATAATATTTTAATTCTTTTAATTTATTTCTAAAATAAAATCTAAGATTAATGTTTCCTTTAATTTCTCCGTGTATTTTTTCTTCATTAAAATATTATATATCTATGTAAAACAAAAAGAGAAAAAAACACATACTTTAAATGAATTTATAATTTACAATCTTATCTCGTATTTAAAAATATCTAAAAGATTATGTATTCATGAGGTAAAGGATTCCAAAGACTCTTACCAAAATTCACCTAAATATTACAAAAGAATTATTTATAAAATCATCATCATTAATCATTAACAAATGGATTATTGATTAAAAATTTAATTGAGATAAAATTTCTATGTATAAATTAACACTCTCACATTTGCCATAAATATTTAATCGATTTTCTACATATATGCTCTTTTAATCGGTATAATTAATACTCAGTTGTTTTTTAAGTCGGTTCTCTCAATCGATTGTGGATGTCTATATTTCCAAAATATATCTTCTTTCTAAATATTCCTTTTTTTTTTAAGAATTCTTTTAAATATTCCTTAATTTTTAAAATGTAATGTTATATCGCGCTCCTTTTTATTATTGAATGCTCTACTTTTACCCAAAAAACTCCTTTATTTTGTTAAGAATCGTTCTCTTAATTCTTATTTCTCACCCCCTTAATGTTTATCTTCCGTCAATCCTATTATTATCTAATTGTTTTATTCAATTTATTAAAAATTTTATAAGTCCTTTCTTAATCTATCAAAAATTTATAAATATTATGATTAAAGTAGCATAGATGAGAGGAACTATAAATGAATTTTTTTAGTATTTTTAATGAATTGATTAAGGGTAGTTATGTAATTTAATATATTACAATATATTATATTTAAATATTATGATTTATATTTCTTAATTTGTCAAGAATAATTTGGGTATAAAAGGTTGCGAAATAGGTCTCGCATTTTTAAACTATGGCATATATTTTCAGAACCTCAGAATTTCAAAATATTTTTTTCATGGGTTGTTAGATTTATCATTTTATTTGTTGAATTTTTGTGTTTTTATTTCAAATTTAAAGACATTGGAAGAAAATGTGAATATCAACTTTTTTTTTGGTCTCCCCGAGTCATTTATATTCATCGACGGAGAAAAGAACAGGCCGCACATATGCGCAAATTATATCATACTCCTAGGAGTAAACCGGTTTACTCCTAGCCGGTGTTTTGGGCAAAAACCGGGTAAAAACTGGGTTTTTTGACAAAAAGACACAAATGAAGTGGGTCAGCCGCATTTAATGTGTATTAAATGCGCATGTCTCTCCCTCTCACTCCTCACGCGCTTCATTTGTCAAAAGTTTATGTAAACTGGCAGTGAGATACTTGGGCAGGAGAGGTTTATGTAAACTGCAAAGTTTACTGCAAAGTTTATGTAAACTGGTGTTTGGGCAAAGTTTATGTAAACTGCAATTTACTGCAAAGTTTATGTAAACTGGTGCTTGGGCAAAGTTTATGTAAACTGCAATTTACTGCAAAATTTATGTAAACTGGTACTTGGGCAAAGTTTATGTAAACTGCAGTTTACTGCAAAGTTTATGTAAACTGCAAAGTTTATGTAAACTGGTGCTTGGGCAAAGTTTATGTAAACTGCAATTTACTGCAAAGTTTATGTAAACTGGTGCTTGGGCAAAGTTTGTGTAAACTGCAGTTTACTGCAAAGTTTATGTAAACTGGTGCTTGGGCAAAGTTTGTGTAAACTGCAGTTTACTGCAAAGTTTTTGTAAACTGGTGCTTGGGTAAAGTTTATGTAAATTGGTGCTTGAGCAAAGTTTATGTAAACTGCAATTTACTGCAAAATTTATGTAAACGGGTGGGCAAAGTTTATGTAAACTGCAGTTTACTGCAAACTGCAGAGTTTATGTAAACTGCAACTGCAAAGTTTATGTAAAGTGGAGTGAAAATTCTGCAGCTGTCATCCAACTTTGGAATTCCATATCTCCATCGTTTCTCATCCGTTTTGATCAAACTTTGGCTTGTTTTAAACCTCTCTTTACAAGGATTACACATAATTTTACGGATCTTTATTTGGACTTGTAAATCTCCCATAAATTAGCTCTGAAACAGAGCTGCAAGTGCTGTTCTTTTCGCAAAAAAATCTGAAGTAATGACTGTACTTTAAAAATTCATATCTTCTTCATTCTTTGTCCGATTTAAGCAAACTATGGCTCGATTTAAACCTCTTTGCATAAGGTTTGCTCAGAAATTTATATAAACAACTTTGGCTTTCTAGATTTTCCGAAAAATAACAAAGAACAGAGCTGCGTTCTGCAAAAGTTCTGTTGTCTTATGTAAACTACTGATTCTTTTGTCAAAATGCTTTTCTTTTATGTTAAATACTCTTTTCTGGTTCAAATGGTCTTTGTTAGTGTAAAAATATCGTTTTGATTCATTTGCAGTAAACTTTGCAGTTTACATAAACTTTGCTCAAGTACCACTGCAGTTTACATAAACTTTGCCCAAGTACCAGTTTACATAAACTTTGCAGACTGCAGTTTACATAAACTTTGCCCAAGCACCAGTTTACATAAATTTTGTAGTAAACTGCAGTTTACATAACCTTTGCCCAACTGCCAGTTTACATAAACATTCAGAAAATAAACAACCAGCACTTTACACAAACATTCAGCACTTTACATAAACAACCAACACTTTACAAAAACGAATCAAAACGATGTTTTTATACTAACAAATACCACTTTGAACCAGAAAATAGTATTTTACACCAAGAAACAACATTTTGACTAAAGAATCAGAAGTTTACATAAACAAGCAACACTTTATACAAACACCATTTTACACAAACAACACCATTTTACACCACCAAGCCTGCAAAAACATACGATTTTACATAAAAAAAAAAAAAAACACATCTTTTGCCAAAACCCTAATTTTTCTTTCATCTTCATGGACTGCAAACACAACCAAACGAATCCCCTTCTTCAGATCTATAAAACTCTAGTTTTCTTTTCATTTTTGTGGCTGATTCTCTCAAACCCAAAAAACGGCGAAATTGTAGAAAATAGTATGGGTTTTGAAGCTTGAGATGTGGAGAGTATTTTGGCGGTGAGATATCTTCAAAAATCTTATCGGAATCGGCAGCCAGAAGCTACGGGGGAAGAGAGTTTGGGGAGAGAAATCGCTAGAGAGAGAAAGATAAAGGGATGAAGATTTGGGGAAAGAGGAGTTGCTGTTGGTTATATTATAAAAGAGGCGCGTTAAAGCCACCGTCGTCCAGCCTCATGTTTTGTGTTTTTTTTTTTTTTGCTACTACTCCTAAGAGTATAATATACTAACTCCATATGCGGCACCGGAAATGTTAATTAGAACTTTCATTGAGAATCAGTGCCGGGCCTGACCGGAAAAGTCCATCATTTGCCGTGGTGTAACTTGATGTTTGAAGAAGTCCAGTTCAATAAAAACATTTAACCATGTTTAAAATGTGAGAATATTATGTCCATTATGCGGCGCTAATAAAAGCAAAGACAAATATAGACAAAAAATAAAAATTATTCGAAAGTAAATGTGATAGTGAGAGTAGGGTGTTCACTGATTTGGAATGATCTGGTCAATCCGATCAGCGGATCGGATTCATTGATGAATTTCATTTTAATTTTTAATTCAGGAGATTCAAAAATTAAAAACTAGTCATTTTGGATTGGATTCCGAATTTATTCTAAAAAATCAGTCGTCAATTGAGAACCGTATATATATTTAATTAATAATAATATTAGTTTATATGTATATTATATTGATTCTTTGATGTTTATTGTCATTAAAATTCAAATTTAATATTTTTGGACGTTTTCTTGTATTGGTTTCTGTATGTTTGGCATACTTTGATATTCTTGATTTTTTGAATTGATTATGTTTTTAGACTATTTTTCGTTTGATTGTGATCTAATTTTTGAACTCTATAATACTGAAAATCTGATTTTTTTGATTTTGGGTATTTTAATTTATGATAAAATATAAAAACCCAAATATAAAAGATCTCATTTTACGACCTAAAACTCAAATAATTAGAAGTCCAACTTGTCATTCGAGTCAATCCGATCCGTCAATAGCCTAAGTGAGGGAGGGAGAGTTGTGATAGTATTATTAAGATATTTGTTTCATATTTTTAAATCAATAAATATATATTATAAATCAATTAGGATTCTCAAAGATAAAATTTTAGTAAATTATAATAGTAATCATTATTAATTACAACCTAATCGAGTACGATTCTCCATCAAAATTAATATAAAATTTTAGTAAATTATAATATTTTAATCATTATTAATTGAAACTTTTATTCTGTGTGCACATACACTAGAGGTGCAACCGAGCTGAGTCAAACTCGAACTTTGTCAAGCACGAGCGCGACTTGCCTTAAAATGGCCAAATTCGTGCTCAACCGAGCTTGCTTTTTGGAGTTTGAGTTCGAGCTTGAGAAATATTATCAAGTTTGAGCTCGGTATCTCTCGAGCTCGAGCTCACGAGCCGAACTCTATTTGAGCTTGACAAATTTTTGGAGAATAAGGGTAAAAATGAAAAAATTTTAAAAATATTATTATTATAAAATAAATTAAAATATATATATATAATATACATGATTGTTAGGCTCGACGAGCCTACCGAACCTATATATCACAGGCTCAAGTTCCACTCATTACCTTAACGACCTGACTTAAATTCGAACAACTACAAACTCGAGCCAAACTTTGACCGAGCCTACTCACGAATAACTCACGAGCGACTCAGTTCATTTGAACCCCTAACATACACCCAACCTCGTAAGAAAATGTTTTCAATTTTATACCACAATATAGTCGAGAGTGAGTTGACTCCTTTTTTTATAATTTTTTTAAAGCTGTTTATAAAAATTAAAAATTATTAAATTTAAAAAATAAAATTATTTTCATTTTTATTTTTATTATAATTCTTATGTACACGTGGTGTTTTTACATGTTAGGCGGGATGTCTGGCTAGACTTTTTAAAACGCGAGAGTCCTAATTCATATGAATATGCTAATTTATAATTTTCAATTTGCCTAATCTGAAAATACAATTAACTATTATCAAAATTTTATATTTAAAATTTATAATTATGATATAATGCGGTGAAACTAGATATTTTATACAAATTTAAACTCTTTCCCATTTATAAATCAAACACTTATTTTGAATTCACACAACTTATATTCATTGCCACCTCAATCAATCATACTCATTCGAATTTCGATTATAGTGAATTCGACCAAACGACCCCTAATTTATCCCACAAAAAATAAATATAATTTTGATGTTAAAATGAAAAAAATTCAAAACTCAAAATATGTCAAGTCAGTCAGTCCGAGTTAAAATAGATTGACTCATATTCAAATATGTCTATACAATAAAAATATATTAAATCACAATAAAAAAACCTCACGACAAAATAAACAAAAGAAAATATAAATAAGTTTAAAAATATTAAAATAGTTCGTGGCCTTAGTGGTCCGACAACACTACAAGGCAACAACAGTGTTGGGCCGTTAAACTATTGGATTTAAATTGAAGTTAACCCAATAAAGTAGTTTATATAGCCCCACTTAAAATTTAGGTTAAAAACTTTAGAGACCACTAAACTTGTTCAATATTAACATAACAAATTAACAGAATGACCCTTAGTATGTTGTTTTTAAAGATAAATGGTTGATTAGTCAAGAAAAAAAAGTCCAATGGCCAAAAGTATACTATTGTATAAGTTTAGTGACCTCTTAAGTTTTTAATCCAAAATTTTAAAGTCCCTTCTTTTATTTTGTTTTTTTTTTTTAAAGTCCATTCTTAATCTACCAAAAATTTATAAAAATTATGATTAAAGTAAAATAAATGGACAGAACTATAAATGAATTTTTTAATATGTATTTTTAGTAAACTAATTAAGGATAGTTAGATAATTTAATATATTATATATTTAAATACTATATTGGTATTTCTTAATTTGTCATGAATAATTTGGATATAATATGGACGAAAAATACAAAATAGGGGGAGCAAAATGAGTTTGACTAAATTTAAATGTTGGGTTGAATTCATTTATAAAATAAAAAATTTATCATCTATCCTTAAAATATAAAAATTATATAAAAATCTTACTTTTAATTTTTTTTAATACAAAGATGACTCGAACTGAAGATATATTGTCTTAAACGGAGAGTGCTTATCACTGGGGTAGATCCTCGTATCCTTACTTTTAAATTATTGATCAAAGGATAAATAATTTACTGCTTAAAAAAAAAGGATAAATAATTTACAATATCTGATCATAAAACAATTTATACATAAATATCAATAAATAAATAGAAAGAAAAATTGCAGAAGAATCAATTCTACTTATAGTACTACCTCTCTTTCTCTCTTGATTTCATCTTCAGCGTCCTTATAGTCACTTCCTTTCCAATATAAATTCTTTGAAAATTTAGGATTACAAAATTAAAACCTATATTAAAAATGTAAATATTACGGGGATTGTTTCATGGATTATAGTTAACTTGGGATTATGGTTGTTGAACGTGGGGGTTGAACTGGATATGTGTTAGCGGTAAACTTGTTGGTTAATTTTATCTTCTTGTTATTACTAACTTGTGTGTTCATGTGGAATGCATAGTTAGTGTGGCTTTGGTGGGTTGGCCGAGAATTAATTCATTTAGCTGAGAGAAAATGAACGGATGGGCATGTGTCGTGAGAACTTACGTTCATGGCTGAGGAAATGAGCACAAAGGCATTGGGTGTCGAGAATTTGTGGGCAGGACCGAAGGATGTGCGAGATGTGCGGCAAAATGCGCACCAGGTTGGGAGGGCTGGTCTTCAGTTGCGGGAAGTTGCGCACAACTTCGAACGGGCTGGTTTTCGGTTGCGGCAAGGTGAGAATGTTGCGACATGATCGAGCCGAAGTGGAGCTAATGCTTGAAGGACAGTTGGGCTGTTGAGAACGTGGGCAGAAAGTGCTAGAAACGTGTTGGAATGGCCGAGATCGTGGGTTGGTGTTTCGAAAAATGGGGACAGTTTCTTCAAACGTAGGAGATAACCGTTTGTAACCGTTTCTTAGAGATTTAGTCGGGCCTAGTGCTTGGAGCTATCAAACACCCATTGTGAGCCTATAAATAGGCCGAACCTTACTCATTTGTGGGGTTGGGAGCTCGGTTTTGGTAAAGGAATTCTAGAAATCGGGTGGGACTAATTTATCTTTGGAGGGAGTTAGACTAGTTGGTTCGGATTTTGGCTAAGTGTGGGCTGAAATCTTAAATGGAAATTCTTTGTAACTAGTTCATGAATTTTTAATAAAGTTACACTGAATTTTGGAGCTCTTGTCAGTTAAAATCACTTGCGTTGGAGTTCTTCTTTTGGGTTCAATTTCTAGTTTCTGCTTTAGAAATTTCCCCTAATTTTTAGCTAGCCTTTGGGGGTGTGGCAATAGGGAAGAGGCACTGAGGATAGCGTTGACTTGATAGATGGGATGGGAATCCATGTTAATTTAGTCCATGGTATACTAAGTTTATTGGTGAGAGAGTGGATGGTGAAGATTTCTCACGTTCACTGGGAATTGAATTTTGCAACGAATTATTTAGTATTTTTAACATCTAAAGTACCACATAGTTGTACTAGGATATTTGAACCTCCTATAAACGTCCAATGGTTAAACCATGACCCCATTGAGTGGTCTAATGCAAGGGCTCCTTAGTCGTCTTTTTAATTTTAATTTTATTTTTTATAGATTGTTAGCACTCTTGAATTCTTATATCTTATAAAAAATTATACATTATTTATTATTTATAACAATGAAATGTCTGATAAAATTTGTACATATTTATTCTATTTTACTATATATTTACTTTTAGTCCATATTAATTCCATATAAAAATCCTAAATAGAAAGAAATATTTATTTCTTTTTGTCTAATCTAATATAGTAATTGTATTGAATTAGGCGGGATGGTTGAGTGGATTTTGAAACATTGATAAAAATACTTTGTGAGATCTAAATTGTTCTTTCATTTCTTGAATTAAATTTGGTTGATTAATTTATTAATTTATTTTCAATTTCTATTATTCGGTACCATCTAAATTGTTAAATACTTTTGAGTTTTCTTAAGTAGTCTAATCAATTTGAATATATCATGTTGGTACTTTTAATAGAACAAATTTCATTCATCACGAGGTGCCTAGGTTAATTTAATTGTATAAGCTTTGTTAAATGAAATTTAATTAAATTTTGATAAATAATGGTTTAATTCTAATTAATTTAAAATAAATTTATCATGGATGATTAATTATCAACATATAAGTGAAAGTATTCCCTCAATCTATTTTCTAAAAAGACAATTTACTCTTTATTTTATTATGTAATTAAAAATAAATAATTTTATTTTGGTTGGTATAACGATCGAAACACGACCTACGTCTAACAGTCCATCTATTATTTTATGACATAGTCTGGGAAGTACGTATTTGGGTAGGGTATTGCTATTTGTAGCTCAAATTTTAGTATAAAATGACCCAAATGTCCCTTATTTTAAATAAGAAATAATTTAAAATAAAAAATATTGTAAAAAGCTAATCAGCAATGGATGACCCACGCAAATTACGCACCTTCACCATGGACGGACCACGTAAAATAGGCGCCGGTACAACGGGCGAAACGCCTAAAAAAAAACCCTCACCATGGTATAGCTCACCTAAAATGGGTGAGTCACCATGGACACGGACGCATAAGAAATGCGCCCCAGCCATGGACCAGGCGCCTATTCTATGCGCCCAGACAATGGTTACCACGCCCGAAAACACTCACCATGGTATGACTCACCTAAAATGGGTGAGTCACCATGGACACGGACGCATAAGTAAGGCGCCCCTGCCATGGACCAGGCGCCTATTTTATGCGCCCAGACCATGGTGACCACGCCCGAAATGGGTGGCCACCCTGAATACGTGAATAAAGTATGATCTACTACAACATTTTTATCAACTTCTAAATTGCCAAACACTCAAAAACCGCGGCTAAAAATCAGCGAAACCTTCACAATGCTCGTTGAACTACGTTGATGAAACGCATTGGTTCAAGATTCTTGAGAAAATGGTACGTTTTCGTTTATGTATTTGTAATGTTGTATGTTTACAATATCTATGGTAAGCACTTACATTTTAGGCGCCTTCATTCAATGGTTCAAACGCCCAAAATAGGTGCCAAAACCATGGTACAAACGCCTAAAATGGGTGCTCAAACCATGGTTTCCACGCCCAAAATGGGCGATTGAACCATGGTCTGAACGCCCTGAACAGGCGCTGGAACCATGGTTCGACCACCCATTTTGGGCGTGGAAACCATGGTGAAAACGCCCATTTTAGGCGTTTGTACCATGGTTTTGGCACCCAAAATGGGTGGTCGAACCATGGTTTCACCGCCCAAAATGGGCGGTCAAACCATGGATTTTCAACATTTGGTTGCGTTCCTGTCAATGGTGTTTCCGACCATCTGAGCGATTTTTCAATGGTTTGAACGCCCAGTATAGGCGTTTTTTAATTGTTTGTTATTGGTACTGTTATGTTTTTTCATATTTAGCTTTATTTTGTATAATTATAAAGGTGAACTTATGTTTATTTTACGAATGATGCAGGATCCAGTTGAATTACCCGATCTGTCGGTTGATTTGAGTGGCTATTTTGAGTCTCCCATTTATTTTCAGACTCACGAAGAAGCATTTCAGCATTGTAAAGATGTAGCCAATGAATTACGTTTCGAGCTTATTATCGCTGGGCGGACTCAAAAAGCTAATGCTTACACGTATCGGTGTGCACGATGGAGGGATCCTATTGAGCAGGGGCCTACCCCCAAAGAAAGGAAAAATACTAGACGGAAAGGATGTGAGTGCCCTTTCAAGTTATATTGCAAGAACGAACCGAAGTTTGGTTGGTGGATCAGAACATATCCCGGTTATGAGTCAACGCACAATCATCCTGGCATAGTTTATCCACAGGGTCATAGACAGTTCAGCTGCATGAGTGACGGAGCAAGGGCCTTAGCCAAGCGGTTGGGCAAGGGAAATGTGAAGCCAAAAATCATCAAGTCAATGATTGATGCGGAATACCCCAGTGATAATGTGGTAATCAAGGCTGTATACAATCAAATAGCACAAGACAGGGAGGAGGAGCTGCAAGGTATGGATATTGGTGAACAATTTGTTCGTTTGGCCAAGGAGAAGAAGTATTATGTTAAAATCAAGAAGGAAGTTGGCACAAATGAGATCACCCATGCATTCATAGCTCATCCAGCTTCAATTCAGTTGTTTGCGCGCTATCATTGGGTGATTGTGGTTGATTCAACCTACAAAACCAACAAGTACAAAATGCCGCTCTTTCAGATGATAGGTATGACTCCCACCAACATGAACTTTAATATTGCATTCGCCCTTTTGAGGGATGAGTCTGCCATCACATATGGTTGGGTGATGGCACATTTGAGGATGTTGTTGGATGATGCACTTGTGCCAAGTGCAATTGTCTCAGATAAAGAGGGTGGTTTGTTGAGGCCTATTAAGAATCATTTTCCACATTCACACCACCTGTTGTGCTTGTGGCATATAGACCGTGATGTTGACGCAATGTTGCGGAAAAAAGTTCGCGGAGATAGATTAAAAAGGGATGTCAAAGCCATGTGGAAGAAAATCATCAATGCGCCAACAGTTGAAGAGTATGAAATTTTACTGCGGCTGTTCAGGGGAAGTTACTCTACTATTGCGCATGAAGCTGTGGTCTACTTGGAAGGTACTTGGCTTTCACATAAAGAGAAAATTTGTAAGGCTTGGACAAACCAAATTTTCCATCTTGGCAATACAAGTAGCAACAGGGTGGAAAGTACTCATGCTGCACTTAAAGACTGGATGAATTCTGGCACTCAAGCACTTCACACTCTATTTGGGGTGATTGACAACCATGTCAATCACCAGTTATCTCAGATCAAGTAAGTATAGTAATTTAGATTATTTTTGCTTTATTTATTAAATTACATATACACGCGATTATTAATTTGATGTGATTTGTACGTTAAACATGCACACAAATTCCTTGCAGATGTCAACTTGAGGAATCTATTTCGACACGACCAATCGATAAGATGCGATTCCCATATGATCTGCTGCATGGTATTGTGTCGCATCACTGTATGGATTTGATCAGCAAACAAGTTGAACTTATGGATAGCTGGGGCGACAAAGTGGTTGAGAAATGTCAATGCTTCTGCAAGGTGACTCATGGTATCCCGTGTGCTTGTGAGCTATTCAAATTAAAGGAATCAAACGATAAGCTCACAATCGACAATTTGCACGAGTTTTGGAAGCGATTGCAGATCGTACCCTCCGAAACAGCATCGAATACCATTTCTCCGGAGCTGCAGTGAGTTCATTGTTTTCAAAACAGTTTATATGTGTTTAAAATACACGTAAGTTGTTTGTATTATTTGTTTGTATAATTCATAATCATTCCTGATAGGTACTTCCGCGAGCAAATCGTTCCAGCATTTTAGAGCTGTCCAGCCGCCTTGATGCGTCAGGCGCTTGTTTCAATGGATGAGGCTCTGTTTCCTGACAGGAGTAGTGCGTGTGAGCCCGCTGTGCTGGCAAAATCTCGCGGACGACAAAGATTGCATTCATCTGTTATGCGGACGCAGAGTGGCTACGAGCGCGCAACAAGCCGATCTAATTCATCGCTTCGTTCGTCGGGTCGCCGACCACAGTTAGGGGAAGGTAAGACATACAATCACTGATATTTCTTCATGACTATTATGTGAATATTATATTTAATTACGTTATTTTTTTTCAGGCACGACAGAACCAGATCGTTTTCCCCTCCTTCCTGCATATATACACCCTTACTGTACTGGTTATTTGAACGTGAAGTCAGATGGCAATTGTGGTTTCAGAGCGATCGCACACTCTATATATGGGAACGAGAATGCCTGGGGATCGGTTCGGATGGCGACTCTTGGAGAGATTCTTGCATATCAAGATAAGTACATTCCTCTAATGACTGCATTTGCACCTGGTGAGATTCCTGATGAGTCAGTTGTAGATTGGACAGTTAATAGGTTAGCTCACCGTTCATCACCGTGTGGCATAGATTATTGGATGCGCACACCCACTGACTTATTTGCTATTGCCACGTGGTCGAACTCATTGATTGTGCATCTCAGTGACCGCAGTACAGGTTGTTGTTTCACTGTACTACCTGTGAGGTCGGTAGATGGTGCCACTGAGCCGGCAATGGAAATATGCATTGCACATATTCATGACATTCATTTCATAAGTGTAAGTTTGGTATGACTGATCCATCCACCGGCCCACCAACACACGGTACGGTCACCACCCAAGGATCCAACTCAACGGTGGGACGCTTATTCTTGTCTAAATTCATAAACATATTTTTATAAATAACGACAACTAGCATTTGTAAGTAATTAAAATAATCATACAATAAAATTGCAATTATTCACGTTAATCGAATATAAAAATAATCGTACAATCTATCTAAACAATTCACATATTAAAATAATCATAAAATTACATTACTATATTAAAATGAATCAAGTAGATCGCATAATCAAATAAAATTATACATTACTAATACAAAAAATTGAATTTAAATATTATTTGATATCAGCGTGTACCTTTCACCGTGAATCGACCGTCTCCAGCTCGTCGTCTATGAGTGATGACCTGCTCCTTCTCACCGCCATCACCGCTGTGTTCGCCACCAGCACCGCTGCCGCTACCACGACCACCATCATCATCGCCATCACCATCACCATCCCCATAACCACCATCACCGTCACCATCACCATCATCGTCATCTCCGCCCAGCTCCTCAATAAAACGGTCGCTGTGATGCTCCATCCCACTCCCAATGTGATAATCATCGTCGTCGCCTATAAGATACTCCATCTCAGGCGTGGGCTCGGGTAGTATAATGTCATTATCCGGCCCGCCAATGTCATCAGCATCCCTCGAATGAGATGGCTCATCAAGTTGCTGCTGGGATAAGCGACCTGCTCTCCGCTTCCTATTGGAAACTGTGGGTCGCTGTCGCGGAATTATTTGGCCCAGCATCTACAAAACATTTAACGAATTTAAGTCAACAAATAAAATTAAATTTAATTATATACATTATTTAAACAATTAAAATTATATAAATTATAATTAATATACTTATAATTTAAAATTTTAAAATTTGACCGGTCAAACCACCGGTCAAAATAGTTCCGGCGAACAGCCGGCGCGATCCTGCCCGGCGCGATCCTGCCCTGCGCAGGATCGCCCAGGCGATCCTGGCCGGATCGCCCAGGCGACCCGAGCAGGGTCGCCCAGGCGATCCGGCGCGGATCGCCCAGGCGATCCGGCGCGGATCGCCCAGGCGATCCTGCGCGGAACGCACAGGCGATCCGGCCGCTGGCCAGCGGCTGCAGCCGGATCGCATGGGCGATCCGGCGCTTCCGAAAACCATTCAAAAAAAACAAAATCAATTACCTTTCCGAATAACCCTTTTCCAGCTCCATGGCGCCTTTGGGGTTCGTCTCCTCCACCGTCCATTCGCCCTGGCGTTCTATAGAAGGTTTGTGTGAAGAAAAATGCTGAAAGAGTTTTTTTGTGTTTTGGAATGGAATGGAGAAAATGGTAGCCAGGGCGCCTCACCCAAAATGGAATGGAAAGAGTTTTAAGGCTGCATTTGGCAGCCTCACCCTAAATAGGCGCCTCCACCATGGGTCGGACGCCTCAATAACGCGTCCAACCCATGGTGGAGGCGCCTGTTTAGGGCGTTTGAGCCATGGAACGGGCGCCTATTTAGGGCGTTTGATCCGTGGTGAAACGATGTACGTTTCACCACGGTTCAATCGCCCTAATTAGGCGATTGTCCATGGGTACAGACGCGTTCTTCATGCGTCTGTACCCATGGTTCCCCACCCGTTCAAGGTGGATTATTCCGTGGGCGGGTTTGCCCTTTTTTGCGATTCTTCAATGGTTTCTGCACGTTATTTAGGTGGTCCGCCCATGGTGACCGTGCCTAATTTGAGTGGCTGATCCATTGCAAATTAGATTTTTTGAATATTTTTTATTTTAAATTTTTTCTTATTTAACATAATGGATATTTTGGTCAATTTATACTAAAATTTGAGCTACAAATAGCAATTTTGAGCTACGAATAGCAATTCAGATTTGGGTAGAGTCCAAAAGCCGTAAAAATTGACACGAAGAATAATTTAATGGGGTTACCATCAACCGCTCATTAAAATAATTTTATCGCCCATCTAAATTACAAAAATATCCTTAGTTTTAATAACTTTCGCTGTCATTTTAATATTTTTCTTTCGCTCTTAAATTTATAATATTATCCTTATTTTTATTACTCTCCGCCCACCTAATTTACTAATATGATCTTATAATATAATAATAATTTTTTTAAAATAATAAATTTTGCATAATTACTAATTTCAATTCTGAATTTAGAAACAAAAAAAAAAAAAAAAAAGTTCGTATTCCCGAAATACGAACTCTGACCTCTTTGAAAGTTGACGTTAGTTTCTTTTTTCCCCATAAACTCCTTCCTTCTTGATATCAGACACCATTACTCTAGTTCAGACCAGGCCGACGATGACGCCGACACCACCGACAGTAGCCCATCTTTGACGGCGACACCATGGGCGACAAATACCCGTCCTTTATTTTTCTCCCTGGCCAACCTGCGACAGAGAGGTCCGTGAGATTTTACGCGAGTCCCATCGCGCATTTAGTCGCGTATATGTTTTTGACCTAGGACAGAAAGGTCCGCGAGATTTAGCGCGAGTCCTTCTCGCGCATTTATTCGCTTATATTGTTTTGGCATCGAACAGAATGGTTCGCAAGATTTAGCGCGATTCGATACTTACGCTACATCTCTTGGACCATTCTGTCTCAGTCATTAATTTTTAGCGATGATATGGGCGATAAAAAATCCCCCTATTAACTCGATATATTCATACTTATCAAACATAATTAGCTCCACGTCCTCAACCATAACCAACTGAAAAAACCCAATACACAACATTCGAAAATCACATTTTTTTAAGAAAATATGAAATTAAAGTTCGTTTTCTTAAATATAAAATAATATAATGCAAACTCCTCCGTACATATGATCTTATTTTTAACATATATTTCAAATTTTTGTGTATAAATTAAAAATAATATATTTTAACAATTTAAATATAGTTATAAATTATATTAATACTTAATTCGGTTTCAAAAAGAGAAATTAAATTTTGTTAAATTAAATTAAATTAAATATTTTTCCAAATAAATTTTTACAAATGTCAAAATAAAATAAATAGAAAAATAATCACGAATATAATATATTTACATAAAAAATAAGATTTATTATAAATAAATTAAAATAATCATAAAAATATTTAATTTTTTATTCTAAAAAATAAATTATAACATTTAATTAGTAGAAATAAATTAAATTATTCATAAAAATATTAATTTTCCTAAAAATAAAGATAACATTATTTTCATCAAAATAAACATTAAGTAATAAAAAAATCTTACAAAAAATGTATAAATAAATTAAATAAAATTAATAAATTTGATAAAAAAAATTTAGTTCATAGTTCGCATTTTAAACAGGCAAACTCAATTGAATTCTATTTAAATTAGGTTATTTTTGTCAATTTATAACTAAAAGCGGTACCGTCCATTTTTATTTCTAATAATTACCACCCACTTTTTTGCTATCTATCGCCCATGAAATTAACAGTTTCTATAGGGGTATTTTTGTCACGGGCAATAGATAGCAACATGGTGGGCGGTAGGTAGCAATTCCAGACAAAGATTGATCATTGTTTGTTTAGTTTAATTTCATACATGAAAGATAAAACATATGGTTGTGTGTTTGTTAAATATATATAGTTACTAATGAAAAATTACGTTTTTTATAATATATTTGTTACGAGTCCATTTATGGTGGGTCTATAGGAGTAGGATGAATTTTACTCCTACTGTAACGCGCTACAGTAACGCGCTACAGTTTTGCACTACAGTTGCGCGCTACAGTTTTTTTTTTTTTTTTTTTTACGTACAGCCTTTTTTTAAAAAAAATTTAAATAATAATACAGTAGATATCAGATCAACAGATTATAGATATCAGATCAAAAATATAAAAGAAATCATATAATATAATTAAAATATATTTAACAAGGGAGATCAGATCAGCATTATATAGACATCAGATCAGAGAATACTAGACATCAGATCAACAGACTATAGATATCATATCAAGAATATAAAAGAAATCATACAGTAGATCTAAAACATATTTAACAAGGGAGATCACATCAGGATTATATAGACATCAGATCAGCGAATACTTGACATCAGATCAACAGACTATAGATATCAGATCAAGAATATAAAAGAAATCATACATTATAACTAAAACATACTTAACAAGAGAGATCACATCAGGATTATATAGACATCAGATCAGCGAATACTTGACATCAGATCAAAAGACTATAGATATCAGATCAAGAATATAAAAGAAATCATACAATAGAACTAAAACATACTTAACAAGGGAGATCACATCAGGATTATATAGACATCAGATCAGCGAATACTTGACATCAAATCAACAGACTATAGATATCAGATCAAGAATATAAAAGAAATCATACAATAGAACTAAAATATACTTAACAAGGGAGATCACATCAGGATTATATAGACATCAGATCAGCGAATACTTGACATCAGATCAACAGACTATAGATATTAGATAAAAAATATAAAAGAAATCATACAGTAGAACTAAAACATACTTAACAAGGGAGATCACATCAGGATTATTTAGACATCAGATCAGCGAATACTTGACATCAGATCAACAGACTATAGATATCAGATCAAGAATATAAAAGAAATCATACAGTAGAACTAAAACATACTTAACAAGGGAGATCACATCAGGATTATATAGACATCAGATCAGCGAATACTTGACATCAGATCAACAGACTATAGATATCAGATCAAGAATATAAAAGAAATCATACAATAGAACTAAAACATACTTAACAAGGGAGATCACATCAGAATTATATAGACATCAGATCAGCGAATACTTGACATCAGATCAACAGACTATAGATATCAGATCAAGAATATAAAAGAAATCATACAATAGAACTAAAACATACTTAATAAGGGAGATCACATCAGGATTATATAGACATCAGATCAACAGACTATAGATATCAGATCAAGAATATAAAAGAAATCATACAATATAACTAAAACATAGTTAACAAGGGAGATCACATCATGATTGTATAGACATCAGATCATAGAATACTTGACATCAGATCAACAGACTATATATATCAGATCAAGAATAAAAAAGAAATCATATCATACAACAAAAACGTTCATAATATGTATCATAATATCTAAAATTATTTAATTATAAAACAAATAAAATGATAATTTAAAAATATTTTTTTATAAAATTCAAAAACATTAAAAAAATACTGAATTGTTTAGAAAAAAAAGGACGGAAAAAAAGTCTCAAGGAGGAAGGCAAAAAAAAAATAAAATAAAAAATTAGCCAAAAATAACAAAAGAAAGGAAGACAACTGTAGCGCGTTCACTGTAGCACGCTAGTAGGAGTAAAATTACATGGTGGTCCTATAGGACCACCATATACATTACCATTTGTCACATTATTACTCATTATAATTTTATTAATTTTAATTTATAAATTAAACCATGCATATCTCTATGTAAACTGGCAGGGTTAGGTACTCTTCAGTTCTTGAATTAAATAATATTACGTTAACACTTAATATTATTTTATTTATCAAAATTTAAACTAATATGATTATATTTGATTTTTGTGTATTTTTGTTTTAAACTATAAAATTAGGGTAATTTATAGGACCACATATAAATTTACTCCTATCCGAAAAATAGTAATTTTTTAAAATGAGATTAATGATTTCACGCGCGCGGATCTGGGAGAAGTGTTTTAAAACAACTCAATAATTTTTTTATACGTTTTTGAATTTTTTTAAAAATATATTAAAAATAGTTTTTATTTATTTATAATTATTTAATTTTATATACGTGATATGATATCTGTTTTCCAATGAACTGATGTCTACTATTTTGTGATCTCATGTCTATATAATCATGATTTGATCCCCTTGTTAAGTATTTTTTAGTTCTATTGTATAATTTCTTTTATATTATTGATCTGATATCGAAAGTCTGTTGATATGATGTCTATATAATCATGATTTGATCACCGTTATTAAGTATATTTTAGTTCTATTGTATATTTTCTTTTATATTTTTGATCTGATATCTATAGTCCATTGATTTGATGTATACTATTTTGTGATCTGATGTCTATATAATCATAACGTGATCCCCCTTGTTAAGTATGTTTTAGTTCTATTGTATGATTTCTTTATATCCTTAATCTGATATCTATAGTCTGTTGATCTGATGTCTACTATTTTGTGATTTGATATCTATATAATCATGATGTGATCCCCCCTTGTTAAGTATGTTTTAGTTCTATTGTATGATTTCTTTTATATTCTTGATCTGATATCTATAGTCTATTGATCTGATGTCTATATAATCATGATGTGATCCCCCTTGTTAAGTATATTTTAGTTCTATTGTATGATTTCTTTCATATTCTTGATCTGATATCTATAATCTGTTGATCTGATGGCTACTATTCTGTGATCTGATGTCTATATAATCATGATGTGATCTCCCTTGTTAAGTATGTCTTAGTTATATTTTATGATTTCTTTTATATTCTTGATCTGATATCTATAGTCCGTTGATCTGATGTCTACTATTCTGTTATCCGATGTCTATATAATCATTATGTGACCCCCCTTGTTAAGTATGTTTTAGTTCTATCAGATCATTTCTTTTATATTTGTGATATGATATCTGTTGTCCACTGATCTGATAGCTACTGTCTTATTTTATTTTTTTTAAAAAAGGCTGTGCATCAAAAATATATGTATAGCGCGTATTGTAGCGCATTACTGTAGGAGTATAATGAATTTTACTCTTATAGCCCTACAGTATACGGATCCTAAAATTAGAAGTGAAAAATAATATAAAAAGTGTTAATAAAAAGAGGAAGTATTGTTTTATTTCAAGAATTTTGCGGAAACATTATTTTGTGTATTGTTTGTGAATGACTGAAAAGTAGATTTTGAATGATGGAGTTACGATTTGTTTAACGAATTAAATAATAACATAAGGCAGTATTCAAAATTAACAAATATTTGATGAGCAGTCAAATAAATGAATCAAACAGTAGGGAAGTTTAAGTATTTCATTAAGGGAAATAGTCTTTAGACTTATATTTCCTATTACAAATTATTTTTATATAAAAATAATAATTTTGTTTGTTAAAATAGTAAAACAAACACGACTATTTTATTAAGACGAATGTATATAAATGAATTCGGCTCTTCAGGCTCCACTCATTCCCAATCATTTATTTTAGTTCCCTGAAAAGAAAGATCATTAGAAATATAGAAACCATCAGGTTTAATTTTCCAGTAGCACATTTCATCGCCAAACGCATGGTGACAATAATTAGATATGCGTCTGTCAAAAACAGCAAAACTTCTTTGTTTAGATCCCCACCAAAAATGACAATAGAATTTGGTACTGCCAAAAACTGCCAAACCGAATCTCCAACTCCAATCTTCTTTTAAGCCAAGATATTTAAATCCCAAATCGTCATCTCCAGAAAAGCAATGCCCCCATATCTTATCAGGAAGAGAATTTATCATATGAACTTGGTAATGCAAGTCCCCCCGAACTTGAGAAGCAAGCAAGAATGAAAATATAACCAACCCAAAAATATTTTTACCCACTAAATAATCCATTTTGCTTGATGAGAGATGTTACAATGTTGCTTTTCATTTTTTCTCATCCTTTATATAGTAATCACTTATAGAATCATCATCGGATTCCATAGCTAAGTTTCTTACATTTTATAGATACTGTCAATAATTTGTTTACTATGAAAAAGAAATGTATTAGATACACGTGCTGGTAAGAAAAACAAGATAAGCATATCATCTTAGAACGTATGTACATTCTTTCAAAGGAAAATATATAATTAAGAGATTTAGAAGATATCCAAAAAGTTTTGATATTAAATAATCTTTTAATTCATTTCTAAAATAAAATATAAAAATTAAAGTTAGTCAATATTACAGCATAGATTTCTCCTTTAATTTCTCCGTGTATATTTTTCTTCATTAAAATATTATATATCTATGTAGAAACAGAAAGATAAAAAAACATACATACTTTAAATGAATTTAAAATTTACAATCTTTTCTGGTATTTAAAAATATCTCAAAGATTATGTACTCATGACTTAAAGGATTCCAAAGACTTTTACCAAAATTCACCTGAATATTACAAAAGAATCATTTCTAAAATCATCATCATTAATCATCATTAACTATTAATCACGGATAGAGAAACCAAAAACAATTCTAAACTGCCTAGGTATAGTATTTGAATAGTAATTCAAAATTTAATTGAGATAAAAAAACCTCTTTATGTATAAATTAACAATCTCACATTTAGCATCAATATTTTTCATGGGTTCTCTAGATATGCTCTTTTCATTAGTATTATTCATACTCGATTTTTTTTTTTTTTTTACGTCGGTTCTCTCCATGAATTTTGGATGTTTATATTTCAAAATATATCTTCTTTCTATATATTCCTTTTTCTAAAAAAAAAAAATTCTTTAATTTTCAAACTATAGCATATATTTTCAAAACCTCATAATTAATAATGAGATAACTTTGTTGCTCTAATAAATCAACCACTAAGGTCGGTCCGGCCTAGGGCTTTGATTCATACACCCAAGTCATTTATATTCATCGACGGAGGAAAGAACGGCTGCACATCTTCTGTCACCGGAAATGTTATTTTGAACTTTTATGGAGAATTAGTGCGGACCTGACCGGAAAAGTCCATCAGTTGCCCTACTGTAACTTGATGTTTGAAGAACCCCAATTCAATAAAAACATTTAATCATGTCTAAAATGTGAGAATATTATGTGTATTATGCTGCACTAATTGAAGCAAAGATAAATATAGACAAAAATTAAAAGTTTTTCGAAGGTAAATGTAATAGTGAGAGAGGGAGAGTTGTGATATTATTATTATGATATTTGTTTCATATTTTTAAATCAATCAATATATATTATAAATTAATTAGGATTCTCAATTAGATAAAATTTTAATAAATTATAATATTAATCATTATGAATTATAACTTTATCAATTAAGTTTTTTTTGTCGACCAGAGGGATGTAGTCTGGTGATTCCAATCATCTTTCTATCCTAAAAAATTAGGATTCTCTGTAAATTATGATATTAATCATTATTAGTTACAACCTAGTCAATTAGGATTCTCGGTCAAAATTAGGATCACCATTGTTAAGTATGTTTTAGTTCTTTTGTATGAATTGTTTTATATTTTTTTATCTGATATCTATAGTCTGTTGATCTGATGTCTACTATTCTATGATCTGATGTCTATATAATCATGATGTGATCTCCCTTGTTATGTATGTTTTAGTTCTATTGTATGATTTCTTTTATATTTTTGATCTGATATCTATAGTCTGTTGATCTGATGTCTACTATTTTGTGATCTGATGTCTATATAATCATGATTTGATCTCCCTTGTTAAGTATATTTTAGTTTTATTGTATGATTTTTTTTATATTCTTGATCTGATGTCTATATAATCATGATTTGATCCCCTTGTTAAAGATGTTTTAGTTCTATTGTATGATTTTTTTATTCTTGATCTGATGTATATAGTATGTTGATATGATGTCTACTATTTTATGATCTAATGTCTATATAATCATGATTTGATCTCCCTTGTTAAGTATGTTTTAGTTCTATTGTATGATTTCTTTTATATTCTTGATCTGATATCTATAGTCTGTTGATTTGATGTCTACTATTCTGTGATCTGATGTCTATATAATTAGGGGTGGCAATTTTTGACCCAACCCGTGAACCCGTCACGACCCAACACGGAAAAAAGCAGGTTGAGTTGAGATTTTCAACCCGTTTATTAAACGGGTTGGGTTCGACCCAACCCGTTTAATAAACAGGTTGGGTCAGGTCAACCCGACGGGTTCACGGGCTAACCCGTTGAACCCGTAAAAATAGCTGAGCACTTTCAGTGTTCATCTTTGGCTAGAAATGGCATCATTGCATTGAACAGTAGCTACAAAGCCACCATTAAGTTTTTCTGCACCTCATCCTAACACAGTATGATATAAAAATCTGGATTGCTATTTGTATAACTAAATTACATCCATTCATGTGAATTTAAACTGATTTTTTTCACAAAAACAGTCTACCACGTCTCAGAACAACTAGCACCACGTCTCAAAACACAATAACCACGTCCAAAAACGTCTACATCCATGCATGTGAATTTAAACTGATTTTTTCACAAAACATCTCAACTCGTCTCAGAACAACTATAATTACGTCCAAAAACGTCTACATCCATTCATGTGAATTTAAACTGATTTTTTTTCACAAAAACAGTCTACCACGTCTCAGAACAACTAGCACCACGTCTCAAAACACAAGAACCACGTCCAAAAACGTCTACATCCATGCATGTGAATTTAAACTGATTTTTGCACAAAACATCTCAACTCGTCTCATAACAACTATAACCACGTCCAAAAACGTCTGATGTGGACCGAAATGTGCATAATCTATTATCTAAGGGTTTTGAAAAGAAAAAACAAATAAAACGGCTATACAATTCTCAGAAATGATCATGATCTCATATCTAAGAGTTGTAATGAGATAAAAAAATAAAATGACCATTCAACTCTTAGAAATATTCATGATATCTGATCTAAGAGTTTTGTGAATATAAAACAATTAAAATGACCATATTACTCTTAGCAATGTTCATGATATTGTAAGTAGGTGTTATAATAAGATAAAACAAATAAAATGGCCATACAACATCTCAACTCGTCTCAAAACAACTAGAACCACGTCAAAAAATGTCTACATCAATTCATGTGAATTTAAACTGATTTTTTTCACAAAGACAGTCTACCACGTCTCAAAACAACTAGCACCACGTCTCAAAACACTAGAACCACGTCCAAAAACGTCTACAGCAAGACATGTGAATTGAAACTTATTTTTTACAAAACATCTCAACTCGTCTCAGAACAACTATAATTACGTCCAAAAACGTCTACATCCATTCATGTCAATTTTAACTGATTTTTTTCACAAAAACAGTCTACCACGTCTCAGAACAACTAGCACCACGTCTCAAAACACAAGAACCACGTCCAAAAACGTCTACATCCATGCATGTGAATTTAAACTGATTTTTGCACAAAACATCTCAAATCGTCTCAGAACAACTAGAACTAACAGTGGGCAGATGCACAAAGATGGGAACCTGACGGGTTGGGTTGGAGGGTTGGCGGGTCGGCGGGTTATGGGTGACCTGTTTAATTAAATGGGTTAGACAGGTTGGGTTGGGTTGACCTGTTTATTAAAAAGGTTGGGTTGGGTTCATATTCTTGACCCATTTAATAAACGGGTTGGGTCAACCCAACTCATTTTTTTCACGGGTTGGGTTGACCCAACCCATTTACAGCGGGTTAACCCGTTTTGCCAGCCCTATATATAATCATAACGTGATCCTCCTTGTTAAGTATGTTTTAGTTCTATTGTACGATTTCTTTTATAATCTTGATCTTATATCTATAGTATGTTGATATGATGTCTACTATTTTGTGATCTGATGTCTATATAATTATGATTTCATCCCCCTTATTAAGTATATTTTAGTTCTGCTGTATGAATTCTTTTATATTCTTGATCTAATATCTATAGTCTGTTGATCTGTTGCCTACTATTTTGTGATATGATGTCTATATTATCATTATTTGATCACCCTTGTTAAGTACGTTTTAGTTCTTTTGTATGAATTGTTTTATATTTTTGATCTGATATCTATAGTCTGTTGATCTGATGTCTACTATTCTATGATCTGATGTCTATATAATCATGATGTGATCCCCCTTGTTAGGTATGTTTTAGTTCTATTGTATGATTTCTTTTATATTCTTGATCTGATATCTATAGTCTGTTGATCTGATGTCTACTATTTTGTGATCTGATGTCTATATAATCATGATTTGATCTCCCTTGTTAAGTGTATTTTAGTTTTATTGTATGATTTTTTTTTTTATATTCATGATCTGATGTCTATATAATCTTGGTTTGATCCCCTTGTTAAAGATGTTTTAGTTCTATTGTATGATTTTTTTTTTATTCTTGATATGATATATATAGTATGTTGATATGATGTCTTTTATTTTATGGTCTGATGTCTATATAATCATGATTTGATCTTCCTTGTTAAGTATGTTTTAGTTTTATTGTATGATTTCTTTTATATTCTTGATCTGATATCTATAGTCTGTTGATCTGATGTCTACTATTCTGTGATCTGATGTTTATATAATCATAACGTGATCCCCCTTGTTAAGTATGTTTTAGTTCTATTTGAAAGATTTTGGTAGGATCTGGGTCTGCGCTTGCTCGATTTACCACGCAACAAAAATTTCTATTAAAGCGGAATCTTAGAAAAGTACCTTTGAAGCGTGCACTTGGTGATTCTCTTGTATGCCTCAAGACTATGACTTCACGTTGTGTGGGCAACGAACTAGAAGTCAATTGATCAGCTACTCACCACAATCCACCTGCTAGAAAACTCTAGCCCCGCAGCACCTGGCACGTACTATAAACGCACCGCCCGCAGAGAGAGAAAGCTACGCGCAGCTGGTATAGACCAAGGCCAAAATTTTAGCCACTAGAAACCCAAAAACCAGCTGCACACTTTCTTGAAAATTCGACTTGGAGAGAGAAACGTTTTCTCTCTCTAGAATTTTCTCTCTCTAGAAATCCTGTGGATTAATTGTGTAATTTGAATGGCTGATCCCTTGTCTATTTATAGAGTTACAAGAGAGACTCCAAGTTGGAATAGGATTGGTCTTTCCTACTGGGTTTCTGTTTCCCTTCAATCCTGTTTCTAGATTGATACAGATTCTGTTTCCTTCAATCCTGTTCCTGGACTGAAACACTCCCAACTGTCACAGGGATTCACTTATCCCAATCCAGTTCCTGGGATGAATCACTCCCAACTGACACAGGGATTCACTTATCCCAATCCAGTTCCTGGGATGAATCACTCCCAACTGACACAGGGATTCACTTATCCCAATCCAGTTCCTGGGATGATTCACAACCAACTGACACAAGGATTAATTAATTTCTCAATTAATTAAATCTACCTTTGTCATTAACCCAGTACATAATTAATCGTACCACTAACGGATTAATTATGGCACTACCACCCTACACCAGAATTGCTTCCGGAACAACTTAATTAAATTATATTCATAATCTCCCCACATCAAAGATATAGTGCTCGTTAATTCATTAATTTACTGATAAATTAATTCATCAACTTCTTAATATTCCGAGACTAGTACCACTCGACCTTTTTACTATACCGGACATAAGTCCACCGGCCGGGTTTAGTATAATAAACATTTCGAGCTCATCTCGGGAGCACCATCACCCCGGACTCACCGGTACATGGTTTCCTTTCGACAAGCAGCAGCACACCAAGTAACTAAACACGTGCACCCAACCTACCGAGATTATTGGCCACAATTGACCTCACCCTTTGGCAGATCAAAGTACACTATGTCTAATCCTCATGCCCGCTCGAGTATAGGGATTTAGAGATAGAATACAAGGATCGATTTGTCTATTAAATCAGTACAAGACAAATCATTCCTAAGAGTCAAGTTCAATATGCCCCGGGCATATCTATATGATTCAATTAGTTTAGACAAACTAATTATCTGAATCACATAATAACCTAAACCGACAGTTTGTCCAAAGCTGTCTCGGTTACGAACCTCATTTATATATTATGTCTTTCAACCAATGATGAGATCTACTGTGTCGCACCAGACACCTCATCATCTACTTACATAATATAAATGGACGATTAATGCACAACAAGACATGACTGAAACACAAATCGATATATTAAACTGGGAAACTGTACAATACAAGCATAGCTTATGTATTCTACTCCAACACTATTGTATGATTTCTTTTATATTCTTGATCTGATATATATAGTATGTTGATATGATGTCTACTATTTTATGGTCTGATGTCTATATAATCATGATGTGATCCCCCTTGTAAAGTATATTTTAGTTCTATTGTATGATTTCTTTCATATTCTTGATCTGATATCTATAATCTGTTGATCTGATGGCTACTATTCTGTGATCTGATGTCTATATAATCATGATGTGATCTCCCTTGTTAAGTATGTTTTAGTTATATTTTATGATTTCTTTCATATTCTTGATCTGATATCTATAGTCCGTTGATTTGATGTATACTATTCTGTGATCTGATGCCTATATAATCATGATGTGATCCCTCTGGTGAGTATATTTTAGTTCTATTGCATGATTTCTTTTATATTCTTGATCTGATATCTATAGTCTGTTGATCTGATGCCTACTATTCTGTGATCTGATGTCTATATAATCAAGACGTGATTTCCCTTGTTAAGTATGTTTTAATTCTATTTTATGATTTCTTTTATATTCTTGATCTGATATATATAGTCTGTTGATCTGATGGCTACTATTCTGTGATCTGATGTCTTTATAATCATGATTTGATCCCCATTGTTAATTATGTTTTAGTTCAAATAACAAATATTTGATGAGCAGTCAAATAAATGAATAAAACAGTAGGGAAGTTTAAGTATTTCATTAAATAACAAATATTTGATGAGCAGTCAAATAAATGAATCAAACAGTAGGGAAGTTTAAGTATTTCATTAAGGGAAATAGTCTTTAGACTTATATTTCCTATTACAAATTATTTTTATATAAAAATAATAATTTTGTTTGTTACAATAGTAAAACAAACACGACTATTTTATTAAGACGAATGTCTATAAATGAATTCGGCTCTTCAGGCTCCACTCATTCCCAATCATTTATTTTAGTTCCCTGAAAAGAAAGATCATTAGAAATATAGAAACCATCAGGTTTAATTTTCCAGTAGCACATTTCATCGCCAAACGCATGGTGACAATAATTAGATATGCGTCTGTCAAAAACAGCAAAACTTCTTTGTTTAGATCCCCACCAAAAATGACAATAGAATTTGGTACTGCCAAAAACTGCCAAACCGAATCTCCAACTCCAATCTTCTTTTAAGCCAAGATATTTAAATCCCAAATCGTCATCTCCAGAAAAGCAATGCCCCCATATCTTATCAGGAAGAGAATTTATCATATGAACTTGGTAATGCAAGTCCCCCCGAACTTGAGAAGCAAGCAAGAATGAAAATATAACCAACCCAAAAATATTTTTACCCACTAAATAATCCATTTTGCTTGATGAGAGATGTTACAATGTTGCTTTTCATTTTTTCTCATCCTTTATATAGTAATCACTTATAGAATCATCATCGGATTCCATAGCTAAGTTTCTTACATTTTATAGATACTGTCAATAATTTGTTTACTATGAAAAAGAAATGTATTAGATACACGTGCTGGTAAGAAAAACAAGATAAGCATATCATCTTAGAACGTATGTACATTCTTTCAAAGGAAAATATATAATTAAGAGATTTAGAAGATATCCAAAAAGTTTTGATATTAAATAATCTTTTAATTCATTTCTAAAATAAAATATAAAAATTAAAGTTAGTCAATATTACAGCATAGATTTCTCCTTTAATTTCTCCGTGTATATTTTTCTTCATTAAAATATTATATATCTATGTAGAAACAGAAAGATAAAAAAACATACATACTTTAAATGAATTTAAAATTTACAATCTTTTCTGGTATTTAAAAATATCTCAAAGATTATGTACTCATGACTTAAAGGATTCCAAAGACTTTTACCAAAATTCACCTGAATATTACAAAAGAATCATTTCTAAAATCATCATCATTAATCATCATTAACTATTAATCACGGATAGAGAAACCAAAAACAATTCTAAACTGCCTAGGTATAGTATTTGAATAGTAATTCAAAATTTAATTGAGATAAAAAAACCTCTTTATGTATAAATTAACAATCTCACATTTAGCATCAATATTTTTCATGGGTTCTCTAGATATGCTCTTTTCATTAGTATTATTCATACTCGATTTTTTTTTTTTTTTTACGTCGGTTCTCTCCATGAATTTTGGATGTTTATATTTCAAAATATATCTTCTTTCTATATATTCCTTTTTCTAAAAAAAAAAAATTCTTTAATTTTCAAACTATAGCATATATTTTCAAAACCTCATAATTAATAATGAGATAACTTTGTTGCTCTAATAAATCAACCACTAAGGTCGGTCCGGCCTAGGGCTTTGATTCATACACCCAAGTCATTTATATTCATCGACGGAGGAAAGAACGGCTGCACATCTTCTGTCACCGGAAATGTTATTTTGAACTTTTATGGAGAATTAGTGCGGACCTGACCGGAAAAGTCCATCAGTTACCCTACTGTAACTTGATGTTTGAAGAACCCCAATTCAATAAAAACATTTAATCATGTCTAAAATGTGAGAATATTATGTGTATTATGCTGCACTAATTGAAGCAAAGATAAATATAGACAAAAATTAAAAGTTTTTCGAAGGTAAATGTAATAGTGAGAGAGGGAGAGTTGTGATATTATTATTATGATATTTGTTTCATATTTTTAAATCAATCAATATATATTATAAATTAATTAGGATTCTCAATCAGATAAAATTTTAATAAATTATAATATTAATCATTATGAATTATAACTTTATCAATTAAGTTTTTTTTGTCGACCAGAGGGATGTAGTCTGGTGATTCCAGTCATCTTTCTATCCTAAAAAATTAGGATTCTCTGTAAATTATGATATTAATCATTATTAGTTACAACCTAGTCAATTAGGATTCTCGGTCAAAATTAAGATAAAATTTTAATAAATTATAATATTTTAATCATTATTAATAGAAACTTTTATTCTGTGTGCACATACACCCGGTCTCATAACAAAAATTTTTCAATTCTTTACCTTAATAGAGTCGGGGTGAGTTGACAAAATTATATAACTCCTTCTTTTTCTAATAATATTTTTAAAGGTGCTTATGAAAACTAAAAATTATTGAATTTAAAAAATAGAATTATTATTTTTTATTTTTATTATAATTCTTATGTACACGTCGTGTTGTTACATATTAGGCAGGATGCATGGTTGGCTAGACTTTTTAAAACACGAGAGTCCTAATTTGTATGAATATGCTAATTTGTAATTTTCAATTAGCCTAATCTAAAATAAGAATTAACTATTACCAAAAGTTTATATTTAAAATTTATAATTATGATATGATGTTGTCAAAATATATATTCTACAAAATTTTAAGAGTAAATTTTAAAATTGGTGATCATACTATACTCAATTTCTGATTTTTGTGTTCATCCTTTGAAAATTCCAATTTTGTTCATCATACTTTTCTTTTTAAAAAAATCACTCCGTCAATGTAGGGTATTGAAACACTAACGGACAAATTTTTTTAATATTATTTTGTCTTTTCACCTCTCTCCTTAAATAAAAAAAAATTAAAAGAGAAAAACTAACTTTGCATTAGGGTTTTGAACAGCAGCTCCCTTCTTCCCTCCACCGCCACCATCCTCTCCTTCTTCCCCATCTGCCCGTCGATCTACCCCCGACTTGCGGAAATCAGCGAGGGTCCGTCGATCTCGCAGATCGATACGAGATCGGCCCGTCGATCTACCCCCAACTTGCGAAAACCGGCGAGGGTCCACCACTACCCTCCTCCTCCACTTCCAATCAATGAGGGTTTGCAAATGTGGTTTCATGATTGGCTTCAACTCGTTTTGTTTTTTCTTCCTTTTTATCTCCGAAACCATTTCAGACATGATGTGATTTCAAATCAGTGTTAAAATGAATTTATTTTTTTCTAGGCTTCGAAAAAAATTTCACCAGAAAAGCTTTACGTTTTGTCGGAAAAACGTGAAACTTTGAAAAGGGTTTTGGGGCTTTTGTTTTTTGGTTGGAATCGGATACCTAGAATGGTTCAGACGGTTCGTTCGGTTTCGAAAATCATTTTTGATCGTTTTCGAAAGAAGTTTAGCTGGTTTTACTTGCTTTTGCTTTCGCCTGAAAAGGGCACCGGAGAAATTCTTTTTTTGGGTTTTCGATTTTAGCATCTTAGCCATTTGATTTGAGCGTTGGACAATCGGGTTTTACTCGCGAAGATTTCCCATGTACGATCCATTTACCATCACAAGTTTTCCCTCACTCCAATTATTCACTTCAGTCAACTATTTCTCTGGTGCTGTAGCATGTTCTTCCAGTTTTTCCACAAAACACTACTCTCTGTTTTATCAGCAGACATCCTTGCATCAACTTAAAAGCCTTGTGGTTTCCTTTCTTCTATCTGTATGTTTATCTAAAATGAATGTAGATACGGCACTCCAACAGGGACCTATTAAAGATGAAAAAAAATCAACAAAAATTGTAATGGGTCCGTTACGGGGCAGAATCCATAGCTGCCAGTCGGTAATGACGTGCTATTAGCAAATATTCAAAAATTATCTCATAACTGCGAAAGTAAGATATTTTCCAGACAAGAAAGCAACTCCAGCTTTGGCTCTAGTCCCATAGAACTTTATGGCCATTGTTGTAGAAAGCTACAAGCAAAAAAAGATACAAGTATGTTCTGTTCTTACCAATTTAAGGACATTCAAGCATCCCTGCATTCGAGAAATATGCAAACAATGTGCTTATAAAGATTAAAAAATAAAATAGTTGAATCAGTTGAATGAGCTTCATGTGAGCATTCTACATAATTCACATATTGTGGCTGTTCAGAAAGTTGATGGAGATGATCTCTTCTAACATCATTCTTCCACACTGAAAGATGAACAAATTCTAAGTATCAACAATGGCAATTGGAGCTCACATCCAAAGAAAAAGTTGTCAGAAGCAGACCCATTTTGTATTGAGGAAACGGCCACCAGAACCCCTCGCCCTTCTCAAAGCATGACGGTGCCGAGATTCATGAAGATACGGCTACAGTAAAAAATTTTAAAAAAATAGCAAGAAGAAGATAGATCACAGAACAACAACCAAAGGCTTTTAACACAAAGATCCCAGTATTCTCCGGAGAACAGCAGCTACAAGCATTTGAAGAAAGAAAATTCACCAAGCAGCAATTGAAAACTATCAGGACATGAATAGGGGAAAATTGAAAACTATTTTAGGGAGGAAAATCGCTGGCAGATGTTTATTATCAGAAAGTGATGCAATAGTATATCTTTAAGCAGTCTTAAAAGGAAGAAGAATCTTCATAAAAACAGGAAAAACAATCATTAAAATTCCACAACACATTTGAACCAAAATATCAACCCTCGACTAAAATTTTCAGAATAAGCTACGGCATGCTCTAGTCAATTTTTGTTGATCAAACTGGTTAAATTATACTTGTGGATTAATTATTGATTAACATATTGTCGGCAATTAATTATTGACTAACATATTGTCGGAAAAATTAAGCACTTCATTGTAAAATGGAACCATATTATTAGAGATTGGAATGGTACTAAAGTCAACATTTACCTGACATAAGCCCAGCCATTGCCACGTTTAAAGATGGAATCCATGACCTTAAGACCCAAACGAGCACAACAAAACATGAACTCATCTTCACCCCCGATCAAATTCAACCCACGTGCGGTGGTCTTCGATGGTGTGGAGAGCCGGAGATCGGGCCGGTGGTCTTCGATCGGTGGAGAGCCGGATATCGGGAAGGGCTTGACGGAACCTCCTCCTCAATAGGGACAGCAGGGCTGCGGGACGGATTCGAGATGTGTCTGGCCTCTTCGCTCGGGACAGCAGGGCTGCGGAACGTCTTCGGAATGCGGCTGGGTTCGGCTGCCGGGGACGAAGAAGACGAGGGTTATTTTTTGGAGAGGTTTTTTTGGTAAAATGCGTATGGGGTAATCCAGTAATTTAATCCATTTTGTTATATTATATTTGGTTAAAGTTTAAGTTGGAATTTGTAATATTGATGGGGGTATTTTGGTCTTAAATGGGCGGTAAATATCAAATAGGTGGGCGGTAAATACTAATTGCTTAATTTGATACATGAAAGATAAAACATATGGTTGTGTGTTTGTTAAATATATATAATTGCGCCATGAATATATCTAACATGTTAATTTTTTTTTATGAAACCGTTTATAAGGCCCATAAAGGCTGGTAATTTATATGGTAGGATTACGATGCAATTTTACTCTTACTTAGTAGTTTTTATTTTAGTACAGTAGTTTTTTTTTTTTTTAAATCCGGACACGGACCTTTTGCTTCCCATAACTATATAGGCTCTGTTTTTTTTCTTTTTCGGCGTGTTTTTTGTTGTTATTCGTCTTCGTTTATTGATGCCGGTCTTCGTATGTGTTTGTCGCTTGGATTCTTTTGCTTCCAATTTGGTGACTAAAGTATTTGTTTCTGTATTTGATTCCGGTGATTGATTTATGTTTTTAAATTTGTTGTTTCTCTGTTTATAGTTTAGTTTGTTGCCGTTTCTGCTTTGTTTTTTTTTTCTATTAGAGTTTTTACTTCGCATTTTTGTTTTTTCATTTTCATCTTGTTGGTTCGTTTATTATCCTGTTTTCTTTTCAATCGAATATTGTTGCTTATTTACGTATGTTTCTATGTTGATAGATTGATCTTGATTGAAGGAATTGTTGTTCTTCGTCTTCCGAAATTCTGTTCAGTTGTTGAGTAACTGATCGATTGTTTTGAACTGCAATGGATAATACGGTTAGTGATATAGTTAATTTCTTTCGTGATAACGATGCTCCTGAATTGTTTGATTTTGATAAACAGGAAGAATCCGTGGTATCTATGTTAAAAGGTAAGTTATGATGTGATATTTGTGTACGAATGATTTGATATTATGTTTGAGTTGATTTGATATTACGTATGTGTTGAACTGATATGTTTTCAATTTATTGTTTTGAATTTATATGTATTGTGGTATATTAGTTGTTAGTTGATTTAATATTAGTTATGAATTGATCTGATATTACGTTAGGGTTAATCGTGAATTCTTTTATGTTGTGATATGATATCTATAGCTTGTTGATTTGATGTCTACTATTTTGTGATCTGATGTCTATACAATCATGATTTGATCTCCCTTGGTAAGTATGCATTAGTTCTATTGTATGATTTCTTTTATATTTTTGATCTGATATCTATAGTCCGTTGATTTGATGTATACTATTCTGTGATCTGATACCTATATAATCATGATGTGATCCTCCTTGTTAAGTATGTTTTAGTTCTATTGTATGATTTTTTATATTCTTGATCTAATATCTATAGTCTGTTGATCTGATGTCTACTATTCTATGATCTGATGTCTATATAATCATGATGTGATCTTCCTTGTTAATTATGTTTAGTTCTATTGTATGATTTCTTTTATATTCTTGATCTGATATCTATAGTCTGTTGATCTGATGTCTATATAATCATGATTTGATCCCCTTGTTAAGTATGTTTTAGTTCTATTGTATGATTTCTTTTATATTCTTGATCTCATATCTATAGTCCGTTGATCTGATGTCTATTATTCAGTGATCCGATGTCTATATAATCATATGATGTGATCTCCATTGTTAAGTATGTTTTAGTTATATTTTATGATTTCTTTTATATTCTTGATATAATATCTATAGTTGTTGATCTGATGTCTACTATTCTGTGATCTGATGTCTATATAATAATGATGTGATCCCCCTTATTAAGTATGTTTTAGTTATATTGTATGATTTCTTTTATATTCTTGATCTGATATCTATAGTCTGTTGATCTGATGTCTACTATTCTATGATCTGATGTCTATATAATTATGATGTGATCCCCCTTGTTAAGTATGTTTTAGTTCTATGAGATGATTTCTTTTATATTTGTGATATGATATCTATTGTCCACTGATATGATATTTACTGTCTTATTTTATTAAAAAATGTTGTGCGTCAAATATATATATAGCGCGTACTGTAGCGCATTACTGTAGGAGTATAATGAATTTTACTCTTATAGTCCTACAGTATACGGATCCTAAAATTAGAAGTGAGAAACAATATAAAAAGTGTTAATAAAAAGAGGAAGTTTTGTAGATAATTTAGAGTATATTAAAGTATATGTCTCTTAATATTGGTACCTCTTGAGCATGAATGTTGGTGTCTCTTTGTGTTTGAATTGGTGTCTCTTAGTATTTGAACATTGGTGTCTCTTAGTATTTGAACATTGGTGTCTCTTAGTGAAGTGAGTTCTTGTTCTCTATAAATACCAACATCTTGTGTTTATTAAAAAAAAAAAAAGAACAGAAATCAGAAAATAGTCTTTCTTCCAAGAGATTGAATTCACTCTTGGTGATTAACATCAACTATTCATTTTCATAAACTAGTTTCTATTATAGAGTTCTTTGTTGCAAGCACAAAAACTCTGTTCTTCTTTGTATCTCCTTAAGGGATTTCTTGTAACCCTTGCTTGTTTGTAGGGTAGAAATATCCTTATTGGGAAAGTGTTGTCTAGCCTAGAAGAAATTCTCATTAAATTACTATTTATTATTTCTTTGGATTATCTCATCTTTGTTACTACAACATAAAGTTTGTAACAATCCAATAAGGATATTTTCTTGTTAAGATGGCTACTATCAAAGAAATGTCAATGAATTTCCAGAAGTTAGACAAGTTCGATGGCGTTAGTTTTAGAAGATGGCAGAAGAAGATGCACTTTCTTCTTACTTCTCTCCATGTTGCATATGTTTTAAGTACTCCAAAACCAAATGAGAATGAGGACGAGACCGTGGAAGATGTTCGAAGAAGGAACAAGTGGGAAAATGATGATTACATTTGTCGAGGTCATATACTCAATGGTATGTCTGATACTCTTTTTGATGTTTATCAATATTATGAATCTGCTAAGACTCTATGGGATGATTTGGAAAAGAAATACATGGCTGAAGTTGCTTCTAGCAAGAAGTTTCTTGTTAGTAATTTTAACAATTACAAGATGGTAGAGTCTAGGCCTATAATGGAGCAACTCCATGAAATCCAAAGAATCTTAGGGAGTCTTAGACAACACAATATCATCATGGATGAGACCTTTGTTGTATCTTCTATTATCGATAAATTGCCATCTTCTTGGAAAGAAGTAAGAAATGATCTTAAACATAAGAAAGATGATATGAATGTTGAGCAATTGGCTACTCATCTTCGGATTGAAGAGGGTATCCGGGCTCAAGATGTTACAAAGGATGAAAATCCTAAATCTTCTACCATAAATATGGTGGAGGATGAAAAGACAACTAAGTCTTCGAGCACTAAGAAACGATCTTCATCCAACATCATGGTGAAAAATGGCAAAAAGTCAAAAAATGGTGATGGAAAGCAACGGAAATGTTGGGAATGTGGCAAATCTGGTCACATGAAGAAAGATTGTTTCATTTGGAAGAAGAAAATGACCAAGAAGCATGAAAAGCAAGGGAATGGCAACTCTAGCCAAACCCATACCAAAGAAGGTATGTGTACACTTTATTCGTGTGATTCTAGTTTGAATTTCGTGAATGTTATTTCTGAAATAAACTGTGTACAGGATGATAATTCTTGGTGGATCGATTCGGGAGCATCAAGACATGTGTGTAAAGAACAACACTTATTCAAATCTTTTAAGGAAGTAAAGAATGGTGAAGTTCTCTACATGGGAAATAATTCTACGGCACAAATCCTAGGCGTAGGACAAGTAGAATTAGAATTCACTTCCGGCAAGGCTTTATTGTTGAAGGAAGTGGTATATGCTCCAGATTTAAGAAGGAATCTTGTTTCCGGTGCTATCTTGAATCGATTAGGATATAAATTAGTGTTTGAGGTTGATAAGTTCATATTGTCTAAAGGTGGTGTATTCATAGGTCTTGGTTATCTTTGTAATGGCATATTTAAGTTGTCTATTTCTAAACACTTAAATAGTGTGGTTTGTAATGTAATTGATACTTCTTCTCTATGGCATTTGAGATTAGGTCATGTTAATTATAAAAAGTTAATTTCTATGTCTAAGCATGATTTAATTCCTTCATTTAATTCTAGTATAGAGAAGTGTAGAACTTGTATGCTTACAAAGATAACAAGGAAATCTTTTCCTAAGAATGTGAAAAGAAAAACGAATTTGCTTGATTTGGTGCATAGTGATCTATGTGATTTTCATAGTTCTCCCTCTTTAGGGAACAAGAAGTATATTATAACATTTATTGATGATTATTCACGTTATTGTTATGTATATTTGCTGCATTCTAAAAATGAGGCCATTGATAAATTCAAGATTTACAAAACAGAAGTTGAATTACAATTAGACTCTAAGTTAAAGAGACTAAGGACCGATAGGGGAGGTGAATATCATGATCCATCTTACTTCCAATCAATAGGCATAATTCATGAGACAACCACGGCTTATACACCACAACAAAATGATGTAGCAGAAAGAAAGAATAGGACCTTGCAAGAAATGGTTAATTCCATGTTGTTATATTCAGGTCTTAGTGATGGTTTTTGGGGTGAAGCCATTTTAACGGCTTGTCATGTTCTGAATCGAGTTCCTTTCAAAAAGGAAGTAAGAACCCCATATGAGTTTTGGTTCAAAAGGAAACCAAATTTGAGTTATCTCAAAGTTTAGGGGTGTAGGGCAATTGTTAAAGTCCCAGAACCCAAATGAAAGAAATTGGGTGAAAGAGGAGTAGAATGCATCTTTATAGGCTATGCTCAACATAGCAAAGCTTATAGGTTCTATGTAATAGAACAGAATGACACATGGTCGATTAATTCGATTATAGAGTCAAGAGATGCAATATTTGATGAGAATAGATTTTCATTAAGTCCAAGGTTTAAGGATTTGACTCCAAACACCAATTATAAAGAAACTGATCATCTAAAGATTGTTCATAACGATAATGATGAAGAAGTAGCTGTAGATGAACCTTCTACCTCTACTCAACATCGTAAGAGCAAGAGAGCAAGGAAAGCAAAATCCTTTGGCTCTGATTTTTATGTCTATTTAGTTGAAGGATCAAGGGAAGCTACTTTGAATAGTTATTCCTTTATATATAATGTAGAAGATGATCCTTTGACTTTTGATGAGGCATTGAAGTCTCGAGATGCCCCCTTTTGGGAAGAGGCTATTAATGATGAGATGCAATCCATCATGGGAAATAATACTTGGGTTTTATCGGACTTACCTCCTAAATGTAAACCAATAACTGGTAAATGGTTGTTCAAAAGGAAAAGAAGACCGGATGGATCTATTGAGAAATACAAAGCCCGGTTTGTGGCTAGAGGATTTACTCAAAAGAAAGGTATAGACTATTTTGATACCTATGCTCCGGTAGCTAGAATCTCTACCATTAGGCTTTTGATAGCCTTAGCGGCTATTCATAAGCTTGTCATCCATCAAATGGATGTTAAGACCGCATTCTTATATGGAGATCTTGAAGAAGGGGTTTACATGAAACAACCCGAAGGGTTTGTTGTAAAAGGTCAAGAACATAAAGTTTGTAAACTTGTGAAATCTTTGTATGGGCTCAAACAAGCACCTAAGCAATGGCATCGTAAGTTTGATGATGTTGTTTTGTCAAATGGATTTATGTTGAATACCATGGACAAATGTGTTTATAGCAAATTTGATAATCACGGTAATGGTATTATTATTTGCTTATATGTTGATGACATGTTAATCTTTGGAACTGACTTAGAACAAGTAGAATGGACTAAGTCATTTCTTGCTTCTAAATTTTCCATGAAAGATATGGGAGAAGCGGATGTCATCATTGGAATAAGGATTAAGAGGGACAATCATAAATTGATATTGACTCAATCTCATTACATTGAGAAAATCCTTAAAAGGTTTAATGTGAATGATTGTTCTACTCTTATGAAAACACCTATGGACCCAAGTGAGAAGTTATTGCCTAATAAAGGCAATCCGGTGTCTCAACTTGAATATTCTAGGGTAATAGGTTGTTTAATGTATACGATGACTTGTACTAGGCCGGATATCGCCTTTGCAGTAGGCAAATTGAGTCGATTCACTAGCAATCCTAGTGTGGAACATTGGCAAGCGGTGAATCGTGTACTAAGGTACTTAAAAACAACCATGGATTATGGTTTGACATATTGTGGCTTTCCTCCAGTTTTAGAAGGATATGCCGATGCAAGTTGGATCTCTAATAAGGAAGATCATTCATCTACGAGTGGTTGGGTATTCCTTTATGGGGGAGGTGCAGTTTCATGGGCTTCTAAGAAGCAAACTTGCATTGCAGATTCTTCTATGACGGCTGAGTTTATTGCCTTAGCATCTGCTTGTAAGGAAACCGAGTGGTTAAGGGATCTCACATTTGAGATACCTTTGATACCAAAGCCGATATCACCTATCACAATACATACTGATAGTGAGTCCGCTCTTTCAAGAGCTTATAGTCAAATATATAATGGGAAAAATAGGCACATTGGAGTGAGGCATAGTAGTGTGCATAAACTCATCGAAAATAGTGTGCTTACAGTTGACTATGTAAGAACCGACTTCAATCTAGCGGATTGTTTTACGAAAGCATTGTCTAGAGAAGTTGTGAGATGGATGGCAACCGGAATGGGGTTGGAGCCCACAAATTAATCACATCTAAGAGAATCTTAACTTTACGCTCAAAGAAACATTGGGTCTTAAGTTCAATAAGATCAAATCTCTTATATGATGATTGTAGAACTGAAATTATTAATCATCCAAAGGTAGAGTTCTTAAACTGTGATGTTAGAAAGGTTGTTAAGCTTAATAGATCTCTAAAAGTTTGCTTTTTCACAGGAGCATGTATTTTTCTAAAGAGATCTACCTAAATGAGTGCAAAGTGTGGCCGCTTCAAGAAGCAAAGGGGCAAAGCTTTGATGCATTCATGATTAGATATGGACACATGGCCTTTAAGGTGTCAGGATTTTAGAAGCTAGTAATTTTTCTTATATGTATAACTCCTTCAAGTTTTCATTATGTATCGAATGTTGGTTCAAGTCTTTAAAGACACCAAATGGATACGAAGTCTTGTAAAGTTGAGTTGTACTAATTGAAAGTTCAAGTCTTAGTACACTTTCAATATGTATAAGATGAGTGTTTAGTTGATGTGTTTGCAATTGATATAATAATTATATACTCTAAATAGGGGAGGAATGTAGATAATTTAGAGTATATTAAAGTATATGTCTCTTAATATTGGTACCTCTTGAGCATGAATGTTGGTGTCTCTTTGTGTTTGAATTGGTGTCTCTTAGTATTTGAACATTGGTGTCTCTTAGTGAAGTGAGTTCTTGTTCTCTATAAATACCAACATCTTGTGTTTATTTAAAAAAAAAAAAAAAAAGAACAGAAATCAGAAAATAGTCTTTCTTCCAAGAGATTGAATTCACTCTTGGTGATTAACATCAACTATTCATTTTCATAAACTAGTTTCTATTGTAGAGTTCTTTGTTGCAAGCACAAAAACTCTGTTCTTCTTTGTATCTCCTTAAGTGATTTCTTATAACCCTTGCTTGTTTGTAGGGTAGAAATATCCTTATTGGGAAAGTGTTGTCACGCCTGGAAGAAATTCTCATTAAATTACTATTTATTATTTCTTTGGATTATCTCATCTTTGTTACTACAACATAAAGTTTGTAACAAGTTTTGTTTTATTTCAAGAATTTTGCGGAAACATTATTTTGTGTATTGTTTGTGAATGACTGAAAAGTAGATTTTTAATGATGGAGTTACGATTTGTTTAACGAATTCACTAACTACTCAACATCATGAAATTTTTAATTAAATAATAACACAAGGCAGTGTTCAAAATAACAAATATTTGATGAGCAGTCAAATAAATGAATCAAACAGTAGGGAAGTTTAAGTATTTCAATAAGGGAAATAGTTTTTAGACTTATATTTCCTATTACAAATTATTTTCATCTAAAAATAATAATTTTGTTTGTTAAAATAGTAAAACAAACACGACTATTTTATTAAGACGAATGTATATAAATGAATTCGGTTCTTCAGTCTCCACTCATTCCCAATCATTTATTTTAGTTCCCTGAAAATAAAGATAATTAGAAATATAGAAACCATCAGGTTTAATTTTCCAGTAGCACATTTGATCTTCAAATGCACGCTGACAATATTTAGCTATGCGCCAGTCAAAAGCAGCAAAACTACGTTGTTTAGATCCCCACCAAAAATGACAATAGAATTTGGTATTGGCCAAAAATGCCATACGAAACCTCCAACTCCAATCTTCCTGTAAGCCAAGATATTTAAATCCCAAATCATTATCCCCAGAGAAGCAATGCCCCCATATCTTATCAGGTAGAGAATTTATCATATGAACTTGGTAATGCAAATATCCCCGAGCTTGAGATACAATCAAAAATGAAAATATAATGAACCCCAAAATATTTTTACCCACGAAATAACCCATTTTGCTTGATGAGAGATATTACAATGTTGCTTTTCATTTCCTTTCTCATCCTTTATATAGTAATCACTTATAGAATCATTATCGGATTCCATAGCTAAGTTTCTTACATTTTGTATATACTGTCAATAATTTGTTTACTATGAAAAAGAAATATATTATATACACGTGCTTGTAAGAAAAACAAGATAAGCATATCATCTTAGAACGTTTATACATTCTTTCAAAGGAAAATATATAATTAAGAGATTTAGATGATATCCAAAAAGTTTTGATATTAAATAATCTTTTAATTATTATCTTAAATATACTAAAGTATGTGAAATCCTTGAACAATCAATCCCCCAACCTGATGACGTGTCATTTAAAGATTTAATATATTCACTAAATATAATTTCACTTATAATTACTAATCTCATTTTTAATTACTAATAGTAAACTTATCATCAACTATCAGTTCAAATTCTAAAATATAATTCCATCATTTTCTTCATCTCTTATTTTAAAATTTTTATCTTGAACTTCAATTGTATATATCTTTCTTCACTTCCCATCAACCATTCATTATCACACACCGCACAGACACGAAATCATCAACCAAAATATATATTTCTCTCTTTTTTTATACACAGATCTTCATGGCTACCACAATTTTCCTTCATCTCTCTCGCCATTCTCAAATACCAAAGGTATATTAATCTATTATATGTTAATCACTCTGCATTACTTTTGTCTAATGTCACTCATTATGATATGTATTGTTCATTGTTTTGTCTTTGAAGGATATCAAAATTTTGGATACGGATCCCAAGTCGTCAATGTGTATATATTTTCTTTAATTTTTTGTTTTATATCTTGATTATATTTATCATGATGATAAAGACTTATTACCATGTTTTTTTTGTGTTTTTGTGTGTCTGTGTGTGTGTGTGTGTGTTTTTTTTTTTTTTTTTACAGAAATCTTCATGACTTCCACAATCAACAACTCTCTCACATCCTTCATCTCCCTAACTCTTCTCATAATTTCAATTATGGTCTTTCTCCAACTATTCTTCCATTATCTCTTAAAATTATTAATACACATTTTTTCACAAAAATAATTTCACATTTTTCACAATATTAATACACGGTGGCGTAATCATTTTTCACAAAATTTTTTTATTATAATTCAAATATTAATTGTTTAATAATGTATTTCCGTTAATATTTAATTTGCATTAATCGGATATAAACGTTTTTCCTTAATTACTACTTTGTACATACATTCTATGTGATAAAATTAATTATTCAATTATCTCTTAAAATTTTTATTAATCATAATAATATTTTATATCTTGATTATGTTTATCGTGATGATAAATACTAATTATGAGGTTTTCTATTTTTTTACAGGAATCTTCATAGCCATTTTTCCTTAATTACTACTTTGTACATACATTCTATGTGATAAAATTAATTATTCAATTATCTCTTAAAATTTTTATTAATTATAATAATATTTTATATCTCGATTAAGTTTATTGTGATGATAAATACTAATTATGAGGTTTTTCTGTTTTTTATTTTTGACATGAATCTTCATGGCTTCCACAAGAAATCAACAACTCTCTACTATCATTCATCTCATTCACTCTTCTCACGAATTGCAATTGTGGTATTTCTCAAACTCTTCTTCTATTATCTATTAAAATTTTTATTAATTGTAGTAATATTTTATATCTTAATTATCTTTATCATGATGATAAAGACTGATTATTAGTTTTTTTTTTTACATAAATCTTCATAGCTTCTACACGAAATCAACAACTTTCTCTCATCTTCCATCCCCCTCACTCTTCTCATGAATTGCAATTATGGTAATTCTCCAACCCTTATTCTATTATCTTTTAAAATTTTTATTAATTGTAAAAAGTTTTTATATCTTGATTAGCTTTATCATGATGATAAAGATTAATTATGAGTTTGTCTTCTTCTTTTTTTTTTAAATAGAAATTTTCATAACTTCTACAAGAGATCAACAACTCTCTCTTATCCTTCATCTCCCTCACTCTTCTCATAAAATGGAATTGTGGTCTTTCTTCAACTCTTCTTCTATTATCTCTTAAAATTTTTTTTAGTTGTAATATATTTTATATCTTAATTATGTTTATCATGATGATAAATATTATAAATTAAATTTCACTGATTTATTAAAAAAATAATAATATAATTTTAAATAAAAATAATTATTATCTAATTTAATGTATTTATCTATAACTTTCATGGATTAAAAATAATTAATTTAATCAATCAATCAATTTTAATTCCTTAGGGAGTTTTGTCACTAAATCATTAATTCTCATTTACACATATAATTTATGCATACAAGAAAAAAAAAAAAGAAAAGTCCCCATATATTAATACATACATAACTACATTAATTGTTATTAAAAGATATTTTTATATATTTTAAATATTTTTAAATAAAATAACTGAGTTAAACTCTAATTATGAAATAACAAAAAATATAATTCTTGTGTAATATGAATTTAACTTTTGAAGATATAAAAATTAATTTAATAATGAGATAAGATGATAAGACTTTGAAAAGATAAAAATAATTAGAATGATACTAAATAAGATTAAAATCTAGACAAAGATAATAAGAAAAAATAAATATGACTTTGAACACATATATTAATTTATCTATCTATTTATCTATTAATGTGCAACCCCTTTTATCAAATAAACCCACGATTTTTTATACGTTTTTGTATATTTTTTTTTCTTTTTCTACTTTTAATTTTACTTTTATAAAAAAATTGAATGGTTACACAAAAAAGAAATAATCATATTTTTATATCATCAAATTTACTAAAATATTAAATTTTTAATGTAAATTATATTTCATAATTTTAAATATACCGTAAAAAATATCAATTATGTAATGATTTGATGATATTAAATTTTCATTAAACTTTTAATAATTGACAAATTATACACTAATATTAATGATTTTTAACTTATGATTTTTTTTTTGTACAAATGAGGGATGCATAATGCCTATTGAAACCTATTGATCTAGGTCCTGTGCAGTGTGACTACTGAGTGCCGTCTGAGTGCGGTATGATTTTAATAACATACTTAAACTATTTGTATTAATATTTAGTTACAATTTTTTTTCATAGTCATTTTTCTATTAAAATGTGATCAAAATTATCTCAATTATATCAACAATTTATATTAATAAAATTAACAAATAAATTATTAATAATATAATTTACTAAAAATTTGTATACACATTATTTGTAAAACAACATTACCAATTTAAAATTTATATAAAATATTATACTCTGAAATAAATAATGTTAATAAATAAATTATTATTACCGTGATAACGATGTAGATAATTTTATAAGAATTCACAAAGTGCCTCATAAGTGTACGATATAATTTACAGTGCATTGCACGGTGGGGATCACTAGTATTAACTAAAATATGATATCCTAAATTCACTCCTAAAATAATTCCTTAAACAATAGTCTTCTTACCTGAATACGTGGTATAAATTTGCTGACATGTCAAGTATTCTTATAAAAAATTCTTTTTCCATTCACGTTCCCTTCTCACTCTATCAATTAACTCAATTTAACTTATCAATTATTATTACTATTAGTAACTAATAATCAATTCAAATTATAAAATATAATGCTATCTTTTTTTTAAACTCTTATTATAAAATCAACCATCAATTCTCACAACACCAAACCACATCACACAGAGTCAAAATTTTCAACCAAAATATTCATAGATTCATCTCCCTCCATCTTCCTCAAATGTAGTATTGTTTATTATTTTGTCTTCGAAAGATTAAAAATTTACCACAATCATCTCAAATCTTCAATTTGTATTTATTTTCTTTAATTCTTTTACTTATATCTTCATTATATATGATTATATATATTATCATGATAAATAATTATTAATATTTTTTTGTATTTTTTTTAGGAATTTTCATGGCTTCCACAAGAAATCTAGAATTTTCTCTGATCCTTCATCTCCCTAAATCTTCTCACATAATTCCAATTGTGATATTTCTCCAAATCTTTTTTCATTATCTCTTAAAATTCGTATTAATTGTAATAATATTTTTTTTGGTCGCTCAATATTTTTTCACTGCTATTTTTATTATAGTTTAATTATTTTATTTTATATCTTCGTTATATTTTTCAATCATTATAGAGATTAATTACTATGTCTTTGTGTGTTTTTTTTGTTTTTAGAAATGTTCATCACTTACACAAGAAATCAACAAATCTCCCACTCTCAATCTCTATAGATCTTCTCATCAATTGCAATTGTAATCTTTATCCATCTATTTTTTCATTATCTCTTAAAATTTTTATTAATTATAATAATAATAATTTTATTATTTTTTCGGTGGCTTGATGTAGCTACACTTTTTTTCATAATTCAATTATTATTGGTTTAATTATTTTATTTTATATCTTCATTATATTTTTAGTTATGATAAAAACTCATTACCATGTTTTTTTTCCCAGAATATTCGTGGTTTACACAAGAAATCAACAAATTTCTCTAATTCTTCATCTCCCTAACTCTTCTCACCAATTCCAATTTTCATCTTTATCCAACCATTTTTTCATTATCTCTTAAAACTTTTATTATTTGTAACAATAATAAAAAATTTTCGGTGGCTCAATAAATTTTTACTGCTTTTTTTATCATAATTCAATTATTATTTGTTTAATCATGATACAAACTCATTACCATGTTATTTTATGTTTTTCTTTTCAAAAATCTTCATGGGTGTCACAAATAATCAACAAATCTCCATCATTCTTCATCTCCGTAATTCTTCTCATCAATTTCTTCATCTCCGTAATTCTTCTCATCAATTTCAAATTTGATATTTCTTCAACTCTTTTCCATTATCTCTTAAAATTTGTATTAATTATAATAATAATTTTTTTTTATTTCGTTGGAGCAAATTATTTTTTTCATTATTTTTAAATTAATTTTCCAATAATGTAGTTATGTTAATAATTTTTTAATTATTCATGTTAATAATTAATTCTCACTAATTGCGCATATACGGTTTTCTTTAATTAAATTAAGCATTGTTACCTATCATTGTCATATGTGGAAGAAATTAGTACAAATATTATTTAATTTTTTATACCCAAATAACTATACAATTCTTCATTTTAAGTATTTTAATTCATTTGGAGTTTGTAACAATATTATTATTAATGAGAGAAAAAATATATATATTTTGGTATGTTTAAATTTTACTTTTACATTAATAATTTGAATTAATCATATATTCTCTTCTCCATATTCAAATTAAAAATACTTATATATTTACTTTTTTAAACTCCCAACGAGATCTCAATATATTCTTCATCTATATTCCAATAACTACAAATTTATAACTCTTTAAATATTAATAATACATTCATATATTGTTATTTTTATTTATTTTAAACATAATTTAATTTTAAAATTAACATTGTATGAAAAGAAACTAATAATCTAAAATTCATTAATTTCTTGATGACAACATCATTAATATGTTTCTTAAATAATTATGATTATTAACAAATAAGTATAATATATATCCAATTAAAATATCATATTTATTGTAAAATTAAACAAAAAATAATCATTATCATCTAATGTCTTATCCCAGAGTATCATTAATTTGATATAATGTGATTCATATTATAAACAAATAAAAATAATATATATCTAATTCAAATTTCACATTTCTCAAAAAAAAGTCAAATTTCACATATTTTCAAAAAAATAAAAAATAATTTAAATTTCACATTTATTATAATTTTAAACAAATCTAATGTAATGTATTTATCTATAAGATAAAAAATCACACTTTTAATCAATCAACCAATTTAAATTTTAATTATCAATTACGAAAATTATCATTAATCTCATTTCAAAATTTAAAATATTATTTGTTGATTATGTTTATCGTAATTTAAAAGTTATATTTTTCTCTTTTTACAAATATCTTCTTATATTTCACATGAAAATATATATAATATTTAATTATTTAATTCAATTAACTTTGATTTTATTTATTTTCTATTCATCATATTATTTTAGTCAAACAATCAATTAAAAAAATATATCAGTGTAAATCACTCAATTAACAATTTAACACTATAATGATAATATATTAATAATTATTATATCATTTCTAACTATTATTTATGCTAATTTTTAATTAATAAAATTACAGTGCACGAATCGTGCACGAATTTCAATTTTAACTTTTAAATTTAATAACATACTTATGTATATATTTATCAATTTTGATATATATAATTTAATAAATAATAATACTAGAACAACAATTATACATAAAATTAAATAAGTGAAAATTTTGAACATATATTTATAATAATTATTAAGAATTAATTTGTATATTACCTATTTGAATTAAAAAATTATTAACAGTATCTCCATTATATAACAAATTCTATAATAATAATACTGACAAATAAATTATTAATATAATCATTTACTAAAAAATTAAAACAAACACTTATTTAAGATTTATATAGAATGTTATACATTCAAATAAATAAAAATAATATTTAAATTATTATTAGTGTTATAAATAATTCGATCGTTATTATGGGTATTCGTACGATGCACGAGCCCACGATATAGTTTATTTCTAAATTAAAATATAAAAATTAACGTTAGTCAATATTATAGCGTAGATTTCTTCTTTAATTTCTCCGTGTATATTTTTCTTCATTAAAATATTATAGATCTATGTAGAAACAGAAAGATAAAAAACATACATACTTTAAATGAATTTAAAATTTACAATCTTTTCTCGTATTTAAAAATATCTCAAAGATTATGTACTCATGACGTGAAGACTTTTACCAAAATTCACCTGAATATTACAAAAGAATCCTTTCTAAAATCATCATCATCATTAATCATCATTAACTATTAATCACGGATAGAGAAACCAAAAACAATTCTAAACTGCCAAGGTATAGTATTTGAATAGTAATTCAAAATTTAATTGAGATAAAAAACCTCTTTATATATAAATTAACAATCTCACATTTAGCATCAATATTTTTCATGGGTTCTCTAGATATGCTCTTTTCATTAGTATTATTCATACTCGATTTTTTTTAGGTCGGTTCTCTCTATGGATTCTGGATGTTTATATTTCAAAATATATCTTCTTTCTATATATTCCTTTTTTAAAAAAAAAAATTCTTTAATTTTCAAACTATAGCATATATTTTCAAAACCTCATAATTAATAATGAGATAAGAATAATTTAATAATGAGATAACTTTGTTGCTCTAATAAATCAACCACAAAGGTCGGTCCGGCCTAGGGCTTTGATTCATACACCCAAGTCATTTATATTCATCGACGGAGGAAAGAACGGCTGCACATCTTCTTTCACCGGAAATGTTATTTTGAACTTTTATGGAGAATTAGTGCGGACCTGACCGGAAAAGTCCATCAGTTGCCCTACTGTAACTTGATGTTTGAAGAACCCCAATTCAATAAAAACATTTAATCATGTCTAAAATGTGAGAATATTATGTGCATTATGCGGCACTAATTGAAGCAAAGATAAATATAGACAAAAATTAAAAGTTTTTCGAAAGTAAATGTAATAGTGAGAGAGGGAGAGTTGTGATATTATTATTATGATATAATTAATCGTACCACTATCGGACTAACTATGAAACTACTGCTCAAAAATAACTTTATATCGCGCCATTATATTTTCTTCTATCTCCCCACATTAAAGATCTAGTGCTCGTAGGTGTATCAATTTACTGACAAACTAATTCATCAACTTCTTGGTATCCGAGATTAATACCACTCGACTTTCTTATTATACCTGACGTAAAATCCACTAGCCAGTTTTAGTACCCAACCTATCGAGGTATAGGCCTCAATTGACCGCACTCTTTGGCAAATCAAAACATACGATATCTAACTCTCACGCTCGTCCCAATCTTGGGATTGAGAGACTGAATACTATGACCGAATTGACTACACCGATCAATACAAGTCAATACTATCCAAACTGTTCGTGCTCAATATGCCCCGGGTATATCCGTGTGATTTAATTAGTCTAGATAAACTAATTTTCAAATCACACGATAACCTATACCGATAGTATGTTTAGACTATCTCAGTTACGAGCATACTTTTTATATATCAATACTTTAACCAACAACGAGATCTACTGTATCTTTCACACACCTCGTTATCTAGTTCTATGATATAGTGAAACAATTTAATACTGAAACAAAATGATATGTCATTTGTTGATATTAATTTTTTATACAAGCCATAACTTTTCTGTATTCAAAACTAACATCTCTTGCTTTGGGTTGCTTTGGGTTTCTTTGATTGGGCCGCTCAACAGCCGGGGTTCACCCATACCAACAATGACAAAAGAGGATATGGATCCAAAATATCAATGGGTGCTGCCTCTTTCAACCCATTAGCGGAGAATTATGGAGAGCCACAGCCAAATTTCTCCCAAAACTCACTAGCAGCCGCCTTTTACCCATTAAAATTATAAATAGCTATAAAATTTACATTTTTCCAATGAATTTTGGTACTTGTCACAGTAAAAGCTTCAACTTCTTGTTTATTCCGGTTGTGATTTTTACTTTATTCCTGGTCTGTAGTCGCTGTTGGTGTCTGGTCACCAGGTTTTCTTCTCCAATGACAGTTTCTTTGGTAAACGAGGGTTTTGTAATTTGCTTTGGATGCTATAGAATGCTTTTCGGTTATGAGATAGGAGATAATGGAACCAGTGATTTTTACTGCCTGGCTATGCTACTAGCTAGTTTATAGACTACTATATATTAACGGGTGTATTTTAGTTTTAAAATATAAAATTAGAAATGAAAAAGCAATATAAAAAGCAGTAATGAAGAGGAAGTATTGTTTTATTTTCAGAATTTTTGCAGAAACATTATTTTGTGTATTGTTTATGAATGACTAAAAAGTAGATTTTGAATGATGGAGTTGCGATTTGTTTAACGAATTCACTAACCACTCAATATCATGAAATTTTTAATTAAATAATATCATAAGGGACTATTCAAAATTAACAAATAGTATTTGATAAGCAGTTAAATAAATGAATCAAACCGGAAGGAAGTTCAAGTATTTCAATCAGGGAAATAGTCTTTAGACTTACATTTCCTATTACAAATTATTTTTATCTAAAAATAATAGTTTTGTTTGTTAAAATAGTAAAACAAACACGACTATTTTATTAAGACAGATGTATATAAATGAATTCGGCTCTTTCTCATTCCCAATCATTTATTTTTTTCCCATCATATCTAATATCATCAGAAATATAAAAACCATCAGGCTTAATTTTCCAGTAGCACAGTTGATCGTCGGCATATGTACGGTGACAATATTTAGATATGCGAGTGTCAAAAGCAGCAAAACCACGTTGTTTAGATCCCCACCAAAAATGACAGTAGAATTTGGTATTGCCAAAAACTGCCAAACCGAATCTCCAACTCCAATCTTCTTTTAAACCAAGATATTTAAATCCCAAATCATTATCTGCAGAAAAACAATGCCCCCATATCTTATCAGGAAGAAAATTTATCATATGAACTTGGTAATGCAAGTCCCCCCGAACTTGAGAAGCAAGCAAGAATGAAAATATAACCAACCCCAAAATATTTTTACCCACAAAATAATTCATTTTGCTTGATGAGAGATGTTACAATGTTGCTTTTCATTTTTTTCTCATCCTTTATATAGTAATCACTTATAGAATTTCCATAGCTAAGTTTCTTACATTTTATAGATACTGTCAATAATTTGTTTACTATGAAAAAGAAATATATTAAATACCCGTAACAAAAACAAGGTAAGTATTTCCTCTTAGAACGTATATACATTCTTTCAAAAGAAAATATATATTTAAGAGATTTAGAATATATACAAAAATTTTTGATTTTAAATAAAATTTTAATTTATTTCTAACATAAAATATAAAAATTAACGGTATTCAATATTTTAGAGTATATTTCTCCTTTAATTTGTCCTTGCATTTTTTTTCTTCATTAAAATATTATATATCTATGTAGAAACAAAAAGAGAAAAAAAAATACATTCATTTAAAATTTACAATTATTTAAAAATATCTAAAAGATTATGCATTCATGACCTAAAGGATTCCAAAGACTTTTACCAAAAATCACCAAAATATTTCAAAAGAATCATTTCTAAAATCAGCATCATCATTAATCATCATTAACTATTAATCAGGATAGAGAAACCAAAAATAATTCTAAACTTCCTACGTATAGTATTTGAATGATAATCCAAAATTTCATTGAGATAAGAAACCTTATATAAACTCATGAATTAATTCTTGTGGTGGGTAAATGAAAAGACAGCCCTATCCAATCCAATGTAATAGAAAATTTCATCACTATCAAAATATAGTGTCACCAATGATACAAAATAACATAACGAAAATATAGTATCACCAATATAATCAAAAATTTCACCACTAACAAAGTATAGTGTCACCAATGATACAAAATAACATAACGAAAATACAGTACCACCCAATATAATTAAAAATTCTACCACTAACAAAATATAGTGTCACCAATGATACAAAATAACATAACAAAAACACAATACAACTTAATGTAATAAAAAAATCATACCACTAACAAAATACAGTGCCACCAATAATAAATATAAATCCAAAAAAATTGAAACTAATCCATATCACTAGCAGAAGATATTAAGAAAAAATAATAATAATAAAAATATCCATCGTGCTTATTGAGCTGTCAATTAAAATTCGAATAAAAACTAAAAATAGAGTTGTCAGTTATTTAAAAAAAAAAATAATAAGTTGTCATTACATAATAATTTGCCAACAATCTCGCATCCATCAATATTTTTCATCGGTTCCGTTCTTTCCATCGATTTTGATATTTATATTTCCAAAATATATCTTCTTTCTATATATTCCCTTTTTTTTTTTTTTTTTTGAAACTCTTTCCATATATTCCTCAATTTTCAAACTATAGCATATATTTTCACCTCATAGTTGTAAAATATATATATTTTTATTTTTGAAGAGATAAAAACTAATTTAATAATGAGATAACTTTGTTGCTCTAATAATAAATCAATCACTGAAGTCGGTCCCGCCTAGGGCTTTGATTCATATACCCCAGTCATTTATACGGCTGCACGTCTGCTGACACCGAAAATGTTAATTTAAACTTTCATGGAGAATCAGTGCCGTACCTGACCGGAAAAGTCCATCAGTTGCGGTGCAATATCAAGTACGATGGGCTATGTGCATTATGCGCCACTAATTGAAGCAAAGATAAATATAGACAAAAATTAAAAGTTATTCGAAAGTAAATGTAACAGAGGGAGAGTTGTGATGTGATAGTATTATAATGATATTTGTTTCATACTTTTAAATCAATTAGGATTCTTAATCAGGATTAAGATAAAATTTTAATAAATTATAATATTAATCATTATTAATTATAACTTAATCAATTAGGATTCTCCGTCAGATCAAGATAAAATTTCAATAAATTAAAATACTAATCATTATCAATTATGACTTAATCAATTTGGATTCTCCCGATAAAATTTTAGTAAATTATAATATTTACCATTCTCTGTGAGATCAAGATAAAATTTTAGTAAATTATAATATTAATTATTATTAATTATAACTTAATCAATTAGGATTCTCTGTCGAGATCAAGATGAAATTTTAATAAATTATAATACTAATCATTATTAATTATAACTTAATTAATTAGGATTTTTTGCACGCGCATTCAATGTTAAGCACAATACACGTGTGTCTGCAACTTCTCTTCCATTCCCATTATATTGCTTTTAATTATTCTGTTATTTCTCTTTTTCTTTTCTTTTTTAAAATTTTCTCATTTTTTACTTAATCATCCGATTTTTATTTTCCTTCAATTTTTTCTTTCAGTTTTCATTTTGAAATAAATTTTTACTTTTTATTTAAAAATTTTTAAAAAATTAAAATTTTAATTAGTAGTGAAAACTAGGGCTGGCAATTCGTGTCGTGTTCGTGTTATCGTGTTCGGGTTGGCGTGTTGGCGTGTCGAGAAACCCCCAACCCTAACCCAACCCATTTAATTAATCGTGTCGAAAACTCCAACCCTAACCCGACCCATTTATAATCGTGTCGACCCGAACCTAACCCGCGTAACCCGTTTAACTAAACAAGTCAAGTCAACCACCCGGCCACCTATAGATTTCAAGATCGAGATCCCATGCAGAATCGTTTTGTAATTAAATGTAAAAACACGCAACATATATTTCATACACCCATAGTCTGTTGATCTGATGTCTAGTATTCGCTGATCTGATGTCTATATAATCCTGATGTGATCTCCCTTGTTAAGTATGGTTTAGTTCTATTGTATGATTTCTTTTATATTCTTGATCTGATATCTATAGTCTGTTGATCTGATGTCTAGTATTCGCTGATTTGATGTCTATATAATCCTGATGTGATCTCCCTTGTTAAGTATGTTTTAGTTCTATTGTATGATTTCTTTTATATTCTTGATCTGATGTCTATAGTCTGTTGATCTGATGTCTAGTATTCTGTGATCTGATGTCTATATAATCCTGATGTGATCTCCCTTGTTAAGTATGTTTTAGTTCTATTGTATGATTTCTTTTATATTCTTGATCTGATATCTATAGTCTGTTGATCTGATGTCAAGTATTCGCTGATCTGATGTCTATATAATCCTGATGTGATCTCCCTTGTTAAGTATGTTTTAGTTCTATTGTATGATTTCTTTTATATTCTTGATCTGATATCTATAGTCTGTTGATCTGATGTCTATATAATCCTGATCTGATCTCCCTTGTTAAGTATGTTTTAATTCTATTGTATGATTTCTTTTATATTCTTGATCTGATATCTATAGTCTGTTGATCTGATGTCTAGTATTCTCTGATCTGATGTCTATATAATCCTGATCTGATCTCCCTTGTTAAGTATGTTTTAATTCTATTGTATGATTTCTTTTATATTTTTTATCTGATATCTATAATCTGCTGATCTGATATCTATAATCTGTTGATCTGATATCTACTGTATTATTATTTTTTTAAAAAAAATTCGTTCATAATATGTATCATAATATCTAAAATTATTTAATTATAAAACAAATAAAATGATAATTTAATTATAAAACAAACAATTTTTAGTCAGTTTTTTTTTTAATTTTTCGGGTTAAGAGGTCAACCCGCCAACCCGGCGGGTTGACCTAAACCTAACCTGGAGATAAACGGGTCAACACGAATTCGACCCGTTTACTTAATCGTGTCAAAAAACTCAACCATAACCCGTTTTTTTTCGTGTCGTGTTTGTGTCGTGTCGTGTCAGAAATTGTTAGCCCTAGTGAAAACCAGTGTGGCGAGTTGCTTGAAAAGTTTTAGGATAGCTTTGGTTTACGAATTTTCGCAGCCTTTTGACCTTGGTGACTTCGATTTCGTCATGTAGTGCACACACAAGTTTGTGTTTAAGATTTATTTGGTCATAGTTTTTGGTCCTCGGCAGCTTAATTTTTGTTGGCTAAATATTTGGTTTGTTTTGATTAGTTTTGACTTGTTCTTGGCTTATACCATGAACCCTTCCCCTCTGTTTCAACTAAAGTTAAATGTGAGTGTCTGTTTGTAATTTTGTTGCTAATATTACGAACATAAATCCTTTTTAATATCTCATGACAGCACTAATTAACGCTTTCCTTCTTTTGTCTTGTTGAGTTGCTGTGCTTCTTTTATGGTTTGATTGATATAAACTTCTCTTTTGGTTGTATATGTATAAATATAAAACAAACATTTGATTATATCATTCAAAACATGAGTTTATATCAAATAAAACATGAGTTTATATCAATATTATAAGAGTTTATATCATGTGTTATATGTATATAAAGAGTAAAGATTTAATTATATAATTAAAAATACGAGTTTATATCATATAAAGTATGACATGAATTTATATCATGTAGGGTATGTGTTTATATTAATATAATAATGGTTTATATCTATATAACAAGGGTTTATATAATATATACAATGGTTTCATGAAATGATATATATATAAAGTAAAAATTTGATTATACGGTTCAAAACTCGAGTTTATATACTGAAATACATGTATTTATATCAATATAATAATGATTTATATTAAAGATAAAATTTCGTTCTATACCTTATATTTTATTAAGTAAATACTAAATTTGATGACCTTCTCGATTTTTTGAATTTCGCAATATGAAAATAATGAATTGTATCAATAAAAATAGGAGTTTATCTCAAGTAAAACATCATTTTATATAATATATAAAATAAATTTATATAATATAGAATAGAGTTTATACGAGTTTCATAGAGTTTATATTAAAAAATTGATTTATATCAAACAATTCCAATCATCATAGTACCATGTTCAAGACGCAAACTACCCAGAATTTTGACTCTCAAACGGAACTGACACAATGTGCACACCACCAAGAAGCTACTTACAGGTACTTGGACGAGGACAGAGCCTACCTAGGCATAAGACGTGCAGGTTAGGATTTGTCACATGACTCCAAAATTTAGGAGTTTAAAAAAAAATTTATCATGTAATTATTATTTTTATTTTGTTTAGTATAATGTAAAATTTATATTTTAAATGTGTCAACTCTCCTAATTTTTTTAAAAAATTTACTATGTAATTATTACTTCTATTATATTTTAGAACAACGTAAAATTTATATTTTAAATGTGTCAACTCCCCTAATTTTTTTTCACTTCGTTTACTCCTACAAGTCAGACTTGTAAAACTTCTATTTTGAATGTGTCAACTCTACAAGACAGACTGCTATTTATTTTAACAGTAAAAAAATCTCATAAATACTTTTTTTTCAATTTTAAATTATTAAAATTATACGATCTCTTTCTCTGTTGTTGTTTTGCTTTTGATAGTAACTTTCTTTTACTTCTACAAGCCAGCTGCTATTTATTTTAACGGTAAAAAAATTCTCGTAAATACTCATATTTTTTCTTCAATTTTTCAATTATCAAAATTATACAATCTCTTTTATGATTTGTTTTCGTTATTAAATATTCTAAGTTTTCATTTTCAATACTGAACTACTATATGTAGTTCATTTTTTTACAAAATGTAACCCTATTTTCAGAGTGTACCATCTATAATACCTCCGTCCAACAAAACAAATGGCCAACCATATAGAGGCACACTGCCCTTCAACCTGTACCCAAAATGCCCTTAAACCTTACCCCATTTCCCTTCTCTCCCGATTCCTTCTACTTTGTTTTCTTTTCCCCAAACTCCACCACCGATCACCAACACACCACTCCACATTCGATTCCACATCCTCCTTCGTCAATTCTCTTCACCCGACCGTCAATGAAGCTCTGCTACTGGAATTTTGTTATCTTGAAGTTAATTTGGGCGAAATCATCCAACCCCCCTTCACGGGGCCTTCTTCGAGCTTCGGAAATCAAGCTCCGGTCACCGATTCCGACTCTGAGCTCCAAATATAGCTTGGTTTGTCTGTAAAATGGTTAGAATAAGCATATGAAGGTTTGTCTCTAAAATGGGTTTTCATTATTCTTTAATTTACTATTTTGCGCAATGATATTGGTCAATGTATTGATGATTATCAGTATGAGTTGTTTGGCTAAAAAAGAAAAAAATTTTAATGTTTTTCTCTCAGATTTGAACTCAAGTACGTTGATCCTTTCTTTACTTTAGATGAATTTTCAGGTGGATTTTTATTTTGATGCAAAAATGGGACAGACTTCTCAGTTTACTCTATTTTGAAACTAAAGATCATTGTCCAACATGTTACTTGTCATATGTGTCAATTGGTTAGTTAGAATGATCATTGTGCTGTTAAGCAGCACAGTGACAACTACAAATGAACATCCATTCTTCCATAAATTTATCATCGTACCAATTTTTCAGGATGGAGTAACAACAGATCTTCAAGAAACGAAAGATGCTTTTGTTAAGGCTTCTGATCTTCCTTTGTCAATCCTTATTGTCGGGGTTGGAGGAGCCGACTTTAAAGAAATGGAGGTATGTTGTTGCTTTTCTTTTCTTGAAAGTGTAGTCATCGAAATAATTAATAAATGTAACCCTATTTTCAGAGTGTACCACCTATAATACCCCCATCCAACAAAACAAACGGCCAAACCATAGAGAGGCACACTGTCCTTCAACTGTCCCCATAATGCCCTTAAACCTTACCTCAATTTCCCTTATCTCTGGATTCCTTCTACTCTGTTTTTTTCCCCCAAACTCCACCACCGACCTCCAACGCACCACCCCACCTTCGATTCCACTCCTCCTTTGCTGATTCTCTTCACCTGGCCATCAATGAAGCTCCGCTGTTGGAATTTTGTTATCTTGAAGCTAATTTGGGCAAAATCATCCAACTGCCTCCATGAGGCCTTCTTCGAGCTTTGAAAATCAAGCTCCAGCCAGAGATTCCGACGCCTCTGAGCTCCAAACCTAGCTTGGTTTGTTCGTAAAATGGTTAGAATAAGCATAAGAAGGTTTGTCTCTAAAATGAGTTTTCATTATTCTTTAATTTACTGTTTTGCGCAATGATATTGGTCAATGTATTGATGATGATCAGTATGAGTTGTTTGGCTAAAAAAGAACAAATTTTTAATGTTCTCTCAGATTTGAGCTCAAGTACATTGATCCTTTCCTTGCTTTAGATGAATTTTCAGGTGGGTTTTTGTTTTGATGCAGAAATGGGACCGCTATTGATGTCTTTTATTGCTTTACCTCTCCAGATACTCAATACGGAGTAGTATTATTTTCTTCTTGCTTCCTGTTTTCCTGGAACCTAGTTTTTTCTTTCCCTCTTTTTTGTAACGTAACTCCTTACCTGGGTTACTATTACCATGCCAACGTAGACCCAAGAGTCTTGGGATTCACCTTTTTGGTCAAGCTTTCTGCTTGGAATGTTTGTTGTGCAAATAAAAGAAGTATTTTTTTTTTTTTTTTGAAAAGATTTTTATGCCTTTACAATCTACTGTGTTAGTGATGAGTGTTTCTGTTGTTTTCTTCCAGGGCGCTTTTGGTTTAATTTTTGGACCCAGTTGGTGTTTTCAAGGGTGGTGTGCTGGTGATGTTCGGGGGTAGAGTTCAAAAAAAAGAAAAAAGAACAGAATGAATCGTTTGGTAAAGGAGGGGAAATTGGGGTAAGGTTAAAGGGCATGAGTGCCTTCTGCTTGTTGAAGGGCATGGTTTTTGGGATTGTTTTGTTAAGGGCATTATAGGGACTACATCTTGAAAATAGAGTTATAATTAGTAAAATTTAGACTACAAATAGTAATACCCAAAACGAGTTGTTGGGTTTAAAAAAAAAAAAAAGTCATTAGTAACACTGACGAACCATTTTTATGAGGTTAATTTTGTCTTTTTTATTTTTTCATATTTACTTTTTAAAATATTATTATATTTATCTCTCTCCCCTCTCTTCTCCCGCCTCTCTCTAATATATTATATTTATCTCTTGTCTCTCTCCAACTATGTGTACATATTTATTTTTATTCCATATAAAAATATTAGATAGAAAGAAATATTTCTTTCTTTTGTCTAATCTAACACAGTAATTATTTTTTTTGAATTAGGAGATGGTTGAGTGGATTTTGAAACGTCAATGAAAATATTTTGTGAGATATAAATTGCTCTTTCATTTCTTGAATTAAAATCAAAATAGTTGAATATTTTTGGACTTTTTTGAGCAATCTAATCAACTCGAATATATGAGGTTTGATGTTTTTAAGAAAACGAATTTTATTAATCTGGGTAAATTAATTTAATTGTAGAGAATAATTAATTTATAAACTTTATTGAATGAAATTTAACTAGATTTTGGTAAAAAAAATAAATTGGTTGCATCACGTCATCGGATGGCCAAACCATGACGTATAATCAATGAGAATCGCCTTTCGCGGCGAAAAATATCATAGTACAATTTACTCCACGTGAGCAACGGCAAAGATTGATCATTGTTTGTTTAATTTAATTTGATACATGAAAGATAAAACATATGGTTGTTTGTTTGTTAAATATATAGAATTACTAATTAGTGAATATGTATTTAAGAAATAAAATATGAAAAATTACTTTTTTTATAATATATCTGACACATTATTATTCATTACAATTTTATTAATTTTAATCAATAAATTGCGTCATGCACATCTCTATCTAATATATATATATATATATATATATATATATATTTTATGAAACAATCTATTAGGCTCGTAAGGACGAGGTAGATGGGCGGGGTTAGATACCTTTCATCTCTTGAATTAATAATATTGCGTTTAGTACTTAATATTATTTTATTTATCAAATTTATTTTTTTTTTGAAATAAAAAATATATATTATTTTATTAAAAAACGTCCAGCAACAATTGACAAAAGAAAAATACAGTCAAAAAAATACAAATTATAGATAAACCTATATAGATTTACCCTATCAAGCGGTGGATATACCACATGTCTAAATTTTAATCCGAATAAGGATACATCACTAATTTTCCGATTAAAACTTCAAAACAAAGATCTAATAATTAGATCTATGATTACTGAATATTATTAGATCAAACCAGCAAACATCGTCAATGTCGTCGTTACCAATCCAATGAATTTCACTAACGAAATTGCTGTCGCAACAACGAACACCATTAATGAAGTTGCGACCAATACACTACCAGTATATCTGAATCTACTAAAGGGCAAAAGAAAATAAAGATTGGGGATAATCCCCCTTTATTGGACGACGAAACTTAAAACTGTAAAATGAAAACGGGCAATAAATTTATTTTTCTCATCCTCCTATGATAGGAAGATGAAGGAAGAAATATTTTTTGAGAGTTGAGTTTGGAAAAGAAGAGATGAGAAAACGGTGGCTGCTAGGGTTTCAACTCCAATTAAAATTAAGAGTATATATTCTTAGTTATACAATATAACTTGTCAAATTTACTTTTTATTTATCAAAATTTAAACTAATATGATTATATTTTATTTTTGTGTGTTGTTGTTTTAAAATATAAAATTATAATTGAAAAACACTATAAAAAGCGTTAATGAAAAAGAGGAAGTATTATTTTATTTTCAGAATTTTTGAGGAAACATTATTTTGTGTAATGTTTGTGAATAACTGAAAACAGTGAAAAGTAGATTTTAAATGAAGGAGTTGCGATTTGTTTAACAAAGTCACTAACTAATCAGCATCATGAAATTTTTAATTAAATAATAGCATAAGGCAGTATACAAAATTACAAATATTTGATGAGCAGTCAAATAAATGAATCAAACAGTAAGGAAGTTCAAGTATTTCAATAAGGTAAATAGTCTTTAGACTTACATTTCCTATTACAAATTATTTTCATCTAAAAATAATAGTTTTATTTGTTAAAATAGTATAACAAACACGACTATTTTATTAAGACGGATGTATATAAATGAATTCAGCTCACTCCAGTCGATCCCAATTATTTATTTTAGTTCCCTGATCTTGAAGATCCTTAGACATATAGAAACCATCAGGCTTAATTTTCCAGTAGCACTCTTGAAAGAAAAATGGACCGACACAATATTGAGATATGCGTCTATCAAAAGCAGCAAAACTTCTTTGTTTAGATCCCCACCAAAAATGACAATAGAATTTGGTAATACCAAGAACTGCCAAATCAAAACTCCACCTCCAATCTTCTTGTAAGCCAAGATATTTAAATCCCAAATCGTCATCCCCAGAATAGCAATGTCCCCATATCTTATCAGGTAGAAAATTCATCATATGAACTCGGTAGTGTTGTCCCCGAGCTTGAGAAGCAAGCAAGAATGAAAATATAACGAACCCCAAAATATTTTTACCCACAAAATAACCCATTTTACTTGGTGAGAGATGTTACAATGTTGCTTTTCATTCCCTTTTTCATCCTTTATAAGTTTATATAGTAATCACTTATACAATCATTATCGGATTCCATAGCTAAGTTTCTTACATTTTGTATACATTGTCAATAATTTGCTTACTATGAAAAATAAATATATTAGGTACACGTAATCGTAAGAAAAATAAAGTAAACATATCATCTTAGAATGTATATACATTCTTTCAAAGGAAAATATATAATTAAGAGATATATAAGATATCCAAAAAGTTTTGATAGTAAATAATTCTTGATTTATTTCTAAAATAAAATATAATTACTGACGTTAGTCAATATTATAGTGTAGATTTCTCCTTTAATTTCTCCGTGTATTTTTTTCTTCATTAAAATATTAAATATCTATGTAGAAACAAAAAGAGAAAAAACAAATACGTACTTTAAATGAATTTAAAATTTACAATCTTATCTCGTATTTAAAAATATCTAAAAGATTAAGTATTCATGAGGTAAAGGATTCCAAAAAATTTAACCAAATTTCACCTAAATATTACAAAAGAATCATTTCTAAAATCATCATCATCATCATTGTTATCATCATTAATTAATAAAAAGCGAGCGATATTGCCAAAGCAATATTTAGCCGCCAGAGCACATGTTGTTTTTCTTTCCCATACTACAATTCTCTATCTTTTTATATCGGGATCGATATCTTTAAAAAGGTTAAAAATTATCCCTCTCAAAATAATAAAACGAAAAGATTGAAATTAAAGTTGCTAAATTTTTGAAATAAATTAAATTTATCTAATCAATTTAAATATTTCTTTTATCTAGTAATTTTATGTTTATACAATTTACGTTTTGAAAAAACCATAGCAGCCGCGTTTCCTCTCTTCTCTCCTGAAGTCAATTTTTAAAAAATATTTTTGCGCCCCATCTTCTTATCATGGGAGGATGGAGAAAATAAATTTGTTCTCTATTTTTATTTTCCTATTTTAGTTTTGTCATCCAATAAAGGGTGTTATTCTCAATCTTTATTTTCTTCTATCCTTCAATAGATGATCTATAGAAGGGTAGAGTGTCTTTTTCCTTCAGTAGATTCAGATCTACTGGTAGTGTCTGGTCGCGGCTTCATTGATGATGCTCGTTCTTATGACGACAGTTCATTGGTGAAATTCGCTGGATTGGTAATAACGTCATTGATTATCTTCGCTGATTTGATTCAAGAGGATTCAATCATCATAGATATATTTATTAGATTTATGGTTTCGAGTTTTCATCTGATAATTAGTGATGTATCCTTGTTCATGTTAAAATTTTGGCAATAGGTATACTCACCCCTTGATAGGGTAGATCTATATAGGTTTATCCGTAATAAACACAACAATACTTGTAATTTCTGTTTCTTTAGCTGTATCTTCCTGTTGTCAATCGTTGCTGGACGTTTTCTAGTAAATTAATATATTTTGTTTATTTCAAAAAAAAAGTAATTTTATGTTTATCAAAATTTTTAAAATGTGAGAAATAAAAAGTAAAAGAAAAAAAATCCTAATATTCGTGTACCTTACTTCGTCATCATACACGACTTATAATTTGCGTATGAATTTTTTTTTTTACAAATATGATTTTTCTCGAAGTCGTGAATTAAATCCTCTATTCTCGTTTTCTATCTGTCGTTTCATCCTTTATTTTTTACTCTCAACAAAGTGCTTATTTGTTCACAACTTCCAAACTTTATTTTGCAATAGTTCTGAAACGTTGAAAGATAAAATTTTGTAACTAATTAATTTATTATTTTGGGAGAAAAATTGCTAAAATTTTGGAGGAGATCGATTTGATATAGAAAAATAACACTGTACTATAAATCATGAAAGTTAACAAATTTTGGGAGATATGAGGAAGAAGAGAATGTAACAAATTAGAAGTTTGACCAAAAAAGGGTAGTATGAGAAAGAAATGTAATTTATGTTCTGACAGCTAAAAATTACTCTGACAATATCGCCGACCTTAATAAAATAATGAAACCAAAAACAATTCTAAACCGACATCAGCAAATTCTAATGTGTAATTTGTAGAGTGATTTAGGAAGTTTGTTACCATAAATATTTTTCATCGATTTTCTACATATACTCTCTCTTCATTGGTATTATTCATACTCGGTTTCTTTTTACTTCGGTTCTCTCTATCGATTTTGGATGTTTATATTTTCAAAATATATCTTCTTTCTATATATTCTTTTTTTTTTTTTAGAATTCTTTCTATATATTCCTTAATTTTCAAACTATGGCATATATTTTCACAACCTCATAATTGTAAAATATTTTTTCTTCATCGTTTTTTTTTATACAACGTGACTCGAACTCAAAACCTATTATCTTAAGCGGAAAGTGTTTACCACTAAACTACAACCCTTTTGTCCCGTCATCGGTTGTTAGATTTATAATTTTATTTATTGAATTTTTTGTACTTTTATTTCATATTCAAAGACATTGGAAGAAAATATGAATATCAACTTTTTTTTTTTTTTTTTTGCTTCAATCGCTACTCTATTTTAAAAATTTTAAATAATATATTAAATTTTAATTATAAAAAAATTAATGTGTTACATAAATTTATTTTTTGAAGACATAAGACTAATTTAATAATGAGATAGCTTTGTTGCTCTAATAAATCAACCACTAAGGTCCGGTCCGGCCTAGAGCTTTGAATCATACACCCCAGTCATTTATATTCATCGACAGAGGAAAGGACAGCTACTTGTCTGCTGCCACCGGAACTGTTAATTTAAACTTTCATGGATAATTAGGTTTTGGTAGATAAAATTTAATTTGAAGTTTGAATTTTGAAATTTGAATTCTGAAGTCTGAATCTATTAAAATAGTCATCTTTGATAAAATTAGAAAATATGTCTGAATGTGAAGTCTGAAATCTGAATTCCGAAGTCCGAAATTCAAATTCTGAAATCTGAAATTTGAAATTTGAAGTTTTTAAAATAATAAGTTTATAAAATTAAATGACCATATTTTTTTAAAAAAATATTAGAGACATATTTTTTAATAAATAATATAATTTTAAGATGTATAATTTTTTACTAAATAATATGAAATTACTAATAAAATTATTTTTAAAATTTTTAATAATAAATTAGAATGTCATTATTATTTTAAATTAAATTATTAATTAAATAAATATCACATATTAATTAAAATTATTAAAAAAATAAAAATACATATCATAAATATATATTTTTTATTTAAATGATAAAATATTTTTAAAAAAAATTATTTTAAAAAAAACTATAAAGAATTATAAATATTAAAAATAGTTCGGGCCATGTCAAAATGGCCTTAGTGGACCAACAAAACTATTCAATGACAGAGCGACAATAGTGTTGGGCTGTTAAACTATTGGATTTAAATCGAAGTTAACCCAATAAATTTAAATTTTGGGTTGAATTCATTTTTAAAATAAAAAAATAAAAAATTTATCATCTGCCCTTAAATTATAAGAAATATATAAAAAAATTTACTTTTAAATTTTTGATCAAAGGATAAATAGGGAAAATTTGAATTAAGGGTAGTGGAAGAGTTAAAATTAATAAAAGATGTACAACTTTGATGTAATTTGAATTAAGTCAGTGAATTACTTTATTCAAAATATAAAATTAAAATATTTATACTATGACGTAAATATTCTCCCTAGAATGTTGTGCAATTTAGGTTAGCTCTTCTAGGGTTTTAGATTTTCTAAAATTGCACTATTAGCCCCTTTACTCCATAGCTACTATTATTTTTACCCTCTTATTATTTTGAGGTAATGAAAAGATAAAAATAGGCCTATTAAAAATGAATGGATAGTGTTTTAATACCTCATTCTAATGGAGTGACCATTTTTGAAAAAAAAATAAAGGATGATGACCTTAAAAAATAGTTTTCAAAATATGATGATTAAAATCAGAAACTGACTATAGTAGAAGATCAATTTTAAAATTTACTCACAACTTTATAAACAAGTAAAGATCCAAAAGGATTTCTAACTCAAGTAAGGGGGGTTACCGCCTCAATTTTTTTATAATCTTTAATTTTGATAAAATTATCATTTTAATTCAAATTAGAACGAAAAAGGGTAAGAAGTAGTAATTCTTTCAACGTAATTGACCAGTAAGAACTTGGTCTTGCGTGGGCCGCAATGCAGCTCTAACTCCACACCAATACTAAAATCTATATGCTCATCTAAATTTCTCCTAGCAATTTGGATAATTACAAACAGATGTTCTTGGTCGCAAACTTTAGAAACAAAAGAGTTGTTAATTTGCCTCTAAACAGTAATTAGTACAAAAGGGTCTATCAAGAATATTAATTTGGGTTAAAATTTCTCCTTAATTTCACCCATTTCATATTTTCCATAGAATCAATTTCTCATCTGATCTCAACTTTAAACTTATTTTCAAAACATTTTTTTTAATGATTTTTTTCATTATTATTAATTTTTAATATTTAATTTGAATGAGATGATGAATCATGGTGTTTTAGTAGTTGGTTGACATGTATATTTAGTAAAACTCAAAATATTATAATAATCAAATAAATAAAATAAAATAATAAGAAATACTAATCAAATATACTAGTGATACAAAATTTGGATCAAATATACTAATCAATTCCCCAGTAATCCTCTCTGCATTTTATCTTAAACATTCACCTTCTATTTAGATGTTGTCAATACTTCTATTATTTACATCCCTCATTTTTCTATTCACTACTATCTCTTTCCAAAATTATTTTGACTTTTATCCAGATTCTTTTACCTTTTCCTTTCTTTCAAAGGAATTTGAATAAAAATTAAAAATAATTTTAAAAAAAGTGACCAATAAAAAAAATAGTGGACGATAAATATGAATTCCATACTTCTAACTAGAAATGCAAATACTTGTAGCCTAGATTGGGACACCAATGACGCTGATGAGAGTGCTGAGAATGGGAGCAGCCCTAAAAGCAGTTTCCTGTCCTTTTTCTGCCCACGCTGAAACTCTTAGTAGTAGTAGTAAGTGTTGGGCCATGTTCACCTATTTTTGTGGCCCAATGGAAGAAACTAAAACTGGCCCATCTTCGTCGGCCTTGATTTTGACTAAAACATAAGGAAAAGAAAAGACCACTTTGGTGTGAGTAGAGTGAAAAAAACGGGCAGTAACAAAAAAAATGAGAGAAAAATCAAGGGTTTTGAATTGAGGGAGAAATTGAAGAAATTCACTCTTTTGGCTTTCAATTAGGTGATCAAACGGAGTCCGATTTTACTGAAATTTTAGATTCGAGTTCCTCTTAACTAGCTCTACACATCTACCGATTTAAATTTTCTAATTAGCTCTTTTTTTTTATGAGATTCTTCGAAACTCACTTGTGTTATTTGTGTTGTTTTGAAAGAGTATTGTTGTCTGTGGTTGATCCATTTTTTATGATGATATATTATTGCTGTGTATACACCTTTTGGTGATGATTTGTAATCCCATTGAGATAGGTGGAAATTTGACCGAACAAAGTTCGTAGTATATATTGCTTAGTTGATTGTTTGACTAGTTTAAATTCCTATTTATTGGTAGTTCTTGTTGGAAAGGATATAGAGGAATCTTGTTGGGTATTTATTACTTATCTGTGATTAGATTGATTATACCCTTTCTAACCCCACCCAACAGTAACTCCTTCAAAAATAAGTTTAAATTTGTGCTTTGAATTTCTTATGTTCTTTCCTTGGGATTTCTTAGGGGTTTGAAATGTGTAGTATCACAAAGTTTGCCAGTACTTCTCTTGCAATATTGTTGATATTCTTGAACCCTTGTTTTCTTATTGATCTATGATGGACATGTATTTGTCAAGGACAAAGGGCTTTCTACGCTTATTAGGGAGTATTGGTATTCCGTATTCATCATACACTGACTTCATCCATACCAGTGGCTCGAACCACCATCGAGCAAGAGGTGGAACAACACCCTCATGTCGGTAGTTTCAGTCATGGAGATATTTTATGGCTTTTTTTTTGAACTGTCCTCAAGCCCCAACGGATAAGAAAGCGGTGGATTTGAATACCGTGAGATATATTTGTGGATCCACCCATTCCGCCCCATATACATTCCCAACATAACTATACAGCCACCCATAAAAAAAAAAAAAAAAAAAAAAAAAAAAAAAAAAAAAAGGAGAACTTACTCTATACATGCATTAATTCTCTATGGGACCTCCTAAGCTCCCTAACTAATTTGTGGTTACTCTTGGAATTTCTCTTATGGAAGGAGTGCCCAGTTTATCTAGTCTGATCAGTCCTTCAAGTTTCAGATGTAAGTCCCTCCAAGAGCTATAGAGGCTCGTGTTCCACTGGATACCTTAGCCAGGAAATCTACCAATCAATTTGTCTTGGTTTTCATTTCTCCTCTCCAATCCTCCTTCACCTTCCCTTCTCCATTTGTAGCAATCTTTCTTCTCTTTCTAACAGCATCCATTCCCGTTTTTTTTTTTTTTTTTTTTCTTCTCTTTCTGATTCTGCCACTGTCATCACTGGAGGTTGGGAATTTGGGAGATGGACTTGGGAGGAGGGAAAGGTAACTTACAGCCTGGGGAACAAGTAATTAACAAGTATCACGTGGCTATGTGTAGTTGGGACCTCAATGCTCATCCTCCATATTCATATTGCTTCTACCGTATTCTCCAGGGTTTCCAGATGCCCTCATCACTCTGCCATGCCCTCAGGCTCTATATATATCATGTGTGTAGTGTATACTAACCGCAGATCAACATCAGAAACTTCCATCGATCAAATATAGCGTGGCGTGATGGGTTTCTCGGATCAGCAGCAGGTGCGGCGTCAGATAGCGGCGCTGATCATGGTCATAATAATAGCCTTAGCGGCCCAGGGTGGCGAAGCCGGGTTGAGTTGCGGCAGCATCACAGGTCTGTTGATACCTTGCGGGGTCTACCTCACTAGGGGAGGCGCGGTGCCTCGTTCTTGCTGCCTGGGCGTTCGGAGAGTGTTGGCGGCATCAAGAACCACCGCAGACCGCCGGGGTGCGTGCAAGTGCTTGAAAGCAACCTCCCTCCGGCTTCGCGTCCGAGCTGCATATGCTCGAACTCTTCCGCGGCGCTGCCGCATCTCAATTCCTTACCTCATCAGCCCCACCACTAACTGCAACAGGTACTAATTACTAGTATACTAGAGTATTACCTCTGATCATACATTTTTTATATGCATTATTTCATTAATAAAACTTGGTGGTGGCGCAGGATTAGGTGAAGGAAGGATGGATGGATGCATGAGGCAGCTGGGCGATGGTATATGTACTCTGTTTTAGTCATGAGTGATGTAATAATATATAATTATAATATATATATATAAATATATTTTTATAGCCCTACTAGACCATAGGGGAAGAGTATGAAAATTTGGGAATCAAATCCACTTTTTCATTCTCATTCCCGTTTACCAAATAAACAGTATCCATCATTGCATTTTCATTCTCATTCTCATCCCCTACCAAACAAACAACCCTTAAAACGTGTTGTTTAGTAACTCAGTTATATATTGTCATGCATAATTTATAAACGCAATGGAACAAATTTACATATATTGGAGCAGTGATTTGCGTCTACCTTCTTCTTAAATTTGTATATATGCAAAAGTTTGATTGTTTCATTAATTAACTGGTGCTTATGATGAATTGTAATCCATCCTGTTGAACTCCATTTGATTGTCTCCTCTTACCAGACTCCATGTAGTCTTTTTTTTTTTTTTAATCATTTGAAGAAATAACCTCTGCAGAGCAGACAGCCCTTTAGGAAAATTTCTGGAAAAATCAAGAGAGGCCAGAAACAAGAGTAATTTGTATATATGAGGTTCTACATTACTGTAAACTAGAATCTCAACAAGCTTGAAGAACACAAGCTCTATCAAAGGCAATCTCAACAAAACCTGAAAAGCATATTTCAATAAGGAAGCAGATTGTGACAAGAGGGATGTAATTCAGTGACAAACACTCAATAGGTGTTGAATTAGAGTCACATTGTATAAAATAATAAAATAACAGATTACGGAAGGCGCTTAAGGGATGCGTCCGTTTGAGGAGTTTCAGGGTTCAGTCAACTAAAGCCTAAGCCATGGCAAGTGAATTTTGGGTCAATAGTAGACAAATGGCTTATAAAAAGCTGCATGATTTTATGAGATATGTAATCTCGTTGATTATACATTTTAGGAGAATTTTATGTTTGACTAAAAAAATATATAAAAATTTAGAACTAAATTTGTTGATTGTGAAATATTTAAAATTAAATTTGACACTAAAATAAACTATAGAAGACTATTCTTGCACTTTTTACTTAAACTTATTACCCAAGCAAAATTCCACAATTGATATTGTATGAAGGAAGAAAATATCGGTAAATAAATAGAATGACTATGGTATCCAGTAACTGCCCTAATATTCTCAAAAGAAAAACCATACACTGATCAATAATCAATAACTTATCATCCACTGACTATGGTGAAGACTTGCAGCTCCATAAATGTAACTTTTTAGGTTTATTACCATTATCACTTCATTCAGTACATTCACTTGCTGGTTTGTTGTTGGCTCTAATGAGCAGTCTTTCAGGATCATAGTATCAGCAGACAGAGTCTTCTAATCAGATCAACACAGCAAATTATATAAACAAGCAGATTTTAAATTTTTGGGGCAGAAATGTGATAAAGTCTATTTAATTGAATTTTATTTGTTAGAATTTTATTTTCTTGTAGACTTTATAAGTGGAACTAATTGTTTTTAATTATATTTTTTTTTAAGTCTGAGAATTGGAGGCTGAAATTAATATGGACAATTTGGCATGATTAGGGACTCAAATGAAAGATTGGTGAAGGGTTGAGGCTGGAAACCTACGAGGACAGAGGATATGGGGACCAACTATGCAAATGCTGGAAAATCATCCTAAAGAAAACCTAATTTCCTAAATTTGGGCTGCTACTGCACTTGGTTTAGCTCAGAAGAAGAATTTCTTTCCTTCCCAAAAAGTTGCTGCCAACCGTTAAGGAAGAGGAACAAGATTTGCTGCCCAAATTTGAGCGAACCGTCCGGAGTTTTCCCCAAAAAAAAATTAGGAACCAAGATACAAAGGAAATGGTAATTTCTTTCCTTGCTCCGAAGCTGCTGCGGTTCTTCCACCTTCAAATTCCTCATCTTGAGCTGCGGCTGGTTTTTGTTTTCAAAGATGATGCCGATTCTCTTCCTCCCCAAATTGCTGCTGCCCAAAAAGGAAAAAGAAAGAAAGGAAATTCTGTTTCCAAATTCCGAGTTGGTTTTTACCCGAAGAAAAGCAAAGGAAAAGGAAGGGTCTGAACTTCCATACTTAACTGCTGTGCTGCGCATCTATAAGAGGGAGCTTTCCTCTTCTTTAGAAAAAAAGAGAATACAACAGAAGGAAGCAGAACAGAGCAAATAGGAGAGCTCAACGGCTGTGTTTGTTTTTTTTACTGTTTTCAATTTTCTATTTTTATGAATAACAATTTCTTATTTGTTTTGTTCAAGAACATGAGTAGCTAATTTTATTTTTCTAATCCAAGGGATTTGATTTAATTAGCATGTTGTGAGGTTTTGAGTTTAATTTAATTTCTTTCGTTAAATTCAAGTATCGATTGTTTCTTGTTTTAATTTAGAATTTTTAGTACTAATTGAATTGACGACTCAATTAGTGTTGATTTTTTCTGTGCTATCTATAGGTTGAATGTTACGTAATAGACACGAACCTGTAGTATCAAGTAGCAATTAGATGTTTTATGCATGTTGGTGAGACTTATTTGTTCATGCATGATAGTCTAAGGGGAAACAATTGGACAGAATTAATTATTTGCAGCTATCTCTTTTAATTAATTTTGGTTTCAACTAATTCTTGTGTGTAATGCTGTCATGGTTGAATATGGAACGCTATCGTGCCCAGTTCTTCATAGCAAGAGTTAATCGAATGCTGGGTTTGGTTGATTAAATTAGAGAATCCATAGTTGTTACGGCTATCCTAACAATAGTGGAGGTTGAATGCTTGAATGAAAGAATACTTTTGAACCGATGATCGACATAATAATTGAATTGTATTTCCCTTGGATTGGATTTTTCTTCTTTGATTTTCTTGGTTTGAATTTGTCTCAATTTTAGAATTCTTTTGATTTAGTAGTTAGTTTAATTGCAAAACCCCTGATAATTGTTTGGTTTAAGAATTAATTTTGGTTCCTTTGGGATTTCGACTCGGTACTACTACTGCTGCAAGTTGTTTGGAGTTCGGTAGAATCGGATTTATTTTGGGTGCCTCGACAAGCACGGCCAAAATTTGGCGCCGTTGCCGGGGAACTAAAATATTAGTTCTTTGACTAAACAGTTTTTTTTTTTTTTTTTATGACTAGGGCACATCCACAAGAACCACTGCTGTTCAATCCGGAGATTGAGAAAACTGCTAAGCGCATAAGGAAAGAGACTAAGCAAGCGCGAGGAGAATCATCAACAAAGGAGGAATCTGATAGTGACATTGATCTTTCTGATTCTATTGTTTTGCAGGAGGAAGAGATGGCTGACAGAACATTAAGGCAATTGGCGACACCCGACGTGAACCAACAGTCTTTGTGCATTGTTTTGCCTGAGATTACGGTAGCATTTGAGCTTAAATCTGGTACTATACATTTATTGCCTAAATACCGTGGTCTTGCAGGTGAAGATCCGCATCTACACTTGAAGGAATTTCAAGTAGTATGCTCAACAGTGAGGCATCAAGGAGTTAGTGAAGAGAGGGTGCAATTGCAGGCCTTTCCATTTTCATTGGAAGGTAATGCAAAAAGTTGGCTTTTTGATCTGCCGGCTAACTCCATAACCACTTGGGATGAGCTAAAAAAACAGTTTTTAGAGAAATTTTTCCCTGCATCCAGAGCTTCCAACATTAGGAAAGACATTTGTGGGATTCGACAATTTCATAGCGAGTCTTTGCATGAGTACTGGGAAAGGTTCAAGAAACTGTGCAACAGTTGTCCTCAACACCAAATTCCAGAGCAATTACTGCTGCAATACTTCTATGAGGGGCTTTCTGAGATGGATAGAAATATGTTGGATGCGGCTAGTGGAGGAGCCTTAATGAACAAGACGCCTAATGAAGCTAGAGAGTTGATCAAGATTATGGCAGAAACTTCTCAACATCATGGGACAAGGGCAAGGACTGAAATTCAGCAAGTGAAGGAGGTAAGCCACTCAAATCTTGAAAAACAAGTGACTGATTTAACTACTTTGGTGCGACAATTTGTTGCAGGGCAAGTACAAGTAGCTCAGGTTTGTGGGATTTGCTCTACACCGGGACACAATACTGATATGTGTCCTACTCTTCATGACGATGGAGTTCAACAAGTGAATGTTGTAGGAGGGTTCCCTACTCAACCTCAACGTCAGTATAATCCATATTCCAACACCTACAATCCAGGTTGGAGAGATCATCCAAATTTTAGATATGGAAATCAAGGTGGGCCAAGTCAATCATATCCCAGACCACCTCCTCCGCAGCCACAAGCCCAAGGATCAGGTATGTCTTTAGAGGAAATTGTCAAATCTTTAGCTACTAACACACAACAATTTCAACAGGAAACAAGGGCCAGCTTACAAGAGTTAAGGCATCAATTCAGCCAACTAGCTACATCAGTTGGAAAGATGGAGGCACAAAATTCAGGAAAATTACCATCTCAGACGGTAATAAACCCAAGAGAGAATGCCAATGCTATCACACTGAGAAGTGGGAAAAAGCTTCCTGAAATTACTGCTGTTCCTGTAGTGGAAGAGGAAAATGAAAGAGCAGAAGCAGAACAAGAACAAGAAACATCTTCAAAGGTAAAATCAGATTCCTTGGTGTCTTTTCCTAACTCACATGTTCTTCCTTTTCCAACTAGGGTTCAAAAATCCAGAAAGGAGGAGTATGAGGAAGAGATATTAGAGACTTTCAGGAAGGTAGAAATCAACATCCCTTTGTTAGATGCCATCAAACAAATTCCAAGGTATGCCAAAATGTTGAAGGAACTTTGCACTAATCGAAGGAAGGGCAAGGAAGCAGGTAATTCTGGGCAAAAGGAAACTGTATCAAAAATAGATCATCAATTGCCAGAAAAATGTCCAGATCCAGGTATTTATACTTTACCCTGTGTGATAGGCAACAGAAAAATTGAAAGGGCTATGTTGGACTTGGGAGCATCAATAAATGTCATGCCATATTCAATTTATCAGTTGTTAAATATAAGTCCACTTCAAAAGACTAATGTTCTTATTCAATTGGCTGACCGTTCTACTGTGCACCCTGAAGGAATTGTAGAAGATGTGTTAGTGCAAGTAAAAGACTTAATTTTCCCTGCAGATTTTTATATTTTGAGAATGCAGGATGATTCTATTTCAAATCCATCTCCAATCTTGTTAGGAAGAAATTTCATGAGAACAGCAAAAACGAAAATTGATATGGATAAGGGTACCCTTTCGGTAGAATTTGCGGGAGAGACAGTGCAGTTTAATGTTGATGAGGCAATGAAATACCCTAATGAAAGTCATTCTCTTTGTTTTGTTGACATTTTTGATCAAATTGTGCAGGAACAATTTAATGAAGAGAGTAATCATGAATCCAGTTCACTGTTTGAAGAGAATGAGGAGACTTATGACTTGTGTCAAATTTCTGATTTAGAACTTAAACACCAAGAAAGAAGAGAAGGTTTACAACCAGATGGTTCACTTACTCACAAATTGTTACCATCTGTTTTGCAGGCTCCAGAGTTGGAATTAAAGACTCTGCCAGATCATCTAAAATATGTCTTCTTGAGTGAAAAAGACACACTTCCAGTGATAATCTCAAACAGATTAACCAGTGACCAAGAAGAGAGACTGCTGAAGGTTCTCAAGGAACATAAAATGGCGATTGGCTGGACTTTAGCTGACATTAAGGGAATCAGCCCTGCAGTCTGTATGCACAGAATTCTTCTGGAAGATGATGCCAAACCAGTGCGAGAGGCTCAGAGGAAGCTGAACCCTGCATTAAAAGAGGTAGTCCTGAAAGAGATCCTTAAGTTGCTCGACCAAGGAATAATCTATCCAATTTCAGACAGCAAGTGGGTAAGTCCAATCCATGTTGTGCCCAAGAAGACAGGTATGACAGTGGTATTAAATCAAAAAAATGAGCCAGTTCAGATGAGGGTACAGAATGGGTGGCGGATGGTAATTGATTTTCGAAGATTGAACTTAGCCACTCGAAAAGACCATTTCCCTTTACCCTTTATTGATCAGATGCTAGAAAGGTTGGCTGGTAGAGAATTTTTTTGCTTTCTTGATGGATTTTCAGGTTACTATCAAGTTGTTATAGCTCAGGAGGATCAAGAAAAAACAACCTTCACCTGTCCATTTGGAACTTTCGCCTACAGAAGAATGCCGTTTGGCCTATGCAATGCTCCAGGTACATTTCAGAGATGCATGCTTAGTATATTTTCTGATTTTATTGAAAAATGCATTGAAGTGTTCATGGATGATTTTACGGTATATGGAGATTCTTTTGATGGTTGCCTACATAATTTAACCATGGTTTTGAAAAGGTGCATTGAAACAAACTTGGTTTTAAATTATGAGAAGTGTCATTTTATGGTGAATGAAGGAATTGTCTTAGGTCATATGATATCTTCTAGAGGGATTGAGGTGGATAAGTCTAAAGTTGATTTAATTGTGAGCTTACCCTACCCTAAGAATGTTAGGGAAGTACGTTCTTTTCTTGGACATGCAGGATTTTACCGCAGGTTCATCAAAGACTTCTCAAAGATTGCAGTTCCATTGTCAAACCTGCTTAAAAAAGATGTGGTATTTGTTTTTAGAGATGAGTGCAAGGAGGCGTTTGACAAGCTGAAGAACTTATTGACCATTGCTCCAATCATTCAGTCACCGGATTGGAATCTACCTTTTGAGATCATGTGTGATGCAAGCAATTATGCTGTGGGAGCTGTACTAGGCCAGAGAGTTGAGAAAAAGAGCCATGCCATATATTATGCTTCAAGGACGCTAAATTCAGCACAGTGCAATTATACAACTACTGAAAAGGAGCTATTAGCAATTGTTTTTGCTTTAGATAAATTTCGATCCTATTTACTTGGTTCTAAAGTAGTTGTATTTTCTGACCATGCAGCACTCAAGTATTTGTTGGCGAAAAAGGAGTCCAAGCCAAGACTGATAAGGTGGATTTTATTACTGCAAGAATTTGATTTAGTGATCAAAGACCGTAAAGGAACTGAAAATTTTGTAGCAGATCACTTGAGCAGGTTAGTAAGAGAGGAAGAGGTACTGCCCATTTCTGAATTTTTCCCTGATGAACATCTTTTTCAATTAAAAGGTATAGTTCCCTGGTATGCTGATATTGTTAACTACTTAGTCATGGGAATTTTGCCAAATTCACTACCTAAGTCTAGGAGGGAAAAAATCAGAACTGAGGCAAAACATTATGTGTGGGATGATCCGTATCTTTGGAAATTTTGCGCTGATCAATTGATTAGAAGATGTATTCCAGATCATGAACAAAATTCTGTCCTTACTTTCTGTCATTCTTATGCATGTGGAGGTCATTTTGGACCTAAAAGAACTGCTAGGAAAGTCTTGGATAGTAGGTTGTATTGGGAAACAATATTTAGAGATGCATATCTGTTCTGTAAAAATTGTGAAAGGTGCCAGCGAAGTGGAAATCTGTCCAGAAAAAATGAAATGCCTCAAACACCTATTCTGGTTTGTGAAATTTTTGATGTATGGGGTATTGATTTTATGGGTCCTTTTCCTTCGTCATGTGGATTTCTATATATACTGTTGGCAGTTGATTATGTTTCCAAATGGGTGGAAGCAAAGGCCACCAAAACTAATGACTCTAAATGTGTTGTAGGCTTCCTCAAAACTGACATTTTTAGTAGGTTTGGAGTGCCCCGAGCAATTATAAGTGATCAAGGGAGTCATTTCTGCAATACAACAGTTGAGGCCTTGATGAAAAAGTATGGGGTACATCATCGTGTAGCTACAGCATACCATCCCCAAACAAATGGACAAGCTGAAGTTTCAAACCGCGAGGTAAAATCCATCTTAGAGAAAACAGTGAATCCAGGACGGAAAGATTGGAGTTTGCGCCTCAATGATGCATTATGGGCTTATCGAACAGCCTACAAAACACCTATAGGTATGTCTCCTTTTCGTCTAGTTTATGGGAAATCCTGTCACTTACCAGTTGAAATTGAGCACAGGGCATTCTGGGCAGTGAAGCGCTGCAATTTAGACATGGAAGCTTCTGGTAAGTCAAGAAAATTGCAATTACAAGAGCTTGAAGAACTCAGGTTAGAAGCTTATGAAAATTCGAGGATTTATAAAGAAAAGACCAAACTGTTTCATGATAAATCTCTTTTGAGAAAACAGTTTGTGATTGGTCAGAAGGTTTTGCTGTATAATTCTCGTTTGAAATTTATGCCTGGAAAATTGCGCTCTCGATGGATTGGTCCATTTATTGTTACTAAGGTTTTTCCTCATGGTGCAGTTGAAATAAAGAGTTTAGACACAGATAAGGTTTTCAAGGTCAATGGACAGAGGCTGAAATTCTTTCATGACAATTTGAAAAAGTCTGATATGGTGGACATCACCTTGGCAGTGCCTCATTACACATCCAATTGAAGGGTGGAGGACGTCGAGCATAACGACATTAAAAATTTGCGCTTATTGGGAGGCAACCCAATTGTTTAAATTTCATTTGTTTTACTTACGTTAGTGAATAAGCTGACTAAATAGGTTAAGTTTTTTTACCTGATTGTCTTGAAATCTTTGATTTCTTGATATTCGTGGTTTTTCTTAACCATTTAGTCAACATAGTTTTAGATTTTTTTTTAATAAGTTATTTAACTGTGGCAGCCAAGTTCAAAAGAGACATGCGGTTCTCAAGTTCCCAAAGGATGACATCATCTCTGCTTCTAAGTATCAATCTGATCTTGTGGCTCCTCAACTATAGTTCTCAAGGGAGTATTGTTCTTTTCTCTTCCACATATTATTTGCGATCTCTGTGCATATATTTTTTTTTTTTCTTCACACTAGAATACTTGTTTTGAATGTTTCCTACATTGTGGACAATGCAGAATTTAAGTGTGGGGGAGGAGTCTGTGTTTTCTTGGAAAAAAAAAAAAAAAAAAAAATTTTTTATGTGGTTCAATGCTTTGATTCAATTTTATGTTGCTTAAGACCACTCTAAAATTTTTGAGCACTCAAGTCATGATCATGAGACTATTTATGTGTGAAGAGAATATGCTGAAGTACATGTCTTTGACCTTTAATTTACTTCTATGCTTGTTTGATTGGCATTTGAGGTTAAGTTGGAAGCATATCCTACTGAAGAAGTGATTTAGGCCATCTTTGAAATTATCCTTTGCATTCCCCCTTAAGAGTTTGGTGATACCTTTTTCTCACTCATTTGAAGCTCATGTGAAGTATGGTTCTAAGGTATGGAAAAAATTTATGAAGTGCAAATTGAAAGGGCTGGGTGTGAAAAGAAAAAAAGAAAAAAAGAGGCCAATATAAACAACTTCAATTGGATTTGTGTGGCTCAAAAAAGATGCCAATATAAACAAGTTCAATTGGATTTGTGTGGCTAGAAAAAAAAAAGGGAAAAAAAAAAGAAGGCAGGTATAAGGGAAGTTCCAATGAACTTCAAAGAGGTGGTATAAGGTGAAGTTCCAATGAACTTCAAGATAAGAGTAGGGAAAGTCTAAGTGTGGGGGTGCTTGGTGAAACAAGGAAAATGGAAAGGTTTTGAGCTTCTATTAACACTTATCCAAGTATGCAAGCCAATTAAAAAAGTCCTATTGATCTTTGGTTGGGTGGAAGTTTCAATCTAGTTAAGGGTGTCATGAAAGATAAGTGTAGGGTGGATTAGAAGATGAGATATTTTGCTTCATCTATATTCTCCTAACCTGAAAATAGTTGAAGGTGATTGATTTGAACACACACACACTTGAGTGGTTTATGGTGGCATGAGATTGGTTCTTTGAATTGTTCTACATATTTGGGTATAGTTTCTTATAAATCTCCATGATTAGTCCTTTGAATCCTTCCATGCAATGAATATTGAATTCCTGATTGGTTTTTCACATGCTTGAGGGCAAGCATGATTTAAGTGTGGGGGAGTTTGATAAAGTCTATTTAATTGAATTTTATTTGTTAGAATTTTATTTTCTTGTAGACTTTATAAGTGGAACTAATTGTTTTTAATTATATTTTTTTTTAAGTCTGAGAATTGGAGGCTGAAATTAATATGGGCAATTTGGCATGATTAGGGACTCAAATGAAAGATTGGTGAAGGGTTGAGGCTGGAAACCTACGAGGACAGAGGATATGGGGACCAACTATGCAAATGCTGGAAAATCATCCTAAAGAAAACCTAATTTCCTAAATTTGGGCTGCTACTGCACTTGGTTTAGCTCAGAAGAAGAATTTCTTTCCTTCCCAAAAAGTTGCTGCCAACCGTTAAGGAAGAGGAACAAGATTTGCTGCCCAAATTTGAGCGAACCGTCCGGAGTTTTCCCCAAAAAAAAATTAGGAACCAAGATACAAAGGAAATGGTAATTTCTTTCCTTGCTCCGAAGCTGCTGCGGTTCTTCCACCTTCAAATTCCTCATCTTGAGCTGCGGCTGGTTTTTGTTTTCAAAGATGATGCCGATTCTCTTCCTCCCCAAATTGCTGCTGCCCAAAAAGGAAAAAGAAAGAAAGGAAATTCTGTTTCCAAATTCCGAGTTGGTTTTTACCCGAAGAAAAGCAAAGGAAAAGGAAGGGTCTGAACTTCCATACTTAACTGCTGTGCTGCGCATCTATAAGAGGGAGCTTTCCTCTTCTTTAGAAAAAAAGAGAATACAACAGAAGGAAGCAGAACAGAGCAAATAGGAGAGCTCAACGGCTGTGTTTGTTTTTTTTACTGTTTTCAATTTTCTATTTTTATGAATAACAATTTCTTATTTGTTTTGTTCAAGAACATGAGTAGCTAATTTTATTTTTCTAATCCAAGGGATTTGATTTAATTAGCATGTTGTGAGGTTTTGAGTTTAATTTAATTTCTTTCGTTAAATTCAAGTATCGATTGTTTCTTGTTTTAATTTAGAATTTTTAGTACTAATTGAATTGACGACTCAATTAGTGTTGATTTTTCTGTGCTATCTATAGGTTGAATGTTACGTAATAGACACGAACCTGTAGTATCAAGTAGCAATTAGATGTTTTATGCATGTTGGTGAGACTTATTTGTTCATGCATGATAGTCTAAGGGGAAACAATTGGACAGAATTAATTATTTGCAGCTATCTCTTTTAATTAATTTTGGTTTCAACTAATTCTTGTGTGTAATGCTGTCATGGTTGAATATGGAACGCTATCGTGCCCAGTTCTTCATAGCAAGAGTTAATCGAATGCTGGGTTTGGTTGATTAAATTAGAGAATCCATAGTTGTTACGGCTATCCTAACAATAGTGGAGGTTGAATGCTTGAATGAAAGAATACTTTTGAACCGATGATCGACATAATAATTGAATTGTATTTCCCTTGGATTGGATTTTTCTTCTTTGATTTTCTTGGTTTGAATTTGTCTCAATTTTAGAATTCTTTTGATTTAGTAGTTAGTTTAATTGCAAAACCCCTGATAATTGTTTGGTTTAAGAATTAATTTTGGTTCCTTTGGGATTTCGACTCGGTACTACTACTGCTGCAAGTTGTTTGGAGTTCGGTAGAATCGGATTTATTTTGGGTGCCTCGACAAGCACGGCCAAAATGCAGCGGCATAGAGGGTGGATATCGGCCGGAATAACCCTACTAGAAAAAATTATGACCATTTCGACGGGTGAGCGCTCTTTCTTGCCATCGTATAATGCCACCCTGATTCTAAACATGGTTAGTGATCAAATCCTAAGAAACAAGTTGGAGAAAGAGGAAAGAAACGAATAAAAGTACAACAATTAAGCAAAGGATTATCAATGGCAAACATTGATGATGGGTAGAAGAATTCTCTGGGTATGTTCTTTCTCCCTTTTGATGCTCCTTACTTTGTTCATCATCCAAATTCAGCACTTTCTGTTGTAGCTTTAAAAGGTGGGAAACCACCCATGTACCATTTTTCCAGTATTTGATGACAACTTGCTGGACACAAGCAAGGGCCTGATACTCCTTACTTTGTTCATCCAAATTCAGAACTTTCTGTACAAATCCATCAGACATATTCTGGAATGAAACAGATTTCAGCTTCTTCAAGTTTTCAATCCCCAAAGGCAACTCCTCCACCTCTTTACATTCAACCATGATCAGACCTTCGAGACTAGGCAGGGAATTCTCATCTTCCACCTTCAACCATTTCAGACTTTCTAATTTCCATATGTACAAATCTGTCAGCTTTTGAAATCCTCCAGGCCTGAAACAGAGTTCTTGCCCGTTATAAGCACGACACAGCATTAACACGAGCAGATTCGATAAATCGGCCACAAATCCTATTCCAGCTCCTGATTCATCATCTCCCTCCTTGAAGCCACTATCCACCAGAGCTAACTTGGTTAAGTTTTGAAGAGATTTAACCCATTCTGGCATTCTCTCTATACGCCCCCGTAACGTTAGCCATTTGAGACGTGGAGGTGCTGGCGACAACAATGGATATTCTAGATCAAGGGTCTCTTCTGTAATTGACTCGACAGTCAACTGATGAAGATTTGTCAGCTTCACCAGAGAGGACAACAACTCTTTTCCATCTTCTCTTCTCAGCTTTGAAATGGCTAAAGATTTCAGTTTTGTCATCCTCCCGATTTCTCTTACAATTCGGCCATCTTCATCTGCCTCTATAGTCTGCAAATACTCCAGAGAAAGAAGCTTTCCAATCCCATCTGGAGACTTGAATCCATGGGAACTTATAGGTACTGGATAATGATCAATATCCCTAATATAAAGACAAGAAAGTTTTGTCAACTTCAAAATTTCTACAGATATTTCTCTTACATTAGTGCCATATAGATCTAATATTTCAAGGTTCTTAAGCTTCCCAATCGCCTTTGGGATGGTATGAACTCGGGTATATTCAAGACAGAGATGTTTTAGATGTAGTAAATTGAAAACTTCCTTTGGGATGTCCTCCAATGGTGCTTTTGATAAATTCAACACCTTCAGAAACTTGGTGCCACCATAACTCAAGAACTTGCTTACAAATGATCCAGTTACATGGCTTGTATTTCCTAGGAATTCCAGAGTCTGAAGTCTTTTGAAGCAACACTTGTTCAGCTGCTGTGATGGATCATCATCATCATCCTCAATGTAATCATGGATTCCTAAGCATCGAAGTTTATCGGACAACGCATTCCAGTCACATTTTCCTGTGACCCCAGCGATCAAGTTAAATCCCCTGCTTTTAGACACGATTATGTCTCGCAGAAGATCATGAATGCGGCAGCTTTTTAGAGTTCCACAAGGATGTATTGATGCCTCCTGTAATAAATTTCTGTTGAACAGTTCATGAATGTATGAATCAGCAACATCATACGATGAAACTCCTTCATTCTTTTTTATGAGCCCGAGGGCAATCCAACTCCGACGCAAATCGCCCACATTAATTTTCAAATCTTCAGGATAAATGCTTAGATATGAGTAGCAGCTTTTAAGATGGTGTGGCAAATGTTTGTAACTAAGAGACAGCTTTCTTTTGACTCGATCAACTTCATCATTACCAGATTCTCTTTTACCTCTAAGGCTTTGAAGAACCATTTCCCATTCACCTATGTTGTTCTTGTCCTTAGCAGCAAGAACCCCACCAGTTGTGGCAATTAAAAGGGGCAGGCCCTCACACATTTTCACAATTCTTGATGAAACTTGTTCTAGATGAGGAGGAGGACAGTTTGTGCTGGGAAATGTCCTGTTGCAAAACAATGTCCAAGAGTCTTCGTCAGAAAGAGCTTTCATCTGATGGATATAGTTGCCATTGGCATTGGATCCGAATGAACAAGCTGCAGAAGCCACAGAGGTTATTCTTGTTGTCAATATGACTCGACCACCATCCGGAAATACATGTTTAATGGCTTCCCAAGAAGCCTCACTCCAGACATCATCTGCAACAACAATATAGCTTTGATTCTGGAGAAAATCCCTGGCAAATGTGATCAGCTTTATGAGATCAGTGGATTCCTTCACTTCAGGAGGGACACGTTTCTCGAATTGGGCAAAGATTTGTTTGATCAAATCCTTGATGATCCCCACAATTTGAAAATTCTGCGAAATGGTTAACCAAGCACGCACCTGGAATCGTTTCTTCACAGCTTTATCATCAAACACGTTCCTCACCAGGGTAGTCTTCCCCACCCCTGCCATCCCCACAACCGCTATAACTTTCAACAGGTGGGAATCATCTGCTAAAATCTCTGAAAGGAGCTTACTTTTGGGCTCACGAATGCCCACAGGCTCTTTGATTAGGATTGAACTCAGACCAATATCATAGTCTTGATTTGCAACTGATGATGATGCTGCAGAACCACTGCCAAGAACACTACTTCCATCTTGCTGATATCTCCTGTGCCTTTCAGATATATCGATGACTCTGGACTTGAGATTTTTTATCTTGGAAGAAATTCTAGAGCGAACTCTTATGCTTTTGATGCTGAAACACATGTTCTGAACATGGCCCCGACGATGATGATGATGATGATGATGATGAGGAAACTGCAGAGAGAATTCATCATAAACATCTTGCATATCATGAGCAACTTCCTGAACTTGGTTCATCCATTCATGATGCTCAAAACTTTCATCTTCTCTGGCTTCATCATCTCTGAGGAAAGCTGTCATGCTTCCCACCTCATCTAATATGAATTGGACATCTCTTCCAAGTTCTTTTCCAAGAACACTGCTATCACTAAGCAGGAAGGTGGCCAGCTCTTTGAATACAAAAAGTACAGCATCCTCAGCCATGGTGTTGGATTTCAAAATCTGAATCAAAATGGTTAAAATTTCAGCAGATAAGATATTGGTTTTCTACAGGGGATGAAGCTATAACAAATTGCTGACTCAAGATGTCACTACAAGTCAATTGTGTCATGACAAAACAAGAGGTAACTTCTTTTGTAATTGGCTTTTTCTTTGTTTACCCACTCAAAAATTCAAAGTAAAGTATATTCCAAACTGTATATTTTTCAGAGTCAATATTTTTTATTGTATGTGTATGTTATGCCTCACAAACTGTATATTGTCACTTTGAGAAGGAAAAAAAAAAAAAAAAAACGCAAAGAAAGAATCCAAGAGGAAGTGCCTTAAAAGTCACGTCAGGACTGCCATTGGAGAAGCCCAGTGGTTATAATTTATGGCATATAAGTTGACAGCTTTTTCATTTGTGTGTATATGTCGTACTGATTTACCGCATGATTCTTCTTCTAACTTCAATAAACGACTAAGGACTTGATGCGATGCTTCTTCATGTCAAGAGTAAATTCAGCAGTTGATTTTGAAGCTTTTTATATGGAGGTTAAAGCATGTATTCTGTTCCATGGAAACTATATTCATCAAAGCTTACATTAGAAAGCCTTTGTAAGAAGTAGAGTAGAAATATATTTACCTATGTATGAACAAAGGATTTTTATACCATGGTTGTACAATTATCATGGAAGATAGTCCATTGTATAGATTTTAGAATCAGTTTAATGTTATAAACTCCTAGATGTATCGTTTCCCCCTCTAACTAATATAATCTTACCATTTGTTAATGGAAACGTAGTTCTAAAACTATCATTTACGGATTGATGAATGAATGAAGGAAGCACCTCACCTGGCTTGTGGAATTCTGGAAACAGAAAGGTGGAGTTGAGAACTCCTGTTTGTGGCAAATAAGATACTAAAACTTGTGCTTCAGATTCTACACTGTGAATATTGAGGGTTTGTTGTGCATAAGGCCTTTGGAGGATGCTTCAGGCAAAGTGTGGTTCTTTCTTGTTTAGAGTAGTGAGTGAACTGAGAAAATAGTGGAGTGAAGAGTTAGTAACAAAAAGCTGCTTAGCATGATTTATAGGAGTGGATTTTCCCCTCTAAAATTATCATTTTACCCTTCTTTTCTTAATAAAATATCTTTATTACTTTTAAAATTAAAAAATAATAATAATAAAGAATAAATAAGAGAAGTGATGGTATTTAATACTACCCTTATAGAAATTGCCAGTACTGAATGATAAATTATATTCACGCTTTTAATACTTTTCGGTCAATAATAAAAATTATTTTAATACAATTACGTAAATGTCGCTTTTAGCCTCCTAACAAACATAAATTGGAAAGTAGAAAAATGATGACATCAATTATTTACCCTTTTCATTTATTAATTGATCCCACTCAATTCTTCCAAATGTGTGTTTGGTGAAAGTTGAGGGAGTTAATAACGCTTTGCATAATTATTGTATTTATTATTTATTATTATTTCATTTTCCATATCCTTATCAAAGTTGTCTATTTTGTCTTGTCAACATATGTACTAACAACCATTGGGATTGGGCTAATCCAATGGTAACCTTGAAGTGATATTATATATACAATCAAAAATATCAATTCAAAATCATAATATTATTTCAATTTTATAAAAAAAGATTATAATTTTGGAACGCACGTAATATTCTATGATAGAAGATGATTTCAGGGTTTTTTTTTTTTTTTTTTTTTTTTTTGGGGGGGGGGGGGGGGGAAGAATAAGGAATATTTGTACTGTACTGTGTAAAAAATTTGTGTATGAAATGGATTTAATTAAACTTAAGGAAAAAAATTATAAGATAGTCCCTATAGTATGATTTAATATCAAATTTACTCAAAAACGTTTGATAGTCGACAAATTTAGTTCTAAATTTTACTATTCACAATACCTTTAGTGTCAATAACTGTTTTTTTTTTTATCGGTAAAAATTGAATTGTAATTTCGCCAAATCTTATGTCGCGTAAATTAATTTAATTAACATAACAAACTTTATGACATGGATTAGCACGCTATTTTGGGTCTCACATATATTTTTTACTCAAAATAAATGTTTAATTCAAGTAAAAAATGTATATGAGATCTATGATGACGTGTCAATCTATGTGTCGTTCACGTGGCATATGAATTGAAGAAATTATAATTTAATTATTAAATATTAAAAAAAACTATTACTAGTACTAAATAAATAGCGAATTTGTTGACTACTAAATATTTAAAACGAAATTTAATACCAAAGTATACTATAAAAACTATTCGCGTATTTTTTTTTCCTTAAACTTATTACCACAGCAAAATTTGTTGTTTCATGAGAGCGAGTTGGTCTTTATGTGCAGCATATTTTTGGGGAAGGAAATATGGCTGCAGAATTTTTGGCAAAGTTGGGCTCCTCTAGGAAAGGCTTCTCGTGTGAGAACATTCAAGGATTAGCATCTCTTTGATGCTAGCTCGGTTCCGGCTTGCAAATTAGATAGTTAGTTAGAGACTATTTTGTGGAGTATTGGCTTTTGCATAGACATGTAATTTTTGTATAGACAGTTAGTTGAGCTCCTTAAAGGAGTACCGGCTTTTGTATAGTAAGTGAGGTGGTTGGAGATTATATTTAGATTATACGGTAGATAGAATGAGGGTTTAGCATATACATTGCTTTTTGTATTCTTCACAATATTCTTTTAGTTAAAATAATTAGATAATTAATTTCACCGATCTACTTTGCTCGTTCGGGCTGGAAGACTGTTAATATATATATATATATATATATATTACCCAAGCAAAATTCGAGAGCTCTACCTAAACAGCCCCCACATCAGCCGACCAAATGTTGAAAATGGGGATGTTTAATATGTCAGTGGATTCTTCTTTATTTATATTATTATGTCCCTTTCGTTTTAACATTGCTCGTTAGTTACCAATTTTTGCTCTTTTTGTGTGGCAAATTATTAAACCCCGAAAACTAAATTTAATTTTATGTTATTTCTTTTAATGAAAAATTAAGGCAGATCTTATTTTAAAAGTTGAGGGACTAATAGCTCGACTCACACCTTTGTTTTGCTTGAATTCTTTTCAAAATGTAAATTTTTTAAAATAATATAAAAAAGAATTATAACGATTTGATGATTGTTTGAATATGATGAATTTTTTAACTAAAAAATTAATTTAAAAGTAAAAATAATAAAATAAGGTTAATTTAAAAGTATTAATCAAATACATATTTGGAAATATTGAGTGGGAGTGTTTGGGCGCGAGAAAGAGAATGAAGCATTTGCTTTAAGATAATCTTATACTACCTTCATTTCAATATATAGGTCGTTTTAATCTAAACACAAATATTAAGGTTGTAATTAATTTTTAAAAATTCCTATAACTTTTAATGGTTAAACCCCTGTTATATCTTTATTCAATGCATTTTTTATAATAGTGCTATAAATTTGAATAGTCATGACAAAAACAAGTCTCAATTAAATTATAAGTTAAATAGGGGTAATAGAGTAAAAATAATGAATTGTTTCTTAAAAGTAGACAAGTGACTTAGATTTTGACCGGTGAAAACAACTTATATTTTGAAATGGAAGGAGTACCTTCAAGCGAACATGAAGCATTACATCAAGTGCTTGGCTATTCACTACGATATAGGAAGATTCATTTCTCTCCATGTTGAAATTAGAGCAATTCTTGAAGGACTTTGGCTTGCTCAATCCAGGAACTGGGAGTATGTTATAGTAGAATCGGATTCTTCAGAGGCTATTGCCACCATCAATGAAGCTTCTCGTGAATACCCAACGATCAATCTAATCTCTTCCATTATAAGTCTTCTAGAAGCGGAGAAAAGAATCCAGATTGTGCATTGCTACAATCAAGCGAACCAACTAGCAGATCAGTTAGCCAAATATGCATATTCCGTTGGCGGCTATATTCGCTTTGAAGATTATCCAGAAGCGTTGAATCAAGTCTTGAATGCCCTTGTTTACCAAAAAAAAAAAAAAGATAATCTCATACCAAATATATCAAACAAAACGGTCTGATTACTTTAATGAATACTTAATTAATGAGATATCAATTGTTTCTTTCTCATTTTTACCCGTCAAATACGAGTCCGTTTACGGTGGGGCTATAGGAGTAGGATGAATTTTACTCCTACCTACTGTAGCGCGCTACAGTAACGCGCTATAGTTGCGCGCTACAGTAACGCGCTACAGTTGCGCGCTACAGTTTTTTTTTTGACGCACTGCCTTTTTAAAAAAAAATACTTAACAAGGGAGATCACATCAGGATTATATAGACATCAGATCAGCGAATAATATACATCAGATCAACAGACAATAGATATCAGATCAAGAAAATAGAAAGAAATCATATAGTAGAACTAAAACATAGTTAACAAGGGAGATCAGATCATGATTGTATAGACATCAGATCATAGAATAATAGACATCAGATCAAGAAAATAGAAGAAATCATATAGTAGAATTAAAACACAGTTAAAAAGTGAGATCAGATCATGATTGTATAGACATCAGATCAGAGAATAATAGACATCAGATCAACAGACAATAGATATCAGATCAAGAAAATAGAAGAAATCATATAGTAGAACTAAAACATAGTTAACAAGGGAGATCAGATCATGATTGTACAGACATCAGATCAGAGAATAATAGACATCAGATCAACAGACAATAGATATCAGATCAAGAAAATAGAAGAAATCATATAGTAGAATTAAAACATAGTTAAAAAGTGAGATCAGATCATGATTGTATAGACATCAGATCAGAGAATAATAGACATCAGATCAACAGACAATAGAGATCAGATCAAGAAAATAGAAGAAATCATATAGTAGAACTAAATCATAGTTAAAAAGTGAGATCAGATCATGATTGTATAGACATCAGATCAGAGAATAATTGACATCAGATCAACAGACAATAGATATCAGATCATGAAAATAGAAGAAATCAGATAGTAGAACTAAAACATAGTTAACAAGGGAGATCAGATCATGATTGTATAGACATCAGATCAGAGAATAATAGACATCAGATCAACAGACAATAGATATCAGATCAAGAATATAAAAAGAAATCATACAATAAAATAAAAAAATAGCAAAAAATAACAAAAAAAAGGAAAGCATTGTAGCGCGCTTTTGAAGCGCGACTTAATTAAATCCCAAAACCCTTCCTTCCTTTCTCCCGCTCTGAAACTGAAAACCCAAAACCCTTCATTCCTTCGTGGCTCTCAAACCGATTTCATCCCCACGATCTTCATCGTTCCATTAACAACATCAGATCTAAATTTCTAACCTCAAATACGTTCAGAGATCACTGCATTTCGATTTTCTGCTCTTCTTCCGGTTCAGAAAACACCATAGCCATCATCTGCGCGAAGAAAAAGCTTGCTGTTCAACTCAAACGCTAAAAAAAGTCTCCAAATCGGACGAAAAACTTGCTGTTTTTCTCAAACCAACGTTTTTCCTGCTTCGACATTTATCTACAGGTACAAAAACCTAATTTTATAACCGTTATTTTCTTTGAATAATTAGGGTTCTGATGTCTGTATTGTTTTAATCTGATATATGTTTTCGATTGATCTGATGTCTGTTTATGCTTTTAATTTTTCTATCTGATATAATTAGGGTTCGTTGATCTGATGTATATTATATGTTGCTCTGATCTCTGTATTATCGTAATATGATGTCTATTTTAGTTCATTGAAATATTTGCCTTCAATATTTTGTGACCTGATGTCTGTATTCTTTTTGTCTGATATATATTTTCAATTGACCTGATGTCTCTTATATGCTTTTAATTTTGTTTTAGTTCTTTGAAAAAAGTTTCTATCAAAATTACTAATCTGTTGACTGTATTATTTTGATCTGATATCTGTTTTGTTTTGATCTGATGTATGTATTTAGTTGATCTGATGTCTTCATTTTCTTTGATCTGATATAAGTTATATCCTGATTTGATTTATTTGTTCAATTTGTTTTCTTTCTGTGAAATGTTTTTCTTATAAAATAGTGATCTGATGTCCATTTTTTGTTGATCTGATGCGTGTTTTTGCTTGATCTGATGTGTGTATTCAGTTGATCTGATCTCTGTGTTTTCATGATCTGGTGTCTGCCATATGCTGATCTGATGTGTTCATGTTGCGATCTGATGTCTTATATCTGCTGATCTGATATCTGCTTTCTTCTAATATGATATCAACTTATTTTTGCTTACATACTCTTACTGACATATTACAGGAAACAACAATTTAAACATAATGGCTGATAAAACCAACCAAGATAAACAAGTTATTCAAGCACAAGATGAGAGTTCAGATTTTCAAGAAACCCCTAGCAAGTCGTTACAACATACCTACAAACGTAAATCAGAAAAGAAAAGAAAAGAACAGGAAGTAGTTCAACCATCCCAAAAGGAGCAAACAAGTAAAAGGATGAAACTACCTCTAAAGAAGAAGAAGACAAATGAAGAAATTCTTCAACAATTGCAGAAGAAGGATCTGCAGCAGAAGCAACAACAGAAAAAGACCAATGTTATGGTCAATAAGGAAAAGAAACAGGGCGATGTGGATGTCCACATCACAAAAAAACAGAAAAAAGATGATGATGATGGTGATGATGAGATGAGCAAAAGATTCAGTTGCAGTACATCTCCAAACGGTATAAGTTTCGTGGTTTCTAGACTCTCAGAACCACAAAGAAATGCCGTGAGAGATATAGGCTTTGGCAGCTTCCTCAGTATCAACTACACCAGGATGCCAAACAAACTGGGACAATACCTGCTCAAAAAATTCAACTGTATCAAGTTGAGGCTGGAGCTGGAGCAAGATACAGTTATTCCCATTGCTGAAGAAGATGTGGAATTGGTTCTTGGCTTCCCAAGAGGCCCAATTGAAGTTGAAGAATACACAGCTGCTGAGTCAAAGGGTGAAGATTATGAGCAGCATGTCGAACAATACTGTCAAAGATTTGGCATGCCACCCACAAAAAGACCGACCATCAAGCAGCTTGAGCAGTACATTGTAAACCATCAGGATTACAGTGACATCAACTTCGTCTAGGATTTCCTTATCTACCTGGCCACCACGTTTCTTTACCATCATGGGAGCATCAACAACATCAGATATCGGCTCCTCAAATCCCTGAACAGCATTGATCAAATAAGGCAGCTGAACTGGTGTAGCTACACATTCAAGGCCTTAGTGGAATGCCAAGAGAAGTATTTCCACAAAGATGGCACAACATCAACAGCCTACAATGGACCACTCTCTTTTCTGATTGTAAGTCTCTCATCTTTCTTTTCTGTATTCATTTGATTACTGATCTGATGTCTGTATTGTTGTGATCTGATGTCTTTTATATGTTGATCTGATGTGTATATTTTCTGATCTGATGTCTGTTTTAGTTCAGTTAAATATTTCCTTTCAATAACTTGTGATCTGATGTTTGTATTCATATAATCTGATATTTGTTTCCTGTTGATCTGATGTCTGTTATATACTGTTAATTTTGTTTTATTTGTTTCAAATAATTTTCTATCTAAATTACTGATCTGATGTGGGTATTACTGTGATCTGATGTATGTTATATGCTGATCTGATGTGGGTATTATCTTGATCTGATGTTTTTTTTAGTTTGTGAAATGCTTTGCTAAAAATTTTATTTTCTTAACTCACAACTAACATATTTTCTTCAGCTATTCTATGTTGATAGGGTTGTGTATGGAATTCACAAAGATATTCCAAGAAACCTACCAACATTCAAAACTGGAGTCAGACTCAACTCTTTGAAAGAGCAAAACTCGAAGAGAAAAAGGGAGGACATGGTCAAGGCTGGATAAGAGAAAGGGCTACAGCCGAGGTGCATGTGGAAAAACAACAACATGCACATGCATCTGAAAAGCCTAGCAAATCAAAACAAGCTCCAACCACATCAAAAAGCAATGTAAACTCTCTGATCTGATATCTTTCATTTGATGATCTGATGTATTTTTATTTTTTTTTTGATCTGATGTCTGATTGTTAAGTACATTTCATTTCTATAGTATGCTTTCTTTTATAGTTGTGATCTGATATGTGTTATATTATGATCTGATATCTGTTTTTTCATGATCTGATGTCTCTATAATGATTCTTTAATCACCCATTTTTTAATTATGTTTTCGTTCTGTAGTATACTTTCTTTCATAGTTCTGATCTGATATGTATTATATGCTGATCTGATGTCTATTTTACCGTAATCTGATTTATCTTTTTTATACTAATATGAAACAATCTAACTATAACAATTATCTTCCGCAACAGGATTTTGAAAATGCTGATGAAATGACTCAAACAGTGGTTGATTTGGCAAAGTCCATGATGGCTTTCATCAAAGCATGACACAATGTTGTGGCAGCAAACAATCCAGAAGGTGCTGCAGCATTTGCCACAATAACAAGCACAGTGGAGGGGATTATCCGTGACTTGAGGGAGAAAAATACAACTCCTGAGCAACAAGGTCAATCCTCAAAATCCGCAACCGAAGAAAATGAACCAACACCATCACAGGATGCAAGGTTCTATGCGGCATGTGCCGAAATTGCGGATAAACTACAAGAGGATTACAACAAAATGCAGAAGAAATCCGCCACTGTACGCTTCGAAGATGATATGCAAATGCCAAATTTCAACCTCATAACACCTTCAGGAGACAGCATTCATGAAGAAGAAGGAGAACAAACACAAGAAAATGTGGTGGAGCAAAAGGAAAAAGAACCTCAGACACCACATATCTCTCCAATAACCCTGGAACAAAAAGAAGTTGAACCAGAAGAAATGGAAATGGAAGAGAGCAGAACAAAGCTTAAGGAAGATCCAATTGCAAAGCAATTGGTGTATAGAATGTTACGAAAGGAGAATAAAAAACTGGATGTAGATGCAGAGAGTGGAAACAAGAAGAATGAAAAAGAAAAAGATAGGGAGGAAGAGAAGCCTGAAGAAACAGAAGCTACCAAAGAGAAAGAGAATGAGAAAGGGAAAGCTTCTCTACAAGATATAAATATTGAAAGAATGATGGAGGATGCAGTACTGCTTGCTACAAACCTCAATGCAATGATTTCAGAAGCAGATCAACCTCCAAAACAAGCCATGACTTCAAAAGATAATCAAGACATAGCAGAGCTCAAAACGTAAGTAAAAACACACTACAATCTGATATGATATCTTTAATTGAATAATTTGATATGTTATATCTACTGATATGAACTTTATTTCCAGCATGATCAATGAAGAGCCAGACAATGCTGAGGAAGATGTCATCTTGTCACCAAACTCAAGACATCGAGATAGACAACTCCCTGTACGTTTGAGATCAGAATTTTGGCTCAAGAAGCCTAAAACATTTTTGATGATCTCAAGGAGAGAGAAACTGTTCACTGATTATGCTTACCTAACAGGGACAAAAGAAAATAAAATCAATCAGCAGTAAGTTCTAATCTTGCCTTTTTGATCTGATATCTAATATCCAATGATGTGATGCCTACTGTCTTTTGATATGATATGTGTAAAATGCATGATTTGATTCGTTCTAAAAAATGTATGATTTTTTTTATATTATTGATCTGATATAAATAGTCTTATGATCTGATGTCTATAGTCCTCTGATCTGATATAAATATTCTTCTGATCTGATGTCTATAGTCTTCTGATCTGATATCTACTGTCTTGTCATCTGATATCTGTTGGATAAATTGATCTGATATCTGTTATATGCTGACCTGCTGTTTACATTTTGTGATCTGATTTCTATTATATGCTGTAAATTTTGGGATTTCAACATACTTTTGTTAACATTATTTTGATTTACGCATACAGAGAAGTACTCTACTCCGATGGAAAATTTAAATTAATGGATCGATCGGACTTCCTATCCATGCTTCCAGGAGTATGGATAACAAATTCGGTACTAAATGCATGGATCACGCATATGAACTTCAAAGATCCAACAAGGCTGTTCATATCTGAACAATTTTGTGTAAGATATGAATCCCTTATAATTTTAATATGAAATTCATTTTCAAAAATATATACATGTTATTCCATCTGATATGAATTAAATTCATTATGTTTTCAGTTTGAAATAATGGAAGATACAAAAGAACAACGTCTGAAGTTCGTTGCTTCAATGGATGATTACAACAATTTAAAGAAAAAACATGATGCTTCCAAGAAGTTAGGCATCACAATACCAAAACCACCATTTCCTCACTATGAGGTTAAACCAGAGATTCTGGACAACATGAAAGATCAATTCATAGAAGATGTCACAAAAGCCAAAAGAAACATGGACACATTAAATGTAAAAATGGTAAGTGCAATTTTAATTCCTCTATTCAGTGAATTCAATATATAAAAATATCAACTTCTAATTAGTATTATACTTTGTGCAGATCTTTATCCCAATATTACAGCATGATCATTACTATACTTTGTGTATAAATGCAACGGCGAGAAAAGTAGTCGTACTTAATAACAAAATCCCAGAAAACACTTGGTACACTGCAATTCCCGAACTTATGGTAAGTACATGTCCCTTGATCTGATATATTCTTTACCTTGATCTGATATATTCTTTACCTTGATCTGATGTCTTCTTTCCGATGATCTGATGTCTTTTTTACACTGATCTGATATGATTTTACACTAATCTGATATCTTCTTTCCCATGATCTGATGTATTCTTTCCCTTGATCTGATATCTTCTTTACCTTGATCTGATATATTCTTTACCTTGATCTGATGTCTTCTTTCCGATGATCTGATGTCTTTTTTACACTGATCTGATATGGTTTTACACTAATCTGATATCTTCTTTCCCATGATCTGATGTATTCTTTCCCTTGATCTGATGTATTTCTTACATTGATCTGATAATGTTTTACACTAATCTGATATCATCTTTTCAATAGTCTGATATATATGTTTTCTTCATTAATGCAGCTGCGGTATATTGTTGAGATAATAAAAGGGACATCAGCAGAAAAAATTTTTGGAAATCCCAAAGAATATAAAGTGGAGTATCCAAAACTGGACTGGCAAGATAACAAGAACGCCAATGATTGTGGCATTCTTACAATGAGACACATGGAGCTCTACAAAGGACAAACAACTCATACTTGGGATACAGAGCTCACAAGAGAAGCACGCAAGAGCAAAACTGCTCTCAACAGGGCTCTACAGATTCTTAGGGTCAAGTATTCTTATAATATACTGGCTTCTCAAACAAATACAATGAAGGATGAGGTCAAATCCAAAATTGAGGAGTTTTATAGTACAAAATTGTAAAAAATACTAGAGTCTAGTCTTATAGGACAATATTGATTCTAAATGAAAATGTACAGTTTTTTCTTAGATATTCTGAAACTGCAGAAATGATCTGATCTCAGCTTGTGGTTGATCTGATGTGCGCAGCATCTGATCTGATGTCGCGTTTCCTGAGATCTGTACAGAAACAGTTTGAAGCGGTTATTAGTCTTGGTATTATATACTTGTACAGAAACAGTTGTAAGTAGTTTTGATAATAAAATTCAGAGAAAAACTTTCACAAAATCTTTTGCTCCTTCTTCTTCTGGAAACAGCTTTTCATGTAGTTTTTGCTACTTGTATGACATGTACTTTTCCTTCTCAAACTCCCGAGTGTATTGTCGAGAAATACCTTCAGTAGTGGTGGAAAAATACATGTCATACAAGAGAGCAAAAACTACAGCAAAACTGTAATCTGAACTCTTATCCGATGACTACAGTAGTGGAGGAAATTTTGGGCTTGGTTTTTTTGCAAGGGAAGAAGAAAAGCAGAGGAAATGTTGTATGGACGTTGCCAGACATGGGTCTTGTTTATAGTAGAATTTTTGAAAGAGTTTATGTTGAAAGTACAAGGTTGGTTGGGCAATTAATATGAATGTAGTTGAAACTATTAATAAGTGGTTGAGGAAATTGAATGAAGTGATGAAGTGTTGTACCTTGGCGGGAGTTGTTTTTCAGAAGTGGCAGGAAGTTGTACGCTTACTCTGAACACAATAATGTATCAACTAACAACTAACACCTAATATAATATCGCATTATTGATCTGATATCTATATTACTCTGATCTGATCTCCATATAATTCTGATCTGATGTCTTTTATATGTTGATCTGATATTTATATTTTCTGATCTGATGTCTGTTTTAGTTCAGTTAAATAATTTCATTCTATCACTTGTGATCTGATGTTTGTATTCATTTGATCTGATATCTGTTTCCTGTTGATCTGATGTCTGTTATAATTCTGATCTGATGTATATATTCCTCTTATCCGATGACTACATTCCTCTAATCTGATCTCTATACACATGTGATCTGATGTCTGTAACACTCTGATCTGATGTCTATATTTCTGTGATCTGATATCTTCTAGACATTGTAATGAAACAACTAAGTACAGCAAGTCTTTTAATGTTTTGTATCAACTAAATAAAAGAATTCATATAAACTACAACTACAACTACAACTTCTCCACAACAGGATTTACAAAATTACCATCAACAACAGGATTTTCAATCCCCATTGATGCGACCCGTTCTCTAGTACGCAATGCAAATGCTTCTGCTTTCTTCTTCTTCCCTCTTGCCCTATTGCACATTTTCTCCACAACGCTTTTTGGACGAATGTTTCTAACACCCTTTTCTCTTCTTCTCTTCGGATCTCTAATTTCAGCAATGTTTGAACCTTCTGCTTTTTCACCAACATAGGATGGACCAACCTCTGATTTAATAGAATCTCTAGCCAAATTGAAGTGCCTGTCAAGAATAGAACGTGCAACAGAACTAGACTGTGCATGTCTAATTAAATCCAAATATTTTCTGCTTGCTTCAACTCTCCAAACAGAATCTGAATGTTTCTCAATGCTACTTGATGGCAACAAACAATCTTCTTTCGAATAATAATCACAGCAACTTGCACTCTTAGTCCACCTTTTCAATACATACTTCTCAGGGATTCTCTACAGTATATAACAAATATAAAGTTAAACATATCAGATCAACTAGCAACTAATATCAGATCAACTAGAAACTAATATCAGATCAACCACATTACATAAAAAAAAAACATACTTAAAAAGGCAATAGATATCAGATCAACAGACAATAGATATCAGATCAAGAATATGAAAGAAATCATTCAGTAGAACTAAAACATACTTAAAAAGGCAGATCAGATCAGGATTATATAGACATCAGATCAGCGAATACTTGACATCAGATCAACAGACTATAGATATCAGATCAAGAATATAATAGAAATCATACAATAGAACTAAAACATATAATATCATATCAACTAGCAACTAATATCATATCAACTAGCAACTAATATCAGATCAACCATATTACATAAAAAAAAAACTCTGAAGTTGCAATAAATACGTACCGAGTAATTATTCAGATTTAGCACACGAAGAGCATGCGAGCATAACAACCCAGCCTCAGAAAAAAGATTACAAGTGCAGCTCACTGTATACTCATTCTCATCAAAACGAACTACGTGTCGAAACAAATCAAGTTTGGTACGCCAAACCTGATATTCATAAACACCATTTTCGCTACTCGTCTGCAGGTGATTATAAGATAACATCTTGATATACAGCTCCTGAAATCTTACAAACACCTCTATCGTATAAACCTCAGCAGCATGTTGAAGCATTAATGAATCTCCAACAATAGGATCAACCCTTCCTCTACATCTAAAATCTTCTGCAATGCCATTGTTTCTCCACTCCGTCACCACATCAAGAAACTGCTGATAGAATTCACACAAAGTAGACGTTTTCGACAACTTCATTGAAACCGAACGATTGGTTGTCTCACATCTTTGGGAAGAAACTGCCCCTCCAGAAAAATATTGTTTACTGAATGCAGGGCACCACTTCTCTTTTATCTCATCTAATTTCTTCAACCAAGTGTTGTCTTTGCAATTGTAATCCTTCAACAAACTGATGAAATAAAAATGTAACTGATTAATATATCAGATCAATTCATAACTAATATCAGATCAATTCATAACTAATATCAGATCAGCTTACAGCAAAAAAAAGAATAAAGTAGTATAATAATAATATATCAGATCAACACAAACTTCATATCAGATCAATACATAAAAAATATCAGATCACCTAACAACTAATACAGAAAGAAAACACACACCTGTTCCAGAAGTGGTTAAATTCAGCTTCTGTGCAAACTTGATTAAGCAAGAATTGAAAGGCATCTGAAAATCCTTCTTTACTCATCAAATGAGGTATATTACTACGAGCATTCTTTGCAATGTGCCAAACACAAAGACGATGACGAACATTTGGAAAAACCACACGCACAGCAGCTGCCATCGAAAAATCCTGGTCTGTCATAAATGTCATTGGTTGCTTGTTCCCCATCGATCTCAAAAATGTACTAAACAACCAAATAAATGACTCCACCTTCTCATTTTTTATGAAACCTATACCAAACATAACATTACGACAATGGTTGTCCATACCAACAAAAGGTCCACAGATCATGTCGTATTTGTTTGTCCGATAAGTCGTATCATGAACCAATAAATCCCCAAATCTACTATAATCCTCCTTCATCTTCTGATCTCTCCAAAATACACTACATAATGAAGACTCCTCATCCAAATCAAAATCATAATAAAAGTCCTTCTCATCAGTAAATCTCTGTTTTAACATATTGATCAGTGCATTACTATCACACCCTTCAATCTTCCTCCTCTTCTCTTGTTCCAAATGATTATATACATCTCGCATGGTATAACCAACATTTGATGAACCTCCAGACTGAAAAATAATATCAGATCAAACAGAAAAATAATATCAGATCAACAGGAACATAATATCAGATCAACAGAAAAGAAATATCAGATCAACTCAAACGTAATATCAGATCAACTCGAACGTAATATCAGATCATAACAAGTATCACATTTATGTAGATTCATAAAAAATAATCTGAAAGTATAACTAACCTCTTTGGACAATATATGATAACCATCCGTTACACGAACACCTGAACTTTTCAATTCCTCAAAATACTGCAATGCAGAATCATCAAACTTCCTCTGAGAACGTAAAAACTGCCTCTCAGCTACAGGACACAATTCATGATTATGCTTCCTGAAATGCTTTTGGACAATCCAACTCCCATCTTCTCTTTTCTTAAATTCAATAAAAGCTTTACATCTAGATCGCATATCAATTTTCGTATAAATCTTCTTCAAATTCTCCTTGCATTGTTTAGCTCCTTCTCTATTACAAAGATATCTTCTCAAATACCTGATTCCAGTAGTTTTGTTTTTACGATCTTTACCTTTCCTCACACTAAATCCTAACCTAAAAGCATAATCATTATATAAATTGTATGCTGCATCTTCATTTTCAACCACTGATTTACACAAAGATTCCATAGATTCATCATCTGAACCTGTATAAAAAATGATAATATCATATTAGTTTAAACATAGTTGATCAGATCAGGATTATATAGACATCAGATCAGAGAATACTTGACATCAGATCAACAGACTACAGATATCAGATCAAGAATATAAAAGAAATCATACAATAGCACTGAAACATACTTAACAAGGGAGATCAGATCAGGATTATATAGACATCAGATCAGCTGATACTTGACATCAGATCAACAGACTATAGATATCAGATCAAGAATATAAAAGAAAACATACAACAGCACTGAAACATATTTTACAAGGGAGATCAGATCAGGATTATATAGACATCAGATCAACGAATACTTGACATCAGATCAACAGACTATAGATATCAGATCAAGAATATAAAAGAAAACACACAATAGCACTGAAACATACTTAACAAGGGAGATCAGATCAGGATTATATAGACATCAGATCAACGAATACTTAACATCAGATCAACAGACTATAGATATCAGATCAAGAATATAAAAGAAATCACACAGCAGAACTAAAACATACTTAACAATGGAGATCAGATCAGGATTATATAGACATCAGATCAACTCATACTTGACATCAGATCAACAGACTATAGACATCAGATCAAGAATATGAAAATATCATACTGTAAAACTAATATCAGATCAACATAGAACTAATATCAGATCAATGAATAACTAATATCAGATCAATTCATAACTAATATCTCATCATGACTTACATTCCAACAGAGATACCGTTGATTCTTGCTGTTTATCAAAATCAAACAATTCAGGAGCATCTTCTTCGCGAATGAAATCAACTATACCACCCACTGTATCTTCCATTGAAATTTCTCCAATCCACAATGATCTATCAACAATTTTCGATCAAAAACAAAACGGTAAGAAGAACAGAACCGTAGAAACAACAAATTCAAACACATAAATCAATCGAAAGGATCAAAACACAGGAATAAATATCTTAATTATCAAATTCGAAGCAAAAACTCCACAGAAAGATAAACAGAGCACAAACGGAAACAAAATAAGCGAAAAACGAAGACGAAAAACAGATAAACAACACATTTGTAAACATAAATCAATCACAATCATACCGTAATCAAAATTGGAAGCAAAAGAATTCAAGCGAAAGACGAAGACGAAAAACGGCAACAAAAGACGAAGAAGAATATCGGCAACAAACTCCTGAAAAAAAGAAAAAAAAGAACCTTATATAGCTTAGGGTGGGAGTAAGGCGCGTGTCCAATTTTTTTAAAAAAAGAAACTACTAATAAAATTGGGAGGCTAAATTAGAAACTACTACTATATTAGGGGTAGGAGTAAAATTGCATGGTGGTCCTATAGGACCACCATATAAATTACCGTCAAATACACCAATAAATGGCCTTATTTACCGCTCTAAAATCTTATTTACCGTGTTTTCAATAATTGTTCATAAGCATTTATAAAATACCATTCATAATATTTGATTATAAAATAACTAAGCGTGGATTTACCCAAATACCCTTAGAAAAAGGACCAAAATTCCGGCAGTGACCGAGAGGTTGGTGTGGTCGCTATCCTCGGCGATCGGACGGGGTTCCAAGTTTGACTGAGAACCATGAGAGAGAGAGATCGGAGGAGGGAGGGTGGCGTCGATCAGCTGTGGATCCGGTGGGACGTGAAGATGATGACCAGACGATGTGGCGGCGAGAGCAACATGAAGGGGGAGGACGATGGTGGTGATGGTGACCGTCGGCGGGAACAAGGAGGGGGTACGGGTTTCGGCAAAAGGAAAGAGGTGTGGCGTCGGGTAGAAGAAGAGAAGCCGGGAATCCCACAAGCCAGATGCTTCATTCATTGATTCATTCATGGATAGGTAAATATATTTCTACTGAACTTCTTAGAAAGGCTTTCTAATGTAAGATTTGATGAATAATATAGTTTGATATGGCTCATTCAACTGCATAGTATTGGAAAAGAATGGCCTGCAAACTACGATTCTGCAGATCATAATTTTCATATGGCACTTGCATGTTCTTTGGATGTCAAAATTTTCAAATATGTGTTTCAGCTTGAAGTGGCAAATGCATTTCTGGAACTGCATAAGCAAGACTTTCTGCTATCTTGCGAACCTGCCTTGGTATCAAGAAGAAAGTTTCCACTGCTGAATTTACTCTTCACATGAAGCATTACATCAAGTCCTTAGCCGTTTACTAAAGTTAGAAGAAGAATCATGCAGTAAATCAGTATGACATATATACACACAGATGAAAAAGCTGTCAACATATGCCATAGATTATAATCACTGGGCTTCTCCAATGGCAGTCCTGAAGTGACTTTTAAGGCACTTCCTCTTGGATTCTTTCTTTGCATTTGTATTTTTTCTCAAATTGACAAACTTATGTGAGGCATAACATACACATACAATCAAAAAAATTATATTGACTCAGAAGAAAGAAAAGAAATATATATAAATACATTCGGTATCAAGATTAAAGTCGTGTTAATTTTACTATTTTCAATATTAAAAAGAGGACTCAAAACTTTGGGATAATTGATATTTTGTAATGAAGGATATATAAGAGGGTTATTTATTTATTATTGATTAGGGGGGTGGGGGTAGGGAGGGGTATTAGTGCTGTGTATAAAGTGTGTGAAGAGTATCGGAATGTGCTTTACTTGGAATTTTTGAGTGGGAAACAGTAGATAAAGGAAAAAGCCAATTATAGATTTGTTATGAGACTGATAAAGAAGTTGTCTCTTGTTTTGTCATGACACAATTGACTTGAGTCAACCACAAGTAGTGACATCTTGAATCCGCAATTGTTAGCTTCATCCCCTGTAGAAAAACAATATCACATCTGCTGACATTTTAACCATTTTGATTCTGATTTTGAAATCCTACACCATGGCTGAGGATGCTGTGTTTTCTTTACTCAAAGAGCTGGCCACCTTCCTGTATAGTGAGAGCAGTGTTCTGGGAGATGACCTTCGAGGAGATGTCCAATTCATCACAGATGAGTTGGGAAGCATGAGAGCTTCCCTCAGAGTTGTTGAAGCCAAAGAAGATGAAGTTTTTGAGCTTCATGAATGGATGAACCAAGTTTGGGAACTTTCTCATGACATCGAAGATGTTCTTGATGAATTCCGGCTGCGCTTTCCTCATCACCATCGTCGAGCTGATGGCTTCCTCAGCCATGTTCAGAAGATGTGTTTGAGAATCAGGAACATAAGAGTTCGCTGTAGCATTTCTTCCGAGATGAAAAATCTCAAGTCCAGCGTCATTGATATATCTGAAAGGCACAGGAGATATCAGCTTGTGTGTGGTGATCAGCGAGATGGGAAGTAGTGTTCTTGGCTGTGGTTCTGCCTCATCATCAGTTGCAAATCGAGACAATGATATTCGCGCGAGTTCAATCCTAGTCAAAGAATCTGAACTTGTGGGCATTCTTGAGCCCAAAAGTAAGCTCCTTTCAGAGATTTTGGTAGGTGATTCCAACCTATTGAAAGTTGTTGCGGTTGTGGGGATGGGAGGGCTGGGGAAGACTACCCTGGTGAGGAAAGTGTTTGATGATAAAGCTGTGAAGCAACGATTCCAGGTGCTTGTTCGGTTAACTATTTCGCAGAATTTTCAAACTGTGGGGATCATCAAGGATTTGATCCAACAAATGTTCTCTCGAGTCAAGAAACCTGTCCCTCCAGAAGTGAAGGAATCCACAGATCTCATAAGGCTGATCACGTTTGCTAGGGATTTTCTCCAGGATCGAAGCTATCTTGTTGTGGCAGATGATGTCTGGAGTGAGGCTTCATGGGAAGCCCTCAAACATGTATTTCCGGATGCAAATATTCATGGTGGTCGAGTCATATTGACCACAAGAATAACCTCTGTGGCTTCTAAGGCCTGTTCATTTGGATCCAATCACAACTATATCAGATGAAAGCTCTCTCTGAGGAGGACTCTTGGACCTTGTTTTGCAACACAACATTTCACAGCACTAATTGTCCCCCTCCTCATCTAGAACAAGTTTCAGCAAGAATTCTGAAAAAGTGTGAGGGTTTGCCCCTTGCAATCGCCACAATTGGTGGGGTTCTTGCTGCTAAGGGCAAGGACAAGAACAAGATATGCGAGGGGAAGATGATTCTTCAAAGCCTTGGCTGTACTGGAGAATTTGGTAGCGATGAACTTGGTCAAATCAAAAGAATTCTGAACCTCAGTTACAAACATTTGCCTCACCATCTTAAACGCTGCTTCTTGTATCTAAGCATCTATCCTGAAGATTGGAAAATTTATGTGGGCGATTTGCGTAGGAATTGGATTGCGCAAGGGGTCATCCAAAAGAATGAAGGAGTGTCAATGTCATCATATGACATTGCTGATTCATACATTCAGGAACTACTCAACAGAAACTTACTACAAGTGGCATCAAGATATCCTGGTGGAACTTTAAAACATTTCCGCATTCATGATCTTCTGCGAGATATGATTGTGTCCAAAAGCAGAGGATTTAACTTGACCGCTGTGGTCACAGGAAAACGTGATTGGCTTATGTTGTCTGATAAACTTCGATGCCTAGCAATCCATGATTACATTGATGATGATCCATCACAGCTGAACAAGTGTTGCTTCAAAAGCCTTCAAACTCTGGAATTCCTAGGAAATACAAGCTATGTAAGTGGATCATTGGTAAGCAAGTTCTTGAGTTATGGTGGCACCAAGTTTCTGAAGGTGTTGAGTTTATCAAGAGCACCATTGGAAGACATCCCAAAGGAGGTTTTTGATTTACTCCATCTAAAAAATCTTAGTCTTGAACAAACCCGAGTTCATACCATCCCGAAGGCGATAGGGAATCTTAAGAACCTTGAAATATTAGATCTATATGGCACTAAAGTAAGACAAATACCTGTAGAAGCTTTGAAGCTGACAAAACTTTCTTCTCTTTATATTAGGGATATTGATCGTTATCCAGTGCCTATAAGTTCCCATGGCTTCAAATCTCCAGATGGGATCAGCAAGCTTCTTTCTCTGGAGTATTTGCAGGCTATAGAGGCAGATGATGATGGCCGAACTGTAATAGAAGTCGGGAGGCTGACAAAACTGAAATCGTTAGCCATTTCGAAGCTGAGAAGAGAAGATGCAAAAGAGTTGCTGTGCTCTCTAGTGAAGCTGACCAATCTTCATCAATTGACCGTCCAGTCAATTAAAGAAGAGGCCCTTGATCTACAATATCCCTTGTCGCCCGCACCTCGACTTCTCAAATGGCTAACATTTCGGGGGCCTATAGAGAGAATGCCAGAATGGATTAAATCTCTTCAAAACTTAACCAAGTTAGCTCTGGTGGACAGTGGCTTCAAGGAGGGAGATGATGAAGCAAGAGGGGGAATAGGATTTGTCGCAGATTTACCCAACCTGCTAGTGTTTATGCTGTGTTGTGCTTATAACGGGCAGGCTCTCTGTTTCAGGCCTGGAGGATTTCAAAAGCTAACACATTTGTATCTATGGAGATTAGAGAGCTTGAAATGGTTGAGGGTGGAAGATGACAATTCCTTGCCTAGTCTCCAATATCTGACCATGGTTGAATGTAAAGAGATGGAGGAGTTACCTTTGGGGATTGAAAACATGAAGAAGCTGAAATCTGTTTCATTCCAGAATATGTCTGATGGATTTGTACAGAAAGTTCTGAATTTGGATGCTGGTGTCCCCAAAGTTCTCATCCAATACTGGAAAGATGGTTCATGGATTTCCTACCTTCCATAGGTAGAAACAACAATGCTTCCCATTGATAATCCTTTGCTTAATTATTGTACTTTCTCCAACTTGGTTCTTGGGATTTGATCACTAGCAATGTTCAGAGTTTGTCTTTTCTCTGTTTATATAATTTGCTGTTTGATCTGATTGGATGACTCTGCTGGGCTGTGATCCTGAAAGATTGCTCATTAGAGCCAACAACAAACCAGCAAGTGAATGTACTGAATGAAGTGATAATGGTAATAAACCTAAACAATTGCATTTATGAGCTGCAAGTCTTCACCATGGTGAAACCTGAAATTTTTCGTCATTTTTTTTTGGTTCATCTATCATGCTATAAGTGCTATCATGTATACTATTTACCTTTTGATTATCATACTATAGAAAACTGAGCAAAGAACTTTGTTTTTTATTTTTTATTTCTAAAAAATATGGTGGAGGATTTTGACTCAAATTTGAGACCAGCTTTTTCCTGTCAAGAGTATTGGAATATACTTGGAATTTTTGAGTGGGAAACAGTAAACAAAGGGAAAAAAAGCCAATTATAGATTTGTTACGAGAATGATAAAGAACTAGTCTCTTGATTTTAACCATTTTGATTCAGATTTGAAATCAGGCACCATGGCTGAGGAAGCTGTACTTTCTCTACTCAAAGAGCTGGCCACCTCCTGATTATTGAGACTAGTGTGCTGGGAGAAGATCTTCGAGGAGACGTCCAATTCATTAAAGATGAGTTGGGAAGCATGATAGCTTTCCTCAGAGATTCTGAATCCAAAGAAGATGAAGTTTTTGAGCTTCGTGAATGGAGGAACCAAGTTCAAGAACTTGCTTATGACACCAAAGATGTTCTTGATGAATTCTGTCTGCACTTTCCTCATCATCATCATAGGACTGGTGGTTTCCTCCGCCATGTTCAGAAGCTGTGTTTGAGAATCAAGAACATAAGACTTCGCCGCAGCATTTCTTCCCAGATGAAAAATATCAAGTCCAGAGCCATTGATATATCTGAAAGGCACAGGAGATATCAGCAGCTGGTGTATGGCGATCAGCAAGAGGGAAGTAGTGTTCTTGGCTGTGGTTCTGCCTCATCATCAGTTGCAAATCTACACAATGATATTCCTGCGAGTTCAATCCTAGTCAAAGAAGCTGAACTTGTGGGCATTCATGAGCCCAAAAGTACGCTCCTTTCACAGATTTTAGCAGATGATTCCCACCTGTTGAAAGTTGTAGCGGTTGTGGGGATGGCAGGGCTGGGGAAGACTACCCTGGTGAGGAAAGTGTTTGATGATAAAGCTGTGAAGCAACGATTCCAGGTGAATGCTTGGTTAACTATTTCGCAGAATTATCAAACTGTGGGGATCATCAAGGATTTGATCAAACAAATCTTTGCCCAAGTCAAGAAACCAGTCCCTTCTGAAGGGAAGGAATCCACTGATCTCGTAGGGCTGATCACATTTGCCAGGGATTTTCTCCAGGATCGAAACTATGTTGTTGTTGCTGATGATGTCTGGAGTGAGGCTTCATGGGAAGCCCTTAAACATGTATTTCCGGATGGTGGTCGAGTCATATTGACCACAAGAATAACCTCTGTGACTTCTAAGGCCTGTTCATTTGGATCCAATCACAACTATATCCATCAGATGAAAGCTCCCTCTGAGGAGGACTCTTGGATCCAATCACAACTATATCATCAGATGAAATCTGGAAGATGATAATTCCATGCCTAGTCTCCGATCTCTGACCATGGTTGAATGCAAACAAGTGGAGGAGTTGCCTTCGGGGATTGAAAACATGAAGAAGCTGAAATATGTTTCATTCCAGAATATGTATGATGAATTTGTACAGAAAGTGCTGAATATGGATGAACAAAGTAAGGAGCATCAAGCCATTACAGGTGTCCCGGAAGTTCAAATCGAATACTGGAAAAATGGTTCATGGGTGTCCTACCTTCAATAGGGAGTTGCCATTGTGAATAAAATTAAGTATAATCCAAGAAATGGAAATAGAAAATAGGGTTTTGCTCAAGATTGAAAGGCATTCGGAAGGGACACTAACAATGTGATGATCAAATCTGATGTCCAGGATATGGTAAAGAGAATTAAAATAACAAACATTTGATACTGATGTTTTTTTATTATAGTCGAAGACATTATATTTTTATGTAATCTCTTTATTTTGTATTTGCTCCAAGGTATATAAATGGAGTTTGTAATAGGTTAAAAGTACTAGCAGTACACAATCTCATATCCTAAGAATGGAGTAATATTTCTGCCCAAAGTTGATTTTAATTTTAGATTGCTACCTATATATTTGCCTTGATAATGAAACTAACCTTATTGGGAATATATATATATATAGAATGAAAATCAAAAATAGGTTACAAATTGACTGCCCAATGAATTAAGCAATTGTTAACCTAGATTTTGAACCCTTTTGGTAGGATTTATTTAACTCCAGCTTGTTAGTTTTTTTCTGTAAATTTTGTGGCAAGAATTATGTCATTGTCCACATATGATTGATCTTTAATGGAAAATTGTATAAGACAGTGGAACCACAAAAGTAAAAAGACAACTAAAAAATCATTTTTGCCACCATGTTGTTATCTTCCCTTCCTCAGTATGTTAACTCAACCCTTTTCTCCTATTGTTCTTTTTCTTCTTCCCAACCAGTTCAAGTACCAATTTTTACCTTCAATTATCAATCTTCCCATATGAATAGATACAAGTATAATCCTGGAGAGGGAAATAGAAAATGGGTCATCCACCTTAACAAATGTCTGCAGCAGAAAGAAAATGGGCAAGTAATTTCTTCATATGTGGATAATAATGATACTGATGATGATGAGAATGCTCGGCCTGGGAGCAGCCCATCAAGCAGCTTTCTGTCCTTTCTCTGCCCTCTGCTCAAACTCTTTTCTGTAAGTAATTCCCTTGGTTTGGAAAGGAAACTTTTTAATTTGTGCTTTGAATTTCTGTGAGCATTGTTGTGCTCTTCCTTTTTTCTTTTTTTTTTTTCCCGTTCTTTTGGGGACAAAGTTTTCTACTTTACTTGCGATACTGTTGTTGATGATCTTGATGCCAATCCCTGCTCATTGGACAAGTTTGTTGACATGGGGAAGGGTATCAGCCATTATAATTAATAGATTTTTTCAATAAAATGCATTTTTAATATATTACCTTTGACTGAATTTGGCTTTTATGTCTGATTTTCATGTTTGGATGTTCTTCCTTTGTCTGGCTCTCTCTGTTTCTAGTGTTTTCCTTTATCTAATGTCCCACAGTTTTCCCCTTGCAGGGAGGAGATCCCTCTAAAGAAAGAAATTACTTATTGGAGGTAAAATTTTGTGCATTGAACCAATTTCTAACAGTTATTCCTAGTTTGGATGTATGGATTCAAGTCCATTGATCATCTTGTTGATAAATTTCTTGTTTGATGGCCTATTTGGTTTTAAGCTTGCTTTGATTTCTCGTTTTGGATATGACAGAAATGAGTGCAGAAAGGAAATAGAACTGGTAATATATGCTTGTAATATGACTGAAAAGTGAGGGACCTATGTGCTTTTTGATACCTGATAATAGAATCACATCAGAAAAATTGGACAACAATTTGAAACTTTAAAGGGGAAACTAGTAGAGTTTCTGATTGGATTCTTTAAATTTGGACTTAGAATTTCGTTACATGCAAGAATTTGCAAGTTAGAGATTACATATTGAGCCTGCAGCATATTAGCACTCCATTTTCCCTGTTCATCTAGGTTAACTATTGAGAATTCATTTGCCTTTAAATAAGAAACTTTACTCTCCTGCTAATGTTAGAATCACTGTATAAGTGAGTGACTCAGCTAATCAATGGCTGGAGGAAGTGATAAACTTGTTTAGGCTAGTCTTTCAGGCACTTGGCACCTTTCTAAATAACTTGCACCATGAAACATAATTTCACACTTCCCCCAAAGCATCTGTGTCTCTGCCTGTTTCACACTTTTGTTTGTCAATTGCAGGAAGCATCATCTTCCTTGTCTTCTATAGCAAGGCTTCCTTGGGGCTCAAAATCACTCTTTGATGGTAGTCAAAGGGCTGATAGTGTTAATCCTCCGATTCTTTTACAACTCTATGAATTTGGTAAGATTATTGTTAGTTATTTCCATTATGAATCCAAATTATAACATTCTTGTACATTGCTGTACCTTCTCTCCTTCAAGATTTTATCTCCGGATATATTCCACTTAAATGAGCTGAATGAAATATGGATGAGTTAGTTAGAAGTTTGTGTTATCAAATTATGTGCATTAGCTCCCATCATTGTTTAAATCATTTTCGAAATTAATTTTAATCATTTTAAAGTATTTTAGAAGTTTCTAAGTGAATTTCTCTCTTATCTGATATAGAACCTATTCTCAACTGTCGAAACTGCTAGAATTAGCCTCAGGAAAAGGAAAGTAAGAATTTGTATAAATCATAAAGTACAGTGAGCACACTAAGGTGCATGAATGATTTTGTTTATATTCCAGTTTGGCGCTGTTCATATAGCCTAAGGCCATTTAAATACGGTAATGCAAGGTAAAGTTAAATTTAGTCAAAATAAAGCAATTCATTCTTCAGTTAGGATGAAGTATTTCGTCATGATCTACCACTATACTATGTATTTCTGAAGTGATGAATGTTCCGTCATGTCAACAGAAGCATGCCCATTTTGTCGAAGAGTTCGGGAGGCTTTGACCGAGCTTGATCTATCTCTAGAGGTGATTTTTTATTTTTGTTTTTTCTAATACATATGACTTGGTTCGTGTACTTTTTCACAACAACAAATTTTCGTGAAAACTTGTTAGATAAATTATTGGATGCTTTTGCTGTTATGTAGCTTGAAGTTCTCGAATCTGGATCATCAGAACTGCATTCTTATTGAATGCAAATATGATGTAATTATGAAATCTCGACTTTGTTTCATGAATTCTCTGTGCACACAGGTCTTTCCATGTCCTAAAGGTTCAGTAAGACACAGGGAATTGGTCAGAAAATTTGGTGGAAAAGAACAGTAAGTGTTCTTTTGTCAGTCTCTAGCCTTCTATTTGTGATGTTAGTTATCTGTTCTGGCAATTTTTACCCAAATTGAATATATTTTAGAAATTTGCATCTAAACAGAAGAAGATTAGTACAGAGATATACCATGAAGATCTAAGAACTCTGAGATAAACCAACTTATGCCAATCTCATAAGTTTTTGCCGAAAATGTCTGCAGTTTAAAACTTATGCTTGTTTTTTCATCTTTGTCAGGTCTCACTTTTGAAGAATGACACTTTATTTTCTGTTGCAGGTTTCCATTCCTTATTGATCCAAATACTGGAGTTCAGTTATATGAAAGCAGTATGTGGACTCTTGCTTTGTATCGATCTTGTTTGAACTATCTCATTGACTGTTTATTTTTTAACTGATTCAATATAATTAAGTCATCTTCAAAGTGGTTTTTTAGTTGCTACACTATCGCCATGTGGTAATCCAATTATCCGTGCCTCCTTACTGAACTCAATACTTGACTGTTGTTGACCAATGTACTGAATGTTGAGCTTTTCGTCTCTTTTAACTTCTTCGGTTGTTTGTTACTGGCAACAGCGTCATCACACTGTTGTTTTAATGGGATGAAGCCACGAGCAACGTTTGTGCCTGAGTATGGAAAATTAAACTTCACTTACCAAATTATTATCCCACTTGTGCTATGGTGATGTCTATGGATTGGGGGATTGATTAGATTCATGCGATGCAATAGAGCATGCTTGACACTATTTACTCAAGACAATAAATGCTTCAGTAAGATAGGTAAAAGAATATGTAAATTTGGTATTCATCCTCAACAATGGCTCTCTACAGTTTACAACACATTGATTATATCAGATATAGGAATTGTTCCAACTATAGAAATGGCCATATGGTTGTTGCTCGGGAGTTTTTTGTACGCTTGGCTAGTACTACGATGAAATTCACACGACCATGAAGATAATAATGGAGGATCTAGTGCCCTGTGTCTAATTCTAAGTTTTCTTTCTGGTTCAAAATGAGAAACTTAGGCAAATTCTATTTTCAGGTGATATTGTGAAGTACTTGTTTCAGCAATATGGCAAAGGAAGACAACCTTCAACTGGTCTTCTGGAAAGGTATTTTAGCTGAACAGTGGTTATACTAGTTGAAAATAGTATGAATTAGTGAGAATATACAAATCTATTGTTATTATAGAGGAAACTTAGCAGTTATAACAGATTGGCTTTCATGTTTTTGGTTTTAACAACTCAACGAACAACATATCACACCACATCCTTTGGAAATGAAGTATATATCTTTGTATTGAATCAGTTACTGCTTTTAAAGATGAATATACCAGACACTTAAAAGAATATTATGTGGTAAAAACCAGTATTTGCACATTTTTTCTGAAGGGTTCTTGAATGTTGACTTGTACTGATTAAGAGTGATGCTCAGCTATTAGCAAATGAATGACTGATCTTGCATTATGATGCAGCACATTAGTGACAGGATGGATGCCGACTTTACTTCGAGCCGGCCGAGGAATGACATTGTGGGAGAAATCTAGAAAAGAAGTGCCATCAAGGAAGTTGGAGCTTTTCTCATATGAAAACAATCCTGTAAGATGACACATTTAACTTATTGTACCATTCACATCTGCTTCTGAAACTGACTTCTGTTGAACTAAGCTTCTGAACTGGTTATGTTCAGTATTTGGACATCATTAGTTGAGTTCATGATTTATATCTTAGAAATCTAGGACTGTTTTTTTGTCATTGAAAATGATGTTTTATACCATAATTCTAGGATTATCATGCAAGATAGTCCATAAGGTTTAAAACCACTTTAATGGTGTGGGTCCCCTAAATAGCCATATTTTTCTCCTGTAGAGTGTTCAAACAAGCCAGAGTAGAATCAAATGACTGATCGAACTGATATGGATTCTTTGCATTTCTGGTCATTTACAGTATGCTCGGTTAGTTCGTGAAGCATTATGTGAATTGGAGCTTCCATACATCCTTCAGAATGTGGCTCAAGGGTCATCAAGGGAATCCTTACTTCTTTCAATATCTGGATCCAAAGAGGTGAGTTGTTTGGTTTTGGTGTAAATGTGAAACAAATAGTTTTATATCAAAATGAATGAGAAAGTGTTACTGAGAAAAAATAAGGTCGATCCGTGTTGAATCGGATTAAACCAGTTCATATCGATCTGAACCAATAAATCGGGTAACTATTAGTCAATCGAACCGATCTAAAACTTCATCATGCAGGATGTGGTATGGTATAAATGTGAAAATAATAATAATTTTATATCAAAATAAAAAAGAAAGTGTTAGGGAAGAAAAAAAAAATTGTATCCGGGTTAAATCAAGTTAAACTAACCCAAACACAAATGAACTGTGTGAGTAATCGAACCAATTTGAAACTTCACAAGGGTAACCGCGGGACCAAATCGATCCGAAACTCCACAACACTGATAACTGCAAATGAACCTCACGTGAACCGATATCTAACTTCTAACCGATCTGTTGTTCTACCGAACTATAGTTCAGTTCAATTCAAACGCGATTAAGTTATTTTTACACCCCTCAATTGCATTAGTTGCATATTGGGCTGGTTTCACTGTTTTGGTAGGTATAATTTTATCTGCTGCTTGAAATTTGGCTTTGAAAGGACATTGATTGAAACTATAAACATATATTTTTGCAGGTGCCTTTCCTTGTTGATCCCAACACTGGTGACCAAATTGGCGACCACAAGAAGATCATCTCCTACTTGTTCAATAAATATTCCATTGCCAATGTATAGTCTCTGAGTTGCAAATGGAACAAGCTATTTTGCAAATGGCTTTTCAAGAACTGTAAAAGAGCTATCATTAACACACAAAAGGCCCCAATTCTAAAGAACACATAAACAGCAATCAATACCATGTTTAAGCTACTTCTAATACATAGTCTCTGCATACAAAACAGCCACAGTTATAAGATCTGCCTTCTCAACTCTCAAAGCATTCATCGATTGAGTTCTCTTTCTTTGTCGACCCGAGCCAGCCTAAACATGCAATTTGAGGATATGAATCAAGGGTTCAACAATCAATCTCAAAGAATTATTCATGTCAAGGAGATTCAACTCAAACGAGAATGATGCTAAGCAGGAATGCAACGAAAAAGAACACAAATTATGAGTTTGCAAATCATTCCTCTGTATCACACATCTGAAAACTACGCTCGTTAAAATTTGAACTTAACAGTTTGGAGATCTTCAGTCCTAAGACTTTGGAGATCTCCACAGAACTCAGTACTAGTTGATCAGAATGCAAAAACTCAATTATTTAGGAATGATTATGAATTCTTTTTTATTTTTGCCTATGTTTTAAAAGCCTAGAACAGGTTCAGTTGATCATTTTCCTTCTGTCCCAAGACATGTAGCAAAGGCATCAGTGAGTTGGCTAGTCTGCAAATTCACCCCAGCCTACCTCACTTGGGCTTCCCCTTCTAGCCACCCAAGGTAGAATCAGCTCTTGCCATTTATTAGGAGGGAAAGAAACAGGAACAAAATCTCAACAAAATAACCCCCAGTAAAGAGCACAAAGTCAACTACATTTAGATTTCAAAACTCAGTAAATACTATCACACGACGAATATCAATACGATGAGAGACAAAATATTGCTTCAAATTTTATATTATCATATTGGGTAAGGAATAAAATCTGAGATTATACACCACTCACATGAAAAAAGCTCCTCAATTATTTGTAATCAAACGTCGGTGGGATTGGAGCATCGAAACTCTCCAGGACCTCAGTTTTGCTTCCACTACTCGTACCTGCTTCCTCCTTCTTCCCACCACCGAAAAATCCTCCAAACCATGATGAAGATGACGATGCAGATGAAGAGGATGATGATGAAGATCCAGTATCCATGGTTTGAACATTTACAGGACCTTGACCAGGCAGTCCACCCATTTGATGTCCAGGAATACCGGCCATGTTGGGTAGTGGCTCTTCAAACTGTGGCATAGCTTGTTGAGCAGCCATCATTTTATTTAGCATAATTCCAGCTCCCTCAATCAATGCAAGCAATACTCCACCAAACAATGCCGATCTTGAAGCAGGACCTAAGCCTTGACGCATTGAAAGAAAACCACCAGTTGCTGCACCAGCAATAATTGAGTTCCAAGGGTCCTCTTTCTGCCGAAGATAAACCATTGAGCAATCGAACGTGGAAAATAGTCCACCCCACACAGCAAAACTCCCACCGACTCGACCTGCATTCATGCGCACTGCTTGAGTACCACCAATCAATCGGTCGCCTTGTGGAGAATTATAGATGCCTTTCAAGAAGTGGAAAGCTGAACCTCCAACAGCACCCATACCAAATGCTCCACCAACATCATCAAGTATACGATCAGGGCAAGGTTCACGGGAGTGCTCTGGAGAACCCATGGTAAGGCAACAACAAGAAAAAGAGGATGATGAAAGTACTGAAGCAAGACTTGACTGGCAAAAGACCCAGACCAGCCCTTTACAAGGTTTTTCACTTAATTTTATAATCCACAATCACTTCAGTAATCAACCCACATTTCCTGCATACACAGAAAAACATCAGAAACAATAAGGTTCTGTTTGCAAAAGAATTACACGAACCTTTTCTTACGGAAGTTTTCTCTAAAAAATTTCATACGTTTCAAAACTTTTTAAAGAATAAACATGCATCAAGACAACTACATTACAGTAAGATTTGTAAGTGAAAATAGTTTAAAAGGTGCTTAAATTAATACTTGGTGGAAACATTTCTATGGATCAACGTAAGGTGTACGGATTACTACTTCAACACAAAATTTTCACTTGCATTGCTTTTCTTTTAATATGTAACTTTCTAAATCCATAAACCCCTAATAGTAGCATTCACAGAAACAGCATGAAATTCCCACTGAATTGAGTTTCAAACCAACTCTGTAGGTAGTTCAATAAAAACTGAGACATTCACAACATTAATTAAAAAAAAAAAACACCAGCCCAGGTAATTTTCCAATTAGGCAAAGTAGATTTAGACAACCCAAAATTGCTCCAAATCACCTCAGAGGCCATCTAAAGATTGTAGCTAAACAAACAAAATTATCCAAAAAATTCCTGTCACTGCATATAAGGACCATAATAATACTAACCAAGCCAATAGTGAAAGCACAGTTGGTTATTTCATTTTATCAAGCAAAATGTGCCATGCGATTGTAAGTACATGGAGACGCTGTTCGAATTATTTAATGATTTTCACAATAATTCAAAATGCTAAGCTCCAGAACCTTAAAATATGATTGGATAGCTACAATTTTTAGAGAACTTCATGCAAGAGATAGCTAAAATTTGTCAAAAAAAACAAAAATTAGGTCGTATCCAATTAATTTTTTTCCCTTTTGCCGACAATAAATCATCAAGTTAGCTCAAGAAAAATTGACAAAGCTTCATGGAGCTTAGTTCTATATCAATAAGCTCAATAAGCAAAATTTCCAGGGTAGAACAGTAAAAAGGAAACAACTTTCTCAAAATTTACAGGGAATTCTGTGAACAGTTAAACCAGAAATCATCGAAACGGGTTGGGGTTATTTCGCTGTTTAGTCGGGTCTCAAAGTTTGGAACTTTAAACTGAAAATTCGAATAACCCAAATCAATTCGATATTCAGTTTCACCTAACGACGAAACAACTAAAAGCAGAAAGGGCAAAGGAGAACATGAGAAGCTGCCTTCCACACAAGTTACCATATCCACCTCAATTTTTTTTGCCTCCAACATAAAGAACATAAGAAAAAGCACCAAAATAACAAAAACACAGGCGAATTATAAGATTTCTAACGAATTAAAGCTCTTCATCTCGGTCGAAGAATATAAACCCCAAATACTATATAAAGAAGAATCCATATTACACCAATACAAACGACAGAATAAACTCACTCAAAGAATGACTGGAAAAAGGAGCCTTCTTGCCTGAATCAGCGGAGGAGGAGGGGCGCGGTCGACAGTCGGTGGAGGCCAGTGACGGCGGACGGCTGAAGCAAAACAGTGAGGAAGGAAGGAAGGAGTTGAGTTGAAGACCTAAGCAATGTCGGTTTGGTTTGTTCTAATATTGATATATTTCATATCCTAAAATTATATTTTGTAATCAATTATTTATAACAAAAGGTTTCTGCAAAATTTTATTAAATTATTGGTGAAATTTGTGATATTTTGTAATTAAAATTACAATTTTTAATAAAATATTTATAAATTCACAAAATTTTGTACTATGATTCGTCAAAAAGACAACCCCATTTCATATATATCTTTCAACAAAATATACTTGACGACGATAATTGAAAAATAGTTAAAAATTAAAAAAAATGTATGAAATAAAGCTAAAAAATGATAAATATCTTTGGACGTTATCTCATATTATAACAATGATACAATCTTTTAGAATGTGAAAATTATGAATTAAACTTGCTATATAATTTAAGGGATATTTATGTTATTTATTTAGTGTATTTTAATGTTATAATTTATTCTCATTATCTATTGATTAAATAATTTTAATTTTAATTAATTTTTTAAAAATTGTATAAAATATTTTTAAAAATTATTATAAAATAAATGACATAAAAAATTTTAAAAATTGAACAAGATAAACCAAACAAAAAACATAAATAAAAAAATAATGTTATATCGCGCCTTTCTTTTTGTTATTGGACGCCCTATTTTTCTTAAAACCCATTTATTTTGTTAAGTATCGCCCCCTTAATTCTTATTTTTCGCCCCTCCTATTATTACTTAATTGCCTTTAATTAATTTACAAAAAATTTTATAAATCTCTTTTTAATCTATTAAAAATTTATAAAAATTATAATTAAAGTAGCATAGAGGAACGGAATTATAAATAAATTTTTTTTATATTTTTAGTAAATTGATTAAGTTTATTTAAGTAATTTAATATATTATTATATTTTTATATTTAAATATTATGATTTGTATTTATTAATTTGTTAGAAATAATTTAAATACAAAAAGGATACGAAATAATAAAATAAGGGTGCGAAATATGAGTCCGTTTACGGTGGTACTATAGGAGTAGGATGAATTTTACTCCTACTTAGCGCTACAGTAACGCTACAGTGACGCGCTATAGTTTCGCGCTACAGTAACGCGCTACAGTTTTTTTTTTTTTTTTTGACGCACAAACTTTTAAAAAAAAATACCTTTTTTTAAAAAAATTCTTTTTTAAAAAAAAAAAATACTTTTTTTAACAAGGGAAATCAGATCAGGATTATATAGACATCAGATGAGAGAATACAAGAGATCAGATCAACAGACTATAGATATCAGATCAAGAATATAAAAGAAATCATACAGTATAACTAAAATATAATTAACAAGAGAGATCAGATCAGGATTATATAGACATCAGATCAGCGAATACTTGACATCAGATCAACAGACTATAGATATCAGATCAAGAATATAAAAGAAATCATACAGTAGAACTAAAACATACTTAAAAAGGGAGATCAGATCAACAGACTATAGACATCAGATCAGTGTATACTTGACATCAGATCAACAGACTATAGACATCAGATCAAGATTTTAAAAGAAATCACACAGCAGAACTAAAATATACTTAACAAAGGAGATCAGATCAGGATTATATAGACATCAGATCAACTCATACTTGACATCAGATCAACAGACTATAGACATCAGATCAAGATTTTAAAAGAAATCACACAGCAGAACTAAAACATACTTAACACAGCAGAACTAAAACATACTTAACAAAGGAGATCAGATCAGGATTATATAGACATCAGATCAACTCATACTTGACATCAGATCAACAGACTATAGACATCAGATCACGATTTTAAAAGAAATCATACAGTAGAACTAAAACATATTTAAAAAGGGAGATCAGATCAACAGACTATAGACATCAGATCAGCGTATACTTGACATCAGATCGACAGACTATAGACATCAGATCAAGATTTTAAAAGAAATCACACAGCAGAACTAAAACATACTTAACAAAGGAGATCAGATCAGGATTATATAGACATCAGATCAACTCATAATTGACATCAGATCAACAGACTATAGGCATCAGATCAAGATTTTAAAAGAAATCACACAGCAGAACTAAAACATACTTAACACAGCAGAACTAAAACATACTTAACAAAGGAGATCAGATCAGGATTATATAGACATCAGATCAACTCATACTTAACATCAGATCAACAGACTATAGATATCAGATCAAGAATATAAAAGAAATCATACAGTAGAACTAAAATATACTTAACAAGGTAGATCAAATCATGATTATATAGACATTAAATCAGAGAATACAAGACATCAGATCAACAGACTATAGATATCAGATCAAAAATATAAAAGAAATCATACAGTAGAACTAAAATATACTTAACAAGGTAGATCAAATCATGATTATATAGATATCAGATCACAAAATAGCAGACATCATATCAACATAATTTAGATATCAGATCAAAAATATAAAAGAAATCATATCATACAACAAAAACGTCCATAATATGTATCATAATATCTAAAATTATTTAATTATAAAACAAATAAAATGATAATTTAAAAATAATTTTTTTATAAAATTCAAAAACATTAAAAAAATACTGAATTGTTTAGAAAAAAACGGACAAAAAAAATCTCAAAGATGAAGGCAAAAATAAAAATAAAAAATAGCCAAAAATAACAAAAGAAATGAAGTTACTGTAGCGCGTTTACTGTAGCGCGCGGAACTGTAGCGCGTTACTGTAGCGCGCGCGGAACTGTAGCGGGGTATGAGTAAAATTCATGGTGGTCCTGCGAAATATGCCTTAAAAAAATTTATCAAGGACTAAAAAAAATGTTAAAATTATAGTAAATAGTATCTTGGCGGGTCCGGAAGCGCGGCAATTGCCAAATATCGCGGCGATCAACTCTAATAAAACACAGTAAATTTCTGCGACTTTAGAACCAAAATTAAGAGACTAGGATTTCTGTTGTAACAGGGGCGGCAAGGATATTATACAAAATTTCCCACTGTTAACCAAAATCAAACTAGATATGATATTCAACAAAATGGCCCCAGTGGCTGCTACCAGACTCCTAAAAAAAATTGATATTTCGCCACTTTATCACAACCCAGATCTACATTATAATTTTGAACACACATAGAACATGTTTTCCAAAAAGAAAATTTTAAACAGTACAAAATCATGATCGCGAAAAAAGGAAGAAAGAAATTATAACAGAAAAGAGAAATCATAAGAGATGGATCCCCAGCTAACAGATCGCTTCAATATTCTAGAGACAGAAAATGAAATACCAAAAACCCACATCTTAAATCAAACAAAGCTGCAATTTTTGCATCTGTATGAACAAAGAGAAATCAAAGGAGTAAAGGTAAATGAAGAGAAAAATCAAAGGAGTAAATGAGGCCCGGCAGGTGAACAGTGTGAATTTATAGAAGCTTCAGCACCCTCATGATTTTAGCTCAATAACTTTTCCAGTGCAGACAAATCAAGTCTCACTTCCTTCACACTGATTAGAAAGGTAAGTTGTTTTTTTTCTATATTGAAAGAAAAGAAAAAATGTACTAAAAGAATAATTTTCAAAAAAAATGATGTGAAAGAAAATTTAGAAAAAATTGAAACTGACAAGATATAATTCAGTACTCCTTTCATCCTAAATTAATAAACGTTTTAAAGATTTTTTTATTATTTTAAAAAAGAAAATTTTAAGCAATAAAAGTTTGTTGTTTTAAAGTGAAAATTCTAAATTGATTAACCTCGGCATCTAACTATAACGATTATTAACCTTTTTAAAGCATGAACAACTGAAATAATATGTACTTCAAGATTTCTGTTCAAAAATATAAGATAAAATGCACAAAACTACATAACCTAAACGGAGTTTCATCTTTATTCTTCAAATACAATACACGGTAAATTCCAAAAGAACATTTGCTTAGTATAATTTGCCATAATACGAGGAACATTTCATGATACACTTATTATTAAGCATTAACAACTGTCTGCTCTCTTCCCAGATGGCAGTAATAACCCAAAATCAGATTCAACATTATGCACAAAATACCCCGACTTACTGAACCTTCTGAAAGCCTAACTCATCACAGATGGCAGCAGTATGAACACAAGATTAGTGCAGACTACGTACAATTCCGTGCAAATAGCCACCGCTCATGACGAGGGATACAAAGGCGACCACACCAGATGGAAAAATCTTGCCGGATCTCTTAAAGCGAGAACCCATCACTGCCAAAAGTGCTGCAGACAGGCCAAGACCGAGTGATGATGCGAAAACAGGATTTGTGGGAAGAGTTGTATACACATAGTACAGGAATAAGGCAGATAATCCTCCAGCAAGCAAAGATTTCTGGCTGCCACTTTTTAAAAACCCCATAACTCCACCTGCACCAACCAATATAGCATAGCCTAAAGTTAATTTTTGAGACATGGACATTCCAGTCTTTTCCTTGCTGCTCCCTGCATTTTCATCCTTGCTTTCATCCGATTCCCCTTCATTTTCATTCTTATTGTTGCCATTACCACCATCATCATCACCTCCTCCTCCACCACCACCACCACCATTGCCTCCACTTGAACTGCCAAAATCATCCCCAGATCCACCAGAGTCTGGTAGCAAGTCAACCCCTCCCCCAGCAGAATCGGCTGTGAAAGTAGTAGGCATTTTAGAGTCAGAGATGACACTAGCTCTAATACCCCAAAACTGTTTTTTCTGCATGGGCAGTGTTGGAGTTACTATTGAATTGGTTGCTATGAAAGGCTTTGGGGAAGCGGCTAAAGATAAAGCCTGATAGTGAGCATTGGGGTTCCACCCTTGCCTGGAATACTGGAGCTGACCCTTAGGCAGCAGAAGTAAATACGACTGAGAAAATGTTAAAAGTTCTCCCATTGAAACTGATTAACCCAACTGTGAGAAGCCCCAAATGTGCAACTTCAATGAACTTAGCTAGCGATGTCTTTCAGATCTTTCAATCTTTGCTGCCTCCACAAAAATACAGTCTCGCTTTTACTATCTGCAATGCAATCACCAACCACATTTTAAACTCTCATGCAAAATGACTGATCAGATATCCTTAGGATATCATCATTCGTGATTCATGTATATAACAACTTCAAAGATGGATCTCAGACAATTTATTCATCCATGTAAACAAAACTCCATACTCAAGCTCTTTAAAACACAAAAGTTTGTAATTTCAAAAGTACTCAACTAAGAAATGAGTGTTTTTGTCCAGGACTTGAAAATTTGAACCACGTATAGTACCACCATAAAAGCTTGAAACTGGGGAAGAATTTTCAACATATATTGAGCAACCCCACAAACCACCTACCTAGATCTTGATCTCATTTAGAAAGGGCATACTGAATACGGATATTCCTCCCATCCAGCACCTGAAAAAGGTTAACAAACTTACAAATGTTAAACTAAAAGAACAATGTATAAAGCTAATGTCTCAATGACGATATTACGACGAACCTTGTCATTCATTTCCTTTAAAGCTATGCTTGCAGAAGTCTTGGAGTTGAAACACACAAATCCGTATCCCTTTGACTTTCCACTGACATGATCACATATTACTTTCACTGTTCATGCATAAGGGGACAAACATCATTCAGGCAATTGAGTGCATAACAAAAAAAACATGGCCAAAGGGTTAAACATATTACCTTCGATAATTTTTCCATACTCCTCAAAAGTATCCTTCAAGCTCGTTTCATTTGTGTCGTAAGACAACCCTGCAATCAAATGCACAGAATTCCTTAAACTTTGGCCACTAAAATCGGAAATCATCAGCAACAACTTTCGAGACAAAACAGTCTTTGTGATATTTAACCAAATGGATGTAACAAATCCATGACAGAACACCAATTTTTTCGAAAAATAATAAAACACTGCCGGACTTAACCCAACACAAACAAGATTCAGACATTAAAATGGAAGTTCAGCTCAGCAGAAAGAGTAACCTCCAACGAACAATTTTGTGGAGGAGGAACGACAGAAAAGCCATCGCGAGAAAGGGGACGATGAATACGAGAACCAAGCCCTGTTCAAAATCTTCATTTTTGGCTCTTCTTTGTTTTACATTTGATATTTCGTGCCCTGAACAAAAGCCCAAGGCACGAAGATTAAACCATGAAAGCTCTCAAGCTGATTGATGTCACAATAAACAAAACCAACAGAATTAAATCACACTAAGTTCATTACTAACAAAAGTAAACAAAGGAACAAAAACAAAATCGGCTTTTGAAACCTAAACAAACTCATAATTGACAGTATAAATCCAAAACAAGGGGACACAAATCTTCCCAGAAAGTTTGACAACCAAAAATGAAAAAAAAAAATTAAAAGAATAGAACTAAGACGCTAATAGCATAAAGATTCATCAAATTAAACACTGCTAAATATAGTAATAATCATGTTCCTTTCTGGATTTTGATTAGATTGTGAATCTGAAATTAATTTACCTCAGCGTGTAAGAAAGAAGCGAAACCACAGGAGTTGAGTGAGCTGACCGGCGGCGAGAAATCCCTCAGTAACGAAACCCTAACTTTTGACAACGGAGAAACCGTACCTTTGTTCATTTATCTTTTGCTTAAATAGCTAAATTAGTCTTCATTCTTCCAGAACTAGTAAATTTGGCCTATAATGTTTCCATTTTTTATAATTTTGATCCTATAATTTAGTCAAACCTTGTTTGACTAGCATGTTTTTTTATTTTCGACAACTATTTAAGAAATTAGAAAATTTAATCTTCAACCTCCATAAGTTAACAGGAAAAACATTTTATAGTTAAATGACACTAATGGTCCTTCAATTTGCTGCCTTCAGTCAATTTCATATATTATGTTAAAAATAGTTCGACTATTTTCTTTCATACTGACTATAATTTCACTTACTTTTTAATTATCATTCAATACCAATTAGGGGTATGCATGGTTCGGTTGGTTCAATTTTTTAACCAAACCACAAATCGAATCGTGAGAAACAGATTGATGGTTTTAACAAACCAATCCGAACCGTCGACGCTTCAAAACCGAACAAATCCGACCGTCATAAGCAGTTTAGTTCGGATTGGTCTCACAGTTTGGGTCAAATTTTTTGGGCATATATTTTAGTTAGAGCATGTGACTTAACGAGACTGACGGAGGCGGCGAGTGACCGCTGGATTTAATGAAGAAATGGAAAATAGAAGATGTCGTCGGGACAAGGACTTAGGAGTATGAGAGATGGTTAGAGAGGATGTCGTCTTGCCGATTGAAGAGAAATGGAGTGGAGCCGGGAGCGTAGGCGACAATGATGATTTGCAGAAGAAAATTAAGAATTTAGGTATTTGTCTTTGACATGGAAAAAAAAAGAAATGGAAAGTGAAACTAAATATCAGTGTCCCGATTTTCCAATTTAATAACAAATAATAATAATAATAAACTAATATACATATTACTTAATAAATATAATATAAATATAAAATATAAATATATTTAAATAAAATATAGGATTTGGTTCGATTTGAACCACGGTTTGAATTATCTCAAACCGCAAATCGAACCGTTCAATCGATTTTCAATTTTAAAAATCGTCGAATTATAAAACATTTTAAAAACCAACAAAAAATCAAGTCATTGAACAAATTGGATCAGTTTCACGGATTAGACCGAACCGTGCACACCCATAACACCAATGGAGAGGCAAATAGTTTCAATAAGTATATTCGAATTATGTTACATGTTAGGCATTTAGTATCTTATGTCTTTTTATCTAAAAATTCATTAGATAAAAAGATGAGAAATTTGTATAAAATGTGCACGAACCTATTATATTAAATTTTTAACTAATATTAACTTAGATTAAAATAATATTTGAATGAAATTTGCAAATACATATTTTTCCATTTTTGACCCAAGAAACAAAATTCCTAAATCTATTCCATTGATAATGCAAACAATGGAGGGAAGGATTAATGTTACAAATCTCTTCACCATATATGATCATTTTGGCTCTAGCATTTGTATCCAATTTATGTCAACAGCCTTCAATCCAAGAACCAAGGAAGAACACATTCCATCGAAATAAAAATGTCAATCATACCATAAACAACAAGCAAATATTAATAAATTTTTCTTGACAAATTATTATAACAAATAACAAATAACAACTAGCATCTTAAGTTTTTCTTCAAGTTCTTCTTAAAAAGTTGCAACCTTGTAAACCCTTGTATCTTGAGAGAGAATTTGTTTACAACCATGTTGCAATCTATAATGGAGGCAACTAACTTTTCGATGGGAGTTTGATAGACGCATAAAATAATATTTAATCCGCAATTTCTTCTTTGTTCTTGTTAATTTTAGTTCATCTTTGTTTAATAATAATATTGGTTTTGAGTACTTGTTCATCACTTCCAACTATGGAGGAATAGCAAGTGAAAACTACTCCCAATAAAGAATGAATAAGCTAGCATGTCGTATCATTGATCATTCACAGGAGAAACACATACAAGAATTGTTCTAAGTGCAACTAAGCATCTAAAAGTCTAATCCACTCTGTTTGGTTTGATTACATCTTTCACTAAAAATAGCAGTGATTATAATGCTTCAAAAGCCATTCTAGAAACCAAAAGGTAACCAAAAGAACACAACCTAACACACTATAGTAGTTTTTAAATCTTTTGACCAGCAGTAAAATTACCATAAAGTAATAAAGTGCAACAATATTCTTATTTCGGTGATTTTATCATGGGAGCAGTCAGGACGAAGCATATTAAAGACTTAGCCCTAGATTTGTTATTTTTTTATTTAAATTCTTTTCGTTGAAACGATATCACTTAAATTAAAATATACCAAAGATAAAAGCTCTTGGCTTTTTTTTCCTCTCCAATCATCCTCTTTCACTTTCTCCGCTTCAAACTCTTCCTTCATTCTCTATTGTAACATTTTTCTCTCCATTTCTACCAGCATGCATTCATTTTTTTTAAAAAAAAAGTAACACACTTATCTCAAAATTTATAATTTCGTCACGGTGAAAGAATAAACAATCATATAAACTTTGTTAACAGCCAAACCTTAGTCCAAAAAACCGTGCTAGAACAAAACTCTTTTTAAGTTGACTGATCCGGCCTTCGATTGTCTTTTCTTTATAATTGTCACCCCGTTTCACTTTCAATCCTTTCATCATGATTATCCCACTAAATCCCTTCTTTTTTACTACTTTCTAACAAATCAGCTAACCAACTTATTTCTAACATTAAACCATATTTTTGTCCCGACCTAATAATTTTTTGATCATTTACATTTACAATATTACTTAGTCTCTATTGTTGATTCGGTGTAAATTATATAAAGTATATTTATGTACGATCTACTAAATATTTCTAAATAAATAATATAATCATTTAAATACTAATTTAACTATTAAAAAATTTAAATCAGACGATTAAAATTTATAAATAATTTAATCGAAATTCACTAGAGACGAACGGTTTTAGATTTTTATAACCTGACTTAAATTTTAAATTTTTTAATATATAAATTAATTTTTAAACTATTATATCTTTCATTGAAAATTTTTTGTATATTACTCATAAAAAAATTGAAACATTTTAGATAAAATACACATTACGAGAATTAAATAATATATTTTTAAATATAAAGAATCAAATAATACATATTTGATATGAAGAGAAAAAAATTATTTTAAAATATAAGGACCAAAAATATGATTTAATCTTAATACTGTACTATTGAGTAACTAAATCATATTTAACACATCCTTCTGCTTCATAAATCAAAAGCCGACCAAGTTTCAAACTATAGCTCAGCCTTTTCCCGGGAAAACAAAGAAAGATTAACCACCTTCCACCACCACCACCACGGCCGGCAACAACAAATGACTGAACCAATATCACTGCTCGCCAAAATCCCACTTGCTTTGCTTACTTTCCTCATCATTTCCCTTCCCCTTCATGTAAATTCACAAGTTTCAGACACAGAGCAGACAATTCTGCTCAATCTCAAACAAAAATGGGGAAATCCAGCTTCACTCCAGGCCTGGAACTCCACATCCTCACCTTGCAACTGGCCCGAGATCAACTGCGCTGCTGACGGCTCCGTCACCGGGATACTTCTTGGGGATGCTGGCATCTCTGGAGAAATCCCTGAATTTATTTGTGACCTTAAAAATCTCACCTTTCTTGATCTTTCAGATAATTACATTCTCCAAACCTTCCCCACAGTTCTATACAACTGCTCAAAGCTCCAATATTTGGACCTCGGACAAAATTACTTTGTCGGGACTCTCCCGGATGATATTGACCGCCTCCAGGCACTTCAGTATCTTGACATCAACGGGAACAACTTCACCGGAAATATCCCGCCGGCTATCGGTAATTTGACCCAGTTGAAAACCATGTACTTCCACTTGAACTTGTTCAACGGCACAGTTCCAGCAGCAATTGGGAACTTAACCAATCTTGAAACTCTTGCGTTAGCTTACAACATGTTCCCGCCGGCGGCCATACCTCCGGAGTTCGGAAAGTTGAGCAAGGCGAAGTTCATTTGGATGGCTGGATCAAATTTTATCGGTCAAATTCCAGAGAGTTTTAGCAACCTTTTCAGTCTTGTGCATTTGGATTTGTCTTTGAATAACATGGATGGCCCGATTCCAAGTGGGCTGTTCTTGTTAAAGAATCTCAGCGTGATCCTTCTGTATAGAAATTCATTTTCAGGGCCAATACCATCTGTGATCGAGTCGTTGAATCTGACACAAATGGATCTCTGTATGAACAAATTGACAGGAAACATCCCAGAAGACATAGGGAAGTTGCAACAGTTGCAAGTCTTGAATATATTCTCCAATAAACTGGAAGGAACCGTCCCAGAAAGCATTGGCCTGTTACAGATGCTGACGGATTTTCGGGTTTTCAAGAATAATCTAAGTGGGACTCTGCCACCGGAATTAGGCCTCCATTGCAAGCTTGAAGCTTTTGAAGTTGGACAGAATCAATTCACCGGAAACTTACCGGATAATCTGTGTGCTGGTGGCACTCTGTTTGGTTTAGTTGCCTTCTCCAATCGTTTATCTGGGGCGATACCTAAATCCCTTGAAAGTTGCGATACGTTGAGGACTATTCAGCTCCATCACAATCAGTTTTCCGGTGAGATCCCTGGAAAGATTTGGACTTTGCTCAACTTGACTACTCTGATGCTTAGTGATAACTCGTTTACTGGAGGGCTTCCGAGTAATGTGGCATGGAATTTGACAAGGTTGGAGATTGATGAAAACAAGTTCACCGGTCAAATTCCGGAGGAAATATCATCTTGGTCTAGATTGATTGTGCTCAAGGCTAGCAATAACCTGATTTCAGGCCCCATTCCGGTACAGTTGACTGGCCTTTCTGATCTCACCACCCTAATGCTCGATGGAAATTCTCTCACCGGTGGACTTCCTTCAGAAATGATATCCTGGAGCTCTCTTACCACCTTGAATCTTTCCAGGAATAGCCTCTCAGGCCCGATTCCACCGGCGATTGGTTCGTTACCTGACCTTATTGATCTTGACTTATCACAGAATCAATTTTCAGGTTCAATCCCACCTGAACTTGGTCATTTGAAGCTCACATCCCTGAATTTATCTTCCAACCAACTTGAAGGAAAGATTCCCAGTGAGTTTGATAACATGGCCTATGAAAACAGTTTCTTGAACAACACAAACATTTGTGCCACAAATGGTTTTACAAATGTTCCAAGCTGTTCGACCAAATCCCGGAGGGCAGACAATATGTCACCTAGAATTCTTGCTATGGTTCTTGTGATTGCAGTAGCTGTATTCCTGGTTACTGTTGTGTTGACCTTATTCTTGGTCAGAGACTTATGGAGGAAGAAGCAAAAGCGCGATCGGGCTACTTGGAAAGTTACCTCTTTCCAGAGATTGGATTTCACAGAGGCAAACATATTGACCTGTTTGACAGAAGGCAACCTGGTTGGAAGTGGTGGCTCAGGGAAGGTGTACAAAGTCCCGGTAAACAGGCCGGGCGAATATATCGCGGTGAAGAAGATTTGGAGCAGCAAGAAATTGGATCAGAAACAGGAGAATGAGTTCCTTTGTGAGGTTCAAATATTGGGTTCTATCAGGCATGCAAATATAGTGAAGTTGTTGTGTTGCATTGCTAGCGAGGATTCAAAGCTTCTTGTTTATGAGTACATGGAGAACCACAGTCTCGATAGATGGTTGCATAGAAAGAACAAAAAGGCACCTTCAATGACCTCTTCGGTTCGAAGATTTGTCTTAGCTTGGCCTATGAGGTTAAAAATCGCCATTGGAGCTGCACAAGGCCTCTCTTACATGCATCATGACTGCAATCCTCCGATACTTCACCGCGATGTGAAGTCCAGCAATATCTTACTGGATTCAGGCTTCACAGCAAAGATAGCCGACTTCGGCCTGGCAAAGCTTTTAGTCAAGAGAGGCGAGCCTAATACAATGTCTGCTGTTGCAGGCTCATTTGGATACATTGCTCCAGGTAACTAATTAATGGGGTCTTTTAGTTTCCTTTGTTCATCAATGAATCATGAATTTATCTCATCGTATGTTACAACTTCGATTTTGCTTTTGTTTGCAGAGTATGCTTATACAACAAGGGTTAATGAGAAGACAGATGTTTATAGCTTTGGAGTTGTCCTGTTGGAGCTGGTGACTGGAAGAGAACCTAATTGTGGGGATGAAAATACAAGCCTTGCAGAGTGGGCATGGAAGCATTACAGCGAAGGAAAGACGGTTGCTGACGCGCTAGATGAGGATATCAAGGAACAATATCATTTGGAAGCCATGACAACTATGTTCAAACTAGGACTTATATGCACCAATTCAATCCCTAATGGTAGGCCTTCCATGAAAGAGGTCCTGCAACTCCTTCAACGCTGCAAATCGCTCCCGGATGGCGAAGGAAAGAAGGCGGAATACGACATCACGCCGTTGCTTGGCAGTTCCAAGTATCTTGCCAGTTACAAGCGCCACTCTAAGAGGGTTGCTGAAGTGAATCAAGAAGATAGCTGCATGTGCACAGTCTAAAAATCAGACCAAAAAATAGGATTTATGCCAATGATTCTCCATGCACAAGTTCTTAGGCTTTTAAAGATAGAGCTGATCATCAGAGAAACTAGCTAGTTTAGCAGAATCTAATGTGATTAATGTATCAAATGTATTGCAAGAAGCTGAGATTGAAGTTTGTCTCCACTGTAATACAACAAGTAACATAATGTGATCATGTAAATTTTTCAGTCAAGCTTATGCATTTTACAATTTTGATTTAAGTTGAAGATGTTTGTACTTGATCAAACATTAAGTTGATGGGTGCCACTCTCATGGATTCCATTTTGTTTTATACAATTTTTCACATTTTCTCTGCTTTTCTAACTGAATAATATGATCGAGAAGAGTTGAGAACAAAGTGAATTTACCAAACAGTTTAGGTCAAATCCTGAAGAAAGCTAAAAATCGTCGATAGAAACTTAAACGTGTGCGGGGATAGGGGCGGATGTAGCCAAGTGTTTCTATGCTACTTGGCGAGAAGTGAAGTTGGTTGATAGTCGTGCTCGGTCTTACCTTTATTCTTACACATAAAGGGTTTTTGCTGTCGTATTGTGGGGTTCCACCTCGTTCAGTTACTACCTGCATGGCCAGCTCCCACATTTTAATTTCTTGTCTCATTTCTCACTTTTACAATCAGCATTTAGCTACCCATTTTACATTTTCAATACAACTTTTAATATGTCCGGGGCGTCTTTTTTATGAGGTTGGTTTTAGTCATTTGTTGTTGCCCGGCCGGCTGTAGCCGTGGTGGTCGAAGAAGGTTCTCTATTGTTTTTTCTCCATTAAAGTGTGAGTTAGAAGAACGGTTATGTTTGAAACTTGGTCTAACTTTAAATGTTTGTTTACCTAATACAACTAGAATTAATGTAATAATCAGTTGGTTAGCAAGCTGATTTGCAAAAACAAAAAAGAAAACATTGAGTGGGATAATCATGCAAAGATTGAAATTGAAAGTGATATTTGGGGTGGAAAATTATAAAGAAAAGGTTAATGGAGGGCCGGATCAGTCAACTCAAAGAGTTTTGGTCTTACACGGTTTGGCCTAAGCTTAGGCTGCTAGCAAATAGCAATCATGTCACGAATTAAATCGTACCCAATTAAACATTTAATTAGACAGTTAATGTACAACTATTTATAATTACGCTAAAAGTAAATAGTTAAAACTCTCTAGGTTGCAATAACACGTAAATTTTGTATTCCTTCCCAATTAGCCATCTATTAGCATTATTATTCGCTAAAGAGAAAATAATGGACATTGAGAGAGTCATAACATCAAATGACAGAAAATTATTTTTATTAATGTGTTAGGGATACCTTGTAAGGTGTATTCTAATATTATAATATAATTTGGAGTCCGTTTACGGTGGTACTATAGGAGTAGGATGAATTTTACTCCTACTTGCTACAGTAAGCGCGCGCTACAGTAGCGCTACAGTGACGCGCTATAGTTTCGCGCTACAGTAACGCGCTACAGTTTTTTTTTTTTTTTTGACGCACAAACTTTTTAAAAAAAATACCTTTTTTATAAAAAATTCTTTTTTAAAAAAAAAATACTTTTTTTAACAAGGGAAATCAGATCAGGATTATATAGACATCAGATGAGAGAATACAAGAGATCAGATCAACAGACTATAGATATCAGATCAAGAATATAAAAGAAATCATACAGTATAACTAAAATATAATTAACAAGAGAGATCAGATCAGGATTATATAGACATCAGATCAGCGAATACTTGACATCAGATCAACAGACTATAGATATCAGATCAAGAATATAAAAGAAATCATACAGTAGAACTAAAACATACTTAAAAAGGGAGATCAGATCAACAGACTATAGACATCAGATCAGTGTATACTTGACATCAGATCAACAGACTATAGACATCAGATCAAGATTTTAAAAGAAATCACACAGCAGAACTAAAACATACTTAACAAAGGAGATCAGATCAGGATTATATAGACATCAGATCAACTCATACTTGACATCAGATCAACAGACTATAGACATCAGATCAAGATTTTAAAAGAAATCACACAGCAGAACTAAAACATACTTAACAAAGGAGATCAGATCAGGATTATATAGACATCAGATCAACAGACTATAGACATCAGATCAAGATTTTAAAAGAAATCATACAGTAGAACTAAAACATACTTAAAAAGGGAGATCAGATCAACAGACTATAGACATCAGATCAGCGTATACTTGACATCAGATCAACAGACTATAGACATCAGATCAAGATTTTAAAAGAAATCACACAACAGAACTAAAACATACTTAACAAAGGAGATCAGATCAGGATTATATAGACATCAGATCAACTCATACTTAACATCAAATCAACAGACTATAGATATCAGATCAAAAATATAAAAGAAATCATACAGTAGAACTAAAATATACTTAACAAGGTAGATCAAATCATGATTATATAGACATCAGATCAACAGACTATAGATATCAGATCAAAAATATAAAAGAAATCATACAGTAGAACTAAAATATACTTAACAAAGTAGATCAAATCATGATTATATAGACATCAGATCACAAAATAGCAGACATCAGATCAACAGAATTTAGATATCAGATCAAAAATATAAAAAAAATCATATCATACAACAAAAACGTCCATAATATGTATCATAATAGCCAAAAATAACAAAAGAAACGAAGGTACTGTAGCGCGTTTACTGTAGCGCGCGGAACTGTAGCGCGTTACTGTAGCGCGCGCGCGGAACTATAGCGCGCTACTGTAGCGAGGTAGGAGTAAAATTCATGGTGGTCCTATAGGACCACCATATAAATTACCTATAATTTGAGGAAGTAAATAGATTGTTGGCAATATTAAATCAAACTTAATTAGAATAAGATTTGATAATTAATAGTTTAATTGTATCCTATTTAGTTTAAGACAAATAATATTCCAAGGGAATTAGATAATGAATCCTAGTGGTGTTATGATAGTTTGAGATCTATATATATGACCAAAATAATTTCGATTTATTTATGTCTAGAGTTTTAAATCAGAAGTTAGGCTATAAATAAGAGGAAAAAAATGTCATGGATGACTGATGCAGTAGGAACAGGTAAAAGATCAATGTAATTGTCAAGATGAGCAGAGAACCATTTTGATGACAATCTAACGAATAAGGATTGTAGAGATCATCGAGTATCTCGGCTCTAATTTTTGACAACGTTGAATGACAATCTTTCTATGTCTCAAAATTTTTATTCTAGGATTTCAATATGTTTTAGAAAAAGGACTATGTATTTGTTTGTTTTGTTTGAGAAAAACAAAAGTTTACGAGTTCATATTTGTCTTCGTTTAAATGACAATGTCTGAAAGAATCTCAACTTTCATGGCTGGAGAGTTATTATTCTTCATGAAGAGAAATAGAGATTCTGCAACAAATTTTTTTTTTTAGGGTAAATGTACAAGGAGAAGAAGGGATATTTATTAAACTTGAGGGAAAATTGACGAGAAATATAACTCTATAGTCTTTTTCTTCGTTTCACTAGCCGTAGTTAATCAAACGACATGAAACATACGAGCCTGCAAATTAACGTAAGTAGTGATGTGTTTAATCCCTTGTGTCTAATTAGTAAACCACAAAAATTTGTCCAATTGTAAAATGTCTTTTTCATTTCATTTTTTTCCATACGGCAGAATCACCATATGCATGGATCTTTCCAAAATCAAAATAAGACAATGCCATTAATTAAACCAAAATGTTTCCCATATTCTTACATTTTTCTTCTGTAATGACACGAATTAAAAATTTATCGATTTTAAATAAAAAATGTTAATTGTTAACCTACAACATTTTGCAAATTATATCATGATTTATTAAAAGTATTTTCATGTTGTATATGATATATTTTTTAATTATATTTGATATATTCTCATGTATTGAAAATCGATGTATTCTTATGCAATATTTGATGTATTATCGTATATTTAAAAAGTAGTATATTCTTATATGATATTTGATGTATTCTTATATTATAACTAATGTATTTTTTAATTATATTTTATATAATACTTATTATTGTGTTTCTTAGGAGTATATTTCTACTATAAGAAGTACAGATAAAAATTTATTTTTATCTAAAAAAAACTTTCATTTAGTATGATTAAGTGAAATGATTAATCCTCGACCAAACTTGAGAGTTTAAATTTCACTTTTAAATATCATTAATTAATTACTGTTACCGACATATATCTTATTTAATATGGGGTGGGGGTGGGAAGATCAATGTTGTTTTCTTTTTTAATGTATACATCAAGCATAATAAAGTAAGAATTAGCACTATGTCATCCACTTTAGTCTTCAACTACTCCTAATGATGTCACTCACTCCAAGTTGCTTTACATAAATTGATGCCAATAAATTTTTTTATGGAAAAAGGAAAGAACACAAAAGCTATTGTCAACAAATGTACAGTCCATCCATCCAAGATCAATTAAAAAGAGATTGATAAACAAAACACTAATAAGTGTGGTGGATTTAAACCCTACTAGTTTGAATTTAGTTTTAGGTCTAAATTGGATTTATACTACTTAATTGCTCCACCTTATAATGGATTACTCCCTAATTAGAATAAAAATTATTTAACACAACTATATTTTAAAAACGGATCGTATAAACTACATTATAATGAAACTATTGCTCGACACCACTTAGAAACCCTTGCAACTAACAGGGTTAAACATAAGTTGGTCAATGCAAAGATGTGTATCAAACAAAAGAAAGGAAATTATAGAATGGGGTAGTCAAGCGTTAGCACGTCCTTCTCTAATAATAAGATATTTTGCTATATTATTCTAGTTATATGACACCAACGATTGACTAAACATTATAACTTTAAGAATTTAAAAACCTACAATTTGAAAAACGAATTCTTTAACTTACTCTATCCCTAAAGGGCGTAAGCACTTCACTCGATAAGGATGAGATTCATTCACTTGTAATTCTGCAAGCACTAAAAAATTATGATCTTAATGCCCCTACTACTGTTGTGCAACCTTACATTGGGTTCGTAGAGTTGGATTTCCTGTTCATCCATAACGAAGGAACCGTCCCAACAGGTGAATGATAACTTCACCTGATAACAATATCAAACAATCTATTACAAAATTGATCTTTCGTAAATATGTAAAAATTTCATTGTTGACTACTAAATCCGAATATTCTTAATATACAATTTTTTTTTTTTTTTTTATAAACCACCCAAGCTACTAATGTTGACCCAAAAACTCCTAATGCACACATGCCCCTTGCCCTATTATTTAATTAAAGGATGTGGGGTTTATTAAATATTTAGTTGGATATTTTCCATTTTCTTTTGCAAAGCGTAAGGGTGGCTGGTGGTTCTAGATTCATTAAAGCTGTGGAACTTTACTCACCTGTGTGTGTGCTTTTTACTTGTTTGAGGATGTTTCAAAGTCAAGTTCTCCAAGAAGCTTCCAAGAATTAGAAGATAAAATCCAATATTAGTGGTTGTTGATTATTTGGACCCCATCTTAAATTATGTACTTTTTTTTGTCTTGTATTAATAATTTGATTTATTAAATTAAAATTGTATAATAAAAATAATAATTATTTTAAAATACATATATTATTTTTTATTTTTTAAATATATTACAATTCCGCTCAACTACGTTATTAAAAAAACCCATCATAAAAATCTCAATTATACACATCTATAAGAAATATTTACATAAATAAATTAATTAGATTAGTGTTTAAATTTTTTATGAATTTTTTTTATAACCATGGACTTGCAAATGATTGAATAGTTAAAATGAGAAATCTCACATAGTTCATAACCGATATGGTAGGTTTGACAAATTTTGAAAAAGAAAATAAATAAATAAATAAAACCGTCCTAGTCTATTGTAAAAATTCTGGCACGCCCGTTGACCCAATATTCAAATCTCATATTTTATTTTAGTAATTTTTTTCACATAAGAATAATAATTTAATTTGTCGATAAATTAAACAAATAAAAATTGTTATAAATTGACGAACCAATAGTTTACCTCATCCATTTTTATTATTAATAGTTAAACATATGTAAAATATTCAATAGTCCAATTTTAAGAATGAAACTTTTCATACGAAATATAGAAAATATTGTACAACATAGCTTAAATTATGAAATAGTAACAAATTGAGCCCCCTGATTGGCTTACATAGTCGATAACCGTAGTCTTTGTAAAATACACCACTCATGCTACTAGTTTAGAAGTATATTGACATAACACAATTCTTTTTGCTTATTTTTTCACCATACAAATCGACTCTGAGTAGCTATTTTCTCATTTATTAACGAATAAGGAACACTTTTTTTCTTTTTTTTTTCTTTTTTTTCTACTATTTAAATGGTGTATACCTATATATTTTTACATCCTATAATTTTGGCAAGTCACTTAACCCAAATGATCTTTGGTGCAGGAACTCTCCTTCTTATAGATTTATTTGACATCAATAACCTAACATTTACTGCCTAAAGTAGGTTTAGACACATTTCTTCTCAAGTAAATACCTGAATATTATCTTCTGAGCATACGACGATTCTTTCACTACCTGGGACGTTAATTTATCTACTAAACTATCACTCGTCTCTACCCAAAAGCCTTACCTCATTTTATTACTGAATGGTAATTTAGGAATCTTAACTGGTAATTTGAAATATTTTTCTCTCCACGATGAAGAGTTTATTCCATATCGTTTTATTAGTCGACCTTCACCCTTATTATTTTGAACCGATTAATTACAATTATCATCTTATCGATTTTCATGTATTGATTTGAGTATTTTGCACATAAATCAAGATCCATCTCAATCATCACTAATTTTTTATTTTTTCTTGGTATCCAAACAAGTAGTTGCCTTCCAAGGTTACAAAAAAAAAAAAAAGAACAAAGGAGGACCGACGTGAAGATCCATCATCAAAAAATCACATAAGCCCATAATAAAAAGCTTACCCCTATTGGGCCGCACGAAAAGGCTGATGGAATAGAAAAAGTCTTAAATTACAACCCATTTTACAAGGCTCGAAAGAATTGTAACGAATAGGAGTGGAAATCCAAGTGGATATAAGGGACTGTTTGTTTTGCCATTTGGATTTGGAATTGGAATTGGATTTGGAATGATTATCATAGTAGGATGGAATGACAATTAGTGGAATGGGAATAATTAAACTGCTTCATTCATTTCTGGAATGGCACCCTTCCTCCTCCTCCATCTCAATCTCCTTCATCAAATAGCCACCACTGCTCTCTTCTCTTCCCCGCCCCCCTCCTCCCTCAGCCACCACTATTTCTTTTTTTTTTGAAAAACATACCAATTTTTATAACAAATATGTATAATTGATTAATTGTTCTAGTTTGGTGAAATTGGTATTTCTCTGTTTTCTTCACAGCACCATTTCACCTACTCCATCGCCACAAACCACCACCACCTAATCATCCCTTTTCCCACGCCACAAACCTCATCTGTCAGCACCGAATCAACTCCTCCCCATTGCCACAACCCCAAAAACAAACCCCATTGTTGAACTTTCTCCTCCACCGCCACAAACTCTAATTGGCCACCACATCATCTTCTTCCTCCACAAACTTCAACCGGCCACACCATCATCTCCTACCCACCGCCACAACCAAACCCAATCCCAAACCCCTTCACCCACGGTTGAAGCTTTGAGCTTCTGGAAATTTAAAAAAAAAAAAAAAAAAAGAATAACAAGAAATTCATAATTTATCTCCAACTCAAAACCCACCCAAACCAAAACCCGTTTACCTCCATTGTTGAAATTTCAAAATAGATCTAAGGCCACCAATTGAGGCGTGATTGTTCTGAAAGCTTGTTTTTTAATGGAGATGGAGACGAAGGAGAGAGACAATTTTTAACCAAAGATTAAGAGGGTGAGACTGGGCAAAAGGGAGGTAGTATTTGTGTTGTGATGGAGGATGAAGACTGCAAGGGAGGAGATGGATGGTTCCTTCATTCCCGTTTTTCTAATCCCTCCAAATTAAAGAGGAATGGGTCATTATAGTGTATTGGGGAATAGAATAGGGCACTATTTTGAAATCCAAATAAATTAACCAACCAAGTGAAATGGGATTGATAGTCATTGATTGAATCTCATACCCTCTATCAGGTAACCCCTAAATATTCTTTGCTTTATGAATTTAGTGACTTATTACCAACCAAACTAAAATTATATATTAACATTATTGTGAACATCCATAACTATAAACTACCAATTATTGAAAGTACAGAGTATTATCCAAATATTGTATCAAATATTTTGTGGAGATTTGTATTGATTAGTTTCATGTTTTAACCAATTTTATCATATTTATTCAATTTATTCATATGAAAAGAAAGGTTCATTTTGTTTGAGGGTTTGGAATAGGTATATCAGAATCGGAATGTGAATTATTCTCGATGTTTAGTTCAGAAGTATGGGAAGAGAATGTGAAAATGGATATGATTTCTAAGTATTGGGGTTTCACGAAATTCGACCTTGTGGATTTCGTCGTTAAAATTTTTATTATTTTTATAATAAATAATATTTATATTTATATATTCTTACAACTACGTTTATGACTAAATTTGCGATTACCAGACATTTATAACTAAATTTATTATAGGAACTATCCTTCAATTTTTTCCGAAACATTAATGAGAGCTTGGAGGAATTGGATTACTTGGGTTGGGTGCTTTAGATGATGAAGGAAACTTGACCAAGTTCGGTGAGATTATAAGTGAATTCTCTCTTGATCCTCAAATGGCCAAAATGCTTGTCGTCAGCCCTGAATTCAACTGCTCCATTGAAATCCTTACTATACCAGCTACGCTCTCTTTACCAAATTGTTTCTTCAGGCCTGCAAATAATCGGGCTTAGAAAAAAAGCCCGTTAAACCATTGAGTTTATCAATATAATTTATAATTGATTTCATATTTTTCAATAAATTTTATGTGATTACGCTACAATAAAAAAAAGGTTTCTAAAACACTTAAAAATATCATAAGAGATAAAATTTTATCACATTTAATTTATGTGTGGTCTAAGTAGGTGTGGTCAAAGAAGTATTGGATAACACGACAATTTTTAATGTGAACATACATACTGAAAAATGTGGAGTTATAAGATATATGAAGATACAAATATATGTCATGATAAATCATCTATCAAGGTATGGTTAGTTAGCTTCACACTGTTATATATATTAACATGCTAATACATACTTTAATATTTGGATAGAAAACTTATTATGACAATTTTAAGTGTTCTTACAAATAGCATAATATCATAAAATTATGTGTCATTATATTATATAATTGAAAACATCAAAATATGTTTAAATAGATAGTATATAATGTCATTTGTAAGTAAATATATAAATAATTTTAGGCTGTTGAAATTTTGGCCTATAATAATCCAAGTCCAATCATTCTCTTTTAATACTACAATTAACACTCAATCATTCCCTTCATTTCCAATGTGGAAAAACAGCAGACGACTTTGAATCACACTTAATAATGTAATTATATATCTATTACAATTACACTATACATAGTAATCTATTAATATATTAAGTTAATATATTAACAAATAAAATAACACTGATTGTGTTTCTATAGTTATAAAATTTATATTACACTTGTTAGTATTTTGATTGAAATTTTATTATAACACTTATTTCTAGTGTTATGATATGATTTTATTTGATGACACATTAAAATAGTTATAACAATATTACTTCTGTAGTGTTTTAGTATATATAAATAAGTTAATATTTGATGTGACTGTATAGTTTAGTGTTATGAAAATGTGTGTGGTGAAAGTGCAAAATTCTAGTAGTGGTAGTCGGGTAAAAATAATTATGGGAGTGGGAAAAGAGACACAAAAATTAGATTAATATGAAATTACTGTATTTTATATAATTTAAAAAGTAAAATTAGATCAATATGAGATTGGTTGGTTGGTGCGGTGCAGACATACTTTCAGAGAAACTAATTATTTGGCTGATTGTTGGGAAGTGCGAATTTGGATAGATTATGACAGGAAATGCATATCTTTTGTCAGATATATTGCATAATTAGGCATAGACCTCGTTTATTGTAAAAAAAAAAAGGGTAAAATATTCTAAATTTATATATTTTATGAACCTATATACTGGCAACAAATCTCAATTCATGTATCTCTGGTATTTGATTGATGACATCTTATGTGTTTAATCAAAGGGAGCATCCTTTAAATTGTACGTAGGCATCAAAGCAAGTCATTGACTTTTAAACTAAATTGATTTTCACCAATTAATTATGTCTATTTTTTTCCACCAAAAATTAGTAGCTACAATTAATTCACCAAGATAAAAGATGGATCAATGATAGAACAACACCAACCACAGAGCAACACATCCATTTCTCCTTTAAAATAAAGTTATAGTTATGAGATTGCATTTATAGTTGAAGTTTAGGAAATGACCTAGGTAGGGAAGGAAGTTTGTACGGTAATTATCTAATTTTTTTTATCAAGTACAATCTAAAATATGATAGAAGACAAAATAAACTATCATCATTTGATTGTTAGAAAGAGGGATTGATTATATTTTCGTCGTACAATAGGTTAATATATTTGTGAAAACTTATGGGAGACATTTGGATTATTGATTGTATTAACGAGTATTTTCTTGTCAAATTCAATACCGGAAAATACTATTTTGCACATTTTTATTAATAGTCAATGGTTATGCTCAAAAAATATGTCACGGTGAACCTATAGAACCCAGCTTTAGATAAAAGAATATGAAACTCACATGAGTTACAACATGGATTAAATTAGTTATAATCTATGTTAAGATGAATAGAATACCTTTATAGAAGAAAGGAAAAAGTTTGTTAAAGTGTCAGTTAATATAAATTTAACTAAATCTTTGACATTTTTGATGAAAAATATGTAATTTCAAAATTATAGAGTACGAGGGCTAGAAAAATAAATGCTATTAATGCGGTCACTATGGGCACACTATGAAATTTTGACTATAAAAATCACTTGAACCAATAGACCACCATAGAAAAGTTGTACAATTTCAAGAGAAGGGTAAGATGCAAACTCAAAACTAGTTTAACATGGAGACGTGCTAACTTCAAGCCTATACAACATTAGAAGGCTAAGGCGAAAACTCAAAACTAGTTTAACATGAAGAAGTGCTAACTTCAAGCCTATACAATATTAAGATTTAGAATTTGAAATTCAAAATTTAACATTTCAAATTTTAATTTTTATCAAATAAAAATTAGTAATAAATCAAAATTTCAAATTATAAACTTCGAACATTAAACCATGTTTGGAGACTCTTTATACTATATTTTATAATTATTATGCACAATAGTTTATTATATAGATCTAAAATCAATTTAATGTTATGAAATTTTTGAATTACCATCATTTTCTCATTTAATTAATATAATATTACTATTTTTCAATGAATTATTTTGCAATGTAGGCTTAAAATTATCATTTACGAATTAATGTTTGGATCTTGAAATTTTAGTCATGAAGCAATTTATTATTGGTTACCTTAATTTTATTCTCTTAAAATGTTCATAATATCTAAGTTAGAAGAAACAAACAAGTCTTTTCTGTTACCAATTTGAAATCCAGAAAGCAGCTGAAAAATGTTGCCACGTCACACCACGGCCAGCCCCACGATCAATTTCTGCTACTTTTCAAAAATTGTGCCTATTTTGGCTTCTGAATGCAGTACAAATTTTTTTTGTCACTTGGAAATATAGAAGAAGAACAAAAATAATAAAAAAAAAAACAAAAAATTGCAATTAATATTACAATTACAATATTATTTTTCTTTTCCTCTTTAAATTAATTCCATCGTTTCTTACCTCTCCTGTTTCTGTTCAATTCATTCTTTCTCTCTCTATTTCTAATTTTTCAAAAGTTCAAAACATTTTTTTCCTCCGGTCTCCCCCCACCGGAAACCCTAAAACTCCCCCGTCTTTCACCGCGGTTTTATCTCTCCGACACTCTCGCCATCGATCTGGGGTTTCTAGTTTTTGCCGCGCAGATTTTATTGTGTTAGTTGATCGGATCTAGCGGGGGGCTGAATCTGTCTATATTGTTGTTTCTGTTTGTTTTTTTCCATTTGGTTCGAGATACTAGGGAGGAGAAGTGTGATCGGAGTATTGAAATGGACGCGATCGAGGAGTTGTCTCAGCTCTCCGATTCGATGCGGCAAGCCTCGTCGTTGTTAGCCGATGAGGATGTGGATGAAACGACTCCGTCTAAACGGCCGTCCACTTTTCTCAATGTCGTTGCTCTTGGCAACACCGTAAGTTGACAATTCTACTTGCTTTAGATCTATCTTTTGAGTTGCCGCCTGGTTTTGGATCTGGATTTTTGTTTTTCATGCTTTATGTTTTGTTCGTTTCTGCAATATTTGTCGTTACTTTTTCCTACTTGTTTTAATTTCGGTGGATTTGTGACATTTTTGGTTAAATGTTGGCGAGGGGTTTCTCCACTCCGATAGTTTAGAATTGTTGGTGGAGTAGTAATAGAGTAGTGGTAAGCTTGAGATACCATGGATCTCAAGGAAATCGGAAATGTGCTAGGGAAGAGCTAGTTTACTGGGTATATGATAATTGATGAAGAGCTTCTGATGCTTGGTACACTGAAGTTACTTGTGCATTTTGTTCCTTCTTTGTGCGGATGTTTTCTGCCACTTCAGATGGGGATTGTAAGCAATCTGCATATTCTTTCAAAAGTTGAAATGCCTGGGCTCGATGAGATTAAAGTATGTACCGGCATAAATACCATAGATGAGAGGAAGTAAAGAAGGAGCTGCTGTTTATATATCTGAGAATTGGTTGAAGACCAGAAGGTGGTTTGTTCACTGGAAAGGAGCTTTTTACTTCTTCCGGAATCTTTCTTATTCTGTTTGAACATCATGGCTGCCCAATGTGAGGAAGAGACAGTGTTCTGCTTTTCCTACAAAGCTATTTAAAGTACTTTTTGTGTGGCTAAATATGAGCCTGGGGGGAAAGAATGATTGTATCTGATTCCTTTCTGGCCATGTAGATAGTAGCCTGAAAAATTCACATTGTCATTTCATGTACAATGTGTCATCCAGTACATGGAAGTTTAAGCTGGGTGCATGCAATTTATCACTAAGTGGTCCTTCAAAGCTTCCGCAACTCAAAGTATGGGAAGGTTAATCATTAACATCTGTTACGACAGGCAGTGTATGAATGGACAAATTCTGCAATCATTTTCCTCTTTAAAGGCGGCGGAAGTAGAATTAACTTGACATTTGCTGAAGGAAATTGATGCCTTCGTTGGCTTTGGTACCTGTGGATCTCTGGTCATTGAATTTCCGTAGTAAAGTTCTGCACTATATTAAGATGTCGCTTTTGAACTAAGTTCAAGCTGATGATGTGAATCAGATTGAAGTTTTTGCTTACTGTTATTTTTGTGCGCTTGCAAAATGAACATACAAACTCATGAAATCATTTAAAATATATTCAGGACAATGTTTTTGTTCATTCGTAAAAGGGAGCACTGTAACATTAGTTTTCAAATTTCATTGTACAGGATGTTAAATGTTGTGAGTACTGGTTAGCTACTGATGTGATACTGAGTTTCTGACTGATCACGGTTGAGTTTCCCATCCTCACTATTGAAAGCAATTTTGGAAGTAAAGCAGAAATGCAGTAATAATTCATGAGAAATCCTTATGAATAAATTTGAGATGGCTAATTTTTCTGTCCTTAGGCATATTTCTAATGACACGTTAACAAGGTTTCTGGCTGTTTGTTACAAGGAAGCTAGACAGATGTATCTTGCAGGGAATTTGTGGATATGTAAGCTTTGAAATCATGTCACCTTTTTTATCCATATTTTTTCTAACACTGCCTAACGTTAGATTTCATTTTTGGTTTTGTTTTGCCAAAAGCTCCCAAATAGTCTTCTTCATACACTGTAGGAAAATGTAAAATAGTACATGGTGAGGCTGATAATCTACCAAATAAACTAAACAACTGCTAGCCACAGTACATGCACGGTATGTTATTGCAGGAAAGTGTTTGTTGAGTGCAGTATTTATGCCTGACTTGAAGCCTTCCGCGATCCAAGTTATTTTGAAAATCTTGTAGACTAGCTTTTATGGGAGTTCCATGATCCACAAGTTTCATCTTTGCTGGAATTGCTCTTTAACAAATTAGAAAAAGTGCTTCATGGTTATTGAACATTGTTATTGTTGTAATTTAGAAAAAGTGCACCCCAGTTGTGGAATTAAGTTTGTTTCTGAAGGTGCATGAATCTATTTGTTCACATTTTCGATGCCTATATTTGCATTTGTATTCTTTTTATCTTAGTTGGTGTATTTTAATTCTCAACTATAAGTCATTATATGCTTCGGTGATCTGTTTCTTTTTGTCAGATTAGTGCAATTTGGGTAGAGGTGCAAAATTTCCTTTTTCCCTGCTTGTCCCAACAGATGGAGCTAAACATTAGCTTTTAAGGCTTCCATGATTGATTTGGAACTAGACATTTATTTCTTTTATAAACAGTCACTATAGATGTCTCCTGAGTTCTTAAGTTTGTTTAGCTTTCAGGATTATTGCTGAGGGTAAATGGCTAAGTAATTGTTTCTAACTCTTCTAAATTCTGTAATTGTCCTTTTATTCTTACATTTTAGTGCTGTTTCTTGGTTACGCTATCATGTTACTTTCTTAATCTTGTATGAATTGTTCAGGGTGCAGGTAAATCAGCTGTATTGAACAGTTTAATCGGGCATCCCGCATTGGTTAGTTCTTTCTCTATCAGTCCTTTGTGCCCCTTTGCAATTCTGAAGCCCCATTAAATTGTTTGAAGTGATTATATGTTTTTGTTTGTTTACTATTGGTTATAGCCAACTGGCGAGGGTGGCGCTACTCGTGCTCCTATATGTATTGACTTGGCAAGGGATAGCTCTTTGAGCAGTAAATCAATTATTTTACAGATCGATAGCAAATCGCAACCAGTGTCTGCCAGTAAGATCTTTTACTGAGATTGGATACTTTTGTAGCTTGTACAAATTTTTTTTGCTTGAGTTTTTACCCTGAAAAGGAATGCTGATTGGGGTAGTCATTGATTTATTATCTCTAACCTCATGGCACATTCTAGGTGCTCTTCGACATTCTTTACAAGATAGACTTAGCAAAATTTCTGGCAAAAGTCGTGATGAGATATATTTGAAGCTTCGAACAAGTACAGGTGGGTGAACTTTGAATTTCTATTTTAGTTGCTGTGGAAAAAGTTTGTAGCTTGTTGGCTTAGACATTTACTAGACATATCTTCTGGTAGTTGCAGTGTGGTATAGAATTGTTGTATGTCATAGGTACATTTGTGTTGTCAAACTGTTGAACTCATTCAAGCACAAGTGTGGAATATGCTTTTTACCTACTTGAAAAACAAATACCATCTGTAAAAACAAGAATGGGTTGTTGGCATGTAAAGCCAGTTTGTTCTCTATTGTCTTTTTAGATACTCATTTAGTAGAAAGCACTTGACTTTTTCTCTTTTATTCTATGACCCTGCACGATGAATCATGATGTCCAAGTCTTTTGTCCCTCTTCCTGACTTGCAGCTCCTCCTTTGAAATTGATTGATTTACCTGGAGTGGACAAGGGGAATCTTGATGACTCGTTGGTGAGTTTCTCTATCTAATTGATTTGACTTTGAAAACCATGGTTACCTTTATCTCTTATGTTGGATAATTTTTCAGGAAGCTTGAATTGAATTTTGCACGGGCTGTTGGTGGTAATTTTTTGGTTGTTTTCTTCTTGTAGGGGGAATATGCTCAACATAATGATGCTATCTTACTTGTTGTAATACCAGCCACACAGGCGCAAGAGGTTGCATCAGCTAAAGCTATTAGACTGGCAAAGGAGTATGACGGAGAATGTATGCTTATGATTAATCTAACAATTTATTTGAATATCATCTCATTATTTTCATTTTATCAATTTAGTGTTTTGGTAATAACTTCATTTGATGAATAGGTACCAGAACTGTTGGTGTCATTAGTAAAATAGATCAAGCAGCTTCAGATCCAAAAGTCCTTGCAGCTGTTCAGGCTCTATTATTGAATCAAGGACCAAGAAGTACAGCTGATATTCCATGGGTAGCATTAATTGGTCAATCTGTGTCTATTGCCTCTGCTCAGTCAGGGAGAGATGGAGCTGATAACTCATTAGAAACTGCTTGGCGTGCCGAGAGTGAAAGCCTTAAATCTATATTGACTGGTGCCCCCCAGAGCAAACTTGGTAGACTAGCTTTGGTAGAGACGTTATCTCACCAGATTCGTAGTCGCATGAAAGTCAGGCTCCCAAGTCTCCTCTCAGGGTAGGTCCTGTTTTCTGGAGATGTTGACTTTCAACATGCAATTCTCTTCTATATTTTTGGTTGTAGGAGTTTAATTAAAGATAGGTTTTCTTTTTGGGGCAGTTTTTGGCACATTAGAGCCTGTTCTTAATACCTAAAGGGAATGTGATCCTACTTTCTATTTTGTATTGCTCTGCTGTTTCCTTTTTCATATTACATTTGGTGAATGTTTAGTAACTTCCTATTCTTGTTTGTGTGCACCATATTTTCCTCGGTAACACCTACTGTTTTTTCAATTATCGTTGCATAAATGCACTAAAATCTTTGTGATATGGGATATATGTTACAGTACTTTCATCATATAACTTTCTGCAAGATCATCGTTGAGCTTTTAGTCTCTTTTGGCTCTGAAACATGTCTTTTCCTGATCGTGCAGGCTTCAGGGCAAGTCTCAAGTTGTGCAGGATGAACTGTTCCGGCTTGGTGAACAGATGGTTGATAGTGCCGAAGGAACCAAGGCCTTAGCATTGGAGCTATGCCGTGAATTTGAGGACAAGTTTCTCCAGCATATTACTAGTGGAGAGGTGAGAACGTTTGTGAGAGTCTTGGGTATGTATATGCTTGCATATATTTTACACCTTCACGCTACACATGAGGCTACATCTGGGGAAACTGTGAAGGAGAACAAGATAGCATTTGAGTCCTGTTATCAATTTGTTTCCTTTGTAGTTTTCGCTTTGCATTTTTTTTTTTTGAAGCACTAATTGTTTTTCTTTTATTAGGATGCTTCATTTACAATTCTTTTACAGCCCTCTATCTGCATTGGATACTTGTGCAGATTCTTGCCAGTTTAATTGATATTTTGATTTGCAAGGCTAGTATATCAATAATGAGGTTCTTAACATTGCAGTCTTTCTGCTGTTTGGTTGAATTATCCATTGATTAGTGATCTTTGAAGCGGTTCCTTTCAGAGAACTAGTTTATTATTGACATTTCAAAATTCAAGTAACAGATACTTTTTTTTCGTTTTGTTTTGTTTTTTGGGGGGGGGGGGGGGTTACTGTTGGCTGCTTGCACATGAATTTGTTGTTTGCTCGTGTAAGTTTGTATTGTTGATCAATGACTATATCCATATTTGATATTTACCTCCATGCCAGAAACTAATTTAGAGCTTGCTTGGCTCCTTTCAACAGCACCGTTATGATTTTTCTTATTATGGTGGTCATGTTCCCTTTCTTAATTAATTTCTTTTGTTGATATGTTGTGTCTTAAAATTTTTTGCAGGGGGATGGTTGGAAAGTTGTTGCTAGTTTTGAGGGAAACTTTCCGAACCGGATAAAGCAACTTCCTTTAGATCGCCATTTTGATATTAACAATGTTAAGAGAGTAAGTGATCTGGGCTATTTCCTGTCGCTGGAATTTTTGGTTTAATTTTTATTATTTATCTATTGTTAATTTGTTCTTATCCACTGGATTGTTCAACTTATTTATTGGTGGTGTCTGTTTTGTATTTTAACCAGATTGTTCTGGAGGCAGATGGTTATCAACCTTACCTTATTTCTCCAGAAAAAGGTTTAAGATCTTTGATTAAGGTGGTTTTAGAAATGGCAAAAGAACCTTCAAGACTCTGTGTTGATGAGGTATATGAATTTCATTGGTCTGCCCTCTTTATAATTAAAATTTAAGCTATTTGATTGAGAACCCTGCCTTCTCATGTGTCATGTTGGAGAGAATATTTTACTTTAGTCTGATTATTTTATGATCAACAATAGCTCAGTCTTTATGTTCTATTCAAAGAAAATCTTGAAAGTTGAATCCAAAACATTTTAGTAGTGGTTAATCTGATGTAAATTGTTTGGTGTGCCCTTTAATGGCAAAAATTCTCAAGATGGTCAATGCTTTAATTTTGATTTTGTATTTTCAAGATAATACGGAGAAAGAAAATTAAATTTTCTCATGACAGCATTTTTCATCAATGTAATTTCATTTTCAATTTTGGTTTATAGATTGGCTTTTCTGGTAGCTTGTATGCTCATAAGCTAGATTGATCTCCTGTCATGATTATCTTAATTATATTTATAATTTGGCCTTTTCCTGTCCCCCCTGGTTCATTATGAAGATCTCTAATACCCGAAAAATTTTTAGTTGCTTTGCATGTAGGATTTGGTTTCCCTTTGGATTTAGTCTGTGAGCTCTAATGTAGTCAAATTTTTGCGCAGGTGCACCGTGTACTTGTGGATATTGTATCATCAGCCGCCAATTCTACTCCAGGTCTTGGAAGATATCCTCCTTTTAAGCGAGAGGTAGTGTTTATATTACATTGTTCGTATATAGAAAAAGAAAATCTTATACATTCCTTGACATATTATTTCTTTGTATGCTTTATAAAGGTTGTTGCAATTGCCACCGATGCTTTGGATGGTTTTAAGAGTGAGGCAAAGAAGATGGTAGTTGCTCTTGTTGACATGGAGAGAGCATTTGTTCCCCCGCAACATTTCATCCGTTTGGTGCAGAGACGGTAAGATCATCTAGAAAATTGCTTTAGTTGTCTGAGCAGTTAATGATTATTCATTTTGTACAACTATTGGGCAAAGTAGGGCACCTGTTTTTCGAGAGTTGTGGTTTTTTTTTTTGTAGTAAGCCAACTTTTGAGAATGCTCTTTTGCTTTGAGTTGCTTCCCTCCTCCCCTTGTATAGGTTTGGACCAGCATAATATTTTGTCTATTCTCTAACAGATCTTGTACAACTAAATGGTATATAATGGAGTCCGTCCTCTCTTGTCACCTGCTTTGATGCTATTATTAAAACCCTTCAGACGCAAAGCTCTTATTAAATGAAATTATGCAGTATAAATGTGTATTGATCTGAATGTAATTTCTTTGGTGGTTGGTTCAGGGAAAATCAAACAAAAATATTTTGGGGCAATATTGGATTAGAAGGCCAAGATTTGCATTGAAAGAGTAAAACTTTGAAAAAACATTGGTTACTTGTTTCCGGGATACCTTTTGGGGGCAATTTAGGATTAGAAGGCCAAGAGTTGCAGTGAAAGTGTAAAACATTGAAAAAAAATTTCAGTTACTTTCTAAAGCATCTTATATAAAAAACTGAAGGGGATATTATATGAGATATGTGCAAAACTGTTATTTCAGTCAAAGTTTGCAGTTTGGCGTCCTCCTAGTTTATGGTACTTTAAGAAAAACTACATTCTATTGAGGTTTATATAGTGAAAATTAATTCGAGAGGACTAAAAATAATCTTTGGAAGGAAGGAAGTTTCTCTCTCTCTCTCTCTCTCTCTCTCTCTCTCTCTCTCTCTTATTTTTATCGAGGACTATTTTGAACTTCAGTGTGGTATTCTAAATGAAAGTTCTACTTTAATCTGTAATGTGGTGCTAGCTTTGAGTAGCTTATCAAGTGCTCCAATTAAAGAGCCCATTACTGCTTTCTAGGTATTAATGAGGGAATTTAGTGTAAGAGTAAACTTGCCTTTTTTTACTGAATCCAAAAACACGTGGTTGTCCATTCTTGATTCTTGTCGCATTTTGGCATTGGTTAATATCTTATTATTCCTATAAGTTTATTTTATTTTAATTTCTTTGTTTATATATCAGTATCCTATTCTTGCATTTCTTGCAATAATGGGCCATTCTATTTATGTTGCCAGAATGGATAGACAGCGAAGGGAAGAAGAGCTGAAAACACGATCTAAAAAGCCAGTTGATGCTGAGCAATCAATATTGAATAGGGTACTAGTTTCTGAAATTTTCTGTTTTTTGGCATTGCTTCCTTATTTTTTGGAGAATTAGTGTTTTCCTTCTTATTCTTCTCTTATTTTGATTGTTAAATAAATTAATTTAGGCAACTAGTCCTCAAACTGGGGGTCAACAATCTGGCGGGAGCTTAAAATCAATGAAGGATAAATCTGGGCAAGACAAAGATGCTCAAGAAGGGCCTGCATTGAAGGTTGCAGGGGCAGAGGGAGAGATAACAGCAGGTAAACTTCATTGTTGTGGGAGTTACATTTACACTTTGGGTAGGATTAGTGGATGGTCACATATGAGCTCTTGTTGGTTTTCATTGTTCAAAAAGTTGACAAGGAATGAATTTGAAAACTCTGTTCCCATTTTGCATGTCAATGATTTACTGGTTTTTTTGGATTCATCAGAACTATTTGGAAACTTCAATGACTCTTCCTTCAATGGGTTGAATGAGTGAGTGTTCATTTTTGTGATTTTTGTTTTGAATCTATTAAGCTTTTCTTGTTGTGATTCATTGCAAATTGTGGCCTAGTGAAACCATGTGCCACAGTTTATGGAGAAAATTGCTGTTAGTTTATTTAGTGAAGGGATATACCTATTTCCCACTTTTTTGCTATCATATTTTTGAGTTGAATGGAGTCCGGTTAATTTTACCGTATTGCATTTTACTTGTCATGGTATGGCTGGGTGATAGAACTCAACTCTAAGGATTAACAGACTGCATTGTGAAAGCACTTCTATGAATATGCAAAGAAGATTCTGCTATTTGGAAGTGCTAAAAGTATATGAGAGAAAATTTTCGGTAATCTGATAAAATAGTGATGCACAAAAAACTAGTCTTACGGAAAGTTTCTAGTTGAGGTTGTTTTTATTGTTTATCTCCATAGCGCAATCTTTTCTGTGGTAAAATTTTTTTCCATCCTGTTTCCACCCTCTTCCTGATATACCGTTAACAGGATTCTTGTTGAAAAGAAGTGCCAAAACAAACGGATGGAGCAGGAGATGGTTTGTTTTGAATGAAAAAACTGGAAAGGTTAGTCTTTTCTTTTCTTATCTGCTGGCAACTCTTCCACTATGAATGGAAATTGCACTGAAGTCTATGATTCTTATCTTGGCATACACTTGATTGTTTTAAGATAATGCAGGCCTTTATTCTGGCTTGTTTAATTTCTGCGTTTCTTGTAATTGTCCTTAGTGATTTTCTCTTTCTGCTTTCAGAACTGGAATTCTTAAAGGAAAGTTTGTTTTTGGTTTTGCTCTTTTCTTTTGGCCCTCTTGGGGGGTTATTTTAATGATAGAATGCTTAACTTTCTGCATTCTTTTACCATTACGTATTTCATTTGTTACTACCTCAAATAGCACAGCCTGGGGCCTACACTCCGAACTGTTAGAAAAATTTTAGGGATTGTTCTTGTTAAATTCGTCACTAACAAGTTGAGAAAAGTTACCTTCAAAAGCTATTGAAGATAAGGTTTGTGAATGTAATTTAAAGAACCCAATCTAAGTCTTTTTTTGAATGATTTGAGTGGACTGATTTTCTGCGCGTAGAAGTATACTACCAATGAGGAAAAGCAATTGAGGACTCTTTTGAAATATTTTTGACAAGCGTTGAAGCATCTTTGGTTGGCTGATATATTTTTCTTCTCTGAGTTTAATTTGTGGCCAGAAATTTCTAATTAATTTCTTTTCCAGCTTGGATATACCAAGAAACAAGAGGAGCGGCATTTTCGTGGGGTAATCACCTTAGAGGTATGCAGTATAGAATTATTTTGATGAGTGAGCATCTTACTCTCAAGAATCTCCTTCTCCCAGTCTCGAACAGGTGGTCAAGATTTTGGGATACCAGTATGAGCTTACAAATGGAAAATAACTTGTAATTATCAAATTTTGTTACTACTTTTCCATGTTACTTTTTCCATTTCAATCTATAATTCAGTCAAGAAAAAATGTGAATACAATTATATATGTTTTAATGAAGACGTTGAACAGAGGTTGCATTTTGTACTTGTACTGAGTGAGATCATTATTTTTTAAATGGTTGTTAACGTGATAGAGGTTGTACAAGTTTTTTGTATGTTGGTAGGAGCATTTTGTATTTGTTGAGTAGAGGTTTTGTGTTAATCATTCTATACTTTGTTGAATATATAGGAATGTAACCTTGAAGAAGTTGAAGACGAAGAAGCTGCGCCTCCGCCCAAAAGTTCCAAGGACAAGAAGGCAAATGGACCTGATGCTCCGAAACCACCTAGTCTTGTGTTCAAACTAACAAGCAGGGTTCAGTACAAAACTGTTCTAAAAGGTAGATGAATAATGTTAGAATTGCCTTGCCTTTGCATAAGTTATTTTGTGGCTCTCTGAATCTCATACCTATAAGGAAAATTTATGTATTGATGTTGCAGCTCACAGTGCTGTTGTTTTAAAAGCTGAGAGTATGGCGGATAAAACTGAGTGGTTGAACAAATTGAGAAATGTTATTAGTTCAAAAGGCGGTCAAGTGAAGGCTGAATCTGGTCCTCCGCTTCGGCAAAGTCTTTCTGATGGTTCACTTGTGAGTTACCAGTATATTTCCATTGAAATTGAAATGCTAAAAAGAACTTAAATAATTGGTTCACTTGGTTGTAAAGTAAAAAATGTGTTTTAAAATTTGTAGTTCAATTAATATTTCAAAACAAAAATGAAAGGACACGTTTGCTACACGCAATTCATATGGAACCTTGTACTTGCTCTTTCGGCTAATGAGTTCAGCCTAAAAGTCATCTTATGAAATCTTGTCTTGAATGCTTCATCCTTCGCTGCTTAGGCCGAGGATTTGTCGACATGCAATATACATCATCGCTATTGCAACCTATTTCACTTGAATGCTACATCCTTTGCTACTTTTGCAGGGGATTTTTGTCTAAAAGGCATCTAATTTACTCTATTACTTACTGTTGCAACCTATTTGTTAGGAAACCATGACAAGACGACCAGCTGATCCAGAAGAGGAACTTCGGTGGATGGCTCAAGAAGTGCGTGGTTATGTTGAAGCGGTTCTCAATAGTCTTGCTGCCAATGTCCCAAAAGTTAGTTTTCATTTCCCAATGCCAAAAAATGAATATATTTGGAATGTGTATATCCGTTTCCTTTTATTTGCTTATTGAGCTCAGACAAATTGTGTGTTTTACTATCTCTCTTTGTCCAGGCTGTTGTCCTTTGTCAAGTAGAGAAAGCAAAGGAAGACATGCTTACAAAATTGTACAGTTCTATCAGGTTAGACCTGTTTTTAGATCCTTGTGTTCCAAATATTAAGTCAATACATTTGAGTCTTCGTAGCAAAGTTGTTTGTTATCTTCATTCGTTGGCAAAACCTTGTTTTATCACGATGGGGATTTTCTTGAAAATTGATTTAGCAAGCTTGCATCTGAGGATTGTTGCTGGCAATGTCCCAAGTAGAACCTGAAATTTGGTTGGCTTTTGTATAATTCCTTTGAGTAGTGTAATTAATAAGTCCTTTTGGCTGCCAGTGCCCAAAGTAACACAAAGATTGAAGAGCTGCTTCAGGAGGACCAGAATGTGAAACGTCGGAGGGAACGCTTCCAAAAGCAGTCTTCTCTTCTTTCAAAGCTCACTAGGCAGCTCAGTATTCATGACAACCGAGCTGCTGCTGCAAGCTATGCAAACGGCAGTGGTGGAGCAGGTGATGATACCATTAGATATCTAGTTTTTTAATCTTTGTTACGTGTGTTTGCCTTTCATTACAAGAATACAAAATTTAATGTCCATTATGTTCACATTTTACTGGGTGCTACTTTTTCACCTTTTGTTTAATTTACTAATGCTGCAGAAAGCAGCCCGACAGCTTCCGGGTCATCATCGGGCGATGAGTGGAGAACTGCTTTTGATGCCGCAGCCAATGGGCCCAGTGACTCATATGGTGACTCCTCCAGATATGGAAGCAATGGTCACAGTCGCCGGTACAGTGACCCTGCTCAAAATGGCGATGCTAACTCAAATTCCAGCTCAGGCCGTCGCACAACTCCTAACCGATTGCCCCCTGCGCCACCATCTGGTTCTTCTGGCTATAGATTTTAGATTAGATACAACAATTGAAACAAAAATGATTCTTTGTTACTTTGGTGGCTATTTATATATATACAGTGTTGTTGTTGAGCTCCTGGGCTCAACTCAATGTTATAATAGTTTTGTAGAATCGGTATACATATGTGCCTTTGTAGATAGATTTCTCTTTTACTTTACGTTGCTTTTTTCGGCAGTTATTGTTGCAGTTGCTGGATTTTTGTTGTGTACTGGCAGTACTAATACTTGTCTTGAGTGTCGATTTTCTTTCACGTTTCGATTTGGTTGATATGTGGAACAGATGTACTCTGTTGTGTATGCTTAGTATGCCGCATCTGAATTCTATGTTTTGATTCTATGAAGGAAACATTGATTGATGGCATCATACTAATGCTAGTAAATATTAGTAAGGTTTAAGTACTACTGAATTTCCTAGTATTGATGTTACTCTCAACAACAATTCAATTTATCGACATAATTTGTTTCTAAATTCTGCTGTATAATTTAGGTGATATAACTCTATTTCTATATTTAAAAAAATAATACATTTTTTAAAAAATAAGACATTATAAAGTAGGAGATGGGGGCCTGATATGCTGTGCAATTAAAAAGCCATTATTTGACTCAAAATGTAAAGGGAAAAAAAAATCACAATTGATTTTATATAATGTTCTTGTTTTATCATTGGTCTTATTAAAATTCACACATTTAGTTTAATTTAATATTTTTTAATAGATTTTAATGGATGATTTAACAATAGTTAATTTCATGTCAAGTGGATGCCGTCACACATGGTAACATAATTGCTATCGTACAATTTTTTCAAATAAAAATTGATTATTCATTATTCGAGAACTACTCTTATAGATGTATTAAAATTTTATTACGCTTGTTATAAAATAATAGTCTGATCAATTATATTATTTTATTATAATACATATCATTATTATTTTAAGATAAGAAATATTTTCTATGTGTCTAAAGAGAGTTGTAATTGAGAGGTTCACTTTTCTATAATATCCAAGTTGGAAAACAAGGCAAAAAAAATGTTGCATATTTGGATTCAAAGAATGAATCCACAAGCAACAATTTGAAAAACGTGAAATATTAGTGCAAAACCATTTGAGGGAAGTCCATTTAAATTATCAAACACTATTTAATGCATACTATATCTAACTAACAACTTCATATTTCACTCCCTATTTTGGTAGTTGATAATTTGGACCCCTTCAAAGATCAAACCACTTTTTTTTTTTTACGGGGGTAAACATCTGCTACCAAAAATTGTAAAAAATGAGGAACAACATGAGATCCAAAGCTCAATTCTCCATCAGCCTTAAGCTCATCTTCTGTTTGTTCTTTCTTTTCCATCTCTTCTTATTATTCAGATTCAGATCAAATTTCTCATCACCCCATCAAAATTCATCCTCCATTGTGTCTTCTCTTTATCCATCCAACACAGATTCTTTACATGAAGAAACACAGACAAATTCCAATATCCATTGTCCATCTGAATCATTATTCCCCAGATGCACAAAGATATCACCATCATTAGCAAATGCATTAGTCCACTACGCAACCACCAAAATCACTCCACAACAAACCCTCAATGAGATATCAGTTTCCCTTAGAGTTCTCGAGCAAAAATCGCCCTGCAACTTCTTGGTTTTCGGATTAGGCCACGATAGCCTTATGTGGACAGCCCTCAACCATGGCGGTCACACTGTGTTCCTCGAAGAAGACAAGTCCTGGATAGATCAAGTGAAGAGCAAGTTACCAAACTTGGAGTCCTACCATGTTGAGTATGACACAAAAGTCACCCAAGCTGATGAACTAATGGAGATTGGGACTAAGGAAGAGTGTAAAGTTGTTGGTGACCCGCGATTTTCGCAATGTCAGCTTGCATTGAAAGGATTCCCTAGTGAAGTTTATGATATAGAATGGGATTTGATCATGGTGGATGCACCCACAGGTTGGCATGATGAAGCTCCAGGGAGAATGAGTGCCATTTACACAGCTGGATTGATGGCTAGAAATAGGGAAAATGGTGAAACTGATGTGTTTGTGCATGATGTTGATAGGATTGTGGAGGATAATTTCTCAAAAGAGTTCTTGTGTGAAGGTTATTTGAGAGAACAAGAAGGAAGGATCAGACATTTCACTGTTCCAAGTCATAAGGCTCGCTTAGGTAGACCTTTCTGCCCATGAGATCTTATCTTCTACTTTCTTCCCAAAGAAAATGCTGCTGGACGGAGTTTTGAAGATTTGTCACCCCCAAAATACACCCCACCTCTCAAGCTTCAAAACCAATCCCTTGAGGAAGGGACAAGGGCTCACCTGCGGCTGGGGAGGAAGGAAGGGAAAAGGGGGATTGGGGTTTGATTTTCACTGGAAAAGGCAAGTTTGTTATTTTATTTTTTTGATGTAAAATCAGGTAAGGGAAGAGGGGAGAGGGGCTGTCAGCTGGAGAGGGGAAAATGTGAAAGAAAAACTAAGGTTTGGCAAAAAGATATATTTATTCCCTTTTCTTGATGTAAAATCGCATATATATATATATATATATATTTTATGTAAAATTGCCTATTTTGAATATATATTGTCTGTTTTTAGTATCTGATGTGGTATAATATATTTTGATGTAAAATGTGATTCTGATTGAATATTGTTTCTGATGGAAAACTCATATCTGAATGTTGAAAGAAAAATGATGTTAAATTGGTTGGTATTGATGTATAATAAGTTAGATATGATGTTTTATCGTTGATCCTTAGGTGATATTAAATGTTGACTTTCATCTAAAATAATATAAAATACGTTGAAATTTGATGTAAAATGCTGTAAACTGAAGGAAAGTAATGTATCATATGTTTTGATGTAAGAAAACTGATGTTGAATATGTAAAATCATGTATTATGAACTTGTATTTTGATGTAAAATCATATAGTGTTTTTGATGTAAAATCGTGTATTATAAACTTTTATTTTGACGTAAAATTATGTATTATTATGAAATTTAATATAAAATCGTCGCTGTCGCTACCGAAATGCAGAAGATGAGAGGGAGAGGGTGGAAATGAAATTATTTTTTTAGTTGGAAATGGAGAAGATGAAAGGGAGGGAGAGATGATCAAAAAAATTTGAAATGTTATGTTGAAAATTATTGTCTTGAAATAAGAGTTTCAAAGAGGGTGAGTTACAGTCTCTCTCAATTTCTAATTTACTTTTTATTTTTTTTTACTAGGTGTACACTCTCGATGCATCTAATACTATATAAGAACCGGAGCACCAGCCTCCGCCAAAATGAGCAAGACAGGGATCCATGTTTTGAAAGCTAAGCATCCATTGTTAGGTCACCCAATCCCACCCAAATAAAGGCCAAAATTTATGTCAAAATTATTTGGATGAATTACATTTACCTCCTTTGTAGTTTGATCAAATTATTGATATCTCAAATTTTAAAAATTATGTATAATCTCCTTAACTATCCAAATTAACAACAATCAATCCTTAATTGACAAAAAAATGAACAAAAATGCTGGCGTAAGCCTATTGTGTTGAAAGACAAAATTAACATCATTTTGACAAAAATTCATCAGATTTTTCATTTTTTGGTCTTTTTTTTATGTTTGACTTTGGTTAATGGGGGATAAATCTAATTATCATAAATTTTAAAAGGCGATTGGTAATTTAATCAAATTATAAGAGAAATAAATATATTCACTCAAATTTGTATGATTTAAAAGCGTGAATGGAGGCGGAGAGATGGGGTTGACGTGGAAGTAATGATTGATTATGTAATTTTTGGACTATTATTTACGAATTATGAGACTGGAAACTGAATAAAAAGGCCAAATAAGATTTGTTGACGCCTGTTTCAAAATAATAGTCTGGTCAATTATATTATTTTATTGTAATACATATAATTATTATTTTAAGATAAGAGAGTTGTAATTAAGAGGTTTTGACTTTCCTATAATCTCCAAGTTGGAAAACAAGGCAAAAAAAAAAAAAAAAAAATGTTGCATATTTGGAATCAAAGACAATTAATCCACAAGCAACAATTTGAAAAACGTGAAATATTAGTGCAAAACCATTTGAGGGAAGTCCATTTAAATTATCAAACACTATTTAATGCATACCATATCTAACTAAGAACTTCATATTTTCATTCCCTATTTTGATAGTTGATAATTTGGACACTTTCAACATGAAAGCCATTTTATATTCTAGTCTATTAACTATCAAGATAATTTATTGTATAGAGTTTATAATTAATCACTTTAAAATTGTGGATCCATTAAATAGTCATTATTTCTCATCTAATCAATATAATCATGTAATTTGTCAATTTAATATTTTGCAATATAGTTATTGAATTACCATTTATTGATTGACGATCAAACCATTTTTTTTTTCTTGGGGTTAAAAAATATGATTCCAAAATTGTAAAAAAAAAAAAAAAAAATCTCAACTATCATAAATTTCAAGAATGTGATTCACACATTTCTTTTTTTTTGGTTACAAACAAAATAATAAAAGGGCTCATCAAATCTACACAAAACATGGTTATATAATCTCAAGCTGCCTCAAAGCCCTTTCCAATTTGTCACAAACCAAAAAGACCAAAAGAAAATCAGAAATGAGATCCAAACAACAACAACAACATGCCATCAACTTTAAACCCTTAATCCTTCTTAGCTTTTTATTCCTTTTCCTCCTCTTCCTCAAACTAGGATCAAACTTCTCATCAAACCTCCAAACCCTCCTCCCTCAACCTCTTGATTCTCCCGGTGGCGGCAACAGCGGTGGAGCATTTTCCAAGAAGCTCCCACCATCTCTAGCTGAAGGGATTGTCCACTACGCAACCGCAAACTTCACCCCACAACAAACGTTCGATGAAATCCAGCTAACCCTCAGAGTTCTTGAAAGAAAATCGCCCTGCAACTTCCTCATTTTCGGGCTAGGAAACGACAGCCTGATGTGGTCGATGCTGAACCAGGGCGGAAGAACAGTTTTCTTGGAGGAGAGTGAGGAATGGACGGCACAAGTCAAGGCGGACATGCCTTCATTGGAAGCATACGTAGTGAACTACGACGCTTACAGAGTGAGCCAAGCAGTGGAGGTTTTGAACGTTGGGAAGAGAGACGATGACTGCAAAGAGGTCAATGATGCAAGATTATCAAAGTGTAGACTTGCCATTAAGACGTTTCCTGATCTGGTTTATGAGGTTGATTGGGATGTGATAATGGTGGATGGGCCAACTGGGTTTCGGCCGGATTTGCCTGGAAGAATGACGGCCATTTACACTGCTGGATTAATGGCGAGAAATAGGAAAAATGGAGGCGAGACTGATGTGTTTGTGCATGATATTGATAGGTGGGTGGAGAATAAATTCTCCATGACTTTCCTTTGTGAAGCTTATTGGAAGGAAGAAGTTGGGAGATTAAGGCATTTCACCATTCCAAGCAGCAAGGTGGCCTGGAACAAGAACTACTTTTGTCCATAGAGGTTTTGGATTTTGCTACTGATGATGAAAGTTCTATGCCGATCCAGGCCAAGATCGATCATTATTTTTCGCTTTTGATTTCTTTTGTTGATTTTTTTGTTTTACGATTTCGAAGGGAGGTGTTCAATTTATTTTATGTAATTTGATTTTGTTGGGGGGAATTATCCCCTTACCAAAAGAAAAAAAAAAAAAAAAGCAATGAAAGAAAAATTAAAATTAAAATTTCTGATTTTTTTTAAAAGTTTATGTTAAGTTGTGCTCTCTTCGATTTTTTATGTTTAATGTTTTAGAAAGTTTGGTTATGAAAAATCCTATCTCTAATTTTACTTATTTTTTTTGAAATATATCTCTAATTTTACTTTTTTTTTTAGAATATCTCTAATTTTACTTAGATAATTATACTTAATTTAATTTTAAATTAGTAATGGTACTCATTGTGTAATATTTATTTAAATAATATATTATAATACATAAAATTTAGAAAATTCGAAATAACCAATTGAGTATAAAAACCATTTCCCTCAAAAAATAAGAGTCTAAAAATCCTTCCAAGGTCCAAAACTCTAAAATATAAAGACTTGAACTTATTAAAGTTTCATTTGGCCAAATAAAATTACTAGAAAAAATAAATTACATGGCATTTGAAGTCTATCTCTCTTCAAGCTATTTTGAATAAATATTTTGTGATTTTGGACTTTTTTTAGGCCAATTATTGCCCAAGTCACACCAACCATGGTAGAATTTTATCTTGTTTGGTGCATAGTGCTTATGATAATATATATATATATGTATATATATATGTATATATATATATGTATGTATGTATGTATGTATGGATGGAGCCAAAAGGCTTAAATTGACAAAAATTGTTGGGTTAAAATAAGGTCTCTCGTTTTCCTTTATGCACTGCGGTGTCATACTTAAAAAGTGTATTCCCATAAGAAAATTCATCGCCAGTTTCGCCATACTATCTGCAGTCTTGTTCCTCTCCCTGTAAACGTGATTGAATTCAATGCTGCAATCTCCTTTGTTTATTAAGAGTGCGTTTGATGTAAGACAAAGACAATGAAGCAATCGAAATTTTATTAACTCAATAATCATTAAAGGAATCTGATCGCTTTTGACTCGTTTGATAAATTAACAGACATTCATTAAAAGAATTTGATTGTTTCATTAAAGGAATTTGATCGATTCATTAAAGTAATTTGATTGTCTTTGCTTTTACTTTACTAACCAAAAAATGTAGCAATCGGAATTATTTCGTCTTTGCCTCATTGCCTTTGTCTTGCATCAAACGCACCATACTTTAGAAATTCGATACTTTATATTCCAATGATACCTTCTAACTCTAAATGAGTCTTTTACCAGGTGAATTGCTTCTTTGCAGTCAGTTTCAATGATCACATTTCTTGCACCAACTCTAGCAGCCAGTCGAACTCCATTGTAAATACCCCATAGCTCGGCCAGTAAGGGTAAACATGCTCCTACATTCGCTAAAAAATCAGCAATCCAATCCCCTTTTTGATTTCTTGCAATTCCACCACATGAGGTATGATAATATCTTATGCATTGATTATGGCAATTTTTATTATACCACTAGGTGTAGGAAAAGGATGGTACCCATAGCAGATTTTAGGTATAAAACATCTCATTAAATGATGTTTCCCTATTTTCCTCATTTTACTCCCTCCACGCGCCTATTCAGCCGGTAAGCACAACCCTCTTTTCCTTTTCTTCTCTTTCTTCTTTCTCCAGCAGTCAGTCACTCCTTGGAAATTGCACAAATTAATTTCTGCCATCAATGGAGAAATCGGCGGTGCCATCAATGGAGAAATCGGCGGTGGATTGTTCGGCAGGTTCCAACGCAAAACCCTTTTGCGGACGGTTGAAGTGGGGTGCTTCGTCCTGTATGAACCCAGACTCCATTGCAGACGGTGCTTTGTTTCGATTTCGATATGGATATCACGATTCTGAATAGAGATAATGGTTCAAGTGGTTGCAACAATGTTCAAAATCGTCAGAATGTGCAAGTCATATGTGATGGTAAGTTACTTTTGTCATTTTTTGATTCCTATGTGGACGATAAGCATTCAGTAAACAGTTTCATGCATTTTTTCAGTTTCTGAACAAGGTGATGATGTTTCAATGGAGTCTCTTTTACATAAAACTGTTGAGAGTGAGGAAAAAGCTTACGAAATGTATAATTCGTATGCTTGGAATCATGGTTTTGGTATTCGTCTAGAAAGAGATCGAAAGAGAGCTCGTGACGGAAAACGTTACTACAGGAAACTTGTTTGTTGTAAACAGGGGGAGAAGAGGGCGTCTGATAAGCTAAACCAAATGTACACGAAGCTTGATTATCGCTGTGGTTGTTTGGCTTACATTGTATTTAAACTGAGGGATGATGGTTTATGGGAAGTCACCGAACATTTTCGTAGGCATAATCACGTTATGTGTCCGGAGAATGAGCGACACCTGTTACGTTCTCATCGGAATGTATCTAAAAGTTCAGTTGAATTTTTTAAGACAATGAAAGGTGCTGGAATATCTGTCGGTGATAGTTACAAGGTTTTGTCTAGAGAGGTAAATGATTTTTCTCCATTTATACTTGAATATCACATGTTCATGTCTGATATAATTGATGGAATATGTCAAAAAAGTGATGGAATATGTTCGAAAGTTGATGGAATATATCTGATTTTGTTGATGGAATATGTCGAAAGTTGATGGAATATGTCTACAGTTGATGGAATAAGTATACAGTTGATGGAATATATCTGATCTTGTTGATGGAATATGTCGAAAGTTGATGGAATATGTCTACAGTTGATGGAATAAGTCTACAGTTGATGGAATATGTTCGAAAGTTGATGGAATATATCTGATCTTGTTGATGGAATATGTCGAAAGTTGATGGAATATGTTTACAGTTGATGGAATAAGTCTACAGTTGATGGAATATGATATAACATGTTATATTTTGAATAATATGATTGTGTATGATATCTGATTTTGTTGATGGAATATGTATACAGTTGATGGAATATGTCTACAGTTGATGGAATATGATATAACATGTTATATTTTTTAATCATATGGTTGTGTATAATATCTGATATGGTTGATGGAATTTGTCCAACGTTGATGGAATATGATATAAATTGTTATATTTTATGTTATGAGTGTTATGTAATATGTATTTTTTATTGTTGTTCATGTAGTGCGGCGGTCCTTCAAAGGTTGGCTTTACAGCGAGGGATGCACATAACCAACTGGTATCTGAAAAACGCATATATCTTGATGGCAGTGATTCAAATTCCTTGATAGAAACTTTGAGATACAGGGCTTCTCATGAGAAAGATTTTTTCTTTGATTTCGAATTGGATGCTGAGTCTTCGTTGAGGAATATTTTTTGGAGAGACGGTCAAATGAAGTTAGATTACAGTATTTTTGGGGATTTAGTAGTCCATGATACAACATATCGTACAAATAAATACGATATGATATGTGGCCCATTTGTCGGTGTGGACAATCACAATCGCAATGTCATGTTTGGAATCGGTTTTCTAAGGGACGAAAAATATGAATCCTTCGTTTGGTTGTTTTCTGCATTCTTGAGGTCTATGGACAATAAGCCTCCTATAACTATCATGACTGATCAATCAGCCTCTATGGCAAAGGCTATTCTTGTTGTGTTTCCTAATTCCCGGCATCGTCTTTGCGTTTGGCATATCATTAAAAACTCTGAGAAGAATGTTGGATATCTCAGGCAACGTGAAGGTTTTTCGGAAATGTTATATAAATTGCTGACCCAAGTGGAAACCGTTGCTGAATTTGAATGGCTCTGGAACAAGTAAGATTTTGTTATTGATGGAATATGTCCAATTTTGATGGAATATGTCCCATTTTTGATGGAATATGTCCAAAGCTGATGGAATATATCCAACTTTGGACATATTGATGGAATATGTCCAATTTTGATGGAATATGTCCCATTTTATTCCAACGAAAACACAAAATACAGAACCAAAGCATCTTGACATTTACCATCACCATTTTCACATTTACCATCACAAACATCATCATATCGAAAACACAAAATACAGAAGCAAAGAATCGAGACATTTACCTTCATTATGGGGCTGTTGCTGCATTTTCGCCTTGTCCCCACCCGTTGATGGATTTTTTGTACTCATTTTTCCTCCCTTTGGATTGAGTTTTGTCGTCGCGTTTATGTTTTTTGCTGCTGCTTGTTCTTCAAAGGATGTTTTTTGCTGCTGCTGCTGCTGCTTGTTTTTCGGATTTTGTTTTGTAGGGTTGATGGGTTTCGCTTTTGCGGAAGGTTGAAGTGGGGTGCTTCCTCCTGTATGAACGTCGGCGGTTGCGGAATCCTCGATCGTGGTTTGCGGAATGTAATATCGTGGTTTGGTTCTCGCCGGCAGTTTGTATCGGAACGACATCAGCAATTTGGCATCATGAACCGACGATGATGATGGTTTTGATGGATGAAGGGTTTTTTTCTCCATTGATTCAATGAATGATTTTGTGCAATTTCCCAGGAGTGAATAATTGTTTTGTGTTGGGAACTGATGAAGGAATAAAGTTTAGGCGGCTGTATTTTTGATGGTTTTCAAGGAGCGTGAATACACTCTCCTATTCACTTAATTTACACATTTTATTTTTGTTTTAATTTTTGCTGTGTGTACCAATTTATATAGTACACCTAGTGGTACTATATAAGTATTGATTGATTATGGCCAAGTATGTACTTGGGTCTAGTGGACATGAGCCTTGATGAACATGAGCTTGGGCCTTGAGAATGGGCTTGGGCTCTATGAATAGTACATCACTTGAGCTTTTCAAGAAATGCATGAATAATGTGGTATGGTCGTCTTGGCTTTATATCAATTTTTGTCTCATCAAAAAAATAATATTTTATAATTTTTAATATCATATAAATGATCTAATTTTAATATTTTTTACAATTAATACTTATAATTATAATTTTAATATTATAACTAATGTAATTATACATAAATTATAATTAAGATTAAAATATATAAATAAAACAATATAATAATAAACACTTCTTGTAAATTATAATTTATAAAATGAAAAAAATTATATAGTGTAATATTCCAACTCATTGTTCTAATAACTATCAGGTTTTTCGTTGTCGGAAATTTAAAAAGTTCAACTTAAATTATTAATAACGACAAATAACTCCATCAACATATTAATATTACCAATATGGATGAGATTTTACATATAATGTCAAAACAAAATGATTAGGGTAATAAACATTTGACTGAGGTGACATTTTTAACCCTTCATAATTAACTTTTAGCGGTCGATATTATATTTGGGACAAAAATTGATGGAACGAGGTGACATTTTCGACACAAAATTTGAACCATGTAATTCGTAGCACTAACCATTATTTTCTTTTTCTTCTTTGTGGGTAGCTCAAAGTTATAATTAGAAAAAAAAAAAAAAAAGTACTCTTTTTAAACGAATCATTTTCATTTTAAAATTTGTATTTAATATTATAAACGAACTTTTTTTCATCAACAAAGTAGAGAGTCAAAATGGACCAATAGATTTCTTGGCAAATTAAGCATCCCATGGTCATTTCACGATGTAAATGACTTCAATTTTTTAAATAATAACGAATTAAATTCCACCAATGCTGTCATGATTTTAATAAAAGAAAGGTAGAGAGTCAAAAGTTTATTAGTGACTCATGGATGATTTAAAACTCTTTTAACAACGTATAATTATGTGTCATAAAATACTATTTTTTGGTTCGGAAAAATTATTTTAACCCCCTTTGCTAAGACGGGTAAAATTACATCTACCATATAATGAGATTGTTTGTTTATAAATATGTAAAAAATGAGTTAGTATTGTTGTGTGTTTTGGTTCTTACCAGAATTTGAACTTTGAAGCAATGTTTTCATCCATCTATGAACAAATTGAGAACAGTGTTATAAAAGGATATTTGGTATGACCTACTTTCAATATGTCATAACAACTTCCATCACAGTCCAAACTACACTAATCATTCTAAGCAATATGTGGCCAATCAATACTTTTCTGTCATTAGTACCTCTGCCACCAGTTACTTTTGATTTTCTCAATTTTTTTTCCCAAAAATTAATAATAATTTTTTACTTATTCTCGTGACAACTCAAATTCATAATATTTTGAAAATAAAAAAGATATTTTAATATTACATTTTACTTTAGTATTATTTGTTATTTTACATTGTATTTAGACATTGGCCGATTTGGTTAGTTTATGCATTGGAAGACATACCAAAACTATTACCTACGGTTTAAGAGTTTTTTAATTCAAATTGATCAAATAAATGTGTCAATTCAAATCGGTCAAACCATATTTTAACAGTTTGGTTTGGCCAGTTTGTATATTAATGCATTTACAAATTTAAAATCCGAAACCAAAAGTATACAAAATATATCAAAAAAAAAAAAATTTGTATTCCTATTATAAAATAATGACTGAATGAACGTACTTTTAGTCTTGCGAGACCGTTATAATTATTATATACAAACTGGCCAAATTAATCAGTTTTATCGATTTCGACCAAACCATGTGAACCCCTAGATAAACATAATTACCCCCCAAAATTATTATTTTTTTGTTTGGTTAGTCCTATATATTTAGTTAATGCCTAAATTGAAAAGATTATTTCATTATAGAATTTGTTTAACAAAAAGGTTTGGTTAATTCAACAACCCTAGCTATATAGTTAACTAATAATATGATAGAAAAATTTTTGGTAATTAAAAAAAGGGATAGAAGTAGAAGCTATTTTGCCAAAATGACCAGAAAAATGCAGTCAAAATTTGCTTTTCTAGTGGCAATTAATTGGTTTGGTGGAAGACAAATTTTACTCATTCTAGCTAGCACCCCATCATTTTTTTCTTTTGAAATAAGTACTGCATCATTTTCTTGATGGAAAAAATATAATTTTGGTCCAACATATTTATCGAATTTACTCTTTCGGTCCAATATATTTAAGTCCTCCCAAAAATATCTATCACGTTTGCAATTATGTACACTTTTAGTCCATAAAAAATACACATGTTGAACCAAAAGTGTGTAAAAAATTTTTGATAAGAGGGTTGTGACCTAGTGGTTGACACTCATCATTTAAGATAATAGGTTTTGAGCTAGAGTCATCTAGGCTACGCCTTTCTTCTTTGTACCAAAAAAAAGTGTATAAAATTTCAAATGTAATAGATATTGTTGGGAAGTCTAAATATGTTGGACCAAAAGAGTTAATTCGCCAAACAAGTTGGACCAAAATTATTATTATTATTATTATTTTTCCCTTTTCTTGATTCCACTATATGTTTCTTTAGCTCAACCATTAGAAAACCATATATTCAAAACAGTCCAAAGAGCACATTATATATATCCAACGTCTCTATATATCATTCTTTCCTTCTATTGTTTCTACTCAACCAAGATAAATGAGCAACAACATGAGATCCAAAGCTCAATTCTCCATCAGCCTTAAGCTCATCTTACTCTGTTTGTTCTTTCTTTTCCTTCTCTTCTTATTATTCAGATCAAATTTCTCATCACCCCATCAAAATTCATCCTCCATTGTTTCTTCTCTTTATCCATCCAACACAGATTCTTTACATGAAGAAAAACAGACAAATTCCAATATCCATTGTCCCTCTGAATCATTATCCCCCAGATGCACAAAGATATCACCATCATTAGCAAATGCATTAGTCCACTATGCAACCACCAACATCACTCCACAACAAACCCTCAATGAGATCTCAGTTTCCCTTAGAGTTCTCGAGCAAAAATCGCCCTGCAACTTCTTGGTTTTCGGATTAGGCCATGATAGCCTAATGTGGACAGCCCTCAACCACGGCGGTCGCACCGTGTTCCTCGAAGAAGACAAGTCATGGATAGATCAAGTCAAGAGCAAGTTGCCAAACTTGGAGTCCTATCATGTTGAGTATGACACAAAATTAACCCAAGCTGATGAACTAATGGAGATTGGGACAAAGGAAGAGTGTAAAGTTGTGGGTGACCCGCGATTTTCGCAATGCCAACTTTCATTGAAAGGATTCCCTAGTGAAGTTTATGATATAGAATGGGATTTGATCATGGTGGATGCACCCACAGGTTGGCATGATGAAGCTCCAGGGAGAATGAGTGCCATTTACACAGCTGGATTGATGGCTAGAAATAGGGAAAATGGTGAAACTGATGTGTTTGTGCATGATGTTGATAGAAATGTGGAGGATAAATTCTCAAAAGAGTTCTTGTGTGAAGGTTATTTGAGAGAACAAGAAGGGAGGATCAGACATTTCACTGTTCCAAGTCATAAGGCTCGTTTAGGTAGACCCTTCTGCCCGTGAGATCATAGCTTCTCAATCTTTCTTCCTTTGAGACAATATTTGTTCATTTGGGCACCTAATTTGGAGGGAATTTCATGCTCCTTCCCAAAATAATAGTCTATTTGTTATACGGTTCTGATTCGATGAATATAATTATTATCGTAGCTTTGGTTTGGATGATTAAAGTCCATATATTGAATGGAATTTTTTTTTTCTTCATTTTCTTGTCAATCTAGAGGTGTCTCCAAATCAAAGCTTTCTCAATCTTTCTTCCTTTGAGATTATATTTGGTTCATTGGGCAGTTACTGTTTTTGTCCCAAAATAATAGTTCATTTATTATACGATTTTAGTTCGATATACATAACTATTATTGTAGCTTTGGTTTGGATGATTAGAGTCCATGTATTCAATGGAAATTCTTTGCTCCTTGAAGAACGTTATTGTTTATTAAATCATTGATTCTTCTTGAAGATTTGTACTTTGCTTTATTATAATGAGTGTGGTAGGTTTTGGTAGGAGTTGGTTAATGAATTGATAATATTCGAGCACCAGCTTCCACCAAAATGACAAAGACAAGCTAAGCAACCATTGTTAGGTCACCCAATCCCACCAAAACCAAGGCCAAAATTTATATAAAAATATTTGTACAAGTGAATTCTTAAATATGTATATTTTTTTATTTATTATTTTTTTATTTTTTTACTAAAAATATCCTTATTGATAAATAAGAAAGGAAGATGGTATTTAGTAGGGGTGTTCACGGTCCGGTTCAAACCGGTCAATCCGTCCAATCCGGATTTTGGTTTGGATTCATGGATGGTCTTGAAGTGTTTATAAAAATCAATGGTTTCAAAAATATAAAACCGGAAGTATCGATTTGGTTTGCAGTTTTGTGTTTACAAACCATAGTAAAAATTGGACTGGACCGTTCAATTATTATGAATATTAATTTTTATATATATAATTATTCTTCTATAAATTATGAAATCAAAAGGAGTTTAGGAGGTTTGGTAGTAGTTATTCATCACTTCTCAAACTAGCATGTTTCGTAACTTGTAATCAAAACAATCATGCAGTCAAAAATCTCTTTTTTCTTTCAACAAAATAGAAAAGTTCATATTTAATGACCAAAATCGTGAAACTGCCCAAACCAAATCATTTAATTTGGTTCGGATTTTATTTTCGAACGGTTTAATTTAAATTTTGATATTTAAAAATTCGTAACTAATGATTTGATTCTGATTTGAATGAAAAATCAGACCACCAAATTCATGAAGATCCCTAGTATTTAGTTTGTATGATATAAAAGCATGAATGGAGGTGGAGAGAGATGGTGTTGAATTGGAAGTAATGATTTACTTATGGATTTTGAGTTTAGACATCATATGTTGAAACAAGAAAACGACGACGTCAAGGGTGAAGAGAAGAAGACTTTGGAGGAGTCCACATTGCAAAGAGATGCCACTCATTTGATATGTGTCAAACCATAAAAATAAGGAAAAAATTGAACAATTAGTGATATATAATCAAATTGTTATACAATTGATCTTACGCAGATATATTTAGTACTAAATTTTACAATTCACAATACATATAGTCCTAATTAATATAAAATGTGTTTAAAACTCATATTATATGATATAATATTTATTACGTGACATGATATTAAGATTTTTAAAATTACAATTCAATCAGTATATAAAAAAATTATTATTAAAACTAAATATGTTTTGAATATAAATATTTAGAATTGAATTTATTGACTAGTTAACATTTAAAATTAAATTTAAGAGTGGGCTACATTATAGGGATTCTTCTTACAATTTTTTTACTTTCCAAAAATAAAAATTCACTAAAACCCAATACCAAACGACGCCGTCGAATACCTAGAGGAGGAGGAAACGGGGTATCCTATCCGCAGGACCGCATCCAACCCATCTTTCTTTCTTATCTTTCTCCGCAGCTCTTCGAAGGTGCCTGCAGAAAGGAGGCTCTTGAATTGATTCCAGAGAGAGAGAGAGAGAGAGAGAGAGAGAGAGAGAGAGAGAGAGAGAGAGAGAGAGAGAGAGAGAGTAAATGGGGAAGACCAAGAAGGAGTTGCTGGCGTCAGCACCATGGAGGGTGGACGCGGAGGAGGAAGAGGCCAAAAAATTCAGAGACGCTAAGCTTAAAGTGACCAGTCAGCCTGGTTCAACTCCCACTATGCATGTTCCCGGCAAAAAGAAAAAATCGGTCTCGTCCAAAAACGGAGCCCTTGACGAGGACGATGACGATGATGATTCTCTATTTGAAATCGACCCGGAATTCCGTTACAGCTTCCAGCGTAATTTCCAGGTTTTCTTATCTCCCAAGCATAAACTCGAATAATTGGAGTGCGTACGAAGTTGTGATGAATTTCCTGAAATTTTTTTTTTTTTGGAATTGCTTCCTGTGAGAATTATTTGGATGGAACCCAGTTAGTAATTGGCCGAAAACTTGGTGTTTTCTGATGACCCTTTAGGAAAATTCTAAGACTTTTGTGTTTTAGTGCTCAATCTTATCGACCTCTTGATAGTAAAATAGAAATCAAATTTTCTTCAGGAAAAGTGTACAGCTTCTTCACTGGGAAAACAGAGGACATTTTTTTTTTTTTTGTGGAAATACTTTAGTTAAACACACAAGGGGTGCTGATTTTGTTGTTTTACTGTAATTTTAATAGAGGCAGGTAAAGATTACTCTTTTTTGCTGATTCCCCAATTTGTACAGTGAGAGAATGGTTAGTTACTCGGCCATTGTGTATCTAGTTATTCAAGACATGATTTCTAGGATTGGCTATGATCAGTGTATCATTATAGTTGATTTTTTGAAGGTTGATTTTCTGGTTATTGAAGGCAGCTTCACAAATAAAGACTTGTCTGATCAGATGGAAACTATAAGTAACTTTGTAACTTCTATTAGTCTTTCCAGTTTCACAATTTTTGGAGTTGAGATGGTCCAATTTCCCTATTTTTACTTGTATTTCATCTGACTTCAGCATTGGGGAGGTTTCAGAAGGTATATTGTGTCTATAAAGCCTTTCTAGATGCTTAAACTGGGAAATCTTTTTTGGTCATTTTATGTGAAGGTTTGCAAATGTATGGCATGACAGCTTCAATACTAGTATTAGCCTTTGTGTTTGCTTCTATGCTTAAGTTTGTGTCCTGTGTTCTAATTTATTGGGCATGAACATTTCAAAGAGACATAATACTATAGCACATATGAAGAACTTGGGGTAGAATGCGTTCTGTTCCTATATGTATTTTTTGCTTATATTTATCTGACGTGATAATTGGGGATGTGTTACCCTGCTTTCTTATGACATACGAGGAAGTAGAAAGAAGTAATATTTGATGGTTGATATGTGGGGTCTAATATTAATTTTTTTATTTGGTTCAATTAAGTAAACTCCACATCCACACCCCGATAGAAAGGACAGTAACCAAAAGTTCGGTATGAGCCACGTGCATCTTAAACACTTTACATCTGATTTTAGTTTTGACGACGAGTGTTGTTAAATGCAATATAACTATTTTTTCTATGTGTGTGCAGTTTCTTCAGCGTGTCTTTAGCTTGGACACGCTTGTTAAACCACTTCCTCCTGCTATGGCATACAATGCTTCTCGCAACTTGAACTTCTTCACAAGAATCTTCACGCAATTTTTTGGTAAGTTTTTTTTCTGTATTATGGAGCCTTGATTGTGAGGCCCCAAGCATATGCAGAATTTGGGACATCATAATTTGATACTTATCATGTGCTTTTCCATTTTCCTAATTTTTAAAGTTTTCCTGCCTTCGCCACACTAAGAGGGATACTAGAGATTGAAAAACACAGAGGCATAGAACTTCGGTTAGAGTTAGGTAGTGCAGGATGTTGTTGTCTGATATAACTTGAGAAACAAATTAGGAGGACTGTGAATGCATTGATGACCCTATTCCTGGCCTAAAATATGGATGCATTTGACAAATATGATCATTTTTGTTGCTGCACGTTTGGAAAATTAGATAAAAAAGGTTAAAACTTGGATTTCATAGTCCATTGTAGTATTAGATGTGGACCGAATAATTTTCCAGAAGGCAACAAGGGTATCAGAGCACAGTTCTTTAGTTAAGCACAAAGAGAAAAAGGCAGGTCAAGAAGAAGAGTAAGGCCTTCATCTGAGCATGCCAATCGAAAAGTCTGAGTAGAAATAGGTTGAGTTTTCAACAGAGAGGACCTAATTCGGCTGCATTGTTACACTAGTTGGATCAATTTAACCTCCATCGCCGGAATTTGATAAATTGTTTAATTCAATATTTAAAAAACTATTCTGCAACTAGTGTTTTGATTATCGCCTTTTGCAATCCAGTTCATTATGCAGTGCTATAAATATGTACCAAGATTTGTTTCTGCTGTGTGTATCCTTTAACTAGATGGTGAGTGCTGTTCACCACTGGTTCCTATTTTGGGTTTCCGTTTTGCTTTAACTGTGGTTTGTTTGGACAGATCCTGAAGGCATTGCCGATGCCCAGAAATCGCTTGGATTAGGACAAGAAGAAAGAGTTCGGAAAGTCAGATGAGTGAAAATATTGAAGTTTTTGTTTCTGTAAAATCACTGTATTTTGGTGCCTTTGGGAAAATTTCAATTTAGTTTTACTTAACCCTGTAGTTCTCAATGAACTTATTACACTGTTGGTGAGGAAGTTTTCATCAGACCAATACCCCTTTTTGTTGAAGCTGCTAAAACTGAAGTGACAATCACAAAATTGCCTGTCCTTCAACCAAATGCATAATTGTGCTATCTATTTAGGGATGAAAATATGATGATTGTTGTTAAATTCAGTGCTTACATCTTGAATCCAAAGCAGTATATATGTATAACAATAATAGATATGAGTATCGCCTTTAGTTCGATCCTGGTCATAGCCATTTCTCCCAAGCTTGGAACGCACACCTGTGGTTACTGGAAGGTTCGGATAGTGATCATGACAAAGGGTCAAGATCTTCACCCTGATGTTTATTCTTTTCCTGAGGAAAGGTTCTTCTTGGTGCGACGCAAGAAAGGACGGCCAAAGAATATTTTAAGTGCCTCACCTCGGTACCAATGCATCGATTGGTGCGCCATCACCGCACGCCAATTCGGTTTTTAAATTGTTAATGGTTGCGTTGGGCTTTTAGCCCTTAATCTTCTTAATAATTTTTAATAAAAAGGTAACAGGATATGAAAATAAAGCTAAGTTAGAGGTGTTGTATAATGTCCAAAATTCAGCTTAATATCGGTTTGATGAAGCAAATTGTGAATCTGTCTTCCAAAGCACATATATTCCAATGAAATGAATCTCATTTATCCATCAATCAGTGTAGCAAGGTTTCTTCCTGATGACTGACAAACAAAATTATTTACATAAAATGCGACCATTTTGTTTCCTTGGCTGCATAAAATTTGGAAGGATTATGATGTAATTCTCTGATACATATTCACAGATAATATACTGAAAAATGGCTCTGTTGGCTTCTATTAGAAGTGGAGAACTCCCTTACTGTTGTTTAGGAGAACCACCCCTCCAATAGCCCGAATCACTGATTCCACATTCTGAAAGGAACTTCTCATAATCACGTTCAAGTTCGGTGTAGTTATGAGATGAGTCTTGTTGTTTGACCTCATCTTGATCCTCAGACAAATGCTGCAAAATTTTTTTAAGGTAGTCAGTAATGAAGACATGTCCAAACACAGTTCAATCCACAAACAGAGAAACGAGTTAATTGAGGACTGCTAATTGCAGCAATTCTGCAATCCGTAAATGGCAGTTTTAGAACTACATGACAGGATAATCTATTGACAAATGGCAGGATTATACTGGTTAGAGGGGGAAACAATGAACATTTAGGGGGCTACAACATTAAAGTGATTCTAAACTCTTCACAGTGGACTATGGTATAAAAAGTCGCAATTTCTGCAGTCGAAATGGCTCTAACTGAACTAATAGTAAAGAAAGTTTAGTAGCTAACCGAATACTAAAAAAGTCTGTTAAAGATGCATAAAAGTATTAATATGATTGGCTTCAAGATATGCTTGCAGTGCACCAATCAAAAGAACTTTGCACAAGTATAAAAGCAAGAAGGAAAAAAAATGCAAAGATAGCCCTGCAGTATTGTCTAGTGGCAAATTTAGTCATAAACATTTAGTACTCGACAAATTTAGTTCTAGACTTTGTTATTCACAACACATTTAGTCCTAATAAAAGTTTTTTGGATAGAAGAAAGAACAACTATAGGGAGTATTTTTGCATTTAGGACTGAATTTGTCGACTACCAAATATTCAGAACTAAATTTGTCACTAAGTCATACTATGGGGACTATTCTTACATTTTTTTTCAAGAAAGAAAGAATAACGTAATGTGTGTGACCATTCTAGGGAGCTTTATCAAATGACAGACAGTATGAACTGACTTGGAGAATACTTAGTAGTCACAATTGACTGGATAGAAATTGAACAATATGCTTTCAGTATATAAGCTAAACTCTCAAAGAGTAAGCTTTCTCTTTTATTTCCTTTCTCAGAAACAAACTGTGGGAGAAGGTTGTTTCTCTGTGCAAATTATACTGTATAACCTAGGGGTATATCCCTACTACTATATTTGGAAAAATAATGCATTAACAGCTCAATAATTACTATAATTGAAAATAATAATTGTGTAAACGTTGTAGAAATTACTGAGCTGTTAATGCATTATTTTCCAAATATAGTAATAGGGTACACTCCTAGGTTATACAGTATAATTTGCCGTTTCTCTGCCCCTTCCCATCGCAAAATGTCAAAATGCATATACCATGGCGACCATAAACTCGGAAGAAAAATCCAAATCCAACAACAGATAACTGCTAATAAGCAGCAGCAGCAGGGAAAGCATAAACACTCAGTCGTAAGTTGTGTTGTTCTTGATACTTACATCATAATCAGGTGACAAGTCAGTATCCATTGGATCTGGATCACTCAGTTCTTGAAGAACAAATCTCCATCTCATCCTTTTAGACCCCTGGTGATGATGTTCTGGTTCTTCAACATTACGTTTCGAATTTCCAGCAACTCTATTCTGTAAGGCAGCCATCACGAATCTGATGCAAAAGGCTATCAGGGGAACCAGAACTAGAAAATAACCAGTGGTTTTAGCCTGATAATAACATTGACAAATCTGTTGAGCTTGCTACTAAAGTTCTGCTGCAACATTCACAACTGACTAGATGGAATGTGGATAACATAAATATGAAATAGTGAATACAAGAGCTCACATAAGATGAATTAGGGAATGGCAGGATGGTGAAGATCTTTTCTTTTAAACATCTACTGCATAATCCCAAACTTTGAGCTTTTCCCGAAAGAGAAGATTCAGATGATCCGGTTGCCCCGCCTTTTTGCTGCAAAAGGATCAGAAGTGTATCTATCTCACTCAGTGCCCCAACCCATTAAACGCTAACATGACATTGCTGCTCATTCAGAGTTTGATTATGCTTCTAGCAAACCAGTACGTTTAATGGGGGTGTTTATAAAGGGCTAAGCACTGGCATAAAAATTGATTATACACCACTAGAATCAGAAATTACAATCTCCTTCCAACCTTCCAAGCATGGAACTATGCTTTCTTGGAAGAACACAAAAAGCTTAAACTCCTAAATTCTTCAATGGCTTGCATCACATAGTACTTGCTAACAAAAAGCTTAAACTCCTAAATTCTTCAATTCCTGGCATCAGATTTCAATCAAGATATGATATTCTGTACTAGTTTATAGAAATAAGGAGTTCTACTCATCATCAGGAACTAATTCTAATGTTCTCATAATCAGGATAAATTAGAATATTAAAACTCAAATATTCCTGAGGAAAAAAGTTCAAGAAAAAGTTAAATCATACCATTTTCAGGGACAGAGGAATAGCAGAGGGAATACCAAGCAGTTGGCCCTCAAAAGCTAGGCCAATATCAAGAATTTCACTGGGAGCAGCAATCTCACAAATGGCTACCCCGCATAATTTTGACATAGAAGACAAAAGTTCATCTCTGCATTACAAAATCGACAAAACAACCCCATATCATTCATGCAACCAAATACTGATCAAGATTGAATCTTTACATGCTACAAATGTTAGAACACTTCTTACCCTCTAACCCCATGAGCAAAGACCTTCTTGGTTTTGTATTGACCATTTTGAAACATCCCCTGTATTTGATTTCTCCATCTCTTGAAGGGAAAAAAAAAACCCATAATTTATTTAAGCCCATGATTTCACTGGGTACATAATCTCTTTCTGGTATCATCATAGTAATGCAATAAGCAAAAAATTTAAAGTCAAGACTGAAGACAGAAGAAAGAATAGTAGGGCTTTTACCTTAGCATAATGCAAATGGAAGTGATTGTGAGTAGAAATGGGTTTAATGTTTAACAGAGAGGACCTAATTAAGGTGGAAGGATAAGAAAATTGGCTTAATTTAACCTCCATGAATGGACCATAATTGGTTTGTTGCATGCAGAAAAGTTCCCGAAGTTTTGAAGCAGAAAATCTAAGATTGTAAATGAATATTATGAGCACTGAATGACACAATTTGAGAATCTTCTTTGATTGATTCTTATTTGGATAATGAAAGGAGCCATTGTGAGTTTGCCATAGGCAGCCCATATTCTTGTGGGCCCAATCTCAGCTCAATCTTGTCATTTTTAGCTTTTCTCTACGAAAACTGAAATGACACACCCCACCCCAAGCCACCCCCCACCCATCACAAGACAAAACTATATATAAAACTAGGGTGAATTGAACCATTGCAATAAACCAAAGAATGTCATCCCATTTTTGGGATATGAGATTGTCTATATCTAACACCGCTAACAACAGCAAATGTAAAATAAGAATATGAGAAGAGATTACATAATAATCTAATGTTTTTAATTATAATAAAAAATTAGTATTAAATAGTTTGTTATTAAGTTTGTTACTATTAGTTCTCTATATCATTTTCTCAACATCAAATTTGATTATTACTTTGCTACATCTTTTTGATTTGCTGTGACTTAAGTTTATCTAAATACTTGAAATGTCGATTACCTGAACTCATAGGATAATCACATTGAACAAGTAAAAATAATTTGTCACTAAAAATCGACTAAGTAAAAATGATTTTTTCTTGTTCATTTACACGTTCTATTATTTCATTAGCTTCTCTACACACTTCAAAGATTGCATCCTTCATTACTTTTTTTTCTCCATCAAAACACTATATTCCTTCCAAAAAAAAAAAAAAAAAAAATCCTTTCCATACTGTAAAAACAAAAAACCCTTTCCACACTGTAACATTGAGACTACATATGCATTATCAAATTAGATTTGCACCCCTGCAAACAAATGGCCTAGCAGTATGGAACATCCCTCCGAAATGGCCATAATTTTAGCCAGAACTGAAGTCGAAAGGCCAAGGTGGATCGATTCTCCATAAAGGAACCTCCTATACTCATCTCAGTTGTTATATACTAGTACAACTAAAGTACATTGCAAAATTTGTACAAAAAAAAAAAAAAAAAAACATTACAAGATCTATTTTTAACAAATAACAGAAGATGATTAGTTAAGTGAGAAAAACGAGACAAATTCAGAAGGTCATTGCATTAAATGATTTATTTCTATTAAATCAACACTTGTAGCAATACATAATTCTAATTGTAGAATATAATTTGCCTAATTCATCTTGAAACAAAAACCCATATATGTATAACCATCCCCAAAACAAGAACCATTCGTATGGAAAGCGAAATTTCTAAACCACCGTTTGGAAGACCGGAGTAGGGCCCGGTGAAATTTGCAATAAAAATATAAATTATAATCTTAAAACTAATTGACTTTAAACTTAAAATCAATACTAAAACTACAAAACATATTAATAAACGGCTTGAGGACAAAGGAAATTTCATTTAGAATTTTTTTTTGGGTACAATGAAAAAGGTTTAAAGTCTAATTAACTACGTAGCTTCGATCTTGTTGATAACTATTGCTCTTGCATCAATTTGCAGCCATCGAATAACTGTGTCAGGTGTCTCCTCCCCTGGAGTTCTTGCTTGTCACCGCTGCCAGACAGTCAGCCGCTCTATTCGCCTCTCTCTCAATGTGCCGAAAATATCAATTTAGAATTTTAAAAATTAAGTAAAAGACGATAGAATATACCAGTTGAAGATATAGTAACGTGACAACTCACAAGCTACGAACAAAAAAAGTTTTTTTTTTTTTTTTTTTTTTATTGTTGTAGCGTCTTCAATTCCAGACCGCTAAAAACTTTGCATGTGATCTCTCGCTAGTTGCATCTTGAGGACAAAAATAAAAAGCTCAATTTTAGAAAAATATTCTCCTTCCATAATAAAATATATTTCAAAATTTTAAATAAATATATTTTTAAATTTTCAAGATCATGGGATGATATAGTTTATTATAAATTTTCAAGATACAATATAGTATAAATCAATTTTCATTAAATTTCTTTTTTCATTCATAACCTTAAATTTTATATTTCAAGGATACAGTTCTTTAATTAATATGAAATATTACTTCCACTGTCCCATTTCTTTTAATTAGGTTTTCATTTGGATTGTTTTAATAAAATAATTATCATTGATTCAACAAATCTAAATATATTTCTGCAAAATGCTGCAATTCTTAACTAATTGAGGGTAATTAAATAAGAAAATAACACAACTAACTAGAATATCTATCTTATTTCTCGCATAAAGTGGTTCGGTTACAAGGCAAAGATTGGGACAAAGGAAATAATAAAATTATCTTTTTTTGAAATGAAGTAATAAAATTATTAGTACAAACTAATTTTTTTTTAATTATGGAGGGATAAAAATATTTTACTTTGATTTAAACCGGATCAAATTCTAACCATCGATGAAAGAAAAAAACGAATGAATCTGATAAGATTCTTAAGAAAATTTTCTTTTTTTTTTTTAAGAAACAAATAATTTAATAATCTGCCTCCCACGTTTTATAAAAGGTACGTTCGTTTTGCGAGAATGAAAATTAGATCAATCAGAATTTGATAACTCAATATTCATTAAGGAATTTGATTACCTTTGGGGTGCGTTTGATGCAAGGTAAAGACAATGAGACAAAGGCGAAATAATTCCGATTGCTACATTTTTTTGTTAGTAAAGTAAAGACAAAGGCAATTAAAATATTTTAATGAAGCGATCAAATTCCTTTAATGAAACAATCAAATTCTTTTAATGAATGTCTGCTAATTTATCAAACGAGTTAAAAGCGATCATATTCCTTTAATAATTGTTGAGTTAATAAAATTCTGATTGTTTCATTGTCTTTGCCTTGCATCAAACGTACCTTTGATATATTAATCAAATGTCTTCAATAAATTATTAAATGATCAGATTCTATCAACTTTTACTTTTATCGATTAAAAACGTAGTAATTGAATTATTTTACTATTATTCCATTCTTATTATCGTGAAATACACGCATCCAAAAAATTGAAGAATAACTAGTCTAGTTCAGATGTACTTAATTACATTACTTAATCCGAATCGTTTGAAATTTCGGATCAGATTGAACAGAAGGATGGATCCATTCCCAGCATTTTTTGAGAGGTTGAATCTATGAACCCGTTTATGCAAGACAATGGGTAGCTAGCTAGATATAGTATCACGAGTTCTCACCTCCCATCACCGCTGCAATGCTATCAAAATCGATTCAAAACTCATGAATTACAGCTCAAAAGCTAATTCGTCCCATTTCCTTCACGGGGGCCAAAACAAAAATAGTTCCATTTCCTTCCTCTATAAAAACTCATCATTTCTACATCAACCCTCAACATTTTATTAATTTCCACAATAGAAACAAATATTATATATTCTTAGGGTTTTTTTTTTTTTATTTCTTCAATATTCCTTCATGTTGGGGATGAATTTTTTGTGGGTTTTTTTGGTTTCTTGGTTGGGATTAACAGCAAAAGCATGCTCCCAAACACAGCAGCCACAAGTGCCATGTTTCTACATATTTGGTGATTCTTTGGTCGATAATGGCAACAATAATGGGTTGCTCACATTAGCCAGAGCCAATTACATGCCTTATGGCCTTGATTTCCCTCAAGCCGCCAATGGTCGATTTACCAATGGCCGTACTTTTGTTGACATCTTAGGTAACGTACGTTATTATTATAGTTTCAAACGTTTGTTACTTGTAAATTGTCGCATTAATTTTTAATGTGTAATAATTTGCATGCAGCTCAACTTCTGGGATTTCCAAACTATATTCCACCATTTGCTAGGGTTCGAGGTAGGGCATTACTTCGGGGAGCAAACTATGCATCTGGAGCAGCAGGCATCAGGGCTGAAACAGGAAACAACTTGGTACGTATTTGGTGGATTTTTAAATATAGTCTCTTTTCTCTTATTTATCATCATCTGAATTACCATTTTCTTCCCTCATTTTTTTAAACTCAAAATGCCCTTATTGTTTTTAAATTAAAAAAATAATAAAACCATTTTGACAAAAATGAGATGATAAATAAGAAATGAAATACTATTTAGTATGATATTACTAGTTACCGCCTCAATTTTAAATATTATCGTCCAAATTTTAATAAAATTGTCCTTTAACTTTAAGGAAGAAGAGAAAAGATAAAGTAGTGAGTGAGATTTTTTAGTCCAAATTGAAACGATAGAGAATAACAATTGGGACGATAACTAGAAAAATTTTATTTAATATTACCCTTAATTTATGTATGGGTGGCATGGAAAATACTATTTCTAGTACGTGAAACAGAAGAAACATTAGTTTTTTACGTTCCTAAACTAAAATCATGTTCGATATTATAACAGAACATTAATAATTTATTAATAAACATATAACAAATATCGCATTTTATTGAAAAATAAAAAATATTACAAACAAGGGTTTTCAGTAGAATTTGGTTTCATTTGAAGTATTTAGTTTTCCACATTAATAAATTGGCTAGATAATTAATGAATTTAAACTGTTACTGCATGAAAAATGTAGGGTGATCACACACCAATGGATCAGCAAGTAGCCAAATTTGGTTCAACAGTGGAGATCTTGAGAAGGATATTCAGGGATGACAATGTGGCTCTTGGGAACTATCTCAGCAAATGCATTTTCTACTCTGGAATGGGAAGCAATGACTACCTCAACAATTACTTCATGACTGATTTCTACTCAACTAGTTCATCTTACACTCCCAAAGCCTATGCAGATTCACTTCTCCAAGATTATGAAAAGCAACTTACGGTAATTACGGTTAAGTTCTGTCTTTACGTCCGTCGGTCGTCTCTGTAATTAGTTGTTAATCATATCAAAATTAAGCTGATCCGAGATTTTATTTTTAATTTTTTTTTTTTTACTTTTAGGGTTTGTATAATTTGGGAGCTCGGAAGGTGGTGGTGACCTCGGTTGGACAAATTGGGTGCATCCCATATGAGCTAGCTCGATACAATGGGAATGGCAGCAAATGTAACGAAGAGATTAACAATGCTATCCTCATTTTCAATTTAGGGCTCAAAAAAATGGTGGATCGGTTTAACAATGGCGGACTCCCTGGAGCCAAATTCGTCTACTTGGATTCCTTCCAAAGTAGCCAAGATCTAGTCCGCAACGCTAAAACATACGGTAAATATTTTTATCAAACATTATCCCGTTTTAAATTAATTAATGTTTTAATTGTTTTTAGACAGATTAAAATTGATGTGATTATACTAAATTAACTAATAAATAAATTTTGCTCTTGTAGATAAGTCTTAAAAGGTAGAGTAAGATCCGAAAATTATATTTAAAATATTATTGAAGGTAATTAAACGTCAATTAAAAGAGAATTTTACTATTTTTTTAAAAGGTCAATTAATTGAGAATACAATATTATTAGAATTCATATTTATTACCTCTATTGTCATTTACGGCCACTTCTTTGCACAATTGTTGTAATTTTTATCAAAATTCCTTTAAAAGAAGCAAGAGAGTAAAAGAATTTAGATAACAATTAAGGTAATTTTAAAAAGAGGAGGCGATGAATAATAAAATAGGGACAGTAAATAATCACTCGATATTTTTTTAAAAAAAAATAAAGAAATTTGATTGTAGTTTTTCTAAAATTATTATTTACAAATTGACTGAGATTAATACTTTTGCTTAATTGAAATGAAAAATAATTTAGGGTTTGAAGTTGTGGACCAAGGATGCTGTGGAGTGGGCAGAAACAATGGACAGATAACATGTTTGCCTCTTCAACAGCCATGCAATGACAGAAGAAAGTACATTTTCTGGGATGCTTTCCATCCAACTGAGGTTGCAAATATATTGCTTGCCAAGAAAGCCTACACTTCCAATTCCAAAGCATATGCTTACCCAATAAATATACAACAATTGGCCATGCTTTAGAAATTAATCATTACTTCCGTCACATAATTCGAGTCTTGTTTATAATACTTTTTTCTAGTATTATAAATCAAACTCAAATTATATGACAGATTGTCGATGATAACGTTCTTAAAAATTGATTAATTAGTACTATTGAGAGTTGAGGAACCGTGATGAGAGTACTGCATATGTATCCACCATTATTGTCCTTGTTAATTTTCATTAAATTTCGATTAATGCTTTAATTAAGATATTTTAGTTTGATAACATAAGTGAGTTTTTGAAGGGAAAACATTTACAATTAATTAACAAAATTATATTGCTTCAATTTTTATTGTTGTTTCATTTCTCGACTAACTTTCTAGTGACAAGTCTCCGTCATTTTATTCATTGACGATAATTACTAGCTTTTCTTTGATAAGTAATTAGTTGTTTGACTATTCTCAACGTTATAATTAATGAAAGTTTTTAGTTTCGATTTTTCTAAAATATTAAAAGAAAAATTTGTCCTTTCGGAGGATTAGAGAGGATGGTTTCTAAAATATTAAGAAAAAATTTGCCCAAAAAGGGATGGGTTAGAGTTAGATTCGTATATTTCTGGTGTCGATTGTTTTATTTCTAAACTTCTTGATTGATAAAATGAACAATAGAAAATTTTATCTTTTTTTAATCTTGTTTAAAAATTCTAAACGTTAAATAAAAATAAATGAAGGGAGTATCATTTTGTAGCGTTGATGAATAGATGCCAAAAAAGTACTATTACCTATGAAAATATTTTTGATCCATTAACCGAGAATAATAGGTTTTTGTACAAGTTAAATCTAGTCAACAGTAATTTGAGGTCAAAATATAAATTTTAGTAAATATTCAAGGGTGTTATTAAAATATTAAAAAAGTACTCTTCCATATTTTTCTCTTCCTTTTTTCTCCCCCATTTTTATAGTACCAATTGCCTACGAGTGGCAGCATCCGAGCCAAATTCAAGTAAATTTGCCTCATAAATTCAGAACCACGTATCAGAAAACACAAAAAAGTAAAATTCACACAACAAAATCCACGAATCAGAAATAGTAACAAAATAAAAGTTACAGCGATAACTAGTAAAATTTATAAGAGATAGACATATAAATTGGTGGCACACGTCCCACTTTTATTTAGTTACTACTTTATTTGATACAATAAATGATCATATTAACCATAAATTATAGTAGTTTTGGGACTACAATTATTTTGAGTTAAACTATAATAAGTTTGGAATTCCTGAATCATTACTTATCCAGCCTTAGGTATTCTTACCACCTTATGATTATCATCAAAAAACAGTTGAACCCGGTTGCAACAATAATCCATTATATAAGTGGTATTCCGATGAAGCTCCATTGTGCCAACCTGTGAATTTTCTTTCTTGATTATGGCCTTTGCCTTTTCTACATCCGCTCCAAGTAGCTCAGGCCATTCAATTTTTTTGCCTGCAACAATTCACATGACAATGATATTTTTAATTTATTTTTATTTTCTAAAAAAAGAATAAAATAATAGGTCCAGAGTACCATTTGTCAATATTTATTTAGATGATTCGAATTCAAAAATTATTGATTTTAATCGATGAATGTTAATCATTATGGTACAACTCTCTTGTCACTTATCAATATTTATTTTAACATTATATCACTAAATCAGAAGTTAACATAATAAACAATCCCTTAAATTTCTGAAAAAAATCTTGATATTTTAGGTTAAATATAAGTTGGATGTGGACCGAAATAGATAAAAATAGTATATTAAAAATGATTATTATTTTAAGAAAGAATAATATTAAAAGATACAGATTTAATGCAATTTAAATAAATGGTCTAAAAGAAACTGAGAGTGAAACTTACCGCATGCACATGTAGCATTATCATGAAACCACCCTCCACAAGGTGGCCAACGAAAGGGGCACTTGACTTCATAGCCGTCGGTTTTGACACTCGAATTTTCACTTCCACCGGAAATGGATGGATCAGATTTAGACACGTACATCTCAAATACAAATGTCAGAAATAAAAGATGAAGCATAATATATTTGTTCATCATCGTCATTGTATCCAATTGTTTTATTTTTCTAAATTTCTTTATTGATGCAATGTACAATTGTACCATTTTATATGTTCAACTAGAGTTAAAAGAAATAATTGAAATTTATGATAGTGGATTCTTTGGTTAATAGTTAATAATAGAGTTGTGCAAATTTTATGAGATTCTGAAAATTTTTCGAATCCGTCCCGTTATTTTGTCCCGATGATCCGATCCTAAATAGATCACGATTTCGTCTTGACCCGATCCCGTGATATCCAGGACGGGACTAAGATATGGTAACAAATATTTGATTTCGTCACGAGAAATACATATTTTTTTTAATAATTATTAGTTTTGCGCAAAAATTAAATTTTATTATTTATTATATGTTTAATTTTATTATTTGTATATATTTTCTTTATTATAAATATGTTAATTAGGTAGTAAATCTTTTTATTATTCAAGAGAAATACTTCTTCATTTAGTTTCTTATTCTATTTTTTTTAAAATTTTTATATTTCTTATAAGATACGTTTGAAGTTTAGTCGACTATTTTTTTTCATTTGTTTAATAAATAAAATTTTGAATTATTTAGTTAAAAGTATGACAATAATTAATAAATAAAATATGAAAATTAATTTTTTACATATCCCGCAATCCCAATCCTAAAATTCTGGTCCCAGTCCTGATATTCCGTCATCTCGATCTCGACAACATCCCGATCCTAATTCCGATAAAATCTCGTCCCAAACGGGATGAGATGAAATTCATGAAATAGAGTCAAATCCAGCCTCATCCCGTCCTGTGTTTAATCCTAGTCAATAATGTAGGAAATCTGTTTAGTTAGGGTGGACTCAAACACAATTTATTATCATTCTCATTAAATGCAATAAGATTATTTTTTTTATAAAAGACATAATTATTTCCAATGCTGAGTTTACATTTTATAAAAACCAGTTTTAAAAAATATTTATCTAGAAGAATTTAGATGGTTAAATTAAGTTAAATTATATAATTGTATCATAAAACATTGTACTTCTACCTAATTATATAATATTATCATAAGAGGAGGAGGTGGATGAAAAGGTAATTTATATGGTGGTCTTTACAATTTTATTCTTATTGTAGCGCGCTACAGTAACGCGCTACGGTGTCTTCCTTTCTTTTGTTATTTTTGGCTATTTTTTTATTTTATTTTTTTGCCTTCCCCCTTGAGACTTTTTTTTGTCCATTTTTTTCTAAACAATTGATAAGCCTGAAATTAATGATTGGTTTTTGTTTAAATTGAAAGGCAATTAGATGAATTCTATGGTTTAATGGTTGTATTTTGAATGCAGGAGAAGATGGATTTTGGTATAGCTAAATACGCAATTTGGCCATATTTTTGGAGGAAGTCGAGAGTTTGAGCAGAATGAAGAAATATCAAATTGGGCTTGCGGGAAGAATTAATTGTGAATGAAGATAAATATTCGATTGGGCTTAATGTTTAGACCCAAAGTTAGTTAATGGATTTGTTATTAATGTTATTATTTTCCAAAACTAAATAGGAATTAATAATTTAAAATTAGTTGGTTAGAATAAGTGGCCCGCCTTAGGTTAGTATATATAGTAGTATACGTAGGTTTTAGTTTAAGTTTTTACCCAGGAAGTCAGCCGCCACTTTGTTGGTTTAGGATTATGGCTAAGTTTTCTTTTCTTTCTTCTAATTTCAATTATGTATTTTAATTAGGTTTGATAGTACTTGGATTGGATGAACTCATGAATTATTTAATTTCATAGTATGATTATGTGTTAAATATTTTTGGATATTTATTGTGATTTATGCTATTTGGTTTATATTACAGTCAAATAATTTGCCTAGAGCTTTTAAGTTTGATATAATATAATCTCAATTAGGATAATCCGTAAAGGCTTACGAATTTGCCAATTAGAGTTGAAGAGGTTAAAAAGGTGGTACCTTTTAAGGCCTAGAACACTAATAAGGCAATGATTTGTAGCAATAAATAGGTTGAATTAATTAATGTGATGAAGTGACTAATAAGGTCGGTGGATTCAATGGATTTGAATTGAGCCTACTAATTGGTGAGACGATGACATGTTGATTCGATTTGCATATTTGCATCCAAATATCTTTAACTATTTGTGTGTAAAGCACTATGAAATTAAATAGTTTATGAGAGATTCTTATCTAAGTACTACGTTAGGAATTTTATTATTTTCTTTATTTTTATTTATGCTGGTTACTTTAATTAGTTAATCAATTCTCACAAACCCCCGCTTCTTTACTAGATAGTAGAAAAGAGGTTAGTTCTAATACATAGTCCCTGAGGAGACGATCCTACTCACTGTTGTGCTACTAAAACCCTTAGAGTAGGTCTTTTATATTTGTTGGTTTGACACCCATCAAATTTTGGCGCCGCTGCCGGGGACTAAAGATATTAGAAAAATCTTGATTTTATTATTCTAGTTTTTATATTTTATTATATATATTTGTTTTTTTTTCTGTATTACATTATTTTCCATATTTGTTGTTTAGGAAGCTTGCAAGAACAATGATGGATGAGCAAAATTATTCATGGCAAGGTCACAATGGATTCGGTGCAAGTTACCCGCATGACTATGAGGGAGAGTACCAAAATATGCCCACTTGGCAAGCTCGTTCAGAAGATACATCATATGGACAAGATCTAGCAAGTCAAATACGCAGATTGAACAATGAAATAATGGCCAGACAAACACCAAATATACAGGTTGAGCAATGTGAAAGGTCTTGCAAATGCGAAAGTAGATTTTTCGAATTGGAGACTCGACTTACCCAAATGCAAGAGACAATGGACCTAGTGCTGCAAAAATTGTCACAACCACAGTGTCAGGGAGCATTTTACGTGCAAGAGAAAGAGCCAGAGGATCAACCACCAAAGGATAAGGGCAAGAAGTTAAATTTTGAAAAAGAGGTGCTCAAATACTTAGAAAAGGAAAGTGCAAGGTGGAACAAGTATCTAAAGGTTCAAGATAAGATAGTTCAAAGAGAGTATGTCCAAGAAGAACAATTGTTCAAAGTGGACTCACAGATTAAACAATTAAACTCCGCGATCAAGGATGTTTGTATCCATCTACTTGAGAAGGAAAGTGTTCAGATGCTCTCTGCAAAGAATGACATCAACAATGGTGGGATTGTTCCAAAAAGTCATGCCAAGGGGGGAACACATGGCAGAGAAATTAGTGGGAATGAGCAAATCAAGGACTCTCCTGAAACGATGTACACATATCCTGATGAGTCTAGCGAGGAAGAGCATGAAGTCATAGAAAAAATGTTATTGCGTGACCACGCTATGGCATTTGAGGTTCATAACCTCATTCCAGAAGAAGACATGACTCCTCAAATTGCCAGAATAGACACCAAGAAGAAGTGCATCCATAGTAAGAAGAGTAAGAGACGGTTAAAGAGAGAAAAGGCTAAGATAGAGGGCAAGAGATTTAAAGAAAGACTAACCGTTTTAGAAGACACGGTGTTCCAACTCCTGAATAGTCAGAAGCCTATAACTACAAGTCTCATATCTGATCCAGGAAAGGTAAATGCGCCTCAAACACAAGGAAAGTGCCATGACGATAGTCAAAACTACGTATATCATCCGCCTTAAAGCAAGTTATCTCACGTCGAGCTACAGACGTAAAACAAGCGCTTATGGGAGGCAACCCAAATTTTTTTTTCTAATTTTCTTTTGTCTTTTAATTGTATTTTTAAGTGCTTTTTAGCAGAGAATTTCGAGTGGAATTAAAGGCTTAGACAGAATAGAATTTTTCCTCCGACATGCCCAGGTCAAGGTTCGAATGGTTTTTGCATTTTCTGAAGGCTTGGGCAGAATACAATTCTTCTTCTGACATGCCCATGTGAGTTTTTCTTGAATTTCTAAAGGCTTGGTCAGAATACAATTCTTCCTCTGATATGCCCAGGTCAAGGTTCGCATGGTTTTTGTATTTTCTGAAGGCTTGGGCAGAATACAATTCTTCTTCTGACATGCCCAGGTGAGTTTTCCTTTGACTTTTAAGGGATGGGGCAGAATATAATTTTTCCTCTGACATGCCCAGGTCAGTGCCTTTGATTTTTCCACGTTTTTCTTTGTTTTTTATTGGAATTTTTAAGGAGTTGGGCAGATTACAAGTTTTCGTATGACATGCCCATGTCATTTACACTTACAAAAAAAAAAAAAAAAAAAAAAATTTTTTTTTCCTTTCCATTTTTTTTAATTAGGGTTCTTAATTTCTTTGGTTTTCATTCTTGTTTTCAAATAGCAGCGCCCGACTCCCTCTTCCCAACCAAACCCGCCGCCACCATCCTTCACCATCACAGTTTTTCTTCTCCAATCGGCCACCTCTAATCTCCGCAGGGTACGGCGATCGCTCCGCCATCTTCTCCTTTGACATCCGGCCAAGCGTTGGAGCAAACCAGTGACGCCCACTCACCGCTGTCAACCTCATCTTCTCCATTCGCCCTGGGCTGAAATTTTTCTTCCCTTATCTTTCTCTTGTTAATTTCCTTTACTTTGAGGGTTGATTGAACTTTTTGGGTGCTGATTTAATTATTTTTGCAATTGATTAGTGGTGAGAATGACGGCCAAAGCAAGAGGGCCCACTAGAGGAGGAACGATTAGCTCAATGGATTCAAAAAAAAAAAAAAAATTCGAGAAGTGAACTCCAATCTCCACGCCCTTTGCGCACATGTGGGCTTGAAACCACCAATTCCTCCACCATAGAGAAGATTCTTTTCCCCTTACTAACTTTTATTTGTTTTAGTTATTTATTTTATTTATTTTTTTCTGTCTTGGTGGTGTTTGTTTTTGCGATCCTGTTTATGCCTATTTTTTTTTTTCTACATTGGGGACAATGTAGAGTTTTGGGTGTGGGGGGATTGTTTTGTATGATTATTGTTTTGGGGATGTTTTGTGTTTTGTTGTGTTTAGAGTCTAGGTGTGGGGGAGATGTAAATGTTATGTGTTTTGTGTTGGAAAATTGATATGCAATGTGTGATTTGGTGAGGTAAGGATGAAATGTAGGGAATATTAGTAGTATTGTGTGTTGAATGACTATAACTGTTCCTTATGATAATTCAAATGATGATACTTGTGTGAGTGACACCCAAAAAGCTAGATAAAGTGAGGTTTTGGGCCTTAATGAGCAACAGTTCTTTCTTGTGCTCAATTGTTTTTCTTTAGAGTGTTTCACACATAGTTTGCATATTCTAGAACTTGCTTTGTTATGCATGTTACCATTGCTTGTGAATTTGAAGTACAAAAAGGATAAAGGTAATAGGATAAACCAATTTTTGGCTTGCAAAAAAATCCGACCTTCAATGCTTACCCTTAGTTAACCTTTTTGAAGCTTGGACCTGATTCTTTGATTTTAAAGCCACTAAATTAAACCTAGGCCTGTGTTTAGCTTGCTCTTTTCGCCTAGTTATTGAAAGAAGTACATACTTGGTTGTTAACTTGGGTTTGTGGTTTGAAGACGGACATTGTAAGGCAATAGTAACTCATTAAGGATAAGTTGTGCTCTGACCAAGGCTGTTGAAAAAAAAAAAAAAAAAGAAAAAGTAAGAAAAAAGAAAATGAAAAAAAAAAAAGAAGACAAGAAAGAAAATGAGCCAATATAAACAAATTCAAATGAATTTGTGTGGCTAGGAAAAAAAAAAAAGAGAAAAAAAAGAAAAAAAAAAGAAGGAAAAAAAGGGATTGTGGAAAGAGCCAAGTTTGGAATCCTTTGTGGGTTACTAGTGTCTTGCATGGGTTATTCTCGGTAAGACGGTTGAAAGTTAACAATCAAGTGTGTTCTTTCTTTCGTGACTTTAGCCTTTGTTTAATCCTTGTTTATCCTACCTTGTCCTGAGCCCCATGATGACCCTTGACGAAGACCTTTTGATTTGTACTTTGATTTATTTGAGTGATAATAATGTGATAATTTTGCAAGCTTATGGCAAGAACATGTTATGTGATGAATTTGAGCGATTATATATCCCCTAAACACTTTTGAGTACATGAGAGATTACCTGAGAGGTGGATGTCACTCTTGCTTGTTATTTGATTTTGGAGAGTTATGAGGAGTGGGTATAGTTATAGCAAATGCATGATACTATGAAAGTTTCCTATGTGGATTGCAAGCCTCGCTTGATCGTATGTTGCATATTGAGGATCCATGTGTTCGTTTGTTGTTTTGTGTTTATTTCTTTTTCTTGATGAGTCTTGAGTCATGCTTGGGGACAAGCATTGTCTAGGTGTGGGGGATTTGATAAGCCTGAAATTAATGATTGGTTTTTGTTTAAATTGAAAGGCAATTAGATGAATTCTATGGTTTAATGGTTGTATTTTGAATGCAGGAGAAGATGGATTTTGGTAGAGCTAAATACGCAATTTGGCCATATTTTTGGAGGAAGTCGAGAGTTTGAGCAGAATGAAGAAATATCAAATTGGGCTTGCGGGAAGAATTAATTGTGAATGAAGATAAATATTCGATTGGGCTTAATGTTTAGACCCAAAGTTAGTTAATGGATTTGTTATTAATGTTATTATTTTCCAAAACTAAATAGGAATTAATAATTTAAAATTAGTTGGTTAGAATAAGTGGGCCGCCTTAGGTTAGTATATATAGTAGTATACGTAGGTTTTAGTTTAAGTTTTTACCCAGGAAGTCAGCGGCCACTTTGTTGGTTTAGGATTATGGCTAAGTTTTCTTTTCTTTCTTCTAATTTCAATTATGTATTTTAATTAGGTTTGATAGTACTTGGATTGGATGAACTCATGAATTATTTAATTTCATAGTATGATTATGTGTTAAATATTTTTGGATATTTATTGTGATTTATGCTATTTGGTTTATATTACAGTCAAATAATTTGCCTAGAGCTTTTAAGTTTGATATAATATAATCTCAATTAGGATAATCCGTAAAGGCTTACGAATTTGCCAATTAGAGTTGAAGAGGTTAAAAAGGTGGTACCTTTTAAGGCCTAGAACACTAATAAGGCAATGGTTTGTAGCAATAAATAGGTTGAATTAATTAATGTGATGAAGTGACTAATAAGGTCGGTGGATTCAATGGATTTGAATTGAGCCTACTAATTGGTGAGACGATGACATGTTGATTCGATTTGCATATTTGCATCCAAATATCTTTAACTATTTGTGTGTAAAGCACTATGAAATTAAATAGTTTATGAGGGATTCTTATCTAAGTACTACGTTAGGAATTTTATTATTTTCTTTATTTTTATTTATGCTGGTTACTTTAATTAGTTAATCAATTCTCACAAACCCCCGCTTCTTTACTAGATAGTAGAAAAGAGGTTAGTTCTAATACATAGTCCCTGAGGAGACGATCCTACTCACTGTTGTGCTACTAAAACCCTTAGAGTAGGTCTTTTATATTTGTTGGTTTGACACCCATCAACAATTCAGTATTTTTTTAATTTTTTTGAATTTTATAAAAAAAATTTAAATTGTCATTTTATTTATTTTATAATTAAATAATTTTAGATATTATGATACATATTATGGACGTTTTTTGTTGTATGATTTCTTTTTATATTCTTGATCTGATAACTATAGACTGTTGATTTGATGTCTACTATTTTGTGATCTGATGTCTATATAATCCTGATGTGATCTCCCTTGTTAAGTATGTTTTAATTCTATTGTATGATTTCTTTTATATTCTTGATCTGATATGTATAGTCTGTTGATCTGATGTCTAGTATTCTCTAATCTGATTTCTATATAATCATGATGTGATCTCCCTTGTTAAGTATGTTTTAGTTCTATTGTATGATTTCTTTTATATTCTTGATCTGATGTCTATATAATCCTGATGTGATCTCCCTTGTTAAGTATGTTTTAATTCTATTGTATGATTTCTTTTATATTCTTTATCTGATATCTATAGTCTGTTGATCTGATGTCTAGTATTCTCTGATCTGATGTCTATATAATCCTGATGTGATCTCCCTTGTTAAGTATGTTTTAGTTCTACTGTATGATTTCTTTTATATTTTTGATCTAATATCTATAGTATGTTGATCTGATGTCTAGTATTTTCTGATCTGATGTCTATATAATCCTGATGTGATCTCCCTTGTTAAGTATGTTTTAGTTCTATTGTATTATTTCTTTTATATTCTTGATCTGATATCTATAGTCTGTTGATCTGATGTCTATACAATCATGATGTGATCTCCCTTGTTAGGTATGTTTTAGTTCTATTGTATGATTTCTTTTATATTCTTGATCTGATATCTATAGTCTGTTGATCTGATGTTTAGTATTCTCTGATCTGATGTCTATATAATCCGGATGTGATCTCCCTGGTTAAGTATATTTTAGTTCTGTTGTATGATTTCTTTTATATTCTTGATCTGATATCTATAGTCTATTGATTTGATATCTAATGTCTTATTATTTTTTTAAAAAAATATTTTTTTAAAAAGGCTGTGCGTCAAAAAAAAAAAAAAAAAAACTATAGCGCGTTACTGTAGCGCGCTACAGTAGGAGTAAAATTCACCCTACTCCTATAAGCCCACCGTAAACGGACTCGGATGAAAAACGTAATGTAATGAATTAAATATACGGTTTTTTTTAATGGATAAAAAAATATTTTATTTATATGTAATGGACTAAAATTAGAGTTTATTCAAAAATAAAATATAGACCAAATTAATAAGTATGATTTGAAAATTTTTTAAATCAAACTGATTAAATGATGTCAATTTGGAATCGGCCAAATCAAATTTAAATGGTTTAATTGGATTGATTTAACCCTTTTGGCTTGTTCAACTATTAGGAATGAGGGGCTTGCTAGAATTAGGAAAGCATGCTAGAATTAAAAGACGAAGTATGTATATAATATCCCAGTTCTAAAAGGAAAAGAAAGATGAATGTTTAAATATAAAGAATCAGAAATTTCGATTCTTATTTTAAAAAAAAAAAAAAAAATTCCTTTTCAACACTATGCCAGTCCTGCTGTGTGCATTTCTTCCAAGAACTATATCATGATGTGTGCATTTCCATACAAAATACATGCAACTTACAACATGGCACCCAGAACAACCATGTTATGCAAACTGGGAAACAGAAACCTCATCAGACAAGCTAACCAAATGTTGTGGCCATGCAAAATCCAGTTTAGCATTTTACCAGAATCTGAGAAGAGGCAAGTACTTTTGGATATATGAGAATCCCACATAACATCATCTAACGTCGTTTTGAGGAGATTGGGATGGTGGTTGCTCCTGAATTTGTTGCTTTATGTCATTGTTCTGTAAATTTGCTGTTCTTTCCGCTTCGGCTCTCTCCAGTAAAGCTTGTTGTTGCATGGCTTTCACCATTTCCTTCATCTTCGATCCTTCGCTGTCGAGCTGCATTTTCATTATCATATCTGCTTCTTTGTCAATTGGTTTGAAATAGTCTTCAATGGCAGCCTCCTGCAACGACGCCAATATTCAGTTAGGACAAGTGAAATCAGCAAAACTAAAATGCAAAAGAGAGGAAAACCAATGAAATAAGAATGGTGAAAAAAGTTTGTAAAAGGTAGAAGAAGTTCGACCAAACATTCAAACAGAAAAGTTGACCAGAAGCACACTCAGTAAAAACAACTGCTAAGGACAGAGCCTTACAGTTTCTTCCAACTTCTTATTCAAAGCTTGCATATCTTGCACCATCTTCCTGACTTCAGACAGTATAATTTGCTCGGGAACTTTTTTCAAAGCTTCCTTCCTCTCCTGTGCCTGCTCAAAGAACACAAGATAAACTTGCAGCTAGTCTCAACAGATATTGCACTAAAGATGACCCCAGAAGTAAGAAAATGCTGCAAGCATAGAGAATGAAAATAACAAAAATGAATCACCATTAATTGGAAAATGCAGATTTGATATTAAGATGCAAATTTGGTTGCATTGAAGGTCATAGATTCAAACAGTATTTTCACTAGGTGCAAGGGAAATATTGTAGCAACAGTCTACTAAATTCTCAATTTAGGGGGTAGAAGTAAGAACCATACATGACTTGAATCTTCAATCTGTTACTAAAACCTCCAGGACATGTAATCACATGGAAAAACCTCATGGATATTAAGTCCATCCAGAAAGCATCTACACAAAACGGACATATAACAATAACAAAGAAAACTTAAAACCAGCAGCAGTATGTCTTTATTCTTTTTCAGAATATATCTGCAGAACCGCATCCAAGACAACACATTAAGCAACTTTCAACACATACACAAATCACTCTGAATTACACAAACATCAAACCAGAGCAAACAATGCCTACAAAACATCCTTAATGATGTTATGTTAAATATCAAGAAAGAGAGTAAAATCCACAAGAATCAACATGTCTAGGATTTCAGAATCATTATGAACAAAGAATTTGACTAGCACATGGGTAAGTTGGGTACCAACCCATTCAGATTGATACACATCTATGACATTTACATATCCACAAAAAAATACATCAAAGTTGATACAAACACTTTCATGAACTTCTTCCTCATCGAGACAAGCCACCTAGCACATGAACAAAAGAGAACCACATACCGACACCATTTCTCACTCCAAATGAAGACGAGAGGAGATGTACCTTTTGGAGGCGTTCTTGAATCTGTAATCTATAAGACCGAATTCGACGCTCCTCGTAGCCTGAAAGGACCCTAATGTAGAACATTGCTTTCCTCCCAAAATCTAAAAGCTTTTTCATTCTTGATGAAACTGCATAACAAATTAACGACGAAACCAAACATACAATTAGAGGCTAACCAGTGTGGTTTGCTTTGAAACAACACTCAAAACATGTTTAGCAGCTTTCAATGCATCTTTTAAATTTTCAATGCATTCGTTTTCATTTCCAATGCAAAAGCAACATCCACATAGGCCCTCTTTTGAAGTAGTGATCTTGGATCAAAGCTCAAGGTAAAAACCATTTTCCTACATTTACCTGTATGTGAGGAAAGGAACTAAGTTCCAGGGGAAAATCATAAGCAATAACTAGGGGTTTACACTGTCCAATTTTGGTCGGTTTGAAGGTTCAAATATAGGTCAAACCAATAGGTACGGGTTCAGAAAATTTCAAACTAAACCGGCCAAACTGGACTAGAACAGCCTAGTTTGGCCAGTTTAATGATTTGAGCCATAAATGGGCCTTTTCGCCTTTTTTAAAATATTCTGTAACTTTAAAACACAAATGGGCACAGTAGACAAGAAAAGACTTAACGCTTATATACAATCTCCTATCTGCCGACAAGGCGATGCATGCTAAATAAGGAAAGACATCACAATCACACAATTCTCCTATTTTCAGACAAGACGATGCATACTATACAAGAAAAAGGCATAACATAAACACATAAATCCCCTATTTGCCGGCAAGGGAATGCAAACACATAAAGAACATACATGCTAGTTATTTTCCAGTTATGCACATATCTATTTATATATGCATAGTATATAAATATAAATAGGCGTAACAACATAGACAGGCATGGTAAGGGTCAACTCACCCTGGTCCAAAGAAATGTTAGTTCAACCTAGTTTGAGAAAGAGGTCAAGGTTCGAAATCCAAGCCTCCGGAGTAACTAAAGTCACAACACCAGAAATCTATAAGCACAGATTCTTACCAAGTAGAACCATTCTAATGTCCCAAGCTAGGTGGTTCCCTAACTATAATACTTGTTATTCAGTTCTTGCAATTAGAATAAAGCAAATGTAGTTAGGTAAGCCAATGGTCAATAGAGGATCTTAGTCGTATCTTCTAGATAGTGTAATTACCAGTAAAGAAACGGCTTCGAATCTCGAGGTGATCAAGGTCAAGTCGATCAACTGCCTAACTGGTAAGAAACAAATTAGGAGGTAAACTATCTTTTTGACATTAGCTTTTAGGTTAATTAGCAGTAAGAAAACTTTCTAACATTTTTAATTATTCTTTAGGGAGCTAAATGATTACTTAAACAATCAAACTACATTTCTGACATTTCATTATGGTTCAAATGTTTACTAAGGATCCTATTACATTAAAGTTTTCAACTAACTAACTACTATCCTCCCAATTATAAGTTAACATCATTTGAGGTTCATTTTGCCACTTTCTTAAGTATACTTCCGGTATAATCTATCAATTTCTAATCCTATAACTTACATGACTATTCTAACAACACAATTAGAGCAAGGTGACCCTTGCATATTTAATCTAAATTTCTCAAATTTCTTTATGAAGCATGCTATCCTTCTGTCAAATATTCTACCCTAATTCAATTGACAAAACCCTTAACTACAATCAAGCCAAGGTGGCATATTTCTTACTGTCAATTACGACTAATATTCCTTAAAGCAGTCTCCAAGTTTAATCAGGTGCGTTTGGAATGCTTAGTCTAAAAATCCAAGTATGTCTAACAAAATGGAAAAATATATTCTATCAAAAACAAATTAGAAAAGCTCATGAAATTACCTTCTGGGGAGCACCACGGAAATGGGTTTTGGTTTAAAAACTTGGTCCCTTCTCCTCCTTAAAATTGGCAGTTCCAAACCCACCAATTTAGTGGTGGATTATGGTTGCATGGAGAGTTTGCTTGGGTTTTATTAAAATTCCTTCAATGGAGGAAAATGGGTTTGATTTGGGAGATAAAGTGCGGAAGGGGAAGAGGAAGAGAGGCCCGGAGATTCGGCTGGGTGGCGGTGGTGGAGGTGGGGAATAAGGGAGGGACTGTCAAAGAAGAATGGAGGGGTTTTGGTTAGTTTAATTCATTTATTTACTAGGTCCATCAACTTCCACTATTTTCTCTTATGTCTTAAAGTTTATTTTAATTATCAAGTAAATCTCTACTCAATTTATAATTACATTCTTCTAATTTTATTTAGAAAATTTATTTTAGTTTAAGTAGATTTCATTGATAGATAAAATATATAATTACATAATTTAAATTAAGGAATTTTATGTATTTTTTCCACCCATCAACTTTTCTTCTCTAGATTTTATCCTATAAACTTCTTTTAATATGATTTTAACCATGTATTGTTTTTAAAAAATAGATATTTAAAAGAGAGCGTTCTGATATAAAAATTGAATGTCTATCATTTCTAGTAGACAAATTATCAATTGTTATAGTAGTATTAGGATAATATTATAAAGTGTTTTTTTAACAAATAACTGAACTGGATTAGCTAAGGGGTAAATAATTGACATTTAGGAAGTCACATCAATAATGATAAAATATTTTTCTATTAAAGTGATGTGAACACTACAAATTGTCTCCTAATATTATAATATAATTTATAACAAACAATATTATAATACTAAAACTACATGCTCTTAATAGTTTTTAACCAATAATAAGAAACACTTTTATTAAACAGTGCAAACTTTGAGTTCTCTCTATGTTGTCGCAAATTATACCATACTCCTAGGAGTAAAGGGCCAGTTTTACACCCACCCAGTTTTTTAATTACCCCAAAACCGGAAATTAACCTGGTTTCTTTAGTTGATTTCTTCCTTCAGGCGCATTTAATGCTCCTGAAGGGAAAGAATGTTTCACGCAAGTTCAACAAGCCGGGAGCCGTCATCACCGACGTTCGACAAGACGGGAGCATCCTTGAAAGGTTGATTTTTTGGTCCATTTTGTTGCCCAGTGGACAAGACGGGCGGTGATTTTCGAGATTCAAATTTGGTATATATCATAATGTTCGTCTTGAGAGTGTTGCCAATTTTGATATTCCGATCATTGTGGTATCCATTTCAGGCAGTTTTAAGGGACGATAGTTTATGTAAACTCGCCTTTTGTGTTTATGTAAACTCGACTGTGTGCTTATGTAAACTCGAATGTGTGTTTAAGGGCACTATAGTTTATAAACTCGACTGTGTACTTACATGAACAACCAGTAGTTTACATAAACAGTTCAGAGGATGATTTTACTCAAATTATGAGCATTCTAGTCTTAAAAAGAACAATTTACAACCAAAAAAGGGAATTTACATGAGAAAACAGTACTTTACACAAGCATGTCAGACGTTGTGCTTTTTGTTTTTGACGTGGGCTTATGTAAATTGGGCACGATAGTTTTGTAAACTCGACTGTGTGCTTACATGAACAATCAGTATTTACACAAGCAGTTCAGAGGATGATTTTACTCGAATTATGAGCATTCTAGTCTTAGAAACAACAATTTACAACCAAAAAAGGGAATTTACATGAGAAAACAATACTTTACACAAGCATGTCAGGCGTGGTGCTAGTTGTTTTTGACGTGGGCTTATGTAAACTGGGCACGATAGTTTATGTAAATTCGACTGTGAACTTATGTAAACTCGATTTGTGTTCTTATGTAAACTCGCATTGTGTTTGTGTAATTGTGCATTAAATGCGCATTTAATGCTCATGAAGGGAAAGAATGGTTCACGCGCGTTCGACAAGCCGGGAGCCGTTTTCACCTTCATTCGACAAGACGGGAGCATCCTTAAAAGTTTGATTTTTTGGTCCATTTTGTTGCCCAGCGGACGAATAATGATGACAGGGGGTGATTTTCGAGATTCAAATTTGGTATATATCATCATGTTCATCTTGATAGTGTTGCAAATTTTGAAATTCCGATCATTGTGGTATCCATTTCAGGCAGTCTTAAGGGCACGATAGTTTATGTAAACTCGCCTTTTGTGCTTATGTAAACTCAACTGTGTGCTTAGGTTAACTCGAATGTGTGTTTAAGGGCACAATAGTTTTATGTAATCTTGACTGTGTGATTATGTAAACTCGATTGTGTGTTTATGTAAACTCGTATTGTGTTTGTGTAAACTCGATTGTGTTTGTGTAAAGTCGACTTTGTGCTTATAGTTTCTAATAAGTTCTATGGGGGAAATAGCTAATTTCATTGAAGGTAGTTTAGGTGTTTGTAAAAGTGTCGGATATCGTTCTACCGTGCAAGTAATATGTTGTGGTGGGTTATTATTTATCGTATATTTTTTCGTCTTTAATTAATATGGATTTGATGCAAACTTCCACCTTTATTTATTCTTTTCAGATTCGGAACCAGGGAATGATGATGTTGGAGTAGAATACATAAGCTATGCTTGTATTGTACAGTTTCCCAGATTAATATATCGATTTGTGTTTCAGTCATATCTTGTTGTGCATTAATCGTCCATTTATATTATGTAAGTAGATGATGAGATGTCGGGTGTGACACAGTAGATCTCATCATTGGTTGAAAGACATAATATATAAATGAGGTTCGTAACTGAGACAGTTTTGGACAAACTGTCGGTTTAGGTTATTATGTGATTCAGATAATTAGTTTGTCTAAACTAATTGAATCATATAGATATGCCCGGGGCATATTGAACTTGACTCTTAGGAATGATTTGTCTTGTACTGATTTAATAGACAAATCAATCCTTGTATTCTATCTCTAAATCCCTAGACTCGAGTGGGCATGAGGATTAGACATAGTGTACTTTGATCTGCCAATGGGTGAGGTCAAATGTGGCCAATAGTCTCGGTGGGTTGGGTGCGCGTGTTTAGTTACTTGGTGAGCTGCTGCTTGTCGAAAGGAAACCATGTACCGGTGCGTCCGGGGTGATGGTGCTCCCGAGATGAGCTCGAAATGTTTATTATACTAAACCCGGCCGGTGGACTTATGTCCGGTATAGTAAAAAGGTCGAGTGGTACTAGTCTCGGAATTAAAGAAGTTAATTAATTAATTTATCAGTAAATTAATTTTAATTAACGAGCACTATATCTTTGATGTGGGGATATTAATGAATATAATTTAATTAAGTTGTTCCGGAAGCAATTCTAGTGTAGGATGGTAGTGCCAAAATTAATCCGTTAGTGATACGATTAATTTTGTAATGGGTTAATTGAATAGGTAGATTTAATTAATTAATTGGTTAATTATTTCTAAGGGTTAATTCAGTAATTAACAAAGTGGAATTATTTAATTAATTCCTAAGGGTTAATTAAGTAATTAATAAAGTGGAATTATTTAATTAATTAATTAAGTCTTAAATTTCAATTGGAATTAGAAAATCCTAAATATTAGAAAATCTAGTAAGATTTGGTTTATCCTATCAGATTGGTTGCCTAATTAGATTTGAAAACTAATTCATTACCTAAACCCATTAGGAAGACCAATCCTAAACCAACTTGGAGTCTCTCTTGTAACTCTGTAAATAGACAAGAGATTAGTCATTCAAGAAACACAATTAATCCACAAGAACTATTTACAACCAAAAAAGGGACACATGAGAAAATAGTACTCTAAACAAGCAAATCAGCACTTTACATAAACAACCAGTAACCATGCTCCCAAGTTAGAGAAATTTACTCATTGATTTGTTCATGCTAAGTTCCTCAATTGAATATCAACTCAGTTTTTTTATCATTCCAAACACACACTAAAGTTATATATATATATATATATATATATATATATATATATATATATATGAACCGGTTTACACTTTATCATATCCAAGCCAATGGTTATACTATAGTACTATAGAATATAATATTTTATATTTCTAAAAAATATTAAAAAAAAAGATTGACGCGCCGATCATTCCCTAAAAATTAAGAGAAAGAACAAAAAAAAATAGTGAAACCCAAGCAATGACCATATAAATTCCACCGGAGAGGTTGCGAAGGTTTCAGTCACAAACGCAAAAAATAGTGAAAATTTAGGCGGCGACTTTTAAAAATCACCAGAGAGGTTGTGAAGATTCGAGCGACACAAACATTGGCAACTTCGTTTGCTTCATTAGTTTTTTCGATAACACTAATATTTCAAAGATTCATCTTATCACTGGCAGCACCGGACCATAAATACCACATCATCCCATAGTTCATCATAGGGGTTAGCTAAAACAGGATTTCGGTTAATGGAAATAGAGAAAAAGAAAAAAATCTTTATTTTTTAATTTTTATTTTAATTATATCCATATGATTAACAAGAAATTCGTTTTGTTTTTGCGCGCCAGTAAGACCCGGTGATATCATCAAGGTAAGATCCTCGGTGTATTACTAAATAGATCGTGTACATGGAAGGGGAGAGCGTCACTTTCTTAATGGATTTCTCTTTTAGTGATAAAACGTTATTACTTTTTAATCAGTATTTAGAATTCAAATTAATAATAGTGAATCCTTGAAGATTTTATCTCATTATACTTAGTCTCTTGATAAAATTGAAAGGCTTGAAAAAAAGAGATATAATATAAATTTATTCACTTAATAAGAGTTGAGCATTATTAATCAAAGGATTAATACATACATCGAAGCCTTATTAGTGTTATTAATGGTAATGCGGGATGATGATTATGCTCCACACTTAACGAAACACTGGCATTGTTGGCTTCTGGGCCTGGAATCACTGCAGGAACACTTTTGAGGCATTTGGGATGCCGGAAATTGAAAAAGTGCTTCGCTTATACAATCTAGATTACCGTTACTCCCGCACGGACTGCTTTTTCGTGGCAACGCAAATGTTTCTGGACAAAGTTTCAGTGGCTGTCCTGTAATTTTTACAAAATAAATATACCAAATTAATAAATAATTAAACTTCTTAAAATCACTCAAATCATCCCCCAAGTTCTTTCTTTCATTCTTGGTAAACGTCTTGAAATCAGGCAAGTCAAAAGTACATTTTTTATTTCTTTAAATTTTCTCCACTAAAATAATCCTCCTTAACTCGATTATATAAGAGTTAAATAAATTAATTGTAACCAGTCCCAAACAAAAGGAAAGACATGGCGGGCATGTAGATTCAAACTTCAACTATATTTTTATTTTTTATTTTTTAAAAAAGGAGAGAGAGTTGGAAACGTACTATATAGACATATTCAATCAACTGTGAGACATCAATAAATTTTTTTAACACAATAAAAATTAAGTCAAAAGAAAAAATGAGGAGGAGAGTGATTCTCACCTAGAGATGCGATGAAGAAACTGAGGAAGAGTGCCAAAGGCAAAAGGGAGAGAAGAATGGATTTGGCCATGGTTTATGTGTGTATCTCAAAAATAAATTTCTGAATTTGCAAATTTTCTGTAAAGTTGGAATCTTGGATGCTTTATATTTTGTATGGTTTTTTGTACCTTTTTATAGAGTTTGATATTGGTAATGAGGCATTAATGAAATATAAATACTATTTATTACCTTGACAAAACTAATTCGAATTTATACAAACTGTTTGAAACTATTGTATAGGGGTATGTATTTGAAATTACATTAATATATTTTATCATTAAAAGAGAAAAAATAATTTAAGTCAGACAATCTAATAATAATTCAAGGATTCAAAAAATGAGAAAGGTTCAAAATGGTTAATTTCAAAAATTAATTATTCTATATTTCTTTCAAAATTTTTTATATGAATATTAAGAAAATAATTTATTCACCTTGCTAAAAAAGAAATATTTTACACTAATAAGACGGTTTTAATTCAAAATCTTTCACTTACATTTTCTCTCTTTACCCAACAAATCAACCCCTCAATTCGTATGCATATGGTAGTATCATAGGGACACTATCTCCCCTAATTACCATCCTCACCACTCTCTCCATCCAACGGCGTGATAAAATATAATTATACCCACGTGTATCTTATCTTTTTCTATCACGTCTATCTTATCCTACATATTGCTTCTTATCTTTTCTACCTACGTCTATCTCCTTGTCATCGTTTTCTATCCACACTTATCTTTTTCTTCTACTTCTTCCACTTCAAATCTACACCAATTTTCTTACTCCTCCTATTTCCTTACTAGCTTTTACCACTGTCTTCCTAGGCATTGAAACCAAGCAAGAAGGGTAAGGGAACAAACAGTGCTGTTATGGTGGGATGTGATTCATCATTTTTCTCTACCATTTCTCTTATATTTCATCTATCTTTTATTTTGCAGAGTAATCTTCTTCTACTACTAGAATCGAAAGTCGCCATTTTTCTTTTACTAGTATAATTTGTTTCAAATCTAATAATAACCTCTCCCTAAAGAAATTTATGGGACAAAATTTCATAACAGGATTGATTGTGACATTCCTGTACAGAGTAGGTGTTTCCCTCACCTTGTGCATAGTAATTAAACTTATAATTAGTGGAAATTACTATATGATACTTAAATTGTATCTTTTAAGTAATTTTATGTCTATTAGCTGTTTATCGATTTGAGCCTGAATTTCTTTGGCATTTTACTATTCAGTTGATGTATTTAAATAGATGATTAACGCGTCCATTTTTTATTATTGAACGCTTCATTTTTTTTAAAAAAACCCTTCATCTGGTTAAATAGTGCCCCTTAATTCTTGAGCGGAACTATAAATGAAATTTTTAATGGGTATTTTTATTAAATTGATTAAGGGTACTTAGGTAATTTAATATATTATATTTTATATTTAAATATTATATTTGGTATTTCTTAATTTATTAAGGATAATTTAGATATAAAAGGGACTTGAATTTAAAGTGTACTAATACCTATATAAAATGGACTGAAAAAATTATGGTACAAATCATTTTGAAGAAAAATTAGGTTTGACTAGCGATCAAATGAGTTAATCCGTAATCTTCTAAACTTTTTCGTAAAAAGGGACTAAAATCGCTAATAAAAAACTGATAAGGGACCAAAATAGCAATCGTAAAGAAAACCCCTCGATCAAATTTTATCGTATAGTTAAGAAATCTAATTAATTCTTCCTTTATTCATTATCAATAATAATTGGACGGACAAGAGAGTTGTAACCCAATGGTAGGTACTCCCAGCTTAAAATTAATAGGTTTTAAGTTCGAGTCATTTAGATTTCAGCCTTCTTCTTTGTACAAAAAAAAAAAAAAAAAATGGACGAGTTTCAACCACAACATGTTTAATCTATGACAGTTAATTGAAACTGCAATTTTAGTCCAACATATTTGTCGAATTTGTACTTTTGATCCAACAAGTTTACATCCTAAAAATAATTATTACGTTTGAAATTTTACACACTTTTGGTCCATGTAAAATTTCAAACATAATGAATATTTTTTGGGGGGTAGTATTATATCGTGCCTCCCCTTTTTGTTATTGAACACCCCATTTTTCCAAAAAAAAAAAAATCCTTCATTTTGATAAGTATCACCCCCTTAATTCTTATTTCTCGTCCCTCTTAATGTTTATCTTCTGCCCCTCTTATTATAACCTAACTACTTTTAATCAATTTACCAAAAATTTTATAAGTCCCTTCTTAATTTAACAAAATTTATAAAAGTTATGATTAAAATAGCATAAATAAGCAGAACTATAAATGAATTTTTTTAGTATTTTTAGTAAATTGATTAAGGGTAATTAGGTAATTTAATGTATTATTATATTTTATATTTAAATATTATAGTTAATAATTCTTAATTTGTCAATAATAATTTGATTATAAAAGGGACACGAAATAACAAAATAGAATGCGCAAAATAAACTTTTACTTTTTGGGGGGTTTAAACGTGTTGGACAAAAAGAATAAATTCGTCAAACACGTTAGATCAATCACGTTAATCTATTATATGTCGTTTAAAAAAAACTTAAATAATAAGAAATCGCAAGGTGAATTATTCAAGAAATTAAATAACCAAAGGAGCCAAGATCACGATTAGATTACCATGAATAATACCATCCAATTACAAAACTCCTCACAATTTCTCAATCCAACTAGTACTACGTAGTACGTACCAAAACAGCAACAAACCAAAAATTTTTAAAAAGAAGAACTGTTAGTATTTGGAAGTGGCAGAAATATATATTATTATGGGATGAAACTAAAGACGAGCCAGCTGCTCAATATTGACCGGGTATACGAAGTTGGAACCTCCATTGAATGCATTCTTCCCAAACAAAATGTTCACTGCTTCTGTTGGGTGAAATGCGTCCCAAAATATGTACCTTTCTCTTTCTGGACATGGCACTTGAAATGGAAGACAAGTAATTTGCCCCCTATTTCTCCCAATTCCACAACAGCCACGATTCACCACACTAAACCCTATATCCACCCAAAAACAAAAAAAGGGAAAAATTATAAACATACAAAGTTGCCAATGAAGAAATGTTAATTTAATAGGAAAAATTGCAATTTTTATCCATTACATTTGGCAAATTTTCATTTTTGGTCCAACATATTTAGACCATCTCAAAAAAAACTTATTACGTTTTAAAGACCCCCTAAAAATATCCCTTACGTCTTAAATTTTAAGGAATTTTGGTCCGTGATTTTTTTTTATAGACCAAAAGTGATTAAATTTTGACACGTAATGGATACTTCTGGAAGGTCTAAATATATTAGACCAAAAACTAAATTTTGCCAAACATAGCGGACCAAAATTGCTTTTCCATCATTGTTTTAAAATAATAACCCCTTTTGTAATATTAAAAAGGGTATGAAATAGAATTGAAAGTAGTAGAGTAGTACCATAAGATTCATGGTTGGTGAGGAGATCTTGGAACATGTTTCGAATGTCAAGATAGGAAAATTTGGAGCCAGGGAGAGTGAGGGTGAGGTTGTTGATCATAGCCTTGCTGTTTTGGTTGAATGGCACTATTAATTGGTTCACTGGTTCTGAACACACTGCTCCTGAACCTTGTGCTAATATGCTTGGAATGCATCCCATTAATCCAATCCCAGCAATCACAAACTTCCTAGCTCCAAGATTGTACAATCTCTGCAATCCAAATAATTAATAATTAATTTCTCAAAATTCCCTTTAAATATTCCAAAAATCCCATATCAAATATAGCATCCATGTATAGAAGGCTAACTCAGGTTCAGAAATGGACTTGCAACTTCACCATAACCTCTTTGCTAAGTAATAACAGGCAAACCCACCGGCCAGCCTAGCCTCCCGGTAACCTAGAAGAATAGTCATATTTATTGTAGTAGTTTAGTATAATAAATTTTTGGGAGTGTCTTACAGTGAGTTGTTGAGTGTATTGGCTTGCTAAAAGATCTGCAAATTGTTGACCATTGTATTGGTTCTTGGTGTTGTAATTTGGCATGAGATAATTGTTGAGGTAGTCATTGCTTCCCATTCCAACAAAAAATATGCATCTGGATAATGCCTGAGCAACATCAGGGGCACCAAGGCTGCCAGTGATTTGATCAAGTGTGTTCTCAAAGTTCTTGATTTGTTGGTTAAATGGAATGCGCCCAACCTGCAAAAACACAATAAATTAGCAGTTATTCTTAACTGAGCAAAGTAAAGCATTTCTTATGCCTTTTTTTTTTTTAAAACAGTCTGTCCAGCCGTAGCGGCCTAGTAGACTGCCGGGGGCTTGAGACACTTCAATTTCAGTAAAAAAACTATAGCGAATGAAATGACAAAAAAAAAAAAAAAAACTACTGTATTAAAATGGGGAAATCCTAACTATCAATTTTATTTGCTTACAAAATTTCTGCCGGTATCATCAAGAATACCAGCTGCAGCAGAGGCATAGTTCACTCCAAACCGCACTTGATCTCCCGAGACCTCAGAATATGCAGGAATTAGTGGCAATCCAAGCAACTCAGCTGTACAAATTTTAAGGTACAAGAAAAAGTGAGCCAGTTAACAAGAAAACTTCCATTCTCATGCATATATTCATATATAATTAATGAGATTGGTTAAATTTATCCTTAAATGTTTTTTATTTAATCATGAACTGAAGTGGGCTTTCTGGTATCAGCTTAAAGAAGGCCTTGTTTTAGATCTGCAACTGCAAGCCTTTAAATAAAGTTACATGTTCTACATGCATGCACGATTGATAAAATTGTAGATTTAATGAATATTTTGCTCAGAAAAACAGATTTGGAAACTGAAGGAGAAAAAAAAAAAAACAGATCAAATCAGAAATGTTTGATGGAACAGGAAGCATGTTTTTAATACGTACCTATTTCATCAACCATGGTGTAACCATTAGAAAAACGACCAGTTGGACCGCCATTGAAATCAATACCATAAGGGAAATAGTTAGCCTTTGCAAAAGAAGGGAGGTTATTGTTGTTGCCATTATCAATCAAAGAATCTCCAAAAATAAACATGGCCGGCACCATCGCCGTCCGGGCTGCAGTCTCTCCTCCGGGAGCTTCGCCGCCATAGTCACCATCACCATTCTGAGCTTGTCCCAGAATAGCAAAACCACGCAAAACCAACAAGAACACCACCCCACAGAACCTCATGGCCTTAATTCCAGAAGAGCACAATAAAGTGGCAAGATTTTGAAGGAGGGATTTGGATGAAAGGATTAATTGAAGGGATTCATGAGGGGAGTGTTAATATAGGAAGGGGAGGAAGAAGAAAGGTGGTGGTGTTGGTGGTGGTGGTTAAGGGGGTAATAAATGGATTCACCTGCATATTGTCTAGTGTAGTAAATGTGTTTGTGTAGTGCAATAATTGATGGATGTCAGTGTTGTGAAAACATTACTATTGCAAATTTGGATCTCAATCTCATTTTTAGTTTACATGTTTTATGTCTTTTTTTCCTATAATTCTTTGTTTTTCAGGTTTTCGGAGCTCTTTGGAGTTGTGTCTCTCTCAACCGACTTGTAGATTTGACTTTCATTTGGTAAAATGAAAACCATGATTTTTTTTTTTTGGCCAAAAGAGTCTACTGGGAGACTGTGGGATTAGAACCCCTATATTAATTTGTTAGCCACTGATATATTTACTGGAGATTTGATCTTGCTTGTTCCTACTACTTTAGATATGTCTCACCTGGAAACCAAAGGGGCCTATCATAGCAGTTACCTATACTATACCGCTCAAAAACAGAGAGGTGGAGCATTCAAAACAAGTTAAGAAGTCTCTGAATTGATAACTCTATATCTAAGGACTTTCTCTCTATATTTTAGACATTGAATTGTGTTTGTATTACTCCCTCCCTTTTTTTAATAGCAGTCATTTTAGGATTTTCTTCTCCATAGTTTTACTTTTGGGTAGTGTTATATCGCGCCTCCATTTTTGTTATTCAACGCCCTTAATCAATTTTTCAAAAAAAGTCTTTCATTTTTTTAAGTATCGCTCCTTAATTCTTATTTCTCGTCCCTTAATGCTTATCTTCTATTTCTCCTATTATTATCTAATTACTCTTAATTAATTTACAAAAAATCTTATAAATTCTCCCTTAATCTAGTAAAAATTTATGATTAAAGTAACATAGATGAGCGGAACTATAAATGATTTTTTTTATAGATATTTTTAGTAAATTGATTAAGAATAATTAGGTAATTTAAAATATTATTATATTTTAAATTTAAATATTATAGTTAATATTTCTTAATTATTAAGAGATAATTTGAGAATAAAAAGGACGCAAAATAAAACTTCACGGTAATTTTTTTAAGCAACTTCTCAAGTTTTACTTGTTTAATTAGATTTTCAAAGTACTAGTAATTATTACTTTTTCCTGCTTACATTTACCACTCCATATTTCCAATAAAGGAAGTAGAATCAGAGTTAGTTTTATAATAAAACTCTAATTATGAGTAAATAAATAGGGGGGGGGGGGGGGGGAATTCAATGTAAAAAAATGAAGTATTTGTAGTTGTTTTTTTTTTTTTTTTTTAAATAACAGTCTACCGAAATAGGTTAGACCGGCGGACTTGCCGTCCTGTCATTGATATTTAGGTTAGATAGGAGAGAAGCAGCTCCTATAATCTTGTACAAAGAGTTGATCTGTTTACCAAAAGCCATCATGTGCTTCTATACAAAAATTTCTAAACTAAAATGTTGGCAGAGGAGGAGAAAGTTGATCTGATACTAGGCTAAATTCCAGTAGAGGTTTCCAGGGTTAGGTTTTCTGAGATTAGCATGCTTGCTTTCATGACAAGAGCTGCACCGTTTTGTTGTTCCACTTCAATTATTATTGCGCAAAGAGGGGATTCCACTTGCATCAAGGGCTAGTAATCCTCGCAGTCTGGCAGGCAACACTCTGATGTTTCTGTATGCAATTGAGTGTCCTCTTGATGCCATCTTAGCCAAAAAATCGGCTGGGGTGTTTCCTTCTCGGGGGATGTGGCAGATCCGAGAGTTGCTGCTCTGAATATGAAGTTTGATCTCCTCCAGTGTCTTGTATTCTCTCCATATGAAAACATCTCCATTTATCATGTTCACAAGGGAAAGATTGTCAGTCAAAAATAGAACCTGGCATAGTTGTTTGATCTTGCAGTAGTGGACTGCTGCCTGAAGTGCTCTGATTTCCGCCTGGAGAGGGCTAACCGAGGGCAGACTACAAGACTCTGCAAAAAAGAATTTTCCTGTTTTTTGTCTGACTACAAATCCATAACCTGCACCTCCTTCTTTTTGACTTGAGCCATCCACGTTTATTATCACCTCAGAGCTGCAATAGGATTTCCAATTAACAATCAAAGGTTGTTTAGTTTGGGTTCTTCGAGGACCAAGTGAGCTAGCCAAAATGTCGAAGAGCTCCTTTTTAACTTCTTCTTGGAGACCTTCTTTTTTTGGCTGGGTTCCTTCAAATATTGCTGCATTTCTTGCTTTCCATATATTCCATAAGAGAGCAGCAGGGACAAGATGAGCAATTTTATTTTCATTTCTTCTTCCCAAATTCCACCATTGGCGCCAAATCGCAAGACCAGAAAGCCTAGACAGACCAAAACCATTTGCGGCAGCTAATGAATCCCATATTTCTCTCACAATTGGACAGTCAAAAAAGCAGTGAAGTAGAGTCTCTGAGTGGTTTAGGCAGAAACAGCACCGGGACGGAAATGGCGCTTTAATTCCAAACCTGCATATTTTATCTGAGAGAGGTAAAAAACCATTATAGAGCTTCCACAGGAAAAAACCAATTTTTGGTGGCAAATCTTTGTTCCATATCTGCTTTAAATCCGCATTTTCTTGTCTTCTGTTGCACAGAGCGGCGTAGGCCGTGGATACAGAGAAAACTCCCGTGGGGGATGGGCACCACATCAATTTGTCCTTGTTCTCCGAGAAAACTGGTTCCATTTCCTGTAGAAATGACATAAGAGGAGGTCCAAGCAGATGACCTAAGGCTGTCAAGTAGTGATCTTTTGCCAAGAAGAATTCCTTAATTGTTAGGCTCGGAGTCGGCGGTGTCTTGAGAGATTTCCAGATTACTCCATAGGAAGACCAATTTTCGGTCCAGAAGTTCCCTGAGCCATCATTGACAATGAGCTTGGATAGTGTTGCAAATTTGCTTGATAGTTTCCAAATTTTCTGCCAGGATGTTTTCATTCTAGCTGTGTGAGACAGGGAATTCATGAAATGGGCCCAGATTCCTTCTCCTTGTTTCCATTTCCACCAGTTTTTTGCCCAAAGACTTTCCATGATTGCTGGGAACTGTCGGATGCCAAGTCCGTTCTGCATACATGGGACAGTGATGTTTTTCCATGAACTCCAGTGTTGTCTAGCTTCACCATGTGTTGATGACCAAATAAAGCTTTGACATTTCTTGGCCATTTCGGCTAGAATGCTTGATGGCAGCCAAAGACCCGAAGCCACATGAATGGGTAGAGCCTGCAGGACCGATTTGACTAGTTGGAGTCTCCCTGCTTGGTTGAGGAATTTATTTTTCCAGTTGTCCAGTCTTGAATCTATCGTTTCCATCACATGGCGGAAATAGATGGATTTTGTTCTTCCCACAAAAATTTTGCTGCCAAGATATGTAAAAGGAAAATTACCTTCCTGCATCCCTAGGAGGTTTAGAAGCCTCTCTCTCCTTGGTCTTGTACATTTTTTGGGAAAGAAAACTGCACTTTTGGATAGATTAACTTTTTGGCCAGAACCTTCTTCGTATATCTTTAGAAAGCGGGAGAGATTTTTCAATGATCTTGTTGAGCCTCTTGTGAAGATTAGCACATCGTCCGCAAAAGCTAGGTGGGAGATGATTGTTGAACCTGGCGGAGTATGGTACGGAGTGATCAGTCCTGATTCTGTTCTTGTTTTGAGTCCCCTTGATAAAGCTTCTGACACTAAGATGAACAGGAGAGGGGAGAGAGGATCCCCTTGTTTTAGCCCCCTAGAAGCTTGAAAGTACCCAACCGGGGATCCATTCAGTAGGATAGAGAACCAACCACTCTTTAGGATGTTTAGAATCAGTGACACAAAATGAGTTGGGAAACCTAGTTTCTGAAGGACTTGTTCGATGAATGACCAGGAGACTCTGTCAAAAGCTTTCGCCATATCAAGTTTTATCATCAGATTGTGACTCTGTGCTTTGTCTTCCATGAATTGCGCCAAATCCTTAGCTAACAAAATGTTGTCTATAATTCCTCTATCTCTTATGAAGCCGGATTGCTCAGGAGAAATGATTTTGGGAAGCAGAGGTTGGAGCCGGTTCTTGATGATTGTGGAGAAAATTTTACTGACGAAGGAGCATAAGCTGATTGGCCTGAAGTCAGCGAAAGTTGTTACTGCCGGCTTTTTTGGGATTAGGATAATAAAAGCACTGCCAATAGCATTTGGCACTGGGACTCCTCGCATGAATTCTGAACAAGCCGACATTAGGTCCTTTTTTATGATTTCCCAAGCAGTTCTAAAAAAATATCCCGGAAAGCCGTCAGGTCCTGGGGCGCTTTCGTCTGAGAGATTGAAGACTGCCTCTTTAACTTCCTGTTCTTCGAGGGGGGACAGCAGTGTCCGTTGATTCTCCTCATTTAGGCATGTTGGAATATTTTGTAATAGCTCTGAAATGGACTCTGGGTTTTGTTCTCCTTCAGACTTCAGGAGGTGTGAGAAATATTTGATCGCTTGGTCTGCAACTGATTCCCGGTCGTGGACCCAAGAGTCTCCAATTTTAATTTTGTGAATGGCTTGATGACTCCTTTTCTCTTTGAGGGCGGCGTGGAAGAAAGCGGTGTTGCGGTCTCCTTTTTGTAACCATTTTATCTTTGACTTCTGTCGCAGAAATGTTTCGTGCTCTTTCAGGTGCTGGAAGAAAACTGCTTGGGCTTTTGAGAATTCCATTCTTGCTAGTTCTGATGGCTCTTCCTGCAGTCGTTTCTCCTTGATTTGCAGTTGCTCCTCGCTGTTCTTGAGGTTGAGGAAAACATCCCCGAACACCTCTTTATTCCAAGTTTTTAGCTCCAATTTCAATCTTCTAAGTTTTGTTGAGAATGCTTGCATCCCGCTCCCTAGGATAGGTTGAGACCAGTTTTTTTCCACCAATTTCATGAAGCCCGGTCTTCTCCCCCACATGCGTTGAAATCTGAAGGGTTTAGGCCCTGAGTTGGCAGTTATTTGTCCTTGGTATAGCAGTGGAGAGTGATCTGAACTCGCCTTGGATAGATTATGAAGAATATTTACTTGAAACATCGAAAGCCACTGCTGGGAGAATAGGATGCGATCAAGTTTCTTCTGCACAAATCCGGTTGATCTATTTCCTCCCCAAGTATAATTCAGACCAATGCAGGGAATCTCCTCCAGTTCAGCTTCATTTATAAAACTGTTGAAATCCTTGATAGGTTGTTTCCGAGGTATTGAGTTTCCCTTGTATTCATCCAGATTCCTAATAACATTCCAATCCCCTCCTGCAGCCCAGGGTGACTCTGGATATTTGGCTCTGAAGTTTAACAATTCAGCCCATAATCTCTTTCTTTCCACATAAGACGTGGAGGCATAAACCCAGCTGAACAAAACTGGCTCAGACAAAAAACTATGATTGAATTCACAACATAACAGTTGATCAGAGTTCCAAAGTAATCTATAATTTACATTTTCCTTAAACAGTAACCACATTTTTCCATTTGTGGAGGGAATTGCAGAATCAAAATGTAGCAATTTGGAAAATTTATGTATAGAGTCAATTGATACCCAAGGTTCAATCACACACAAGATTGAGATATTATGCCGATAAATTAAAAGCTTCAGTCTACGCAGGGATGCCGGGTTGGCGATCCCCCGTATATTCCAAATGAGGCTTCTAATCATTTAAACTGAGGAGAGTTACGGACCTGGTTCCGTTCAAGACGGATTAGTTGTATCTTGCCTTGTGTTTTGACCGCTTTTCCTGGTCTTCCACGTTTCTTTTTTGGCCCAACAATTTGGAAACCTTCTGTCTCATCGTCTTGATTCTTGTTTTGGAGAGAGTGAGAGACACCTACTGGTTCAAAGTCATCCTCAGATACAGAGCTTTGTCCTAATACAATTTCCAGTTGTCCTCCCTTTTCAATCATAGCCTCCTTTTTTCCATAGTTATGCTCTCTTAGGTTGTGTGCCGATTTTGATTTCACCACCCTTGGTCTATCTCCTTCGAGGGTTGAAGTACTAAAATCTAGGGCCTTATTTATCTCCTCTGCCAGCTTCTTCAGTCCCAGGGTGTCCACTTCCCGCGTTTCTTTTTCTTCCATTGCGTCTCTGTTTATCCCTGATCTTGATTTTTCTTCAAGCAGCAGAGGGGTGTTTTGAAGTAGTTCTCCTTCTTCTGTCACCGGCCAAATTTCTGCTGTAGAGCCCTTTTCCTGTTGCACCGGCAAAATTTCTGCTGTAGTGCCCTTTTCCTGTTGCACTTCTCCAAGACATTTGCTTCCAACTTCCAAGCTTACTTCCAGATTTTTTGGCTTCCAGACTTTTTCTTTTTCTTGTACCAAATTTTTCACTGGTTGAGGTTGGTTCCTGGGTGGATTTTCTTGAATTTGCTCAGATATGAGGGTGGGGATTACAGCTTTCTCTGCATTAGAGAGTCCAGAGGTATTTGCTTGATTTCCATTCTGCTTTCTTCCTTCAACAATCGACTTTTCAGGAGGGAAATCTTTTGGAACATGAGTTTGTTCAGCTATTTTTCCCAGATTGCATTCACTCTCAGCATGGCCTATTTTTCGGCATTTGCAACAATATTTTGGTATAAAATCATAAGAAAAAAATTGCTCATGGTATTCTCCTTTTTTACCTATAAGAACAGACTCTGGAAGAGGCTTTTGCAGATCCGCTTCAACACAAACTCTAGCAACTGAAGGACGAGTTTGATTCATCGTTGGGGCATCAACTTGCAGGGGTTTTCCGATTACTTTCGACATGGGGAAAATGGCTTCTGGGGATTGAAATTCCAGCGGCAGTTTTTCTAGAGAAACCCAAATGGGGGCAATAGGCGGATCTTCCTCATACTTGAAACCCGGTGTCCACTTGAGAACACGCATTTGAAATCCTCCAATGCTCCAATTACCCCTCATCCAACAGTATTGGTAGTCATCCTCGTTGCTGAACTTGATGATGATGTGTCGAGGATTCAAGAGTCCAATTTCTAGGGCACCATGGAAGCCGATTTTGGACATCTCTTTTTTGATTTCTGGGAGTTTCGGTTTCCCGTAGCTGAACTTCCCGACTAAGGATAAGCGGTGGGGAGCAATCATCTTGTCAAATTCTTCGGAGGTATACTCTATCACTGCTTTGCCATTTCTGAACTCGAAGTCTTTGGGTGGAACGATGTGTTTGTTTGGGGCTCTGTTTTTGAATAGCGAGGAAAAAGTTCGTCTAGGGGCTTTGATTGTGGAGTTGATGTCCTCGTTTCCGGCCGGCGTGCTGGCCATCGCCGGCCGTTGGGTTGAGATCGGGCTGGTCTACTGGTCTACTGGTTCTCAATGGAAGACGATTAGGGTTTTTCCAAGACTTTCTTCTCTCTAGTCTCTATTAAGCTAAAGCTAAGATAAATACGAAGTATTTGTAGTTGTGAAATTACTTATGAGAGGAAAAATATGAAGAATAGAAATTTGAATATTGAACTTTAAACCCTACATGACTTATTGTCCTAATTACTATTTATAAAAAAAAAATGCAAACTCATGACTCCACTAATTATCCACGACTCCATGATTTATTGACTTCACTGCTCCATAATAATAAATGGATAAACTAACTAAGACAAATTATTCAAGCACAACGTTACTAACAGTATTAATCAATCTTCTTGATAATTGGGTAAATCCTAAAACGACTACTATAAAAAAAAAACAAGGGAGGGAGTATTATTTAAGGGGTTATTATTTGTGGCCACTTTTTCTTATTTACCACCCATATTCTCTCCCTCTACCTTCCTTCATAGCTGCGGCCGCTCACCGCCACTCATTACCATGGCTTCTTCTTCTTCGAACGACCAATCTCTCTCCCCCGATCTCCTCCCCCAACCTCCCCCGATAACTCCGCCTCCCTGCAGTACCCAAGAAGAAGAAGAAGAACCATAGCGTTGTCGATCACCGATAGAAGAAGAAGAAACCCTAGTGCTGATCGGGGAGAGGAGAATGAGGGCGAAGGTCAGGAGAGGAGATCGGGGAGAGGTCGAGGAAGGTTGGGGGAGGAGACCGCTGGCAACTTAGGAGGAGGGGGGGCAAAGGGGAGAGAAGGGGGCGGAAAGGCAGAAGAGGAGGAGGGCATTTGTCAAAAAACTTGGGGATAATTAAGTCTAAAAAGCACGGTAAATAAGAAAAAAAAAAACAAAATAATAATATTATTATTTAACGGTAGGATAATATAATTTGACACTAATATAAAGATGGTAAAATAAAAACTGTTGACCCTCTTTTTTACAACTTTGAAATTTAAACCTAAATCCTCAAACTCTCCAAACCACTCCGACCCCATCATTTGGTTCTTTTATTCTAAACCGTTATGGCAAAAGTACATTACGGTATTGACAATTCATCTTTGGCTGAGGTAGGTTTTCATTTGTAAGCGCTTGAATTGTCATAAATGTAAACTTTTAGTTCCATCTTTCCTTAAATTTTAAAAAGTTTTAATTTCATCATCGACACATTTATTTCAATTTTAATTAGTTCAATAAAAAAAAAAAAAAATCTAATAAGTTGGACTATTTTTTAATTTTGAGTTTCTTCTGATTTCAAATAAAAATAAAAGGGGAAAGAAAACTGAATTCTCCAACATTGAAGATGGCAATCCGTTATCATATTGTAGAGACACATAAATTGGATTCTTGCATGTTTTTTTTTCAATAACTAATCTATCTATTAGTTCTTATTACCCCCTCTTATCTAAAATTAATTGTCTAAATATCAATATATTGATACTAAAAATATGATTAGATATATCAATAATTAAACAATTAATTTTGGACCAAAGTAGTAAAAGAAGGAATAAAGAGAAAACCAAAATCACTACATGATTGAAAATGTTGATGTGTTTTGACTATATGAAATTCTCCTTTATTATTTTGTGGAGTTTCTTGTGGGATAATTGAAGGCAATGCAATTCTTTCTTGTGATTACTTAATAGAAATATGGCGATGATGTTGACTATTGCTGGACTTCTTTAAATAAATATTCGATGGTCATTTATTATTCCAATCCATATTAATTACAATACTCACTTCCCACTCCACTCTAGTATACTATTTTTTATTGCCAAAAATTCAAGATTGGACCTTCATTGACCTCCCCTGTCTTTCTCAATACATTTTGACTCTTTAGGACTACATCCATTTATATTCCCGTTTTCTTTCCCATTTCAATAAGCGAAGAATTTTATTAGCTAAAAATTAGTTACATCTCAAACAGCGAACGTTCTCAAAAATAAAATACAGTCAACTGATTTTAATGTAAAATACCTTTCAATTTATCTACAAGACTAGAATAAGTGAAATAATAACTTACGAAAATTTCTTATTGTAACATTAAAATCATATATTTGTTGTTAGATTGAGTTTACATTTTGATAATTAGATTTTTTACGCTGACGAAAATTTTAAGAATGCCTGAAACTTTCGATTATAAAAAATTCAGAAATTCAATATGAACCAAAATATCAAATAATAATCCACCATTTACCACCTCGTCACAAAATCATAACCTGCCAAACAATTCTGAAGACCGGAACTATCAACATATATTGACTCCTTAATTTCACATTTATTGACTCCTTTTCTTCAATAATTGAAACTAACAGATTAATTAATTCAGTTGTTTAAATTTTTTAAAAATATAAACATCTCAAGGAGGTAGTTAATATTCCATCCGGGTTTTTTTAATAAAATATTTAGGATTATTCACGTAAACAAAGAGTTAATAATTGTTTAATTTGAAAAATAATGTTATTTTTACATTTATTTATTAGATTTTTTTTTTAAACAAAATATCTTTCAAACATTTATTAAACTTTACTGTCAAGTAGAGAGAATTTAAAATTAAAATGATTTTTTTAATGAATTAGCATGAAAGAACAGAAAACAACGAATGTCAACGGGTTGCCCTACCGCCACCCAATCAATTTATTGAAAGGGAACCACTGACTGCGAATTCAGAACTAGCAACCAACACCCATTATTTCTTTTTCAATTCAAAACCTAAGTACAACCCCCCTTCTTTAATAATAATATATTTTATATAATTTCAAGATAAAAAGTAATTTTTAATATAAGATGTTTTAGAAAGTAAAGATTTTATTTATATAAAATGTCTACAATTTTAGTGTAATTTTTTAAACTTTTGAAAATGACAGCTTTTAATATGATAAATATAGAGGAGTGGTAATAAATAAAAGTAAGAATAACACTGTTTTTTAAATTAAATAACGATCAATCTATATATGTAAATACCATTATATTAAAAATTAGGGGCAATATTATAAATTTTCAAAAAAATATTTTAATCAAATTTAAATTTTTATAATAAAAAGAGGTCGAAATCTAAATGATATAAATTTAAAATTTATTAATTTTAAGTGAGATGTGTCAACCACTGAGTTATAAACCTCTTATTTAATCGAAATTACTTTATTTTTTTAATTATTTTTTTACATAAATTACAATTATACTTAATACTACTCCTATATTTTCAATAAATCAAACTATTTTATCTTCTAACTTGTCTAGTAGAATTCCAAATATATTATTCAAATTATATATATCATTTTTTTCGTCCCTTTTGAAGTAGGTAAGGGTTTAATTTTGAATAGACTGAATAAAAATACTCGTAATTTAAAAAGGAATTAAAGGGGGGGGGGGGGGGGACTGCAAAACCAAGAAAAAAAGAGTTGAAAAATTAATTTCACTTTATTAATTACAGACCACGTTGACGAATTAGCTGCGATTTCCAAAATTAAAAAAAGAATTAAAAGAAAGAGAAAAAATGGAAGCGATTGGATTTCTTGGGCGGCTACAGATGAGCCAAGCCGTTGCCCTAGAAATTTCTTTTTCAGAAAATCTTTTTTTAAAAAAAGAAAAATTATTGGAAATTGGTCCTCATTCACCAATACATAAACTTAGGTAGGTGTTGGTTGGTTAGTTGGTTGGTTGGTGGGTTTATTACCGAGTGGAATAATTTTAAATTTTATTTAAACATATTATTTAATTAATTAATTTGGAAATGAAAATTTAGGGCTGATCTCTAATTTTTTAAAAATTAAATAAACCCCTTACTATTAGTGGATTTCACTTTTTGTTCTCTTTTATTTTTATGATTTTCATAGTTTTATACTTTTACTTTTTTTATTTTATGATTTTATCCTTACAAGTAAAAATAAAAAAATTATTACTAAAAATTATTTTGATACAGAAATATAACTTATATTAATATCATATACATTTTCTTTAAAGATAAAATTAAATAGTTAATCCTATTCTATACGTTTAAATTAGCATATTAAAATTTTCAAATTTATACCAATTTTATCGATTATTAAATATAGATTAAATATCATTTACTACGAATAGCCACCTTAATAATTGGTTGATCGATCTTTTCATTAATAGTAAATGATTTAATTCGCATATCTTATTGTATACTGACTGCGTTTTAAAAAAAAAAAACAAAGGTTTTTCTGAATATTTTTTCATCCTAAAAAAAGGTTTATTTTTTATATTTTATTAAATATTACATTTAATTTTTTACATTGAATATAATTTTTTACATTACATATTATATTTTAATATAATTATGCGTACTTCATAATTAAAATATGAACTTCCTATACGTATAAGTCACAAAATATGTAATGAATAAATAATGTCGTGGTTTGAAATTTGTATCTATATAAAAAAAAAAAAAATTGATAAAAATATCATTTGATTAAAAAGAAAAGGATTTGGAAAATAAAATGGGAATGAAGGTACGCGTAGCCAACAAACGGTCCCAGAGGGTCACGCCTTCCAAGGTTTTATTTATCGGCTCACGCGGTCAACGTACATAATAATTTTCAATTTCTTTTTTATACATAAATATCCTTATTACACACATATATAAAAGATGCATTTAATAAGATTTTTTGTTTTGAAAAGAGAAGTAAAAGAATTATGCTGATAACATGAATTTTTAAAAATTTTATTATGTAGAGTGAGAATTGTTAAATTCAGAATTGATACTTTAAATGATAACACATATAAAATAATTAATTATTAAGTTCTTTTAAATTGTAAAAATTTGTTATGAATTTAACCTGTGATTATTTCTAGACTTTGATTCTTACATGGACGAACTATGCAAGGAACCTTTAGATTTTTAAGTCATTGGATCTCAATAATGTTTGCGTTATTCAATCACATATTTTTATTTTCACTTCGTCCATCACTGCTTGCGCAGAGAATTCTCTCTAACACGGAACGCTTCATATCGATATATTTTTACATACCATAGTTTCGACAGATCGCTTAGCTCAGTTATCTTTGGTACAAGAGCGCTCAATCAGTAAGTTATTCCCTCCATTTTAATATATAAGTCGTTTTGACAAAAACACAAATATTAAGACTGTAATTAATTTTTAAAAATTCTCATACCTTTTAATGGTTAAACCTATTATACCCCTATTCAATACATTTTTGATAATAGTGCTATAACTTAGAATAGTCATGACAAAAATAAGTCCCAACGAAATTGTAAATTAAATAAAGGTAATAGAGTAAAAACAATGAATTATTTCCTAGAAGTAGACAAATAACTTATATTTTGACCGGTTCCCTAATGGGTAAAAACGACTTATATTTAAAAATGAAAGGAGTATTACGTACTTTTTTAAAAGTGACTACTTCTAAGTAAATCTTCTTTATTACTAAGCGGTCATTTAGGCATCTTAGCTGGTGATCGAGCTATTTTGATCACCTCCTTACCAATCAATTTTGTTCTTATTTGGACGCAATTAGGGTATTTCATGAAAATAAGGTTTATAAAGATGAAATATTTAATTAAAGTATATTGTCAAATGCCTAACTCTAGACTTTTGTCTGCTTGAATTTTATTATAAAATCCCAACTAAGTATGGAACTGATTAATCCTCCAAAAAAAAAAAAAGTATGGATATGACTAAGGATAAGAGAAAGTGGAAGATTTTGAAGTTGATTTGAGTAATTAAGAAATAAATGAAAAATCTATAATGGGCTTACCTTAGATTTTAGGTCCAAATCACTCGTTGTACTCTATAATGGACTGGATTTAAACATTCTCTACGGGCCCAAATTCCTAACAAAAATTGTTGGCAATAGTCATAATGGTTCTCATACCCAAATATACTTATCAATACTTTTGATGCGTTTGATTAGACAATTAAGCAATTAGAATTTTATAACTCAATAATTATTAAAAGAATCTGATTATTTTTTACTTGTTTAGTAAATTAGTAAGATATTTATTAAAAGAATTTGATTGTTTCATTAAAGGAATTTGATTGCATAATTAAAGTAATTTGATTGTCTTGACTTTACTTTACTAACAAAAAATAAGTACCAATTAGAATTATTTTACCTTTACCCCATTACCTTTGCCATGAAACGCACCCTTTGTCTCTTTTTTTGTAATACTAATATTAAGATATATATATATGTATATATATTATTCTCTAATAGTTTAAGCAAGAAAAATAAGGAGTAGATGGTTTTTTGGCTCCCTTTTATGATTTGTTGGTGGCTGTATAGTTGGATAGGTTAGCGTAAATATTTTTGAGTTATAAGTTCTCTTTTTGACTATAGACTTTCGTATAGAAATTTAGGAAGGTTTCCTAAAGGATTTTTGTAATGGGTATAGAAGGCTCCCTTCATAACTCTCATCAAAAATTTCAATTTTAATGAAAGGGAACTGACAAGTCTATCTCGCTCTCTAGATTTAAAGAAAAAGAAAAGAGGAAGATGGTATGGCGTACAATTGAGCAACACCCCATGGTTACATACGGTACTTGAATAAATCAGAAAGACCAACGTAGTACTTACTATATTATTACAGGCATCGATGATGCAAACAGGGTGGCAAAGCAGCAAAGCTGAGGCTCTGGCAACATACATCCTCAGATTTTTGGTCTACAAATTTATTCTCAAGAATTTATTTATTACAGCAGCAACTGAATGCAGATCATCATAGCCTAGAAAGGCCGAAAATTAAGAGGGTTTTAGTTTGCCGTTGGTCCCTTCACAGAATTATACGATTAATTACAAACACATGTTCCATGCTTGCAGTGGCCGCCAAAAGGGTTGTTATGTAGCGCGAGGCAGGATGCACCACAGCATTCATCTCCACACAACTGGCAACTGAAGAGAACACGACGCGTTGCCATGTCCATCTTCACGGCTGATGAACCTGCCAACGTGGAAAAAAATGACTAAATAAGGCGAGTGAAAACGATGATATTGACCTTGATGATTATTCGTTTTTTAAGGAAAAGGTTTCCTCGTGCGAAGCAAAGTAGCACAGCCGAAGAAGATTTTAGATAGCTCACCCAATTGGGTTCTTAAATTGTTAATTCAAGGGTAGTTTGTTTTCTTGATGTCCGTAGACTTCATTTTTGCATTGCACTGTAGTTGGGGCCTCTCCACAAATTATACCGCATAATTTAAGGGTATATTTTGTTATTATATTTAAAACAATAATGCATTAACAGTTCAAAAATTACTATATTCAAAAATAAAAATTATATATATGTTATAAAAATTGCTAAACTGTCAATTCATTATTTTTTAAATATAATAATAAGGATATACCATAAGTTATACGGTATAGCCTTGTATCTTTTTACTTTTATTAATTTGTAATAAACAGGTAGCCACTCTTGCCCCCATTTTTTTTCTTAAAAAAGGCGAGTGAGGTCTCTAATAAGTCTCTTATTTCTTTCAAGTAATGAATTGAATTTCATTTAGGAATTACTAGTTACCGTCACAATATTTTTCTTTTATCGCATCAATTTGAACTAAAATGCCCCCCTACAATACCCTCTCTCTTCCCCCTTTTATATAAAATGACATTTTTATCAAAACTTATAGACTACCATCCCAAAAAATGAGACGGTAACTAGTAACCCCCATTTCGTTTATATTCCGTCCTCTGCCCCCGATATCAAAGTTAAAAATCATAAGATCGCTGTCTCCCTTCTTCTCCTCCCTTTGAAACCCTAAAATGGGACAACCAGCGACCGGCAACAAAAACATCACGAAGAGGAATATTTATTTCGTCAAAAAGGATACAGGTCATGGAAAATTTTCTCAGTACTCCATGGCTTGACTAGTCATCATAAACAAAATTACTGGAGCTATCCCGCACTAATTTTTCTTTTTTTACTAGACCTTAGGGCTCTACTCTAGCCGCTATTCTTATGGTGCGCGGCAGTCAGGAAAAATGTCTTGCAGTCTTCATATGAAAGGAAATAGAAGAAATTGGAAGAAGAAAAGGAAAAAGGAAATCTCATTTTGTTTTGATCGAATCAATGATCTATTAGAATTACTGTTCACCTAGAACTACCGGAGGGTGGAGAGAGTAAAAGATGAATTGCTGACTCGGTATGCCAAGCATCTGCTTGGGAAGGAGCACTCTGGATGCAGTGTATTACTTCGGATAACAAGTTTGATGATCTTGCTAGGATGTTTAGGCTCTTCGATAAAATTCCAACTGGCTTGGCATCAATTTGCGATGCGTTTAACCAGCATGTAATGAAGAGGGCATGGTTTTAATGTAAAAAGCTTAAGATGCAGCTCCAAACAAGGCAAATGGATGATGGTGAATTACTTCTATGCAATATGCAAAACAAAATGTATTCCCTTTATAGTAGGGGTAAGGAAGTTTGGAAAGTTCATCAAAATTATAGACATTTGAATGATGTTTTGTTGTTTTTATTTTAAAATTTAACAGTTTGGATTTTATTTTATTTTTAAAAAAGTCCCCAACCCCAGGGTTGGGCAGACCAGCGGGTTTGGATGCTTCCGATAGCTATGTCTATGTCAAAAAGAAGTAAATAACGTGTTTTAGAGTGAATTAATAGAATAAGATTTGATATTAGTAATAGAATAAGGTTTGCTAAGTGTATATTCCTTATAGGAATTACTAGTTACTGCCTCAATACTTTCTTTTTACTGTTCTAGTTTGGACTAAAATGTCCTCCATACAATACTTTCTCTCTTCCCTTTTTATGTAAAATGATATTTTTGTCAAAATTTATAGGTTACCGCCTCACTTTTGGGGCGATAACTAGAAACTCCATTCTATATATGTTGGTTGGTAATAGCCCCACAGAGTAATTCATTATTGTGAAGATTTGTATATATTCAACAACGGTAAATATAATTCTAGTTTTGATCATAGTTTGAGTTTTGTAACAAGATGGATATTGTGCTATTTGTCTGATTTTGATCTTTCTCACCGCTAATAGTTGATAGCCGCTTTCTAGCAAATTTAATATAATATTAGTATTCTTAGAAATTTAAAAAAAAAATCATAAAATATAAATGTTAAAAAAAAGATTCAGAATACAAGAGGGTTATAGTACAATAGTTGTCACTTCTAATTTAAAATCAATAAATAAATTTTGAATTCGAATTATTTAGATTTCGATCTTTATTTTATAAAAAAAATACAGAAATACAATTTCTTAGAGAAAGAGAGGCATAATTAAGAAACAAAACTCTAGAGCAAGGGAATACTATAGTACCTGAGTGGAGAAGCAGTATGGTGAGAAGTGAAAGAACGAAAATGGTCTTCATTTCTCACAATTATAGTTTTAGGCAAAATATACAAAGTCCTATTTGGTTAAAGTGTGCTCTTCTTGCTGCTGATATAGAGGTGTTTATATAAGCAAAAAGCAGCTGCCGGATTTCAAACTTTGTGGAACTTGGAAACTCCCGCCGTCCACCAAGACGGGAATCTGAGCGCCGTAGCGGCGCCACCAAGGAAACAATAACATACACTAGGGTTTAAACCCTTTTGTCTTAGCTACTTTGTCCAAGTATTATTCTCTTCATATAGAAGTAAATAAATAAATGTTAAATTGAATTGTTTTCTAATAGTTAACTTAGAGTCAGAATTCTCTGTAATATTTGTCTGTGACAAATTTTAATTACTTTTTGTATATATTATATTTCATGTTAATTTATATATTAATAATATATAGTTTTAATTGATTATTTTTATAATTTATTTTTTTAATATTATTTTATTTTTTATATATTTTAAGAATTTTTTAACAATAAAAATTATATTTAATAATTTAATATGCCTTAACCTCAAAAAAATAGACTCATCCTGTTAAAAAATATATGAATATAAATGACTACGTGTTACATATAAAAATCATTAAAAATATAATATATATATATAATAATTAAAATTTGTCATATGAAATATCACAATCAAATGTCATAGAAAATTTGAACCCGTTAGAACTCTATGCCTTTGACTATTTGATTAAACATTTGATTTACCAAATATTTAATTCACAACGCGCTTAATTTCTCTTTTAATAAACTGCCCCTTCTTTATAAACATGTGTATAATAGTATATACTTCTCGATTTAATGTTCTATTTCAACTGAAATAAACGAACGTGGTAGTAAACGAATAAGCGACACAAGCCAAACCTTAATAGGAGATTCAAAATCATACTAATGAAACTGCATTTAAGACGATTGAACAAGCGTCTACAATTCATTGGATGATAAAATAAATAATACAATCTTACAAGATCTCCTTTATTAATACCATGCATATTACATCCAAACAGGCCGGGAAGCACAACAAGGCTAGAGGAGCTGGCAGCAAAGGCCAGAGGAGCCAGCCCTCATAATTGATTCTCACAAATTCATTTACGGAAATATATAAATGCATAAAAATCAACTGCATGCATTTCCCAGAAACCGAAAACTAAGAGTGTTTCACCCCCCAGAATTAAGGAGTAATTACAAATACAGAACTGGTTCGCATTACAGTGGCCGCCATGCCAATCGCCTTGGGCGAAGCAATGTAAAGTACAGCATTTATCTCCGGCTGGTTCACAGAGCTGGCAACTTGTGAGTAGACGACGGGCTCCAATGTCCCTAGCCGCGCCTGAATCTCCTAGGGTTTGCGAAGTAATATTAATGCCATTCCTCCTCTAATCTTTCTGGCTCGTTTCTTTTGATCAGGGTATTACTAGTTACAATCTCAGTTTTTGAGTCGATCGTCTTCATAATTTGACAAAATTATCCTTTGATTTAATAGGAGGGGGAGAGAGAGGGTAAAATAAGAGGACATTTTAGTCCAAATTAGGGAGATAAAAGATAAAATGTGAGATGATAACTAGTAATAATTTTTAAGTATTATCGCTCTAATTTTGATAAAATTGTCTTTTTACTTTAAAGGAGGAGAATAGAGAGGGTAAAAGAGGGGATATTTTAGTCCATATTAAAGCGGTAAAGATAAAAATTAGTACGCTAACTAGTAAAATTTTTTTTTTTAACCTTATATCTTTTGTAATTCTCTTTTGTGGGATATCTCCAATAAATAGTGAAACTAGGTTTTACTTATACTTTTTATATAATCATATTCCCGTTTCAATATAGTTCTAAATTGATATGATTATATATTATTTTTATATAATTTATTACTAAAATATAAAATTAAAACCATCAAATTTTAAAAATAAATATTTATGTAAACAAAATTATAACAACGTTGATTGGTTGAAATAATGAAAAAAATATCCATATTAATATATCTCACATAAAAACCTTAAGCTATTTGAGATCGCTATATAAGTTGCTTGTGCTACTTCTTAGTCACCAATGGTTTTGAGATTTATCACCATATAAGTCCTTAATAACATATTAAAACATTTTCATTGTACACTAGAAATTCTTTTTTAGAACATTGATAATTAAATTTTATTCAAAGAGTTACAAATTCTTTCTAGTGCATTAGCCAGAATGCAATAAGTTAACTCCCGGGGGTAGTGAAATGGAAATATCAAGTCCTGTTTTGACTTTGTTGTGTTCCTAATCCATATATAGTTCTATTCAAAATAATTTTTTACAAGGTAGTAAAATTAATTCTTTAATTAGAAAAACATTCATAATTGGATTTCAAAAATAAGTAAAAATAAATTGCCTCAGATTAATTTACTACGGACTAGTAAATTTATGACCAATTAATTAGTTTCATTTTTTTTGATATAAAGAAAAAAAAATAAAAAGAGACCGTAACTTTAGATGACTCGAATTCAAAATCTATTATTTTAAATGAAGAGTGTCAACCATTGAGTCAAAACCCTCTTGTTAGTTTCAATTATATTTTAATCAAAATTATAAACATAAATCGTAAAAAATAAAAGACAGAAATAAGTTTTTTTAGTTAGCGAATTTAAAGAGCAAGGGAACACTATAGTACCTGAGCGGAGAAGCAGGATGGTGAGAAGTGAAAGAACGAAAATGGTCTTCATTTCTTACAATTATAGTTTTAGGCAAAACTAAGGAATTCAAATATACAAAGTCCTATTTGGTGAAAATGTGCTCTTCTTGCTGCTGATATAGAGATGCTTATATGAAGCAGCTGCCGGATTTCAAACTTTGTGCAACTTGGAAACTCCCGCCGTCCACTGTCCGTCCTTGGTGGACGGGAATCCAAGCGCCGCAGCGACGCCACCAAGGGAACAATTACGTACACAAGGGTTTAAACCCCTTTGTCTTAGGTACTTTGTGCGAGTATTGTTATCTCCACATTATAAAAGTAAATAAATAAATAATAGTAAATTGAACTGTGCTCTAATAGTAGGGGGCTATACATTTAATTGTTTGATTAAACATTCAATTCATACTTACAGTAATATGTAGGCAACTGATGAAAAGAGGGTACAAAATAGTTTGGAAATTATACTGTATAATTTATAGGTATACTTTATTACTATATTTAGAAAAATAATGCATTAATGTATTAAAAGTTCAATAATTACTTACAGAAATTACTGTGTTGTCAACACATTATTTTTCAAATATAGTAATAAAAATATATTTTAAGTTATATAGTGTAATTTGCATAAATAGTTAGTTTATAACGCGTGTAAAATCTCTCTTAATAAGTTATTCCTTTTTCATATATCTATCTAATAGTATAGATGTCTCGATAATGCAATTAGGCATTACGCTCTCTCAAATAAAAGATATATAAAATAGGAGAAACTCTTAAATTCTAAAAATTACCTATACTCCTTTTAACGAATCAACTAATAATTAAACCCTAGCCACTTATCAAGAAATTGATACAAATCCCTCTATATTAGCAAAATGTTTAGGTAACTACACAAATACCCCTAAGTATCTAGTAACAATTTCTTTTGGGGGGACAAAAATGACATTTCGAATAGTTGAATTTTATTCGAAGGATTACAAATTCTTTCTAAATTATTTTGGTGAAATTGCCAAAATGCAATAGCTACACAAACACAATGAAAGAATTTGTTTAACGTAATAAGTTACCGGTAATATGCAAACTAGGTGCACAACTTATGGTAATATTCAAGGATATGGTAGCAAACTAGGTGTACAACATATCTCCCCACTTTTTATTATTATTCTATATTAGTTATTTAGTTAATTATAATTATACTCTTATTTTTATTTATATTGCAAAAAAATATACACATCTCCTAATTTTAATATACATACGTCAAATTATAAAGCATATTTCACAAAAAATATTTCCTTCAAATAAGGGTGGAAGCGTTTGGAGAGATAAAATGTGGGAGATTGTGACTTTTGGTTCCAAAAAAAAAAAACTCCAAATATTATATATTATTATCAAATTAAAAATATTTATTATTATTCAAAAAAATTTACAAATAAAACAGTTAAAATGATATTTTTTTTTAATTTTATATAATTAATAAATAAATAAATAATAATTGATATCCTTTAAAAAAAATTATATAATAAATAATTAATCTAAAAGATTTTAATAAAAAAATTTAAATCATGATTTGGGCGCCATCTGGTGCCCAAACCAAGATGGGACTTGCGACTTCAATGGATAAAGTCCCGCCCACGCGCTATCGTCCAACACCTTTATCTTTATCATATATGGGTTTACGACCACTTACTCTTTACGATAAATTTTAATTATTTTATAGGTTATAATTTTGCCATAACAAAGATTAAGTACGCAGATCAATTTTTAATAATGTGAAGGACTATTTCGGATCCTCTATTTTGTTATTTCGTATCTTATACCCAAATTATCACTGATAAATTAAGAAATATCAACCATAATATTTAAATATAAAATATAATAATATATTAAATTACCTAGCTACCCTTAATCAATTTAATAAAAATACCCATTAAAAATTTTATTTATAGTTTCGCTCATCTACGTTACTTTAATCATAATTTTTATAATTTTTTGGTAGATTAAAAAGAGATTTATAAAATTTTTAGTAAATTAATTAAAGGCAGTTAGGTAATAATAAGAGGGGTGGAAGATAAATATTAAGGGGGTGAAAAATAAGAATTAAGGGGGCACTACTTAATAAGATGAATGACTTTTTTTAAAAAAAGAAACGTTCAATAAAAAAAGCGCGATATAACATTACATTTTTATAATTGATCTTACAAATTTACCTCACTAAATTATCCAAAAATCTTTTCCCTTCTTTCGTCACATTCCCTACTCCGTCCTCCACGATGGTGGGAAGGCTGGCGGTGATGGCCATTAAAAGTTGATCTGGATGTTAATATTTACTTTGACAAAATCAGCACCTTATTAGATATATATATATTTATTTATTTATTGTATTTCTGTTTTCGACATTAAGATATTATTTATTTGGAGGTTGAGAATGAGTGTTTATGTGTATTTTAAGTAAAAAAAAATCAAATAATTATATTTTATAATAAAAAATTTCTTATCAATTCTTCACTTTTAATTTCTTTAATTTAATTATTAATTTGGGCGTCAAGATTTCAGATCTACGGTAAAAATGAAAAAGAATATATATATATATATATATATTTTGTAGATGAGGTGTATAATTTTTTTGGGAGAAGAATTTTTGTATAGGAGTTTTTGCAAAATTAAATACTAGGGGTATTTAAATAATTTTATTTTAAAAAATGGGCCATAATGAATACATTAAATGGGCCGTTGTTTGCTAGTTTGGTATTACCTGAGGCCTGATCAACATTAGCATATCCATTTCCTCAACATGGATATGAAAGAAGTAAGATAGGTTATTTTAATTACTAGAGCTAAAAGTTATATTATATATATAATTTAGGATTAGATAATGACAAGTAATGAGATTAATCCTTTTTTTAATTTGAATTTCATATTTCTTGTTCTCTTTCTTCTTTATTTTCTGAGTAACTGATTCACGTTCTTTTCTTTTCAACTTATATCTTCTTCTTTATTCAACTTCTATTTTGATTTCTTCTTAATTTCTTCTCAATTTATTATTCTTAATTAGTTAATCCTGACATTTAGTATCAGAGCAAGCTTTCCTCCAAGCAGTTGTAGAAAGTTTGTTGTTTGATTATGACAGAACTAGGAAAGTGAAGGCAGTGAAGATTTATTTGGAAGATAAAGCTGATATTTGGTTTCAGGGATTTAAAACGGTACATGGTAGAGCAAGATGGGAAGAGTTCCCTGAAGCTTTGTTGAAGAGATTTGGGGATAAGAGCGAACGTGATGAATTTGAGGAATTCAACAAAATTCAACAAACATCAACGGTACTTGAATATCAAGAGAGATTTGAGGAACTAAAAGCCTTGGTATTGTATAAGGATCCAAGGTTGTCAGATCAATACTTCATATATAGTTTCATAAGTGGTCTCAAAGAGGAGTTGAAAATGATGTTGAGAATGATGAAGCCTTTTAGTCTAGCACAAGCTCTTGAAGTTGCATGTATGTATGAGCAGACTTTGAAAATGTCTGTTAAGAAAGTTGGGGTTGCTATCGTATCAGTAACAAAAATTACTTCAAATTCATCTAGAAGTAGTCAAAATATGTCCCATAATGTAGAAAGGAATCCATGGCATGAGAAGATAAAAAAAATATCAGTCCACAAGAGTTACAATATATGAGGAATACTCACTTATGTTATAAGTGTTGGGAGAAATTCAGCGCTGGTCATCAATTTGCCATGAATGAATATACTTTCTTAATTTCTGATTGTGAGAAAGTTGGTAATGTAGACTCAATGGCAGAGGCAGGCTTTCAATTAAAGCAAGCCATTTCTTTTCCAGTTTTTAATGCTCAGTCTCAAGGACAAGACTGATTTTAAGGATGGAGATTTATCATGCATTTAGTTATTTTATTGTAATATAGGTTATTTTAGTTACTAGAGTTAAAAGTTATATATATGTAATTTAGGATTAGATAATAGCAAGTAATGAGATTAATGTTCTCTTTCTTCTCCATTTTCTGAGTAACTGATTCACGTTCTTTTCTTTTCAACTTCTATGTTCTTCTTTATTCAACCTCTATCTTGATTTCTTCTCAATTTTTTATTCTTAATTAGTTAATCATGACAGAAGGCCTTCCATGGCTAGCTTCTTCAACTCATTTCGGCATCTTTCACGAACCTCTTCATCCTCTGATTCAATCTCGGCCAAATCAATGGTTGGCACTTGAGGCCCTTCCTTGTTCTTCTCTTCCTCAAACACCTTTAACGACTCTGCAACTGGCGGCAGCTGCTTATAAGGATTTGTACGGCGACATAAAAGTGTTTCAACACTCCTCAGTCTTTAGCTAGTTCCACCCATGCTCATTAGCTCTTCTTTCGGTATCACAACTGAAACCATATGCGCGTTCAAAAGTATTCAGAATGAACGTCTGCAAGTTAAAAACCGATTCTCTACTAGATTACACCACCGGGCCATGGATCCTCATTGTGTGAGTTTATATTATGAATGTCACACAACTAATTTCTGCAAGATTTTTTCTTGGCACTGCAACAATTAACTAAAGCATTTAGCACATTTTGTCTATGAAACTTACAAGCTTTTCTTTAATCCATGATAAAATATTGTATAATTAATTGATTTAGTGGTATGGGAAAAGGATGTAAGATTCTTTACTAGAAAAGGTCTTTTCTATCCCCATCTTACATAGATTTTGTAAAGATTTTTCAACAACTTGTGGAATATTTGGGGCCCTTTAGAGTCTGGGGCGTTGAGGAGAAAGAAGGGAGGTGACCGCGATCTGCATGAAAGGAAGGAGAGGGGAGAAAAGCTAGGGTTTGAGGAAAATATGTTTATGTGTTTGATATATTTATAATTTAGGTGTGTTTAGCACGCCAGAATAAAAATGAACAATTCATATTTGATTAATCAAGTATTTATTATAATAATGTCATTGCTTTTTTTACTTGTTTAGTAACTTTATTAAAGGAATGAAATTACATTTGACTTAATTTATAGCCTCATTAAATCGGGACTAATCAACTCCAGATCTGGATTTGAAATGGAAGAGCCAGAGCCACCGGAAGCAAATCGATCGAGACCCTCTGCCATCATTGCCGGACGAGGGAGGAAGTTTCGATCAGAGAGGGAGATTGGCAAGATTTCACGAGATTAGGGACGAGGTCAGGAGATTGGTCTACTCGCCGGTATCAATCTCCTCATATTCTCGTGCCGTCGATATCAGGAGATCGGTCTCTGTCTCCCCGTCTTTACGAGGGGATCTATTTTGATTAATTTGGTAAAGAGATGGGATGAATAATAAAATGTGGAGTAAATAATGACCCCAGGAAATAAATGCAAAATCTGAGAATGGGCTTCCTTAGATTTTAGTGCCAAATTACTTGTTGTACTCTAAATGGACTGGATCTACCGGCCCAAATTCTCTAACAAAAAATTGTGGGCCATAGTCATATTGGTTCTCATACCCCACAAACAACATATGGAAATGGCGGAGGTAAATGGCTCTTTCCCCGGTGGTGGAGTGGATGAAAATCAATTATGGTTAGATAGATTTGTGATGAACATATATAAGCTTCTGTTCTATCTCTGGAATAGAAACTTGGGTTTGCTTGAATGAAGAGTAGTTTCATTAGTATTAGGGAGTTGAATTTTAATTTGTAATATTTAGAATTTATTGCGTAGAATAATTACTAGTGTAAAATGTAAATCGGAAAACAAATTTTCTTGCAAATTGTTTGATTTAGCAGTGAGGCTTACCCTAATGGACTCCCACCATTTAGATTTGGCACCTTTGTTAGAATATAATGAAAGCAAAATATAATCCCTAAATATCACTCATTTTTATTATTTATGGCCTCTAAATTATCATTTTGCCTATCTTTTTATCAAAATATTTTTATATTATTTTTTAATAAAAGGGCGATATTTAATAACCCTTTATTATCTACACTTTTATATTTTATTTATTTTTTGGTACAAAGAATGATGACTAAATCTAGATGACTCAAATTCAAAACCAATTAATTTTAAGTGAAAAATATCAATCACTGGGTCACAACCCTCTTGTCTGTCTCTTATTTTGGTTACAATATTAAGATATTATTATAGATATGTTATTTTTTACGTGTGACATATATATTGTTGAGTAAACACAGTAACAGAAGCAGAGCATTATCTAGTAGTGCTGACTTGGATAAAAGTATTATTAGGAGTGATTCACGAAAAATGGATTAAAGGAAGAAAATCAGCTAACTAGAAAAGTGGAGTCTTTCTTTCCTTTCAAACAAAGGCTTGTATATATAGTCAACTACTATGTAAATTGTAATCATAATAAAAATAGAGAGAAAATTTTTGCCCAAAAATCTTTTATCTTTTCCTTAACCCGTTTCTGCAATATATAAACCCTAGCCATTCTAAACCTTCAATTCAACATGGTATCAGAGCCCATGGTGAACGATCATTGTATTCTTTCGTAATTATCTATTAGTGATCTCAATTGATCTGATGGGAGACAAAAACGTCGCCGGGAAATCCAACTCGGACAAGATGAGTTCGAAAGAAAATGAGAGATATGAAGTTGATATGGAGGAGCAGTTGCAGTTGCACGGGTCCGATCATCCAGGGATGATGCTGGTATCGCAACCATTGACGGAATACAATTACATGCTGTGGAAGACTGCCATGGAGTCGGCATTAGAGGCCAAAAACAAAATTGGGTTCGTTGATGGAACTTTCCTTGCGCCAGCCGTTACAGATCGAAATTATCGTAGATGGAGAAGAGTAAATAGTATGGTCTGTTCCTGGTTGAAAGTAGCAATCTCCAAAGACTTGGTCAACCAATTCATGTACGTAACAAATGCGTATGATCTGTGGAAGGAGATTGGTGACAAGTTTGGTATCTCCAACTTGTCTATGATTTTTCAGTTTAAAAGAGATATTTCAATGATAAAACAGGATAGCATGCGAATTACACAATATTATGGAAAGTTAAAGGAATTAAGAGACAAAATTGACCAGTTACAACCTGTAATAGTTGGAGAACTTGTGACTAAAGATTTAATGCTTGAAGAAAAATCAATTGAATATAGAAGTGGTTCTAGAGATACATTGAACTATGTTATGAAGTACTTGGAGATTCGGGATGAAGAAGATAGGTGTATGGAATTCTTGATGGGTGTTAATGACCTTTATGAGAGTGAGAAGAATCATGTTCTGATGATGGAACCCTTACCTAATATTGCTAAAGTTTACTCAATTTTGTTGAAAGCTGAAAACAATAGTACTGTATCTGCTGGAATGAGCATGAGTTCAGAGAATTCTGCAATGATGGTAAAGGGATCTGGCTTTAAGAAAGAAGGAGGCGGTAAGAAATATCCCAACAAGACTGACAAGAGCCATCTTTTTTGTGTGCATTGTAAGAAGAAGGGGCACTTAGTAGACAATTGCTTCAAACTCAACGGTTTTCCGGATTGGTGGGAGTCTTATAAGAAAAAAGGAACAGAGAAAGCAAATAATGTTGAATCTGTTATTGACAGTCCATTTGGAGGTACCTGTTCTTATAATGCAGGGCCTGAATGGAATGAAGCATTTGCTAATGCTGTGCAGAAGGAGGCAGAAAAGCTGAGTGCAGGGAGGGCAAGCAAGGACATGAACTATGCACATTTTTCAGAGTTTGCAGGTATCTCTGAACCATCTATTATTAGTGTTCAGTCTCAGCTTGATTGTGTTATTAAAGGCTCTTGGATTATAGATACGGGGGCAACGAGCCACATGATCAATGACTTAAGTCTTCTTGAAAATCTCAGAAATTTGCATATTCCTTCACATGTTTGTCTCCCAAATGGTAGTATTCAGTCAGTCAATGTCATTGGAGATTGTTGTTTGTCATCTGATTTGCACCTTAAAAATGTGTTATACCTCCCTGATTTCAAATATAACCTTTTATCCGTGAGGAAGCTAGCCAAAGATTCTGGTTTTTTTTTTAAATTTTTTGATGATTATTGTATGCTGCAGGACCTGAAGACTACTAAGGTCCTAGCAGTCGGATTGATAATCAGTAATCTGTACATTCTTTCCAAGAAGTCTTTTGATACAAATTTCATCCTCAGAGTCCAAAAGTTTGAACTCTCAAGCACATCAAATAAGTTGCAGTCTGTTATTCCAGCTTTACTCACTGAATTCTGTAATAACTCAGAACATGATGCTTGTTCCTGGCATATTAGACTAGGACACCCTTCAGACAATGTAATAGGGAAGCTGTCTAGTCGTTTGAATTTTGATCCTATTTCTAGGAAGTCAAATAAGTGTCAAGTGTGCCCTCTTGCTAAGCAGCATAGAGATTCTTTTCCAACTATGAATAACAGATCTTCTGTTTTGCTATCTTTACTTCATATGGATTTGTGGGGGCCTTATAGGCATTCTTCTCTTCATAATTTTCAATATTTTTTGACTATAGTAGATGACTATAGTCGTGCCACCTGGACCATTATGCTGCAACATAAATCCCAAACTCCACTTTTTATATCCACTATCATCACTCAGCTATAAAAACAGTTTGACAGGAAAGTTAAGATCATCCAAACTGACAATGGGACTGAATTCATCAACAGTCAATGTCAAAAAATTTTCTCTGATTCAGGGATTGTGCACCAGAAAAGCTGTCCATACACACCTCAACAGAACGGTCTGGTAGAAAGAAAGCACAGGCACCTCTTACAGGTTGCTAGGGCACTTCTTATTCAGTCCAACCTTCCCAAAATGTTCTGGAGTAAGGCAATCCTCACTGCCACTTATTTGATTAACCGACTCCCTTCAGCTGTAAACCATTGGAAGACTCCATATGAGCTGTTATATAGCAAACTGCCAGATTATAACATGATTAGAGCTTTTGGATGTTTAAGTTTTGTTCTGAATAAACATCCTGGACAAGATAAATTCGATTGCAGGTCTTATAAAGGCATCTTTGTGGGGTATCCCTCTGGACAGAAGGGCTACAAGGTGTTCTGTCCAAAACTAAACAAAATCTTGGTCTCTAGAGATGTTATTTTTCATGAAGGCATTTTTCCAGCCTATCAGGTTAACCATTCTGATGTTGTTTTGCCTAGTTTTGATTCAGTGCCATTTTATGATTCGGATGTTTCTTCTGTTCCCTTACATTCACCAGCTATTTCTTCTCCATCTTGTCTTCCTGTTTCTTCTGAACACTCTGATGTGTTGCCTGAATCTGATTTTTTGTCTTCTCCTGACGTTACTCCTTTAACATCTATTAGGCATAGCACTAGAGCTAAGTCTAAACCTAAATGGATGGATGATTTTGTATTGAATACTACTTCTCCTTCAGTTGTCCATACTTGTGCTTATGATCTTGATCATGAATTATTTGTGGCTAATTTGACTGCATTCCGAGAGCCTTCCTCATACAATCAAGCTAACACTAATGATAAATGGATTGAGGCAATGGATCAGGAGATTTTAGCACTTGAAAAGAATAATACTTGGGAGATTACCAGTTTGCATGCTGGAAAAAAAGCCATTGGCTGTAGATGGGTGTATAAAGTCAAGTGCAATGCGGATGGATCCATTGACCGGTACAAAGCCCGCCTGGTGGCTAAGGGCTATACTCAAAAGGAGGGAGAGATTTACAATGAAGTTTTCTCCCCAGTTGCAAAGATGGTGACAGTCCGGATCATGATAGCCATTGCAGCTGGTAATCACTGGCCTTTATGCCAAGTTGACGTGAATAATGCTTTTCTCCATGGAGCTTTGGAGGAAGAAGTGTACATGTTGCCACCCCCTGGTTATGCAAAGGCTAAGAAGGGAAAGGTCTGCAGACTGCAGAAGTCTTTATACGGGCTCAAGCAGGCCTCTAGACAGTGGAACCTAGAGTTTACTACTAAGTTACTGGAATATGGCTTCACACAATGCCATCATGATCACTGCCTTTTTTACATGCATAGGAGTACCTTCAGTTTATTTCTCCTTGTGTATGTTGATGATGTTCTTGTGACAGGGTCTGATTCAGCAGAAATTGATGCAGTTAAAAAGTATCTGCATCAGGTGTTCACCATCAAGGACTTGGGTGATGCAAAATTTTTTCTTGGAATGGAGCTGGCTCGTTCGGATGCTGGAATTATTATCAGTCAAAGAAAATATGTTCTTGACATCTTGACTGATGCAGGCATGCTTGAGTCCACACCAGCAGCAACTCTATTCCCCCCAGGACTGAAGTTCTTTTCAGTTGATCAGGACGACACTCCTATTCTGGATAATCCAGAACGGTACAGGAGATTAATTGGACGTTTGCTCTATTTGAGTTTTACACGGCCAGACATTGGTTATTCAGTCCAACAGCTGAGTCAATTTGTCCAGAACCCGCATGTGTCTCATTGGAATGCAGCTCACCATGTACTGCGGTATTTAGCTGGTTGTCCTTCACGGGGGTTGTTTTATTCTTCTCAGTCTGATTTCCTAGTAGAAGCCTACAGTGATTCTGATTGGGGCAGTTGTAAGCAAACTAGGAGATATCTCACCGGATATTTTGTTTTTCTTGGAGGATCTCTCATTTCCTGGAAATCCAAGAAGCAAACTACCTTGGCATGCTCCTCAGCTGAAGCCGAATACCGTGCTATGGCTACTACAACCAGGGAGCTGAAATGGATCACTTATATCCTGAAAATCTTTCAGATTGATGTTACCTTTCCTATTCGGTTTCTGTGTGATAATCAGACCGCAATTTATATCGCAGAAAACCCTGTCTTCCACGAAAGGACTAAACATTTGGAAATTGATTGCCATGTAGTGAGGGAGGCTTATAAGGCAGGTTTTCTGGCTTTGGAGCATGTTGCATCTCAAGATCAGATTGCAGACTTATTCACCAAGTCTTTGCCCAGCCCCTGTTTCACTCGTTTAGTCTCCAAGCTTCAGCTTTGTGATGCTGAGCTTGAAGGGGGGGGGGGGGGGGGTGTTGAGTAAACACAGTAACAGAAGCAGAGCATTATCTAGTAGTGCTGACTTGGATAAAAGTATTATTAGGAGTGATTCACGGAAAATGGATAAAAGGGATAAAATCAGCTAACTAGAAAAGTGGAGTCTTTCCTTCCTTTCAAACAAAGGCTTGTATATATAGTCAACTACTATGTAAATTGTAATCATAATAAAAATAGAGAGAAAATTTTTGCCCAAAAATCTTTTATCTTTTCCTTAACCCGTTTCTGCAATATATAAACCCTAGCCATTCTAAACCTTCAATTCAACATATATTATTCGCTAGTAATTTAAGCAAGAAAAATAAAGAGAGATGATTATGGCATACAATTCAGCAACAACACCATGTATAATATGGTACTTGAAGAAATCAGAAAAACCAACATAGTACTATATTATTACATGCAACGATGCAAACAGGGTGGCAAAGCAACGTACATCCTCAGATTTTTGGTCTACAAATTTCTTCTCAAGAATTTATTTATTGCAGCATCAACTGAATGCAGATCATCATAGCCTAGAAAGGCCGAAAATTAAGTGAGTTTTAGTTTGCCGTTTGTCCCTTCACAGAATTAAACGATTATTTACAAACACATATTCCATTAGCATTGCAGAAGCCGCCAAAAATTTTCCCATGTTGCAGGAGGCAGGATGCAGAACACCATTTATCTCCACCCAACTGGCAACTAAGCAGAACACGACGTGTTGCCACGTCCATCTTCACGGCTGTTGAACCTGCGATCGTGGAAAAAAAAACTAAATAAGGTTAATGAAAACGATGATATTGACCAGGGGTGTAGCTAGGTATTGCAAAGTAGGGAATGCGGATGTAGAACTCCGAATTTTAGCTAGGTAGTATACAAATTTATCACGATTTGGTAGCTTTGTCCATGAATCACGTTACAAACTCTAGGTGGCACTCAGGAAGCTTTTGTCGTTCGGAGAAGACGGAACTTTTTTTTTTAAATTTTTTTTAGAGATGAAACGATCTTTTTGGCATGGACGGAATTAAAAAAAAAAGAGAAAAGTGTTGATTTTGTTTGGCCGGGAAAAAAATAACAAAAGCAGCGAGAGTGGGCAGTGAATTTTTTCTTTTTAATATTAAAACATATATATATATATATTTATTGTTAGGGTGAGAGGGTTAGGGGAGGTGGTAAGGGTGGGGGTCTATAATAGTGAGGTGAGGGGTTTGAACCTTATCTTTGTAAGTTAATATATATGTATATATATGTTTGTTAAAAAAAAATTTTTGTCCATTAGTTTCGAAATCCTGACTACACCCTGATATTGATCTTGATGATTAATTTTTTATGAGGAAATGACCGACACAAATTAAGACGGTCGAAGAAAATTTTAGATGACTCATTGCTAGTACGTTATATTTATATGTTGGTTTGTAATATGCCCACATATTAATTCATTTTTGTGTAGATTAGTCTATATTTAACAATAGTAAATATAATTCTAGTTGTAATCATAGATTGCCTTTTGTAACAAAATGAATATGGTGCTATTTGTCGTTGACAGACACTTTCTAGTAAATTTAATATAATGTCAGTATTTTATTTCAAAACTTAAAAAAAAAAAGATAAAAACCTATAAATGTTAAAAATAAGATACAGAAATACAATTTTTTAGAGAAAGAGAAGCATAATTAAGAAACAAAACTCTAGAGCAGGAATACTATAGTACCTGAGTGGAGAAGCAGAATGGTGAGAAGTGAAAGAAGGAAAATGGTCTTCATTTCTCCCAATTATAGTTTTAGGCTAACTATTAACTAAGGATTTCAAATATACAAAGTCCTATCTGTTGAAATTCTGTCCTGCCCTGCTTTGCTTTGTTGATATGGATCATGTGCTTATATAAGCATAAATCAGCTACTGGATTTAATGCTTTGTGCAACCTGGGAACTCCCGCTCCACTCTTCATCCTTGGTGGACGGCGTTACCTAGGAAACAATTATAGTACCAGGGTTTAAACTCTTTTGTCTTATGCTTGTGTTTTGTTTCCCAAGGTATTGGAGTTTACTCTTTGTTTGGATCAAATGTTACAAGGAATAAAATTGAATTGCAATTCTAAATTATTGAAATTCCACTCTTTAAAATTTTCAGTAATTCCGGATAAACACAAGAAGGGGCGGAGCGGCGGAGCTACATAGAGTAATGACAATTATTATATGGTAGTTCTAAAATTACATTGGAGAGTGTCTTATGTACAAATAGGGGGAGTAGATTGGTTATAGGGGAAATAGTGGGCTATTAAGGAGGACCACATTAGAAGTAGTTTTAGTAGTTATATAAAATTTTACTAAGAACACATTGCAAGATGTCCTCTAGAACACAATATAATTTGCCGAGTAATGGTGGGGCAATTGCGTCACTTCAAAAATTCTAAATTACCTTTAATATTACAAAAAAAATTTAAGTATTGCCCCCACTAAAAGTTATAATATTGAGGGTAAAAAGTAAATAAATAAAAGTGAGAGAAAAAGAATTAAAAAATTGTACTTTTACTAGAAATTTGAATGGTAAATTAAATAAGTAACATTTAATTTTTCTATAAATAGAATAAGAGTAACAATTTCATCGTTAATCATTTGAACTAATATAAAAAAATTCCTTGAACTTTAGTAATATATCAAACACCCTCTTGACCTTTAAAAATATAAAAAAATCCTCCTTAACTTGTCATTTAATTATTATATTGATATTTTTGTATCAAAATATTATGTAAGTGTATAAATTCAGTATGATTTTTTGAATTTATAAAATTTTTTAGGATAATTTTAGTGGATGGTAAAATTATTTAAATACTTATTTTTTTTTTATTGTATTTGTACTCGTATAGTAATTTTCTAGCACATGAAAATGAAAATCAATAGGATAGTTGACTAATAAGTCAATGGAGGTATCAATATTTTTCAAATCTTAAGAGAGTGTTTGATATATTACTAAGGAAATTTTTAATGTTAACCCTTAAATAAAAACTAGTGGGTAACTAGACAACTACCTCTTATTATTTAATATTATAATTTTAGAGTACTCGACATGCACACACCACCATGCCACGGGCATCGTAATTTTGTTAATCAAATTATCATCTCACAAATTTTTCTATTGATAATTTGCTCATTTTATGTTATTTTTCAAAACATTAGTATTTTATAAAATTTTTGCAAAATTTTATTCTTTAATACTTAATAAAATAATTTATACATTAAATTTACTACCCCATCAAATCCTGGGACTGGCTCCGCCTTGAACGCTCGGGTTGCACTCTTTGTACCTCTTTTGTTTCTTAATCTCACTCGTTCACATTATCATTTCGTCCTCTCTCTCTTTACCTTCGTTGTATGTTCATCATCAAAATCTAGTGGAGTATTCGGTATTCAGGGTTTCCTCTCTTCTCATCTTCCTCCTTCTCGTCCTTCCCCAGGATAAAAAGGGTGTGACAGCAAAATACTAGAAGTGGAAATTTGTAATTCATACTTTTGCTAAAATGAATTTACATATTGTTCTTTTGACACTATAATTTGAAGTTTTAAACTCTTTTTCTCTTCTCTTAGTTTCTTTGTTGAGTTTCCTACTGTTGATGACATTCTCCCCATAGATTCAGCAACAGTTCGAAATGTTGCCTTATTTGGAAATCTTCAGATCTACACATATGTTTAACTTCCCGAAACAATTTGTTGATTACTACGCCCTACCTTGTCTCTCGACTCCTATGGAGGTTCTGACGATGAAGACCTAGACATGTAGCAATTGTTTTTCAATTCCATCTGCTCATGTTATTGTTATTAGTGTACTGTGTACTTTTATCTCAATTTTTTTAGTATAAAGAAAGAGACAGTAATTTAAGAAATAATTATTATTTTAGAGACAGCTACTCCTCTAACGTCATGATCCAATCAATGCTAGAACTCAGTAGGGGTTCCTCTAACTAGGTGTATCCACTGTGGTCTCTTGCTGCCAAGGAAGCTAGGCAGTCAGCTCCAAAGTTTGCTTCCCTGTACAAATGCTCAATTTTTATTTCCCAATTGCGATGAAGGAGCCTCCTTATGCCTTGCAACAGGTTTGCATACACTCCTCCCCGATTTCCAACCTCCGTCACCAATTTGACCGCCTCCTCATTGTCCATTTCCACCTCCACCTTGCGCAGCCCCTCTTCCCACGTAAGGATCAATCCCTGCATTCTGTCCCCAAGCATTGCCCAATTTACCAGATGAAATCCGTTTTCCACGGACCTTGATAGTCCTAATTAGTTCTCCAACATTTGCAAGAGTGTAAAATTAATTCTTTAGATTAAATTTACTATTGTCTAAGTATTTAGAATTAATATTATCATTAAGTCATATAATAAGGACAAATTGCACATTCTTTTCTCAAACTTAAATACCTTATGAAAAAGAATTGGAAAGAGTAATTTTTACTTAAAAAATACATGAAAAACTTTTGAAATTTTTGCATATTTTATAACATATTTTAGTATGCAAAATGTTAGTATTAGATTAATTCAGAATCACACTAGTCAAACCTTAGTAGGCGAATCAAAATCATACCAATTAAACTGCATTTAACACGATTGAACAAACTTATAAAATTCACTGGATGATAAAATAACTAACACAATCCTACAACACCTCCTTTATTAATACTATGCATATTACATGCAGACAGGCCCGCAAACACGCAACCCAGAAATTATACCATGTATACACTAAATATATATATATATATATTTAACTATATTTAAAAATAAAGTGATGAATTATCATTACTTTATTTTTAAATATAATAATAAATATATGTACATAGTAGTTACATGGTATAATTTGCGTACAACAAGGCTAGAGGAGCTGGCAACAAAGGCCAGAGGAGCCTCCCTTCATAATTTATTCTCACGAATTCATGTACTGAACTATATAAATGTATAAAAAGCAACTGCATGCAGCGATGCAGATTGCCCAGAAAAGCCGAAACCTAAGACAGTTTCACTTCTTAGAATTAAGAATAAGTTTTATTAGTCGTTTTAATTTGAACTAAAATATTCTCTCTATAATATCCTCTCAATAACTAATAACCCGTTAAAGATTAATTACAAATACAGACTTCGTTCGCATTACAGTGGCCGCCATGCCAATCGCCTTCGCGGATGCAACTTAAAGTGCAGCATGCATGTGGGCTTATACTTGGTGGACAGAGCTGGCAACTTGTGAGAACACGACGCGCTCCCATGTCCCTCGCCGCACCTGAACCTGCTGGGGTTCTCAAATTAATATTAACGTTACTTCTTTTTTAGTGGGATATCTGAAATAAAAGTCTCCTTAGAAGTAATAGTCAAACTACATGTTCTATTATAGTCCCGTTTCAATATAGTTTTTTTATCTTATACAAATTTAAATTAATATAATGATACATTGACAAGTGGATTGTGACAGTGTATTAAACTCTACCATCCAATTACTTATTCTATTAATAATTTTTGAAATTTTAAAAATGACTATTAATTTAGGACGGATGAAGTATATATATAATTATACATTATTTTCATGTAATTTATTAAAAATATATATTATCAAAATATAAAGTTATGACTATAAAATTTTAACAAATAAATATTTATGTGAGTTATTATTTATTCAAAATTATATTTTTTTGAAATAAAACTATACCAACCCGTTGATCCCTAATTTTTGAAATTAAAGTAAATAATGATAGAGTATATATAGTTGTCATAGTAGGTACGTAAATTTGTTTATTACTCATTATATCCTTAAATAATAATGTATTTGTGATAATAGAAATCTTTTTTTTTTCTGGGAACGAACGTAATAACATACAACTATATTTAAGAGAGATGAGATTTTGAAAAATAAGAAATAAGAAAGGCAATGATACGTAAAAAGAACATTGATAATTGAATGCAATAAGTTAATTATTTTAGTGCAATAGCCAGAATGCAATAAGTTAATTCCCGTGGTAGTGAAATGGAAATATCAAGTCCTGCTTTGACTTTGTTGGGTTCCTAATCCATATTTCTATTCAAAATATTTTCTTTACAAGAGTGTAAAATTAATTCTTTAATTAGAAAACATTCATAATTGGATTTCAATAATAAGTAAAAATATATTACCTCAGATTAATTTACTACGGACTAGTAAATTTATGACCAATTAATTAGTTTCATTTATATTTTGAATCGAATTTATAAACATAAATCTCAAAAAATAAAATACAGAGATATAATCTTTTTTTATGAGATCAAAACAAAATTAAAGAACATGACTCAACAAATTATACTGTTTAACGTAGGGGTATATTTTTATTATTATATTTAAAAAATAATGCATTGATAGTTTGATAATTTTTGTAATATATACATAATTTTTATTTTTAAATATAATAATAGAGGTATACCTGAGTAGAGAAGCAGTATGGTGAGAAGTGAAAGGACGAAAATGGTCTTCATTTCTCACAATTAGAGGTTAAGGCAAACTAAGGAATTCAAATATACAAAGCTCTATTTGGTGAAAACTTGCCCTGCCCTGATTGTTGAGATGGATGTGCTTATATAAGCATAAATCAGCTACTGGATTTAATGCTTTGTGCAACCTGGGAACTCCCGCTGTCCACTCTTCTTCATCCTTAGTGGTGGACTGCATTACCAAGGAAACAATTACACTAGGGTTTAAACCCATTTGTCTTAGGTTTGCGTTTGTTTTCCAAGGGAATTGGAGTTTACTATTTGTTTGGATTGGCTGTTACAAGGACTAAAGTTGAACGGAAAAAATTTGCAAGAATAGTAGTTATTATAGCATGTTTAATGGTAAATTTATTTCTTAATGTTTGATACTCGATAAATTTAGTTTTAAATTTTGTTATTCACAATACATTTAATCTTAATAATAGTTTTTTAGGTAAAAAATATATTTAAAATTCACATTAACATGTTATTTCATGTGTTATAAGATTTTTCACATACATAATATTAATCCACGTGGCATCTATGTAGTTTGAAGATTGACGGAATTGTAATTGAAGTGTTAAATTTTTTTTAAAAATTGTTATTAGAACTGAATGTGTTGTGAATTACAAAATTTTAAAACTGAATTTGTCGAGTACTAAACATTTAGAACTAAATTTGCCACCAGACTCTACTATAGAAACTATATTTGTATTTTTTCCAAAGTTGAATTGCAATTCTAAATCATTGAAATTCCAGGATTTAAAATTTTTTTATTAAATTTTAAAATTTTAATTTTTCAATAATTCGGGATAAACACACGAGTTGATGTCGAGTTATAACAAAACGGGTTGCACTGTTTTTACTTCCTTTTATCTCTTAATCTCACTCGTTCATCTTATCACTTTGTTCCCTCTCAGTTTACCTTCGTTGTACATCATCAAAATTTAGTAGAGTATTCGATATGCAGGGTTTCTTCTCTTCCCATCTTCCGTCTTCTCGTCCTTCCCCAGAAGAGGAAAGATAAAAAGAGTGCGACAGCAAAATAATAGAAGAGGAAATTTGTAATTCATATTTTTGTTAAAATTAATTTTCGTATTGTTCTTCTAGGATTTGTAATTTGAAGTTTTAAACCCTTTTTCTCTTCTCTTAATTTCGTTGCACAGTTTCTGTTTCTCGATATTAATGACATTCTACCCATATATTCAGCAGCAATCCAAAAATTTATCTTAAGGGTTACCGTCTCATTTTTTGGACGGTAATTTATAAATTTTGACAAAAATACCATTTTACATAAGGGGGAGAGATGGTATTGTAGGGGACATTTTCATCCAATTTAAGACGGTAAAGAAAAAGTATTGAGGCGATAACTAGTAATTACTTTTATCTTATTTGAAAATCTTTGGATCTATTCTTATTTTTAACTTTCCAAAATAATTCGTGGATCGTCTCTCGACTCCTAGGGAGGTTCTAATGATGAAGTCTAGGTTTGTACCAATTGTTTTTCAATTCCATCTGCTTGTGTTAGTTATTATTATTTTGGGGTTTTAAAGTGTACTTTTTTATCCCAATTTTTACTAATCTAAACCAGATAGGGTCAAATTGGTTAAATCAACTATAAAAATAATTAAAAAAATGAAAGACAAAAAAGTTAAATCGGTACACTTAAGCTAAAATTAGGTTACTCAAATAAAAATGGGTCAATTGGGATGAAATCGATAAAATCATGAAAAAAAATCATTTGACATTAATAGGAATGGGATGAAAAATTTCAAGACAAAAACAAACAAAAATGGTCAACTTGAGTTACAATAGTTCAGTAAGGTTCATACGATTTGATTTGGATGGACACAGGTCGACTAGATGATCAAAGTTAAATTGAAAAATTAATAACCTTCTCGTCAAATTACTTTCTCTCTAAATTTATACTTATTTTCAACTCTCCAAAACAACATTTTGTCCATAATTGCGCCTCCCTCCTCTCTCCGGCTCCTAGGGACATTCTGATGATGAAGACCCATGTATGTAGCAATTGTTTTTCAATTCCATCTGTTGTGTTAGTTATTGTTCTTTTGGGGTTTCAAAGTGTACTTCTTATGGCCCAATTTTTACTAATGACAATCGATTATTTGAGGTCAAATTGGTTAAATTTTTTTAAACTTAAGTATCACTTGATATCACAACTAGGAGAGGTTATACTAGGAATGCGTAACCGTAGCAGACGAATGAGGGGGCTGAGAACCAAAAAAAATGGAAAATGAGGGATGTAGACAGTAATATTTGAAGTAGGGGGGTGAGGACCGAAAAAGGACCGCCCGGATTTATTAAATCCTATTCTTCTATAAAATCTAATTTATAAAATCTGATTCTTCTATAAAATTTGAAATTCTAATTAATTTTAAGAATCAGATTTTATAAAAAATCGGAATATATATAATAGTAATATAAAATTAAATTTAATGTTGAAAATTTTTCAAAAAAAATATAGTACAAATCGGATTCCGAAGGTTCACAATTCGAGTTTTAAGAATTTAAATTTGTGTAATATTTTTAAAAAATCAGATTAATTTTTGAAAAGTTTGAAAAATAAATTAAATAAAAAAGAAAATAAGAATCGGATAATATACATATATGGGACGATAATAAGAATTGGATAATAAGATGGTGCCGGTAGGTGAATTAGAAATATACATATATGTATATATATTAATAAAATATTTAAGTGGATATAAATAGGATATAAGTTTTCAAAAAAAAAAAAAAGGATATAAAAAAATGAAAGAACATAATATTTTATTACCCTTAAAAAAGGGTCAATTAAGGTTACTTAGGGTCAAACATGATAGAATGACCATTTTTTAAAAGAAAAATAAAGTATAATAACTTTAAAAATAGTTTTCAAAGTATAATGACTAAAATTAAAAATTGATTATAATATGATGACTAATTTTGAAATTTAGTTCAGTGTATGTGTAGTTTTGTTGGACTAAATGTGATGTTTTCGAAAACCTTTTGGACTAGATTTGTTGGTGTCTAAATGTTTAAAATTAATTTAACCACAAGACCACATTACAAGGACAATTCACACATCCTTTTCTCAAATTTAATTATCTTATTAAAAAAATGGAAATGAATATAACTTTTACTAAGACAATACATGAAATTTTTTTTTGAAATTTTAGCATATTTTATAGTAACATTTTAGTATGCAAAAGATTAATAGATTGATTCAGATTAGAAATGTTTGTTTATGGGGTGTTTGGGGAGGTGGTAAGAGTAAGACACTATAAAAATTCAAAATCACAACAAGAATCGAAATAGCAAATGTCTAGAACAGATGCAATAATAGCACCGATTGTCTCACTAATTTATCCCAACTTTATGTCAAATTTAACGTTTACATATAAATCAAATCCTTTTTTTTTTTTTTTTCTGCAGAATCTTGCCAAATTAACTTTTTTATTTTTTATATTTCTGCAGAAACGTTTGCAGTGGTGCAGAGGAAATTAGGCAACTTCATGAGGAAGCAGTGGTGGAAATTCAATCGGAGTTCATAACTGAATAGTGGAGTCCATAGCTGAACGGCGAAAGAAGAGGATGACTAGGGATTTTTTTTTTTTTTTTTTTTCTTCACAAGGACCTTTGACTAACAGTTAAAATGGTCAGTCCATTAATTGCTTAATTTTTCCATCCAAAAGAACTATAACTGCTAATAAAAAAATTTAAACAGAATTATATTATAGGTCAAAAAATATAAGAAGGACCAAAATAAAATAACCCTATTAAGAGAGCAAAATTACCTTTAAGTCTAAAATAAATAACACAATCCATGAACACCTCCTTTATTAATAGTATGCATATTACATCCAAACGGGCCGCAAAGACAAGGCTAGAGGAGCTGGCAACAATGGCCAGAGAAGCCAGCCCTCATAATTTATTCTCACGAATTCATTAACTGAAATATATAAATGCATAAAAAGCAACTGCATGCAGAGATGCAGATTACCCAAAAACAGAAATTATACCATGTATTTATTACTATACTACTAAATATATTAGTGGTACACATATTTATTAGTTATTATATTTAATAAAAATTACCAAATATAGGGATTAACTACAAATACAGTTTTGATTTGCATCACACTGGCCATCAGTATTGCCTGTGTTGCGGCAAAATTGAGCACAACATGCAGTTCCTACATTCGGACCAAATATCCTACCACAGAACTCGCAAGTGTTGGGAAGATCAAGCGCTTCGATGCCCCTCGTCATGCCTGAATCTGCTAATATTTTCAAATTAATATTAATGTTTCTTCTCTTCTGATCTTTCTGTCTTGTTTCTTTATAGTAGTTATATGATACTAATATAGTATATTGTAAGATATATTTTTGACAAATGGTAGGAGAGTATTAATTAAGAAAAAAATAAGATAAATTCAAGAGAGTTATTGTATTAAATTAATTGGGTCAACTCTACTATAATTGTATAATATAATTTGTCATTTGTTTAGGTTCACATTTCTTTTCTTCTTTTCACGTCTTTTGTAATGTTTTTTTTTTGGAGATATCTCAATTAAAAGTCTCATTAATGGGAAGTAATAGTGAAACTAAGTTTAATTTATAGTTCCTCTATCATATAATAGTAGTCTTGTTTCAACATAGTTTTTATCTTATAAAAATCTATATTAATATAATTATACATAATTTTATATGTAATTTACTATTAAAATATAAAGTTAACGATTGAAATTATAACAATGAACGTTTATATTAGTTGTACCTATTCAAAATCGTATTTTGTTCAAATAATATAATTATTATGTTACAAAAAGAATAGTTCTTCTACGTGATATGATGATTAAAATTTACTTTGGGTTTGTTGAGTTCCTAATCCACAGTTAGCATATAATAATAATATTACATGCAAGATATATTTTTGACAAATGAAAGGGAATATAAACTCGAGAAACAAGGTAAATTCGAGGATAAATTATACTGTATAACTTAAAAGTATACCCCTATTGCTATATTTGAAAAATAATACATTGACACATCAATAATTTCTGCAACGTATATACAATTTTTATATTCAGACATTATTTTTCTAAATATAGTAATAAAGGTATACCCTGAACTATACATTATAATTTGCGAAATTCAGAGATTGTATTAGATATATTATTTTCATTGAACCAACACTACTATGAATATATATAGTAATAGTACTACAATAAAATTTGACCGCGTGCACACTTTTACTTTATATTTTAGATCGAAATTTCGAAATTGTAAACATAAATCTTAAAAAGTAAAATACAGAATTATGTTTTGTTTTAGAGAAAAACAAAACTAAGAAACAAGACTCTACTTAATTTGTCATTTTAAAGAGAATACTATAGTACCTGAGTGGAGAACCAGAATGGCGAGAAGTGAAAGAACGAAAATGGTCTTCATTTTTTCACAATTAGAGTATAAGGCAAACTAAGGAATTCAAATATAGAAAGCCCTATTTGGTGAAAACCTGCCCTGCTTTGTTTGTTGATATGGATGAGCTTTATATAAGCATAAATCAGCTACTGGATTTAATGCTTTGTGGAACCTGGGAACCCCCGCTGTCCACTCTTCTTCGTCCTTGACCGACCGGGAATCCGAGAGCCGTTGCGGCGCCACCAAGGAAACAATTATTGAAAAATAAATGTTATATAAAAATAAAAAAAAAAGGGGGAAAGGATTTAGAGACTTTGGGGGACAGATCATCATTGTGTTTTGCTTGAATGTTGTTAGTACTTTCTCTAACTTTTGTCTTATTTATGGCTTAAATTTATTTTTGTCCAGGATTATTTTGATTTTGGTCCCTATTTTATTTTGATCAATAATATTAGTCTTACTTAAATTTTTTTAACAATCATAATCTCTTTTTACAAAAAAATTTTAAAAATAATGAATTTGATAGCTAGTCAAACATATTTTTTTCTTAATCATATTTTATACCATAGTTTGTTTAACTAATTTTATGATCCAAATTTTCATTAATATTCAACTTATTTAAATCGACTCACAATCCAAAATAACGTTCGAAACCTACAAGACTTATTGATTTTAAGGAAAATTATCAACCATTCTATTACAACTCTCTTGTCATTTTTTTATACTCCTCCCAATTTAAACTATAATTTCTTTTACACCCATACTTAATTATCTTGATAATAAATTTATTATTCTTTTTAGTTGTTTACAACTTTGAGTTTCAAACCCACGACCTCAAAGTTATAATCCCTATCCTTACCACTTCCTAAACCCTCCCATACCGATTTTTATAATTAAACAAATAATTTATATTTTGACATGAAAAAAAATATATTTATATTGTGAAATGAAACTAAACTAAGTATCAGCTTTGATGTATTTAAGTCAGCTGAGATTGATCTGACAATGTCAAAGTATACGAGGTAGTATTGGATAATTCCATAACATATATGCCTCCGTCGGTACTTGGCCTAGATTGTGTCTCCCTACCCATCTAACCACGACAAGAAAACGTTAGGCGTAATCATCGTTTACTACATTATCTGCCTCACTCTCTAATCAACTCCATTGAATGAATCAAATGCATCCATTTCCCCCCACAAGTATGTTTGAATTATGATTTGTTTTAAATAATTTCTTTTGTTTTAAAAATTAAAATATGTACATTAGAATAAAAAAAGAAGACAAAGCTACATCAGATAATAAAAATTAAGAATAAATTAACTAAAAAAATAATCTTATTTATTAGACAAGAAAGTTGTACGCTAATGGTTAATATTCTCTACTTAGAACTAATTAATCCTAAATTTGAGTTAACTAAATCTCAACTAATATTATTTATGATTTTTATGTTATTTATAATTAAGTTTTAAAATTACAAATAAAAAAAATTATATTTGATTGAAAATAAAAAAGTATTATATTTTATTTAAATAAAACTATTATTTCAAATAAAAAATTATTTAATTTAATAAATAAAACTATTATTCTAAAATAAAAAATATCTTGAATTAGAAAACAAACAGGTAAAGTTGTGATTGATACAATTGACGGACCACTAATAAATACTAGTTTGTATTAGAATAGCATCAATTAGGTCGCTTTTTACGAGTCAAACTGCCAACAAGATTTTCAGCAAAGCCATCCCGTCGCGGCTGCTCGCCTTTTCCCTCTTTCTCTTTAGCCACCGCATCTTTCTCCTCCTTCTGCATAGCTGATAAAAAGTGTTAACAAATGACAGTGACTGAAAGAGGAAGGTGGTGGCGTCAAAGGTGGTGGTGGCGACAAGGCGATAGTCAAATCGAATAAAAAGAACAATTAGAGTTTTGAGAGTTATTTTTGTTAAAAAAATTATAATTATTAAAAAAATTTAAATGAGACAAATATTGTGATAAAATAAAAATATGTACCAAAACCAGAATACCTCTATTAAAATGGAAAAAAAATAGATTTAAACCTTATTTGTATGACAGAGGTAGTTTTTGATTTGAACCTGGAAATTGTATAAATTTTTAAAAAATATATCCAAAAAATATTTTTAAAAAGTTCCAAAAAATAAAAAAGAGTTTAGATCAATTTGGATGGATTTAGAAAAACATTCCAGGCCGACCCAATCCAAAATAGAATTGCTTAAAAAAAAAAAAAAAAAAAACTTACACCAAACCGATCCAAGCAATGTTAAAATATCATTTCCACGTGCTAATCACCAAAACAAAGATATATAGGACGAAATAATATTATGTCTCTTTCGAAGCAATATATACATCGAGAGGAATTTCAAGAAGAATCCGGTATACTACAATGTTATAGTAACGTCCTAGATCGGTAAGCTAGCTCATTAATATTATTTCTTTTTGTTTTAAATGGTTAGATACAAAATAAAACAAAAATCCAAACATATTAATTGACTTTTTTAATATATATAATAAAAAATAATATTTAAATTCGGATATAAAGGTTAAGTACTAACCAAGAGTAGCAGCATGTTTGGCTACCCTTGCGGATCAAATCTTCCCACTTGTTTTGTTGTAAGAAGAATATTATGTACAACAACTGCAAGAATAATAGAAAACAACGAAATTCACTAAGAATGATTTTTTAAAACCAAAATAATAATCAAATAAATATAAAATATAAAATAAATTGACAACGTTAATAGTGGTCCACATTAACGTTATGGTTGATATGGAAAATGAAAAACTTGGCGGTTTTTGAAGGTAAACGGCCAAAGCTGGATGATATAGCAACACACCTAAGGAGAGAAACTCTTCAAATCTTGGCTTTATGTCCCAGAAAGCCAAAACGCCCAAGGACAATAAGAAGGGTCAATTGGAAAGATTCGTGTAGCAGTCCTCTTGTGATAAACGTGGATGGATCCTGTAATGCGGATGGGTCGGGGGGATATGGATTCATGGTGAGAAGAAACTCCGATGAGTTCATTTATGGTGAAGCAAATGTCCTCGTGGATACAACACCACTTCAAGCAGAGATCATAGCAGTAGTAGAAGCAATCAGATATTGCAGAGGGAGAAATCTCTCAAACTTGACCATCCTTAAGGACAACTCAAATTTGGCTACCATGATTAACAAAGGGCGAGACTACCTATGGAAAGAGTATAGGCTTTAAAGGAGATCGAAGCTTTTATCACCCAGAGCTCTTCAATCATCAAGCACATTTACAGATAGGGCAATCAACCGACTGATGTTCTGGTAAGAATAGGGGCAAAAGGTACGGCGATAGCTTACACTTCAACAAGTCTCATGCCCCAGAAACTTAAAGGGCTAATAAATCTAGATGCGATAGAATTCCAGCGCTCAGGGTCACGGATTCTGAAAATTGAAGATAGTCCCCAAAAGAGTAGAATCAAGTTATGGTAGACAGCAAATATTTATCTGTTCTCCTTTTTTTGGATTAGTTATTCCGTTAGTGGCTTTTGTACAGGAGAAACTTACTAAGAGGCTAAAGAAAATTGCCTTTTTGTAACTCGTTCATGTTCTAATTGAATATTAGTTTTTACCAAAAATAAAAAATAGTGGTCCACATTAGACAAAATGAACATAACATTGATAATCAATTTAATTCTGCTGCCGAAATGGGCGAATTGAACATAACATTGAATATCAATTCAATTATGCCGCCGAACAATTTAATTAATGTTAAGTTCAACTTGTTCAACATCGTCCACTATTAATTTGGTTAGTTGTTTTGATTATTTTAAGTTATTTGATTATATTGTAGTTTTCGTTTTATAATTCATATTGAACTTTGTACTACGGATCCCAAATAAATAAAGATGACAATTTTATCTATTTTATATGATTGTTTTTATTTTTATCTTTAATGAAAAAATAAATTTTGAAGCATGGCATTAGCATTGGCAGATAGATGATTTTTTAAAAAACCATTGGAATTCGACATGTTATAGAACATAAATTTGAAGAACCCAAATAAGGCAAAAAATTGTGCGGCGAAAAGACAATGGAGATAAAGATAAATCAAACTTATGATAGCTCAATTTTTTTTAGTGAATTAGTGACAATTTGGAAGGTAAATTAGTAATTTATGAATTGTCATTTTGTTCCGTAGTATGTTGAGCCAACACAAGAAGCATTAAAGGCTTTGTTAGATAAGCCTAAGAAGGCAACTTCTAAGAATAACCAACAAGGTCAGAGTCTCAAAGAAGAAGATGTAGTGATAGAGGCAATTTCAGAGGTTGAGGTTGAGGTAGAGGAAACTATTATGGTCACGGTGGAGGTAACTTTGATTATCAGCAAAAAAATATCAATAATAGTGAGAAAAGTGAAGGATGTTATTTCAAACTGCATGATAAATCAAAGGTAACGTGTTATAAGTATGGAGAATTTGCACATTATTATAAGTATGAATGTCCTAATAAAGAAAATCATGCCAAGTTGTTGAGAATTCTAGTGATGGCAAATATGAGATGTTGATGTGTTTTGAGTTTAACGTTCGAAGAAAATAAGCAGAGTAGATGGTATTTACACTCTGCTTGTAGTAATAATATGATCGGCCAAAGAGAGATTTTTGTCAAATTAGATCAACCATTCCAAACTTATATGAAGTTTTGAAATAATGCTCCAGTCCCTGCAATTGGAAAGGTGAAATTTGCCATAGAATTGAAAGATGGTTCATCCTATTTTATCTCCAATGTTTATTATGTGCCAAGCTTGTATGGTAACTTATTAAGTTTTGGTCAACTTTTCAAGAAAGGTTGTGACTTGCATTTTAAAAATGGCATGTGTACCATCAATGATGACAAATTAGGAAGGGGAATACTAGTTACCGTCTCAGTTTTTGGGACGGTAGTTCATAAATTTTGACAAAATTGTCCTTTTGTTTAAGAATGAAGGAAGAGAAAGGGTATTGTAAGGGGACATTTTAGTTCAAATTAGGATAGTAAAAAGTAAGAAGTGATGCAGTAATTAGTAAAACTTAATTAGGAATGATAACCCAGTTAGGTATGAATCAGAGTCGCATGTATTCACTCTCCATCAAGTATGGTAATCAGTCTTGTTTTAGTACAGTGATGAAACTTGGTTATGACAAATGCAATTTGGATACTTGAATTTTGACAGTTTGAAATTCTTGTCAAGAAAGAACCATGCTTAGGAGTTGCCTTCAATCAATTTTGGGAATAAGAAGTGCTGGGCTTTCCTTTAAGGCAAGAAACATAGAGACATTTTTCGGCATGCCAAAGAATACCATTTTAGTTTGTGGGTTCAGTTTTATGATCGGTTAAAGTTTCCTCAAATGGAGGTAATACGTATTTTATTACTTTCACTGATGATTTTAATAAGAAAATTTTGGGTGTATTTCTTAAAAAAAAAAAAAATTCGTACTTGTGGAATTTTTTTTTTTTTTGGATACTTGTGATATATTCAAGAGGTTCAAAATATATATGAAAAACATAGTGATTAGTATGTTATAGTTTTTTGAGAACTAAAATCAAGTTCTAGATATTTTCACAAAAGGATTGAGAGCAAAGACATTCATGAAATTCAAGAGAATACTAGGCATGGCAATATTTGAAGAATTTGGTTTAGGAGAGACAAATGTAGTTGTTTTTTTTTTTAAACAATCTCGCAAGTCTCAGCAAGCAAAGTAGACAAGCTAGATTAGATATCTTATATTAGTTTTATGAAAAAATATATATGGTACAGTAAGTAGTGCTATGACTTACCTAAACACATTTTTCTGAATGTAGAATAGTGGAATAGAATTTATATAATTGTATTTCTATTATAATTTATTAAAATAGAGAAATCAATTTTAGAATAGAATTAGAATTGATTTTCTATTTAAAATTATTTAAATTTTTATAAATAAAGATATCTAATTTTATATTTTATACAGGAGAGAAGACATGAAAAAACATAAAAGTATGCCCACGAGCTAAACTAAATTGAGAACTTATTTTGTTCGGTGTCAGATAGGTTCCTTCTCTACTAGCTTTTCGTGTATAATTTATCTTATTAGTTAGGATTTCTTTGTAATCTTTGTGGCTATCTTACCACATATTTTTTGGTCAAGTTTTATTAGTTATGACTTCATTTCTTTTTCTCTATCGTCTCAATTTAAATTAAAATATTTTTTATTCTTTCTCGGGATGCAATTTCCTGGTCGGACGGTAAAGCCATGACTGGCCAGAGGGGTAGTCGGAGAAAAAAAGAGGGAGTTCAAGAATTTCTTATATGATTGAATTTGATATGGAGAAATTTCTATGTATTTCACATTTTTTCATAAAATCAGGAGGATACATTTATAATACAAACGTTACATTTATAATACAAACGTAAACTAACTACAACTCTATCTCAACTAAAAGATACAGATAAAATTGTTACAAACAAATAACGTGTTGACTCCCGAAATATAGGAAAGCCGGTAGTATTCTTCACACCCCCCTCAAGCTGGAGGTTGGTGACAATCACGTAACCCCAGCTTGACCAAAAACTGAGAAAAACTACTGGAAGGAAGAGGCTTCGTGAAAAGATCCGCCAACTGAAGCCGTGTGGAAACATGCATAGGGAAAACAAATCCACGGGTATATTGATCACGAACGACATGACAATCAATCTCAATATGCTTCGTGCGCTCGTGGAAAACTGGGTTCTCCGTGATATAAACAGCAGCCCTATTATCGCAATACAGAGGAATAGGGAAACGAGTCTGGATACGAAAATCACGAAGAAGATAAGAGAGCCAAAGCAACTCACAAACAGACATAGCCATACTGCGATATTCAGCCTCAGCAGAAGAACGAGAACTGGTGGTCTGTTTCTTAGACCGCCAAGAAATTAAAGAAGAACCCAAAAACACACAATACCCTGTGACAGACCGACGACTAGTAATACAAGTATCCCAATCGGCGTCAGAATAGCAAGTAAGAGCAAAATCATTGGTGCTAGGGAAAAACACCCCTAAAGAAGGACACCCCTTCAAGTAACGTAACAAATGGAGAACAGCACCCCAATGAACCTCACGAGGAGCACTGAGATACTGACTAAGAGTTTGCACAGCAAAACAGATATCAGGACGGCTAAATCCCAAATAAAGCAATTTTCCAACAATACGACGGAAAGCACTAGGGTCACGATAAAAAGGTGATGAGGAGTCCTCAAGCTTAAGACCAACAGGTAACGGTGTTTTGGCAGGCTTGGCACCAAGAAGGCCTGTCTCAGTCAGGACATCCAGAACATACTTGCGTTGATTCAAATAGATACCACCCGGACTGCGCGTGATTTCAACACCAAGGAAGTACTTAGCGTGACCAAGATCCTTAATGGTGAACTGCCGATCTAAAAAGGCTTTAACCTCATCCATCGCACGCACAGAAGAACCCGTAAGGAGGACATCATCTACATAGACAATAAGAACAAGAAAGTAATCGGTGGTGAACTTAGTAAACAAACAATAATCATGGCGAGATTGAAGAAATCCATATTGATGAAGCTGTAAAGTAAACTCCTTATTCCACTGACGAGAAGCTTGCTTCAAACCATAAAGCGAGCGACGGAGACGACAAACATGAGTGGAAGAAGGAACAAGATAGCCATCTGGGGGTTTCATGTAAACCTCCTCATCCAGGTGGCCATGAAGGAAAGCATTATTGATATCCAGTTGATATATCGGCCATTGCATAGCCGCGGCAAGGGAAAAGAAAATACGAACAGTAACGACTTTGGCAACTGGTGCAAACCGATGAAAATAGTCAAGACCTTCGATCTGGTTATAGCCTTTTGCCAGAAGACGAGCCTTATGTCGAGCAATCGTGCCGTCGGGATTACGTTTGAGCTTATACACCCATTTACTACCAATAGCATGTTTTCCCGAAGGTAACGGAACCACCTCCCACGTGCCATTAGCCTCCAGCGCCTGAATCTCATCCTGCATGGCTTGTTGCCAATCCGTACTCCGAACAGCCTCAGAATAAGACACCGGTTCAGTAATCGCAGATAAACTGGCCAGAAAACTAACATGAGCAGAAGAAAAACCATCAGAAAACAAATATGGAAACGTACGAGGCACGTGGGAAGAAACCCGGGAAATATCCGGTTGAGTAACGGAATTAACAAAATCCCGCATCCATCCAGGGGGATGGCGATCCCGATGACTACGCCGAGGTGGAGTAGGAGTAGGAACCAAAGACGAACTGGTAGAAGACCCCGGAGATAAAGGTGTCTGTTCAGGAACAACAGTGTCAGGATCAATATCAGGCCAAGCAGGATCAATGTCCACAGAATGAGAATCGCCATCGACGTTATCAAGAGAAAACTCGAGGACATCAACAGCAGGTGATACTCGAGGAAGAGGAAGAGTACCACCTGTCGGGGACTGGGCAGAGGCATAAGGAAAAATGGCCTCATGAAACACGACATCGCGTGAGACCAAAAGCTTGCGACGTTCAATATCATACACCTTATACCCCTTTGTACCAGCAGGATAGCCCACAAAAACACATCGGAAGGCGCGAGGACTAAACTTATCCTGACTACTGGAAGAATTCCGAACAAAGCACAGACAACCAAAAACACGCAACTGATCAAGAACGGGCAGTGTTCCGAACAAAAGTTCATGAGGACTTTTCCAACCTAACACCGACATGGGAAGCCGATTAATTAGGTAGGCAGCAGTAAGAATGGCATCCCCCCAAAAAACCAATGGCAGGGATGACTGGAATAGTAGCGAACGCGCTACTTGCAAAACGTGGCGATGCTTGCGTTCCACAACCCCGTTCTGTTGGGGCGTATACGCACAAGCACGCTGATGCAATATCCCAAACTCAGAGAATAAAAGCTGACAAGCATGACTCATGAATTCCGTGCCATTGTCAGACCGAAACCCCTTAACACTAGTCCCAAATTGAACACGCACCATAACAAGAAATTGTCGCAAAATAACATGCACCTGAGTTTTCATACACAACAAGTATATCCAAGTGGAACGAGAAAAGTCATCTACCAGAGTAAGAAAATAACGATCTCCAGTTCTACAAGCAACCTTATATGGCCCCCACAAGTCAACATGTATCAAGTCAAAACAAGAATGTGTTCGTATTACACTATCTGGAAAACGTAAACGAGACTGCTTAGCTTGAGGACACACAGAACAGACATCATTATTAGAAATACCATGCTTTATTGAAGAAATACGAGTCAATACAGTATCTGACGGATGACCCAATCGTTCATGCCAAGGTAACATAACACACTTAGCAGACAAACTATTATTCATGGTATTCAAATTTCCGGAAAGAAAACTCATCATACGAGACAGCATCGCTGGATCAAAAGATGTCCGATCAAGAACATACATCCCATGCTTTTGCCGTCCAACTGCCAACAACTGCTTATTCTTGAGGGCCTGTACCAAACAATATCCAGAAGAAAACAAGAACGTGACCGAATTACGAGCTGCTATCTGACTAACAGACAGAAGGTTGAATTTAAATCCTGGTATGTGCAAACACTTCCCAACATCAAATGTTTCGGACAACGAGACATTCCCTGTATGAGTTACTTCCTTAATCGAACCATCAGGCAAACAAACCGGAGTAAATTGCTTTACAACACTTAAATCGGTAAATAAATTCTGGAAAGGACTCATACTTGCCGACGCGCCACTATCGATGTACCAAGAATAAATATCATAAGTAGTCACTACACTCAATAAAAACTGAATGGATTTACCTGAGAAATCCGCAAAATGTCCCATGTTTAAGGGTGCAGCCTTCTCATGTTCTGCTGCTACCTTATTTCGCAAATAGCTGGACATCTCCTGTTGCACGGCATCAGCAATCATTGCCTTCCAGCCAGCACCCTCTCGGTCTGCAAAATCAAGCGGTGTAGCTGCTACATGCGCGCGCTCCGAAAAGTCGTGTTTGGCGGTCGAATTAGCTCCGGATTGCGCTGGGAAAAATGTGTTTTGCTGCTGCGACTTTGGTGTCTTCCACCAATCAGGAAATCCAACAACCTGATAGCAGCGATCCCGCGTGTGACCCTCCCGACCACACACATCACATTTGAGAGGCCCTCGACGCCGAATATCACGCCGTCGTCCGGGTTTGCTACCCATCTGCTGCGCTGCTAAACCATTCACACTGCTGCCACCGGAATTACTGTTCGAAATTGGTGCAGCCATAGCATTCTGCTCGACAATGACAGCCCCATTTTCCCGCTGCTGCTCAACCTTAATGATCATACCATAAGCTTTATTAATGGTTGGTAAAGGCTCCATAAGTAGTATTTGATTTTTCTCGGCATCAAAACTTGAATTTAGGCCGGAGAAAAACTGCATCAAACGATCGTTTGCAGCCATGTCTGCATATTCTTTTCGTGTCGCGCAACTGCAACACGGAGCTGGTGCCAAGCTGGAATACTCGTCCCACAATCGTTTCAGTCGAGTAAAGTACTTCGAAACATTGTCCGCGCCTTGAGTAATCGTGCTAATTTCCCTCTGCAACTTATACAGCAAAGGGCCATTGCACACACCATACCGTTCCTGCAACTCCAACCATAGTGCACGACTTCCATTCGCGAAAATAAAACCTTCAGCCACATCCTTCTCCATAGAATTCAGCAGCCACGACGTAACCATACAATCAGCCCGTTGCCATCTTTCATGTGCTTTCGAGCCCAAATCGGGAACTAGAATCGTTCCGTCCACAAAACCCGCCATATTCTTGGAAGCCAATGCCAATCTTATGGCTCGCTGCCATGACAAGAAGTTTTTATCCGTCAATTTAGACGTAACAATCACCATGCCGGGATGATCCGAGTTTTGTAAAACCCATGGATCACCATGCTCGACGGTTGACTGAGAATTTTGTTGCTGCTGAGAACCGTCCATGCCGAGAAACACAAAAACACCAAGGAACAATCAAGGAACGTGTACTACCGACTTTCTGTTGGACCGAAAACAAGCAACAAAAAAACCAAACCCTAATTAAAAGAAAACCTTGCGGAAGAGAGAAAAACTTTGGATCGTGATTTCAAAGCCTGGAATGCTCTGATACCATCAAGAATTTCTTATATGATTGAATTTGATATGGAGAAATTTCTATGTATTTCACATTTTTTCATAAAATCAGGAGGATACATTTATAATACAAACGTTACATTTATAATACAAACGTAAACTAACTACAACTCTATCTCAACTAAAAGATACAGATAAAATTGTTACAAACAAATAACGTGTTGACTCCCGAAATATAGGAAAGCCGGTAGTATTCTTCAGGAGTGTATGAAGGAGAGGTTTTTCGGGTGCCTATTCTAGAGAGAGAAATTTTTTGACCCTTTCATAATTATGTCAAAAAGAAGATACAAGAGCCAGTGTCAAAACTTACCCATATCCTATTCCACCCCTGTACAATCAGTCTATTGTCCGCCCATCAACAAGAAAAGGGGGACGCATGAGAGTCTAAGTTAGAATAAGTACCAGCTATTTACCTTGACTACTCCTACTTTCTACATAACACAAAACCAAGGGTTTCACTTGTTACAAACTACCTAGCCCGCAAAACAGGTGTAGAATTAGCATATAGAGCAATTAAGCTTCTGAGTCTTGGTGATGTGTCTTGAGTGCAATTATAGGAGGCAGTTGTTCCACTAGTCCCAAGTCTCACCAAGAGGTCTGCCGATTTGTTGCCCTCTCTAGGGATGTGATGAGTCTATGAGGAGTTTTGATGCATAAAGAGGGGTATTTCTACAGGAGTCTTGTGTTCGTTCCATAAGAAGTCCTGTCCCTGGGAGATTATATTTGCTGAGTTATCCGTTAGGAAGAGCAGCACAGTTTTGTTACTTATGTTTTGTACCGGAATAAATGACAAAAATGTCACGAATACGGTTTTGCGGCATAAAAATTATATATTCATAAATGAAATAATAGGTCAGGTAGTAGAAAATTCTTACAAATGTGCCGCAGCAAATGTGTCACTAATTTTAGAAATTATTGAACAGTATTACTTATTTTCTAAATTTAATAATAGAGATATATTATTAAATTATACAGTATAATTTATTTTGGGGGGAGGGAGGGGGGAGAATCTAATAAGACAAATAAACAAACTGAGATTCATTCGATTAAGGACTGACACAGATTATCTATGATACACGTACAAGAAATCAGAAAAACTAACAGATACCCATCTCATAAATATTTCATAATTTTGAGTTTTCATGACACAAACAGTGATTTATTTAAGATCAGAGTTACTTACACCTTCTCACTCTCATGAACACATTTCAGTAGTTTTCAGTTCGTTTTCTTCGTTTATGCTTCTCTGATTTCTAAGAACACCGAAACAAACCCGCACGCCAACAAAGCTGGAGGAGTGGCAACATGCAACTATCCATATTTACTTATGGTAATGTATAACAAATAAAAAGGCAACTGTATGCAAATAGGAAGCCCAGAAATGGCAGAAAATAGAGCTTTCCCTATTCATGACCTCCCAGAATCAAACCATTCTTAGTAATTACAAATGCAGACTTTATCTTCAGTACAGTGGCCGCCATGCTCGTCGCCTTGTTCGATGCAATGAAAAGAACAACATGCATCTCCGGCATTAAGGTACGCAACGGAACACACCTGGCAACTTGTTAGAATACGACGGGTATTCAGAAGTTGACGGGTACCCGTGTCCATTTTCAGGGCTGAACCTGCCATAATACAATTGTTCTATAGTAGTCTCTATGACTAAATTACGAACTGCATTAGTCAAGGAAAAAACAATGGACATTCGGATCACAATATTAAGTAATTCTCACCATTGATTGAAAAATGTCAGAAAACGTAGTTTGAAAACTATAATATAATTTGTCGCGATAATATGGAAAATAATATTCACTGATTGAATATATATATATATATATATATATATACTTGCGATAACAAAAATAAATAATTTTTATCACTTATAATTTGATAACTGCACTAAATTTAGGGATAGAAGAGCTAGCCAATACCTGGGTGGAGAAGAAGCATGGTGAGAAGTGCAAGAATGAAAATGGTCTTCATTCTCTCTCAAGTTTTTGAGGCACAAAATGACACAAAATGAGAAGAAGAAGAAGAAGTGGGAGTGCTGTGGCCTGCTTTGTAGATTTAGATGTGTTTTTATAGCCATAATCTGGACTCCCCTAAATGGATTAAATAATTTGTTAAACTTGGAGCGTGGACTAATTATAATACAATTGTAAATAAAAATCGCTCTTAATTAGATCAGATTACACTGTTTTGTGTCACAAATCGAGAAATGGTCCAAGTTATATTTCATAGCACGTTGTTAAATGGGTCTCAATCTATTGCATATTTGGTTCCAAAGTTATATGGATTCTTCATAATGTAAATGATACATTACACTTGTCTTAAAATTACATGTTTTTTTTAAATATTTTCCTATCATAATATGATCATGAGCTGTCTTTGTTTTGGTGATTAGCATTTGTGAAAGTGAACCTCTAAGCATTTCTTGTTTGTCATTGCAGATATCGTTCTACACCTAGAATCCAAGGCGCAAAATGGGCCTGGAAACAACCTGTTTATGATGGAGTGTGCATGTCGAGGATGCCAAAAGAGTTTTCAAAGTGTTATTATGTGGAGGATTGTTTAGCGGTTTTGGCAATTTAGAAACTAAGGCGTTTTACTAAAATGTTAGAACTTATAAGGAGATGTGAAGGGGCAAATTATACTGTATAATTTAAGATATACCTATATTATTATATTTATAAATAATAATACATTGACAAGTTCAGTAATTAATTACTACAAGTACAAGTAATTATTGAGATGACAATGCATTATTTTTCTAAATATAATAATAGGGATGTATTCTTAGGTTATATAGTATAATTTGTTATGCGAAAATGATTAGATCATGATGTTATAAGAATATCATATTTATGAAATATAATAATTTAATGTAATAAGATTTAATTTTTGTTTTACCACAAAAAAATCTCATTAAAATTTAACAGTTTTTGTGCTTTGTCCTGAGCCCGTAGATTATATATTGTCATGGGCTCAATTCACGAACCATTGGATCTCCTGAGTTTCCATCTTATCTTGTATTTTGAATAGAAGATCTTGTTCCAAGTTTGACTCATAAAAGGCTACCTAAATGATGCTATTCACGAACCATTCGGTCTTGCCTTAGCTCTCAAGCCTTAAAAACGTTTTGATTCTTGAAGTTGGAAGGGCCAGCGATGTCCCTCCATCCAAATTTCCTCACAGAAATATTATGGCTTTTTTTTTTTTCCAGGTTGAAGAATTAGCATATTCCTGGAACTGTTAGCATCCTCTGGGAGTGGACCCAATTTTTATTTTACATGAATACCAAGAAACCCATAATGACCAACAAATTTGTCATAAATAAAGTAAGATAATTTGATTGTAATCTATTAGATCGACTTACAATTCAAAATGACGGCCAAAATCATAAACGGATTAAACATTTATGAGGATCTGGATCATAAAATTGGTTGAAAACATTATAATACAAATTATTTTAAAGAAAAAATTAAGTTTGACTAGCGATCAAATGAGTTAATTCATTATCTTCTAAATTTTTTTTATAAAAAATTACTAAAGTTGCTAAAACAAAAAAAAAAGAATTACTAATTACCGCCTTAACTCTTACCCTCTACCGCCTCAATTTGGACTAAAATATTTCCCATACAATATCCTCTCTTTCTTCCCTTTTAAATAAAAAAGACAATTTTATCAAAATTAAGGACTACCCCCCAAAAATTGAGGCAGTAACTAATAACCCCCAAAGAAAAAAGATAAAAACTAATATTGTCATTCATAACATAAAAGGGATCAAAAGTATAATTACCCCTACGGGACCAAGAATGCATTTAAGGTTGACAACTACCCAGAAAAGAATATGTTATCCTTGTAACCTCGTATACTTCGAAACTGTCACATCTCAATCTAGGTGCCAGATTCAATTTTGTGATTTGGATTTTGGTTTTCATTCATTTTTAAATAATTTTGATTTTTTTTAGTAAAATAGAAAATTGTATTGATGTGAAAATAGATAAAAAGGGAACTGAATATAAATTCCTATCCCCTAATTTCTATAAAACAGCCCCCAATTAACTATCTACATACTCAGAGTCTGAAAGCACAAGTTCTTACAAGCTATTACACAAAATTAATTTCTATCTAGTTTGGAATAGATCTCCTATCAAGATTTAGGATTCCTTTTACTCTCTTAGGAAGAGTCAAAAGAATAAAAAGTACAAGACTGATCAATCAATTATTGCATTCTCTATATACATCACTACAACGTAATAGCATCTCTAATTTTTTTTAGAATTTGAAAATCCTTCCACAAGAATTGATTCTCGCCCGTGGTTTATCATTTGAACAACTTAAGAATTATCGCAGAGGAGGCGAACATCCTTAATTTCTTTCAAGTTGCAGTATATGATTGCCGATAGGATTTCAGCTTGAATTGCAGAAGCCGCCTCTAGTTTGAATTACTTCCTTTATCTCTCAGCAGAAAACTTCCTCTGCTTGTCTTGAGTCTACTCGAGAACCCTCAGAGTTTGTAATTCATTTTTTTATTTATCTTATGTGTTCATTTAGTTTATATTTTAATTTTTTAATAAATTAAACTATTTATTCTAACTATTGAATAATTATTAATTTTTTATAAATATAAGAATTAGAAAATTGTAGGTAAAAATTAATAAATGAAAAATATTAAAATTTATTCATAAAATAATATATACGCTATTTATATGGTGATCCTCCCTTCTACTTGTTTTTTTTTTTTAAAAAATTTAGCAGTCCTCATCTTTTTTTTTTTTTTTTTTCTTATCCTTTTATTTTCTCTTCAATTTTGTTTGGTGCCAATATCATTGCAAAGTGGACGCTGGTTTAGGAATTATATGCCACCTCCGAGTCTAAATCTATTATAAATATTAAATTAATTAAGGATTTGTTAATCCTTAATCTTAATTGAGAGAGAGTTTAAGACAAATAAACGATCTGAGAATTCATTCAATGAAGAAATCACACAGTTCAGCAACACACCATAGATTAAGCCCAGAAACGGCGGAAAAGAGAGTTTGACACTAGTACAAAATTGGTTTATTGTCACAACTATATTATCACACTAAAAATAAAATGTCATAATTGGTCTATATTAGCACAGAAATTTACAATCTAATAGAACATTACATAATTGATGTCTCTATAAATATATTATTGAAACACCAAATTAAATCTTATTATGACATTTGACGTAGTTGTAATAATATATTTAAGTTACGACATCAAGTGTAATGTATTTTTATGGGAATATAGTGATATTCTTTAGTGTAATTTATATCAAATGTATTATCACATTTATTTTTTTAGATATTAACACATTAATAATTGTAATTATAAACATTATAAAAAATATATAATTTTTTTATTTATATTAATGCACTATATAATGTGATAATAATAAGGGAACTTTAGTCTCACATTGAAAAAAGAGATGAGTGTATGTCACTATTTAAGTAAATGAACTTTTAGTGGGTATTGAAATTCATACGCTACATTATCTGTCACACGTCACGCTAGTAGGCAAAAACAGTGGGTCTGATCGATATCTTGATATTTTATAATAAATGTAACAGATTGTTATATATTAACACATTTTCATATGTGTTAATAAATCAAATTTGTAAGGGATTATTACTAATTACAAAAACAAAATCCCAAATAATCATCACAGTGGCCGCCATGCTTGTGGCGCTTAATGATGCAATGAGCATTACAGCATGCATCTCCGGCACCAAGGAACGGAATGTCACACACCGTGCAACTTGTTACATCACGGGGGGTACTCAGAAGTTGACGGGTTCCTACGTCCATTTTCACAGCTGAACCTGCGATAACATAAAAAATAATATTCATCGATCGAGTATATATAGTTGCGATAATAAAAATAAATAGTTTTTCTTACTTATAATTTGATAATTGCACTAAATATGGGGATAGAAGGGCCAATACCTGGGTGGAGAACAAGCATGGTGAGAAGCGCAACAATGAGAATGGTCTTCATAGTCTCTCAAGTGTTTTTGAGGCACAAAAGAACACAAAATGAGAAGAACAAGAAGAAGAAGTGGGAGTGTTGTGGTCTGCTTTGTAGATTTAGATGGGTTTTTATAGGCATAATTTGGAGTCCCCTAAATTTAATAATTTGTTAAACTTGGGATTGTTTATTACTAGCCCCCTTCAAGCGCGGCATTTTATAATGAGGTAGTATTACATTTGGTCCCCTTTCTTTCAATTTGTATAGGATATTTTTATAGTACTATCCACTACCTAATTTTTTTACACACCACCGGTAACAACTCACGCGCATGTAGAAGAACCCTCTTTCCTTTCCTCCCAACAAAAACTACGACTCCTTCCCTCCCCTTTCTCTCCTGTCCTTCCCGCCCTGCCTCCCTCTCGATCACATATCCTCAGTTCGGCCGTACGTTCCCAGTTAGTATATAGTAGTTTATAGACTACCTAGTAACATAGTCTATATTAATAAAAAATAAAAAATAAAAACAGTAACAAAATAAATCCCTGTGCGGGATAATAATTGTCCACTAATATAGTAATTACCAAAATAATAATAATAAATCATCTTTATCTCTTTTCTAAAAATTAGCTACTGGTTGATTATTCCTCAACTTCAAATCCAGAAAAATTCAATCAAATCCAAAAAACAAAAACAAAAACCTTACTAAAGAAGAAAAGGCGACATGGGAGAAAATACGGCGATCACTCCATCATTTACCGGAGACAACTGCTGACAGGAGAAAAGAAGTAACCAAACCCTGTGAAAATTAAAACTATTACCTTTTCTGGAGAAAAGCATAATTATTCCATGGAAAGAGGTAATTTTTAAAATTTTTAAACATATTTATACTTTTTAATGGGTGTAAAAATAGTGAATGTGATTTTTTTAATCTTATGAAGAAAAAAGAGGTAATTCTATTGTTTAGCACATATATTAGGATGAATTTTTCATTTGTTAGTATTCATATTTTTTTATGAAAGAATGAATTCTTATGGTCGGTGCAGAAACATGTTGGAGAATACACAGTACTACCCAATGTAATAAAAAATCTCACAACTAGCAAAATACAGTGCCACAAATGGTACAAAATAATATAACGAAAGCACAGTACCACACAGCATCATCCAATGTAATAAAAAATCCCACCACTAGCAAAATATAATGCCACTAATGGTACAAAATAAAATAACAAAAATGCAGTACCACCTAATGTAATAAAAAATCTCACACTAGCAAAATATAGTGTCACTAATGGCACAAAATAACATAAAGAAAATAAAGTACCACCCAATATAATCAAAAATCCCACCACTAATAAAATATAGTACCACCAATAGTACAACATAACATAACGAAAATGCAGTACCATCCAATGTAATAAAAAATCCCACAGCAAAATATAGTGTCACCAATGGTACAAAATAACATAAGGAAAACAAAGTACCACCCAATATAATCAAAAATCCCACTACTAGTAAAATATAGTGCCACCAATAGTACAATATAATATAATGAAAATAAAGTATCATCAAATATAATAAAAAATCTCACCACTAGTAAAATATAGTGTCACCAATAGTACAAAATAACATAACGAAAACACAGTACCACCTAATGTAATCAAAAATCCCACAACTAGCAAAATACAGTGTCACCAATGGTAAATATAAATTCTAAAAAAATTGAAGTCAACCCATATCACTAGGAGAATATATTAAAAAAAAATAATAATAAAAATAAAAACAGAATTGTCAATTATCTTAATTAATAAAAAAATTAATAGAAAAATCAAAAGAGTTATCTTGATTAATAAAAAAAATATAAAATCAAATTAAAACAAAAGATAAGATAATTATAAAAAAAAGTAACCACCCCTAAAAATAAGCCATTATTACTCATTCTATATTAAAAGCGCGTGAGGCATGAAAAATTAAAAAACAGTAAAAATTCAAAAAAAAATTTATAATATTATTAAACATCACCAAAACTACTTAGTTTAAAGGGTTAGACTATAATGCTATGTAGTCTATGGACTACATAATAATTTGCCTCCCAGTTGGCCTCAGTGCAATTCATGATTCTGATATAGAGTTATTGTTTTTATTATGAGTTCCTCTGAAATCAAGCTGGTTGGTTTCTCTTCTTTGGGCGGTTTCGTTCTATACAACTATTGGATCGCCTTCTTCTTGGTGTTTTTTTTTTTTTTTTTCTGACAATTGATTCTTGAGTTTTGAAAAAACATTGTAAATTTTACTTGTTCGGTTCTATTTTAAAAGAGCGAAATCAGACGAGTATTTCATCGGCGTAAAATCAATGAGGGTTGGCAACATTGTTGTCGTGCACTCATACTTCTTGAATGGGTGTGGTCACTTGTTGTTGACGCATCCATTTGGTTGCAAATGCTGGGAAACGCAACCTCCATGCGAGATGCTGTTGTGCACGTCTCGCTTTTTGTCCGTAGATTTAGGTGAATCTGCAAGCCACACAATTTGTAATTAGTCAGTGTTGTCCACTAAAAGAGTATTAATCTAATCCTACATTGAGAAAAGCAGGTAGGATTGATGGAAGATACCTTGATCGTCTTCAGGTTCTCACTCCTGAGCCTCTCCTGATTGAGGGTACCATCATAACATGCAATGAGGCCACCTTCCGGTCAACCAGATAAGAAACTAGAGTCAAACCCGTTTGGACAACAACTCCAAAAACATTTGTTTTAAGGGTGAAAAAACACATCAAATCAGAATCCCCTTACAATACAATCCATATATTTACTAATTACCTTCTTAAATTTTATTTATAGTTTCATTCTAATTTACTAATATAACCTTATAATATTATATTAATATAATAATAAATAATAAATTTAAAAATACTAATTTTTTATTAAAATATTAAATAGTAATAAAAATAAAATTAATATTTTTAATTATAATAAAAATATTTTTATTAAAATTCATAATTAAAAAAAGTTGTGAATAAAAAATAATTAGCGTTTATGTAGCAAAATGATTAACATTTTTGGTAGATTTTTTTTTTTTTTAAGCATTTTAGTAGAAATGAGTATAAGGGTTGTTTTTTGGTATTTTGGTAATTGATATAAAGGGTACAAGGGAAATTTAACATAAGTATTGATATATTAAATTTGAAACATTAAGAAAGGTATTTATTATATTGTTAAAGATATTTTAGTTTTGAGGCGATGGATAGTAAAATCTAATACAGTGATAGTAATTTCTTTATAAAAATTGTGCACTATAAATACATTTTTAAAAAATATGTAAGATGTGTTTTAATAATGTTTTAAGATTTTTATTGGCAAGTCCCTCCTGCTCAGTATGCCATATGAGGACGAACATAAAAATAACGGTGTGGGATGTTAGGAATGGGGAAGAAGGGTTTTCTATAATTTTATTAAAATTATAGTTTTAGTCCGTATAATTGTAATTTTATTTTTATCGTCCCTCTTTCCTTATTTATCATTTTTATTTTTATTAAAATGTCATTATTATTATTAAGGGTATTTTAATAAAAAAAATAAGGAAAAAAAATGATAATTCAAGAACTAATATGCACTAGAGTGTACATCTCAAGGGGGAGTGCTGCACTCCCACTGAAAGAAAAGGTTGAATTTAGAGTTCTTATCAACTCTTGAAATGTCACAAATGGTGGGGTAATAAGAGGTGTCAATATGAATGTTGGATTTAAAAGGCATCTCCTAAGCTGCAGACTTAGTTTTTAAATTTTATTAGTAATCACCTAATTTTTATTTTCTATCATCCTAATTTAGACTAAAACATCCCTCCCCTCCTTTAGCTTTTATTTTTTCCATTTTGAAACAAAAAGACAATTTTATCAAAATTAATACGATAATGCTTAAAATTGATGCGGTAACTAATAATACCCTTAGTTTTGGACACATTTATGAAAGGGTAGATACAAGACCTAGTGTATTACTAGTTGTCTATGAAAAAATTTTACTAATTACCGCTCCACTTTTTACCCTCTATCGTCTCAATTTATACTAAAATACCCCTCCTACAATACCCTCTCTTCCCCTTTTCTTTTAAATAAAAGGACAATTTTATCAAAACGTATAGATTACTGCCTCAAAAATTGAGACGATAATTTATTGACTACATTTTTTTATGTACTGCATAATATTTAAAAAATAAGAAAAATTAGTAACACAAGACATTTTTTTTTAGTTTGAAAACTTGGGCCTTGTTGTCTACCAATAATTCATATCCATATTGTTTTACAACAAACGGGCCCAAATATCTCAGTATCACGGTGTACAATTAGACTTTCAAAACTCTTGTGGCATGCTCAAATCTTGTTTTTTTAAAAAAATAAAAATTAAATCATATTTTTAGTCTTTTCAATTAATTGAATAATTTCTTATAATTTTAAATAATTTTTTTCATTCTTTATATTTCAAAAAATATATTATTTGATCTATATTATTGATTCAGTATAAATTATATCAATTCCACATATGTACTAAATAAAAAATATATCGGTTTATTAAAAATTTCAATAAATTTGTTAAGTTACTTTTGTGAAATTTATTAAATAGAGAATAACCATTTTAGATTTTCAAAATTTGACTTAAGTTTTAAATATTTTAATGTATATAATTCATTTAAGAGTTTTTCTGCCGACTACACATAAAATGAAATTAATCAAATTTAGATATAATAGATGTTATAGGAATTAAATAGTACATTTTTAAAATATAAGTGACTAAAAAATTCATTTAAAATTATAAGGAACTAAACAAAATTATTCAGCATAATATACCAGACAAAAAATGGGGTTTAATCTAAAAAAAATAAACATGAGAATTCCGTCTTCCACATGCACTCCCCATCAGCAACAGGTTGATTTCCGGGCCTAAATTTTGCGCCTTGGATTCCAGGCGTAGAAAGATAACTATATTGACAACCGATAGATGCTTGAGTTTCACCTTCACAAACGCTAATAATCAAAACAATTTTGTATGGACTTTGGGACAAGAATATATTTCATTTTAATACGAGTATAATATATCATTTATATGATAAAAATTCCATATTACTCTAGCATTAGTACTCAAAAGATTGAGAGCCCATGTCACAACTTGCTTTGAAACCTAAAACTTATGAAAACATTGATTGCTAAGAACAGGTGAGAAGGAAAGAGAACCTAAACTTTAGGGTTCTAGTATGTTTATGCCAGAAAAGGTGATTCAAAAGCTTCCTCACTTTCAGCAAGCAAGATGAGATTATCACTTCTCTCGGTAATGAACTTTTTTAATTTCAAAACTTTAATGTAAATGTCCGTTGAAAATCTTAGCTTGTAACCGTAATCGGCTCTCTCTTTTCTTAATATTAGCATAAAATCTTTTCTCGGAGATGCTAATGGGGAAAATGGGATATAGATAAGCGCAAATTTTAGGGGTGACACCATGTACAATGGAAGGGACACCTACACTTTGTATGTTCTTGGATACCCTTTGCATATCTATCAAGTATCCATTGCATCCGACAATCATATCTACACACACAATCACATGATCCCGACTTCAAATCAACATTGTCCATAATTTATTTTTCTACTTTATATCTAAAAGGATACTAGTTATCGCCTCAGTTTTTTGGGCGATAGTCGTATATTTTGACAAAATTACGGGAAAGAAAAGAGAGAGTATTGTAAAGAGGTATTTTAGTTCAAATTGGAACAATATAAGATAAAATGTGGAGCAGTAACTAGTAAAACTTTATCTAAAATGGCAATTAATATTTTCAATGAATGGGATGAGATCCCATTGAGCGTTATATGTACTTTAGAATTGTTTACTTTTTGCGGGAAAATTATATCATGCATTCACGGAGCACATTGCAAGATGGCCCTAACACTTTAATAAAAATGATATTTTATCATTTAATGCGGTGATATTTTGAATGTCTATTATTTTCTCCCTTAACTAATTTTGTCATGTCATTTGTCAAATGACGTATTGCAATATAGTCCTAATACTATTATATAACGATTGCTTCTTGCCCGCCCTAATAGTGCTAGAATATCGAGCACGGTTATTGCATCACGTGAACTGTACAATTTTGTTGAATTAAGAGGGAATTTTTAAATTTAGAAAAATGCCAGAAATGAAATAATAGGGACAAAATAAAAGTGAAATTTATTTACTTATAAATACTTGAACAATCCTTTTATAAAATGCGGCCTCTTCAAATAGTCCACGCTCCAAGTTTCACAAACGAGATTATTAGTTACTGTCTCAGTTTTTGGGGCAGAAGTTACTAATTTTGATAAAATTACTCTTTTACTTAAAAAGGGAAGAGAGAGTATTGTGAGAGTATTTTAGTCCAAATTAAAACGATACATGGTAAGAATTAGGACGGTAACTAGTAATTCTTTTTAACAAATTATTAAAAATCCATTAAGGGGAGTCCGGATTTGGGCTATAAAAGCACATCCAAATCTACAAAGCACGCCACAAACACTCCCACTACTTCTTTTCATTTTGTATTATTTGATTTCTTTTGTGCCTCAAAAACTTGAGAGACAATGAAGACCATTTTCATTCTTGCATTTCTCACCATGCTTCTTCTCCACTCAGGTATTGGCTCTTGTATCCCTATATTTATTGCAATTCTTAAATTATAAGTAAGAGAACTTATTTATTTTTGTTATCATAACTATATATATTCAATCGGTGAATATTATTTTCCATGTTATCGTAGGTTCAGCTGTAAAAATAGACACAGGAACCCGTAAACTTCTGAGTAGCCGCCGTGTTCTGACAAGTTGCCAGATGTGTGACGTTTTTCTCCTTAATGCTGGAAATGCATGTTGTTCTTTTCATTGCATGTATGACCACGACAAGCATGGCGGCCACTGTAATCATGATGGATATTGTATTTGTAATCACTAAGAATCATTTAATTCAGGGGTCAGGGGCGGATGTATATTTTAAATTTTTGGGGGTGAAATTGCAGCGGTATGTAGGGCGAATATCGGCCGGAGTTCGGTCAAAATATTCCTACTAGGAAAAATTTTGACCGTTTCGGAGGCGAACGCCCTCCTTCGCCATCGTGTAGTGCTGGCCCTAGGTTAATTCAGAGAGCTCATGAACAAGGGAAAGTCTTTTTTTTTTTTTTTTTGCCCTTTTCTAAGGCACCTATCTGCATGTAGTTGCCTTTTTATCTGTTATGTATTACCATAAATAAATTTGGAGGAAAACCATCTGATCTGAGGATGGTTGCATGTTGCGAGCTCCTCCAGCTTTGTTGGTCTGTAGGATAGAACTCTGGTCTTGAATATATCACTATTTCCTCATAAATAGATCTTAAATAATCGAAAGTTTGAAATTATGATTTATTTATGAGATCTGTGTATGTTAGCTCCCCTGATTTCTTGTACGATTACTATATAACTTTTACTAGTTATCATCTTATTTTTTACTCTCTACAACTCTAATTTAAACTAAAACAACGCCCCTCTCTACAATATCATGTCTCTTCCCCTTTTTAAACAAAAGGATAATTTTGTAAAATTGAGACGATAATCCTTAAAACTGAGGCGATAATTAATAATACCCATACTATATTTAATATATTGAGGGGGGGGGGGGGGGTCGTTGAACTCTGTCATTTCTTCTTCGAATGAATTCTGGGTTTGTTTAATTGTCTTAAATAAAGTTATACTCTCTCTCTCTAAGTCCAACAGACAAGATGGACCGACGAAATTGATTATTTTTATATTAAAATATCAAAATAAATAAATAAATAAAAATACATAGAGCAGTATATAGATGAACCCTCCATCTAACCTATTGTATACCAACTAAAAAATCCAACCTCCTATCCTATTATACATTCACCAATACTCAAAGAAGGAGTCCTACCTTCTGCTAAACAGAATACATATTTTAAAGTTCAAAAAAGCATAAAAGAAACCTAGTGCATATTGTTGATTCCGTTATTTTACTTGCAAGATCTTACTATGAAGTACTTGAAACCTATACAATTTTGTTCCCTCCAACCCAGTTGGGAAACAAAAGAATTATATAATGTAAATTCTATTTGAACACACAATAACTTCTTTCCTTCAATTCTATTTTCACTTTCACTTTTAATTAGTAAAAGAGGGTTACTAGTTACCGCCTCATTTTTTGAAACTACAGTCCATAAATTTTGATAAAATTGTCCTTTTATTTAAAAGAAGGGAAAAGAGAATGTATTGTAAGGCGTATTTTAGTTCAAATTGGGAGAGATAGAAGATAAAAAGTTGAGCGGTAATTAATAAAACTTTTATTAATATTTAAGTGGAGTTACTCTGTTTCTTGTCTAAACAGAATTATATAAGTTTAGGAAAAATCTGAGTTCCATTTTTAGCTAAACTTCTCTTAAATTAAATTGTAATGAATTAAGAAATACCCAGCCCAATAAATTGATGAATCGGTTCCTGATTGGAGTTAAACCCTAAGGAAAGTTTAATTCCCGACATTAGGAACAGGAACGATGTCTTTTGATTGAACCGTCACCTTTAATATTAATCTTTACAAGTTTTTAACTAAATATATATATAAGTTATAAGCCATTTTGACTAACACACACGCAATTGCTTTTCTCAAATTTTCATGTAGGGGTTTACTAGTTATCTAAAAACTAAGTGGCTGCTTGATTCCTGGGTTTGGGTTTGGATCAATGCGTTTCATTCTCATTCTTGTTGCTTGGTTCATGAAGTTGGGTTTCAGAATAGTAACCCAAACCCACTTATGTAGGAATGGCCAATCCCTTTTAAAATTGGGGGGATTTATTGTCATTTCTTTAAAGCGGCCTTTTTCTATGAACTCTTCCATTTCCTACAAAATAGCTTGCTTTTTCTTTTCCAAAACGGCTTATGCACAAGGAGATACTGCTGACCGCCAGCCACCAAGCTGCAGAGAGGACAAAGAGGCTGGAGTAATTGCCGGTACTCAACAAGAAGAAACCACCCAATCTCTCATCTTCTTCTGAAATTGTTTTTGTTTGTCTCCTTCATTTTCCTCTAAATTGTCTTTCGAAATTTCATGGGAGAGAAGGGGAGGAGAGGATTTGATTGAATGAGAAAGATTGGTGGTGGCTAACTGGGCAAGAAGGGGGAAGGAGAGGGATTGGGTCTCCTCTTCATCTGAAGTTCTGTTTTGTTTAACTATCTTCTGAAATTTCAGGGGGGGAGAATAGTAGGAGATGATTTGATTGAAGAAGATTGGTGGTGGTTAATGGGGCAAGAACGGGAAAGAAGTCTTTCTTTGCACATTTTTTAGAAGTTCTTTGGTTGAAAAGTAGGACTTTCATTGTGCGTGTTTTCTTTGTCTATGGGCTTTAGGTGAGTTTAAGTTTGGGATATTGATTGTGGGATGGAAGAACAAGGGTCTTCATTGTGTTGTGGGAAGGAGATCGAAGAGCGAAGAGGTTGAAGGTGAAATGGAGAAAAGTCATTCCAGAAACTAAATATTAACTATCATACACATTCTAATTCAATAAATCAATTGTTATTCCATACTACTATCATACTTATTCCAATTCTAATTGATAAATATAAACCAAAATTATCATGCAGAATATGTGTGTAGATATGATCTTCGTATGCAATGGATACTTGATAGATATGCAAAGGGGTATCGAAGAACATGCCTTTACTCTCCCCACAAAGTGTACGTGTCCCTCCCATTCTACATGATTCACCCCTAAACTAAAATTTACACTTACCTATATCCCATTTACTTGACTTTTTATGTCATAATCCTAAAATTATCATGCAGAATATTTCATTGTATAGACTTTAAAATCATTTTAATGTTGTGGACCCCTAAATATTAATTATTTCTCCTTCTAACTAATATAACATTGTCATTTGTCAATAGACAATTTTGTAATATAATTCTAGAATTACCATTTATGAATTGTATTTTCCCATTAAAGTCTCTTACTGTAATGTTTTCGGAGATACAGTGTTTGTACAAAGTCACAATTCGTGAATGATCTCATCTATTTCTATCCAGAAAAGATCCCATATCAATATTAAGAACAAAGAGGGTAGATTGTGTTTCAAAGGCTAGTTTTATATATATATATATATATATATATATACAAAAAAATAGTTCTAAACTTTGATAACTTGATCTCAATACTTATTAGTTTTAAGTGGGGAATGTCAACCACTGAGTTACAACATTTTAATCTGAATGCTAGTCTTTTAACGCACATATAAAATGATAATCTCAAAGTCCATTACTGATAGAAATGATAATCTCGTTTTATTTGTTGGAAAAGAAGAAACTTCTTGATCACAATTTATAGCAAAAACAAATTAAAACATTACGTAAATTATATCATAGTACTATAAAATATTTTACAAGATGTTCCTATTACTTTAATATAAATTTTTTTTATCATTTAATATTGTGACTTTAAATGTTCATTATTTCATTTTTTTAGCTAATATAATTTATCATTTATTAAATGACACTTTATAATTTAGTTTTATATGATAATAGCCAATGCTATTTATATGATAATAGCATTTGTTTCTGGGGGTGAGCTTACGATCCAGACCAACTAACCTAGTTTGCTGTGAGATTGTAATCTTATTGATCTCAACATGAGTTGCTTGAATGGATGGAGAGCTAATCCAGGCCATACATCTGTGTCCTTTCCAGTCTTGCAGTTCCAGATCATACCATGCCACCAATTATATAGTCAATACTGCAATAATGGCTGTACATACGAGGAGCTTAAACGTATCACAGATCACACGGTATCCCACATTTTTGTATATCTGTTTTTATTGTTTTGGGATAAATCCACATTACAAATATTTATGAATTCAAACCAAAGAAAGCACCCAATTTTTATTATTAAATTTAAAAAATAAGTAATGACAGTTTAATAATTTTAAAATTAGATTAAAAGTTTTATTTCTCTATTCGATGAGCTAGACATCATTTATTTTTTAAATTTAATGATAAAAGTATGCTATATAATTCTACCCTTATTACTATATTTTAAAAAAAAAATATTCACATCTCAATAATTACTATATTTAAAAATAAGAATTATGTATACGTTGTAAATATGTAACTGTGAACCATAAAAAAGGTTATTCACGAAGCCGAATGGCTTATCATAGAATACTATTAAAATTTTTAGTAATACATTTCAAGTGGATGAACTTTTATCTTAAAACTGTTTCGCAATGACTTTATGTAATTTTATAATGATATCGTTGTTTTATCTCAATCTACGTGGATAAAAAATTGTTATGCTCCTCACTCAAATTTAACGAATTTACATTAAATATACTGATAGACTAATTAAATTGAATATATTACAGAGTTTGTCGGACTCTGAATATATTGTTGGGTCATTCAATCAATAAATCATTGAATCACACCCTATTAACTATAGAACCGAGGTGCTTGCTCTAAATTCTCATTAGGTTCCTTTTCTCAACTAAATTCGAAATCATTCAAAATCTCCCCGCATTGGTTGAAACACAATTTGATAATTTCAATCGAGAAATGAATCATCAAGAACCTAATGGAAGGATAACCAATAAAGTTTGTTGGATTGTCAATGAAGAATTTGAAGATTAATTGCAACTCCATGGATCGATCATGTAGCAATGCAATTGGTTTTAACCCCTCTTATAGATACTAACTAATTGATATGGAAAAGTGCAATAATTACATCTTTTTAGCTGAGTAGCAAATAAAGATTTATTGATGGAACTTCTTCAATGTTTATGAATGTTCAACCCATTTAGATCCACTCATAATTTTAAATGACGGTCGAAACTTTAAATGGGTTGAACATTCATGAGGATCCAGATAATAAAATTGGTTGAAAGTATCATGGTATAAATCATTTTAAAGGAACAAATTAGGTTTAATTAGTGATAAATGAGTTAATCCGTTATCTTCTAAATTTTTTTCGTAAAAAATAATTAAATTTGTTAAAAATGAAAAAGATGGAACTAATATTACCACTCAACATTAAGAGAGATCAAAAATAAAATTATTTCTATTATGAGAAACCAAAATTACATTTAAACCCTTTTTTTATTATCAAACGTCATTATTATTTTTAAATTTAAAAATAATAGAACTATTTTAATAATAAAAAATGATAAATAAAAAATAAGACGATATTTAATACACTTACATTTTAGCCATACAGAGATATTTAGGACAGTTTGTTTCATAATTTAAAATATTTTTATTTTTTAATCCCAAAAATGAATTTTTTTATTAAACTAAATTATTTTTAAAGCAAAAATAACTCATTTAAATTTAATATATATATATGTCAATTTTCAAAATAAAAATATTATATAAAACATAGTTTAAATCATAATTGAAGCATACTTTTGAGAAAAATGGGGTCCACTCCTTCAAAGGAGCAGAGTGTGACACATTGATGGGCTAAAACAATGATTATACCATTTTCACTTGGGCCAGGTCGGGTAAGGTTGACAAGTGACAACTACCCAGAAAGCATATGTTATCCATCCATCTATACCTCCAGGCTTCATACTTTGAAAGTCTCATCTGTATCTCCTCGATAAATTATTGATCCACAAATTATTTTACGTATTTATCCTTTACTCAATTAGTGTAATTATAACTCGTGATTAAAATATTAATACAATTTTACTTTTTTACATTCTTGACTTATATATCTATTTTATCATTTGATTTATGCGTAAACGTTGTCTTATCTATTTCATCATTTAACTTTACTCTGATTATTCTCCTGAATTCATTTTTTAATTTCTGATCTATCTTTCTCACATCTTCTATACATATGGAGTGCTTTAAAATTTAGTTAAGGAGGATCAAATATGAGTTTTTTCCCAAACCTAATTTGAATTTAATGAATATTTTCTCATCCATTCAATGAATTTTTGGGCCTCACAACAAGATGGATGCCACAAATTATTATGAGATATAGTTACGAGGAATAAAAATGGATTTAAGTCAGTATTTTTCTATATTTAATTAATTGAAAATTTATATTTTATTTGTAAAAAGTAATTACTAATATTGATTTGAATTTTTAATGTAAAATGGTATGTATGGATGGTAACAATATTAAAAAAAGTTAGATAATGTTTTGTAAGACAAAAGAAATAATTAAATAATACTATTATTATGAAAAAAAAAAATAGAGTTTTAACCCTGGAGAATTTTTTTTAAATATATATATATATATATAATGCAAGAGAAATACTGATACACATTATTGGTAGACCGAAATTTAATAACAATGCCCAAATTTTCAAACTAAAAAAAAGTATTGTATTGCTATATTTTTCATAGTTTTGAAATATTATGCAGTAAAATAAAAGATGCAGTCAATTAAAAAAATAAGTGTCAATTAAATTGAAAAATACTACCTGAAATAGTAGTAATTAATTCCCTATACTAAATATAAATTTGTGTTGATTTTAAAATTAAGATAATGAAATGGAAAAAAGAAACATTCTTATATATGTTTGGAGTATTATCGAATTATGTTCGAGTAGTAATTTTATATTAAAAATAAAAAATGATATATTAAAATTTTGGGAAAAATAAATATAAATATATATTTGCAGTGGGAAGAAAATTTATATTGGAACTAGTATATATTTTGATGGAGGAATATCTTCCCAAAGAGCTGGAGCGGGATTGGCATTTCAGTAGTATCTTAAACGACGACCTATATATATGGAAAAATTTTCATAGTTTCACCAAGTTTAAATTTACGGGACTTTTCAATCCTTGGAGACTTTTCCTCAGTCTTTCAAGCGGTTAAAGGGAATGAAATTAATCTCACCTTTGGATACTTATTACCGAAAACTGCAAATTTATTTTAAAATCTCTAACCATCTTCGGAATTTTTTGATTTCGCGCTCGCAAAATTTGTTAGCTCTAGTACGATATACTTAAATTCACTATAACTAACTCTTAAATTTAATCTTATACGTCATATTTTATCATGTACTCGTTAATTGGACGTTTCTAATACAAATTAATATAATTTTTCTTTTTGTAAAAAATAAAAAATGGGTGTTGCACGAGATCAGAAGTTTCTAACTGGTGGGTGGTTTACAAAGTCAACCATCATAATTGTCTCCAATAATTTAATTTAATATTTAATCAACAAATTATAATAAATCTCCTTATCTGCTTTATCTTTTTTCTATCCTACGGAGTCAGTTTATGTAATATCTTTGTTATATTTTTTTAAGTAGAATATATTATTTTAATAATTTCGAAATATGCCCAATATAGACAATGGAAATGACCGAAAATGCATTCATCAATGGAGTTCAGACCATCTCAAGTGATGTGGTATATATACAACACTAGTTTTTAAGAATTAATCACTTTTCTTGTACCATAACATTTCGGTTTGAAACTTTAAAACGGGTTTATCGTTTTAGTTTAATTTAATTTAACTGACAAAATTTTAAAAAATTAAGTAAGTTTCCAATTTAAAGGAACAAGAAAAATCTCATCGTTAGCCACAATAATCTGTCATCATACATTAGAGGTTAGAAACTGGTTCGTTGAAAACAATGAAATCAAAGTTATGATCAAGTTACACAAATTGATATATCAATGAAATTTACTTTTTCCCAAAAAAAAAAAATTGTCAATGATAAAAATATTCTTTCGAAAAAACCGCTAAGATTAGAACGACACAAAGAAGTTTAGCAATGAGTCTGCGCAAGAATAACACACAAAAATCGAGAAATGGAATCAAGCACAGAGGCAGCACCAAAGATACAAATCGCAAGGCAGCTCACATTTGCCTGGTTTGTAGCCATATCGAACGCATCCGATTGAACATATGAAATCACCAGCTGGGCTCAGTGGTTCCGAGCATGTAATACGAGGTATCAACTGATCACACATCGCCCCCTTCATTATTGTGCCTGTTTCATTTTTCACCATGAAAAGAAATTCCAGAAATTAGCCAACACAATTCAAGGGGCCCAGTTAAAATAATTATTCTTTCTTGATATCGTAATTAGAGCCTTAATTGTAATATTAATTTTGAAACAAAAACTCAAATTTACTCGCTAATTATAGTAGTTCTTTTCTTCTAATTTAAGGAAAACTATGCAATCGAACTATTTAAAGAAAGCGAAAAATAATGAGATGTACTAAACCTTCAAATATAAATTTGTTTCATTCATCAAATTATGCAAGAAGGGCCAAAAAAATTTTAAAAAAAAAGACAAAAAATTATTGATGATTTATGAAACCCTACCTGGATTGAGAACAAGAAGCGTGAAGATCGCAAGAAATAAAATGTTGGGGGACTTCATGGCTTCCAAGTTTGAGTGGTGAAGGTTTTGGGCTTGTATGGATGTACTTATATAGGCACATTACACGATCAATAATGGATCCCCATGTGAACTCTTACAAGTTGTCTTCTTTAACTAATCAAGAGTTAACAGCTAATCTAGGAAATTAAATTTTGGTTAGGGTTTAACTCCCATGTGGACCGATTCATCAATTTGTTGGGATAATTATTTTTCATAATATAATCACAATTTAAATTAGGGTTGTTCATACTTAGCAAAGAGAAGTTTAGCTGAAAACGGAACTCATATTTTCACTAAAATTATATTTTCTTTATCTCATAATAATAATTTGACAACAAAACAACCCCACTTAAATACAAATAATTAAAAGTGGAAGTGAAAATAGAATTGAATGAATGAGGCCAGTGGGTGTTCAAATAGAATTTACATTATATAATTGTTTTCTTTCCTAAGTGGCCTGGATGGACCAGAATTGTGTGGGTTTTAAAGTACTTTGTTGTAAGATCTTGCAAGTACACTAATGGAATCGACAATATACATTTTTATTTTATTTTTTTGAATAGGCAGATTACGCCTGAGATTTATAAAATTAAAATAACTTTAGTCATTTGTGATCCATCTTGTCATCTGAAAAGTGCTGTATGAGCTTCTCTGGTCAGAAAATCAAGTGATTAAATTCTCGAGTGTTAAATACATACTTGATCAGTTGATTTACAATATGATTAAATTGATTGTAAAAGTACACAATCTGTATGTTCGGATTTGATTCTAATTAGCCTTTGATGGGAGATATCAAGCTAGCTACTGGATGCTCAAGAGAGGTTACTAATAGCGGAGATGGCTTATGTGGCATCACTCTATATGATAACATATTTCCAATGTTTTGCTTGAGCAAAGGACAAGCCTTTGAAGATCGTCAAAAACCTTGGCATAGAGGGAACTAGATCTCCTCCAAAATTTTATATTATATTATCTTCATCATAAAATAATTATTTTGTTTATTATAATATTTTGATGGGGCAATTTCAATGCAAAGGAATGGAGCTGGAATTGGTATAGGTATACTATCAGAACATGGTAACCACATCTATAGCGAAGGCAAAATTTTCCACAGGATTTTGGATCATGAGCTGTCCAAAAGTTTGATATTAGGAGGAGGAGGAGGACCGCAGCGGAGAGAGAGGAAATGAGTGGTGCTAACCTTACATCCCAATGAACAGAAAGGAAAAGAGTTCAGGTGGCTCTCGTCACAAATCTTGCAAATATGAGATATTATAGAAAATCTAATACAAACTCACGTATAATTTCACATTAAAATTAATTGACAATAAAAATAATAATACATGAGACTTATATAAAATCTTCTGAATCTTTGCAACTCTCACCGCATCATGATATGACAACCCCCTTATCTGCGCAGCATTCATAACGATGAAAATAGGCTATTGTGAATTACGATGATCATAATCACCAAAATCAGACTCAACTACTACTGCACCATAAGCAATTAATTTGATACCTGAATGACTCGATTGTCTTTGTGTTTTGAAGAGTGACACTAAAAGCTAAAAGCGGTGTCGTTGCAATCCAAGCAATACATATTGCATTCACTCCTGGCGGCACTAGTACAAAATTAGTTTATTGTTACACTCATATTATTACAATAAATAAGAAAATAATAATTGGCCTCTATTAGCATATTGAATTACTATCTAATAGAATATTACATAATTTATATCTCTATAAATATATTATTAGAACACCAAATTAAATCTTATTATGATATTTGACGTAGTTGTGATAATATATTTAAATTATGACATCAACAACTATAATGTATTTTTATGAGAATATAGTGATACTGTTTAGTGTAATTTATATCAAATGTATTATCACATTTATTTTTTTAGATATTAACACATTAATAAGTGTAATTATAAATATTATAAAAAATATATAATTTTTATTTATATTAATGCACTATATAATGTGATAATAATAAGTGAACTTTAGTCTCACATTGAAAAAGGATAGGAGTGTATACCACTATTTAAGTAAATGAACTTTGAGTAGGTATTGAAATTTCTACTCTACATTTTACATCACACTCACTTGCGTACTCGCCAAAATAGCTTGAACTTGTGCGCCCGCGCCTGCTGACACGAATGCCGGACCGCTTGTAGGCAAAAACGGTGGGTCTAATCAACCCGCATTTTGCTTCGTTTCACAACTAATTACAATATTTACATATGTTATTATAAATTTGAATCATGATCTACACAAACAATGTAAAATGTCACAATACACACGTATCTTGACATTTTATAGTGATTTCATAGCTATTAGACCTATTATCACATCGCTATATAAGGACACTAAGATTTCGTGTAATAAAAGCACAAAATATTACAAATTGTTGTATATTAACATGTGTTAATAAGTGAATTTTGTATTAGTGTGACATCGCTCCTCCTCGACTCAAATGGAATTCGATAGCTCCATTAACAATTTCTCTTTCATTTTCCCTTTTTAATATGAACAATAACCATCCATCTTCTAAAAACATATATAAAGAGAAGGAGAACATATTATATATAAACGGATTTCTGTCCATTTTCGTGAGAATTGCAATCAAATACAATTTGAATGAAACGCTACCTGATTCACAAAAGATTATCAAAATGTAGCAGCAAAAATTTGAGGGAAAAACCAAAGTCATGTTTTGCTTTCATAACCATATTTTACTTTTCATTCCTTCACATGAGAAAGCTTCATGAGCACCAAACAATTCATTGGACCCTTACTAGTTTTTTTTTAGAAATTTTTCATAACATAAATAACAATCAAATCATTTAACCTGTTGTTCTAAAACATGTAAAATCCATATAACAAGTTAAGATGCTCAATATATAGTACATCACAAACCACAAATCATGAGCATTAGAATTCAAAAGTATTATACAAAGAGTTGCACATTTCAAGAACCTATTTCAAGCACTACTCCATCCATACCCAATATCCTATACTAATAAACACACACTGACCAAGTTCAGACAGGAAAAAACTACTTAGTTTTAAGTATTTATACACTTACAATACAATGTCATGCCTGCATTTAGTATTACAAGATCATTATTTTACTAATAATGTTGGGAAAAATTCCCATTAATTAGTACTGATAAATTTCATTCTGTACAGTTAGTGGGTATTGAATGTTAGTAGTCATCACTGGTAGTGGTACCATTTCAGTGATATTATTCTGCCCATACTGCTCATCAATCTGCAAAAAAATAAACCATGCATCAATAATTAGAGAAATTTTAATTGGAAAATCAAACAATTTAAAACAAAATTATACGTTTGTTCAATAATTTAAATTATCTTAAAAAAACACGACTCTAATTTTAAGCCGAAACTGCAAAGGGTAATATAATAAGTTAAAAAAACATAGTTATATTTCATTTTGTAGTTACCTTTTCCTGTAAGTACTTGTTAGCCGCTTTCAGTATTCCCTCCTTGAACAATATTGAACAAAATCAGCTTTTGTATTCTAAGACAAAATCGAATACATATTTTCTATTGTGAAATTCATAGTATAGTTATTAATTCCTTAGTTATAAAATTCGTGGTATAGCTGTGGTGATAAAATTATTACTTATAAGGGAAAATAAAAAAATGAGTTTAATTTTAATTACCTTGTTCTTGAGCAATTGGATCTCTTGACACATGATATCCATCTGCATAACATGATACGGCACCCACGTAATTATTTAGTTAATTAGATGAAAAAAATGCTAAAGTAGTCCCCTATAGTATAGTCGAGTGAGAAATTTAATGCTAAATTTTTGATTATTGATAAATTTAATTCTAAATTTCGTTATTCACAACATATAAGATTTAAAAAAAAAAAAAACTCAAAAGAAAACTTTAAACTTATGTTACTGATAGCACTAAATATCTTCCATTTCCTTATTTATTGTCCCTATTTTTACTAAAATATCTTTATTATAAAAAATAATGAGAATATTTTAATAAAAAAATAAGAAATAAAATAATAATTTAAAGGATAATAAATAAGGAAAAATCAACGATATTAAAAATCCAATTTTCTTACCTTTGCTGAACGGATATGATAAATCCAAATTTCAAGATGTTTCTCAAGTACATCGAGCTCATCTAGGGTCATCGTCCCTGTTCCTCCTCCAGACATGTACCTAAACAAATGTTTCTAGAACGTTAGTCGTCATTACGTATACAGAATTCCAGATACGTAGAAAAGATGTATAAATATACGTACCTAGATGAAGTTTTAAGAAAATGGTCTTACCTTAGACCTTTCTGGAGTACTTCAATCTCTTGCTTCAGTTTGTTAATCTCCTCTTTCGGGTCCTGGATAAAGAACCCAGAGTTTTGAAAATCAAAATTATTATTATTATTATTATTATTTTGGAAATACTCTTATATAAGAACTAAGGGCTGTTTGTTTGCCCCTCTTCTATGGGTTTAATATCTATTCTTCTATTTGTTTGAGATATGAGAATACTTATTAAACCCTTCTTTTATAGATTTCTCCATACCCACCACTTCTGGATTTAAAACCTATACCCTAGTGCCAGCTATTTTCCCTCTTCCCTCTTTTGCTTTTTCCCTTTACTCTCCAAAAAAACCAACAGCAAACGAAACAAATCAAGCGTACGTCAACAATAAAATTGATATTTTACACAATTTTAAACATATTTTCTTAATAAATCAAATATTTTAAATGATAATAATATTCAAATTTACTTTACAAACCAAACAATATTATTAAATTCATAAAACCCATACCCATTCTCACCTCAATGACACCGATACCAATTCCGATTCCGATCAATTCTATCAAACGGTCAATAAATTTTGTAATGGTGATACTAAAAAGAAATTGGGGGTTACTAGTTACCGCCTCACTTTTTGAGGCGGTAATTCATAGATTTTAACAAAAATATTCTTTTACATAAAAGGGAGAAAAGAAAGAATATTATAAGAGGGGCATTTTAATTTAAATCTGAATGATAAAAAAAAATACTGGGACGATAATTAATAATTACTAAATAAATATTGCTGCACTATCTGTGGGGCCTACAAATTCTGTTGACCAATGCTAACCCCTAATGTCATCACTATATGACATATCAATCTCTAGATTGTCTTATCGATGGTCTTATTAATCAACCTCCCATTCTTACGAGTTGATTTCAATATAGTTTGTGCACAACCTATAACTATTCTCATGGTTCGAGATCCGATACCAAATCGGCTTATCACTCAACCAAGTCATCCTACAAGTTGGATTCACTCCCTTTCCATTAGACAATCCCTAGTTTAGATTGGTTGGAAGTGTGATTTTTTTTTTTTGTTGGGGGGCAAATAAATCTGGCCATGGGCAGAATCCTTTTATTAAATCAGAAAAGGATTACGCCGAGATAATATTTGTACTTACCTCTTAGTATTTTTAATCCCTATATAAAAAGAACAAAAGAAAATCGTCATTACTCAAAAAATAGTCCTAAGTTTAGACCAACTTATAACATCATATCCTATCTCGTTAGTTTACAATTTAAATAACTTGTATATAACTTTTATTCTCATAGTCGCTTGAAAATTTTTGCTTGAAAATTTTTGCTTGAAAATTTTTGGATCAGTGTATCATTTTTTATTAATGAAAATGATGGCTGAAAGTTTTATTTGGCCAATCCCCACATCAATCTATCACTTTCATTCTTACAACTCGACCTAAATATTGACCCACGAGTATAGCTTTCTACTCTAGTGGAAGTGAAATGGAGATATATTTTAAGAGCAACTCCAACCATAAATTTTAATTTACAGTATAATTTACTTTAAAATTTAATATATACAGTATTTTACAATATATTAACTCTAACCCAACAACTTTATCTTCTATCTAAAAATAATATTTTATTTAAATTTAAATTTATTTTTATTATTATATCACTATAATTTTTTTACTCATTCACATTATATTTTTTATAAACATATCTATATTTATAAATTTAGTGATTTAATCTTAAATTATATTTTTAAATAATTAATATTAATTAATAATAAAATAATTTGTATAAAATTAAGTATAATAATAATAATAATGAACATATGATTTGTATTGATGTAGTTTTATAACGAAATAAAATAGGTAAAACTTACAAAATATTAAAATTTTATTAAACATAAAATTTTAAAACATACAAAATATTAAATTAGCATGCTTACAAGATATTATTAAAAAAAATAACAATATCATTCAAATGAACATAACTCATTTTTTAGTTCAATAAGTAAGCACGACATGCCCATAAATGATCTATTAAGGCATTTCTTAATTCAAAGTGTGCATTTTTGGTCATTTTTTCCTAAAATTCAATGTTGAATAATTTTATATTTACTTCATTATTTATAAAAATGACGGTTAAAATTCGAAAATTTTAAACTATATAATTAAATACAAAATTTTTAATTATATATTAATTATTAATATTAAATATATGTTAATAAAAAAACTTTTATTAGTGTGGAAATTAAAATAAAATGAATAAATTATAAAAAAGAAAAGAAGAAAAAATAAATAATAAAGTTAAAAAAAATAAAATGAAATAAAAATATTTAAAAAATAGAAAAAGCCCACTCCTACAATAATGGAGTGGGCTTCTCCATATGCTAAATATAGCGTATGGAATTCATTCTCTCTCCATACGGTAAAAATTTATCGTATGAATTGGAGAGGATTTTAACTGCAAATTGAGAGAAAACGAGACTTTTGCGTCCCGATTGGAGTTGCTCTAACACCCAAAATAAATACATAAATTAACCACTAATGAATGAACAATGAATTTGCCCCTATGAGCAAACACAACTACTATTTGAAAGTTGGAAAAACTCTTGTTTTGGGCTTAATTTCTAGTCAAAAGGAGCACAAATTCTCCAAAATCCAAAAATGCATTTATATCTCAAACATAAAATATGCATATATGCATGCATCATACACATAAAAAGACTCTATGCAGAAAATTCTGTCTCCAAAAAGCTACAAAATAACGTGGCGCAAGCACATTTACACACTATCCATTAATTATATTAAAAAAGAAAAGAAAACAAGACCAGCATCTGATTCTTATTAACAAAAAAAATTGAAATTAATCTGAACGAACATTTTGATATTGTTCATGCCATCTTCTCAGGGGAATCAAATTAGTTTATGTTCAAAGACCAGGCAAACCCGTATGGGTAGTGTCATCTACAGCCATGAAAAGAGATATTTTTATGTTTTTCTTTTAAATAAATAAAACGCGGAACTAGCTCCCGTTTATTAATAAATTATCTTCTTTCTGACCTCTTCCCTCTTATAATTAAAGTTATGTTTAGTATTACACAAACAAAACTCTAATTATGAAATAACAAAAATATTTTAAGGCTAAATATCTAATAAATTTACGGGAGAAAATACTTACAAGCGGTTCCTCTTTATCGTCTTTGGGTTGTTCATCACCTTGTGCTGGTGGTGCTGGTGGTGCTGGTGGTGCCCGTGGCGGTGGAACTGGTGGTGCTCCTCCACAGTTGATCGTCGAGTACTTCTCAATCAGGCCTTGCATGGTCCTTTTAGTTACAAAACAGCCCAAAACAAGAAACGAAAAACACAAAATAAGTAAACTAATTCTATGAACACAAAATAAGCAACATATTATTATATATTTTCAGTGTGTAAAAGTTTAAAAGACCCTAATTAGCGTGTGGTTATTGTTTACTTGCAAATGGTACTTGTATTAATTCCAGCTCCATGATCTGAACTTTTCTTTAATTTCATGATTCTTAAACATGTTTATTAAATCTTATTATTAATTACATTCATCATAATCATAATCAAATAGACAGTATGGATTGTGTTAAAAGCTACGTTTGAAAATAATATTCATGTTATCGTATCGTTTAGTTCCCTATCATTCTGAATATGGAAGAAGTTCTGCTTGGCTAAAGTAAATCAATGAATATTATTCACATGCATGCAAACACACAGAATATGGTGAAAAAAGAAGGAGAAGAATTGACAAGATGGTTATACTTAAGTGGTTTTGAATTCGAGTCATTTAGGTTTTTTTTTTTTTTAACCAAATAAAAATTAAAAAAAATAATAATAAAGTAGAAACGAACCCTTTGGTGGCTAATTCATAGAGCTTTCCATGGGCGGAGAAAATGACGACGCCAATTTCAGCATCGCACAGCACAGACAGCTCCTTAGCCTTCTTAAGAAGTCCTGCTCGGCGCTTGCAGAAAGTCACCTGCCTCTGAACCGGATTATCGATCTTCTTCATCTGAATCTTTCCACGAGCCATCATACAAAAAAATTTCCTTAACTGTTCTTCTCTCGATTCCCCCTCTCTTTCTCTATTTTTTGAGGATTTTGTTTTGCAGTTTATTTAGCAAACAACCTCTCCACTAGTTTGAACTAGCATCAAGGTTGCCTGCCTCTTTTCTTTTCCCAAAGTTGCTCTTGAAGCAAAACTTTAACCCTTCTTCTTCTTGATTTCCATGGCTATATATATATATATATATATATGTAGAGAGAGAAGAGCCATGGATCCTTCATTTTGATTCTTGTTGCTTTCCATAATAAATTAGTTTTTTAAAAGGTTAAAAAAAAAAAAGGGGGGACCCGCAGTACTGGCAGCCACCTTAGGTATTTCATGAATTAATAACATACTTCCTCCATCCCAACATAATATTTGGACAAATATGGCTACCATTTATTTTTCTCTTTTAAAGAAAAAAGAGGGTGTAAATCAAGAAAACAAAGCTAGCTAGGAGAAAAGAAGTAAAAATGTGATCTTGATCCAATATGTTTGGCGAATTTGCTTTTTTTCATCGAACATATTTAGACTCTTCAAAAGTACCCATTACGTTTGAAATTTTACACATTTTTATCTATAAAAAATAAACATGTTTGATCAAAAGTGTGTAAAATTTTAAACCTAATGAATATTTTGGATTCTATACATGTTGGATCAAAAGAGTAAATTAGTCAAACATACTGAACCAAAATAACAATTTTTTTCCCAAGAAAAGCTAGTGGATTAATGGAACCCTGATTTTAGAGCTGGAACAAAAATCTTTGAGACAAAGTAGAGTTCTTTAGAATATCTTTGTTGTGCTCTGTGTCAAAATTAAAATCTTGTTTGTAATATTATTTTTAAACACGCATCAAAAAGATATTTATATTCTTGCTTCAAAATATATATATATATATATATATATTTCAAAAGCTTAGTTTTACTTTCTTGGAAAGTTAATCTTTTCTCTCATATTTAGAGTGCAAATCAGATCTTACCATTTGGTGGTGCCTTAATCAATGGATTCTAGTTAAAGCTGTGATTTCATGTGGTGTCTCTATAAACACCAAACCACGTCCATTTCAACCACAAAGACATGCCATTTTGTGATTGGTAGCATTTTGTAGAACCCTGTTTAGTTTTTTAGCTCATACTTTTGTCACGTCAAAACACTTTTTTGCATTCAAAAGTATTTCTTTTGTATCTTTTTAGAAACCTTTTTGTACAAACTCTTAAAAAATAGAGAATAAAGTAATTTAAGTAGCAAATTAACTATAACTGAATACTTCTTTCAATTTTTTTAAACGTCTAAAGTTATATTGAAAGTATATATACTAATCGATGTGCTCAACACTAAGCTCAAATTACTGCCCACGTGGATTTGTCCTTAGGATTTATGATTTAAAAAAAAAAAAATTGGCGAGAGTGACTATCCGTTTAATAAAATTTAATCAAAACCAAAAGATACCAGAGCTAAAAGCCCTTACTACTACAAAAATGAAGTCTACAGAAAAAAAAATAATAATAATAAAGAACTACTCTTGAATTAACGATTTAAGAATCGAATTGTGGTGTAGTGAATACGCACTGATCGACAAGTTGACATCAGCGGTGAGACATCTAAAATCTTCTTTGGCCGTCCTGATTTGCGTTACATCAAGAAAAGCTTTCCTCAATAAAGGAATTTAAAAAAATATCATCGTCTGCAGGGCTGATTTTGAGGGGAAGCTAAATATACCATTGATTGGAGTCCCAAGTTTGTGAGTCCCATAATCACATGGTTTTAATAAAAAAAATTTACATACCAATTTTTATTTTTTTCATATTATTTATAATTTTTACTCTTTGATTCACCTTAATTATATCTTAATTTCTTAATAGTTTTATCTCTATCTTTATATAATTATCCTATATATCGAGATTGATGATTTCGAAAGTCATCGCTGACTTGTGAGGAAGCATATTGATGTCAAAATCTTTAAAAAAATTTATTTAATTTTTTCTTGAATAAATGAGGGTGATAATGATAAGTTTTATTGTTATTTTGAGTTGATTGTATTTATATTATTTTATTATTGAACTTATTAATAAATTTTTATTTAACAATAAATATGTTAACAACATATTTGTGTATTTATAGAAACTACATTTTTCGTTTTATTTTGAGCCCAAAAATATTTAAAACGCCATGATCGCCTGTCACCATCTGAACTATCCAGTAGCACCTGACATCCCTTCCCTGATATATGTGGTCATAATCATCGCCTGATGTACTTTCCAAAACTGGGAGTAATGGCTCTTACGAGAGTTTATGGTTAATTAAAACCAAAATTTGGAGGATTAATTAACCATAAACCCTAAGGATTTGAGTTGGGATCGTGCGTACCATTCAAGATGAAGGAAAGGATTTGTCCATGTGAAGTAGGGCAGTGGATCGACAAATCCTAATCAGCAAACCAATTAGCTTTTTCATGTGCTGCCCAATTCTTACATCAACCAATGACCGTTCAACTTTTTTGTTTCGTTTTGTTTTGTTTTTTTTTTTTTTTTTGTTAATGCCCTTTTCTTGCCACTTATCTTTTTTTAAATGTGGCTTTTTTTAAGATTAGGGTTTTAAATTTTCTAAAACATATTATATCTGCTACACTTTTTTTTGAGTTATTTTTTTTTTTTTCTAAAGAATGATAATGTCAGCTGGGCTACCCCCACCAAAAAGCTTCATCTTAAGTTTGAAGAAAGAATCTTGTCAAATCAACGAATCAATTAATGGCAAAACCTTAAACTGGTCATCACTCTTATCATTTTCTCGGAGGAGACAGGCTTATAAGTTTGCCACGTGTATGTTCTATAGAGATGATTGGCACTTGAGAAATCCGGCCAAGTATATATCTTTTCAAAGCTTTAATGTAAATTCGATTCCACTTATAGTACTCCCCACCACCAGTGTCCCAACAAAATATTCAGGTTTGAAAATATTCTACAAGTTTTAAGATATGCAAGTTAATTTATTTTTCTTCCAGTCATGTCAAATGATCAGTGTTTTATTCTTTTAAACTGATAATTAATATTATTTTTGTTTCAAAATTATATTACTATTTTATCTCACAATGATAAGGGGTCATTATTTACTGTCTTTTTATAACTCACCGTCCACTCTTTTCAAAATTACCCTAACGTTTCCTATTCATTGCATTATTTTCTTATTCACCACTCCCTCTGCCTTTCGCCGCCACCGCCGCCACCGCCGCCGGAAATCACCGCCGCAGTTGAAAACCACCGTTGCTTCTTCTTCTTCTCCCTCGTCGATTACTTCACTGCTTCTTCTTGGCTCGATCGACGAGGGAGATCTAAATGGGAGATCCATAGCCTTCTTCTTCTTCTTCTTCTTCTTCTTATTCTCCATCATCTTCTTCTTCTTGGCTTGATCAACGAGGGAGATCCCGACGGACGGATGGGAGATTGCTAGCTACCCTCTTATTCTTCTTTTTCTTTTTTTTCGACTTCACTACCCTCGTCGATCGAGCAAAGAAAAAGAAGAGCAGTGGTGAGAGATCGACGAGGATCGAGAGCCCTTCTTCTAGGATCAATCGACAAGGGCTTTGACAATGGAGAGGGGGTTTCAAACGGAGAAGATTGAGATCGGGAGAGGGGCGGCGGGGGAGATCAAGATCGGGAACAGCAGGAGAAGCCAGGATAGAGATCGGGAGAGAGAGATTGGGAACAGTGGCTACGGGAAACAGAAGAGGAAGAGGAAGAGGAAGAAGAGGAGGAGGAGGAGAGATTGGGAACTGCGACGGAGGGAAACGTAAGAGAAAGAAGAAGAATAGGAGGTGAGGGCTGCGGAGGAGAGCATGGAAGAGAGAGGGGAAGGAAGGGAGAGGGTCAAGGAATTTGCCAAAAAAAATTAGGGGCAATTAGATCCAGAAGGAGACGATCAATAAGAAAAAGATGCCGGTAAATAATAATACTATAAAAATAATTAGGTTTTAAATGATTAATTGATTTTAATGTTTGATAACTTAACTTTTTTTTACTATAACTTAACTCAATATCAACTTAATAAATTAAGAATTTCTTGACTAAATACTTGCGGATCCGTATACTGTAGGGCTATAGGAATAAAATTCATTCCTACTGTAGCGTGCTACAGTAGCGCGCTATAGTAATGTCGCTACAGTAGCGTGCTGCATTTTTTTTTTTACGCACAGTCATTTTTTATTAAAAAATACTTTTTTAAAAAAGAATTAAATAAGACAGTAGACATCAGATCAGCGGATAACATATATCACATCAAGAATATAAAAGAAATCATACAATAGAACTAAAACATACTTTACAAGGGGGATCAAATCATGATCAGCGGATAACGCATATCACATCAAGAATATAAAAGAAATCATACAATAGAATTAAAACATACTTTACAAGGGGGATCAAATCATGATTATATAGACATCTGATAACAAAATAGTAGACATCAGATCAATAGAATATAGATATCACATCAAGAATATAAAAGAAACCATACAATAGAACTAAAATATACTTAACAAGGGGAATCATGATTATATAGACTTCAGATCACAAAATAGTAGACATAAGATCAACAAACTATAAATATCGCATGAAGAATATAAAAGAAATCATACAATAGAACTAAAACATACTAAACAAGGGGATCAAATCATGGTTATATAGACATCAGATCACAAAATAGTAGACATCAGATCAACAGACTATAGATATCACATCAAGAATATAAAAGAAATTATACAATAGAACTAAAATATACTTAATCATGATTATATAGACATCAGATCACAAAATAGTGGATATCAGATCAGCAGACAACAGATATCACATCAAGAATATAGAAGAAATCATACAATATAACTAAAACATACTTAACAAGGGGATCAAATCATGATTATATAGACATCATATCACAAGATAATAGACATCAGATCAGCAGACAACAGATATCACAAGACTATAAAAGAAATCATCTCATAGAACTAAATATACTTAACAAGGGGGATCAAATTATGATTATATTGACATTAGATCATAAAATAGCAGACATCAGATCATCAGAAAATAGATATCATATCACAACTATAAAAGAAATCATCCCATAGAACTAAAATATACTTAACAAGGGGGATCAAATCATGCGTTCTATACACATTATATCACAAAATAGTAGACATTAGATTAACAAAAAAAATATATCATATCACAACTATAAAAGAAATCTTCTCAAAGAACTAAGACAAATATATCACAATATATAATATTATGTAATTATAAAATAAATAAAATAATAATTAAAAAATATTTTTTAATAATTTTTTAAAAAATTTAAAAATATAGAAAAAGTACTGAATTGTTAAAAAAACAGATAGAAAAGAAATTCAGGGAAGAAGAAAAAAAGAAAAGAAAAAAATACACATTAAAATAAAAAAGAAAGATGGTGCTATTGAATGTGCAGTTCTTATATCCTAGGACTAATAATATAAATGAGGGCATACACCTAGTTGGTTTTTTTTAAAAAAAAAAAAAAAAAATTGGGTTATTTGGGCAAAAATCGGGTAAAAACCAGATTTATTTCAAAAAGACACAAAAGGAGGTGGGACAGACGCATTTAACACGTATTAAATGTGCATGTCCCCAGTTGTCCTTAGCTTCTCTCTCTCTCACTCCTCACGCGCCTCATTTATTTGAATTCTCATGCCACTTTACATAAACGTTTATGTAAATTGGCAGTTTACATAACTGTCAGTTATGTAAACTGTCAGTTTACATAAAAGTTTATGTAAAGTGGCAGTTATGTAAACTGCCAGTTTACATAGCTAGTTTACATAAAAATTTGTGTAAAGTCGCGACTTTACACAAACCAACGTTATTTTACATCAACGAACAGTATGTTACACTAAGAGATCAGTACAATAATTTTACACATAGGAACATCATTTTACAATAATAAACAGTGCTTTACACCAGCATATCATTACTTTTCACAAACATATCAGTACTTTACACCAACATATCAGTACTTTACACCAGCATATCAGTACTTTACACCAAAATACCAGTTTACATCAACAATCCAGTTTAAATGCGCTTGTCCCCAGTTTATCTCTCCATCTTACTCCGCGCGCGCCTCATTTATTTGAAATCAACCGCCACTTTACATCAATTTTGATGTAAACTGCCAGTTTACATAAACTGGGAATGACAATTTATGTAAACTGCCATGGAAAAATATTTTGACCAAAGAATCAGTAGTTTACATAAGCTAACAGTACTTTACACAAACATTCAGCACTTTACATAAACAGCCAGCACTTTACACAAACGAATCAGAACGATATTTTTACACTAACTAATGCCACTTTAAACCAGAAAAGAGTATTTTACATAAAGGAAAAGCATTTTGACCAAAGAATCAGTAGTTTACATAAACCAACAGTACTTTACACAAACATTCAGCACTTTACATAAATAGCCAGCACTTTACACAAACGAATCAGAACGATGTTTTACATTAACAAAGACCACTTTGAATCAGAAAATAGTATTTTACATAAAGGAAAAGTATTTTAACTCAAGAATCAGTAGTTTACATAAACCAACAGTACTTTACACAAACATTCAGCACTTTATATAAACAGCCAGCACTTTATACAAACGAATCAGAACAATATTTTTACACTAACAAAGACCACTTTGAACCAGAAAAGAGTATTTTACATAAAGAAAAAATATTTTGACCAAAGAATCAGTAGTTTATATAAGCCAACAGTACTTTACACAAACATTCAGCACTTTACATAAACAGGCAGCACTTTACACAAACGAATCAGAACGATATTTTTACACTATCAAATACCACTTTGAACTCGAAAAGAGTATTTTACATAAAAGAAAAGCATTTTGACCAAAGAATCAGTAGTTTACATAAGCCAATAGTACTTTACACAAACATTCAACACTTTACATAAACAGCCAGCACTTTATACAAACAAATCAGAACGATGTTTTTACACTAACAAAGACCACTTTGAACCAGAAAATAGTATTTTACATAGAGGAAAAGCATTTTGACCAAAGAATCAGTATTTTACATAAGCCAACAGTACTTTAAACAAACATTTAGCACTTTACATAAACAGCCATCACTTTACACAAACGAAACAGAATGATGTTTTTACACTAACAAAGACTATTTTGAACCAGAAAATAGTATTTTATATAAAGGAAAAGCATTTTGACCAAAGAATCAGTAGTTTACATAAGTCAACAGTACTTTACACAAACATTCAGTACTTTACATAAACAGCCAGCACTTTACACAAACGAATCAGAACGATGTTTTTACACTAACAAAAATCACTTTGAACCAAAAAAGAGTATTTTACATAAAAGAAAAGCATTTTGACCAAAGAATCAGTAGTTTACATAAGCCAACAGTACTTTACACAAACATTCAGCACTTTACATAAACAGTCAGCACTTTACACAAACGAATCAGAACGATGTTTTTACACTAACAAAGACCACTTTGAATCAGAAAAGAGTATTTTACATAAAGGAAAAGCATTTTGACTAAAGAATCAGTAGTTTACATAAGCCAACAGTACTTTACACAAACATTTAGTACTTTACATAAACAAGTATTACACCACAGATGCTTTAGTCCAGCGAGAGATGGCTACGGCTCATTCACAGAAGGGCCGGAGCCAGCTCTCGATAGGCTGAAGCATATGAGCATTTTACACCTATAGTTTACACCAATAAACAACATTTATACCATTTTACACCAACAAACAATATTTTACACCAACAAACCAGCAAAAATATACGATTTTACATTGAAAACATACCTTTTTACCCAAACCCTGGTTTTTCTTACATCTTCGTGGGCTGCAAATACAACCAAACGAATCCCCTGCCTCAGATCTACAAAACTCTTGTTTTTCTTTCATTTTCGTGGCTGATTTGTGATTCTCCCAAAACTAAGAAAGGCCAAAAATGGTGAAAAAGGGTATGAGTTTTGAAGCTTGAGAGGTGGAGAATATTTTGGCGGTGAGATATCTTCAAAAATCTTCATGGAATAGCCGAAATCGACGCGAGAGAAGAAAGAAAATAGGTTGGTGAAGGAGAAGATGAGAGAGAGGCTGAATTGATTAGGTTTTGAGGAGAGAGAGAGAGGTTGATGGTATATATAATAGGCGTGTGCATCTCAATACATGCAGCTTTCTTCATTTTTGGCTCAATTTTTTTGGTAGGTGTACACTCGCATATTTACACCTAGTCCTACAATATAATTTGTCTTGAATGTGCACTGCTATTTTGAATTCAAGCCGTGATTGGAAAAAGTGGGTCGCGCCCTCAGTGTACAGGAAAAATAAAAAAATAAAAGACCCAGCTCGCGTATGAGTGTCTTCTCACCCCACAAACTTATTATTTTTGAGATAAGAGTAAAATTGCATGGACCACCATATAAATTATCGGCCACGACTGTGGGTTGGTATAATTTTCCACAATTTTCAATTTCTATGAAACGCTTTACTACAACCATAATTCTCGATTTTCTAAAGAGGGCACAATTTTTACAGAATAATCTAATTTTACTAAGATAATGCCACTTGACTGTACCATAGTGTGACAATTCGCATTATATTTTTTCTCTTTTTAACTTTTAAAACTTAACTAAACATAATCTAATCATGATATGATTAATTTTAATCGTCACCCCTAATAAAACGTCTGTTAGTGACTTCAACTTTTCAAATAAACAAATTGAAATGCTTATCAATTAATATTGAATTAAACATAATGATATTAGACGTGAAAATGATAAAAAAAAAAAAATTTGTATATACACTAAAAAATATGAATCATTCAATTTTGACCTCCTGTTTAGACCAAAATATATATATATATATATATACGTAAAAATTCTTTTATAAGATATTTTACACTTTTAATTCTTATTTAAGAGTAAAATTTTAATAAAATAAAAAGAAAGAGATATTTTTTAAAGAAAAAATTGTAATAAAAAAAAGAAATGATGATATTATTTTTTAATTTTATATATTGTGGTTCTAGAGGCAGGCAGTGTATACTTATATTAATTGGTAGGTAAAATGGAGTTTACAATACCTAAAAAAAAGTATCGAAGAAAGAAGCGTGAGTGGCTACAGAACACAAGCACAATGCAATATTATCAAACTATGCAACTTGATTGACTATTAATCTCGAAATCACGATTCCCAATTACCAAAATTTTTTTTTTTTTTGGTACCATCTTTTTTATTTTATTATTTTCTTTTGTTCAATCCTAGTACATATGTACATATATTTTGTGCATTATTGTATCCTTTTGGACATTCAAGGACTGTGGGACACATCCAAAGATAAGATAATGCTTTCGCGAACTTTTTAACGGGTATAAGATTGAAAGGTAAAAAATAGTACGATATGATTTGAAATTTTCTAACTAAATTAAGGGGATTTATTTTTCTTGATGCACAATGAATACGGAATCTAAAATTTTTCTAAGTTAATTGTGTAAATGAGCACTTAGTTTTTTTTCTTGGTTTAGGGTAGGAGCATTTTTTTTTTTTTAAGGTTGTATAGTTTAGGTCGAGGAGGATCTTTTGTTTCTTTTTTGAAAGGAACAAGACTCCTTATTTCTCTGTAACTATCTTTTCAATATTAATATCAAGGTAACCATTCTTGTTAGCCTCTTAATCTCCATGGCTTGAGTGACTGTTACCGAAAAAAAAATTGTATATTTTTTTAGCGTAAACAAAGGGTATTTAGTAAAGAGAATTCAAAGAAAATAGAATTCTTAAATAATAATGGAGAAGAAAACGATGCAATATGTAGTAGCTCCATAAACTAGGGATGGCATTCGTAGAGTTGAACATGGCTTATTGCTGTGAATGACAGTGGAAGGAGAATATACGGAGGGGTAAAAAAGACTATAGTAGACTTGCATTTAGTGTTTTTTTTTTAGATTAAAATATTTTCTTTACATCCTGAGTTAGAGTGAAAAGGTCAAAGGGAATGATTATCGATGTCATGTTTGTTCATATAAATTTTTTTTTAGTATAAAGATCGATAATAATTAATTTTTTCTATTGTTAAAGAGATATCATCCATTTAGAAAGAGATGGAGTAATTTAGTAACTTCTTGTTGAAAGATATCATTCAATATTTCAGCTATGATTTATATGTTTTTTATGGGATGGTTACCAAGGATTTGGCTTTAGAGGTTAATTTGGATGCTATTTGGAAGAGTATTGTTATTTGTTGGTTGTGGTGGTTGTTTTGGATTGACATTCAAGCCGAGGGACTTCAAAAGAAAGATTAGGTTTGAAACTAATCAGTCTTCCACTATGTAATCTCTTCATTAATGAATGGAAAGGGTAGTTAGACCCATCGGTCCCTTGAGGACAGTTCAATTATTAAAAATAAAAATTATAAAATTATTAAAAAAAAAAAAAAAGGCCAAGTTATGTGGTGGGAAAGATTTGTCCCCCATTGAAAAATTAGGAACTCGAAAATCACTATATAAATGTTAACACTTGCGTGAGTTTTGAATTCTTAATTTCCATTATTTTGTTTGAAGCACTTGACTTACATTCTAGAGTGTGCACGGTTCAATTGGTTCGATTTTTTGACCGAACTACAAACCGAACCGTAAGCAACAGATTAGTGGTTTTAACAAACCAATCCAAACCATCGACGCTTCAAAACCGAACCAATCCGAACTACCGTAAGTAGTTTGGTTCGGATTGGTCTCACGGTTTGGGCTAAATTTTTTTGGCCTATATGTTAGTTAGAGCCTGTGACTTAGCGGGACTGACAGAGGCGGCGAACGACCGCTAGATTTAACGGAAAAATGAAAAAGAAAGGATTAGCAAAGAGAGGATGTTGTCGGGACAAGAACTTAGGAGTAGGAGAGGTGGTTGGAGATGATGTCGTCTTACCGATTGAAGATAAATGGAGTGGAGCTAGGAGCGTAGGCGACAGCGGTGATTTACAGAGGAAAATTAAGAATTTAGATATTTGTCTTTGAGATGGAAAAAAAAAAAAGAAATGGAAAGTGAAACTAAGTATGAGGGTTTCGATTTTCCAATTTAGTAAAAAATAATAATAATAAACTAATATACATATTACTTAATAAATATAATATAAATATAAAAAATAAATATATTTAAATAAAATATACGATTTGGTTCGGTTTGAACCACAGTTTGGATTATCGCAAACCGCAAACCGAACCGTTCAATCGGTTTTTGAATTTTAAAAACCGTCGGATTATAAAATATTTAAAAAACCAATAAAAAACTAAATCATTGAACGGATTGGATCGGTTTCATGGATTAGACCGAACCGTGCACACCCCTACTTACATTATTCGTTGTGCATTTAAGAGCAAGCGGATAAAATAAAGGACAAAATGGTATTTTAAGGGATAATAAATTTTAAAAAATTGACAATTTTTAAGAGTCATTTTAAATTCCTATCAACTAAATAATTTTTATTCTTTAAAAATAACTAAATAATTTTTATTAATTGAATTTCGCCCCCATAATTTTGACAATGTTTTACTTATGCCACTCTTGCCATCGTAGGTAGGGGTGTTCATGGATCGGATTGATCCGGTCAATTCGATCCGCGGATCAGATTCATAAATGGATTTTATTTTAATTTTTAATCTAGCGGATTCAAAAATTGAAAACCAGTCATTTCGGATCAGATTCCAGATTTATCTTAAAAAACTGATCATCAATCCGGATCCGTTCATATATATAGTTAATAATAATATTAGTTTATATGTATATATATTAATACTTGGTGTTTAATAGTATTAAAATTCAAAGGTAGTGTTGGAATTTTGGAGATTTCAAATGTGAGTTCGGTCGCTCAATCTCTAGGTTAGTTATTGACCTTTCTAAATTCATTTGAAAATGACTACTGTGATTTTTTGTGTTTGTAGTTAATTATATTCATCAAAATAGACTCTTTACTTTTTACTTACTAGAATGCTAGTGAAATACTGCAGAATTAGAAATGCTTCTCCTTTGCATTTTCTCCAACGACTAGTAATCCCTTCTTGGCTGAATTTTGAGGCTATCTGTATTTTCATTAAAAAAAAAAAACTTGATTTGGAAAAGTAGATTGTTAAAAAAAAAAAGAGAAATTTGGTAAATTCGGTCAATCTGGACCGTCCAAAATGAATTGGATGCGGAATAAAATCCGGTAGGTTACGGATAGAAAATTTTTAAATCCGTATGTTATGGATCGATTCCGGATTGATGCAAAATCTGGTCAATCCGATCCGTGAACACACCTAATCGTAGGCCCGCTACTGATGGGCGATAGTGGTAGAGGGTGGTGGGGAAGGGGGTAAGTAAAGAATTTTGAAAAAATAATAATAATAATAAATAAAATCCAGTTTTAGCCCGTGAAGTATAATTCCTATTAAAGGTTAGTCCTTAAAATTTTTAAATTCCAAAATTAGTCATTCTTCTTTGTATTTTAAATTTCTTCTTATTTACCGCCTTCTCTTTTCTTATCTTTCTTCACTTTTTTTTTAAATTATCCTCATTTTTTATTCACCACTTTGCTTTTCTTATTGACCATTCCCTATTCTCCGCTCATCCTTCTGTCATCGCCATGGGTTCTGTCGCCAGACTCCCGTCTTCACCGTCGATCTCATCACTGTCGCTACTTCTTCTTCTTTTCCTTATCTCCTGACCAGGGATTTTGAGGGCGGTCATCACCAGACCGTCGACGGGAGATGTAACGATCAGTCGGGTGATGACCGCCCTCAAAATTTCGATCGGGAGATAGGGAGAAGAAGAAGCAGCGGCGGGATATCGGCGGTAAAGATGGGAGTCTGGCGGTGGAGCCTGGCGACGACGGCAGAAAGACGGGTGAAGAACAGGAGACGGTGAATAAGAATAATAGGGCGGTGAATAAAAAAATAGGACAATTTTAGAAAAAAAGTACGAAAAATAAGAAAAAAAGGAGCAGTAAACACGAAATGACTTAAAATATTAAAAAAATTACTAATTTTGGAATATAAAATTTTCTAGGGACTAACTTTGGATATGGAATATACTTAAATGACTAAAACTGAATTTTGTCAAAAAAATAATAATAAAGCAATATTTAATCAGAAAATTATTAAAATCACAATGATTAGAATTTCAATCTTTAATATTATTGAATTTGTCTCATAAAAAAATAGATATGATAAGGTTTGTCTATACTAAAATAAACAAAATTAAATTTGACATAAGAATATAATTGCTTTGACTTATTTGATAAAGTTGGACTACATTTATCTTTTATGTAGTTTGATCAAACTATCAAAAAATTTTGAAAATTACGTATACCTTTCTCATAATTATCCAAACTAATAAGAAAAATGAACAAAATGCTAATGTAAATATTGTTATTGTGTTGAAAATAATATTAACATTATTTTATAATCTTATTTTAGCCAAAAATTATCAAATTTTTTATTTTTTGATGTTTGACTTTGATCAAGAAGGTAAATGTAATTGTCAGGAAACTTGGGGGATAATTAATAATATGACAAAATCACATGGGGATAAATATAATTCACCCTTTGATAAATTATCACTCCTTCTTCTACCACTTATATGATTAAATATAATTCACTTATATCTCTAGTGATTATTATATTTTAGTTAGTGAATGCTTATTTCTCGCCTCCTTTTATGTCTAATTTATCCCTGACAAATTAAGAAGTATCAATCATAATATATAAATATAATATTTAAATATAAAATAAAATAATATCTTAAATTACCTAACTACCCTTAATCAATTTATCAAAAATATTCATTAAAAAATTCATTTATAGGTCTGCTCGTCTACGTTACTTTAATCATAATTTTTATAAATATTTAATAGATTAAGAATGGACTTATAAAATTTGTAATAAATTAATTAAGACCATTAAGTAATAATAGGATGGGAGGCAAGTATTACATGGCCAAGGATAAGAATTAGGGAGCAATATTAGAAAAATAATTTTTTTTTTAAAAATGTCACAATAAAAAAAAAAAAGTGACAGATATAATACTATTCTTTTTTATCTTATTATAAATTATAAATTCGAATAGACTATTCTCCCGCAAATTATATCATGTACCTAGAGGTACATGTACCTAATAATACATCACCACTTTCATTATAAGAGAGTGAGATACACGCTCTTCTCTTCTTCTTCTTCTCCAAAAATCAAGTTCCTTCTTTTTCAAAAAATCACTTATTCTTCTTAAAAAATCAGTTATTCTTCTTCGCCGTACTCCATTCAAAACCGCATTTAATCAAAATTTTCATTCAAACACAGATTTAACGGAGATCGACGATTATTTTTTCTGACGAACAACACCAAATACAACGGAAAAATCACTTCTTCCTGTTTAAAAATCTCTTCTTCTTCTTCAAAAATCTCTTCTTCTCCTTCAAAAATAAAGTATTCTTCTTAAAAAATCACCACATCATAAAGTATGAACTGTATTTGATGGATTTACGGAACCTTATTTTCACGATTTGATGTTGGGTAATGTATTAATGATGTTATATTCGTGTTTTCTTATTCAAATAATGCTCTGTTACTCCGAAATATGATATATAAATGGTTTTCGTGAGGTATTGGCACTTTCATGTGAAATGGGTTGCTTCTGATTCTTCCCCGCTGCCGGACTTGGTAGAACGCGTTATGGGACGTAACTAGACGTTGTTGGACATAACGGAATGTTGCTGCTTTGTATTTTGGACGTAGCGGAACGTAACAAGACGTTGCAGGACGTTGCTGCTTTGTATTTTCAGACGTTGTCGGACGTAGCTGGACGTATCTGGACGTATTTGGACGTGGTGCTAGTTTTTTCGGACGTAGCGAGATGTGGTAGACTATGTTCTGTGAAAAAATCAGTTTAAATTCACATGCATGTGACACGGCCGTGTGCCAATCGTTTCACCCGTCCCAGCCCGTTTCCGTTCTTTTTGCACCGGAAAATCCTTCAGCCCGTTACGGTGGTTTCCTTGCACGTTTGGACTTGGAGGGGCACAATGGATCAAACCATCATCTAGAAGGATCTCTTCCCTTGCAAGTTGCACAAGTTGGGCACGGGTGACATCATGCATGAGGTCAGCCCTAGAAATTTCCTTGTATATAAAATTTAAGGACTAGAGTCTTCCATGATTAAAATATAGGAAGCTTCTCATGGAAGCCATGAACAGTAGCCGACCTTGAATACTATAAATAGGGGTAAAGGTCATTTGTAAAGGTCACCAAACAAGAGTGTGTAAGTACTTATCCATAGCAATATACTTCCGTTTCACTTTCCGGTCACTTTCGTGCCTACATTTCTCTTGTGTTCTCTTGGTCATTTTGCTGCCCAGAACATCAGTTGTGTGCTAGAGTTAAGGCTGAGCTAGTTCTAGTCGTTAGTTGTTAGAACTAGTGCCGCACGGTTCGCTAGTTAAAAAGTGAGCCCGTGACACATGGATGTAGATGTTTCTGGACATGGTGCTAGTTGTTTTTGACGTAGTACTAGTGTTATGAGACTTGGTGGACTGTCTTTGAGAAAAAAATAGCTTAAATTCACATGCATGGATGGATGTAGACATTTTAGGACGTGGTGCTAGTTTTTTTGACGTGGTTCTAGTGTTAGGAGACGTTGTTGAAGGTGTAATGTGAAAAATTTAGCTTAAATTCACATGCTTGGATGTAGATATTGCAGCAGTTGTTTTTTGGACGTGCATGGACGTTGCGGCAGTGTTAGGAGACGTTGTAGAAAGTGTTATGTGAAAAATTCACCACATGCCTGGATGTAGACGTTGCGGCAGTTGTTTTTTGGACGTGCATGGACGTTGCGGCAGTGTTAGGAGACGTTGTGGAAGGTGCAATCTATGAAGTTGTATTGCACGGACGGTTCAAGAGGGCATAACTCGGCACTCGACTGTCCGATTTAGCCGCGCAAGTAGTTGATTTGATAGTTCTAGAACGAGCTCTACGTATTGTACACAGCAGACGAACATTTGGAGATGGTTCCGAAATTGAAAAATGTGTGGTTTTGGACGAAAACTTTAAATGGTCATAACTTTGCGCTCGGTGGTCCGTTTTAGACGAATTTTTTTTGATTTCATATAACTTTTCAAGATCTATCTATCTGCATACTTCCGAAGGCGGTTTGGGCCGCTCAAAACTCCAAAAAATATCATATTTTAAAAGATACGAAAGATTTTTAATAATTTCAAGAGTTTTTCAAATTTTTGACGAAACATTTGATATGTATAAAAAATAGTTTTTTACGATTTGCCTGCATGAAAACCTTATTCCTCCCGGGTTCGTGACCTATGTATTGGGAGATAGAAAATTCAATATTGACAATAGTGATCTTTTAAATGACATGAACAAAAAAGTGTAATTAAATGTCAACTAACTTTAAGTGGATTAATGGCAATTGAATTTTTTGGAGAGTCACAAGACTAAAATAACCAGGGTTCGAGTCTCGTCCCTGGACTCGAACCCTCCGGGGTTCGTTGCGGCAGTATTAGGAGACGTTGTAGAAGGTGTTATGTGAAAAATTCAGTTTTAAATTCACATGTCTGGATGTAGATGTCTTTTGACGTTGCGACAGTTGTTTTTTGGACGTGTGGGGACGTTGCGGCAGTGTTAGGAGACGTTATGGACATGCCTGGATGTAGACGTTGCGACAGTTATTTTTTGGACGTTGCGGCAGTTGTTCTGAGACGTTGTTGACTCAGCGAAGACGTTGTGGACATGTCTAGATGTAGGCGTTTGTGGACGTGGTGATAGTTTTTTTTGACGTGGTTCTAGTTGTTCTGAGACATGGTGGATTGTCTTTGTGAAAAAAATCAATTTAAATTCACACGCATGGATGAGGACGTTTCTGAACGTAGTACTATTTGTTTTTTGACGTGGTTCTAGTTGTATTTGTGAAAAAATCAGTTTAAATTCACATTCATGGATGTAGGCTTTTCTAGACATGGTGCTAGTGTTAGGAGACGTTGTAGACATGTCTAGATGTAGACGTTGCGACAGTTGTTTTTTGGACGTTGCGGCAGTTGTTCTGAGACGTTGTTGTCTTAGCGAATAAAAAAAAGGCGTGTGCGTAAGCGAAACTTACTATATTTAATAAGTGTAGAGCTGTCATGCAAAAAATTATTATATATAATAATAAGTACATATATACAGTGTACAAGGTATACGCTGCTATTCTCCTTATCCCGAAATAAACGCACCCTAGACACAAAGAGCTGAAATTTGTTCTCTTCTAGTAGAAAAAGTTTCTGCCGTCCAGCACATAATGCATGATTGCTCATTAGCCGGTTATCAGAAATTCTCCTAATTCGTGGCGGTTTTTTGAACATTACACATGAATTTGTCTGTACAAAACTCTTCCTAAAAACAGCCAACTACATTCCAAAAACGGGTAAAAAGCATCGCTTACAAGGCAATCTCCATTAACAAATTCAACAACCAAAGCCACTTTTTCACGGGATCAAGACAGGTCACATTGCACGGCCCTACTCCCACATTCTACACACATATAGTCCTTCTCTGCTCAATGATTTTCACTAATTAAGTGCAGAATGATAATGGGTTTTGTTTTCCCGACCTCCATTTTATTTATCCTTTGTGGGTTTTGTAATGTGGGCTGCATAGTTTCAGTGGCGGAGTCCTCCGTTTCGTACATATCAGCATTGGGTGACCCGGGAATGAAGAACCCAAATGCCAGATTCGGTTTGGAGGCTTGGAATTTTTGTAATGAAGTTGGCAGTGAAGCACCCCATATGGGTAGCCCCAGATTAGCTGATTGTGCTGATATTCAATGCCGCCCTTCGTCAGCCTCAGCAGGTTCATCTTTTTGTGGTGACTTTCTTCTTGTTATGTTTTTTTTTCCCCATTTGTGTTTACTGGAGGACTAACCAGAGATAAATGTATTAAATTTGTTGGAAGAGTTCTGAATTCATTTGGGCTATCAAGATTGCATTTTTTAACATTTAGGAAAGGAGTTGCAACTTACTTTAATTTGATAATTGAGATTCTGAATTGCACTTGTCTCTGCAACTTTCTTTTGTAATTATGATTGAGATTCTAAATTGCACTTCTTCTGGGTGAAAAATGTTGTTCATTAAATATAATTAGCTAGGAAGATAATTAATGGCAGCTAGAGCATATTCATTACATGCTGTGGTCCAGAGTTATTCAATTTCCTGCTGCAAGAGAAATGCCAATTCACACAGTTCTATATTCTGACAACCACACATGCATGGATATAGTTTTTTTATTATGAATTAAATGCTGGGATTTAGTTAGCTTGGTTGCCTTTTAGCTTTATCTTCAACAGTTTAGTCTCTCCTGTGAGTTTTTGAGTTGTTTCAATTGAAGAGAACTAGTGGACCTTCATGAATCTTAATGTTAGATGTGTATGTGACCCCATCTAACAGGTGAAAATGGAATACTTGCAAGATTATTAATTTGTTGCTTTCAGTTCTTTGTCAATCTTAAAATTGGTCCTTGAGTTGAGCATTTGACACTTTGAAAATCATGTAATACTTTGGAGCTGCAGATTAGCAAATGTCTATTGCTTTCCTGATATATGCAAAAAATTGAGAGTCAAGCTTTTACAGTTATTGATGAACTGACTTCGGGATTTAAGGTTGCAATTCCTGTAGTTTAAAATGCCAGAATCTCCTAGAACTGAGTATGTTATTTATTACTGATTTCTTATTCCATATGAAAAAACTTTTCATGAATCTGTTGCAAGAATAGTTTTGATTTTCAAGAGTGCTGCTGACTCATTAAACATTCTTTTTCTGTCCATGACTTGGTAATGGTGAAATTCAAACACGAGCTTTATAATTCATACAATCGTATATTGTACCGTGAAGATAACTGGATTATTTCCCCAATGTCTTGATGTACTATATCTCAGTACTGATCACTATTTTGTTCTTCTTATCTGTTGCTTCTAGTAGGGCAGTAAATAAAGAAATTCCTTTAAAAAACATAACATTCATGTGCTCAGCTTATTAGGTAAAAGGTAATCCTGAAAAATAAGCTATTGCTTCAATGTGAATAATCACTTAAACCTTACCTTACTGAACTGTTTGTTTCATCATGCATTGTCTAAGACATACAGGGTGGTTTAAAGGTTGATAATGGGAGCAAGTGTGAGGTGCATCAAAGGGTGAGTGATTCGGACAATAAATTAGGCGCTGGCGATCCATTTCCTTCAGAAGGGTTCAACTCATCCAGTGATCCTGATCTCTATGCCGTCGAAAAAGAATTGTATCTTGGTTCTCTCTGTGAGGTGCATGATTCGGCTAAGCCATGGCAATTTTGGATGATTATGCTGAAAAATGGAAACTTTGACCCAAATACCACACTTTGCCCTGAAAATGGCAGAAAAGTTGGTAAAATTGTGACTGGGAGACACTTTCCTTGTTTTGGTGAAGGATGTATGAATCAGCCACTTATTTACCACAACAGCTCAAGAATAATTTCTTCAGGTGTTCAGAAATCATTGGTTGGAGGGTTTTATGGAACTTATGATCTTGATGCTGACTTGAGTAAAGGAGTAGGGGCAAACTCTTTTTTCAGAGTTTCATGGCAAAAGAATTTAAGCAGCGGAAGTTGGATTGTCTCAAACAAACTGACGACATCCACCAAGTATCCTTGGCTTATGTTGTATCTCAGAGCAGATGCAACTGAAGGATTTAATGGAGGATATCACTATAGTGGCCGTGGCGTAATGAGACAGGTCTGTTTAAATATTTTCTTTATTTCTTTCTGATCTTTATGATGATTGTACTCTAGGCTACTTATTTTGATTAGGACATGAATTTCTTTAAGTTTACGAATGAATTTTCTCTGCATTACTAAGAATCAAGAGATATATCTTAAGAATCGTAGCATTCTGATTTTTATGATCATCAGAGAGCTTGGTTTGGTCCTCCATCATTTATCATGTAACATTTTCCTGAATGTAGAAACTGTGGAAAGATATATAAAATAATGTTGTGCAGGAGGATTTCTCCAAGCATTACATTGGATGTTTGACATTATTTGATTATTCAGTTGATTCGTAAGATTTTGATTCAGAAACTGACCCCGTTTCATTTCGCTTCTCGTTCAATGTAGCTGCCTGTATCACCCCATTTTAAGGTGAGATTGGCACTTGAAGTTAAACAAGGTGGTGGTGATAACAGCCAATTTTATCTCCTCGATATAGGAAGCTGTTGGAAAAACAATGGAGCTCCATGTGATAGAGATGTTCTAACTGATGTGACTAGATATAGTGAAATGATAATAAACCCTTCTACAACAAGCTGGTGTCGTCCTGATAACCTTGTTTCTTGCCCACCTTACCACATTAGTCCGATGGGGGACATGATATACCGAAATGACACCTCCCGGTTTCCTTATTCAGCTTATCATCTTTATTGTGCCCCTGGAAATGCTGAGCATTTGGAGAAACCATATGATATCTGTGACCCTTATAGCAATCCGCAAGCTCAAGAGTTGGTTCAGATTCTACCTCATCCGGAGTGGGCTGTTCATGGCTATCCTTCTAAGAAAGGAGATGGCTGGATTGGAGATCCAAGAACTTGGGAGCTTGATGTTGGTTCCTTGTCGAATCGGCTATACTTCTACCAGGTATACTTCTTTGTCTCTGTCTACCTTTCATTTTCATTAGCATCTGCTACTTCAAATGGAGAACAATGCCAACAACTAATTCTTGCTGCAGCTCGATCCACTCGTGTCGATCCTATACCCTTTCCACTATTGTTTTGCAGCAAACACACTAATTATTTTCAGTTGTGTATCTTAAACAGGATCCGGGAACGAAACCTGCGAAGCGGGTGTGGACTTCTCTCAATGTTGGTACAGAGATTTATGTCAGCAGCAAAGGAATGACAGCAGAATGGACTGTAAGTGATTTTGATGTATTGGTTCCTAATGATTCTCAAATTAGAGGTATACAAAACTCTTAGTAGCAATAACGAAAACTTGGAAAAGAATTCATTCCTATTGTAGTCCAATGCAGCTATATTTTCTCTCTTTTCTGGTCATTTTTTCCTTCCCTTTCCTTCAAAGACTTATAACTCGAAAGACAGATTTAGCCAAAACAGAGATTTAGAGTCTTTTATAGCGCTAGCAATTGCGGACACGACACCAAAAAAAAGGGGTTACGGTTGAGATTTTCAACCTGTGCAGTAAACGAGTTAGGTTCGAGTTGACCTGTTTAAACACGACCCTGCTCTAAAACCAAAGCCAGAAGCAATAACTGAATGGGATGCGACCAAAACGCTGTTCTTTTTGCATCAAAGGGCAGAAATATGCACATAAAAGAAGACCGATTGCTCGATCCAAAGCAAAGTAAAGATAGATATAAGACTCATTAGTGAACATCAAACTAATAAGCCACAGATCAAACCTGTGAGAGAGCTGGAAATTTCCATTCTGTAAAGGGATTATTGATTGCTATCGGTCATTTTGCTCAGACAGTCCGTCTTCTACCTTCTTTTGCTCAGTTACCAATGAACCATGCAATTATGTCTTTTTCCACACTAACAGTGAAGTATTTTTCGAGGCATTACGAACCATGCGCGTCGAATATATAAAGGAAAAAGATGAAGTTGACAAAAAACAATAATAACAACCTTAACAGAACACAAGAACACCACTCTCACTGAGCCAGACTGATCTGAGAACATTTACTTGCTTTGCACGATTTGGGGTACAAATTATTTTTACCATCGTATCACGCTATGACACTTTATATCAAATGCTTTAGGGGAGTAATTCTGTAATACAATATGTACTAGGAAATCATCGTCTTTTACTAGTGTTACTATACTATTATTTGCCTGCTAAGGTTTGTGACACATTAAAGTCATGAGTTGGGTTCAAGAAATGGGTAGTCTGTATAACCAACAACAGGATCAGATGTGTAGAAAGTGTCCCTATTGTACTTGTTGAGAGGAGCATCCAATTCAAATCTCTTAGGCAAATCTGGATTTGCCAAAAATATTCTTCCATATGCGATAAGATCAGCGCGATTTTCAGCCACGGCTTTGTTACCGTCTTCCCTATCAAAACCACCAACGGCGATGAAAGTACCTTTGAATGCCTTTCTTATTGGGAAAAGGCTATCAGCGCACTCAACTTTTTCGCCAACAGTTATCATCCTTGGCTCAACCATGTGGCAGTAAGCAAGCCCATACTTGTTCAAGGCTTCAGCCATGTAGAGACCTAAGGAAAGGGGATCTGAATCTCCTGCTTCACTGTACTTGGCAAAAGGGGAGAGCCTTATCCCAACTTTATCAGCTCCAATTGCATTAGAAACTGCATCAACTATTTCAAGAGCAAATCTGCAACGCTTCTCCAAAGAGCCTCCGTATTTGTCTGTACGGTCATTCACTTGGTCTTTCAAAAACTGTTCGACTAGATAACCATGAGCCCCATGAATCTCAACACCATCAAAACCTGCAATATAGAGGCAAGAGCACAACCCAATAACTTATTTTGCTTTCATATGCAATTTTTCCTCCCTTTATTATTCGTGATCATACATAAGCAATAGAAAGCTAACGTTAAGAAAAGGGACCTCTTATCATAAATCACTATGTTTGTAAAGATGTTACATCAGGATGAGTTAGTCTTCACAAAATACAAAATACACCAGAACAAACCACATAAAGCTTACCAGCCTCAATTGCATTAATAGCAGCTAGCTTAAAGTCATTTATAATCTGTGGAATTTCTTCAGTCTTCAACCGACGTGGTGGTGAAAATACAGCAACATCAATACCATTTGATCGAAGTTTGGGAGCTAATCCCTTGTCTGTTGAAGAAATTGGAGCTTGTCCATTGGGCTGAAAATCTACATTAGTCAGTAAATGAAGTTGATCTTAGAGGTAAAAACATAGGTTTTCAGACTTCAGATCCAATTAATAAAGACAATAAATTAGTCGAACCATTGTACAAACAGAAAAAGATTCTCAGATTACCTCCAAAACTATTCTAAGAAATGAAGAGGGAACTAATATTTGAAACTTATATAAGTGATGGATCATTATGAATGATCTTCTCAGAGTAAATTTTCTTTGAAACTTTTTATGCATCTTTCAGACTTTTGGCCTAGATTCAACATGGGATAAGATGTCAATTCAGGAACAGGTAGGAACATACCATAGTTGGAAACTCTTCCGACATGCCAAATCTGGCAAAAGAAGATACCACCTTTGGCATGAACTGCATCTACAATGGGTTTCCAAGCCTCAACTTGTTCCTTTGTCCATATACCAGGAGTATCAGGAATCCTTTGTGCAGAAAATTAAATCCTCATCAAAGCGGCAGAAAAGGGTGGGTAGATTTGCGATGCATCAATTAATACTTTCGACTAGATCTGCTTGTATACATTATACTTACCCTTGTGCTGTGTCTGAAACTCCTGTAGCTTCTGCAATGAGAAGGCCACCTTTTGTGGTTCTCTGAGAATAATACAGAATAGCATGGGGCTGTGGTACATTCCCATAAGATCTTTGCCTTGTGAGAGGTGCCAAAACAATTCTGGTGGAAATTCACAAAAAAAGAACACAAAAAGACATAAATGAATCTTCAACCTTCAACCCAGTATAACAAGTAGCAACAACTACTCTACAGAGAAGCAACGATAATTTTGATAAATACTATCCCATTTGGAACTTCAAAACACTTTTCAGCAACATAGATTTTAAGCAAGAAACTGGACAGCTAGCATGAAAGCACTAATCACTAGATCTTTTCTGGGGCATAAGAACTCAACGTATTAAATCCAGTTTACTCACCAGCACATGAAATAACTAGTTTTCACTGAAAGGTTGATCTTTATCCGATGAAATCAGCAGAGTTGCACAATAATGAGTACGGTAAATCATGCAACACTGAAGTAGTTTACAGGTCTTTGCAAATTAAAGAGAAAACTAAAGAATATTTCATCATGATAGAACCTAGTCAGATATGCTTTAGCTAGTAATGAAAATATATACATATTATAGGTAGAAACTACAGATATGCTCGCTTGTCACGCACATACATATATCCGTTCAAAAAGGATGGACAGGGGCAAGGAGCAACGAAAGAGATCTTTACAAATGTTGACACTTCTCCACTCCAAATTATCAAAACTAAGAAACAATAGAACAGCAAAGACAATTGCAAAAGTTGCAAAGTGAGTCATGCAACAAAAACTATATATAAAAAACTTGAATAGACAATTTTCTTAGTCAAGCATAAAGACAACTAATGACAAAATGTTTCTTTACACATTCTTCATTGAGCTTTCCACAAATATGACCAATGATTTCAATGAAACAACCAGAACAGATTAAACATTAGATACCAAAAGTTTGAAAGCAGAAGTGGGATAGTGAAGGATCGTCCACTTCCTATATATAATTATGAAACTGTCCATTTGAAAACAATAATTTGTAAAATCAATTAATGAAACAAGACACGCTTGAGATGCTTTCTTTAGAAAGTAGAAACCACACTTTTCAGCAGCATTTCTTTTTCTTAAACACAGCAGCATTATTAGACATGAAGGGAAATATAAAGCACAACAATCCATTCAACCAACCAAGACAGAAAATATCATAAAAAGACATTGCCTTTCTATCTTTCACAAGAAATCTTTAACAAAATCTATACTTTGAGATGGCAATTTTATAACCTCATTCTTTGGGTTTTTTCACAAGTTTTTTGCCTGAACATATAAAATCAGTAAATAATATAGTACAAATATTGGCATAATGTTGAATCAGAGTGAATTCCTCTTGGGATTCATCCCAAGAAAGCTGCTAAACCTTAAAACCCACTGCATTGCACAAAAAATTTACAGAAAATAAAAGTGAGCGTATGAAATAAATGGGTTAAAAAATTCACCTATTAGATAAGTGAAACTTGCCCATTTGGTATGGAGTAAGCAAAGGAATTGGTTGGTCCTGCTTCTGCTTTCGCTCGTCATCTGCGTTATCCCCCATTTCCTTCTTGCTCAGTAGAGCACTAAATTTCTTTCCTTCGGGTATTTTTATGTGAAAAGGGAAAAAGAAAAATTATTTCCCCAAAAAAGGTGGAAGCCATAAATGGACATTTATAGAGTTTGAACTTTGAACAAAACCTTGGAGTCTTCTCTGGCTGCTGACCAACCAAGGATGTGGGCACGACCGTAGTGTGATATCAGGCCATATCAGAATCATTATATTTCGTCGAGAAAAACATAATCATATTTTAATTTTTAAAAAATAATAATAACAAATTTTAACATATTTTTCATTGTTACCAATAAATATATGACACCTAATAATTTAGAATAAAAGTATTAAAAGTTTATTGTTATAAGTATTATTTTTTATGACAAAATTAAATATAATTAGAGGTGTTTATCTGCCGATTTAAATGTTAAAGAACCGGCCAATCAATACTTATGATTTGAAAAAAATTTAAACTAAATTGCCAAATAAATATACCAAATATTTAGGCAGTTTCAAACAATTTTATATAGTTTTTAAGAAAATGACAAATTCACAACACAATATTCATCCATTACAAGAAATTTTTAAACACTAAATATTTTACAAATCTATGAAAGTAATACACAAGTTTTGATTACAATTTTCAAATAAATTCATCTTCACAAATTTTCAATAAAATCCATGCAAGTAAATTAAGGGGATGTCTGTTTGCTATTTTCTATGGGTTTGGAATGGGTTTGATACTCATTCCTCTATTTATTTGAGATACGATAATAGGTATCAAACCCTTCCTTTATAGGTTTCTTCCTACCCACCACCCCTTTGGTTTCAAAGCCATACCTTACTGCCAATCTATTTTCCATCTTTCCTTCTTTTGTATTTTCTCCCTTACCCTCCAAAAAAACACCCAACACCAAACCAAACATCAAGTATAAAATTTGTATTTTACACAATTTTAAATTCATTTTCTCAACAAACAAAATATTTTAAATGGTAATAATATCCAAACTCATCTTACAAACCACCAATCCTCATACCTATACATATTCTCATCTCAATCATATCTATTCCGATTTCAATTCCGATTCAAACAAATTCTACCATATGCCCCCTAAATCAACAATTACATTAGTCTGGTCCTCCATGATAGATAAAATATCTATATTTTAAAAAATAATAATAATTAATTCATTTTTATTTACTAGACAAAAATCAAATCATAATAAAATTATGAAAACGAAAAGAAACACGATATTATTGAGGTTGCCATTTATGAAATATAAGAATAGAAACAAATGGACAATTACTTAATAAAATTTAAAAAGAATAATAATTTAAGTTGTTGTTATAAACTGAAAACAATTCCACTAAAATTTAAGATGCAGAGAAGATATTAAGGGTTAGAAGAGCAGGAAGAAAGAGGAGGAAGAAGAGAGAAGAAATAAGGGAAGAATATTGATCAAAATTACCGAATGCTTCACAAGTTCTACAACCTCCTTCTTATCATTCTCTATCACCTCTACTGTGTGTAACTACTTTTGGCAGAAGAAACGTGAACAAAGTTTCCCTCCAAAACAAAATACTTAAACAAAATTAACTCTAGGTTATTAGGTGTCCAAAACTACACCGTTTAGCAACCAAGATATAATAATCCCCACTCCTTAAACAAAGTCTTGTCCTCAAGCTTTAAAGTTTGGAAATTGTTGATTAATGAAATCTTGATGCTCCCATGATGCATCCTCAGTTGGTAGCTCCTTCCATTTGATCAACCACTGCACCAATCTCTTGCCTTCATGCATCCAGAATCTCCTTTGCAGCACCTTTTCTGGAATCAGAGATAATACATCTTCTGAGTCAAATGCAGGAATAGGTGATGAACTGACTGGTGCAATTCCAATGTGTTTTTTCAGAAGGGACACATGAAACACAGGATGCACTCTTGATTCTGGGGGTAATTGGAGCTTGTATGCCACATTTCCAATCCTCTCTAACACTTTAAATGGTCCAAAGAACTTAGCTGACATCTTCAAATGCGTTCTAGCAGCCACAGTAGCCTGTCTATATGGATGTAAATTCAGATATACCCAATCACCCACTGCCAATACTCTTTCAGTTCTATTTTGATCTTCAAAAAATTTCATCTTACTTTGTGCCTGTCTCAGATTCTCTTGCACTTTTTTCCAAATTCTGGCCCTTTGTTCTACCATTTCCACAGCAGCAGGTATCATTACTTCCTCATATGGACCAAGAGGGAAATCAGTAGGTTGAACTCCATACAATGCCTCATATGGTGACATCTTAATGCTAACATGGTGACAAGTGTTATACCACCTTTCTGCCATAGACAACCACTTACTCCATGTTGCTGGTTGATCACATGAAAAACATCTAAGATAGTTTTCTATGCATTGGTTCACCCTTTCTGTTTGTCCATCCGTTTGTGGGTGATATGCAGTGGAGAACTGTAACTTGACCCCCAATAATCTGAAAAGTGCTTGCCAGAAATGACTAGTGAAGATTTTGTCCCTGTCAGACACTATTGATTCTGGAATTCCATGTATTTTATAAATCTCTTGCATGAATAACTCAGCAATGCTGCTTGCACCAAATGGATGAGCTAATGCAAAGAATCTGCTATACTTAGTGAGTCTGTCAACTACCACCATTATCACAGTATAACCTTGAGACTCTGGAAGTTTTTCTATAAAATCCATAGACAAATGCTTCCATGCTTGTTGGGGAATAGGTAGAGGGTTCAGTAAACCAGGATATTGAACATGCTCACTTTTGTTCTTTTGGCAAATCACACACCTTCTAATAAATTCCTCCATATCAACCTTCATGTTGGGCCAAAAGAATATAGTCTTCAGTCTCTTCCAAGATGCATTTTGTCCTGAGTGACCTCCTAGAGGTGAGGAATGAATATTCTCCAAGAGCAAATTTCTGAAATTCCTATTACTACCCACATACAGTTTGTGTCCCTTCCTCAGAAGACCTTTGTCATAGTGCCAGTCTTCACTGCTACCAGGTTGTAACAGTAATGCAGTGATTTGTTCTTGAGCTAGAGAATCTCCTTCATAACTCTCCTGTAGCTGCTTCATCCAATCCGGATACACTGTTGAGATACCAAAACTTTGATCTGATCTGTCGAAACTTTGATCTGAACTGCCTCTCCTTTGATCTGATCTGATTTGAGTAGTATCTGGTTCAGTTGGTCTTGCCTTGAGTAACCTGGAACTTTGATCTGATCTGTCGAGGTGTTGATCTGATATGCCGCCAATTTGATCTGATCTTCTTTGAGTAGCCTCTGGTTCAGTCTGTCCTGCCATGGTTATCCTGGAACTTTGATCTGATCTGTCGAGGTGTTGATCTGATATGCCGCCACTTTGATCTGATCTTCCTTGAGTAGTCTCTGGTTCCGTCTGTCCTGACTTAATTAATCTGGAACTTTGATCTGATCTGTAGAGGTTTTGATCTGATCTGCCTCCACTTTGATCTAATCTGCCTTGAGTAGTTTCTGGTACCAAAAATCCTGCATTGGTTATCCTTGAAAGTGCATCCGCAACCTTGTTCTGATTACCTTGTTTGTACTGTATTGTATAATCCAGACCTAACAACTTAGTCAACCACTTATGCTGTAAAGGTATATTCAACTTTTGCTCTAACAGATGCTTTAATGCCTGCTGATCTGTCTTAATAACAAATGTGTGTCCCATCAAATAATGCTTCCATTTCTGCACTGCCAAAACTACTGCCATAAGCTCTTTCTCATAAACAGAAAGGCCTAAATTTCTTTGAGCAAAAGCCCTACTGATATAGGCTATTGGTCTTCCTTCTTGCATAAGTACTGCTCCCATTCCAGAGTTGCTGGCATCTGTTTCTAGAACGAAAACCTTTTCAAAGTCAGGCATCCTTAAGACTGGAGCAGACATTACCGCTTCCTTCAACTCTTGGAAGGCACTGGTAGCTTCGGTGGTCCATTTAAATACATCTTTCCTCAATAGGTTAGTCAATGGTTTAGCTTTAATTCCATAGTTCCTAATGAATCTTCTGTAGTAACCTGTCAGCCTTAAAAATCCTCTCAACTCTTTAATGTTTACTGGCTGTTTCCAGTTCTTGATGCAGCCAACTTTAGCCTCATCCATTTCAACTCCTTCAGCAGTTATAGTGTGCCCCAGATAACTCACCTTGATTTGAGCAAACACACACTTAGTCTTCTTAGCAAACAGTTTTTGAGTCTTCAGGACTTCCAAGACTCTGGTAAGATGAGTTACATGTAACTCCAGGGAAGGGCTGTATAATAGAATGTCATCAAAGAATACCAAACAAATTTCCTCAAATAAGGTTTAAAGATGGAGTTCATAAGTGATTGAAAAGTAGCTGGTGCATTTGTTAGGCCAAAGGGCATCACCAAAAATTCAAAGTGCCCATGGTGTGTTTGAAATGCAGTTTTATGCACATCTTCAGGATGAACTCTGATCTGATGGTAACCAGCTCTCAGATCAATTTTAGAAAAATATTGTGATCCTTGCAACTCATCCAATAGCTCATCTATAATAGGAATAGGGAACTTGTCCTTAATGGTGAGTAGATTGAGTTTCCTGTAATCCACACATAACCTCCAAGTATGATCCTTCTTATCTACCAGCAGCACAGGAGATGCATAAGGACTCTGACTTGCTTGAATGGTTCCAGCTTCAAGCATCTCATCAACCTGTCTCTCAATCTCAGCCTTGTGAGAGTGTGGATGTCTATATGGCCTCAGTCTGAAAGGTTGAGCTTCATTATTCAAAGTAATTCTGTGTACTACTTCTCTTTCAGGTGGTAAAGTAGTAGGTACGGCAAATACTTCCTCAAACTGATCCAGAATTTTCTGAATGACTGTAGGAATCTCCCCTGCTGTACTGATTGGCTTACTTACTTCATATATTTCCTGCTTCAGTTCCACTCTTCCAGTATGATATTTCTCTTCTTCTTCAGTAATGGTTAAAGACTCTGAAGGGTGAGCCATTCCTTCAATAGAAAACCAACCATCCTCAAGGTATAGTCCAATACATCTATTTGTGAAATCAAACATGATTGGACTGAAATGGCACATCCAATCAACTCCAAGAAGCTTATCCCAAACTCCTATCTCCATGATTCTAAAACCATGTATAAACCTTTTATTTTGCATAATCCAAGAAACGTTGGGACAGAAACAATTCCCCATCACTGTAGTTCCATTAGCTATAGTAACTGAAAAGGAATTACCAGACAACACACTCAGATCAGCCTTCTCCACCACTTCTGGATTCACATAGCTATGGGTAGAACCTGTATCCACCAAGATTCTAACATATTTACCCTGCATTTTTCCCAAAACAACTATAGTCTTAAGACCTCTACTATCCATAACAGCATGTAATGACATGTTAACTGGATTTTCCAACTCAGTATTTGGATCTACTATCTCTACCAAAGGTGGAACTTCTTCCTCCAACTCTTCTTCATCCGTTAGCACAAAGGCATATCCCTTCATCTTACATTGATGTCCAGCTCCAAATTTTTCACCACACTTATAGCAAAGGTGGTTATTCCTCCTATATTGCAGCTCCTGAGGAGTGATATGCTTGAATTTCTCTTGCCATGGTTTTCTTTCTTCATCTTTATTCACTGACTTAAAGTTCCTTACAGGATTGTTCACTGTTTTACTAGGCTGGACAGCTACATACTTCCCTTTCTTAATATAAGGCTCTAATGCTTGTTCCTGCAAAGTAGCTAGCTCCATAGCATGAGCTAAACTCGCTGGTTTCCACATTCTTACTACAGGCTTCAACTCCTCCTTCAAACCACTTATAAAGCTAGACACAAAATATTGTTCAGTCAAACGAGGATCAAGGCACAACACTCTTGATATTAAAAGTTCAAACCTCTCTAGATATTCAGCTACATCAGAACCTTGCTGCAATTTATTGAATTCCTCAAAATCATCTTGTCCACCCTTATTACCAAATCTCAACAGCAATGCAGACTCAAACTCATTCCAATTAATGTTTTCCCTTCCTGATTTAAATCCTTGAAACCACACATCCGCCTTCTCTTCCAAATATAACTCAACAGCATCAACCTTCCATTTTTCAGGAATGTTATATATCATAAAGTATTTTTGGCATTTTCTAATCCATTCCCTAGGATTATCTCCCTTAAACACAGATAACTCGATTCTAGGAGTACAGTTCATCAAATTTTTAGCACTTCTATCCTTCCAAAATGAACCAATCTCATCATCTAAATGAATTCGAGAGATACCTGGAGTAGGCAACAGAGGAGTTCGATCCACTCCTTTCTCCTTTTGCAACAACCGTGAAACATTCTGTTCAATCTTCTGTTCCAGTAGGGAATTCATCGAATCCATTTGAAGCTTCAACTGGGCACTAGTCTCCTTCTGTATCTGCAATTGCGTATTCATCTCTTCCGTTTGCTTTCTCGCGCGCTTATTCAATGCATCACTCTGCGATTGAATCATCTCCATTAAGGCCACTTCAATCCTTCTCCAGTGCTCATCTTGGGATTTCGATCGGGTCTCCGTCATTGTTGCTGCGAATTTGTGTCGAGGGTCGGTGCTCTGATACCAATTTGTTATAAACTGAAAACAATTCCACTAAAATTTAAGATGCAGAGAAGATATTAAGGGTTAGAAGAGCAGGAAGAAAGAGGAGGAAGAAGAGAGAAGAAATAAGGGAAGAATATTGATCAAAATTACCGAATGCTTCACAAGTTCTACAACCTCCTTCTTATCATTCTCTATCACCTCTACTGTGTGTAACTACTTTTGGCAGAAGAAACGTGAACAAAGTTTCCCTCCAAAACAAAATACTTAAACAAAATTAACTCTAGGTTATTAGGTGTCCAAAACTACACCGTTTAGCAACCAAGATATAACAGTTGTCTGACCGCGAGAGGCCAATTGGCTCGCGATGAATAACCCGAAACTCCAATTGGGACTCGCGACCTCTCGCAGTGAATAACCTAAAGTTCAAAGGGAGCTTGTGACCTCTAGCAATATATTTCAACGAAAAAATAATAGTTTTTTGGTTGACATGGATCATTTAAAATTAAAGGTGCACTAAATTCGAATTATTGTGGAATAAATTTTTTTAAAAAAAATAATTATATTTTTTTATTTTTTTACTAAGATGGGGTTATCAAAAATTATTTTAACATATTTTTAATTTTTTTTTACATGTTACGAACCTAATTTTTCATTTTTCTTTTCCTCATACTACCAATTCAAATTGTCACATTTTGATATCCTTGACTTTGAGCTGGGACTAATTTATGGCTATCCATGCATATAAAATTAAGGTTTTCGTTTTTTTTTTTTTTTTGGTGGTCATTAATCTGCAGGTTAAGTAGTACTATATTCCATTTAAGTACGTGGTTAGGTTTAGGCGTCATATTTTATGGATCTAACGCTAATTGTCAAAAGGAATCCATGAAAGATTCGTGGCGGCTGACTCTTTTTCGTCATTTTTATAGTTTCCATCGAATCCATGGATAGCTTCTGGTCCAGGTTCGTCCCACGATATTGACAAGCTAATGGGGTGAATTATTGAACCAATAACAATGGTTATTAATAGCATTCATTTATTTTTACTTAATATTTAGATACGTTACGTATTAGTATACGTAACGGAAGAGTTTATAATTGAACAATAAGATTAGTTATTATTATTAATAATAAATTTATTTTAAATTATTATCAGAAATTGAAAAAATAAGAGTAGTGATGAGTGGTGGCGGTGATCGGAGAGGGAGAAGGAGAAATGGAGGGCAACAGATTGATGAAGAAGAAGGAAGATGAGTTAAGCGATGAGAGAGATACAAAGGAAAAAAATATCAAAGTAATTTAATAAAAATGGACGATTAATAACAATTTAATAGGATGATAAAAAAACATAATAAAATCTAAAAATTAATAATTTTATATCAGATTTTTAAATTATAACGATCAAAACTTGAATTTCAAAATATTTATGGAAATCAAATGAAAACCTTGAAACTGTTTCTCTCCTTCTTGTCTCCTTCTTTTCTAGGAGAAACTTGCTTGAAAAAAAATCCTGTAAATGGAAGATGGGGGACTGGGGAGCTAATTTCTATTCTTATTTCTTCTTTATTTTCATGTACTTTTTTTTTCACTCATTATGAGAATTCTTTTTCTCTTTTGCGAGATGATTTTTTCTCAATCCAAACCCTAAACTAGATGTAAACCTTAGAGAATACTCCACCATTCCCCTTACTTATATAATAGTGTAGAACTCAATATTCATACAAGTATTTTTGATGACCGAGAGGCCGCGAGCTGTTCAAGGTTTCTTGCGGACCATAAGTTCGCGGCTGGATTCTTGCAGTATCTTTCGATCTTATATTGGCTGAGAAACACTGCCACTCACACATACAAAAGACACAACATAACAGGTGTAACTGAAAAAAAAAATTAATAATAGAATTCACTAAAAAATAAAAATAGTAAAATGGTTATCCACAATACAGCCATTGTCCTTGTGGACCCTGATATATATAATGATTCCAATCAAGATGAGAACATTTACTATGAAATGCTATGAAATGCCCATGTACCTGATAGTCGCAGTGCAAAGTTATTGAAGCATACAATGATTCCAATCAAGATAAAAACAAAATACATAAGCAAAATGCTGGAATCACAACATTTACAGCATGTTATGAGAACATTTACTTGGTTTGCACGATTCATTGTCCCATCGTATCATACTCTATATCAAATGCTTTTGAAAAATAATTCTGTGATACAATATCTACTAGCAAATCATCGTCTTTTACTAGTGTTGATATACCATTATTTGCCTGCTAAGGTTTGTGACAAATTCAAGTCAAGAGTTGGGTTCGAGAAATGGATAGTCAGTATAACCAACAACAGGATCAGGTATGTAGAAAGTTTCCCTATTGTACTTGTTGAGAGGAGCATTCAACTCAAATCTCTTAGGCAAATCTGGATTTGCCAAGAATATTCTTCCATATGCGATAAGATCAGCACGATTTTCAGCCACGGCTTTGTTACCATCTTCCCTATCAAAACCACCAGCAACCATGAAAGTACCTCTGAATGCCTTCCTCATTGGCAAAAGGCTATCAGCGCACTCAACTTTTTCAGCAACAGTTATCATCCTTGGCTCAACCATGTGGCAGTAAGCAAGCCCATACTTGTTCAATGCTTCAGCCATATAGAGACCTAAGGCAAGCGGATCTGAATCTCCTGATTCACAGTAATTGGCAAAAGGGGAGAGCCTTATCCCAACTTTATCAGCTCCAATTGCATTAGAAACTGCATCAACTATTTCAAGAGCAAATCTGCAACGATTCTCCAAAGAGCCTCCGTACTTGTCTGTACGGTCATTCACTTGGTCTTTCAAGAACTGCTCTATTAGATAACCGTGAGCCCCATGAATCTCAACACCATCAAAACCTGCAAGATTAAGGAAACAGCACCAGCCAATAACTTATCTTGCTTTCTTATGCAATTTTTCCTCCCTTTTATCATTCATGATCACACATAAGCAATAGAAAGACGACAATGAGCTTATCCTGTCAAATTGGTTTCTGTGTCATCATTTATCCTTGTTAGCTCACTTTAACAAGTTAACCATGGAGACAACTCTAAGAAAAGGGGACTCTTATCATAAGTCACTATTTACGTAAAGAAAATAGATCAGGATGAGTTACTCTTCACAAAATACAAAATACACCACAAGAAACCACATAAAGCTTACCAGCTTCAATTGCATTAATAGCAGCTAGCTTAAAGTCATTAACTATCTGTGGAATTTCTTCAGTCTTTAACCGACGTGGTGGTGAAAATTCAGCAACATCGATACCATTTGATCGAACTTTGGGAACTAATCCCTTGTCTGTCGAAGAAATCGGAGCTTGTCCATTGGGCTGAAAGCCTACAGAAATCAGATACAAAGTTGATCTCAGTGGTAAACGTAGGTTTTAAGACTTCATATCCAATTAAGAAAGATCATAAATTAGTCAAACCACTATAAAAACAGAAAAAGGTTCTCAGATTACCTCCAAAACTATTCTAAGCAATGAATGAGGGAACTAATATTTGAAACTTATATAAGTGATTAATCATTCCGAGTGATCTTTTCGAGAGTAAATTTTGTTTGAAACTTCTTATGCATCTTTTAAAGTTTGGCCTAGATAAAACATGGGATAAGATGCCAATTCAGGAATAGATGGGAACATACCATAATTGGAAACTCTTCCTACATGCCAAATCTGGCAAAAGAAGATACCACCTTTAGCATGAACTGCATCTACAATGGGTTTCCAAGCCTCAACTTGTTCCTTTGTCCATATACCAGGGGTCTGAGGATACCTTTGAGCATAAAATTAAATCCTCATCAAAGCGGCAGAAAAGCTTGGGTAGAATTGCAATGCATCAATAAGACTTTCGACTAGATCTGCTTGCATAAATTATACTTACCCTTGTGCTCTGTCTGAAACTCCTGTAGCTTCAGCAATGAGAAGGCCACCTTTTGTGGTTCTCTGAGAATAATACAGAATAGCATGCGGCTGTGGTACATTCCCATAAGATCTTTGCCTTGTGAGAGGTGCCAAAACAATTCTGTTGGAAATTCACAAAAGAGGAACACAAAAAGACATAAATGAATCTTCAATCTGTAACTCAGCATAGAATATAATGTTAACAAGTAGCAACAACTACTACACAGTGATGCAACGATAATTTTGATAAATATTATCCCATTTGGAAGTTTAAAACACTTGTCAGATAGCAACATAGATTTTTAGCAAGAAACTGGACAGGGATTCTGGACAGCTAGCATGAAAGCACTATTCACTAGATCTTTTCTGAGGCATAAGAACTCGACGTATTAAATCCAGTTTACTCACCAGAACATGAAACAGTTAGTTTTCACTTAAAGGCTGATCTTTATCCAATGAAACCAGCAGAGTTGCATAATAACAAGTATGGTAAATCATGCAACACGGAAGTAGTGTACAGGTCATCGCAGATTAAAGAGAAAACTATAGAATCTTTCTTAATGATAGAGACCTAGTCAGATATGCTTTAGCTAGTAATGAAAATAAATATGTATTATAGGTAGAAACTATAGATATGCTCGCTTATCGCACACATACATATATCCATACAAAAAGGAGGGCAAGGGCGCAAGGAGCAACGAAAGAGATCTTTACAAACGTTGAAACTTCTCCAATCCAAATGACTCAAAATACTAAGAAACAATAGAACAGCAAAGCACAATTGCAAAAGTTGCAAAGTGAGTCATGAAACAAAAACTATAGATAAAAAACAGGAACAGACAATTTTCTTAGTCAAGCATAAAGACAATTAATAAGAAAATGTTTCTTGCACATTCTTCATTGAGCTTTCCACACTAATGATTCAGTGGAACAACCAGAACAGATCAAACATTATATACAAAAGTTTGAAAGCAGATATAGGATAGTAAAGGATCGTCCACTTCTACATATTATTATGAAACTAACGAATTGAAAGCAATAATTTGTAAAATCAATCAATGAAACAAGATACACTTGAGATGCTTTCTCTAGAAAGTAGAAACCACATTACTCAGCAGCATTTCTTTTTGTTAAACACTGCATCATTATTAGACATTAAGGAAAATATAAAGCACAACAATCCATTAAACCAACCAAGACAGAAAATATTCTATCCTTCACAAGAAATCTGTAATAAAATCCATACTTTGAGATGGCAATTGTATAATCTGATTCTTTGGTTTTTTTTCACAAGTTTGCCTAAACATATAAAATCAGTAAATAATATAGTACAAAATTGGCATAATGTTGGATCAGAGTGAATTCCTCTTGGGATTCATCCCAAGAAAGCTCCTAAACCTTAAAACCCACTGCATTGCAGAAAAAATTACAGAAAATAATGAATTAAACGGGTTCAAAAATTCACCTATGAGATAAGTGAAACTTGCCCATTTGGTATGGAGTAAGCAAAGGAATCGGTTGCTCCTCCTGCTTCTGCTTTCGCTCGTCATCTGCGTTATCCCCCATTTCCTTCTTGCTTAGTAGAGCACTAAATTTCCTCCCTTCGGATATTTTTATGTGAAAAGGGCTAAAGAAAAATGATAGCCGCAAAAAGGTGGAAGCCATAAATGGACATTTTATAGAGTTCGAACTTTGAATAAAACCTTGGAGGCTTCTCTTGTTGCCGTCTAACCAAAGACGCGCGTCCACTTCAAAGGCACGTCAGCAGTGATGATATCGGGTCATATAAGAATAATTAATTTTTTGTTGAAAAAAAAATATAATCATATTTTAATTTTTAAAAACATAATACTCTTAATAAAAAATTTTAACATGTTTTTTGCTTCAAAAAAAAATTTATCATGTTCTTTATCGTTACTAATTATTAATTAATAAATATATGACACTTAATTATTTTATTATCATAAGTATTCTTATTTTAAAAAAAGAGTGAATTTTAAAATAAGTTATTTTACTTTCTTAAAATTCAACTTTTAATTACATTTTTTAAAAATTCTATTTAAAATCACTAACTTTTCAATTTTATTCCATCTCAGCAAAAAAAAAAATATATTTTCTTATGAATTTGCTCCTATTATAATGCTTCTTGATTTTTTTAAAAAAAAAAAAAAAAAAAAAAAAAAAAAAAAAAAACCACAAACCACAAAGGGCGGGTTCTATTTTTTCCTATAGTATGGGTTTCTTGAGCGGATTGTGGGTTTCCCTAAATCCATCATCGATTGTGGGTTTTTCAAATTTTTGTTGGGATTTTGATTTTTGTTGGTAGATTAGTACTATATTGAAATAAAATAGTAAGATGACAAAATCAAATACTCGACTAATGATGAAAAGACATTTGTATCCAAAAACAATTAATTAAGAGACAATTTTTTTATTATTATATTCGACTATTTTGGCTTACTTTCTTACGTACAAATATTCTTTTTATGATTTTAATGAGGGTTGCATTGAGATATTCTTGACTTTGAGCTGGGATTAATTTATGGGTATGCATGCATACAATTTTTTTTTTAATCATAATATTTGATGAAATTAAGAATCGAAAACAATGCACTCACGAAAGCTAATTTTGCCATTAATATCATTCTATCTCATTAAATCAATTAAAACGTCCAATAATCGGTAGAACTAGAGGAATTATGTGTTTTTTGTCGCGATTTTGTCATTGAGACCCAAAAGATTCCTCTAAAGTGATCCTTACTGCCAAAAGCATCACGGATAGCTCTTATACTTGCCTCCCTATCATTGAGGTTGAGGATTGTCGGCACCTAATACCGCCCTCGCTTCAGCTCAAGCTCTATTAGATCCCCCGCTTCCAAAATATTTATGCCCGTGGCGTCGCAAACTTTGTAAAATATAATGTCACTTTTATGCAAGAATGACATAGTGTGTCAGATTTTCTAAACCGAATGATATTGGACAATTTCTAGTAAAATAATAAAGTTTTTTTATTCTAAACAAAAAAAAAAACGTCTAATAAGAATTAAAAAATAACTTTATCTTTCAATTTCCAATCATTAAAAAATTTTCATTTTTGTAATTTGATAATTTTTTGATTTTTTTTAAGATACAAAATAGATGACTAAAATCCTATTAAATTAGATTAAAACCTTAAAAACACACCGAGTATGATATTGAGTTGTGTAACTCTTTGATCTCATTAGGAGCTTTGAATGGTACACACCATATGCATAAAATCAATTAGCATCAATTAACATCTTACTAAATATATGTAAAGATTAAATCATAGGTCCCTTATATTTGGTAACAAAAAATTGGCTTAAATTCATTTTTGGTTCTTCATAACATGGGTTATTCCAATTTTGATCCACATATGTTTTAGTCACCAATTTTAGTCTCATTTAAATTTTTTTATCAATTATAGTCCATTTTAACGGAAAAGTTTAGAAGATAACGGATTATCTCATTTGATCGCTAGTCAAACCTTTTTTTTTTTTCAAAATGATTTGTACCATGATATTTTCAATCCATTTTATGACTCGGTTCCTCGTGAATGATCAACACATTTAGATTGACTCACAATCCAAAATGACGGCTGAAACCCTAAATGGGTTGAACATTCATGAGGATCCGAATTATAAAATTGGTTAAAAACATCACAGTACAAATCATTTTGAAGAAAAAAATTAGGTTTGACTATCAATCAATTGAATTAATCCGTTATCTTCTAAACTTTTCCGTTAAAAATGACTAAAATTGTCAAAAAAAATTAAGTGAGACTAAAATTGGTGACTAAAACATATGGAGGACCAAAACTGGAATAACTCATGTTATGAGGGACTAAAAACAAATTTAAACCAAAAAAATTTTTGGTCCCTTTTATTTTAAAATAATTTTTTTAGTCCCTTACATATAAAATATGTATTATTTAATCCCTTACATTTTAAAAATATATCATTTAATTCCCGTAATGTCTATTTTATCTAAACTATTCCAAATTTATTTACGAGTAGTATACAAAATTTTTTTAATGAAATATATAATAGTTTAAATACCAGTTTATACATTAAAACATTTAAAATTTAAGTCAAATTATGAAAATTGAAATAATTCATCTCTATTTAGTGAATTTTGGGTCAATTATTATAAATTTTAATCGTCTGCTTTAAAATTTTTAAATTTTTTAACAGTTAGATTAATATTAGACTATTATATTATTCATTTAGAAATGAATAGAGTTGATAAAATTTAGACTGAATCAATAAAAGAAACTAAATAACACATATTTTAAATATAAAAGACCAAAAAAATCATTTTAAAATATAATATATTAAAAAATTAATTTGATCAAATGAAAGAGATAAAAAATATAGCAGTTCAATTAGTAGTATGGCAACGTATTTATAAAAAATTAAATATATTTGATTATTAAGTAAAAATAAATGAACGCTACAAATAACCATAGTTCCTTTTGTCAGTATATCATGGGACGAACCTGGACTCCTTCTCAGATGCTATTCATTGATTCGATGGAAAACAATCAACTATAAATGACAAAAAATAAAAATAAAAAATAAGCCGGCAAGAATCCTTCATGGATTCCTTTTGACAATTAGCGTTAAAACATGTCGCCTAAAACTACCCGCTGGGCCTGCATTTATACGTTGCTTTACCATTTTCACTGTTTTTCACTTAAATTAAATAGATTTATTATATTACACTCAAACGTTAGATTCATCCGATGATAGTAAAAAATTAATCTTAACATATTTTGCACGTTACTAATTAATATATGACACCTAATTATTTAGAATAAAAGTATTAAAATTTTTTTGTTATAAGTGTTATTATTTTAAAAAAATAAAGTTTAGTACTATATTATTAAAATAAAATGGTAATATGACAAAATCAAATACTACCACTAATGATGAAAAGACATTTGTATCCAAAAAAAAAGTTAATTAACAGACAATTTTTTTATTATTATATTCTACTATTTTGTCTTACTTTCTTACTTATTAACTTTTTTTTTCTAATACTTACTAATATTCTTTTTATGATTTTAATGAGAGTTTCATTGTGATATTCTTGACTTTCAGCTGGGATTAATTTATGGGTATGCATGCATATAAATCTTTTTTAAAGAAAATCATAATATTTGATGAAATCGAGATTCGAAAACAACGGCACTATCTAATTTTGCTATTAATACCATTCTATCCCATTAAATTAATTAAAACGTCCATGATCACTGGAATAAAAATAAGGGACATTTATCTTCTATTGTTTGGTCAAACGACTAATTATTTCTCAAAATTTTTGACAATTACATTTACCTCTCTGAACAAAGTTAAACATAAAAAAAGTCAAAAAATAAAAAAATTTTTGATAATTTTCAACCAAAATGAGATTATGTGAGAAGATACTGGTTGTTTGACCAAATCACATGTAGAACTGGACATTTTGTGAGATTCGATCCAAATCGTCCAGCCCCGAACCAATACAAATTTGGATTGGTTCGAATTAAAATCAGTTTGAAGCAATTTTATTCGAGTCGATATGTATCGCTTCAGCATTTTTGGGATCGATCCGAATCGATCCAATCTAGTCAAAATCAACCTAGCACAAGTATAGATTAACAACTTATAAAACAAAACATCAAGAAATTAACACAAGAGATATCAAATGGGTAGAGTCAATATGAAAAACCTCTTCTTTGTTCAAATAAGGCACAATGAAATCAAAATCACACCAAAATAACACCTATGGAAAAAATCCATGAATGTTCAACTGATCCTCTCTAGGCTATTGAGTTCACTGTTATCAGTTGATTACCTATAGGGTGTGTTTGATCCGCGGGAATGGGAATGGAGCAATCTGCATTTGATTAATCGAACATTCATTAAAATAATTATGCCCTGATTTTCTCATGATGATGACAGGTTATCCCATGGCGCAGATGGTGGCAACACCTCCTGCTCCTATGCCTGGGCAACTGAATAGTCTCCCTAGGCCCATTGGTGCTCCTCCTCCTCCAGTGGTGCCTGGTAGTGCCAGAATGCATACATCGAGTGGTGCCCCTCCAATGTTTGCTCCCATGTTTCAAGGGAACATGGCTGCTCCGCCACCGGGCAGTGATGAAAGTTCTGAACCAAACACCCATCCGGCAGAGTCTAATCACTAATTTGTCGAATCCAAAATGATCTTAAGCACTTTATTTGATTTCTGTTTATGGGAATCTGATAGCATCGCTAAAATGGGATGGTAATTGAGCTTATTGTAGGAAATTTTGACAGGTTAACCAAACACTACTTGTTAGTTAGTTGAACTTGTGCCAGCAAATTCATGTCTAGTTCCCTGATGTTGATAATTTTATCACCAGCATTCTTAAAACCGACCAAAGAGTCAGACGTAAAAGGGAGAAAGCTCTTTGTTCCTTGTTTCTGGTTCTCCTGTTGACCATTTTTTCCCCAGCTACTGTATACTTGTTTATCCACCACAACGTAGGTACTAATGTATGCTTCATCAAAATTGTAACAAAGATGATCTTTCCATATTCATCTGCTTGCAGATCAAGTCAAGCTCACAGAGTTTTACATCGTCTAATAAAATGGTTAATGTTTGTGCAATGGCCAATTACCCTATCTAAATACGTGTTCAACTTATGTTACTATACTACCAAACAATACAACCCATCAGGAAGCCTTGAAGCTGGTACCAATTTATCGCGCCGGCAGCCATATAGATCAATGCAATTCATTGAATACAAGAACTGGGATATTTGAACATTATTATCCAATATAAGAACTGGGATTCCCCTCTTGACTTACTTCAACCCATCAATCCAACTTCAACACCTGGCTAACTTCAGCTCCTCCATGAATCTGTGATCCAACAAAGCTACTTCATAATCTTTCCACGCCGGCGATAACTAGTGCCGGGGTAAAGAAGGTACAGGAAAGGAGAAACGGGATGACACGGACGAAGATGCGAGGTTAGGGGTCCCGCCCAAATGGTGTCGACGACTGATGGAATCTGGAAAGGCATAGGAAGAATACGATCCATGCGATCTTTCTGTTTCAGGATTCAATCTCATTGAGTAATCTTTTGGTTCACTTATGTACCTGGAGCCATTTACATAAGCACCTTTCCCTGTCAGGTAATGAGGTTCAGTAGTTGTAGCAACTGGCCCTGGCAACATGAGATACCGATTAACCAATGAGTCAGTGCTATCATCATAAGGATTAAATGTATCCATCGACAAATCTTGAAAAGAACGCCAGGGTTCTCGACCAGGAGGAGCCTGTCTAGAGGGCAATTCCTGAAAACCTTTAAGGCCAAAAGCTCGGTATTCCTTTTCATTGGGAAACAACAGACTGGGGAAGCCAGATTCTTTTGGGACTCTTGGTGCATTGTCTTGAAGCTGCTCCCCTCTGTAATCAAAGCTATACTTCTCATATATGTGGGTGGTTGGAGCACTGTTAGAAGCGGTGGTCGACAACAGTTGCTTTTCTGATCGAAGACCATAACTTCTATATTCTTTCTCCGTGAGAAAAAGAGGATGCTGAGAATGCCCACCACCATGCATAATAAAGTGGCCATTGTGATCAACAGGTGCAGATCCTTGTTGAAGATTACTACCATACTGTTCTCTCTGAACTTGAGGTTGTCTAAGAATTTCATCACTTGGCAAACTATATGGGAGCGGAACAATTGGAGCTGGCCCGAGCTCTGGAAGAGAAGATTTAGCAGTTGAATTCAACAATGGGACTGGATGAAACAGCTCTGTCAGTCTATTTACCTGCAGCAGTAGCAAAATATGCATCTGAATGTATAAGTGAAAAGAGCCTGTTAAAATTTTGAACAGCATAAATTCTCCATTCTCATATATACTTTCCATAAAGAAAAATCACGTCCTCTCACTTGTTCCATTGTCAGCTCAGTCTTGAACTTGTGCGTCTTCTCATCATAACTGTCTTGGATGGCCTTCTTGAAAATGGATTCGGGCAATGCAAGGCAGTCCTTGTAAATATTGAACCGCACCTGTAAACAAGGCCAAGATTAACCAAGATCCAGAAATTTTATAAGGCATGAAAAAGCACAAAGGAGAATATAGTCAACCTGAGCAGGGAAGCCTCCAGCAAACGCTGCTGGCTCAAGTTTCATGCCACCAACAGAAGATGCCTCGAATATTCCATACATGAGCCTAAGATCGAAGTCATAGAGGAAAAGCTTCAAACCAGGTCTAATGCGCATCACAATATCTTGCCTGCTTGCTGACACACCCATCACATGATACCGGAAACAATCCGGTTTTGTTTTTGCATTACACATAAATATCACTCCACCAATACTTTTTCCAAATTTCTGCTCCATCACTTTCCTCTCACCTCGCCTTTCACCTACAATTTTCTTTCCTTTGTTCCTCTGATGCAAATTTGTATGCTTCACAGCAGGTCTTTTACCATTTATATCTTGATTTTCTTCTTCATTTCTCTTCCTTTTATTTTCATTCTCTGTCTTAACTTCACTAGCAGTCCCCGATTCTTTAGATCTGCCCAACTCTATCTTAACTTTCCTCTCACCTTGCCTTTCACCTACAATTTTCTTTCCTTTGTTCCTCTGATGCGAATTTGTATGCTTTGCAGCAGGTCTTTTACCTTGTTTTCCTTCTTCATTTCTCTTCCTTTTATTTTCCTTCTCTATCTTAACTTCACAAGCAGTCCTGGATTCTTTAGATCTGACCAACTCCTGAGATGAGGATTTGCTCACCTCTGTTGGCTCGAGCTCTTTTTTGTCAGGCTGCACAAGTTCTGCACCAGAATTTGCATTGTTGCTGTCCTTTTTCTTTATTGTTTCTGGAGCAACAGGTTCCATATTGGATTTGCTCACCTCTGTTGGCTCGGGCTCTTTTTTGTCAGGCTGCACAAGTTCTGCACCAGAATTTGCATTATTGCTATCCTTTTTCTTTATTGTTTCTGGAGCAACAGGTTCCATATTGGATTTGCTCACCTCTGTTGGTTCGAGCTCTTTTTTGTCAGGCTGCACAAATTCTGCAGCAGAATTTGCATTATTGCTATCCTTTTTCTTTATTGTTTCTGGAGCAATAGGTTCCATATTGGATTTGCTCACCACTTTCAGTTTTCCCTTAAAAGATTTGGAAATTTTCTTCTCAGAATGCCCTGGCTCCTTAGGAGCAACATCACCACCTATTTTCTTGATTCTTTTCGGGGCCATTATTTCTCTGTTGGAGATTACTGGATTTCAGAGAATGTAAATAGTATAATAGCAACTTCAGTTAGCAGGTTTAGTAGAAACTGCTAGGGTAAATTAAACAAGACGCAACAAAGCAAAGAGCCTGGAATTCTCCTCTGATGTGAAGTACTCAAATCAAGCTCAATTCATGGATTTCCAAAGGCTGTGTTCTTGCGTTTCTGTTCTATCTCAAATTCTCAATGCATGGAAGAGTGACTTTAACATTCCACTTTCAATCTCCTGTTTCACTTTTGATGCGCAGTAAACAGTGGGATTCTTTGTAAATAAAAAAATGCAATAACCCACAACCAAATTTTTGTTCTGACACACGCCACACCAAAAGCGAAATAACTCATACATTCCACATAACTTAATTTCAATGCATTTCCCACAATTTAATACTTCCACAAAAGGTTAACTGGTTCCCCATCCAGAACCTCACACACAGCACACATTAACAGAAATAAGAATTCTAATCCAGGTTTAGTGAAATGCTGGTTATGGCAAACATTACTTTATCCTAATCGAAATTTTTACTACTGTCTAACTTAGCTTGCACAAAGTTTCACTCCATCCTAAAAAGATTAAGCATCCTAAATCTTCAAGCAACTGTCACCACATCCAAAAAATATATATATCAAAACTTTGCTATCATCAGATCACATCCTAGACAGTACAAACTAACAATTCAATAATTCTCTCATAGAATCGTACCTTAAATAGCTGAATTAATAATAACAACAAAAAAAACTTGAAGAGCAAGATTCTGAGCTTATCTTGAAGGAAAAAAGCAAAAGAGGTTCCAAATTCAGTATTTACAATGGAGTAAATTGCATTGCAACTATAACCAGAAATTGGATCCTTGTATTATTTAGAACCCAAATAAAAAGTGTGTTGGAAGATAAGATCAGGCAAATTTTCACCTGTAATTTGAAATTGAGTAGTGCGGAAGAAGAGCTAGCTTCCAAGGCTTCTCCCAAAGGACTCGATATCGGAGGTCAACCGCGGAGGAGGCCGCCGGGCAGAGGTTGTCCGGTACAAAAGAGCGACTCGACTGCGGAGGTAGAAAGTGGTCGGGCTGAGGAACCGAATGTATGGGTTTAGAGATTTGGGCCCAACTGAAGGGGCGGTAAAATTTAGAGTCCCAGATTCTATGCGTAGCCGTCAGCCCCAAAGTGTGCATAAATCTATGCATACATACGTAGGGCGGAATGCCGCAGAGATCTTGCGTGATTCTTATGGAAATACTTTTTACTATTACCATTATAAGATATTTAAATTTAGTTAGTTTTTTTTAAATAAAAGATATATATTAATCTACTGGAATCGTCTCCCACATAATAGAAAAATACAGTCAAAAAATACAAATTACGAATATTGTTGTGTTTTTAGGGATAAACTATATATATCTACCATATCAAGCGGTTGATATATTTCTTGCTGAAATTTTAATCTGAACAAGATATATCACTAATTATCAGCTAAAAAAATCCAAACCATAAATCTAGTAAATAGATATATGACGACTGAATCTTCTTGGACCAAATCAGCAAACATCATTAACGACGCCGAACTGTCGTCATAACAACGAACACTATCAATGAAGTTGCGACCAGACACTACCAATAGATCTGAATCTATTGAAGAAAAAAGACATTCTACCCTTCTATAGATCATCTATCGAAGTACAGAAGAAAATAAAGATTGTGGATAACCCCCTTTATTAGATGACGAAACTAAAATAAAAAATAAAAACGAAAAACAAATTTATTTTTTCCATCCTCCCATGATATAGAGAAAAAAATATTTATTTATACAAATTAAATATTTATTATTTTAAATTTTAAAAATAATATTATTTCACGGTTAACAATTTGAAAAACTACTTCATTATTGTAAAGTAAAACTATTATCAAATAACTCTATTAAGAGTTTTTTCACTCTCCATCCCATTGTCTCATTGAAATTATGTTATGCAACACTATAATTAAATATATCTTTTTGAAGCACTATATCAATAAATATAAATAATCTAAAACTCAAAATCTAAAAATTGTATTGAAAGTGCAAAGCATCTTATTAAACAAAATTCTTTCACTTTTTAACACATTTTACATTAAGGAAAATATATATATATATATATGTATATGTATATTTGTGCAATCCGTGATATAATTCTACAATTCTACGAGTGTATGCACACTACTATTTTTTTTTTTTTTAATTCATTAGTCTACCACTCAATTGAGTGTAGTCCGACAGGGGCAGTACCCAATTTTATTAAGCTCTGGTCGAAAATCATACAAGGAAAAATTCTCAAAATGAAAAGAAGCAAAGCGATCAAAGCCAATCAGCGCGCTAAATGCAAACTCGACACCCCTTATCTATCTAAACCCACTAATCCTTGTAATCTTCGAGGTGCTTCTGACAACAGATCATAATAACAACCCTGACCCGTAAGCCCTGTGGAGGCTAAAAAATGTGTTGGAGCATTACCCTCTTTATGGATATGAGTAACAGAACCCTTAAGAAGAGCCAAAGAGGTTCTAATTTCTTCCAAATCTTTGCAGTGTCTCCAAAGATCTCCACATTGGCCCGATATCATTTGAACAAGTAACAAATTGTCAGCAAGAATCTGCAACCCTTGGAGGTTGAGATCTTGACAATATCGAATTCCATATACCAAGGCCAAAATTTCAGCATAGATGACAAATCCGTTGGCTATGAAACCAGCTTCTGCATGAATAAAACTGCCACTTCCTGTCCTTTTGTGTTTGTTATACTGGACGTTGCAGTATATTTTATGAAATTTAGTAGAGAAACAATGTCTTTGTTGTTTGTATTTGTGAATTTTGTGTGTGTCTTTTCGGACATTGCGCTATTGCTTTTTCGGATGTATCAGGACGTGGTACCTATTATAGTGGACGTTGCGCGTCTATTTGCTTTTTTTTGTGAAAAAATTAACTTTGTGTTTGTTATACTGGACGTTGCATTATATTTTATGAAATTTAGTAGAAAAACAATGTCTTTGCTGTTTGTATTTGTGAATTTTTTGTGTGTTTTCGGACATTGCGTTATTGCTTTTTCTTACATATCACGACTTGTTACCTATTATAGTGGACGTTGCGCGTCTATTTACCCTTTTTTTGTGAAAATTTTAACTTTTTGTTTGTTATACTAGACGTTGCAGTATATTTTATAGAATTTAGTAGAGAAACAATGTCTTTGCTGTTTGTATTTGTGAATTTTTTGTGTGTGTTTTCGGACGTTGAGCTATTGTTATTTCGGACGTATCAGGACGTGATACGTATTATAGTGGACGTATCAAGACGTGGTACCTATTATAGTGGACGTATCAGGACGTGGTACCTATTATATTTTATATATATTATATAAAAATATATTATTATAGATTAGGTTCCGTAGGCTCGCGAGATTGTGACACAATTTAATCAAGGATATAAGGTCTTTTATTGTGACACGATTTGAACATATGACTTTTAATAAAAGAAAACATACAAGATATTGTCTCGTATTTCAATTTGTAATAAATTAATACTACCCAAAAAATTTAAAAATATAATCCTCTCATATCTATGTCACGTCTTTAATCGTAATATATAGTAAATTAATACCACCGGTAAAACTCAAAAATAATATAATAATCAAAATAGCAAACAAAACTAACCAAACACCCAACAATGTCTATCCTGTTACTTAATGCTCCTATGTCATTAGTCAAAAATAGACATTTTAATGTACTACTAGTACTATATAACTACTGACCATAGCCCAAAACTAAAGCTCCGAACCAATTATCTACTACAAAAAAGGATATCATAACCTAACATGGCCCGAATTCAAGACCTAATATTTTATGCAGGGAGTGCCAATTACTGAGCCACAACACTCATGTCATTATAATCTTTTTTAATTATGACAGAAAATCAATCGTAATTCTATTTTAAAATTGATTTAACTTTTATATTTTTTTAAAAAAATAATAAAATATAATTAAACAATCTAATTTACTTTAATGATTGAGTTAATCGTGAGCTTATAGTATTATTATCCTCCATTTGTCCTTTTTTTTCTTCTTTGGAGAATTCCTCTGTCTCTTACTTTCCCATAGCTTCTTTGTCCTTTCTCTTTCCTTTATTTATTTATTTATTTTTTTTTTTTTTTTGTCTTTTACTTACAATTTATTTTCGTAACAATAAAACGTTTCAAGCAGCTTCTTCCATACTGCGAATTAATCCCCAAAAAAGGCCATATTTAAAAACTTTTTCTTACCTCAATAATTATTTTTAATTTTTCTTTAAAGATCTAAGTGATAATTTATTATAGTAAAAAGTGGTATATAATAGGAGTCTCAGTTTAATTGTGTCTAAAATATATATCCTTTTGACAAGAGAGATGTAACTAGTGATAAGCATAATATATCTTGAATTCGAGTCACTCATGTATCAAAAATATATATATATATATATTGTTTTAAGAAAATCTTTTAAATTTTTTAAAAGTAATTTATTACTATATTTAAATAACCAAATTAATATTTCTGTTTTTTTGAAAACTCTACTTTCAAGAATTATCTTTATATGTATTCCTAATTCTAAAATTTAATCATTAAAATAAATAAAAGTAAAAATAAGAATAATTAGTGAAAACTTCATTGATAATTTTTTTAAACGACTTATAAATTAGAGTAAACTCACATTTCTAAAAAGAGTTATATTTTAGAATTGCTTATATTTTTAGTTTTAGAATGGAGAGGGTAAGAGCTATAAACATGAAATCAAGCTCAAATTTAGTTGCTTAAAAAAAAAAAAAACCTCAAATTTAGTTAGGGGCGTTTGGTTGGTAAACTTTGGAATAGGGGAATGGACCTATTCTATTTTCTGTGTTTGGTTGAAAAAAAAAAAAAAAAAAGGAATGAGGGAATGTAAGTAAACAAATCCCTTGAGTATGGGTTTGACGAAACGGGGGCGGGGGGTTTGGTTTGAAATTTGATTCATTTGGTTTTGTCTCTTTCTCTTCTTTTCCTCCACTGCCTTCGGTCCCGATTTGACTGATGGTGACATAGGCCGTAGGCAGCGGCGGAATAGGGATTTCAACCAACCCAACATCAAATTGGAGAAATAATTAGTGGGTTTTGTCCTAGAGATGATAGGGAGCATTTTGGTGGTGAGAACCGACCAAATGCATAGCCGAAGAGGGGAAACAGGCGACGAAAATACGACAGGAAGAGATTGTTTGAGGAGAGAGAAAAACGAGAGGAATAAGAGTGTTGAGGGAGGGGTTTTGTTCCTTGTCAGGAGAGGGAGATTTCCGACTAGTTGCGCGACCGGAATGGGGCTGGAGAAAGCGAAACCAGTGGCGACGGGTGGCAGGAGGGGACGAGACGGACGGGGAAGAGGGAAGAAAGGTAAAAGAAAAGAGAAAGGGAAAATGGGAAAGTCGGCTGTAATTTGGAGACAATAAAAGGAAAGGGGAGGGGGCGGCTAAGGTTTGAGAATGGTGGGAGGGGAGAATTTTTTAAAAAAAATTTTACCTAATGACATTTTAGATATTTTACACAATTATAAACTCATTCCTAATTTACAAACAAATGTTGTTATTCAATTCACAAAATTCATACTCATTTCGACTTAAATTAAATTCATTCCCTTTAAACAAAACTCATTTCAATTCCAATTCCAGTGAATTCAACCAAACACCTCCTAACTTAAATAAAACTCATTTCAATTTCGATTCTAGTGAATTCAACCAAACGCCCCTTAGTATTTTGAGTACACGTTAGTATTTTACTCCTACGGGTTTTATGTTAAATGTTTTGGAAAATAGGATACTTTTTATGAATTTTTTTTAAATTCTAAATTGTCTTATAAATTTAATAAGTCGCATAAGATTGAATTTTTTTTTTTAAAGAATTCTAAGAGGAGAAAAATAAGAGTAACACAGTTTCTTAAATTAAAAAAATGATGGGTCCCTTAATTTTTATAATAATCATAAACATCTCATTTTCAAAAAGGTTAAATGCTTTTTTGTTCCATTGTAACATTTTTATGTCTTTTAAATTTTTGGCGATCAAAATGGTGTGACTTTTTTTTTTTTTATTTATTATCACTCCTGATCATTTCTAACAAAGTTAGAGAGATAATAGTTTAATTTATTTAAGAAAAATAATGAAAAAATCTATTTAGTTTTGGGGATTTGGAATGGAGAATGGTATGAACCCCATTTTCTTTGTGTTTGGTTGAAGAAAATGAGAATTGAGTAATGAAATCAAAACCTATATGAATGGGTTTGAGCAAACTTGGTTGGGGGGTTGGGGGGAGGGGTTCAAATCTCATTCCTATCCCTTTCTTTGTTTTCCTCCATCTGTTATCGGTTTAACAAAGAAGAACAAGCTGGCAGTGGTCGGGATGATAGCTCGACGGTGGAAGCAGTGGGAGAAGGTGGCCGGGGAGAGGGAAGGAAAGGGGGAAGGGCGGGGAGAGGAAGGGGTGGAGAATTGAAAAGAAGGAGTAGATCCGCTGAAGGTGATGAGGTCGACGGCTGGGGAGAGAGAAGGGAAGGGGAGGCGCCAAGAAGAGAGAAGGGAGAAGGAGGCAACGGGAGGAAGAGAAAGAGAGGGGAATGAGAAGGCGGCAAAAAAGAAGAGGTGGCTAGGGTTTGAGTGGTGAAAAGTTATTTTTCTTAAAAAAAATTTACCTAATGACAAATTGGTAATTTTATAAGATTATAAGCCTAATACTCCTTCCGACTTAAACTAAACCCATTCCAATTCCGATTCCCGTGAGTTCAACCAAATGTCCCTTAGTCCTAAATATTTGGTAATCGACAAATTTAGTCTTAAATTTTACTATTTACAACACATTTAGTTCTAATAATATATTGTTTGGAAAAAAAATATTTTAAACCCACAAAACTGGACATTCATATGGTTTATGGTTGAAAAAAATGTTACTAGGGTCGTGAAAAATAATTCAATTTGGGTATCATACACCTATTTCCATTCCGATTCATTAAACAAACATTCCATTCCCATTCTCATGCTAAACAAACATTCCCTAAAATTTTAAATTGTTTCGTGCACGATTTGGTATTCATTTTGAGTTCTTTAAAAAGCACCAAAGCCGCATCCATGGAAACCCCCATCCAAGCTTCTAACCTTTGCTGTAAAAATATTATTGAATTCCCAGAGAGATAGCGAAATGCCGAGGCTTACCCTAATCATGACGTTAATATTCTCCATCCTGATGATCATGGCCGCAAATCACGTTCACCACGTGAGCGGAGACCAAGCTTTGATCGATCGAGTTTGCATCCATACGCCAGAACCAGTGGCCTGCCAAGAGTGCATTTACCTCGACCGCGGCCATGACTCGGAGGACGAAGTAGGCCTCGGCCGTGCATCCATCGAGTGCTCCGCCGGGTTGACCGCCACAGTGGTGGCGGGTTTCAAGAACACCTCCCAATATTCGAACGATACTCAAATCCTAAATACAGCCGAGCAATGCGTATCCATATTCAATCAGGCTATGCAGAATCTGGAAGAAGCAAAAAGAGATTGGGAAAGTGGATTCTATCGTGGCGGCTCCGATCAGGTTTCAGTAGCCGTTAAACATCATGACGAATGTGAGATGGCAATGGCGACGGGCTTCGTTGCGCCTGCAGTTTTTTTTGGTCAGCTCAATACATTGTATCGATTCTACCAAGTTGCTATTTCAATTCTGAATCAACTTGGTTAATTAATTAATATAAACTTATATGATACAATAATCACTTAATTATTCTCCACATTAATTCCCTTTCAGTTAATTAATTAATATTTTCTTGTGAACGATGAATTTAAAATATATAGTGATATAAACACTAAAAAGATTTTCATTCCTTAATTTTTATAAACGTTTATAATCTCTCAATATGGGATAGTTATACACTAGAAGTTTATTAACCTAATGAAGAGTAAGTTAAAGGAGAGTTTGAGTATTTTCATTCAATTGGTTATGATTTTTTTTTAATTATATCTGTTAATATGAAGATAATATATTAAATGGGTGAATCACATTTACACCCTCAAACTACTAATTGGCATTCGAGATTTGACAATTACATACTCTTATTAAATATCACCCAATCTCACATTAAAAACCCATCAAATTAAAAAATAAAAAAGATTATTGTCATTTAATTTTAAATATGATGATTGAATCTTCTAACCAAGAGCTAGTTTAAATTAATCAAGTTTGACTTTTAGTTTAAAATCTAAAACAACCTAACCTAACAGCCACAGGTCTCCTTTTATCCCTCCCAAACTCAACTCTGGCGACTTCATTAATGGTGTTCGTTGTTATAGCGACAATTTCGTTGGTGAAGTTCGTTGAATTGTTAACAGTGCCATTGCTAATGTTCACTGGTTTGATCCAAGATTTAATCATCATACATCTAATCATTAGAATGCAATGTGTGTGTGTTTTTTTTTTTTTTTTTAAAGAGCTAGTTTAAATATCTTATGATAGTGTCAACTTATTTTGTGTGTGGCACATTCAAATAATTAGATTTTAATAGAATTTGTAATGATTTAGGAGTTTCAAGGGAAAAAGTAAATAAATTGTGCTAAATCATTGGCCAAATAAGCTAAATTCTGCATTTGCCCTTTAAACACAAAACCTGCACAAGCAAAAGCTCCTCCCCAAATAAAAATGTACAAAATTGGGAGCCCAGGTATCGAATAATTACAGAAGTTAACGGATAATTCATTCTGGACAAAAATATGGCCATGGAAGTTTACATGTAACATCATTTTTGCAGACTTGCAGTCACCATGGAAGTACATAATCATGTACGAGATTTCTCACTCTTTCTCGGACGCTTACTTGAGCAGTTACTCTGATTCTTGAAAAGCTGATGTCTGCCATTGAAGAATATTAGTTGAATTTAGGAATCATAAAAATCATTCAGTCAGGGAAGGGAGAAAAAATTACTGTTAAATTCGGGCAAATTATACTGTACAATTCAGCAATTTCTAAAAGTTGGACTAGAATATTCCTATTTCTCTATTCGTTGGGCGGTCATAACTTCTTTTCCAAATTTAGTAATAGGGATATACCTTTAAGTTGTACAGTATAATTTGTTGTAAATTCATTTGAGTTGACATACAAACCTCTCAAATTCCAGTTTCTGAAGAACTATTCCATTTAGCAAAAGTTCTGAATCATAGATTGAAGCTCCTGCAGAGAGGGAACAGTAAGTGGTCATCAGAAGGCCAAAGCTAAGCAGCAATTAGCAAAGAGGCATTCATCCAAACAAACTGTTAGGAAAGGATACCTTTATCAAGAAGTGGCATACATGTGGCATAATCCTCCTCAGAGGAAAGAATTAGTAAATCATTTGGCATGCATCCATCCTTCCATTCATTGTTCGGAATTCTTTTCACTACCTGAGTTGCATTGCATTGATCAGAAACTTTGAGAGACTCAATGGTTATTCATGTTTATGTCATGACAATGATTAGTAAGGAAAAACCTTTTGGGGTTCTTGCTTTGTTAATATTGAGGAAAAACCATTCAAAGGACTATGATAGTTCATACAAGTAACATTAAACAGAAGGAAAAAGCAAATGCAACAATTAATCTTATCCAGAATTATGCATCCATATTCTGCCCCATTGATGGTTAAACTTCACTTCTCTTATATCTAGGGCCTCCAATCAGCCTTATTAGGCAAAATTAGAGATACATGGATGGAGGAAGAAACATTTTAAGCACTACATACCTTGCCCTGAACTAACTTAACCAAACTCTGAATCAACTCTATGCCAGGTTTGACATTTGGTGTAATGAAGACTCTTCGACCCTGCAGATCAAGTGGAAATTAGATGATGATAGACAAAAATCTGAAGTCACGATAGAATCAACAGTGTAGGTATATGTAATTCATCTTTTACCATCAGAAGTGGATGCTTGCTAGCACAAGCGAGGGTCACAGGCATGCTAAATCCAATTTCTTTTTCCTTTTCAGCATCTCTTAGTATGTAAAATTTTTCATTCACACAACAATGCGCTTGTTCACAACTCTCAAGCCAGTAATGTGTCAGCACTGGCTTACCAAGAGAAATGGCTTCCAACATATTCCTCGTGCGCACAAATCTATCAGTAACAAAATGTGTGGCATCCGAGCAACAGGATGCAACTGAAAAACCTAATCGTGCAATAATCTTTCACAAGAAAACCCACAAAAAAAGAAGAGAAATTAGACAAAATGCAAGGCGAGTGATTCATATTAGTTGATAGCAAAAAAAATGCTTAGGAAGTAAATGTACCTTTTTCTGCCGATTGAGTATATTAGACCCTAAATGCTGACTGAATAAAACAGAGATATTATCATTCCTGCGTTTTCTCAACTCTCTAGGAGTAAAGTTGGGAAGAGATTCAGCGTATCCTAATCGAGCGAGCTCTTTCAGAAGTGAAGAACTTGCATGAAGTTTCTTGCGTGGCCCTTTGTATCCCTCATTGATCTTACTGGTTTCTGATGCATCATTGTTGGCTGGAGCTAGGTCTACCTTAACATTCTCTATGGGATCAATGGTATCCAACTTTCCATATTGGTTTCGTGGCACACCTTTATGTGTTCTCTTCTGTTTTGTACAACACAATGGATCCAATGTCAATGGACTGCTAGTGCCAAACGACCCTGAATAACTTCTTCCTTGCTGAGTTTTTTTTGAACTCATAATCCCTAGTAATCTGTGAGAACTTGAGTTCAAAAGCTTCCTTTCAGAAGTTCTGCGGAAGTTAACTTCTGAGCTAATACTCATTCTCTTTTTCTTAGGAACATCAAGCTCCAACGTATTGCACATACTTCTTTTGGAAGTACACATGGAATCCTTTGATACTTCAGAGAATCTCTGTGATGGTTTGCGAGTATTCCTCATTGTGACACTTGAAGATTTCATGAACTTCTGGACAATTCTGTCTCTGGGTTGCTGACAATGAGTGGATTTTGATGAACTGCAGTTGCCACCCACCCCTTCCGAGGATTCTAGCTCTGAATTTTCATCAGCTTGTAGCTGGCCAGTTAATCTCAAATTTCTACCACGGCTGACTTTCTTCACAATCAGAGGCTTTCTACAATTCAACGATTTTGCAGCCAGTGGCTCCCTGCAAATGACACTATTCTTTGACAGTAACTGAGATTTGCACTCTTTCGTGTATCCAGAGTGTGTTTTGAGGGGGCAAGATATATCACAATTCGAATTGATAGAAGTAATGCTTATATTCTCTAACTGCTCCTGGCTTATTTCTGAAACTGGGCCAGGAATCATGAGATTGGTGCCACTCAGAGATTCCTTGCTCTTTTTGGGAACTTCATGAGCATATTGTGCTGCAATGTCTGGTGGAGGGGGTGCAAATATTAAGGCTTCCATAGCTTCAGCAGCCATTTGAGTGTCAAAGCCAAAATCAAATGTATCTTCTTTATCTGTTTCATTTCCATCAAACTCTTCATCCAATATCTTACCAGAATGCCATTCAGTAATTTCTTTTTCATCCCAGTCAAATACTGTTAATTCTCTAGGTTTACCAGCAAGATAGGTTTTCCTTGCCAAGGTTTGAACTCCCTTTGCATTAAATGGAGGAAGTGATTTCATTAGACCAACTTTTCCACCATCAATCTTCTGATTCTCTGCTATGTTCAGATTGTTGACTGCCAAAAAATGATCCACAAAGTCCAGAGCATTCATATTGAATGGTTCTCCAGGTTCATGACAATCATCAGTACTGACTATCTCAAGCCCATTTGGACAAATTAGAGGTGAGACATCATTTCCCCCATGCTTGGTCTTCTCACTGTAACTTGAAGGAAACTCATCTGCATCAGCAACAATGACAGCCAAATTTCTCCTCAACTTTTCACTGCACTCTGAGTTCCCACTGTCCTTATCAACAATTTTATTTGGATAGTGCAATTTTTCTCCTTCAAATTTAAAATTTCCCATGTCTGGAGCATAATAAGAGACGGGGCATTGCTTCTCAGCCTCACAATGTTCTTCAGTAGTTGTCTGTCTAGCAGATACCGAAGACTGAATGAAATGTTCACCACCACCAACATTTTTTCTTCGCCTCCTCCTGTATACTGGATAAGAAAATACACATGATACAACTTTAGTAGTACTGAACATAGAAAATCCACAAATATATCATCACGTATAAAAGAGAGTTGAAGACTTAATTCTTCAATTTAGATTAATGGAGGATATATTATTTCTTATGGCACAAACAAAATACTATTAACTTGACAAGCAATACAGGAATTGATCATCGTGAATGCATTAAAATCAACAAAGCATCTGATGCATTGGAAGAAAGTATGGGTTACCAAGGGTATTTGGCTTCCATTTATCACTTGTCTCCTTCATTTTCTTTGAAGATGATGATCCACAGCCACCAATCGTGGCTTCTTCTTCATCACTGTCAAGTACAATATCTTTCATGATGGAATGATCAGTGATCTCACTCCTCAAATATTCACAAGAATCGGGGACGTCCAGCATTTCAGTATCGCTGACATAAAGAGTTTCCAGATCTTCTAGTTCATGTCTCTCGAGTTCAATGGTCTCATCAAGAAGAACTGTGCAGATATCTTCATCGTCCTCCATTTTTTTTTTGGGGGAAAATCCTGAACCAAACAGAAATCCTCCAGAAAATTAACTACAACTCTTTGTATTCATCCATACAACTACGATAAACGTTCCGCAATATGAACATCTTAGTGAACTATAAAATTAAACTAGCACTTTTCTGAAAATCAAAGATTTATACCATGCTAAAATATCTTGAAATTTCATTCAATAGCCCAATGAAGCTCCCACATTTAAGACCTAAGCTGAGCAGCGAGTCCGTTTTCAGATGAAACAATATTCAGGATTAACAAATTCCCGATTCCCATTACCGATTCAGTTGAATATCGAAAGGGAAACACCATGATTCAAACACCATAACCCTAACTTTACCAAAACCCCTCCTGGTAGTAATCAAAGTTGCTCCACAAAGCTAATCAGGATTCAAAAACTGGCAGTGAGCAATCTATGTATCCGGGAAAGGATTTCATCGTATGAACATCGATTCACTTTGAAAAACTTTTCTTTTTTTTTTTTTTTTTTAATTAGTAATTTTGGAAATGAAAAATGAAGAGTTGCAGCAGAACTAACCTAGGGATCATGCGAACACGGCGGGTTTGATCAAATCATTAAAGTACCGAATAGATGGAGTTTCCGCAAAGGTATTTTGCATGAAAGCCATTTTTATCCCTAAGATTTGAACTGTTTGAAGGGGTATCCTCTCAACATCGATGAAATTAAAGGAGGGAAAATCTCCGTTTGCGCATATGCTCCTTTTATCGCTGTTTTGGAGGGAAATCATTTCAATCTCACAAGTTTCACCACTAATACTGTATCGCAACTTAATTGATAAAATACCCTCAACTTTTTCTCATTTTTCACCCTCACCTATAGCTTGTGAGTGGATTTGGCCAGTTCGAGGGCAAAAAGTACAAACCAAATTAATAATTTCAAATCAAATTTACCGAAGAAATATGTTAATTCAAATTGGTCAAACTACATATAAATAATTTTGTTCGGTCCGTTTGATTTTTTAGAATTATTTTATATTTTATCAATCAAAAATTTATAACATAAAATATTCGTAAACTTCTTATCATACAACGTCAAGATCACAATCAAATCATAATCACATATATATATACTTTTTCAATAATTTTTAAAAATTAAAATTAAAATTTTATTTTTTATGATTGACCACGATGGATCGTGTGATTCCTATGTAGGCAACAATTAAGAAGGATTGATGAGAGAAATGGTGACATCAATGAAGAAAGAAATAAAAAAAATAGTAAAATAGATTTAAGTGAAAGAAAATTAAAATAAAATAAAATATATATTTATTATATTATTATATTATATAATAAATATATATTCGGCCAATTTCACTATTAAAACTGTTAGCTAAATCAATCATCCAGTTTAAAAATTTTTAAATCAATAAACTTTATATAAAATTTTAAACATACAAAATATACCAAATTTGACAAATTTAACCAATTTTAAATAGTTTCGGCCAAACCACTTACAGCTCTATTATCACCATTTTCCCTCCCATATCCCAATAAATAATAATCCTGAAATGACTACTCCCCCATCTAGAAATAATTGACGTTTCAAAGGAATAGTAAAACAAATTAGACCGTTCATGATACATGGTATGTTGGCAATTTACTAAAGAAAAAATACCAACGACAAAACTTGTCTAAAAGACGTGATTGAATAACACCACCCTTTCACTTGCCTATTTCCACTTCTCATAAGTCTCCCTCCTATTTTAAGTAGAATGTTTTAAAGAGTTAAAAAAAATTGGGTTATCCTTCGTGGTTTAGTCAAATAACAAATTACCCCTTCTAATTTTTTTATCTAAACTTATTTAATCGTATAATTTTGATCACTAAAGTCTTTTACTTGACTAATTACCAACTAATTTTTAATAATAACATATTAGTGTTCATTTCGTAAATTTTTTCGATTTATATTAACAAATTTGGGGACAAACTTTATAATTCACTTATTTATAATTTTGAATGAATTATATTTTATCCCCTTAACTTTGGTTAAAATATAAAAACCTTCATAAAATTTTAAAAATTACAAAAAACTACATCCACCATCAAATAGAGATAAAATGGATAAATTAAAATTGAAAATATTTTTAATGGACAAAAAAAGAGAATAACAAATATAAAAAAGAAATCAAATTTATTTTAAAATTTAAAAAATGAGAAATGAAAGAGTGAAAAAAGAAAAATATATATTTTTTGAAAGCATAAAATGAAAGATTATTATTTTTTTAAGATATGTTACAAATGGAAAACAATTGAAAAATAGTTTATATTTGGGATGAGGGAGTATTTTACTCTAAACCTTTAGCAAATGATTATATCAATGGTATTACAGTGTATACATCTATTAATTGGATGACATTCGATTGCATCATTCCACCGTTTGGGTGGTGTAAGGGATTTTTTGTAATTTTTAAAATTTTATGATAGTTTTTATATTTTAACTAAAGTTAATGAGTAAAATATAATTCATCCAAAGTTATAAATATGTGAATTGTCATATTTGTGTCAAACTTTGTTAGTATAAACAAACAAAAAATGAAGATAATGACCATTATATGTTATTTTAAAGACGAGTGGGTGATTAGTCAAATAAAAGAAAGTTTTGTAACAAAAAGTATAAGATTGAACAAATTTAGCTCTCTATCAAATTTTTAACCTTTTTATAATTATAAACACTCAAACACTCATAGATTGCTTTAAAAAAAAAAAAAAAAAAACTCACACAACTTATGATAAAGATTATCTGTAATTTAATCAAAATTTAAGGGTGGTATATGTAATTTTCCTTCAATTTATCAAGTAAAAATACACATATTTTTATTATATTATTTTTATAATTAAAAATCTCAATTTAGAACTACGGTCTCTATTCTCCCCCAAATTCAACTCTTAAAAATATTTCTTCTTTTTCCTATCTTCTTATCATGGGAGGATTAGGAAAATAAATTTGTTACCCATTTTTGTTTTCTTATTTTTAATTTCATCATTCAATAAATGAGGATTATCCTCAATCTTTGTTTTCTTTAGTCATTTAGTAGATTCAGATCTACTAGTAGTGTATTTGTCGCGACTCCATTGATGGTGTTCGTTGTTATAACGACAGTTTTGTTAGTTAAGTTCGTTGGATTGGTAGCGGCGTCGTTGACGATGTTCGCTGGTTTGGTCCAAGTAGATTCAGTCATCATATATCTAATTATTATATTTATATTTTTGAGTTTTTAATAGAAGATTAGTGATTTATCTTTATTTGGATTAAAATTTCAGTATGTGGTATATCCAACGCTTGATAGGGTAGATCTATATAGGTTTATGCGTTGTAAATACAACATTATACTTTAATATATATTTTTTATTTAAAAAAAAAAATAGAACTACCGTTGCATAATTTACATTGAGCCTAAGGGAGGAGGCGCCAAAATGAACATGGGGTAATTAATTGTCTGGTAAACGGTAAATTAGTAATTCTCAATTTGATTGGGGCGAATTCGGATATTTACGATATCAGATTACAAGCGCAGTGCGGATAAGGAGGCAGTCAATTACTAAAACTGCTTACTAACACTGCCCCAGCCAGCCAGCCAGCTGCTTCCCGGAAAAAATGGTGATTGCCGCCGCAACCTTCAGGTTCACGGCACTCACCTCCACCGCCACTTCTCGTCATTACCTATGCCCCCAACGCTTATTTCTTTCTTCCTCGGCTAGGCCGCTTTCGACTTGTATAATCATTCCTAAGTCCGAAGCCAGTCGGAATGCCGATAATCATCATTCCAGTGGCAAGAGAAGAATTTCCAAGAAGAAGTCCTCACCCTCTCTGCGCAAATCCAACACCGAGGTATATTTCAGAACCCTGACTTACGAGTTTCGAGTAATTTAGGCTTCCAGGAATCGGTGGTTGTCCATTCACTGTACTGTTAACTGTTCTTAATCTTCTATATTCCAGAGATTTTAATTCAATCTGTTCTCATTGGAAGTTAATATTGTAGTAGTTGTTAACATTCCAAAAGTGTTATTCTTTTGTGCTGCGTTCGTTTACTGTACCTAGATTGAAGGAATGAATAAAATATCTCCCAAGTGCGCGTTTAAAGTGAAAGTAGGTGTTCTCGATGGGCGGAATAGCAAGATTTAGTTGTTGTAGTGCACATTTGCATTTTAGTGCAAATTGTGGGTTCATAATCTGATACATATTCATATGCTTTCTATGTGCTTGTTTGATTTTGGGCTCTCAACTTAGACTAGCACAGAGTTCTTTGTAGCTAATACCAGGCTGTTCAATGGTTGTACATTGTTAAGTTCAGAAAGAAGCTATTGCTCAGAAGTCGCCAGGGAGTGCAAAAGATGATCTAAATTGTTCACATGCAAATCAAAGTGGCAATGGTAAAACAGGACGACGTCAACCTGCTGCCTATAAGTCACCATTTGGTCTTCAGAAAAAAGGGAGCAAGGGCATTGCATTCGATCCAAATGAGGAACAGGTAATTGCAACCAGAAGACTGAGTTTTTCTGCTTGTTTGTTATGCCTTTTCTTTCAGCGTTGCATATTTGTAAAATATGGTTAATCATGGAATAGAATCTGCACTAGCAGCATAATGACCTTTTAGATTTTATGACCTTTTTTTAAATTAAATACTTTGCTACTCTATGCGTGCACAAAAAGTTTGAAAGTATATGTGATGTGAATATTAATTAATGTACCAGCTTCACCAATTAATTGCGATTCACACCCAGATAATCTCTAAAATATTGGGTTTTGGAGTTTCTCTTCAAGGTTCATATCAATGTGTGTTTTATCATTTTGTGTTCATGGTTTATTCTTCTTAAGTTCTTTTGCAGAAACTGTATTTTAGCTCTGCATGTATGTCCCTTTCACTGAATTCGCTTTACTATAAAAGGATGCGAGGCTCAATATTTCTTTTGTTTCTTTTTAGGCTTTAGCATCTTTGAAAGTTGACGTAAATGCGTCCATTTTCACCTCCTGATTTATTTTCTTCTTTGTTCACTTTCTGGAGTTGCGTAATTATGCATGATCTATGCCGAGGTTATAAAAATTGTCACGGTATAGCTTGACACTGGACTTCATTATTTCCTTTGAACTTAGAATCACTTTCTGCACTCTTTCATTGTTTTCTCTTTAAATAGGTTTGGTGATTCTTTTAAATTATTGTGATGTTTACTGGAGGAGTATCTCTTTCTCGTCTCTAGTTTGCTATATTAGTTGCTTGAGACATTTCCATCAAGTTCTCAATTGTTTCCTTTTCTCAGGTTGAGGACACAGGTAATTTTCAAGATTCAGCTTTTCTGAATGCTGTTGTGAAGGTAAACGTGTAACTTTTTGCTATTTCAAGTAAAGATTTGTTGGAAATGATCATATTTTTGATGGTCTAGATTCATTTAGGTTTATTGCACGCATACCGCACCGGATTATTCCCTTCCTTGGCAGAAACAAAGACAGTTTACAAGTACTGGAAGGCAGGTGTAGACCTTCCTATTTATTACTTTCAGTTCACAATGTTTATGGAATTAGACATTTGCTGGAACCTAAATTTTAAAAATTCTCTTATTTGAATTCCCTTTTGATTTTTTTTTTTTTGTTAATATTGTATGTACAGTGCCTTCATGATTGGCGATGGGAAACTTTTGACAAATGCACATTGTGTTGAACATGACACACAGGTAACTGTTCTTACTGAAACCTTTTCCTGCCACCTGTTTTACCTGGGGATCGCCATAGAAGATTGTAACATCAAGCTTTGCCATGAATTCCATGGCTTCTTTATCTTTCAATCATGATCTTCTGTTTTCTTGTTGATCCTTATCCATTCACATGAGCATACTCACAAGAATTGCTGGGATTAGTTTGAGTAATGATGTTCCAGATCCATTTTAGTAAATCTGGTATCTCTTTTGGTCCCCCAGACTATCTTCTCTATTGGAAATCCTCCCCCCCAACCCAAACTGACGTTTCTGTTTGATAAAGAACAAATGCCTATCTGTGCATATGATATCCATTTAAGTTGTGCATTACTATCTCATTAGCATGAGAAATGTGATGAACTTTGTGAGATTGTGTATGTCATTCATGCAGGTCAAAGTGAAGAGAAGGGGAGATGACACCAAATACGTGGCTAAGGTGACATTCTTGTCTGATTATGCTAGACTTCTCTTCTACTTTTTGGTTATACAGCCTCTGTGTCTGGTCCATTGTTATCTGTGACGTATGCTTTACTTTCTTTCATGCAAATGCAGCCTTTTGATTCTTGCAATTGTGCTTATACATTGTCTTCTTTCTAATCAATTATGGTAGTATTGTTTCGGTATGTTTAGAAAATTTTGAGAAGTGTTCGTAAGAGTTGACGTGTCTTGTTGGTTGCTCAAATATATTTAGATTTCATTTCCTTTTCTCATTTGCTTGAGTTTTGAATTTTTATTGGAACAGTCTTGGAAAGAAAGAGCTGGCTTTGGGTTGGGGGGGGGGGGTGGGGGGGTTTGGAGGGGTGTCGTGAGGTTGGATTCTGATTGTGATTCTGGTTTAATGGTCTAATTGAGCAGGTACTGGCTAGAGGGATAGAGTGTGATATGGCTCTTCTTTCAGTAGAGAGCAAGGAATTCTGGGAAGGTGCTGAGCCCCTCCATTTTGGACGTTTGCCTCGTCTGCAGGTGCTCTTAGTTCTCTTCTTTTCATGGAAAATGGTATTTCTTGCCAGATTTACACATACCTTTCATTCTCAATATGTATAAACCTTTCTATGCCTTGTTTAGTTAAATTCTACATCTGTGGATCATGCAATGAAGGTCTGTGAAGACCCTTTTATGGTCATTCATGTTCAAATACTTTGGCTCTGTTTTGGTGTTTTTATCTGGAACATATAAACATCTGAGCTGCTTGGAATCGTCAAATGTCATGCTATTCAATGCGCCGGCTTGTTCTGTATTAATAATTTGACACATATTTCTTTAGAGGTCATGAGCCTGGTTGATTGGAATCCTTAAACTTCTTGCTATTCAGTGGCTTGTACTGTCTTAGTTTGCACATCTTAAAGTTCATGTGAGCCTAAATAATGAAGTTTCATAGGCTACTACGGTGTTTCCTTTTGTTATGACTGTTCCGTATTGTGGTGCAACTTTTACCTGGTTTCTTTATTGACATTTCCAATCGTCTGAAATGTCTACCCAATGGACTGTTTTCTTTAACTTGATTTGCTTTACAAATGGCAGGATCCTGTAACTGTTGTAGGATATCCTCTTGGAGGCGATACCATTTCTGTAACAAAGGGGGTGGTATCGAGAATTGAGGTTTGTTTTTTAATTCGATTTTTTGCATAGCATGCTCTAAAAATTTTGATGCTTAGTGTCTATATTGTCACAAGACTTGTGGTTGGTGTTCCAATTTTCACCTGGAGGTGTGCAGGAAGAGCATTTATTGTCTGTGAAAGTTTACTTCTTAACCTAGCCTATGCTATCAGGTTACGTCTTATGCTCATGGGTCATCAGACTTGTTGGGAATCCAAATTGATGCTGCTATTAATCCTGGTAAAGGGAACTTTAATATTCTTTTGTAGCATCATCAATGAGAATTGACAGCAGATCAAGACTGACCATCTTTGAAAAGCTTTTCTTCCAACAGCTTTCTTTTGTGGTGTGTTGATACAGGTAGATTATACACTCATTAACACGTAACTCAATTTCCGTGGCTTGTTGTAGGTAATAGTGGCGGTCCTGCATTCAATGACCAGGGAGAATGCATTGGTGTTGCATTTCAGGTAATATATTATTCCAAAATTGCTTCATGGTGGTGAAGTATGTTTCAGATTCTTGGTACTTTTGTTTTTTACTTCACCATTCCTTTGCACTCTTTCGTTCATAAATTCTGAATGTGTGCATTCTCTGAAATTCTAAGTGCAATTTATGTGCTTTTTATATTCAGTATATTGTTTTACTCTGTCGACTCGGTTCTGATGTTCAATCGCTTTTAGGTTTTCAGATCTGATGAAGTCGAGAATATTGGTTATGTTATTCCAACCACAGTTGTGTCTCATTTTCTTGATGACTATGAGAGAAATGGGAAGTATACTGGTTAGTCTTTATCTTATTATTACTTTGAAGTCATACCTTTGAAGCATACCTTTGCATCTGGAGCTTATATAAACATATCTACAATATTGAGGGGGAAAATGTTAGTTTGTTCTATCTTTGCTGGTCACATCTTTCAATATTCTAGGTAGTTCTCTGAAGGTTTCAAAATGATTTGGGATTGTATAAATATCACTTTTTTCCTTGTAATTTTCATGTATCAGGAAAAATTAGTTGTCAACAGTTAGGCAGGTAGATGTTCAATTATTTTTCTCACTTTTGGATTTAGTATCAAGGTAGCACTTAAGCAACTTTCATTTGCACAAATTTCTTTAATTTGGCAATATTGATTGTGAGAGTTATCGGGATAGTCATTGGATTTGTGGGCGTCGGAGCATGCTGTATTCTAGTGTAATCAGCAATTAGTACTCATTCCTGGCTGGTGATGTCAAGTTTTACAGCTTGGCACAAACTGCATTTGGTTTTCCTTCAATATCATAATAATGTGGAACCAACATCATTTGAATCTTCAGGTTTCCCATGCCTTGGTGTGTTGTTACAGAAGTTGGAGAATCCTGCTCTTCGTGAGTGCTTAAAAGTGCCGACAAATGAGGTGAATCGCACATCAACTCTTCTGGTCTGGTTGCTCCTGTGAGAAGTGTACATTATCTCTTCCTTGCTCTTTTCCGAAATACCTGTTTTTTCTACAGGGTGTACTTGTACGGAGAGTGGAGCCAACTTCTGATGCCAGTAATGTTCTGAAGGAGGTAATTCTTCTTCTTGTGTGTTTTATGTTAAAAAGCTTGAACCAATGCTTGTTTCTTCACATGAATCAAACTTTACAAGAGTTGCTTGCACCCTTCTGATGACAAAAGCTTCTTCACAGATCTCAGTTAATGTGGGTGTTCAAGCTTTTTTTTTTTTTTTTTTTTGAGTCAAAACTGTGCAGTTTACTCTTTTATTCCTCCCCAACTCCTTGGATCTCCAAACCTGTTTAGTGGTATACCACACAATTGGAGTTTCTTTTTGGTTTTTATTTGGGTTTATTCCCACTTTCTTCCTTAGGGTTTGAAATGTCTTACCCTAAGGTGGCATGATCCATGTTTAAAAATCAATCATAGCGGATCAAGATGTGAGGTTTTGTTCTCATTGATTAAACTATGTTGGAGTCCTTATCGGTTTTGTCATGCACCATCTCCCAAATTAGTTAAACCAGCATTTACAGTCATAAGTACTACCATGTATACTGTAGATGCATCATGAAATAACCATGAAAAGTTGTAGTATGTAAGGTCAGAAAATCAATTGGAAGTGGAACTGACTGCTTTATCAGCTTTTATTATACCCTTCTTCAGCAAGGGATTGGATATCTAGTGTGCTGACACGGTGCTGCCACCATTTGCATGATTATGGTTGAACAGAACTTCTAATTTTAATGTTTATGTAAATATGGTGTCTCCTTGATTCATATTGTCTATAATATTACGTGTTTGGTTTTACACAAGTGAGACATACTAAGATTAGTTGTGGCAATTAACCTACTTGAATTTTGAATATTTAATAACAGTGATTTCCTTTCAGGGGGATGTTATTATCAGCTTTGATGATATTCGTGTTGGGTGTGAGGGTACAGTTCCATTTCGATCAACTGAACGCATAGCGTTTCGCTACCTCATTAGTCAGAAGTAAGTTGCAGTTTTCTGGTACTGAGATGTTACATTTAGTTGTTGTTTCACTCTTGAAGGGCGCAATTATTTTGGTTTCCTTTCCGAAATCCATTTCTTAGATCTGTTACTGCCTGTGGATTTGTATAGTTAAAATAAAAACAATCTCTCTCTCATGCGAAGATGTTCTATTTCAGATTTTCTGGGGATGTGGCTGAGCTGGGTATTATCAGAGCTGGGGTATTTACAAAAGTTAAAGCAGTTTTAAATACTCGAGTGAATCTGGTATGTAAAGAATGATTAACCTGATGTGATCTTCAGACTTAGTATTTTGACTTGAGATCTGGATTATTAATATGAGTGTGGTATGCATTGACCTTTAGGTTCCATATCATATTGAAGGAGGTCAGCCTTCATACCTAATAGTTGCTGGCTTGGTTTTCACACCGCTATCTGAACCACTAATAGAGTATGTCCTGTTAACTAACATCCTTTACCTGTGCCATTAGAATTTTATATCTTTGCTGAACTTTAGTGTGGAAGTTTCATCCTGATTCCAAACATGTTTACATGTTTCTTTGCAGGGAAGAATGTGAAGATCATATAGGGGTAGGTTTTATTTAACTCATGATGCTTATTATGAACATACATATGAAGTTAAATCTTCTTTTCAGCTCTTTGTTGGTTTACTGGCATCTTTTCATTGTGTAGTTGAAGCTATTGACAAAGGCTCGATATTCCTTTGCAAGGTTCAAAGGTGAACAGATTGTGATACTTTCACAGGTTTGTTGTTTAACCTATATTCATCCAGATAAATGTTCATTACCATGTATCACTGCACCAGATGATGCTTTTTCTCCTGCTTTCCCACAACTGGAGAGTATGACCTCTCCTCCACTGATAGCCTTGGAATGAAAACTGTGATCTAATTTTCTATTTCTAGAGAAATGATATTGGTTTCTAGTTGATAATTTTGAGAAATGTTAGTAAAGGTAGAAAAATCGAGATACATGAATAGTTAAATAGCCAGTGAATTTCCTTTTTGAACATTTTTTTTCCTGCCAATGTTTATATCTTGCAGGTCTTAGCAAATGAGGTAAATATTGGGTATGAAGATATGAGCAATGAGCAGGTGAGTGTAAATTCTATTTTGACTTTTACTTTTTAATTTAATTTTATTATTGTTATTATTATTTTTCTATTTTTAGTTTAATGTGAATAAAAGCATATTAATTATTTGTAAAATTTGAACAATATAATCTTCTTTGTAACAATCACTTGCAGGTTTTGAAGTTGAATGGAATTCGCATAAAAAATATTCACCACCTTGCTCATCTCGTTGATTGTAAGTCTTTGGTTGCTTCTTTAATCTCCTTATTTATTTTTGTTGGTTCCATTCTTACCCCAAAATCTTTTGCTCAGCTTGCAAGGATAAGTATTTGGTCTTTGAGTTTGAAGACAATTATTTGGTCGTTTTAGTAAGAGAGGCTGCTGTTTCTGCCTCTGCTAGCATCCTTAAAGGTTATGGAATTCCATCGGAAAGATCTTTGGACCTGTCAGAGCCATACATTGACACGAGTGACATAAATCACCCTGTAGAACAACATGAATTTGGGGATAGTCCTGTTTCAAATTCAGAATTTGGCTTTGATGGCATTCTTTGGGTGTGACTGTTGAAACTGTCGGGGTATCTTCAATCCTTCACAAGAAGAATGTGAATATAGCTGACAATAGTAGTTTTGGCTCATCTTTTTGGTCATTTCTGCAGTGCTGTGGAGTAGATGCCCAAAATTTTTCAACAAATTGGAGCATGAGTATTTTTTGGATTGCATTTGTAGAATGGCGAAGGAGATTTTGTTGTATCCGTTGTATCTGTAGCTGAGAATGAGAATTCTACGATATTTTGTTGTTTTCAATTTATGTGAGGAAGTAGGATAAGAATGACCAGTTGGAGAGCCGCCAGTGAAACAGAGCAAGGGAAGTAAAGCTTAATGGAAGTGAAGCATTGGTTAGTAGAAGTGCCAATTGGTTTATTTCAGTAACTGGTGCATGGAAGAGGAAGGTTTTCGGGATTTGCTGTTCCCCTGTAAGTCGGATATTTGACGATTGATCATGTGTATCGATCGATGCCAAGAAAGCATGCAGAATGTATGAATTGTTATGGGTGATGGAGGAGAGTTTCATTCTGATCTTGAGTTGCAAATTTTGTGTCCTTTGGGAGATTTAGATCATTAGATTACTGACTTCTTTAGGTAGTTATAACATGGATGGATTTGTAGATCATTCATCCTATGTATTCATGGCTGCAACATTTACTTTTTTTTTTTTTTTTTTGAGAATAGAATAGGATTTGGAAAAAAAAACAGGAAAAATCAAACATTGTCTGATTAGTTTGTGTAATAAAAAGGAATAATTGTTTATGGGCTGCACAAAGTTAATATATGCTACTTCACTCATATTAGTGCCTATTTGTTTGTATAATAAAAAGGAATAATTGTGTTTATGGGCTTCACAAAGTTAATATATGCTACTTCACTCTCATATTAGTGCCTATTTGTGATGAGGTATTTGTGAAACTAAGAAAAGGAAATTATTAACCGTTCAAAACTACTAAGATTATTCACTTCAATTAAGAAAAATTGCGATAATTAAAGTAAACAAACTTCATTCAAATTAAACTGCAAACAACCAAATCCAAAATAAACATAAACTAGTAAAATTTAACATCACTAGAAAGAAGAACACCAATTTAACAAGTTCAATGTAAAGTAAAATCAAAAGATAATGATAAAATCACTCCCTATAAAACTATTGAAGTGTCTACAAGCCGTAATTGTGCAGGAGCCTGCAACTCTCGGCTAGTCAGCTGTGATTTTTTTTCTGTCATTGGTGTGCCAATAATCATAAACCACGAGTCCACATAGCTGTATAATCAAACTCGGAATCGGACCGCCTTCAAAATTGTGATTTTCTGTCCTTGTCAGATTACATGAGTGTGCCACTGATTGTGAACATTCGAATCAACCTCGGAATCCGTCAGCCCTCTCAACATTATTAATATTTAGTTTAAACATTTCCTGAGCCACACAAGCCAAAATCATTACCGAAGATCCAAGCCAAACAATTTCACAAAATGTGAGCCATAAGAGCAAACTATGTTCAGAGCCACTGGTGAAGAAGCTGATAATGAGCCAAAACAACCATAATCATAGTCTGGTGTATCTCTAACACTGGGCTCTCATAAGAAGGTCCAAAATATAAAAAATCAAACGAACCTGAAAAGCAAAAGCAAATATAACATTCAGTTACCACTGAGAGAGACTAAACAAGCATAGGGTAAGGTTTAAAACTCAAAACAGAAAGATTCATCCCACAATCCCAAAAAAAATTAATAAATTTAATTTTGCAGCCACATATAAGAAACACGGTTGAAGGCCATTTAAACTCACAATAATCCCATAAACCCAAATTCAAAATTCAGTGAACACCATGATATCCCACAATCCAAATAAAAAAATTTAATATTTGCACCACATATAAGAAACACGGTTGAAGGCCATTCAAACTCAGAACAATCCCATAAACCAAATTTAAAATTTAAATTTTGCACCACATTCAGTGAATCACACAGGCCTATAGATCCAAAACCCAACTGAACGGTAAACCTTCAGATGCATTGCTATGCGTGGCGTAATGAAAATTACGAGAATAAATCCACGAAAATCAAATGTTCAAAAGATTCGGATTCTTATAAAAAATAAAACCCGAAAAAAAAAAAAAAAACACTCCACAAATGAAAATACCTGCACTGTGTTTCGAACCGCAGCTCGTCGGCTAGACAGCGGAAATATTCAAGCGTGATTTATGATTATTTGTCTCTCGAAGAAGCCGGCTGCCGGGGAGGAAGGGTATAGCCGTAGGACAGGTTGTGCTTGTAGGGGAAGAGACAATAGTGGTAGACAGTAGCGGCAGGTCAGCTGTGACTCGTGGTGGCTGGGCGATTTGCGGCGGGAGAAGCGACGACCTTCAGCTCCAACAGATCTGTGTGGTGGTGTGAGCCGCCGCGGGCTACGGACGGAGGTTGAAGCTTGAAGGTGGTGGCTAGGAATGAGAAGAAAGAAGGAATAACGAAGAAAGGGAAGAAAATGAGAAGAAAACCCTAGCAAAATGATTTGGGTTTCGGTCGCCCTCAAATAACAAAATAAAAAAAACCAAATCCGCCCAAAAATATTATCTCAGTTTTAATTTAGGTTTAATTGCAATTTGGTCTCTCATAGTATGAATAATAGTATTTTTTATTTTTTTATATTTTAAGTGATAATTTTAATTTTTATTCTTTTTTTTTAAAGTAATTTTAGTTCTTTGGATGAAAAATTTAGTCAACTAATAGTTGACTTTAGTTGAGGTTAATTAAAGGATATTTTTGCAATTATTTTTACTTCTCTTTTCCTTTTTTTTCTACAAACCCCAAATTCATCACCCGCCGCCCGCCTGCTGCCGCCGTGCCACTCACTAGAAAATTGAACAGTCGGATTGTCATGATTCTTGCAGTGTTTTTGGCCTCTCTTCTCCTGGAAATGGTTTCTGAATTGTTTGATGATCAAAATTCTTTTAGATCTGGTTTATTTTTGGTTTCTAAAATGGATTTAGAGTTTATGAGTTTTTGAAAAATGCTGAGCCGGAAAAATTCCAAGGTTTTGGGATTTTTTGATTTGAAAAACCCGTTGGGGGGGGGGGGGGGGGGAAGGCAGAAAAAGAGTTCCGAGGATATTGATTCTTTCCAAAAATCGTTTTGGTTGTTTTTCACCGGATTTCGCCGAATTTTTCGGGTTTTGCTTTGTTTTGGGGGGGGGGGGAAGGCAGAAAAAGGGGTTTTTGGTTATGATTTTGATAGGAAATAAATCCTAGAATAGTTCCGAGGATATTGATTCTTTCCAAAAATCGTTTTGGTTGTTTTTCGCCGGAGTTCGCCGAATTTTTCCGGGTTTTGCTTTGTGTTCTTTCGCTACAAAAATGGGCCGATGAAGAAGAATAATAATAATAATAATAATAATAATAAGAACGTTAGCAAATGATTTTCTCTCAAGTCCCTGTGCAATCTTAAACCAATAGCCCTTCCATTAATTCATTGATTTATTTTGAGAAATCTTGCTTCGTCTGGGTATCCAAGTATGAAGTCAATTTTCATGAATTAATGTTTGGAAAGTACTACTACGTTAATTAATCTTTGTTTTCCCTGCATGAATGATCCAAATATAAAGCCTCAAGAAGAAGAAGAAGAAGAAGAAGAAGAGGAGTAGTGGCAGGCTGCGGGCGGTGGCCAGAAGAGAGAAGAGAAGAGGGAAGAAAAGAAATTAGAGTTTACAGACAAAAAAAAAAATTTGAAACTTTAAAAATTTGTCAAGAGGTCCTCTAATTAATCCTCAACTAAGGTCAAACGTTAGTTGACGGATTTTTCGTCTAAAAGGACTAAAATTACTTTTAAAAAAAAGATTAGGATATCACTCAAAATATAAGAAGGATAAAAAATACTATTATCCATATTATAAGGGACAAAAACTGCAATTAAACCTTAATTTAACTATGAACATTACAAATTTGGACAATTTAGCGAGAGTGGTCTCAAAACATGCTACTAAAATGTTTGACATATTTCCCTACTTGAGATTAATAAATTCACGCATCCCCACACTTTGATTGGATAAACTTACTAAGTAATTTTTTAACAAAATTTTAGTTAATTTTTTTTTCAAATTTGTAGGTAATTGTAAATTGACTTGCTCTAACATGATTGTAGCAAATGATATCGGATGATATTCATTCTAATCAAGAGTAGCAGAAGTTTTTTACCTCTAGTTGTAATCAAAGTGACCAAAGATTCCAACTCTTAACGACATTATGTTAGGTACACAATTTAACTAAATTCGTATTTCATTTGTGTAAAAACTATATAGTTGTGATTTTTTGCTAAATTAATTAACATATAATTCTAAAATAGCTTATAGTAGTCTAGATTAAATGAAACTTAGTTGTATATATAGTTGAAAAAACACACATTGTATTAGAGTGATTGAAAATTTTGGATCATGATCAAGAGCTTTCTTCAGTTAAACCTTTGTGCCTTACATTCTATTTTAGTTTTTTTTTTTTTCCATTTAAAAGAACCTTCACACCTTGATTCTACATCATATTTTGATTTCATACATCAGAGTTAGAGCATTTCCAACCGTACGTTAAAATATCATTTCTTTTTAATTTTTTCGCAAATGGCTTCTCCAATCAGTACGGTAAAAAATATCGTATTAGAGAGAAAACTCTTTCATACGCTAAATATAACGTATAAAAATTGAAGTGCTAGCACTGTAGCAGTGGGCTCTTCCATTTTTTAAATATATTTTTTGTAGCCTCTTTTTTTTTTTTATAAACTTAATTATTTTCTTTTTTCCCATTTTCTTTTTATTGATTTATTCTCTCTCTTTTTTTTTAATTTTTAACACTAATAAAATTTTTTAATTAAAATATATTTAATATTAATAATACTTAATATCAATTCATGCCTTCATTATTATTATACTTAATTTTCTAAAAATTATTTTTATTATTAATTAATATTAATTAATTTAAAATATAATTTAAAATTAAATCACTAAATTTATAAATATAGATATGTATATAAAAAATATAGTGTGAATGAGTAAAAAAAATTATAGTTATATAATAATAAAATAAAAATAAATTTGAATAAAATATTATTTTTAAGTAGAATATAGATTTATTGAATTAGAGTGGAGTTACTGTATAAAACACTGTAAATACTGAATTTTTTAGTAAACTTATACTTTATTTAAGGCCCCTGTTAGGTTTTTTTGTCACTTTGGCCTATGGTCCTTTTAGGGATGTGCGATTGATAAATTTTTTATTTGTGACCTTTTATAGTTTTAATTTAGAGATCGATAACAAAATGGACATATCCGCTGATCTATACGTTTTCTGGGAGTCTAAGACATGCTAAACTTTTATTTAAAAAAGAAAAAGTGATAGTTTGATGGGGGTAAATGTCATATCCCAATATACTTCTAATTTTTAAAACTTTTAATTATATAGAGTAAATTCTAAAATTGATCACTATACTTAGTTTTCAGTTTTGGTCATCATATTTTGAAAACTCCAATTTTAGTCATCATACTTTACTTTTCTTTCTAAAAAAGACACTCGATCAAGTTGAGGTGTTAAAACACTAACGGCCATTTTTTAAAAAATATTTTTGTCTTTTGACTGCCATCTTTAAATAAAAAATACAAAACCCAACTCCCATTAGAGTTTTGAAGCAACCACCGCCATCATCCTATTTCTTTTTTTCTTTGTATATATATATATATATATATATATATATATATCACTCATTGTCATCCTCTCATCACTCACCCTCCTCGTCCTCATCATCACCATTGCAGCCACCTCTTTCTTTTCTCATTCTCCCTACCATCGCTGCCATCTCCACCGCCACCCTCTTCTTTCTCTTCTTCTTGTCATCGCCACTGCCGCCGTTTGATTGTCCAAATTGACGACAAGATTACACATTTGACTCCCCTGCAAATTGAATGCTCCTACCGGAGACATCGTCAGCGGATAATTCTTGTAGAATATCGAAGACCTGATCGACTCAAAATTCAATTTTACATCTGGGTTCGGATTGAAGATGCTGATATTAGCATCCCAACTGCCCGCGATTATGGAATCGCTCATGTTCAAATTTGATACTGTGAATATGGAGACAGAAACTTTGGGATTTCCATGCCAAAAAGGAAGCCCGATGGTGCGGTGTTGGGCTGCGGAGTTATCAGAAAAACCTAGTTTTGCTGAGATAGCGAATGAGTTGCGAGCTATGGCCACAAAACTTCCCCCAAAGGGAAAAAATCAATGGCAACTTGCCTCAAAGCAAGCTCAAGTCCAAAAATTAAACTGCCCCCTGAAATTCAACGACTTCTTGGTGGGTTGCGGCTGAATTAGTTGTTCAAAACCTGTGCCAAATATTGTCTGTTGATTTCCAAGCTAAGATTGTTCCGTTTTTTTCTAATTAGTTCTATTATTGTCCACTTCTCTGTAATTTTTTGCTGCTTGAATTAGTTTTGACAGCCTACATTTACAATTACAATCAAACAACGTAGGGATGCAGAATGTCCGTCTGGATAGAGTTTAGTGTTGTGGTTTAGAATTGTGACAAGAAGGGCAGTTAGGCGGCATGCCAACGCTCTGGCGGTTCCGGGACTGGGCATTTACAGTTCTACCGCGGGGTCATTTTGATGTCGATTTACATAAAAAAAAAAAAAGTGACAAAATAAAAAATTAATGTTAAAAATAAATGAAGGAAGGAGTGGAAGAAAGAAGAAGAGAAGAAAGAGGAAGAAAGGAGTGGAAGAAAGAGAAAATACCTAAGTGAGTTTAGAAGATGAAGAAAGGAAAATACAATTTTAACCCTAGACAAATGAAAGTAGAGAAGGCAAGGAAAATACTCAAATGTCCTGTTAAAATTGGTCCGTTAGTTGGGTTAACGGCCTAACTTGAAGGAGTGGCCAATTTTGAAAAGAAAAGTAGATATGATGACCTTAAAAATTATTTTCAAAATATAATGACTAAAATCAGAAAATGACTATAGTATGGTAAATGTGAAGCTAGCATTGTAAGTCAAAAAAAAAAATAATTATATATAGTAATTGATTTAATTGTGTATTTATACATAAGTGATTCTACATCTTTTTGGACCTTCCCTACGAAATGGACCACTTAAGGGTCAGTTTGATGCAATGCAATCGGAATTTGATAACGTAATAATCATTAAAAAAATTTGATTGCCTTTGACTTGTTTGGTAAATTAGTAAAACATTCATTAAAGAAATTTGATCGTTTCATTAGAAGAATTTAATCGTTTCATTAAAGTAATTTAATTGCCTTTGCCTTTACTTTACTAACCAAAAGAGACAGCAATCGGAGTTATTTTGCCTTTGCCTTGCATCAAACGCACCTAAGGTATGTTTGATTCATTTTTATTTTTGATTTTTTTTAATGAATGGAGAGAAAAATTGTGTTATATAGATTTTTTTTTATATAAAAATAGTGAGCAATATTTAAGAGGGAATTAAAATTTCAATTTGGGTATTGTGATGTGATTGAAAAACTTTCCGTACTAACACAGGGCTTAATGTTTTTTTTGGTCAAATTGGAAGAGTGTATGACATATAATTAGAGTCTTTTTTCGAAATAGGCTTATCGTTCTGTATAAGTTTTACTAGTTTTTCTAATTTTCAAGATTTATTTCACGATTTTGTTCAACTGATCTCCAAGATGAATGATTTAATGACGAAGTCGTTTTTATATTATGTTGACCTGAAGAAACAGAACCAGTTGGACGTTAATGCGGAGACTTACTTTGACATTGAATAAAAATAATATATTGCCAATAAAGTATAAAAATAAAAATAATCTACTAAAACTATATATTGCCAATATATATAAATTAACATGAAATACAATATATTGACAAAGTAATTGAACTTTGTCACAAGGAGTGTCAAAGAAAAGTATCACAGAGGATCCTAAACCTGACATTTGGGTTTTAACAAGTGTCATTATATGCAAATTTTGTAGTGGTGCTACAAAATCAAATCATTAATTAAGATACAACATGAGTTCCCTCGTCAAGAAATGGATAATCAGTGTATCCAATAACAGGATCTGACGTATAAAAAGTAGTTCTATCGTACTTGTTTAGAGATGCATTCAATTGAAATCGACGAGGCAGATCAGGATTAGCCAAGAATGCACGTCCATAAGCAATCAAATCTGCACGATCTTCCTCCACAGCTTCATTGCCATCGTCCCTCAAATAACCACCAGCAGCCATGAAAGTCCCTTTAAATGCTTTCTTGATCGGGACAAGACTATCACCGTCATGGCGCTTGAAGTTTTTCTGATCAGGAGCAAACTGATATCTTGGCTCAACAACATGCAAGTACAAAATTCCATATTTGTTTAAGGCCTCAGCCATGTACAGCCCTAATGCGGCCGGATTTGAATCACTGGCGTCTAGAAAGTCTGTCCAGGGTGATAGCCTGATTCCTACTCTTTGAGGTCCGATTGCGTTTGATACAGCTTCCACAATCTCCAGAGCAAATCTGCAACGGTTCTCTATGGATCCTCCATATTCATCGGTTCGGTCGTTTACTTGATCTTTCAAGAACTGATCTATTAAAAATCCATGAGCTCCGTGGATCTCAACCCCATCAAATCCTGTAAATTGAATAGAACCAATTAGAAGTAAGCATGACTACTTTACCAATGGTTAAATCAATCGGGCAATTTTTCAACTTATATTTCTACAAATGCAGTGACGGAATCAGAAATTTTAGGATGGGAGTACTAATTTTAGAGAAAATTTTTTTTAAAAAAATTAGTGCTAGAATTGGAGCAACGAATGATAGAGAAGAATGATGAGTTTAGAGAGAAGAAGTTAAATAAGGAGTTTGACTGTTTCCATGGCGGAATCACTAGTGTTGCACCTTCTTACTCCGTCACTTTACGAATGTAATCTCTACTGTGGATGGCCAAATTTTCCTATCTGCGAATTTATTGAATACGGGAATCAGGCCTGCTACTAATGTGGTATCTCTCTTTCTAGAGTCTGATCATGAAACAAGTAATTGTAAACTAAAGTTGGAACTGGCGATCCGGGGAATTAGAAGCCTTCGTATAATTTGCTTCTTATCTGGATAGAGCTAGATGAAAATTTTATATGCATTGAGAACAGGATTTAAAGGTTTAATTTACCAGCCTCAATCGCATTAATAGCAGCAAGCTTGAACTCGTTAACAATGTGGGGAATCTCATCGGTTCTCAGTCGCCGTGGCGGGGAAAATTCAGTGGTAAAATCACCGGTCATCGGAGTTACTGCCTTGTCTGTCGATGAGATCGGAGCCTGTCCGTTGGGCTGGAAACCTATAAATTTTAATGCCATGTACTTATTAACGGATTTTATTCAGAGAGTAAAAAAAATAAAGAAATGGTTCGAAATACTAAAACAACAATAAAAAAATAATATTAAAGAAAAGTCAGAAACCAAGAGATGAAGTTAGAGTCAACATAAAATACATAACTCAAATATTTATCATAATGAATTTTTTTTAATTACTTATACATAATAGCATTCATAATTATTTATATTAAATTAAAATAATATAATAATTCAGACTATTATTTTAAGATAAAAGTAATATAGTTTTATATTTTAATTATGGACTATATATAAACAATTTATATCATTTTAATTAATATATTAACGAAAAATAATAAAAATAAAAACTACAAAAACTAGACTGTTTTTTATAGGATAAAAGATTTACTACCTTTTTTTTTTTTTAAGCAAAAAGATTTACTACCTTCATTCTCAAAAGTGCAAAAATTATATTTATAATATGTGACCCCTACAATTTGATTAAACTATCAATATCTCCTTCAAATTTTAAAAATTACATATATTCTCTTTGACTATCTAAATATATAACAATTAATCCCCTAATTGACGAAAACAAAAAAATACGGATGTTAGTATTGTTATTTTATTGAAATATAAAATTAACATCATTTTATAATTTTATTTTAACAAAAAATCATCAATGTTTTCCTTTTTTAACAATTTTCAATGTTTAACTTTGATTAAAGGGAGAGTAAATGTAATTGTCAAGAATTTTAGAGATAATTGATAATTTGACTAAATTTTAGAGAATGTACATATAATTCATCCTAAAAATAATATTATAAAGGTGAATTTTTTTTTAAATACGATAAATAATTAATAATTAGAGAAGTATTAGTTTGATTACTTACTGTAGTTAGAAACTCTTCCAACATGCACAATCTGGCAAAAGAACAGAGCCCCTTTGGCATGAACTGCATCCACAATTGGTTTCCATGCCTCAACTTGCTCTTTTGTCCATATTCCAGGTATATCTTTGAACCTTCAAAGCACAACAAAACCTTATTTTAAAATAATAATTATATTTATTAAATTAAAATAATATAATCAAAATGAAAATCATATAATTTTTTAAAGAGTCCAAATAGTTATACCCTTGGGCAGTGTCAGAAATTCCATTAGCTTCTGAAATGAGAACACCACCTTTACTGGCTCTTTGAGAGTAATACAATATAGCATGAGGCTGTGGTACATATCCATAAGCTCTTTGCCTTGTTAGAGGTGCCATAACAACTCTGCATATAATTTAAAAAAGGCAATTCACCGTTTGAGACTCCAACAATTATTCTAATAATTACATATTTGATTTGACGTATAGACGAATATGCAAGTATATGTCTCATACTTGTTTGAGTAATAGCAATGAGATTTCTTAATATTATGTTAAGAACAGTTAAAATTTTTGAAAGAAGATGTCATTCATTTGATGAGAAGTAAAAAATCAATATAAAAAATTTGAATAGCTAAAGGTAAAGCAGTTACTTTCAACGTAATGGAAAGAAAAACAACAATTATAATGAGAGAGTAAGAATCGCAAAGAGGATTTTTCACTTCTTTCTCTTATTCAAAACCGTAAAATTAGATCAATGAAACTAATCAAATAAAAGATTTAATCCGGTCTAATCAAATCCAAAAATTTTTTGAACTGAATCGACCCAAATAATTCAATTCAGACGGATCATAATGGATAATCAATTTTATCGAGTGAAAGTTAGTTTGTGGTACCTGTGAGAGAGGTGGAAAGGTCCCATTTTGTAGGGGGTGAGTAAAGGGATATTGGGTTGATCCCCATTTTCAATCTGCTTCTTCTCCATTCTTTCTTTCTTCCTCTTCCTCAAGAAATCTACTCAATTATTTAGTTGGTTTGGTTGAATATGCATAATGGAAAGATAGGGTCGAGTATTTATAGAGGTTAGACAATGATCAAAGTCCACCATTCTTCGAGGAAGCCGCCAGGATCGAACCGGTCGGGCCATTCTTCTTTTTCTTCTTCTATTCCAGAAGCTGCCAGGATCAAACCGGTCGGGCCACAGTAACCCTTGCTCATCAAATTGAATTTGTGTTCTCTTTATTATTCTTTAATACTCCCCACGTTATCAACAATTTATAAATTTTGAGACGAATTAAGAATGATTCACTAAATTACTTTTTTTTTTTTTTACTTTAACAATAATTACTCACAACAAATAAATACATATTTTAAAACTAATTATACTCTTAATTACACAATAATTATAACCGCAAAACTTTTTATTTAGAAATTCTTAATTATACAATAGTTACAATTGTAATTCATCTATTTAGGGTAAAATTGGAATAATATAATAAAAAGTTGTAAAACATCAATTAAAAAAGTAAATTTCTCAAAATTTCTAAAACGTAAAATAAAAAGGGAGGAGTAATTTTTTAGTTTCTTTCTATTTGAATTTTCTTTGGAAATTACGTGAAGTTTATTCTCATACCCATAAATAAGTTAAATAGTTTTATTATATCATTGTTCTCGTAGAAACATTGTGTATATTTTTAAGCTTTTAGTTAAAGATTTAGGGACAATAATCAATGAATTTATAATTAATTATATTATATTATATTTCTTCTATTAAAAAAAATAGAGTACGAAAAATAAATGAAATAGAAATTGTCAAGTACGTCATCAAGCACGAAACTTGGTTTGACCAGGCGTTCGTACTACGTCATCAAGTACGTCTAAGATCGATGGATGCATTAGCTACATAATTTACTGAAAATGAATTATAAACTGCAGCTCTTTTTGTTGTTCAAAAATTGGAAATAAATAAGTTATAAGCAAGGGGTGCACAAGATGATACTAATGATACGATTTTATTTTATTTTTTTTCCATTTTTGGTGTATTTTTTACAGTTTTTTTTTTTTTTTTTTTTTCTGATTCAAAGCCAAAATTAGAGCTCGGAAGAAGATGAAGCTTTGAAGGACTGCGACGGAGAAGAAAGATTTGGAGAGCATTTTTGGTTAATTATAATCAGGTCCTCAATTATTTTTAAGAAATTTTAAAAATTACCCTAATGACCTTTGACTATAGTTAATTAATACAAAAACTCTTTATTCTCAGTTAAGTAGTCTAAAGTGTTTAAATTTTCATAAGTAATGAGTATTTTTGGAAATTTATATAGAAAGTAGAATTTGGGCAAAGGTTACAGACCAAAATTGCAATTTTCCATTGTCAAAGTGCCAAAAATTCTAATCCAAGAGTATCAAGTTAGTCAAAACTTAATTTTCATCCTAGAAAAAAATTGTATAAAACTTTCTCGATTTTAAATAAAAACTCATATTTATATATAAAATAAATATTACGTTCTATAAATTAAATAAATTAAATGGGACTAATTCTCTCGATTTTAAATGAAATACACATATTTATATATAAAATAACTATTACGTCCCATAAATTAAATGAAACTATATTTAGATAAAATAATATCATTTTTAAATAATTGTCACTCTTACTATAAATGAAATGTGATAAATGATAAACACTTTCAAATCTTATGACAAAAATATTGGATAGTGTGTTAACTTTATTAATTACTACCCATTCTCTTCCCAATTAAATTTTCTTAACAATTGAAAAAGTTACACCTAAATAAAAATCGCTTTTTACCCCGCTCCTCACCTCTAAGTAACTTTGTAGTAAAATTACAAGATGTGACATGGAGTAAATTTTTGTAGTAAAATTATATTTAAATTATTAATTATTGTGCATTGGAAACAGAAAAAATTCTTATTGTAGTATGGTAAAAGTAATTAATTAAGGTAAATTTTTTTTTTATCAAACTAAATCTATAATTATTTATCATTTTTAAAACCTTGTACTCCTCCCTTTTTATTTAGTGGTTTTATATGAAAGATCTGAAAGTAAAAAAGGGTAAAACAGGAAGTTAAAGTAAACAAATTAAGTATTAATTAACCTACAGAATATATGATCAAGATCTAGCAATAACTTTCAATGTGGGCATCTAGAAATAATGGAAACCCATCGACGCTTCGAATTCTCATCTAAGGAAAGCAAAAATTCAAAGCCACCTCACGAACATACATCAAGATGTTATTGTATTATAAATACATATTATTTTGAATTTCAGTAGAAAGGCAAAATGATATAAATTTTCAAACACTTTCTTTCATTGAGCCACAATGTTTCGTGCATACTAATCTAAAATACAACTCGTTCTTCAGTATCATTCTCACAACAACTCATTCTTCAATATCATTATCAACTCAAAGACCAATATGCAGCATGAAGAAGGATCTGATCTCCAAGATAAGAGATTCACTTAAATATCAGTGTGGATAACTCGACACTGTTACCAAACTAAACATCAGTGTGGATATCACCATCCCGTAATCGTATCTACTCTTGATTGGAGGAAAGACAAGAGTAAAGAACCGTATAAATGTGAACAATATATCTAAAAATTCATAAAGATAGAGTAATATTAATTAATTAACTCAATAAATCCTTTAAGGGAGAAGGGACATTTCCTAGTACAAAAGGGCTATATAATTTCACTATGAAGTAGATAGACATCCCGGACTCAAACTGCAGTGAGAGTGAGGAAATTGGGTAGATTAGGGTAAGGAAAAGAAAATAAGGAAAAACAAATACAAGTTCTTAAGTAAGAGGACGTACCAAATAAGGAAACCAACACTCCAAAAAACAATGAGATCTCCTATTTCTCCACAAAGGGTGTGGCCAAATGCGTAGCCCCGAATCCTAGAGCCCCTCCTATAAATGTTGCAAAACCCGTATTCCAGCATTTGGAAATTGTTTCCCCTGAAATTAATTTATGATTAGCAAATGAATCAGGTGGTAAGGGGTATTAAGGATAAAATAATGTTAATATATGTATACTCCTACTCGAAGACATACTATTTAGGTAAAAGAAAATTCAGATTTACAAGTGATTTACCAACTGTATTGCCGTATTGTCCAAATCTGTTATAAGGCAGCTGTAAATAGTAAAGAAGGGATACAACCGTAAGTGGGAGTTCAACTTTTGCAGAGTGGAAAATTCTTCTAGGATCATCTTCCCCACTTTCTTCACATTCTTTGCAACACTCAACACATTCTGCTAGGAACAAATATTAAAATTTAAGTTAGTTATTATTTCGATAATAATTTTTTAACAGAAAAAGTTAACTTTTCTTGGTATTAAATTTTAATATTCATATAAGGCAGTAATAAAATATTGGTATCAGAAAATGAAACAGTTTCTCATGGATCCAGAGCACTCAGAACTTAGAATCCAGGACTGAGGGACCAAGCAATTACAGAAAGGGGAGTTACTTTACCCTGCCTGAACCAAAATGTAACAAAAAATTCCAGATTTTTTATTTTTAAACATCAGCCATGACTATCTAACTCCTCAGAACTCTCCCCCCTCTCAAACTATTTGTTTTATCAGAACCAATCTAAAATCAAAAGTAATAAACGCTACTATCAGTGAAAAACAAAAATCCAATCTTCACATTTTCAATCATAGAGGTCAGCTATATAAACAACCAATATCGTAACGTGTTCAATTTGATAAGAACAAAAGTACCTTTACTTTAATGAGTTGGAAGTGGATGCTTCTGCCTCCAGATATGATTTGTTCCATTATATGCATTTCCTAAACCAGCCAAGCCCAAATTTTGTACCAAATTGGAACTCTGATCAGATGGAAAATCACAAGGAGAAGATAATTTGCAAATGTGATCCACTCGCAAAAGCTCTTCTTTTCTCATCGTAAACAAAACAACCGGTGATGGGTTGGTGAGGTAAAACACCATATCTGACCTCCTACATCTACAAAAATAAATCCAACCTGAAAAGTCAAAAGAAAATGTACGTTCAGTTACAATTCAAGTTATTTTTTTTCCACAAAGACATCCCACCACGTCTCATAACACTAGAACCACGTCAAAAACAACACGACCAACGTCCAGATACGTCTACATCCTTGCATGTGAATTTAAACTATTTTTCTTCAAAGACAGCCCACCACGTCTCATAACACTAGCACGACGTCAAAAACCACTAGCACCACGTTCAGAAACATCTACATCCATGCATGTGAATTTAAACTATTTTTTTTTTCACAAAGACATCCCACCACGTCTCATAACACTAGAACCACGTCCAAAACAACAACAACAACGTCCAGATACGTCTACATCCTTGCATGTGAATTTAAGCTATTTTTTTCCCAAAGACAGCCCACCACGTCTCATAACACTAGAACCTCGTCGAAAACAACAAGAACAACGTCCAAAAACGTCTACATCCATGCATGTGAATTTAAGCTATTTTTTTCACAAAGACAGCCCATCACGTCTCATAACACTAGCTCCATCGTGAAAAAACAGAGCTTCTTACCCGATCATCTTCTCTTTACTGGGCAAATAAGTGGGCTTAAACAGGTGTGTCTGACCCACCAGAACGACCATAGCCGCTTCTGGGCTAGATATCATCACGCACTGACACCCCAGAATGTGTGTCTTGAACACGTCCCTATACCTCTACATCATCATAACAAATTTTTATTCATTTTTTTTAAGTTAAAATAGATCATAAATTGAACATGATCTTATTTGTTAAACTTCGATAAAAATTACACAATTATAATAATTTATTTATACAAGGTCGTGTTAATCTAATTTAATCATTACTTTAGCCAGGGGTAGACTTATAGTATGACAAGAGAAGGCGTCCACCCCCTAAAACAGTCAGAATTTTCTCTAGTAGGGTTATTCTGGCCGAACTCCCTCCCTCAAAACCTATCGAGGATCGACGGGGGTTAGGGTTTCCTTTTCTTCTTCGATCGGTGAGGGATAGAGAGGACGTCGGTATTAAGGTGAAAGTGGAGGGGTTTTTATATATATATATATATATATATTTTAGGAGGGCAATGAAAAGACAAAATATCCTTTCAAAATTGGAGGCGAAGTCTAATTGACTCAAACTCATAACTATTAATTTTAAATGAAAAGTGTCAACCACTAATCATAACCTCTTGTCAAATGATAATAAATTATAATTTGTATAAGACATTACTATGAAACCCATTAATATATTTTTATTTATTTAGATGATAGAAATATTTTTTAAAAAAATTTAATAATAATTTTTTTAGAAAAAATAAAAAATTAAAAAATAAAAAATCTAGTAATTTAATTTAATAATAAAAGTAATAAAACTATTATCTAATTTTCAAGCTAATCATTAGTTTATCAAAACACATTCGTGGGAAAACTATTTCTTAACTGAGTAGATAATGAAACATTCATATTTAAACCGGAAAGATTCAGCATAGATTTATTATAATAATGCTAAAAAGAAACGGCAGCGATTTATCTCTTAATATATAATGTTTAGACACTTCCATGTGATATTCCATTTACAAATTTTAATTACTTTTTATATTTTTTGTTTTTAATAAAGATTATTCTGAGTTTGATCATTCTTTTATTTTCACTTTTTTTTTTTTTGATAATTATAAGTTTATTTAACAAAAATACTCTTTTTAACCCCTTCCTCTGCCCCTCCTCCTCCTCCCATCGCCAGACATAGCTGGTGATCTCTTCTACTATATTTGATTTTGTCACCACTCCATAATCTTCTTCACTAGGAGGAAACAATTGTTCTAGGAGGGCTGTAAATAGTTCTGTAAATATTTGGATGAGCCAAAATGTGGGCCAAATTCATTCTTGTTCCTATGTCTATTATAATAGTGAGAATAGAATGCAAAATATCGCAGAGTTTTACCTACTCTTCTGATTGCAATTTGCACGACCTTGCAGTTATTTCTATGGCCAAGTTCGTTAACATTTGTACTTTCATTTCTCTGTCTAAAAATGGTGGAAGAGAAAAAGGATTGCAATCTTGCACCAACAAATCATCTATACATTACATATATGACCAAATGTGGAAGAAATGACCGCAACTCTTGAATAAGTTCAATCAAAGTTCAACTTTGCATAAGTTCTTGTTTCTGCTCCTTCTGGTTATCAATGTACATAAAAAGTTAGCTAACATGGTGCTACAAATGATTTATCCCCTATAGTTCTAGCTATTAGTACAAATGCTATACCATCCCCAAAAGAAGAATGTTGTCTACCAGTTCAAACTACTTCCGCCATGGATTGTTGGAAGGTTGATCTTTTTCGACTTTCTCAGGTAAGGAACTTTATAACCTGACGTCTTCACCTTGCTCTCGCGCAATTGATGCTGAAAGAATCCCAAGACCGCGATTCAACAGTGTTAAAGATGCTTCGCATTCAGAGATTATTCTCGTCACTGACGATGGCTCGCCACCAACTATTTCAGATGATCCGACAGCGACTGCTGTATATGAATCTCGGAGATTCTTCAAATTTCCTAGGAACTGTAACAGGTTTTGAAGGAAATGAAGATAAATCATCCTGATAGTTTCACTGTTAAAATTTCATAATTCCTAAAAATGAACGGCTGTCTGCAGATATTACTTTGTAGGCAATTCAACACAAGGAGAGCAAAGGCTTTCAGATAGTACATGAAATAGCATTCAGTATGCGTAGAATATATGACCAGTGCTTTTCTTTCCTTCAATAATGAAATGATTCTCACATTCATCTTTTCTGGATAAAAGGAACTTCATTATAACATACCTTCAAAAGCATTTTATATGCTTCCAACAATCTATTGGCTGCTGGACCAAACCCATGCAACTGTGGAACCTCCATCATGTGCGTCCAGGGCCGAATTTCCTACAAAATATATTTTTCAAATTTAGGAAAATGAAAAGTAAATGGAAAGTGTAGGTACACCCATAATGGACCATCATGGAAAAGTCTTTCTGAACTAACAACAGCATGACAATGCCTTTTGATTTGGAGGTCATTAACTTTTTCGAAAAGGTTTGCAGGAAGTCGGTATCATATACATGCAGTAGAGAATAGAAGGCATTGCTTGTCCAAATATTCCAAGTGCCGATAAAACAGCATTTTAGAAACCAAGAAGCAACAGCAACTTATGATTAAAAAAAGGCCCAGATACTGCAAATGACAGTGAATTGAAAACAGCAAAAGAATGTAAATGAGAGACAACCTTAGTGTAAATAGAATTAAAGGATCTTGCAGTTTTTAGAAAAGACTCCAAGTGTACCCGCAGTTTCGCTTCTACTTCTGTATAGTCCTCATCTGGATTGTACGCATGCTGAATACGAAATTGGCAACATAAACATCATTGCCGGTTCAGGATGATAGCAAAAAATTAACATTTGAAACATAATGAGGAGAAACTCAGCAGACTGCAGTAAGCAAGTTAAAGGAAAAAGTGGCTAGTGTATAAGGTTAAATAACCTTAGATGCTAAATCATCAACCATCTCTTGAAGACTTGAAAGTCTATTTGTTTGATCAGAAAGCTGTTTCTCCAAATCAGATATATCTGGCCTGCAATTGATGCATGATACTACAAAATTACTATCTTCAGAAGAAATTAGAACAAAAGCAGATAATGTATTCTAATAAGAGCAGATTATACAGCTTATGCGCTAATATAACAATCACTTTTTCCGAAGTGCAATTTGTACCAAGCGGAATAGAAAAGTGCTGCTAGAAATGTAAGATAGAACAGGTCTTTGGACTTTGCCACCTTGAAATTCAGAAGAAAAAACAATATAAGTCCTCCACATATCATAAGAAAATGACTAAATTCAAACTTCCATCACTTAAAGGTGCCAATGTATGTGCTCCCTCCTTTCTTAGAAAAGCAGAAACTTCAATCATGACAGATACAAAAGCGCTTTGATGAACAGAGATTTGTAAACCTTTACTTAGCCATTTATGACTTATCCGACATCCTCATCTCTATGTGGCAGGGAGATACCATAAATTCAAGTTGAGTATGGAACAAAAAACAAAAGGTTAAAAGAAGAATTTACAAGCACAGAAAGATGGCAACAAGCACCAACCTCGAGTCCCTACAAAAATAATCGTGCATGGCAATGTTTGTTTGCATTCTTTAAGGGTATTGCGTTTTGGGAATGTAGTTTTTATGTAGAGAAAGTTTTTATGGGAAGAAAAGAAAAAAAATGTATTAGAGGGAGAATTTTTTTGAAAATAATGTGAGGAATTTTGGAAGGAATTGGAATTGATGTGATGGAGTTTGGTGATTGGTTGACTATGTTGTGTTTTGTAGGAAAAAGGTAACTTTTTTCTGGAAAGAAAACTAATCAAACACAGCCATAATTTACTGAGTGTAATGATATACTAACCAGTAAACAAAAAAGTTTGGGATCATCATCTTTGAAGAAACAATCAATTACTTCAAAAAACTCAGTTTGCAAGTAACTCTCATCCTGTAGTAACTTGGTTCAGATTCAATATGGGTTTAATTCTAGGAACTAAGTTTCAATTATATACAGATATGCAACATCTCTAATACCAGCATAACATTTCATTTGCAATATAAATCAGAATGTTGTAAGATGCATTATATAAGGGGCGAGTAAAAGACACTAACAGGATGTGTGACAGCAGATATTAACGATGCATATTAGAGACACGGACTCCCACCCATGAACAACGAAAGAAACGGTAACTTGTTTCTAAATGGCTCAACGGGAAGTACATAAGTTTACTCGTCAGTGGCATAACTCTATGTGTATCAATTTAACCAATGTAACTCTCAATTTAACCGATGAAACTCAACAAAACAAGAAGACTTGGAAAGAGTTAAAGATGAATCGAGTTCTTCCTTACAATGGATAAATAGATTGGATTTGTACATCAGCAGGAAATAACTTGCATTCCTCGGAAAAAATCTGAGCTTGCTTTTCAGCAATGGCATCTATCAGTTGTATGTCGTTTGCTACCTGCTCATCAATGCTGGAAAGGAAATTTTCTCTTTAAGTCAGAAGGGAAGCCAAAGAAACAAAAATACAATTTTAACAAACTCAGGTTCTTAATAAATATTGTCTTAGGAAAATCTAAACAGCAAAACAGTAATTCATTACTCCAATAATCAACCTCAAAAATACAAAATTTCAACCTCCATTCCGGATTATCAGCATAGATGCTGGCCTCAAGAAGATCTACAATAAGACGAAGCATTTCAGTACGATCTTCATAACTACCTCTTCCCTGCAAGAAGAATATGCTAATTACTAAAATCTCATCCATAGAGTCAGGGGTTGAAGAATTGGAGATATATACAAGGCTAAGCGCTCAAGGCAGCATATCAATGGAAGAACTTAACTGATCAGATGAACCTAATTAAATCATAAAATTTGTAGCAAAACCCGAATGATTACACTAAGAAGCACCCTATCCATACATGAGGAGTTAATGAATCCCAATAATACTTTAGTTTAGAAGGTTTCTCCTAATACAAAAATTTAATAGAGACATTGCCAAACAGATTAATCCATCAAGTTCCAAGGAGGGACAGATCTTATTTGTTGCCATATGGACTAAGTTTGACCACTCCTGCACCCAGAAAGCTTTACTAATTCTGAACATCAATATCTATCTTAATGCAAAACAATGATAGCAAAAATCACCACATATCAACTTATGGAATTGCCAAGAAGCTCATAACACAGACACCAAAATAAAACCACGCAAATAAGAAAGGGGGTGGGGGAACTCACTTGAATAGCTTCTGTATCTATAGTTGTTGTAATACCAAGAAACTTCGCAATCTCCGCCAAATCTGTAAACATACGAGCATATTCACTGCCACTTGAGTCAACTAAAATCTAAGCAAAAAGAATTCTTCCTTCCCAAATGCTTGAAATCATTTTGAGTTTATATGAAATACAAGTACTACAGTTGCACAATGCGCATTATTTCTACATGACATTTCTTCACATAAAAATTTGAAAAGTGGATATCCATCTTTAGATCAGAAATTGGAAAATAATTTCGAAAATCTAATTTTGCTTCGTCCTCCTCCAAAAGGTCCACCTTTTAGCATGAATGAAATAGACGCAAATGAATTTTCTTACAACAAAAAAGAGAAGCGTTTTAGTGTGGGATACAAAATGCACACACGCACATTGAATACGAGAAGTCTCCTCATCACGATCCATAGCATCTCCTTGTAGATTTTGCTGTGAAAATGGAGATTTATCACCCAATAGCCTGCAAAAAAAAAACCAAAACCTCGATAAAAAAAAAAAAAAACTAAAAATTGGAGAAATACATCTCTTTAAGGGCCGAAAGTTGAAAATTTCAAACTAATGGAGAAAGGGATATTTGCGTTACTTGAAGAAGAGCCATTCAAGAAGGGCATAGCGTTCCATGCCGGCAAAAAGAAGAGACTGAGCAGGAGCATTTGCTCGATGGTAATTCAACATAGCTAGTTTCTTCTGTATCTCTTCCATTTGCTTTGTCGCCATCTCCAAAAATCTTCCCCTCTACAAATTCTCAGATTCCAACTGAAAGGTATCAGACACTCCTAAACCCAATTCAAAATTGAGACCTTCCACAGTAAAGAACTGAAAAGTGATTTATTTTTTTTTTAATTTTTTCCTTTGTGTCTGCCTTGTTCTGTTGTTAGGTAGTTTATTGGCTTCATTTGTTAGCATGGCGTAAGCTTTAAAACTCATGACAGAAAAATTCAAAATTCAGACAATCCAATGATATATAGTCCCACAATCCAGATAAAGAATTTAATTCTGCAGCCATATGTTAAAAACGCAGTCGAAGGCCTATTAGAACTCATAATAATCCCATAAATCCAAATACAAAACGAAAATTCAAACTTAGCAGCCACATTAGATAACTGAAGGCCTACCTACTAGATTACGATGAGCCCTCAGATCCATTTCTATGCTCCAGTAATGACAATTACGAGAATAAATCCAGGTAGATAAAAATGTTCAAAAGATTAACTTCTGATTCCTTATAAATAAGGAAACCAACTAAATAAAAGCAAATCACAAAGTACCTTCTTTTAGTAATACGAATCTAAAAAGACACTGAGATTCGGACGGGGATTCGTCGGTGAGGCAGCTAATATATACAAGCTGTGGTTTCTAAAGGGTTTTCTTTTGTCTAATGACTTGATTTCTTCTCAAAAGAGCGCGCTGCCGGAGAGGAAAGGTATAGCCGGCGGTTGGTTTACGAGGGAGTGTGGGTGGGTGGGCGGAGGTAATACTGATAGGTCAGCTTTAAAGAGAAATCACACCAAAAAGTATGGGACGGCCAGCCTGGTTAACAGATTTTGAGTCCGGCAACGGATATTTGGATTGGGTTTGGTGGATTGTAATGTTTTGCTTTTTTTAAGTATTTTTTTTAATAATAAAAATGAAAATAATTTAGTCTGTGTTGTAAGAAATATTTTCCAATCACATCACAATACTTAAATTCAGATTTTCAATTCCTTCTTTGAATTTTCTCAAATAAATTTTTTTTTTTAAATTCAATAACACAAATTTTCTCTTCTTCCATTAAAATTATTTTTCTAAAAAAGTAATTAAAATAAACATAACTTATTTATGATAAATCAATGCAGTAATTGATCAATCACTTATGAAATACCTAGAAAAATGTAGAATCATTACAAAAATTAGGGTTAGCAATTTCTTACCCAACTCGTGAACCCGTCATGACTTAACACGAAAAAAAAGTGAGTTGGATTGAGATTTTCATCCCATTTATTAAATGAGGCCTGACCCGTTTAATAAGCGGGTTGTGTCGGGTCAACCCAACGGGTTAACATGTCAACCCGTTAACTCGCCAAAAAAATAATTTTTTTGAAAAAATTTTATGTGAAGAAAACTTAATTAATTATTGTTTACTGCCCAGCCGTCTCTCACATAGTTAGGCATTCACTTTTTTGTGCGGTTGGAGATTTTATAAGTATATATTTATTTTCTGTTCGATCTTTTAAAGTAATTTTTATAATTTTTTAATTAAATGATGATTTGGTATTATTTACGATTAAGTAAATTATTTTTATATCTTTCTTTGTTTCTTTCGATGAGTGAATATAATGTATATTTTATGTAATTTTATATCTACGATAATGTGAGTATGATATCTGAAGTAAATTATTTTTATATCTTTCTTTATTTCTTTTGATGAGTGAGTATAATGTATATTTTATGTAATTTTATATCTACGATAATGTGAGTATAATATCTGAACTAAATTTAAAAGTGCGAATTTCATGTGAAAGTAAACAAATCTAATTAACATTGAAAACACAATGACCAATGTGTAGTGTACATGTGAATTAATTATGGTTAAACATTGACATTGTTACTTAATGTGTAAAAATGAGTAATTTAACTATAAATTTTAACAATTTTAAATTATACTTATTTTTTTAAGCAAAAAATTAGACTTGTTAATAGCATGAAACAGGCCTTATAAGAATACTTTTTATTAGTAATGATTGTAATGTATATTTAATTTCAGAATTGTAAAAATTGATAATAATAAATGCTTTATATTGATCAAAAAATAATTGAAATATGTTAGGTGGATCGTCGAGTTGACAGGTTGGCGGGTTAAACTGGTTAAACGGATGACCTGTTTAATTAAATGGATTAGATATGTTGGGTTGGATTGACCTGTATATTAATAAGGTTGTGTTGGGTTCATATTCTTAACTCATTTAATAAACGGTTGGATCAACCAATTCGTTTTATCGCGAATTGGGTTGACCCAACCAGTTTACAATCAACCCGTTTTGCCAGCCCATAGAACTCTCGCGATTTATTATAAAATAAATATTTTATTCTACAAATTACACGGGACTACTTTTTCTATTTTTATCCCCAAAAAATTAAAATTATATTACTAACCAGATATAATTTAGTTAATAAGATTTTCGTTTGGAACAAAAATATCACATAACTATGAGAGAGTTTCAAATTTCCAAGCTTATATGGAGTTAGCAATGGGGGTTATTGGTGGTTAGAGCTCAGGATACTCCCTTTTTTCTTCCATATTATGTTCAATCTTTTCCATAAGTGAATATAATTTTGGGTGAATTACATTTACTTCCCCGTAATTTGGTTCAACTATCAATACCTCTATTTTGAAAATAATATACACCCATTTAACTATTCAAATTAATAATAATTAGCCCCTGAACGACAGAAAAAATGAACAAAAATGCTGATATAAGCATTATTATTGTATTGAAAGACAAAATTAACATTATTTTATATTCACATTTTGATAAAATATCGTTAATATTTTTTATTTTTTGACATTTTTTTATGTTTGACTTTAGTCAAGAGAGGTATTGGTAATTGTCTGAAACCTCGAAAGACAATTGATAGATTGACCAAACCACAAAGAAACTAAATGTAATTCACATTATACTTTTTGTACTGTTTCTTGATGCTGTTAGATAAATTGTGGTGTTTTAATAATAGAATTCAGGGGTGGACATGGTTTGGGCGAAACCAGTGAAACCGGCCAAATCGGCTTAAAAATATTTCTCGAAATCGGTAGTTTGAAAATTTTTCAAACTGTATTATTGGTTTGACGAACGGTTTTATTGATGAAACCAGCCATTTCGGTCGAACCGATCGATATAATTAAATATATTATTATTATTATTATTATTATTATTATTATTATTATTATTATTATTATTATTATTATTATTATTAAGTAGATGTGCAACCAAATGGAGTGGGAGGCTACAGAGTCACTAGCCTTTCTCTGTCTAGGGTTTTCAAGTTGATCGATTTCAATTGGATCACTGAATCAACTTCATATGCAATTTACAATTTATTTTCAGCCTTTGGAGTTGTTTAATATTTTTACTGATATTTCTAATATTTGTAACTATTCGTAAAATTAGTTTTTTTTGGCCAATTTGGGGCAGCTCAGGGAAAATAAAGCAAACATTTAAAAAGCCAAATTGATTTAGTCTAATAACGTGGTGTAATTGACGTGGTAAAAAATAAAAAAGTTATTATTATTAATAACCTAATGTCCATTCTGTACCAAAAAAAAAAACCTAATGTCCATTCAGGCGTTGCCCACTTATATAATTTTAAAAATAAACTAAAAATCAAAAAAAAAATTTTATGACATGTTTTTTTTTAAAAAAAATTTTGTTTGTGACATGTTGAAATAATTTTTTTATGTTTTTTAATTTGTGAACTTCTAACATTGTGATATTTAATTTCTTTTTTATTATGTTTAATGTTTTGAGATTTGTATTAAGTACTATTTTATATTTGTAGTGTATGTTATATGTTTTTAGTTTTAAATTTTAAATTTGGAAATACGCTATATACAAATCGCCCAAACTAATTAAATCAAACAGTTAAAATATGGTTTGATCGGTTTGGATTGACATGTTTATTTAGCCGATTTGATTTGAAAAATTTTCAAATCGTAAGTAATGATTTGGATTGTCTTTCGGGAGTCAAGCCGGCCAAACCAACCGATACACCCTAATAAGATCTTTTACACATCTACAATTCTGTGCTACTCACACACAAATTAGTATGTAACTTATACATAACTCTCAATTTTAGTGAGAAAAAATAGTATACATATTTTCAAGAGTTTGTGGTTAAAGAAATTTTACACGAACTTACAATAACCACATCTACGCCCATGTGTAATCTTATGAATTCTTATACGTTCTCCGTCTACAAATATATAATGTTTTAGAAGATTTACTCTGTCTTTAAATAATTATCGTTTTTATCACCAACGAAGTAAATAATAAATATTTTCTTATTTTAACACTCCTCAAATCGGCAAATTATATCATAGTTGTAGGACAGGGCTATTATGTAAGATAGTCCATTGACAAATGATATGATTATATTGACAATTTATAATCACTTTAGTATTGAGAACCCCTTGAATTGTCATCATTTCCTCCTCTAACTAATATAATCTTGCTATTTGTAAATATACTACCATATACGGATTGAATTAAGCCATATTTATAATGTTATATTTAGTATTACAAATATAATATTTTTTAAAAAAAATAGTATATAAATTCAAATAGGATAAATGACAGTTAAGTCAAAAGTTAATTTATATTTTCTAGTCAACTTATACATTTATTGTCTTTAAAATGTCAAATATTTCAATAAATGCTCCAAGGTAAATAATTAATGCCCTTTAATAATTTTGTGCACCCAATAATCATAATTAATTTTTTATTCACTACAAAATTCTATAAAATCATAGGTAGGAACGATTGACATATACTGTAGTCATTCTCTCAAATCCAATATGAATTCCAGGGGAGCTAAAAGTTCTATTTTATTCATGCTCATCTCTTTTTTCTTTCTCCAAACAGTTAATGTATCAGTAGCACAACCTAAAATTTGGTGGCACTATACAATGATTATACAGAATAAACTTCCAAATAATACAAACATATTACGCGTTCGTTGTCAATCAAAAGATGATGATCTTGGATTTCGTGATCTTCGTGTGAATGAAGAATTTGGTTGGGATTTCAGCATGAATTTCTGGGGAACAACTCTGTTCTTTTGTCACTTTTGGTGGGGTGCAAAGGAGAGTGTTTTTGATGTTATGAGCTACTCATTTGCTAAAAATCATTGTGGTACAGATGAAATGAATACGTGCTGTTGGTCAGCGAGGGAAGATGGTTTCTATTTTGACAATTTCGTAGATCATCCATATGAGCCTCGTAAATTACGAGATTGGCAAAAGAATTAATGTACTTTAATATCATATCAATGATCATAATTTATTCTTATAAACTTTATTTGTCTTTTTTTTTTTTTTTTTTTTGCCCCTTATAAGAATTAGGTGGCCCGGTGTGACATGCACCTAAGTGTCTCCAGTATAACTCAAACTCAAGACCTCCTGATCTTTAGTAAGGAAGTCAACCACTAGGTCAATTTCCTCTTGTCGGGTTCAATTAGATTTCTAAATAGGTAGATATAATAATAATAATAATAATAATAATAATAATAATAATACCTCAGCCATCATCGCCCACCCCAGCCATCACCACCACCGCCACCCCACTTCCTCTCTCCCTCGCTTCTGTCTCCCTGCAAAACCAATAGCAAAAACAAAACTTCGAAAGCATTTTTGTTTTTGAAAATCCAACTAAGTCAATGTGCTCGTTTTTTGGCGAGGTTCGAATAACCTAGAAATTAAAACCCAAAACAGACCAAAACAAAGCCATGAGCAAAGAACAACTTCATCAACGACATTTTCGAGAAGATGGCTTAGGAATCTTCCAGGCTGGCGAGGTGTAAATCACTTTAAATAATAATAGGCAACCAAATTTAGATTTAGCCACGATAAGAAAGCGAATCTAAGCTTTGATTTTTGATCAAGTCCTTCCATTGATAAAGTTGAGCTCTCAATCCTTTTCTGTGCCCCCCTTTCCCAATTCTAATCTAGAAAACCCTTCTCTATTTCCAAATCTTACCCGGCTAAATCTTCAATTACGATGCTAAAAGCCTAAAACCCAAACCCTAATTCTGAAGCGATTTGAATTTCGTCAATTCGGTCTAGTTCTATATAACCAATTGTTGAATTAATGAATTACATAGAAACCCACAATTTTTTTAGTCAATTCTCGTCTCCTTACCTCAATATTCTCTGTTAATCGCTGCTCCGATCATCATGGCGATTAATGATATCGTCCCGTTGCGGCGAGGATTGGTCTGGCGGGGTTGGGTGGCTGTCCGGGAGAGAGGAAGAAAAAGGAAGAATAAGAAGGAAAAAAAAGAAAAAGAAAAGAAAAATAGATTTTCGTTTTGGGTTTTCGAAAACTGATTTGTTGGTTTTGCAGGGAGAGAGGAAGTGGGGTGGCAGTGGTGGTGATGACTGTGGTGGGCGGTGGCGGGTAGAAGGGGGTGGTGATTAGAGAAGGAGGGAAAGGAAGGGCTGGTGGTGAAGAAGGAATTTTGTGTAATAAAGAAATTTGGAATGAATAAAAAATTACAAAATGGTCCTTTATTATGAGGACGAGAAGAGAGAAGAGAAGGGGAGGGTAAATATATTTTTTTAAATATTTTATTATTTTCAGTGATTAAAAGAAAAATACATTAACCAAAGTGCCCCTAGTCAAGACCGGCAAAAATGAGTTTTAGACCAAAATTTTTTTAAAATATAATATAATGAACTAAAAAAGTAGTTTTTATTTATTTTGGACTAAAATGATATTTTCGCAATATGTAATGAATCATTTTAGGAGTTTAATATCGTGTCTATATATATTGTGTCTTGTAAGTATTAAATCTATGTTGAGGACATCAGAATAGATAATCCTTCTTTGGATTTTGTGCAACCCTCCCTAAAGGTTCAAAAGGGAAATGTGAAAACCCGTTAGCCATTACTATGGATCCTAATGTGTACAAAAGAGTTCCACTAGTAAACATCGTTGGACCCATGACGGAAAATATAAATAAAAAGGTTGAAAAAGCCTTAAAATTGTTGACCGAGTAAGCGGCCCGACAAACCCAAATCTAACTTCTCAACTCGAGACCCAAACCCGTTAGTCTATCAAGCATGACAGAAGACGGACTTGAAGAGATTAGTTGATGGACTGAAACCCAAATAAAGGAAACAATTGGGCCACAATAGAAGAGGAACTCGTACACTAGTCCCTCGTCTTAAACCATTTGACACTTTTAAATCTCTTCCTATTAAGTTATATTTTATGTTTTCTTATACTTTTTCCCTCTACAAATATCAAACATTTTAGACAATAAGGAATTGGCCTAGTAGTTGATCGATCTTTAGTTTGAGTTACACCGAACCTAAATTAATAGCCTTTAATAGATTTTATGTCTCCCTCTTTGTATCAAATATATATATATATATATATATATACACACGAATGATTTGATAAATATGTTATTGTTTTAACACTCATCAAATTCTATGAAAAATATTGAATACTGTATTAATTTTATTAATTACTGACATTTCAATAATATTATCATAATTTACTAACCAGAAATGTTCTTGTAGCCATTTTCTTGTAGTTATTTTGCTTCCATTTATATTGTCTCGACATAGTTATGGTATATGATGAACACTTGACCATTACTCTCACCTAAATTATGGAGATACCGAAGGATGGTTCTTCTAATAAGCTTCGTGTCCTCTAGTGCATCCAGAGATGTCAAAATAATATCATATTAAATAATAAAAAAATTAATTTTATATCAAACTTGTCGATATAATGCCCGAATTTATTATTTTCTAGTCTTAATTATACAACTAGATTTCACAAATAATTTATATACTCTATCCATTAAGCCATATTTATATTGTTAAATTTAGTATTACAAATATGATTTTTAAAAAAAAAAAAAAAATAGTCTCTAAATTCTAATGGGATAAATAAGAGGTACGTTACAAGTCAATTTATATCGTTCTAGTCAATCTATACGTTTATTGTCTTTAAAATGTCAGATATTTCAATAAATGCTTCAAGCTAAATAATTAATGCCCTTTATTAATTTTGTGAAAATAATTTTTTGCACTTAATAATCACAATTAATTTGGAGTCACTACAAAATTCTATAAAATCATAGGTAGAAGCGATTGACATAGTCATTCTGTCAAATCCAATATGAGCTCTAGTGGAGCCAAAAGTTTTATTTTATGGATTCTCATCTTAATTTTCTTTCTCCAAACATTTCATGTATCAGTAGCACAACCTCTCTGGTGGAAATATTCAATGATTATACGGAATAACCTTCCGAATAATACAAATATATTACGCGTTCGTTGTCAATCAAAAGACGATGACCTTGGATATCGTGATCTTCGTGTCAATCAAGAATTTGGTTGGGAATTCAACATGAATTTCTGGGGAACAACTCTGTTCTTTTGTCACTTTTGGTGGGGTGCAATGGATAGTGTTTTTGATGTTATGAGCTACCAATTTGCTAAAAATCATTGTGGTAGATATGAAACGAATACATGCGTTTGGACAGCGAAAGAAGATGGTTTTTATTTTGACAATCAAAGAGATCATCCATTTCGTAAATTACGGGATTGGTAAAAGAATTAATGTACTTTAATAGAATATCAATGATCATTATTTGTTTCATTGTCATTTGAAAGCTTATATAAATTATGTTTTTCTCAATTTTTTTGCTTATAAGAATCTTGTTTTCATATGTATAATTTACCATGTGCAAATTATATTCTATTTTGTGGAGGATATTTTGGCCTATTTAAATAAATGGTGGAAAATCAATTTTAATCGGCTATGTTTGATAAAATTTCACTTTTAATCCAATATATTTAAACCTCAATCAAATCTGTTTTAACTATTCTATTTAAGGATCCAAATTCAATTTAAGTTCAAAAGGACAGTTTTAACACTTTTCTAGCCTGGAGATCTATAAATGGGATAAATGAGATACAAGGAGTATATAGTATAAAGAGTGTATATAATTGTGAAATAGTATTAAAATATGATTTAATTAACTTTTTTTTTATAAAATATAATTGTATAATTTATTAAATATTGCCTTTTTTTTAATTGTACAAAATCATTCTGTCTATTTCATTTGTTAAGATGATGACCTCAGTCTTTGAGTGAATTTGTTGGGTCAAAGAGAACGAGAATAAAGGTGAGAATGACGAGAAGAAGGAATAAGAGAGAAATCATAATATTAAAACCCATATCATTCAATAATATCAAATTCTACAAAATATGTATATATATAGATTTCTCATTTACTAACTTCTAAAATTATAAACTATTCCTTAATTTTAATTAATTTATTTCCTACGACCTTAGGTATGACAATTCTTTCCCCTCCTTAATTAAGTCTTGAAACTTGTACATAGATCACAATTGTAAATAAAAAATAAATAAAAACTAAAAATAAAATGGTATCAAAATACAAACGCATGTAAATTTCTCCTTTGAAAATTGTCACCATTTTATCCCTGGTTTATAAATCATTACCATGATAGAGATATGCTTGAAAGGTTCCCATAAAATTCTCTAACCTCATTTTTTAACATCAATACTAGACTCAATACCACCACAAATAGCCACAACAGGATCGAATGGACATAAGAATTTTGCACTTTCATCCGATTCCAAATTTGGCACTAAAGTGTAGGAAATCATTTTTCCTCCAAAATCTGCCTCCAATTTAGAAGTTTCTCCCTTTATCTTCTGATTTCCAAAGGAGTAGGTGATAGAGGGGTTCAATCTACAGCAGTTGATAGTAGTGGAATATTTTCATAGTATGAAATTTCATCAATTTTCAGAGCCAACTTCTCTGACTTTCCAATAGATACCATGTTAATTCCCAAATTCTGGTCTAGAAGGGTAGCAATTCGATCGAATTGAGCATCTATTTTTGCCTTCCATTCTAGGTTTTCCAATTGTTGTGGTTGAGATTTTTACTATTCCTCCCGGAATCATTGGAGTCGTTCAATTTGTTTGAACCTTCCTCCATGGATAAAACTGTCATGATTGAACAATTAGTCGGATGATTGCTCGCTCTGATACCAAATGTGAGGAACTAGAGATTAAAAATCCAAATTTCAAAATTTAGAGGGTTAAAGTAGAAAGACAGAACAAGAGAAAATCATAACAAAACCAAAGAGAACGAGAACCAGGGGCTGTTGCACCCTCATGCCCCATGATTCTGTCATAGGAGTAGCCACACTCCTCTTCACTATCTTCTTTCCAAACTCTTCATTTTACTCATCTCTCTATTTTTAAAATTATTTTTTATTTTTTTCTTTAAAATTAGCACCCTCATATTAAAATTTTTGGTTCAGCCACTGACGAGAACAAACGTTAGAAGAATGAGAAGAGAGAACCAGAGCAGAATACTCACTACATTACCTCACATTTTTCCTTACTAGACAAATCCATTGTCATTATCTACTCTTTACCATGTTTAATTACCTAATGGTTCATTTGTATTAGTGACGCATGTTGGACACATTAAACTCAACAACCGTGTTATATTGCATAATGTGTTATTGTTCCATCCTTCTATACTAATTTAATCTCTATCACCTGCCTCAGTAGTAACAACAATTGGTATGCAATCTTTTCTCCACATTCATGTTTTCTACCGGACTGTTTCCTAGGGATCCCGGAGAAGATTGGTGATCAGTCAGCAAGCCTTTACTTTTTCAAATTGAATAAACCTATTGATTTTTCAGTTAATTTTACGATTGTTTCCTTACCTATTTCTGATTTTGCTCTATGTCATCGTCATTTGGGACATGTCTCATATATATAGAGAGTTAGAACAGAATATGTGAGAATCATTAATGACATTAAGTTCCATATAAAAGTTTAACTATAATTTTATAATCTATTTTTCACCGAAATAGAAGGAAACTCATAAGACACCTCCAAGTTCTTCAAATACTAATGCAGTTCAACAACCATAAATGATGTTGCTATATAGCTTGAGGCAATAATACACAATCTGCAAAAGCCTTCTTTACTTTGATCGAAATCAACTAAAATTCCATGCAAAAATACATTAATTAGTTCCCAGCTCGCATCTCCTCCTCAAGAAAAGGATAGTCAGTGTAACCAACAATAGGATCAGAAGTATAAAAAGTAGCTCTATCGTACTTGTTGAGAGGTGCATTCAACTCAAATCGTCGAGGCAAATCAGGATTAGCCAAGAACCAACGTCCATAAACAATCAAATCGGCGCGACCTTCTTCCACAGCTTCATTACCATCATCTCTCATATATCCACCAGCAGCCAAGAAATTCCCTTGGAATGCCGTCCGAATCGGGGCAAGACTATCGACATCGTGGCGCTTGGGATTATTCTGACCAGGGACAATTGCTATTCTTGGCTCCATGACGTGCATGTACAAAATCTCATATTTGTTTAGGGCCTCAGCCATGAATAGCCCTAATGCTGCTGGATTTGAATCTCCAGCTTCCTGGAAATTTGTCCAGGGTGATAGCTTGATTCCCACTCTTTGAGGTCCAACTGCATTCGATACAGCTTCCACAATTTCTAGAGCAAACCTGCAACGGTTCTCTATAGATCCACCATATTCATCGGTTCGATCATTGGCTTCGTCTTTCAAAAATTGTTCTATTAGATACCCATTAGCTCCATGGATCTCAACCCCATCAAAGCCTGCAATTTGATTCAAACTTGTTAATTGTTGCACAGAATCTTCTTCGAAGATGGCTAGTTCTCAAAAATCGTTTTTGCTATTCACAACACACATTTAGTCATAGTAACATTTTTTTTTTGGATATTTAATAGTTAAATTACAATTTCTGTCACCCCTAAACCATGTGAATCTCACGTGGATTCATTTAATTCATGTGACAAATTTTATGGCACATGGACTAACACGTTATCATAACTTCCAAATATATTTTTTATTCAAAAACTATTATTATGACTAAATATATTATGATTAATAAAATTTAGAACTAAATTTGTCGACTACCAAACATTTAACTAAATTTGCCATTAGATCATAATCAACAATATACTCAAGAAAAAAAAATCAACAATGATATCCTTTTTTGACAAAATAAAATTTGAACTATTTGAGTACTCCAAAGTAATCCTAACAAGACTAAAATTTGCAATCCAAATCTGAATTAAATATTAGTATTTTATAAAAATTAAATAAAAACAACTACAGTATCAAAAGAGTAATTTAAAATCCATTCTTGGAAAGGGTAAATTAAATTAAATTACCAGCCTCCAGAGCGTTAATAGCAGCATGCTTGAAATCATTGACAATCTGAGGAATTTCATCCGTCCTTAACCGCCTTGGTGGTGAAAATTCAATCGCAAAACCACTGCTATTGGCTGTTGGAGTTATTGCTTTGTCTGTAGATGAAATCGGAGCCTGTCCATTGGGCTGGGCACCTGTAAATTTAATGAACTGCACAGTTAATACTCCATAGTCAATTGGTGTAAAGAGCGGGTAACATGTCTGAACCGAAATGAACCGAATCGAATTGTGTGATTTAGTTCGGTTTGGTAGACTAACGATTATGTTTGATTTTGATTTACAATAAGACTATTCACGATTTTGAGTTGCTGAGTTGTTATTTTAAGTTTGAGGTTCGATTTTTATTTTTTAATTAAAATTAAAACTGAAATCGCAAAATCAAACTAAAATTCAATTTCAGTTCAATTTTGATTCGGTTTGCGCGGTTCGAACTGAACCATGAGTTTTTTACAGCCCTAGTCAATTTTATCATAGTCCAAAGTTAGTGTCATTTTCAACTTTTAATTTTATTAATTTGTAGTTATTAATGAATATTTTTAATATAATGAATAAAAATAATCATCACCACCACCGTACATAATAGTAGACATTTCAAAGTAACCATGACAAATTGTAGTTTCCAATTAATAACGTTGTATTGAAAGTAACTAATCGTATGGCCCTCCAAAAAAATTGGAAAAAAACGAGAGGGGATACAAGTCATGAGCCGAACAAATTGACTTAAAAACTAAGGTCATCATCTTAACAAATGAAATAGACCCACAAGAGACAAATTTAATAATTTATATAATCATATTTTATAGAAAAAAATACCAATTAAATAGAATTCTAACCAGTATTTTGTAATTATATACACATTTAATATTGATAGCGTATACTTCTTCTATCTCATTTATTTATCTATCGTGATTTTGTTAAATTATTGATACCCTATTAAATTTTGAAAATTACGTATATTTTCTTTAACTATCCAAATTAATAATCAGTCATTGGTTGAATAAATGAGAAAAATAATAACGTAAACATTGTTATTGTGTTGAGAGACAAAATTAATATCATTTTATAATTTCATTTCAATTGAAAATCATAAGATTTTTTTATTTTTTGATTTTTGATGTTTGATTTGGATCTAAGAGAAAAAATGTAATTATGAAATCTGAAGGTGAGTTTGACCATATGAGATGTAAATGTAGCTCCCCCTATAAAATCTCTTTAAGAATAGTAAAAATTGGTTACCGTAATTGGAAACTCTTCCAACATGCCAAAGCTGGCAAAAGAAAACAGCCCCTTTAGCATGAACAGCATCCACAATTGGTTTCCATGCCTCAACTTGTTCCTTTGTCCAAATTCCAGGTGTATCTGGATACCTTCAAAACAACATGAACACATTAAATGTATTCTTTTTGAACTGATTGAACTAACTATGTATACAAATCTTCAAATTGATTCATACCCTTGAGCAGTGTCGGAAATTCCTGTGGCTTCTGTAATCAAAAAGCCTCCTTTACTGGCTCTTTGAGAGTAATACAATATAGCATGAGGCTGTGGCACATTTCCATAAGATCTTTGCCTAGTTAAAGGGGCCATAACAACTCTGCATTCCCACAATTTGGCAACAAAAATGGAGATGTTATCATCAAAATGAAAGAGATTAAAGACCCTTTTCACCATTTATATGGAAAAAACAACAAAATAGTCTTCTTGGGGAGGGATCCTGACAAATTATATTATACTCCTATCACGACACATTGTAATGTGTCCATACTTCCTTTTTATATAACAATTAAAAATTATCTTATAATGTGGCTCCCCTAATACCCCACTACTTTCCTCTCATAACCAATACACTCCCCTAACCGGTGCACCGGACACAAAGCAATATAGTTCTAGGAATATCATATAAGAATTGGGCAATCCTAGAGAATCAACAAGTCAAAACTAGTGTGGGGCAAGGGGTGCTTTAAGTAGCTATTTTGCCGTTGAGGTGTAAGATATAAATATGTTGTAAGTAAAGGATTTGGCTTTAGAATTTACAGTGGTGAAGGAAAAAAGATGGAAAAAATGAGAGAAAGTGTGGGAGATGATGTGATGGAAAGAGGGAGGATGAGGTGGTGAGATACGACAGTAGAAGGGAGGATGAAAATCGGAGAAGAAAGAGTGCGACGGTAGTTCCCACTCGTTTAAAATTCTGATTTTGTCACTAAGAATCAATATGGGGTAGAAATTATTTAACAATAGAATTATTTCAAATCAAGTGAATAATAATAAAGTTAGAAGTTAATTCGTAGAACCTATGAGAGAGGTAGAAAGGTCCCATTTGATAGGGAGTGAGTAAAGGAATTGGTTGCTTCTGTTGCTCTGCTTCTTCATCACCATTTTCAGTGTGCTTCTTTGCCATTTTTTCTTCTTGATTCCTCCTGAGATCAGAGACTATATGTGATTCAATTATATACAAAACAGGTGTTTTGATGGAATGCATAATAGAACAATGGGGAGAGTATTTATAGAATTTTGAAGATTGATGTTTCCTTTTCACAAGATAATTATGGTCCACCGTTCATGGAAGCCGCCAGGGTCCACCACCAACAATTTATGCAATATTGTACACTGCTCGGTGGTTAAGGTGTCATGTTTTTAACTGTGAATTTGAGTATTTGATTAGTAAGGTAAGAAGTTAAGGGTGAGTGAAATTAAATAGTTAAAATTTTTGAGAATTATTAAATGGCAGACACTAAATTTATTAGATTTTGTAGAATTTCTTTTAATAAATTGCTTCATTTATTTTGTAAATTTTATCTGCGAGTAACTTTTTCTTTTTTTTTTTTTAGTTGTCACATTTTTCGAACGATTTTACCCATAACATATTTTTAAAAAATTGTTAAAAAGAAAACCCTTGCGGTGATGACCGAAATTGCTAACTGGCCGACAATAATTTTAGCTGAAAAACTTATTTGACAACAACAGCCAACCACCAAAATAGTTATTTGGTCATTAATTGACATTTCGAAAGAAACATTTCGACTAGTAATATTCATCATTAAAATAGTTATTTGATCATTAAAAAATAGAGACAAAATTATAGTACAATTTATGGGTGTTGAAACACCTCCATCTTATTGAAAAAATCCTTAATAAAATGATGAGAGGAGGACCAACAGCCACATCACTCCCTTTATAGACACAAATTTTTCTTCATCTTTATTCCTTCCTCCCCTTTATTTCTTTTTCAATCGGCCAACCAGGAGCTCTCTCCTCTCTCCCTCTTCTCACCATCTAATAAATTCAATGAGGGAACTTTCAAAATTAGTACTCATTTTGCATTTTTCTTGATTCTGTCACTATTAAGACACATGTCTACAGAACTAGCCAATTGTAAAAAGAAATTGGTACTAGTAACGCTTCTTGTCAAAGTTTCAGTTCAGACTTTATCTTGATGGAATCGAAAACTAGTTTGAACCAAAAGAAGAAAAAAAAATTTCTATGTAAAATCACATACTTTTTATTTTTGTTCAACTTTTAATAATTCCGTAAAAGTAAGCTGTTTGTGGCACTAATGGACCATTATTATGAGATTAGTTTTGTCCTTTTTTAAAAAAACTATTTCTTATCTATTTTTTAAAATATATTATCTCTCTCCCTCTCTCCAATAAATTATATTTATCTCTTCTCTCCTCTCTCTCCAATATATTATATTTATCTCCCTCTCTTCTCTCTTCAATTATATTATATTCATTATTTTGTATTATATATTATATATTATATTTTGAATTAAATTTATTAATTTATATTTAATATTATTTATTTTTTTTATTACTATATTTTTATAGATCAAAGGGCCAAACAATTAATTTCAACGAAGAAAGTAAGAATTTTATTAATTAACAAGTAAGAGAATCTAATTGGGAATTCACTCAATTACATTTCAACATTTTGTATTTATTCCTACTCTAAATATAAACATTTTCCTCTTTCTTTGCCGCTCGTCAAAGTTTCTTTGTAATTATTTTGATTTAATTTTCTAATTTCTATTATATATATATATATTTTATCATCACTCACCCACTCCATAACTTAAATTCAAAATCTCTTGGTTCTAAAAACATTTTTAACCATTAAACTACTACATTCTCATTTCTATTATATTTTTATATTTCAACACATTTTTCATATATTCAATACAAGTTTTTTCTTTTTTTCTTTTTTTAAAAAACCCTAATCAAATATAATTGTATATGTACTTTTAAAACTTGACATGAAAGAATTCGCCTAGTGGTTGGCCTCTTGGACCGCTTTTGGCAATAATTTCGTCATCAATGACGACGAAGTTGTCCGTTATTTACTAAAGTGGTTAAATCATATTAAAACATTTTGTACTTATTCGCATTATGCTCCACCCAAATTTTTAAAATTGACATTTTACTCTAAGTAAAAGTTATTTGGGTTGGCTTGGTTCATTTAGAAAATGCGATTAACTGTATATGTGGAATAGTTCGACATAAATTGATATTAACATCTCAAAATTTGGTAATTTTAACTTAATTAACAACTACTTTTGAGTATGTTTTTTTGAGTGTATCTCAAGTTTTAGATGGAACCAATTCATTTATGCAAATAGTTCTTGAAAAAATGTTGAGTTATTTGGGCTGTAGGGCAGTTGTTATATAGTACACTTAGGAGTACATTGCAAGAAGGGGTAAAACTAATGTGGAGCAAGGGGGGTGTCGTAGCACCCCTTATCTTCGAGGTAGAAGGTATAGATCTGCTGTGAGTAAGGATTTGAAATTCGAATTTACAATAGTGAAGGATGAAGGATGGGAAAAAATGAGAGGAAGTGTGGTAGATGAGGTAACTGGAATTTGGAAAAAAGATGATGGGTTGGTGGGGGTGCAGCAGTAGAAGGAAGGAGTAGAATCGGAGAAGAAGAAAAAATGCAGCAGTAGCACCCTCTCATTTAAAATCCTAGTTCTGTCACGGATTGCAACATGTAATTTTGACAAATGGCATTGGAGCATTAGTTAAGGGGGAAAACGAGATAAATTCAAGGGGTCACTGCATTAAATGATTTATTCTTATCCAACACTATTAGGAATATATATTTTTAGTTGTACAATATAATTTTCTGTTGTAGGGGTCTAACATGGCGAACAAATTATTATAGAGTTAAACAGAATATGTGTGAATCATTAATGACATTAAATAGGCTCACAATACTAAAGTGATTATAGAGTCTATACAATGGATTATCTTGCATGATAGTCTATTGATTATGATATAAAATGCCATAATTTTATAATTTATTTTTCACTAAAAATAAAAGGAAACTCACAAGACACCTCCAAGTTCTTCAAATAATAATGCAGTGCAACAATAAATGATGTTGCTATATAGCTTGAGGCAATACACAATCTGCAAAAGCCTTCTTTACTTGATCGAAATCAACTAAAATTCCATGCGAAAATACACTAATTAGTTCCCACTCGAATCTCCTCCTCAAGAAATGGATAGTCAGTGTAACCAACAACAGGATCAGAAGTATAAAAAGTAGCTCTATCGTACTTGTTGAGAGGTGCATTCAACTCAAATCGTCGAGGCAAATCAGGATTAGCTAAGAACCAACGTCCATAAACAATCAAATCGGCGCGACCTTCTTCCACGGCTTCATTGCCATCATCTCTTAGATATCCACCGGCAGCCAAGAAATTCCCTCTAAATGCCGTCCGAATCGGGGCAAGACTATCGCCTTCGTGACGCTTGGGATTATTCTGACCGGGAACAATGGCTATTCTTGGCTCCACGACGTGCATGTACAAAATCTCATATTTGTTTAGGGCCTCAGCCATGAATAGCCCTAATGCTGCTGGATTTGAATCTCCTGTGTCCTGGAAATTTGTCCAGGGTGATAACCTGATTCCAACTCTTTGAGGTCCAATTGCTTTCGATACCGCTTCCACAATTTCTAGAGCAAACCTGCAACGATTCTCTATAGATCCACCATATTCATCGGTTCGATCATTGGCTTCGTCTTTCAAAAATTGTTCTATTAGATACCCATGAGCTCCATGGATCTCAACCCCATCAAATCCTGCAATTTGATTCAAACTTGTTAATTGTTGCGCGAATTTTTCTTCAAAGATGGCTAGTTCTCAAAAATCTTTTCTGTTTTTTTAATATAATTTCGTTATGCAAGAGTAGTCTTATAACATTGTTTAATGGCAAATTTAATTCTAAATATTTGATAGTGGACAAATTCAATCATAAATTTTGCAGTTAACACATTTAATCTTAATAATAATTTTTTAGATATTTAATACTTGAATTGCAAATTCTGTCAATCACTTAATCTTAATAATAATTTTATGACATACTCCCTCTGTATGTATCTGTCGTTTTAGGAGTTTTAATTTGTTCACAATTATATTAGTAGCAAGTCAAACTACTATTCATGTTTTATCCCTCAACAAACAGTGTCAAACTGCTATTGATATTAGTAGCAAGTCAAACTCTATTAACTTTTGTATTTCCCACTTAAAAAATTACTGTCATCCTTAGTAACTGTGTAAATGATAAAGCGACGCATAAATGCAGACGGCGGAGTATGAACTAATACGTTAATGTAAGTTTTAAATACATTTTTTCTTCAAAAAATTATTATTAGAACTGAATGTGTTATGAATAACAAAATTTAGAACTAAATTTATCGAGTACCAAATGTTTAGAACTAAATTTGCCACTAGAGTATATTGTAAAAATATTCTTACATATTTTTCCTTAAATTTAACACAGACAACTATATGTATCAAAATCCCACCCCATTATTAACCAGGGAGATTGCATGTATGAGATTAAATTAATTACCAGCCTCCATAGCGTTAATAGCAGCAAGCTTGAAATCATTGACAATCTGAGGAATTTCATCCGTCCTTAGCCGCCTTGGTGGTGAAAATTCAATCGCAAAAACACTGCTATTTGTTGTTGGAGTTACTGCTTTGTCTGTAGATGAAATTGGAGCCTGTCCATTGGGTTGGGCACCTGTAAATTTAATGAACTGGACAGTTAATTTAATAATGCATGTGGCCCAAAATTATGTTTCCTTTTTAACTTTTTATTTTATTAATTTTTAGTTATTAATACATATTTTTAATACAATGTATAAAAATAATCATCACCACCCTATATAATATTAGACATTTCAAAGTAACCATGGCAAATAGTATTTCCTATTAATAATATTGTATTGAAAGTATGGTGAATTACATTTATCTTTAGTGTAATTTTGTGAAATTATCGATGTGATTTCAAACTTTAAAAATTACATTTATCTTTTTTAAGTGAAGTCAAACATCAAATTTATGACATTTTTTTAATCAAAATAAAATTATAAAATAAAGTTAATTTGATATTTTAATATTTTAACTTAATAAAAATATTTATATAAGTAGTTTTGTTATTTTTTCCTTTAACTAGATATGGCTTGTTATAAGTTTAAATACTGTAAATATAATTTTTAAAAACTAAGAAAAATATGGATAATTTGACCCAATTATATTTTATAGAAAAAAAATACCCATTAAATCTTATTCTAACCAGTATTTTGCAACTATATACACTTTTGATATTGTGTACTCCCTCTATCTCATTTATCCCATTTGTAGTGAACCTTAATTAATTGATAATTAGAGGATTGAAATTATAAAAATAGATTTAAGATAATAGAATGCTAATTTATGATAAAAGGTATTTTTTTGGATCTAAAATATAAATTAATTTAAGAAAAATTATTGGACTAAAAGTAATTGATTATTATATAAAAATGATGAAATTAATTTTATATGGGACGCGGGAGTAATATTTATGCCTTTTATTAGTATAACATATAAATCAAGTTATTCATTATTGCTTTTTCCACTTGTATATTTTACTTTTATTATGAAACAAATATTATTATTATATTAAAAAGCAGATATTGTAAAAATATATATGAAAATAAGAATAGACAGAGATTATTATATTAGTGAAAGTCAAGATATATCTCTTGTCATTTTCTCTACAAAGATTCCATCTAAATATCTTGAGATGAAAGTATAGACAACAAAGATATAAGACTAAGAACATAGACAAAAAAAACATTCTAACTTTTTTAAATCCACTCTCCATCTCTAATTAGGAGTTATTTTTTTAAAAGATTGTAATTAATGATTGATATTTTCATCTAAAATCAATAAATTCTGATTTCGAGTCAGTAAGAAAATAATATAAAAATATATAAATTCGGCTGAATTATATTTACTTCTTTTGATTTGATCAAATTACTGATACCCCTCTCAAGTTTTAAAAATTACATACATCTCATTGACTATCTAAATTAATAACAACTAATCTCTTGGTCGACAAAAAAAAAATAAAAAAAATGCTAACGTAAGCATTGTTATTGTGTTGAAAGATAAAATTAACATCATTCTATAATTTCATTTTGACAAAAATCGTCAAATTTTTTTATTTTTTGACTTTTGAAGTTTAATTTCGATCAAAGGGAATAAATGTAATTATTAAAAATTTGGGATTAAATTTGACCATACCATAAAGAAAAGTAAATGTAATTCACCTTATAAATTCTCTTTAAGAATAGTAAAAATTGGTTACCGTAATTGGAAACTCTTCCAACATGCCAAAGCTGGCAAAAGAAAACAGCTCCTTTAGCATGAACAGCATCCACAATTGGTTTCCATGCCTCAACTTGTTCCTTTGTCCAAATTCCAGGTGTATCTGGATACCTTCAAAACAACATGAACACATTAAATGTATTCTTTTTGAACTGATTGAACTAACTATGTATACAAATCTTCAAATTGATTCATACCCTTGAGCAGTGTCGGAAATTCCTGTGGCTTCTGTAATCAAAAAGCCTCCTTTACTGGCTCTTTGAGAGTAATACAATATAGCATGAGGCTGTGGCACATTTCCATAAGATCTTTGCCTAGTTAAAGGGGCCATAACAACTCTGCATTCCCACAATTTGCCAACAAAAACAAAAATGGAGATGTTATCATCAAATGAAAGAGATTGGGGGGGGGGGGGGGGGGGGGGGGGGAGGGGAGGGGAGGAGGAGGATGGATGGGGGATCCTAGAGAATCAACATGCCAGAACTAACTACTATGGGCAAGGGGCGCTTTAAATAGCCATTTTGCTGCTTAAGTGTATAGATATGCTGTAAGTAAAAGATTTAGGTTTAGAATTTACAGTGGTGAAAAAAAAAAAGATGAAAAAAATAAAAGAATGTGTGGTAGAGAATGTGACTGGAAAGAGAGACGATGAGGTGGTGGGATATGGCGATAGAAGGGAGGAGGAGAATAAGAGAAGAAAAAGTGTGACAATAGTAGTCCACTTGTTTAAAATTATGGTTCCGTAGGAATCAATATGAGGTAGAGATCATTTAACAATAGAATTATTTCTAAACAAAGTGAATAATAATAACAATAATAATAAAGTTGGAAGTTAGTTCGTGGAACCTATGAGAGAGGTGAAAAGGTCCCATTTTGTAGGGAGTGAGTAAAGGGATTGGTTGCTTCTGTTGCTCTGCTTCTTCATCGCCATTTTCAATCAGCTTCTTTGCCATTTTCTCTTCCTGATTCCTTCTGAGATCAGAGACTATATGTGATTCAATTATATGCAAAACAGGTGTTTGATGGAATGCATAATAGAACAATGGGGAGAGTATTTATAGAATTTTGAAGATTGATGTTTCCTTTTCACAAGAAAACTATGGTCCACCAATAATGGAAGCCGCCAGGGTCCACCACCAACAAGTGCCTTTCATTGTGCAATAGTATTTCAAAATGAAGATGTACACTGCTAGGTAGTTAAGCTGTCATGACTTTAACTGTGAATTTGAGTATTTAATTCTTATATATGGTAAAAAGTTTAAGAGTGAGGGAAATTAAGTTATTGAATTTTGTTAGAACTATTTAACGCGAGAAACTTTTTATATCCTAATTTTATAACTATCAAATTGGATAGTGGACATTCTATAAATTTGAGAATCACTTTATTGATGTGAATTTTTTTAAATATCTATTGTTTTTCTTCTAATTAATATAATCTTTTTATTTATTAATGCACTATTCTATAATGTAATTGTAGAACTAAAGACACTTAAATTTGTTATTGTCTTCTTTGCACCGTTTAAGTGTCTTTGTACCTAACAAATTTTTAAAAAAATTTGTAAAAGAACCCGTGCGGTAACTACCAAAAACGCTAATTGGCCGAAAATGATTTTAACCAAGAAACTTATTTGACTACCCCCACCCAATCACTAAAATAGTCATTCGATTGTTAACTAGAAGTTCAGAAGAAACATTTCGACGACTGAGATTCACCGGCAAAATAGTTATTCATCAATGGGAACATAACTACGAACCTACTCCCTCCATTCTTATTTACTAGTCGTTTTACGATTTACACGGCTATCAAGGAGATTAATTAATAATTTTTAAATATTTTTCTATCCTTTCTCGTAATTAAATTTTACTACTTAATTATATACTCTCTTCATAAATAACTCACTCTATCTTCAAATTAATTGAGATAAAAAGAATAATTACTCAACTAAATCAATATTAATAATTTATTCTTGATAATAATAAAACGTATGAAATGATAGATAAATAGAGACGAAGTGAGTATATCTTCACTAAAGTAAGACTTCTCTTTCCCAATATAATAACGATGTTTGAAATGAATTTTTATTTAAAAAATTTATAAATATTATATATAAATGATACATTATTCAAAATAAAAAATCCTATCTTACAAAAATAGTAATTGCAATTTTTGGACACATCTAAAAAGGGTAATATAATATGTCACGCACATCTTATTCTAAACTGATCCACTTGTGCCTGTCCCATTTTTTAAAATTTTTTTATAATATTGAGGCAGGGTGGTTTCACCAGGAACTGGGAAGTCAATGGCTTCTCCCAAGTCCCAATTAATCAACCTGAAATAATTGGGGTCTGTTTGGCAATAATTTTTTCATCATCAATGACGCTAAATTACATTTCAACATTTTGTATTTTTTCCTACTCTAGAAATAAACATTTTCCTGTTACTTTACCGCTAGTCAAAGTTTATTTATAATTATTTTGATTTAATATTCTAAATTCCATTATATTTTTATATTTCAACACATTTTTTCATATATTCAATACAAGTTTTTCTATTTTTATTACAAAACACTGATCAATATAATGTATATGTACTTTTAAAGTTTAAAAAGACTTTTTCTTTAAATATATATATATATAATGATGACAGATTGACTAGTAATAAAAATAATTATTCTGTCCTATATTGTTGGTGTAGTAACTCAATAACTTATATATAAATTACAGTGGCGTAGGTTATTAATAGTTTATATTAATCATTTTGAACTAAGACGAAATTTTAAAAGTTATTGGGTTATTCTATAAAATTAAGATGTTACACAAATGATATTACTAACTAAATATAAAAGTAATAGTTATATTAAATATTTATTTGGGACGGAATAGAAAAGTTATTAAGTCAATTTATAAGATTAAAATGTTATACAGTATTACGGTTTTAAACTTTAAAGAGACTAACCTATTGAATTTGTTAATAAAACCCCAATAATACTTTGATGTAAGAAATATTTCTCTTGTAAACTTTCACATTAGCATTTAGCTATGTTTGTTTGCATTTTTGTAAGTTTGTAAGGGAAAAATGTATTGGAATTTTTTTAAAATATGAGAAATATTTTGAAGAGAATTAGAATTAATGTAATATAATTTGGTAATTGATTGATTATGCTTCAAAAAGTTAATTTAAAAAAAAAAAAATTGTTAAAAAACGCAGCCTGTTAGAGACCCGACCCATTGAATTTATAGACTTACGCATTACCTTACGTCAATGGGCTTCCTAATTTCGAAACCATGGCCCGCTACTTTTTAGACCTTTTAGCTTCAGTCAACATTAGGCCATGGCCTTTTGACGTATCATCTGATTTTATCTGGAGTTTTTTTTTTAATTAATAATTTTTGAATTATTAAAATATTTTAATAAAAATAATAAAATAGTAATAAAAATCGATAAATAAAAAAAAAATAAACTACTTTTATTTGTTACACGACTCTGGTCCATTATTCAAATCTTATTTAATGTTGGTAATTAAAAATCTTGATAAATTAATAGCGAGACCATAAAAAATTATATTTTATCTCTCAGTTTTTATTTTATTATAGAGATTATAAGAATTTGAATCGTCAAAAATATTTAATAATGGTTTAAAATATAATATTTCCTTTGCTATATGATAATTCTAAAATTACATTGCAACAAGTCGTTTTTACAAATTACTCAATCCGTCTCAAATTAATAGACGTTTTAGAGATTTCACTGTTATCAAGAAAAAGTAGTAATTAATGATTTAATGATTTAGTTAAGTAAATTTTTCTCTTTTATCCTAACTTGAAGAGGACATTACTAGTGAAATAGGTAGTTAAGTGGTATATTTCAATACACTCATAAATTTTGAGGAGGGGCAAAACAAGAAAAATTAGCAAAATTACATTAATAATGGTAAAATGTCAATTAATAAGAGACAACTTTTAACACCTAAAACGTCTATTAATTTGAGATATAATGAGTATATCCTATTAGTAATACATTTGTAACACTTTAATAGAAATAATTTTTTTGTTATTTAGAGTGTGTTTGTTTGCTACGAATGTGAATAGGGCAATCGTAAAATAATTACTATTATTACTTTTTTAAACAGTGTCAAACAGAAATAATGGATCATTGGAGGATAAATAGAATAAGACCAAAATCATTACTAAAATTTGTTCCAAAAAAAAAGTTTCAAGAATTCAATACGGAGGCGATAATTTGGCTTTGACTCGGACAGATTAAATGAACTCAGAACACAACTCCAGTTCTTGAAATAATACAATGCAACAGAAATGAGAATCTGCAAATGCCTCCCGGCCAACTCAATCGAAATCCATGCAAATTTGTTCTTCAACCATTAATTAACTCACAGCAGCAATCTCTTCCTCAAGGAAGGAAGGGATAGTCAGTATACCCAACAACCGGATCAGAAGTATAGAAAGTATCTCTGTCGTACTTATTCAGAGTTGCATTCAACTCAAATCTCCGGGGCAAATCAGGATTAGCCAAGAACGAACGTCCATAGACAACCAAATCTACACGGCCTTCCTCCACAGCTTCGTTGCCGTCGTCCCTCAGATAGCCACCGCCAGCCAAGAAAGTCCCTTTAAACGCTTTTCTGATTGGGACAAGGCTGTCTTGATCATGGCGCTTACTTTGATCAATGGTAATGGTTAATCTTGGCTCCGTCAAGTGCAAGTACAAAATCCCATGTTTGTTTATGGCCTCAGCCATGTATAGCCCTAATGCTGCTGGATTTGAATCGCCACTGTCCTGGAAATCTGCCCAGGGCGATAACTTTAGTCCTACTCTTTGAGGTCCGATTGCACTCGATATAGCTTCCACAATCTCAAGAGCAAATCTGCAACGGTTTTCAAGTGATCCACCGTATTCATCGGTTCGATCGTTCACTTGGTCTTTCAAGAACTGTTCTATTAAGTAGCCATGAGCTCCATGGATCTCCACCCCATCGAATCCTGAAAATTATACTATTACTAATAACATAGTTGTTGTCGCCAGAGACGGAAATTATACTGTTAGTCTAGAAGTTATTATATTTGGAAATAAAAGTTGAATATACGGTTCCGTTTGATAAAACTTAATTTGAGGTCTGAAGTCTGAATTCTGAAGTCTGAATCCATTAAGTTAGCTTTGTTTGATAAAATTAGAAAATATGTCTGAACCTGAAGTCTGAAATCTGAAGTCTGAATTATGAAGTCTGAATTACAAAATAAGTTTATAAAATTTTAAATTTTAAATTAAATCACCTTATTTTTTTTAAAAAAATATTAGAAATATATTTTTGTAATATATAACATAATTTTTAATATGTGTAATCTTTTACATAATACTGTAAAATTTTACTAATAAAAATATTTTAAAAAAATTTAATAATAAATTAGAATGTTATTATTATTTTAAAACTAAAATATTAATTAAATAAATATCACATATTAATTAAAATTATAAAAAAATAAAAATCCATGTCATAAATATATTTTTTATTTATTTAAATGATAAAATATTTTTTTAAAAAAATATTTAATAAATAAAAATTATTTAAATAAAAAACTAAAAAGAATAATAAATATTGAAAATAAGAAAAAATTTGCAACCAATTCAGTTCAGCAATAAGTGATTCGCCAATCACTTATTTTTAGGCTAACAATTGTACTTGCAATTCAGACCCACTTAATCTCTTAAAACTTTGAATTATAGTTATCAAATACACTTAATTATTAAGTACTTAATTAAAAAAGTTATTAATTCATTAAGTCAGAAACAAGTTGAGTTATCAAACGCTCTTAATCAATTAAGTACTTAATCTATTTAGAATAAGTACTGAATTAGTTTATCAAACAGACCCTACGTTTTCAGAAATTAATTGACTGTTAATGCATTTTTAAATATAGTAATAAGTATACCTCTAGATTATACATTATAATTTACTAGAGGGGAGAGGTTAATTACCAGCCTCAATAGCATTAAGAGCAGCAGTCTTGAAATCGTTGACAATCCGAGGAATCTCATCTGTTTTTAATCTTCGTGGAGGTGAAAATTCAATCTCAAAAGCAGCAGTTTTGGTTGTGGGTGTTATTGCCTTGTCTGTGGATGAAATTGGTGCCTCACCATTGGGTTGTGCACCTGCATGTTTTAATATTATAATCAAGTTCATTCAAAGATGCAAAATTCTACCCCACTCCCATTCGTATCTTGCATGATAATTTTAAAATTATGATATAAAAAGTCTCATCCTCTTTCCTCCGTTTCTTTTTAAGGGGTAGAGATTATTGTTAAGAATTTGAAAGAATATTGATAATTTAATTAAATTACGTGAAAAATCAATATAATTTACCCTATTAATTAATGTGATGGATGCGGTAAATACTGTTTCATTTTTTTATTTATCCTTTCGGATTAACATTTGCTTCTATTTTTTTACTAAAATGTTTTAAATTAAAAAATGAGTGATAAATAAAAATAATAATATTTAATATTACCCTCAATTAATTAACATCATCTTCTTGCGATCTGGATCCACTTAAGTTGATCTACATAATAATATATTTTAAAATCTCTGTCATTTTCTGTAAATATTGCCATCTTGGGATCTTGGATGATGAGATGACTGATGAAGATCCACAAAAAAAAATGAGACTGAGAAAATGAAAGAAAGAGATTTGTTTTTTGTTTTTTGTTTTTTTTTGGTTTTGTTCTTGATGAAAGAAATTATTGTAACTAGTATTGAAGTAGAGATGAATTTGATTTATTATTACCATAGTTTGAAGCTCTTCCCACATGCCAAAGCTGGCAAAAGAATACAGCCCCTTTGGCATGAACTGCATCCACAACTGGCTTCCATGCCTCAACTTGCTCCTTTGTCCAAATTCCAGGTGTATCTGGGTACCTTCAAAACAATTCATCCACCACAAACTCTCATGTCTTTTTAAACACTGCAAATTATACTGTACAACTTAAGGATATACTCCTATTACTAAATTTGAAAAATAAGTGATGATCACTCAACAGATAGAGAAATAAGAATTTTAATCCAATTTTAAAAATTATTGAGCTGTCATCACTTATTTTTTAAATTTAATAATAGAAATATATTTTTAGGTTGTACCGTATAATTTGCCAATTCTACCAATGACCCATACAACTGAAATTAATGGATTTATACCCTTGGGCAGTGTCAGAAACTCCAGTAGCTTCTGCAATGAGAAAACCACCTTTGGAAGCTCTTTGAGCATAATACAATATGGCATGAGGTTGAGGTACATTTCCATAAGATCTTTGTCTTGTTAGAGGTGCCAAAACAACTCTGCATATCCCAAACCATTTTGCCATGAAATTAATGTTAAATATAGACATCGTCCACTATCTTTTCCTAAAAAAAAAAAAAAAAAAAATTCTACTGCATAAATGCAATCAAAGTGTCATTATTCACACCAAAAAAAAGGAGAGAACCAACGAGAAAGTGTTCATTTCGGCTTCCATATCCAAACAGTTATAACCAGTGATGGAATCAAGATTTTAAACGAGAAGGTGCTACGGTTGAACTTTTTCTTCTTTTTTGATTCTACTCCTCTATTCTATCACCGCACCCCACCACTCCATCATTTCTTTTCCAAATTCAATCACATTCTCTATCACATTTCTTTCTATTTTTTCACACCCTTCATCTTTCACTACTTTAAATTCGAAATTCAAACTCCTTATTTACAACAAATCTATACCCTATGCCTCGACAATGAGGGGGTGTTATAGCACTTTGCTTGCTCCACACTAGTTCCGCTTACAACTGCAATACCTCCCCACACTACTACCCAATTCAATATACGGGCCTTCCTCAAGAAACTCCTTTTAACAAAACCCAAAATAATATTCTTAGAATGGATATGATCATTTATTTAGAATGGATGAGCATTATTGAACCACAAAGAAGTGAAAAATACTCAGTATATTTAAGCTTGAAAGTTAATTTGGGGTACCTATGAGAGAGCTGAAAATGTCCCATTTTGTAGGGAGTGAGTAAAGGGATCGGTAGCTTCTGGTGCTCTACTTCTTCGTCACCATTTCCAATCTGCTTGTTCTCCATTGTTCTTCTTTCTCTACAAAGATAACCCTAATTAGTTGGTTATTATTGGTTGAAACAATGCATAATGGGAAATGCGCAGAGCAAATTTATAGGGGTGAAAGATTTATCCTGTTTAAAGAAAGGGAGTACTACATACTGCTTCTATTTCTTATTTATGGTCTCATTTTTACTAAAATACCCCTGTCACTTTTTTATTCAAAAAATTATAAAGACATTTTAATAAAAAATAACAGACAAAATAATAATTTATTGAGACAATACATTTTTTTAGAAAAATAGTATTGACAAAAAAGAATTGGTTTAGTAGTTAGACTTCTCACTTAGAACCTGGAGATTTTGAGTTTGGCGTTTGTTTAGAGGCGTCCTTAGGAGCATGGAGAGGCGTTATGACTCTCTCTTGTTAAAAAAAAAAAAAAAAAATTTTAAAAATCCAAGAAGAAAAAAAGAATAATTCAAGCTCATGCACGGCCATGAAAGTAGCCTAGATTCCCGTCACCTACCTCGTGCAATGTTTGCTTATTTTGATTATCCCAAAGCCTAATCTTTTAGTTAATAATTGAGAGTAGGAAACTTCATAGAAATGATCTTAATGAATTACTACATTCGTTCCGATTTATTTGTCACTTTAGGATTTGATTTTTTTGTCCTATTTATCTGATATTTTTAAATAAACGAGATAAAATTGAGTTAGTATTCATATTTTAACAATCATCAAACTCTGAATCTTTTATTAATATTAATAAATTCAAACCAATAGTATTAATTACATGCACTAAAGTATTAATTATGGTCATTGATAGGAGTACAATCTCTTATTCGTAATACTAGTAAACCTATTTAATTAGGGATAAAAAAGATATATTATGAAACAAAGTGATTCATTAAATGTGATTCTTAAAAACTGTGAAAATCCTGAAGTGACAGATAAATCGGGATGGAGGGAGTATTAGATAACTCTAACAAACAAAGTTTTAAGGGAAATAAAGTTTGGAGGACTCCATTTGAATAGTTAAATGAACATATAAATTTTAATTAAAACTCAAAAATTAAGTTGTTCAACTTTTATTAGTCAATGAATATATGTTAGCCCAATAATTTTCACGTTTCGTTATGGCTAATCTCACCTTCATATCCTAGCACTTACCCATAACTTTTAAGGTTTCGTCTCCGCTAATTTAAAATAGTTAAATCAAATTATTAATAACTTATAAGATTAAAATTTATATACAAATCAACCCATAACTTTTAGGGTTCCGTCTCCATTAGTCTAAAATTTATTAAAATTTATATACAAATCATCCAGTAGTTAAGAAAAAACGAGGCTAATTTATGGAGCCGCTGCATTAAATGACTTATTTTAATTACGGTAACACTATTAGAAATATGTACTTCTAACTGTACAAAAATATCGCAAATTACACTATGTACCTATTAGGTACATGTATTTATTACTATATTTAGAAATAAAGTGATAACAACTCATTAATTTTCTAAATTTATGAGTTGTCATCACTTTATTTTTAAATATAATAATAGCTACATCTAATAAGGTATAATTGTTGGTACAATATAATTTCATGTCCATGTGGGATGAGATTTCACATAATTACTTATTAATTAATGAAGTTTGAGTGGATACTTCTGATTAAATACTACTCTAGCCCTTTTTACTTTTTAATATGCAATTGCATCACATTAATGTCAACAAACCTCACCCTTTAGGCTTTATAGATTGGAAAAAATGCAATTTTGGTTCATTAAGTTTGGTTATTTTACTTTTTTTGTCTATCATGTTTGGACTCTCCAAAAATATCTATTACATTTGAATTTTTAAGCATTTTGGGTCCATTAAAAAATTTTTACATGTTATAATAAGTTTTTGTATAGTCAAAAAAAAGTCAAAGGTCACAAATACATGTATTAGGGGTATTTTCTAATTATGCAAAATACTTTTGACTAAATTTGCAAATTAAGGAAAGAAGGAAAAACATATAAATTAGGGTTTTATTTTTGGTTTTACATTATTTGTAAAAAAGTCTAAAATATTTCTAATATTTATAAAATACTCTCATATATTTTTATAATTTATAAATACAGTTCCCTTTTACCTTTGACTTGCTTTGACTATACAAAAACCTGTTATAGCAGGTCAAATTTTTTTTTATGTACCAAAAATATTTAAAATTTTAAACATAATAAGTATTTTTAAGGGTATAAACATGATGGACCAAAATTGTTTTTTTCCTTTATAGATCATACATACCACCAAGTAACTCTTCACTAAACTAGGACTTCTTTCCTCCCAATAATACGGTTTTAAAATTAATTTGTCTCATAAAAATAATTCAAGTTTGATATTTTTATTATCTCTGTCATTTTATTTTTAAATTTTAAATTAATATAATTACATATATAATTTTGTGTATTTTATAATTAAAATATAAAATGACAGCATAAATTAATAAATATTTTTATATAAATGGTAACTTATTCACACAATAAAAATCATATCTTATTTGAGTATTATTACGTCACAAAGAATTAGTATATTTTTTAAAATTAAAATTACAAATTTTGGGTAACATAATATGATATGATGTAACGGATATCTTATTCTTAACTGGTCCACTGTCCCATTTAAATTTCTAATATTGAGGCAGCATTGTTACATGGGGAACAGGAAAGTCAATGGTAATTCCCAATAACCCACTAATCATCCCAAAGTTCTTACTACAGTACTTCATATTTCCCCCATATATATTTATTTAAAATTTTAAAGTGAATAAATTAGATAGATGAGGATATTTTTAAAATAATATTTATAATTAATTTAAAATTTTTAAAAAAACTCATATTTTAATATATTTTTGACAAATAGTAAGGGAACATTAATTAAAGAGAAAATAAGTCAAATGGTAATAACATTAAATGAATTATTTTTATTAGACGGATACAATTATAAGTATGTATTTCTATACGTAAGATATGGCTAAATTACATTTCAACATTTTGTGAATTCAACCTCATTTATGGATCATTAAATGTAATTCAATTGATCTAAAAAAAAATTGTAATTCAATTAAAATATTATATGAAAGTATAATTTGTTCTAATTTGCTTTTAAAAATTGGAGAATTTTTTATTGTATGAGATAAAAAAAAAAATTGTCAATATTAATTTTTCTCCTTTTCCTTATATCAATAACTCAATTAAAATATAATTATGTTAAAAAAAATGGTATGTTATGCATAATATCTATATAGTTTGATTTGTATTTGCTTAATTCTGACCTTTATTTACATTATTTTTCCTCTAGAAAATTGCTTGAGCCTTATGCCTTTTTGAATCCGATTTTAGATGTTATGCCAATTATATCTCTCTTTTTTTTTTTCTCTTAACTTTTGTTTGGCAAACTGATGTAAGTGTTCAATGAGATCTTTATTTTAATAATTTTCTAAAAAATTCAAATATTCCTACTCTAAATATAAATATTTTCCTCTTTCTTTGCCGCTAGTCAAAGTTTATTTAAAATTATTTTGATTTAATTTTCTAATTTCCATTATATTTTTATATTTCAACACATTTTTTCATATATTCAATACAAGTTTTTTCTATTTTTTTTCTTTACAAAACTCTAATAAAGTATAATGTATATGTAATTTTAAAGTTCAAAAAAGTTTTTTCTTTAAAAATATATAATGATGACATAATCAAAAAAATTAATTCTAAATTTATAGTATTACTAGGTGTACCTAGTGACTAGTAAAGAAAATTAAAAATTGAAATAGTGTAATTACTTTCATTGTAACTATTTTTCCAAGATAACATTTCAAATTTCGAAAGACCATCTTTTCCTCCCTTTCATGTTCTCCATTTTCAATTAAATTATCTGCCTTTTCATTTATTCTTCTCCCTCATTTTAGATAAACTGTTACATTTAACATCAAATTAGCGGAGATTTTATATCAAATTTCAAAATAATACATGATTTTAGATCAAAATATAAGTTTATAATACATAATTTGACATCAAAATACAAGTCATAATATATGATTTTACGTCAAAACATCAGTTTACATCGAATTTCAACGTATTTTACATCATTTTTAGATGAACAGTAACATCACCTAAAGTTCAATCAATTAAATATCATGTCTAACTTATTATACATGAGTAACTTATTATACATCAATATCAACCGATTTAACATCATTTTTCCTTCAACCAAAATATATGATACATCAGTATCACGATTATACATCAAAACACATATTTTACATCAAAACATATAATACCACATCAGATACTGAAAACGAACAATATATATTCAAAATAAATGAGTTTACATCAAATTTTAACGTATTTTACATCATTTTCAGATGAACGGTCAACATTTAACATCATTTTTCCTTCAACCAAAACATATGATACATAAGTATCACGATTATACATCAAAACACATATTTAACATCAATATCAACCAAAACTTATGATACATAATTTCCTTCAGTTTACAACATTTTACATCAAATTTCATCAAAATCACATTTTACATCAAAATATATAATACCACGTCAGATACTGAAAACAGATAATATATATTCAAAATAGACGATTTTACATAAAAAATGATTTAACATAAAAAACAACCAAAGTCAAAAAATAATTTAACATCAGTTTTCTTAAAATGATTTACTTACACAAAAGCAGAAATCAGCGTCTTCGTGGACTGCAAACACAACCAAATGAACCCTCCACCTCAGAACTATAAAACCTCTTACTTAATCTCTCATTTTGATGGCTGATTTGTGATTCTCTTAAACCCTAGAAACGGCGAAAATGGTGGAACAAGGTATGAGTTTTGAAACTTGAGATGTGGGGAGTATTTTGGCGGTGAAAGATCTTAAAAACACCGTTCGAAATGGACGGAATCGACGGCGAGAGAAAAGAGAAAATAGAGGGGGCTGGTGAAGGAGAAGAGCAGAGAGGAAAGAATGAGAGAGAGAGAGAGAGAGAGAGAGAGAGAGAAATGAGGGATATTGACAATAAATAGGAGAGAGTGAGAGAGAAAATAAGTGTTGTACAAGTGAGGGCGTGAGACACATGAGACTGAAGAAAAAGACAAGGTGGGGACCAACGCATTTAATGCTCATGTTTAGCCCATTTATATAATTTGTGAACAAATCAACCTCAAATTGTTAGTATAATTCATGAACAGCAAATAAATCTTGGACCGGTTTTGGCAATAACTTTTTCATCATCAATGACGACGAAGTTGTCCCGTTATTTACTAAAGTGGTTAAATTATATTAAAACATTTTGTACTTATTCGCATTATGCTCCACCCAAATTCTAAAAATTAACATTTTACTCATAATAAAAGTAATTTGTGTTGGCTCTAGTTCATTTAGAAAATGCAATTCACCATACATATAGAACCGTTTGATAAAATTGGTAGTAACATCTCAAAGTTTGGTAATTTTAACTTAATTAACCATTACTTTTGATTTTTTTTTTTTTTTTTTTTTGAATTTATCTCAAGTTAGATTAACCAATTCATTCATGCAAATAGTTCATTAAGGGTTGAGTTTAGAGTGGTCATAGATCACGGATTTTGGATCGATCCATTGATCCAAACCAATCCAATCCATTTTTATCCATTTCAATTTGAATCAAATCAAAACGAATTGGATCAACTCGGATCAATGGATCGACCAAGTGATCCAATCTCTAATGCAATCAAATGTAGTGCTGAGCCAAATACCCTTAATATGAAGGGTATTATAGTAATAGCAGTCTAGTTGCTTCTTCAAGCCAACTCTCTGCTCGTTCCTTTCCCCCTTTTTCTTCTGTTCTCGCCGCCATTCGCTTTCCCTTAGCCGCAGCAATTCACCACCGCCGTCACCGCCACAACCAGGATCTTCCTCTTCTAGCCACGAAACTCGCTTCTCCTTTCCTCCATTTTCTTTTTCTCTCACCCAGACCCACTCCTCTGTTCTGCCACACGCACCACCGCCGATAGAACTACCGTCACCAACGGTTTGCGTTAGCTGCGTTTTGAGAAAAAAGGTGAGTCATTTAGATCGATCATCTTTCGCGTTAGCTGCGTTTTCATCTTTCGCCAACTGAAAAATGAACTATGAACCCAGATGGAAACCCAGATAGAAGGCATGAAGCAGAAGAGTTTGGCAGATTGATTGCGGAGAGATGAATCGGTTTGGATCAATTTGGATTTGATCCATAAACGATCTGAACCAATTAAAATTGATCCAAAAGTGTTGATTCGAACCGATCCAAATAGTTGGGATCTGTTTGGGGCGGGTAGCTTGGATTGGATTTCATAAAATTCTCAGGCTTGGTTGAGTTATTTGGGCTGTAGGGCAGTTGTTATACAGTACAATCAGAATTATATTGTAAATTTATTTTTTACAAATGACATGGAAGCGATGAAATAACGATACAAATTTAGAAGGTCTTTATATTAAATAATTTATTTTTATTAGATTAATATTATAATAAATATATATTTTGAATTATATAATATAATTTGCTGGGTTTAACATGACGAAATATTAATTTTTGGGTACGAGATATATTATGGGTAGCTTGTAAAACGTTTAATTTTTTTTTTAAGCAATGAAACGTTTAATTTCTTGATACGCGAGCAAATCATTTTATTATACTAATTTCACTCAAAATCATTATATTATTCTAATTTGCTCAAAACAAATACCAATATTTTCAAATTTTACTTTTCTATTATATTATTTATTCGGTTCACAAATAATATTACTAATTTCATTAGCTCGAATCGTTATCACAAAAATTTATTAAATTTTTTTCTCAAAACAAAACAAAACAATAATGCGCTCGTATATTTTCCCTAACAAATATTGTAGACTTTCTCTCGGGATCCACCTTGCAGGCCACCAGGAGAATATTTAAAAAATTAGTCAAAACGCATAATTGAGCCAAGTTTGACCCGGTTTTGAGATTTTTTTTTTTATTAAAAATAAATTTCTTAGAATTTTCATAGAATCCTGTATTCATAACTTTCTTTACAATTCATTTTAACTATAAGGCTTCTATGCATTTCATCAATATTTTTATTCATATCCAAATCTTTGTGACCTTTTCATTCATAAAATTTGTAAATTAATAGAATTTTTAATAAAATTTACCACATGTAGGGACTACTTTCTCTAATACAAAAGAGTAAAGTTGTAAAATATACTAAATCCGATTCTTGATAATATGGATTAAAAGGAGGCAATAAGAGACAATGTTATTAAAAAAAAAAAAAAGGTAAAATTACAACTCTTTTACTAAATATTATTTACTTTTTATTATAATTTTATAATATTATCTTTTTAAAAGTAAATACGAGTAGTTTCTCAATTACATTATAAAATCTCTTAACTAATGATATGATTATATTGATTAGGAAAAATAATAAATATTCAAAAGATCATAATATTAAATAGAAAAAAATATTTTTACTAGAGTATTAGGACAAACGTATCTCCTAACTTTAAAAAATTTGTGATTTAATTGGTTAATTATTTAGGATGTATTTTTTTAATTTATTTCTTTTTTCAGATTTTTTTTTAGTTAAGAAAATTCTGATTTCAAATCATAAATATAAAACATAGGTAAATCATCTCAAAGAAAAGAACAACTTGTTTTTCTGTTTGTTTGTGTTTGTAAAAACATTTTATTTTAAACCCAAAAAAAGTAATAAAAGCCTTTTCAAACACAAACTAGGGGTGTAATCTAGCCGAACCGAGCTCTAGCAGGGCCTTGCTCGTGAAAAATTATCTGTCCGGATCTAGCCAGAAACTCACTTTCGTGCTATGCATTTCAGAATCGGAATCTCTTGCAAACGCTAGCACAATCGCTGTTCCAACCCTTTTGAAATAATATTGTGCAGGATCTAGGTTTGCACTTATTCGATTTATCACGCAATAAAAATTCTTAATAAAAACGGAAACATAAGAATCACCTATTAAAGCGTACACTCAGGTGATTCTCTTGTATGTCTCAAGACTTTGCTTGTATGCTGTGTGGGCAGCAATCTAACAAGCAATTTGATCAGCTAATCACCACAATTCACCTGCCGGAATAAACCAGCTATCGCCGCCTAGCGCGTGAAGACCACGCACCGACGCACCGTCTGAGAGAAGCACCCACGCGCCACCACACCTCGATCCACGTGTTGCCAGAAGAGGAATAATCCGACAGCCTGAATCTCGAAAACTGTGCAACAACCAAAGGGTTCAAAATTCCATTTTTAGAGAGAGAAAAATATGTTTCTCACTCTAGGATTTTATCTCTCTAGTTTCCTGAAAACTGAAACTATTGAATTGTGTATCTTGAATAGCTAATCCCTTGTCTATATATAGAGTTACAAGAGAGACCCCAAGTTGGTTTAGGATTGGTCTTCCTAATGGGTTTAGGTAATTAATTAGTTTTCAAATCCAATTAGGTAACCAATCTGATAGGATAAACCAAATCCTACTAGATTCATAATCTCTAGAATTTCCTAATTCTAATTAAAAATTAAGATTTAATTAATTAATTAAATAATTCCACTTTGTTAATTACTTAATTAACCCTTAAGAATAATTAATCAATTAATTAATTCTACTTATTCAATTAACCCATTACAAAATTAAGCTTACCACTAACGGATTAATTTTGGCACTACCATCCTACACCAAAATTGCTTCCGGAACAACTTAATTAATTTATATTCATAATCTCCCCACATCAAAGATATAGTGCTCTTTAATTTATTAATTTACTGATAAATTAATTAATTAACTTCTTTAATTCCGAGACTAGTACCACTCGACCTTTTTCCTATACCGGACATAAGTCCACTGGCCGGGTTTAGTATAATAAACATTACGAGCTCATCTCGGGAGCACCATCACCCCGGACTAAACACGTGCACCCAACCTACCGAGACTATTGGCCATAATTGAGCTCACCCATTGGCAGATCAAAGTACATTATGTCTAATCCTCATGCCCGGTCAAGTCTAGGGATTAAGAGATAGAATACCAATAACGATTTGTCTATTAAATCAGTACAAGACAAATCATTCCAAATGGTCAAGTTCAATACGCCTCGGGCATATTTATATGATTCAATTAGTTTAGACAAACCAATTATCCGAATCACATAATGACCTAAACCGACAGTTTGTCCAAAGCTGTCTCGGTTATAAACCTCATTTATATATTATGTCTTTTAACCAATGATGAGATGTACTGTGTCACACAAGACACCTCATCATCTAACTACATAATAAAAATGGACAAATAATGCACAACAAAATATAACATAAACATAAATCGATATATTAACTGGGAAAATGTATAATACAAGCATAGCTTATATATTCAGCTCCAACAGCTCGTGCTAGGCTCGGTAATTAGCAATGGAGCTTGATCTCGGCGAGCTCCCTTGCTCAGTGCTCGAGTTCGGCTTGATAAATAATTGTCGAGCTCACGTTGCTGCTTTGTATTTTGGACATAGCGGGACGTAGCTGAACGTTGCTGCTTTGTATTTTGGACGTAGCTGGACGTTGCTGCTTTGTATTTTGGACATAGCGGGATGTGGTACCCATTATAGTGGACGTTGCGCGTCTGTTTTCCCTTTTTATTTTTGTGAAAAAATTAACTTTGTATTTGTTATACTGAACGTTGCAGTATATTTTATGGAATTTAGTAGAGAAACAATGTCTTTGCTGTTTGTATTTGTGACTTTTTTGTGTGTATTTTTGGACGTTGCGCTATTGCTTTTTCGAACGTATCAAGACATGGTAGCTATTATAGTGAACGTTGCAGTATGTTTTCCTTTTTTGGTGAAAAAATTAACTTTGTGTTAGTTATACTAGACGTTGCAGTATATATTATGGAATTTAGTAGAGAAACAATGTCTTTGTTGTTTGTATTTGTAAATTTTTTGTGTGTTTTCAGACGTTGCGCTATTGATTTTTCGAATGTATCAGCACGTGGTACCTATTATAATGGACGTTGCGCGTCTATTTGCCCTTTTTTTGTGAAAAATTTAACTTTTTGTTTGTTATACTGGACGTTGCAGTATATTTTAGAGAATTTAGTAGAGAAAATATGTCTTTGCTGTTTGTATTTGTGAAATTTTTGTGTGTATTTTCGGACGTTGCGCTATTGCTTTTTCAGACGTATCAAGACGTGGTAGCTATTATAGTGGACGTTGCGCGTTTGTTTGTCTTTTTTTTGTGGAAAAATTAACTTTGTGTTTGTTATACTGGATGTTGCAATATATTTTATGGAATTTAGTGGAGAAACAATGTCTTTTCTGTTTGTATTTGTGAATTTTTTGTGTGTGTTTTCAGACGTTGCGCTATTGCTTTTTCGGACGTATCAGCACGAGGTACCTATTATAGTGGACATTGCACTCTATTTGCCTTTTTTTTTGAAAAATTTAACTTTTTGTTTGCTATACTGGACGTTGCAGTATATTTTAGAGAATTTAGTAGAGAAACAATGTCTTTGCTATTTGCATTTATGAATTTTTTGTGTGTGTTTTCGGACGTTGCGCTATTGCTTTTTCGGACGTATCAAGACGTGATAGCTATTATAGTGGACGTTGCGCTTCTGTTTTCCCCTTTTTTTTTGTGAAAAAATTAACTTTGTGTTTGTTATACTAGACGTTGCAGTATATTTTATGAAATTTAGTAGAGAAACAATGTCTTTGCTGTTTGTATTTGTGAATTTTTTGTGTGTGTTTTTGGACGTTGCACTATTGCTTTTTCGGACGTATCAAGACGTGGTACCTATTATAGTGGACGTTTGCGCGTCTATTTGCCCTTTTTTGTGAAAAAGTTAACTTTTTGTTTGTTATAGTAGATGTTGCAGTATATTTTATGAAATTTAGTAGAGAAACAATGTCTTTGCTGTTTGTATTTGTGAATTTTTTGTGTGTGTTTTCGGACGTTGCGCTATTGCTTTTTCAGACGTATCAAGACGTGGTACCTATTATAGTGGACGTTGCGCGTCTGTTTGCCCTTTTTTGTGAAAAAATTAACTTTGTGTTTGTTATACTGGACGTTGCAGTATATTTTATGGAATTTAGTAGAGAAACAATGTCTTTGCTGTTTGTATTTGTGAATTTTTTGTGTGTATTTTCGGACGTTGCCCTATTGCTTTTTAGGACGTATTAGGACGTGGTACCTATTATAGTGGACATTGCGCGTTTATTTGCCATTTTTTTGGTGAAAAAATGAACTTTTTGTTTGTTATACTGGACGTTGCAGTATATTTTATGAAATTTAGTAGATAAACAATGTCTTTGCTGTTTGTATTTGTGAATTTTTTGTGTGTGTTTTCAGACGTTGCGCTATTGCTTTTTCGAGCGTATCAAGACATGGTAGCTATTATAGTAGACGTTGCACGTCTATTTTCTTTTTTTTTGTAAAAAATTTAACTTTTTGTTTGTTATACTGAACGTTGCAGTATATTTTATGAAATTTAGTAGAGAAACAATGTCTTTGTTGTTTGTATTTCGAACTTTGCGCTATTACTTTTTCGAACGTATCATGACGTACATATTATAATGAATGTATCAAAACATGATACCTATTATATTTTATATATATTATATAATATATATTATTATATATTAGGCTCGAGCCTACCGAACCTTTTTTTGAAATGCTCGATACTCGGCTCAGCTCGAGCTCAATCAACCCAAGCTCAAGCTAAACTTTGACTGAGCCGAACAGCTCGGTTCGTTTACAACCTAACACAAACTCATTCTCAAAAATCATATAAATATATAATTTGTAAATATCATATACACAATACCTCAATGATTATATGGACCATGCAAAGAGCCCATTATGGCCCATTCCTCAATCCCTCTTTCCAGTGCCCTTCTGGGCTATTGGAAGAAGGCAAAGAGGAAGAAGACAGCGGGGTAAAAGAACCAAACCTCATTTCCCTGAAATATAAACTCTCTTCCTCAATTGTCACCATTTCTTAATCGTCTCGTATACATAAGCACTGATAATCTCATCTTTAAAAAATGTCACCATAGAAAAACACACCACTAATATTATACCATTCAACAGAGATAAACAAAAGTTATCTATGCTGCAGCCACAGTACCAAAATCATAACAATTTTTCATCATAAGTTATCTAATTGGGAAGATTTGCTAAAATGTAAACAAAAACCAAGAGAGACAAAAACGAGGTTACAAAAAACCGTTCAGACTGGAACGAAGATTCCCCCACTGTTTACTTGAAACACTTGGCATCCAGTAGAGCTTCACCCTCAAAAGGTTCGGCGTCTTCAATCATCTGATTCACCCGCTCCTTTTGAGCTTCATCACTAATGTCAACTTCCTTCCACTCGTACAATTCCATGTCGTAGACCTCATCCATTATGAATTTCGGAATTTCCTTACCTCGGAATATCCACAAGCCCTTGACCTTGAACGGGGGTTCTGAACCTATCACCAACATCTTCCCGAATGCATACTTGCGTGCAAGATCCATCCTTTGGAGGAAACCACCGACCTTGTTCATGGTCACGAATGACACTGTATTCTCGTCATTGTACTTGTAATCACAAAACCAAAGTGAGTATCCCTCTGGATCGTACATATCCCAAAATCCTGAGAAAGCACAAGTAACAAAAGTGGGCACCTTTTGTCATTAAATTCTATCAAGATAATGGTAACTACATAAAAGGCTATCAGAGCCATGACAGCCAACAATCCTTACCCCAAACATAACATTCGAAGAACTCAGGCTGCAATAATACAAACGAGGAGAGAGTAGGAAGTTACCGTTGATGGCGACCTCACGGAAGTTAGTCTTGGTGTTGGAATACAATCTTTTCCACTCATCTAGAATCATCTTGCTAGGAGGCAGAAGGTCTAAAGGATTCTTTGGCTTTGGCTTGGGTGCCTCCTCCTCTTCATCTAGATCATCTTTTTTAGGCTTGGGTTCTTCTTTCTTGGCAGGTTTCTTCACCTCCTTTGGCTGTTCTTTTGCCTTAGGTTTTGCAGGTTCTTTAGGCTGAACAGGCTTCTTGGATGCAACGGGTGGAACACTTGTAGCTTGTTCAACTGTTCCCAAAATCTTATGAAACTTTGGCTGATTAGCCAGAGTCCAGAAATATCTCTCAACATGAGGGAACTCTGATGTAAAGCTCTTAGTAAAAATATTTTTAAATCCAACAAACAAGTTGCAGGTCAAAACAATGTCAGCCAAGGTGACAGATTCTCCAACCAAATAAGTCTTGGAAGCAAGATAGGTGTTCAAAGCTCCAAGTGCCCTCTTCAAGGCAGAGATAGCACCTTCCTCGGCCTATATTCAGGAAAAGAATGTTTATCTCAATAAAGTACGCAATACCCCACTACTTTGACTTCATCTTACAAAATTTTCCAAATAAAAATACCATAGGCAACAAATAATTAAAAGATAATTCTCATACCGGAGGGAGGTAAACTGAAGAACCAAGCCGAGGATACAACCATCGTCCTATATTGGCATCAATCTCAGTGGTAGCAAAATCGATCCATTGCTCAATTTGTCCCTAAGCAGCATTCATTAAAGCACAAAGAAGAAAACTTCAATTCTTGTTAATTTGTAAGGTAGGCAATTGTGGTGAACTGGCATAAAATGAGCAGAAACAAAATTGATAATGCTTACATATTCAATGACAGTTGAGCCAAAAAGGGGATTATGAGCCTTCAATTTTGTAACTGCAGCAGGTGATTCAAAACAAAAATGTGAAAACAAATTTAGGCATAATGACATGGAAACCAAATTAGCCAAAAAAAAAAAACTCACCATAGCGGGCAATAGCATTACTCTCGAATATAGCCCCATCAGGGGTTTCAAGAACAGGAACCTAAAAACACATTGGCTAAGTTCAGTGGCTAAGTTCAGAGAATGACAACAACAAAAAGAAAACAGAAATAAAAAAAATTGTAGAACTACATATAACTGCATAATCGTATAATCGTATAAGACACCTTGCCAAGCGGATTCATCTTAAGGAACTCAGGAGTCTTATTGGACACTCCCACCTGAAAGTCTTTCACTAGTTCAACTTTAACATCACTGTATTCCCCAGCAATAAGCGCTTTGAAAGCATTTTTGTTCCCACTAGTCGCATGCAGAGTCTGCAATTAACAAATCAAGCAATCACAGATTCGAACTAAAACCATCACACAATAAACCGACAATTACAGTAAACACACGGGTTCATCTCCGAACTACTACTAACATGCAATCAAATTTCGAACAGAAAATCAATCAGTAAGACTATGATTACTAGCCCGGCTCATGATTTCAATTAAAATAACTTTAATTAAATAGCCAGTAAAAAAGAAAACTTTAATTAAATAGCGAGTAAAAAAGACAGTTCTTTCTAGCATCCCACAAAATACGACTAAACCCTAGAGAAATCTCAACACCGAAATCAACGTTACATCTTATTACCAAACCCTAAAATGAAATTAACTACACAAAAATACAAACTACATAATCAAATTAGTGAAAATTCAAGATGCCCATCATCAGAAATGGCAGCCGCAGCATCCAGATCCATCGGGGAGGAAAATTCGAAATTCAGTGCTAAAGATCGATCGACTTACCAGAGCCATTGCGCCCAGCTCAGGAATCAAAATTTCTAGCCGTGCGCTGTGAAACGAAACAAATGCGACCTTGTTCTTCCTGCTAGGGTTTCTATGTATTTATTGAGTTGCGAAAGGTTTAGGAACTGGGCTTATTACTTCCGTAATTGGGCTTTCTAAGTCTCAGATCCGACCCAAGTACAAAAGTATATACTCCCAGCTTGGAACTTTTGTTTCATTTTCCATTTATGGCCCCCATTATTTTATTTATAGTCATTTTTTATTAAAATATTTTATTAATTTTTATTTGATAAAAAATAGGGGAAAAATAATTTTGAGAAAAATAAAATAATTTTAGTAATTATAAGTAATCCATCTACTAAAAGAATAAAATTTAAAATATACCTAAACAAAATTTTCGATTATAATTTCTTATTTTTTATATTTTTAATTAATTAAAATTTTATTTTATTTTATATCACCTTCAAGTAAAATAAAATTTAATTTCAAAATAAATTTTTTATTTTCAATATATTTAACTTGAATTTGTAAAAATTTTATTCAAATTATATATAATTAAAAATATATTAAATTATTTTTTATAATAATTATTACTAACCATTTTTAATTGATATTTTAAAATAATGATAAAATTCTCTTTTAATTGATATTTTAAAATTTGTTAAGTATAATTTTTTGATTTTACCTTAATATATAACACTGAACAGAAAAAAACTTATCGCAAGATTTATTTATTAGATATATGATAATAATTATAATTAAAATAAATAAGATTAATTTATTATAATCACAATCATTTTAATCTGGATTAAGCTTGGGTCATTGATAGAGAGGAATCACCTAGCCTGGCATTAGACTCGACTAGCTAGCCCCACTTGCATCCAATAGGTTTGAAACTATCAGGTAGGTACACAAACTTCTAGACTTGATTGGAGTCCATTGACTCCATCTCAAACATTATTGTCTTTTGTCAATATTCTGTATCTTTATCTCGGAGAGCCTCACTGTAGTTGATGGGATCTAGTTTGTGCACGCCTGGGACCAAGTCTGATGCCTCTCCCAAGCCCATGAATCTTTTGGGTTATCTCACGACGAGGCACCACTTGTGTATACACATCATCTATGACATCTTGTGTAGTATTATGTGGCTTATCTACTTGTACATGTACTAGTGTATCTGAAGTTTTAGATTGTTCCCTAAGTTCCTCTAGTATGATTTTACTACTGAGCTTGTGATCTAGAATATAGTATTCTTCTAAGAATCTAGCATTAGTATTGACTATCACCTTCAATTAATTTTAATTAATAATATTATTAGATTGCGAAAAAGAAAGATAGTTCTAGATTCTTTTAAAAAATGAGTGAAAAAAATGATCATCATCATGATACTACGATCTCATCGTAAAATGGTAGGAAACTACCGCGACTCTCCCGGCAAGAATTTTTCTATTGTGATTTTATTTTAGCGAGTTCTGTTATGAGCGAGCTTTCTTTCAGTCAAAAGCAGATACCGCCCCCATGTTCCCACGGTCCCATCACACAGCAAATTAGCTTTTTAAGCATGCGTGAAGTGAAAGAGAGCCCTGCCCTACTAATGAATGTATGTGGACTCCCCGCCCTCCAAAGGCGCCTGTTCCCCAGGCCAGACGGAGCAGCTCCATTCGAACCACTGACACAAGGATTTTCAGTCCTTTGCTCTAACCAGCTGAGCTACTTGAACCACTTTCCTAAAATCTGTTTTCTTTATCGCTGTAGCTACCTGAACCACTTTCCTAAAGTTTGTTTTCTTCATCGCGGTTACAGCTAGAGAGTAAGATGGAGTTTGCTTAAGACTTGGCATTGGAAGTGGGATGAAATGGATCTCCTTCCCGCTTGACTTTCACTCTGATCTCGCTTGCTAACCGGTGTGGGAGTTGAGTCCTTTCCCGAGTCTTCTTCGGATCTGTTTTTTATATAACCTGTTTGAAAAATACTAAAATATCAATTAAAATGTGTTTGAAGGGAATACAACTTATTTATGTACCAACTAGTAACATATATCATCTACTGTTGATAAATAAGTTATGTTATCCAAACAATTAACTTTATAATCCATTTTCTATTCAAAAATATATAATAATATTTTGGCCTAAAAAAAACTTTTATTGTTAAAATAATTATTTTGACAATAATTTATTTATTTAGACAAAAAGAGTATTGAATTTTTAGTACAAAATTGCTAATTTTCCTTTTTAAAATTGGACCATTTTGCTTAAAAAAAAAAAAAATTGGACCATTTGCATAGTACAACTAACTATTTTGGACTGGGCGGTCGCCGGACTATGACGAATGAGGACAATAATAAGATTATGTGTATATCTGAGGACTATTTAGTAACTTGGCGACAAGTTGAGGAGAAAACAAGTAAAGAAATGGCGACGGCTGTGAGAGAAGTTTAGTTGATCTTGAGAGAAACGCATAGCAGAGTTCAGAGTTCCAACCTCTATCTATGGCGATGGAGATGACTAAGATTGGTTGTCTTCGCAACCCTTTTCAATTTTACTTACTATTATTCCTATACCCTTTACTTCAACTCCTTCCAGGTTGGTTCCTCCTCTCATTGCCCCCATTATTTCTGCTGATCTTTTAGCTGTTTAATTTTGTGTCTTTCCACTTTGACATTGTCTTTTTAGTTTTTGAAATTATATGTTCTTGTGAACTGTTCTGGAATTTTGGTGAAAATTGTCATGTGGGTTTTGAATTGCCTCGAGTTTTATGACATTAGGAAATGATAAGTCCTTTGAAGTACTGTGTTATTACGGTTGTACTTTGCCTTCTGAAAGTTGTTCCACTTGATTTAGCTAAAGGGTTTGTGGCAAATCTCTCTTTGAGATTGTATTTGTGTGTGAAAATTGAATCTTTTCGGGTAGAAGCATAAAGGGTTCAATTAACTGGGCATGTTTTTGCTAGAGTTAAGAAATTGTAGTTATTGTGCTTATCAAAAGTCTGTATCGCCATAAATACAGATTATGGAGTAGCGTAAAGCTAGCTTAGATGGAGTGAATTCGTCAAAGATTCTCCTTTTCTCCCAGATCCCTAAGAGGGCCTAACTGATCCCTGATTTGCTTGCATCTTTCAGTTCTTCCCAGGGTTCATTTTAGTATCTGTTCTCTCTTTACTTTAGTCTCTATTGGTAGTTTTTTCTTTCTCACTAAAGTTCTTGGAATGTTTACAAGTTTTTAGTGACCGAATTGCAGTATCATTGCTACAGAACCATACAGAATCATTGACTTGGATAGGTCAAAATTCCTGTAGACTTTACTGGGGAATCTCTTGATTATTGCTTTATAGTCAGTATCTGGTTGAGTTTCACTTTATTGCTTTTATGTAATTAGGTGTTTATCGGATGGATTTGTGTTGCAGGCTTGGCTGATGATTCAAGTTCCAAAAATGTCACAAATGCCGAACAACATAGTTCATCGAGAACCTCCACTGGACTAACCATTCTCCTAATATTCCTTGGGCTTCTATCCATTGTTGGATTTTCATTTTTCCTGTTCAAGATATGGCAAAGGAAGAAGAGGGATGAACAGCAAGCCCGTCTTTTGAAGCTCTTTGAGAATGATGAGGAGCTTGAGGTGGAACTTGGTATTCGAGATTGAAATGTATATTTCACTCCTATAATTTATTTATTAACTGTTTCAGTTTGAGCTGCTTGGTGATAGCATCCTCAAATACACTTTTATATGTTCATGAATGCATTTTATCTAATGTATATCTTGGGTGCTGCATCTGATACTTTCATTGAGAGCTAGCATTCAGTGTCTATTTGAATATGGGTTAACTCATCATTTTGATTAGAAGTTGAGTTTTTTACTAAACATACCCTGTATTTGTGCCTTTTTAAAGCATTACGAGGATAATATCAGTTTCTATTGTTTATTAGGGATCTCTGAAGACATCGATAACATGGAATTTTCTGTTGTCAGAGAAGCTGATGCTATTTGATTACGTAGTCATGACGAATGTTACTTGTGTAATAATGCTTCAATATGACTGTTGATCAGTTTTTCATTTTGCAACTAGGCCCTGAAAGGAACCTCATGACTGTGTAGGGGGTTTTCCAGTTGAAGGGCCTGTTTGTCAGCTGTAAACTTGGTAATTATGCTTGTATGATTAGTTGCCTTTATCTTACATGGATATATTGTCTGGTTTTGTCAAAAAGTGATGCTATTTTGATCTGTTGTTGACATAACATACAAAAATAGGCTAGTTATCAGATTTTGCATTCCTATACTGAATCTAAACCCCCCCCAGGTTCATGCCTGGTTTAGTTTTCTGATTTGAGCAGTTCACAGGTCAAACTAAAGTTGCAAACATTTTATATTCTGGGAATTTCTAAAAATGATGATGACATGATGGCCGTGCTAGCGTTTCAGTTTGCCTTTCTCAATAAGCACTATTTCTGTGGTCATAACTAAATTGCTTAAATTGTGTAAAGCTGTTACTACAATTAGTAGATTAACGCTTATAAAACCACAAGATTTCTTGGTTCGAAAATCTGTGGTGAAGTGGTTTAAGGTTGCTTGAAAGCTCTTTCTCAGGAATATTAACAATTTTGGCACACTTTTTTCTGGCTTTTGTCATAAGGAAAGAAGCCCAAGGGTTCATGTTTTTGAAAGGAATATAATCTGACTGACAAAACATGTATTATTATCAGCTGATAGTTTGATTTGATATCCAGTCTGCTTATCTTTGGTATAGATGTTGTCTTAATTCCTTTGACACTGAAGATGGATGGATTATAAACTGCAACCTGTTTTATCCTTCCTTGATTAGGGACACTTCTTCTTGTTTAAATTTCCCGGCCGCACTAAACCTTATTGGCATGTCGAATCGTGTTTTAGTCTTGTTAGATGCTGTAAGTTCCCAGATACAAGCATGCATCTAAGTACAGCTTATGATGTTTGAATTCTGAGCTCTAAGATTGAAATGGACCATTAATGCATTACTATTTTGCCACTATCCATAGAAGTTGAAGAACTGTGTCATAAGATCTAGCAATTCTGAGCAATGAAGAACTATGTTGCTTGATTCTTTACATTATATTTATTGTCAGGACAACTCTTTAACGTTCTTCTGTTAAGTATCTTTGAAGCAAGAAACAGTCACCAACTTACCACTTTGGGCGGTGAATGATTAGTATAATAAAGCCAACACCAAACCCTTATCCCCATAGTGAAGCAGAGTTGAAAAGAGCTGCTTTAGAGAGATTGAGAGGTGGAGTTGTGGCATTTCTACAGAGTAAATTGGCAGACTTTTTATACCATAGTTCTAGAACTATCATGCAAGATAGTCCGTTGTATAGAATGTAAAACCACTTTAATGATGTGGGTCCCCTGAATGGGGCTATATTTTTTCCCCTCTAACCAATCTAATAGTATTATTTGTCAATAGATTATTCTGCAATGTAATTGTTGGACTACCATTTACGGATTGTCATTGGCATATGCTTATTCTAGTTAAGTGGGCTGCTTACAGATCTGTGAGACCCCATGTTTTGATATCTTACCTTAATTAAACTATGACCCCATTAAAACTGTTTACTGTAGAGTCTTCTTGTCTTGCACAAGACAAAAGGGCCAACAACCAAACGTTTGCCTTGCAGGGATTATGAATAAAAAATGATTTGACTCCATAGGTTTACCAGTTTGGCATTCTCTTTATTACTGAAAGTGATTTGACACTTACTTTCAAATGAATTCTTGCATCCAAATGGGGGGTTTTCTTATCTTGTTTGTTATTCCATATAACCCACTTGAGCAAGTGTTGAGTATATTTAGCAATGAGAAAGAAGTGATTCATGCATGTGAACTGTTAAATGCATATGAAATCCTCTTGTATTTAGTTTCAGGCCAGCGGGGTGGAGATCCAAATCCTCTTGTATTTAGTTTTTTTTTCATGTATTTTGATTCAACAGATGGTTAATATAGGAGTTTGTTTCCTTAAAACTTTCTCTGAAGAAAAAAAATTTTGTAAGAGGCTAAAATCCATCAGGTGGTCACAATCGTAGGGTATAAGTCGGTCAATTTAAAGATAAAAATACATTTTAAAAGTAAAAATATATTCTAAATCAATACTTACGAATTAGATCATTATAGTTGATTTATAATTATTTTATATTTTCTTAAATAATAATAAGTTCACAATATAAAATATTCATCAATTTTTTATTTCGAAACATATTTAAGTTTAAAGAAAAATAAAATAAAATAAAATATATATTTACAATATTATTATATTATATAAAAAATATAATAAATATAAATCCGGTCGACACGATCAATTTTACCATTGAAATCGTTGACCAAATCAATTTCTCTCATTTGAAAATTTTCAAACCAATAAAATTTTTATAAAATTTAAAATTAATTAAATCGATCAAAAAATTTAAAATTAGTTAAATCGATCAAATTCAATCGAATTAGACGGTTTTGTTCAAACCACTCACACCCTAATCTTCACTAATGATTTAGAAATTTGATTAGGGTGAGTCAGAAGAGCACGGACTTAGTGTACGTAAGTAGGTACAAAATGCGTACGCTAATTTGATTTTCAAATTAATTTTGTCTTTAATAAGTGGTGGCAACCATTTAAGAAAGATGCATTAACGTGGTTTTGACTTTGCCATGCAATTTGGTCGTAATTAATCGAAACTTTGAGTTGACTAAAGTTCTGCACAAACACTCCAAGTTGAAGCCCATCAACTTAATCGATCCTTGGTAGCCATTTCGAATATGCCATCATCATCAACCTTCGTGAAATCTACGTGTACTGCACGTTCCTGCAATGAATCTCAGAACTGTAGTTTCAGTTCAGTTTTATCCTCTCACCACCAATAATGGAACTGGTTACAAGCCAGGAGATGCGCAATGCAAGTCCAATGAAATATTTCATTGAATAAACTTCCTAAATTTTTTTAAAAAAGGTGAATTTTTTTGTTAGTTATGAAGTGTTCTCTTATTTTGATTTCTCTTTAACTTTCGACCACGGAGGGCCAAAAGAGTGAATTTATCTTTAGGGCATCTACTTAGAGTTAGGGGTGTTAGGTGCGGGTAATTGTGTCTGAACTAAACCGAATCGAATTGAATTGTGCGATTCGGTTTGGTAGTCTCTCGATTCGGGACGGGTTCGGTTTACACGCAGTTAATCGTGGTTACCTGTATCAAGTGCTTTGGATCAGTTCGGTTATGCAGTTTAGTGCAGTTTAAAGCGGGTCGGTCTTTTTTTTTTTTGGGGGGGGGGGGGATCTGAATTTGAATTTATTTTGATGTGTAAAGCTAATATTATTTTCACATTTACACAATTTTAACCCAGAGTGACTTGTTTTAATCATATCGAATCGGTTGATCGAATTGGTTTAACCAATGACTGAATCGGTAACCAACCAAAATATGATTATAATTGCTACATTATAAATACCGAATACAACTCTAACAAAATTCAAATGTGTCGATTTCGTTAAAAAATTCAAATATATATGGGTCGACCCAGTTTGACTTGGGTCCAGTTAGTGCGATTTTAGAAATCGCCAATTTTGTTTTGTAGCATTGCGGTTTGGTGCGGTTTTAGTTTAAAAAGGTTAACCACGGTTACCTGCTTTAGAGTTTCGATTCGGTTCGGGTGTTACGATTTAACTCGTGTCTCTGTTTTTTTTTTTAATTAAATTTTTCGTTCCTTTTGATGTAAAACTAATATTATTTTTACATTTATACCATTTTAACCCAAAATAACTCGTTTTAATCAGACCGAATCGGTTTAACCGATAACCAATTGAAATACGACTACAATCGCTACATTATAAATACTGAATATAATTTTAAAAAAATTCAAATAGAATAATATAGTTAAAAATAGATTGCCTTATGTGAAAATATATTTGGGGCGATCCAGTTTGACTTAGGGCGACCCATTTTGACTTGGGTCGACATAGTTTAACTTTTTATTACAGTAGAAATTTTTTTTGTTTCTTTTGATTTAAAATTATTATTTTTTTCATATTTATAATATTTTAATCTAAATCGACTCATTTTGGCAATTATAGTCATATTTCGATTGGTTACCAGTTCGATTATTAGTTAAGCCAATTCAATCAACCAATTAGGTTTGATTAAAACGAGTCACTTTGAGATAAAATGGTATAAATGTGAAAATAAGAAATAGTTTTTTTATCAAAATAAATGGAAAAAAAACCCAAAACAAAAAGAAATAAAAACCGAACCGGGCCAACCCGATCCAAACAGGTGAACAATGAGAACAAACTAATCCCAAACTTTCGGTTTGGGTCAGGTCGGGTCGGTCCGGTCATGGTTATCACCCTCATTTAGGCCCACTGGATTCGATTTTTAAAAACCGAAACCGAACCAAAATTCGGTTTCGTTTCGATTTCAGTTAGAACCGAACCGACCTTTTTTTTTTTTTTTTTTTTGGGGATCACCTCTACTTAGAGTTAATGGGTATATATTATGTCACATAAAAATAAATAAAACTCTAAAATTTATTATTAACAAATATATGACCGCAAAGTATATCCTGTATGCATAGGTACATGTACCTACTACTATACAGCTGTACACTTACTAAATATAGTAAGTTTGACTGACGCGCGCCTTTTTTTTTTTCTCGCTGAGACGTAGTTGCTTTGTATTTTGGATGTAGCAGGCGCAATTGCTTTGTATGTTGGACGTAGCATGTGAATTTAAACTGATTTTTTCACATAGACATCCTACCATGTCTCATAACACCTACTACAACGTCTTATAACACATACTACCAAGTCTACATCCAGACATGTGAATTTAAACTGAATTTTTCACATAATACCTTCTACCACGTCTCATAACACGAATATAACATCATTAATAGAGTATTATTTGAAGAAGAAAACACGAATATAACATCATTAATACATTACCCAACATTAAATTGTGAAAATAAGGAATTTCGTAAACGCATCAAATGCAATTCATACTTTATGATGTAGTGATTTTTTAAGAAGAAGAAGAATAAGTGATTTTTGAAGAAGAAGAAGTGATTTTCCTGTTATATTTGATATTAATGAAGATTTGATTGAATATAGTTTTGAATGGACTGCAACGAAGTAGAAGAAGTGATTTTTGAAGAAGAAGAAGTGATTTTTTAAAAAGAAGAAGAAGAAGAAGAAGAAGAAGAAGAAGAAGAAGAAGAGGATGTGCATGGATCTCACTCTCTCATAGTGAGTGGTGATGTTATTAATAATTACTAGGTATATGGTATAATTTCTGATGTATAATCTTGATGGATATAACATGTTAACTCAAAGTGGAGTTTGAGAGGCTGTTTGGTTTAATAGAATGGGAATAGATCTAAGACATTCATTCCCATTTTTATAAAAACAGGTCGCTTAGTTGCTACTATGGGTATGGAAACAGTAGCCTCAATTTCTAAAACAAATGGGATTGGGTCATTACCGACTAATTTGGTGGATTTGAGCTTTTGAGATCAATTCTCTTCTTCCCCCTCCTTTCTTTTCTCCCGGTGCCTTTCTCTCTTCCTATACTATCATTTTCATACCGGCTCTCATTCTAATTTAACAATTGTGGTGATTGGAGAAGACAAACCAAGTAAGAAAAAATTATTCCCATTCTAATTTAATAATGAGTATTACTAGTTACCACATCAGTTTTAAGCATTACCGCTTGCTTCAAAGGGGGGAAGAGAGAGGGGCAATTGGGGGGGGGGGGGTTTAGTCCAAATTGGAGCGGTAGAAGGTAAAAATTAGGGCAGTAACTAGTAAAATTTTTTACTAATCCATTGTCATTCCATACGACTATTATTCCCATATCGATTTCTATTACTAATCTTGAACAAAGTAGCCCCTGAGATTGAAACTCCAAGTTTTGTTCTAGAACCCAATGAATAATCAAAAGGATTCACAATAGAGTAGCAAGAAATCGGGGAGAAAAACAAAAGAAATATAACGTATGTTGATTATGCTAATAATTTTGATATTAACTAGGGGTGTTCATGGATCGAATTGATTCGGTCAATCCGATCCGCAGATCGGATTCATGAATGGATTTTATTTTAATTTTTAATCCAGCGGATTCAAAAATTGAAAATCGGTCATTTCGGATCGAATTCCGAATTTACTTTAAAAAATTGGTCGTCAATCCGGATCCGTTCATATATATATATATATTAATACTTGGTGTTTAATATCATTAAAATCCAAACGTAGTGTTGGTAAGTTTCAGTTTAGTAAGGTGAGTTCGGTCGCTCAATCTCTAGCTTTGTTATTGACTTTCTAAATTCATTTGAAGATGGCTACTGTGGTTTTTTGTGTTTGTAGTTAGTTCCATTTATCAAAATAGGCTCTTTACTTTTTACTCACTATAATACAGTGAAATACTGCCGGATTAGAAATGCTTCTCCTTTGCATTTTCTCCCACTATTAGTAATCCCTTCTGGGCTAAATTTTGAGGCTGCCTGTGTTTTCATAAAAACAAAAATTTTGATTTGAAAAGAGAAATTCGGTAGGTTACATATAGAAAAAAAGAAAAGAGAAATTCGGTCAATCCGGTAAATCCGGACCGTCCAAAATGGATTGGATGCGGAATAAAATCCGGTAGGTTACATATAGAAAATTTTCAAATCCGTATGTTATGGATCAGTTCCGGATTGATGCAAAATCCGGTCAATCCGATCCGTGAACACCCCTAATATTAACTATATTATGTTATGTCTCAATAGTGACAAAATATATTGTACAATTAAGAGTATGTACTTCTAGTAGTGTTGGTCTAATAAAAATAATCATTTAATGCATTGGCCCCTGAATTTGCCTCGTTTCTCCCCCTAACTAATTCTCTCATGCCATCTGTCAAAATGGTACATTGTATTGTCCAACTAGTTGTACCATATAACAATTGTCAATCGTAGGAGAACATTAATTCTGATAACAAACTTATATAAGGATGCAATTAAAAGATAAAACAAAACGTATCAAAGCAAGACTTATGACCAAGAATGTTTTTTTAACTAAATGAGGGGATAAATCATTTTGAAGAATTTTTACCAGTTGTGAAACAAAAAATCAGTTGAGTGAAAAATCTTAAGGAGGGTACTAAATTTACTGCAAGCAGTTTGATGCCGAAATTGCATTCTCATATGAAACTATTGAGGAGTAAATTTATATGCCATTATTTGATAATGATAGTCCAACATATGTACGTTTACTAGAGGAACTATTGTATGATTTGATGCAGCCATCTAGGTATATTGGTACAAAATGTGTGATGATTTTATGACTTCTCATCATTTTTGTACAATTAATTAGTTAATTGTGTCTACTCCAAGAGATTTTTAAAATGATTTATATTTATCTAGTTATTGCTATATGTGGGTAACTTTTTAATTGCATGAACTGAAATTGTCAGCTCAAAAAATTTGTTGAATATTGAATTTAAGATGAAGGATATGAGTGTAGACAATATTTTGGGCATGGAAATTTAAGAGATAGAGAAATAGGTCTAAATATTTTGGCATGGTGACTATATTGACTGATTATGTCATAAATCGAAATCGTATAAAGAGAAGATTCTTAATACTATACTATATTTTCCCTTAAAAAAAAAAAAAAAATATTTTTACTTTTATTCTTTAGAAATTAACGCAATAACCTTTTAGGTGCTTTGTCTACTACTGAAATGGAATATACATGTCACTAATTGATGGAGAGAGTGATGGAAGTTTTATAGTAGCGTGGTTTCATTCATAGTTTAAAATTAAATGTTATAAAATTTATAATTTATTACGATAGTTATATTCTCTTGAATTTCAGTTAATAATATATTGATCATAAAATATATAAAAGGTATTACTAGTTATCGTCTCAGTTTTAAATATTATTGTGTTAATTTTGATAAAATTGTCTTTTTACTTTAAAAGGGGGGAGAGAGAGGGATAAGGAGGGGAGAAATTTTTTAGTTTAAATTGAGATGATATAGAGTAAAAATTAGAACGATAACTAGTAAAATTTAAAGATAAAATATAATAATGTAACATGCCAGATACATTAGTGAAACTCCTGCCAGACTGCGAGGTCTCATCGCTCTAGATGCAAACTCTACATCGGCTTTGCGAATTAGAGAAAAAGCAATGAACTAACAAGTATAGTAGAAAGGTAGAAATATAGATAATGGTAGAAGTACATCTCTAACACACCCCTTTTCCTTTGCTCATAAGTTGATAGGGGCTAATGCAGGCTGAGGAAGTTTTTGGCTTTGTACTAAACCTTTGTTTTTTGGTGGTATATATGGAAGGGAGTATTCCCAGTCGGTTCCATTGAGCTTTTTTGGCCAATGGAACTGTTAATTTTAAAAAAAAAAATGCCAGATTGAAATCCATATTAAAGAAAATGAATTTAATAATAGATTGTAATGACCATATTTAAAAATAAAAATTGTATATAGGATACAAAAAATTAATTTAAGATATGATTAGGAGTACACCATAAAGGGAAAAAAGTTAATATGTATCTATTGTGCGAATAGGGAGAGAGTTGCCATAATATATGATAATGGATCGATTTTTTTTTCCCTCCAACAAGTCCGAAATGATTCATAAATATGTTATTAACAATTTTGTTTTAATTTCTTTCTTTTTTTTATCAGTTTTAATTTCTTTCATTGTTTGACAACTTGTCTCAAAAAAAAAAAAAAAGTATAAATCTTTTTATTTATAATTTATATATTCACAACTGTTTTATTTAGTAATTGAGTTTATAAATTATGGTCAATAAATAGTCCGAACTGTCAATTTTAATTTGTAATTATAATCAACAAATGGTAATGCTCTTAATTTGCAAGAGCTTACGAACATTCGTTCTATTTTGTTCCAATTAGGGCGATCAATTATTCATATTTACAAAGAGGGTAATGGTCCAACTGACTATCTGACTTCTATGGGAGCGAAAGGTTCGTCTGTCTATTATGATGTGGTTAATGATATGCCTACAAGATTAATGAGATTGATTACTTTGGATCAGCAAGGGGTTCAAGGAATTCGATTATGTTATCGAGTTTGACTTGGCCACGACTCTACTTTTGCGATTCTCTTTATTCAGCGAGCTAGGGAATCTTTGTAATAGTTGCGAGTTAGGGAATCTTTGTAATAGGTAGTTGCGATTTGAGCATATTGGTGATTGTAATTATAGGAAGGGAGAGGGGGTCACTTAGAATATAGTGGGGCTCGGGTAAGTTATGGCACTGCCCGTTGTACCTTCTCTTTTTTATCAAAAGATTAATAAAATGGTAACCAATTTCGCCGGTCTACCTTGCCCGCTGGGACTTGTAGGACTGTTTGTTAAAAAAAAAATAATCAGCAAATAGTTTGAACTATCGATTTTAGGATAAATATTTATAATAATTGTCACTAATATAATAAAATTTTATCCCTTTACTCAGTGAACATTTTCAATTTTTCATTCTTCCTCTATTTTCTGCAATTTCTTAAAAATAATGCTAGATAGCTCCATCACAAGTTTACATCTTAAAACGTAAACCATAATGTGAAATATAACATTAGTCACAATTTTCTTAACCTCAAAAGTCAAGTATTCTAAAAACTGCTATTTTTGCTTATTTTCCAGTCAAATTTACCCTATATTCAAAGTTGGTTTTCCACATTTCTACCGTGTAATTTCTTATTCTAACTTTACTATATACCTTAGGCAAAATAGTTGACCCGACCAAACCTGAAATATCATGAATGCATGCTTGACTTGAACAAAGACTTGGGATTTTGGTAGGAAAATTCGTCAACGTAAGAGATGAAATCTAAATATGAATCCAAAATCAGGGACCATTGAATAACAGATTAAGCGTTGGATATTTTTTTTCTTTTAAAAAATAAATCAATCAACATCTTAGGTTAGGATGGCATTACATGGTGGCGAGGGAGGGCGCCCACCCTCCAAAACGACTGAAATTTTTTCTAGTAGGGTTATTCCGCCTGAGATTCGGTCGATGCTCGCCCTCCATACCGTTGTAATTCCGCCCTTAAAAATTTAAAGTTTGCATCTGTCTCTCTGACTCAAGCAAAAATAAATCAAGTTTGGTCCCCTGTTTGGAGAGAATTCCTTGAACGGTCAATCCGTAGGTCTGGACAATATTTGACTTCAAGAGCTGTGATTTGAGACGAAGAACCAAGGAATGAGAGAAGATATTGATTCTGATTCTACTACTTCGGAGTTTCGACCGGGCATGTATGAACTGTAGGGTGCTTCTGATAATATTATTATGACGAAATTTTATATCGATATTCCTTTCCTGATGAGGAGTTTACCAAGTGCGACGTAAAAAAAGACGTTCTAAGAAGTTTTTTGTTTCCTCATCACTGGTGCCAACGCACCATTCACTGCGCACTTACAGTCCGCCACTTCGTTTTGGTTCCAATTTGCTTGAGTGTCGAATTTTATGTCTGTAATTCAGAATTCATTTTGTATAGGGCAATTCACTTTGATATTAGGCTTAACAGAGTAGTAGAAGGTTTTAGTCCTTCTCTTCTTTTGAAACTTTAAAATTTTATTAATAAACGGTAGTCACTCATTTTTTTCTTAAAAAATATAAAAATAAATCAAATTTGGTTTAATCAAAATGATCATGAAGCATAGGGAAAACTCATCCGAATACTTGAAATTAAGAAAGCTAATCCTCATTCATCATGGATTATTGATCTTGGAAAATTAAATAAAAAGTGGCACCACCATAATATATATGGTCCAATTGAAAAGATAAACTCTTTGCAGTTTTTGGTGGGAATTCCCTCTGCAAAGCAGTTAATCGTCCCTAACCCACCATATCACGTATGCTTCATTTCTGGAAAAAGCCATTTTTAGGGTTGTTTTCTCTTTCTCTTCTTATCTCTGTTCCTCTCTCTCTCTCTCTCTCTCTCTCTCTCTCTCTCTCTCTCTCACTCACTCTCACTCTCCTCAGAAAATACACACACAAAACACAAAACCCATTATTTATTGTAGATAGCTTCTGCTTAATTAGTAGGTCTAGACAAAGAAAGAAAGTGATATAAATAAAGGGCTTTGTTTGATCCATATATTTCACTTCATAACATTATTCATTTTGGATGAAGGAGACTTAGGAGGGATTCTTTGGAACTCGTGTAAGCTTTCAAGAACTCACCGGAAAATAGCAATATTTTTCCCACCAGGTTTGTGTTTTGCTTTGCATCAATCTTTTCAAGAACACAAAAAGAAAAGTGAATCCAGCCAGCCACCTCTTTGCTTGCCTGCCTGCCCTTTTCAATTTTTTTTTTTTTTTTGGGAAAATCTTTTAGAAGAACTATTAAATTTTTTGCACAGTTTTCATATCCATGCATATTTTGGCACAGTTTCTGTCTTTAAAAGCATGCTGTCAAAAGAGAAAATTTTTGTGAAAGTTCCGTATGGAACTCTGAGTTCTTCATAAGTGAAGTAGATCTGCTTCAGAAACAAATCTTTATTCTTCACATGAGAGGATTTTCTTTTTTGATTCTTGCTGGGCTTTTTTCCAAAGTTATGATTTTTTACATCACGATCTATATTAGTGTATGATACTGTTTATAATTTCACCATACTAGAGCTATTTTTTCATATCTCCAAGGAAATCTTGTGCTGTTGATCAAGTTCATTTTTTTTTTTTTTTTGTCTGTTAACTTGAAGCTGTCTTTTGAGTTTTGACCCTAGCGATCTAGAACCCTTTTTGGGTTGAAAAAGATCTTGAAAAATATTTACTCAAAACAATTTGTCCAAGGATTTTCCATCACCCTTTTCCATCTTTTTGCTTTGTTCGATTTTCTATTTTTTGTGAAGCTGTTGAATTATCATACATAATTCTCTCTTTTGAAACCAATCAAAGTGTTATGACCAAAATGGAGGTAAGATTAATCATCGTTTTCGTGGGAAATTATGTTGTTTGTCTTAAATTTTAAACAGAAGAAATGAGTTGGCTCGATTCGGTGTTGATAACTTTTCCTGTATTATTTTAAGATCTTGCACCAGCTTGAGTTGATCTTAACACAAAACATTCAGTTTCTTGGTTTTTCATCCTCAAATTATATATGATCCGTGAATTATGAACAAATTTCTTATATTTCATCTCGTATACGATCTTAAAATTTGCTGTAATTCCAGGCATTCCCATGTTCTTGATAATTCTTTGTAAGAACAAGTTACCAAACATATCATCTTTTTAGTTAAATCTCTCAACCTTTCCTTCCTTTAAGTTTAATTCTTTCAAACAGTTGATGATATATTGATTCTTGATTCTTTTTAAGAACAAGTTACAAACAGTTGATGTTCATACGATCGTTGGATCTCCAGTTCAAAGTTTAGATCCATGTTTCTTTACATCAAGTCTAGATCTTTTAGTGCACATCTTCTACTACTATTACTTCAAGTTATGATCTTTTTCAGCTTCCATAATTTCTCATACATTAAGCACAGAAAAGATGATTAATCCAGTAGCCCTTTTCAAAATTCAAATTTTTGGTTCTTTCCAACATATTTATTAGCTTTTTCCATGGGAAATCAAGAAGAAAAAAGGGGTCTTGGGAGGCTAAGATCAAAAGGGTTCACTTAAAATTGAATGAATTATTCTTGGACAAATTTGCAGGATCGGAAAATGGGAAGAGGAAAGATTGAGATCAAGAGGATTGAGAACAACACCAATCGGCAGGTCACCTTTTGCAAGAGAAGAAATGGACTGCTCAAGAAAGCCTATGAACTCTCAGTTCTCTGTGAAGCTGAAGTTGCACTCATTGTTTTCTCAAGCCGCGGTCGTGTCTATGAGTATTCCAACAACAAGTAATGATTTTTTAAGTCCTTTTTTTGTCAAAAATTTCTTGGGGGTTTGATTTTGAGTTCCAAAACAATTTCAAGAACTGAAAATTTCAGTTTCCAACAACAAGTAATGATTTTTCACTTCCTTTTTGTCAAAATTTCTTGGGGGGTTTGATTTTCAGTTCCAAAACAATTTCAAGAACTGAAATTTTAAGTTTTAATGAATTTTGAAGGCTGGAATGAAGAATGAAAAGATGGGGTTTTGCCACAAAGATCTTTCTTTTTTTAAATTTTGGGTCATCCCCTCTTCAAAATTTCAAGTTTTTCAAATCTAGAGCATCTGACAAATATCGAGTTCATCACCAAGATACAATCTTTTTGTTAATTATTGATAAAGATTGATCCTAATTGAGAGATTTTGGGATTATTGGATGGTTTTTCAAAGAGGGCTTAATTTTTTTGGGCCTAATTCTTGTTGGGTAGACCTGAAAAAAAAGTATGTAAACATCAATTAACTACACCTGATTTTCGTTCAAAATAAAAAAATTTTGACATCTTAAATGATTTTTTGTAAACACTTTGGTTAAAAATCAAAACCATTGAGTTCAATTATAATGGAGTACAAATTAGAGGCTTAAACCAAAATCTTATCATACTTTTAAAACAAAAATCGATCAATTTTATGATTTTCATTTCTTCCCATGAAAGCTAACTGATGGGAAGTCTCTACTGTTTATGTGTTATTTTTTTGTTACAAACTATTTATATATTTTTCTAAGATAAGGGTTTTTTTTTTTTTTTTTTTTCCTTTTTTTTACCTTTTTTTTTATTTTTTTTATTTTTTATTGTGTGGGTTTTTATTTTGCTTTGATAAATAAGGTATGGTATAAGCAACTGCTGATAGTGGTACAAACTTATTACTGCCATTTCTTGGAATGCACCATATCATGATTCAGACAACCAAGAAAAGCCCTTTGTCACACAGTATAATTATATATCACAAAACAAGTAAAGGAAACTGCAGTTTGCCACAGATGTTACTTATTATTCTTTGCCCATTTCCATCTTTGGAGACTTCAAGTTGTCTGCACTTATCTTTCCATTTCTGTAAGGCCCATTACACTTGCACATAATTTTGCTACTCTTTTTTTTTGTTAAGAAGTGATCTCCTAGCAGTCCAGAAAAGAATCAGTTGCACTTGCAGACATGTGAACTTTGTTTTTCCTTAAACTGTTTTTCCTTAAAACTGTTCTCAACTAAAAAAGATCAAAAGCCCATCAATCTGGGATGTTAATGAAGAGTAAAATCAACATATTTGAACTGATTATAAGGTTGTGGAAGCAGTTGAATACAACTCCTCCACTGCTGACATATTTCAGAGTCTGTCAACTTCTTGAAGAGAGTCTGTTTTTTTGGTACTGCTTCTTATCTGCTTCCCATGATGCAACAAGTTGATGTCTAAATCCAAATCCACTGTGTCAAGTCCCACTAATTGATGATGATTTGATTCCCTTAGTATTGAGTTTATTTTGACTTGTATTGTGTCAGACTTGACCTTCACTTTTTCCTAGTCAAATTTATGCATCAGTAGTAACAATACATACCTTTTGCTATTTGCCTAACTCATGATTGCCCTTAATCATCCCAGAAAAAGCTCATGATTAACCTAAATATATGTTAATCAACCCTCCTCAATTAGTCCAATCTTTCATATGTGACCAAAGTTGGCATATTTTTAGTTTGTTTTGACAAATGTAGAAATCACAAAGAGATGCATCACCATTTCTTATCAGACAAATATTTAAAGGACAAGTTTTTCAAACTATAAATAGATGTGCAAGTTTCTTTCTGAATCAAGACTCTCTTTTTAGGTATATATATGCATAATAGGATGAAGATTAGGCACCAATAAGTGTCAAGTATTGTTACTTATGATGCACCCCAGATAAGTTTACTCTTATTTCAAATCAAGAAAATAGTTTTATTTTTAGTATTAAAAATGAATACATGTATGTATAGATTTGAATCCGTTCAACAAGATCAGAAGATGATCATTTCAATACTAACTGCAGATCTTCTTTCAACCTTACAAAACCATCTTGAACAGACTGTCATCTTTTGCTTCCAGCCCTTTTTTTCATACATCTGGAAATGATTTTTAAAGGAATAGAAATTCTTTTGCTTCCAGCCCTTTTTTCATACATCTGGAAATGATTTTTAAAGGGATAGAAATTAGAGATTGGCCAGCCATCTTGATCAGAATGCCTGTCACCTCATTATGGCACTTCAGTTGGTTCTCTTCTCTCTATCTTCCATTCTTATGTTATATTCTTGCAATTCACATCATGCTATCAATATTATTATTACAGTTCTAAATCAAAAGAAACATTAATTTAATTCATTAGGTGGCCTGAGCTCAGCCTGCGCTTCTCTATCCAAAGAAATGTTACATCAGCTATTATTAATTTCTTCAAATGTTTCCAGTTTCATTATAGGTTGCATGCGCTGAAGGCTTCCTGTTTGAATATTCCCTCATTAGTGCTGGAACTTACTCTCAAGTCTCAAGTCTGTGTGAGAATGACAGAATCCACTCTTTAGGGTTATGAGGGATGTTGCCACTGCAAGAACTGTACTTTTAGCACAAAACTAGGAAAAGTCATTTGAAGGCTTAGTTGACTACATATGTTCCATTATTAACTTTTGATTAACCCCTCTCAGTTCTCAAGTCATAAGACCATTAGAAATGCACCTTTCTTTTATTTCTGGTACCATGTTTGATGTTGTACTACCTTTCTTATCAAAAGTCAAAACTTTGCATACAAAGGCTAATTTTTTTCTCTTTTATTGACAAAAAAATGGTGACACACCATAAATTGACATTCTTTTCTCATCTTAAAAAACCAAGAAAGATAGGCTGAAGGGTGGATATAGCCCCAAGAAATGATTTTGGCAAAAATTTAATCACAACAAAGTTATATGGATGAAGAATTTGCAATTTTTAGAGGACTTATTGGGTTCCAGCATGTGCTAGATATATACTTATAATTGCCATGGAGTTTCATTCTGAAACAATATTAAAATCAAGATTCTAGTTTTTTGATAATGAGAAGGAGGAGTTGTGCCCATGAAAATTTGCTTGCTTTGTAATATATTGTGTAAATTATTATTCATCGCTCATTTTTATTATTCATCACCCCCTCTTTACCAAATAACCTTGAGTAAAGGAATTTGGATAGGAATTAGGGACAATTTGATAAAGAGGGGGCAATGAATATGAAAATAGGGACGATAAATAATGACGTATTGTAGTTATGATATGTTGCCTGATTCACTGTTGATCTATCATACTAATTATCAACACATTCTGGTGAATAATGTTAGCATAAATGGTACCATAGATCGCTACAGGAAGGCAACTGCAGATGCCTCAAGTACCTACACTACTCAAGAGATCAATACTCAGGTTAGCCCTCAATTTCATTACATATAACCATTATTTTTAACCCCAAAAAAAAAATTTCTTCCTACTTTTTGGTGCCCATTTTTTGGTTTTGGTTTTGGTTCTGATTTTATTATTATTTTTTGGGGGGTTGGATTTGATTAGTTCTATCAGCAAGAATCAAAGAAGCTTCGTCAGCAAATACAGATGATCCAGAATTCCAATAGGTGAGTAGTATTAATTAATTCTTTTTTTTGTTTCTGTTTCTTTTTTGAAATCTCTATATAAATCTTCATTAATGTTTGATGAAAGCTTGCTTTGCAGGCATCTAATGGGAGATGGACTGAGCTCCTTGAGTGTCAAGGAGCTGAAGCAGTTGGAGAACAGGCTTGAAAGGGGCATTTCAAGAATCAGGTCCAAAAAGGTACGTATAACATCGTATTGCAATGTCTATTATTTCGACTTGACCTTTTATAAGTGGAGACAGAATAAATCGTCTACAATAAAGACGTTTATTATATATATATATATTCTTGATTGAACACACTTCTATTGTAATGTCGAATAGATATTGTTTTTTTCTCTCGAACCATAGTAATAATAATATTAATCGATTTATCATATTTTAAGTTCTGATTCAATTTGTTGGCTTCCGTCATTCTACAGCATGAGATGATTCTTGCTGAAATTGAAGCTCTGCAGAAAAGGGTAAACACCTTTTAAGCATTTTCGACATACTAAATATATATGTATATATATGTTTGAAGATCTTAATAATCTACAAAACCATAGTTAATCAAATGATGGTAGCATAATAGTTTTATTTGTTGAAATGAACAAGATTATTATTTTGAAATAACCCCTATTTTTTTGGTGACAGGAAATTCAGCTGGAGCAAGAAAATGCTTGTCTCCGAGCCAAGGTATTGAACCAAACTCAACTGTTCAGACTTGCAAAGTAATCAAACTTTTGAGGCATATATCTAACTAAATAATGCTGTAAATTAAAAATATGCATGTATACATGCGATGTTTTAAGGCGTGATAGACTGTTTTATATAAAAAAAACGATGTTAAATCTTTCAGCAGATAGCAGAAAATGACAGGCTTCAGCAGCTGAGCATGGTGCCTCCTGGACAAGATTACAATGAAATGCAGGCTTACTTAGCTCGCAATTTGCTGCATCTCAACATGATCGAGGGCGTCCCTGTTTTCTCCGGAGACATTCCTGACAAGAAATGTCTTCAACTCGGGTACACATTCATACGATTTCTCCTCATCTTTGTATCATTTTCGATAATACTGTTTTCAATCTTACAAATTATTTTACAATACTATTTTTTAGAACCCATAAGACCCTAACAAGTTGTGGATTTTCATTGTGTAATATAATGATGGATTACTATTTATCGCCCCACTTTTTGCTATTCCTCATCACATTTTGGACCTTATTGCTCTAGCTCATATTTATAATAGGAACTACTAGTTATCACCCCAATACTTTCTCTCTATGGTTTCAATTTGGACTAAAATGTTCTCCCTAAATACCCTTTTCTTCCCCGTTTAAGTAAAATGACAATTTTATTAAAACCTATAAATTACTGCCTCAAAAAATGAGACGGTAACTGGTAACTAGTAACCAGTGATCCAAATTTTGGTTATGGCATGAGTGGATTTTGTTGGGGTATTCTTATTTACCTTCCTATATTTTTTTGTTTCCGGGATCAATTTTTATCAAAATGTCCTTAAATCTATTTTATCTTATTAGATTGTTATTATTATTATTGTAATTCTTAAATACAGTTTTTTTCTTTCTTATTTATCGTACAATCCTTATTATTTTTTGGCTGGATAAATTGCAGGTTGGATCTACTGGGTTAATTTCTAGCTATATATAATGAGGGGAGCTGCCTTTTCCTTCTTTATCAATTGGTAAGCATTTTGGAAACCCTAGTACTTCATCATGAATTTCTGTTTTAATTTAATTTTCCAAAATAGAAACTTATAATGAAAATATTTTATTTTATTTTTGTTGGTTAAGGTGCAGGTGAATTCAAGTGGTGGCTATCATGTGGAATAATATATTGTATAATATGAATTTCTTTTGGAGGATTTACTATAAATATATATTATATTGTGGCTGGATTATAATGAAATCATATCCAAATATTAGTAGTGAATGTGAGCTATTATGTTGAAAACCAGGTTCTTGAGACATAAAAATGGTAATCCTTAATTTTCAGTTTTTTTCTTTTTTCGCTGCAAATTTTTTTTTTTTTTGGTCTTATTTTTTATTTTCTCTATTTATTTTTCAAATAGAGAAACTCCTAAATTTCTTTATCGATGACATGATGCTTTTTCAAGCCAGCAAGGAATACAGATCTTTCATTTACCTTTCTAGGGAAGAATCTTTAATACGAATAAATAACATTTTCTACAGTGCAGTTGAGTTTTGAACAAAACTCGAACTATTTATCACTTTACTGTTTGCTTTAGCCGTTCCCAGATTTCAAGGCCTTCAGGGTGCCCCCTTTTTTTTTTTTTTTTTTTTTTTTTAAATTTTCTCTATTTTCATCTAAATATTTTTAATTTAATGGTACCCACTAAACATCATCTTCTTAGTCCCACCCTACAAAATTTGAATTTTTACATCAAAATCACAAGCCTAGGTCGCAAGAATAAACAAATTCTTACAATAAAGAAAGTTTGCCACATGTAAACCTGACATATTTTTACTTGCAACTCCTTCCATAAGGAAACTATGGATAACCCGGACCAAGTTCATATGAAAACCACTCCTTCTAACCTCCCAAACACCAAATTCACCTTTTCATCACCATCAGATTCAACTTCCAATCTCTTGTATCCCAACTCCCACACTAACCTCGATCCATGGCACAACTCCCACAGCTCCGGCGTGATGGCTTATATTTAGCATAAATCCAGCCCTCCAGACCCCCTGATGAAGGTGGTGGTGAAAATTTTGGGGTTTGGTTCGGTCGAGAAGTGGTTCTTGACGATAGGGAACGATCCACAGCCAAACAAAGATGGAGGCGGTAGTAATGAAAAGCAACGGGAATGATGGGATGGCGGTTTCGACTGTGTGTAGCAGCCGTCGACGAGGGGAAGGGTGATGGTGCTCCAGTGGGTGATGGGCGGCGGAGGAGGTGAAGGCAGTGGCAGCGGCCGTATGGGGCGCAAAATAAGAATTTTGGAGGGAAGATAAGAATTTTGAGAATAATTTTAAAAAGAGAACAAAAAATTAAAAAAAAGGAGCGGTAAATAAGACTTCCTTTGACAAGAGGAATGTAACACAGTGATAATCGCTCCCTGTTTAAAAGAATAGATTTTGAGTTTGAGTCACCTTTGTATAAAATAAAAAAATAAAAATAAAAAATAAAAAGAAACTCCCTTTTCCTTTTTTGGGATAAAGAAAGAGGGGGAAATCAAAATGAATAGAAATAAATCCTTTAAAACTATAATTGATTTGTTTTAATTTTCGAATCAAATTAATCCCAACGTTTTTCTTAGGAGTCCGTTTACGGTGGTACTATAGGAGTAAGATGAATTTTACTCCTACTTACTGTAGCGCGCTACAGTAGCGCGCGCTACAGTAGCGCGCGCTACAGTAGCGCTACAGTGACGCGCTACAGTACGCGCTATAGTTTTTTTTTTTTTTTTTGACGCACAAACTTTTAAAAAAAAAATACATTTTTTTAAAAAAATTCTTTTTTTTTTTAAAAAAATACTTTTTTTAACAAGGGAAATCAGATCAGGATTATATAGACATCAGATGAGAGAATACAAGAGATCAGATCAACAGACTATAGATATCAGATCAAGAATATAAAAGAAATCATACAGTAGAACTAAAATATAATTAACAAGAGAGATCAGATCAGGATTATATAGACATCAGATCAGCGAATACTTGACATCAGATCAACAGACTATAGATATCAGATCAAGAATATAAAGAAATCATACAGTAGAACTAAAACATACTTAAAAGGGAGATCAGATCAACAGACTATAGACATCAGATCAGTGTATACTTGACATCAGATCAACAGACTATAGACATCAGATCAAGATTTTAAAAGAAATCACACAGCAGAACTAAAACATACTTAACAAAGGAGATAGATCAGGATTATATAGACATCAGATCAACTCATACTTGACATCAGATCAACAGACTATAGACATCAGATCAAGATTTTAAAAGAAATCACACAGCAGAACTAAAACATACTTAACACAGCAGAACTAAAATATACTTAACAAAGGAGATCAGATCAGGATTATATAGACATCAGATCAACTCATACTTGACATCAGATCAACAGACTATAGACATCAGATCAAGATTTTAAAAGAAATCATACAGTAGAACTAAAACATACTTAAAAAGGGAGATCAGATCAACAGACTATAGACATCAGATCAGCGTATACTTGACATCAGATCAACAGACTATAGACATCAGATCAAGATTTTAAAAGAAATCACACAGCAGAACTAAAACATACTTAACAAAGGAGATCAGATCAGGATTATATAGACATCAGATCAACTCATAATTGACATCAGATCAACAGACTATAGACATCAGATCAAGATTTTAAAAAAAATCACACAGCAGAACTAAAACATACTTAACACAGCAGAACTAAAACATACTTAACAAAGGAGATCAGATCAGGATTATATAGACATCAGATCAACTCATACTTAACATCAGATCAACAGACTATAGATATCAGATCAAGAATATAAAAGAAATCATACAGTAGAACTAAAATATAATTAACAAGGTAGATCAAATCATGATTATATAGACATCAGATCAGAGAATACAAGACATCAGATCAACAGACTATAGATATCAGATCAAAAATATAAAAGAAATCATACAGTAGAACTAAAATATACTTAACAAGGTAGATCAAATCATGATTATATAGACATCAGATCACAAAATAGCAGACATCAGATCAACAGAATTTAGATATCAGATCAAAAATATAAAAGAAATCATATTATACAACAAAAACGTCCATAATATGTATCATAATATCTAAAATTATTTAATTATAAAACAAATAAAATGATAATTTAAAAATAATTTTTTTATAAAATTCAAAAACATTAAAAAAATACTGAATTGTTTAGAAAAAAAACGGACGAAAAAAAATCTCAAAGAGGAAGGCAAAAAAAAAAATAAAAAAATAGCCAAAAATAACAAAAGAAATGAAGGTACTGTAGCGCGCGGAACTGTAGCGCGTTACTGTAGCGCGCGCGGAACTGTAGCGGGGTAGGAGTAAAATTCATGGTGGTCCTATAGGACCACCATATAAATTACCTTTTCTTAGACCTTCTATGTGCCTTTAAAGTAGGACTTCAACACCTAGTTAATCCAACTTTTTTTTTTTTTGCAAAAAGGAGGATTTTGTATTTATGTGAAAATAAAGTCAAAGAGCAATTTACATCTCTTACCCCTCATTTTCGCTTTAACAACCTCCCAACTACTGTAACCAAAAACTACCCATCTGTGCCATTCTTAGTTTCCTACTAATAAACTAAGCCAAAAGGCTACTGCACAAAAAGTTTTATCTACATATACTCGCAGCATCGGGATTTATCTTCTTTCAAGGTTGAGAAACCTCTGACTTTAAGTGGAAGCGAGCCAAAAGAATCAAAAGTGTTAGATTGACTAGAAGATCCTAACCTTGCTAAGAAATCTGTTGGGCTATTCCCTTCTCTATATACATGAACAATGACATATTGCTTGTTGACCACTATTTCTTCTGTAAGACTGATGTGTACATCCTCAATAAGCCATTTTTTTGAAGAACATTGCCATCCCATAAGCATTTGTTCCTTGCAGTCCATATTGCCCAAAGCAAAAAAATAGGGAGAAGTTTCCTAAGTTTTTGAGCTACCATATTAGCTCTGCTTGACTCCCACCAGGCATGTACAAACGGTTTCCCAATTGGCTGTCTGAGATTAAGGTTGAAAAAATTCTTCTAAAAATTCCAGCCGAATTGGATTTCCAAATAGGAAAAAAATATATGGTACAAGGTTTCAGCTGCTTTTCTACAAAATGGACACCTGGACGGCTGACAATAAATTCCAAGGCCTTGCAGCTAGTCCTAAGAGGCAAAAGAGAGTTCCAGAGTCTTCAGATAAATACCGATAATTTGGGAGGGCACCAGGGGTCCCAAAAATGTTTCCAGCATCCCTGAGAGTGACCTTGAAGCCTCATTGCAGAGCATGTTAATTTGAAATTGAAAGAACCCCTTGGGATGGAGTCCAGAAAATCTTGTCCTGCTGCTGCGTGAAGATCATTTCAGTTGAGTTGAGAGAATCTGCACATTCCGCTTCCAAAAAGCCGTCCAGTGCTGAGATGAATAATGCTTTGTTGCTGAAGAATTCTGAAACCGTGAGCTCCGCGAATGGAGGTTGGCCTTGTCCTTTCCAAACACAATCTCTGTCTCCCCAGTTATCAAACCAAAAGGAACAAGCTTCATTGCCCAACTGAACCTTTGAGAGAGTTGCTGCTTTTTCTAGGTGTTTTGAGACTTTTTTCCAATTCGTCTTCATACGCGCTGAGTGTGATAATGAGTGCATGAACTTGGCCCATAATCCGATTCCGTTCCTCCACTTCCACCAAAGCTTTAAAGTGAAGGCTTCAATCACCTTCTGGAACTGCTGAAGTCTGAGACCATTCTCCTCTACTGGATAGTAAAGTCGGCTCCATGATCGCCAATGCCTCTTATTTTGCTCTGTGTTAGATCCCCAGAGGAACCTTTGACATTTTTTTTCAAACTGATTGATGAATCCATGAGGAGGGCTTAGAGCTGCTATGGAGTGCATTGGAAGAGATTGAAGGACTGTTTTAATTAGTTCGAGTCTTCCTGCCATCCCTAAAAACTTGTTTTTCCAAGAGCTTAATTTCTTGTCAATGTTTTCTAATATATGGCTGAAATGAGTTGCTGCTGCCTTGCCTTTGAATATTTTGCATCCTAAGTACACCATTGAGAGAGAGCCTTCTTGTATTTGTAGGATGTTGGAGATTCTGTCTTTCACCGCTTGCAACGCCTTTGAGGAAACCACAAATGAGCTTTTTTCCTTATTAATTTTTTGTCCTGACACTCTTTCAAAGTCTTGAAGAAATTTCACCAAGGCTTGTAAGGAACGGACCTTCCCCCTTGTGAAGATCAGTAAATCATCAGAGAATGCAAGGTGTATAATTTTGAGAGACCCAGCTGGAGTTCCAAAACAATCAATACAACCCCGACCATTGAGGTGTTTCAGACCCCTTGAATGTGTTGGAGGAAAAGAGTGTGAATGAGAAAGAGAAGTTTTGGGAATTTGGAAAAACAAGCAAGTTAATAAATAAATCCCATATTGCTTGGGTGAGGAAAATAAAGTCACTGTATAAGCTTTTAAACTTTGAGGGGACTTTGAAAAATTCCTATACTATATTATACATTATACATCATGCTCGCGTGCCTGCGCACAGGGGGCGCATGCCCGCAGATGCCTTTTCTGATAATTGTTCGAGTTATCTCTGTTTTTTTTTTTTTACTTCACTTATCAGCCACGTCTGTTTTATAACCTATTGTTCAACAGAAAGAACTTCAGCAGATAGAATAAACAAGAATGGTGATATTGGGTCACCTTGTTTTAGGCCCCTGGTGGCCTTAAAATAACCCACTGGATTTCCATTGATCAAAATCGATATCATGTCGCTTCTGAGAATATTGAGCACTAGGTGTATGAAGTGTGACGGAAAACCGAATTGAGATAGGAGAGATTCAAGAAAACTCCAGGACACCCTATGAAAAGCTTTAAGCATGTCCACTTTTAAGAGTAGATTATGACCCTCTGCTTTGGTGTTAAGGAAGCTGGTGAGGCCTTTGCCGTGAGAATATTGTCAACTATGTCTAGGCCGGCGAGAAAACCCGTTTATTCGTCAGAGATCAATCTGGACAATAGGGGAGCCATTCTGGCTTTAAGAATACAGTAAAAAGTTTTGCAAACAAAGTTCCCAAGACTGATAGGGCGACAGCTGAAAAACACTTGTTTCCTTTTTCGTTGGGATCAGGACGATCATGGAGCTGGCTATGGCTCTCGGGATTGGCACTCCTAACAAAGATTCTTTACTTGCAGCAAGTAAGTCCTCCTTTATTATGGTCCATATTTTCCTCAAAAATACTCCGCCAAAGCTATCCGGCCCAGAAGCACTGTCCGGATCGAGGGAGAATACAGCTTGTTTCACTTCTTCTTCAGTTACTTCTCAATTTTGGTTGCTGATGTCTTCAGCACTTATGTGCACATTTTGTTGCGCAACAACTAAGATGTCAATTGCGATCATTTGTCTGACCAAAATAGTTGAATATTTATTTGCACAACAATTTAAAAATGCCTTTTTTGAAATATGTGTAGAAAGCCCGATGAAAGCCCATATGTGGTCTACCTCAAAATCAATTGACAATGAGGAGAGTAGCACATGGAGCTTATATGGTGATTTCAAGTTCCTATTTTTTTTTTTTCATGTGTGACAAGTGAACATGAGCATTTTTTCATTGTTTCAATACGCCACTCTCAAGCCCAATGGGCTTGGACGTATATATATTTTTTCTTTCTACGCCGGTTATTTTTTTCGGATAATCAGTCGCTTGCCGGGCCAGTCAATTTTTCAAACCTAATATCAGGTCAAGTCAAGCCCATTCACAAGTCCCACAAAGTCTGCAAGTCAAAAAATTCGCTCTGATACCCTTAAATTTAGCAAAATCAACAAGAAATCAAAGCCCTAACTCATGAACAAAGTAACTGCCAGAGAGAGAATGAGGGAACCTTTTTTTTTGAGCAAAGGGAACTTTGTATGAATAAGAAATAGAGTCAAAGAGGCTATACAAACTCTTACCCCCTATTTCGCTAAACAAATCCCGAGGATACCTTACCAAACAAAAAACTACCGCCTTTAGCCATTAAGAGCTATTCCAGAACTAAGCCCAAGACTATTGTACAAAAGATTTCCTAATTATACTTGTAATGCAGAACTGATCGTCGCTCCAAGAAGAGAAGACCATGCACCTTTGGTCGAAGCGAGACAAAAGAATTAAAAGTGCAAGATCGGCCATACGAGGCCATCCTTGCCAAAATGTCAGCGGGACTATTCCCTTCTCTATATACATGGATTACTTTATGTTTACCCAGAGTCACCCCGTCCATGGGTTTAATTTCTACGACCAAATTTCTACGGTTTCATGAAACCCAACCCTCTCCTTGGGTTTAATTCCTACTATCAAATTCGTGACCACCTAATTAAAATGGTGAAAATATAATTTTGGTTTGTTACGTTTGATAAAATTTCGTTTTTGGCCCAACATGTTTAGGCCCTCTAAAAGTATTCATTACGTTTCAAAATTTAAGCAATTTTGGTCCTCAAAAATTTTTTTTATAGACTAAAATTGTTTAAAGTTTAAAACGTAATATTTTTAGAAGACCTTTAAAATGTAATGGATATTTATGGGAGAGTCTAAACATGTTGGACTAAAAGTGAAAATTCACCAAATGTAATAGACCAAAATTATAATTTTTCCTAATAAAAATAATTATTTTTATAATATTACATTTATAATAATATATTTATAACAAGTAATATTTATATTTATAATATTATTTAATTTTGATTTCGATCCCTTCAACAAACCAAATATAAAAAATAGTAATGATTTCAAACAATTAAACCCATATCTATTTTAATTTCCATTTGGGACTATTTTACCAAACACACCCTAAAATTTTGGGTTGAATTGAGGAGTCGCTAGTCAAAATATAGCCGTATCACACATAGCGCCGTGCAGCTCAGACCTCCTCCGTTAGGCCCCGCATCCGCCGTTGACTACAGCATTTTAGCAAGGTTCTTTGAAATACATTTGCAAAGATGCAGAATGAGGAACGGCAAAACATGGAGCTTTACATTCCAAGAAAATGTTCTGCAACCAATAATAGGTTGATCACTTCAAACGACCATGCTTCCGTTCAAATCAATGTTGGTCATTTGGATGAGAGGGGTGTTTACCCTGTCAACTTTTCTACATTTGCTCTATGCGGTTTTGTCCGTACCTAGGATGATGCTGAATATAATCTCATATGTGGTTCTATCTCAAAATCAATTGATAATGAGAGAGTAGCACGTGAGACTTATATGGTACTCTCAAGGTGTCTATATTTTTTCATGTGAGACAAGTGAACCATGATCATTTTTCATTATTTCAATAAATATTATAACATTGACCAATCGAGGCCATCCGAAGTGGCTGCCCATACCCCTAACCCTAAATGTTATAGTGATTATACGTTGATTTATATTTTTGTTTTTTAGAACAGCACACATAGGGAATAAAAACAATGAACAAATATTAATCGGATAATACTATATATATTTTTCATAATGAAGGAATAAACTATTACATAAACCATTTTTATATTAGACGATCATTCACCATGCATGCAGCTTAAATATGTCTCGTGATCCCTCCGTTTTGACTATATAGAAACCATCTTTTTGGGCTAACCAATAACATGTATTAGGTTTAATAATATCTTTGCCACAATATTCATCACCCAAATTGTGAGTAAAAACATCGAAAGTTGCAGTCTTTCCATTCCACCAAAAATTACACCAGAATCGGGTGGTACGCCGGACATTAATGGCAAAATGAAATCTGAAATCCTCGTTGAATTTGAGAACGTGAAATCCAATATCATTATCCTTGGAATAGCAATGAAGTGACAGCGGTAGAGGATGTTCAATGTTATTTTGAATGATCACTACATAGTTCTCAAGCCCCCAAGCTTGTGCTCGCAGATCATGGAAAAGACAAAATGAAAATATAAATATTAGGAGAAAGGTTTTCATGATGATGATGATAGTGATCTTGATTTTGTAAACCTTTTAAGTGAAAAGCTATAGGTGCTTGTATTTTTATAGTCCGGAGTTACTAGTTACCGCTTACTTTGTGGGGCGGTAGTTTACAGGTTAATAATTACTAGTTAACGTCTTAGTACTTTATCTCTACTGTTTCAATTTGGACTAAAATGATCCCTTTATAATACCCTCTCTCTTCCATCTTTTTATGTAAAATGACATTTTTATCAAAACCTATAGACTACCTTTCTCTTTCTCCCTCTACAACCCCCTTATAGATTTTAACAAACGTGTCCTTTTACATAAGGGGGAGAGAAATAGGATATTATAAGGGAGACATTTTAATTCAAATTGAGACGATAAAGAGAAAGTACTGAGGGGATAATTAATAATATACTAGTCCTTTTGAACCACTTGATTTCACTTTAATAGTATAAATTAACGACCTCTTTATTTCACATATTTCTTTTTTTTTTAAATATTGTGAAATAAAGAGGTCATTAATTTATACCATTAAAGTGAAATCAAGTGGTTAACTATTCCCAAAAAAAAAAAAAAAATCACAATATTTGTGGTTTACAATAATTGAAGAAAATTATACTCCTTTCAAAGTTATGTGTTGTTTTAAATTTTTTGGTTTGTATATTCTCATATGTCAGTTATGTATATATTTATGACGTAGCATTTCTATTTTTTTTAAAAAAATTATCCTTATTTTTTCTTTCATTATCCATACAATAACTATCATTTCAATTTGAATTAATTAAGTGTAAAAAATTGATTAAAAATAAAAATTAAACATATTAATGGACTCTTTTATTATATACAAACAATCTAAAAGGATTCATAAATTTTGTGTACCGGAGTATAAGTATTCATAAATTGGACAACAGAGTTATGAGATCATAAATATCAATGCATTGATCAACATTAGGCACGTTTGGATTACTAATGGAACAAATAAATGCATGGTTACATATTCAATATTAATTTCAATATATATTCCTAAAGTCATCACTATGAGGATTTTTATTTTTTTAAATATTTTTTTAACAAGACCTTAAATTAAATAGCAAATGGATAGTTTGATTAATAATATTTTATATGTATATTCTTTTTACTTATTAAATTTTATTTGAATTGAATTAAAATATATTTTTTAATATTTTACTACTGTCAAATATATTTTTTATAAATAAATTTTAGGCTTAAATCTATTTTTGCTCTCTCATAATATGTGTTATTTCAGTTTTGGTCCTCCATATGTTTTAGTCACAAATTTTAGCCCCACTTAAATTTTTTTACCAATTATGGTCATTTTTAACAGAAAAATTTAGAAGATAATAGATTAACTTATTTGAACGCTAGTCAAATCTAATTTTTTTCTTCAAATGATTTGTACCGTGATATGTTTAACCAGTTTTATGTTCTAGATTCTCATGAATGTTTAACCCATTTAGGGTTTCGGTCGTCATTTTGGATTCTGAGTCGATCTAAATGGGTTGAATATCTATGAGGAAACGGACCATAAAATAGATTAAAAACATCATGGTACAAATTATTTTGAAGAAAAAATTAGGTTTCACTAGCGATCAAAAGAGTTAATCCGTTATCTTCTAAATTTTTTCATTAAAAAGGACCATAATTGATAAAAAAATTTAAGTAGAACTAAAATTGGTGACTAAAATATATTATGGATCAAAACTGGAATAACCTATGGTATGAGAGACAAAAATGAATTTAAGCCTAAATTTTAATACAAAACCCGCATACGTTTATGATAAGCTGAAAATTAAGTGGTGGATTGAATGCAATTTGAGGGCTATTTTGAGAGATTTAATGAGCTAATAGGCTAATTTTACTTGCAGGGGAGATTTGTTGAAGGAGTGCAAAGAAAAGGGATTTTTGGCAGATATTGGAAGAAGTGGGCTGGATTGAAGGAAAGAAAAAAAAAACTGCAAATGGAGATTTATTAAAGTGGGCTGCGGGTTGAGACCCAAGATTTATTTTGGGTGTTGTAATCAGTTTATTTTAATTAGTGTCCAAACTTAATTGGGAAGAATTATACTTACTGGTGGGCCCGTATGTGGAGTAGGATATATAAACCAAAAACGTAGGTTTTCCGAAAAGCTATCTTGGACTTTAGTTGGCTGGGCAGGCGGACGAGAGCAGCTTTGAGCAAGGGGTTTCCTGCGCTGCAGCTTCTAGTACTAGTTTTCTTTTAATTTATTATTCATGTTCAAATTATTTATTATTGTTAGCTTTGTTTTTATTTCAATTATGAGTAGCTAAACTTTTAATTCTAGTCAGAGGAATTACACCTTAGATGTGAATTAAATTGTGAGATCAATTGTTCTTAATATCAATTAAGTTCTGATTATTTAATTATTCTCCGCTTTGATTGTTAGATTATTTAGCATTAATTGAATAGCTGGTAGCATTCAATTCTTCCTAGGTAGTCTAGTCAACTTGAATACACGAGGTTCGGTATTCCTAAGAGTTTCAATTCAACTAATCACGTGGTACGTAGGTTAGCGTTTTGAAGAGAATAATTAATCAACGTGCAATTAACCAAGGTTTGATTAATTGTAAATTGAATTGGGTCCTAGACTATCGAAATCAATGTTCTAGGAGGTTCCAGGACAGATATTCGATTATAGATGCAGTTAACGGAGGTTCCTTAATTGCTGGGTTAAATTTATAGGACTGAACTGTTAGGAGGTTCCAACAGGGAAAACCAATATAATCAGAGTTAATTGGAAAAATTTGTGCATCGAGGATCAATTTATCACATCAGGGTGGAAACAATTCCTTTGACTAGATCATTTCCTAAATTTGAGTTAAGCAAATTCCTGTTTTCTTTATTAATTTTAATTAAAGTTTATTTAAGTAGATTAAATTCTCAAACAACCCCCCTTTTGGTTACCAATTTCTGATTTAATTAATTCACTACCCTGCTTCCTGTGGAGACGATCCTACTCACTGCTTGCTATTTTATTCTGTGTAGAGTAGGTAATTATTTTTGATTGGTTGACGACCCATCAGTTTATCAAATGTCCTGATTCTATCACTGCGCACAACTACATATCAATAACGTAACCCACTCGTTAGCATATAATTAATTAATTGATCGGCTATTATATTTACTTAAACCGTTTGTAGTTTTAATACAATTAAAGGCTAATTCAAAAAATTAAGAAACAAGGCTAATTTAAAGATAAATTTTACTACTAAAAACCGCCCCCTTCCTTGCCCTTTTCTCTTTCCGTTTGAAACAAAAAGATAATTTTATCAAAATTAAAATTATAATACTTAAAATTGAGGTGGTATCTAATAAATCCAGTTTAACCGGTTGACTCTAATCAAAATAATTTGACTAAATCAAATTGATAAAATCAAGGAAAAAATATTTACATGGAAAAAGAAAATAATTTGACTCAACGTAGTCTGCTAGATACAAGGAACAGAACGTCAAACATTCTTCTGCTACATAGCCTTGAGCAATAGAGCCCTCTGGTCTACTTCTATTCCGGACATATGACTTCAATGTACCTAAGTACCTTCACGCCAAATTGAAAGGAAGACATTTCAATAATGACTTTATAATTATCATAACTATAATTATAAACTTAAAAGCATTGACAAATATTCAAGAAACACAAGAAGAGGTAGGATACTTTTTCAAATGAATTTATCCCGATTGCAGCAACAACAGAGATAATAAAATTATAAAGCAATGTCATATTGGTTTCAGAGAATTAGTAAAAGAAACTTGTAAAGCAAAAGATGAAAAGTATTATAAAAGAAAATCCATGTGTATATAGAGGTTCAAACACAGAATTGAAGTGTCAAAGCTAAAGGACAGTACACTGCTACTAATAAAATTATACAAGCTCAATTGTCACTCTAACATTCCAGACTACGTTTAGATACATCAACAACGAACTTTTCATGAACTATAGATGGTCCCTTCCCTGTATTTCGATATACCATAAAGTAGAATCATTTGTCATTTATATATGTCCTCATTGTTGTATACTAGAAATAGCTTCAAGCACAAACAAAAAAACATAAAATGTTAAAGAGATTACCTTTCAATTGGATACATCCAACGATAGTGAACTGGTCCAGCCAACTTTACCTCAGTCGCCAAATGAATAGTTAGATGTACCATCACATCAAAAAATGCTGGCGGGAACACACTTTCCAATTCACAAAGAATAATAACAATTTCCATCTCCAAACGAATCACATCAGGGGGATAAATGACTTTACAACATAGTTCCCTAAAGTATCGACTCAATTTCATTAAAGGGACCCGCACTAACTTGGGTAGAGTTCCTCTCAATGCCACTGGTAATAATTGTTGCATCAAAATGTGATAGTCGTGACTTTTCATACCAAGAAGTTTAGGTGGTTTTAATTGAACACCCCTCAATATGTTAGAAGCATATCCATCAGGCACCTTCACTGTTTTCAAGACATTGCAAAACATGCTCTTTTCTTGCTTGTTCATTTTAAAAGCTGCTGGAGGCAAGTACACTTTACCGGACTCAGTTGGAATAGGATGCAATTCCGGTCTAATCCCCATTTCTTTCAAGTCAAGACGTGACTTAAGACTGTCCTTTGTTTTCCCATCAATATCAAGCAGTGTAGCACATATACTTTCACACACATTCTTCTCAATGTGCATAAAATCAAGATTGTGTCGCACGACCACATCTTTCCAATATGGCAATTCGAAAAAAATGCTTCTCTTTTTCCAATTGAAAGGCAATTCTGGATTGTTATTAACTTTTTTTCCCAAATCTGAAATTTATATCCTTCAACAATTCTTGCACTTTCTCCCCAGATAACCGGTGCGGTGGGCATCCATTCTCCTATTTGCCGTTGAAGAGTTGAGCATTCTTTTGAAACTTGTGATTTTTATCCAAAAATCTCCTATGACCCATATAACAATATTTACCACCATTTCTCAATCTCTCTGAATGTGTGAATTCATGACACACGGGGCATGCCAATTTACCTTTGGTACTCCATCCAGACAAATTTGCATAACCTGGGAAATCACTTATTGTCCACAATAAACTAGCAAACAGCTGAAAGTTTTTCTTTGTTGAGGCGTCGTACGTTTGGATTCCCACTTCCCATAAATCTTTCAAATCTGCTATAAGAGGCTGCATATAAATGTCGATGTTATTTCCAGGAGCTGTTGGGCCAGGAATCAACAAAGATAACATGGAGTAAGGTTTTTTCATGCACATCCAAGGAGGAAGATTGTATGGTATCAAAATCACGGGCCATGTGCTATGTGACACATTCTTATTACCAAATGGATTAAATCCATCAGATGCCAACCCAAATCTAGCATTACGAGGATCACTTGCAAATACAGGAAATTTGGCATCAAATGTCTGCCAAGCAGGAGAGTCCGCAGGATGTCTCATGCATCCATCCTTTGTACGACTTTTCGCATGCCATCGCATATGGCACGCTGTCTTAGATGACATGAACAAGCGTTGCAACCTAGGCTTTATCGGAAAATACCACAAAACCTTGTGTGCAATCTTTTTTTTCTCACCAGTTGGGTCTTTCTCAGAAGTGCGCCACCTTAACTCATTGCATGTTTCACATGAAGTTCTTCCTATGTTCACTCCCCAATATAATGTGCAATCATTACGACAAGCATCTATCTTCTCATAACCAAGCCCTAAATCTCTCATCAATTTTTCACATTCATAGAACGACTTAGGTTGGTCAGTCATCGCCTCTGGAAAAGCTTCTCTTAACAACTCTAACAACATATCAAAGTGCTTGTTACTACATCTACTAAGACCTTTGAGGTGCAAGAGGCGTATCATGAATGAAAGTTTCGAAAAATTCTTGCACTCTTTATATAGCATTTTTTGAGAATCATCAATTAACTTATAAAATTTTTCAGCAGCTTCAGTGGCAATTTCTATATCCCTAGGAGATTCCATTGAACTATCTATATCCACGTCTTGTTGTGGAATCCCAAATGCATCATGAAGTAAACCATCCATGTCATCTATAGTAGCCTTTGAAGCTCTAGAATCAGTAAAAGGTGAAGAACTAATTGGAGTGTGTATTGAAGACTCTCCATGAGCTATCCATTGGGTGTAATCTTTAATAAATCCCGTAAAAATCAAATGTTCACGTGCATCATTCTGTGTCACAAATACACCAAGTTTGCATTCCTTGCATGGACATAAAATCTTTCCGCTTGAATTAGAAAAGGCAAAGTCCAAAAAACTTTCAAGTCCAACCAAGTACTCTTGACAATGCCTCGGTTTTTTCATCCAACCCTTATCCATATTTCAGTGAGGACTTTAAACCAGTGCCTAGTAGTAATGATAAGAATTAAATGACAGTACATAATTAGATATCAACATAGACAAATTCTGAAATCTAGGTTTAAAAGACAGAAAATCACTTCTCAGATAAAGTGAATCAAAGAGATTTTTCAGTAATTAGATATTTCAGTAATCAACTATAAATACTAACCAAAATCACTTTGTTGAGTGAAGAAGTATACAGTTTTGAAGTGTGAGTATATGCAGAGAGGAGTAAAGATCAAAAAATAAATTGTATAAAGTTTTCATTTCTACGTCTAAAAAGAATGCAAAAGTTAAGCACAACATGGAATTCAACATGCGAAAGTTTACCTATTTCTCCAGTTTCTCTAGACAACTCTGCTAAATTATTATTGATGTAAAATACTACTAGTAATGTTACAATATTGCCAAGATTTCCAATCTTATTGCATCCTTATCCAGTTAGTCAATGATAAAAATTATGCTTTTGGTCTCAGTTCACACACTGAGAACCTTACTCCAGCCCATCTTAATTAATTGTTTAGGCTTTTTCCATTTTCCATTTGCTTATGATAGTCCAAATATATCTTTTCATGTTGTATTGAAATATCTTGTAGTGGCTGATGAGAATGGCCAATGTATATAACACACTTTTCTTCCATCCACATCCAAAAAAGTGGATTTAAACCCAGTAATAAAAGAAAGATACTGTTCAATCAGTTTCCACAAGAAATTGCCATCCTACACTAATCAACTGATAAACATAACTCTTTGAAGCTTTTCATCTCAGACTCTTGCACAACTGATGTGAGTTGGGGGACTGTAACCCAGTTATGCTACTCATTGATGACTATAGGACTACATAAACCTACCAGGAATGGTATAATAGGTGCATTAACTTCAATTTATCGACACTGAGGCAGAAGAAAGTACATGGAAGCGCTAATATGGAGGTACATGAAATGGACATCCAAACTAAAATTCTTTCATCTTTGTGCAGTACCAATGTTCTTCTAGAGTCATTAACTACTCATTAAGTCAAAATACCCTGCAGATGTTAAGAACCTCTCACTTCATACAGGAGGAAAGTCTTTATTATGATTATGATAGTTCAAAGGGAGCACTAATACATGATTATTTAATAGTTGAAGAAATCAACAACTAATCCATGTAGGGGAAAGAGAGAAAAACAGGTAGATTGTCAATAAGATACTAAGTTGACAAATTTCACTAGAGACATGGTAGAAGTACAGTACCACATGTGATTACAAGAGTGGTAAGGTTGGCAGATGAGGATGTTAAGAGTGGTTACCAGAACAGGAGAGTAAATTATTCGAATTATGTATGGGGAAAAAAGGAAACTCCTGTTGAGTAAGTACCTCACACATTCTCTTCTTAAAGAGCAAATTATCTCCACTTTAGTGAATCTCTTAAGTGCAAAAACTTAGTGGAAAATGAGAAGCAGAATCAAGCTAAAAAAGTGAACAAAGGAATGCATAGTAGCGCCTTAGAAAGGAAAACTGATTCAGCTCAAGTCTCTTAGAACACATATAGAACAAAAACAACCAATTTTACTGGCTCCACTTGTGAGGAAATCAAGTTGCTTATACATTTGTCTATCAACATAATGACTTTGTTGTTATCAACCACTCCTCTGCATATCACTTGAGTTCAAACTAATCCACATGAAAAAAATGGTCTGTATAAAGTAAAATTCTTCAGAACTAAGGTTCACTGAAAATAATAGAACATCCATGTTGTGAAAATAAAAGAAACACCAATTCCAAAAAAGTCTTCAGATTTCAGATTTTAAAAAATTTAGTTCCGTTGTGCTAGATAAAATGTAAGGAAGGTAGAATTACCAAGTGAATGACAATATGCTCATCCAAACCATCGCGTTGAAGATTACATTTTGCATAACCTTTAATTAAATGAATTCGAAAGAATTGAATGAGGAGCCGTATGATGCGCTACAACGTAGTCACCATTTACGGATTGGTACTTTGTGGGAGATTTATGTAACATGTGTCACAGTTCACATGGTTGGGAGACTGTTCAGTTAATCTTAACTCAGGTTCTTTTTCTGATACAGCAAATCATCAGTTTCATCACTAAGATTTCCACAAGAAAAAAAAAAAAAAAAAGAAAGTTCAGTTTCAGGCATCAAAGAATACCATTTCTTGAAAGATGAAGAGAAGCAGTTTCTTGATTGTCAATACTGCCACACCACAGGCCACAAAAACTCATTGTATTAAGAGAATTGGATATGTGGAAGTGTACATAATAAGTGAAAAACTCCATGGCTATCTACTTTGTGGTGTTCCCATGAATCTCAGAATTTAGAGATCAAGAGGATAAGCGAAGAGAAAAAAGCAGCTCTAGCTGCCCAATTTGCTACTGAAGCTACACTTCGAAGAGTTCATGCAGCTCAAAAAGATGATGAGATGCCTCCTATTGAGGCAATTAAACTGCAAATGAATGACTTATTTCTCCATAAGGATCCCTGCCCCACAATGACTGATGGTCCTAAGATATTGTAAAGATTTGTAAAACACCTTAGACAGTACCAGTTCACAGTAGCCATTAGGGCATAGAGTTGATAGACTTGGATGGACTATATTGAACAGAAGAAACAACAATCTATGCCATGAAAATAGCATCAAGTGCAAGAAAACAATGAGTCATGGAAAACAATGTAAATAATGAGTCATGCTAATTGAGTCATGCGAAAAACAATGTAAAGATAAAAGTATATTTTTCTTTGATGCATGCTAATGTAAACAATAAGTCATGGACAACAAACAATTGCTCATAAGGCAAAAAACGAACAACTCTATCAACAAAATATTTTGAACTAATTGAAACTAACACTTTTGAAGTTTCTCTAATCTGCTCTGTAGATATTATGTGATTTATCTTCTGATTGTGTTGTTTCTCTGAAATTTTGTCAACAAATTCAAGGAAAGACCAATCTTTCTCCATTAGTTCAAAAGCCCACTTCATTTGGAAATCCTCAAACAGAAAGGGTGGTTTCAATCACTGGAAATCAGCAGAGAGTCAATAACTGTGATTAGCAAACATAAAAGGACAAGTCTGGACATGCACAATAGCCTTTGGCCAATGTGCATGGACAGCTTCCATGAATTCATCGACAATGGATAAATATTCTTCATTGCCTTGAGCACCTAATTTTACCAGATGGGATACATCGTGAATATGTAACCCATATTTTTCAATGGATACATCGACAATTGATTTTAAGTTTCATCGAAAGGCATATTTCAATCCATCACAGATAAAATATAACTGTTAATTTCTTCATTTATGTGTCAATACTAATCAAATCACATGCACCTACGATCAATATCTCCTCTGATTCATCTCTCTAACTGATTAATTAATTGACTGACCTTTATTGTCCCGTCAGAATGATTAGATTTTATCTTTGAAGCAAACAATAGATACAACTTCTCCACTTGTGCTGCCATCTCCTTCAGTTAGTTCTTTATGATTCCAGCTATCCTGAAACACATTAAGATCCAAGTTAATGATGATGTATTGACCGAAATAAGGAATTAATTGACACTTTTACTAATAACTTACCACATAAAGGGAAGACCACTAAAGTTCTCTGCCCTTCATATAGGAAGTCATATCATTGAGTCCCTCTGAAATTTCCAATATCAATGTTGGGATTAAATTTACTAAGTAAAATAATATAACTCCCAGACTCCTTTGATGGACTCTATCTCCCCAAAAAAACTGATATCCAAAAAATGGAACTATTGTTGTTGGACATTGCATACGTAAGTTCAGAATATGACTCCTTGAATTAAAATAACATGTCGATCATGGAAATTGCAATACAAGGTAACAGCTCAAACAAGTTCATGAACTGGCTTCACAAAACTGGCTTCATCGACAATGGATACATCGTACCATATTTTTCAACAGCATCAAAGAGCTTTATCGCGTCTGAAGATAAATGCTTGATTTGGAACCTAGGAACTTTTATACGGGCTTAAAATCTTTATCTAATTCCTGGAACTCCCAAGTTTCACACCGAAACCTCAATGCTAACACTCACCAAATCCTATCCCCAATTAAGAAAACACAAAAACGAGGGAACCAAATCCCAATTACCCAAAACCAAAGGAAAGGGAAGTGAGAAAATGGTACCTGCGCTGGGAAGTATTCACGTGAATTCGATCGGACCAAAGCAAGCAAAATTTTCCGACAATCGTTGAAGGAAAAGTTGATTGAGGGCTTTTGGTGCTGAAGAAATTGAAAGATCCGAATTCGGTTATAACCCGGTTTTCGACCCGGTTTTCGACCCGCGAATTATTATAAGTAAAAAAGTTAATATTAATACAATGTCTTTAAACATATTGTTTAGTGATATTTTTAATAAATGTCTCTTAAAATAATACTTATATAATGTAAAAGCATAAATAAGTGTCATATTAAGAATTTGATTATGACACTTATATTAAAATGTCTTTATAAGAGTGTCATTACAAATAATTATTAATTAAATGTCTTGATAATATTTCTATGATGACACTATTATTAAAGTGTCTTAAAATAAGTGTCCTAATATCTAAATTTTTTAGTAGTGTCATTCCCTTTTACTTTGTTGTGTTGAATGTTATTACTTTATAATTTTGTTCAGATTGCTGAAATCACTTGTAAATCCAGATGAAATTAAGGAATTCAATTGGTGCCACCACATGGAAGACAAGACTCGCAGAGATCATTTTGATGGTAATATGCACAACCCAATTTACTTCATTCTCACACATTATAAACTGATGATTTACTTTCATTCTCGCACACATTATAAACTGATGATGGTTTCTATTTACAGTTCCTATTTCATGCAGATCTTGTATGCCAATAGAGCGAAATATAATAATTTGAGATATTGGCTGTCAAAGTCCTTCAAAACTGGAATGTAAAAAATTTACGAAACAGATCAAAAGAAGACTTTTTACTATTGGATTTTGGTATGGGAAGAGTAATTAAGTGACAAAACCTCGAGAAGATGAAGAAGATTCGGATGGTAAAGATCCCGATCAAGAAAGAAGGGTTGATCCAGATGCAGCAGAATCTTCTGCCAGATATCTACCTGCTGAAAGTTGCAAAGATCACTTAGACAAACGAGCTGAAGGGTGCAAAGATCACTTGGAAGAATAGAGGGACGATCCTGTTGCGTATGAAGTACCTTTATACTTCCAAGGTGGGCAATGAATTAGTTGGGAAAAGCCAGCATAAATGCGAAATTCGTGGAGGACAACACAAATTCCACATCCGGTTTATGCAATCTAAACCCAATTAACTACAACTCTTTAATTGCTAATACCAAATTAAACCTTTTTCAATTTGGTTTGATTTGATTCTCGATTTAGTTGGTTTTTAACTTACTCCTAACCATGCATAAACACATTGGAATGCCAATCATTTTGTGGTCAATATGGTTATGGTTGGATTTGGTTCATTTTGGAAGGAATATACTCAAATGGTTAAAATTTATGAATTTATGCAGTATTCCGAGTTTTCATTGCAACATATTTATCATGAGGGTAACATGTCTGCTGACTTCCTGATAAAAATGGGCTCTTGGGGCAATTCTATTTCTTTCACTGCTTTGGTATAGGTTCAAGTGAAATTGAGGGGCTTGGTTACTTTGGATGTAGCATCAATCCTATGCTTGAGAGTTTCATAGTTTAGAAGATTAGAATAGAAGTAAATAGTATTGTTAGTTGGTTTGTTTGTACGTCAACACAAGTAAAAGCTTTTTTAACGCTTGTATATATGTGTTGAGGTTTTTTTTTTTTTGTGTAAGGTTCAGACTCGTCATTTTTTGTATTTATTTTTCAAGCTAATATTAGGGTAGTTAACCCTGCCGGCCTCCAAGTCTCTTTGGCTTGTGAGACTATTTTTTATTTTTTTTAAAAAAAAAAAACACATTGGAATGCCAAACAAGAGTCGAGCAACAATGATGTCAAAGACTTCTCAAAAGAAGGATAGAAATCAGACAAAAAAAAAAAAAAAATGAAAATAAGATCTAATTAACATCAATTAATTCACAAACACGTCGGTTACCATGAAAGAAAACAAGCAATATTCCAATCCCACGACGGGGACACACAAGCGAACATTGGCTAAAAGCGAAATTAATTAAACATGATCCGAATCATGTGTTCCGTATGTGTTTCGCTCTATGTTTCATTAATTAGATTTGTGACAGCCGTACATGACAAGTGTAAATGAAATATGGAGTGAAACACACGCGTCCAGTAGATGGCTAATCAAGCACCACTCTTACGAGGAGGAGGAGGAGGAGGCGACGAAGAAGAAATGATATTTTCCACAGTCACTTTGAAATTCTCCCAAGTCATGCCTGCATTTTCAATGAGCGGAAGCGAATATTCGAAGTCTTGCTTTTGGTTCATCTCAGCAGAGCGCAATTGGGCCAAGTTAGCCATCACCGACTCGGCTCTAACAATGTCATCAGCTTGCTGTTTACTAAGGGTGGCTCGCCGGCATCTAAGCTTACCCAACTCGGCTTCTAACTCAGCCTCACGAGCCTCGATCCCTTTCAGTTCTTCATTCATTTTGTCGCCAATGTTCTCCAGATCAGCCAGTTCTTTGTCGACGGCAGTGATTCGGCCCAACAATTCATTATGGGCATCCACACGGGGTTTATGCACGGCGTAACTGGCACGGTGGATAGGCAGGGTGTTCAGGAAGTTGAGTAAAGTACTTTTGATGTCTGAGGACATGGGGCGCGACAGCAACGCTGTGACTATTTCCTTCAAGTGGTCTGCTTGGGGGCCAAAAGCCTCATCTGCCGACATTTTCTTTAAGGCTGGCAAGGCTTGAATGGCCGCATCTGCGCCCACAATGGCCGCGTTAGGAGGAGCGGTCTTCGCGGGAGATACGAGGTTAAAACTTCTTACAGCAGCGATCCTGGGCTTTAGCTTCTCCCACGATGATGCTAACCCAGAAAAAGATTTGGTAATATTCTTCGCAGGCGAGGGAGACTTAGATGTTTTGTCTTCAATTTGAATACTATTCTTGTTCATGTCTGAAGCTTTAGGGCCAGCCACCTTGACCAAAACAAAGAGATAACAGCCTCAACATCTTTGCAAAAAATCATTAGGAACATGAAATTCCACTAAGATATAAAACCATCTAGCAGGAAGGAATGGTTAGTCTCTCAGTTTTAAGTTTTATCCCTTCTAATTTTGATAAAATTGTCCTTTTATTTCAAAAGGATGGAAAGGATGGGGAAGAGGAGAGGTAAAAGAGAGGAGACATTTTAGTGTAAATTGAAGCGGTAGAAAGTAAAAAGTTGGACCATAACTAGTAATAATTAGAAAATATTGATTAAAAGAGAAAAATAATAAATATTCAAATACAATATTAAATGACAAAAAAAAATTCTATTAAAATGTTTGAGACATTTACAAGTGTATGTTAATACTACAATATAAAAACAATCTATTGTGAATATTCCATAACAATAATCTTGTTTTAAATTTTTTTATCCTTTGAAAACTAGTTCAATTTCTATAGTTTTGCCACTAATAGGTATAATTCTACTCTTAAAATCCAATGTGATTATTGTACAATTTACTATTAAAATATAAAATTACAAGGAAAAAAGTGTGAAAAAAATGGTATCTTGTTTAAATAAAATTATTAACATAAAGACGTATTAGCCAAGGCTTGTGGCCATTAGGGAAAATTGATACTTCTATGTTAAAAAGAAAAGATAATTTCATCTAAGTAATACCATAAACAATACCGATTACTTTCTTTATCTCATAAAAAAAATATTTTATCCTTAAAAATTAAACCGAATTTTAATTTTGCTGCTAATATCCATAATTTTACTTATAATATTATATAGTTATATCATAAAAGAAAATTTTTTATAATAAGCATTTTTTTAGAGCTTTACTTTATTAAAATAAAACTTATGTAAAGAGAAAATATTACGTACAGCTCCATGCTGGATCTGCTCCTCATTGTACGATTTTTGCTTCTTTGCCACTCCATTCTGTTCATAATATGGACCGATTTTTCATTAATAAGAAGAAGGAAAAAAAAAATTAAAAAATTAAATAGGTCGATCAAGGTTAGATTATAAAATTATAAATGAAAAATATTATAGCAAATATTCTTTTCAAGACTGAAAAAAAAAAAAAGTATGAACTAAAATAACAAAATAAAAAAAAATCTCATATCATAACTTAATGAAAAAAAATATTACGTCTGTTGAAGAAATCTGTTCTTGAATCTGCTCCTCTTTGTAGGGTTTTTGCTTCTGTTGTTCTGGGATCTTGGTATTCATATTTGCTGCTTCTTTCTGTCCTTAAAAATAATCATTTGTCAAAACTATTTTTTTCCTAATATATATATATATAGCCCAGTATTTTTTTTTTTTTATAAATAAGTTAACTCCCTTATAATTTGCTTTCAATATTCCAATTCATGTATAATTTATAGCTATAACTTAAATTTATAAGGGACCAATAAAATAATTAGCATTTATTTTGATAAAAAAGAGACAAAATAATTATTCAAATGATTATAAATAAAAAAAATTGTGGTATTTAAAGATTGACTAAATTAATGAGAAAAGATAACATACCATTTCAACAATTCGTTGTTGGGTCTGCTCGTTATTGTACTGTATTTGCTTCTGTTGTTCCGGGATCTTGGAATCTATTGTCCTTGTCTGATATTGTTCCTTAAAAATAATCATATTTTAAAATTATTTTTTATATTTTTAAAAAATAATATAATTTATCTATATATTCACTTAATTTTACTTTTAAATATTCTGATTCATATAAATTTTTCATGATTTATCTGTCATACATTATGTAAAAGTTATAGTAATAAACGTTTTATTTGAATTGTAATTTATAAAGATAAAGAAATATGTAAATTTTAAACCTAATTATTTTTATGAAAAAGAGACATTTCATAAATTAATGAGAATAGATAACATACCGTGGCAGCAATTCGGTGCTGGACCGGTTCTTCATTGCCCGGTTTTATCTTCGGTTGTTCCGAGGTTTTGGAATCCATTTTTGTCACTTCATTTTGTCCCTTCAAAATAATTATGTTTCAAACATTTTTCGTCCCCAAACAAAAAAAAAAAAAAAAAGAAATTTCAATTTCTATATTTTCAGTATTAATTACGTGATATTTTAGTAATATTTTCTATACGAAACCACTATTATCACTATTGGATAAAACATGATATTTTAGTAATTTTTAAATATAATATATGTTTCAAATGTTTTAAAGTATTTTTAAATTTATAAAAAGGATGTAACCTACCCCACTTAAAATAATAAGGTTTGAATTCTACTCACATTTGTATAAAAAAATATATTTTTAATTTATAAATGAATAATGTAAATTCATGATTATAAAATTTTAGTGTCTGGACACAGGTCTAAAAGAATTAATTACTATCATATTTAAAATATAATATTTACTAATATTTAAATATAATTTTATTGATTCAAAAAAATAATTTTATTTTTTAACAATATTATCGATATATTTTTTGTTTATACATTAAAAAAAAATAGTGACAAATTTGGACGCAAAAGCCTAAAACGATGACGTACCGCTGGAACCGCTGGTTGCGGAATCTGGTCGTTATTGTTCATTTTTTGCTTCATCTCTGCCGCTTCTTTCGCCTGTCAAATAAAAATATATACGAAATTAGTAAAAAATAAATTTGTTATTTTCTATATATATATATATTCCAAAAATAGTATAAAATCGAAGGAGGCCGTCACCTTAAATTGAGCAAATAACTCAGGAGTGTATGGCTTTAGTCCATTTTTAACCACGGTGCTGCTAATTACAGTCAGTAATTGCTGAAGCTGAGCAGCTTTCTTGCCTTTATCCGTTGTTTTGTTATCAAAAACTACTCGTCTATTCCCACACATCTCAAGTAGTTCCTATTTATACCATCCACCAATTATCACATAAATCCCCCAAAAATATCCCTCTAATAATATGAAGCAAATCAATATGGTAAAAAAAAGTAAAACCCTTTTTGGCAATCCAAAAATGGTAGTGCTATGATTATGTTGCAAGTTAGTCAATTTATAAATGGCAAAATTATATTGATTAGAGAAGGTAAATAATGGATATTTAAGAGTCTATAAGATTAAAGTAAATTTAAATTCTATACAATAGACTATCATGCATGATATTACTAAGACTATAGTATAAAAAGTCTTTTTCGGGGGCTAAAACATTAAAATGATTATAAATTTTATACCATTAATTATCATACATAATAGTTCTAACATTATGGTATAAAAAAGTTTTTTTGACGGCGAAAGGTGTATAAAAATATATTTTGTGCATTTTAAACTGAAAGAATAATAATTAATCTCTACGCCTTAATAAGAGAATTTTGTTTAAAACGGGCTGGCAGAAATAGTAGTTTAGATGGAGAATTATTAAATTCACAAATATGAATAAAGATGTTAGAATTAAATAAATATTAAATTATTCTGAATTTAACCTTACCATTAAATACACAAAAAATATATATATGTTTGTGGAACTACGTACCTTCAAAGGATTAGGGCATGTTCTAGCTAAGTAATCATCCAAACTCTCATCATCATCGAGTTCATCACCTCCAGTAAATACGACAGTCATATAATCCGCTACTTTTGCTCCAAACAAACGATTCAAGGTCTCAACAATAGTTTCTCGGGTGAACCGAACTTTCAGCGACACAACCATTATAAAAGCTTGAATTCCATCTCTAGCCATGTCAACGCATCTGACAATCTCCTTCTCCATGTTCTCTCGTTTAGTAAAAGAATCAAATAACCCTGCAATTCACCGATGGTAATCAATACGGTAACACATACATGCATATGTACGAGTGAGGTAACAACAACCCTAATCGTTGTTCAACTAGAATTTCAAATAGTTTTAATTCTGTCTTACATATTCAGGTATTCAATTCTGATGGGTGTCAAACCAACAAATATAAAAGACCTACTCTAAAGGGTTTTAGCAGCACAGCAGTGAGTAGGATCGTCTCCTCAGGGACTATGTATTAGAACTAACCTTTTTTCTACTATCTAGTCAAGAAGCGGGGGATTTTTGAGAATTGATTAACTAATTAAACTAACCAACATAAATAAAAATAAAGAAAATAATAAAATTTCTAACGTAGTACTTAGATAAGAATCCCTCATAAACTATTTAATTTCATAGTGCTTTACACACAAACAGTTAAAGATATTTGGATGCAAATATGCAAATCGAATCAACATGTCATCGTCTCACCAATTAGTAGGCTCAATTCAAATCCATTGAATCCACCGACCTTATTAGTCACTTCATCACAGTAATTAATTCAACCTATTTATTGCTACAAACCATTGCCTTATTAGTGTTCTAGGCCTTAAAAGGTACCACCTTTTTAACCTCTTCAACTCTAATTGGCAAATTCGTAAGCCTTTACGGATTATCCTAATTGAGATTATATTATATCAAACTTAAAAGCTTTAGGCAAATTATTTGACTGTAATATAAACCAAATAGCATAAATCACAATAAATATCCAAAAATATTTAACACATAATCATACTATGAAATTAAATAATTCATGAGTTCATCCAATCCAAGTACTATCAAACCTAATTAAAATACATAATTGAAATTAAAAGAAAGAAAAGAAAACTTAGCCGTAATATCAAATTCCAAACAAGTAGCCGCCTTCCTGGGTGAACAAAACTAAAAACTCTAAAGCCTATGTCTGCTACTATATATACTAACCTAATAAGGCGGCCCACAATTTAAATATATATATATATAACTAATTCCTAATAAGTTTGGAAACTAATTAAAATAATACTAATTGTAAAATCCAATCCAACATTGAGTCTAAACATAAAGCCCAATTAAACATTTATTTTCCTTCACAAATAGTTCTCCTTGCCAGCCCAATTTGATATTTCTTTAATCTGCTCAAACTCTCGATTTCCTCCAAAAATAGGGCCAAATTGCGTATTTAGCTCTACCGAAGTCCATCTTCTCCTGCATTACAAATAACGCGCAATTAAGCCATAAACTTCATAAAACTGACCTCCAATTAAAACAAAATAACGCGTTAATTTTAGACTTATCAAATCCCTCACACCTAAACAATGCTTGTCCCCAAGCATGACTCAATACTCATCAAGAAAAAGAAACAAACACAAAACAACAAACGAACACATGGATCCTCAATATGCAACATACGATCAAGCAAGACTCGCAATCCACATAAAAAACTTTCATAGTATCATGCATTTGTAACGACTATATCCATTCCTCATAACTCTCCAAACTCAAATAACAAGCACGAATGACACCCACCTCTCAAGTAATTCACTCATGCACTCAAAGTTTTTAAAGGACGTAATCACTCAAGTTCACCACATAGCATTGTTCTTACCATATGCTTGCAAAATTATCACATTACTGTCACTCAAATGAATCAAAGTACAAATCAAAAGGTCTTCGTTAAGGATTAGAATAATGCTCAGGACAAGGTAGGATAACAAAGATCAAACAAAGGCTAAAGTCATGAAAGAAAGAACACACTTAATTGTTAACCATCAACCATCTTACCGAGGATAACCCATGCAAGACACTAGTAACCCACAAAGGATTCCAAACTTGGCTCTTTCCACAATCCTTTTTTTTTTTCTTCTTTTTTTTTCTTCTAGCCACACAAATTCATTTGAATTTGTTTATATTGGCTCCTTTTCTTTCTTGTCTTCTTTTCTTTTTTTTTTCTTCATTTTCTTTTTTTCTTACTTTTTTTTTCTTTTTTTTTTCAACAGCCTTTTTCAGAGCACGACTTATCCTTAATGAGTTACTATTGCCTTACAATGTCCGCCTTCAAACCACGAACCCAAGTTAACAACCAAGTATGTACTTCTGTCAATAACTAGGCGAAAAAAAAGCAAGCTAAACACAGGCCTAGGTTTAATTTAGTGGCTTTAAAATCAAAGAATCAGGTCCAAGCTTCAAAAAGGTTAACTAAGGGTAAGCATTGAAGGTTAGATTTTTTTTGCAAGCCAAAAATTGGTTTATCCTATTGCCTTTATCCTTTTTGTACTTCAAATTCACAAGCAACGGTAACATGCATAACCAAACAAGTTCTAGAATATGCAAACTATGTGTGAAACACTCTAAAAAAAAAACAATTTGAGCACAAGAAAGAATTTTTGCTCATTAAGGCCCAAAATCTCACTTTATCTAGCTTTTTGGGTGTCACTCACACAAGTATCATCATCTGAATTATCACAAGAAACAGTTATAGTCATCCAACACATAATACTACTATTATTCCTTACATTTCATCCTTACCTCACCAAATCACACATTGCATATCAATTTTCCAACACAAAACACATCACATATAACATGGCACACCTCCCCCACACCTAGCTTCTACACACCATAAACACCACCATCCCAAAACAATCACATAAACCAATCCAAAAGAATAACATAAACCAAACAATATCATACAACTACAACGGATCCCCCCACACCTACACTCTACATTGTTCCCAATGTAGAAAGCAAGAATGAAGGAGATACAAACACACCACCAAGAACACAGAATAGCCACTTGAAACTGAACACTAAAACTGAAAACAGAAAAACTCCCTGGTGTGGAGGACTTAGTCAGTCTAAACCGACACGGGCGCACAGGAATTGATCTTAGAGATGGGGAAATTGGCCGAGGAAATCCTCGCCGCGATAACTGATTGAAACTGAGAACTCCTGTGATTGGGAATCGGAGAGGCACGGCCGGGTGATCGTCGATGTTCTTGGAGGAAAAAGCTGTGAAGAGAAATAAAACTTAGCGCGGGTAGGTGAGAAAATGAAAGGGTAGAAAATAAAATATGAAACCCTAATAAAACCGAGAAGGATTTTTTTTTTTTTTTTTTTTTTTTTTTTTTTTTGAGAATTTGTGACATGGGCATGTCGGAGGAAAACTTGTAATCTGCCCAAACCCATTAAGAAATCAAAGAAAAATTCTTTTAAAAATCAAAGAACACTGACCTGGGCATGTCGGAGGAAAAGTTCTATTCTGCCCCCATTCCTTAAAAATTCAAGAAAAACTCACCTGGGCATGTCAGAAGAAGAATTGTATTCTGCCCAAGCATTCAGAAAATATGCGAACCTTGACCTGGGCATGTCAGAGGAAGAATTGTATTCTGCCCAAACCTTTAGAAAATCCAAAAACCATGCAAACCTTGACCTGGGCATGTCAGGGGAAGAATTGTATTCTGCCCAAGCTTTTAATTCCCCTCGAAATTCTCAGCTAAAAAAAAAAAAAACACTTAAAAAAATACAATTAAAAGACTAAAACTAAAAAAAACTTAAAAAAAAAATTTGGGTTGCCTCCCATAAGCGCTTGTTTTACGTCTGTAGCTCGACGTGAGATAGCTTGCTTTATGGCGGATGATATACGTAGTTTTGACTATCGTCATGGCACTTTCCTTCTGTTTGAGGCGCATTTACCTTTCCTGGATCAGATATGAGACTTGTGGTTATAGGCTTCTGACTATTCAGGAGTTGGAACACCGTGTCTTCTAAAACGGTTAGTCTTTCTTTGAATCTCTTTCCCTCTATCTTAGCCTTTTCTCTCTTTAACCGTCTCTTACTCTTCTTACTATTGATGCACTTCTTCTTGGTGTCTATTCTGGCAATTTGAGGCGTCATGTCTTCTTCTGGAATGAGGTTGTAAACCTCAAATTCCATAGCGTGGTCACGCAATAACATTTTTTCTATGACTTCATGCTCTTTCTCGCTAGAATCATCAGGATATGTGTACATCGTTTCAGGAGAGTCCTTGATTTGCTCATTCCCACTAATTTCTCTGCCATGTGTTCCCCCCTTTGCATGACTTTTTGGAACGATCCCACCATTGTTGATGTCATTCTTTGCAGAGAGCATCTGAACACTTTCCTTCTCAAGTAGATGGATACAAACATCATTGACCGCGGAGTTTAATTGTTTAATCTGTGATTCCACTTTGAACAATTGTTCTTGTTGGACATACTCTCTTTGAACTATCTTGTCTTGAACCTTTAGATGCTTGTTCCACCTTGCACTTTCCTTTTCTAAGTATTTGAGCACCTCTTTTTCAAAATTTAACTTCTTGCCATTTTCCTTTGGCGGTTGATCCACTGGCTCTTTCTCTTGTACGTAAACTGCCCCTTGACATTGTGGTTGTGACAATTTTTGCAACACTAGGTCCATTGTCTCTTGCATTTGGGTAAGTCGAGTCTCCAATTCGAAAAATCTACTTTCGCATTTGCAAGACCTTTCACATTGCTCAACCTGCATATTTGGTGTTTGTCTGGCCATTATTTCATTGTTCAATCTGCGTATTTGACTTGCTAGATCTTCTCCATATGATGTATCTTCTGAACGAGCTTGCCAAGTGGGCATATTTTGGTACCCTTCCTCATAGCCATGCTGGTAACTTGCACCGAATCCATTGTGGCCTTGCCATGAATAATTTTGCTCATCCATCATTGTTCCTGCAAGCTTCCTAAACAGAAAATATGGAAAATAATGTAATACAGAAAAAAAAACAAATATATATAATAAAATATAAAAACCAGAATAATAAAATCAAGGTTTTTCTAATATCTTTAGTCCCCGGCAACGGCGCCAAAATTTGATGGGTGTCAAACCAACAAATATAAAAGACCTACTCTAAAGGGTTTTAGCAGCACAGCAGTGAGTAGGATCGTCTCCTCAGGGACTATGTATTAGAACTAACCTTTTTTCTACTATCTAGTCAAGAAGCGGGGGATTTTTGAGAATTGATTAACTAATTAAACTAACCAACATAAATAAAAATAAAGAAAATAATAAAATTTCTAACGTAGTACTTAGATAAGAATCCCTCATAAACTATTTAATTTCATAGTGCTTTACACACAAACAGTTAAAGATATTTGGATGCAAATATGCAAATCGAATCAACATGTCATCGTCTCACCAATTAGTAGGCTCAATTCAAATCCATTGAATCCACCGACCTTATTAGTCACTTCATCACAGTAATTAATTCAACCTATTTATTGCTACAAACCATTGCCTTATTAGTGTTCTAGGCCTTAAAAGGTACCACCTTTTTAACCTCTTCAACTCTAATTGGCAAATTCGTAAGCCTTTACGGATTATCCTAATTGAGATTATATTATATCAAACTTAAAAGCTTTAGGCAAATTATTTGACTGTAATATAAACCAAATAGCATAAATCACAATAAATATCCAAAAATATTTAACACATAATCATACTATGAAATTAAATAATTCATGAGTTCATCCAATCCAAGTACTATCAAACCTAATTAAAATACATAATTGAAATTAAAAGAAAGAAAAGAAAACTTAGCCGTAATATCAAATTCCAAACAAGTAGCCGCCTTCCTGGGTGAACAAAACTAAAAACTCTAAAGCCTATGTCTGCTACTATATATACTAACCTAATAAGGCGGCCCACAATTTAAATATATATATATATAACTAATTCCTAATAAGTTTGGAAACTAATTAAAATAATACTAATTGTAAAATCCAATCCAACATTGAGTCTAAACATAAAGCCCAATTAAACATTTATTTTCCTTCACAAATAGTTCTCCTTGCCAGCCCAATTTGATATTTCTTTAATCTGCTCAAACTCTCGATTTCCTCCAAAAATAGGGCCAAATTGCGTATTTAGCTCTACCGAAGTCCATCTTCTCCTGCATTACAAATAACGCGCAATTAAGCCATAAACTTCATAAAACTGACCTCCAATTAAAACAAAATAACGCGTTAATTTTAGACTTATCAAATTCTTATTGGAAAAGATGCATGATTGGTCTCATATAATAATTCTGTTCCATAATTGATTTTACACGTTTAAAACTCGACAAATTTGATCATAAATATTTAAATTAAGGACTGACTTAATAACTTTTAAATTTTATGTCACGTGGTACATGAGCGGACGATTAGATGACATGTGGATGACATATGGCACGTGAAAGTCACGTGGATGACACCAGACAGCTGTGTAGATTAGACTAAATGCGCTAATTTTAGAAATATTTAGGATTAAATTTGTCGAATTTCAAATGTGTAAGATCAATTGTAGAACAATGTTAAGAGCAATTATGCATTTTTCCATTCTTATTGATACAATTGATAGAATTTGACAAAATTAAACGAGTCTCTAACTTAGATGTTGTTTCGGCCAATTGGAATTGCATTAGAATGTTGAGAACGAAATCAAATAGAGAATCCAAATTCAAAGATCAAATTAATTCTAATAGAAACATAATAAAAAAGATTGAAGTATTTTACCCGGAGTATCGATGACGTTGAGGGTTCTGCCATCTTTTAACACCGTGGATTGTAGCATACAAACGTTTGTCACCGGGCCGAATGAAGGCATTGACTGAAATGCTTTTCGTCCGAGGATTGAGTTACCGGTCGCACTTTTTCCACTTCCGGTGGCACCAACTAAAACAATAGTAATCTCCCTGAGAAGGTCAAGAGTGGTCGGAACATAAATCGGAATATTACCAAACATTTTAACAGGAACTCTTTTAGTATGTGCTACAATCTTAATTAGAACAAATTGCGCTATTTTAAGTTTGTGTCCTAAGACTGAGGTGGATTTATAAAATATGATGCCGAGGGTGTTGGAATTAAGCATCTAACTGAAATACTCCAAGAATTACTCAAGAATGAAGCAAGGTAGCTAATAATGCAATTGGTAAAGGTATTACTAGTTACCGTCTCAATTTTAAATATTACCACTTTAATTTTGGCAAAATTGTCTTTGGTTAAAAGAGAAAGAGAGAGGATATTGTAGGAGGTGTTTTAGTCTAAATTGAGGGTTAGATGATAAAAATTGGGATGGTAACTAATAAAATTTATTTGTAAATGGTAGTTTTGGAACTATCATGTAAACAAAAGGTAGGATTACATTGATTAGAAAGGGAAATAAGGGATTATTAGTTACCGCCTTAATTTTTGGGACGGTAGTTTATAGGTTTTGACAAAATTGTCCTTTTATTAAAAGGGGAGGGAAGAGAGAGGGTATTATAGGGGGGTATTTTAGTTCAAATTGGACGATAGAGGGTAAGAAGTGAGGCGATAACGAGTAAAACTAGGGAAACAATGAACATTTAAGAGTTACAGCATTAAAGTGATTTTAGAGTCAATATAATGAATTACCTGCATAATAGTTCTAGAATTATGATACAAATTTTCCTAATAACGTGTATTGCAAACGGGATTCTAACTATATGACGGAAGGAATTTAACTTAAGGATGCATGTTGAAAAGTGTTCATGGCTAAAGAATGAAGGAACAAATTCCCTGCCCTCCATTGGAGGGAAGATTTACTAAAGATCAAGCATCCAAGGAAGGGATGCAATGCAATCAACGCAAAGAATTAATTCTTTTAGTTCCCTCACGATATATATTGGCACAAGGAGAATGAGACGTATACAACAACACGCGCGTAGATATGCATTGCCAGGTAAAGTATGCGCCCATGTAGAACTCTAAATTTTACTTGGGGAGTATGAAAATTTATCATAATTTTATAGTTTCACCCATGGGCGTCGCTGCAAATTCTAAGTGTCATCCAAAAAGGTTTCATCGCTTGGAAAAGATGAAGCTTTTCTAATAATTTTTTTTTTTAGAAATGAAACGATCATTTTGATATGGACGGAATTAAAAAAAGAAAAGAAAAGTGTTGAACTCTTTTAGTCCAAAAAAATATAACAAAGGCAGCGGGAGCACGTAGTAAATTTTGTCTTTCAATATTAAAACATATCTATATGTTAGTAAAAAAAATATTTTTCCCTCATGTAGTTCTCCTGGCTACGCCGCTGCAACAACACATATAATTGTTACTTGGAAATGGTTTGCAATGAAATTTTCTCTATGATAGCTTAAATATAAAACGATTATTATTTAAGCTAAAATGACAAACAAATTAAAACTAAACGATTATTATTTATAGATTAAATTTTATAATCAATAACCTACATGTATGCTTTTTCTTTAAAAAAAAAAAAAAAAAAAAAAAACCAAAGTCGGGTGCCTTAAGGAAAGGACTGAGAGTTGACAATAATGATTACAAATTATATTGTAATCTTAGTGACGTGAAGTAATATATGTTTTGTCCGTTTAGTATATATTTTGTGTAATTAATGCATATTGGAGTCTTGATGCTTCGTCTTCTTCATCTTATCGAGCCCTCAATTCGAGTATTTTTTTTTTTCAAAACATTTAATGTGTGTTTGTTATAATTAATTTAACCTTTGGTATTCTAATTCTAGTTGAATCTTACTGAATTGCCCATCTCTTGTTCGAGCTACCAAAGATGAAGATAAACCAAACCAAAACAAAACAAAAAACAGGAAAAAGGAAGCTCAAACTCGATCAACTTTATATGGCTGAAACTCTTTAATAATATAGTTTTTTTATTAAACTAAAACAATATAATACATAAAATTATTATTTTGAATTAAACATAATAAAAAGTTAAAATTGATAATCAAATTAATATAGATTTGAAAATTAATTTCATCATAGGATTGTGCACTTATTCTTATTATTTTTCTCCCACTGCAATTCCTCATTCAGCTTACGAAACTTCTCTTCTGATTTCTTTTCTTTCTCCGACTCCAGTTCCTCGGTCAACTTACGAATCTTCTCATCTGAATTCTTCAACTGCTCTCTAAGTCTCTCTGTTGTCTCCTCAAGCTTTGTAAGCTTAGAAATCACCTGTTGAAATAAAATAATTTAATCAATAAGTACAATGACACATCATTTACCTTACCAAATTATTCTATTTTTTTACTTCATACATTCTTGTTCTTTGTAGGACTTTTTTTATATTCAAGTTTTATTTCTACCTAGAAAAAAATGCAATAGGGTCATTATTACTGCCACGTTTTCTTATTTTTTGTCCATTCTTTTTAAAATTGCCCATAAAGAAATTTGGGTAGAAGTTGGGGGATAATTTTTGAAAGAAGGATGGTGAATAAGGAAATAAAGAGCGAAAAATATGAATTCTAAAATACGGTTTTAGCCTAACATGTTTGGAGAATTTACTCTTTTGGTCCAACATGTTTAGCCCTCCAAAAATACCAATTGCATTTGAAATTTTATACATTTTTTGTCCATAAAAAATAAACATGTTGGACTAAAAGTATGTAAAACTTCAAATGTATTCAGAATTTTTAGGGGACTAAACATGTTTGACCAAAAAAGTAAATTCGCCAAACATATTGGGCGCACATTTCATTTTTCCATTCTCCGCAAGATGCATGTAAAGGTTTTTTTTTTTTTTTTTTTTGGGTTGAGAAAAAGAAAGGAACTAAGCATCTTACATGACAAACATTATCTATTCAAAGAAATACACGCATTTGGAAAATGTAGAAAAATGAACATCATTATATGCTGTAGATATAGAGAGCAAAAGTACCATCCAAGTAAAACTATCCATGTTCTCCAACTCTGCAGCTTTCTGGTCAACTTCTTCCTGTTCAAATTTAAATTTCTTTTATAGTAAGCTTAATTATATCAAACCTCAAGGTTGTAAGTTAAAAAAAAAAAAAAAAAAATTCTACGCTCGATCGCTCACTTTATATTTGATGAATAACTCGTTTGTATATGGCTTGCCACCATTTTCCAGCTCCATGTCTTTCACAAGAGCTACAAGTTCCTCAATCTGCCGGGCTTTCTTGTCTTCATCCTTTGTCTTGTTATCAAATACTACCCGTCTGTTTCCACATTTTCTTAGCAATTCCTTCAGTGTCATGAGTATTTTCAAATATGACGTTGTCAATGAAAAATATAGAACAGAAATAATTTAATTCTGGAACAAATATATAGTATAAAAAACCATAGCTAGAAACAAATTAATTTCATAACTCACAAAAAAAAAAAAATTCATTTACCTTTAAACCAGGAGGGCATTCTCCTAAGCGATCGTCCAAAGTTTCTTCTTCTTCTTCATCAAGTTCATCACCATGTGTGAAAACGACAATCATGTAATCATCAATCTTGTTTCCAAAAAACTTCTGCAGACCCTTAATAGCATCGCCTTGCTCTTCAGTGAATCGGTTTTTCAGCGACACAGTTACATGAACAGCATGGATGCCTTCTTTAGCTAAGGTTATGCATTTAGCAATCTCCTCCCCAAGAGTTTTAAGATCATATGGAGGAGAAATAATCAAAGCAAGAATAAATTTAACTACCTAAATCTTGGTGTATTTTTGTAAGTTTTGTCATAATTTTTTTTTTTAAAATCTAAAGCGGGATTGGCTACTGGTTTATTTATAATTTAATAAAGTCTGAAAGGATACAAGGCAAAATAGTCCTCTTGTTCATTTAAAATCACAAGCAATTTGAAAGCTAAAATCTGTTGTCCTATGACCTTTGGCCTACGAAAGAGTAGGAGTGGTAGAATAAAAAAATTAGTGGTAGAAATAGAGGAATGAATAATGAAAAAGAAGGAGTTTGGAGAGAAGAAAGTGAGTAAGGAGTTTGGATGCTCTAACGACGAAACCACCATATATAAGAGTACTTTTACACCCTCTTACTTCCGCCACTGCTCATTGATCTTGGAGCATACTGTTTGAGGATCATGCTTCATAACACGAATTAATATCTAAAATTATTATTTTTTTAAAATATGATCTGAGAATATTTTTAATAACAAAAAAAAAAAAAACTCTTCCCAAAATGAAATTGTGAGGAGAGCAGAGCATGATGCCTGAACTCTATAAATAAATGGAATTGTGATTAGATGTTGTCTTTTTCTTTGTTCTTCCGGCCCAAGTTCAATTTGAAGAAAAAAAAAAACAGAAGAAAATTTTTAAGTGGGCTGCTAAGAAAGTGTGGTGACCGCAAGTTAGAAAGCTGGTGTTTTTCTTTCAGCAATTTCTCAAAGAATTGCATAACTGGTCCTTAATTGTTACTTTTCTCATTTTGACCCAAACTTTCCTTCAATAAGTCAAATTGGTCCCTTAACTGTGTTAAATTACCCAAATTACTTACAATCTCCAATTTTCAGCCCTTAACACAACAATATAGATAAGCCATTAATTTAACTTATAAATCTTATAAAACAATAAAATTATAACAATTCAGAATGCAATTAAATGTCTTTATCAATATCCTTTTAGTTTAAAACAAGTCTCCACTACATGTCCTTTTTTCTTGCAGTGGCTACACACTGGCTTCCCATATATTCTCTATTTGTTATCCTCTTTCTTCCAAAGCTGGAATTTTGCTACCATTGCTGCATTCTCTGAATTTGCGGACACATTAACAACTTTTTCTCAGCTTTCAAGATAATTGAATATACTTTGTTGATTGATGGAATTGGTTCACCAAGATCTGATTTCTCTATGGCTCATACACATCACTCAACCCCATTTTTATTTATTTTTCATAATATGGTCATGAAACCACACAATTTATATACAACGTTGTACATAGTTACACTTATTCCTTGTCGGGTGACGTTTTTCATTACAAATTATTTAAAATTTTTGTACGAAGGGATTGTTTATTTTATTTACAAGTTGTAGTTTATTATTATGGCGCATTGGTCATGAAGTGCCATATTACTGGTGGAGCTGTTGCCGTAGTGATAGATCACCACATACAGATCGTCGCCTTGTTTCAGCCTCCATTAGGGCTCTCTCCAGTTGCGCTCTCAACCTACGAATCTCTTCTATGGAAGCTTTCCTTTCGTTTTGACGCTTCTTAACTTCTAAAAGGCGTTGCTCCATATCCTGTTGCATCTTCTTAAGGATCTGCTCGACAAATTAACAGTTCTAATACATATTAGTATGTCATTAAATTAACATCGTTTATTAAACAAAAACTAGAAATAGCCGATGAACTTAAGGTAGGGCTGTACAGAAACTCACAGTTCGGTTTCGATTATTATACTATGAGTTCGATTTGGTTTCGATTTTTTTTATTAAAAACTGAAACCGAACAGCAGATATAATCATAGAGGGATGGATAGATTTATCACCTTATTTTCAAGAAACTCCTCATGAGTATATGGTTGTCCTCCATTTTCGATGAGATTGTCGCTAATGAGTGTAAGAAGTTGGTTGCGTTGCGCAGTTTTCTTCTCATTATCCTTTGTCTTGTTATTAAAAACTACTTTTCTGTTTCCACATTTCTGAAGTAGTTCCTAGTTAACACATTTCAAATCAGAAGAGTAATAAAGCAATTAGAAATACTATAAAAATATAAATCATGTTTTTAATAAGGGCGGTAATTTATAGGTTTTGACAAAAATGTCATTTTACATAAAAAGGAGAAGAGAGAAGATATTGTAGGGGGATGTTTTCGTCCAAATTAGAACGGTGAAGAGAAAGTACTAGGGCGGTAATTAGTAATTCGTTTTTAATAATAAAATAATATTTCTTCTATCCCATCAAAATAGTAGTCTTGTTGAAGTAAAATATAACTTTTTCTTTTATTTTGCATAAAACACTATTTATATAATATTTACTATTATAATTATTTAATTTTATATTTTATTTGTAAAATTGTATAAAAATCATGTTTAATCATTTTAATTTAGAAATTATAAGTAAAATGATATGTATTGATAGTAAAAATATAAAAATTAAATTATATTTCCGAAACCAAAAATGATTTTGAAACAGGGGATAGCCCTACCTTTATTAAATGTCCAGAACAAGAATTTTCTAAGAACTCGTCCAAAGCTTCATCACTATCTTCGAGCTCGTCACCGCCGGTAAAAACAACGATCAAATAATCAACTATTCTTTCTCCAAACAAATGCTTTAAAGTCTCAAACATAGCCTTTTCTTCGTCAGAGAATCGAGATAGGAGTGACACAACCAAGAGGGCAGCATGAATTCCATCTTTAGCCATCTCAATGCATCTAACAATCTCCTTCTCCGCTGCCTGAGGATTAGTAAGATCAAATAGCCCTGCAATATTTGTTTTACAAACACATACATGCTTGTAGAATGTAAGAGAGTCCGATTTCTTTAAACTAAAATATATAAATTGGTAAATTTAACTATTGATTTAAAGTATCAAACGAATGGTCTTGCATGCAGTAAATTATACTATATACCCTAGAAACATATATACCTAATACTATATTTAGAAATAAAAAAATGACAATTAGGTCAGAGTCGCGTTTAATAGTGATTTCTAAAATTAGAAATTACTGAATTATCATCACTCTATTTTCAAATATAGTAATAGATATATATTTATAGGTTATATAGTGTAATTTGCAACATATATTTATTATAAAAGCACTTAGAATACATAATTACCGTCTCTATTATGTTATTCACCGCATTTCTTTACAAAATTGCTTTAAATTCTACCCAAATTCTTTTGGAAAAAGAGAGAGGGTTAAGGAATTTGAGTAAAAGTTAAGATAATTTTAGAAAAATGAGGGATGAATAATAAAATGAAGGATGGTAAATAATAACCCCTAAAAGTGCAAGAGTTGTAACCAGTGATGAAATCAGAAAAATTTGACTGAGGGTGCTAAGGAGAAAGGGAGGGTGGGGAGGAGGAGAAACATGGGACTGATGAGGGTACATTGCATTGTCAAAAAGGTACATTGTCAAAAAGGTATATCGTTTTTCCCCCATAACTAATGCTCCTTTGCCATTTGTCAAAAAGGTACATTGCATTGTCCTCCTAGTTGTACAATATAACAATTGGTACTTGAGTACCCATCAGCCCTATAATACTTCCGTCACTGGTTGCAACTGTGTGAAAATGGTCAAATCATCTTTAATCAAATATTAGATATTCAAATCCTAACATAATATAAAATAATTAAAATTTTTTTGGACAAATTGTCTTACCAAATGAAATATTTAGAGTTAGATAATTTTTTATATATCCAAAAGAAAGAAAGAATTGTTGCCTGGAGTGTCAATGACATTGAGAACTCGATCATCTTCCAGCACTGTACTTCTTTGGTGACATCTTTGGTGACATCTTAATGTCAGGCCACCTAAAAGCCTCTTGGATACAAATTTATTTCTTCCGAGGATGGAATTTCCAGTTGCACTTTTCCCACTGCCTTCGGTCCCAAACAAAACAATAGTTCTATCTTCAAGAACGTCGCCTTCTAGAATCACTGAGATGCGCCCCATTTTCTTTGAATAATTCACTAAATATTCATATATTCATGCCATGAAATTTACTTGCATATTTATACAGCTGGGATAATTGGAATATATCCCTCAAACCCTTATTACTCCAGGAATGGCTCGACAATGAAGAAAAGTAGTGCCCAAGAAATATTAAATGTTTTACTTATAAATCGAGCAAAGAATTGCTTAGTGAACGAGGAATGAACTGCTCAAGATCAAAGCAAGAATAAATTTAACGTTGAATTACCTAAATCTTGGTGTATTCTTGTAAGTTTTGTCACAAGTTTTGAGGTTTTTTTTTTTTTTTTTTAAACTGAGAGAATGTATTAAGTGGAAATTAGAGTGGAAGGACGAGATTATAAGCCCTTACCCACTAATTTTTTTAAAAGCGTCCCCCAAGTATTATATTTAGATACTAAGTACAATCCTGTTAACATTGTACAAGTTTTTGTGTATAATTCCAACAAAAATACAAAAGCTAACGCTTATAAGTTGTGGGAGAAGTCATTATATTTAGAACATGTCTTTGTTGTGTTGATTGTTGATAAGCATTCGTTTTGACAAGTTTGGTGGGTGTTAAACCAAAATAAATAAATTAACTTACTTTGGTTTGATAGTATATCAGTGACTATATATACTACTGTCATGATTGGATAGACAGTTAACTAAAAGGAAAAGGTTTGATGGTTGATTAACTAATTAAAATAACAAACATAATAAAAATAAATAACACAATAAAGATTTAACTAATGCTGTAACGCAACATTGATAAAACCTATAATTTGTGTTTTTAATTGTTTTAATTTTATTATTTTATGGGTTTCATGAGTTAAATTAATTTTTTATTTTTATATTTTTGTGTTAGGTCTGGGAATTGAAGACTATAATTATTTTTGGCAAAATCACATAATTAAAGACCAAAATGCGAGATTGAAGAAGTTTGAGGTTGGAATTTATAAGGAAATAAATTAAAGGACCAATTGAGCAATTAATTTTAGGAAGTAGGCTACTCTGATTTGAAAAGGGAAAATTTTTTTTTTTTTTAAAATCTCCTTATTCTTTTCAGAAGCTGCACCAACCGAGGAAGAAAACTAGGAAAGTTTCTCCTCCCTTCCAAAATAGTCGAAGGTAGTGGTGAGACTGGATCAATGGTAATCCAAGTTGATCTGATATGTTTTTGATATATTTTGGTTTGGATCAAATCAAGATCATTTGGATCAAGTTACATTTCAAAATGTTCATTTGATAAATAACAGAACTAGGAAAAATACTAAAACATTTAAGTCATAGTATTAAAGTAAATTTAAAATGTATACAAACAGTCTTAAGGATAAATGGGTCCATTTAGGTTCATTTGTGCAACATTTTTTCACTTTTTCTAACAAAATAGTCTTTGTTTATTTGATTTAAATAAATATAAAAATGTAACAACCCGTTTTGAACTAGATCGACCAATTTATTTTTTTATATATTTTTAAATTCTTTCGATAAAATTTATTTTCTATGTGTTTGGTTTGAACTATGTCAACCCGTTTTTGAACTGGACAACTCATTTCAAGTTGGTTCGACTCATTTAATTTTTTATTCTTTAGATATAAATTTATAATTTATATGTTCGATTTGAATTATGTTAATCATTTTTTAATTAGGTTGACCATTTTAAATCGGGTCAACCCATTTAATTTTTAATTTTTTTATTCTTTCTATATAAATTTATTTTTTATATGTTTGGTTTGAACTATGTCAATCCTTTTGAATTGGATTGACCCACTTTAAGTTAGATTGACCCATTTACTTTTTTTTATTTTTTAGATATAAATTTATTGTTTATATGTTTGGTTTGAATTGCTTCGATGCACTTTGAATTAGGTCAATCTAACTTGAACTGGATTGACCCATTTAATTTTATAATTTTTTTATTCTTTTAATATAAATTTATTTTCTATATGTTCGGTTTGAACTATGTCAACCCAATTTAAATCCGAATCGAATAGACCCATTTAGGTCAACTCAGTTCCAATTGGGTTGTTTATTTGTGTTATTTTTATGGTGGTGAAATTTAGTTGGTAAACTTTAAATTTGCATTGCCGAAAAATGTATATTTTAGTTACATAAATGTTCTAATTATGTCATAAAAATAGTCATTTATAGAGATAAATGATGGATTATGTTGGAAAAATACAGTTATACTTGGGTTAAAATATTTGGGGGTTGGCAGGTAACCTATTTAGCTACATGGGTTAGGTAGTTCGAATTTGGGTTCAACTTTTTATAAACATGTTGGATCAGATTTAATTTTTTAACCTGTTTAATTAAACATGTCAAAATTTGATATGAAATTTTTTTTTTAATCGATAATCGGCTTAACTCGCGAACCCAAACCTACCCATTTTTCCAGCCCTAATACAATACTAACCCTTATTTCTGAATAAATAAAACTACGAAAATAGGTTGCAAAAGCATTTAAGAAATTTCGAAAAAGGTAACATGCCATTTATTCACCCATACATAGATTCATTATCATAGTAAAACAATCTGTTTCACTCATTTGTACAACCTTGTTCTTGAATTTGAGCTTAAGATCTTATTTATAATATTGATGAAATATTATCACTAAGATATGTTAATTTTAGGATGAGAAATTATTATATTTTTTCTTGTTCCTAAACAAAGGACAGGTATATTAAAGTGGTGGGTGGGTGGGTAGCCTTGGAATGCTCACAGATATGGGCACCACTTCCTCCTAGCTTCAGCCGCTTTCTGGGCTCTTTCAAGTTGCTCTCTCAATTTTTTAATCTCATATCTTGCTTCTTCTTGTTCTTCTATCTGCTCATCCGTCTCCTTCTGAACTGCCTCCAAATCTTGTTTCAATTTATTGATAATCTCCTCATCCCTCCCTTTCGCCTTATTCATAATCGCCTCATCCTTCTCCTTCGCCTTATTGATAATATTCTCGTCCCTCCCCACCACCTTCTCGTCCACCTATATATATATATATATATATATATATATATATATATATATATGCGTGTGTCAAAAAACACCAGGTATTATTCAAAGAAATCGCCTAAGGTGCGTTGTGCGGAAATGAGAATTGGGAAATCATAAAATAATTTTTATTTTTATTTTTTTGTAAATAAAGCAAAGACAAAAATAATTTAATTAATATTAGAGATATATGTTAATCCACTGTCTTTGGCATTTGGGAATGAGAATGGATCAATCAGCAAATGATTCTGATGCCGTTAAATAATTATATACTATATTATTATCTTTTAAAACAAAAATTAAACTAGTCAAAGGTAATCTTATTTCTTAAAAGGGGGCTACCAATCAAGTCAAAGGCAAATCACATTACTTTAATGAATGTTCAACTAATCAAATGATGATTGCTTCATTCCCATTCGCGCTCGCCAAACACACCCCTAAGGTAATCTAGTTATTTGTTAGGATAATTTCATATTATATATGTTAAAGACAAATATCAAACAAGTCAAAACAATCTCATTCATTTAAGGAGGGTACTCTTAATTTATCAAACAACTCAAAAATAATCACATTTTAATAAATATTCAATTAATCAGATGGTGATTGTTCCCTTCTCGTTTCCGTGAAACAAACACACACTTATATCAAACACAAAGAGTTACCTTTTTACCAACAGATGGCTGCTTATGTTCCTCATCATTCTGCTTATGCTTATTTTGTTTTGAATTGTCAGATTCCTTTTCTGCAGCTTCCTTCTATCAAGAAAACATACAATTGATACATGAATGTTTGGACAATTAATTTCAAATCGAGGAAGATGAACAAGAAGTTATGAAATTAAAGCAGCAGAAGAAACACCTTAAGTTGGACAAATAGCTCATGAGTATATGGTTTTCCTCCATTTTTCAAAACAGTGTTGCCAATGAGAGTGAGGAGTTGGTTAAGTTGATTAGCTTTCTTGCTTGCATCCTTCGTTTTGTTGTCAAAAGCTACTCGTCTGTTCCCACACTGCTCCAGTAGATCCTACATTTACATATTTACAATCCCATTGAGATCATGGTAATAACTCTTCTGTATATATTATTCCGGGAAAAAACACAATTGATTCTATATAATAACTGTGTTCCACAATTGGTCATACACGTTTGGAGGTCAACAAATTTTGTCATAAATTTTAGAATTGACATAGTTAGTCTAATTGATCAACGTTGTTTTAATATCTTTTAACGGTTGACTCAGTAACCGTTAATTTTATGTCATGTAGCGCTCATATGTCATCCACATGGCTGTCAAGTGCCAGATGGCAACCATGTGTTATCTAATCATCTACGCACATGCTACATGGCTGACGCGTGACAAAAAACTTAATAAGTCCTGAGTCAGTTGTTAAGTAGGTGTTAAGTCCTTTAATTAAAACATTTATGATCAAATTTTTCAAGTTACAAACGTGCAGGACAAATTGTGAAATAGGGTCATTATATAGAAATAATAGTACATTTTTTTCCTATTATTCCACTCTCCCAAAAATATTACCCAAATTTATCAGAATTTGATAATGTAATTAGATGTAAAATTATTTCTTTCTAGTTCTTGGGTATTACTAGTTACCGCCTTAGTTTTAAGCATTACCGCCCTAATTTTGATAAAATTGTCATTTTGCTTCAAAGTGGGGAAGAGAGAGGGACAAGGAGGTGGGGGTGGGGGGGGGGGGGATTAGTCCAAATTGGGGTGGTAGAGGGTAAAAATGGGGACGGTAACTAATAAAATTTTAATGGATATGAGGTTCATTATAAGTTTGGTAGTGTTACATCGCGTCCCCCTTTTTATTATTGAACGCCCTTTTTTTTTAAAAAAAAATTCTTTTATTTTGTTAAGTATCGCTCCTTAACTCTTATTTCTCGCCCTCTTAATATTTATCTTCTGCCTCTCCTATTATTACCTAACTGTCCTTAATCAATTTACTAAAAATTTTATAAGTCCCTTCTTAATCTATCAAAATTTATAAAAATCATGATTAAAGCAGCACGGATGAGTGGAACTATAAATGATTTTTTTTGTATTTTTAATAAATTGATTAAGGGTAATTAGGTAATTTAATATATTATTATATTTTATGTTTAAATATTATAGTTGTTATTTCTTAATTTATCAGGAATAATTTAGATATAAAAGGGCCGCAAAATAACAAAATAAGGGCGTAAAATAAGCCTTCAGTTGTAATTTACCTTTAGTGGGGGAGGGCATGCATGAGTCAAGTAATCATCCAAAGATTCATCTTCTCCCAATTCATCAGCGCCAGTGAAAACAATAATCATATAATCGACAACCTTTGATCCAAACAACTGCTTCAAGGCCTCAACAGCTGTAACTTGTTCATCACTAAATCGAACTTTGAGTGACACAACCATTAGGATAGCATGGAGTCCATCTTTAGCCATTTCGATGCATTTTAGTATCTCCTTCTGAACAAGCTGAGGTTTACCGGAAGAATCAAACAACCCTGCATTTTTAATTTGTTTCAAGCACAACAATCAATTCATTTTTAACAATAACAATCTCTCGAACATCATTCTTCATCATACAGCATTAATTTTCTTTCTCCTGCAAACATTATCCCCTGCGTTTATTACATAATTTAACTTATGTTTGTAATACGGCTAAAATGATTCAAACTATAGGACCGCGACGCGAGTAATTTCGAGTTAAAGCATTCTTTGCCAAATATGTAAATGTGGTGATGGAGAGAAGAACCTATGATTAGCTTTCTGAAAAATTTTCAAACAAACAATTTCAACAAAATCTTTCAATTTCTTATTTTACTATGTTCATCTCTATGTATTTCGGCAAATTATACTATATAACTTAAGGGTGGGTTTGATGCAAGGCAAAGGCAATGAAGCAATCAGAATTTTATTAACTCAATAATCATTAAAAGAATCTGATCGCCTTTGACTTGTTTGGTAAATTAGCAGGATATTCATTAAAAATTTTTGATTGTTTCATTAAAAGACTTTGATCGCTTCATTAAAGTAATTTGATTGTCTTTGCCTTTATTTTACTAACCAAAAAAGGTAGCAATCAGAATTATTTTGATTTTGTCTCATTGTCTTTGCCTTGCATCAAACGCACCTTAAGGGTAATATCTCTATTACTATATTTAAAAAATAATGCATTGGCAGCTCAACAATTTCTGCAACATATACACAAGTAATTGCTTAGCTCAATGCATTATTTTTTTAAAAATAGTAGTAAGGGTATATCCCTAAATTATACAGTATAATTTACAATGTATTCCTCTATCGATAGAGTACATTAAATGTACATGAATGGTTATACCTGGAGTGTCGATCACATTCAGAACTCTGCCATTTTCCAACACCGCGGCTTGTCGCATAGAGACGGTTGTGACAGGGCCGAAGGAAGAGATTGACTGAAATGCTTTCCGGCCGAGAATCGAATTGCCTGTCGCACTTTTTCCACTTCCCTTGCAGCCAACCAGAGCGATGGTTAGATCCTGGAGAAAACCGTGGCCATTGCCAGTTGAAATACCAACCATTTTATCTGGTGTTCTTGATCTATAATGATTAGAATAATTCACACGATAATGTAATCAGAACATTAATTAAACTCGCATATTCTACCATCTGGTGTTTGCACGCAGTGAATTTATACAACAAAACCAGGAGAGTCGAGATGAATTGTTAAATGTAAAATTTTTTCAACATCGATACTCCAAGAATCGCTCTGGAACGAAGGAAAGCATACTCACTCTCTTTAAGAAAGGTGTCTAATTGAATACTCCGGCTTTCTATATAATATGTTTAAAATTATTCACACAAAATTGAGTATTAATCGTTATTTAATCTAAACAACAACGTTATTCTTAATCATTTTTTCTAGATTTCTTTTCTCGAAAAGCATATCTCTTCTATAGGGACAATTTGAGTTTAAAAAGATATAAATTGCAAAGTTTAAAACTTTTTTTAAAAAATTTTCGTAATTTTTAGAACATTTTATATAAAAGTTTAGAGAGCGATGTACAAGATTTTAATAATTAACTATTAAAACTCAGAAAAATTACTTATTTGTGGAAGAATAGCTCAAAAACGAATCAAAGAATTTATCACTAATTTGAGATGAAAACGTTATGAATATCCTTTTCTCTACAAGTGGTAAATCCTTTTCTCTATTGCAGGTAAATTCTTTGGGATTTTTAAAACGCCTACTGCTAAAAATGGACTTTGACAAGCTCTGGCTATGCTTCTTGTATCTCATCTTCCCTAAAAATTTGTCCACCTCACCGCTGGCGCAAATTATACTGTATGCCTATAGCTATATATTTATGTAAGTAAGTTTCGCGAACGCGCCTTCTTTATTTTTTACTGTCTTTTCTTTCACTTGAAATTTTTTTATATAAATTTTTTTTAGAAAAATTCAATGTTATTTGTACATCGATTAAATGTCCGATTTATCCATTTAAATTTTTTAATCAAAGTTATCAGTACATAGTTAAATATCATATTTATCCAATCATTTTCTAAAAAAACAAAAATCAGAATTATCAGTTAAGTTTTTTGAAATAAAAATCAAATTTATCCAATTAATTTTACATATCTTATCATTAAAGATAATTCTAGGTGTATTTATCTTATTTTATCAGTTTAGATTGTCAATATCTTCCATATATCTACTTTTTTTTTTTTTTTTTTATCTGACTTTGATTCTAACCATTAAACGGATAAAAATCATGAATTATGTCAATATATTAAAGACTATACGACAAAAATGAATTACGGCAAACATAAGAACGTCAAACATAAGAGCAAAAAAAATAGAAGAAATCGCAGTATTACATCATTTATACATATATATATATTACGTCACACAACAGAAATAAGAAAAAATAAAAGAAATGGCAAAAATACATGGTTACGTCATTTATACATAAATACTACGTCACATACGTCATATATATACATATTAGGTCACACAAAAAAATAAGAAATAACAGAAGAAATCATAGAGACACATGAATAACTGAAATTGATTGTTTAAATTTTGGAGAAAATAGAAAAGAATCGCCCACCTTATACGCTCTCCCTATCTTGGGTGGCAAGGGAGAGCATATAAGCTGGGCTATTTTGGTGCCCCAGAAAATACTTGATTTTGAAAGATCAAATGTAATTTCTATTTTTTTTTCAAAATTTTGACGGGAAAGATTATCATATGTACTTTTATGGTAAAAACACTAATTTTTATCATTGGTAAAATATTAAGTGTTGATGATGAGAAAATTAAGTTCGGGTAGTGGTACATCCATCACAAAAGATGGGAAAGAAAGTAAACCATCGATTAGTAAATTTTTTAATAAACGGCCACTCATTTGTGTTCATCTAAGTTAATTTCGTCATCATACTATAGCCAATTTATGATTTTGGTCATCATACCTTGAAAACTATTTTTAAAGTCATCATACTTTACTTTTATTTTATTTTTTAAAAAAGGTCACTCTGTTAGAATGAAGCATTAGTTAACTAACCATCCATTTTTAATAGGGTTATTTTTGTCTTTTCCTTACCTCAAAGTAATAAACGGATAGAAATTAAAGGAGTTATAGAATAAATGGCCTCATAGTGCAATTTTAGAAAAATTAAAACCCTAGCAGCCATCCCTTCCTTTCCCTTTCTCCAACGGCTCTGCTCACATTCCTCCTACACTAGTGACCTTTTTTAAATGGTGGAAACAGTGAAGGTTTTTTTCCTCCCTCCAGCCGATCTCCTCTCGAAATCTGAACCGAACTCGTCGTCGGAACTGAGTTGCCGTTACAACTTAAAGAGACGCGGGGACTGAAGGAACCGAACCCGACGTCAGCCGACCTCCCTCTCTCCCTCCAGCTCTCTCACTGATCGAAGAAGAAAAAGAACTCCTCATCGTCGCGATAGAAAAAGAAATATCGTGTTGATCGAAGAAGAAGTCCCGGGTTTCTTCACCTCGTCGATCGGCAAAAAATCGGTGCCGATGAGATGAAGATCGAGCCGGACAGATATGATGGAAAACTGGCCAATAAAGGTGCAGATGGGGGAGATCCGGCGTGAGGGTTCAGATCTGTGCGAAAATGCATCTCCAGAGTTGGTTGGAGCTACTCCGGTAGCGGCAGCGGCGACGGCTTCGGCGGTGGCGGCGACAGCAAGGATGAACCCTAATGGTAGAAAGGGTGAAGGGTTATTTTATTTCTCTTTTATTTTTTTATTTGATGAGGGGAGTGAAAAGACAAATATTCTTTCAAATTTGGTCCGTTAACCCAACTAACGGCCCATTCTAACGGAGTGACCTTTTTTGAAAATAAAAGCAAAGTATGATGATCTTAAAAATAGTTTTCAAAGTATGATATCCAAAATCAAAATCTGACTATAATATGGTGACCAATTTTAGAATTACTCAAGTTAATGAGAAGAGATGAATTTTTTATAAGGAAAATGACGAGTAAAAAAGAAAATTTAATCAACTAAATCAATAATTATTGTAAAATTTTTATTACTGGGTAATATACAGAGTGGAGAGAGCACATTTATAAATAGCATTCAATACTCACATTTGTTATTTATTTATCAGAATATGGTCATGAAACCACACAATATGTATACAACGTTATATATATAGTTACACATATTACTTGTCCAAGGACATTTTTTATTGTATAAATTAATAAATTTGTAAGAAGCGATAGTTTATTTATTTCAAAGTGGTAGTTTATTTATTTATGGTGCGTTAATTAAGAAGTGTGTCGTATCACTGGTGGAGCTGTTGCCGTATTGATGGATCACAGCACGACACATCCTTGCCTTTTTTCAGCCTCCCTTTTGGCTCTCTGCAGTTCCACTTTCAACCTCTGGATCTCATTTCTGCTAGCTTTCATTTCCTTTTTATGCTTAGCCTCTAAAGTGAGTCGCTCCACCTTCCGATCCAGCTCCTTCACGATCTGCTCGTTTCGTTCCTCTAGCTTCTCACGCACCTATGCATACATACAATAGTTGAAGGCTATTATCAGTTATCGTGTCAGTTTTAAACATTATCGCTCTAATTTTGATAAAATTATTTTTTTATTTCAAAGGAGGAAGAGAGAGAAGCAAGGAAGAGAATTTAGTCCAAATTAAGGTGGTAGAGAATAAAGATTAGGACGATAACTAGTAAAATTTATAGTTAAAATATCTAATAACTAAAAATCTAATAACATAGCGAAATATATATTTATATATCAATAATAACTATTTTATTGATAAATCTCGAATACAAGTATATAAGCTATTTAACAAGATATTCAATGATCTCTACTCGTTGATTACAGTAGCTCTCTGCCAATCTTTACAACCCCATCGATTTTTTATGCAGTACTTAGCCTTCAATGACTCTTTCTCTTATTTCTAGTCTACCCTCTAATTTAAAACTTTTGCCACAAATAAATGTGAACTATTTTGCCATATATATAGAATTCAAACTATACGCCACAATTAATTGTGTTCGCTATTAAAATCCTTTTCATATATTATTAGTCCTCAACTACAATTAAACTATTAATATCAAATCTTATTCTAATTAAAGTTGATGATATAATATTGCCAACAAAACACCATTATTAACTCGAAAAATATGCATGTAAAGAAGGAAGAAAAGTACGTACCAGTTCAGTAATAAGCGCGTGCATTTCCTTCTCAGTAAGTACTTTCTGTTTCGAACCTCCCAAACTCTTCTCTTGGGCTTCATTCTGTTGGAACAAAAAACATAATTAGTCAGTCATTGAACTAACCTATGATGAACTTAATTAAGGTGTAATGATAGGGGGATGGACGAATATATCACCTTATTTTGAATAAGCATATCTTTAGTATATGGACGTCCTTCATTTTGGATGATAGTGTTGTCAATGACACTAATAAGTTGTTCCAGTTGCTCAGCTTTCTTCTTCTCATCTTTTGTCTTGTTATCAAAAACTACTTTTTTATTTCCACATTGCTCAAGTACATCCTAGTTAACAAATTTGAAATCAGAGTAAAACAGCGCAAATTATACTATATATATTTATTATTATATTTTAAAATAAAATATACTGAATTGTTATCATTTTATTTCAAATATAATAATAACTATATATATCTAAGCTATACCGTATAAAAAGTGGTAAATTTAAAATATGGTAAAAGCGTAGGAGAAAACTTATTTGTTTTTGTGTTCATAAAAACTACACCTTTAAATCCGCGGGGGGATTTGACTTAGCTAAGTAATCGTCCAAAGTTTCACCTTCTTCGAGTTCATCGCCACGGGTAAAAGTAATAATTATATAATCAAGTATCCTCCTTCCAAACAAATGCTTCAAGGTCTTAACAGTTTGTACTTGTTCGTCAGTATATCGATTTGTGAGTGGCACAACCAAGAGAACAGCGTGAATTCCATCTCTAGCCATGTCGATGCATTTAACAATCTCGTTCTTCACATCCTCAGGATTACTATTAGAATCAAATAACCTTGTATTTGTTTTGCACATGTAGAATCATAAATAAACGTAATTTAACAATTAACATTTCATACGCCATATCTATGTCTCCTCAAGTTATTCTTTTCCAATGTTAATGTTAAAAAAAGAGGTTATTATACTCCGCCATTCTCTTTACAAAATTGCCTTTATTTTTTTTATTTTTCACCTATTTTTCTTATTCACCGCCTTTACCTTCCTTCGCCATCACCCAAAACCTCCGGAAAAACCAAAATCACCGAGGAGAGGAGGGAGATTGGGAATGGAAGCTGTGGCGGGAAGAAGAAGAAGAAGAAGAGAGGGAGAAGAGGGAGATTGTGAACGGCAGCTGCCTCAGCGAGAAGAAGAAGAAGAAGAGGGAGAGGAGCGGCGCAGGAGGGGAGGGGAGAGGGGAAAGAAGATTTAGAGATTTATCTAAAAGTTAAGGATATTGAGGTCCAAAATAAAGGGATGGTAAATATTAATACTATAAAAAATATATATTATAAATACGATTTTTTTTTTAAAAACGTTTGATTAATTACCTGGAGTGTCAATGACCTCGAGAACTCGGTGATCTTTTACCATAGTGAATGCACTCTTACAAGTAGTTGTCACGCCAGAAAAAAACCGCTTTGATTCAAATTCATTTCTTCCGATGATGGAATTACCCGTTGCACTCTTTCCAGCCCCTGTGCTTCCAAGTAGAACAATAGTTATTACCTTAGGAATGTTTCTTCCCATTTTTTTATGGAACTCTTCAACTATATGTATTGCAAGTTACAGGGACAAATATGTTCGTCCTTTCTATGTACTTTAAGTACTTATAATATAGGAACAACCATCAAATGTGTATGCATATTTATAAAGCGAGATATTATTTTTTACCGTTGGAATAAATCTTCTTTTCCCCCCAGCCATCAATACTCCAAGAATTGCTCAAGACTAAAGAAAAGTAGTCCTCAATCTTAAAATAAGGTTTTGCTCACTAATGGAGCAAAGAATTACTCACTAGACCAGGAATGAACTGCTCCAGATCAAAGCAAGAATAAAATTGACATCAAATTTAAATCACTTTTATTTTATTTTTTTAAAAAATACCCTTAGACAGCTATGTCAAAAGAAGTATAAGAGACACTGTTTTGACTTACCTTAACCCAACCATCCTTATATCTAACTGTACAACCACCCATATCAAAAAAGAAGGAAATCTACTCTATACAATCACTAATATTCCAGCAGTTCTACTCTATCCCTATCTATTATGCACTTGCAATGTGAACTTCCCTAATTGAGGGTAACCCTTGTTTGTCTAGACAAATTAGGCTTTGAAGGTTAGGGTGAAAATCCTCCCAAGAGTTATATGTGGCTTGAGTCCGTTTTGATCCCCGTTTGGCCAAGTAGTCTGCGGCCAACTTGTCTCCCTGTAGACATGTTTAATTGACTTCAAATCACCTAAATTTTTTGTAAATCACATAAATTTTATGTGACAAGATTGATAGCGTAAGTTTTATATTGAAGTTTAAATTTAATTTCAAGAACCTCTTGGAAAAATGATCAAGGGTGCCCACGTGATTTTTATAAATTTTGTCCATTGGATTGGACAATGTTTGAAATAAAATTGGAAGTTTCAAAATTTGATGAATGAAATAGAATGAAGAGTTATGTTTAGAGACATTAATTCTAAAAAAAAAAAAAGAAAATGAATAAACTCCAACAACTAGAAGCACTCCCTTTAGGTGTTATATATATATATATATATATATATATATAATGTTTAAACTTTATGTACACATATATTAAATGATTATTATAGCTCTCTCCCAAAACATTTCTCTTATTAATCTTATTAAAATGTAATGCTCAAGATTGCAATATTAAATTTTTCCTCATAAATAGAGCAAAGAATTGCTAACAGGAATGAACGGCTCAAGATCAAAGCAAGAATAAATTTAACGTCGAACCGCATAAAGATCGATCTATTCTTGTAAGTTTTGTCACAAGTTTTCATCTATAAATTTCTAATAAAATCATACTATTTTTATTAGAACATGGTCTTGATCATGGCAAATTATACTATATGGTTTACGGATATATATTTATTATTATATTTAAAAAATAAAGTGAGTAATTTCTAAATTTGGAAAGAATGCTACACAATTTTAAATAAAGTGAGAGTGATACTGTGTTGTAAGAATAGTGAGTATATATATACCTAACTTATAAGTATAGAAATTGCTTGATCTTCAAACGAATCTTTTGCTCATGTAAATCACATGTTAAATAAATTTTACTAGTTACTATCCAATTTGGGTAATACTTAAAATTGAGACGGTAACTAATAATATCATGTTAAATTCTACATAACATCATAATATTATCTTGAATATAATAACGGCTATTATTTACCTTTTTTTTATTCACTGTCACTCCTTTTAAAATTGTCATTTTCTTTGCTCCTATTCTCTACCCTCCCCCTTCCTTCATAGTCGTAGCCGTCGGTGCCTTTGCCGCCGCTCGCCGCCGTCTTCTTCTTCCTCAAATGACATTACAAAAAATTTATTGTTTCTACGACAGTAGGCTATGGGAGTATTATGCGATTTTTCTGCGATGTTCGTAGTTGCGATTTTCAGTTGTTTGTCATGGACTCGTAGTCAATTAATCTTTTTAGAATCAACACCGTGGGTTTCTTCTTCGGAATTGGCGCCGTGTATTAGGCAATGCAAAGTACTTTCTTGGGATGGAAGTAGCTAGATCTAAGTATATTGTTGACATTATTAGGGATGCACGAATGTTAGTGTGATCCTATATACACACCATTACCACATGGTTTGAAGTTTGAAGCTACTCATTAGGAGGATTCATCTTTATTTGCCAAGCCGGATCAATACAGGAGGTTAGTGTATTTGAATTTTACCAGACCTCATATATCACATGCAGTGCAACAAGCCATTCATATACTTAGGTACTTGGTAGGAAGTACAAGAAGGGGTTCATTTTTCCCTGCATATAATTCACTGAAGCTCACTGTATACAGTAATTCGGACTGGGCAACATGCAAGATGACTACACTGGTTTTTGCATTTTTCTTGGGAACTCTTTGATATCTTGGAAATCAAAGAAGCGGACTACACTGTTCTTCAGCAAAATAAGAATACAGGGCAATGGCTGCCACTGTTAGAGAGCTGCAATGGATTACATTTATCTTGCAATATTTTCAGCTAAACTTAGTGTTTCCTGTTAGTTTTTGGTGTGACAAGCAAGATGCAAAACACATAGCTGAGAATCCAGTCTTTCACTAGAGGACTAAACACATCGAGATTGATTATCATGTTGTTAAAGACGCTTGCAAAGCAGGGCTTATCAAAATCCATCATGTGGCATCTCAACAACAGACAACATATATCTTTACAAAGCCTCTTTCCACAGCTGCATTTCCATCATCTTTTTGCGAAGTTGCAGCGTTATGAAGCTAATCTTGATATATAGCACGTGAGGAGTGCCAGCTCAGCTCCAACACCGTTTCCTGAAGCAGTTACTAGCTGACAGCTGGCTTAGGTGTTAAATTAATTAAGTTAGCCAGTTAGTTGCTGAATCAGTAGATTAGCTTTGTATATAAACACTGTTCACTTCATTTTTCCAGATACCAAACACAGAATTCAGTTTTCCTCTCAACTTTTCTCTCCACTCATGATTTCTAACACAGAAATTAGGGTTCTTCATTTCAACAGTTTACAATGTTATATATGGTTACACATATTACTTGTCGAATGACATTTTTTATTACATAAATTAATAAATTTGTAAGAAGAGATTGTCTATTTATTTATTCGAAAGTGGTAGTTTATTTACGGTGCATTAGTCATGAAGTGCCGTATTACTGGTGGAGCTGTTCCCGTACTGATGGATCACAGCACGACGCATCGTCGCTTTTTTTCAGCCTCCCTTTGGGCTCTCTCCACTTGCGCTCTCAACCTACGCATCTCATCTCTGGAAGCTGTCGTTTCCTTTTTACGCTCCTCAGCATCTGACTTTAGTTGATGCACATTCTCTTGCAGCTCCTTAACGATCTGCTCGTCTCTTTCCTTTAACTTCTCATGGACCTATGCATACATACAATAGTTGAAACATCATTTCTAGTGTAGAAAAATATGCATGTAATGAAGGAAAAAGAGTACATACCACTTCAGCAATACGCTCTTGCATCTCCTTCTCAGTAAACACTTTCGGTTTCGAACCCCCCGAACCCTTCTCCGCGGCTTCATTCTGTTGAAAAAAAAAAAAAAAAAAAAAAAAGTTTTCATGTATATGAAGAGTTTACTGTTGGTATAATGATAGGAAGATGGAGGGATATATCACCTTGTTTTTAAGAAACAGCTCTTGAGTATATGGTTCACCTCCATTTTTTATGGCAATTTGGTCAATGATTCTAACAAGTTCCTTGCGTTGCTCAATTTTCTTGGCAGTGTCGGCCTTGTTATTAAAAACTACTTTTCTGTTTCCGCATTTCTCAAGCAGATCCTAGTTAATAAATTTCAAATCAGAAGAGTAAAACAGCCATTAATACAAAATAATATCAAGAAAAACAATGTTTCTAACAATACAAGGGTATTCTTTACCGCCTTCACGGCTTTCTTTTTAAAGGTGCTCTTGAATTAGGTGGCCAAGGGATTTGACTAAAAGGGTAGGGCAATTTTGGAAAAAAATAGGCAGTGGGCAATATAATAATATCTTAAAAAGTAATATATCTTCTATCATATAAAATTTATCTTGTTTAAATAAGTTATAACTTTTTATTTTACGTAAAATATTTATTATTATAATTTTTAAAATTTGTAAATTTTATTTTTAAATTATATAAAAATAATATTTCAAAAAAATTTATATAAAAATAGTACATAATTAGATATTGTAAGTAAAATGATATGTGTTAATGATAAAAATGTAAAAGATTAAATTATTATTGTGAGACAAAATTAATTTTAAAACATACCTTTAAAGGTTCAGGACAATCACTTAAGAACTCATCCAAAGTTGTAGGACCTTCATCATCTTCCAAAATGTCACCGTTGCTAAAAACAACAATTATATAATCAACAATTTTTTCTCCAAATAAAAGTTTCAAAGTTTCAACAGTATCTGCTTGTTCCTTAGAGAATCGAACAGCGAGTGACACAACCAAAAGGGCAGCGTGAATTCCATCTTTAGCCATCTTGATGCATCTAACAATCTCCCCCTCCACTACCTCACGTTTCTTAGTAGAATCAAATAGCCCTGCAATGTTTGTTTTACACATGCATGCATGTACAACGTAAGAGAGTCCGATTATTTTAAGTAAAATATATCAATTCGTAAACATAACTATTGATTTAAGGGGTCAAAGGAAAACATGTACTTATTATAAAAGGAAAAAATATATAATTTTATTATAAGATGTTTGACGAATTTTTTTTTTTTTGTCTAACATATTTAAGGTTTTTAAAAAATATTCATTATATTTAAAATGTTAGACACTTTTGATTCAACATATTTATTTTCTTTTAGACTAAAAATGTATAAAATTTTAAACGCAATAAGTACTTTTAGGCCTAAACATGCTAGACACCAAAAAAATAAATTCGTTAAACATATTATACAGATAATTTTTTTTTTCTATTATACAAGCACTAAAGCCAAGAGTTAGAACTGAGCGGAAATGGTCCATCACCCCCTTAATCAAATGTTAGATATAAGTATGAAGTAATTTTAAATTTTTAGACAAGTTATCTTACTCAATTAAATATTTACAGTTCAACTAAAAAATAATTATTATTGTTGACCATGAATACCTATCATATGAAAAAATAATAAAAAAGTGTTACCCGGAGTGTCAATGACATTGAGAACGCGACCATCTTCCAGCACGACGGATTTTTGCTCACATTTTTCTGTCACCCCACCCAAAAGCCTCTTGGATTTAAAGCCGCCAAATTTTCGTTGGATGATGGAATTTCCTGTTGCACTTTTTCCACTCCCAGTGCTCCCAAGTAGAACAACAGTTGTATCTGGAATAACGCCGCTTTCAACATCGCGCCCCATTTTCTTTGAATAATTCAATATATATTTTTCAACTTATAGTCTCAAATATAAATTCATACATTCATTCCATCAAATTTGCACGCTTATTTATACAGCTGAGAGGTAATTTCACTGTTGGAATATACCCCAAACCATCAATACTCCAAGAATTGCTCGACAATGAAGAAAAGTAGTGCTCAAGATTGCTTTGCAATATTAAATTTTTCCTCATAAATGGAGCAAAGAATTGCTCACTGAGCGAGGAATGAACTGCTCAAGATCAAAGCAAGAATAAATTTAACCTCAAACTACCTAAAACTTGGTGTATTCTTGTAAGTTTAGTCACAAGTTTTCGTATTTGGTGGTTATTAGTTACCGCTTCACTTTTTAGAACGGTAATCTATAGGTTTTGACAAAAATGTCCTTTTACATGAAAGGAGGGAAGAGAAATGGTATTATAGGAGAGCATTTTTGTCCAAATTAGACCGATAAAAAGAAAGTATTGGGACTATAACTAGTAATTGCTTTCATATATATATATATATATTGTTGAGTGGTATGCCTATAATTCAGAGGTGTTGACTCTTGTATTCTTTTGGAATTTTCAAATTTTATTAATAAACGATAGCTAATCTCACATTTTCGTTCACATATATATATATATATTGTTGAAATAATTCCTTAGTTCAAAAATAATATAATAAATAAACTATTATTATGAGACGAAGGTAATAACACATACTATTGGTTAGAAGAAAGTAGAGAAAAAAGTGTTTGAATGAGAGATTGTTTGGGAAATTAATAAGTAAGACCAAGCTATGAGTAAGACTTATTGTCTCACATTAAGAAAAGAGCGGAATGAATAACATTATTTAAGTAAATGCACTTATAGCGGATATTGAAATTCTTACACTATATTATACGTAGTATGGCTTAATGACTGTAGTTTCATTTGCCAAAACCAGAGACGGATGATTAATGGTGGGGTTGCTATTTACCGTTCCAAAATTGCCCTTGACCTTTTTCTAAATTCTTCTTCCACCCATTCACTCCAGCCTCTTCGCTGTCTGCCTTCACTGCTGCCAGTCAACCCCCTCTGCCCTCCTCCTCATCTCCCTTGTTCTGCTGTTATTTATCGCCTCCCTTAATACTATTCGCCGTCCCCCTCTTTCTAAAATCGCCCCTAACCTTTTTTCTAAATTCTTCTTCCACCCATTCACTCCAGCCCCTTCACCATCGCTGCCTCCACCGCAGCCAATGTTGATCTTCTGCTGCCGGTCATCCCCCTCTGCCCTCCCCCTCCTCCTCCACTCATTTTTCTCCCTTGTTCCACTACTGTCGCCGCTCATCTTCAGCAGCCGCAATGTTCCTCCCCGCCGCTTCTTCATCCAGATCTAGATGTCACTCGATCTTACTCGTCCAACAGCTCGATCTTCTCACTTCTTCTTCTAGATTGGGAGACGACGTCGATCTTTATAGTCGAACTGCTCGTTGAACGTTGCTTATTCTTCCAGATCAGGATACACCGTTCTCGATCTCCCTTATCGAATGGTGGATCAAGATCTGGAAGGGAAGATCGAGAAGGAGGGCCCTCGTCGAACGACTGATCAAGATCTAGAAAGAAAGATCGGAGAGGGAGGGAGTGAGGCGTCGGCAGCGAGAGATCTGGAAGGGAAGATCGGAGAGGGAGGGAAGGAACGACGGGTTTTGATTGGGAACCACGGTCGAGCAGAGAGAAGGGAGAGATCGGACGACTTAATCGGAGAGGGAGAGAGAGATCGGATGATTTGGGGGAGGTCAGGGGAGACGTCGGGGAGGAGATCTGGGGAGGTCTGGGAGGAGGTTAGCTGAGGTCAGCGACGACGACGGGGCCAGTAAGGCGGCGAAGGGCAGAGGAGAGAAAGAGGGGGATGGGAAGGGTAGGGTTAAGGAATTGAGTTAAAAGTTAAGGGCAATTCAGGTAAAAAAAAAGGTAGCGAATAACAAAATGTGGGGTGGTAAATAGTAATTCCCTCTCTGAAATAGTCTCTTCTCTCCCCTGCAAAAATATTCCACCATCAATCCAAAACCAATTGACAATGAGTGGAGAGATCTTTGGATTATTTATATTAGACACAAGTATTGTGGGTTAACTCACAACACACTCTGAGCTTTTTGGGTTTAAACTGGATATACTGTCAGGTCAGTCAAACAAGTCAAACTATGGGTGAACAAACTGAATATACTGCCGAATCAGTGAAACAGGCCCAAACTATGGGCGAACAAGCCGGACATACTGCCGGATCAGTGAAATATGCCCAAACTATGGGCAAACAAACCGGATATACTACCGGTCAGTCAAAAGATGGATATACTGCCGGATCAGTCAAGATGTCCAAACCCGCTCTGATACCATGTTAAATTTATTGATCCAACATGAAAATCTAACCCAAAACTATTGGCAATGGGTGGAGAGACCCTTGAATTATTTATATTAGACACAAGTGGTTTGGTTACCGATGTGGGATTGAGATAATCTTAACACGAATTCTCCTTCCCAAGTGTTCACCTACTTGTTTTAATTCATTGGTGTGGTGATTTTTGCACATTTTATAGAGGGGCAAATTTATTTTAGAAAAATTGCATGTTTACATTTATTGGCCTTTCCTATTCTCTCTATATTTATTTGTCAATACCATTTGTTTTACAGCATGATCTTGATCGTCAATTGAATCCTTTTGTTCAGGTAAAATCTCAAGCAATTTAAAAGCTGAAATCTGCCGCGCCTCCTGGTACTACTATTTATGCCAATGATTATAATTAACTTTTCGCCTGTGAAAGAGTTGGATTACAAAAGCTCATTGATCTTGGAGTATACTGCGTGAGGAGTATGCTTGATAACACAAATTAATATTTAAAATTATTTATTTTTAAAATATGACTATTGTAAAATTTTCTCTATGATACCTTAAATAAAGGCTTAAATGCAATGTCTCACGAAATATGGATAATTCTACTTTTGGTCCCTCTTATATTTTGAGTGACAATATTAGTCTTCATTTTTTTTTAACAGTTTTAGTTTTTTTTTTTACCAAAATACATTTATTTTGGTTAACGGTTGACTAACCTCAACAGTTTAATTATTTTTCTTTTATATTTTGAATTTCAGTACTAGTCCACATTATTTTTTTTTTAGCAGTTTTGGTCCTTTTTTTGTGAAAATATCTTTTGACTAACGGTTAACTAAATCTCAAAAGTCTAATTATTCTTCTTCTTCGTTTGATCACCACCTTGCCATCACCACCACCCCCACCAGCACCACCGCCACTGTCCCGCCGTCACTGCCACCAGATGATTTCACAGTTTTGATAGAGTCCTTCGTGAAATTGCTTGTATGACGAATCTAATTTTTGCATGCGGATGATTTACTGGATGTACATTTATAAATAGCATTCAATACTCACATATTTTATTTATTTATCAGAATATGGTAATGAAACCACACAATATGTATACAACGTTGTGTAATAGTTACACATATTTATTGTCGGATGTCATTGTTTATTTGTAAGAAGAGATTGTTTATTTATTTTAAAATGGTAGTTTATTTATGGTGCATTAGTAATGAAGTGTCGTATTACTGGTGGAGCTGTTGCCGTATTAATGGATCACAGCACGGCACATCGTCGCCTTTTTTCAGCCTCCTTTTGGGCTCTCTCCAGTTGTTCTCTCAACCTACGCATCTCATCTCTGGAAGATTTCCTTTCCTTTTTACGCTTCTTAGCATCTGAAATTAGCTGCTCCATATCCTCTTGCAGCTTTTTAACGAGCTGGTCGTCTCTTTCTTGTAGTTTCTCACGGACCTATGCATATATACACAATAGTAGAAACATCATTGCTAGCTCAAACAATGTGCACCTAATGAACAATTCGTAAATGATAGTTGTAAAATTACATCGCAAGATAATTCATTAACAAATGATAATATTATATTGGTTAGAGGGAGAAACAATAGACATTCAAGAACTCACAATGTTAAAATAATTTTAAATTTTATATAATAGATTATCGTGCATGATAATTATAAGATTAGGGTGTAAAATGAAGGAAAACAGTACATACCACTTCAGAAATACGCTCTTGCATCTCCTTCTCAGTAAACTCTTTCGGTTTCGAACCCTTCTCCGCGGCTTCATTCTGTTGAAAAACAAAAAAAAAAAAAAAAAAAAAAAATCGTCAAAAATATATTCTTTTTTATGGGGCAGACAGAGAAATGGAGTAATATTAACTGTAGATTTTTTTTTTACAAGTACCCAATAACAAATGTTAAATTAATAATCCATTTTTTAAATTATGAATAACTTAATACTTACAACAAATTATATTATACAACCAGAAATATATACTCCTAATAATGTTTTCGCAATAAAAATAAGTCATTTAATGCAATGATTTTTGAATTTGATTTATTTTCTCCCTTACTAATGATTCCCTGTCATTTGTTAGAGATGTACCTCACAATTTACTTTTAGTTCTACTCTCTTAGGTGTACTATATATCAACTGTAATACTTACTCTATCATCCACCTTGTCATTCTTAAGTATATTATTCTAAATTCAGAGTAACTCTTCTTATACTTAATTAGTCAAATTTCGTTCTATAAAATTTAATCTTGACTAAAGAGTGAAGTCTGAAATATAAATTTAATAAATAACTAAATATATGACTAAAATTAAAAAGTATACTTGTTTAAATTTGAGTAATAAATAATGTTTACTATTTGATAATGCTACATGTTTAAAGTCTTAATATATATATATATATATATTTACAATTTTTCTCACTCATAAAACAATATTTATTTTTTAAAAAATTACATTAATTTAACTATATTTAATTTTATCAAAAATATAAAAAAAACTCTAAATATAAGTAGAAAAAGTTGTATACATCAAAATTTAGATTATTTTATAAAATAAAAATTAATTTTAAAACAAGATCATAAAAATGAAAGAATATATATTAAGAAAATTTAAAAAAGGAAAGGGAGGGGAAGTAGATGGAAGGATGAGAGAGAGTGTATTCAGTATTCAGCATTAAGGGATAAATAAATCACTTAACCAGAGAAAGGGAGTTTGGACTAAAAGATTTAAACATCTCATTAAATTTAATATGCCAAATAGTTATCAAACAAACGTACTTAATTGAATAAGTGTTTAATATATTATAATTAAATATTGAATATTATCATACCTTGTCTAAATTATGAAATTAACATTGTTTATTGAACTCAAAATAGAAATAACCGATGGTGAACTTATAATGATAGGAGGAAGGACGGATATATCACCTTATTTTGAAGAAACACCTCATGAGTATATGGTTCTCCTCCATTTTTTATGAGAGTTTTGTCAATGAGTTCAAGAAGATCGTCGCGTTGCTTAACTTTCGTGTTTTTGTCTGCCTTGTTATTAAAAACTACTTTTCTGTCTCCACATTTCCCAAGTAGATCCTAATAAATTTCAAATGAGAAGAGTTAAAAAGCAATTAATACGAAATATTATCAAGAAACATAATCATGTTTCTAACAATAAAAATAGTATTTTTACTATCCCATAAAATAATCTTGTTCAAATAAGTTATAATTTTTTAGTTTGCGTAAAACTCAATTTACATAAAATATTTATTATTATAATTTCTTAAATTTTTAATTCTATAAAAAAATAATGCATAGTTATTTTAATTTATGCATTGTGAGTAAAATGATATGTATTAATTATAAAAATATAAAAAATTAAACTATTATTTTCATACAAAAATAATCTGAAACAGAGGATAACCATACCTTTAAAGGTTCAGGACAATCCATTAAGAACTCTTCCAAAGTTCTAGTATCTTCATCATCTTCCAAAATGTCGCCGTTGCTAAAAACAATAATTATATAATCAACAATTTTTTCTCCAAACAAATGTTTCAGAGTCTCAACGGTAGCTGCCTGTTCATCGGAGAATCGAGCAGCAAGTGACACAACCAAAAGGGCGGCGTGAATTCCATCTTTAGCCATCTTGATGCATCTAACAATCTCCCTCTCCACTTCCTCAGGTTTCTTAGTAGAATCAAATAGCCCTGCAGTGTTTGTTTTACACATGCATGCATGTACAACGTAAGAAAGTCCCATAATTTTAACTAAAATATATCAATAAGCAGTAGTAGAACTATAAATTTTGAAATGAGAGTGCTAATTTTGGAGAAAAAGAAGTAAGAAATTAATGTTAGAAAGGAATGAATGAATGATGGAGGAGAAGGAGAAGGAGAAGGAGAATGTTAGAGGGATGAAGGTGAAGGATGAAAAGAAAATCAAAAGGACATCGTTTTAATGTAAATAAGAATAAAAGAATTGCATGATCTGCTTCGTCGTGAGCAGTCATAGAAGATACCTACATGGCTGTTCTCATGACGGAACTATCATGATACAAATTTTTAAAAGGTGTTGTTACACTCTCTTGCTCCATGGTGATCCCCTTATGATCAATTAATAAATATAACTATTGATTGAAGGAGTCAAAGGAATAGCTTGCATGCATGAACCATGTACTTATTATAAAAGCACTACAAACAAGAGTGGTAACTTAGCGAAAATAGGTCAAAATCTTTTAATCAAATGTTAGATATTCGAATCATGCCATAAGTACGAAATAATTTTAAATTTTTTGACAAATTATCTTACTCGATAAAATATTTATAGTTTTAAAAAAAATAATCATTGTTGTCGACCATGAAAACCCTTTCTTATGCCCAAAAAAAAAAAAACAAACAAACAAACAAACAAACAAAAGAAAGAAAGAAAGTGTTACCCGGAGTGTCGATGACCTTGAGAACTCGACCATCGTGATCTTCCAGCACGACGGCTTCTTGCTTACAAGTTGATGTCACCCCACCAAAAAGCCTCTTGGAGAAAAATTTATTTCTTCCGAGGATGGAATTTCCCGTTGCACTTTTTCCACTCCCAGTGCTCCCAAGTAGAACAATAGTTGTATCTGGAATAACGCCGTTTTCAACATCGCGCCCCATTTTCTTTGAATAATTCAATATATATTTTTCAACTTATAGTCACAAATATAAATTCATACATTCATTCCATCAAATTTGCATGCATATTTATACTGCTTAGATAATGCACTATTGGAATATATCCCCCAAGCCATCAATACTCCAAGAATTGCTCGACAATGAAGAAAGGTAGTGCTCAAGATTGCAATATTAAAATTTTCCTCACAAATGGAGCAAAGAATTGCTCACTAAGTGAGGAATGAACTGCTCAAGATCAAAGCAAGAATAAATTTAACCTCGAATTACCTAAGTCTTGGTGGATTCTTGTAAATTTTGTCACAAGTTTTCATCTTACTTTTTAATAAAATCATGCCACTTTTGTTAGAATATGATCTTGATCGTCAATTGAATCCTCTTATTTGTGCCAATCATTCTGATTGATTTTTTGCCTATGAAAGAGTTGGATTACAAAAGCTCGTTCACTTTACAATTATTCATTTAAAAAATATGATCATCGAGAATTTTACATAACAAAAGACATTCTTCCCACAGTGAACATGTGTGAAAATAATTAAAAAATTTTACTAGTTACCGTATTAATTTTTACCTTTTACCGTCTTAATTTAGACTAAAATACTCTCTACAATACTATCTTTTTTCTCCCTTTTAAGTAAATGGACAATTTTATCAAAATTGTCGCGATAATACTTAAAATTGAGACGGTAACTAGTAATATCCTTAAATTTAGTCATGATCTTGTTTTATTTATTATTTTTTTGGAGGGCAAATATTACTTGTAGGCCTTGTGATGACACAAAGATCCAAATAGGGGAGATTATATTTTAATCCCATCCCACATGATTAAATTCTGCCCTCGTTAGTGTATTAATTGAATAACTTATATAATTTTAATTTTAATAAGTGAATTGTATATAAATTATAGTATCAATAAGTAACTTATATATGTTTTAGTTTCAGTGATTTGTATATTAGTTTGAGACTCATATGCTACACGAAACCTGAGAATTATTGAACCAATCCATATGGGACTCGGATGTTACCATCCTTATTTATAAAGCCAGATATTATAGATCTTGTCACTTTCAGGAAAGAATGAAGACGGTCTTAGCTAAGAAAATGCACCCAACAAAAGAAGTTTCATAGAAAAAATGAACTTCTTTTTTTTCTGCTACGTTCAATTAAATAAAGTCATAAAATATTTTAATTTTACTGTTTACAATTGCTCAAGACTAGGGTTACTAATTGCTGAAGGCTAGGGCTGTAGAAAAAACTGCAATTTGATTTGATTTGAATTGCATAATCGAATAAAAATGTGATTCGATTATTTTTAATACTATATTATAAATTCAGTTCGATTTTGATGTTTTTAAAATAAAGTAGTGCTCAAGATTGAAATAAGTTTTTGCTCACAGATGGAGCAAAGGATTGCTCACTAAACAAGGATTGAACTACTCGAGATCAAAGCAAGAACAAACTTGACATGGAATCACCTCAAATTTAGATTTAAATACAGTTTTAATCCTCATAGTAGGAGTAATTATACTTTTTGTTCCTCTTAAATTTTGAGTCCCCATCCTTTTTTTTTTTTTTTCAAAATAGTTTTCATCTTTTTTAATAAAAATACCATTTGAATAGCGATTGACTAACCTCAAAGCCTAATTGTTCTTCTTTTTCGGTTTGACCATCACCCCGCCACTACCACTACTATCGCAAATTATATCATACTCCTAGGAGTAAACCGGGCGGTTTACTCCTAGGAGGTTTATCTCTAAAAAACCGGGTTAATGATGGCAAAACCGGGATTGAACCGGGTTCTGTAAATTCTTCCTACTTTCAAGGCGCATTTACTGCTGCTGAAGGGAAAGAGCAAATCACTCGCATCAAATGTTGATTTTTTGGTCCATTTTGTTGCCCAACACACAAAAAATGATGGCGGGCGGTGATTTTGAATTTCAAATTTGGTATCCATTTGTGGCAGTTTTAAGGGACGATAGTTTATGTAAACTCGCTTTTTGTTTATGTAAACTCGACTGTGTGCTTTATGTAAACTCGAATGTGTATTTAAAGGCACTATAGTGTTATGTAAACTGCAGTTTACTGCAAAGTTTATGTAAACTGGTGCTTGGGCAAAGTTTACATAATCCTGATCTGATCTCCCTTGTTAAGTATGTTTTAGTTATATTGTATGATTTCTTTTATATTCTTGATCTGATATCTATAGTCTGTTGATCTAATGTCAAGTATTCGCTGATCTGATGTCTATATAATCCTGATGTGATCTCCCTTGTTAAGTATGTTTTAGTTCTAGTGTATGATTTCTTTTATATTCTTGATCTGATATCTATAGTCTGTTGATCTGATGTCAAGTATTCACTGATCTGATGTCTATATAATCCTGATGTGATCTCCCTTGTTAAGTATGTTTTAGTTCTAGTGTATGATTTCTTTTATATTCTTGATCTGATATCTATAGTCTGTTGATCTGATGTCAAGTATTCGCTGATCTGATGTCTATATAATCCTGATGTGATCTCCCTTGTTAAGTTTATGTAAACTGAAGTGAAAATTCTGCAGCTGTCATCAAACTTTGGAATTCCATATCTCCATCGTTTCTCATCCGTTTTGATCAAACTTTGGCTTGTTTTAAACCTCTCCTTACAATGATTACACATAATTTTACGGATCTTTATTTGGACTTGTAAATCTCCCATAAATCAGCTCTGAAATAGAGCTGCAAGTGCTGTTCTTTTCGCAAAAAAATCTGAAGTAATGATTGTACTTCAGAAATTCATATATTCTTCATTCTTTGTCCGATTTAAGCAAACTATAGCTCGATTTAAACCTCTTTGTATAAGGTTTACTCAGAAATTTATATAAGCAATTTTGGCTTTCTATATTTTCCGAAAAATAACAAAGAACAGAGATGCGTTCTGCAAAAGTTCTGTTGGCTTATGTAAACTACTGATTTTTTGGTCAAAATGATTTTGTTTTATGTTAAATACTCTTTTCTGGTTCAAAGTGGTCTTTGTTAGTGTAAAAATATCTTTTTGATTCATTTGCAGTAAACTTTACAGTTTACATAAACTTTGCCCAAGCACCAGTTTACATAAACTTTGCAGTAAATTGCAGTTTACATAAACTTTGCAAACTGCAGTTTACATAAACTTTGCCCAAGCACCAGTTTACATAAACTTTGCAGTGAACTGCAGTTTACATAAACATTTGCAGTAAACTTTACAGTTTACATAAACTTTGTCCAACTGCCAGTTTACATAAACATTCAGAAAATAAACAACCAGCACTTTACACAAACATTCAGCACTTTACATAAACAACCAACACTTTACAAAAACGAATCAAAACGATGTTTTTATACTAACAAATACCACTTTGAACCAGAAAATAGCATTTTACACAAAGAAACAATATTTTGACTAAAGAATCAGAAGTTTACATAAGCCAACAGTACTTTACATAAACAAGCAGCACTTTATACAAACACCATTTTACACAAACAACACCATTTTACACCACCAAGCCAGCAAAAACATACGATTTTACATAAAAAAAAAAAAAAAAACACATCTTTTGCCAAAACCCTAATTTTTCTTTCATCTTCATAGGCTGCAAACACAACCAAACGAATCCCCTTCTTCAGATCTATAAAACCCTAGTTTTCTTTTCATTTTCGTGGCTGATTTAGGGTTCTCTCAAACCCAAAAAACGGCAAAATTGTAAAAAATGGTATGAGTTTTGAAGCTTGAGATATGGAGAGTATTTTGGCGGTGAGATATCTTCAAAAATCTTCTCGGAATGGCCGGAATCGGTGCGAGAGAAGAAACAAAAGAGAGAAAATAGGCTGCTGAAGGAGGCTGCTGAAGGAGAAGATGAGAGAGAGTGAATAGATTATGTTTGAGGAGAGAGAGACTGCTGAGTGTTTATATAAGTGGTTGCCTTATGTTTTTTTTTTTTTTTTTTCCTATGAGTAGTAACAGTGTTACTACTCCTAGGAGTATAATATACTAACTCCCACTACTATTGCCAACACTATCATCTCCAAAGTTTTTGCAAATCCGTCCCGTCGTCACTAAAAATGAGACACGAGTTATATATAAATTACTCCATTCATTTCAAAATATAAGTTGTTTTTACTCTTTGGGGACCGGTCAAAATATAAGTCACTTGTCTATCGTAAGCAACGATTTATTATTTTTACTCTATTACCCTTATTTAATTTACACTTTCATTGAAACTTGTATTTGTCATGAACTATTCCAAGTTATAGTACTACTATCAAAAATATATTAAATAGGGGTATAACAGGATTTATAATTAAAATTTATGAGAATGTACGGTAAATAATTGCTATCTTAATATTTATATTTGGTAAAAAATGACTTATATTTTAAAATAGAGAGAACATATAATAAGATTTTACGAGCATTTTTATTTATTTTATTTTAATATTTTTGTTTTGAAAATATCAGACAAAAAAATTATTTTAAAAATGTAAAAATTATGAATACACAATTGACACATTTATTAAATTTTAATCAAATTTATTTTCTAATCACATTAGAAAATGATTAAATTAAACATTTTGAGAAGTTTTGGGTTGAAATTAAATAAAATCAAAAGTTCTGGTCAAGTTTTGAAGAAGGAAATAAAAACAGGGGCAAGTTTTAAGTCATAAATCTATGTTCCTTGTCCTTGATTTGGTTCAAACAAAACCCCAACGCCGCCATCATCTCCCGACACTGTCAGCAAGCAAACCATAACTAAGTCCGCCGCCGCAGCTGCCATCATCTCCAGTAGTTAGAACTGCAACCATCTGAATATTAAAGTTATGAGTCAGATTCAGGCAATTTTTTCTTGTTCTTCCATTGCTCCCTTGCCTCATCATGCCTGCAAACCTGGTAAATTTATGTCTTCTTCGTTGACGATTATGAAGATTGGATGATCTTAAAGAACCAACTTCAAGTTTTTTTCTTTATTTCCCTTTCGTTAACATTGAGCGATTTTTTTGGTTTTAAACATTATAATCAATTTGGCTGAACTACAGTTTCGTCCCGGAAGGCGGCTGCTTCGCTGCATTTGCTAGAGGTAGGAAATTTTTGTTTTTACTTCCCATTTCCCAATGATTAGAAGTGCTACATTTTGATTGATTTGTTCGTTTGGCAGTTTGGGACGAGGGGAAGTGAATTTCATGGGCATTCTGTTATCCACTTCAACAAGAAGGTGGCTTCAAACTCTACCAATAACGGCGGTACTTTGTTTTCTGTTCTCACTTATGAGCGTAATATTGTGGAATTTTTGTTACTTAAGTTGCGTATTGTAGGATAGCTGTGGAGATTCTTTATTTTGTATTTTTAATCACTCTTTGGCATAATTGTACAGCTGAATTTAACCAACAGAGGGCTACATTACCTTATTAATAAACTTACATTATTGCATTGCATTTGATTTGAGTTCTGTTTCGAAAGTTTTGGGTGGATGTTTCAAAGAATTATTGGTTCTATTATCTGATGTCTCACATTTTCTTATTCACCTATGAAGCTATCCGAGCTGTTTTGGCCAGCGACAAGGAAACGATCACTTCCAGTCCCACAGAGGGGAAAGGTTTGAAGAAAAAGTTAAATAAAGTGGTGCTAGCCTATAGTGGTGGTCTCGATACATCTGTCATTGTACCATGGTTGAGGTAATATGCTTTTCCCTCTTTGTGTACAAGATATATCTGCTAAAGAGTTCACTCTATTTCTGAAAAGACTACTACTACTTTATTTCCTTTTGCTAGAAAATATGGTATACTTATAATTGTTAACCACTGTGAATAAGAAGCTGAATTGGTTTGTTTGTCCCCAGTGTATGTAGTAGAAATTTTAGATTTTGTTGTACTCAAGCTTCTCTCTTTTTCACATACTTTCTTAAAGAGGTTTTATTCATCAAGTTTCCAGTGGCAATGTTCTTTTAATTATTAGTTTCTGGGGCTTACATGTCGTCAACTGCGTATAATATCTTTTTTTTTTTTTTTTTTTTTGAATACCACGTTATGAGGTGCTCAATGTCCTTCCTCTTACCTCTTCTCGTGATTTTTGTTGTGTATGTGATGTGACTAATGTCTGTAAATGAGAAGCAGATTAGAAGCAGTGTATACTTCTTTCCACGAGTTTGCAGATTTACATTCATTTCCTGATATTTGAAAGCAGTATAGCATACTTTTCTCTATTGTATTCAGGAGTAAACAATTAGAGAGTGTTAGATGAACAACGATAATTGTATTCATGTATTTCATTGAATAATCCCTGCTTTCATTTCATGCTTTCTGTTTCGTTTTCATGTTGCAGAGAGAATTATGGTTGTGAGGTTGTTTGCTTCACAGCAGATGTTGGTCAAGTAAGTAAAAGGGGAGGCTTTACTTCTTGTGATGTTCATGAATATAGAAGTCCTATCATCTTAATTCATGAAACATGAAGAAAATCCTTATCTCTGAATTTGAAGCTTCTTATGATTTCAAATTGTGAAGGGCGTAAAAGAGTTGGATGGCTTAGAAGCAAAGGCCAAAGCTAGTGGAGCATGTCAGCTAGTGGTGAAAGATTTGAAGGAGGAATTTGTAAAAGATTTCATATTTCCCTGCTTACGAGCAGGTGCCATTTATGAGAGGAAGTATTTGCTTGGGACCTCAATGGCCCGACCTGTTATTGCAAAGGTAAAGTTTGTTGCAAAATTAAAATGCTACAACTTTCGTACTTTTTTCCACTATATCTCCTTTCCTTGCACTGAGATGAGCTTTCGGCAACAAGTTTTTCAGTATGCTAAACTAAGTGCGAAGGAATGAGTATGTCTTGGTAAACAATGGTATATTGTGACTGGAACTACAAGCAGATTCTTTTTATTTTTTTTGTAATCAATGTTTACCTCCTAACTATTGAGTTTCACCTACCTGCATAATCATGGGCAAATCTACCCTTTGTGCCAGGGGGTTTGTCAACCCTCTGGCTGGCCTGAAAAACCACTTAGGGGGGAGTGGCTCCAGCTTTCCCACGGTATCTTTTCCTTCCCTTGGAGCTCTTCCAAAGAAGAAAGAGGAGTGGGGGTTGGGTTTTTTCCCTCCCTATGCTTTGTTATCTCATTTAATTGGAGGCATTATGAATGCATCTGCCAAAGTATGTCTGCCATGTGGATGCTTTTTATTGCTGTCTTAAGTAAAACTGCGCTACAATAGTTGTGTCTAATTTGATTAGCAAATGCTAGGCAATGGTTGATGTTGCCAGAGAAGTTGGAGCTGATGCAGTTTCACATGGTTGCACTGGAAAGGGAAATGATCAGGTATGCTTCAGTATTGGCCTCTAGCTATTATTGTAATTTCCTTTTTAATCTAATTATGTAGTATTACTAATTTTTGCTTTGCTTGGGAATTGCTACAGGTGCGGTTTGAGCTCACTTTCTTTGCTTTAAATCCTGAACTGAGTGTTGTTGCGCCTTGGAGGGAATGGGAAATAACTGGGAGAGAAGATGCTATTGAGTATGCTAAGAAACATAATGTGCCAGTTCCAGTGACAAAGAAGTCAATTTATAGCCGAGACAGAAACCTGTGGCATCTGAGTCATGAGGTAATCCCTTACCCATCTGGAATTGCTTGATTTGTTATATAGTTGTCTACTTTATTTCAGACATCCAAGAGACAAGAAAGCGAAATGCTCACAGTACAAAAATGAAGATATACTCAGTAGTTTCCTTCCCAGGATGTTGATTCAAAACCACAATGGTTTGGTATTGAGTTCATTGTGAAGCTTTTGCACTCCTAGACATAAAGTTGCTGAACTTTGATAATGATATGGTTCACTCTCAAGCTTTTGCATGGAAAAATAGTTGATCCAGAATATCTGGATATATCAAGCGATTCCCTGGTTGTCAAACTGGATTTTGAATACTTTTCTGTCTTTAACCCGAAGACATCATGTGTTAGAAGTTGTTTAGTTTATGTTCTGAAAGTTTCTGACTTTTGTTGTCGAGAACAGTGCCCCATTAATTTGTGACTTTGACTTATGGCGTGTTTGATCCCAGTCATTCCAATCACTTCACATCTTGCTGCTATTTTTCACTCCAGGGAGATATCTTGGAAGACCCAGCAAATGAGCCAAAGGAGGACATGTACATGATGAGTGTTAGCCCACAAGATGCTCCTAATGAACCTGAGTAAGGTTCAATCTTTTATTTTATGCAGTTCCTGTTTGATTCAAGTTTCTGCTGTGCAAACTTTGTTCTTTCTAAATGCATCAATTATGGATTTCTCATGATTTACTTATTAAGATCCTCAGGTATGTAAAAATTGGGATCGTTGCTGGAATTCCTGTTTCAGTCAATGGGAAGGAGTTATCCCCTGCATCTCTCCTTTCTGAGTTAAATGAAATTGGTGGAAGGCATGGAATCGGCCGGATAGACATGGTTGAAAATCGTCTTGTTGGAATGAAAAGTCGAGGAGTGTATGAAACTCCCGGTGGAACTATTCTCTTCGCAGCTGTCCAAGAGCTTGAGTCACTTACGCTTGATCGTGAAACAATTCAAGTTAAAGATTCTCTTGCTCTAAAATATGCTGAACTAGTCTATGCTGGACGGTGGTTCGACCCACTTCGCGAAGCTATGGATGCGTTCATGGAACAAATAACAAAAACCACCACTGGTTCAGTGACCCTCAAACTGTACAAGGGTTCTGTGTCCGTCACAGGCCGAGAAAGCCCGTACAGTTTGTACAGAGAAGACATATCATCATTTGAAAGTGGACAGATATATAACCAAGCTGATGCTGCTGGATTCATACGGCTTTATGGACTACCGATGCGAGTTAGAGCAATGCTGGACAAAGGTATATGACTTTCTTGATTTTATGACTTGGAGACCTCTAGTGGGTAGATAGGAGTGTGTTTGCTGTTTCTTGCTCCTGATATAAGCTGTTTTAGGTAAAATGTTGGCTATGCCCAGTTTGCTAGATATTTTGTGTAAACTGTAGAAAAACTTGTTATTTGCTGATGGGAGTTTTGCCATGCTTAGTTGCTATGTAGAAACTCTGCCCCCATTAGAGATATTTCAACCTATATTCTGTACTTCAGCAAATGAAGACTTAAGTATGCAATCTCTTTCACAGAAACTGTTTGCCTGGTCTCTAGTTAGTGCAGATATTGTGCTTGGTTTCTTATTTTCTTATTTATCGCCTCATTTTTTACTAATAAGAAAATCCCTTAAGATATATTTCAACCAATGTTCTCTTGGGAGTTTGATAGTGCCAAAAATTAGCTTCATCTAATCCTTGCGGGCGAAGCTAACAAGCAAGTTAAAAAAAAGCCTTGGCACGCTAGAAGCATCAAGTGGGACAGCAGGTTAAGTGAAATTGCAAATGGAAAGAAGATGGGCTCAGATCAGACGCCTCCCCTTCCTGCTCTGGGTAGGGTAGGATATTCAATTTTCCAAAGGAAAGAAGGGATTCACTTACTGTTTAAGTCATGTGCGATAGCAATACCAAACCAAATACGACGAGTAGCCGGCTTAGTTAGCAGAATATAGACTCAAGAGTAAAGGGTGGGAGGAGGATTTTTTCATTTGCGTGAGCAGTAATTAATTCGCTTATCTAGAGCGTCAAAATGGGAAGGAAGGAAAAGTTGATGCCCCAAACAAGTAAGCCCATGAATATCTTCTATCTTAAGGTTACTGCTTCCCTCATCATTCTCTCTAGTATCTTATCTTATTTACAGGCAGAATATCTTGCCCCATTTATTTCTTCCTGTGTAGGTGACTGGCGTTTTGATCAACGCCTCTGCCTTCCAACATTAACTCTTGCTAGTTGCTCTCTCAACTTAGATATCTCATTTCTGGCCAATTCCTCTCCTTTGACATGCTCAATAGCCTCTTTCTTCAGACTCTCCAAATTTTGTTTCAGCTCTTTTATGTTCTCATCGTTGCTTTCCTTCTTCAGCTTTTCCTTAACCTATATATATTCATACACGTTACTATTTACCGACTCTCTTTTTACTGTTTATCGTCCTTTTTGGACCTAATTGTAAATAATAACTCATAAATTAAGTAAAAATAGATAAATAAAGTATCATACCTGTAATGCAATTCGCTTTTGCACCTCCTCCTCGGTATACCCTTCATTCACCTGCTGTATCGAACCCTTTACTGCAGCTTCATTCTTTAGGGAAAAAAAAAAAAAACCAAAAAAAAAAAAAAGAAATATTTGAATACCGATTAGCTAATATCTTATGCTTCATAAATCATATATTGATTCAGGTTTTTGATGAACTTTTATTTTCCTACGATCTGAAAGGCAGCTCCCTGGGATAGGGCACACTAAGTGTGATCGTTAATTTTTATATACTATTAATATTAATGTATAGTTGACTAAAATAATAAGTTAAACTCTCTTTTTCTATCTCTAATTTTAATTTATTTTTTCTATTTATATTACTTGCAGGTTCTATTCTTTTATCTAGATCATACAATTATATTCAAATAACATAAAAAATGCCATCGTTATTATTTTGGCTTAGGCCTCAACATCATTGGAACGGCTGCTACAATTAGTTAACTTGCTATGTAGTATTCCAGAAATGAATCAAAACAAACTAGAAACTAATGATCACCTTGTGTTGAATGAATAACTCCTGAGTATAGGGTTTTCCTCCATTTTTCAAAACTGTATTGGCAACCGCAGTGAGAAGTTGGTCAAGCTGCTTAGCTTTCTTGGTTTCATCCCTTGTCTTATTATCAAACACTACTCTTCTGCCTCCACATTTTTCAAGTAGCTCCTAGTCAATAAATTTGACAGCAAAGGAATAAACTAAAAATATAAAAGTCACAAAATTTCAAAAGATCATGAATGAACTCACCATGCTAAAAAATTCCTTAGTGCGTGTTTGTTTTGTGGAAATGAGAATGAATCAATCGTAAATGATTTCGATTATTATTTTTTTAAATAATAAAAGCAAAGGTTAACAAAATCGAATAACTTAATAATTCAGTGAAAACATATTATTAATACATGGACTAAACTAATTACCATAATTTGTGCATATCTGAATTAGTAAAATGATAATTTTGTGTTACCAAACATGTCAAAATCAATTAGATTCCTTTAATGATTATTGAGTTATCAAATTTCGATTGCTCTAATTCTCATTTTCATCTAACAAAATGAACGTTAATGTTAACTCAATGTAAGATTTTCCCTTAAATTAAATGTTGTTAAGCGTTTTATGGTAAGTTAGGGTATGAGGCAAATACCTTCCGATGTGTTAAAATAGAAATTTTATTAATTACCGTCCCAGTTTTTACTTTTATCGTCCTAATTTAGACTAAAATACTCCCTACAATATCTTTTCTCTTTCCCCTCCTTTTTTAAACAAAAGAATAATTTTATCAAAATCAAGACGATAATGCTTAAAATTAAGGCGGTAACTAGTAATACCCTTACAACAATAGTAGTAAGAGAAAATGAATCAACAAAATGGAGTGTGATCATATAATAATTATACCTTCATAGCCTCAGCACATGTATAAGTGAAGTGTTCGTCCAAAGTTTCATCTTCTTCCAGTAAATCTCCGGCGGTAAAAACAACGGTTATATAATCAACAATCTTTGCTCCAAATAAACGTTCCAAGTTGTCAATAGCAGCTGCTTGTTCATTGGAAAACCGAACTTTTAGCGACACAACCAAGAGAACAGCGTGAATTCCATCTCTAGCCATGTCGACGCATCTAACGATCTCCTTCTCCACATGCTCACGTTTACTAGAAGAATCAAATAACCCTGCATTTTATGTCTTTACACAATCAGTTATAACATATATTTAACCATCTTTCAAGCATACATTATGGTTCGATATATACGTGCCGGTGCGTGAATTCTTATTTATCGCCTTTCATTTTTTAATTATTACTCTTTTTGAACTAAACTGTTCATAATTTTTACCCAAATGCTTTAAATCCCTCCCATTCTCTTCCCCCTCTTCCCTCCTCCTCCGCTGCCGCAAATGGGTTTTATTTATAATTATGACATCAATCCTTATATTTAAACTTCATAGATAAACACCATCGATGCATAATTCATTAACGTGCCCAGAAGAAGAAAACGACGGTAGTGATGAGCGACAGCGAAGGGAGAGGGGACGATGAATTAAAAAAAGAGACAATTTTTAAAAGATGCCATAAATAAGAAAATAAGGCGGTAAATAATTCACCGGAAAAAAAACTATGGCAGTGTTTAGTTAAAGGGAATTAATAATTACTGGCTTAGTTTTTTGGGCGGTACTTAAAAGAGGAGAAGACAGTGAGTATTTTAAAGGGAGGGGGAGAAGATAGAGGGTATTGTATGAGATATTTTAATTCAAATTGGGGCGATAAGGTGTAAGTACTCGGAGGGTAACTAATAATAGTTTAGGTTCTATTACCTGGAGTGTCAATAACATTGAGAACTCTGCCATTTTCAAGTAGGGTAGCTTGTTGCTTACAATTATTTGTCACTCCACAGAAGCCCGACATCGATTGAAATGCTTTGCGGCCGAGGATCGAATTGCCTGTCGCACTTTTTCCGTTCCCTGTGCACCCAACAAGAACAACTGTAGTATTCTCAAGAAAGTCGCCACCGTTAGCCATTGCAGTAGTAGTATTAATTCTTTCACTATCAGCGACAAAAACTGTTGTTCCCCTGATATTGTGCAAGTTTTAGTGACAATATGCATTAGAAGCATATTTATATAGTGAGTTTTCTGTGCCTTTGGAATAAATTCCACCATCATCAATACTCCAGGAATTGCTCAAGAATGAAGAAAAGTAGAGTTCGGGATTGCGGTAAAATTTTTTTTGCTCGCAGATGGAGCAATGAATTGCTGAAAATTGAAGCAAGAACATATTTGAAGTTGAACAAAAAGCTCTAGGCTTTAAACTCTTGAAAACTCTAGGCTTTAAATCTCTCGTTTCGTAACCAAAAAAAAAAAAGTTAAATAATGAATGTGTTTTAAAATATAAGTTATTTTAGAAAAACCTACTAATTACAGTTTTTTTTTTTTTTAATTTGGAATTTCGGGAGTGATTACCTTTTATTAAAAGCCAACATGCAAGCCTCCAATACATAGTCAAAAAGTCTCTAAACCAAACATGCATAAAAGACTACATAGCCAGGGGACACTGTGATTACTCTTGTATACTTTAGTTTGTATTCTTTTTACAATTCTTCCTGGGTTACTTGTTACCGTCCCACTTTTTAAAGCGGTAATTAATAGATTTTGATAAAAATGTCATTTTATATAAAAAGAAAGGTAGAGAAAGAGTATTGTAGGGAGGTATTTTAGTTCAAACTGGAACGATAAAAGAAAAATATTGGGACGATAACTAGTAATTCATATCCTTCCTACCAGCCACATCCAAGTTTCTAACTGCCATAGCATAATCTTCAGACTTTACAGCTATATCCACAGTAGCCTGCCGGTTTTCTCAGATTTTAAAAATATAGCTCACCTTAATTTCGATACACTTTTCTTCATCAAACCTTTCATCGTTGACATAGCACGATACACTTTTCTTCCTCCCCTCTTAACTCCAAAACTTTAATAGTTGACATAACAGCATCTTTCACCCCCAAAATGTACTCAGCAGACTTCCTCTCATTCATCAAACCTTTAACTACATGTTCATATTTCCTCTATTAATCTATTTTGTCTCACAATTCCTTAATCTTGCTGTAATATTGTGTAATTTTAAGATTGTCTTGTTTCATAATAGTAAAATCACGCTTCAACTGGAATAGTAAGAACAGATTTGAAACACCGAAGCTCACCTGAATTTCAACCCAATGATCATGTTCATAGACAATATACATGTACTGATTTATTAAATCTCTTCCAATTGCATCTTTTATCCATGAGACAATTATACTGGTAATCATATATTCCCTCCGTCACAAATTAATAGAAGTTTTAATGGTTAAAATTTATCTCTTATTAATTGACATTTTACCATTATCAGTGTCATTTTTTTAATTTTTCTTGTTTTATCCCTCTCAAAATTTGTGAATATTGCCTATTTCATTAATAATTTCCTCTCCAAATTGGGGTAGAAGAGGTAAATTTACTTGACTAAATAATTAATTACTACTTCTCCTTGATAACAGTAAAATATTTAAAACGTCTATTAATTTAGGACGGAAGGTGTACCATATTGTATAATTCCAAATTGTGCATTAATGGAAGAAGAGAGAAAGATAAATGTTAGGGAAAGATTTTCTGAAAATGAATCTTGAAGAAAACTAAAAACGTACTATAGAAAAGACAAAGAGGAAGTATTTACGGGTGGGAAGATTTGGGGAGGTGTTAAAGGTAGGTAATTGTAATACACTAACTAACATATATTTAATAAATACTCACGTAAACTTGCTAAATCGACAGACAATTGAAGACGAAAAATAATTTACTAGTTAAATTCCGAGGGATCGAATCCTTCTATAGCCAATTCCTCAATTTCTTTCCAAAGTTTATTTTCTTTATTGGCTTTCTCCAGTTCCTCTCTCAATCTAAGGACTTCATCTTGTGCTTCTGCCTCGCGTTTCTGAATTCTCTCTAAATCTTCTTTCATCTCATTCATACGTAATTCGGAAATTCGTTGAAAAAAACTCTTGTATCATCATTCAGCAACATGCAAAACTACTTACATTTAGAGCCTTGGAAATTGTGGATGCTATGTAATCATTCAAAGTTAAAGAATGTTCTTCCAACTCATCACCACCGGTAAACACAACAATCATACACTCAAAAAAATTTTCCCCAAACAAACTTTTCAAAGTATCAACAGCAGCTACTTGTTCTCCAAAGAATCGCACTTTTAGTGACACAACAACAAGTATTACATGATAAAAACTTATCATTCTGACGAATTTTAAAATCTCCTTCGTAAATGATTCATAGTTACTGGAATAATCGAACAAACCTGCATCAATATTTGGCACACAAAAAAAAAAAAAACAACATTAAAAAAGGTACACCTCAGTACGATATAAGACTCATTAAAATAAACAACAAGTAATGCTGCATATTTGCATCACCAGGAGTATCAATGACATTAAGAATTTGGCCATCTTGTAGCACTGCAGCTTCACGCCTACAGGTATTTGTGAAGCCACCAAGAGGCGATAGTGATTTAAATACTTGACTTCCAAGGATCGAATTTCCGGTGGCACTCTTGCCACTGCCGGAACAACCGACTAAAATAACAGTTACATCCCTCCTATAAAACAAGCTCTTAGCAACAACGTCTGAATTCCCACTCATTTCTGAATTCCCGCTCATCTTTTCCAGGAATTCTTTGATTAATTATGTAACACTTACAAGGGTTTGATCCGCAATTCCCAATGGTAAAATTTCTAAGGACGACAACTAAACTCTTGGAACTATTGAAACTGGAGATTGAGATAGAAGGGTGAATAAACTTATTTATAAAAGAAAAGAGAAGAGAAGAAGATTGCTGGAAAAGAATGCAGATCGATTGAGTTCATTGATTGATGTATATTTTAAACGTGGGAAATCTAAAGCTGATTATGGGAATTATCGACATATAGCCGACTACCGAGGGAACAACGCAAATACTATGAATATAAGGCGTTGTGCAGGCAGAATTTGAACCAACATCAAAACCTTCAACTATCCATCAACTATCCCATCAATGCTTTTTCACATGGGGTTACTAGTTAACGTCTCAATTTTTTAGATAATACTCCATAAATTTTAATAAAATTACATTTTTATTTAAAAGAGAGAAGAAATAGGATATTGTAAGGGACATGTTAGTCCATATTGCTTCTTTAATTAGGAGTGACGGATTTGTTCTTTTATATTCCATACAACTTTTAACCCTAAATCGTTTGAGATTATGACTACAATTTAAAGGGCAATCATTGTTTAACTTAAAAATTATTTTATTTTTAGTATCTTTTATTAAAAAAAATTTTCGAAAAAAGAAAATGAATTCTCTTCTCTCACCACATTAAATTTGTGTAATTAAATAAGAGTAATTGTGGTAAAAAAACTTGAGTCATAAAAATATGGAGGGAGAAATGGAGAATCCTTGATCCAAACAATTGGAAGGTCGGAGAGGCAGGCTAAAATTAATACTCATAATAGGTTGCACTCAATGAGAATAAAACTTTAATGTTGTGGTCTCTTGAATGTACCTAATTTTTGATAAAATATATTTTACCATTAGGAGTATATATTTTTCAGTAGTATTGACCAGCACCATCCAAACCATCCTGCAATAGGCCAAGGCTTCCCCATTCCTTATTTACTTTGATGTTTAATTTTAAAGGCTAAATTGGTATTTTTGTCCCTTATAAATAGGAGTGTTGTTGTTTTGGTCTCAAATAAAATTACGATTGTTGTTTTGGTCTCTTATCAATTTTTTATTAGCGTTTTTAGTCCTTTTTTACGAAAAAATTTAGAATATTACGGATTAACTCATTTAATCGCTAGTCAAACCTAATTTTTTCTTCAAAATGATTTATACCATGATGTTTTCAATCCATTTTATGACTCTATTCTTCATGAATATTCAACCCATTTAGATCGACTCATAATCCGAAATAACAGTCGAAACCTTAAATGAATTGAACATTCATGAGGAACCGAGTCATAAAATAGATTGAAAACATCATGGTACAAATCATTTTAAGCTAGTACAATGTAGTTGCATCACCAGGAGTATCAATAACATTGATTTTTTTTTTTTTTTTTAATTCAAGGTAGAAACAAAAGTTCTATTGTAGAGTGAGATCACAAGATAACAAAAGAAAACAGTACAAGCAAAAGTTTCCTAATAATGTCAGGGATCAAACTCCAGCATTCCAGTCTCCATCAGGCAAGGCACATAACGCCGCGAAAGCCTTAACCTGGGTGTCGTCCCGTAACAGCTGAAACCTACGGCCAAAGTCGCCATCATCAGTGGAGTTGGCTGCAAGAAACATCGACATGATTGTAGCTGTGTTGTCGCTGTAGTGGAGTGGTGGGAAAATCATCCTTCCAGCGAACATGGAGTTGTCATTGGCGATTTTGAAACTCCACCAAGCTGAACCAGTCTTCACACGGGTATCAACCTTCCTGCAAGGGATGCCAATATCCTTGAAAATTCGGATACAGCTTTCATACTCATAAGAATTCCATTCCTTGACTGAGCGACCTTCATATTAGGTGCCTTCTGGATAGACACGAACAAAAATGCTGCAAGATTGCATACATTTAGTTTCGAAAACACCCAAATCAGAAATAGCGTAAAAGAGGATAACCAAGGAAGATTTTGTTGAAAGTATGTTACGAGAATATTGTGAATAGAGATTACAGGAGATTAGTTGGTAGATAGTGTCCTTTGTATCTCAAACTCTTTGTAATTAATCTTGTGTAAATCTTGTAATATTTTTTAGTTACAGTCAATCTCTCTATAAAGAGATATCATGTATCACAGTAATTTGATAAGAAACAGAAGTATTCGTATATCTTTTTCTTCATGGTATCAGAGCAGTGATCCAACACTGCGTCTGTGTGTTTTGTTAGTTTTTTTTTATTCTTTTTCCTTGTCATATATCAATGGCGGGATCGAGTGTTTCCGAAGTCTCTAGCATTCGAGAGTCTGATGTTCACTCATCGCAACGGCTCACCTCGATTCTTCTAAACGAGCATAATTATTTACCATGGTCCAGGGCTGTTAAAATTGCCCTTGGAGGGAGGTCGAAAGTTGGCTTTATCACTAACAAGGAAAAGGCTCCTGAATCCAATGCTGCTGAATTTGATGCGTGGTTGTCTAGAGACCAGATGGTGATGTCTTGGTTGTTGCACTCTATGGAGCCTCATATAGCTGAAGTGTTCAGCTATTATGAGTCTTCGATGGATTTATGGGAGGCTGTGTCTGACATGTATGGTAACCAGAACAACGCCGCACGCGTGTTTCAAATTCAACAGGACATTGTTGGTATTCGTCAGGAGGGTAAGTCATTTGTTCATGTTCTTGCTCGTCTCAAGAATCTTTGGAATGAATTGGACGTTTATCGTCCATATTGTGTTGATCCGGTAGTATTAAAAAAACGAACGGAGGAGGATCGAGTATTTCAGTTGCTTGCTAGTCTCGGTCCTGAGTTCGAGGATTTTCGACGGAATAGCTTGATGTTGGAAGAATTGCCTTCACTCAAAACTATTTGTGCAGCAATACAAAGAGAGGAGGTCCGGAGAAAAGTTATGTTTCATGACTCTGGGTCTGAGAACCAGGCTCACGCGGCTTATAGCCTTCACGCAGGTAAAACGAATAAAGGTAAAAATTCTGACAGAATTTGTAGTCATTGCAAGGTACCTGGGCATTTGGTCGATCGCTGCTGGGTATTGCATCCTGAACAAAAACCAAAGTTCATGAATAAACGGAATGGGGAGAAGAAACGACAGGTTCATGGAAATATGGTGGATGGCACCCCAGGGTCATTTGCCTCGAATCCAAGTATGGTGCTGAACGAGTTTACAACATATTTGCAAAGCCAGCAGGAGAAATCCAAAAATAATTCTACTGGGCATTTGGCTGTGACTCCAGCGGCGGATTCCAAAGTCTTGCTAAGTCAATTCTCAGATTTTTTGGAGACTAAAGGCACTGGTAATTTTTTTGATAATTCCCAGACTTTGTTAACGACCTTGTGTTTTGCATTGCCTACTAATTCTTTGGCTAATGTTTGGATAGTCGATTCTGGGGCCACAGATCATGTGACTAATTGTCGTATGTCTCTGCATGATTATAGCCCGTTTTCTTCCCCTACGTTTATTTCTGTTGCAAATGGAAAAGGGGTGTTAGTAGAAGGCCGAGGCAAAACTCACCTGGTTTCCAATGTCGCATCTCCTGTGTTATATGTGCCTGCTTTTCCACTGAAATTGTTATCTGTTAAGAGCCTTATTGACACTCTTGATTGTGAAGTTCGTTTTACACCTGATCATGTATATTTTCAGGATCGTCTCACCAAGAGGACGATTGGTAAGGGTGTTCAGATGCAAGGGCTGTATTACTTTGTTTCAGGATCAAACTCGGGGTCACCAAAGTGTTTACAGTCGTTAGTTGTATCTCGTGCTCATCAGTCCTGCCAGTCTTCGCTTTGGCACCAGCGTTTGGCTCATCCATCTGCGGATGTTATGTCCTGTCTTCTTCCAATAAAGCCTACTGATTGTTTATCCTGTGATGTGTGTCAGTATGCTAAATTTAAAAAATTGCCTTATAGTTTATCCTCGTCCCAGACGAGTAAGTCGTTTGAGTTAGTGCACACCGATGTGTGTGGACCTTTTTCCGAATCTGTTGATAAATTCAAGTATTTCACTACTTTTATTGATGATTTTTCCCGAGTTTCCTGGGTGTATTTATTGAAATCCAAAGGGGAGGTTTTCTCGTGTTTTCGCGATTTTCATATGATGGTTGTGAATCGTTTTGATTCTAAAGTTCAGGTCTTGCGCTCTGACAACGGAGCTGAGTATATGTCCCGTGAAATGGTGCAATATCTCGCTTGTCATGGGATTCAGCATCAAACCAGTTGTGTGTACACGCCGCAGCAAAATGGTCTCGCAGAGCGGAAAAATCGGGATCTCTTGGATAAGACACGCGCCTTGTTGTTGCAAATGCATGTTCCTAAGACTTTTTGGTCTTATGGTCTTCTTACCGCTGCCTATTTGATTAATAGACTGCCTAGTCGGGTTCTAAAATTTAAATGCCCTCTTGAAGTGTTGACAGGATCAAAATTGGATTTATCTCACTTACGTGTGTTTGGTTGTAAGTGTTTTATTCATATCCCAGGTGTTCATCGTGATAAGCTCGATGCTCGTGCTCGTAAGTGTGTATTTTTGGGTTATGCTATTAATCAGAAGGGTTATAAGTGTTATGATTTGTCTACTCGAAAATTATTTGTCACTCGTGATGTTGTTTTTGTTGAAAATGAGGCTGTGTTTTCTGGTTGTTCTGATGCGTGTCTGGACCTCTCACTCCGTCCACCCACTGCTGCTTCTGGTCTTCCCTTCTCGGCTGAATCCTCAGGGGCTGTTCCATTCAGTGTTGTGCCTCTTGCAGTGCCTGACTCTACTCCACCGTCTACAGACTCAGCTGATGCCGCGACTCCTCTTCAGTCGGTTTCTGCAGACTCAGCTGATGCAGACTTGTTCTCATCTAGTCCAGGGCCTGCTGCATCCGCGACCAATCCTCAGCTGCTGTCGGGGGCGTCGCGCACGACACCTGGGCGTGGGCAGTCTGCTGCTGCGGAGGGTGATGTCCAGCGTGCTGCTGCTGCGGATGATGTCCAGTGTGCTGCTGCTGCGGATGTCCAGCGTGCTGCTGCTGCGGATGTCCAGCGTCCAGCAGCTGATGCGGGTGCTGTCCGCCGCAATCCTGGGCGCGAGCGGCGGCCTCCAGCCCACTTGCAAGATTATGTAGCAAACTCTATTCAGCCTACTCGATATCCTTTGGCTGCTGCATGGGCCACGAATGATACTTTTTCAGATTTTCACAAAGGATTTCTTGTAGCGTTGGCATGTACTCAAGAGCCTAAGACTTTTAAAGATGCTGTCCAGCATGTTGAATGGCGTAATGCCATGGCTGAGGAGTTGTCTGCCTTGACTGAAAATAATACTTGGAGTATTGTCCATTTGCCTCCCGGGAAACATGTTGTCGGCAGCCGGTGGGTGTTCAAGGTTAAATTTAATGCGGATGGTTCGATAGAGAGGCATAAAGCCCGGTTAGTAGCTCAAGGGTTTACGCAGCAGTTTGGAGTCGATTATAAAGAGACTTTTGCTCCGGTTGCCAAAATGACAACTGTTCGGGTTCTTTTGTCAGTTGCTATTAACCATGGTTGGCCATTATTCCAAATGGATGTCAAAAATGCCTTCTTGCACGGGAAACTTGAAGAAGAAGTTTTCATGCGTCTTCCGCCGGGGCATCCACAGAGCCATCATCCGGGCCTCGTTTGTAAGTTGCACAAATCTATTTATGGCTTGAAGCAAAGTCCGAGGGCATGGCATGCGCAGCTTAGTTCGGCTCTTGAGACATTTGGTTTTTCTAGAAGTTCGGCAGATTCATCCTTGTATGTTCGGCGTTGTAATCATGAAGTTCTAGTTGTTCTGATTTATGTTGACGATTTGATTATAACCGGTAATCGTCCGGCTGCTATCTCTCTTTTGAAGCAGCAGCTTCAAGGTCGTTTTCCGATTAAAGATCTTGGAGTTCTAAAGTATTTTCTCGGGATTGAACTAGCTACTTCCTCCAAAGGAGTGTATTTGAGTCAGCGGAAATATATTTTCGATTTGCTTCAAGATGCTGATCTTGTTCACTCCAAGCCAGCTTCCACCCAGTTAGATAGCAAGTTACATTTGTCAGCAACTGGGAAACTGTTGACTTCTCCCAAGATATATCAAAAACTTGTGGGGAAGTTAATTTATTTAACTATTACTCGGCCAGATATCGCTTTCCCAGTGAGTTTAGTAAGTCAGTATATGCATGCTCCTACTGAGTATCACCTGCAGCTGGTTAAAAGAATCCTTCGTTATTTAAAGGGGTCTATTAATCGCGGGCTTTTGATGACTAATCATGGTCATACAGACATTCTTGGTTACACGGATTCCGATTGGGCCGGGAGTCCTCTGGATCGACGTTCCACTACCGGTTACTGCATGTTTGTTGGTGGCAATCTTGTGTCCTGGAAAAGCAAAAAACAACATGTGGTCGCTCGCTCAAGTGCCGAAGCAGAATATCGGGCTATGGCATCGGCATCGTGTGAGTTAGTTTGGCTCAATTCTTTGTTACGTGATCTTGGATGTTCGTTCAAAGTGCCTGTTCCTTTGTTTTGTGACAATCAAGCTGCTATGCATATAGCGGCTAATCCGGTTTTTCACGAGCGTACAAAGCATATCGAGGTCGACTGTCACTATGTTCGTCAACAAGTGCAGTCGAAGTTCATTCACCCTTGTTATGTTCGTAGTTCTGACCAGTTGGCAGATGTGTTCACCAAAAGTTTGTCAACCGCCCAGTTTCATCGTTTGCTTGCCAAGCTTGGCTCCATTAACTCATTGGATCCAGCTTGAGGGGGTGTGTTGAAAGTATGTTACGAGAATATTGTGAATAGAGATTACAGGAGATTAGTTGGTAGATAGTGTCCTTTGTATCTCAAACTCTTTGTAATTAATCTTGTGTAAATCTTGTAATATTTTTTAGTTACAGTCAATCTCTCTATAAAGAGATATTATGTATCACAGTAATTTGATAAGAAACAGAAGTATTCGTATATCTTTTTCTTCAGATTTTAAGCGCTTCGCCGCTAGTATCAATACGTCATTTAGTGCTTCACGACACTCCAATTTGATTTTTAAATTGTTAATGTAAGGGTAATTGCTTCTGTGGGGGGCTTTTCCTTTTGTATAGTGAAGTGAGGTTTGTTGAATGAGGGCTTGCACAGTAGTAGGGGCTGTGTTTTTGCCCTTGATCCTTTTCGGTTTTAATTATTATTAATAAATGCGTTCCCCTTGTCCATTGGACCACGTGGGTTTAAAGTCATGTTAAATTCGCATTTGACTAATTGTCAAACTAATTAAAATTGGTCAAATCATTACTTTTCAAATATTTTCATTACAAATGACTATACGGAATATATTTATAATTAAGATAGACTAGTTTCATTGATCATACTTTAAAATGGACAAGAGGTGAGACTATTAAAGTTATTAAAAATTAGAATTCATATTTATCGTCCCTATTTTATTATTTATCGTCTCTCTTTTTATAAAATTAACCCAAACTTCTACTTAAATTCTTTTATAAAAAATGGAGAGTAAAAGAATTTGAGTAAAAGTAAAGTCAATTTTGGAATGAGGGGCGGCATATAATAACCCATTAAAAATTCGAAACAAAAAAATATATATATTAGCAAATTTAGTTCTAAAGTTTATGTAAGTGTAAAATTTTATAAAAATATCAAATTTAGTGTTTTTTTTTTTTTTTTATAAAATGATAACTCGAAGTCAAGATCTATTGTCTTAAGCAGGGAGTTATATCCCTCTTGTCGTATCAAATTTAGTGTTAAAAGTTTTTGAAAGTATCAAATTTAATTCTAAAGATTTTTAAAAATATCAAATTTAGTCTAATTAAAGAAATTTTTCATGCACTTAACAATAGTCTTTCCCAAGCTATTAGTTACGATTATTTTAAAATTATTTATTAAATAATTAGTTTTTAAAGTCTAAATCCTAAACACACATCAATCAAACAAGTCAACCCGTGTCAAATTGATCTATGTAGTGTCAAATAATCAAAATCACATTAATATAAATGAAAAAAAAGTTAATTATACATTCATCACTAATTATCGTCGGTGGAATTTTACTTCCATCAATGTCAGTTTCGTCATCTTCTCACTTCCATCAATTTCAGTTTCGTCATCTTCTCATCTGTTGCTGAGGCCCGATCTTTCTGGACAACTCCCTCTTTTTTTTTGGGAAATAAAATAAAATAAAATAATGACCATAGACAACAACTACAGTTGAAATCGTCTGATTGAACTTAAGTGATTTAGGATTAAAATTTGCATGGAATATAAAGGAACAGATGCGTCAGTCAGTCAATGTTGAATTTATTATTTTTTTGACAAATCCTTAAACGTCAATTATTAAAGAAAGAATATGAAAAAGCGTGGATAAATAGTTGACGAATAGTTTAAATTCTGCATGCACAATACCTTAGACTATTTAACTTCGATTTCCCCTCGGTAATCGACAGTTCCCATAATCAATGTTAGATTATATTTCCAACATTAAAAGATACTACATCAACCAATGAATTTACTGTCTCTTTCCCTTCTGGTTAATTCACCAGTCCATTCATATTCTTCAGCTTCTACAGTCGTAGTACTATAAATATTACCATCATTGTGAACTGCTGATCAAACCACCTTCTAAAACTGAAAAATATGGGTGGAAATTTAGACGTTTCTGAGTTTGAGTTTTATGGCGATGTAAACATTGTTCTTGTTGGATGCACTGGGAATGGAAAAAGTGTGACTGGTAATTCTATTCTCGGACGAAAAGCTTTTCCATCAATGTCGTCTTTAGGTGCAGTCACAAACACTTGTAAGCGTGGAGGGGTTGTGCTACCAGATGGCCAATTTCTCAACGTCATTGATACTCCTTGTAAGGCAACTATATAGTACTACTTTTGTTGTTTTATTTGATTTGGAAGAATGATAATGGTTTTTGTTTTTTTGGTCTCATCATAATACAGGTTTGTTCGATTCTTCCAGTGACCATGAAACAATTAAGAGGGAGCTAGTTCAATGTGTTAAAATGGCGAAAGCTGGCGTACACGCTATTCTTATGGTTGTGTCATTAAAAGTGCGATTCAGTGAAAAACAAGTAGCAACTGTTGATATTTTGAAGAATTTGTTTGGAGAAAAAATTCTTAATTATATGATTGTGATTTTTACGGGTGGCGATGATTTGAAAGAAAATGGCTCTACTTTGAATGATCGCTTAGCTTCCTCAACTACCAATGCGCTAAATGTATGTATATATTCATGTTGATGATTACTGACGCAACACAAGTATAATTATTTGCTAACAAATGTTTGTTTTGATTCGTTAAAGGAACTATTGGAGAGGTGTGGAAATAGAATGGTGGTTTTTGATAACAAAACCAAAGATGAAGTTGAGCAAGCTGAGCAACTTCACAACCTTCTTAACCGTGTTAGCGATACTGTGGAGAAAAATGGAGGGATGCCCTATTTCCATGAGTTATATCTTCCTTTTATTAAGGTGTTCAATCAGAAACTCTTATTTATTAAATATACCAATTAAAGGATGCTGCAATCCTTAGGTTTTATTTATTTATTTATTTATTTATTTTTTTTTGATAGCTGAAGCATAAGACAGCAGCGATTGTATCAAAGATCAAACATCATACGACTACCTGGGTATGTGTTTTTTTAATTATTATTATATGTTAGGATGAATGGAAGAACTCCCTCTATCCAGGGGTGACTGCCTTTGTATACTTATTTTTTTATATAAAAAGTTATTTATATTTAATATGAATATAACATAGGTTGACGATGAGGAGGAGGAGAGGAATTTGGAGGTCAAAACGACGGAAGAATTGAGTAGAATTCAGAGGGAGGTTGAGATGTATAAGTTGCAAGAGGAACTTTACAAATCCAAAATAGAGACTGCCCAGAAGTTGGAAGAGAGAGTTCAGAAACGGGAGGAACAGGCCCAATATGAAGTCAATAGATTGAGAGAGAAACTGGACAAAGCCCAAGATGAAGTCCATAGATTGAGAGAGAAACTGGACAAAGCCCAAAATGATGAGATCCTTAGGTTGAGAAAGGAATTGGAAGCTCCCCCTGCCCAAAAGTCATTTTTTGAAAGCAATTTATTAACATATCGAAGGCAATTAAGGAAATAAATGTTACCAAATAAGTTAAAGTAATCAAAATTTTTTTAATGATTGTTGAATTATCAAATTCCGATTGCATCGCATTCAAATCTTGATAAATACTTATCAGAACCATAATATAAATTTCCACCTAACAACAACATATTTCATATATGAACACCTATAAGATCACATTATAACATCCTCCATTGGTAAGTTTTCTTTTTCTTTTCTTTTATTTAATTCATTGTATAATCAATTCAAAAAAAATAACTGTATAATGATAAATTTACTAAAAATATATGATATTTTTCTCCATGCAGACTCTCTCTAAATGCTCCCTCAACGAATCTTGTCATTTGACTTTGCCAGAATTTCTTGTGCTGTTGTCAAAACTCGTTGGCGAGTCTTTTGTTCTTCTACCAATTGCTATTCAAGTCTAAAAGTCTTCTTCATCAGTTTTGACACGACCTAATGAAAAATATTGATGCGAGTTAAAAGATATCAAGTACCAATCACTGAGACTTTAGCCGACTTGAACAAATTAAACTTTAAATCAGCCAATAAATATTTTCCCCACAAATCAAATGTGTGGCCAATTGTCTGTCAAGAAGCTTTAGACATTTTTCTTTCTTTATTGATTTGAATCCACGACCATCTAAAATGGTTGCTAAGACAACTGTGAGGGCATACACTTCCTATAAGATCTGATATGTTTTCGAAAGATTTAAGAAAGAAATGCTTTTAAATTTAACATCTTCAACTCATTCATCAACTGATTTATGATTTCCTTGTCTCGCTCCATCAGTTTCTCGTCAACCTACCCAACAAATTAAGTTAGAGAATACTAGATTATATACATTAAACTGAAATGCATCTCATGAATAATATCGAGTCATCGACAAAATCAAATACAATGAGAGCAGTTGCAAAACTGGAGGTGCATAATGCAACCATTCGTTGCAGAATCTGCTCCGAATTGTATGAATCCTTTTCTGCATCAAAACTCTGTCACACCAAAAAAAAAACATAAAAAAGAATTTGGGGTAAATTTAATTGTTTTAGGAACAGAGAACAGACAAGAAGGCAGTGAAAATCTTCAAAATTGTAGAAATTAAGCCTGCTGATAGATTACCAATAAATTGTAGACATAACTCGGGAGAATAGGGCTTCCCTCCATTTATCTCTACAGTTTCGCTAATAAGGTTAAGAAGATTTTGAAGTTGCTGAGCTTTCTTAACTTCCTCCTTGGTTTTGTTATCAAAAACAATCATTCTCTTTCCACTATTCTCCAATAGTTCCTATACATTATTAACAACGAATCAAAACAAACTTTTGTTAGTAAAAAATGGGGTTACTAGGAGATATTTTAGTTCAAATTGTGCCCACAGAGTAAAAAATGGGGCGGTAACTAGTATAATTGTGTCATTAATCATCAACATGCATAAGTGCAAACATTTAGGGCCTTGGGAGTTGAGGAAACTAAGTGACCATCCAGAGCCATTTTCTTCCAAAACATCCTCACGGGTAAATACAACTATCATATAATTAACAATTTTTTGTCCAAACAAATGCTTCAGGGTATGACAGCATCTACTTGTTCTTCGCTCAAAGGCACTTTTAGTGACAAAACATGAATACCATCTTTTGCCATTAAAACGCAATTAGAAATCTCCCTATAGATTGTTTCACGGTTACTTGAAGAATCAAACAAGCCTGAAATATGAGGTAGCAAAACAAAAACCATTTTTATTCTTCCAAAAAATAATTTATTTTCATGATCAAATTAAAAAGGTACAACTTCCTCTCAAAAGTCTCATTAAATTCAAAAAAACAACGAAACTAGTACAATGTAGTTGCATTAACAGGAGTATCAATAACATTGATTTTTTTTTTTTTTTTTTTAACTCAAGGTAGAAACAAAAGTTCTATTGTAGAGTGAGTACAAGCAAAAGTTTCCTAACAATGATCAGGGATCAAACTCCAGCATTCCAGTCTTCACCGGGCAAGGCGCATAACGCGGTGAAAGCCCTAACCTGGATGCCGTTCCGTAATAGCTGAAACCTACGGCCAAAGTCGCCATCGTCAGACTTGAAATTAATAAGCTGCTTGGGGGCGCCATCAGTGGAGTTGGCTGCAAGAAATATAGACATGATTGTCGTTGTGTTGTCGCAGTAGTGGAGCGGTGGGACAATCATCGTTCCTGCGAACATGGAGTTGTCAGTGGCGATTTTGTAACTCCACCAAGCTGAACCAGTCTTCACACGGGTATCAACCTTCATGCAAGGGATGTCAATATCCTTGAAAATTTGGATACAGCTTTCATACTCAGAAGAATTCCAGTCCTCGGCTGACCTTCATACTTGGTGCCCTCTGGATAGACAGGAACAAAAATGCTGCAAGATTGCATACATTTAGCTTCGAAAACACCCAAATCAGAAATAGCGTCTGCTAAAGGGAAGGGGAGCTCGATGTCTTCATTGTAGGAGGCTGGCGTTGCGAAACGCTGAGCATATGTTCCATACTGTTTATGGATTGTGCGAAACTTGCCATAAATGTTTGTCATGCAAGCATTAACAGTAAGGGGCACTATTAACGTGATCTCAGCCGCGGCTTGGGACTTGATAACACGACCGAGGTCGTGATACTTCTTTGTCAAAACCTGTAGTAACAGGCTTGTCAAAGCATCCCGAAAGTTTTGGAGATTTAACTCATAAAAACTCGCTTTCAGAATCCTTTCATTCAAGATGACCAATGATCTGAGCTTTGGTCAGGTGGTCAACAATTCATGGCGGGATGACTGCAAGTGAGCATCCTGTAAGCACTCTGGAATCCTCTGATGGCTTCTTCGCCGCCGGTGTAGAATCACTGGGAGTACCTTCTTGTAGCATGGTCTCTCCACGCTTGCAAGTATCTTTGACGCCACCCAAACAACAGTTTGATTCAAATTCTTTTTGTCCAAGAATGGAATTTCCAGTAGCACTTTTACCCAGGGCGCTTATAAGCACAAGCCAAATGTATAATTGATTGGCGCCTCATTTTTGTAGAGTCCACAATCACATCATTTAAGTAAAAAAAATGGCACTAGTAGATAAAGGAATGAAAAATTATGAGTTAAAAAAAAAACATTAGTTAATTATTTCTTAATTTTTCAATAAAATTTTAACCTTCATTTTTCACCCACTCATCTGTTTTCTTTCTAACAATGCAAAATTACTCTTATCTTATTTTTACAATTTTTTTTTATACAAAATGACTCCAACTCAAAATCTATTATTTTAATTGGAGAGTACTTACCAAAGTATTACAACCCACTTATCACCTTATTTTTATATATTGATAGTTTTATCTCTATCTTTATATAATTATTCTAAAACTATTAAATTCAATCAACACGTAATTAGAAAAAATAGGAATACAATCAAATTAAATTGTTTGTCAATATATCTCAATATTGATGATTTTAAAAATTATTATTTTTAATCTATTTATAGGGGTTACATTTTTCATTTTGCTTTCGGACGTGGCCCTGCTTTTACCATTCTCTGTGGAACCAACAAGAGCAATGTTTACATTCCCATAACACTTATTGCGGATTAAGGGCACCAAGATAATATTTTTGGTGGCAACGAAATACCAGGAACTACCGAAGCTGGAGAATTTGACTGGACTGGTGAATAAATTTATTATATAAAAGAAAAGAGATTGGAAGAAGATTGCTGGGTAATAATGCAAAGCCATTGAATTAATTGATTGATGAATTTTTAACGTTGGAAATCTAAAGTTATGGGAATTACCGACATATACTACGGATGGGACGTCACAAATAGTAATTAATATAAGTAATATAAGGCGTTGTGCAGGCAGAATTTAAACCTACGTCCCAACCTTCAAGTATCCATCAACTATTCCATTCCTTCTTTTATGGAGGTTGAAGGATTTGTCACAAAAATTAATAATAAATTCAACATACAAAGATAAGGTTACATATATATATATATATATATTAGTTGTCCGACTCTTCTGTTGAAAATGACCAAAACTTAAATAAAAAAAATTTAAAAGACTAAAATTGCCTCCTTAAAATAAAGAATGACAAAAAGTAATACTACCTTATTATAACCAAAATTGCACTTTGGCCAAATGGAGACAGCCAGAAGTTGAAAGAAGATTTTGAGAGAGTTCAGAAACGGGAGCAAGAGGCCCATGAAGAAGTCCGTAGATTGAGAGATAAACTGGACAAAGGCCTAAATGATGAGATCCGTAGGTAAAGAAAGGAATTCGAATCAAGCAATGGGTCTTTAATTTGTTTACTTATCTTAATTAATTGTTAGTTTAGTTTGGAAATGGCGAGTAGGGGCGTTGGAATGGTGAAAACAGGAAAAAAGGGAAGTGAGACTGTTATGAATGTGATTGAGTTTTCTTTACTTGAACAAATTGCATAGTTGAGCTGATATTTTCGTCCATTAATGAAAGAATTCAATGTAAAAAAATACATGTTGAGTCTTTGAAACGATTAAAATCATTTTGATAATAAAAATTGATTTGTTTAGATCATTTTGATTATAAAAAAATTTGAACTGTTGAAGATCATTTCTCTCTAACCTCTAACCAATGCTGCATTTGTCAAAAATACACCTTGCAATATAGTATTATTACTATCATATAACAAGTGAAGAACTCCTTAAAAGAAATATTAACAGAGGTACGGAGGACACACATTGTATACTAAATTGAAAACTTCAATCACAGTTGACAGTTGCAAACTTTATGTTATGTACTATAGAAACATGGTAAAGAGCAGCCAGTAACGCAATATACTACCCATAAATCTACTCAAGTTATCCACTCAATTTCTCAGAGCATTGAAAAGTATTCACATATGATCATCTGATCAATCACAATATGGTGCATCTTCCAGCATTCTTTCTGAACTCTTCATTCTCCATGCGGGCTCTCTCTAAATGCTCCCTCAACTTACGAATCTCGTCGTCTGACTTTGCCTGAGCTTCTTGTGCTGTTGCCAAAGCTCGCTGGCGAGCCTTTTGTTCTTCTGCCAGTTGCTGTTCAAGTCTAACAGTTGTCTCCGTCAGCTTTGACTCGACCTGACAAAGAGTAAAAAAAGATATCCAAGTATCAATCACTCAAATTTTTGATGCCTTACATATCCTAAGGATTGAAACAAATTAAACTTCAAATCAGCCAATGAATATTTCCCCCACAATTCAAATGTGTGGCCAATTGTCTGTCAAGAAGACAACAGTGAGGACATACACTTCCTATAAGATCTGATATGTTTTCGAAAGATTAAAAAAGAAATGCTTTTAAAATCTGGACTGCAGACAGAAGAAGTATAATACACTACACTACACTGAAGAGCTGAGGTATTTCGGAAGATGCAGTAGTATAATATAGATCAGATTGACCATCTGAGGTGTTTCAAAAGATACAAGAAAAAAAAAGTTAAGTTCGAACAAGTACCATCATGATGATTCGCTTCATCTGTCCTTCATGTGACTTGTGAATCTGCTCCTGCAGTTCAGATATATCCTGTTTGGAATATCCTTCCAAGGACTTCACAACTGCATCTTGATCATGAAGCTTCATGGCTCCTTTCTGTTAAAGAATATAGTCTGTATTGAGCTTTGCATCATTTCAACACACGAGGAGTAATAAATTAATGATTATCAAGAAACTTCACCTTCAATTCCACAAATAATTCATCGGTATATGGTTTCCCTCCATTTTGTAACATAACATCATCCACAAGGGAAAGAAGGTCGCGAAGTTGTTCAGCTTTCTTCTCTTTATCCTTTGTCTTGTTATCAAAAACAACCCGTCTATTTCCACATAGCTCAATAAGTTCCTGTAACAAACATAATTATGAGCGTTATAGAACAGCACTTTTTACACAGGCAACGAGGTGGGAAAAAAAACCCAAAAATATCATGATGCCAGTCTTCTCACAAACCCATCCCCACCTTACCTTCTTTCTTCTTTGTTTCCTATTTATCTGGACATCCTATCTATGCATCCACAGTAAAAGTAAATGATGTTAAAGAAATTATGGTGCAGATACACCTTAAAATTAAAAACTCAAATCCGAAATCCTATAGATGATAATAGATCCCTCGAATAATATAGATAAAAACAATTGAAAGCTTTTTAGATCCAATCTCAAGGTGAAGTGAAGAGAAAGTCCGTCCTGTCAAATCCCAGCCCAACCACATCGAATATTGCAATACTTTAACATATGAGCCACTGTTTTCAATTCTTGACGATTGACAACAGCAAAATGTTAAGAACAAAGTTGAAGTTCTATAAATTAGCGACAGCTCTCTGTACTATAGACATGAAACTTACACTGCAAAAACGCACGACTATCTCAGAAAACAAAATAATTTAAGCATATAAATGATACATCTCTATAACATACTACATAACAACATTATAAAATCTGTTAGATCCAATTCAATCACCTACCGATAAAGGATGAGGGCCCTCGCGAACCAAGTACTCATCCAAAGACAACTCAGCTTCCTCAAGCTCATCACCACCCGTAAAAACTATGATCATGTAATCAGTTATGTTGCTTCCGAAAAATTTTTTCAGTGACTCAACAACAGCTTTTTCTTCTACTGAGAAGCGACTTCTGAGGGACAAAACTACAAGGACAGCATGGATACCATCTGTGGCCATACTAACGCACTTTACAATCTCCTTCCCGAGGAATTCAGGGCTAGCTTTAGCATCAAAAAAGCCTGCATTGTTTACCAATGAAGATTATGATATTTATTCCAATTAGCTTAAAAATATCAAACCGATTTCGCATTCTGCTTATCTCCCATGAAATTCTTTGTTTTTTAACATTCACCTCGACACTTGCCACTTTTTGCCCACACATATTTTTCATGGCTAACTTTGCTAAAATGATGATTTACCTGGTGTGTCAATCACATTAACAATGTTTCCATCATCCAATACAGTCCTATGCTGCTCACAAGTGTTTGTCACACCAGAATGGCTACACATGGACTTGAATGCTTTTGTTCCAAGAATGTTATTCCCAGTGGCACTTTTTCCATTACCAGTACGGCCAACTAGGACTACAGTTCGAACACCACTTGACGGAGCACTAAACTCCCAGTCATCTTCAATTGAGCTTCCACCCATTTTCCAAACTAAAAAGATCTGCAACACAGGACACAACAGTATTAGCATATTGTCCAGCAAAATAATTAGGTTCCCTACATATTTGACTATCCAAAGATCAATCTACCAAAACTACCTATTTTAGCTTCAACATGTGCAACAAAAGACTCTCAAGAAATTCAATAAGAGGTGAGATAACACTACTATCATGTTTGTGTCTACAAGATTATACAACTAAACTGACAACCATGTTTGCAGTAAACATATGACCAGCAAATAGAGGTTGGCACAGTCCATCTGTTACGTCTTCCGTCCATGCTAATGATAGTACACATAATCCTTAGCCAAAATATTAAACTAAAACAGGAAATATGCAATTCCTCTTCAACGTAATCGATTCTTCAGCATACAAAGCACATAAATTTTGAAAGTAATGCTCAAATCCAAGGTCTACAACAAAAAATGTTTAGCACAATCCATGTCGCATCCTAATAATCTATGGAAGGCAAGCAGCAGCTACTTAAGTAGCCCATCATCAACAACTGTATTTTCTAATATCCCAAAGTATTATCTATCACAACATCATCACAAATTATTTTTTCTGGGCAGATTCTAGACCACTACCCACCAACCAACCCAACACTCCCAAGAGAAAAAAGGTCGAAACTTCATTGAAAACAAAAATTAAAACTTATGTAGAGGATGAAAAAATCCTCCACCCTATCTAAACCTGCCTAGAATTCTACTAGGGGTGGCTACAAAACATTTAGAGAAAATAAAAAAACAAAAACAAAAGAAGGAAGGGAACAAACTGAAACAAAATCAGCAAGGTTATGGATTATTTGATTATGCCAAAACAAGAAAAAGAATCAAAATAATATGACAACCCAAAAGAGAATTTACCTGTGGAGGACTGAGCTTTCAAGTTGGAAAGTTTTAATGGAAATACGATCAAGAAGAAAATGAAGGAGAAGATAATAGTAACAGAATTATAGAGGTGAGAGAGTGGTAGTTAATTACAAATTTACCCCTAAAGTTTAGATAAAATAATAATAAGACAATTGAATTGGGAGGTGACTTTTCACAAAGCTCAGAAGGGGATAACTTTGGGGTCAAGCTGCTTACGCAATCACGGCGTTTCTTCTTTCCGTTTTTTTACCGTCACTGATAAAGTCTACTTATTCCGTAACAAAAACTCTATTTTATAGTTATTATTATTATAAAAAAAAATCCAACAAAAAATTCAATCTCTCTATTATGGAGAATACTATCAATATTATGTCACATATTATTTACTCCCTAATATTCTAATTAAATATTTTTATTCTATCTAAATATATAAATTTAAGAATATTTTGAATAATTATATATTTAATAATTAATATTAATAAACTAATACTCCAAAAAATAGTCCATTACATATAGCGAAAATATCATTTTGATCTAAAATAAAAAAATTACTTTTTTAGTCCACTACATCATGTTTTTTAAAAATTTTGGTCTAAAATCCACTTTTGTCTCTCTTGATCAGGGGTATTTTGGTCTTAATGAAAAGTATTTTTCTTTTAATCACTAAAAATAATAAAATATAAAAAAAAAATATTTACCCTCCCCCTCCCTTCTCTTTTCTCTCTCCTCTCTCACCCTCTGCCCGCCACTCCGCCACCGCCATCAACTCGTCGCCGCCTCAAATGGCTCTTCCTCCCATCACCACCTTCCCTCTCTTTGCAACTCTGCCATTAGAACAATAACCCAAAATTTGGCAACAATGGAAAAACAAAACCCAGATTTCAAATCCAACAAACCAAATCGTTCCAGAACCTTTCCGGTAAGAAAACCCAAAAAAAAAAAAAAAAACTTTGAAACATTTCCGGTAAGAGAAATCCCAAAACATTTTTCCGGTAAGGATTCAAAAACCAAAACCCAAAAGAAAATTTTCTTCCGGCAGCCCTGTTTTTCCGTTATGAAAACAATATCAAATCTTAGAATTATTTACGAAGATAAAATGGTGGAAAAATCAAAACCCAAAAATGAAGAACAGCTAATGGCGGTGAGCGGCGAGCGGGAAACCAACAACTGAACGGGAGGAAACCTTCAGCGACGATTGTGAGCGCCGTCCGTTCAAAACCAGAACCAAAGGCCAAACAGAAATGATGACTACTGAAGCGCGACTAGGAAACCAAAAAATCAAAAGCTAACAACCAAATAAGACAGCGACTTGACCTTTAACGACGACTGTGAGCCGTCCGTTCAAAACCATAACCAAAGGCCAAACAGAAATGGCGACTACCGAAGCAGGACCAGGAAACCAAAAAATCGAAAGCTAACAACCAAAGAAGACAGTGACTTGAGTTTCGAAAAACATCCCGGTGAAAACCGAAACGTGGCCTGTCGTTTGCAACTGGAAATGAAAAAAAAGAAGGAGAAGCAACGGCGGTCGGGTTTGATTTCCCAAATTTTTTTATTTTTTCTTTGTTAAAACCAAAAAACCATCGAAGAACTTGATCCGTAAAAGCAAAATCAACACAAAATTTCCACAGGCAAATACCAAAGACCAAGAAATTCGCAGATTGATTTTCCAAATAGCAAGAACCCTTACGATTGAAATAACAAAGCCCGAAAGACAATAATCCTTACAACAGTAAAAACCAACAAAAGAATTGTCGGAACCTTTTCCATTTTTGGTTGCCGATAACGAATGGAAGAAGAGGCGGTGGGAATGAAGAAAATCAAGGAGACGAATGAGCAGTAAATTAGAAACTCCGAAAAAAATTTCGTCCTCATCAGAAATGATCAGATTTGATTTGATTAATGGGAAATAAGAGGAACCAGCATGAGAGGAGAAAAGGGAAGCCCCTGGATGGAAGATGTCCACGCTGCTTAACGACGGTGACAGAGCGGCGGGTAGAGGATGAGAGATGAGAGAGAGAGGGAAAGGGAATGAGAGGGTAAATATTTTTTTATTATTTTATAATTTTAAAAGGGGCAATGATGGGGGGATGGCAGATAAGTTGGAAAACAGGAGAAGGGAGAGGGGCGACGGCCGGGGGGTGGGGTGGAGGGATCGACGGCTGCGGAGGTGAAGGAATGAGCAGGGATGATGGTGAAGAAGGGGGCGGAGGAAGGTGGAGAGGAAGAGGAGTGACGGAGGGGATATGAAAAATATTTAGTCTTAATGAAAAAATTATTATTTTATAATTTTAAATGGTTAAAAGAAAAATACTTTTCATTAAAACCAAAATACCTCTGGTCAAGAGAGGCAAAAATGAGTTTTAGACTAAAATTTTTAAAAAACATGATGTAGTGGACTAAAAAAATAATTTTTTTTGTTTTGAACCAAAATGATATTTTCACTATATGTAATGGACCATTTTTGAAGTATAGTCTTTATAGTAATATGAATCTATTTTTCTTACTTATTATTTAAGGAAAATTATATAGTAATTTTTTCTTTTTAAGGATTTGAATAGTACAAGAAATTACTAACCTTCTCTCAATAGAAGGGGAAGTAACTAGGATCTAGTCAAAATAAAATAAAACCTATGGCCAAATTAAAGGTGAGGGCAGTACAAAAAAAAAATAGTAGACGCCTAAATATCGCCCTTTTAAAAAAAAAAAAAAAATTCCGACCTTAGATTATTATTTTATTTTTTAATCAATATATCTTTATCATTTTTTTAATTTAAGATATTTTGATTAAGAAAAAAAGTAAATAAAAAATGTACGGTATTTAATTCTATCCAAAAAAATTATATATTATAAGAGAATTGCAAACCTAGCTTCCTTATTTGGAGGTAGATAGTCGATTGGGAGCAGGTTGTCCAGCTATGTATTAATGACTTCGTCCAGGGACCATCACTTGATGAGCTGCTGACTGGGTAAGAGTAGAGCAATCTAGTCCAGGGATGAGCTTAGAAGAATTATGGGTGACATCAAACTATCAATACCCTTCAAAGTTTTAGACGGTGACATTTATTTTTGATCGAAATTAAATAGTAAAAAAATTAAAAAATAACAAAAATTAAATATTTTTCACCGACACAATAACAATAACTATGTTAATATTTTTGTTTCTTTTGATGATAGTTATAAATTTAAACGGATAAAATTTATTTTTGGTTATTTAGTTATAAGTCTCATCCAAACTTAGTCGCTAAGAATTTATATATTTCAAAATTGATTAATTTTCTTTATATTTGAAGTCTCTTCTTACTTACCACTCATTGTTTTCTTCTTTTTTTTTTTTTTTTTCATCATTCTCTCTAAAATTGTCCTTATTTATTGTCATCTATTCTCCGTCTGTCCTTTTGTCATCGCTTCAGGCTTTGCCACCAGACTCCCGTCTTTACCGCTTATATTCCGTCGTCGATTTCATTACTGTCGCCACTTATTCTTTTTCTCCCTATCTCCTAAGCGCCTTCAAAATTTCGGTCAGGAGATAAGGAGAAGAAAAAGAAGCGGCGACAGTGATGAGATCGGCAGCTAGATATTAGCGGTGAAGACGGGAGTCTAGCGGCGGAATCCAACGACGACGATAGAAGGAAAAAGACGGTAAATAAGAAAAATATAACAGTAAATAAGAAAATAAAATAATTTTGAAAAAGATGATAAAAAAAACGATAAATAAGAAAAGACTTAAAACATATTTTGAAACATTGTTAGATACTTAGTTTGGACGAGGATTATAGTTAAATGACCAAAAATAAATTTTGTCCAATTTAAATAGTTAAATAAGTATATATATTATTTCGGAAACAAAATCTCATAGTAATTTATCCAAACCACTAGAATTATCACTTTTCTATGCTTTTTTAAATGATATATCCAAACAAATCAAGCTAATGAATAGTAAATATTCATTTCTCCTCTAAGTCGTCTGCTCTACTTTTCTTCCTGCTTCTTCAGAGTTTACGCAGAGTCATCATCTGTATAAATGAATAGATACTCCAAGTCTGGAATCTACGACAACTGGGGAAAGCTCGTCCGAGCCACTCTCCTCCGGGAAGAGCTGAGGATGATCGGACAAAAGACCCCAAGTGACACCTCATCCTCTTCCTCCCCTGCAACAACCTCGCCCTTCTGTCCTACTCTTTCTCGCCGTCGGCTCCAGTTTCCCACATCATTTCTAGTCGGTGATTCCTTCACCTATTCCCAAATCCTCCGGGCCACTGATTACTTGAGCAGCTCCAATCTCATCAAGAACGGCCACACCGGCGACCTCTTTCATGGCGAATTGGAAGATGGGATGCAAATTGTAGTTAAGAAAGTTGACTTGTCATTGTCTTTTGAGAAGGAAGCTTTTCTGATTACAGAGTTGAAGATTTTTGGGAAGGCTTCACATTCCAGATTCGTCCCTATCGTAGGGCATTGCTTGGAGGATGTTCGACACAAGTTCTTGGTTTATAAATATATGCCTAACAAGGATCTCTCTAGCTCTTTGCTCAGGAATGATAATGATTTAGAATCATTGGATTGGATAACAAGGTTAAAGATTGCAATTGGAGTTGCAGAGGCTTTGTGTTACTTGCATCATGACTGTGGTGCCCCTCTTATCCACAGGTATAATATTACCTCAATATTATGTTATACTTTTTTCTTCCTGTGTTTGCGTTCTAATGATTTTTATGATGGGCTTTGATGTTATTCAAGTTTACTGTTTGATTTTTACAAGAAAATGAAACCTGCAAAATAGAAGTATCCGAAGACTAAGCCAACAGAAGAGGAAAAAATAAAGTAAAACTAGACGTAGAAAAATTGAGGCTAAAATTTTTGGTTCTTGGGTTGTATTTTGAGTGAAATTTAAAAAATTTTTGAGCAAGAGGTAATAATGAAACAAAAACAATACATAGCTTTGTTGATCACTTGGCATGATTCTTTTTTCTTAAAGAGATATTCAAGCTAGCAGCATTCTGCTGGATGATAATTTTGAAGTTCGTTTAGGAAGCCTTGGTGAGGTTTGTGTTGCTGAAGAGTCCATATCCATATTCCGCAAGTGAGTATCAAATTCCTCCCCCTATTTTCCATTTACTATTTTGAGGGCACATCTTCATTTATTCTTCCATTCAGCAGTAAATTTAGTAGATTTGTACTTCGATTTCTTGCATGATAAACGGAAAAAAATGCAATTTTAGTTTAATATGTTTGGCAAATTTACTTATTTCGTCCAACATGTTTAGACCCCCTAAAATTACGCATTACATTTGAAATTTTACACACTTTTGATCCAACTCCAAAGGGAGTTGATGCATCTAAGTTGCCATAGCTTGAGTGTCTTGCATACCTTTGTAGATAAGTTAATAATTAGAGATTGTCATGTTGTCACTGAGTATCTTCTTTTTTCTTGATGCTGCACAGAGCAGCTGAACAAGAAACCATGGGTACGTGAATTTGATCCTAATTCCTTTCCTTGTATTCAAGAAACCAGTTAATGTTACCAAAAAAAAAAACTAGTTTCTTGTATAGCTGGAGGGGCAAATTATATTGTACAACCTAAGGTATACCCTTATTATTAAATTTGGACAATAAGGGATGGCAGTTCAGCAATTTCTAAAAGTGAACTAGAATTCTTATTTCCCTATTCACTGAGCGGTCGTCACTTATTTTCCAAATCTAGTAATAAGGGTATACTCTTAGGTTTAAGAGTATAATTTGATGCCTAGAGGATAATTTTCTTCTATTGATGTCCAAAGTGAAAGCTAAAAATGATTCTGATTCTGATAAGAACTTGTCCATTCAAATTGAATGTCCCAACTTAGTTTCAAATGGCCAGGTATTACAACCCTTTCCTATGATGTTTATTGCTTGGGGAAAGTCCTGCTGGAGTTGGTTACAGGGCATCTTGGATTTAGTGCTGCAAAGGAATCCACAATGAAGTATTTTATGCCAAATATTCTGCCATTCATTGACATAGATGATAAGGAATTGGTCAAAGAAATTGTGGATCCAACACTAGCAATAGATGAGGATATTTTGACACAAGTATGGGCAATGTCTATAGTAGCCAAGGCCTGCCTCAATCCCATGCCTTCAAAGAGGCCCTTGATCATGCATGTACTCAAGGCTTTAGAGGATCCATTAAAGATGGCCAATCAAGATACAAGTGAAATGTTTTAGACTTCTTTGTTCTTTTAACACGGGGAATGCGACGAAGGATGTTGTCTTTCTGTAATTAGTAAAATTCGAACTCTCGCATGACAGCAAACACCGGTTCATGATAGATACAGAGATTCTCTAGTAAATAGGAAGTGGTTAAGCTGGCTCTTCTTCCTTTAAATTCAATTCGGACCAATAGCTCACTAGTCCTTTTTCTTTTCTTTGTAGAAACTCTCTCATTTTTCCTAGTAAGCATGATTCACACGGGTAATGAGATTCATAATATCCAACTTTGGCTTTGAGCAACGTAGTACTACCATTCAAAATGAGTAAAAACAGACAACAGATTTCTATTATACAACAAAGTAATAGCATTTCTTGGTGTACAGATAGCCTCAGAAGAATGGTTGTATCTTGTCTCCTCTGTATTCCCCCCTGAACCCTAGTCACTTTTCCTTCTGGTAACAAAAAGGTGATTAGCTGATTTCTGCAACCCAAGAACTATGGAATTTGAGCAATCTCCAGCAAGATTTTGTGGAGTGACTGTGGCTTTGAGAAGAAAGGACAATGATCACTGCCTTTAATCTTAAATATCCCTTCTGGGGGATTTTCTCTAACAAGCTTTTCTTGAACATCTGGTGACAGTACATGATCTTCCAATGTCTGGATGTAAAATCGACGGCTCTTTCCATATTTCTCCGGTGTTAATGACAATTTCTCCATCATCGGACCAAGAGGAATCGGTCTCATTGAAACCATGGCCAGAGCAACATCCTATACGGCACAAACAGAATGCATGTGAAATGCCGAGTCGATTTCTGCACTATATACTTTAGGGATATATACTTACTACTATATTTGAAAATAAAGTAATGACAATTCAGCAATTTTTAATTTATTTGTATGTGAAATTTCAATGCATATTTTTAGAAATTGCTAAATTATCATCACTTTATTTCCAAATATAATAAGGGGTATATATCCCTAGGGTATATAGTATAATTTGCCGACATGGACCAATATGATAAGTAATGCAAATTTCCTGGCCAACTTTGTTCTAGTAGCGCGAAAATCTCCTCAAGATCAAAATTACATGAACACTAATAACACAGAACATGCAAAAAATAAGCACACTATATAATCCATTCTCATGCTCTACACAACTTTAAAGAATATCATATGTTTTCTCATCAGTGTAGGCCTTTTCAAAAATATATTCACTCTTACAAAAAAAAGAACAAAATCATCTGTATCGCATAGCAATCACTGTTACATGCTTCGCGTGCATGTTATGATAGTTCAAACTTCCAAGTCCTTGTCATGGGTTTTATCAGGGGATCATTGTCCAAAGTAGAATCGGAAAACAGTCCGTACCATGCATCTTAAGTTGTATCGCTATGAAATAAAACAAACTAAAATAGATGAGTTGTATCGCTATTACTAGCTTACGCCACCAACTACTACTAAAGAAAGACTCATTTGTCTGCAGGTTCGGGGTAGATAGTCTTACATGCAGCATTATACTTCAATGAGAGGCTTTTTGGAGACTGATACCTTGGTTACCTCAAGGTATGGCAACAGCTCTTACCGCTTCATTAACTACTATACCAGTAATGCAAAGGGCACAACAATTATTATTTGAAGGTGGCTGTGGTTCAAGAAAGAAGGAATGGTTGCAGAGGTATTCGGGTACTGCTCAGACAAGATAAGGGTTAGCACAACCCTTAGACTTTTTACAAGCATCATGACAGCATCTAATTGTATCATGCATAAGAAAACTGATTCCATGTCATTAAGAGGCTTAGTTCAGTTGGGATTGACAAGCAAATGGAGAAATTTTAGCCTACAGATGGCATATAATTACTGATAGGTCTGCAACATGAAGGTACCTTTGTTGGAGATTGACTGAAGTATAATCCATGCATCTGCTGTTTCTCAAACATGAATCCAGTTGGAGGCTTGTCATTCCCATTACCATAGATCAGAAATTTAGATTCTTGCATGAAAAGTTCTGCAGATCCAAGCTGCATAATAGAAAAATCTCTCAGAACAATAGACAATATTGGAAAGTATTACATATGGAAAGTCCCACATCAGGCGAGCGAAGTCTTCGTATAATGTTTTGATTTTAATTGAAAGTTGGGATATCAATGTGTGCAGAAGGATGATAATGAAAACCGGAAGAGGCAAGATTTTAGTTTTCACTTTTGGGTAGTATAGTAATCAAAATTTTAAGATCTGTCATCATTTTTGAACTGCATCATTCAACATTGGAACATCATCATCCACGGCAGTGTTCAGTGAGAAGCTTGCATAAAAATAGATCAAACTTTCAGATAGAAATGAAGGGATAACCGTGTACCTGTTCAGCAAATACATCAAAAGGCCTTTGCTCATTAGAAACCATAGTAGCAGAAAGAAAAACTGCTTTAGAGATCTTCTCAGGAAAATGTTCCAAGGCAAAGGAAAGGCACGCACCTCCGCCACTATGACCAACCACAATGACCTACAACATCTCATAACAGTTAATGAATGAGGTGCATAGAAGTCGGAACTATATCCTACAAGTACATAAAAAATCTGGAAGGATGTGTTTGTTTTACCTTTTCATCTTCTTGTAGGTTTTGCAGATAATCTACCAAAGGTTTTGAATACTGGGCCAACGTTGTAACATCCTTAGCATCAGTTAAATCAATGCCAGATCCTGTAAGATCTAATGCAACTGGAAGTAGACCTGTTTCCTCCAAAAGAGCAATAGTTTTGTACCAACACCAAGCTCCAAATCCTTCTCCATGTATGAGAACAATTTTCTTTGATTTGATACTATCTAAAAATTCTGGCAACTATAGAGAATTTGATATGTAAAGTTTTAGGAACGTAACAGAGACATTAAGCATAGATGTTTAAACAACAGGAACAGCCATTAAGTGTTTACCATTTAATACTGATGTCAAATAATACAGAAAATTCACCCATTTTAATAAAGAGAGATATTGATCAAAACTTGCAAATAATCTTTCCTTCTCTCTCCTTGTGCAAGGAGGAGTTAGTCATGCTATCTTAAATATTACCGGTTTACTAGGAGAATACACAACAAGAATCAAGAACTTAGACTTGTCATTAATGGCAGTTAACAAAGCTGTGAACAAAAAAGAATGACAAACTATGGGATAAGATAATCTATTTTGTTAAAAAATATATGGCAATAAAGCAAACAACACAAAGCTAACTACTCAACCATAAGTACAAATGTCTAAGATGTGAGGGTTGGATCCTAACCTGAGGGTTCCTTTAGACAGCTACAATTGAATACTAAACATTAAAATTGCATTCCAATATTTTATTCGACTGCACAGGCCACAATGACTTTCCAACATCCCAAACTTGCAACTTTCTGCAATAAAAATCAATCATGGTTCACTTGCTTTTGATGTCTTTTTGGCTTCTCATAATCTTACAAGCCAGAGGTCCCATTGACGAACATACGTATCACAGGTACGCAGGTCACATATGCTAGGAACTGATCTCTAACCTTGACAGTCTCAATCGTAATTCTTATAATTCTTAGATGGCATCTGCAAGGTAATGACCTTAAGCTTCAAGAAGAACTGCCCAATAAAGCTAGTCCTAAAAGTCTAGAACGTGACTCCAACATCAAATGCTCTTCTTGTTCAATCCCAAAACAAAGAAAAAACTACTTAGTTTGCAACAGATCTAATCCTAAAAGTTCCGAACAGAGACCTCAACAGTAAATACTCTTATTCAGTCCTGCAACAAATACCAACTTACTTGGCTTTGCATGAAATTAAGAACTTCCATACTTAATAAAGGATAAGTAAAATGCAGGAATCATGGTTTTTATGTAAATAGGTTCAGCCAGGGCAATACTTGGTCTAATTTTAATTTCCTAGATCATTGACTTTTTTTTTTTTTTTTTTGAAAGAAAATCAAACTGACTTTAGTACCAACAAATTTGGTTTTCATTCATTGGCTTCATTTTAACAAGAGAATTATTATCAGAATCATTTCGTCACCAATATGATAAACGTTTAATAACAAATGATAAAGCATTAAGATTGATATTCAAGAACTTTAAAGGGAAAAATAAAAGAGAAAAAAGATACCAAAATGTTACTATAGCTGACAGAGAAAGGTAGGGAATACTAGTCCATAACTTTCCCACAGACAAAAAGTCTCCCATCTCCTGCTTTTTTTTACGACCTTTTCGGCAACATCATTCTAACTTAATCCTGAAACTTTTCCATCGTCTCTTTAGCACCAAAAAAATGCCTCAATCCCACCAAAACAGAATTAAAAATTCAATCTTTTCTCCCTGCTTAGATCCCCAATCATAAAATTCAACCTCAGCCCACCACTCCCAACTACGAAAATAAATAGTTGAACCAGTAGAATACAATATCCCACAAAAAGGCAATCCTCAAACAAAGAATTGGAAAGGGTTGGGAGAAGGAATGCGAGAAAATTAAAGCAAAATGGTAAGAAAAACAAGCAGATGGAATTTCAAAGAAGAAAAAGAAAACCCAAAAAAAAAGGAATGTTAAGTAGTAGTACCTGTTTAGTGGAATTGGAGAAAGAATCAGATAAATTATTATTACGGCGACGAGAGCTAGTGGATCCAATACGCCTGGACATGGAACCGTCAAACCTCTGAGACAACTGATGCTGCTGAATTGCCATTGAAAGAGCTTGCCTATGCAGTAATTCCTCCTCCATTAAACTCCTCCTCTTGGATGATGATCTATCTCCACCATTTCTCTTACTCCTTGATCCAATATTAGTATCCTTCTTCGCCTTACAAATGATATTCCCCATATCTGACAATTCAACAGTTAAAAAAAAACCCAGAAAAACCCAGAATTTATTTTGGCTCAAAGATTCGCAAAACACTCGACTTTGTGAAGCTCCAGCACAAACTCAAAGAGTATGCCGCGGCTCTTACAGTTCTTGAAAACGACAGCGTTTCTAAGCTGAAGCGAAACGCAATGAGACTTTTCGGTCGCCTGCTTTGCTTTCACTGCCTGATTTGGTGGAAGTGTGTCTTAAATATAATTTTTCAGAATTAAAAAAATAGGAAATTCTGGGAACAACTCAAAACCAACCCAACAGAATATGCAAGCATTTAATGCTTTCGTCTCCTAACCTCTGACTGAACTTGGTTTTTTCTCTTTGCTGAGTTTTCACTCCATTCAGGGACCAAAAAAATTAAATAAATTCACACCCCTTTATTACTTTTCCTCCATAATTTCTTGATTCAATCACTTCCCTGTTTGATCTGTAATTTTTTCTAGCGTTGGGTTTTCAGTTTTTTCTTGTGGGTTTTTTTTTCCCAGTTTGATTCTTTTCTGTATATTCAATATTAATCCAATACGCATAAGTCAAAGAGTTGTTGCATTTTTTTCCATTAATTTGACGAAAACAGCAGATCAGCAAAAAGTTCCAATCGGGCTCGGAGGAATAATAATTATTAATGATGAAAGATGAAATATATGGCATTGACAGTGATGTTATGAGTGTGGTTGAATACATAATTGTTGGATAACTAATTGCTTTAAATGGTATTGATGAATGGATGATAAGTATCACATAGAAGTGTTACAGAGTATTCTAAGTCGTTTTTTAATATAATATATCAAAATAATCAATAATTAATATATTTTACTATTAATCTTAATTTTAATTCATAATTATGATTTGTCAAAGAATCGATATTCGAAATAATTTCTCTTTAAACATAAATATAATGTCTCTAAATCATTGAATGTAAGTACGTACTTTGATATTATTATCTGATAATTTCTTTTAATTAAATCTCCTATCATATATTTTACATTTATTACCTACTCTCCTGGTCACCCTTTCAATCACTCACGCCCAAAGTGGTTGAAAATGTTGTTTAGTTGCCGGCTATTCAATAGCAGCGCCGTGGACCAACCGTAGCAGGAGAGCCTGAGATGACATGAAGTGGGAGAAAGTTGGGTTATTGAGTTAGGGTTTTGTGTTTATTTATTTATTGGGTGAATTTCATTACATTTACCTTTTTTATATTTTACCTTTTAAATCAAAAGTAAACATAAGAAAATATTAAAATAGAGAAAAACTTGATAATTTTCAAACGAAATAAAACTATAAAATTATGTTTCAATCCAATAATAATATTTATGTTAATATTATTGCTATTTTTTTATCGATTAGAAGGCAGTTTTTATTAATTTAAATAATCAAGATAAGTATATATAATTTTTTTCCGAACTAAATGGCTTACTAATATAAATATAGCAAGACTATAGCAATAACTTGACTTAACAAGATTACTCACCATATAAATGCAATTCGTATATCATGTACACTGTACATGTACCTATTACTATATATAGTAATTTTTTGCATGACAACTGTACACTTACTAAATATAGTAAGTTTCGCCTACGCGCGCGCCTTTTTTTTTTTTTCCGCGCTGAGTGAACAACGTCTTCGATGAGTCAACAACGTCTCAGAACAACTGCCGCAATGTCCAAAAAATAACTGTCGCAACGTCTACATCCAGGCATGTCTACAACGACTCCTAACACTAGCACCACGTCCGAAACAACTAGCACCACGTCCAGAAACGTCTACATCCATGAATGTAAATTTAAACTAATTTTTTCACAAATACAACTAGAACCACGTAAAAAACAAATAGCACTACATCCAGAAACATCCTCATCCATGCGTGTGAATTTAAACTGCCTTTTTTTTACAAAGACAGTTCACCACGTCTCAGAACAACTATAACCACGTCAAAAAAAAACTAGCACCACGTCCATAAACGTCTACATCCAGGCATGTCCACAACGTCTTCGCTGAGTTAACAACGTCTCAGAACAACTGCCGCAACGTCCAAAAAATAACTGTCGCAACGTTTACATCCAGGCATGTCTACAACGTCTCCCAACACTAGCACCACGTCCGAAACAACTAGCACCACGTCCAGAAACGTCTACATCCATGAATGTAAATTTAAACTGATTTTTTCACAAATACAACTAGAACCACGTAAAAAACAAATAGCACTACGTCCAGAAACATCCTCATCCATGCGTGTGAATTTAAACTGCCTTTTTTTTACAAAGACAGTCCACCACGTCTCAGAACAACTAGAATCACGTCAAAAAAAAACTAGCACCACGTCCATAAACGTCTACATCCAGGCATGTCCACAACGTCTTCGTTGAGTTAACAACGTCTCAGAACAACTGCCGCAACGTCCAAAAAATAACTGTCACAACGTTTACATCCAGACATGTCTACAACGTCTCCTAACACTAGCACCACGTCCGAAACAACTAGCACCACGTCCAGAAACGTCTACATCCATGAATGTAAAGTTAAACTGATTTTTTCACAAATACAACTAGAACCACGTAAAAAACAAATAGCACTACGTACAGAAACATCCTCATCCATGCGTGTGAATTTAAACTGCATTTTTCTTACAAAGACAGTCCACCACGTCTCAGAACAACTAGAATCACGTCAAAAACAACTAGCACCACGTCCATAAACGTCTACATCCAGGCATGTCCACAACGTCTTCGCTGAGTCAACAACGTCTCAGAACAACTGCCGCAACGTCTAAAAAATAAATGTCACAACGTCTACATCCAGCCATGTCCACAACGTCTAGTAACACTGCCGCAACGTCCACCTACATCCAAAAAATAACTGTCGCAACGTAAAAAAAAATCTATAGCCAAGCATGTGAATTTAAGCTAAAATTTTCACATAACACCATCCACAACGTCTCCTAACACTGCTGCAACGTCTCTACACGTCCAAAAAACAACTGCCGCAACGTCAACATGCAGGCATGTGGTGAATTTTTCACATAACACGTTCTACAACGTCTCCTAATACTGCCGCAACATCCATGCACGTCCAAAAAAAAAAACTGTCGCAACGTCTACATCCAAGCATGTCAATTTAAGCTGAATTTTTCAGATTACACCTTCAACAACGTCTCCTAACACTAGAAACACGTCAAAAACAACTAGCACCACGTCCTGAAACGTCTACATCCATCCATGCATGTGAATTTAAGTTGATTTTTTTCACAAAGACAGTCCACCAAGTCTCATAACACTATAACCATGTCAAAAACAACTTAGCACCACGTCCTGAAACGTCTACATCCATGCATGTGAATTTAAACTCATTTTTTCACAGATCATAGTCTACCACGTCTCGCTACGTCCGAAAAAACTAGCACCACATCCAGCTACGTCCAACAATGTCCCTCAACGTCTGAAAATACAAAGCAGCAACGTCCAGCAACGTCTGAAAATACAAAGCAGCAACGTCCCGCAACGTCTTGTTACGTCCCGCTACGTTCAAAATACAAAGCAGCAACATCCCATTATGTCCCGCAACGTCCCGTAACGTCTAGTTATGTCTCATAACGCGTTCTACCAAGTCCAGCAGCGGGAAAGAATCAGAAGCAACCCATTTCACATGAAAGTGCCAATACCTCATGGAAACCATTTATATATCATATTTTAGAGCAACAGATCATTATTTGAATAAGAAAACACGAATATAACATCATTAATACATTACCCAACATCAAATCGTGAAAACAAGGTTCCGTAAGTCCATCAAATACAGTTCATACCTTATAATGTGGTGATTTTTTAAGAAGAATAAGTTATTTTTGAAGAAGAATAAGATATTTTTGAATATGACGAAGTGATTTTTTAAGAAAAAGTGATTTTTTCGTTGTATTTTGTGTTGTTCATCGAAAAAAATAATCGTCGATCTCCGTTAAATCTATGTTTGAATGAAAATTTTGATTAAATGCGGTTTCGAATGGAGTACGGTGAAGAAGAATAACTGATTTTTTAAGAAAAAGAAGTGATTTTTTGAAAAAGAAGGAACTGGGTTTTTGGAGAAGAAGAAGAAGAGAAGAGTGTGTATCTCACTCTCTTATAGTGAGAGTGGTGATGTATTACTAGGTACATGTACCTCTAGGTACAGGATATAATTTGCGATATAAATGGCTCTTCTCTTTGTCCCTAATACCTCCAAACATATAAGAGAGGTTTAGCTCAATCAAACAGGATGGATGAATCAGAGAGATGTAATTCAATGGTTGTCACTCTTTTTATGGATAGACCAGAGAGATGTAACTCATTGGTTGTCACTTTTTTTAGGAAAATGGATATCATATTTATTAATTAGATGTATAATAGTAAAAGGAGGTTTTGTTAAGACCATTCTTTCTTAATGTTTAACTTTTTAAAATTTTTCTTTAATTAATTTTATTTTATTAAATATTTTTTCCAATTATCTCCAATAAATTATCTCCCTCCCTGTAAATCTTTTCCATGAATTATCTTCCTTCCCATGAATCTTACTATATAATAGTATAAATAAATATCTTATCAGCCTTCTTAAAAAAAAAAGGTTATACCACATATAATGCAATAATTATTTACCTTTTAGATATAGTTGAAACTTTAAATACTGTTACAAAGAGACATATTTGTAGTTTATAATTTTTTGGACCACCTAACAAACTAATTAATTCTACACCAACAAACTCTTATCCTCAATTCATATTAGGAAAGATAATAAATTAGGTCCAGGTTTTAGAATTAACAAATGACTCTAGAGGGTAAACATAAAAACTAGACAGCTGGAGTATGATTCCATATATTTATTAGGCTATTTATTAATATATGAAATCCACAAATTATACCGTAATTTAAAACTATCATACAAAATAATCTAATGTATTTTGTCAATAGACTATCTTATTTTTTTATCTTGTACAAATAAAGAGGCTAAAATCTAAATAACTCGAAATTAATACCTATTTGTATTAAGTTGAGAGAAAAAAATATCAACTATTAAACTACAACTCTCTTATCAAAAAATATAATTTAATCTTATTAATATTACCCAATATATAACATAAAATATATATTAATAAAAACAAATTTTAAAATAAATTTAGAATTTTGAAAAATTTTGATTCGAACCCAATCGATCCAAACTTCCAGCGAGTATATCCTGTACACTGTGTACATGTACATATTACTATATATATTAATTTTTTGCATGACAGCGGTACACTTACTAAATATAGTAAGTTTCGCTTACGCGCGCGCCCTTTTTTTTTCCGCGCTGAGTGAACAACGTCTTCGCTGAGTCAACAACGTCTCAAAACAACTGCCGCAACGTCCAAAAAACAACTGTCGCAACGTCTACATCCAGACATGTCTACAACGTCTCCTAACACTAGCACCACGTCCGAAACAACTAGCACCACGTCTAGAAACGTCTACATCCATGCATGTGAATTTAAACTGATTTTTTCACAAATACAACTAGAACCACGTCAAAAACAAATAGCACTACGTCCAGAAACGTCCTCATCCATGCGTGTGAATTTAAACTGATTTTTTTTACAAAGACAGTCCACCACATCTCAGAACAACTAGAACCACGTCAAAAATAACCAGCACCACATCCATAAACGTTTACATTCAGGGATGTACACAACGTCTTCGCTGAGTCAACAACGTCTCAGAACAACTGCCGCAACGTCCGAAAAACAACTGTCGCAACGTCTACATCCAGGCATGTCCACAACGTCTACTAACACTGCTGCAACGTCCACCTACGTCCAAAAAACAACTGCCGCAACGTCAAAAAAATCTACATCCAGGCATGTGAATTTAAGTTGAATTTTTCACATAACACCTTCCACAACGTCTCCTAACACGGCCGCAACGTCCCCGCACGTCCAAAAAAAAACTGCAGCAACGTCCAAAAATGGCTTAGCTGATCAAACCCTGGTTATTTTAGTCTTGTGACTCTCCAAAAAATTAAATTGCCACTAATCCATTTAAAGTTAGTTGACATTTAATTACACTTTTTTGTACATGTCATTTAAAAGATCACTATTGTCAACATTGAATTTCCCATCTCCTAATACATAGGTCAGTAGAACCCCGGAGGAACAAGGTTTTAATGCAGGCAAATCGTAAAAAACTATTTTTCATACATGTCAAATGTTTCGTCGAAAATTCGAAAAACCCTTGAAATTATTAAAAATCTTCCGTATCTTTTAAAATATGATTTTTTTGGAGTTTGGAGCGGCCCAAACCACCTTCGGCTGTTTGCAGATAGATAGATCTCGAAAAGTTATATGAAATCAAAAAAAATTCGTCTAAAACGGACCACCGAGCGCAAAGTTATGACCATTTAAAGTTTTCATCCAAAACCACACATTTTTCAATATCAAAACCATCTCAAAATGCCAGTCTGCTGTGTACATTGCGTAGATCTCGTCGAGAACCATCAAATCGACTACTCGTGCGTCCAAATCGGACAATCGAGTGCCGAGTTATGCCCTCTTGAACCGTCCGTGCAATACAACTTCATAGATTGCACCTTCCACAACGTCTCCTAACACTGCCACAACGTCCCTGCACGTCCAAAAAACAACTGTAGCAACGTCAACATCCAGACATGTGGTGAATTTTTCACATAACACCTTTTACAACGTAACCTAATACTGCCGCAACATCCATGCACGTCCAAAAAATAACTGCCGCAACGTCTACATATAAGCATGTGAATTTAAGCTGAATTTTTCAGATTACACATTCCAACGTCTCTTAACACTAGAACCACGTCAAAAACAACTAGCACCACGTCCTGAAACATCTACATCCATCAATGCATGTGAATTTAAGTTGATTCTTTTCACAAAGACAGTCCACCAAGTCTCATAACACTAGAACCACGTCAAAAACAACTAGCACCACGTCCTGAAACGTCTACATCCATGCATGTGAATTTAAGCTGATTTTTTCACAGAACATAGTCTACCACGCTCGCTACGTCCGAAAAAAACTAGCACCACGTCCAGATACGTCCAGCTACGTCCAGCAACGTCCCGCAACGTCCAAAAATACAAAGCAGCAACGTCTCACAACGTCTTGTTACATCCCGCTACGTCCAAAATACAAAGCAGCAACATCCCGTTATGTCCCGCAACGTCCCACAACCTCTAGTTACATCCCATAACGCATTCTACCAAGTCCAGTAGCGGAGAAGAATCAGAAGCAACCCATTTCACATGAAAATGCCAATACCTCACGGAAACCATTTATATATCATATTTCGGAGCAACAGAGCATTATTTGAATAAGAAAATAAGAATATAACATCATTAATACATTACCCAACATCAAATCGTGAAAATAAGGTTCCGTAAATCCATCAAATACAGTTCATACTTTATGATGTGGTGATTTTTTGAGAAGAATAAGTTATTTTTGAAGAAGAAGAAGAAATTTTTGAAGAAGAATAAGAGATTTTTGAACAGGAAGAAGTGATTTTTTAAGAAGAATTGATTTTTCCGTTGTATTTGGTGTTGTTCGTTGGAAAAAACAATCGTCGATCTCCGTTAAATATGTGTTTGAATGAAAATTTTGATTAAATGTGGTTTCGAATGGAGTACGGCGAAAAAGAATAAGTAATTTTTGAAAAAGAAAGAATTGAATTTTTGGAGAAGAAGAAGAAGAGAAGAGCGTGTATCTCACTCTCTTATAGTGAGAGTGGTGATGTATTATTAGGTACATGTACCTCTATGTACAGGATATAATTTGCGCCAAACTTCCGAACAGAGCCGAAAACCGATCCAAACAGCAAAATTCTTGAACGCCCTTTTTAGGCCGAAGAATTTGCATCAACACAAAATTTAGTGAAGCAGGTTCATCTTCTAATATATCCTATTACTATATTTAAAAAATAATACATTGATAGCTCAACAATTATGTATTATTTTTTAAATATAATAATAAAAATATACACTTAAGTTATACAGTATAATTTGCCAGCAGGTAACCTTAAGAAAGTTTTTAGGGTTCATATATCATTTACAAGGAAAATAGACTAACGTTGATTTGGATCAAAAGTAACCACTGAGGGTGGCCAATAAACATATCTCTACTGCTCAGACCAACATGAAAGCAGTTCACAGTACGCACAAAAACTTAAAATGTAGTACTAAAACTCTACAAATATACACATTGGTAACATCCAACCCTTTAAAAGTTTGTGCACAAAAGAAACAGCTTTTCTTAACATCTCTCAAAGATCTTGTAAAGTTTCTCTAATGAAGCAACCTGAAAAACGGCATACCGATCACTAAGCAAACCAAGGACTATACATGAGAGGGAGCAATGGAAAATGTGAAACTTTTAAGTCAAAAGAAGCACCAACCAATACATTGTATCAAATAAGGGAACCTGCCAAATCACTATAACAAAGCAAATTTAGTACCTGTACAAAAGTCCCATTTGTAGCCATTGAAGAAGGGGGCTTGAAAAATAATCTCATGGATGGAAACAAAACATGCTGTATTGACCATTCACGCTGAGCCCATGCATTCTCGGCATCTGAAAGTAGCTCATCCTCAGTTTCACCTTCCATGCCTGCATCTTCTGTACAAGAATTTGGACAACACTTAAGAGCCCACTCTGAAACGGCTAATCCAGATTGCCTAGAAGATATTTACAAAAGGGGGAGGGGAGGGATTTTTTCCTTTCTGACAAGAATCGAGCTAGAGATTTCCACACTTAAGAACTAAATTAAAATAAGTTGCTAGGTTTTGGGAAGATATACTTTGAAAAAGTATCAAGTAATATAGCAAGGTCCTTCACAAAAGTAATCACCTAAATTGATCATACCTGCACTCCTAGAGGACTCTCCTGCAACTTGAGGCAACTTGGAAGTAGCTGTTCTCTTATAAAACTGCAGCCCCTCGCCTGATGGATTGGGCAATAAAGGAGGATGCATGGCGTAGAAGTTTCCGAGAGCAGCAGCAATTGTTTGGAAACAAATTTTCTCACTATCCCAGTCCACCTACAACATTAACCAATATAGATTTATTATTAGCCAATTGAAAAAACAGAATGAGGTTTGACAGTTGTATACAAAAGAAAGACAAGGATAACCTATATGTTACTCTCAGTCTCACCAGCATAAGGAGCTATAGTAGCAATTTGTGTTTTCACTCATATAAATATATGGTACTACATAATAGAGTCCAGAGTGAACAACCGGATGCCTGCAAAAATATAAAAACATCCTTGCTTCGCTAAGAATGAGCTAACTCCATTATTAAAACCTCTTATTCCGCAAAACTCATTTTTAGCTCTTACAGTTCACATTATAATGTGAGACTTGTCGAGTAAAATAATAAAGATAGCTGTTCCATTCTCCAAGGTTTGGATTGTTAAAGAAATCTTGTGAACAGAAGTATGTTCATTAGGACAATGGGAATGCACATGTTACAGTGCCAATGGAAACATGCTCAGATGACTTGAAACTCACATCATTCCCCACACACAGCAGAAATTCAGGAACACGGTCCATGTCAGGGGTGTACTGATCTAATATGACAGGAAGCCTTGACAAGTTGCCATTTGTGTCAATATGAATGCCAAAATACTCATCCAGCATTGCAGCCTTCTGCTTTAGCATTTGTGTGTTCATCTGTAGTGTCAAAAGGAAAAACAATGTAATCAAGTCCCAAAAGAAAAAAAAAGGCAGCAGAAAAAGTTGATAGTTCGAAGTAGACAGCAAAACATATAGAATGTCAGGAACCCAACTAAGTGTCACCCAACAGTTCACTTTACTCTCTGCTGAGGCAGCAAAAAGAGAGAACTCTACTCACATCACATCTCATCTTAAGGCAAACAGCCTGTGCATCGCTTTAATAATCAAATTCATCTAGTATAGCCCCCATTTTCTTTTTTCTGTTTTCCTTTTTGTATCAATATCACCAATCCAGATCTTCTAGCCAGGCTAGCGTCAAGCTTTCCTTTGCCATTATACTTATTTCAACGAAAGAAGTAGGTCTACTGAACAACTACATATTTCATCCTAGCCTTCATAAGTGCTACTTTTTCTTTCCTTCGTAATCTTTTCTTGAGTGAAAAGACAAAGATCATCAAAAAGAAGAAAGAGCAACAAATCGAGGGAAAAAAATCCACATGGTATTTAAGGATTATATAAGAATGCCCTCCAATCTATCAATTGCTAAATGGCAGGGAAAAAGCAGTTGCTAGAAACCAAAGATAATACAAGAAAACTTGCTGATAACAAAGCAAAACCACAAGCATGGACCCGTTGGGAAATACTCCTTATCAACTTATACTGAGTGTAGAAATACTTACTTCAGCAATCTTTTCTTTAAGGTCAGCATTTTCATCCCCTTCTGCATCTAGGTCCTCCTCTTTCAGTGCTAACAATATCAAGTCAGAAAGTGGAGCTGGCTCACTCAATTGTATTGCATTAAAATGAGCAAATCGTCGCAACACTTGCTGGTACATTAGTTCCTTACTGTAAAGGATGGAAACAAACATAGTCAATGGATTGCCTAACTGAGTCAGAAGGAACTGAAAACCAGGAGAAAAATATATACAAGTAAAAGAAGAAACATATATTCAGAAACCGACATAGCAATATTTAAACACAAACACATTTGGAACACAAGAAGTATTACCCAGTTGTAACTGATTTCAATGAGAGCTAATCATGATCATCTCCAATTGGTAAGTATTGCTCGAAAATTGGATCTCATAGTTTCCATCTCCCAAGATAATCTCATGTAAATACTCTCACTTTCTTCACTAAAGAAACTAAATAATCATCTTTCTAGTTAGAAATGAGCACATCCGAATCATACAGCTCTGAAAATTCTAACTAAATTGCATATAAAATGAACAGGTTGAATACTTCTATCCCATCTCGGCATCAACTAAAGATAGCAGTCTTCAGGCATTTAAGGGTGGTATGAACCAAGACAAAAACAGGAAGTTGAGTAGCTATACTTTAGATACAATTGCATTAACCTAGGCTTTCACTGGCATACTGAGAAATCATGAACTTTTGGATGGAAAAATCAAATTTTTATTTTCCGACCTATAAGATCTAAAGCTCAAATCCAACTATTTCCATAAAGCAGTCATAAGTTTCTTATTTTAATCTGCTTTCCTGGCTGAAAGATGTGCGCCGTATATTTAAGCTAGAATGAAGGCAACGAAGAAAATTCTCAGGCTTGCCGTCTTTATGTTCTAAAAGTAGGTAGAGCAAACTTGTTTACTTGTACTCCTTAGTTATTAAAGAAGCCAATTAGGGCCGATGGCAACCCACCCATCTTCATGGCAATTTCTGCAGAAGAATATCTAGAAAGATTCTGATATGCCATTACAAGAAAACAGACAAACAAAAATGTATAACCTTAAGTTAACAACATTTGCAAGATAGATGTGAGTACAGTGCTGAAGCAATGCAAACATATCATCTGCCATCCCAATATACGTGCAGTTCCTAACAATGTCCAGCAGACCTATCAAGTGTTGTCATCATAGGAGAGAATTAGCAAAAAACTATCAATTGCAAGGGAACTAAAATAGTTCCACAAACAGGAACCTCCATACCAGCATGGTAGTTAGAGTCAATCTCAGTGACAAGCTCCTGGATGCTTGTAAGGTCAGCAGTTTCCTTAGGATTTCTCCTTTGTCTGATGGAAGGCCTGCAATTGCAACAATCATCTAAAAACGCCCCCAAAAAAGAAATAAATAAACTTACCCATGTATTGTTACATTTCCATAACATTACAGACTCTAGAATCCCATCCCAATAGATCCATTAGCATATATCAAAATCAAATGATATACCAACATCTAAGCAGACCAATGAGATGTTAGCTGGAAAGAGGAGAGTAGCACAGTTATCCTCCTGAATGGATTTCTGTAAAGAAGCCTTAGAAAAGCAACAAAGCCCTTAGTTCAAGCCATATCAAAGATGGCTAAAAAATTGAAGCAAAACAATGGGTGCAACAAAAAGTAACTCCTCACTCACTGGTATCACCTGAAGAAACGTTTATCCAGAACAGTCTAGTTGACCCATGAATTGTTGCAAGTGGTTACTTATGTGAGAACAGGTCAAACATAGGAGAACTGAGATATTATTCTAAGCAGGATTGGAAAGATAGATTTAAATAACCATGAATCTTGCCTTCTATAAAGAAAGTGAGATACCTTATAGAGGCTAAGCAAACTTTTTCTGATTGACTAGAAGGTGTAGCTTGCAAGTAAGCATGCAGCCTTCCAGCAGGATCCTGTGAATCTGTTCGCACCATTTTATGCACTGGTACTTTCTCTGATTTTTGTACTACAAAAGATGAACCAAAAAAAAAAAAAAAAAGAGGATAATCTTAAACAGAATCTAAAGGAGAAAAATGAAACTGGACCTGTTTTACTGAACACCAAAAAATAAACAGAGAAGCTACTAAACAAACCATGGGGAGTAGGAATCTGAGGTGAACTTTTCTGTTTAGCCAGTGGACGAGTTTGAGATGGGTCCGGTGTCTGACTCAGATATAAAATGGAAAAATAAATGTCAGTGAGTAAACACTTCCATCATTGAAAAGCATTGCCCATAGAAAAACTGCAAGCATTCCAACAGAATCAATAGGGAATAACAAAAGTAAATGTTATATCCAGGTAATTTAGTTATTATTCATTAAAAAATAATTAAAAAAAAGGTAAGCTTGTTAGCATACTCCACACTACCCAGTAAATACCAATTCTTCTTTGTTTGGGTGTTCTGAACTGTTCACTCTCACTTCTCTCCTTTTTGCTGATAAACTGTACACTCTACCTTGCAAGGATAAAAGTTATTTCTAGACTTTTCCTTACAGGGGTCATCTAGTTTCACAGAGTTTAGTTTTATCAATTTCCATATCAGTTTAAACATGTAATTCAGATTCAAGAAATGTAGTACACTACAACCCAAAACTTCAACTGCATGCAAACACCAAGATATCTTAAATATGGGACGCTTGCGTTTATTAGTTATTAGATCAGTACAGTTCGAAAGATTTTGTCATTTCCTGATGGACTTCGTAGAACCCACATCCCAAGAAAAGATTTGCAATCAAGTGATTTTACCAACAGCAAACTAGTTCCCTGCAGAAATACATACCAGAAATATTATAGTGCGCTCCTCATACAATGAATTTTCATTACTACCTAGGTTCTCTACTGCATATTCCATAAAAAGAGACAAATTGAATGTACAGGCTGAAATTAAAAAACACGATTTCTGCAACCTCCATGGAATGTACTACTTTTGATCAATATTTTCAAACCCCGTGTAAAAGCTCATCTTTCTAATAAAATACCCCAAGCCAAACAGTTAGACAACCATAGCTTCAAATGACATACTTGTGGACCTATCACAAGTTTTTAAATTTCCTCATCATGACAGGAAGTACCTGTTCTTGAAATATTCTTGACTCATTAGAGTTCCTCAGTCTTGATTCAACTGCAGCCTGTATCTTCTCAATGATAGCTTCTTGATTTAAAAGACTCACCTGCATCAACATGGGTTGCCCTTAGAACATATGTAAGAAATCAAGGTACTCAGCAGAGACGGGAGAAGGGGAGCAGAGACGATATTTCAACAGTCACATATAATAAAATTTTAAACTGATTCCAACTATGTAGAAAATTTCAAACTGATTTCAACATTTGATGTCTCTAGGCTCTAGTTTAAAAGAAGCCCCCGCATCTGATCAAATGGAGCTAAGCAAAAGAAGTTAAAGCCCATTTTCTTCACAAAAGAAGAAACATTAAAATGCAGTTTAAGAGCAAAAAGATGTACCTCTCTCTTTGTGGGGTGTACATTGACATCAACATGTTCACATGGTAATATAATTGCCATGTATATAAAAGGTTTTGATGCTTTAGGTAATGTGGCAGAATATACAATTTCAATTGCCCTCTTTAGAGCACCACATTCTACTAGTCTATCTGGAAAACAAAGAAAACAACAAAAGAATATGAGTTAAAAACGAAACAGAGTGCTTTCATCAGTTAGGTTAATTATGTATGATAGGAAAGAAGGTAATGTGCCTACGCAAATTATATTATGAACAACTTTCCACAGCCAACAAAGGAATAACAGCAACTGACAAAAACAAAGAGTTTGGGTTGAAAGGCAAAATTGAGACATTTATTTTCAGGCATTGTAAACACACTATCCACCGAAGAGAGAAGCGCAGTTGTTTTGAACCTCAACAAAATTGCAAGATAAAGTCATCAGTAAACTAAACAAGCATCATACAAAATCTTCTTTTCTTAATATATATATATGTATATATGTATAAATAACCATATGTAATAGTTTTGATAGAACTTCTCAAAATGAGAAAACAGTTAAATTAAACACTAGCTTAATCCCACATACAATACTGCAACATTCCCATTATGAAGCTCAAATATCAAGTGTGTGGCATTTAAAGACCAGGCACATATATATATATATATATATTATGTTTGTGAGGTAAGACTGCCAGACAAAAGAATGATACATACTATTAATAAAAAGCACCATCGTTATCTTCTTCGCTATGTAATTTGCATTGGAGATGAAACCTTCCATTCTGAAAACTGAACTAGATGGGTCATCGTCAGAAGCTTCTATCGTCATCAGGCTCCTAGCAACAGATGCCCCATAAACACACCTGATTGCATCAAGCCGGGAGGATGTTGCCACAGAGTGAACATCTGCTCTGGAAGCTCCATGCTGCCTCAATGACATAATGGCACGAAGTAGATACTTTAATCAGCTCCAAAAAAAAAAGGAATGGGACAGTAACAAGGATTAAAAACTGCCAAAATTGGTAGAGTGAACAAGGACTGACCTTTCTGCAAGAGAAGCTCACATTTATGTGATGAACAGCAAACCGGCTCAGCAAATCCATAATTTTTGGATAGTCATCAGCAGAATTTTGAAGTGTTTTTCTTCGGGCAATCATGTTATAAAACAGGTTCTCAACCTGATGCATATAGGCACAAAAAATGAGAAAAGTTTGATGCTGAGATCAGAGTTTTCTATGTGAAACACAATCTTCAAAAATACTAAACTAATCATCTCAGGCATTTATAATTCTAATAAGAAATAACATCCCAAATTGGTACCCCAAAGGCTTTTTATTGCTAATTGGTACCCCAAACTGTTCCTCATGAAAGGTGATGATCAAAGTATTAGTCTAGCTTACAGTTCAAGAACCAAAAGAAGTGATAGGTCTTTGAGCCATATTGTCAGTTATATATCCACATTCTCTTAAACTATGTACTTCTTTAACACAATATGATGCCTCAACCTCAAATATGTTTAGCAGTAAAACTAGTCATGAAAAGAGGGGTAAATCAAAATGTTTTTAAGTGACATTCAATATAGTATCTCATAAAAGAAAGCAATAGAACAATTGTGAAGAATTTTAACAGTATCCAGAGAGTTTAAGAAATTGAATGGAAATTTAGGTAGCCAATAAGCAAATTGCAAGTTTATGACTCTTGCAACTCAAATGAAGCATTATTTCATTAAAACTTACCATTTTTTTTTTCCAGATCCAGAATAACACAAATGCCTACAATGATTAATTTAGACACTAAATTATAAACAAAATAAAAAAACTCAGAGAAGTAAACCATTATCTGAGTCCCCTTTACAGCAGCGCATGCTTTTGGTTCATGTTCCATAAGCCCATCTCGGTAGGTCGCCCTAAAAATGGAAAAACCTCAATGATAAGACTATTACTTTTAGTTTTGGAAAATAAAATCAAAAGAATAAAAGAAATCCCCAAGCTCATACTAGACCACGTTCATGTATAAAATGAAATCACTGAAAAAATATGGTTGAATACAAACAGTATAATTAATGAAAATAATATCATCTTTCCCGGACCAAAAAACAGAAAAGGAATTAATGGAGATCATAGAACTAAAAGGCAGCATCAACACAAAACGAAAGGTACAACAATTTGGTAGCTTTCCTGATTCAAAGTTAATGTACATGTGTGAACCAAAAGGACCTTTTGAAACAGATTCAGATACGAGAACCAACACAGGAAGTCCAAATATTGATCACAAAAAGGTCATCTAAAAAAATTAGTAAAGATGCTGTCTTCGTTTACGTTTGGAATGTTCAAGTAGAGTGAGCGCATAAAAGCTCAATGGATGGAAGATACGCGGGAACCATTGCTTGTTGCTAGGTATATCATGAGCTAATTTTACCTGTAGCCATGTAACTGACCCTTGGTAATGGTGGTGACAGTAACATGACCTACATAAGTCATGCTAGCCAAAGCCTCGCCTCTAAACCCCATCGATTGTATAGATTGTAAATCTTCAAAATAGCTCAGCTTTGAAGTTGTATGTCTCTCACATAATATTGGTAAATCCTCATACTAAAGAAGCAAAAGAAAAGAAAAGAAAAAACCATAAATGCAATGCCCACGTGTCTGAAAAGAAATTCAAGTAAACTTATGCAGATTCAATAGAAGATTTAATAAAGAGAGTTAAGTCTAACACATGTGATTGCATAGCTTTATACAAGTATCAAGATGAATAAAATCAATGGAATGAGAAGGCAGGGACAGGATGCAGAGCCCAAAGCTAAGGTTATGTTCTTATTTTCCATGTTCAGACAAGTTAAGCAACATTTTTCCTCCTTGAGCTTAATTAAATTCCTCAAAACCATCCTCAACATATGCGAAGTTTAAATCACCAAATCAACAGAAATAGCATATAACACAGTCATCACAAGGACAAAAATGATCAGTCTTTAACTCCACATGCAGAAATACAAGTCTATCTTCCTCTTTTTCTAGTACTGCAAATCAAAGAAAATTGTATTCGTTAATCTCTATACCCAGCAAAATGAAAATAGAAAAGTAATAATCCTTCAGATTACAACCTTCTAATGCCTAAACGCCCATTCAAAAGTGAGAAAGAGAAACCAATATATATATTTATATATATATATATATAATAAAAGAACAAGAATAAATAAATAAATGCTTAAATCCATTTTTGGTTCCTCATAACATGGGTTATCCCAGTTTTGGTCCCCCATATGTTTTAGTCACCAATTTTAGTCCCACTTAAATTTTTCTTTACCAATTATGGTCCCTTCTAACGGAAAAGTTTAGAAGATAACTGATTACTTCATTTGATTGCTATTCAAACATAATTTGTTTCTTCAAAATGATTTGTACCGTGATGTTTTCAACCAATTTTATAATTCGGATATCATGAATATTCAACCCATTTAGGGTTTTGGCCATCATTTTGGATTGTGAGTCGATCTAAATGGGTTGAACATCTATGAGGAACCGAGTCATAAAATGGATTGAAAACATCATGGTACAAATCATTTTGAAAAAAAATAGGTTTGACTAGCGATCAAATGAGTTAATCCGTTATCTTCTAAACTTTTTCGTTAAAAGGACCATAATTGGTAAAAAAAAAATTTAAGTGGGACTAAAATTGGTGACTAAAATATATGGGGGACCAAAACTGGAATGGGGGACCAAAAATGGATTTAAGCCATAAATAAATAACAATCACTAGGAAATATTGGAAAATAATGAAAGCCACTGAAAAATTGCATACTGGGATTACTAATAACAAAATCAGCAAAAATCACAATATTAAATTTATCCTCCAATCAATAGCCCAATCTCCACTGATCACAATATTAAATTGTTCTGAGTATGCATTGTAATGTTCTCGACTTCCAGGCTTAAACTAGTGCTTATAATTATTTTCTTTCCTGATATTTCATATATTGAAAAAAATTCCCTCAGGAAATGTGCAGAATATAACATAAACAAGCCGCAACATCCAAATTTTTTCAATTCCCTCGTACTAATATTAGCATGCATTTTATCCCAGAACATTTTTGAAGGGTCAAAACAAATACAAGATATAAGAAGAAAGTTCGATATTTCTGATTCTACAATTAATAGAAATATAAAAAATTTCCCTTATTAACAGTGTGGTAGGAGGAGGGTTTACCCGAATGCCGTGGCCATCATCAGAGACTTGAATAAGTTTCAGTCCACCATCCTTAACGGTAACGGAGATGGAAGTGGAACCAGCATCCAGGCTGTTCTCTACTAGCTCCTTCACGGCGGAAACCGGTCGTTGGATGACTTCTCCGGCGGCGATTCTGTTCACCACCGACTCATCGAGGCGCTTAATTTTCGGTGGTTCTTTGGGAATCGGAACTGGTTCGAGCTCTTCGTCGATATCCATGAGGAGAGTTTCGCCAGCTTCGTTGCTATCGCTTTCCATTGCCGGTCTCCGAGAATAGCTAGTCCGTTAATGGCTCGCTTTTGCTGGTTTTTTTCTTTTTGGGTGGGGATAAAGTTGGCGCCAAACCTTTTGGCCTTGTGCATAAATATTACTTTTATTTGGGCTCTTACCAAGTAATATTACTTTGGCGAAATTGCAATTTTAGTCCTTTATAATTTTACATAAACTTTTAATCTCCTAAATTTTTTTATTAACATTTTTAATTTTTTTACGAAAATATCATTTGACTAACAATTAACTAGCGCTCACCCTTTGACTAACTATTTAACCACTCCCAATTGCTTCTATTTTGGTCAAAGGGTCTCCGAAAAATTAATTGGGGGTGGTTAAACTATTAGTCAAAGGGTTTTGAGGGTTATTCAACCGTTAGTCAAAAGGTATTTTTGTCAAAAATGACTAAAAATGCTAATAAAAAAAAGTTAAATGACTAAAAATGTTCCTGTAAAATTAATTGGGACCAACCAAAATTACAATTTGGCTTATTAATTTTACAGTTTATCCCACAAAATATTGCTCGGGTTTGGATTTTGTGAAAAACCCATCAACCCAGTAGGACCGAGATAAATTTCGACGGTTCCTTAAGTGCCAGTTCGGGCATTGTCACAGTTGGGGATCGTTACGAAACTTTCGTGGACGGTGGTTGGGGGCTTCATCGTGAACATAGGGAGATGCAATGAGATTGGGGCATAAATGTGAAACTTGTTTCAGAGTTCAGATAGTCTGAGACAGTGGTGAATGGAAAATATAGGCGAAGGTGGACAATGAGAGTGTGATCTTAATGATTAAGGGTTCGTCTAATTATGATGGTCTATACGAAATTCTTGTTTATGGCATCCAAAAACTATTAGGTCGGGAGTAGCATGTGTGAATCAATCATATCCATATGAAAAGGAATTGGACAACACATTATTTAGTTTCGATGTCAGCACAAAGACCAAGAGGAAATCATAAGTTAATAGATCATTAGGAAAATTAAATAATAATTAAACCATGATATCATTAGAGTTTTATATCAACGTAATAATATCATGGTTAAATCATGATCTTGTGTCATGGTACCTGGTTGCCCCAAAGTTGTTATATCTATTAAAAGTATTAAATGATAAGATTAATTAAAAAAAATATACAATAATTATTAAAAAATGACTGGTATTTAGTATTTCAGTCCTAAGTTCATTTATGTTTAATCGCATCAAGATAGGTTGAGGCTTAGGATCTTCTGTAACACTTTCCTGTAACAATCTCTATGATAAATTTCAATTACTTTGTAACAATAAAGTAGGAGAAAGAGAGGTAGGAGGGAAGGGGGAATTAGCACAATCCAAAATTGTCATCGTTGTAACAATAAGGTAATTTTGGATAGTATTAAGAGTTCACTGTTCTAACCTTAAGGAGACCAATCAAAATGACCAATTCAAATAACCTGAAAGGGCAACTTCACTACTCTAATGGACTGAAGATCTTATGATTATATTAAACAGTCACCAGCATGGATTTTAGCCAAAAGGCATAGGATAGACACAAAATTATCTTCCAAGAATAAATTTCCAAATCAGGACTGCAGCTACACAAGATAACATTACTCAAAACTCAAACAGTTGCCTGGTTAATAGAATTGTGGGATTCATCATCAAGATTCAGCATTACTTGTTAGTACTAAAAGTCACAAGACAGGTGAAAGCCAAGTCAACTTAAATATCACCTTGAAAGTGTAAATTAAGGTTGTGAGAACTCTTTAATATATTGGAAATCAAACTGAATCTAATCTTTGAAACAGACAAATAACTTCAAAGAACCCTCTATAGACACACAATAAACAATTGACAAAGAACAGGAAAGCCATCAGCCATCTGCAAAACTTACCAAAGGGAGCTCAAACAATGGACGGATTCCTTTCAATTCATTTTGAATAGCCCAAAGACGAACAGAACCATTTCCAGCTCCTCATGCAGCTAGATCACTGCTTCTACACACAGCTAAAGAACTAATCGACGAACGTGCTGAAGGTGCAAACCTCTCTGAACTTTCAGCACTGTCTCCTGTAGGATAAATTTGATGATTATGAACCTAATAAAATCTCATACTTTGTCACATAGACGAGAAAAATTGTTACTTTTTATTTATTTATTCCATTTAGGGGAATGGCCATGGCATCACGGATGAGATGAAATACAACCTGAACCAAAAAACAGCATTCCCACTGACACCACACATGCGAAAAATGCACACCAAAGCAATTTATATATAATGATTGCAAGTGTAACTGTGTTACCATTTGATAGTACACCATTCTCCTGTTCAAATTTGGCTGATGGGAGAGAGGGATGAGCATTTTTCACTAAATGAACGGGTTTCTTTTTAAGAACATGCCAGCGTTCAATACTGCCATCATCAGAACCTGACAAAAATTCTTGATTGTTAATGAAACAACAGCACTCCAGGGCCGCAGCAGGAGCTCGAAATATCAACTGTGTTTTCTCCGGAACCTAATAGCCAGATTAAAAAGGAAAATTTTGTTGGAATCATGGCAAAGGATTCAACAATGTCAAGGCTGCACATTGCACTCAAGGTCACTGGAGAATTAAAATAGAAATCATAATTTTCTGTGCAAGAGAGAAAGTACTGTTAAAAATATGATACTCGAAGGAGAACTAAGGAGAAGACATAATAAATGGCAAGATCAATATAGTAAAAAAGGTCAGCCAGAAAACCATTGACAAAAGTCCACAAAACAGCACTGACCTTTAGGAATGCAAAAAAAGCCAAATAAAAAACATCAGTCCCAGTTAGCAAAGAAGGAAGTACGAAAACATGTAGCATCACTGTAGCAGAGGTTAAAAGAGAAGAAAGAAATGCAATAATTCAAGGGCTACCACAGATTCAGATGAAAACAAAGACATAAGACAAAAGGAAGCCAATAAATGAAGGAAACAAAAATAACAACATGCAAGATGATTTACTCCTAACAGGCTGCGTTTTTACATTCTTGCAGAAACAGTTAACCTTTACACCACAAAATACAACATATTCAAAATTCCAATTACCTCTAAAATTCTCTTAACTTTATTTTGAAAATTTTTCCCTCCTATACACTTTTCACTTCTCCCAATAAAAAATTTCTCGACAAAAGAGTTACATTTTCAATACAAAACACCTTAAGGAAATGCAAACAAGTGCAGCCTTAAAGCTGCAAGTACTCTATCACATTGCATGAAAGAGAACCCCTCAATACAAATGTTAAGGCAATTCAACGAGTAAAAACTCAAACTTGTACCATAATAGTCCAAGCAACTCAAAAACCAAGGCTCTTTCCAAGATAACATGCCAGCTAATTTAATCACTTAGCAAGAGAAGTACTTTTCTTGAAGTTTTTGAATAAAAATTTTCAAATAGTTTGACTAATTGTTGTCAATCGCCAGGTAATACCTTCCAAAGATGCATGGTTCGATCACGTCCAACTGTTAAGACCCTTTCCACTCGCAAAGAGTCAATTGCTAGAACTTCGCTCTGGTGACCATATAGAGGTCTTACAAAAGCTCTTTTCTCTACGTTCCATTTTCTAACAGCGTGATCATATGAACCCGAAAATAGCTCCGAGGTTCCTTGCCTGAATGTTAAGCATGACACTGGCTCTTTGTGGCCAGGAAAGGCCTGAAAGCAATATTACAACAAATAATAGAGGTTATTGCAAGAACTTGAATTGAATTAATAACCATGTGGTACCTCCAGTAACAAGGGGGCAAAAATTAAACATAATTGCCGAACAAGTTTCAATGGTCATAATCATTATGAACCTAAAATAAAATACCCAGTTCATGGCGGAAAACTAAGGTTTGGTGAAGCTGAGGACTTTCTGAAAGGTGATTAATCTTGTAGTTCTTACACAGGGAAAACTCTTCCTAATGATATTCTATCCATTATAACAGCAATAATTTCAATTAACATCCAACATAAAGTGCAAAAACTCTAGACAAGCTACAGAAAGGTAACAACTCCAGTGCAATAATCCACAAAATGCTCGTATTATCATTAAATCCAACAGATTATCCTAGCCACTACATTTATGCAGCAAAAGTCTTCTTTAACATTACTCATCATACCTGAATATGCTGCCGAGTACGGACATCCCACAAATGAACATGACGATCCAATCCTCCACTAGCCAAGTACCGACCATCGGTACTAACCGCTAACGCTAAAACTTGTTTACTGTGCTTTGCGGCTCGACCATGCGGATCTTTAACTCCATGAGACTTCAATACTTCATCGCTTGGCCAAATGTACTTCTCTGTTTTCCCATTATCTACATCCCAGTGCATAATATTACCATCCTTGGAAGCTGAAAATCCTTTTGAGTCATCCTCAGACAAAGCAACAGCAGTAACAGACTGACAGTGCTTAACCAAGACTCGGAATCCATCACTTGTTTCTGGTTTTTGCACCCTAGACCATTTTGAAGAAACATGAGTCTCTTCATATTTGACAAATTTTAAGCAAATTCAAAAGCTTGCATCGAATTTTAAACCCACACAATACAAGCACAGCAAATTTTGTTTCCTAACTTGAATAGCACATCAAGAAGAATCTAATGTATTGGTCAACAAAATATACCAACTTAAACACAAAACCAGGGGATATCTTGGTTGTCAAAGTAACTAGCATGCCGACATGTGTGTGCAGAGGAGAGAGCTCTGTTTTTTTTTTTCTTCCCTTTGGAGATAGAGCTTAGAAAGACAAATGAATCCAAGTGTTACGGATCATAATCGTAATAGTCGGAGGAGAACCATGAAATACCTAGCGCAAGTTTGAATCATTCTTTATTCTTTCATATTCATTTTTAAGAACAAGAAACATAGCAAAGTCCAGAAGGTAACACCATACTTACCCTTATCAGACATGGTTCCAAGTTAAAGTTTGCATACTGTCCGCTTGCACCAATAGTGATATCGAAATTAAAATTAACATAACCAATGGGTCTAAAGCAAGCAATACTGCTACATCAAAACTTCAGAAGTGCAATCCACTCCATTAACAGATTGCTTATGTGGCCAGTTAAATGGATCACATCCCGCCATCATTTTCTGACAGATTATATATTCTCATCTAGTTTAATATACATCATCTCCAACTCTTCCTAATTGCTCCCCTTCCCATTTAACCACAGAAATCCCCAAACTAGCTTCCCAATTTCATGAACCAAACAAGACCTTGTCATTATTTTCACCCGAAATCCAAACATTACATTAAACAATTCAAACACATTCGAAAGAGAACTCGTAAAATTCGTTGAAGAATGGTAATAAAAATCAGACCTTGAAGCAATGGCTCTCCGGACACGCCCACTCTGTTCTAATTGCTCCTGCTGCAAAATCTGAGCAATCCGTGAATCCCTTCTTCCTTCCCTCTCCACCCTTTCTCTCTCTTCATCATCACTCTCTTCTGGCAAAATCTGAGCAATCCCTGAATCCCTCCCCACCCTTTCTCTCTCTACATCATCACTCTCTTCTGGCAAAATATGAGCAATACCTGACTCCCTTCTTCCTTCCCTCCCCATCCTCTCTCTCTTCATCATCACTCTCTTCTGGCAAAATCTGAGCAATCCATGAATCCCTTCTTCCTTCCGTCCCCACCCTTTCTCTCTCTTCATCATCACTCACTTCTGGTAAAATCTGAGCAATCCGCGAATCCCTTCTTCCTTCCATCCCCACCCTTTCTCTCTCTTCTGGCAAAATCTGAGCAATCCCTGAATCCCTTCTTCCTTCCCTCCCCACCCTTTCTCTTTCTTCATCATCACTCTCTTCTGCTTCAATATCTTCTAACCTCTTCAAGTCCTCTATAGCCCTAAATTTATCCAAAAATTGCTTCGACATTCTCAGCTTTTTCTCCCCACAGTCTCCTCTTCCTCCTGCTCTTTTTCTCCTTCTTCATCACTCTCCCTACCCTCCTCCTCCTCCTCTTCCTCACTGCTGCTCTTTATATCTTCATCTTCTACCATCTTACGCCGTCGTTTTGATCCTTTCTCTTCTGAATAAAAAAATGGGTCATTGTGTATCTGAAACTTCTTCTTGTTACCATTATTCTTGGGACCCTTTTTGCCAAAAGCTCTCCTTTTTTTGGTGTCTCCCCTTTCCTTCATCCTTTTTGATCTTGATCCTTTCTCTTCTGAATCAAAAAAAGGGTCATTGTGTATCTGAAACTTCTTCTTGTTACCGTTATTCTTGGGACCCTTTAGGCCAAAAGCTCTCCTTTTTTTGGTGTTTCCCCTTTCCTTCATCCTTCTTCAACTTCCAAAATACCTAACTTACGTTTCAATTTCTACGACCCACAAATGTGGAATCCTTTTCTTTCCCCTAGCTCTTGTTTCTGCTCCTCAAACAGCCGAATGTGGTGAAAAAAGGGTCAGTTGGCAGAGTGAGTTCTGACGTTCCACGTTGAAGGCTGAGGTTTAGGGTTTAAGGACAAACGAACAATTTCTCGTGTGCCACTAAATAATCCCTACAAATAAAGTTAAGGTTTAGAAAATTATTAGATTAATAAAGATATTCCCTGTGCCACCAAATAATCACTACAAATACAAACAATTTTTAATGAATGTTTTAGTATTAAGAAAAGTATGCAATGGTATTATGGTAATGTATCTAAATACATTTTAATTGTAATAATAATCAGTCTATGTTTTTTTGATGGAATAATCAGTCTATGTTTGTTTGTCTTTATTAGAAAAAAGTTTATTTTTTATTATAAAATATAATACTCCACAAACAGGAACCTCCATACCAGCATGGTAGTTAGAGTCAATCTCAGTGACAAGCTCCTGGATGCTTGTAAGGTCAGCAGTTTCCTTAAGATTTCTCCTTTGTCTGATGGAAGGCCTGCAATTGCAACAATCATCTAAAAGCGACCCCAAAAAAGAAATAAATAAACTTACCCATGTATTATTACTTTTCCATAACATTACAAACTCTAGAATCCACATATATCAAAATCAAATAATATACCAACATCTAAGCAGACCAATGAGATGTTAGCTGAAAATAGGAGAGTAGCACAGTTATCTTCCTGAATGGATCTCCGTAAAGAAGCCTTAGAAAAGCAACAAATCCCGTAGTTCAAGCCATATAAAAGATGGCTAAAAAATTTAAGCAATACAATGGGAGCAACTAAAAGTAACTCCCCACTCACTGGTATCACCTGAAGCAGCATTTATCCAGAACAGTCTAGTTGACTCATGAATTGTTACAAGTGGTTACTTATGTGAGAACAGGTCAAACATAGGAGAACTGAGATATTATTCTAACAAGGATTGGAAAGATAGATTTAAATAACCATTAACCTTGCTTTCAATAAAGAAAGTGAGATACCTTGTAGAGGCTACACAAACTTTGTCTGATTGACTAGAAGGTGTTGCTTGCAAGTAAGCATGCAGCCTTCCAGCAGGATCCTGTGAATCTGTTCTCACCATTTTATGCACCGGCACTTTTTCTGATCTTTGTACTACAAAAGATGGAAAAAAAAAAAAAAAAAAAAAAGATAATCTCAAACAGAATCTAAAGGAGAAAAATGAATCTGGACCCGTTTTACTGAACACCAAAAGATAAACTGAGAAGCTACTAAACAAGCCATGGGGAGTCGGAATCTGAGGTGAACTTTTCTGTTTAGCCAGTGGACGAGATAGAGATAGGTCCAGTGTCTGACTCAGACATAAAATGGAAAAATAAATGTCAGTGAGTAAACACTTCCATCACTGAAAAGCATTGCCCGTAGAAAAACTGCAAGCATTCCAACAGAATCAATAGGGAATAACAAAAGTAAATGTTATGCAGGTAAGCTAGTTATTATTTATTAAAAAATAATTAAAAAAAGGCAAGCTTGTTAGCATACTCCACACCACCCAGTAAATACCAATGCTTCTTTGTTCGGGCGTTCTTGAACTGTTCACTCTCACTTCTCTCTCCCTTTTGCTGATAAACTGTACACTCTACCTTACAAGGATAAACATTATTTCTGGACTTGTCCTTGCACAGGACATCTAGTCTCACTGCAGTTTATTTTTATCAACTTCCGTGTCAGTTTAAACACGTAATTCAGATTCAAGAAATGTAGTACACTACAGCCCAAACCTTCAACTGCATGCAAACACCAAGATATCTTAAATATGGGAAGCTTGCATTTATTAGTTATTAGATCAGTACAGTTCGAAAGATTTTTTCATTTCCTGATGGACTTCGTAAAACCCACATCCCAAGAAAAGATTTGCAATTAAGTGAATTTACCAACAGCAAACTAGTTCCCTGCTGAAATACATACCAGAAATATTATAGCGCGCTCCTCATGCAATGAATTTTCATTACTACCTAGGTTCTCTACTGCGTATTCTATAAAAAGAGAGAAATGAATGTACAGGCTGAAATTAAAAACACAATTTCTGCAACCTCCATGGAATGTACTACTTTTGATCAAAATTTTCAAACCCCATGTAAAAGCTCATCTTTCTAATAAAATACCCCAAGCCAAACATTTAGACAATCATAACTTCAAATGACATAAGTGTGGAGCTATCACAAGTTTTTAACTTTCCTCATCATGACAGGAGTACCTGTTCTTGAAATATTCTCGACTCATTAGAGTTCCTTAGTCTTGATTCAACTGCAGAATGTATCTTCTCAATGATAACTTCTTAATTTAAAAGACTCACCTGCATCAACGTGGGTTGCCCTTAGAACATATGGAAGAAACCAAGGTACTCAGCAGAGACGGGAGAAGGGGGGGAGAGACGATATTTCAACAGTCACAGATAATAAAATCTTAAACTAATTCCAACAATGTAGAAAATTTCAAACCGATTCCAACATTTGATGTCTCTAGGCTCTAGCTTAAAAGAAGCCCCGCACATGATCAAATGAGCTAAGCAAAGAAGTTGAAGCCCATTTTCTTCGCAAAATAAGAAACATTAAAATGCAGTTTAAGAGCAAAAAGATGTACCTCTCTCTTTGTGGGGTGTACATTCACATCAACATGTTCACAAGGTAATAAGATTGCCATCTATATAAAAGGTTTTGATGCTTTAGGTAATGTGGCAGAATACACAATTTCAATTGCCCTCTTTAGAACACCACATTCTACTAGTCTATCTGGAAAACAAAGAAAGCAACAAAAGAATACGAGTTAAAAACGAAACAGAGTGCTTTCATCAGAGGTTAATTATGTATGAGAGGAAAGAAGGTAATGTTCCTATGCCAATCATATTATGAACAAATTTCCATAGCCAGCAAAGGAATAACAACAACTGACAAAAACAAAGAGTTTGGGTTGAAAGGCAAAATTGCGACATTTATTTTCATGCATTGTAAACCAACTATCCACCAAAGAGAGAAGCGCAGTTGTTTTGAACCTCAACAAAATTGCAAGATACAGTTGTTTAATGACTAGCCCTGTGTCAAACAAAGTCATCAGTAAACAAACAAGTATCATACAAAATCATCTTTTCTTAATATATATATATGTGTGTGTGTGTGTGTGTAATAGTTTTGATAGAACTTCTCAAAATGAGAAAACAGCTAAAACAAACACTAGCTCTAATCCCACATACAATATTGCAACATTCCCATTATGAAGATCAAACATCAAATGTGTGTGGCATTTATAAACCAGGTACATATATATTATGTTTGTGAGGTAAGACTGCCAGATGAAAGAATGATACATACTATTAATACTAGTCATCTTAGGCTGCCGCATTGCTTCATCAATCAATCCAACTATAACCAAACGCTGGCGCATTGCTTCATCAATCTCTCCAACCACAACCAAATGCCGCAGCACTGATTCATCAAACTTTCTAACCACGACCAAAAGCTGCTGCACTGCTTCATCAATCTCTTCAAGACGTTGTCGAAGCTCATGTTCACGAATCTTTTTTTGACAGATCATTTCGCCATATTCACGATATAACCGATATTGTGTTATTGCCCAAATGCCAAAGCAACCAATATTAATAACTTTGAGAAGAGTTAGCTCAATGTTCACCATTGAACACATCTTAAATCCATCTTGTTCTCTTTGGCTAATATTGACTCCATCTCTGATTAACATGATTCAACAATGAAGAACATAAATCAAAGGAGGCAGGCAACAAAAAACAAGAATAACCCACTCTTTGGTGTAATCAAATTTTATTAATGGGGTTGTATGTGAACAATTATACTAAAATTGAATGCCACAACTGCAAAGCTTGAAGGGACTGAAATTGGATTCATGAGGAAAATAATTCACCTATCTTCTTGGGGGATGTTAGGTTTAGGTTTTTCCTTGGTTGCAAACAAGCCCATCTGATTCATCAACAGAGAAAAAACAATCATACATAATTAAAAAAAAAAAAAAAAACATAAATCAAATCAGAGGAGGCAGGCACCAACAGAAGAATCAACCCACATGAACTTTCAGTGTTAAAACAAACAAGAATACACACTAGGCTAGGCACCAAACAGAATAATCAATCCACATGAAAAAATCTCTTGTGCCTGCTAGTGTTAAAACAAACAAGAATAACCCTATCTTTGGTTATCATACTCATATTGAATGCCACAACTGCCAAAGGTTGAAGAAACTGAAATTGGATTCTGAAAACGAGCAGAAATCCAGCTCAATTGAAAGGAAATGTAGCAGAAGTAAAAGCTAGGTTGAGACGAACTGCTACCCCTAGTTGCTGACTCAGCTGAAGATTCTGGAACCTCCAGCTCAGCTGAACATTCTAGATGCTCCAGCTTCTGATATGCATTGAAGGTTGAACAATGCACAGCCAAACGTACTGGAACTGCTGCATCATAGCAGCTGCTGATTTCAACTGCAGCATTGTTGCGCTGTTTCTCTTCATGGATCTCAACATATTCATGGAAAAATTCATTCACCTGCGGGTGTGGTTCTCTCTGGAGAGATGGTAGGTTTTTGTCAGGAATTAGGATTAAGAACCGAGATTTCATAATTTAAAGGGTTAAATTAGGACAGGAAGAACAAGATAAAATAATAAACAAGAAGAAAGAAATAGAATAGGAGGAAAATTCAAAATATCATCATAACAATTAATTTAAGTAAAAAAAAATATTTATTCATATAGACTCTAATCTATTGCAAAAAAAATTTTATTTTTAATTAATTTATTATGATTATTTTCTGTTTAAAATACCTCTATCAATATAAAAATTATTCTTAAAATTTAAAATATAATATAATTCAAATTGGGCCACAAAATCTAACTTTGGGCCCGCCCCTTCGGCGTCGTCACCCTCCAATATGGACTTTGAATTCGGTTGTCCATCACTAATATAGCCCACATGACCTGCCTTAATTTTTTTTTTTTTTTTTTTTTGGGGGAGGGGGGGTTTGGTTCTTGCCAGTTCCCGGATGATATCTATATCTACGTACAAAAGTAGAATCCTATTAGAAATACAAAAAGAGAGATTTTACTATCTGTTTTTAACATTCGCAAACTCGGAAACGGGCGTTTTGATCCAGCCTTAGAAAGTATCGAGGAAGCGAGTCAAAAAGAATTGCAAATCTTCTGCGTATGTTCTTCATTCATTCATTCATATACGCATCTGGGTTTTGGTTATTCTTGTTTATTGCCTGCCTCTTATGTTCTTCATATACGTATCTGGATTGAATGTTAAGATTGCGATAATTATTTTCTAACTTGGTTGCATTGGCATGTGTATAAAAAAATTATTTTCAATATCCTGAACAGAATAGATTACTAAACTTGAGCGTCAACAAGTTTCAAGAAATTCGAGAGCAACAGTATCAACAAATTCGACATCAACAACTGCAACAACATATGATGCAACAGCAAGAGCGTCAAGTAGTGCAGCAACAACAACAGCGTCTACAAGAGATACAACAGCGTCTAATAGAGATGCAACAGCGTCATGCAGTGCCGCATCCACTGCGTCTACAACAGCTTCTTGCAGTGCCGCTTCCACTGCGTCAAGCAGTGCAGCAGCAAGAAGAGATTGATGAAGATGGCGGCCCTGAGCCTGAGGGATCAGAAGAAGAGGAACCTTGGACCCTTGTTTTTGTTTAGATTAAGGTTAAAAATCTTAAATTTTAGACCTTTACAGTCTTAATCTTTATGAGATGAACAACGAGATTTTTAGGTTAAACGTATGATATTATTATGATTTTTAAGTTGACAAAAACTCCACTACTAATCGGCCAAGTATGGCTCCTTTTGCTGGTTTTTTTTTCCTTTTTGGGTGGGGATAAAATTGGCGCCAAACCTTTTGGCCTTGCCCATAAATATTACTTTTATTTGGGCTCTTACTAAGTAATACTATTACTTTAGTTCATCGCTCACGTTCTAGTAAATATTGCTCAAGTTTGAATTTGAATTTGGTGCCGGTTAGGTTAAGGTAAATTTTGATAGTTTTTTCCGTGCCAGTTCGAGCATTGCCACAGTTGGGGAATTGTTATGAAACTCTTATAGAAAGTGGTTGACCGCTTCATGATGAACATAGGAGATGCAGTGTGATTGGGCGAAACCATGGGGCTTGGTTCCAGGGCTTAGGTAGCCGGAGAAAGTGGTGAACGGATAATAGAGGCGGAGATGAACAACGAGAGTGTGATCTCAATGGTATTTCAATGGTTAGAGATTCATTTAATTGTGATGATCTATACGAGAATCTCATTTATAACATCTAAGAACTCTTAGACAGGGAGGTGGTAGGTGCTAATCAACCATATTCATAGGGACCGGGAGTGGTGGGTGCGAATCAACTATATCCATAGGGAAGGGGAATGTGGTTTTAGCTAGACGATGGTTAAACCATGATATTATTGGAGTTTCATATCAATGTAATCTAATAAGTTGATGGCACAAGAATCACAAAGTCAAGATTAACAAACAAATTACAAGAAATAACATATCCTTAAATCTTTAAATCTTCTTGTGTGATCCTTGACAAGATGAAACCTTTCTTTTCATCAAGGTTGACCCAGATTGGGCTTCAATCTCCCCTCCTTCTCCATTAATGCTATTGGATTGCCCTTGTGTTTTCTTCTGTTAGTCAAGGTTTAACAAAACTATCAATACACTCACATACTTCTGAATAGATAATGATCCCTGAATTGATCATGTGCCCTTCAATCTCACAAAACCATAAAATTTTATTATTTAAGTGCCAAACCAACTGAATTGATCATAGAGTCCATTATCATGGGCTCGAATAATCAATTTTTCATCTGAATATATTATGCTAAGTGACTTGAACTTCCATTTGCCCTGATGTGCGCAATCATAATCATGTTCACATCCACAAAACAAGCCAAGATAGCCATCAAAAACCCCCCAACCTCCTACCATAGTTCGCCTTACTCAAAATGTCCAGAGATACCGAAATAAAACTATATTTTTAGCTTCTCAGGTTGATGACCAATATTACACCTCTGTCTAAGCACAACCAATGTAGAGAATGAATAAGCAATACACACCAAAGAACAAGGAAATTGCAGGAATTTGGATAATATTCCTCCAAGAATTTGATTTCAAATTATAAATTTCCCATGATTATTATCTCTACGTACTCTTAATACCTTATAATCATCGACAATGTCATCATACCCAAATCCGTACATGAAACATTGAGAGGACAGTCTATTATCTTGAGGAAGCACAGACAATATCCAGTGCTGATTAATGCTTCGATTCCACAACACAATCCCAATCATGCTTTCAATACTCCATAACATAATCTCAACTGGAGTTTCAATACTTAGACATACTAACCCGTTGCAAGAACCATAAAAGTAAGTGCGAGCATAGTCAGGAGCTTGAGGAAAAGGGTTAGGAAGCTCCACCACGGTAACACCCATCTTTTCCGACGTATCGAATTCTGCAGTATAATAACCTATATTAGCTTATTGGGTCTGTCCGGCCACAATGACGATGATGGTGATTGGCAGCGCCGGGTAAGGTGCAATTTTATGAAATGTTTGTCGTCAATTAAAGATCGCCATGATTTTGAGACCACCTAAACTTCAACAGTAATTTCGCCGGTAAATTAACCAGCACCTCTTCTAGCAGATTTCGGGGAAGATCGGCCATCATGGTTGCCCTGCGATTCAGATTAATTCCAGACCATCCTTCAAAATCAAATCCCTCCCACAGTACTGCAGAGAAACCAACCGAACCCCCTCCCACAACAAGTCAACAGCATCAACTCCTATCGTATACCCCAATTGAAAAAACCTGACAAACTGAAGAATTTCTTGTAATTGAACTCCAAGCTCCACCGTCATCTGATGTAGCCACGGCTGAAGCTCCTCCAGACACGGCCTATCCCTTGGGAAATATCTGCGCTGGTAGCAGAGGCTCAACCCCTCTTCGATCCTTGGGAAAGACACAGGTCCCTCTTACCACTCAGCAATTACGCCATTCCGTCCAAATTTAAAAATTACTCACTTTATTTTCTTTTTTACAAACTCACTTTATTTTTTATATATATAGATATATATCCTAGGGTATATATTATAATTTGCCTCCTAAATTACTTGTCCCGGGATCTGCTCAACGTGTTAACTTAATAATTTCACAGCTTCCACTATAAATAGTAACTCAATTTTTTATATATATAATGGATCTTTCTATAATTTTAAAACTATAATATAAATGCCTCTTAAAATGTTTTTAAATACTCCCTCCATTTCAATATATATGTCATTTTGACCAAAACACAAATATTATGGCTGTAATTAATTTTTGAAAAGTCCAATAACTTTTAATGGTTAAATTTGTTATACCCCTATTTAATACATTTTTGATAATAGTACTATAATTTAGAATATTCATGACAAAAACAAGTCCTAATGAAATTACAAATTAAATAAGGGTAATAGAATAAAAATAATTGATTATTTTTTAGAAATAGACAAGTGACTTATATTTTGACCGGTTTCCTAATGGGTGAAAACGACTTATATTTTGGAATGGAAGGAGTAGCACAAACAATTCCCTTTTCAGAAAAGGAAAAAAAATATTTTTTTGGTTTAAATGTTTGCGTCCTTTTTGTCCCTTTTAAACTTTGATAAATTAAAATAATCCAGTGTAATTTTTTTATATCATTTTTTTGTTGATTTTATGAAAAAATTAGAATAATAATAATTTTAACTCATTTAACCGCTAATCAAACTTATTGATTTTACACGAAAAGTGCTAACTACAAGCTACAACCTCTTGGCAATAAATGTCTTTCTTTAATCAAACTAGAAACACAATTATAATCTCTTTATAATTATGTTAAGTATCGGTCCTCATTAGAAAATAACGCGATTTTACTTTTAATCTATCTCACCTTTGGAGTGCGTTACAAAACAAATCAAAAAGTAATTTGATCCTTTCAATCACTATCGAATTATCAAATTTCGATTACTTTTATTTTCATTTTTATTCCCATCAAACAAACCTTAATGTTTCAACTCTTACTACAAAGTGTATTTTTTTTAGTATGAAAATCATCAAATACAATTGGCAAAACAAAATAGAAGACAATTTTCATACTAATTATATGATTGTACATAAAAAAAACCTAGATAGCACGAAAATTCGACATAAGATTAATGACCTTGATGAAATGAATTCAATTTCAATTGTCAAAATCCCAAATTATACTATATATATACCTATTACTATATTTGAAAATAAAATAATTACAATTCAATTTAAGAATCAATTTCAATTTACAAAATTGTTAGAGTTATCATAATTTTATTTTCAAATACAGTACTAAGAATACACTTAGGATATATAGTATAATTTGCCAGTCAAATACATCAATAAATAATATATTTTTCAAAAAAATTATAAATCTCCAGTCTAATAATAAAAAATCTTGGCTCTACCATTACATACAATTCTCATCATAATTTGATGCACACTCTCATGCTCTGAGCAAGTTCAAACTTTTCCAGTTTTTTCACCTTCTGAAAGGTTTTGTTAGCTAATTTATGAAGTGCCAAAAGCTCTTCTTCAAATCCAATCTACCAAGATATCACTTTTATATCATATTAAGCTCCACAGGGGCAACAATAGTTGAATACAAATGCATACGCCCATAAAAATAACCTTCCCAGATAGACTATGCCATAACATAACTACAAAAATGCTTAACATGACAGAGTCAAAAATTGTAAAAGATGGTTCATTTCTTGCCTTCCGTAAGTCAAAATTGGTTCACTTATCTTCTTAATGGTCATCATGACTCATGATGAGAGTTTCAAAGATTGCACAGCCACTCCATTCCGGGCAGCAGGAATTCGATCCCATCTACCCAACCGCTGTTCCTGCAAAACAGCATATATACACTCAAACATGGCAGCTGAAAGCGATGTCGGGATCAAACATTTATGTGGACTTATGTTACGACAACAGTGAAAAGGTCTAAAACAAAATGTTAGTGTCTTCCCAGTCTTCTTTGTAAATAGAGACTGCGAAGTGTCTTAAAAATACAAAAAAGGAGATGGTTTTGGTCACTCGAAAGGGCAGTTGCGAAGCGTGCGTTTATCTTTACAATACGTATTAGAAACTGGACATCTAACTCAAAACTCACTCACAGTGAGTAGGGTTTCCACGACACATAGGTTTGGATGATTAAACGTTTTCCAATCGAAGTTTAAAATTTCCAGAAGTTACTTATTACCAGTTGCTTTTGACAAAATAGTTAAGAATACAAGAAATGGTGTACCTGTCCAACTCCAGCAACTAGGAAATTTCCAGATCTAGCGAAAGCTAGGGAATTTACAAATCCAACCTACAGAGGAGCAGAAAGTTTTAGAAAAATAATAACCGTATTGCTCAAATACAATTCACATTCCATTTCAAATCCAAGTAGAGACAAGGCAAGTGAAATTCCACGGTAAAAATAGTACTTAAACTGCTGCTAGAGCAATACTTTAAAAAATACCGAAAGAAAAATGAGAATGGGAGAAAGTAGAACATTTCTCACACAATTGCCAAAAAAAAAGTAAGATATCAAGGGATATGGATTGAACAATGCAACAATAAGGTAATTTTGGATAGTATAAGAGTTCACTGTTCTAACGTTAAGGAGACCAATTTAAATAACCCGAAAGGAAAACTTCACTGCTCTCATGTACTGAAATCTTATGATGATTAAACAGTCACCAGTATGGACTTTAGCCAAACGGCATAGGATAGGATAGACACAAAATTATCTTCCAAGAATAAATTTCCAAGTCAGGAGTGCAACTATACAAGATAACATTACTCAAAACTCAAACAGTTGCCTGGTTAATAGAATTGTAGGATGCATCATCAAGACTCAGCATTACTTGTTAGTACTAAAAGTCAGGTGAAAGCCAAGTCAACTTAAATATCACCTTGACAGTGTAAATTAAGGTTGTGAGAACTCTTTAATATATTGGAAATCAAATGGAATCTAATCTTTGAAACGGACAAATAACATCAAAGAACCCTCTATAGACGCACAATAAACAAATGACAAAGAACAGGAAAGCCATCAGCCATCTGCAAAACTTACCAAAGGGAGCTCAAACAATGGACAGATTCCTTTCAATTCATTTTGAATAGCCCAAAGACGAACATAACCGTTTCCAGCTCCTGATGCAGCTAGATCACTGCTTCTACACACAGCTAAAGAACTAATCCAAGAACGTGATGAAGGTGCAAAACTCTCTGAACTTTCAGCACCGTCTCCTGCAGGATAAATTTGACTTATGAACCTAATAAAACCTCATACTTTACCACATAGACGAGAAAAATTGTTATATTTATTTATTCCATTTAGGGCAATGGCCATGGCATCACGGATGAGATGAAATACAACCTGGTAACTAAAAAAAAAGCATTCCCACTGACACCACACAAGTGAAAAATGCACGCCGAAGCAATTTATATATAATGATTGCAAGTGTACCTATGTTACCATTTGATAGTACACCATTCTCCTGTTCAAACTTGGCAGACGGGAGAGAGGGATGAGCATTTTTCACTAAATGAACGGGTTTCTTTTTAAGAACGTGCCAGTGTTCAATACTGCCATCATCAGAACCTGACAAAAATTCTTGATTGTTAATGAAACAACAGCACTCCAGGGCCGCAGCAGGAGCTCGAAATATCAACTGTGTTTCCTCCGGAACCTAATAGCCAGATTACAAAGGAAAATTTTGTTGGAATCATAGCAAAGGATTCAACAATGTCAAGGCTACACATTGCACTCAAGGTCACTGAAGAATTAAAATAGAAATCAGAATTTTCTGTGCAAGAGAGAAAGTACTGTTAAAATTATGATACTCGAAGAAGAACTAAGGAGAAGACACAATAAATGGCATGATCAATAAGTCAGCCTGAAACCATTGACAAAAGCCCACAAAACAGCACTGACCTTTAGGAATGCAAAACAAGCCAAATAAAAAACATCAGACCCAGTTAGCAGAGAAGGAAGTACAAGAACATAAAAGAGAAGAAAGAAATGCAAAAATTCAAGGGCTAACACAGAATGGAAACTTCGGATGAAAACAAAGACATAAGACAAAAAGAAGCCAATAAATGAAGGAAACAAAAAATAACAACATGCAAGATGATTTACTCCTAAGATTCAGGCTGTGTTTTTACATTCTTGCAGAAAAAGTAAACCTTTACACTACAAAATACAACATATTCAAAATTCCAATTACCTCTAAAATTCTACTCACATTATTTTGAAAAAAGTTCCCTCCTATACACTTTTCACTTCTCCCGATAAAAAATTTCTCTACAAAAGAGTTACATTTTCAATACAAAACACCTTAAGGAAATGCAAACAACCGCAGCCTTAAAGCTGCAAGTACCCTATCACATTGCATGAAAGAAAACCCCTCAATACAAATGTTAAGACAATTCAACAAGTAGAAACTTAAACTTGTACCATAACCGTCCAAGCAACTCAACAACCAGGCTCTTTCCAAGATAACATGCCAGCTAATTTATTCACATAGCAAGAGAAATACTTTTCTTGAAGTTTTTGAATAAAAATTTTGAAATAGTGTGACTAATTGTTGTCAATCGCCAGGTTATACCTTCCAAAGATGCATGGTTCGATCACGTCCAACTGTTAAGACCCTTTCCGCTCGCAAAGAGTCAATTGTTAGGACCTCGCTCTGGTGACCAAATAGAGTGTCTATATGAGCTTTATCCTCTACATTCCATATTTTAACAGCACGATCATACGAACCCGAAAATAGCTCCGAGGTTCCTTGCCTGAATGTTAAGCATGACACTGGCCTTTTGTGGCCATGAAAGGCCTGAAATCAATATTACAACAAATAATAGAGGTTATAGCAAGAACTTGAATTGAACTAATAACCATGTGGTACCTCCAGTAACAAGGGGGCACAAATTAAACATAATTGCCGCCATAATCATTATGAACCTAAAATCAAATACCCAGTTCAGGGTGGAAAACTAAGGTTTGGTGAAGCTGAGGACTTGCTGAAAGGCGAGCAATCTTGTTATTCTTACACACAGCAAACTCTTCCTAATGATATTGTATCGATTATTACAGCAATAATCTCATTTACCATCCAAGATAAAGTGCAAAAACTCTAAAAAAGCTACAGAAAGCTAACAACTCCAGCGCAATAAGTTCACAACATGCACCTATTATCTTTAAATCCAACAGATTATCCTGGCCACTACATTTAAGCAGCAAAGGCTTCTTTAACATTTCTCATCATACCTGAATATGCTGCCGAGTACGGACATCCCACAAATGAACATGACGATCCAATCCTCCACTAGCCAAGTACCGACCATCAGTACTAACGGCTAACGCTAAAACTTGTTTACTGTGCTTTGCAGCTCGACCATGCGGATCTTTAACTCCATGAGACTTCAATACTTCATCGCTTGGCCAAATGTACTTCTCCGTTTTCCCATTATCTACATCCCAGTGCATAATATTACCATCCTTGGAAGCTGAAAATCCTTTTGAGTCATCCTCAGACAAAGCAACAGCAGTAACAGACTGACGGTGCTTTACCAAGATTCGGAACCCATCACTTGTTTCTGGTTTTTGCACCCTAGATCATTTTGAAGAAACATGAGTCCCTTCATATTTGACAAATTTTAAGCAAATTCAAAAGCTTGCATCGAATTTTAAAACCAAATAAAACAAGCATATCACATTTTATTTCCTAACTTGACTAACACATCAAGAAGTAACATAATATAACACAAAACCAGGGGATATTATCTTGTTTGTCAAAGTAACTGTGCATGCCGACGTGTGTGTTTGTCAAAGTAACATAACCTATGGGTCTAAACCAAGCAATACTGCTACATCAGAACTTCAGAAGCCCAATCCATCCATTAACAGATTGCCAGTTAAATGGATCACATCCCGCCATCATTTTCTGACAGATTACATATTCTCATCTAGTTTAAAATACATCATGTCCGACTCTTCTTAATTGCTACCCTTCCCGTTTAACCACAGAAATCCCCAAACTAGCTTCCCAATTTCATGAACCAAAAAAGACTTTCATTATTTTCACCCGAAATCCAAACATTACATTAAACATATCAAACACATTCGAAAGAGAACTTTTAAAATTCATTGAAGAATGGTAATAAAAATCAGACCTTGAAGCAATGGCTCTCCGGACACGCCCACTCTGTTCTAACTGCTCCTGCTGCAAAATCTGAGCAATCCGTGAATCCCTTCTTCCTTCCCTCCCCACCCTTTCTCTCTCTTCATCATCACTCTCTTCTGATTCAATATCTTCTAACCCCTTCAAGTCCTCTACAGCCCTAAATTTATCCAAAAATTGCTTCGACATTCTCAGCTTTTTCTCGCCCACCGTCTCCTCTTCCTCTTCTTCCTCCTCCTCCTGCTCTTTTTCTCCTTCTTCATCACTCTCCCTACCCTCCTCCTCCTCCTCTTCCTCACTACTGCTCTCTATATCTTCATCTTCTTCCATCTTACGCCGTCGTTTTGATCCTTTCTCTTCTGAATCAAAAAAAGGGTCATCGCGTATCTGAAACTTCTTCTTGTTACCATTATTCTTGGGACCCTTTTGGCCAAAAGCTCTCCTATTTTTGGTGTATCCCCTTTCCTTCATCCTTCTTCAACTTCCAAAATACCTAACTTACGGTTCAATTTCTACGACCCACAAATGTGAAATCCTTTTCTTCCCCTTAGGTCTTGTTTCTGCTTCTCAAACAGCCCAATGTCGTGATGGAAGGGTCAGTTTAGCAAAGTGAGTTCTGGCGTTCTCGAAGGCTGAGGTTTAGGGTTTAAGGACAAAAGAACAAATTCTCGTGTTTGTCTTAGGGGGTGAACATATAAATTGAAGTTTTAGAAAATTACTACATTAATAAAATTTTAAGTTTTCTTTTAAATTTTTTTTTTACACTTTTAGGCCCTGTAAACATTATAAAAATATTTTAAAGGTTTTAAAAGTTAAAAAAAAATTTATAAAATGTGTTTGGACAAAAATTTGTGTTATTTTTAAACTTTATTTTCTAAAAATTCTTAGGCTCCGTTTGATAAAACTTAATTTGAGGTCTGAAGTCTGAAGTCTGAAGTCTGAATCCATTAAGTTAGCTTTGTTTGATAAAATTAGAAAATATGTCTGAACCTGAAGTCTGAATATGAAGTCTGAATTATGAAGTTTGAATTACAAAATAAGTTTATAAAATTTTAAATTAAATCACCTTATTTTTTAAAAAGAATATTAGAAACATATTTTTTTAATATATAATATAATTTTTAATATGTGTAATCTTTTACATAATACTGTGAAATTCTACTAATAAAAATATTTTAAAAAATTTTAATAATAAATTAGAATGTTATTATTATTTTAAAACTAAAATATTAATTAAATAAATATCACATATTAATTAAAATTATAAAAAAATAAAAATCCTTGTCATAAATATATTTTTATTTATTTAAATGATAAAATATTTTTTAAAAAAATATTTAATAAATACAAATTATTTAAATAAAAAACTAAAAAGAATAATAAATATTGAAAATAAGAAAAAATTTGCAACCAATTCAGTTCAGCAATAAGTGATTCGCCAATCACTTATTTTTAGGCTAACAATTGTACTTGCAATTCAGATCCACTTAATCTCTTAAAACTTTGAATTATAGTTATCAAACGCACTTAATTATTAAGTACTTAATTAAAAAAGTTCTTAATTCATTAAGTCAGAAACAAGTTGAGTTATCAAACGCTCTTAATCAATTAAGTACTTAATCTATTTAGAATAAGTACTGAATTAGTTTATCAAACAGACCCTTACTTATAAGTACACTTATTGAAAAACATACGGGGAGATGTTTTGAATTTCACCTGATTTCCAGGTGAATTGAAGGAAAATTAAAGCCCTACTCAGAGAAGACGAAGACATATTTTGTGGAAGCTTTTCTTGATATTTTCATTATTCACAATGTATTCTGTACAATCACCTTTTATATATATGAAAAATACTGGTGCTGTTTAATTTACTGTTTCCCGCTAATTCTATTATAATTTTAATATGACGTGGCTCTTCATCTGATGTGGTCCAACTTTAATGCTCCAGCTGGCTCCCTCACTTCTATCAGACCAACTGCCCTCTTTTGTTGCTAAAATCCCTGCATCTTCCTTCCTCCTTTCTGTCATTAACATTGCAACATTAGTTCTCAATACCCCCTCCTCAAGCGCAGCATCCATAAGCTGCAGCTTGGCCAACAAATGATTGAAAACCTGAATTGAAACAGCCTTTGTAAAAGCATTTGCTTTCTGCTCCTTTGATGTTACATGTACTGGTTTGATCAATCCAGCTTTATATGCTTCTCTAGACACATGACAATCTATTTCTATGTGTTTTGTTCTTTCATGAAACACTAGGATCTCCATAATGTAAATGACAGCATTATTATCACAATAAAATGACACAGGCAATGCAAGAGGAACTTGAAACACCTGCAACACATATGAAATCCACTCGAGCTCTCTGACAGTCATTGCCATGACCCTATATTCAACCCCTGCAGTTGAAGAAGCAATGGTAGTTTGTTTCTTAGCCTTCCAAAAAACCAATGCATCCCCAAGAAAAAGTCCATAGCCTGTAATGGACTTCTTGCTGGACTTGCAAGAGCCCCAATCTGAATCACAATAAGCCGTTAGGGAAAAATCATTCTTGTTTGAGTAAAATAGTCCCCTACCTACAGTGCCAACAAGATACTTCAGTATGTGAAGTGCAGCTGTCCAATGAGATACATGAGGGGCATACATGAACTGGTTCAATTGTTAAACTGGAAAGGCTAAATCAGGCCTTGTAAATCCCAAGTACAACAACCTCAAACTAGGTGAGAAGTAGATACGGCATTACATTTAGTCATTCCTGCATCTTTCAGAATGTCCAAAGCATACTTCCTCTGGTTGACTAAAATCCCTTCTTCTGAACGAGCCAATTCCATCCCAAGAAAGTACTTGGCAGTCCCAAGATGTTTGATTGTAAATGCTTGATCCAAAAATCGTTTGATGTTGTTGATAGCAGCCTGATCAGATCCAGTAATGAGTATGTCATCTACATACACTAACAGATACACACTTCTAAAACCATTATGCAGAAAAAACAAGCAATGGTCATAAGCAGATTGTTGAAAACCATACTCTAACACCTTATTTGTAAACTCCTTTTTCCATTGTCTAGATGCTTGTTTCAGACCATATAGTGCACTTCTTAACTTGCACACTTGACCTTTATGAGCGTTTTGATACCCTGGAAGAATATCCATTTATACATCTTCTTCTAAAAAACCATGCAGAAACGCATTATTCACATCAATCTGGTATAAAGGCCAGTTAAAACCTGCAGTTACAACAATCAGAAGCCTCACTGTCACTACTTTAGCCACTGGAGAAAATACTTCAGTGCAGTCCTCTCATTTCTTCTGATTGTAGCCCTTAGCAACCAACCTGGCTTTATACCTATCAACTGTACCATCAGCCTTGTGTTTGATTTTACATATCCATTTGCAGCCTATAGTTGCTTTACCAGATGGCAACTGTGTAAGCTCCCAGGTTCCATTATTTTAAGTGCTTCCAGTTTGTTCTCCATAGCTTCTATCCACTTTAAATCAGTGTTTGCCTGTTTGTATGTATAAGGTTCTTGTAGAGCAGACAAAAGTGCCACAAACTGTTCATGATTAGTATTAAACACACATGAATGACAAATGGGGTTAGGAGTCTGAGAAATTACAAAATCTCTCATCCAGACTGGTTGGCTTTTTGTTCTGTGGCTTTTCCTAACAAGGATAGGTGATTATGGTTGAGAAGAAGTAGATGATCCTGATGAAAGAACATGATTGATATCTGAAATAGAGACATCTCTAGACATGTATGAAAGACAGACATCTCTATGTGAGGAATCAGGAAAAGGACTAACCGTATGCTCAGTTGGACTGGTGGAATTAAGAGGGTAATTTATCTGAGGTTCATCAGTAAACACCTGACAGGAATTATAGTTAGAGGAATGGTGTCTGCATGACAACTTGAACCTGGGAAGACATTCTCATGAAATACTACATCTCTGGATATTACAATCTTTTTCTGTTCAGGAAGATACACCTTATAGCCTTTATATCATACTGGATACCCAATGAACACCCATTTGGTGGATCTAGGATCAAATTTGTCACCTCCTGATGCCTTATTCAATACAAAGCAAAGGCAACCAAAAGTCCTAAGGTGAGTGTAAGATGGCATACGATTGAATAAAAACTCAAAAGGTGTTCTCCATTGCAAGATTGGGATTGGAAGTCTATTAATCAAGTAAGTTGCAGTAAGGATGGCCTCACTCCAAAATTTTTTAGGCAATTTAGACTGAATTAGTAAAGTCCTTGCCATTTGAACCAAGTGTCTATGTTTTCTTTCTACTAAACAATTTTGCTGTGGAGTGTAGGCACATCTTTTATGATGAAGAATGCCTAGATTTGTAAAGAAACCTTGACATTGAGAATTTAGAAATTCATAACCATTATCAGTTTGAATGATCTTAATTTTAATGTCAAACTGATTTTGCAATTGAGTGACAATGTTCTGAATAAGCAGAGGTATTTGAGACTTAAATTTGACAAAGAAAGTCCAAGTTGCTCTACTGTAATCATCAACTACAGTAAAAAAGTATTGAGCATTATCAATAGAAGGTACCTTAAATGGTCCCCAAAGATCCATATGCAGTTTATACAAAACAGAGGTACTTTTGGAACTATTGACAGAAAAAGGCTGTCTAGTTTGCTTAGCTAATGCACATATTTCGCATGAATCAGGACCATGATTTTTGTCAAAAACATGGCAAATTATCAGACAACTGTCTTAGTACAAGATCAGAGTGGTGTCCTAGTCTATTGTGCTAAGGAATTTTGCTAGAGACACTGTTATTACAAACTGAAACAAGAGAAGATTGCTACAACAAAAGTTGATCATGAAAATTCTTGAAGTCCAGAGCTCTGGAATTTATTAGCTTCTAAAGTTTTATTGTTGATTCAGAAAGGAAAGACTTCTTATCAAAGGTATAAAGATCATTGACCACTGCTCCAACAACCAGAACCTTAGAAGTCATCAGTCCTGCACACAACAGTGTTCATCCACAAAAACAAAGGCACATTTGGAGTCTTTAGACATCTTAGGTATTGATATTAAGTTGTGCTTAAAATATGGTAAGTAAAGCACATTTCTAAGTACTATATCATCAGATAATTGATAGTCTTCAACACATTCAACCTTTTGAAGACTACCATCAGGTAAAGAAACAGTCCAGGATTCAGGTGAGGATTTATGATTCATTAACATGTGTTTAACACTGATAATGTGGCACGTGGCACCAGTATCTACTATCCAAGAACACTTTTCCACACAACTAGCAGAATATAATGCACTGAAATCAAAATGAAGAGAAGCACTACCTGCAAACTCAGTGATATGAGCATAGTTGACTGTTGTATCAGCTTTTCCAGCTGCTGAAGAAGCCTTATTCATCCTCCCTTCTTGCAATGTCTCCATTCCTTTCTTAATAGCAATGGATAGAGCTTCATTTCAAGCCTGATCCTCAATATTTTCATCAAATGGAGTTTCTGTAGCTTCTGCAAAATTAGATTTTCCTCGTTTCTTCTTATTCTCTTCCCACCAATCCGGGTATCCATGTAGCTTAAAACATTTATCAACTAAGTAACCTATCCTCTTGCAGTGAGTACAATACAGTTTAGTTTTGTCCACTTTTCCCTGAGGTTTCTTTCCATAATCCTTCCTGACTGAAACATCTTTTGCCAACAAAGCGGAGCTATCTTGTATTATTATTCCTGAATAAACCTGCCTATTCTGTTCATCCTGCATTAGTATGGAATATACTTTGCTTACTGAAGGCATCTTATCCATGAGCAATATATGATTCTTTTCTGCATTGTACTCTTCATTTACTCCCATCAAGAATTCCATAGACTTCTTGCGTAGCTATTTCATCCAGTTTCACTAAAACTTCGGCCAAAGTGTCTTTCATACCCATCTTATACTGTACTAAACGATTTTCTCTGGTTAGCAGCTTCTTAGCAATCCTAGCTCTAAGGAGAGTAGGTTTTAATTCATCTATCCTCTCCCTGAGCTCTTTAACCTTTCCAAAATATGAAGTTATATGCATGTTGTCTTGCCTAATGGTCGAAAGTTCTCCTCTTAGTTGAAACAGCAATGACAGATTAGAAATACCAAATCTCTCATTGATTTCAGTCCACAAGATTCTCGCATTGTTCATATACATAAATTGATTAACTAAATCCTTAAAAATCGCAGCATGTAGCCAAGACACAACTAATCCATTAACTCTCTTCCTTTTTCTATATAGAGGTGAGTTTACTGTTAGTTCTGGAATGCTACCATCACAGAATCCAAACTTATTCTTTACTTCCAATGCATTCACCATAGAATTCCTCCAAATATTGAAATTACTATCAGTTAACAGTTGCGAAACGAGTATCATACTTGGATACTCAGAACTGTGTACCTAAAGCTACTTTTCTAACTCATCTGTTGACAGCATCAACTCGATTGGAAAAAAATCTTCTGCGCCAGTAACCGAATCATCTTCCGTTCGATCTCCTATGAGATTTTTAGTAATCATGAATTTCATAAATCTGTTCTGATTATATGAATTGCCGTCTCAAATCGAACCTAGAGCTCTGATACCATCTTGAATTTCACCTGATTTTCAGGTGAATTGAAGGAAAATTAAAGCCCTAGAATGCAGTTACTCAGAGAAGACGAAGACAGATTTTGTGGAAGCTTTTCTTGATATTTTCATTATTCACAATGTATTCTGTACAATCACCTTTTATATATAAAATAAAAATGCTGCTGCTGCTTAACTTACTGTTTCCCGCTAATTCTATTACAATTTTAATCTGACCTGGCTCTTCATCTGATGTGGTCCAACTTTAATGCTCCAGCTGGCTCCCTCACTTCTATCAAACCAACTGCCCTCTTTTGTTGCTAAAATCCCTGCATCTTCCTTCCTCCTTTCTGTCATTAACATTGCAGCATTAGTTCTCAATAAGATGTTTAAGAGTTTTTTTTTTTTTTTTTTTTAATAAAAATTTTGTGAGTCTAAAGCGGGTCAAAACGGGTTATATCGCATACGGGTCATTTTCCATATTTCTAAAAAATTGGATGATTCCTCTGCCCTCCAGATTCGTCCACGTCGCCTCCGGAGTCCTCCTGACATTGCCCATATCTCCTCGCCGACTCCTTTCCGCTGTCGATCACCTTTTCGCCGATCTCCCTCCTCCTAGTTCAAAGTTTCCCAGTTCAAAGTTTTCTTCACAAAACCCTTCTCAACATCAATAATTTGCAACCCTGAAAAGTCAGTGGCACCGGCTGCAATTGTCTGTGGCGACAATGCTAACAAGGAATCTATGGCTGCAAATTGGGTCAAAATTGTAGCTTTCCTCCACAATGACCAATAAAAAATGGTGATCTTATAACCATGAGCAAATTGAACAGAGACATAGGGAGTAGTTGAGATAGTTGAAGGCGAGTCCCTGCCACTCAGGGGTAAAACTGACGATTTATCAAGGTTAAAGCCTTCAAATCGAAGGGTTTGACTGGGAATTGATGAGAAGATTCTTAATACCATAAAATTGGAACTCAAAAATAAGGTCTTCAACATTAAAGGCTTTGGCTTTCGATGGAAGATTCCCAGTTCTTAAGAGGGAAAAAAGAAAATAGAGAAAAGCTCGGGATCTCTGTCAAGAAAAGGGATTGTACCATAAACGTTTAAAACCTTGAAAAAGAGGGATTAAGAACCAGCTACAGCTAGGGTTTGGCGTGTGGTTTGGAAAATCTGACCACCCACATCAATAGTGACAATGTTTGATTTGGAGTCACTGGAGCTTGAATAGAGCACATCCGAAGAAAGATTTGTTCTTGCAAACGGTGGCATATTCTTGGGAACTCTCAATCCCAATGAATCTATCTTCACTTAAAACAAAGAACCCAAGGGTGCGTTTGATGAAAGACAATCAGAATTTGATCACTTCATTAAAGAAATTTAGTCGCTTCATCAAAGTAATTTGATTGTTTTTGCATTTACTTTACTAACCAAAAAAGATAGCAATCGGAGTTATTTTGCAGTTACCTCATTGTCTTTGCCTTGCATCAAACATACCCAAAGGATTACCAAATTAACGAAAGAACAAGGAGAAATCTTGACAACCTAGATATCCCAATCTGCAAAAGACTCGATATTGGGGCAATTGATGACCAACCCAATACAGGAAAACAAAGAATTAGACAGAATCTCAACAACGACAAACTAAAAACAAATGAATACCGCTAGGTAAATCTATCTATCATTAACGAGGAAATCTACGGAACAAAAACAATAATATAAATGGAGATGGAAGTGAAGAGGGAGAATGGAAAAGAAAAGTTTGAGGATGGAGAAGAGAAGACAAGTTCTCCCTCCTCCTGGGGAAACCTTGAGAAGGGATCTTCTTTTTTGTTTTTTTTGTTTTTCGTAAATTCTTTTCAATTGAGTCCAAATGAATCTATTAATATTATTCCTATCAATTTGTTTCAATCCTAATTGATTTAAACATTGGTGTTGAAAGAAACCAAGCTAGAATTCAAGGTGATCAAGTTTAGTTAATAAAAGTTAGATATAGAAAATATTTAGTTAAAATAGTTGTTTTTGTTAAATAAGTAAAGATTCCATGTGGTTTGTACGAATTAATCGATTTTCTGTTTTTTTGGAACAAATTATGGATATACATAGGTGTGACAATTATATTTACTCCCAAAGTCATAACAAATGGCAATTTTTATTATACCACTATAAGTACCAGTAGCATGGTACTTCTAGTTGGTTTTCAGTACAAAATGTCATTTAATGACATGTTCCCTACTTTCAAAAACTAATATCTCTTCACGCGTCTATTTTTTTGTTTGCAAAACCCTCATCTTTACTCCAACCACTTTATTCTCTTTCTTCCTTCTCCAGCCATTTTTTTTGCCTTGAAAATTGTCCCACATTCATGATATTGTTTGCTCTTATTTTCCAGATTTGTCCACTCTGCATTTTTATTTTGAAAATTTTCCCTTCAGGTGTTCTGATGGAGAAGACTAAATTGCTGCGTTGGAGAAGACTAAACAATTCAGTAATAGCTGAACCACCCGGTCCGCCGCCCGCTGCCATAACACATCCTTGCTGAGTCCTGCGACTTGGGCTGCAGCGAATTTTGATTTAGACAAATCAAGAATCAGAAGCGAGACAGCAAGAAGAAGAATGGAAAAGAGCCCAGAACACGAAGACGAAGACGAAGAAGAAGAAGAAAACATGGTCCTTTTTGGAGCCAACTTTTTTCTTTTGAGGCTTTAATTATATGTTCTGGAAAAGAGCCCAGAACACAAAGATGAAGACGATGTTTTTGATGGGTAATGTTCAGTATATTGGGTTTACATGATGTTGTTGATGGTAAATGTGAACATGGTGATGGTAAATGTGACTAAAACATACTTAACAAGGGAGATCAGATCAGGATTGTATAGACATCAGATCAGCGAATACTTGACATCAGATCAACAGACTATAGATATCAGATCAAGAATATAAAAGAAATCATACAGTAGAACTAAAACATACTTAACAAGGGAGATCAGATCAGGATTATATAGACATCAGATCAGCGAATACTTGACATCAGATCAACAGACTATAGATATCAGATCAAGAATATAAAAAAAATCATACAGTAGAACTAAAACATACTTAACAAGGGAGATCAGATCAGGATTATATAGACATCAGATCAGCGAATACTTGACATCAGATCAACAGACAATAGATATCAGATCAAGAATATAAAAAAAATCATACAATATAACTAAAACATACTTAACAAGGGAGATCACATCATGATTGTATAGACATTAGATCAGAGAATACTAGACATCAGATCAACAGACTATAAATATCAGATCAAGAATATAAAAGAAATCATACAATAGAATTAAAGCATACTTAACAAAGGAGATCACATCATGATTTCTTTTATATTGTTGATCTGATATCTATAGTCTGTTGATCTGATGTCAAGTATTCGCTGATCTGATGTCTATATAATCCTGATCTGATCTCCCTTGTTAAGTATGTTTTAGTTCTACTGTATGATTTCTTTTATATTCTTGATATGATATCTATAGTCTGTTGATCTGATGTCAGGTATTCGTTGATATGATGTCTATACAATCCTGATCTGATATCCCTTGTTAAGTATGTTTTAGTCACATTTACCATCACCATGTTCACATTTACCGTCAACAACATCATGTAAACCCAATATACTGAACATTACCCATCAAAAACATCGTAACATACTACATATAACATCATATTTGAAGAATAAAAAACATACCATATTATGGATAATACACTACATTTGCCATCATGAGGTTAGATTTACCATCACACTTACAAAACACTGTGAAAAAAAATGATAACAGAATGAACAACATGGAAATTTACCATCAACTTTGGACATATTCCATCAACTTTGGACATTTTACATCAACCAGAACAGATATCATACAACATTAAGCCTCAAAAGAAAAAAGTTGGCTCTAAAAAGGACCATGTTTTCTTCTTCTTCTTCGTCTTCGTCTTCGTGTTCTGGGCTCTTTTCCATTCTTCTTCTTGCTGTCTCGCTTCTGATTCTTAGTTTGTCTGAATCGGAATTCGCTGCAGCCCAAGTCGCAGGACTCAGCAGGGATGTGTTATGGCAGCGGGCGGCGGACCGGGTGGTTCAGCTTCCCTGACAGCCGCTGGTGATACAATACATTTACCTAAAAATACAGAACCAAAGCATATTGACATTTACCATCACCATATTCACATTTACCATCACCAAAATCATAATAGCGAAAACACATTTACCATCACCATATTCACATACCTTCACTCTAGGGCTGTTGCTGCATTTGTTCTCACCAATTTGGCCTCATCAACCGACGATGATGATGGAATTGATGGATGGAGGGTTTTATTCTCCATTGATGGAAGAAATTAATTTGTGCAATTTCCCAGAAGTGAATAATTGTTTTGTGTTGGAACCTGCTGATGGAGAAAAATGTAGGCGGCTGTGTTTTGATGATTTTCAAGGAGCGTGAATACACCCTCCTACGCAATTAATTTACACATTTTATTTTTGTTTTAATTTTTACTATGTGTACAGATTTTTATGGTATACTTAGTTGTACTATATAAGTATTGATAACAATTAGCTCCTGCTTGACTTTTGTATTGTACTAATTAATTCATAGTAATTATTGCTTTATAAAAAATTCATAGTAGTTAGTGAGTAATTAATTTTATGGATTTTATGGGTTAATTATGTTTTATTTTGAAGGACGAATTACATTTACCTCCCGAACCAATATTGTGAGGTGTATAACAATTACATTTACCCCAAACTCATAATAACCCCCTCTCGTTTGATGGAAAAAAGAGTCAAGTTGTCGAGGAAAATATTTTTATTGAGTGAAAAGATTATTTCAAAAATTCACACTCATAAAATAAGCTCGTGCTCTTCCAAGATACCAATCGCCTTGATCATAGAGACATGAGGTATCGTGTTCTATCATCGGCACGATCCCAATCGCCATGCATGGGTTTTAGAGCTTAGATCGGCAATGATAAGTGAAAAAACAACAGAAATTTCGTTATCTCATCTATGCATGCATGCTTTTGTAGTAGAATTTTATTTGTATCAGTATAAATTACCAAGACAAAACATAATTTGTATTATATTGCTCTCATGCTGAAATTCAACAAGAAGACAAGATGATAACTAAGTCACGTTTTCAAGAGGATGCGTTTGCATGCACATAACTTGGAACTGTTTTACTGTTTATAGCAGAAATTTGATGATCTACTTACCTAGGAAATACTTTTAAAATCATAATTTGAGTAATACTAAGTCGGGAAAAACCAAACTCAGTATCTACAAGTATACAAAAACTGATCAGACTCTCAACTGTATTTGGCAGCAATGTCCTGGAGACGAAAGAAGAGTTCAAGTGGCTTGGAGTACATCACCATATGATCAGCTCCTAAGATGTTAAACACTTCATTTGGGGGATTTTGCTGAAAAACCCATTGCTGGAAGTTCTTGTTTAGTCTCGTCCTATCTTCATCGCCTATGATCGCCACCCGACTAACAGATCCATACTTTTGAGTTGTCACCACCAACTCTTTCGACAAGCCAGGATCATTGTAACGGTAAATAGGCCTCACTAACAACTTTGCCAGCTCCAAATCCTATATATATGACAAAAATGTCGACACTAATTTCATCAAACAGGAAGTTAGCATTACTAGATCGGCATCAGAAATAAAGTGATGATAATTTAAGATTAATTAAAATTTAAAAAATTTACGAATTGTCATCACTTTATTTCTAAATATAGTAATAGATACATATGTATCTATAGGTATATGGTATAATTTGCATGTATATATACCTCCCGAGGGCTGCGCTGGTATAAATTTGTTGCCAATTGTATTGGTCCAAAGGTATAAGCAGTCGGAGGATTGCTAGTTCCATTGCCATATATAAAGATATTATCTAGCTGGGGAGGAGACGTTCGACTCGCCAACTACACCAAGAAATAGAACAATCATCAACTACAATTGCTATTGTTACTGTCCAAATATATATAAATAATAGGGTGAATTACATTATCCTCTCTTGTGGTTTGATGAAACTAGCGATATCTTCCGAAGTCAAACATGGGGAAACGACAAAAGATGAGAAGATATAACGACTTTCAACCAAAATGAGTTTGAGTGATTATGAGTTTGAATTTTTCGATGATCTTTTGACTCAATAAAAATATTTATGTCAATGATTTTGCTTTTTTTTTCACCCGTATAAGTGTTGTAAATGTAATTGTTAGGGATCTGGAGAGGGTATTTCAAAACTGAAATAAGTTTTGTATAACTTTCATATTTATGTACCTGTTGATTATAAGTGGAGATATTGAGCGACGGGCCAATCATAAAAGCAGCCAGAAAAACAGCAACAGAAATCTTGTCAGGGAACATTTCCATGGCCTGAGCAATTCCCAGCCCGCCGTAGCTATGTCCGACAAGGACCACCCTTTCGTTGGGAGGGATTGAAGCCATGAACTCCCTGAGTGGGTGGAAGTAGTCAGATATGTTATTCCTGATGTCGGCGATCTGAACTGGATTGATTCCCTGAGCTTCCATGTCAAGAGCTGTGACATGGTGACCTGCTGATTTTAACAGGGGAATTAGCCTGTTCCAGGACCAGGCCCCGTGACACGCCCCATGAACCAGAACAAAATGCTTGCGATGTTGAGGGCATGCTGGATTCACTGTTGTTGAATTAAGCTGCATGGGAAGAAGTAGAACAAGGACGGACAGTAAGATCAGGTTTACATCAATATTTCCAGGCTTCATGTTCTTGTTAACCATCATCTGCTGTGTTTTTTTAAATTCTTTTCCAAGCTTTTACACATTTCAGGAGTAGCATATATGGTTATATATAGGGGGTGCAAGCAGGCCAATTTAAAAATTTTCAAATGGGTAAGATTGATTTGGTCCGACAATTTTAAAAGTCAAATCGGTCTTTTCGGCCAGACCGACGAGAATACATCATTATGTGAAGAAAACAACTAAGAAGAAAAAATTAAAAGATCCAAAACAATGCCGCTCTCTTCTTTCTTCTTGTTTTTTTTCTTTTGGTTCGTAGTCGTCGTTTGTTTTATTATCTCCTGTTTGTATCGACATTGAAAATCCTCAACAGCCTCCTACTTTTCAACGAAATAGATAGATATATATAGCAGTGGCTGCTAGTTTCCAAACAAATAAAGAAACTTTGTTTCTTGTTTCCTGTCAAATTATGAATCTAGCTATCCCATTTGATCGTCAAATTGGTAAATCTACCGAGTTCGGCGTTTTGTATTTATAGTGGATTTTTATATGGAAAAAATTGTAAATTTAGTCTCTATAGTATGATCAGTAATAAATTTAGTTCCGAATAACAACAACACATTTAGTCCATATAGTATAATCTAGTAACAAATCTATTAAAAAAAATTATTATGGACTAAATGTGTTATTGTTATTAAGAAATTTTAGTACTAAATTTGTTGACTACTAAACGTTTATGATTAAATTTGTCAATAAACTATAGACTAAATTTGCATTTTTTCCCATTTATATTGCAATTTTGTATCCTGACCTCTTTGTTTCCTTCTCCAATTGGTGCAATGGCCCTCCATGTTTAGTTTGTTTCCGGCCCAAATTTCGTATCAGAAAACTAGTTATAATGTAGGATTATTTGACACGTCAAGCGGATACATCTGAAAAAGAGTTAGATTTCTTTCCTGTTATTGTCGTGAGGGCAAGACCTCGGGTCTGCTGGAAACATATTTCTCCGGAGCTATCTATAAATATGGAAAGGTTTGAAGGAAAATTGCATTGAAAGAACAAAAAAGGTGTCCGGTAGCCACCCGCATTTCCCCTCATTCTCGTCAGCCGCCGTACCCTTCCCCTCCTTCTCCATAACCGATAAAAAGATGTGAACAAAATATGATGGTTGAAAGAGAGAGACAGTGGCGGCAACGACGGTGATGGCAGCCGGACGATAGTCAAATTGTAGGAAAAAAATAATTAAGATTTTGAGGGTTAGCCAATGTTGGTCAAAAAAGTTTATTATAAAAGGAAAAGTTAATAATAATTCTAATTTGTTTGAACTTTGGTAAATTTATTTAGACTATAATCAGAATAGTTAATGTGTATATTTTCCTATTTAAACTATTATTGTTTCTGGGCTACTATTTGCAGCACAAATTTGCTATTTGTATCACAAAAAAATTGATCAAATGCCTAAAATGCCCTTAAAAACAGAAAATGTGAAGTTTGCATGAAAAATCGTCTGTAATTTGAGATAGCATAACAAAAAATCGGACCCAAAATGTAATTTTTAATCCAAAAATCAGACGAAATGTGCGAAAATGGGGAGAAAAATCGCCCCACTTATCCGATTTTTCCAAAAATCGGATAAATGGGGCGATTTTTCCCCCAAAAATCGGATAAGTGGGGCGATTTTTTGCCCCAAAATCGCACATTTCATCCGATGTTTGGCTTAAAAATTGGAAAGTAGGTGCGATTTTTTCAATTTCATATGTTTATATAATTGTGACTGTCTTTATGAAAAAAAATAAAGTTAAATTCAAATGAATGGATGTAGACATTTATGGACGTGGTTCTAGTTGTCTTTGGCGTGGTGGGTTGTCTTTGAGAAAAAAAATAGCTTAAATTCACATGAATGGATGTAGACGTTTCTGGACGTGGTGCTAGTGTTATGAGACGTGGTGGACTATCTTTGTGGAAAAAAAAATCAGTTTAAATTCATATGAATGGATGTTGACGTTTATGGACGTGGTTCTAGTTGTCTTTGACGTGGTGGGTTGTCTTTGAGAAAAAAATAGCTTAAATTCACATGAATGGATGTAGACATTTCTGGACGTGGTGCTAGTTATTTTTGACGTGGTGCTAGTGTTTTGAGACGTGGTGGACTATCTTTGTGAAAAAAAACCAGTTTAAATTCATATGAATAGATGTAGACGTTTATGGACGTGGTTCTAGTTGTCTTTGACGTGGTGGATTGTCTTTGAGAAAAAAATAGCTTAAATTCACATGAATGGATGTAGACGTTTCTGGACGTGGTGCTAGTTATTTTTGACGTGGTGCTAGTGTTATGAGACGTGGTGGACTATCTTTGTGAAAAAAAAATCAGTTTAAATTCACATGAATGGATGTTGACGTTTATGGACGTGGTTCTAGTTGTCTTTGACGTGGTGGGTTGTCTTTGAGAAAAAAATAGCTTAAATTCACATGAATGAATGTAGACGTTTCTGGACGTGGTGCTAGTTATTTTTGACGTGGTGCTAGTGTTATGAGACGTGGTGGACTATCTTTGTGAAAAAAAATCAGTTTAAATTCATATGAATAGATGTAGACGTTTATGGACGTGGTTCTAGTTGTCTTTGACTTGGTGGGCTGTCTTTGAGAAAAAAATAGCATAAATTCACATGAATGGATGTAGACGTTTCTGGACGTGGTGCTAGTTATTTTTGACGTGGTGCTAGTGTTATGAGACGTGGTGGACTATCTTTGTGAACAAAAAAAAAATCAGTTTAAATTCACATGAATGGATATTGACGTTTATGGACGTGGTTCTAGTTGTCTTTGAGAAAAAAATAGCTTAAATTCACATGAATGGATGTAGAAGTTTCTGGACATGGTGCTTGTTATTTTTTACGTGGTGCTAGTGTTCTGAGACGTGGTGGACTGTATTTGTGGAAAAAAATCAGTTTAAATTCACATGAATAGATGTAGGCATTTTGGTCATAATTAATTTTTTTTTGTGATACAAATAGCAAGTCCCTTATATAAACATACAAATATGAAAAAATCGAACCTACTTTTTAATTTTTAAAGCAAAAATCGGACGGAATATGCGAAATTGGGGCGAAAAATCGCCCCACTTATACGATTTTTGGGGGAAAAATCGCCCCACTTATCTGATTTTTCTTCCAAAAATCGGATAAGTGGGGCAATTTTTCGCCCCATTTTCGCACATTTCGTCCGATTCTTGCTTTAAAAATTGCATTTCGGGTCCGATTTTTTGTTCTGCTATCGCCTAGCACAACGTCTCAAAACACAAGAACCACATCCAAAAACGTCTACATCCATGCATGTGAGTTGTATAGCCATTTTATTTATTTTATTTTTTCAAAACCCTTAGATAATAGATTATGCACATTTCGGTCCACATCAGACGTTTTTGGACGTGGTTATAGTTGTTATGAGACGAGTTGATATGTTTTGTGCAAAAATCATATTAAATTCACATGCATGGATGTAGACGTTTTTGGACGTGGTTCTTGTGTTTTGAGACGTGGTGCTAGTTGTTCTGAGACGTGGTAGACTGTTTTTGTGAAAAAAAATCAGTTAAAATTGACATGAATGGATGTAGACGTTTTTGGACGTAATTATAGTTGTTCTGAGACGAGTTGAGATGTTTTGTGCAAAAATCAGTTTCAATTCACATGCATGGATGTAGACGTTTTTGGACGTGGTTCATGTGTTTTGAGAAGTTGTGCTAGTGTTCTGAGACGTGATTGACTGTCTTTGTGAAAAAAATCAGTTTAAATTCACTTGAATAGATGTAAAAGAAATCAGTTTAAACATACAAATCAAAGTTAAATGTCACAAATCATTGTCCACAAATTGCGTCCCAATGGTCGAGCCTACTTTTATATAGACATCAGATCAGAGAATACTTGACATCAGATCAACAGACTATAGATATCAGATCAAGAATATAAAAGAAATCATACAAAAGAATTAAAACATACTTAACAAGGGAGATCAGATCAGGATTATATAGACACCAAATCAGAGAATACTAGACATCAGATCAACAGACTATAGATATCAGATCAAGAATATAAAAGAAATCATACGATAGAATTAAAACATACTTAACAAGGTGCTAGTTATTTTTTTCACAAAGACAACCCACCACGTCAAAGACAACTAGAATCACGTCCATAAACGTCTACATCTATTCATGTGAATTTAAACTAATTTTTTTTTCACAAAGACAGTCCACCACGTCTCATAACACTAGCACCACGTCAAAGACAACTAGAACCACGTCCATAAACGTCAACATCCATTCATGTGAATTTAAACTAATTTTTTTTCACAAAGACAATCCACCACGTCTCATAACACTAGCACCACGTCAAAAATAACTAGCACCACGTCCAGAAACGTCTACATCCATTCATGTGAATTTAAGCTATTTTTTTCTCAAAGACAACCCACCATGTCAAAGACAACTAGAACCACGTCCATAAACGTCTACATCTATTCATATGAATTTAAACTGATTTTTTTTCACAAAGATAGTCCACCACGTCTCATAACACTAGCACCACGTCAAAAATAACTAGCACCACGTCCAGAAACGTCTACATCCATTCATGTGAATTTAAGCTATTTTTTTCACAAAGACAACCCACCACGCCAAAGACAACTAGAACCACGTCCATAAATGTCTACATCCATTCATTTGAATTTAACTTTATTTTTTTCATAAAGACAGTCCACCACGTCTCATAACACTAGCACCACGTCAAAAATAACTAGCACCACGTCCAAAAACGTCTACATCCATTCATGTGAATTTAAGCTATTTTTTTCTCAAAGATAACCCACCACATCAAAGACAACTAGAACCACGTCCATAAACGTCTACATCTATTCATATGAATTTAAACTGATTTTTTTTTCACAAAGATAGTCCACCACGTCTCATAACACTAGCACCACGTCAAAAATAACTAGCACCACGTCCAGAAACATCCAAAATCGCCTGCAATGTGCAATTTTTCAGTAAAAAATCACCTGCAATGTGCAATTTTTCTGTAAAAAATCGCCTGCAATGTGCAATTTTTCAGTAAAAAATCCCCTGCTGAAAAATTGCCCATAATTGGTGAAATTTGTATAAAAATCGCCAATACTGGGCGATTTTTTAGTACACTTTCGCCAATTATGGGCGATTTTACTAAATAAAATTGCAAAGCATGTGTGATTTTTTTAGCAGCATGATTTTTGAGATGTTTTTTGAATTTTGTGAAGTATATTACTTATTCATATATTAAGGGCATTTTTGTCATTTCATTTTTTTGTGTGTTACAAATAGTAAATTTGTGCTACAAATAGTAAGATCCTGTTTGTTTCCAAACTAGAATCCTAGTTATTCTAGGAAACTTGTTAAGAATCGGAAACTCCAACACATTTATAGGAAATTTAAGGCGGTGAAGGTTCTACGAGGAATCGATCAAGATTTGGATTCCAGTTTCCAAATCCATGCAAACTATTGATTATAAATATACCATGCAACATACCTTAGTATTCACGAGCGAAACAGTGCCGCAAAATCCTACGACAAATAATAAAAAGAAAAGAAAAGAAAATCTTCTCTGTTTGAATTTTTACATGACAATGCAGCAAACAGCAGCCTGGTTTTTTCCAGCAGAAATTATCCATTGTATACTGTCTTTTCTAAGTATTCACGACAAACTCAAAGCTAGTGATTTGTCTCAAGAATGGTTGAATGCTTATGTCACCTACCCAGATTTAAATTTCGATGAGCTATCCTTAAAAAATGAGATGCTTCCCTTAATCTCTGATGATGATGATGAACATAACATAAAATCAATGTTCAGAGCGAAAGTAAACAAGACTTTGCAAAGTTACAAGTTTGCCGGGATTTCGTTGCCTAATCAGCTGAATATAAACATGGATTTCGTCAAGGAAGAGGACACGGCTCCCCTGAACAAATGGCTTAGGATAGCAGTAGAATGTGGAGTCAGCGAACTCAGCGTTGTTCTCAAGAATTCTTCAAGATCGGAGTACATTATACCTGATTGGGTTCTTGAATCTAGGTCTTTAACAAGTTTATCTCTTGAAAACTGCAGCTTTTCGGATAAGTTGAAGGTGCCAGTTTTGTGTAAGAACATCCTGACTTTGATTTTATGGAAGGTTTCGATCAATGATGATGTCTTGAGTTCATTGATCGCGGGTTGTCCTTTGATTGAGCATCTGATGATAGATGACTGTGAAGGTTTGAACCATGTTAAGCTCATCAGTCTTGGCCGCCTTAAAGACCTGCACATTTACGCGCCCCCCGCTGAAGATATTAGAAGGAATGATCATAAGTTAACCCTGGAAATTGATGCACCAAATCTTGAGACTATTGATTTGACAGGCCTGAATCAAGTAACAGAACTTGTAGAATCATCATCATCACATGTATATCGAAATCTGTCAAGTTTAAGATTAAATTCTACGGTGATAACTAATGCATTCTTTGACAATTTCCAGTATAAGTTCCCAACTCTAGAGTCCCTGGAGGTCATCAATTGTTTTGGCTTTGAAAGAATTCATTTAACAAGTTATTCACTCAATAGCCTGGAGCTGGCTCTTCTGAATCAGGTGACAGAGCTGGAGATTGATGCTCCCCAGCTAACTACTTTTAAGCTTGAACAAGATTCCATCCCGAAGTTATCTTTCAGATCAGTTCCAGCTGAAATGAAATCTTCTGTGTATCTAAGCTGCGATTCTGTTGTCGATCTTTCGTGGTATCAGAGGTTGCACGAAATGCTATCAAATCTTGTTCCGTCCACAACATCGCTTCATATTTGTTTCGGATCCAGTTCGGGGTTAGACGAGAACAAATTTGATCTTTTTTCTGGTGTTTTCTGGAGTTGTTGCCCTGAGGCTATAACCCTGGATTTGTCTGAAAATGAAAGGGCTTCATGCATTGTTGAATGCCTGGCAAAATGTCTGGAAATTTTGCAGAATCGGGTCTATATAAGAGAGTTTGGGAAGTGTATTTATGAGAAAGATGAGAGAAAATGGCATGAACAATCCCTGGATTGGATGACACTATCAGATGAATTGAAGGGTTTTGAAGGGAGGATCAAGGTTTATTTTCAATTAGAATGGAAGTTACCTTCTTGTTTAAGGATTGAGAGCTTAAATCTTTACTTGTAATAATTTTAAAATGAGCTTTGTCTCCAGTAATTTAAATCTTAGAATAGGACACATTCTTTTGTGTACCCACTTTATATTATCTTCTTTATTTTGTTTTTTATAACACCATTATTTGGTATACCCAAATTGTATTGAATTCTTTGGGTTTTTTTTTTTTTTTTTTTTTTTTTGTTTTGTTTTAATAACAACTTTGACTTCTCCACGATACCATTATTTGGTGTATCCACTTGTATTGTATTCTTTATTTTTTTTTAATAATAAATTTGACTTCTCCACACATGTTCGCACTACTCCATGCGTCATTTTTTCTTTCATCTTTCATAAGTGTTTTTTTCCTGCAACTTAACTGACAGGCACAACAACGTTTTGTATCAACTACAGTCCCAACAATGTTTCATATCAACGTAGCATATCAAGCACAACAACGTTCCATATCCCAACAATATTTTATATCAACTACAGTCCCAACCATGTTTCATATCAACGTAGCATATCAAACATAATGTTTCAAATCAAATATAACTAATTTCATATCAATCATAAAACATTTTTTACTTGAATGTCGCCGAGAAAATAGGGGATGATATATCTACGAAGGAGGAGTTTTTGTTGGCATGTGTAATCTTTTTACTATTTTGCCTATTATTAAAATTACTGTAGTGGACTATTGGTAGTATCAGCCCTTTCGTTATTATTCTTAAGAAATGACAGAGTTTAACACATTCCTCAAACGAAGATTTTATGCTATCCCTATTTACTAAAATTTTTATTTTTGGTTCCGGCGAATGAATAATCATTGAGTCCTCCTCTTTCTAGACAACACATATAAAGAAACCCGTCAACAATCAAATAATTAGTAATTGTAGATTTAGCACTACTCTTTACTAATTGCAAAGTGTACAATATAAATTACAATAGTCTGAATTGAAAGAATTTTTTATTAATTGAATCTTTTGTTTTAACAAAAATTTATATCTACATAATACTTGAGGCAATATACTAATGTATGTAGCCTAGGGTTTAAATTGGCAAATCAAACTGGTCACATGTCTCATCGACAGGTTGACATGAACTCGCACTGAGTTAATCGGGTCAACACCTGAAGATTAAATAAATAGGTTGAAAATTTTAATTCTAACCTTTTTTTTCTATTTTTTTTCTGAGTGTGTCGTATCAACAATTGTCAACTCTACGTATAATTATAAATTAAAAACTTTCAGTAATAAATAGAATACTTGCTATCTAAGCAAAATGTCTAATGAACTAAATACTTATTATAAATTTTAACTTCTTAAAAATAAACTTAATAAATCACGTGTTAAAAACAAACAAACTAAACTAATGTAGATCTACAAGATGACTAACTGATGTAAATATGTAAAAGGTTCCAAAAGCTCGCAAGTTAGCAATTTGTTAATCAAAAGTTGGTTATTTTTGATTCAGTGATAGTTTTGATCATAATATCTTGCGAGAATATGAATATGTGAAGTAAAAAGGGGGCAGATTGAGCGGTGCACATCAGAGAAAGCCCATTGGGCTAAGATAGAGCCAGTATACCAGCAGCCCAGCAAAGGCATAGGCCTTAATATAGAAAGCCCAAGAACATGAAGCAGTTACAGAAGAATTTCGAAACTCCAAGAGTATAGTGCCCAAGGGATAGATAATACAGAGACAGGGAGGAATAACAAACTGCAGAATTGAGTGTTGGGGTGAAATTTCCTGGTCTACTGGTAGGTTGCATACTACATGTTTGTTAAAATGCTTAGCTGAAAATGTTAACTTTGAGCTTAGTGTTGTGTGTTTGGGCATTACGTTATCAAATTGGGTTTTAACATTTTCCTTGTGTGCTGTTTCTGTTTGCAGTGATGCTTTATTGAGCTTGCAGAAATGAGTTCGAGTGTTTGCTGTTTAAACTTTTGCAGCTCGAGTTTTGATATTCTTGCCACGACCCTTGATGCCTCAAAGCTATCCACTAGGCCAAACAAGTGCAACTTCATGGTATCGTATCTGTGTTCAAATTTAATGTTTTCGAAAATGGATTGTAGTTTGCTTTATGGTTCTTTGAAGCCAAACTTATCAGTGAGTTGGGTTTTTTTTGTTGCGTGCAGTGTGGGAAGCGGAAAACTTACCTGCGCAAAGGTCAGCAAACAGCAAGAGTTTTTGCTTATTATGGATTAAGAAGGCCCCCTTATAAGCTCGTGAGTATTACGTCTTATTAGCATTGATTTCAGAAATTATCTATAATTTTAGCAATCAGAGTCATATTTTTTCTGTGGAAGGATGCACTTGAACCATATATGAGCCAAAGGACAATTGAGATGCACTGGGGATATCATCATCGTGGTTATGTGGATGCTTTGAACAAGCAGCTTGAGCAGGACGATGAACTGTACGGTTTCACATTGGATGAACTCATTAAAGTGACTTACAACAATGGAAACCCACTGCCTGAATTCAACAATGCTGCCCAGGTAATGGAATTTCCTCTGCATATCTTTGCTTCTACTTTATTGCACCCTTTTATTGAGTGTGTGTATGTTTGTGTGGTGACCTTGGGAACCAGATCAAGAAAGTCACACCAGAGGAGGAGTGAAAGGGCGAGGGAGGGTTCATGATGTTTATCTTTTGTGTTGGTTCTCTAAATTGAGCAATTCTTTGGGTTGACGATAGTACTGGAACAATGAAGATCACATTTCGGTGAAAAGTCCTAATCCGGGCACTTACACACACACGCACACACAAAAGATAAACATCATGAAACGGGGAGGGAGGGTTCATGATGTTTATCTTTTGTTTTGGTTCTCTAAATTGGGGCATTCTTTGGGTTGACGATAGTACTGAAACAATGAAGATCACATTCCTTTTTCGGTGAAAAAGTCCTAATCCGGGCACTTACATGTTAAAGGATGGAGTAGGTATACCTCATATTAGTAGAATAAATTGTGATTTTCATACCTGGCTTAACTGCTTAAGTCTGTATATAATTATAATATCCAGTTTGAAAATGTAGGTCCTATAAAAATGTACAGACAACTTTGAACGACCCTTGAGACTAAGGAGCTCAGCAAGTTTATTGGCATTCTATTCTAAATGTCATGTTTGAACTCAATTATCCTTGTACAAAATATCTTTTGTTGTTGATTGCTCCTAGGCAAGCATGCATCGGCGTAAGTTTTTACCATTGGCACTTCACTTGAATTTGCCATCCAAGACAGCTTAAGCTGTAAAGAACGAATTTCTTATTTAATCCTGGAGAAAGCAAAAGTTAATTAGTATTTAGTCTGCATGAAATTGTTTCCATCCTCTTAATCTGCATAAGGAATATACTCTTGTGCCGCTGAAGTAGTTCCGTTATGGAGGCAATTGATGAAAATTTTGTTTCTCTATCATTACTTTAGACCTAGTTTGACTTGAAGAGACTCCTAAGGTCTTGTTTTTCTTTTAGCTGAATCTTGAATTGAACTGTCTATCTCCTCTTCACCTCCTTTCTGTTCTCACCCTTTTGCCTTTGGGAGTACATTAGATTAAGACAAATCAATATGTCCTTAATGCTCCTAAGGTCGAATATTATAGCCTCCATGCATTCTAATCAATAGTCTAATAATTTAAGTCTGACATCCTTTGCACCTATCCTTTTAAGGTCTGGAACCATGATTTCTTTTGGGAATCCATGCAACCAGGTGGAGGGGACTTGCCAAAAATGGGTTTACTTCAGCAGATTGAAAACGATTTTGGTTCTTTCGACAGTTTCAGAGAGAAGTTCATTGATGCAGCCTTAAAGTTATTTGGATCTGGCTGGGTTTGGCTTGTTTGTAAGTTTTCCTTCAATAAGTATTTTTAACTTCATCCCAGTTCCAGTACTTCTCCTTAGGGATCACGACTGCTTCGTAGTTAAGACTAATTTTGTAAACATTACTGAAGTTGATGTAAAATAGTGGAAGGATTCCATCTTTTATCCTCCTACACTTGTTCAACTAGTATAGTTCTGTTGTAGTTTAATTTGTTTATTGTCATATTCGGTTCGATGATCTTCACTGCATGTTCTAATCCTTTTCCTGGTGTATGTTGTATAGTGAAAAGAGAAGAGAAGCGTCTTGCGATTGTCAAAACATCAAATGCAGTCAACCCTCTTGTGTGGGATGATATAGTAAGGACTTTGTGAAACTCCATAATCTCTTATTGTTTCGCAAGAAAAGCTATTGCTCTTAACCTTGATACTATTTTCCTTTCTATTCTATGCAGCCCCTCCTCAACTTAGACGTATGGGAGGTAAGCTTACCGATTATCTCTCTGAGTCTCTTTTTAGTGTATGCACGCGAATACACTTGAGAAAAGAGCCTGGACAAACAATGAAATTGGCACATATTTGAATGCATGGTGATTAACACTGATTAAAGTCCCTCCTTTGTTTTGCAGCATGCATATTATCTGGATTACAAGGTAATCATCCTTTACTGAGTTAGTAGTCTCTTGGCCGAAAACTGTATTCTGAAGTTTCAGTTTCCTTATTCTGCTTTCCATCCACAGAATGATAAAGCCAAATATGTTAACATATTCATGGACCACCTTGTTTCTTGGAATGCGGCAATGGCTCGAATGGCTCGCGCTCAAGCTTTTGTTAATCTAGGCGAACCCAAAATTCCCGTTGCATGAGGTACTTCTCACTATCTCTCCACCAGCCTTCCCACTTGCGCACATTTGCTATAGAAACACAAAAGCAAGAACAACAAGCCCTTGGCTTTGGAGAACCAGTTTGGTAGGAATGAAAGGAGCCGATTGTTTGGCCGGAGATTGCGATCAGAGTTCTCTTTGCTTGACTTATCGTCCACCATGGAATCAAACAGAAGGAAGTGTCTTCTACGTGGACAAATTGATGAAAATTTTGAGGGAGGCTACTGTAATTTTTCAGAACTACGTGAGGGAGCATATTGTCAGTTTTCTGACCTTTATTTATTTTAATCATGGAAGAACATAAAGGTGCATTTGTTTAGTGGGAATGTGAATGTGAGCAATCAGATTGTCTTTGATTTGTTTGGTAACACTTTACTAATTTAGATATATAGGAATTTTTTTAAAAATGGTAATCTGAATTATTAAGTTATCAGATTCCATTGGCCTTTACTTTTACCGCTTGAAAAATTATATTTGGAATCATTTTACGATTGATCCATTCTCATTCCCGTGAAACAAACGCAGCCCAGGGAAAAGAACTTTGAAAGCCCTTATTTTTCATCATTCCAACAATCCGAAACCTGCTGCACAGTGAGAAGGGCTTTCGAATTTAGTTGTCTCAGGGAAGCCAGAAGCAGATTTAACAGCTAAATTAGGCCTACAATTTACAGATTTTTATGACTCTACCTAATAAAGAGAAATCAAACAATCAAAAACGGCGAAATTGCTGTAAATAAATCTCCTTATTCATTGTTTCTTGCTGGGAATGATAACAAAATTAAGTTTTAAGAAACAATACATTCTTCAATAGACTAGTTTTCCAGATTCAGAACCATTTTTTCCCTCAGAATATTTTTGCAAGAACTTGTTGATCAAATGTTTGCATCCCTCTTCCTACAATTTCACACCTGACTAAGCTTCCAATGGAATTCATAACCATCTTAACATCTTCCCATCTATTCCCATCAGCCAATTTCTTGTACAAATAGCTCTCAAAAGTCATCCTCTGCACATACTCATTCCCACACAGCTCCACCAATGCTTCCCTTGCTGCATTGCTACCATAAAACACCCTTTGTAGCAAATCCAAGAACCTGAAAGTTGCTAAATACTTCTCATCCCATTTCTTCAAGTACTCCCTCTTCAAATCATCTTCACTGATCATCTTCTCCCCTCCCTCTGAAGCCTTTGCGATCGCCTCCCCGCACATTCGTCCACTCTTTGCTGCAAAATAGATCCCCTCGCCGGAACATTTTGTCACGTATCCTGCTGCATCCCCCACTAGAGCTACTCTTCCCCGGACCCGAACTGGACGGGGATGCTCTGGGATTGGATGAGCCTCAACTTTGATTATCCGGCCACCTTGAATTTTTGGATTAGCTCTTGTTCTTATACCATGTTGGAACAGTTTAAGATCTTTCTTGGAGCATACTGTACCAGTCCCGACCGCAACATGGTCACATTTCGGAAAGACCCACGCATAAAAATCGGGTGAGACATCGTTTCCTACATACATTTCAGCCAGATTGTCATAGTAGCTCATTTTATCATCAGGCAGTTTGATCCTTTCTTGAAAAGCAATGGCACAAGTATAATCTCCGGCTTTTATGGCCTTAGCCACCTTGCTATTGGCTCCATCTGCACCAACGACAACATCAACAGCTAGAGATTTCTGCAAGTTATTCAAATTATAATGAACAACATACGGAGAGCTTTTCGTTGATGGGACATCAACGTTTGTGACAAGCCCTTGAATGATTGTGGCCCCGGTAGATTCAGCACGGCGACGGAGGAAGTCATCGAGCACTTCCCGGCGAAGCATCGGAATAAACTCGTGGGATTTAAGGGTCTTCCCAAAATCAACACTCAAGTTAGATGGGGATATGATCCTCATTTTTGTGACTTTTCGATCAATGAGGTGTGAAGGGATGGAAAACTCATCCAGCATACAGAGTGGGATAGCTCCTCCGCATGGTTTGGCGGTTGCGGGGCTGCGTTCAAAGAGGAAAGTCTCTATACCACCAGCAGCTAGTGCCTCAGCTGCCGAGGAGCCAGCTGGACCGCCGCCTACCACAGCGGCCCTCAGCTTGCAGGAGATGATGAGGGTGGTGGATTTCTGCTTGGGATTAAAAGAACCTGGGTGTTTTTGTATTTTAAGTGGGCTACTGAGGGAGTGGAGTGGGTGTAAAAGATGAGTTGTGGCGGCCATTGCTAATGGTTTTTGAGGTAGTCCCTCTAAATGAGTGTTGAGTGTATGCTGGATGGTAGAAAATTATCAGCTTAAAGGGCTAGCTCCAGTCTTCTTGATCGCATTTCATATGGCAAACCGCATTATCCACTCTGCAGCAAGCTCATTCATGCTTAACTCTGTCTCTCAATTATAAATGGCCTATACCAAGAACAAGGAGCTTATCTGAACAAGCAGCATGTAATACATTCCAAAACTCATTTAAAAATCAAATGAATATACAATTTTGATCATCATACTTACAAGCATCAGAAGTAAGTGCTACCTGAACCTTGGAGATTGTTAGAGAAGGCCTCCAATTATCTTTCAGGATGTCCAAACTCACTTTGCCAGCAGAACAAATAATTCAGTGATATATGTGAGTTTTAAAAAGGACCTGCAAGCATAAGTCAGCACATAAGAATCACAAAAAATGTCAAACAACCATAGTCTCCTAACCAAAAATAGATAATTTGTAACAGGAAAATGACCTGGACAAGATTTGTTTGGCACAGTGTGAAACTTAAAGAAGGTCAAAACCAGAAGATATAGCGACAACACAGGAATAATGAAATAGCTAGAAATGCATTTTATGCTTTCTTGACGCTTTCTAGGGGTGGTAATTAGAAGACGCTCAAAGTTCTATATCTACCTATTCAATAATGATGGTATTGCAAACAGGAAAAATGAAATCCAACTGAGATGTTATTGAGCAGAATGCAGGAACATAGCTTAAACACATCAATTATAGATCATCTATACCAAGCAATGATATCCATCTGAATCAATTATAGCTCAGAATTCATAATTACAAGTTAAAATCCACTGTAAGTGACTATATTTTTCAAACCAAAGCAAGCCAAGCAATGATATCCGAGATCATTCCTAATTGTAACTCACTTGCCAAGACCTTTTCTAGCTCCTCGAGTTCGGGAGATATGGAAATGGATTTTCTCAAAGAAAAAACTCCCAATTCAATGGATGAAACAATTTCTTAAATTTGTTTTCATTTCTCATGGTTTAGGAATATGGGTTTTCCTTATATTGTTTTGGTACTTGCGGAGGCTGAGAAAGAATGAGGCTTTATTTTTCAATGATTTATGTAAATACTGGCCCAAGCTCCTGTATCGTGTTCCAAACTCTACATCGTTTTATTAACAGCAAGAAATGCAGGAAATCCCCCAGGAAGAGAGAACACCATCACAAATGGGTTCAGTCGGCTTCTACTGAACCAAAAATCAAACAGTTGAAATGCAACTCTGATTTACCTAATACATACTGAACAAACAAACAAACATAGTTCCACTCCACCAAAAACACACAGCAGCACATAACCAATGGCCATGGGAGAAAGAAATAATTGCAGAATACTATGAACAAAACCAAACGGAAGAGGATCCAGAGTTACGAACCTGAGTAGAAGTCAATGCTTTTGCAATAAAATGAGCTCCGCCTCCAATGAATACAAGAAGGCAGCACAGTGAGACAGTGGAGGAATAGGAAAAGAAGAAATCGACGAAAGAAGACGCCAAAAAACCCGGTCTGCAGGAAATAACATATAAATGGTTTATGGTAGGAGTGTAAACGAGCCGAGCTGGCTCGAACTTGCCTATGTTCAGGCTCGGTTCGCCTAAATATGAAGGGGCTCGAGCTCGAGCTCGCTCGAGCTCATTTTTTGGAGCTCGACCTTGTTTAAGAATTGTGAAGCTCGAGTTCGAGCGCAAGCTCGATTTAAAATGAAAAATTTTAAAAAGAGTAAATTGTAAAAAAGGTCATCATACTTTGATAAAGTTTAAGTTTTGGTCACTAACTTTTACATCTGAATTTTAAATTTGGTCATTCCGTTACAAACAGCCGTGAAGCCCACTAACGGACCAAAATTTTGAGGGTATTTCTGTCCAATCATATCTAAAAAACCCATGTGCTTCCCTTTTTTTTTTTTTTTTTTTAACTATTTATCTTTCTTCCTCTCACCCTCCCCTCTTTTTTTTTTTTTTTTTTCGTATTAATCTTTCTTCTCCAGCCACCCTGCCACCTTTCTTACCGGAAATAACATAACCCATCACCATTCTCCCAGAAATGTTCAGAAACGTCTACATCCATGCATGTGAATTTAACCCATTTTTTTTCACAAAGACAGTCCACCACGTCTCATAACACTAGCACCACGTCCAGAACAACTAGCACCACGTCCAGAAACGTCTACATCCATGCATGTGAATTTAACCCGATTTTTTTCACAAAGACAGTCCACCACGTCTCATAACACTAGCACCACGTCAAAAATAACAAGCACCACGTCCAGAAACGTCTACATCCATGCATGTGAATTTAACCCGATTTTTTTCACAAAAACAGTCCACCACGTCTCATAACACTAGAACCACGTCAAAAATAACTAGCACCACGTCCAGAAACGTCTACATCCATGCATGTGAATTTAACCCGATTTTTTTCACAAAGACAGTCCACTACGTCTCATAACACTAGCATCACGTCAAGAACAACTAGCACCACGTCCAGAAACGTCTACATCCATGCATGTGAATTTAACCCGATTTTTTTCACAAAGACAGTCCACCACGTCTCATAACACTAGCACCACGTCAAGAACAACTAGCACCACGTCCAGAAACGTCTACATCCATGCATGTGAATTTAACCCGATTTTTTTCACAAAGACAGTCCATCACGTCTCATAACACTAGCACCACGTCAAAAACAACAAGCACCACGTCCAGAAACGTCTACATCCATGCATGTGAATTTAAACTGATTTTTTTCACAAAGATAGTCCACCACGTCTCAGATTTTTTTCACTGATTTTTTTGAATTTAACCCGATTGTTTTTGACGTAGTTCTAGTTGTTCTGAGACGTGGTGGACTATCTTTGTGAAAAAAATCATTTTAAATTCAAATGCATGGATGTAGACGTTTCTGGACGTGGTGCTTGTTATTCTGGACGTGGTGCTAGTGTTATGAGACGTGGTGGACTGTCTTTGTGAAAAAAATCGGGTTAAATTCACATGCATGGATGTAGACGTTTCTGGACGTGGTGCTAATTGTTTTGGACGTGGTTCTAGTGTTATGAGACGTGGTGGACTATCTTTGTGAAAAAAATCGGGTTAAATTCACATGCATGGATGTAGACGTTTCTGGACGTGGTGCTAGTTGTTCTGGACGTGGTGCTAGTGTTATGAGACGTGGTGGACTGTCTTTGTGAAAAAAATCGGGTTAAATTCACATGCATGGATGTAGACGTTTCTGGACGTTTCTGGGAGAATGGTGATGTGTTTTGTTATTTCCGGTAAGAAGGGTGGCAGAGTGGCTGGAGAAGAAAGATGAATACGAAAAAAAAAAAAAAAAAAAAGAGGGGAGGGTGAGGGGAAGAAAGATAAATAGTAAAAAAAAAAAAAAAAGGGAAGCACATGGGTTTTTTGGATATGATTGGACAGAAATACCCTCAAAATTTTGGTTCGTTAGTGGGCTTCACGGCTGTTTGTAACGGAATGACCAAATTTAAAATTCAGATGTAAAAGTTAGTGACCTTTTTTGAATATTTAAAAGTTAGTGACCAAAACCTAAACTTTATCAAAGTATGATAACCTTTTTTACAATTCACTCTTTTAAAAATATTAAAAATATTTAATATTATAAAATAAATACATATATATAATATATAAGCTCGTTAGGCTCGTCGAGCCTAACGAGCCTATATATTATAGGCTCGAACTCGGCTCGTTACCTTAACGAGTCGAGTTCGAGCAACTCCGAACTTAAGCCAAGCTTTGACCGAGCCGCTCGCGAATAGCTCACGAGCGGCTCAGTTCATTTACACCCCTAGTTTATGGGCAAGCGGAAGAAAACATAGACTTTCGAAATTTGTAAAAAAAAAGTTTAAATACATTTTTAGGTCCCCATAATTAAGGATATGTGGCTTTTGGTCCCTATTAAATTTTGATCATTTGAACGATATTTAAATCAATTTTTTCTTAATCATGATTTATATTATAATTTTTTAACTTATTTTATAAATCGATCATCGTAAATGTTTGCCTCTCATTTTTAATCATGAGTCGATTTAAATATGTTGAAATTTAAAAAAATCTAAATTATAAAATGAGTTAAATAAACTATAATCAAAATCATCATTAAAAAAAAGAGATTTAAAAAATAAGTTAAAGCGTTTTTTTTTTTCAACTTTGTCATAAAAATGGTGATAATAAAGAACAAGAAATGAGATTAGATTTAATATGTATGTGCCTAGCGACCGGGCCATCAGATCTGGCTTTGGAAAGCGCTCCATGATGCTTTACTCCACCGGTTTGTCCGCCAAGAACTGAAAACAGTTTAAGAGGTTTTCTTCCCAAATCATTTGAAGAAGAGCCGCATAAGTAAACGAACAGTAACGTCAATCTTTATCCTCTGAAAAATCTGGAAAGAATATAAACTCAGGCTGATCGAACCATTCAGTTTGGAACTTTATTACTGCTTAAAAGACAGTGATAATGAATTTTATTCTGCAGCTTATCATTAAAAAAAAGCGCCCTTCAAGGAATATTAATGCGCAAAACTTCTGGGATGATCTTCAATGTTGTTGGCATTCTGGTTCAAGATTTTAAAGCTTTGGCTTAGCAAGTAATTGTCCTTGTTTGACATGTCTCATTTATGAGCTCAATGTGGAGAGGGGGAGGCAGATTTAAATTTTTTGGCAAAATTAAAACGGTATAGAGGGCGAACATCGATCGAAATAAGTTTACTAGGAAAAATTCTGGTTGTTTCTCGGATGGGCACCCTTCCTCGCGGCCATCATGTAGTGCTGCCATACGGAGATGCTTGAGGCTTTTTTTGTTACATGTGGTCTTTTGCAGAAGTTATGCATCTTAGATATATAGGATAGTTTTTTTTTTTTTTTTTTTTTAAATGACAAGGAAAACTCTAATTGATTTTGACAACTGCAAGAAATTTTTTTTTTTTTTATTAATAGGCTTATGTCTCTCTCTTAATAAATTAAAAAGAAATCATATTCAGCACACTATATATAGATAGTTAACTTCAAGAGATTACGAAATGTAAATATTCTCGCTCTTAATTCTAATCATATATTTTGCTTACTTTTTTTTTTTTGAAGCAATATATTTTGCTTACTAATAATGAGTTTATTCCCGTTGGGATCCTCCAAAATCGGGATTCTTCATAATGGTCCATATTTTTTCTTTTCTTTTTTTTTTTTCTTTCATTTGTTTAGACTAAAAACAATAATCGGATGAGTATTAGAGGAGGAGATGGCGAATATTGAAATGAAGGAGGAGGAACCCCCATAGGACTCCATAGAGATAACTTTTAAGGATCCTGTGATCCCTTCATGGCAGAAGCAAATAATATGGAGGTCTGTAGTGACTTCGGTTTGTTGAGTATAGTTTTTAACGTGATCACCGAATCGTACTTAAAATAAATCTAATCATTGGCACTTCAGCACAAGAAACTCAGGCAAAGTCAATGATAAGATTCGTAAATTGAGTGAGCTTTTGGAGAAAGCCCGCTGAAAAATGAAAAGTTCATGAAGAATGTTAGAAGATGCACAATATTGTGATTGATCAAATGATAATTGTATGTGAATACTATTGAATGCTCTGATAAATTGAGTCTAAAAACTAAACAATAAATTTTATGGATAGTATATTGCGTTATTGGTTACTCTTTACCATGTTTATATGGTATCTAAAGTTTGCAACTTGTCAACTGTTATTGAAGTTTTCAATTTAGTATTCAATGTGTGTCCTCCATTAGTACTACTTTTTTTAAGTGTTTTGAATTATATTGCTGATTTTTTTAAAAGAAATATATAAACAATATATTACAAATGAAGTCATACATTTTCAGTAAATTTACCATTTATACAATTAATTAGATAAAAGAAAAGAAAACGAAAACTTACAATTGATGCTACCCCTGATGCCTTGGTTTGATTTTTGTCTACCCCTGATGCCTTGTTCGACACACCAAATATTTCCCCAATTTCAGTCCACAATTTATAAGCAGAGGAATTCTGAAAATGGCATCGAGCTCCCACTCCCTTTAGCAGACGCTATTTCTGATTTGGGTGTTTTCGAAACTAAATGTATGCAATCTTGCAGCAATTTTGTTCCTGTCTATCCAGAAGGCACCAAGTATGAAGGTCGCTCAGTGAAGGAATGGAATTCTTATGAGTATGAAAGCTGTATCCGAATTTTCAAGGATATTGGCATCCCTTGCAGGAAGGTTGATACCCGTGTGAAGACTGGTTCGGCTTGGTAGAGTTACAAAATCGCCACTGACAACTCCATTTTCGCTGGAACGATGATTGTCCCACCACTCCACTACAGCGACAACACAGCTACAATCATGTCGATGTTTCTTGCAGCCAACTCCACTGATGGCGCTGTTAATTTTAACATGATAAGAACATCATAACAATCATGTCAATTAGGATCTTGAATATAATAATAACCACATAGATAAAGCACATAAAACATACCTTAATGCGAAATTCGTCATTATCAGAAGATCACCAGATATACAAGAAACTAGATCTGCAGCAGGATCGCAATAATCCCTATAAACTAGTTTCTCCACCTTGACCCTCTTAAGCGGTAGATAGCCAGATAGAGAGGCAACTTTATTCTACCCACACATATAATAGTGTTGTGTGTTAATTGATTAGGGCAGGGAGAGGACTAGTTTATATACCCACAATCTTTAATCTAGTACGTCCATCGAATACTAGTTTAACGGTCCAGATTTAATCATAATATTAAATTGATTAAGAAACCTAAACCAACTTAATTGGGCTTATTAAAGATATGGACCATACCATCCAGGCCATATTCTTACATTCTCCCACTTGGCCGGATGTTCCACAATTCCGTTTAATAGTATAACATAAGGCTAGCAAGATTAAATATGTCAACCATTAACATCATTAACACCTTAACATAACAAACCACATAATGTGAGTTATGGCGGTCATACACAGTATAGTCATATACTCCCTTCCACACACCACAACATTAAGGGCTTATCATGTCAGGTTCATAAATTGTATATAAACAACATACAGTCCACATACTGTTATGAAAAGTCATACGAATTTCTTATTCAACCAATCATGCATGCATAAGCATATAGAATAAGAAATAGAAAATCAGAAACAATTTATTATTGAGTTCAAGAGTGTAGAACATCATCGTCATTAATACAACTAAGGCTCATCATAAGCACGTGTTTAAAAGCCTTTAGTTGTAAACCCTTAGTTAGAATCTGCAATCATGAGATTCAACATAATATGTTCTAAATAACACTCATTGTTTCTGAATATCTGCTTTAACGATAAAAAACTTAAAATTCATATGTTTTTAACATTAGGAACATTTATCGTCTTTTAAGAAGATAATTACTGCAACATTATCATAAATTTTCAACGGCTCGCGTACAGTGTCGACAACTCCAAGCCTTGAAATAAAGTTTTGCAGCCATAATGCAACAATAGTAGCCTCATAACAAGCTACAACTTTTATTTCATAATGGATGCAGTAATGACAGATTGTTTGGTACTATCATAAGATTGCTCTTTCAATTAAGAAGAACAAATAGCCAAACATAAACTTTCAACTGTCAATCATCCATTAAATTATGAATTTAAATATCCAATCATATAATTGATTAGATAACTTACAAGTAAGCATATAATCCTTTGTTCATTCTTAGAAAGGATTTCTTTAGTCTTACTCAACAAAATCAAATCATTAGCAACAAACAAAATATTGTCAATATATAAAATCACAATTATAAACATACTCCCACTGATCCTCGGCAACTACACTGATCAACAGTGATTTCCTTAAAACCAAAGAAGCAATGATATTAGTAGACATAATATATCATTGAGCGAAAGCTTGTTTTAAGTTCATATATTGACTTCATTAGTTTACACACAATTTCTTTATGCTCAATGAAAAACCTTTAGGTTGATCCATATGAACTTCTTTATTAAGATCCTCATTCAAAATGTTGTTTTCACATTCATATAATGTAACTCTAAAACAAACTGAGTCACTGAAACCAAATATCTCAATAAATCATTCTTTGAGATAAGTTAAAAGTCTCTTTCTAACCAATGCCATTTTTTCTGAGTGTAATCTTTGACTACAAGTCTAATTTTACATCCTTCGACATTGCCATTCGAGTTGTGTCATGATCTTAATGAACCATTTCACCCAACTCATTCAGAGCTTTCTAGCAAGTCTATAAGATCACAGACATCGATATGAGTCATTGATTTCAACTCTTAGTTCACAACATCAATTCACATTCCAGACTTATTACTTCCTATGGTTTGTGAAAACAAACAGAATTTATCAATGCCATAATCAAATCTAACTTTGCAAATAAACTACATAATCATTGGAAATAACTTACATTCTAACCCTTACAGGTTTATTAAAGTTACTCCAACAAGTTTACTTACTTGCTTTGGTGATAAGTGAGGTTTTCATGGGTACTTTTCCATTATTCAAATGTTGTTCTTGATTATTCTAATCCAACAATAAATGAACAACACTTGAAATAGTCATGAATTCAGGAACATTTATGGGTAATGAGACATTAACCCTTTCATTAATATTCACAACTTGATTTTCATTACTCCCACTAACTTTATCTTTCTCTAAAATTTTGGCATGCCTACTTTAACAATTTTAGAACTATGGTTTGGATAACAAACTCTATACCCTTTGGAGTTCTCTAGGTCACCAATAAAGTAGCTTTTAAACGTTCGAGAATCCAATTTTCTTTCATGTAGATTATAGACGCGTGATTCTGTTAGACAACCCAAACATACAGGTGTCTTAAACTAAATTTCCTTTCAGTTCATAATTCAAGAGGAATATTGAAACTGACATACAAGAAACATTATTTAACAGATACACGACAATTCTAAATACATACATCTACAAAACTTTGGGTAAAGAAATTACTCATCATACTCCTAACCATATTCATTATGTTCTATTTTACCTTTCTGACATAGTGTATTGTACACATATGCCTTAACTTTCGAGGAACTTAGTAAATGGACCAGGATCCTGTTCAAATTCATAATATATATATATATTTATAAGACTTACCACATCTATCAATCTTAAAATTTTCACTTTTCTATCTAATTGCATCTCAACCTCTCTTATAAATACCTTAAAGGCATTTCTCGATTGAAATTTTCCATGAACCAAATAGATATATCCATATAGTGAAAACCATCTATAGAGGTGATAAAGTATTTTTATCTACAAAAAAACAGAATATCATAAGGTTCACAAATATTAGTGTGTATTATTTCAAGAAGTTGACTGCTTCTTGTGGCTCCTTTCTTGTTATGTGTGGTTTGCTTACCCTTAATATATTCCACACATAAGTCAATATCAGTAAAATTTAGATTCATTAGAATCTCATTCTTTACTAATCTCTTGAAACTTTCTTTAGATGTATGACCCAAACATTTATGCCACTATTAAGCAAAATTTTTCATTCATCAAACTACTGTACTTTATTCCAATAATTTTGTTAACAATGAATAGGGATTTTGGAACTATCAAGTTTCAATTTATATAAGCCATTAAAACATACTATGGCCGATAAATAAATTATCTTTATATAAATCAAAACAACATTCCAACCAAAAACTTAATATTTACATCATAAGAAATCCCTACATAATACGGGAACTATAAGTAGTCGTATCATAGTCAAACCACCAAGTATAAGAGGGAACTTTAGATAAATTTGATTCAAAGCATACATGAACATAATGTACACTTTTATTTCTGAATTAATACTTATTTTAAAGACAATCATTCTGACAATGTCATTCCTTTTGTAGGAGTGACATTTATCTATCTTTTGTTCCTCTCTTCCATCATCATCAACCTGTAAAACGTAAGCAGGTTGTTTCTGCTTAAAAGTCTTGGATTTTGGTTTGATTTTCTTTTCAACTTCTTATCATTAGGTTAGTGGAATGAACTCCTATTTTCTTTAATCTCACTTCCTTTTGTATAATCTTAATGGAAAGTTCATCAATATTCCACTTATCATTTTATGTGTTATATTGATGTGAAACAATCCACAACAGGAAGTGAGTTCATAATGAACTTCATTAAGGAAGAGTCATTCACATTTATATCTAGTATCTTTAATTTTCTTACAATAATAGTCATGTTTAAGACAATAGCTACATGTTCTTTGACCTATCAATCTTTATAGTCATGAGCTCCATCATACATGCCTATACACACACATTATTGTATAACAAAATTTCTTATCCTCATCTTTAAGAAAATCATTTTGCATTCTGATTTTCACTTCTAGGAAAAGTTAACTTAATGCTGCTTATAATTTGTAATTTGTGTAGATTAAAATATAATCTATTGATAATAACATATAAATGCTCACTTAATAAATCAGACACAAATATTATTCATAAAATGTTGTTGATTTCCTTTGGGAAATACAACAATATATCTATCATCATGATTTGAATGCTATTTGAGCTTTATAAGAAAATTAAATTGACTTCATAAATATATAGTATCTTTGGATAACTATATATATGCAACAAAATATTTTAATTTTCTCCTTTATATTATCGGTTATAGAATATTGATTTTCTTTTGGGTAAAATCCATAATTTCTATCAACCAATAAATTTCATAATGTATCCAAGAGTACATACGATTATATGACTATACATTCAAAATTAATTTGGTCACTTTGGTGACTTACAAATTAACTTTATCTAAATGTCATATAATAAAATAAATATGGCATTACATAACATATGAAATTATATGGCCACATTCAAAATTAATTTGGCCACTTTGGTGACTGACAAATTAATCTTATCTAAATGCCAAATAATAATTTATGGAATTACATAAGTTCATAAAATTATATGACCACATTCAAAATTAATTTGGTCACTTTGGTGACTGACAATTTAACTTTATTTTAATGTCATATAATGGAACAATTCTAACACTCATAAAATACATTAAATTATATGACCGCTATCAAAATTAATTTGATCACTTTGGTGACTAACAAATTAACTTACACTTAATGTCATATAATTAAAACGATCATTGTATTTTATAAATTAAATAAATTATATGACTAAACATACTAAATTAATTTGGTCACTTTGATGACAAACAAATTAATTTTCACTTAATGTCATATAATTAAAACAATTATAGAATTCCATAGATTATAAAATTATATGATTACATTCAAAATTAATTAATCACTTTAGTGATTGAGAAATTAATTTTCACCTTAATGTCATATAATATATCATAAAACACATAAATTATATGAGTACATTCAAAATTAATTTAGTCACTTTAATGACTAGTAAATTAATTTTCACATAATATCATATAATAAAATATTTAAATATATCAACCCAAAATCAAATTTGCATCCATAATGTGCAAACCAAACAATTATCATATATAAATAAAACATAATCGGCCACATACATAATTTTCTTAATAAGGAATATGCTGCAATTATAGTAATTTCCTTGTCTAACCGTGTAACAGCCAATTGAGCGACGGAAATTGAGTATGAAAAACAAGGGCAACATACATTTTCCTTAAGGTTTGGGCGTCGGCCGCCTTAAGCATAACAAGGAAAACAAACCCATAATATAATATAACTCTAGCTTATTAGCCATTAAACCATTCACACATAAACCTTTATTATGTAAGTAACTTTGTGAAAAATTAAGCGGCAGCGGCGGGAAGCTCATTCTTAATGGGGCAAACATATTCTTGATTAATTCATTCATAATTTAATTAATCTAAAAGCTATGAATTATTATTTATTCAAAACTCAGGCTCTGATACCACATGTTAATTTTAACATGATAAGAACATCATAACAATCATGTCAATTAGGATCTTGAATATAATAATAACCACATAGATAAAGCACATAAAACATACCTTAATGCGGAATTCGTCATTATCAGAAGATCACCAGATATACAAGAAACTAGATCTGCAGCAGGATCGCAATAATCCCTATAAACTAGTTTCTCCACCTTGACCCTCTTAAGCGGTAGATAGCCAGATGGAGAGGCAACTTTATTCTACCCACACATATAATAGTGTTGTGTGTTAATTGATTAGGGCAGGGAGAGGACTAGTTTATATACCCACAATCTTTAATCTAGTACGTCCATCGAATACTAGTTTAACGGTCCAGATTTAATCATAATATTAAATTGATTAAGAAACCTAAACCAACTTAATTGGGCTTATTAAAGATATGGACCATACCATCCAGGCCATATTCTTACAGGCGCCCCCAAGCAGCTTATTAATTTCAAGTCTGATGATGGCGACTTTGGCCGTAGGTTTCAGCTGTTACGGGACGGCACCCAGGTTAAGGCTTTCGCGGCATTATGCGCCTTGCCTGATGGAGACTGGAATGCTGGAGTTTGATCCCTGACATTATTAGGAAACTTTTGCTTGTACTGTTTTCTTTTGTTATCTTGTGATCTCACTCTACAATAGAACTTTTGTTTCTACCTTGAATTAAAAAAAAAAAAAATCAATATTATTGATACTCCTGGTGATGCAACTACATTGTACTAGTTTAGTTGTTTTATTTCTTTTTTTTTTGAATTTAGTGAGACTTTTGAGAGGAAGTTGTACCTTTTTAATTTGATCATGAAAATAAATTATTATTTGGAAGAACAAAAATGGTTTTTGTTTTGCTACCTCATATTTCAGGCTTGTTTGATTCTTCAAGTAAAAGTGAAACAATCACTAGGGCGATTGCTAATTGCCTTTTAATGGCAAAAGATGGTATTCATGTTTTGTCACTAAAAGTGCGCTTACCCTGAACATTTGTTTAGAGAAAAAATTGTTGATTATATGATTGTTGTGTTTATCCGTGGCGATATTTTGGAAGAAAATGGCTCTACTTTGGAAGATCACTTAGCTTCCTCAACTCCCAAGGCCCTAAATGTATACACTTTGCATGTTGATGATTGATGACACAAGTACAATTCTTTACTAACAAAATTTTGTTTTGATTGGTTAATGTATAGGAGCTATTGGAGAATTGTGGAAAGAGAATGGTGGTTTTTGATTACAAAACCAAAGATGAAGTTAAGAATGCTCAGCAACTTCAAAATATTCTCAACCTTATTAACAAAATTGTAGAGAGAAATGGAGGGAAGCCCCATTCTCCCGAGTTATGTCTAGAATTTAAGGTAATCTATCAGCAGCCTTAATTTCCACAATTTTGAAGATGTACTTGGTTCTTGTCTGTTCTCCGTTCCATTGTTAAAACAATGGCAAATTCATATTTTTACTTTTGCGACAAAATTTTGATGAAGAAAAGGATTCGTACAATCAGGAGCAGATTCTGCAACGAATGGCTTCATTGGTATGCACCTCCTGTTTTGCAACAGTTCTCACTGTATTCTTCTGTCTGCACTGCAGAATTTAAAAGCATTTCTTTTTTAATCTTTCAGAAACATATCAGATCTTATAGGAAGTGTATGTCCTCACAGTTGTCTTCTTGACAGACAATTGGCCACACATTTGATTTGTGGGGGAAATGTTCATTGGCTGATTTGAAGTTTAATTTGTTTCAATCCTTATATGATATGTAAGGCAGGTAAAATTTGAGTGATTGATACTTATATATCTTTTTACTCTTTGTCAGGTGGAGTCTAAACTGACGGTGTTAGACTTGAACAGAAATTGGTAGAAGAGCAAAGGCTTGGCAACGAGCCTTTAGCAACAACTCAAGAAGTTCAAGTAAAGTCAGATGACGAGATTCTTAAGTTGGGGAAGCATTTAGAGAGAGGCCGCAGGGAGAATGAGTTGAGAAAGAATGCTAGAATATGCATAATATTGTGATTAAATAAAATGGTTATATTAAATAAGACCTCTCAGCCTAGATAAAATTAAAATTTAAAATTTTTTTGAGCGAGTTTTTTTTTCCAATTCTTATTCAAATTAAAATTTAAACTTTTTTTATATAAAAAATAGTTCACGTTAATTATTCGCAGAACAAATAAAATACCCAACCAGAACAATTTCTACATCCCCATGGCACTGATACTCAGAAACATCTAAATTTCCACCCATTTTTGCCAATTATACAAGAGGGTTGGATCAGCAGTTCACAATGATAGTAAATAAAGGAACTGTAGAAGCTGAAGAATATGAATGGACGGGTGAATAAATTTATATATAGTACAAAAGAAAACAGAAGGGAAAGAGACAGTGGGGAATAATTCAAAGGGATTCATTGGTTCATGTATCTTTTAACGTTGGAAACATAACCTAACATTGATTATGGGAACTACTATCCATTACCGAGGGAAAATCGAAGCTAAATAATTAAGGCGTTGGGCATGCAGAATTTTAACCAACATCAAAACATTCAAGTATCCATCCACCCTTTTTCGTGTTCCTTCTTTAATTGACATTTAAGGATTTGTCACAGAAATCAATAAATTCAATCCTTGTAAAAGTAACACCAGAACTATTATTCACCCGGCCATTCATATTCTTCAGATTCTATAGTTCCTAGTATTTCTTTGGCACAAATATGGGTGGAAATATTTCAAGCATCAAAAGAAGTCTTGGTCGGATAATAATGGGTGGAAGTAGTTCATCAATTCCAAAAGATTATTGTAATTTTAGCAGGGCTACAACCATTGTTCTTGTTGGCTGCACTGGAAACGGCAAAAGTGCAACGGGTAATTCAATCCTCGGACGAGAAGCCTTCAAATCATTCCCTAGTTTTGATGGCGTGACAAATACTTGTGAGCAACAATCAACCGCTCTTCCAAATTGCGGCAATCTCAATGTCATCGATACTCCAGGTAATAAGTTTTTCTCATTCAAAGTCTTTTCATGACAGACTCAGACTTGAAATTTTCGACATAGAGGGCGGACATGGGTCGGCCATTTCAGGGCGGGTGCCCTCCCTCGCCACCCTCTTTCCGTACAGAACTGAAATTATAAACTTAGAATTTTTATTTCTATTCCTAATTAATGTTGAAAATAAAAAAAAAAATACAGGGATGTTTAATTCTGCAAGTAATCCCAAGCTGATTGAGAAGGAGATTGTTAGATGCATCGACATGGCGGCAGCCAAGGATGGCATCCATGCGATCCTAATGGTTGTGTCTCTCAAATGTCGATTCACTGAAGAACAAGTATTGGGTGTTGAAATCTTGAAGCATTTTTTTGGACCCAGAATTGTGGACTATGTGATTGTTGTTTTCACCGGCGGTGATGAATTAGAAGGAGATCAAACTTTGGATGATGGTCACTTAGTTTGTGCACCCCATGCCTTAAAGGTAAGTGCCTAGTTCAACGGCCTATTTCTTGGCAGGTCTTACATAAAGGGATTAAGCCATTTTGGGAAATCTATTTAACCAACTCCAATCCTTTTACTTATTAACATTTTAGAAGATTTTATAAAACCTTATCGCATAATTTTCGACTTTACGAGAATATCTTAGTTGATGAATTAGGTGTTCTTGTTTCTTTAGTACCTTCAGGGATTCCTGATACGATCATTTGATTATTTACAAGTGGTATATATTCAAGCTGTTATACAGGCGAATCCATGGAGGGCCATCATTGAAACAATCATTTTTAATTTTAAAATTGTAACGAATGGCTCAAGCTAATTTACTTAGGGAAGATACAATTACACCATATACGATATATAGTAATAAAAAAAGAGTGCTATTATTAGGATTTATTGCAGTGATGATCTGAGGATGGAAGCAATCTTGTGTAGGAGCTTCTTCGCAGCTGTGGACACAGAAAAGTAGTTTTTGATAACAAAACTAAGGATAAAGCCAAGAAAGCTGATCAACTTCAGAAACTTATTTCCCTTGTTGATGATACAATGGCCAAAAATGGAGGAAAACCATATACTAAAGAAGTCTTCCTGCAGCTTCACTCCTCTATGGTATGAACTTTTTCCTTTGATTTCTTGTAACCTGTCATTGATGTATCAAATCTCAAATTGGCTTGGATTATTAATGTATTTTATATAGGTTGATGAGGAGAAGAAGAAGAGAAATGAGGAGACGAAAAAAAGATTGGAAGTTGAGATCCAGAATTTGAAACAGGAACTGGTGATAGTCCATCAGAGGGAGGCTGCACAAACGTGGAAATGTTCTTTGATGTAAACTTAAATTGTCTTCCAATTTACAAGTTTGATGCATTTTTAATTTATTTCCCTACTAAACAATATGTGGGCACATTTTGATGGCTATTTTATTTGATTATATCACTTGATTTTTCAATGCTTAGGTGCTCCAATGCTTTAAGATATAACAATCTGGTATGAACTGTAAAATATCTCTCAATCTACTTGGGAGATTAGAGTACTGAATAATTTAATGAAAAATTTTGCCATACTCGTCTTGCTAAAAAAATATGCACTTAAAATATGCTTCAAATTATTACCTAACCTCGTCATAATATTTTCAATTTCATTCAAATTCTCATGCATCTTGATAACTGTAGTTTCCTGCACCGACTAACTTGGAATTTTTGCTTACAGAGAATTCTGAAAGCCTTATGAACTGAATCAGCAAAAAAAAAAAAAAAAAAAATCTGCTATATGACGACTTGATCACAGAGCCATATCCCGTCGAATAATAAACTCAAGTACAATAATCGTCAACTAGTTATATAGTATACTAGTAGTCCATTGCAGTCTAGAGAGACACTAATTTAATATTTGACTACTATGAGTATTAGCGCTGTCAGTTGCTGACACGAAGCGGGGTAGGGTTGAGATTTTTGACACGTATAATAAATGGGTCGGATTTGGGTCAACACGATGGGTTGACGGGTTGACACGTGAACCCGTTAAGAAAATATTTTTTAAAAAATTAAATTTTATAACCTTAATAATTGACGAAACTTCCAAATTCTCAAATCAAAAATTCAACAGGACTTTCTATGGTGGTATTTTGTTATTTAAATTTTCTAACTGTAATTACCTTTGGATTTTATTTATTTTGGTTGGATTGAATTGGATTTTGGTTGTATTAGGAAGAATTTAAATTGATGAAATTTATTTTGATGTCATGTATAAGAATGTTATGGTTAAATTTAAATTGATGGATTTGAATTTGATAGATACAAATTTTAGATGGTGTTATTATAAATAAACATGTATGTTTTAGTCTCATTGACAAATTCAGTCCCCTTTTTCTGTGGCAAAAATTTGGACCGAAAAATCACCTATCAACAATTAAACGGGTTACGCGGGTTAGGTTCGGGTCGACACGATTATAAATAGGTCGGGTTAGGGTTGGAGTTTTCGACACGATTAATTAAATGGGTTGGGGGTTTCTCGACACGCCAACACGTCAACCCGAACAAGATAACACGAAAACGACACAAATTACCATTCCTAATGAGTATGTAATACTAACTGTATAATATATTTTGCCCATTTTCTACGAGTTGGTTTAAGAACAACTTTTAAATCAATCAAGAAGTAATTAATTATTATATTTAAATGTGGTTCCAATTGTTTGGATCAAGGATTCTTGATTACTGTATTCCCCCCCTATTTAATGACTCCAGTCTTTTTGACCATGATTACGCTTATTTAATCTCAGAAATTTAATATAGCAAACCTCAGTTTTAAGTAAAATTGTCCTTTTACTTTTCACAATTTAAACAATAATTTCTCTTTAAATTATATGCATAACCTCAAATAATTTCGGGTCAGTCAATATTAAATTTATTAATTTTTGTGACAAATCCTTCAACGTCCATTAAAGAAGGAAGATGGAAAAGGCAAGAATGAATAATTGATGGAAACTTGAAGGTTTTGATGTTGGTTTAAATTCTGCATGTACAACGCCTTAGATTAATTAATTGCGGCGTCCCCTCGGTAGTCCTGTAAGTCGATAATTCCCATAATCAACTTTAAATTTCCAACGTTAAAAGATGCATCAATCAATGAATTTAATCTCTTTGCATTCTTCTTCCCTTCTCTTTTCTTTTATATATAAATTTATTCAGCCACCCATCCAAATTGTTCAGTTTCTGTAGTTCCTGGTTGTATTTCGTTGGCACCAGAAATATTATCTTCTTCGTGGGTGTTGCCTTATTAAACAAACACTTCCTGTTAAAATATGGGTGGTTGTTCAGAAGATGTTGCAGCTGAGTGTCAGTATTATGGAAATATAAACATTGTTCTTGTCGGCTCCACTGGTAATGGAAAAAGTGCTACAGGAAATTCCATTCTTGGACGAAAAGAATTTGTATCAAAGTGTTCTTTCCGTGGCGTCACAAATACTTGTGAGCGTGGAGAGACCGTTCTCCAAGAAGGCAAGATAATCAATGTTATTGATACTCCTGGTAATGCAACTAAATTGATATAGTTCCGTTGTTTTATTTCTTTTTCTTTTTTTTTGTTTTAATTTAATTAGACTTTTGAGAGTAAGGCGTACCTTTTTAATTTAATCGGAAGAGTAAAAATGGGTTTTATTTTTCTACCTCATCCTTCAGGCTTGTTTGATTCTTCAAGTAGTCTAGAAACAGTAACAACGGAGATTGCTAGGTGCGTTGAAATGGCAAAAGATGGTATTCATGCAGTGGTTATGGTTTTGTCACTAAAAGCGCGATTCAGTGAAGAACAAGTAGCTGCTGTTGATACGCTGAAGCATTTATTTGGTGAAAGAATTATTGATTATATGATTGTTGTGTTTACTGGTGGAGATTTTTTGGAGGAAAACTTCTCTACTTTTGATGAACTCTTGGCTTCCTCAAGTACCAAGTTCCTTAATGTATGCACTTACATGCATGTTGAAGATTGATGACACATTATAACTTTTTATTAACAAAATTGTGTTTTGATTCGTTAATGTATAGGAACAATTGGAGAAATGTGGAAGAAGAATGGTGGTTTTTGACAACAAAACCAAAGATGAAGATAAGAAAGCTGAACAACTCCATAATCTTGTCAGTCTCATTAGCAAAACCGTGGAGAGAAATGGAGGGCAGCCCTTTTACCCCGAGTTATGTCTAGAATTTAAGGTAATCTATCAGCAGCCTTAATTTCTACAATTTTGAAGATGTACTTAGTTCTTATCTGTTATCTGTTCCTTTGTTAAAACAATGAAGTTTATCCAAATTAATATTTTTCTTTCGCTACAGGAATTTGAAGCAGGAAAGGATTCATACAATTCGGAGCAGATTCGGCAACGAATTGCCTTATTTGTAAGCCTAAACTATTCTTTAATGTAATTCTTGAATTGTCATTTACGGATTTTTTTTTGAAATGACTAAGTATTATTCATGGGAAACATTTAAATTTAATGTATGTAATCTAGTACTGTCTTACTTAATTTGTTGGTTAGGTTAACGAGAAGCTTTTGGACCATCACAAGGAAATCATAAGTAAGTTGATGAATGAGTTGGAGAATTTAAAGAATCAAAGGGAAGAAGAAATCAGAGATAAGAATCAAAGGGAAGAGCATCTCAGAGATAAGATTAGTAGGTTGGAAGGGGAAGTGGAACAAGTAAAAGCGGAGTGTGAGAAGAAGTGGGGATGCTCAGTTATGTGATTTGCATGGCGATCCATCGATCGATCTAAACCACAATTGCCCTTTTCCTTTATAATATTATAATTTATGCATTTTACTTTTAAAATTATCTCTTTGTATTATTTGTGTTTCTTTTGGGACGATCCAATTTTAGCCATAATATCAAAAAATACCCCCCTTAACCTTTATTTATAAATCAAACACACTCATTACCTTTTAAAAATATAAAAAACCAACCTTCTACTAATCAATGAATAAAAACCCATCTAATTCTAGCAAAAAAAAAATCAAAATTTAAAATATGATCCAAATTTCAATGGTCTTTTTTTTTAAAGCAAATCCAAATATTCTATATAGTTATGTTCAGAAAAAAAATCTTCTATGTAGTTTCATAATGTTTTAATTTGGAGATAAGATAGGTAGAAGGATTGAAAAATTTTTCCGATCAAGATTTCTTTGGTTGGAGGCTCGTGTTTTACTTCATAATCACACCACCTACCATCATCTCCCTCTAATTCCTCACAGCCCCTTATGGTAAGCACTAACGACCAGGTTGGGACCAACGATACAGGCGCCGTTGGCTTGGTTCCTCATGTAAAGCCCCACCCTCTGGCTCACCCTCCTGCTCTTCTCCTTGGGGAAAAACTATTCCAACCCAACTGCTTTGATCCTCATCCTCCCCTTCTTGATACACTACTTTCACCGCACCGTAATCTACCCTCTGAAACTCTTCCTAAAACCCATCTTTATTTTTCGGTTGGTCTTATTGGAACTATTCAAGTAACTCTTGCGTGATTCATTGGCCTTATCTATCAAATGGCCAGAAAGAGAAAAGGGTTTGAATGGGTGGATAACAAAGTTGGAACTGTACCAAAAATTTCTGAATACATTATTATTCCATCTGCTCCTATAATTCCACTGGAAGCAAGAAGCCAAGGAACCCTCGTGCATATGGGTGAGCATACAGTGTCTGAACGCTAAAGAAGCTGCATCCCTCGATGATTTTGACCTTAAAGCGCCATGGCAGAATCTAAAAATTGGGTCTTGAGTCCTGACCCGTAGAAATAAGAAAGAAAGTACAATTCGGAGTTCAGAGATGATTCTGAGACATGGGTTAGAAAGGCAGAATCAACCTAGAGTAGTCTTGAATCTCAGATTGAAGTTTCAGGATTTGGGAAAAAATGATGGAGAATTGCCACACGAACAAAATGGAGAACTGCCACACGAACAAAGATTCGATATTTAGGAGTGGGAGAAAATGGATAAAAGAGACAATCAAAAGACCAAGGTCGAGAGACTCGAGGAATACAAGTGTGATTTGTTTTCCAGCGGACTGGCGGTGTTCGTGGTCAATATAATAGTTATTTTGTTAGTAGGTGAGGTTTTGTGATATTTCCCAAATGTTAGGAAAGTAATTGATTTATAAGTAAAGTTCAGGTCTTTGATATTAATTCTTTAATTATAACTCTCATCTTATCATTTTTCTTTAAATTTTAGTGGACAAAATTCAATTTTAGTCATTTAATTATAAACTCCCATCTAAAGTTAGTCACTACATTTTCTAAGTTTTAATTATTTTCTTTTATATTTTTAGTCTTTATTTTAATTTAACAAAATATGTGAAAATTTAAGGAAATTTATGAAAAACGTTAATCACCCATTTTCTTCCATCACTTTTCAACTGAAAATTTTAAAATTACCAAAAAAAAAATTAAAAAGATAAAAAAAAATGTGAAGAAAAATGAAACATCGTCCAAATATTCTTGTGTCCTTTTCATAAAAAAAATATAAGAGTCATTTAACAAAAAAAAAATAAACAAATTCCTTTTCTTTTGTTATCGGATATCTTCTCTAAATCTCCATGGATTTGACTATAAAGCACCACAAAAATAAGTCCATTATTTGTGCAAACTTAAATCCTTTCCTGATGAATCTGCGTAAAAATTGGGCGATTATTTGAGCAAATACAAAGCAATCATGCGAAAAGTTCATGTTATATTTTGTTATTTTTAATTTTTTAATAGAGTCCACTAGTGATATAGTTTGAGGTTTTCTTTGAGATTATATATAAAAGAATAAAAACATAACAATAAGTCAATAAATATTGTTCTACTGAGCAGTGTTTCAAAACGTTCGGTATTTAATAGTACTAGGCGTGTTTGTTTTGCACCAATGCGAATGATATTAATTGTAAAATAATTTTGATTATTATTTTTTTAGTAATAAAAGTAAAAAAATAAAAGTAAAGAAATGTAATAATTGTAAAATGATTTCGATTACTACTTTTACAAATTGTAAATTAAACCAAATATGATAATTTAATAATTATGATTAACACATGGATATTATCATTTTAAAACGGAAGTTACTAGTTACCGTCTCATTTTTTTGGCGATAATTTATAAATTTTGATAAAAATATCATTTTACATAAGGAGAGAGAAAAGAGAAAGAGAGTGTATTGTAGGGGGACATTCTCGTTTAAATTGAGACGATAAAAAAAAAGTACTGTAACGATAATTAGTAATTCCTTTTTAAAACAAATTCATTCATAAGCTTTGTGGGTATCCCTAATTGGCTCACTCGAATCATGGAACTTTGTGGGTACTTAAAAAAAAGTAGGGACTGTGGTGTTTGAATTTGAATTAATGGAGTTGAATTGAAAATCTGGTGAATGACAGACGGTTTTATTTGAGTTATATGAATTTGAATTAAAGATTTTAAAATGTGGTGAACAATGACGGTGACGGCTTTTCTTCTCTAATGCGCAAGCTCCCAACTCCTTTCATATGTTGGCTTCTCTTTTATAATTTTTTATTTTTATTTAGTTTAAATCTATTTTTGGTCTCATTAACCCTGTTTTATTTTGGTCACAATACTAGTCCTAATTAATTTTTTTAATAATTATAGTTATTTTTTTACGAAAATACTAGTCCCTCCTCCCTTTGCCCTCCTCCTCCCCACCGCCACCGTCATTGCCGCCTCAACGGGCTATCTCTTTTCAGGTCTTACATAAAGGGATTAAGTTATTTTGGGAAATCTATTTAACCAACCCCATTCCTTTTACTTATTAACATTTTAGAAGATTTTACAAAATCCTATCACTTAGTTTTTGACTTTTTGAGAATATCTTAGTTGATGAATTAGTTGTTGTTCTTGTTTCTTTAGTACCTTCAGTGATTCCTGTTATGTTCATTAAATTATTTACAAGTGGTATATATTCAAGCTGTTATATAGGCAACTCCATGGAGGGCTATCATTGAAATAATCTCTTTTAATTTTAAAATTGTAACGAATGGCTCAATCTAATTTACTTAGGGAAGATACAATTACGCCATATATGATATATAGCAATAAAAAACGAGCGCTATTATTTGGATTTAGTGCAGTGATGATCTGAGGATGAAAGCAATCATGTGTAGGAGCTTCTTCGCAATTGTGGAAACAGAAAAGTAGTTTTTGATAACAAAACTGAGGATGAAGCCAAGAAAGCTGATCAACTTCAGAAACTTCTTTCCCTTGTTGATGATACAATGGCCAAAAATGGAGGAACACCATATATACCCAAGAAGTTTTCCTGCAGCTTCATTATGCTATGGTATGAACTTTTTCCATGATTTCTTGTAACATGTCATTAGGGGATTTTAAATTTTCGGGGGTCAAAATTATAGCGACAGTCAGAATAATCCTACTAAGAAAAATTTCAGCCGTTTTGGAGAACAGATACCCTCTCTCGTCACCGTGGTAGTGCCTCCCTTGCATGTCATTGATGTATCAAATTTCAAAACAACATAATTCCTTACTAATTGTCTTTTATTATTAATTTATTTAATATAGGTTGATGAGGAGAAGAAGAAGAAAAATGAGGAGATGAAATACAGATTGGAAGAGGAGATCCAGAATTTGAAACAGAAACTGGTGATAGTCCATCAGAGGGAGGCTGCACAAAAGTGGAAATGTTCTTTGATGTAAACTTAAAATGTCTTCTAATTTACAAGTTTGATGCATTTTTAATTTATTTCCCTACAAAAAAAAAAATGTGGGCCCATTTTGATGGTTAGTTTACTTGATTATATCACTTGATTCTTCAATGCTTAGCTGCTTCAATGATTTAAGATATGACATTTGGTCTAACTATAAAATATATCTCAATCTACTTGGAGGCTACCAAGCTCATATTCATAGATCCGCTTTTATACAGTTAGATACAAAACTATCTCTTTTTGAAATCAAAATTAAAATAGTAGATCTTTTAGTAGAGAGTACAATGCATAATTTAATAAAAAAATATGCGCGATACTTGTCTTGCTAAAAAATCTGTAACTTTATCCATCTTTTTCAAAATATGTTTTAAATTATTACTTAAACTCGTTATAATAGACTAAATTTCAAGCAAATTCTCATGTTTCTTCCAATAAATACCAGCCCTTTGTTACATGATTGAAACCGCATGTTGGTTATCAAATTAAATTTGCACCCCTCATAACTGTAGTTTCCTGCACCGACTAACCTGAAAATTTTGCTTATGAACCGAAGCAGCAGAAAAAAAAAAATACGCTATATGCTGACATCCTTTCGACCCAAAAACTCAATTACAATAATCTTTTTTTTTTTTTTTGGATCAGAACATCAGAACGACTTTTTTTTTTTTTTGGTTCTCTTTTTCTCCAATGGAGCTTCAATTGAATTACGCTGAAGCTCAAACACACTAGTGTTTAACTGTAAATTTCGGCATGGATTCCATAAAACAAACAAAACAAAGTGAATCTGTAAAAAACTGTTGAATATCAATCTTGACATTGAATAATGGCCTCAAATTTGAAGGGGTCACCAGGTTCAAACATGGCTTCAAGTTCTTCAAAACTCTGTTGCACTTGCAAATCTTTACCCACTGACAAGCCTTCCTTATGCACATATTCAGAGATGGTGGAGTTTATTACTCTCATGATGACTTGCTTGTAAACTTTTGAGGGCCCAAGAATCTCCAAAAGAATGTTTTGCGGAATATTTGGTGTCTTTCCTCCTTTGACCCTTCGAAAACCAGGAATTGGCTGAGCATCAGCAACCATTTTCGAAAATATATCATCAAAAACCGTTTGGGTTTTTGTCCCAGATACTTCTATGCTTATCTTTAATTCATTAGCTTTGTCACTTTGAGAAGTAGTTACAGAAAATTCATGGAATTGAGAAGATGCAGTTTGTGTATCTTCCAACCCTGCTGATACAGCTTTAATTCCAAAAGGTTCTCTAAAATATTTCCTTCCACGAGCACGTCTTTTAGCAGTCCAGGCCATATTGAAGCCGATCCCCTTAGAGAATTGGCATGGAAGAATGCTATTTACACATAGCCCCTGAAGTACAGTATTCCTGTATTCCACCAGGTATGGTTAGTACATTGCAAGATCCATTTTTACATTAGTTAAAGAGGAAAATAGACAAATTCAGGGACTAATTGTATAATATAATTTGTCCATTCTCTACAAGTTAAACAACTTTTAAATCAAGAAGTAATTAATTATTATCTTTAAATTATTAAATTAATTTATACATTTTATTAATCTTTTCTAACATAGGAGCTCTTTTAAAATTAAACGTTAAAGTAAATAAGGGTAAAAATGAGAATAGACTGCGAAAAATTCTTATTTAATTTAAAATAATTTATAAATTAGACCAAATTTATTTCTTTTAAATGACCTTTTAAAATGGGGAATACAATACTTAACGACCAACACAACGTCGTTCCAATTGTTTGGATCAAGGATTCTTGATTACAGTATTCCCTCCCTCCCTATTTTAATGACTCAAAGTCTTAGTTACCATAATTACGCTTATTTAATTTCAGAAATTTAAAATAGCAATAGAGGATTTTTTTTTTTCTGTTTTGGAAAAAAATATTAATAAAGGAGAACAAAAAATAAAATAATTTTTTAAACTAAACAATAATTTCTCTTTAAATTATACTCCTCATTTCCTTCAAAGAATATGGAAGGTTTTGATGTTGGTTTAAATTTTGCATGCTCGTCGTCTTAGATTAATTAATTAATTAATTGCGACGTCCCCTCCGTAATCGCTCAGTGCCTTCAATTCCCATAATCACCTTTAGATTATCTTAACTTTCCAACGTTAAAAGATGCATTAATCAATGAATTCAATCGCTTTGCATTCTTTCACAGCAATCTTCTTCCGTTCTCTTTTCTTTTATATATAAATTTATTCAGCCATCCATTCTATAATTCTTCTGCTTTTGCAGTTCCTGGTATTTCTTGGTACCGAAATATTATCTTTGTGAATTGCGGATCCAACCCTTAATTGTTGCCTAATTAATCAAACAATTCCTGTTAAAATATGGGTGGTTATTCAGAAGTTGATGCTGAGTGGCAGTGTTATGGGAATGTAAACATTGTTCTTGTTGGCTGCACAGGCAACCGTAAAAGTGCTACTGGAAATTCCATTCTGGGACGAGAAGAATTTCAATCGAAGTGGGCTTTGGGTGGCGTAACAAATGCTTGCAAGCGTGGAGTGACCGTGCTACCAGAAGGCAGCATAATAAATGTTATTGATACACCTGGTAATGTTCTAGTTTCGTTGTTTTATTTCATCTTTTTGAATTTAATGAGACTTTTGGAAGAATAAAAATGGTTTTTGTTTTGCTACCTCATATTGCAGGTTTATTTGATTCTTCAAGTAACCGTGAAACCATCACTAAGGAGATTGCAAATTGCGTTGAAATGGCAAAAGATGGTGTTCATGCAGTCCTTATGGTTGTCATTAAAAGTTCGATTCAGTGAACAAGTAGCGGCTGTTGATACCCTGAAACATTTGTTTGGGAAAGAATTGTTGATTACATGACTGTTTTGTTTACCGGTGGTGATGTTTTTGGCTACAAATTATATCGCAGTCTTAACACTATCTTTAGAGCGAGAATTTAAAATCACTTTAGTATTGAAATTTTATGAATATTTATTATTGTATCTTTATCTTTTCCTTTGGTTAAAACAATGAAATTTATCCCAAATTCATACTTTTGCGACAGAATTTTGATGCAGAATAGGATTCATACAATCCCGAGCAGGTTCTTTTTCTTTTTAATTTGATAATTTATGAATTTCAATTTTAAAAATGATCTCTTGGCATGATTTGTGTTTATTTATTTTATATATTTTTAATATGTGCCAACAATTGGGTTAAAAAAATAAGCAAGACCCCACAAAAATAATAGTTTTAAAATTATTAGAAAATAATTCAATAAACATGATAGGTATATGTGTGAAATATAAACAACAATTTATTATTGGTTAAGATTTTTAATCATTCATAACTAAGTCTAAGAAGATTGCTTTAAAAAAAAATTTAAAAAGATTGGTTTTCATTGAATATATTTTTAAAAAAAAACTTAAAATACTTTCTGACTATTATTTGGTAAGATATATAGTTGTATCATAGGACTATCACATTTTGTTGTTGTACTGACAATTATTTTATTATTATTTTTATTTTACTTTTTCAATCTTTGGTTGCTCCATGCGCGTCCAATTTGTTATTATTGCAGGCCTTTCTAATTTGCCATACTTATTATTTCAGTGTTTGACACTGGTGTTTTTCCTTTTTCTCCTTTTTTTTTTTTTTTAATTAATCATCCAACCCTTTTACCCATTTTTAGTTCGTGAGTAATATAGTATTACACAATAACAAACCAATCGCTGATGAATCTCAACCCTCATTATCTAAAATGGAACATGTTTTTGTAGAAGATATAAAACAGATATCGTACGTTCTAGAAAAAAGTTTGGTAATATATTTACCGAACAACAAATTTTAAATGTATTGAGTTTCTTGCAACTTTTTATTAAGTATGTAATCCAATTTCTTATATTCTAAATAAATTCAAAATTGAATAGATGTATTTAGGGAAAAGTCACTTTGATGCGTCACTATTTCCTAGATACACACGTCGTACTAGTTCATAATTGAATTAAAAAAAAATAACTTAATGTTAAAAATTTTTAAATAGGTAATGTTGCACCAATACTCAATCGAAGAACAACCGCGATACCAATAAAAAAGACAGTTGTCGCTACTGAACGATGAAACAAGGTTTAAAATTTATTAATATTCTCTAAAAAAGGTATGTGAATAATCTCGCGGGTACTGAAATCATTAAAAGAATGCCCAAAAATTTATTGGGTATGTACAAAGTATTCAAAATACGGGAAAGAAATATCATTTCGGTAATATTTCCAAAAGAGTTTCAAACAGATTGCCGGTTATGTACATTTTAGGCATTTTCCAACAATTTTGATGATCGTAAAAAGTTATCTTCCAATCCATGTAAGCGTTAAAAGAAATTTTTGGACAATAACAGTACACTTGTTATCCTAGGTAAATTATACTGTACATTTAAGGAGCACTCAACACTTTAATAGAAATTTTTTTATTATTTAATGTAGTAGTCGTTCTTTGTAAAAGGGACACCTTACAATATAGCGCTAATAATATTATATTCCCTCCATTTCAAAATATAAGTTATTTTTTTCAATTTTAGGACCGGTTAAAATATAAGTCACTTGTCTACTTCTACCCATATTTAATTTATAATTTTTTAAAATTTGTATTTATCATGTACTATTTTAAGTATAACACTATTATCAAGAAATATATTAGATAAGGTATAACACATTTACAATAAAAATTGATGAGAATGCACAAATGTATAACGATAGGTTATTTATCAATGAAAAAAATCTACAGCTAGCGAGATAATTATTTAACCTATAAAACATCCTCATTCCATGTTTGGAGCAAGTAAACACTAAGATACCGTTTTGATGAATCTTCCGTAATTTAATACACGTTTAACACAATTACAATTTTTCTTCCGAAAATAATTGTCGATATATATGTTTTCACGATAAGATTTATCTTTGAAGTGTTTTCTCGTATCACGCCAATCATTAAAACTTTTATCTTATTTTATTTTTTTATTGAATTATCATCCAGTAGGAGAATATCAAGCAGCGGAATCCCTTTCAAATTCCACTGAACCAGCAAAGTAGGAATGGTTTAATTTAGATTAATATGATAAGTAATAAAGAATAATGAATGTAAATATTATCGCTCTTAATTCTAATCATATAGTATTTTGCTGACTGATAATCAGCTAATTCCAGTTGGGATTCCTCCAAAATCGGGATTCTTCTTCTTCATAATTATCCCATTTTTTATTTCATTTGTTTAGACTTCAAAACAAGAAACAGAGGAGATCAGAGGAGAATACGGCGATGGCGGATACTGAAGCAGCTCCGGTGAAAGTGGAGGGGGAAGCCCCAAAGGACTCCATAGAGAGAACTTTTAAGGACTCGGTGATCCCTCCATGGCAGAAGCAAATAACGTGGAGGTCTGTGGTGACTTCCGGCCTGTTGAGTATAATTTTCAACGTGATCGTACTTAAACTGAATCTGACCACCGGAATCATACCGTCCCTGAACGTGGCGGCCGGTTTGTTGGGTTTTGCCATCGTGAAGTTGTACACGTCGGTGATAGACAAATGCGGTCTCCTAAAGCAGCCGTTTACCAGACAAGAAAACACTGTTATTCAAACTGCCATTGTTGCCTCGTCTGGGATTGCTTTTAGCAGTACGTATCTGTTTAAATTGAGCAAATATTTTTTTTGTACAAAAGAAGTGGCCGAATCTTAGATGACTCCAGATCTATTAGTTTTATTTAATCTTGAAAAAGTATGATTTTTTTTTTTTTTTTTTTTTTTGTAAGGTGGAACAGCGAGTTATTTGTTGGGGATGAGTGGAAGGGTGGCTGCAGAAGCCGATTTGGGGAATACCCCAAATAATGTGAAGAAACTCCAACTTTCATGGATTTATGCATTCCTAGCCCTTGTCAGTTTTGTTGGGCTCTTCTCGATTGTGCCCTTACGGAAGGTAATATGGTTCTTGGACATTTCAGTTTTTTTTTTTAAGCACTTACTGAAAAATTACATTTTGGATTGAAAAAGTTTGATTAGTTCCAATGGAAAATTCGTTTAAATGGATTCTTTCGATCCGATTTTTATATCTAAGAGATATTCACGAATGTTTCAATTTATTGATTTGCATTAATCAATACCTATACTTATGTAGTTATGGTATTGTCCATGCCTGTTCCTCCTCGTGAAAGGCCCTAAACTCTCCCTATTAAGTGCTCCAACACCCCTCCCCCAACTAGTTCTAGTTCAATTAAAGATTATAGCTTCTTCTTTTGCATATTATTTAAGGTGATGATTCTCAAGTACAAGCTGACTTATCCTAGTGGAACCGCGACAGCATACCTCATCAACAGTTTCCACACACCTAAAGGTGCACAGTTGGCAAAGTAAGTGCAAAATTTATTGCAATTCGTGGAAAAAGAACAAAAACCCATGTTGTAGTTGCTGATGATTTGTGAATATGTGTAGGAAGCAAGTGAAGCAGCTGTTCAACTGGTTCGGTTTTAGCTTTCTGTTCGCGGGCTTCCAATGGTTCTTCACTGGTAGCGGTGACGACTGCGGCTTTGCCAGCTTTCCTACATTCGGGTTCAAAGCCTACAGTAACAAGTAACCTTCCAAACATTGCCATTTATATTTCATTTTTTAAATCTTGAAAATGTGTGAAATTCATCTTGATTGAATGAATGTCCTGATTTCCTAGGTTTTATTTCGATTTCTCCTCAACATATGTTGGGGTTGGGATGATCTGCCCGTACATGGTTAACATTTCATTGCTTATTGGTGGGATTATCTCATGGGGGATCATGTGGCCCCTTATCGAACAGAAGAAAGGCCAGTGGTATAGTTCTGAACTAAGTAATTCTAGTCTTCATGGACTCCAAGGATACAAGGTTTGATCCCAAATCAATTCCTCAAAAATTTGAACCATTTTGTCCAATATTCATGTTAAATTAGATGTACAATATAACCCTATTATATGTGCAAGGAATCACTTATTTTTCAAATTTCAGTATAGTTTGATAATATTCTTATATGCCACAAATTGATCAAAATTTATTGCGGGTGCAATTTGGTTTGGAAGATATTCCTTGCAGTTTCAATGATGCTTGGAGATGGTCTTTTCCATGTGGTGTACATGCTTATAGTTACTTTAAGTAGCTGGATGAAGAATGCAAGGGGAGGAAAGGACTCATCCGTGAAGTCGAAGTCGACTGATGAGGACGAGGACGAGGCCGAGGATGCCAACAACAACTACGATGACAAACGACGAATTGAGTATTTCTTGAAGGACCAAATTCCTAATAAATTTGCTCTGACGGGTTACGTTATACTGGCAGTTTTATGTATGGTTGTGACTCCATTTCTTTTCCAGCAAAGATTGAAATGGTACCACATACTGGTGGCTTATCTCATTGCTCCAGTCTTAGCCTTCTGTAATGCCTATGGCTGCGGCCTCACTGACTGGTCCCTGGCATCAAATTACGGGAAAATCGCGATAATCGTCCTGAGTTCTTGGGTTGGATTTGACGATGGTGGAGTGATTGCGGGGCTTGCTGCTTGTGGTGTTATGATGAGCATAGTCTCAACAGCTTCTGATCTGATGCAGGATTTCAAAACAGGTTATTTAACGCTGTCGTCGCCTCGAACCATGTTCGTAAGCCAAGTGATAGGCACTGCATTGGGGGTCATACTCACCCCTGCTGTTTTCTGGTTCTTCTACAAGGCATACCCTGTCGGCGACCCGAACGGGAAATATCCCGCCCCATTTGCTGCAGTTTACCGGGGGATCGCGCTTCTGGGCGTCGAGGGCCTGGATTCACTTCCAAAGCATTGCGTGAAATTCGCGATCATATGTTTCTGTGTAGCGGTTGGCCTCAACATCCTAACCAAGGTTTTGGAACACACTGAGAAAAGATTCAGGATTCATCGGTTCGTCCCGAGTCCAATGTGCATGGCCATACCTTTCTATCTTGGATCTTATTTCGCCATTGATATGTGTGTTGGGAGCTTGATTCTGTTCGTTTGGGAGCTGAAAAACAAGAAGAAGGCCAAGGAATTTAGCCCAGCTGTGGCGTCGGGCTTGATTTGTGGGGAGTCTTTGTGGTCAATTCCTGCAGCCATTCTGGCTTTAGCTGGTGTTAACCCTCCCATCTGCATGAAATTTGTTCCTGCTTCTTCTGCAAGTTGACATGTTTTATATTGGCTTTGTTTATCAACTGTGCTCAAATCAAATCAAGGGAAAACTCTATTAAATATCAAACCTTTTTTTTTAATTTTGTCCGTTTTGTTTAATTGTAGATTTGTTTTTCTTATGGTGATTTTTTTTTTTTTTTTTCCGATCCATGGTTGCTTGCTACCTGATTTAGTTTTTTTTTTTTTTTTTCCTCAAATTTCTTGGACAATATTAATTTTGAAAATGTTATTGATTTCTTATATAAGTTTTATAATAATATAAAACATACAAATTTTATAAATTATTTCAATCTCTTAAAATGCTAGATTTTCACCTCTCAAAATACTTAAAAATTAGCATCACATACAATAATCCAAAAATTAACACAATAAACACAAACCAAAATTAACACAATAAACACAAATCAAAACACCAAAAATAGATGCATAATCTTCAAATTTTACACAAAATCAAAAAAAAAAAAATCAAAATTTTAAAAAGTTTGGAAAATCAAGTTTTGGTTGTTTCGATTTCCTTGGGAGTCCGTATATTAATTCATTTGCAACTGAGATAAGTACAAAAGAGTTGTTCTTGCTTGCTCCTATACAAGCCTAGAAGGTAAAAATGTTGCTACTTTCCTATCTCTAAACAATTGGAGCCAATAGGGCTATCAAAAAGGTTCTACTTTCTTGACAAAATCCACTTTCTGGACCATTGCTTCTCAAAATCCCAATCGCTGCTCAAACCTTCATTTTCTGGACCAAAATTCAAACTCTCATTTTGCATTGGCCAAAAAACAGAGAGGATGCTCGTTTTGCCAAACATAACAAGTCGGACTCCAATGATGATCAACCAACCTCAAAATAAGGTAAGGATTCTCTATGAACCTCAAAATAGCAACCAACCTAACTACTGCAGCGTGGACCAGAAGGCCAAGCCGTTTGCCTACTTAATCAAATTTTGAACCAGTAACAAAATCCAATCTTTTGGTGTTATGTTTCAAGTCAAACAAGGCAAATTCTCTATGAACAGCCGCCAAACAACAAAATGCCAGTCTTTTGGTATTGTGTTTCATCCCCATAGCAGGTCAAAATTACCTACTAGCCATACAAGCAGATTGCAGCACCTCACAACTAGCCCAACATCATTCAGAACATCATTCAGGTACTCACTCTTTACAAATAGCAAGTGGTTTCTGTGTATGTAGTTGACTAAAGTAGAAAATTATCGCAATTAATTACTTGTGAGTTTTCATAATCTTCTTTTGAATATAGAGCCTGTGAGGTTGCATTCTTGACTTGGAAACTGCTTTCTATCCAGCTTTAGATTTCCTTACTACTAGTTTGTGTCACCCTACGTCATTTCTTTCGTTTTCAGCCAGCTGAAATCTATCTCCCTATCTGTCTCTCCTGAATGCATCAATTCTTAATATAAACATGTTGTTTTTAATATAAACTCATATTTTATTTGATTTAATTACATATTTACTTAATATAAATCTTTGATGGTATAAAGAAATATTTGTAATGTATTTTGAAAATATATATTTTTAACAGGCCAAAATACAATTTTGATCCTTTATATAGGGGCCGCCCTACATTAGGGTTTCAGAGGGCGCCCGTCCCATCGAATGACTTGCTACTACAATCTCAGCTCTTCATTGATTTGAGAAGAAATCAGATGGTTTTGGCTCTTGGGCTTTAAAAAAATATTAATGATGTGTTCCGTTTTGGCTCTTGAGTTTAAAAAAAAAAAAAATTACTGATGGATCCAAATTATAAAAAAATAAAAATAAAAAAACGGATGGTATGTCCTTTTCACATCTTTGTCCCCTTTATCCCCCCCATAGTACCACTCCCACCAAACAAAACAAATAAAAAACAGAGCACCTCCGCTCAACCACACCATGTACACCACACACTGCTATGTTCACCGCCACACCACAATACCACCTCCAGTTCCCCAAAAATTTAAAATATATGTTTGTCATTGCCTTTATAACAGGGATAATATGCTTTTTGGTCCTTTATAATTTTACGGGACACTTTTAGTCCCTTAACTTTTTTTTATTAAGAATTTTGATTTTTTTAATGAAAAAATTAGTCAACTAACGGATTGAACATGTTTGATCGTTAATTAGTGATTTTTTTGTATAAAAATTGTTTTAAGGCCAATTGTATTTTGACCTTTTTAATATGTAACAAAAATATATTTTTTTTATTATGTTCCTAAAAAAAAGTTACAACCTAAAAAAATACTGAAGGAAATAAACATATTTCCAATATATTTAAAAAAAATGTGACAACATATTAAAGAGAGTAGATATAACAAAACAAACAAAAATGATGGGAATGGACGTGCGCGTCGTGTAGTAAATAGTAGGAAAAGTCGAAGAAAAAGTAAGACCCTTTACAAAATAATAAAAAGGTACAAAAATGTAATAACTTATGCACCACCCTTTTTTTTATAAAAAAAATTTCCGATAAACAACAAAAAAGAAAATTATATGTGCACTAAAAAAAAATTACACGACACATGGCCGTAAAATATTATATTTTAATCTTCTCTTTATCTATATTTTAGTTAATATAAAACTTATGATTTGAAGTACGGATCCACATTAATTTAACTAATATTTAAGATTATCATTGATTGGTAGTTAAGATTATATTTCCTAGTTTGATTTTTCATTTAAAATATTTAAAAATTTAGTAAATATGTTTTATATTTTTAATGCAAATTTTACCTTTTAATTCTAAACGTTTCAAAGGAAAGAGAGGTATTTAGGTATTTATGAAGAAGGTCTTTTTGAGTTGAATAGAAAGGCTTCAGCCGAAGATGGGTTCAACACCACTGGAGAAGGCCTGGAATGGGGGAGTGCTCTTTGGATTTGGGCCTGGGCTCACAGTTGAGACGGTGGTGCTGCATAGCGTGTCCGCTTAAATAAAAATCCTGATTTGAATAAATTATTACTAATATTTTTATTTAATTTACTGTTAGGAATCTCAGCGGGAACTCAGAGAATAAAACTGGCATCCTTAAGGCACAGGGAAGGTTTTCCAAGAACAGTAGCCATTAAGAATAAGTTTAGTTCCCCGGGCAGGCACTAATAATAGCCTTGTGGATGTATTCTATTCAATATAACTGGCTGATTACGAATGATGTTATCTTGTAATAGATAATACTCTAATTATTTTTTATATGTGCAATTTAATCATTTCTTTGTACAAAATATATGCAATTTAACGGAAAAAAATTGTGCAAAGCATGTACAATATGTACAGGGATAGGTATTCTTTGTGCAAAATATGTGCAATTTAACAGAAAAAAATTGTGCAAAGCATGTGCAATTTGTACAGGGATGGGTATTCTTTGTGCAAAATATGTGCAATTTAACACAAAAAATTGTGCAAAACATGTGCAATATGTACAGGGATGGGTATTCTTTGTGCAAAATATGTGCAATTTAACAGAAAAAAATTATGCTAAGTATGTGCAATACGTATCAAGTACTGACTTTAAAATATCTTGAACAACTATCACAACGGTGAAAAATGAATCCCCACCAAACCTCTTCGTGACAAATTAGCACAAATATGATGAGTAATCACGATTTCTCACGAACCCATTTCTTTTGAATTTGGGAAAAATAATAAGAATTAAAGATATTTAGCTAGAATTACCCTTATGATTCAGAGAAATTTTGAAACTTTGTCTTGTTAATTGACTTCAAGGGAATCGCTAGTTACAAAGATCGTAAAGAAAAATAAGAAGTTGGGAAAATAATAAGGGGGAAAAAACCCCATATTTTTTAGGTTTCGGTGAAAAGTTTTCTTAAACAATCTAGTCACTGAATAGTTGGTTAATTATCAAAGAAATAAGACACAAACATAAAACTGCCACCGATTACTAAGAAAAGTTGAGGAAATAAAGCATACAAATGATACACACACATAAAATAATTTGAAAATTTTAATAATAAATAAATTAACTAAAAAAGATGTATTTTCCCAAAAACCTGAAGCATTGTTCTAAAATCCTAAACAAATCCACTAGAAGATCCTAGGGACATCAAAGTCTTGCAAGATTCTCTGTCGAAAAATTTTGTTGAAAAAAAGAAGGTCATACATTGATGGATACAAGATCTTGAATTCTTGAGTACTCTAATATGAAAGTAAAACTACATAGATTCTCAAATGGGTTGAATTTTCATAGAAAGAATCAAGTTTATTAATATCAAAATCCCCAAAATTACATGCAAGAACAGGAATCTAAATAGGCCGAGTCAGTAAATCCTCGTGTCAAATTCGGGGTCAACCCGTCGATCATCAAGGTGACCCGTTGAATCCAAAGGTCGCTTAGTATATAAAGAAAATTAAGACCCTTGTTGACACACTACCTCCTTACTCCTAGCGTCAATTTTCAGCACTCATGGAAATTAGTTCGACCATAAAAGAGTTTCAAGGCTCCATTGTTCATATTTTTAGGGAGGGAAATGGCCCAACTGATTTTTTACAACAACATATAATGAGTGAACTTGAATTCAGTTGAATTTAAAATCCCTCATTTCCTAAAGAAAAATTTATTTAAAATTTAAGTAAGAATCAATACGAAAAAAAATTGCTCACAAGTATGACATCATTCGTCGGTGGCTTATCTTGTGAGTTTTCTGCAAATTCCGCATGTCAAAAGCTTTTTAAGGGTTTTTTAACGATTCTCAAAATCCATTCTAGTGAACACTTATATAGACTATCTCCTATATGTTTTTAACTAAGTGGCAAAGAGGGCTGGGATGATGTGGAAAAATTGCATGTCCAGCTTTGAAACAAAACAAAACACACTAAAATAAAATTAGAAAAAAATTCAATTAAATTTTTTCCCAAAAGGAAAAAGTAAACCATTTCAATAATACAAATTAATATAAAACTCACCAAAAAAAAAAGGAAAATAAAGGGCTAAAATAAATGCATAATAAAATCTTACTCTTTTTTAAAAAATATTTTTTTATTTTTTAATGTCTAAATATGAAAAGGAAGCAACCAAATATAGTTCCATGGAGTCAATAATTTATCTTATATAGTGGTGTGGATTACTTGCATTTTCCTTAGTATAATCCTCTCTTTGTGCAAAATATGTGCAATTTAACAGAAAAAAAAAATTGTGCAAAGCATGTGCAATATGTACAAGTTATTCTTTTTTCTTTTTTTTTAAATTTTTTAAGCATGTACAAGTTATTCTAAATTCAATATATTAAGTTTAAATTTAAAATTCCCATCAAGAAATAGGATGCGTTAGAAACATTTTTGCTATAAAAAAATTCAATATTTTCTTTTTTAACAACCCCTTTGAAGTAACTAGCATTGATATTAAAATTTGTTGGAAAAATATCTGAAACTAATTAAGTTCAACAGTGGAAGAAAGCCACAAAAATCAGCAACATCATTTGCAGTTTCCTCACAAAGTCTATCCAACAAAATATAGATTATATAGTTTTCTGCAAAAGAAGCATTCAAATAAAGAGAAACCTTAAAAACCTCAATTTGAAACAAATCTAAACTCCTGAGGATTATGATCATAATATATCACAACGATAGTAGATCCATTTGGCATACAAATCAATTAAGTTGTGTGGCACAAAGCATTTGCATTTGTATGTTGTTGTAATTGATCAAACCTTAATCAATCATTATTTTAATATCTACATTCTTTTTTTAAGAAAAAAATTGACAGATTCCAAATACTGAAAACGATATTTTTAGGATAGGAATAAGTATATACGCAGAAGATAGAGCAGAGTTAATACTTGATTCTCTGCAATGGGGCAGCAACAATATTAACGTAGCACTTAGGACACTTTCGACACTTCTCAATAGTAATTTTGTTGGAGATGCACATCCGGCAAACTGCATATTCTCAATCAAATTCACCAAAAACAAAGACAATCCAAAACAATCAAAGAACACTACAACAACAAAATCATTGACAATCAGCTTAAAATAAATCCAAAAGAAGAAATTAATCAATAACTGACTTTAAAATATCTTGAACAAGTATCACAACAGTAAAAAATGAATTTCCCCCAAACCTCTTCGTGACAAACTAGCACAAATCTGATGAGTAATTAGGAATTCTTACAAACCCATTTCTATTGGGTTTGGAAAAAATAATAAGGATTGAAGACATATATTAATTTTAAATCTAAATTTAATATATTAATTTTAAATCTAAAAATCCCATCAAGAAATAGGATGCGTTAGAAACTTTTTTGCTATAAAAAAATTCAAAAAAGTTTTTTTTTCTTAACAACGTAATATATTAAACTAATTAAGTTCAAAAGTTGAAGAAAGTCACGTAAAATAATGGGTTAGCCAATTCGCTATCCATGTTCTCTCTGCTTATCTAAATATGAGGGATCCCAATCCCACCGGTTCGTCTTGCCTTTAGCAGCGGACTGTTTAAAAAAAAAAAAAGTCACAGAAAGGAGCAGCATGTGGAATATCAATGTTGCTGCTGTTCAATTAGAAAGAGCAAATTCCAACTGAATTTCGGCATAAAATCACAGAAGAAATTCCTGATACTCTTATTTTAAGAGGTCCTTGGGCTGGCTCTTGGCCTGTCAAAGTGCACGAAAAGTATAACGGCATATTTCTTGTAGAAGGGTGACAGAAATTCCATTTGGATCATTCTTTAGTGTCAGGGGGATTTTTACTCTTTAGCTATTGTGGAAATTGGTGCTTTGATGTTGAAATCTAGGGGCATGATGGATTGGAGAAGATGAAGATACAAGATGAAGGAAAAGGTGGGAATTGCCTTTCTGGTTTTACAGGAAAGAGAGGTAGCTTTTCTCTCTTAATGAAGAAGGCCTGTTTGAGTTGTAACATTTTCTCTCTTCTTTGTATTTCTATCTAAATGAAACTAGCTTCAACGGACGTGGTGAGGATGTTACTGTTTGCCATATATTTATGAAGATGTGAAAAAATATGTGGAAGTAAAAAAAAAGTACTAAAAAACGAAACTAATAGCATGAAATGAAACCTTTAAAATCCAAAGACTAGAAGTTCAATTCATAGATTCTTACCCATTCTCTTTATATTAATATCTATCTATTTAATTATTATTAAACAAAATCATTTCATGTCATATGTCAAAATTCTATTCAATATTCCCCCAAAAATCCCTCTTTTCTTTTTAAGACAAAAAGTATATGATATTATTATAATACATGAGACATATAAAACTCAATGGAACTGGCTGATGGACATTATCTTGTATAGTAATAGATAATATGCCAATGATTTTTTTATATGTGCAATTTAATCATTTCTGTGCAAAATATGTGCAATTTAACAGAAAAAAATTGTGCAAAGCATGTGCAAAGAAAACCCAAAACAATCAGAGAACACTACTGCAACAAAATCATTGACAGTCATCCTTACAATAAATCCAAAAAAAGAAACTAATCAATTACTAACTTTAAAATATCTTGAACAAGTATCACAACGGTGAAAAATGAATTCCAACCAAACCTCTTGACAAACTAGCACAAATCTGATGAGTAATCAGGATTTCTTACGAACCCATTTCTATTGGGTTTGGGAAAAATAATAAGGTTTAAGGAAATTTAGTTAGAAATTACCCTTATGATTCAGAGAAATTTTGAAATTTTGTCTTATTAATTGACTTCGAGGAAATCATTAGTTACAAAGATTGTAAAGAAAAATAAGCAGTTTGGAAAAGAATAAGAAAAAGAAAAAAAAAACCCATATTTTTTAGGTTTTAGTGAGAAGCTTTCTTGAGCAATCTAGTCACTGAAGAGTTGGCTAATTATCAAATAAATAAGACACAAATGTAAAACTGCCACCGATTTCTCAAAAGAGTTGAGGAAATAAAGCATACAAACGAAACACACATATAAAATCATTTGAAAATTTTAAGAATAAATAAATTAACTAAAGAAGATGTATTTTTGCAAAAAACCAAAGCATTGTTTTAGTATAATCATCTTTTTGTGCAAAGCAAGTGCAATATGTACAAGTTATTCTAAATTCAATATATTAATTTGAGTGAATTTCAAAATAGGTCATCATACTTTGGTAAAGTTTAGGTTTTGGTCACTAACTTTTAAATATTCAAAAAAGGTCACTAACTTTTACATCTGAATTTTAAATTTGGTCATTCCGTCCATATTGGCTGTTAACCCTCTTAACGGAGCCTTTTTTTGAGGGCATTTAACGCGCTACAGTTGTCTTCCTTTCTTTTGTTACTTTTGGCTAATTTTTTTTTTATAGACATCAGATCAGCGAATACTTGACATCAGATCAACAGACTATAAATATCATATCAAGAATATAAAAGAAATCATACAATAGAACTAAAACATACTTAAAAAGGGAGATCAGATCAGGATTATATAGACATCAGATCAGCGAATACTTGACATCAGATCAACAGACTATAGATATCAGATCAAGAATATAAAAGAAATCATACAATAGAACTAAAACATACATAACAAAGGAGATCAGATCAGGATTATATAGACATCAGATCAGCGAATACTTGACATCAGATCAACAGACTATAGATATCAGATCAAGAATATAAAAGAAATCATACAGTAGAACTAAAACATACTTAAAAAGGGAGATCAGATTAGGATTATATAGACATCAGATCAGCGAATACTTGACATCAGATCAACAGACTATAGATATCAGATCAAGAATATAAAAGAAATCATACAGTAGAACTAAAACATACTTAAAAAGGGAGATCAGATCAGGATTATATAGACATCAGATCAGCGAATACTTGACATCAGATCAACAGACTATAGATATCAGATCAATAATAAAAAAGAAATCATATAGTAGAACTAAAACATACTTAAAAAGGGAGATCAGATCATGATTATATAGACATCAGATCAGCGAATACTTGACATCAGATCAACAGACTATAGATATCAGATCAAGAATAAAAAAGAAATCATACAGTAGAACTAAAACATACTTAAAAAGGGAGATCAGATCAGGTTTATATAGATATCAGATCAGCGAATACTTGACATCAGATCAACAGACTATAGATATCAGATCAAGAATATAAAAGAAATCATACAGTAGAACTAAAACATACTTAACATACTTAGAAGGGATCAGCGAATACCCTTCTAAAAGACTAATTATTGATCTGATATCTATAGTCTGTTGATCTGATGTCAAGTATTCGCTGATCTGATGTCTATATAATCCTGATCTGATCTCCCTTTTTAAGTATGTTTTAGTTCTACTGTATGATTTCTTTTTTATTCTTGATCTGATATCTATAGTCTGTTGATCTGATGTCAAGTATTCGCTGATCTGATGGCTATATAATCCTGATCTGATCTCCCTTTTTAAGTATGTTTTAGTTCTACTGTATGATTTATTTTATATTCTTGATCTGATCTCTATAGTCTGTTGATCTGATGTCAAGTATTCGCTGATATGATGTCTATAAAAAAAAATTAGCCAAAAATAACAAAAGAAAGGAAGATAACTGTAGCGCGTTAAATGCCCTCAAAAAAAGGCTCCGTTAAGAGGGTTAACAGCCAATATGGACGGAATGACCAAATTTAAAATTCAGATGTAAAAGTTAGTAACTTTTTTTGAATATTTAAAAGTTAGTGACCAAAACCTAAACTTTACCAAAGTATGATGACCTATTTTGAAATTCACTCTATTAATTTTAAATTTAAAAATCCCTTCAAGAAATAGGATGCATTAGAAACCTTTTTGCTATAAAAAAAATTTCAAAGAGTTTTTTTGTTTTTTTTCAACAACCCCTTTGAAATAACAAATCGATATTAAAATTTGTTAGAAAAATATCTGAAACTAATTAAGTTCTAAAGTTGAATAAAGTCACAAAAGGCAGCAACATCATTTGCAGTCACAAAGTCTACGACAAAATATAGATTATATGGTCTTCTGCAAAAGAAGTAGTCAAATAAAGAGAAACATTAAAAACCTAAATTTGTAACAAATCCAAACTCCTGAGGATTGTGATCAGAATATATCACAACAATAGCCGATCCATTTGGCATACAAATAAGTTGTGTGGCACAAGGCATCTGCATTTGTATGTTGTAGGAATTGATTAAACCTTAATCAATCATTATTTTAATATCTACATTCTCTTTTGTTTTAAAAACATAGCCAGATTCGAAATACTGAAAATGATATTTTTAGGACATGAATAGGTATATATGCAGTAGAGAGAGTGGAGTTCATACTTGATTCTCTGCAACGGGGCATCACCAATATTAACGTTGCACTTAGGACACTTTCGACACTTCTCAATAGTAATTTTGTTGGAGATGCACATCCGGCAAACAACATATTCTCAATAAAATCCACCAAAAAAAGAAAATCCAAAACAATCAGATAACACTACAACAACAAAATCATTGACAGCCATCTTACAATAAATCCGAAAGAAGAAATTAATCAAGAACTGACTTTAAAATATCTTAAACAAGTGTCATAGCGGTAAAAAATGAATTCCCACTAAACCTCTTTGTGACAAACTAGCACAAATCTAATGAGTAATTAGGAATTCTTATGAACCCATTTCTATTGGGTTTGGGAAAATTAATAAGGATTGAAGACAATTAGCTAGTAATTACCCTTATGATGCAGAGAAATCTTGAAAATTTGTCTTGTTAATTAACTTTGAGGAAATCGTTAGTTACAAAGATTGTAAAGAAAAAAAAAAGTTGAGAAAAGAATAAGAAAAAGAAAAAAAACCAGATTTTTGGAGTTTTAGTGGAAAGTTTTCTTGAACAATCTAGTCACCAAAGAGTTGGCTAATTATGAAAAAATAAGAAAAAAAACGTAAAACTACCACCGATTCTCCAAAACAATTGAGGAAATGAAGCATACAAACTATACTCACACATAAAATCATTTGAAAATTTTAAGAATAAATAAATTAACTAAAGAAGATGTATTTTTGCAAAAACCCAAAGCATTGTTCTAAAATCCTACTAAGCCTCCTCAGATAAGAGAAAACAAGTAGGATTTTTGGGAAAAAATTAGTAGATCAAACAGATAAAAAATTCATCAGTACCAATAAACCCAGCAAAACAATCTTTACCAAAAAAATTAGCATTTATAACAGGAAACAATGAAGAAGAAAATAATCTTTAAAAAAAAAAAAAAGAAGAAGAAGTTGCCTTCACAAAAGGAAAACAACGAGGAATAAAAGAGAAGGAAGCTCTGAAGGTTCAACAAGATGGATCTTCCTTTTCTTCTTCAGATCTGTCTAGTCTGACGTCATCACAACCCCTCAACTGATGAGAAAACTCAGATCTGCTGCGAAGGGAAAGGATGAAGAAGGCGACAGGAGGAGAAAGTGAAGGTTGCGAGGCGTCGAGAAAAGGGAAGAGATGAAGAAGAGAGGATGAAGGGGAAAGTTGTAAGGTCACGGGAGAAAGAGGATGAGACAAGGAGATGAGGAGGGGCTGGCGGCAGAGAGAAGATGAGACAAGGTGGTGAGGGGAGAGGAGGATGGTGGTGGGAGAAGACTAGGCGCAATAGAATGAGAGGAGGAGTTGAGGCTGCGGGAAGTGAGAGGAAGGAGATGAGGCATGGCGGAGGAAAGAAAGGAAAGGAAAAAAGGTTATAACTTTTTACTGCCTTATATTCTTAGGGTTTTAAAAATATAAAAAAAATATATAGTGTTGGCTCGGTAGATTCCACGAGCCTACCGAGCCATAATTTTTAGCGCACGCTTGGCTTGATATTCAATCGCTCGCGATCGGATCAATTCGTTTACAACCTTTCTAAGGACTTATTCAAAGTTGTTTGGAAAAATGCCCAAGAGTGTTCCTCAATGATCCACTAGATTTATCTAGTTGGACCCATCAATAAGAGAAAAAGCCCAAACAAAGAGAAAACTACTCAGCAGTCATTGATATAATAGTCCAAGAAGTGCTCAAGACAAGAACTTGCCATCCAAGACAAGTTTCTCCTAATAATGGTCATTATATTAAGTATTTTCAATTTATTAGCTTTCTCCAATTTTATTATATCTTTGGGCCAATTATTTTTAATTTGAAGAGTCTTGGGCCATGAATATTGGATTAAGTTTGATCTAGTAGAATTAGTTTTACCTTTTGAGAAACCCACTAGTTGAAGTCAAAGTCCAAGAGAGGAAGAGGAGCCCATGAAGGTTCGGCCACTTGAAGGAGCTTAGAATACACGCCTTTGGAAAAGAGAGTAAAGGAATTCGTGGCCTTCATTGCAAGTCATGTCTCCCTCCTTTCATCTTTTACTTTGATTTCCTTCCTTTTATTAAGTCTTGAGTTAAATAAGAATAGATCTTGTAAGATATAGTAAGATCTAGTCAAAGTCATAGTTTCCTTTATTAGTATTAGTTAATAAAGGTTAGATATTGTATGATATAGAAAGATCTAGTCAAATATAGTTAATTCTGCACCAAGTCCCATAACCAATTAATTCTGCACCATATACATATAATTTCGCGAGAGGGTTCACACTAGATTTGGGCACATTAGCTTTCTTCCTCTTTTCGTGAAAGAAACAACATCATATAAGTGTAATATTTAGCTTATAAGTCTGGGATACATACATGAGTATATGTCTATATCTATTACCCCCACACTCGAAATACTTCGTGACTAAAAGCCAAAGGTGGATAGGTATTTCTCCCTTGAAAGACCTGGTGAGAATATCTGTCAGCTATCAAGTGGTAGAAATGTGAGAAACTTGTAAAAGACCAGAAACAACACACTTATATACAAAGTGAACATCCAAGGCTATGTGCTTGGTGCGAGCATGAAAAACAGGATTAGCTGCTAAGTAGATGGCTGAAATATTGTCACAAAGTATTAAAGGGCGATATGACGGGAGATATAAAGCACAGACAACAGTGACTCAAGTCAAATTGTACTAAAACTCTACTAGTTCAAGAAATCACAATGTCCATTAATTAATTCAACATGCTCTCTTCTTCATGACCACGTTAGATTTTTAAACATATTTTGGTATTCTTTTTATCTATATTTTAGTTGGTCATGCTGAATATAAAAGTTATTATTTGGAAGGCCACAGGTCTCTGCCATTTTCCCGTTGTTCCGAGGAGAGGATGGAGAAGGGATGAGGAGAGAATTGACTGAGGCTGAGATTTGGCAAGCTTTATCAAACATGGGACCTCTGAAGGCACCAGGAGTGGATGGTCTTCATGCACTCTTTTATCAGAGCCAGTGGAGTGAAGTGAAAGAGCCAGTTTGCGTAGTAGTGAAGAAGATCTTGCAGGAGAGGAAATGTTGGCTAATGTGAATGAGACTCTAATAGTACTTATTCCTAAGGTGGACAACATGGCTTAAGGAATTTCGACCCATTAGTCTGTTAAATATGGTCTATAAGATTGCCACGAAGGTGCTGGTGAATCAATTGAAGCCGGTTCTATCGCAGATTGTAGGCCATGCTCAAGTAAGCTTTATACCTATGAGACAAATAACTGATAATAATTATCGCGCAGGAGCTTATTCACTTAATGCGAAACAAGTCTGGGAGGAATGGCTTTATGGTAGTGAAGGTGGATCTGGAGAAAGCCTATGACTATCTGAGTTGGGAGTTTCTAAGGGCAACCATGTTGGCTACGAGGTTACCGGAGAACTTTGTACGCAGTGTGATGTTGTGCGTAAAGTCTGCCTCAATGTAGTTGCTTTCGAATGGGGAGCCGAGTTGGAATTCAAACCAACTAGAAAGGTTAGGCAGGGGACCTTATGTCTCCCTATCTGTTCGTTTCGAGCATGGAAAGGCTGGCTCACATTATTAGCCAGATAGTTCGGGAGGGTAGATGAAAACCAATCTCTGTGGCTAGGGGTAGAGTCTAGGTCCCCTACCTCATGTTCGCAGATAATCTCCTCCTCTTTGCTGAGGCTACAAAAGAGCAAGGATTAGTGGTTAAAGAGGCTTTAGATGTGTTTTGTATGGATTCAGGCTTGAAAGAAAATGAGTCAAAGAAAGTGTTTCTTTTCACATAATGTGCCTAAAACGGAGCAGTGTGCTATTGCAGGCGAATGGGGTTTCAAGTGGTTAAGTATCTGGGAATGCTAGTAGTATATGAGGCGGAAGCCCGTTTAGCAGGCTGGAAAGCGTCTACTCTCTCTTTTGGGGGGGGGGGGGGGAGAGTCACTTTGGCACAATCTGTGATCAGTGCTCTCCCCTCTTATGCGATGTAGACAACATGGATCCCCTCTGGAATTTGTGATGGGTTGGAGAAAAAGTGCAGAAGATTTACTTGGGGTAGAGAGGGCTAAGATGCAAAACTTAGTTTGTTTAGATGGGAGGATCTTTGTCTCCTAGAAACAGTGGCGGCCTGGGTTTTAAGTGTCAAAGGAAAATGAATGAGGCACTTCTAATGAAGTTGGTTTGGGGCGTGATGATAAAGCTTCAGTCACTTTGGGTCTGTGTCCTTCATACGAAATATGAGCTCGCTATAGGGGCTGATCAAGAGAGCTTCAATTTCTCCAAAGGCTCAGCTGTCCTGAGAGCGAATGGCAGGGTTTGGGAGTCTGTAGCTGATAGGATGAGATGGTCTTTGGGCAATGAGAAGGGTGCCAGATTTTGGGAGGACAGATAGCTACAACTTCCGGATGCACTTATGTCCTATACATTGGATAGGATCCCAGGTGACCAAATGGACAACCTTGTTGACTTTTGTGACTGCAGACGGAGGGTGGAAATGGAACGCTTTTCAATAACTGCTACCACCTCCAGTTTTGGATGCCATCGCTACCGTCCACCCCCCAATGGACGGTTTGCCTAAAGATGCTTTGTGTGTATTGGAGATGGTCCAGCTCTGGGAAGTTCACAACCAAGTCTACCTATTCATATTTATGCAGAGATCGGCCATGGAATGAGAGCAGACTTTGGAAAATGGTTTGGAAATGGGAAGGTCCTCGTAGAATTCGCCAGATGATCTGGCTTGTGGCAAAAGACAGGCTATTAACGAATGGAGAATAACATAGGAGACACCTTGCCCCCACCCCTGGTTGTGGTCTTTGTGGAGCAGCTGTTGAAACTGGGATTCATGCACTGATGGATTGCAGCAGATCACGCCAATGCTGGAAACTCTTGCTTTCTGCTGTAGCTCATAGGACATTTTTTGAGCAGAACATGCAACAGTAGCTAATGAAGAATTTGTCTGGGAGTTTTTTGAGGCAGGACGAGGAGTGACCCGATATTTTTGGGATGATAGTTTGGCGGTTTTGGGCGACTAAAAAAGGGGTAATTTTTCTATCCCTATCGTAGGATGCTGAGCAAATACGGGACGATATCCTTCGCCGAGTGGACATTTTTGGGAAGTCCAAAGGCTTGGCAAGACAGTTGGGAGTAAAGAAGAATCAGAGAGCAAATAGATGGATAAGATAGATTCCCCCAATTCCCCCCCCCTCCCCAAAATCCCCAGAATGGCATAAGCTGAATACAGATGGAGCATGCAACGTCTCCACTGGTTGGGCAGCAACAGGTGGTTTGATTCGGGACTCCCAGGGAGTTGGTGTGGTGGGTTCGTGAGGAACTTGACCAAGTGTAGTGCTTTGGGAACAGAGCTTTGGGGTTTGTATCATGGTTTAAACATGTGTTGGGATATGGGTTTGAGGAAAGTCGAGGCAAATGTAGACTTTGATAATATGTTGGAGGTGGTGAACGGTGAAAGCGTGCATGATGATTACATAATAGTCTTGTGTTAGGGGTGCAAAATCTGTTGAATCGCAATTGGAAGGTGAAGCTATTGCATACTCATCGAGAAGAGAATTTTGCAGCAGATTATCTAGCCTCTTTGGCCATGAACAAACCCCGGGGTTTCAGAAATTAATAGAACCTCCGGAAGAAGTGAGGCCCTGGTTGGATCATGATGTCAAAGGGGTGTCGTATTTTCGAAACATAGGCCTGTAAAGTTTGATTTGGCCTCATTTTTTGTACCAAAAAAAAAAGAATTTTTAAATCGCTTTAACTCCAAAACCTAATCCCGATTTCCTACATCCCCACCAAGATATCAGTGTAGAAAGAAATACTAGCACGTATGTAATTACATGACATAATTGCGTAATGCTCTTGAACCTCGGACACAAGTTAGAAAATAGTTAACTCATGATCTTGTTGGGGTTTTATATTTGAGAAATGTAAGAGGTCAAAGGCGTAGACTTGACCTCTTTCTTTGTAAAAAAAAAAAGTACTATGTTCCGTTTGGTTCAAAAAAAAAAAATTACTAATTTTTGTTTGGCTCAAGTGTACTACTTTCCAACAATCTACGGGATACGTCACGGTTAGGGCTGTAAACGAACCGAGTTGCTCAAAAAGAGGCTCGGCAGGCTCACGATAGCCTAAATGTATAATATTATTATATATATTTATCTATTAAATATATTTTTTAAAAATAATTTACACCGAGCTCGAATTCGAGCTCGAACTTGAGCTCGTGTACTCAGCTTAGTCACAAGTCGGCCGAGTCACAAACCGAGTTTGAGCCCGACAATTATTCGCCGAGGCGAGCTCGATCAGTGAGCAAGGGAGCTCATCAAGCTCGATCTCGGCTCGTTTACAGTTCTAGGAACCATTTATATTTGGGGAGTACATGGAAGCTTAGTGAACGATAAAAGGGAGATGTTGGGAATGGTAGGTGGAGGTAAGGCATGTTCATCGGAGACAAATTTTACAATTGACTGTCTAGCAGATATGACATTCTGATAATTTAAATAAATAACGGAGATCCCAAAGAGGTGTATAGATGGTTAGAACATGATGTAGTTGGTGTTGCATATACACACAATGTAATTTCTTAAAACGCTGTGAGTAGCCTTTTTATTTGTACTCAAAAAAAAAAGAAAAAGGGTAAATATATTAAGATATAAATTTTTTTATTTTTAGGTAATTTAATTATTATTATTCTAAAATTAGTTTTACTAATTAATAGACCCGAATAATAAGGTAATTAATATTTGGTGTAAGAAAAAAAATTTGTATAATTAAATTAATCAAGAAAAAAGGAAATTGCCATTTAAATTTTTTGAAATACGCATAAAATGATTGCTTGGTAATTATTGAAATCGAAAAAATAATTATGTATAGCAGTTGATACAATAGCTAAGGACTCTTTGAATAAAGTGAGGTTTTTAGTCTTCTGACAACCAATAAAAATCTTATAATGCTACAATAATAATAGAGAAACCGAAAATAAATCGAACTAATTTGATAATTTAAATTTATAAGTTTTAACCGAGTTATACAAAAAATAAAATAAAATTGTACAACAGCTTATTGAATACATTAGTAGTTGAAGGCCAACGTGTTGCTGGAACTTAACAGCCACATTAATGAAGAAACTTAGAGGCCCAAAGCAAAAAATTCAAAATTTGAAGGACTAAAACCGAAATTTGTATTCGAGAATTGGGAAGAATGACATGGAAGAAATGGAGGCTTCTAGAAGTTATAGTTCCGTTCGTTAATATAATATCTTCCACAGTTTAAAGTTTCCAAATTCAAAATTCTGGAAATTGTCAGAAATCCCAAACAGATTCCAAGTGCCAATCTTGTATTAATAATAAGCTTCTTCAATCCAATCTGAATTCATTCATTATGGACAATGCGGGAGTGGAATGCAATTCGAATCATGAATCGGAAGCCACGCCTCCTCCTGCACCGACGCCGTTATTGTACTTCCCGGCGAATGAAGATGCGGAGGGAGACAGCATTACATCGTCGTCTGAACCGCCGCAATCCTCTCCAAAGCTGCCTCCCAGGCTTCGGCGCCGCCTTCTCGAGCCCAAAACCCTTTCTTCTGCAACCACTGCGCAAGACATTGAGACAAAGCTCCGGCACGCCCAGCTTCGACGAGAGGTATTTAGTATATAATTCAAATACTTCTATGTCGATTTACGTTGTTTGTTACCCTTAATGTTAATTTGCTTGCCCTTTTAAGCTCACGTCGTAATTTGGCTTCATATCTAAGATGATAAAAATTAAATCTTGATGGATTTGTATTGGAATCATGGTTTAATGTTATAGGAAAAGAAGTAAAGAGTATATTTGGTTGATAGCTTATTGTGTATGCAAGTGAATGGTTTAAGCGGGTTTTTGGAATATCCCATGGGAAGCTTTCTAGCAATAGTATGTTGGTTCTTGACGTTTTGATGGTCTGTTCTAATGTCAAGATTATGATTTTATGAGTCCTAAACAACATGTTTGGTTATTCTGTTGAATTTAGTTATGGTAGTGTTTGTTCTTGTAGCGAGATTTCGCGTGAAATTACTTGTTTGTGTTGTCATTGTTTATGAGGCAAAGGTTTGTGTGTTTCCCAAAGGGTATTTGCATGGATACTTGTATTTCATTAGTGTATGCACTTCTTGAGTATAATTATTTAGATTGGCTTCCAGCAATTCTATGAATTGTTAGCTAGCAAAGCACGGCCTAAATCTAGGTCTCCAGGGTGGTCATCGTTGCAAGAGGAAGGACTTGGCCAACGACTGGAAGCTAAGCTTTATGCTGCTAAACAAAAAAGGTATTTTTCGGCAACAATTTATCCTAAGTCGTTAATTATCATACTCATTAGTGAGAATGTTGACATGTTAGGCGAGTTCTTGCATATGATGTTCCTTGAAACTTAATGCCATGCATGCATTTTTTTTGGAAGGGGAGGGGAGATAAGAAATTCTGAAAGCATATTGTAAGAAGAAAAAAATTGTCTTGAGATGGTGGATATCCACCACGTTTGGAAAATTGTGAGTAGCAGACCGCCAAAATTTTCCTTGTGGAGACATTCCTGGTGGCAATTTTAAATTTCTTGTCTACTGCCTTGGTAGCATTATCATTGTATCGTTTGGCTATACCTTTGACCATCATCAAACTTTCTATTACTTTTAAATCTAATCCCACCTTTGATGCCAAGCATTTTATGAAAAGACAGAGGAATTTTAGAGAAATAGCATATACTTGACTACTGGCTAAATAATGGTTCATGGGGTAGTTAGAAAGGAAATGTGGCCAGTGAGAACTTGACCCACAATGATGGGGAAAGATTTTTCTATTTTACAATTATTATTGATAAATTGTTAATAATGTTTAATTTATTTTTTCTTAATATTAACCACTCTATACCCTTTCTAAGAAAAAATTTTAATTCTTTTTTTGTTTTTTATTATTCCTTTGTCCCTTAAAAAAGTTCTGTTTCAAAATTGTTTTTTGTCCCAAAAAAAAGAGTAATTTTTTGTAGTTTTACTTCTAATATCTATAATTTTATTTGATATGCTAATTAATGTGATCATATGCAGTTTATACGTAGTTTACAATCAAAATATAAAGTTAGAACGAAGAACATATAGTAATAAACGTTTCTTGCGACTAGTACCTTTCAAAAAATAAAAAAATTGTACCTTGTTTAAACATGACCTCAGGTTGAGCATCCTTGCAAATGTTCGAAAGCGCTTGTCCAGAAAGAAGGAGCTACGGCAAGCTGCTAAAAATGAGGTAGAACTGCGTCTGGACAAAGAAAGGGAGGATCTGGGTGAGAAGGTGGAATCACGAGTGCAGAAAGCTGAGGCTAATCGCATGCTTCTTCTGAGAGCACGCAAACACAGGAATATTGCAAAAGAAGAGAGAATTGTGAAGTTGTTAATGAAAAGGATAACTCAGGAGAAGAAGTATAAGGAGCTTGTGTGGATTAGCATTCACCGTAAGCGTGCTGCTGCTGAGAAGAAACGGTTGGGGCTGTTGGAGGCAGAAAAATCTAGGCTGCGAGCAATGATATTACAAGCTCAGTGTAAAGCTCATGCTGTGCACAATAAACAAGAGATTGAGAGGGGAAGGCGGAAGAAACAACTGGAAGCTAAACTTCTCAGGGTATGTTTGTCATTGAGAAGCTTAATTATCGTTAATTTTCAATTCTTCTGTTATTCATCATATTCTTGGTAACTAGGCTAAGAGGCTGAGGATGGAACACTTAAGGAGAAGAGCAAAATTACATTGTTCAGCTAACTTTTCTTCTATGCTTGTTGATCCTGGGAATCGTCTATCAAAGAAACTGGGAAGGTAAAGGAGCTATTCTTTCTTTCTAACACTTCATATTCATTTAAAAGTCATTTGTGTTCCTTAGGATGGAAGGTCAAAGTAAACATTATTAAAAAATAGCTATGCATTGGCTATCAAGTTCTTATTTCCAAGCTACGCATCGACTTGATGAGCTATGTTGATCTGTTTTCTGCTTCCCCTTTTTAGTGGCTTTTTGCACGTGTAAAGAAGGGCATGTTATGTCTGTTCCCTACCTCCAAAATTGGGATTTGAACAGAGCAGATTCTTGTTGGTGTGCTTTCCTCAATCTTTTGAGTAAACGTACTGATGAATAGTATTTTGTGTATACAGGTGTTGGAGACGCTTTATTAGGGACAAAGGAACTACACTGTCTTTGGCAAAAGCGTTTGCCGCCTTGGGAATCAATGAGAAAGCTGTTAAGTCAATGGCTTTTGAGCAAATTGCCTCGAACATCGAGTCTAGGGCAACCATCCAAACAGCTAAAAATTTTCTTGGTCGGCTTGAGACACGTATCAAAATAAAACAAGAGGTTACTCATGATAATAATCAGTTTAGTTTAGAAAAAATAGATCATCTTCTTAAACATGTCGTTGCCCCTGCTAAAAGGAATGGTAGAGGGACTGAAAAAGGAGGGTATAGAAAAGTAGTTCAAGGCCCGGGAAAAGTATCAAGATATCCGGTGAGAGTTGTGTTCTGTGCTTACATGATTGTGGGACACCCTGGTGCAGTTTTCAGTGAAAGGGGGGAGTATGAACTTGCTCTTGCGGAGTCTGCAAAGTCCTTTGTTGAAGAGTTTGAATTGTTGATCAAAGTTCTACTACAGGGGCCAGTTGTGTCTGCATTGAAGGAAACAGCTCTTCTTGGAAGTCAACTCTCTTTTTATTCTCAGTTGGAAAAGTTTGATAAAGCATGGTGCTTATATCTAAAATCCTTTGTGACTTGGAAAGTTCATGATGCCAAGTTGTTAGAAGAAGATTTGGTTAGAGCTGCTCATCAACTGGAGCTGAATCTGCAGAGTCAGCAGCAGTCTTCAGAGAATTGTGGTCATCTTGAGGGTGGAAAAAAGGCCATTCAAGATGAGGTAATATTGCAGCTCCAAAATATTTAATTACTTTATTTTGGAAACCTAGTCTTTTCTCTTATTTGTCTATTTTTGCATAAAATTTTGATATTTAGGTGACTGAAAATAAGAAGTTTGTGCAAGGCAATATGCAGAAGTTGACAGGTATTGGAATTTATCCTGACGCTTTTATACGCAGAATATTCATCAATGTATGGGTTAAAGATCATTGGCATCTGTACTTGTTTTTGCAGCCTCAGTTTCAGGGCAGTCATTTCAAAGTACTGCAGCCAATATCCCAAGGGAAGATGTGCCAGAAGCCCGTCGTGGATTTCAACCATTTGCAGATGAACTTTCAACTACAATGCACAGAAAAACTATAGAAAATCATTTGCCTGTGGGTGCTATTGCCGTTGCAGACAATGAAGTGCTTGTGAATGAAATCGTTCATGGACATAAAAGAAGCTTGTTTGATGGCTTCAGCGTCACTTCTGAGGATAAGGAGAATGTGAAGGTTGTTGCATGTCTATCTCTTGCTTATTGTTTCTTGGTCTGTGATGAAATTCTCCCTTTTGCACGACCCTTTTTGATTTTCTTTTTGTAGCTTTATGATTTTGTTATGCTCAAGGTTGTTCTGTGGTTTTCTGATTTTTCCTTTTTTCCTTTTTTCCTTTTTTCCTTTTTTCCTTCTTACATGGTACTGGATAGCACAACTCCTTATTGTTAACATTTTGGTTCTTTGCTTCTCCTAAAATAGACGATTGTACGAGCCAAAATGGAACAAGCTTTCTGGGATGGTGTCTTAGAAAGTATACAGCAGAATGAGCCTGACTATAGCTGGGTGCTTAAACTCATGGAGGAGGTTCGAGATGAACTGTGTGCAATGTCACCTTCAAGTTGGAGAGATGAAATTGTTGGTGTGATTGATGTTGACATTCTGTCACAGGTAGTAACTCTTTGATCAAATTCTGGTGCAAAACTGTTGTTGCATTAGCACACTTGTGTGTTAGCATTGATAATTTTCTCTCTGAACTATAGGTTCTTAAGTCAGGGGTGGTAGACATGGATTATCTGAAGAGGATATTGGACTTTGCAATGGTTACCCTGCAAAGGCTTTCTGCTCCTGTGAATGAGGCAGATTTGAAATCAGCACATCAGAAGTTACTGCAAGAGTTGAATGTAATTTCTCAGGCAGAAGACTTTGATGCCTCGTTTTCCTGTTTGATGATTAAGGGTCTACGAGTTGTTTTACAGCACATTCAGGTTAATTTTCCCTTTTACTTGTCATATTGTTCTCGATGCATTTCTTAAAATAAGTTACAACCTCTCTTAAGTTTTCTAGTCTACCTACTTTGTGTAAAATTTTATGGTTATTTGGCTTTTGCCTTCGTAACCAGTTTATTTGAAGCTGTCCAGTATCCAATGTGGAGTTTCGTTTTTATATGTTTTCTTATGTAAAAGTGTATCCATTTTTAAGCAGAAGCTCAAGCATGATGTTAGTAAAGCACGGATTGCTATGTTAGAGCCACTTATAAAGGGACCAACTGGTTTGGAATATTTGAAAAATGCTTTTGCAAAACATTATGGAGCTGCTGCGGATGCTCCGGATTCGTTGCCATTGGTGAACCAATGGTTTTCTGCTTTGGTGATGAATTATGAGCAGGAGTGGAAAGATCATCTCGATTCTATTTCAAATCTGTCTTTGCCGGGACTTACTCCTGCCACACTTCGTGCTGGTGGTAACATTTTGAAGGAAGTGAAAGTTGGTGGCTCAACAGCTGTAATTGCAGGTTTGATCACAGCTCCTTGTTTATTTTAGGCTTTGTAGCTTTGTTTGTGGAGATATCATACCAGGTCTCTAGTTAATCACTTAATTTTTATTTAGGAGCTGAACAACCGGAATGCAAAGGGGAAAAGGTTGACCTTCTGTTGAGGCTTGGTCTGTTAAGGCTTGTAAGTGAGGTTGAGGGTTTGACCATTGAAAAACTACCAGAGACTCTTAAATTGAATCTCTTTAGATTGAGGGATATCCAGTCTCAGCTGCAGAAAATAATTGTCATCAGCAGCAGGTTGGTAGATTTGTTCTCATCGTTATACTTTGTTTCAACTGCCGTTTAGGATCCTATCTCTAGATCTTACTTTCCTTTGAAATTGCGTTGTCGCACTGCATTTCTTTAATACACCATCTGTCTCATGGTTTGAGTCTTGTTTGTAATACTGAAAGCCAGTTTTTGTGTAGTAGCTTTTCTATCAAACTTTTTGTTCTTTTAGCCTGATTCTGGTCAAGAATTCTGAAAATAGTTCAAATTGTATGTGTGAGATAACACCAAAATGAATGTTAAGACATATTAAAAGCTGTTAGTTTATGGAAGTTATATGAGGAGAAGATAATAGTAAGACAAATCATTAGCTGTGCATTTTGCCTGGTGGTATAGCTTACAAGGTTAGCCAATTGATGGATATTAAATTATTTTGGGAATCATAAAATGCAGTTGCTTATGAATTTTAAAGTTTCTTCAAGTCATTTATTTTTCCCTTTATTGCTGGTTGTGCCGCGGCATACATTATACTTATATTTCTTGTTTAAACTTCTGGAGGCTTGGTGTTTGCTGTCAAATATAGTCATATCTGGCTCAGAATTGTCTGCTTTCCTGTATTTTGCTTGCAACTTGCGCGTAAAAGCTGAAGGTCTGGATTCGGTTACGAAATACCTTACTATTGGAAGATGAGAAAAGAAATCCTAGTTTTATCTTCCTTTGGGAAGAATACCATTACAGAGCTTCACAATCCGTGGGGCGGGAAACGGGGCAAATTGTTCATATTTTATACACTTTTTGACTGAAATTTTCCTTTGTTCACAGCATATTGGTTCTGCGACAAACCCTTTTGAGCGAGAAACTAGTGACCAACTCATTAGACATGGAAAACATTATCTCAAAGTGTGTTGGAGATCTCTCAGACCTCCTGGACAACTCAGAAGATGTTGGAGTATCAGAAGTAATTGAAACAATGAATTGTTTCTCAGAAGGCGCTGATCTTGACAAATGCAGATCAAGGAAAGAATTGATGACAAGCATGTTAGCGAAAAGCTTGAGAGCTGGAGATCCCATCTTCGCCCAAGTCTTCCGCACAGTCTACTTGGCAGCCCGGGGAATTGTACTGGCCGGGAGTGGAATGAAGGGAAAGCGACTAGCAGAGGCAGTTCTCAAACGTATTGGGGCTTCGCTCCTTGCTGAGAAACTTGTCGAGGCTATGGAAGAGCTGGTGGTAATGGCAATCGTGTCAGCCGGGATTCATCGAGCTTGGTATGAACAAGTTCTTACTAGCATACAAAAAGATTCATGAAAATGTTTAATATTCTGTTAATCAAATCTGGATCCTATGAGTCATTGCACTATGAATTAAAAGGAAAAAAGAAAACAACATTCTGGTCACAACAGGGTGTGTATTTGAGAGTGAGAAGTAATGTTGTATAGTATCAGTGTGCTTCTCTAGTATCAGTGTGCTTCTCTAGTGCTGTATATAGCTGGCTTTGTATGTAGATTGTAAAATACTTCGCTGTATAACTGAGGAATATATCTCTATTCATATATTTACAAAAATAATGCATTGATAATTTAGTTATTACTTTATTTGAAAATAAAAATTGTGTATACGTTTCAGAAATATAATTTGCCTGTAATATATGACTCGTGATATTTGAAGGGAGTCGTTGCATATACCCCTAGAATTTGAGTTGTACTTGTATACCTCTCTGGCAGGCTAAATTTGTAGTGCGGTGATATCTCTTTTATTTTAGTCATTACTATTAATTTTATTTAAATTTTTTTGTCAATTATTATCATTTTTGACAAAAATATATTTTGATTAATGATTAATTAACCCTTTAACTAATAGTAGAATAACCCGTCTCTGGCGCCGCCCACCACCACCCTGCCACCGTCGCAACCACCCCACCTTGCCGTCACCATCCTATTGCTGTTGCACCACCACCCGCGGATCGTTACTGTCCTGTCGCTAATCCGCCACTACCACCCCACCCCCTCCTGCCAGTGGCAGCGGCGGCTCAGGGCGGTGGTGGGGTGGCATCGATGGCAGATTAGTTAATCGTTAATCAAAGTATTAGTCAACTATTAGTTAAAGGATATTTTTATCAAAAACGACTATAATTGGCAAAAAAAAAAAATTAAGTAGGACTAATATTTATGATTAAAATAAAAGAGAGATCAAAATCGGAATAACCTCTATTACGAGAGACTAAGCCTATTTTTTTTAACATTTCTCCTATTCATATTAGTTACTCTTTCTGATTTTATATGAGGTTTAAGGTTATACATAACCATTGGTTGTATGTCGAAGGTGAGCCACTTTTATGGCAATTTTTATTATACCACTAGGTGTAGGAAAAGGATGGTACCCATAGCAGATTTTAGGTATAAAACATCTCATTTTCCTCATTTTCCTCATTTGCTGCTGCTTGTTCTTCAATGGATGTTTTTTGCTGCTGCTGCTGCTGCTTGTTTTTCGGATTTTGTTTTGTAGGGTTGATGGGTTTCGCTTTTGCGGAAGGTTGAAGTGGGGTGCTTCCTCCTGTATGAACGTCGGCGGTTGCGGAATCCTCGATCGTGGTTTGCGGAATGTAATATCGTGGTTTGGTTCTCGCCGGCAGTTTGTATCGGAACGACATCAGCAATTTGGCATCATGAACCGACGATGATGATGGTTTTGATGGATGAAGGGTTTTTTTCTCCATTGATTCAATGAATGATTTTGTGCAATTTCCCAGGAGTGAATAATTGTTTTGTGTTGGGAACTGATGAAGGAATAAAGTTTAGGCGGCTGTATTTTTGATGGTTTTTAAGGAGCGTGAATACACTCTCCTATTCACTTAATTTACACATTTTATTTTTGTTTTAATTTTTGCTGTGTGTACCAATTTATATAGTACACCTAGTGGTACTATATAAGTATTGCACTTTTATGCTATCTTGGTCTAACCATTTGCGTGCTTCAGCGGAGGATGAATCAAGCAAGTAAAACCCCTTTGACAATTGATTACTCGCAACTAGCCACCGAGTATTTTTAATCCTTTGAGGCCATTCTCAGCCCAGACAACATGCCAGAGGCTCTCTTGTTTCCAACCTCTACTCCGCTCTAAGAAAGGCAGATGCCGATTTGGTACAGAACTCTCCATTAGGTGATGCCGTCTAGCAAACCTTATCCTCCTATGCCCCCTCCAGCGGTGGAAAAAACCGCCGATTTGGTAGAAAACTCCCCATTAGGTGATGCCGTCCAGCAAACCTTATCCTCCTCTGCCCCCTCCAGCGGTGGAAAAATTGCAAATCATTTATAGTTTCTAGTATAAGGTACTCGAGTAGCTCCCTTTTCCATTGGATGGTTCCACCGCATAGTGCTCCAGCGCCTCAAGCAACGGGATCTAGATGTCTTTACAAAACTTCACCTTTAAGTCATTTCCTACTACCCAAGAAGAGCTCTCAACTACCCTTGGCCATACTTTTCTAATTGCTCGGATCACTAAACACCCCTTTGGTAATATTGTTTCCTTCACCATTTGAACTGGAACTAACTCGTACTTGCCCACAATCACCATAACCCAAAGGGCTTTGGTTTTTGACAATAGTCTCCAAACGAGTTTTATTAGCAAAGTCTCGTTTATTCTTCTCTGGTTCTTGGAACCCAAACCCCCTTTATGCTTTTCAGTAGATATTAATGGTAATTGTGAACATTTTTCTTGATCTTTACTTTACCGAAATAATATTATTTCGGATGTCAATATTTCAACTCTCACAGTTATTCGTTTGCACTTTTATTCAATATGGGAAGTGACATCTGTTGATGAATGGTTATCAACGGCGATCCTTATAAACTAATTGTTCTGATATGAGAAGCGAGTCACCAAAACCTTAATTATTTTCATGTGTTATAAAAAAAAACATAAATTCATCTTTTGTCCCTTATAATAGATGATATTCCGATTTTGGTCCATCTTTTTATTTCGTCACCAATACTAGTCCCACATAATTTTTTTTTGCCAATTATAGTCCTTTTTTTAAAAAATATATATCCTTTGACTAACTCGCCGGCGACGCCGCCGCCACCACCACCACCACCACCCCTGGCTGCAGGGGTGGGGTGGTTGTGACGGATTGGGGTGGGGCAGCAACAACGGGCTGGTGGGGCGGCGGCAGAATGGTGACGACGGGGATGGGGTGGTGGTGGTGGCCGCGGCAGGGGCGACGGGGATGGGGTGATGGGGTACCAAAAATTTAGGTGGCAATAGAAAGTCGCCTTTCAACTCAATAAATGGTGACACACATTCATCTTCATTTTTCTTTTCACATGTTAAAAATTTTCAACATCACTTTACTATAAAGATTGAAATTGATTATGATTATATATTATTTTTATGTATTTTATACTGAAATAAAATTTTACTAGTGAACATTTTAATAGTCGAATTAAATTTATTTTCCTTATAGTTTGTTCAAACAACTGATACCTTTTAACATTCTTGACAATTACATTTACCTATTTATCAAAGTTAAATATCGAAAAATATCAAAAGATGGAAAAAATCTGACTATTTTTTATCAAAATAAGGCTAAAAAATTAGGTAAACAATAATGATTGAAAAGAAAAAGAAAATAGAGGCAAAAGAAGGGTTAGTTCTTTTTTCGATTTAATAAAAATATTTACATCAATAGTTTTGCTATTTTTTCTACAATAAGGAACGGACTATTATGACTTTAAGTGATCAAGAGAGTAAATGTAATTATCAGAAATTTTGAAGGGGTCTCGATATTTAAAACAAACCACATGAGAGAGGTAAAAGTAATTCGCTTGAATTTAATAATGAATATTTGTTGAGTAAATTATGTTGTTTCTTTATGTTAATTATGCCTTGGAATTAATTTAATTTTAGACAAATTCATGATCTATTTTGTATTAGACTCAATCTTATTACTATTAGGATTAGATCAATACTGTTTTATCTATAAATGGCTTAAATGCAGTTTTGGTCCCCCATAATAGGAGTAATTCCATTTTTAGTAATTCTTATGTTTTGAGGGGTAATATTAATCCCCATCTTTTTTTATTAAGCAGATTTAGTCATTTTTTACAAAAAAAAAATTTAGAAGATAACGGATTAACTTATTTGATCGCTAGTCAAACCTAATTTTTTTCTTCAAAATGATTTGTACCATAATGTTTTCAATCAATTTTATGACTTGGTTCCTCATGAATATTCAACCCATTTAAATTGACTCACAATCTAAAATGACGGCCAAAACACTAAATGAGTTAAACATTGATGAGGATCCGGATAATAAAATTGGTTGAAAACATCATGGTACAAATCATTGTGAAGAAAAAATTAGGTTTGACTAGCGATCAAATAAATTAATTTGTTATCTTCTTAATTTTTTCGTAAAAAATGACTAAAACTACTAAAAAAAATAGGTTGGCGACTAATATTGCCACTCAAGACATAAGAGAGATAAAAAGTGAAATTACCCATATTATGGGGGACCAAAAGTACATTTAAGCCATCTATAAATAGATGGGAAATAGTTGTTCAATCGATAATCTTCAACTTGGCCACAACATAAATACTTAAAAATCCGAGGATCTTTTTATAATTGCCAAATTCTGTCTATAACTCTCGTTGAGTGTATATGAATTAACGCAAGGCCTTTGCCCTAAGACACAGACCTTTGTCGTTCTTTCTGCTCTCTCTTCTTCACTCCCAAATTCCCCTTCTTCCTTCTGAGAAGATAAATCCCTTTTGCCCCTACTCTTTGATACTAATAGATACTGATATTGATAATTTAGTGCTATTTTTTTCGAAGATTAGAGGAAAAACGGCGTGATTTTTGATTCGTGCTCACTTTTTTTTTTTTTGCAGGAGCTATTGGATTCGCGCTCCGTCTTCAATCTCAAAATCTCGCGGTGGTTAGGGTTTAAGGAAAAATAAAAATTCCGACGAAATGTCAGTAATGATAGTGACGAGCTTGGGAGATGTAGTGGTCGATTTGTTTACCGATTCCTCTCACCTGCAAGAACTTCCGCAAGCTATGCAAGATTAAGTAATTATAATGGCTGCCTCTTTTACACTGTCCAGAAGGATTTTACAGCACAGACTGGTGATCCTACTGAAACAAGTTCCGGTGGGGATTTGGTATACAAATTTTTATATGGAGAGCAAGCTCGTTTTTTTTGGTGATGAGATCCATTTGGATTTAAAGCATTCTAAGGAAGCGAATTCCAGAGCAGTAGTGCTTGAAAGTATAGGGGACATTCCTGAGGCTGAGAACCCAGTCACAGAAGATGAGGACCTCCATACCATATTTTCACGGTTTGGAACAGTAAAATCTGCTGATATTATTTGGGATTATAAAAATGGTGACAGTTTGTGCTATGCCTTGATTGAGTTCGAAGACAATGAAGCCTGTGAATAAGCATATTATAAGATGTACAATGTTTTAATTGATGATCAGCGGATACATGTTGATTTTAGTCAAAGCGTTGCCAAACTTGGTCCAATATAGGCGCCATGGCCAAAACAATAAAGGAAAAGGTTGCTTTAAATGTGGTTCTCTTGATCATATTGTCACGGTTCACTCTTTAACTAGCGAACCGTACGGTACTAGTTCTAACAACTAACGACTAGAACTAGCTCAGCCTTAACCTTTACACACAACTAATGTTGTGGGCAGCAAAGTGACCAAGAAAACACAAGAGAAATGTAGCACGAAAGTGACCGAAAATATAACGGAAGTATATTGCTCTACACAAGTACTTACACACTCTTGCTTAGTGGTCTTTTTAAATGACCCTTGGCCCCTATTTATAGTGCTCAAGGTCGGTTACTATTCCTGACTTCCTTGAGAAGCTTTCAATATTTTAGTCTTGGAAGAATCTAGTCCCTAAATTTTATATACAAAGGAATTCCTAGGGCTGACTTCATGCATGATGTCAGCCTTGCCAACTTGCCAACTTGTGGAAGGTAAGAGATCCTTCTAGATGCTGGTTTCCCTCCAAGTCCCAAACGTGCAAGGAAACAACCTAAACGGGCTGAAGGAACGGAAACGGGCCGAGACGGGTGGAACGATTGGCACCCGGCCGTGTCAATATGATCGATTGCGAAAGACTGCACGAGAGACACTACCAATATACCGCAGTTCAAAATACACTCTGAAAGACAAACGCTTAGTATGGCAGTTCAAGCTATGACATGATTTTTAATGGAGATGACCTTCGAAGCCCCAAAAGGGATAAGAGAGAAAGAAACCATAAAACTACAACAGATCGTACTAGTAGTCGATACGATTCGAGAGATGAGCTACATTCACATAGTAGAAAGCGCAATGAAGTTGAGAGTCGGAAGAGGAGAAGGACAGGAAAAGAAGAAGAAGCTTCAAATGGTGGTGATTATGAGGGTAATATTCGTAGAAGACATTAATCTGTGAGTTAATATTGTTATTTTTAGAATCAGTGCCAAAAACAATGTCCATTTTGACCAAAAAAAAAAAAAAGAAAAGGAAAAGCATCCATTTTTTAGTTTTATGCTGGTAGGGGTTAGCTCTAGTGTTTGACTTTTAATATGTTATTTAAACATGAAATTTAATCTAATTAAAATACTTAAACTTAAATCTAATATAGTAGTAATATAATAAAATGATGAGGGTCAAGAGGGTGTTAATTCAGTGCTTCCATTTAAAATAATAAATATAGGTACCAAATATATTTTTACTTTGCCTCCTTGAATTACTAAAATATTACCATTTTGTAAAATGCTCTTATTTACAATTAGAGTGCTATTCCCATCCTAATTAGATTGCATATTTTGGCAACAAGAGCTAAAACCGAGATCCTAGCTCATCTGGCTGAAGAACATCTTCAGTATTTTTTTTCCCGGGCTCTGTTCTTTCTCATGCTCCTTCACCCCAATGGTTCGGAAACGATTTCAAGACACCAAAAAAGGTAAAGTACGAATCCTATTCTATGGTTAAAGAGTTTATAGATTCTTTTGTGGCTATTAACTATTTAGGATTGTATTTAAGGTGTTTGACTAAATGCCTCTTATAGGTCTGTTTTATGCCGAGAAATTTTTAAGCAAAGTGGGGTTAGGGAGAGAAGACCATCACTTCTGGAAGCAAATAGGAAGGGGATTGTTATGCACCTACACGCTGTTCGGCGTAGCGTGGCTGTGGAACGAGACCTCACCGCTTGGCTGGTGGACTTTGAAACCAAGGCCTAAGGAGGAAAAAGAACTAGCCCACCTCTACGAGCGCCCAAATTATCCCTATCCAGGTGACAAGGACGCCATGGAGGAGTTCATCGCAGAAGGTGGGATGATCGGGACTGTAATGGGACCAAAAGGGATGATCGAAACTGATAAAGATTCCGTTAATTACCAGAAGCAATTGCAGGAGCAGAAGTTTGAGCAGGAGGCTCTTAAGCTGTGGATGAGAATGAGGAATGAAGTTGTTTCTGAGCTTCAAGAGAAGGGATTCGACGTCGAGTGATTTTTACAATTGGTATTCTGAACTCATGATAAAACTGGCACTTGGGTAGATCATTGCTTGCTCATGTTGTATTTCCTTTCTTCTTGCATTTCTTCTTATGGAACAGATTATCAGTTTGATGAGACTGGTGAGGTTGAAAAGAAGTATAAAGTTTCTTTCTTTAACTGGTTCTATTTCTGAATCGGGTTTTCGGCCATTCCAGCAGTTGCAATGGCGATCGATTGCGGTTGTTGGTCAGCTTCTTCTAAGACTCTCATTGTGTTTGATTAGTTATCATTGTTTTGATAATTCAATTTAATATCAATTTAATAAACAGCCTGAGTTTTTCCCCTTCAGATTGGCTCAGAAATTCTGATGTGGCTTAACTGAAAGGTATTCTTTCTCTTTGTCCAGTCCATCAATGGAAGTTTTGATAATTGTTGTTGATGATGAATGTATTGAAAATTGCAACTTAATTGTGAAGTTTCAGAATCCTCTTTCAATCTTTGAAAAATGGTCGAATCCCAAATTTATGGTCGAATCCGGCAATTTAAAGTTTCAGAACCCACTGGAAAGCTTTTTAACTTTAATCAGCTGAAATGATCATAAGCTGATATTGTAGCATAATTTCGGTCCACACAAAGGTAGTTTACAAGAAAAATATAAATCAATCTTACTAGAGAAGGAAACCTCAGCGCTGGATGTTGATGGACTCTGGTTTTCACGATTTCCGTAGGAATTTATTAAGTAAATAGATAATATTACTCTTAATAAATTTCTGAATAAATTTTTAAAATAAAACACCCTCTTATTCAATATATATATATCAAAATTATATAAAAACTCCACCATTTTTTTTATCTTAAAAATTTTTTAAAAGAATAATTTCTAGAATAATTTCTTCTTCTTTTTTCTCATAATTTTTTTACTTTTTTTTTTCACTTTTTCACGTCTTATCCTTTTTTTTTTCGCACTCTTATTAATCTTCTTACTAACAGTAATTTTATCAAATTATCATTCGAATCAAAATACTTCTTTCGTCCCAACAACATTACATTGTTTTAAAATTTTATTTTGGTTTATGTATATTAAATAAGGAGTATTTTAGTTTAAAATTTTATTTAGAAATTTATTAAAGATATTATTGTCTATTTACTTAATAAATAGAATGACATCATTTTTTTAGAGAGTGAAAAAAGACTATTGAATCGTATAAGAAATTTTTATAAGTTTTAAAATTTTAAAAAAATTTTCGTATTTTGACTAAAATCTTAGGGTAAAATGTAATTCACCTATTTTTTTAAGGTTCCATTGCATATATAACAAAAAATAAAAATAAATCCCCTTGTAGAGGTTTGGTCCTTGCCCGGTGTGTCATCGAATTTCCTCTTTAAATCTTATTGGCATTTATGCGTTTGATGTCCTTCATCAAATACGATGACCAAAATCCTTCTCCGCTCTTTGGCTTCTTCTTCCTTAAACCCTTCCTCCAAAACCAAATCTATTTCAGTAAGGAATGGAAATCTGGGATCAGTTTCACACTTTGTTTCCACTGTTACAAGTGAACCATCGACACCATCATCGTCAGCCAACTCAGTTCCAAAGGACACCTTGTTCTGGTGGTTAATGATAAGTACAACTCCAGACAATTGCACTCCTATCTCTCCATTTCTGAAACGGTGGGTTGATGAAGGTAAAGAAGCGGACACGGATAACGTCCATTATTGCATCAAACGGTTTAGACAAATGAGGCGTTACAAGCATGCCCTAGAGGTATAATAATAATTCTCCATTTTTTTTTTTCCCTTTCTTGCACCTTTGATCTTGTATGATACCCGTCGTCTTCTTTTTGTTCTTGACAAAAATGTCATCTTTTTGCTAGTTTTGAACTTCGTGGTACCTTCCTTTATGCTCATTTTGGTTGCTATGATTTTCTGAATTTTTCCTCAAGTAAATGCTAGGGAGTATTTGAGGTTTTCGACCTTTTGTTTGATAAAGATGTTAATTCCTTTGCTATGGAGTATGGAATTAATTCGTGATTAAATTTTGAAAATGCGATCTTCGGGGATGCTTGTTATTGTGTTCTTACAGGTTGAGATGCATTAGAAAGATATCAAGTAGATGGACTATCCAAATTTATTCTTGAGATGTGCAAAAATATATATTTTGTACAGTGTGCTTTTACCTAAATCTGATGTATCTTTTTGTAGATTTATGAGTGGTGGATCAGTAGCATTGGAAGTTCTCGCATATCACATGGAGATGCTGCAATACACCTGGATCTAATTTGCAAAGTCCATGGCCTGGAGCAGGCAGAAAAGTATTTTGAAAGCATTCCACATGATTCAAAATCTTTTCATTCTTATGGTGCTCTTTTGAATTGTTATGTTCAAGAAAAGTTATTGGATAAAGCAGAGGCCATCATGGAGGAGATAAGAGGGTTGTGCTATGCTGAAAATCAGTGCTACAATCTTATGCTGATCCTTTATTCTCGGTTGGGCGAATGGTTTAAAGCTCAGACTTTAGTACAAGAAATGGAAAATAAAGGCATTAATTTTGACAAATACTCATATAATATCTTGTTGAAAGCTTTTGCATATGAAAGTGATACATTGGGAATGGAGGAACTTTTGGTGAAGTTGGAAGCAGATCCTCTTGTTGTCACAGACTGGTATCCTTACTCCATCGCAGCGAATGGGTACATCAAAGCTCATGAAATTGCCAAGGCAGAAGTTATGCTAACGAAATTTGAAGCATTAATCAAGGATAGGAAACAAAATGGTCTGCAAGCATGTGTAGAAGAAGATGGTGCCTTTGAGGTTCTATTATCTCAATATGCTAGAATTGGAAGAAAAGATAAGGTATATCAGATATGGAATTTGCACGGGAAACCTCGAAAGTTGGTTAATAGTAGCTACCAGTGTATTCTTAGATCCCTGGTGAAAGTCGATGACATTGATGGTGCACAAATGGTGCTAGATCAGTGGTTTGCCAATAAGGTGTCTTTTGACATTAGAGTTCCAAACATCCTTGTCTCTGCATTTTGCAGATCCGGTCAGATGGAAAAAGCAGAGTCAATCATAACAAGTATCATTGAGAAAGGAGATGAGCCACAGGCGAGCACTTGGAATCATATGGCATCAGGTTATTGTAAAAACAACCAGATGGAAGATGCAGTAAGGATGATAAAGAAGGCCATCGGTAAAGATCCACTGCGGAAACCGCGAGCTGCTGTTTTGGCTTCTTGTGTCGAGTACTTGAGGAAAAAAGGAGATGTTAATGAGGCTGAAGGGTTCATCAGGTTGCTTAAATTTCCTGCAAAATTTTGGGACAAAGTATCGAAGCATATCAGAAAGGAAGGAAGAGATCTTGGACGGCACTGAGCCTGAGTTCCAAAATGCATCTTTGATGTTTTTGAAAACTTAGTGGCTATCTGTGTAAACAAGTTTCTTGGTCAATGGCAAAATGTTGCTACCTTCGGTGCGAAAACTAAGAGTTTGAAAACTCTTCCAAGAACAACTCCTTTCCACCACATCTTCATACTTTTGAGCTATGTTACCTATCTTCTGCAGTATCCATTTTCTCTGAATCGGGAATTCACAAAAAGAGAAAAACAGTTAAAACTTCAGAACTCATAGTATACTATGAGACCATTCCCACTAAAATATGTTGGGAATAGTCTCACTTGCATTTCTGTGCAATTGTTGGATACAAGACAATGTGGGTTGGGGCTGGGTTTTCGGCCATTCCAGCAGTTGCAATGGCGATCGATTGCGGGTGGTTAGCTTCTTTTGAGGTTCTCATTTGTATCAGGATAGGTATCAAGTTTAATGGAAAGAGGAAACACATCCAAGTTTCACTTCATCCAAGAGACTCTCATTGTGTTTGATTAGTTATCATTGTTTTGATAATTCTAATTAAGTGTGTTGGATATCGATGCGGCTAAACAGCCTGAGTTTACCCATTCAGATTGGCTCAGAAATTCTGAGATGGCTTTACTGAAAGGTATTCTTTCTCTTTGTCCAGTCCATCAATTGAAGTTTTGATAATTGTTGTTGATGATGAATTTATTGCAAATTGCAACTTAATTGTAAGTTTCAGAATCCTCTTTCTCGAATGTCGAATCCGGCGGTTTAAAGTTTCAGAATCCACTGGAAATTTTTTTAAGCCGACAATGGCCATGAGGAACCAGCATAAAGATCAATAACAGAATAAGGATCAAGGAAACCCGACCCCAAATCAGAATCACATAATCAAATTCAGATTCAGATTCAGATGATTCTTGATAAGATATATTTTTGATGAAGGAAATTTTGCTACAGCCTAAATGGACGTACACTTGTCGGGAAGGAAATTTTGCTGCAGATTGTATGGCGGCAGCTATGGCGATGAGGGGAGAAAGGGGTGTTATACTTGTGAGAGAACCCCGGAAGAATCATCCAGATTGGTCACAAAGCCACCAAGCCATTTTCCATTGCTATCTCTAGCTAAGCCTACTATGCAACTTTTGGCGAGGGACCTAAGATTCCTAAAATAATACTCCATCAATTAATTCATCGGGACTTAATTGAAAGAAATACAAAAATAATTAGCGGACAGAGAAGGTAGGAACATAATAGAGGGACCTAGTAGTAAATTTAAAAGGTATAAAATCCAAATTTCCCCAAACCCTAAACTCACTTTCTTCTAACTACTTGGCTCCGCACCCCCCTTGCCCCTTCGGCCGATCGACCGCCACCACCTCCCTCTTCGTTTCCTCCTACGCCAGTCACCACCCCCATTCTGCCGCAGTCACTGCTAGCATCTCCATTGTCTACCTCCGTCGTTTGCTACCAAAAAACCTCAACCATCGGATCTACCTCTTTTTTTTTTTCCTTGCCGCCGAACCACCACCAAGAGCACAGTCTTCGATTCGCCGTCCACTTCGCCGATCAACCACACCATCGGCGACCCATCTCCGGTTCGACTTTTAGCTCGTAGAGAAAGGGTAAACCTTAAGTTGTGAGTTTGAGTGATCAAGAGAGTAAATGTAATTATAAAAAATCTCGAGGGGGTTCCGTATTTAAAGCGAACCACATGATAAGTAAATGTAATTTGCCTAAATTTAATAATAAATATTTGTTGTAAAAAATAAGTAAATTATGAATTCGTATACAGTACTACTATAGTAGTACGATGCTATTGTGTTCGCTCTAATTTCTCACCTTTCACCAGTCGTAGCACGGGCGAATAACAACACGCATTCTTTTTTTCTCCAACCCTCCATCTCTCTCTCTCTCTCTCTCTCTCTCTCTCACGCTGCCACCCTCTCTCATTCCCTTGGATCTCCTTCGGCTCTATCGCGCCACCTCTTATTCAACTTCGAGATTTCTGGTGCCTCTTCTCCACTCTTCTCGAGGTCTCGACCAGTGTCTCGATCGTCTCCTCTCCGATGGCCTGTTCCGATATATGATGCCGTAATTTTTTATTTTCTGCTATCACAAGGTTTGGTTCTTTATAATCAATGATGGTGATTAGTAAATTATTAGAGTGTTTCGAGTTCCACGATCAGTGAACATGTGGAGTGATAAAGAAGTTTGGAGTGATAAGGATGCATTGGAGTGATAAGGTTATCATGTTTATATTTTTATCTAGATATATTTTGTGATAATGAATCTTAAGTAATTCTTCTATTTACAATATCTCTTATGTTTATCATATAAAGTAGCATTCTATAAAACGAACGCCTGTATTCTATTAGATGGGTTTTATGAAATACAATTCTTTACTTCTTACATTTTTCATCTCTTTTCACAATTTCCTCAATTTTAAATAGATAATCTTTAATAGTTTTAAATTTCTTTTGGGTGTTTTGGTTGATATAAAATACTATTGTATAGATATAATTCTTAATTTTGGTTGATATAAACACAATTTCAGTTGAAATGAAACACTATTGTTTTTATCAAGAATATGGTTGATATAAAATACTACTGTATTGTATTTTTTTTGTTGATATAAACTCTTTTCTGATTGATATAAAATAATATTCTATATGATATAACTCATATTTTTTGTTGATATAAACTCTGTTCAAACACTATTAATCAAATTTTTACTCTTTATACATGATATTAACCCTTGTTATATTGATATAAACACATACTCTACATGATATAAACTCACATTCTATTTGATATAAACTCATATTTTTCAACGATATAATCAAATCTTAACTCATGTACACATGATATAACCCCTTATTATATTGATATAAGCACATGTTCCATATGATATAAACTTATGTTTCAAATGATATAATCATCTTTCCTTTGTATATATACATATACATATAAATAGAAGCGATATCTGAATAAGATCGTTATCTACTACATTCACACTTCCTCCAATATCTAATTCCAGAAAGTTTTGATTTACGATCTTTTCCTTTTCTAATAATAAATCCTACTCTAAAAGCATGCTAATTAAATAAATCGAAAACAGCTTTCTCGTTCTCAACAATCTCAATAACCAAAGATTTATTTGACTCATCAACCAATACTCCAGAACCTACAAACAAAAAACAGTTAATATAGCAAAAAATATAGAATCACATAACATAATAATTAACGTAATTATAAACTATTACCTTCACCAGAAGCAATAACACCAGCATTATCAATAAGTTTGGATATTTCCTTGCCTCCTACATATTTCACAAAAAAAAAAAAATTGTATCATACAAAACGTTACTTTATATCAACTATAACTTCACCTTACATCATTAAAACGTCTAACATTATACATACTAACCAATAACGATACACTTATATCAACCATATCTCAATATTATATCAACTAAAACTCCAATTTATATAATTCATTACTAACCTTCATAAAAAACAACAACATCATTATTCAAAACATAACTCTCATCCGATCGATTATCATCACCTCCAGAAAAATTCACTGCACGTCCAAGCACAAAACAATTATTCAGTTTCTACCGTATTTTCACAAATTATCAAATAAAAAATCATTGCAGTATCATAGAACGAATTATAGAACCTTCTCCGTTCAACACAATATAATTGCTTCCGAACAAATCATCATCCCGTCGATCAACATTACTAACTCGATCACAAATCTCCATTATAGACGAAATATTACCGAGAAAGTAAAATATCACAAAAGAACTAATAACATATAGTTTCAACAACAAAAACAAGAAAAAAATACCACACCTACAATCCGATCGATCAACATTATTAACGCGATCCATTCTAAACGATCGATATAGTAAAATATCAGGAAAAGAAATAGAGCAATAACTTCAGCAATAAAAACAACAAAAAACGAACGATAGATGCGATCCAATCACAAAAAATAATTATAAGCTGAAATATCTGGAATTCGAACAATCTGCAGTAGTTGAAGATCAATTTGGAGAGAAGAAAAAAAGAACGATTTAAACGATATTTGGTAAATTGAATGAATGTAGTATTTGAAAACGAAAAAAACATGTGTCTTATATATAGAATGTGATTAGCTAGGTATCAAAGCGCGCGTGAGGAAATAAAATCCAGACAGACTGCCTTAATTAAAAAAAAAAAAAATGTCTACTCCCTATATAAAACCCGTGCCGAGTACAATAGCATGGTACTAATACCATATAATTTGCCATAAATTATGTTGTTTCTTTATGTTAATTATGCCTTGGAATTAATTTAATTTTAGACAAATTCATATTCTACTTTGTATTTAACTTGACAATCTAATTACTATTCGGATTAGTGTAATACACTGTTTTATATATAAATAGATGGAAAATAGTTGTTCAAAAGAAATACGATAATCTTCAACTTGGCCACAACATAAATACTTAAAAATCAGAGGGTCTTTTTCTAATTGCTAAAATCTACCTATAACTCTCTTTGAGTGTATATGAATTAACGCACGGCCTTTGCCCTACGACACAGACCTTTGTCGTTCTTTCTGGGCTCTCTTCTTCACTCCCAAATTCCCCTTCTTCCTTCTGAGAAGATAAATCCCTTTTGCCCCTACTCTTTGATACTAATAGATACTGATATTGATAATTTAGTGCTATTTTTTTTTTCGAAGATTAGAGAAAAACGGCGTGATTTTTGATTCGTGCTCACTTTTTTTTTTGCAGGAGCTATTGGATTCGCGCTCCGCCTTCAATCGCGTAAGCCCTCATTTCTATTTTTGGCCGATTTTTGTTTCTTTGTTATTGATGAATTGATTTTAGATGTTCGTTGTAATGTCGTGTTTTAACGTTTTCTTTAGGGGTTTTTGGTTTGTGCGTGTTTGTTTGCTTAATGTGGATTTTTTGTTTTTAGGGTTTTGTAATTTTATGTATTTTTTTGTTTTGATATTTCTATTGTTTGAAGTTTATGTCCGGAACAAATGGGAGTGTGAAAGGATTCTCATTGATGCTGTAATTTTGGAACCGTCTCGAACTGGACATGATTGAGATTTAATTTGTTTTCGGTGTGCCCCCTTTGAAGCAACGCTTTGTTTGATGAGTTTTGAGTTTAATTGTTGTTTTAGAAGTTGCCTGACCTGGGATTGTTCTGTGTTCACAGTTCTAGAGAAGCTTAGGGTTTTGGAAGTGCTGGTGCTGTCGATAGAAGGGTTGGTTGCTTTCTTTGAGTGGCAATGGAGGAGGCAAAAACCAAGTTAAGAAAAGATGATTCTGAAAAGGATTCCTCTAGGAGGAGTCACCGGGAGAGGGATAGAGAGGATCGGAATCGAGACAAAGAGAGGAATGGGGATAGATCCAAGGACAGGGACAGAGACAGGGATCACCACCGCTCATCTTCAGATAAAAAGGATAAAAAGGATAGGGACAGGGAGAGGAGTACCGATGAAAAATACCGGGACAAGGAGAAGAGTGTGGAAGACAAGTACCGGGACAGAGATAGGGAGAGGCACAAGGATAGGCATAGAGAGAAGGAGAGGGAAAAGGAGAGGACGGTCCGGGATGCAGAAAGAGGTAGGGAGAAAGGTAGAGACAGGGAGGACAAAGAAACTGATAAGGAGAAGGAAGAAAAGGAGCGGGACAGGGGGAGGGAGCGGGAGAAGGATAAGGAGAGAGAGAGGCACAGGGACAGGGAAAGAGAAAGAGAGAGAGAGAAAGAGCGTGAAGAGCGAGAGAGGGAACGTGAAAGAGATAGAGAAAGAGAGAGAAGGGAGAGGGATAGGAGGGAAAGAGAGAGGGAGGAGAGAGTTCGAGAAAAAGAGAAGCGTCGTGAAGCGGATAGGGAGTATAGTAGTGATGACAATGATGTTAGAGACCGCGAAAGAAAAAAACGGAGGAGAGATGATGTTCATAAGGAGCGTGACCGAGACCATGAACAAAGTGGCAAGTCTAACAAGCATAAGGATAGTGGCGAAGATAGTAATCCACAGAAAAGGAGTGATGAAGATTTGGCGGATAAGAAAGAGGACAACCGGGAGGAAGAATTTGCTGAAGAACAGAGGAAATTGGATGAGGAGATGGAGAAGCGTCGTAGGAGAGTTCAGGAATGGCAGGAGTTAAGAAGAAAAAAGGAGGAATCTGAGAGAGAGTCACTTGGAGTTGCAGCTAATGCTGAAGAGCCACAATCTGGTAAGACCTGGACCTTGGAAGGAGAATCTGATGATGAAGAAGCCAGATCTGATGGAAAAGAAGACACTGACATGGATGTAGATGGTAGTGGCAAGCCTGTAAATGGGGAAAAAGATGACATGGCAGTTGATTCTGAGAATGGGCATCTGGTATCTACTTCTCAGAATGTGGTGGATGTTAATATGGATGATGAAGAAATAGATCCCTTAGATGCTTTCATGAATTCAATGGTGCTGCCTGAAGTCGAGAGGCTTCATAGTGAACCACCGGCATCTGAAGATGTTAGTAACAGTTTGAACGAGAAAAATAGTAGAATAAATGGGGAACTGCCGAAGAAAGGGGTGAAAAAATCTATGGGTAGGATCATTGCTGGTGAAGATTCTGATTCAGATTATGAGGATGATGGAAATGACGAAGATCCTGTTGAGGATGAAGATGATGCTGAATTCATTAAAAGAGTGAAGAAAACTAAGGCGGAAAAACTAGCTGTTGTTGACCATTCTAAAATTGAATATCCTCCATTTCGGAAGAATTTCTATATTGAGGTGAAAGAAATTTCAAAAATGACTTCTGAGGAGGTAGTTGCTTATAGGAAACAGTTGGAGTTGAAGATACACGGAAAGGATGTACCAAAACCAGTCAAAACCTGGCATCAAACTGGACTATCAACTAAAATTTTGGAGACCATAAGGAAGCTGAATTATGAGAAGCCCATGCCCATCCAAGCTCAGGCGTTACCTGTCATTATGAGTGGCAGAGACTGCATTGGTATAGCTAAGACAGGCTCTGGCAAAACTTTAGCATTTGTCTTACCAATGTTGAGGCATATCAAGGACCAGCCTCCGTTGATGTCAGGAGATGGTCCTATTGGGCTTATAATGGCACCAACAAGGGAGCTTGTCCAACAAATCCACAGTGATGTCAAGAAATTTTCAAAGATATTGGGGCTTAGCTGTGTGCCAGTTTATGGGGGTTCTGGTGTTGCCCAACAGATTAGTGAATTGAAAAGGGGGGCTGAGATTGTTGTTTGCACTCCAGGTAGGATGATTGACATACTTTGTACGAGTGCCGGGAAAATAACAAATCTGCGTAGGGTCACCTACTTGGTCATGGATGAAGCGGACAGGATGTTTGATATGGGTTTTGAGCCTCAAATTACAAAAATCGTCCAAAATACGCGACCAGATCGTCAAACTGTACTTTTTTCTGCAACTTTCCCTCGGCAAGTTGAAATATTGGCTCGCAAAGTATTGAACAAACCTGTGGAGATCCAGGTAGGTGGGAGGAGTGTTGTAAACAAAGATATAACTCAATTGGTTGAGGTGAGACCTGAGAGTGACAGGTTCTTTCGCCTTTTAGAAATTCTGGGTGAATGGTATGAGAAGGGGAAGATACTTATATTTGTCCACTCTCAGGAGAAATGTGATGCCTTATTCAGGGATATGCTCAAGCATGGTTATCCTTGCCTTTCTCTTCACGGGGCAAAGGATCAAACTGATCGTGAATCAACCATTGCTGATTTCAAGAGTAATGTATGCAACTTGCTGATTGCAACAAGTGTTGCTGCTAGGGGTTTAGATGTAAAAGAGCTAGAACTGGTCATCAATTTTGATGTTCCAAACCATTATGAGGACTATGTTCATCGTGTCGGTCGGACTGGCCGGGCTGGTCGAAAAGGATGTGCTATTACATTTATATCAGAGGATGATGCTAGATATGCCCCGGATCTTGTCAAGGCATTGGAGCTTTCTGAGCAAGTTATTCCTGATGACCTGAAAGCTCTTGCTGATGGCTTTTCGGCTAAGGTGAATCAGGGACTTGAGCAAGCCCATGGAACTGGTTATGGTGGCAGCGGTTTTAAGTTCAATGAAGAGGAAGATGAAGTGAGAAAAGCAGCCAAGAAAGCGCAGGCAAAAGAATATGGGTTTGAGGAAGATAAATCTGATTCTGAAGATGAAGATGGAGTTAGAAAGGCTGGCGGTAGCGACCTCTCTCAACTGGTTCAGAATGGTTCTCTTCCTGGGAACCTTGGAAATATACCAGTTGCTACAACAGTCTTTAACGGTAACGGGCTAACAATTGGCCCTACTGATGGGGGAGCCAGTGCAAGAGCATTCGCAGCTGTGATGAACTTGAAGCAGAACTTAGCTAAGCTTCAAGCTGATGCCATACCGGAACATTATGAAGCAGAGTTGGAGATAAACGATTTTCCTCAAAATGCCCGTTGGAAGGTGACACACAAGGAAACTCTGGGTCCAATATCTGAATGGACCGGAGCTGCTATCACAACTAGGGGCCAATTTTTCCCCCCTGGGAAGATACCCGGACCAGGGGAGCGAAAGCTGTTCTTGTTCATTGAAGGACCTACTGAACAATCTGTCAAGAGAGCAAAAGCTGAACTGAAACATGTGTTGGAGGACATAACTAACCAAGCATCGGCACTTCCAGGTTCTGCGCAACCGGGAAGATACTCGGTTATCTAACGACAAGTTTTGTGAGTCCCTACACCGTGATTATGCTGACCATAATGTGGGCATTTTGTCTCTTATTTTGTGTAGACCCCTTGAGGATCGATCTTTAAGGGAAAGTCTAATTAGTCTTTTGTTATGAGCTTATTAGTATATTATGCTATTTTGGATATTTCTGAATGCAGTGTTAATCAGACATTAAAGGATATATTTGTTATCTTTCTTTGTCGAAAAAGAGAGAAGAAAGATTATATGCTGAAACAAGACAATTACTTATTGCAGTTGTGCTGTGCCTGTATATGGAGCCACTATGTAGGGTGCCTTTTAGTTATTTGCCATATATTTTTTGGAGCATTATGCGGTCCTGCCTTCATTTGTATTAACATTTGAAATTACTGCAACTTGATTGGTGGTGTTGTTTGATGGTTCCCGCCCCATAGCAAGAGATGTTGAAGAGCTCTATTCATGTATGCATCATGCAAGAGGGTGTGTGTGTTTGTTTCATGAAAATGAGAATCGTAATCGTGATCTCAAATAGTAAAAGTTAAAATTATCTGAACTTGATAATTTTATTTACACATTTTCAAAGTGAAAATATATAATTATTGAGTTATCAAATTTCGATTGTTTCTTTTTTCACAAAACATGAATTTATGCATAATGAATTTGTAAATATCGTATCTTTTTTCATATTTATCGCCTCTTGATTATCGAAATGCTCGCCCTTTAGGTATGTTTCATATCCAAGATGAAGGTAAAAACTTGATCTTTAACATCCATTGTTCATCACTGAGAAAAGAACAAAGCATATGACATCCAGCCAAGCCAAAACTCAAACATACCTTGTGCAGATTTATATAGTAAAAATTGTAAAAAGGGTCGGCATTGGCTTCAGAGAATGACTAAAAGGAACAAGGAATTGCAAGGTGTAATTTCTGCTACCAAGTGTTTCTACCTTTAAAGTCTACTACTCCAACGAATCCAACGAATACTTACAACCAAACCTAGGGGCATTGGCATTAACTAAGCTGAGCCCCCATGTCGACTGAGCAGGACGGACCGATAAAGGGCAGCGACATGCATAAAGCACAAGAACAATATGAGGAAATCATCCAGCAGGCCAATAAGACCCATTATTCCTGTGTGAATAAACAAGTTATGTAAATTGTAGCCGCCCCAACAAAATGCGAGAAAACAAGAAGTCAAGTCAGTAGAAGGCAGTACCTTCTGGGATAATATCCACAGGACTGAGAACATAGATAGCACTTAGAAAAGCCTGCAGGTACATAAATGAATAAGAACTTAAACCACGAAGGAGGATGTTCATCTCGAAACAAATCAAAATCAACGCACGGCATGCAATGATATACAGAGCAACAACACGACAACCGTTCTCAGAGATTAAGAGAATTTGAGCTTATGGAAAGATGAAATCTACTTACTGCCAAATAGACCCTTGCCCTGATGACCAGTGGAATTGATCTTTGGGGATCCATGATATCTCGCAACAACCTCCTAAGAAGAAATGGTAGGTCTTGCACTCTCTGCAAAAAACATGTATCCTCTATCAATTTTTAACAGAATATGCTATTTGGCAAGTAATCCACAGTAGTTATATAATACAACTAGTAGTACAATGCAATGTGCATTTTTGACAAATGACAGGAGAGCATTAGTTAAAGAGGAAAACGAGGCAAATTCAGGGGGGACACTGCATTAAATGGCTTATTCCTATTGGGCCAACACTACTAGGAGTATGTACTCCTAGTTGTACTATATAATTTGCCGTAATCCATTGTTTAAAATCAAACTGTTGCCGTTAATATAAATAGAAGTATAGATATGATTGTTCTATGAAACAAAACAAGAGAAAAATTATGAACAAGAGGAGCTAAACAAAAGATGTCTAACTACTAGAGGACAGTCTTGACTGATTTTAGAATGGTTGTAGTTCAGTTTTAAGTTATATTCCCAAAGCATTTAATAAGATAAATAATTGGTGGTAGTTCAATCACACGTTCAACTTAAAGATTTGATACTTCAAGTTGTCAAGAATAAACTTCAAAAAGCAATATGGTGCTTATAAACTAACAGTCCAACACCGCATAAAAGACTTGGAAAGGGGTTCTATTATGTCTTTCCAAGCAAGAGGCCTCTCCAAGTCCTAGGAAAAGAGGGATACTTCACTATTTGCTGAGAGATTAAAGGATTCTCTTGTACTATGGAGGCCAAGGGAATAGAAAAATACCAATGCATAACACTCGCGTTTCCAAAAGCCAATTTCTTGACTAGGATACATGCTTCATTTGAAACACACATCATGCTACAACGTAGAGACTAAAACCATCAGCTCCATGTTCGATTGGTTATAAGAGAGATATATCAAGAAATTACTCAAAGATATGTTAGGAAACATCTATAGTTCGTTGATCCATAAAAGGAACTGGGCTGCTATTTACTGCCTACCCTTCTACTAGTTGTTGCCCCTCTTTTCTAAAAATACCCCCAAACCATAAGAAAATAACAGCCCTGCCCCCAACTTTTCGCTCATCTCTCCGTCCCTCTCCCGTTTGCAGTGGCCGAAGAAAACAAGGCAAAAATCTTTCCCCCCAAAAAAAACTTCCTCCAGCTAGACAAAATGCAGAACCAATTGTAAGGACAAAATGAAAGAGGTTTCTTCGATTTAACTGGTGCTCCTATGTAAAACAGTACATTCAAAACATCAAAACAAGACCAGAAAAGAACAATAAAATTATCAAAAAAAAAAAGCAGAACCCATTGAAAAAAGGAGGAAGGGAAGTGAAAGTTTTTGAGCCATATTTATGACTCATGTATGCAGATTCAGAACCCGAAAGTGAAAGTTGATGAATGGAAGAAGACTTCGGCAACACAAGCTGTGCCCTATAATTCATGACTGCATTTTGACTTGCCCACTTGCAAAATCTCAGGCCGTGTATATTTTTTGGCCCTGAGTTGTCGGCCGTGTTTATTGCACAGCCTTTTTTTCTAAATTTTTTCCTAAATTATGGTAGGGGCAAAACCGTTAAGGTGGGCGACGACTAGTAAAATGGGGCCGGTAAATAGCAATACCCTAAAAGGAACCATGTGTCCATTAAAAATATACTATGGTATCTTTAATGATATAACAACTCAACTTTCTTCTGTATTGCGTGTATATTCCAACTTGTCCACATCCGAAGGCTATACAGGTTCCTTAAAGATGCTTACAACCATCATTGGTACACTCGTTACACGTTTTATTCGACATTAATAAATGTCATTATCAATAAAGAAAGAATAATTTAGAGTTTAAAGTCCTCAAATTTAGAGCAACAGATGCCAACAGTAGAAAGGAAAATTAATCTTGAGCATCTTAAGCATACAGATTCAATCTTGCCTTTTTTGTTTCACCCCTTAAGACTATGTCATCTGGAGCTAAGAAATAAAACTCATATAGAAAGAGTACAAATTTTCCCAAAGCATCACGATTCCATTCTTCATTCGTCACTGTATACTTATCTATACCAATTTTAACTAAACCAATTCATGGGGTCCTGCATTTGGACCCCAACAATAAAAATATGATGCTCGTGACACCACCAGGTCCTGGCCTGAAATTTTAATTGTGTCTTGTCTGTTGATATCGGATGATCATTTATTAAATAAGAGAAATAGATTTGGGGTCCAACCAAATACAATTAGGCACATATGGCTCCTAAAAATAAAATCAAACAAATAATCAATCAAATGCAAGGAACAAATCTGCAAGACTACAAACGAATAGTACCAACTTGTTAAACACATAGCTTGAGCATAAGCAACTAGAAAACCCACATATCTGTGCCTATAAATTCCTTTCGTGTGTTGCTTAAAAGAAAAAGTAAACTGCAAGTTATTCAGACATTTGGCAGTTGGTTAACCTCAGCAATTATACAGCTGGTATAGTGTATAACTAATCCACTGAACTATAAATTAAGGGTGGGAAAAAGGGAACAACTCTGCAGCCAGCATCAATTCTGCTGAGAAAGCTCGTATTATGACATAATTCTGGAAGATGTGTTCGTTACAGATTCCTAAAAATGTAAGAAACCTAAGCAGATGATCGAGACTTGTTGCTGGAATGTGTTACTCCAGTGAAATACAGAAACAATATTGACTGAGACTTTATCATTACAAGAAAAAAGAATTTTATTAACAAAACTCAAAATAAGAGAAAGCATACCAGCTAAAGAATAAACTCCAACCAACATTAGAGCTAAGCAAGTGGACAAAAGAAAATAATATTTGGAAGACAGGTGGGCTTGATTCTTTGTTGTGCTCCTCTAACTTCTTTAACCAATTATTGGGTGGTTGAGATATTGACCAAAGGCAATCGGCAATAACATGAACCAACAGAGACAATGCAAAACAAGTTCTTATCAATACTGGTGGCAAATACATTTTAAAATATAACAGCAATCGAGCGAGCATTATTAGCAACCACAATGTAGCCAAAAACATGCAAGTAAATACAGGTTATCTTCAGCAATCAATTATCTGCTGCCAAGCAGTAACTATGATACACGAGAGAACAACTATGTAGCATGTACTGCAAACACGATGTTGCAATTAAACAGGAAAAACTTTTAAAGAGATAAATCTCAAGTAAAAAGGAGCACATTTTAAAACTGATGAGGCTCAAACTTAATAGTTGCGTAAAAAAGATATTCTCTGAACAAAACCAGATACCTGCATGAGGCCCTCCGAGTGTTCCCCAAACATACGGTTATATGATTCAATCTTGTGTAGAATTTCAGAAACCTCAGCATTATTCCGCTGCCTGGATGTTGACTCACTTGGAATCAATAAAGTAATCGGTCGGCGACATAAAGGACATTTGCATGGCTGAAGAGCTGCTCCGTGATTCCAAACTTGTAAAATGCAATTGGCTGAAAGATGACATATTGATTTACTGTATATCAAAATTCCAAACAAGCCGCAAATATTTGTTGAAAATGACCAATGTGCGTCATTTTTACTGACCTTTCTGTAAGGTCACATGGAACAGTCACATCATCTTATAACCAAACACATAATGACATGCCACAACAGAAGCCAGTAGTTCCATAGATGCTCCAAGCAAAATGCAGAATAACAAATTCGAATTTAGTACAAAATCATGAAATAATTAGTTGAACCAAGGTCTTATAAGCATGCTATCTACAAAACAATTGAGATTTCACAAAAAAGGCTAGAACAGAACGACTGATATTGCAGTTAACTATCCATTTATTAATTAGAACCTAGATTGTTATCCAAATGGGACTAACCTAATGAATAATATCCCAAAAATGAACAAGCATTCCCATATGTTAGTGCGTGAAACAATCCACCGATTATTTGCCATATTCTTATACAATATAAATTCAAGAAAAACAGACATATAATTCCTCATCACATCAATGAGCATACAACTAGTTAAGTAATCAAGAAAATAAAATTTCATCCAAAATCCAATCTTTACTCCAACGGGTGCCGCGAAAAGGGAAAATCCAGAAACCCATCCCGAAAAAAGGAGAAAAAAACAAAGGGTTGGCCATACTTACAGCAATACCAGTGAGAACAATTAGCTTGGGAAGGAAGATGGAAGTTTCCGTGACAGATAGAACAGAAATCGTTGTCGGGTGGTCCGTCCATCACAAATTTTTGGTTTTTTTCCCTTTTGTTTTTTTATCTTGAATATCAAGAAAGCAAATGTGAGATTCAATTTCAGATTTTGGGGTGGTAAGAAAGAACTAAGAATTCAGCTGTCTCATTTCAGACAAATATGGAAGTTTTCACTTTATGATGATGTGATGACAAAACTAGCCAAGAAAGAAAAGAAAAAAAATAGGGCGGCTTTCTTCGTTTTGTATTTTCCGAAGTCACATTTTCCTCTTTTCTTTTTCCAATTAATTTCTCTATTTTTTCTTGATTAGTGTAGGCTTTGATAACTTGATTAAGTATTTCAAAATTTGATAATTATTTAATTAATCTGACTTATTTAACCCTAAAAATAAAAGCTACACATGAGAATATTCAATCATTATTAAATACATGAATTAAAATTATTTCACGCAGGTAGAGGTGTAAGAAAACTAAGGTGGATTAGGTAGATACTTCATACCTCATGGTGCAAGATGAATTCGATGGAACCTTCCTTCGAAACCAGTACCAACCATGTAGCAGCCGGAGGCTTGGAGTGTGGATTGCCGATTTTAAGAGGAATATTAGGTAATGCAATAGCATGGGAGATGAATTGTAGGAATTGTTTCAAGGGTTACAAATGTGTTCAGAGATGGGGTTAAGGAGAATAGAACCAGAGTGGGTGAGTATGTTTTCAAGTATGCAAACTCATATGGTATTCATGGCAATTTTGTTCGGGGAATTAAGAAAATGTTGAGACGTGAATGATAAAAAAAGCGTACTTATAAAGAACGAAATTTTGCAATTAGCTGTCTGACTTTACTAGCAATTGTCAGTTCTCGCGTTATTCATAGAATGTTATAATCGTGCAGATAGGGGTGTAAGTGGTTTGACTGAAATCGAACCGGCCAATTGGATCGGTTTCAAAATTTTTTAAAATTTTATTGGTTTGAAAATTTTTAAAACAAAGAGATTAGTTTGACCAACGATTTTAATGGTGAAACCGGCCGGATATATATTTATTATATATTTCATTTTATTATATAATATAATAATATAATAAATATAATAAATATAATTTTTTTTCACCTTAAATCTACTTCACTCTCTCTTTTCTCTTCCATTGTCATATATTTTCTTTCTTTCTTAATTGATGTCGCTCATCTCCCCCCTCTATCCTCTTCAATTGTTGACTACATAGGAATCGCTCAATCATAGAAAAAAATTTAATTCTAATTTTTAGACATCAATGAAGATGCAATATATGATTATTGTTTGATTGTGGTTGTAAAGTTGTGTGATGAAAAGTTGGCGGATATTTTGTATTGTGAACTTATTATTTTTTAAAAAAAACATAAAATAACTCTAAACCGGCCAAATCGGCCAAACAAACCGCTTTAATGTGATTTGACCGACTTGGTTTGAAAATTTGTAAAATCGTAATTATTAGTTTGAATTGTACTTTTACCTTCAAATCGACCAAACCGGCCGACTTACACCCCTACCTGCAGAGGCGACATTTTATATCAAAGTCCATCGACTATCATGCAAAATAGTTTATTGTATAGAGTCTATAATCACTTTAGTATTGTGGCACCCGAATGTCCATTATTTCCCTCTGACTAATATAATTATGTCATTTGTCAATGAAGTATTTTGTAATATAATCTTTAGACTACCATTTGCGGATTGTGTAGAGGTTAAGAAATGGTTGGAGCATTTTTTACCTTCACAATTTTGTAAAGTAACATGCTTCGTCTCTTTTTATGTATCAAAAAAAATTATTCCATGCAATATTTTAATACCTTCATAATTTTGTAAAGTAACATGCTTGGCTATGTACCAAAAGAAATTATTCCACGCAATATTTTAAAATTTTTTTGAGTGAGATCTTTACTTTTTATGTTTTTATTCATTTAAATCAAAATTCTTTTATTTCTTTTCAAATAAGTAATCAGTTGATCAGAATAAAAGTAATTAATAATGAAACTTTTGTTATTTAGGCTCCGTTTGATAAAACTTAATTTGAGGTCTGAAATCTGAATTCTGAAGTCTGAATCCATTAAGTTAGCTGTGTTTGATAAAATTAGAAAATATGTCTGAATCTGAAGTCTGAAATCTGAAGTCTGAATCTGATGAAGTCTGAATTACAAAAATAAGTTTATAAAATTTTAAATTTTAAATTAAATAACCTTATTTTTTTAAAAAAAATACTAGAAACATATTTTTTTAATATATATCATAATTTTTAAGATATGTAATTTTTTACATAATACTGTGAAATTCTACTAATAAAAATATTTTAAAAAAATTTAATAATAAATTAGAATGTTATTATTATTTTAAAACTAAAATATTAATTAAATAAGTATCACATATTAATTAAAATTATAAAAAAAATAAAAATCCCTGTCATAAATATATTTTTTATTTATTTAAATGATAAAATATTTTTTTAAAAAAAATATTTAATAAATACAAATTATTTAAAGAAAAAACTAAAAAGAATAATAAATATTGAAAATAAGAAAAAATTTGCAACCAATTCAGTTCAGCAATAAGTGATTCACCAATCACTTATTTTTAGGCTAACAATTATACTTGCAATTCAGACCCACTTAATCTCTTAAAACTTTGAATTATAGTTATCAAACGCACTTAATTATTAAGTACTTAATTAAAAAAGTTCTTAATTCATTAAGTCAGAAACAAGTTGAGTTATCAAACGCTCTTAATCAATTAAGTACTTAATCTATTTAGAATAAGTACTGAATTAGTTTATCAAACAGACCCTTACACACAGTCTAACTATATAAAAGAGGCAGCAAAAGAATGAAACTTTGTGATGGCATTTTGCATCAGTCAGACTTATTTCTTGGGTGGAGTGGCATCATATATAGACATCATAATGGGCTCTATTTTTATTATTGACCAAAATATTTTTTTGTCCCTTATAATTGGTATTGTCTCATTTTTTATCTCTTATAATTTTACGGGAGCCTTTTTAATCCTTAAACATTAATTTATTAGGTCTTTTGGTCCCTCTTAACGGGAAATTTGGTCAACAAACGGTTTGATCGAATTTGGTGTTAGTCTTGGGGATTTTTGTGTTAAATTTTTTTTTAATGGTCTTTGTATAATTTTTTTTCTCCAAACTCTATCTTCTCCCTCCTTCTTCTTCTTCTTCCCTTGATTTAGCTTGGACGGGATGGTTCTTCCCTTCTCCTTCCTTTAAGAGGCTAAGTCAAGGAAAAATGGAGGAGGGAGAAGCTAGGGTTTGGAGAAAAAAAATTATACAAAGGCCCTTAAAATTTTTTTAACACAAAATCCCTTAAGACTAACACCAAATTTGGTCAAATTTTTTGTTGTCCAAATTTTCCGTTAAGAGGGATCAAAAGATCTTAAAAATTAATGTTTAGGGACCAAAAAAACTCCCGTAAAGTTATAAGGGAGTAAAAGTGAGACAAGACCAATTATAAATGACCAAAAAAACATTTTGGCCTTTATTATTCAACCATTTTGATTTTACCAACCATCTTCTTTCTTGACGTAGTTTTCAATATTCTTTTCTTTTGTTTCGGTTTTCTGTTTAGTGTTATGCATTTGAAAGCTCACGCAGCCATGACGGATGTGGCAAATTATATGTAGTATGCTCGCAATAGTTTTCAACCAATGAAAATAAGCAATTTAATATTAGCATTCAACAATAGAAACAATTATCAAAATGGAAACGGTTTTAGTTCATACTAATTTCGAAAGAGTTCGATTGATGAATGAACATATACCACCCATCTCATATTATTAGTTTACCAAAAAAGTTATATATAGACTTGATTGATTAAAATTTTAGAATGGATAAATGTTACAAATGACATGTTACTTTCTCTTTCTTGTTGCGCGATGTGGCTCCTAAATGTCCCTAGTTTCTTCATAACTAATGCACCATTGCCATTTGTTAAAAGTACACCTTGCTAGCGGATGCAACAAGATTTTAGAAAAATACTTTTGACTATGAAAAAAGAAAAAGAGTTCAACATCATAATTTATTTTGAGATCAAATACATAAGAAGTAACAAATCTAGATTATAGTATCCACTCCTTCAGTAACAAATCTAGATTATAGTATCCACTCCTTCAGAATCCAACCTAAAATGGTGTAAATTAATCACTGGGATGATTGAATAATGATCTGTAAACCTGAATTTCCTAGATCCACCTGTTCTTCCCCAATTTGTCTCACCAAATTTATCACAGTCTTAGGACAATGAGAGACTTCAATCGATTCGAGTGTTGGAGTTGAACCTAGACAATAAGGCATCTCTTCGAGACGTATACAGTAATCCAATATCAACTTCTGAAAATTGTCAAATTGATCGTCGCAAACTCTCCACCTGACGATGTCCAAAGAAGACAATTTCAAGACTCTAAGTTTCAAGAAGTCCCCTTCTTCCATTTCCCATGTTTCCCCTGTGAATGAGAGCTCGAGTAATTTGAGAACTTCAAGATTTGGCAATTTTCCAATGGGTGAAATCTTGCTCCAAGGCAAAGAAAAGCTGGACAGTGTCAATTTTTTCAGATTTGCGGGTAAACTAAACTCAAACTCGAATATATGGGAAAAAGGGAAGATAATATGAAGCGATTCGAGTTGGCTCAACAGGTCGGGAACTACAAATTTGTCTAGATCTAATGCATCATCCTCATATTCAACAAATTTGCATTTCAACTTACGGATATTTGGAAACTTTCTCATTAGCCTCTCCATGCTGCTTCCAAAATGAAAAACTGCACCAGAAATCCTATTCAACTCATTCAAAACTGAAAAGCTGTCGAGATTTTCTTTAGGCAAAAGACCTCCATGAGTATGATAGAAACTGCTTACATAAAGATACTTCAATTTTTGCAGATCCCACAAGTTATCTGGCAATAAAAGCATGTTTTTTCCTGGATCCACAATAAGAGTTTCCAAATTCGAGAGTTTAGCTATTGATGATGATGGGATGTGACTTATGTTACCTCGAATCGCCAAGAATGCCAACTGAATAAGCAGCTCGACTTCACTCGGGAACCCGGAAAATAAGTAAATTTGCTCTAAATCCAGCACTCGTAGAAGTTTGAAGATGTGAATTACGAATGAAATATCTCGCAACACATGTTCTTCTTCATCATCCCTTTTTGTTTCTTCTTGAGAGCAGTTAAAAACTAGAGAGCGTGCACGAGGACAAAACAACTTTGACTGTTTGAAATGCTCTACCTCAGATTGAATGCATAACCTCCTCAAGCCATGGGGCTCATTGAATGCCAGAAGCTCATCATACCCTTTTAAGAAATGGAAAAAATGCTCATCTTTGGCTTTCTGTAAACAAAAGTCATGAAGCAAGTCATGAATGCGACATGTTTTGATTCCGCCACTGGATCTTTGTTTGGCAGCTATAATCAAGCTTCTCCCGATCAAATCTTTCAGGTAATCTTCAGCAACATCTTCTGCACTCTTCATCTTATTAGCCTTTGGAACAAATCCTTCGGCAATCCATAAACGAATCAACCTCCTAACTGAAACCTCTTGATCTTGTGGAAATGCCCCGAAATAGAGAAAACAAGACCTCAAATAATCAGGTAAATGCTTGTAACTCAACTCCAACTTGTTCATGCAGTCTTCAGTACTTGTTATGCTCGAGCTCAAACCATCAAGAACTTCCTTCCAATCCTCTGGTTCTATAGTTGCAAGAAGCCCAGCTATAATAACAATACTCAGAGGCAAACCCTTACAAGTTTCTACAATATGCATCCCAATATCATGTAATGAAAGAGGCCAATCTTCTTTTCCAGGGAATAACTTCCTTTGCAACAATTTGAGAGACTGTTCTACATTGAGTGGCCTCAGAAAATGAGGCTCTTGATCGAGCATGTGATGAGGAGCAACATCATGAAGACGACTTGTTAAAAGAATTCTACTTCCAAGATTATCATCAGGAAATGTTGGTGCCAAGCTATTCCATGCTTCAATGCTCCATAGATCATCTAAAAAGATGAGATATCTCCTTCCTCTCAACCTCTTCCACAACTTTTCTACTAAATCTTGCTCATTCATCTCATGATCTCTTTTAGCATCAATTTGATATAAGAGGTTGAGTAACACGTCCTTTTTGTCCAATGTTTGAGAAATAGGACACCATGCATGAACAGAAAAATGGGTAGAAATAGAAGGATTATTGAAAACTTTTGCAGCCAAAGTGGTCTTACCTTGTCCTGGCATACCTACAATGGCGACGATTCGCAATTGCTTTGTTCCTCTCACGAGCCGCTCCATAATTGACTTTGCATCATTATCAAACCCCACAACTTCGTTTGTCATTGAGGGAGTTCTTTGTGATGGCACTATGTGACTGTAAGTCCTTGTTACTTCCTTGCTCGTGATTTCTCTCCTGCTGCTACTGCCATGGGAAATCTTCATCACATCTGCCTTAATGTTTCTGATGTACTTTATGATGGAATCAAATGATGATGCTGAAGAGGATGTTGAATGATCACCAGTCATTAGGTGGTCAATGAAACACTCCACCATAGATGCCACCTCTAAAACACGATCCCAGAGAGTTTGGAGCTCTTTCTGTTCATTGCGCAGCTCCATAATTTCCCCCAAGAAAGATCTCAAGAACACAAGTTCTTCTTGGATGGATCTAACTTCAAAACCTCTGAATTCCATCAGTCTTTCTAATAAAAAATCGAGAAAGCCCAACTGATCTGTCATTGGAAAGTCGAATATTGGTAGTTGTGGATCTTTCTCTCCAAGTTCTACAAGAACAATCTTGATTCTTTTCAACAAATCCCGGAGCCCAACAATATCTACTTCTACATGAGGCTGGTACAGTGAGCAAATGATCACTCCAGCATCACCCAATACAGCTCCAATGTCTTTCTTCATTTTCAAATTCAAGTTGCTTTCTTGCTGCTGCTGCTTCAGAATGGTTCTCAAGGATCGAAGCCCTTCATATAATCCTTTCAATTCATCCTCCTCCATGTGAACCCCACCATAAGCTTTCATTCTTAGCATCTCCCAGAGATTAGATATGAGAGAATGAATCAAATTCTTCATTGCAATCATGACATTATCATCCACGTCTAGCTTCGGCAACTTTGAGCCACTCAGGACTTGAGTGTAAGTCTTGTAGACCTGAAGATCACTAGGCTTGATCTTTAGCAGCAATGTCGAAACCTTAAGTTGCTTTCGTTCGCCAACTAGTTCATAAAGCACCTCTAATCTAAGCGTAGATAAGAGAGATGCAGCGTTGATTACAACAGATTCAGCATGAGCCAACAAATCTCTTCTGGCTTTAACACTACTCCTCCAAGCTGCAAACTGGATGAGACTTTGCAAGAATTTCATTTGTTCTCCCATGGCTTCCATTGCTCCTTCTAAAGCTTCAGATTGATATGCTGTTCTCAAACAGCAGAAATCCACTATATTTTCCAAAATGTAACTAATGATTTCCAAGACTTCATCTGTAGTAAGAGAATTTGACTGCGGCATATCATCAAACAACATAGTGGCATAGCATTCATCCATTTCAACATCCAAATCTTCCATGTCTTTTAGGAACTCACGGACCATATTGAAATGAACATTAGTAGTAAAACCATAAAGATCAGGACAATGAGGGTGGATTTTCTCTGCATTTCTGTTAACAATGAATTCCATCTTTTTAAAGAGAGATCTCAACCTTCCATCATCGGTCGACTTTCTAGCAGAACGAACAAAAGTTGTGAAATTCCTTAAGCTGAATCCTTTACTTCTTTCCTTATCCAACTTTCTGGCAGAAAGAACAAATATTTTCAGATTCTTTAAGCTAAATCTTAGCATCCTAAACAGTTTATGCTGGTCAAGCTCCAAAGTATCTGCCTTCTCCAACAACTCTACATCATCTAATGCAGAATCAATATAAGTAATGATGGTGGAGGCCATCTTCTCCTTTGAAAATCTTTACAGAAGATCAAGAAGATTGAATAGGAAAGTAAATATGCAGTTCAAGAACAAAAGGGTGGAGGAAAAACTCATCAAACAATAATCAGAATGGTTGCTTAGTGCAGACTGCTGAGTTTTTTAGATTAAAGAAACAAATTAGCAGCCAAAGAAGACCTGGGCTTGGACTATGGAGTTTAAGGGAAAAAACAAAAAAAAAAAAAGGGAAGAAAGAAAAACTACTCACAGAAAATTTTATATTAATCCCAATGGCTGCCTACCAGTTCAGACTGCTGACCTTTAAGATTAAAGAAACAAATTACTGTTAAGAAAAAAAAAAAGGATGGTTTCTCACAGGCTCAGAAAGATCCTGCAGTTTTTGTCACTTACTCAAGAAGGTAGTACTTCTTGTAAAGGAAAAAGAAAAAACAAAAGAAACTTTTTTGTTGGCCGGCCAAAATCCGAAGCTCTAATTCAGGTACATCCAATTTGTTTGAAATCGGGCGGCCAATAATACTTGAAATGAAGTTGTTGGCAAAGGCACAATCCAAAAGAAAATGCATAATGGTGGCTCAGGGATTCTCAATGATGTCAAATACATTCTTCTTGATATTGTCAGAAATTTCATCTTTTTGGGTACTTATGTTCTTGATTTTCAGTACACAATTAAAGGTAGTGTTTTGGCTGGAAATACTTGGCAATTGTGGAGAAATTCTTCTCATTGTGCTATGTAATATTTATTGTTTTGTGGAACACTATTAAACTAAAATATAAAGTACTATGTCTCAATTGGGATTTAAGGAAAAAAAAAAAAAAAAAACGAAAGGCGGCGGAAGAAAAAAACCTCCCACTTTCTTCTCTGTCTCCTCCCTCCTCTCTCTCCGCTCCCGATTTCTCCACCACCGCCGGCCACCCTCCCTCACCGTTGTCATCATCTACGGTCATCCATCCTCCGTTCATTATCTCGGACACCAAAGGAAGACAAAGGAGGTTGTGATTCGAGCCCTGTTGACGATTAATCAGAAATTGCGGAAGAATCGGCATAGTTGGTTTCAAGCTGCTCCATTATGACAAAGGTAGTTTATTTCTACTGCATCATGGCTCTATTGTTTTCATGGATAAACCTTGTGCCCCTTTTCTTCGACCCTTTCAGCTATCCTCTCCATTTCAGTCCTGGATATATTATTTTTCAGCTGGATTTCTCCACTGCTTTTGTCGAGACTAAAAAGATAATGTCAAAGAAAATGTAAAGGAAACAAGTGCATTGTAATTTTATTCAGGTTTGCCATCCCGAAACTGAGATTCATGGGCTTTTGTGAAGAGTTGTGTGGAAGAAAATTGGTGATACTGGGATGAGGTTCATTGGTTCAGGTTGCATGTTTATTAAGCATCTAATTTCAGAGACTATTTTGAATACTCTGTTGGGCTCTTTGACATTCACACTGCTTTAAGGTTTATGGTCACTTTATTGATTAGGAGCAGTTTGCAATGCTGATTTTTTCCATTTTCTGCTTCATATTCTGAAAGTTGTTCTCTTCTTAGATTATGGTTATCTATATGCAAGTACGTCCCAGAATTAATTTTGAGAAAGTAGGTGTCCTGGTTAGCAGTACAATCTATATCTTATTTAATCCCAATTTGTTGGTAAGAAACTTTGGCCGGTACAGTGTCACCTTCTTCTTCTTCAGAACGATTACTACCCTCTCACAGTATTACCTTTAATTCTGGAGACTGATAACTTTTACTTGGATTCCTTTAGGTTTTGTTTCTTTTAACCAAGCTTTGGCTGCATTGCAACAATAGATTGACACATTGAACGATACCCTGTAGCACTAATCAGAAGTTGCCTGTCTTTTATGATAACAAGGGGACATTATGTAGCACAAATCAGTTTGGAAATATGTTGTAGATGTAGTATAACCTATGTCTCAGTTAACTCACAATTGAGGTGTAGTACATTTACCAATTGATTAAAGATTAATGTTTGGAAAGCAACAATATTTACAACTTTTAGATGCATGTATGGATGGAGAACATATTGAACAGCAATGCTAAACTGAGTTTGCAAATATTCGTAGATCACTCTATTACGTTAGTTTCTCATTCATCCTTCAAAATAACCAAATTTAGCTTTTAGTGCTTTGAGATTATAAGTTATCAGATTATTCCTTGTAAGTGACATTTTCTTTGTAGGAATTAGATAGTTTTGTGAGATGAAAAAAAAAAAAAATACCGTAATAGGATTATTGGCCGTAACAGTCTTTGTGTTCCATTTGGCTCAACAATGGCCGTTGCCATGAAAATTTATGTTCTCTTGGTTAGTAAATTAGTATCAAATCAGTTGTCACCTTTTAGGAACACATTTTCTCTTTCATCATATCTAGGCCCTGTTTGCAAATACATTATAAAATCAGAAAAATCCATGAAGTTGGTGGTACTTCTCTTATTCAAGGAAATGGAACTGTTATTACTTATGCAGTCTGTTGTTCACGATGTCCATGTTGATGGTGCTGGACATATATGTATATCTTGCCCCATCTTGATATGCATAATGCATGATGACAATAATTCTTTTGTTAGTTAGCATAAGGGTGCTTTATGTCAATTTCTTTAATTTTCTTCATGGAGTATTGGCTAAGTTTTCTGTTGGCTTGTGTTCCGATTTGTTGTTAACAGAAATAAAAAAGATGTAGCAGAAGAATGAGAATTTTGAGATGGCATTCTACATCAGTCAGACTAATTTCTTGGTTATGTTGGCATCATAGATGTCATAATGGGTTCTGTTCTTATTATTCAACCAGTTTGAGTTTGAAAACCACCTTGTTTAACAATTATGTTGACAAAACAAATGTCTTCTCATGGAATTCAATCATCGCCGAGTTGGCACGCAGTGGTGATTCATTTGAAGCCCTCAGAGCCTTTTTATCAATGCGGAAACTCTCTCTCAAACCAAATCGTTCTACATTCCCTTGTACCATCAAGTCTTGTTCTGCGTTATGTGATATAATTTCAGGCAAACAAGCCCACCAACAAGCTTTAGTGTTCGGATATGACTCTGACCTCTTTGTATCATCTGCTTTGATAGATATGTATTCTAAGTGTGGCAACCTAGATGATGCACGAATGGTTTTTGATTTAATTCCTCAGAGAAATGTTGTGTCATGGACTTCAATGATTACTGGATTTGTGCAAAATAGTTGTGCCCATGAGGCGTTATTGCTCTTTAAAGAGCTCTTAGTTGAACAAAGCCATCAGGGTGATTTCCAGTGCGGAATAGAAAGAGAAGAATATCTTGATTCAGTGTTAATGGTCTCAATATCCTCTGCCTGTTCACGCCTTTCCCAAAAGAATGTCACTGAAAGTGTTCATGGCTTTGCCTTGAAATTGGGTTTTGAAGGGTGTATGGAGTTTTCCAATTCCTTGATTGATGCATATGCGAAGTGTGGCAATGTGGCATTTTCTAAAAAAGTGTTTGGTGAGATGGTAGTAAAGGATGTGGTAACTTGGAATTCACTTATTGCAGCATATGCTCAACATGGATTTTCGTCAGAGGCTATAGAATTGTTTCATTTGATGGTGAGAGATAGATGTGTTGATTATAATGGTCAGACCTTGTCTGCTGTGTTATTGGCTTGTGCTCATTCTGGAGCTCTCCAACTGGGCAAGTGCATACATGATCAGGTAGTCATTGTTCCTGCACTAAATGTCTCATTTTAAGGTTTATTATTTCACTCATATCATCATAAATTCCCAGTTAACATGAGATTTACCCTTTTATATTTTATCCATATTGTATCTTTTCGGCTCTCGCAACCTATTTTCTGCCCTCAATGTTCCTGCAGTTTATATTAGTTCATTGCTCTTGTACTTTTTAGGTTATTAAGATGAGAATGGAAGACAGTGTATACGTTGGTACTTCAATTATTGACATGTATTGCAAATGTGGAAGGGTGGAAATGGCAAGGAAGGCATTCAATCGGGTGAAAGAGAAGAATGTAAAGTCCTGGACTGCTATGATTTCTGGATATGGTATGCATGGAAAAGCCAGAGAAGCACTTGAAGTCTTTTATGACATGAACCAGATGGGGGTTAAACCAAATTACATAACCTTTGTTTCAGTATTAGCAGCTTGTAGCCATGCTGGCTTGCTTGATGAAGGATGGTTTTGGTTTAGAGCCATGGAGGATAGGTTTTCTATAGAGCCCGGGGTTGAGCATTATGGCTGTGTGGTTGATCTTCTGGGCCGAGCTGGTTTTCTTTCAATGGCATATGACTTGATTTGTGAAATGAAGATTGAGCCTGATTTTGTTGTTTGGGGTTCCCTTCTGGCAGCTTGCAGGATGCATAAGAATGTCGAGCTTGGGGAGATTGCAGCTAAGAAACTCTTCGAGTTGGATCCTAGTAATTGTGGATATTACGTATCCCTTTCAAACTTATATGCTGAAGCTGGCAGGTGGCAAGATGTGAAAAGGATGAGAAGTTGTATGGAAAATCATGGATTGGCTAAGCCACCTGGTTTCAGTTTGGTGGAACTGAAAGGTAGAGCTCACGTGTTTCTAGTTGGGGATAGAGAACATCCTGAACACGAGAAGATATACGCATTCTTGGAAGAATTATACGTGAAGCTGCAGGAAGTGGGCTATATCGCAAATACAGAATCAGTGCTTCACGATGTTGAGATGGAAGAGAAAGGAATGACATTACAAGTCCACAGCGAGAAGCTTGCAGTAGCTTTTGGAATTATGAACTCAGTTCCTGGTGCAACAATCCAGGTTATAAAAAATCTTAGAATTTGTATGGATTGCCATACGACAATAAGATTGATTTCCAAGATTGTTGAACGGGAAATTGTGGTTAGAGATTCAAAAAGATTTCATCATTTCAGAAATGGTTTGTGTTCATGCGGGGACTATTGGTGATACTATTATAAAGAAGTGAAACTATGAATACAGTCGTATGTGGACTAGATTCCAGTGCTTGTGCTAGCGATATTCTATGGTGTATGTTCTGAACTACTCCGAATTGGACTAAATTTGATTGCACAAATTCATCACATTCCTCAACTCTGTTGCTGCCCTCACTTTTTGAATGAAGATGCGTGAAACCTTCTCCGTTTTGCAACCTAGTAAGTTATATTACTGTTTTTATTTGTTATAATTGTGCTCTTTTTAAGTAACGATAGAAAGTTAGGACATTGATAAACTAGGAGCATTCAATGTATTTTACATGACAGGTATATGCTTAAAAATCATAGATGCATGGAACATACTGAATATCAGTTTATAGTTACAGGTTGCTGCTTTTCTACATGCCTACCTTACTTGAAGTTTCTATTAACTGTATTAAGTATTACTTTTCATGAACTATGATCTAAACTTCTATTACATTTAAATAACAATATTCTTCGACTTGTATATTCAAGATTCTAAACCCTGTTAACCTTTGCACAGCCACAACATAAGTTCTTGTTTTGTTAAGGAATTCATTTATCCTGTGTGGGAGCATAATATTGGGTGCCCGATAAGGCCTTTGTCTGGATGATCCTTATGCATGCTTTTCTCGATGATCCTTATGATTTGGATCTTTGAATTTGTCCTCCAGAATTCAATCTACGATGTATGTTTTCCCATATAATTTTTTAGTTCAAAGAACTCTTTGGGGATCAAATATTTTATCTGCCATTTGGTATATGTTTGTTGTTTAAATTTTATTCCTTGTTCCTTATTTTAATCCCTCCTAAACATCAAGGATTAAAAATGTATTAGTACATTGTTATTGTTTATGTCTGATGTGCACTTAAGTTGTTTTAGGGGTGTTATTGAGAAAGGCAAATTCTTGTGCATCATTTGGCTCTATGTCCCCTTGTGCTTGGAGAATCACATTAATCTGAAGCATCATGTGACTTTAACTCTCAGGGCTTTAAGTCTTCATTACTCGAATACTGTTCTTTTATTTATGCTTATCTTGCACTAACCTCAGAATTACCACAGTGATGATCTGGGCCAGGGGTTGAGGGGTGCTGAAGCACCTTCATCACGCCGGAAAAAACTCTTAATAGGGAGGTGGTTTTGGGTCTTTTGCAAGCAAGAGCAGCCATGGAGGAGGCTGCTCCTCCATTTGCAGAGCCAAGGCTTGCTATTTTTTTTAAAAAATTACTTACTGAAACGACATCAGACATCAGTGGCTTGTTATTTTTTCTAAAAGCCACTTACTATAGTAAGTGGTAAAAAAAATAAAATAAAAACTTGAACATCGTCTTCTTTTTTCTTGCTCAACGAACCAGACAACTCTTCTTCCTCCTCAACCAACCAGACAATTCTTCTTCCTCAACAAACCACACAGACAACTCCTCCCATTTTTTTTACTAGTCCCTCATACAACTTTTTCTTATTTTGCCACCAGTGACGTGATGATATTGCTGCTCAATCATCAAAATGGCAGTTCACCAACTTCACAAACCCATCTTTCAATTGGCAAGAAATCACTCTGAAAAGCTACTTGTTGCTGTACTTCTTGCCCAAAAGCTGTTCTCTCTGCAGGAAAACCCAAAATTTTACATGATGAGATGTAAATAGTTGTTTCTGCAGCATGATAAGATGCAAGAGACAGAAAACTATTCTGGTAGAATAAATGCTAGGAAGATGATGAGAAGACAACTTTACAGTCCCCAACATCCCATCTCCATCTCAAAATGTTGTACCTATTAAATGAGGCAGCTTTGATATGATATTCCCAGCCGCTGGACTTCCTACAAGGAACAATTAAAGGTTCTATACGTAACCATAAGCATAAACTTATTATTTGGGAACTCTTTGAAGCAAATGTATATTCTCTCTTTTTCTGGACACGATAAAGAACTCTCCCTTGTTTGATATATCCGGATTGTTAAACTTATTCTTAGAATTAGAAATTGGGCACGGAAAGGTACTGAATTTAAAATTCTAGAGCTTATAGAAGAAGGAGAAAAAAAGAAAGAGAAGGACGATTTTCTCCATCCCTAATGTAAAGAAGGTTAAAGTATTATTATTATTATTATTATTTTATTACAACCCCAAGGTTTGAACCACTGAGCTCAGATTTACAATTCCCCATTCTTACCACCTTCTCACGTATTTTTTGCGTAAAGCTTTTTTTTTTTTTTTTTTAAATTGTAACCCCAATGTTCGAACCCCAGACCTCAAGTTTACAATCCCTCGTCCTTATCACCTCCCCAAACCTTCCCACCCCTAATAAAACGTAAAGCTTCTTGAAAGTAAAAAACTGGTGTCGTACAATCCCTCGCCCTTACCACACGATTTCAATTCAAAATACTGCCACTAATTGAATGTAATACACAATTGAAACTTGGAAGTGATACATTTTTTAGAATCAATACGAACATTGGACAGCAAAACACATTATTAGGTCATTTCCAACCATGATTAATATAAGGATATATTAACTAGGATAGTTAGAATATGAAGTAGATAATGGTTCTTGAACTGAATGAGTGCATTTAGAAGAATATGAATTTAGTGTTATCTATAGATATAAATTTAGATGATTTGATTATACGGTGACAAGACAAGTTAACGACACAATCAAATGTGAAGTAACTAATCAATTATATGACCGTAGGTGATGTGACAAGTTAATGACACGATTACCGATGACATGACTAATCAATGACATATCAGTCGGTGACATGACTAATCAATGAAACGACGTAAGCGATGTAATAAGTCAATGATGCGTTTAGTGATGACATGACTATTTAATGACACATCAGTCCGTGACATGACTAATCAATGACACGCCAGTCCGTGACATGACTAATCAATGACACGCCAGTCCGTGACGTGACTAATCAATGACACGCCAGTCCGTGACGTGACTAATCAATGACACGACCATTGACAATGTAACAAGTCAATGACACGGTTACCGATGACGTGACTAATCAATAATGTGACTACCAATGACATGACTAATTAATGACCCGACCGAATGGACAAATCCTCTCCAATTCTCTCTATAAATAGGAGTTGTTGCACATTTTTGAAAGTGCACCCTTCATTTCAATTCTCTCAACTTTTTGCTCTTTATTCTTAAAGAAAAAAAATAGTAGCAGCAAAAACTCAATACAAGATTATCATGAGTTTTAATCTTTTAATGTTCAATTAAATGATGAAAATAGTGATGGAACATTCTCAAAGCGTCCAATGGGTGTGATGAAGACAAAATTGAAAAAGAAAAATGATGCACATATGACTGATGTTTTCAATGCTTGGCAAAAAAACAAATGATGAACTCATGTCGATGCTGAAACAGACAAATGAAGACAGGCAGATCCAAATTGAAATTGCACGACAAAATTTGGTAATGAAAAAAAAAATTGCCGATGATAGATTATTGATGGTGGATTTGAATACGATACAAGATTCAAAAGTACAAGCTCATATTGAGCAGAAACAAGCACAAATAATATAAAATAGAGAAGCAAGTGTTCAACAATCAGATCCTCCTTAATTTAGAGGATTTGCAAGATTATTCTAAATTATTAATATCTATTTTTATTATTGTAATTTTTTTTTTTGGAACTCTTTTTGTTGGGTAGTAGTTTATTAATTTTAATTTGAAATGGTTATGTTTTTAATGTAATTTTATTTCGTATTTGTTTTTTAATAGTAAGTTTACGGTTAACCCAGTTCCCCAATCCGCTAAAACTCCCTCCCAATTCCCCAATCGAATCCATCGCCGACCGCCATGTTACTTCGCCGGCGTTTTTCGCTCCTCCGTCCCGGGGGCGCTATCCATTCAACCGCCTCTACTCTTCCCTCAGTTACCACCTTTTTATATATTCATTCCAATATCGACACCACCTGTAGCGAAAACAACGATTCCATTTCCAATAATCCATTTGAAGCTCACCCATCATTTCATCACCTCTCCACCATCAACTCCAAATCCCAACTCCTTCAATCCTACTCTGTGACTCCCCCAATCCAACCCTGGCCTAAAATACTCTCCCACAAGCGCTTAATCTCTCTAATCTCCCGCCAGCAAGACCTCAGTCTTGCACTCCAAATTTTCCACCATGCCGGAAAGTTTCACCCCAATTTCAGCCATAATTACCAGACCTACCAATTTATCATCCAGAAACTCTCTCGCAGGCGTGCCTTTCAAGAAATGGAGATCCTTTTGGAAGAACTTAAAGGGTCCGGTATCGTTTGCTCGGAGAAGTTGTTCAGTGCTGTCATTCGGAATTATGGTATTGGCAGCAAGCCCAGGGAAGCCTTGAGGCTGTTTTTAAGGATGGATGATTTTTCTGGAGTGAAGAGGTCAGTAAAGTCGTTTAATACCTTGTTGAATGCTTTGGTTCTGAATAAGTCTTATGATTTGGTTTATGGTTTGTTTAAAAATTGTCGAGAAAAGTTTGCCATTGTGCCTAATATTGTTACTTGCAACATTTTGATCAAAGCATTGTGTAAGAAGTATGATATTAGTGGTGCTATTAAGATTTTAGATGAAATGCCAGCCATGGGGTTTGTGCCAAATGTGGTGAGCTATACTACTGTTTTAGGAGGATATGTGGCTAGGGGCGATATGGAGAATGCCAACAGAGTATTTGATGAGATTCGTGATCATGGTTGGTTGCCTGACGTGACTAGCTATACTATTCTGATAGATGGGTTTTGCAGGAAAGGGCAATTAGTTGATGCTATTAAGGTGATGGATGATATGGAGGAAAATGGTGTTGAACCAAATGATGTTACATACGGCGTGATGATTGGGGCTTTTTGTAAAGAAAATAAATCTGGCGAGGCTGTGAATTTGCTTAATGATATGATTGATAAGCGGCATATACCAAGTTCAACTCTTTGTTGTAAGTTGATTGACGTTTTATGTGGAGAAGGGAAAGTAGAGGAAGCATGCAAATTATGGAAAAAGTTGATGATAAAGAACGTTACTCCCGATAATGCTATAGTGAGCACCCTTATTCATTGGCTGTGTAAGGACGGAAAGCTTGTAGAAGCGCGGAAGTTATTTGATGAGCTTGACAGTGGATCAACTCCTAGTGAGTTGACTTATAATACACTTATTGCTGGAATGTGTGAAAGTGGGGAACTGGTTGAAGCTGGGAGGCTGTGGGATGACATGGTAGAGAAGAAATTATCTCCGAATGCTTTTACTTATAACATGTTGATTAACGGTTTTTGTAAAGGTGGTAAAGCAAAAGAAGGAATTAGAGTGTTGGAAGAGATGTTGGAGAGAGGTTGTTCACCTAACAATTCCACATATTCTATCTTAGTAGAAGGGCTACGCAACTCAGGATGTGAATCAGAAATTCCTAGGGTGCTTTCCATGGCTGCTTCATGTGAAAAAGGAAATGGAGCTGTGTCTTGAAAAGTGATATATATACATATATAAAAGAGCCAGTTTTTGTTCCGTTCCCAGTCGTCTTTAGGACACGGGTCTCTACCCTGTTCTTACAGCACAATGAATACTATCTTCTTGACTTCTCACCTAGTTACTTCTTGACCATATTTCATCATGCTGAGAGTTTTGATCTTATTGCTCAGTGATTAATGTATTAGAGATCCTCCTGCTGTTCTTTTTATCCGACTATGGTCTTTGTTGAGGTGAGCACATCTGAGTTGTGCTCGTGTTTTACTGTTGCATAAATTGTGATAACTGATCAATGGTGGTTAAATTTTGGTGACTCTTTGAGTTGATTTTTTCTATGCGCGTGTTTTCTGTGAGATGATTAAGAAAGTAGAGTTGTTTTTGTTGAATAGTTGTATCTAGCTGTTTGATTTTGTACTTAAACAAAAGTCTGCTGCTGATTGGTGTAAGTAAATCATGGATGCTGTTTGATTTTTTGGTCTCCGTGACTGATTTTTTTTTGGCCCCTGCAGTTACTTTCTTCTTATGTGGCTTCTTAAATAGATTTGTGAGAAGGTGCTAATATGCCAGTGAGAGTTGCTTATTCTTACAAACTTGAAAGACAATGTCAAAGGTAACATTTTCTGGACGGTAAAATTGTACCAGAAGTACATCGTGCTGGTGTGAAATCAGTTTTGAAAGGAATGCAATAAGTTTTAAAAAATCTGCTGGTTCACCCTCTCTTGCATTTCTTCTTTCCCTGTGATTTGTCAATTTTCCTGATCATTTTATGGCATTCTCAATTTTGTTTTCTTTTTAATTTAAAAAGACAGGATTGATGATTTTATTTCTGGACCTCATGAAAGAAAGTTATTCTCTGCCTGAAAAACTCAAACCAATGCCAGGTGAGAATAGGATTTCTTTGTGGCCATTGTTTATAAAATAGTTCAAACCTCCCAGCTGTCGTTGTCATTTGCATGATATCTTTTCCTATCTAGCTTACTTTGGCCTTTTAATGATCAGTAGAGGAAAGAGTCAAGGAGATCTGAAGAAAGAAGCATTCAGCAACACCTGATGTTTGTCTTAGAGGGAGGGAGAGTAATAAGAAAAGTTGCTCACAGTAATAAGTTTGCTAATTCTGCCTAAAGATCTCTTCAGGTCAATAGCCAGAAATTAAGGAAAACTGAAGTTTTCCACTTACAAAGAACTTTCCATTGCAGGCATAAGCGCTACAATCCTGGCTACTTCAGCTGCCTTTCTTTCGACAGACTTGTTCTTCATTTTTATGGAAAAAATGCACCCTAAATTAACCCTTCTAAATAATCCTTCGGATGATATTATTGATTAGGTTAGCTGAGAAAGCTATCAGCTCTTGCTTTCTACATTGGGTATTTAGGCTGTTTTCCTGACCAGTAAATCATCTGCTGATTTGGCCCTAATAATGTCATACAAATAAGGCATAGCATGCTTATTTGGGCTGCTGATGGTGGGAAAGGTGGAACTTGCCAAGCATGAAACACATCAGTGTTTGTTTGTTATTATAGCTCCAATATTTCTTTCTGTATTTTGTTGTGTTGGCTGATTTAACAGATATTTTCTTGAGTAAGGATGTAACGAGGAAATAGTTAATATGAGAAACTGCTGGTGGTTGTCATTTCTAAAGTTGGGTCAGCTGGTGTTTCCTTGCAACTAAATAGGCTCTAAATCTGGTTAACTTACAAACTCGAATAATGTTTTCTATTTCATAGCAGAGCATTTGACTTTGTAGCAACCATGGAGTGTTGACAGAGCAATTCAACAAGTTGACAGAAGTCACCATTCCAACCAAGCTTCAGCACCAGAGTGTAGGTACGCATTATAAGCTAATCGAAGCGGAGTATGGCAGCACTAAATACCTGTAAAAGTCAGTCTGCATGATATTTTCAGATATTATTTCTTGAAGGCCAGTTTTTGTAGTGCCTACCTAACTACAGAGAATAAGGTTGATAACTGTATCAGATTGACAGAACATGAGGGAGGAGGTATTAGTTGTATGTTTCATATTTTTGTGACCTAACCCAACTTAATGAGCATTGCCCCCTTATCTCCAAATCATTCTTGACCTCTTAATATGTTAAGAATAAAAGGCTGCATCATTTTTCCTATGAGTCAAGCATGCAGCATTTAAAAGATTTTCCCACATGTAATGCTATCATGCCTATTGAATAAGATCCCTTGTGCCCTATTGATGTGAGTTACATGACAATGTGGCATTGCACTTTGAACGAGATCCCGTACGTATTCTTTTGTTCTTGCAATGTGTTTGAGCTTGAATAGCATACATATTATAGATAACTACCGATATTGTCAATTTGCTTATGAGTGAAGGTTGAATAGCATCTGGGTAGTAATTACATGTCTGCTCTCACTCCTGTTTAGCAATGGATCTTGGTAGAAGTCATGATAGCAAAAATATCTCAGAAGAATAGTTGAAGACAATGAAAATAACTCCTAATTTCTTTCCTTGTGCTGGATAAACTCCACACTGGTTTGGCTTCCCAGTCTAGTATTACTAAGAACTTTAAAAACATTGTTGTAGCCTAGTATAGTGATTCAGAACTGATGTTTCGGCTCTCTTTGGTATCCGTAGTCCTTTTCCATACTAATTTGGGTCGGTAGCCTGTTGGTTGCTCACTGGGATTTGCCATATCATTGCTTATAAAAGAGTATGCATGCTTAAAGAAACTCTGGTGTAAATTAGCTGTTCTTTTAACAAAATATCTTTTGTGATCTCAATGTAGAGATGATGCGGTGGAAAGACAACAAAGCTGCAAATGCGTCGAAGTATCAAAGATCTGTCTGGAGATAGCATTCTACTTTAGCTGTGAGTTTTTGTAAACTAGTCAAATCTCACTCTCTTTTCTAAAGATGCAATTTTGCTGCAGAGTTAGGGTTATTTCCTACTTCCCATTTAACTTGTGCCAAAAGAATGCTAGGCCTTTAACCTTAAGATGCATGATATTCGTGTGCTTCTCCAAGTGTAAAATTGCAAGTATTTGATTCTATATTCTGCATTTACTTGTGATATTGTGCATTGATAATGTTTAATAAAGAAGATGCTTATGGCCAATGCTAATCCTATAGGAAAACTTTAATACCACCAGCAGAAAAATGTTACAATGTCCTAGGATTCGCCATACTAAGAGGAACTAAATCATTATGGCAATGAAAAGTTTGATTCAGCAAGAGAAGAAAAGGTAAAAATTAGAACAAAAATATCATTTGATTTGTTGATCCTCGAATACAGAAATAAGCAAAGTTTAATTGTTAACTGACAAATGAAAAATTTATAGAAAGTTACAATCACTATCGTGGAAAGTTACAACCACATAAATAAGCAAAATTCAGTTGTTGATTGAAAAATTGAAAATTTATAGAAAGTTACTGTCACCATCGTGAAATGGCGCACCTACATGCCATAGCCACAAACCTTCATCGACGTTGTTTTGCGATCGAAGACCGAGAGTGAATTATCGAGACTTGGAAAAATTTATAGAAATTTACAATCACCACCGCGAAAAATTATAATCACAAAAATAAACAAAGTTCAGATTGATAAATTAAAAATTTATAGAAAGTTATAATCACCACCGCTGAATAGCGCACCTACACGCCTTCATCGACGTTGCTTTGCGACCGGAATATCGAGAGTGAATTATCGAGTCTTTGAACTATCCAGACATATACTTTGAGAAATGGTTCATGCATGTTTGTTGTCAGGATTCTGTGCCCCTCACAAGAAGTGGGGATCAATATAGCTATGTAGACTAAACTACTCAACAAGTTTTTATGCATGTTTCCACGTAATTACTGAGATGTGAATGCATTATTTTTCAAATATATTAATAGGGATATACCCTTAAGTTATACAGTATAATTTGCGCACTTATACAATTTAATAGATTTTTGTGGAGCTCTTCTATATTCTAGTAACTACACAATCCTAGAATCCAGCTAGGTAGTGTTAATATAGACTATATAGAAGTAAGACATTCTATCAATGTAGTACAAACATGAGACATTCTGTTATCTACAGAGAAACTGGCATCTTAGGATTCAATCTCCAGACCATCATGCAGCCAGTTTCTCATCAAAACAAAAGCTTTCTCTGCATCTTCATCTTCTTCAGGAGACTCTGGCCTGTGTGCAAAACCATGGCCTCTTCCCTCGAAAACGATAACTTTGGATTGCGCGATTTGTTTTTCGACATCTTTCAAAGTATCTATTGGACACAGAGGATCATTGTCTCCTGTAATGAGCAGCACTGGTACCTTTATATTATTTGCAGCAGAGATGTTGATTCTTGTTCCATAAAATGACACACCAACTCCAAAACATCTACCCTGGTCTTGAGCTAGAATATCTATCAATTTGCCACCCCCAAAACAGAATCCAACGATGCCTAGCTTCTTTGAGATTCCTGCAGCAAGAAACTCATTGATCATCCAATTTGCTGAAGCAAATATGTCTTCTGCAACTCGTTCTGGAGTTTGTCGAGCGCGCCATTCTTCAAAGAGCGACTCAGGCCTCTCTTTGCTCCATGGATCCCCATGGAAAAGGTCCGGTACTAGAACGCTGCAGAACGTTTTCAGAACAGCAGAAAGTTCATATAAGTGAAAGGAATCCAACTGCGAACAGCATCAATACTGACAAGAGCAGAAAGTTCATGTAAATAAACTCCACAATACAACAGAATGATACATCACAACATAGAGACATCTGTTTGCATTAGGCTCAGCTTGGACTGTCCTCAACATCACATAATAAGCTTATTTCAGCCATTCTTTAAAGATAAAACAGAACATTTTGAAGCTGAGAAGCCTTACTTGTAACCATTGCAGGCGACACGGTATGCAAAGTCTCTTGTGGCTGAATCTTCAAAACCAAATATGTCAGACAAGAGCAGAACCCCAGTTCCATTGTTATTCTTCACTGCCTTGAGCAGATAAGCATTAATCTCATCATCTCCCTCTCCAATCAAGAGCTCCACTCCATTTACGAGTTCGCAAGCCTCATCTTCTTCTGCCACGTCTTCCACTTTCAACTGACTAGCCCATTTTCTACCCTTCTTGTTCCTCCTGGAAACCAACAGGGATCTCCAACAACTTATATTGCTTCCCTGGATAATAACTGAAGCATCCCAGTCAGAAGTTGCCTTCTGATTCTAACTACAAATAGCATCAACAGAGACTTCCTATCTCCAATTGACCATTCAGAAATTTGTTCATATCAACTTTCATAGACTCAATCAATATCTCACTCTGTTTTAAAATTGCTATTTGATTACTCCATTGGCACAATCTATCATACACAGAGTATGCAACATATACAAAGAGTATAATGCAATTATAATGTAATTTTCAACATATACAAAGAGTATGCAGCAACTAAAACACACAATGCAATTAAAAAAATCCCTTTTTTTTTTACTCATTTTTTGTTCATACTCCATAAAAGCAAAGCCCTGTAGCGAAGACAATTTCAAAATAAGATTCATACAAAAAAGAAAATGCAATTTGAAGCATGACCCACGAAATGAAAACGTACAAAAATGTGAACTTCAGCTGATGATGCAAAATCTGGGGAAGCCCGGAATGATATTTTGTTGAAGAAGCTGCAACTACTGCTACATGGAGTTGGTGCTGGATTAAGAAGGGCTGAGAGCGTTAATGGAGTGGAGCTAGAAACAGGGCACCCCATATTATTAGTAGTAAAGTAGTGCAATTAAATGCATAAAAATGACACCTTAAAATGGCTAAAAAGGGGAAAATTTTGTCCTCCAAATAATGCATGAAAAATATCTCAAAGATATGGTAAGGTGATATGTGAGACTCTAGTGGATTATGGTGTAAAATTGATTGGATATTGGAATTGCCATTGCCTGGCCCAGCAGCTGCTGTGTGACTGTGTATGTGAGAATTATGTGTTTGTTTTCCGGGATGGGAATGGAATAATTATAAAATAATTTGAATTATTATTTTTTTAAAAGATGAAAACAAATATGATAATTTATTATTAATCCAATGAATATATGTAATTAACATATGAATTAAACAAATCAAAAGAAATTGATTTCCTTAATGATTTGATTATTGAGTTATCAAATCTCAATAACACCAAACAACCTCACCCTTAGATCTCTACAACAAAAATAGTTCCTTCTTCCTAATAAAATAATAATTATTTTTATTAAATTAAAATAGATTAAATCATATTTTTTTCCTCACATTTGATCAAATAATTTTTTTTACATTTTAAAATAATTTTTTTATCTCATATATATAAAATATGTATTATTTGTTGATTGGATTCAAATATAACTGTTTAAATACTAATTTAACTATTAAAAATTTTAAAAATTTTAAATAACACGATTAAAATTTATAAATAATTAACTCAAAATTCACTTGTTATAGACTAACCATTTTAAGTTTTCATAATTTGATTTAATTTTTAAATATTTTAATGTTACACTTGTGTTTAAATGATTAATTCATTGAAAAAATTTTATATACTACCCATAAATAAAATTGAGACATTTTAGATAAATAGATATTATGAGAACTCAATAATATATTTTTAAAATGTAAGGACCAAATAATATTTATTTTATATGTAAAGGACAAAAAAATTATTTTAAAATATAAGGGATAAAAAATTATTTGCCTATATAATGGACTAAAAATATAATTTAATCTTCCTTTAAAAAAAATAATTTAATTTAAAAAATATATATAAACTACAGATGGGCTCCAACTGGATACATAGGTAGGTCAATGGTCACAAGTTCACAACAAGTCTAAAGCCCAAAATAAATTGGGTAATAACCTAGTTGTATTTCAAAGAAGCCCAAGAAACAATTACCCGGTCCGGCCCACTCTTAATGATTTTACTAGGGTTTTATCTCCGTCATATATAAATACTGTCACGGCTGCAAAATAGGTTAGTTCCTCCCTTCGGCATTTTCTCACGCACAACCCTAACCCTAAGCAGAGTTCGCAATGGCGCCGAAGCAGAAGAAGGTGAGCCGGAACCCTGATCTAATCAGGGGCGTCGGGAAGTTCTCCCGCTCCAAAATGTACCACAAGAGAGGTTTATGGGCTATCAAAGCCAAGAACGGCGGCGCTTTCCCTGTCCACACCAAGAAAGCCTCTGAGGAGCCTAAGCCTTCCCCCGTCAGGGCCACCAAGTTCTACCCCGCTGACGATATCAAGAAGCCCCTCGCCAATAAGCGCAAGGCCAAGCCTACCAAGCTTAGGTACTCCTTTTTTTTTTTTTTTTTTCCCCATTTCAGATTGCCTTTATATTTTTCTTTCTCTTTTTTTAAAAAAATTTGAAGTATAGATTTATTTTTCTGATGGTTTTATGTTTGATTGCTGTGATTAGGGCAAGTATTACCCCTGGAACTGTGTTGATCATATTGACTGGGCGATTCAGGGGTAAAAGAGTTGTTTTTTTGAAGCAATTGTCCTCTGGATTGCTTCTTATTACCGGTAAGAAAGAAATGGAAGGCAGAAACTTTCATTTGCTAGGGTTTGATTTGTTTTTCATATTGCTTTTGGTTATTTGGTTGTCTTCGTTCGTAAAGAATTTGAGACTTTTGGGCCTGTTTATTCTTGGAATTTGTAGAATGTGAACAAATATACTTTTTCTTTGAGTGATTCTGTTTGGCAAAATTTGTTTTAATCATATATTTTGGGTCAATTTGTTATTCATTTGCTTTGTTGATGTGAAGGAGTTAACCTAATCTGTTGTATGTTTGCATCAATGGTTCATCTAAAAAAAACTCATTAACTCGTGAGGTTATGAATTGAATGTACTTTGGCATTAGAAACAGTAATTTGAGAGACTGCAGCAATACTAAGGTTTTTTTGCTAAGCTTAAATGAAATCAAACTGGAATTGATGGCTGAACTCTATGCAGGGTTGTTTTCTGTCTTCGTTAATGTGTAACTTTCATTTGTTGCGCAAGCCAATAACTAAGTTAAATTAGTAAGGCTTTGTAATTGAAATTTTTGGGTGTTGGGGGACGCAAATACTGGTGATGGAAATTATCAACTTGTGGAGTATTAAATATGTAATTGTGCTGGTGGATATTGTAGCATTCTATTCTTAATCTATGGTTTTACTTCTACATATCTGGCAATTTGGTTTATTGTCCCGAGTTTCTCCTTTAATTCTTATCTATTTGATTCTAAACCAATATAATGAAGCGGAAAATGTGAATTTGTGTGGTGGAGGCAATGATTTTCTAGACCTTTCCCTCCCACCAACTAGACTGAGGTCAGAAGAATTTATGTAGATACTGGAGTGATAGGCTACAAGAAGTTGGCTGAAATGCATTTGGCATTCACTTAAGTTTGATTGGTCATTTCTGATTTTTCTGTTGAAATTGATATTTCTATTGCAGCTGGTTTCTATTTGTGTATATAGTCATTGTGTGGTAGGCAAAAATCTATCTTATAGCTTTGTCAATGGAAAACTAGTGCCTCCCAATCCGTCGACTTCTCTCTGCATTTCTTTTTCCAGTTTCTCAGCCAGGCAATACTTTCTAAACTACCTTGCCCCTCTGCATTTTTGTGATAGGTCCATTCAAGATCAATGGGGTTCCTTTGAGGAGAGTTAATCAATCCTATGTTATTGCAACTTCAACCAAGATTGACATTTCTGGGGTCGATGTTGAAAAATACGATGACAAGTACTTTGCCAAACAGGCTGAGAAAAAGAAGAAGAAAGGAGAGGGCGAGTTCTTTGAGCCACAGAAAGAGGTTGGTTCATACTAGATCCACTTGGAATCCCATGTGTTGCATTTTGTTTCATAGCCGTCTGACTTGTTTCAATTGAATTTTCAGGCAAAGAATGTACTCCCACAAGAGAAAAAGGATGACCAGAAGGCTATTGACACCCAGCTGATCAAGGCTATTGAGGCAGTTGGAGAGTTGAAATCGTATTTGGGTGCGAGGTTCTCACTCAAATCAGGCGACAAACCCCATGAACTTGTGTTTTAGAGAATGTGTTGGAAATTTTTCTTGAGACTGGTTTTTTGTTACTCTCCGTTATTATGCGTCCTTAAATGTTGTTTTGTATGGGCTGGACTAGTTTGGTTGATGATGAACCCTAATGTTTACAGCAGGCAAATTTTGTCTTAGCTTATGATATTCTTAAAGCACAGATTCAGAGTAATGGCTTATGTAGTTACTATTTCCGAAACTTAGAATTCCTATTATCTGTTGCCCTTCTTTCATAATTCAAAACCATGATAAGTTCTTGATAGAATATAATCATTTGTCCTCACCAGAATAATCATTATAATCTTCATAGTTTTAAACAAGTCCGAGGAATCAAAACGAGAGAAGAGTGAGTTCTTGGGGAAACATTAGCAGGGGTGTTTCTGTTGTAGGCTCTTGTGGCAATTCTGGTTGGGATCAAGTTTGGATGGTCTGGAGAAGTGCTTCCTCTTCATGTTCTTGGAGTTTGGGTGGCCATTATGAGATTTTATGTTTGCCTAAAACTAAAGGAATTCCGATTGCAGACATGGCTAGCATACTGGAAGAGATTTACAAGAGGAGAACAGAGTTTGCCTTTTTTTTATTTTTTTTATATACAATAGTGATTCGAAAGTTTGCCTTTTTTTTAATTTTTATATACAATAGTGACTCAAATTCAAGACTTATTGTTACGAGGAGGTGCTTATCAGCACAATTGTTTCCTTCCCTATAATACGGCAGGCAAAAGATAAGACCTCCCCATAGTTGTGGGGACAGTGAAGGACAATCACCGATATTAGTCAGGAAGCCTCCCATCCATCGTCCACAATGATCTCTAGCAAAAGATAATCCATTGTTTGTTTGTTATTATTAGATATCGTCAAAGTAGTTTAAATATCTCAAATTTACTTATGCCATTAAATTTGGTGATTTTTGAATTAGTTCAATTAGGGTGAATCAAAATACAACATTGTCTACTCCCAAATAGCAAACTTCTTTTTGGTTCCTAGATTGAAATTTATAAATTAAAATTACCAGATTGAAGGATTACATCAAATCAACACAAATGTGGGAAAATAAGAAGGCAGGTCAGTCATCATCATAATCTTCAGCTGGAGATTTTCTGACGAAAAGCATCAACGCTTTCATTGCAAACATCAAGTTTTATCAGTTCTTTATCAAGAAGCCCACCTACCAAAGCAAGTGCAAGTTTCTTTCAAGCTCTTTATCCCATTTCTTCAAATTTCAAGCATACTTAGAACATACCAAGAAAGCAAACCCTTCCAGCTGGACAAACAACGATAATTTTTTACTATCTACGTCCCAAAATAATAGTCCTGTATATTGCTCCGAGACCGGGCAATTAAGTCAGTGGAGTAGCTAAACCAGTATCAACAGTAGAAGCAAATTGAGTCACTTAAATATGTTTTGATACCATAAAGAAGGCTTCTACAATTGGTATTACTGTGTTGCTAGGCATAATAAACCTACACTGCTTGTATCCATAGAGTTTCTAAAACAGTGTCTACACTGCTTGTATCAAAAACTGAAGATCTGAAGATTTCAGCTTTTACCTGGTTGTTGAGGTTCGCTAACCCGAGTGGCAGTCAGAGAAAGGAAAACCATCATCCGCGTACTTCTTCTGTACAAATTCCATGAACTGCCTTCGTCAAGTTAACGCCAGAAGTCACCACAATATGAATCGTACTGCATTGAACAAACAATTATTTACCCAAAATATGAAGCAGACATCAGCCTTTACTACTTCTCCTCACTGAATGTTTAAAGATTGAAGAGCCAGTTTAGCAGCAACTGTAGAAATATTATTTTTAACAAAGTCCAAAGAGTTCCCTAATCTTTCCGAGGTATCTTTAACTTCCATCGCTCTTAACTTCTCTCTTTGCAGATTTGACAATTCTGACTGCATTGATCCTGCAATTGGAACATAGAATAGTTATGCAGCTGCATACAATTTTATGGTATGCAAACTTTTAACAGATGTCAAGTTTACAGATTTAGTGGATAAAGGTCAGTTTACATGATGCCCAAAAACTTATAACAGATCACGAGCTTAGCTTGCAAACTTATGTATTTCAAGGTCATAAAAGTCATCTAATGATGAAGAACTCAAATTTACTCCAACAGAGTCACTCTAGCTTTATCATTACTGTTTTACATTGGACAAATGGCAATTTACCTGAAACAGGCTGAAGTGCGGCAAATGAAATCCGCTCAGCAAGGGACGGAATGAAAGCATCATCACAATCAATGGTCAATGTCTTTTCCGCCCACGTTAAAGCATTTAAAGTTTGAGTCTGCAACGAGGCCTCTTCAGGAGCCTACAAGCAAAATTAGCCGATTTACCATTAGTAATTAATAATCACTATGCAGAACCTAGTTAAACTATTTATTGAACCAAGGCAGAGCCATTTGAGGTAATGAAACTCTTGCCTCTCAAAATAGTGTAAATAACTATTTTGACCACAAGGGTAGGAAACAATAACCACCATATCAATTGAGCTTGTCATGGCACTTCTGCATTAATCACACGATGCAAAGGTGTCGATCAAGAAGTTAAGAGTTCCTAAACTACAATGTCTGTTGCAGGTTCATGAGAGGGGGAAACAAGAAGAAACCATATAAGAAGGTTACAAAAGAAGAAGAAACCATACATTAAAAGAAGGTTGCAAACAGGTACTTAGTTGGCATACATAGGACCTGGGCTTCAGAACTTCTGAAGCTACTTTGAAAACAATAAACCTCTCTTAAGTGGACTCATGTGTGTGTGTGTGTGTGTGTGTGTGTGTGTGTGTGAGAGAGAGAGAGAGAGAGAGAGAGAGAGAGAGAGAGAGTAAAGTGCAATATAATCAAATTAGATAGCAGATCAGAGCACCTTCAGCTTTATTTCAAGACTGTTCAAACTCTGAAGAGCTTCTTTTAATTTCAAGACTTTAGAATCCAGCTCGGAGGTGTCAAGTAGTTCATGATCCTTCATCGGTATCACCGATCCACGTAAGAAAGGTTCTTCCTGCAATTTATTTAACTCAGATGTGGCTAGATATCGACAAAAATAAGTAATCGAATATCAATGCTTACTCCAGCAAGTACCAGTTTCATTTCACCCTTCAACAATTAGAGCATTCCATATATTATGATATTAAGCTACCTAGCCCAAAGATGTTGCAAGATAATCTAGAACAGAAAAAGATGGAGAATATCATCACATTCAACCTGGAATTATAATATTGATAAACATACAATGAAGTAGTAATGTACAAATAATAGTCCAGGATGTTTACATGCAAATAAGATGCCGGAATGAGAAAAATGTCTTCTGATCAATACCTGTTGAAATTGCACAATCTTGACCCGACCAATGCCCCTAATAAACACCAATGCGCCAACATCCACCTGCTCCACCTGCCAAGTAGCAAAGAACTTTTGTTAGCACGCATAAGATGAACTTACTCTTTTATTTTAAACAGTGCAAGCTTACTTTCTCAATGGAGACCAAGGAGGCATAACGTGCAGCATATGATGCTTCTGTAAATGTTTCATTAACCGCAATAGGGTCCAACACAAAGTGCACGAAGAAGCTTTTGTTCTTTAACAAGGACTGCAACCATAGCCAGAAGGATTCATTAAATCAAAAATCATGTTGATTCTATTGAAGAAAATATTAGGGAGATATAGGAAAAATAATTGCATACATTGAATCATAAAGGGACACACTTATCATTTATCAACATCTAAGCTACATCATCGAACCATAGGATTGGTACAAATGAAACCTTCTCCTATCTACCCCCTAAGCCAATGCAAAAACATGGTCTCAAAAATGTCACATGTGAGGCCAGAAGGTGTCATAGCCAAACCAACCCAACATGAATTTGTTGCCAAACAATACTTCAAACAATGTGAGTTTCTTGTAACTAAACCCTCCTTGAAAGTTGCCAAAACACAGTAATCCCAAGCTTTTGCAGTAGGAGTCCTGCTACTTTCCAAAAACCAAAAAAAATCCAGAGAAATATACCTCTTCCAGTAAGGCTAGATATCTTGCTTCGTACAAATGAAGTTTCTTATACTCTGATGGGACAAATACCTGCAAAATAATACAGAATAAAAATAAGAACAAACTAATTTTTTGTCCTAATACAATTTAACCACCAAGATGATACGGTTCATTTTGCAAAAAGAACAATGAAGAGCAGGAAAGAACTAACTAGATTGAAAACAGAGCAAGAGCAGTTTATATGTGCACCAGAAAATAATTCCATACTGGAAAAGGATAAATGTTGTTATTAACCAGTTAGTTACAATCAAAAATGAGGAGGCCCTGCAGGGAATTGGTTCAGTCTTTCATCTTTGCACCGCCTCTGATCTCCGACCATGGACTTAAAAACTTCCAGGAGGCTATCCAATTTCTCAGGATCTTCACCGAAAGCCTTTAGTGCAGAAACGATGCTCTCAATGGTGGACAGACAACCAGCCTTTGGCTGATGCCTCACTTCCCCATACAAACTTACATCAGCTGAGTCTAATCTCAAATGTGGCAACACCTTCAACCAGGGATTCTCACTGTACATTCTCCTTGCCTTAGCCCATGTAGCATCCAACACAATAATATTTGTTACCTTGATGTCTATAGCCTCAATCCCCACGGATTTTTCACTAGGAAAAAGTAGCACTGATCCAGGAGGAACTTTGACATCAAACTCTTCGAATTCCTCGTGAACAGCATTTCCACCCAATTGTTTCCTCTGAAACTTACTTATACTAAAACCTTTTCCAGAACGGGTAAGAGCTACTACAGATGACAATAACTGATCAACATTGTTCCGTTTCTGAAATTGGTTCTGTGGTGTCCCATGATTAGTGATAGAGCTGATGGAACCATACTTTTCCATAGTAAAACTAACAACACCATTTTCAGAAAGTCCAGAAACTGCTCCTATTGGATTCAGAAATGATCCTGAAATTGTGTTCTCCAAGTTACAACACCCAGGCACATCCAGACTATCAGCAACCCCATCTAAACTCCTCTGAACAACCTCTGAATCACCTTTATCTTTACATGTGGCACCACAAAAATTAGCTCGTTCACTAAATTCCTCATCAGAATGGGCTAAAAGTCTCTTTTTCTCTTCTGCGGACACCAAAAGCTCCTCAAAAGTAGAACTTTGAACTAACCCACTGCAGGAAATTGAACCTCTTAAAGAATCCCACTTTCGTTTAGTGTTTCCAAAAGCACCAAAAGTGCTGCTTTTCTCATTCAACTGACTAGAACTCATTTCCTCATCCGGGTCGAGCAAACGAACAACAAACCGGGCTTCTAAATTTACATCAGAAACGGAAACTACGCTAACATTTTTAAGCCCAAGAGAAGCTATTTTAGTGGAATTTAAGGGGTGTTTTTTCTCAAGGCTGTGTTGGAGAATCGTGACTGCCACGGAGTTCTCTAGACATGGGTTCTTGAAACGGGCACAGAGGCAAACTCGGGCCGGTTTAGAGCATTTCGGGCACACGGGTCTCTTGGAAGAACTCGATTCAGCCACCATATTCACAGCTGGGGACAGAGTTCGAATACAGTAGCTCGGAGAGATGCGTGATGGGTCGATAAGGGTATAAAGCGGGTAGGGTTTGAGTAGTACCGTTCCGATTCGGATCCTACAATGGACCTGCATTGGCTTATTCACTCAGCCTCAGACACCCCCCCCCCCCCCCAAAGTTCATTCATTTTATACTTCACTAATAAAAAAAAGAAAAAAGTGCCATTTCAAATTGCGAACATTAAACAGAAAATTCGAGCCAAAAGAAAACCCAATAGTATAAGAACACAAGTTCATGATTTAACTGATTCTTGATCAAGCTAGGCAATCATAAAAAACCAAAAAGAAGGAATTATTAGAGCCCGTTTGGACTTACATTCCATTTTCTGCATTTCAAAGCACATTCTTTATGTTTCTGATCTCAAGAAGCGAAAACCCAAAAAGGATCATAGTTAATCAAGATATGAAGTACCTGTTCTTTAGGAAAGGGAAGCAACGGGAGGTCAATCAATGGGGTGGATGATGCAGCTGCAACAGCAAGGGTGTCTAACCCACGTCGTCTTCTTCTTCTGGTGTTGCTTAATTTATTCTTGCTGAATTCAGAGACAGAAGAATGATGAAGAAGGTGAGGTTTTGGGAGTGGTAATGCATGCAGTTGATGAGAGTGAGAGTGATTCATTATCTTCTTTACTTCCCCAGAAAGCGTTATCCAAATTCCAGACCCTTTGATTTTCTGCCACTATTTCTTTTGTTTATTATACTTTTAATTCCCTTCTCAATCGCAATTCTTTCTATTCATTTGTGTTGCCATCTCTCTATTCTTACGTGAATATAATATTTTATACCAAAAAAAAATGTAATTTTCATCAAAATTTTTGAGGATTTTACTCGTTTCATTATTTAAAAAATACGTTTAAAATTTTACATACTTTTGTTAAAATGTTGAACCAAAAGTATATAAAATTTCAAAAAATTTAAAAATATTAGACTAAAGAATAAATTTGCCAAAATAAAAAATGGTTCATTACATATAGCGAAAATATCATTTTGGTCCAAAAAAAAAAAAAACTATTTTTTTAGTCCATTACATTATTTTTTAAAAAATTTTGGTTCAAAATCCATTTTTGTCTGTCTTAACCAGGGGCATTTTGATCTTAATGAAAAGTATTTTTCTTTTAATTACTAAAAATAATAAATATTACCCTCCCCTTCGATTCTCCTCTCTCTCCTCCCTCTCCTCTTTTCTTTCTCCTCTCCTCTCTCTCTCTCCCTCTGCCCGCCACCTCGCACCGCTCCCTCGCCTTAAAACGCTGCACCACCACCGCCCTCCCCGCTCACATCTCCCTCTCTCCTACTCTTCTTATTCCTTCTTTGTCATCTCTCTTTCGGTTGTCTATTTCTCTAGTCGATTTCAATACTTCTCGTTTCGTTGTCCGACGGAAAACAATCAGCACCATCACTCTCCGGTGGTCACTGCCACCCCCCAGCCGCAGCTTGTCTCCCTTCCCGATGCCATTTCTCTCTCCAATTCTCCCTTCCCGATACCTCATCTCCCTCATCCTCGTATTATTAGTTATTTCTTCTTCGATGCTCATCTCAATCTCGACCGTTCATTTCTACTTCCACTCCGTTTGGTTCTCAGTTACATTTCGTCAGCTCCATTTCCTTTTCTCTGATATCTTCACGTGCCGCTCCTGTTATTTTCGATCGGATTCTCAGTCCTGTTATTGGTTTTTACTCATTGTCTGAACTCGCCATGGAACCCCCAAAAGACTCATCTGATGAAAACGGGATTGTTGTTTTATTAACGAATATATTTACTCAAGCACACCCCGACTGTGATCTAATCAAGCGGGAATTAGAGTCTAATAACGTTGTTATTACCCATGATTTAGTTTTGAATGCTTTAAGGAGTCTCCAATCTGCCCCTTTTGTAGCACGAAGGTTCTTCAATTGGGTTTCGAGGAATGAGAGTGAGAGTGAGAAAAGACTAATCTCAAAAACGTATAATTTGATGCTTGGTGTACTGGTAGGTAATGGGTTTGTGAGGGAGTTCTGGGATATAGTCGGGGTTATGAATAAGAAAGGTTTATGAGTTAGTAAGGCTACATAATGTACTAGAAATAGAGAAAATAATATTATCACTTTAAATTCATAATATTCAACAAAATCAAAATATTCAACAAACACTTGAATATTTAAAGTTATCAAGTACCAAGTTACTTTCCAATACAAAAGTAGGGGTGTGCACTATCAGGTTATTCCATTTTTCATTTCATTTATGGGACGTAGCTGGACATAGCACGTCCAAAAAATATCTGCCGCAATGTTTATATCCAAGCATGTGAATTTAAGCTGAATTTTTCAAATCACACCTTCAACGTCTCCTAACACTAGAACCACGTCAAAAACAACTAGCACCACGTCCTAAAACGTCTACATCTATCCATGCATGTAAATTTAAGCTGATTTTTTTCACAAAGGCAGTCCACCAAGTCTCATAACACTAGAACCACGTCAAAAACAACTAGCACCACGTCCTGAAACGTCTACATCCATGCATGTGAATTTAAGCTGATTTTTTCACAGAACATAGTCTACCACGTCTCGCTACGTTCGAAAAAAATTTGACCACGTCCAGATACATTCAACTACGTCCGGCAACGTCTCACAACGTCCGAAAATACAAAGCAGCAACGTCCCGCAATGTCTTGTTACGTCCCCCTACGTCCAAAATACAAAGCAGCAACATCCATTTATGTCCCGCAACGTCTAGTTACGTCTCATAATGCGTTCTACCAAATCCAGTAGCGGGGAAGAATCATAAGCAACCCATTTCACATGAAAGTGCCAATACCTCACGGAAACCATTTATATATCATATTTCAGAGTAACAGAGCATTATTTGAATAAGAAAACACAAATATAACATCATTAATACATTACCCAACATCAAATCATGAAAATAAGGTTTCGTAAATCCATCAAATACAGTTCATACTTTATGATGTGGTATTTTTTTAAGAAGAATAAGTTATTTTTGAAGAAGAAGAAGAGATTTTTGAAGAAGAAAAATAGATTTTTGAACAGGAAGAAGTATTTTTTAAGAAGAAGTGATTTTTTCATTGTATTTGGTGTTGTTCGTTGGAAAAAACAATCGTCGATCTCCGTTAAATCTGTGTTTGAATAAAAATTTTGATTAAATACGGTTTTGAATGGAGTATGGCGAAGAAGAATAACTGATTTTTTAAGAAGAAGAAGTGATTTTTTTTTTAAAAAAAAAAAAAACTGAGTTTTTGGATAAGAAGAAAAAGAGAAGAGCGTATATCTCACTCTCTTATAGTGAGAGTGATGATGTATTATTAGGTACATACACTTTTAAGTACAGGATATAATTTGCGCTCATATACTAGTAAGTGCGGTGAAAATTACGTACTGTATTTTTACTATGGGATTAAAATTAATCATCTGTAAAATTGAAGGACTATATGACAAAATTCTTCCTCTTATACACTTTCTTCTTTGCCTGTGTAGTAAGTACATCTTCCTGTAAATAACTTCAGGACCGAAAACAGCGGAAAGACTCGGCGCGCTCAAAATTTCCCAGAAAAAACAGTGGAAAATTTCATATGTAAACTTGATTTAGAAGGAATTTCATCTTCTGATTGTTTACGATACACAAGAAATCCCATGGCTTCTGAATCTCGTAAAGGTCAGTTTCTTGACGATTAATTCTTGTTAATTTTTCTTTTACGTTGTATATTTCCACAATTTCCCGTGACGTTTGAATAATTTTATGGAGCGAAATTTTTTCTTTTACGTTTCTGATAATGCTATATATTTTTTTTCTTTGGTTTTCTGTTCTGGCAGTTGTGATCCATCTCAGAGCTACTGGCGACGCCCCAATACTCAAGCAAGCCAAATTCAAGGTGTTTTTTTAATTCCTTTGGTTATTTTATTAGGGTTTTGGTTTCTTGTTGTTTTAGAATTGATGCCTTTGCGATTTGTATAGAGCAATATGTTTCGGTATACATATTGGGCAGTATTTGGGAGTTAAGCATGATCATATTTTCCTTTATAATTTTACTTTTCCATTTTGATTGCATTGTTTTGTGGGATGCTGATGTAGATTGGTGAATCTAATTTAGGATAAATGGTTCAGACTTAATAGTTTAAGCCTTTTTGCTTAGGGTAATACAATGTCTCAGGTTGCCCTTGAGTTCATTTGCTTTTGGTTTAATATGGCTGCGATAGCAATAGCTGCTTTTCCAGTTTGTTGGTCCCCGATTATAAGTTCTCGTTGACCACGACCTATAGAACCAGACTATCTACCGCTTTTAACCCTGTTTGCATAGGCTCGTGCACAGATTTACGACTTAAAAGCCATACAACATATTCCCTCCATCCCAGTCCTATTTATTAAATTAAAACGATACAGCAAACATGACAATTATCTGGGACGGAGGAGTGTATATATATGCGGCTTCACTATGATTTTGGAAAATTCTTTTAGCCAATATTTTATTTTGCGTATGGGGAAAATATCTTATTTTGCTAACTTCAAATGCAGATTTCTGAATCAGAGAAATTTCTCAAAGTAATTGATTTTCTGCGGCGCCAACTTCACAAGGAGACACTGGTCCTTGATCTCTCCTCCATTCTGTTTTGGATGTTCAACTATGATGAGACTTAACTGACTTATGCGTTGTGTTTTGTAGTTTGTGTATGTCAACAGTGCCTTCTCTCCAAATCCTGACGTGTTGGTTTCGGACCTTTATAATGTAAGTTTTGTTTGAGCACATGATGATGATTTGTGGTATTTCTGGAACCTAATTTCTCTAGTGAAGGATTTGTACTTTAATGAACTGACTGGCACTTCTCAATCAACAATTTGGTCTTACTCAAACTTCATGTTGGTTTGTATAGTTTTTATTTGCATACTGTGATTAAGGGTTTTGTGTAAGCATCAAAAGTGCCATAATTTCCTCTTTGGTCTCACACATAAAGCTGCTATATTAGTGTCTCTGAGTTACTTTAACTAATTGTATGCTTACTTTGTCAAACTGAAGTAATTGAACTGCATAGTCTCTTCTTTGAATTGAAACTGATTTATGCAGTTGTTTCTAGCTTTAACTTGAATCTTTGAACTCTGCAGAATTTTGGTTTCGACGGTAAATTGGTGGTGAATTATGCTTGCTCCATGGCATGGGGTTAATCTCTACCTATTTGTTATACTTGTACAGGTGTACAAAACTCTTAAAAGGTATGCATATTTGTACTTTAATTGGCACATTCTAATGTTACTTGTCTTCTTGAATTATTTCCATTTGTGTAGGCCTACAAACTTATTTGCAGACTTGTAGGGAAATTCCCCAGAAATTCTGCTGTTGTGTTACACCTAGTTTTACATCTTTTTCCTCTCTGACATTAAAGCAATTTGCTAGGAAAACTGTTTACTGTTTCACAAAGTGTAACGACAATGTTTCGATGTTAACTGTGGTTAAGCATGCTGTCTCTTCTCTTGTCAACAAGCAGTAGAATCTCGCTAGATTGAAACTTGAAAATGGATTCACATTGTTAACTGTGGTTAAGCATGTTGTCTCTTCTCTTGTCAACAGGCAGCAGAATCTCGCTAGATTGAAACTTGAAAATGGATTCTACCCTGACAATGGCCAGCTTGAAAGTAACCTGCTGATTGATTTTGATGATGTAGAGAGAATGTTACAATTACAATTAGGTATTCTGTTTCATTTTACCATTCTATACAACGAATCTATTCGCCATTTATCACCAGCTGCACACAAATGTGAAAGTATCACAGCATCACTGAATTTCTAGTAGAATATTGTGAAACTCTTGCGACGGGCAAACAGTAATTAGCGTATCTTGAATGGAATTGAGCACCTAACAATTTAGGTAGTTGATATCAAGACAAGTTGCGTTGTTCTTGGACTTGATCATTGATACTGAATACAATGGTGCGAATGTGTGTTATTACCATGTGCATAAGTTCTTGGTGTTTGGTTTGGTGACTGTCTGCCGCATTATAGTTAGCTTCATGCAGCAAATCACTTCCATTTCGTACTATTCTTGCAACTGTTTACCCAAATTCTTTCAATTTTGCAGACGAACTATGGCACCATTAAAATATCCTAACCAAAATGAATTCATAAGCATAGTCTAATGGATCCATAAGCATCACAGTCATGAGCTATGTAACAAATGATGAGGCAGGCAATTTTCCAGTCCTAACAAGAACCTAAAAAGTACCAATTCACAGTCCTAGATGCCCTCACAATCTCGTCATCTGCACTGGAAAAAGGCTACAGGGGTACATAATCCGTCGACAGGTATAACACCAAAACACAATGAGAGCACAACAAGAGTAGAAGACTGAAAAACAGCAAGAACCAAAGTTTAATTGAACACTATGGATGTAAATTTCTTCCGAGGGCATTGTCGATCTACACCGTGATAAACCTCATTGCAAAATGGGGGGTGGGGGGCCAATATCCTCTATACAGAGCATGGCAAAACAACAGCAATTATTAGTTTTTCCATGTTCTTCCCACATCGCTTGACTCTCAATATCCGAGTTAAACAAAATGCATTCAAATTCATATAAAAGTTGCATACATCATGCTAAATAATCTTGCACCACAAAAGGCAAAACCACCAAAGCTAACAGTGTGCCAAAGTTTTTAACTTGAAACCAATTATCTCTCAGGAATTGTTTCATTCCTCCACATCCTGAAACATATCAAAAAGGAGAACAAATTAGGAAAACAAGGATTTCCATACATGAAAAATCAAAACTACCATAGTTAGAAAAACGGGATCTCTGACCAATTATTTTCTGAAAAAACGACGTACAGAAAATGAAACTAAGAAAGAGGAAATTATGAAATATGAAGTTAAAAAAGATAGAAGTCCAATTTTCAAACTCTCTCGTACATAATTACATCCAAACATGCAAACAACAATAAGCACACACATGCATACCAAGGCGAGGGGGAAAGAAAAAAGAAAAAATAGAAAATGAAAACAAGGCAATAAAGTTGGGAGTTCAGATGCAAAGTCAGGCAGTTCCAACACAGCGCTTAGGACTTCTACAAGATTACCTCAAATGATATGTTGCTTGGGCTTATCAATGATGACCCATTGATCCAATACAAAAATTTACAGCTAGAAAAGGCACTCTTGATGAAAAACGAAAAAGCTGAAAAAGACATTAGGGGATCATGAATTATGTGTAATTCTAGAAAAAAGAATAGCATACAGCAACACAAATATGAACATCAATTCTACCTCAGAACACTAAACCCAGCACCCACCAAACTAAAGTTTTCTGTATCAAGGAAATCAGAAAACTTCACCGTATCCACCCAAAAAGTTTATTTCTCAATTTTTGATTATATGCTCCAAAATAGTAATCCATTTCCCATTTGGTATCCCAGTGAAAAGTACTGTTAAGATACCATCTACTAGAAACCGTCTAATATGTTAATTGCTTTGTACTAAAACCAGACCCGTAAGTATCATTTATATCCCACACTATTCACATAAAAATACAACCTCAATTAACAATCAAGACAGCAAAACATTCATCTAGAAGCAATGCTCTTTTTAGCTTTAAACTTAATGTCTAAGAAAATAACATTGTCAGCCACAACTAGACATGTAAAAGAAAATTTATTTATTAAATTTGATAGTTAAGCACAACACAGATCATGGCAAGTTTCTAAATTCTCATAAATTGTCACTCAAGATATTTGCCTACATCCACAAAATTTAGCAATCATTTCAATATCAAAAGTGCAGACTTCTATATTTAGAAGAGACATTACAAATCATAAGTAGAAGCACTGATAGGCTTCAAAGACAACAATTATTACAATGATTCGGGATCAAACAAACGAGAATAACATCATAAAAAATGGACTTCTCAATTCCGCCATCACAACATAACACTTGATGGGGATAAGCAAGCGACCTTATTGATTACATTTACTACAGATCATGACTGTGAATGCACCTTAGACAAAGGAGACTCGGAGACGTTAGGTGTCAATTTTGCAGGGGATCCCGCAAATTTGTGTGAGCAATCCGAGTATGCGGAGCCTACACCAATACCGGCAGCAAATGCAACTGATGCCCATCGGGTGACAGGACTCCCTGATACAATGATTCATTACGGAGTAAGATCTATAGTACACCGACAAATTTATATTACAAAGATCAATGCAAATAAGTTTGTTCTAAAGGAGTACTCAAGCATATTGACTTTACAATTTCGGCACAAGTTCATAAGAAATAAGCATGGGCAGTCAGCTATGCATCAGGAACAGAACTTGCAGAATGGACTTAAATAAAACAGGTGACGTATAAACACAGAAAAAGAGAAGACTCTTGTCATGTCCCTCCCATCAAAACCAAGAAAACACGTTTCCCATAGCCCACATAAACAAGTGAGTATTCACCACAAGAAAAATATAATCTTCTATTAGAAGCTAACAGCCAATTGACAGGCAAATTCAAATACATTCTTGCATCAGTAAAGCACCAAGTTGCAACTAGTTTTCAAAAACTTTGCACTTATATAATCACAGCCTTGAAAGCTGCACTATAACTTCAAAATGATACAACAATTGTACACCAATACACCCTCCAGTATGGGGAAAAACAATACTTTTATCCGGGCCTCAAAGGCTTTTCACCTGCTCTGTCCAATGACTCACTTTTACAAGTCCTCATAGACCAACCCATCATCAATCTACACATAGGAACATATAGTTTACACATTTGATCCGGCAGAAAAGTTAGAGCCATTCACATGGGAGACAAAAGTTAAGGAGCAAACCAAACAACATTTGCGGCATAAAGAAGAAAAAGTATGCCCCGTAGAGTTGAATAAAAATTTGACATCATCAATTAAAGGGCAATCCAAATAAAAGTCTTTTCTTTTTTCTTTTGAATTACCTCAAGTCCTACAATTGCAACTCGTCTCTAGAATCATAATCCACTCTCCTTAACATAGCCAAATCAATGGAAAGTTCTGAAATTCTACTAAGCATCATACTCTAAAATTCTGCACTTTCATAACGAATCATCATAAATAAATAGGTCTCCAATAGTCTAATTAGGTCCCAATAAACCAATTAATATACTTTAAACATCTATCATCAGGATCCCATCAAAAATGGAAAACAAAAATAAAACCACGTCCCACAACAACAAAAAAAAAAAAAAAAGGATAATAGTAATATTAAAGGAAAAACTTCACAATCTACATGAATTAATCAAAATAGAAGGAAACCAAACTATTTATAAGTTTCAAGTCGAAAGCTATCAACACATATCTCGCAAAACACAAAGAAAGAGCTTAATAATGTTCAAGGCGACCACTTGATAAATGTAAATTAAACTAACAATCATGAACAGAACAAAGATTTATTCTTCAAATCCAAGCTAGGAAACCAAAAGGGCAAAAGGGATCACTCAAAAACAAGGTAGATAGAAAACAATACAAGAAGCGGTTTCCAAAAATGAAAGGATTGGGCTTACGGAAGAGGATGAGGCCAGTAAAAGAACCAGCTACGGTAGAGTAGAAAACCCTTCGGATACCCAAATCCATGCAATAATCCCACTTGGCATTCATATCGTACTGAGGAGGAATTTGCAGCGGTGGCGGTGGTGCAGCTGCTGATTCATTTTCTCTCTTTTCTTCAGCCATTTTTTCACCTTTCTTCAACAAATATCACTCTCTGCAAAAAACCCGGATACCAAATAAAAATCTTTCCCGATAAAATTGCCCGAAACGTGAAGTTTTTTTAAAAAAAATTGTTTCTGATTCACCTACGTTTATACTGGCCTACAATTGCCCGAGGGTTTCGGTCGTGTCCGGTGGTGTCCGTAGACTGTAATTATACATTTGGGCTCTACTGGAATCCTTTCCTCATCCTTTCTTTTTTTCCTTTTTTTTTTTTTTTTTTTTTTCTCTTCTCATTTTCATTTCATTTTTTCTCTTTTTCGGTTGAGTTGGGTTGAAGAGAGGAATTTTTCTCTTGGACCTGTTATTGGGCCTTCGGAGGAGAATGTAGTTGGGTTGCCAAGATAAATTTGGACTTAAAGCCCATTAAAATTGGATATATTTTACAAGAGAAAATCGTTAGTCCCTATGAATTTCGGCTGCTGAAATTTGTGATGATTAGGAGTTCAGATAAATACAAAAGAACAAAATCTAGATTGAAGGGAGGAAGAAAACAGACAGAATTTAGATAATATATAATTTTTTTATTTTAAATAAAATATTTCAACAAATTATCATAAAAAATTAATTTAAATAATTAATATATATGTTATATATACTAATTTTAACAATTATAGGGGTGGTCACTACTGCCATCTCCATCCCCTTCAAGGCTTTAATAAAAGCTATCAATACTTGGCTGCTCTTTACGTTTACCAAAATTAATAAATAAACGTTCACTCCCTTTTTTTAAAAATTATTTCTTAATTCGTACAGTAAAATTAAAATATTTATCAATTTCTATTTTAGATATAACTTGAATTTAAATGACAGGATATTAATATGATCATGATTTGTATTTAACTCTCAATTATTTCTTGCACCAAAAAAAAAAAAAACTCTCAATTAATTATAGGTTGAATTGCGTTTTACCATCTAAATTTTTATCAAAATACGAAAATATCTTTAAAACGTTAAAAATTATAAAAACCTCCTGCATCAACTAATTGTTAGAATAAATGAGTGAAACTATGTGAAATGACGAAAAATCTTGCAAAATTTTGGTCACTTATATATTTAAAATATAGCAAAACAATATTTTTTAAAAGGACAATTTTACTCTTATTTTCTCATTTTCCTTTTTTTTTTTTCTTTCTCCTTTTCTCCTCCGTCACTTCTTCTCCCGTCATGTTGCCTTTCTTCCTCTTCTCTCTTCTCCCTGATGCAATTTCTCTTCGGCTATCTTTCTTAATCTCTTTCTATTCATACGATTTTCTTTCTTTCACCCAAAATTGTAATCATTACCATTATCACCTTTTTTCGCGATCTTGTGGGACAGTCACAGTGGCACACGTCTCGCCAATCGAAATGAGAAGCCACAGTGAAGGTGGTGCTGATGTGGGGATGGAGGTGGTGGAAGAAGAGGGGGGTTAGGTTAAAAGAATAAGGAAATTAAGGGGTATTTTAGTTTTCAAATCTTTTGATGAATCCAATCAGGGTAATACAATCATTTTAGGTATTAAATTAAATGATGTTTTTTTTTTTTTTTTGTCGTTGAGGGGTCAGGTGGTGATGTATGGGAGTTTTTATAATTTTAACATTTTAAAAGAATTTTCGTATTTGAATCACTATTTAAGAAATAAAATATAATTCCGCTTTATTTTCTTTGTAGTTTTGTCAAATTACAAATCTCCATGCGAAGTTACAATTACATTTATTCCTTTTGACCAGAGTGAAATATCTAAAAATATAAAAAAAAAATGATGATTTTAAGTAAAAAAAAATTATAAAATAGTATTAGTTTTGTATTTTAATGTAATAACAATTATTAAGTTAATATTTTTTCAATTTTTATGTGGATCGAAAGATTAATTATTATGAATTTGAATAATGAAGAAAATAAACATAATTTTCAAACTTAAAAGATTATTGGTATTTCTATTACAATTTTGATAGAAGGATTTGAATCCTACCATTTGGATTCTTAAGATGAAGAAAAGAAAAAAAAGAAATGGTAACCAAAATACTAATCGCAAATTATAATATACTACTAGGAGTAAACCGGTTTATCTTAGGAGTAAACCCCCTTTCCCAACTTTCCAACACACACACACTCACACACTCCCCATTCTCTCTCTCTCTCTCTCTCTCTCTCTCTCTCTCTCTCTCTCTCTCTCTCTCTCTCCTCCTTGAATAAACCAGGGAGTAGAGAACACCAAACCCGGCCCCGCGGCCTTCTCTTAAGTTATGGCTATTTCCGGTGTCTGCTATTCCTTCAACCTCCCCGCTCCTCGCAATGCCTACCAAAATTCCCGATCCTCTTCCTCCATTGCTTTAGCTTCCCGGTAAACCATCACCGCTCACCCTCGTTTTCCCACCTCCACCACCATCAAATCCAACCGTTCCACTTACTCCTTGTCTTCTACTTTCAAAGACACTAAACCCACCGTATTTATCCCTGAACCCAGCTTCAGTACCAACTCCTCAAATCCCCTGGGAAAATTTCTCAAAACATCATTGGTTGTTGGTGCCACGGTCGCCCTTTTCCTTGGCGGAGGCGGAATATCCAACTCCGGAGATGGAGTAGGAGGTGGCGGCGGTGGCTGGGGTGGCGTTCAAGGCGGGAATTTCTGGTCCCGCTTTTGGTAAACTGAGGGTTCTGATCTCGTTATGTAAACTGAGGGTTCTGAATTACTTATGTAAACTGAGGGTTCTAAACTACTTATGTAAACTGAGGGTGCTGAACTACTTAAATAAACTGAGGGTTCTGAACTACTTATGTAAACTGAGGGTTCTGAACTACTTATGTAAACTGAGGGTTCTGAATTACTTATGTAAACTGAGGGTTCTGATCTCGTTATGTAAATTGAGAGTTCTGAACTACTTATGTAAACTGAAGATTCTGAACTACTTATGTAAACTGAGGGTTCTGAACTAGTTATGTAAACTGAACTACATAAATTCTGAACTACATAAGTTCAGACGTGGTGCTAGTTGACGTAGGCTTATGTAAAGTGTAAACGGTAAAGGATGAGAGAGTGAATAGATTAGAAAAGAGACTATCTCATTGTTTGTCTTTTTTGTTTTTTACTAGGAGTAGTGTACTTTTACTTTTAAGAGTATGATATAAAATACTAATCCCATATTATTACAATGTCGTACTTATCACTTTGGATTCTTTTGTCTGGAAAGTTCAACAATTTTTGCAGACTGCAAAATTTCTCCCTAATGTCATCAACCTAACCTTTCACACTGTTAAATTGTTTCCGCTACACAACAAACCTCCAAATCCCATAATCCCACTCTCTCCCGTCTCTATCCATACAGGTATCTCTCGAATGACCTGAAAACTACTTCTTACTCTCACTTTTTTTCTAGTTTTTTCTTCTCTTCATTCCATTTCTCAATCTCCCAAACGATAAAGATCCCAACTTTACTCTTTTATTCACTTCTGCAATCAACACTCTGAAATCCCAATTTTAATCTAATGGCTGAGCAGAGTCCGGAGCCCCATCATCAGCCTGCTGCTGTTTCCCAGCCCGAGGAGCAGCAGGTAGCTCTACCTGCAGCATCGGCGGCAGAAGTGTTAGTTGAAGAAGTTGAACCGCCTCTTGCATCCGCTGATATTGCAGTTCAAGAAGTGCCTGCTGCTGCTGCGGTGGCTGTTTCTGTGGTGGAAAAGGATGCGCCTTTATCGCTTGCTCAACCGACTTTCACCGCCCCTTTGGCTGAGGAGAAAGTTTCTGTTACTGTTACTTCTTCCATTCCATTGTCGGGGGAGGCGCCTGAAGGGTTCCTACCTAGGCCTATCCCGCCGCCGGGTGTGGAGGAAGGGAAAAAGGGTGGTCCTGAATCATGGGTTTCTTTTAAGGAAGAGAGTAATGTTGTCTCAGATCTCACTGATTTTCAGAGAAAAGCGCTTGAAGAGCTTAAATCTTTAGTTTTAGATGGTATCAAGAACGATGCTTTTACTACGCCGGTGTCCCAGAAGAAGGAAGCCACGGCGGTTAAAGAAGAGGTTTCCGAGGAAGGGAAAGCCAAAGTGCCTGAAGAACAAGGTGAGAAGAATGAAGAAATTTCAAGCAGTGTATCCGATGAGGTGTCCATTTGGGGTGTCCCTTTGATGAAAGATGATAGGAGTGATGTAATTCTGTTGAAATTCCTGCGTGCCCGTGATTTTGATGTGAAGAAAGCTTTTGTGATGCTGCAGAATACACTGATTTGGAGGAAAGAGTACAATGTTGATGGCTTAATTGATGAAGACTTGGGGGATGATCTAGAAAAAGTTGTGTTTATGCACGGCCATGATAAGGAAGGCCACCCTGTTTGTTATAATGTCTACGGAGAATTTCAGAATAAGGAGTTGTATAATAAGACATTTGCTGATGAGGAGAAGAGGAGGAAGTTCTTGAGATGGAGGATTCAGTTCTTGGAGAGGAGCATAAGGAAGTTGGATTTCAGGCCTGGTGGGATTAATACTATCTTCCAGGTTAGTGATTTGAAGAATTCACCAGGGCCTGGAAAAAGGGAATTGAGGATTGCCACTAGGCAGGCTCTGCAACTGCTTCAAGACAACTATCCTGAGTTTGTGGCCAAGCAGGTATCTTTTATGTTCGTTTATTAAATATGAATTTCCTTCTAATTTCTAACTCGTTAATTTCACCACTTGTTTAAAGGCTGTTAACATTTGTTCATAGAAGTTGCATTGTATACATGATTCCGTGGCTCTCTGGCATGTAAAACTATATAAATTAAGATGGTGCTCTATAAATGAAATGAAAGAATCAAGCTCGTTCACTGATGTCAATGCATACTGAATTGTCTTGGTATTTGTATTACATGGTCTGTGTGAATGGCTTGCTTGTCAACTCACAACTAAACTTGATAAGAATTGGACAGGTAATTTCTTGGTAGTCATTATGCCATGAAATTCTTGCTTTTAATGGCCTTATGGTTGCACTAACTGCAGCTTAACTCTTAATAAAGAAAATTAATGGAAATCAATGAAGTTTGAATGTCCAAGTAAAACAGAATTTTGTGTTTGGCTACTTTTCCTCCCTTTTTGGTCCAGGGAATTCCTTTTGCTGTAATTTTAATTTCATTCCCTGCTCCAATTATGCTCCTCTCCTTGGTTTTTAATCTGTCCCTCGGTTTCCTTGCATCCCTACTTGGAGATTCGTGATGCTCTGGTCAAGTTTTAGCCCCGTTTCTGGGTGATATATTTTGTAGTTTTTGGCCATTTTCAAAAGATTTTGAGTGGAGCAAATGGCTCGGTTTGATTACTAACATATATATATTTTTTTGGGTTCTTGAAGGTATTCATCAATGTCCCTTGGTGGTATTTAGCTTTCTACACAATGATTGGTCCATTCTTGACTCAAAGGACTAAAAGCAAGTTTGTGTTCGCTGGCCCTTCAAGAACTGCTGAAACCCTATTCAAGTAGGTGAAAGTTTGTGGAATGTTCATCCCTGAGGTTGATTTCTTGATGAATGCTTCATGATCTGTATCATTTTTGACACAGGTACGTCACACCTGAACAAGTTCCAATTCAATATGGAGGGCTTAGTGTAGATTTTTGTGAGTGTGACCCTGAATTCACTGTTGATGATCCTGCCCCGGAGATCAATATCAAGCCCGCAACAAAGCAAACTGTGGAAATTACGGTACTTGAGGTATGGTTTTTTATGGATGCTCTTTCTTACTGCAGTTGTTGCTAACCACTTTATACCACGCTTAAAACTCGATTGAGCTCGTAATAAATATTCGAGACCAACTCTGATTTGGTCATACACCAGATCACCATAGGCATTTCCTACTACTGGGAATTGCTTTTATAGTTCCATTGGCTTTACTCTCGAGACGTTCAATGTGTTATTTTGAGATTACAAAAGTTTAAATGCTCACTACTGAAGTACAAGTTGATGTAGTTTGTTTCTTTAAAGCATATGTTGGCATGGTGAAACATAATTAATTTCATAATCATATGACTAACTTCGGCGGAGGTGATCCAGATTCACAAAATTAAAATGCTTAATCTAATATGTCCTCTCACTATCTTATCAGAAATGCGTCCTTGTCTGGGAGCTAAGGGTTGTTGGGTGGGAGGTGAGCTACAGCGCGGAATTTGTCCCCGATGTTGCAGGTAGTTATACTGTCATCATACAGAAGCCAAGAAGGATGTCCCCAGCCGATCCGCCTGTTATTTCTAGCAGCTTCAAGATCACTGAGCTAGGCAAAATATTGCTGACTATAGACAACCCAACAACAAAGAAGAAGAAGTTTCTTTACAGGTACAAGGTTGTACCGTTCAGCGATTAACAACGTTGAAGGCCAACGGTTAGTAGAGTTCATCTGGAGTTTGTGAGTTGGGGTTCCCTTTTGACTTACAAATACAGGGTTTGAGTAGGAATTGTAGATTAAGATTAAAAAAAAAATGGCATTTTAGTTGCATCTTTGGTGTTTTTCTTCTGATAAAATGTCTGCAGCCTTACTTGTAAGTAGTAGTATCTTGTTCTTGCCTCCTGGGAAGAGTGCAAAATGGCTTCTTGCAAGTGACTTCATGTTTTTTTCTTTATTTCTTTTGTGTATGTAACTCAACAGATTTGTGGGCTATAGAAGGTTTGATTTTGGTTTCAGTTGTTACAGTTATGGAAAGGAAGAATGAGAATGAATAGGCAAAATTTACTGTTTAGAAATCACATTTTACTGTTTGGGAGTTCAGAAAGTGGAGAAAAGTGATAAAGTGTAGTGCAGAAAATGTATCATTTAAAGCAACATGACATTATGCTCTTCTCAGGATAAAGAAACATCTGAAGAGAACTGTCTTTTATATCCTCCCCATTAAATAGTTTCAGCATTATCGACGGCAACCCCTTCCATTCTTCTTGCTCCAGAAGTGTAAAGCTGACCTTGAGAATTTCATTTTCGGGGGAATTATATTTATTTCTCTTTGTGGATTGGTGAAATTAACGATATTTTTTCAGATTTTTAAAGTGATTTGTATACTTTTACTATCTAAATTAATAACAACTGGCTCTTTAACTGATAAAAAATAATTAAAAATAGTAATGTTGATATTATTATTGTGCTGAAAGATAAAATTATACAAAAGATCGTTAAATATTTTTTGATGTTTAATTTAAAAAAAATAGATGTAATTGTCAAGAATCTCTCACAATGACTATTTAGAGAAATTTGAGTCTTAAAATGCAATTGGGCTGGTTTTTTTTTTTTTTTTTCTTTTTTCAATTTTATTTTTGTATGAATTCTTTTGTACCGAACGAACGTATATATAGGCAGAGGTCTGATGTCCAACCCACCCATATTCTAATCCTTTGTTAATTTTATATTGCAGGTCCTTTTGAATATATTATAGTCAGGTATAGAATGGAGGTTTGTACTTTCAATTTAGTCCATCCAACAAAAGTATGCTTCAAATATTATATCAGTTTACATCATGCACTTCATGACCCTTTTCTGCATGCTCTTAGTAAAGAAAGAAAGAAATGCTTTTTTTTTTTTAAGCAAAGAAAGAAATGTTTAATTATAACTCCCTCCGACCCGTATAATAGACGTATACGATTTAAGAGGAAGTAATTGTTTTTATTAATTGACGTTCTACTTTTATTTAGATAATTTTTTAAAATTTTACTGTTTTATCATTTCTTAAATTTTATATTTTTATTAAACTCTATCACTCAACTACTCATAAATCACTCATTTCCTTTTTAAGTTGAGGATAAAAAAGAAAAATTACCACCAAATATCAATTATTACTATTCTAAACGGAGGGAGTACTGTTCTATTAAAATAATAATTTTAATTTAATAAATATAGATATTATGTTGAGACAAAAAGAGTATTTATATCAAGAATCAAAGGGGTAATAATCATGGAACATCAACATGTGAGGAGGATGAATTAATTAATATTTGTTTTTGGAAGCATAAAAAGTGGTGTTGATCATTAATCTTTTGTGTTTGTCAGCCTAATTAGAGGGAAAAGCAGGTGGAATTGGGGCATGAGTATACTTTAAACTAAGCCCTTAATTGTTGTCTTTTGATGTATGTACACCACCTTATAGGCTAGGAAACAAAAGGTGGTTAAGCTCTCAAATTAAGGGTACCATGAATTTCAACAAATGTCTTAATGTTTACTCCCTCAATTTCAATATATATGTCATTTTGACCAAAACACAAATATTAAGACTGTAATTAATTTTAAAAAATTCTCATAACTTTTAATGTTTAAACATGTCATACTCATATTTAATGCGTTTTTGATAATAGTGCTATAACTTGGAATAGTGATGACAAAAATGAGTTCTAATAAAATTGTAAATTAAATAAAGGTAATAGAGTAAAAACAATAAATTGTTTCATAGAAGTAGACAAGTGACTTATATTTTGACCGATTTTCTAATGGGTGAAAACGAATTTTATTTTGAAATGGAGGGAGTAGTGTTCTAATATGGAACAAAAATTACATGACAAGATAGTTCATTGACAAATGACAGTATTAGATTGGTTTAAGGGAAAAAAATATGACCATTCAGAAAATCATATCATTAAAGTGATTTTAGACTATATATGATGGACTATCTTGCATGGCCGTTTTGAACATTTTCGAGATTCGAAACAAAACAGAAAATGTAGTCCCTATAAATAGTAAATAGATAAATATGTTGTTAATATTTTTGTTGTTAAATAAAAATTCATTAATAAACTCAATAATAAAATAATATAACCACAATCAGTTCAAAATAATCAAAAATAAATAAATAAAATGGAGAAAATAAAATGAGAAATGAAAAAGAGATGATAGAGATGAAATGGGGAACATAAAAAAAGGGGAGACGAAGGTGGAAGATGAAAAAAAAGAAAATAACTAGTGTAATTATTATTATTATTATTATTATTAAAACTATCTAATTGTGGGCCTCACAAGAATGGGTCCCAATTGATGACCTACTTTGTTGCCCCTTTCAAGTCGGCTCTGTTATCTTGCATGGTAGTTTTAAGACTAGGGTATAAAATGTCCTTTGTTCCTTTAAGTCATTTCTTGCTTGCTTAGTTGGTGCTTATTTGCTTTGCTAAAATGGTGATAACAAAAGCTTAATTAGTCCTAATCATCATTAATTTACATAGACATTTCTCCCTCATTAAGTTGCCATGATATTGTCTCCCAACTCTTTTGTATATGCACTTTGCTTTGTAGGATACGAGGGGATTGTATACCGCCGTTCTAATGATTTTAAGAGGCAAAATAATATGATAAGTCTTTTTAATGTTATTAGAGTTTAATTTTCAGATCTAGATAGGTAAAATAATAATTCTTATTTTTTAAAATTAAATGTAAATGTACGGCCTTTTATTTGTTATAAGGTTCATTGTTATTATTGTATACTAAACCCTATTTTAATATATATAAAAATTATAGGATTTTAAAACTCTATAATATGCAATCGCACTTAGTGCCTACCTATGACTAATTTTAATATGCGAACCAAGAAGTAAGTATTTAACCAAATAATTTGGTTAAGGAGGTAGGAGACTTATGTTTGTAGGATCGACAATAATAATAAGTAAAGGAATTATCACAATAATTTATATTTAATTTTTTACATCTGCCCTCAATTTTTAGGTAATTTTGAAAAATTAATGACACCAAAGAAAGGCATAGGACAAGCATAGGAACAAAAGGGGACAAGTATTTATTTATTTATTTTTAAAATATACATTTTTCTGATTTAATTTCAAGTGCAACAAATGCAAACAAACTCTTTATACACAAATCACCGATACAAATACTCAACTTAATTATAATGAATTAAATAATCACAATTCACAAGTAACGTAATACACTAAATAATTTATATTTAAATTTTTACATTATTAAATATATAATTAACACTATAAAAATATTAAAAATTTATAAACCAATTAACAAAAACTTTTTAAAAAACTAAAAAAAAAATCATCGGATGAACTCCACCAAATAGACGATATTTGGTAAAAAAATGGGCTACATATAATTACGTAGAGTTTGGACAAAGCCCAAAGATTAGCTGCAACTCAAATCATAGATTGGAGAAATTTCTTGAACTGAATTACTATTTGTATAATAAAATTATTATTTGTATAAAAAAATATCCAAAATAACCTTCGAAGGTAAAAAATACTAATTTGTTAGTAAATTTGGGTAGAAAACGCTACGAATTGCGAATGTAAAGGCAAGAAACGCTAAACCGTAATGAAAATAAACAAAAAAATGCTAAAGTATAAAAAAATACCGTGGCAAAAACGCCAAACCATGACGTTATTATGGGATGTAAACGTTAAAGTGTGGCGTTTGACTGAAACCAAAACGCTAAAACGTAGCGATAGAGGAGTCCAAAACGCTAAAGAGTAGCGAGTAAGGTATGTCTCGCTCGTTAAAGTGTAGCGTTATTTACTTTAATGGTTAAGAAAACAAAACGAACCCAAAACGCCGCACAATCCATATTTTGCCCAAATCAAAAGCAAGAACCCTAAAAAAATTTAAAAAACACGAAATCTTTTACACAATCCGGACGAAATTAGCGAAATGGACGCGGGAGGTGGTGAATCTTCGAGAGGTCATGGCGCGGGTAAAGGTCCAATGTATTCGGGTAAAAATTCCTTTAACATTTTAATATTTTGTCAAATTCATTTCGCACATTTGTCAAATTCATTTATCATAACAACTAGCACCACGTCCAGGACAACTAGAACCACGTCCAGAACAACTAGCTCCACGTCCAAAACAACTTGAACCACGTCCAGAACAACATACACCACATCTCAGAACAACTAGCACCATGTCCAGAACAACATGCACCACGTCCAGAACAACATGCACCACGTCTTAGAACAACTTGAACAACGTCCAGAGCAACTAGCACCACGTCTCAGAACAACTTGAACCACGTCCAAAACAACTAGCACTACGTCCAAAACAACATGCACCACGTCTAGAACAACTAGAACCACGTCCAAAATAACTAGCACCATGTCCAAAACAACATGTACCACATCCAAAACAACTAGAACCACGTCCAAAATAACTAGCACCACGTCCAAAACAACATGCACCACGTCCAGAACAACATGCACCACGTCTCAGAACAACTTGAACAACGTTCAGAACAACTAGCACCACGTCCAAAACAACTAGCACCACGTCCAGAAAAAACTAGAACCACGTCCAAAACAACTAGCACCACATCCAAAACAACATGCACCACATCCAGAACAACATGCACCACGTCTCAGAACAACTTGAATCATGTCCAGAACAACTAGCACCACGTCTAGAAACGTCTACATCCATGATATCAATTGGTGCACAACATAAAAATAAAAGCAAAATTAGTACACCACTTCAAATAAAAGTCAAATTACATCATGGTTAATGTAATATCAATCATAAAAATATCACATAAAACTGAAATTCCTATGCATCACGATGATTTACCCATAGCCGATACCTAAACCTCCTCAAATTATGAGCCCATTATCCTACAGTATTAGGATTACGTTGATATTGTCAAATGAGGTGCAATGATTGTATATGGCTGAATTGGGTAACATCTACACGTACATAATGATTCCCATCAACGTGAGCTATCGATATCTGCATTTCAAGTATTGTGTCGCCTCATGTCGCATCCAAAGGTAAGACATTGCATTAGCAAGGACATGATATATGTATGTATATCATATATAAGGTGTACGTGTAGAGTTGTACTCTACATTGTCATTTCCATGGCCAACCTGGAAATGACTTTTCTTATTTTTACTAGTTTTTCATCATGTTCATTTGTCAATTTGTGGTTGTCTGTTTGTTGATGCCAATTCATTATATTTTCTACTGTATTTTATTATTGATCCAATGATTATCAAGTTAGAAAATTTTTACATTGAGGAAAAAAATAAAAATAAAGAAAGTTTATATAAATAATTAAACCACTCACTGTTGGAGTTGAATACATAAGCTATGCTTGTATTGTACTTTTTCTCAGTAATATATCGATTTATGTTTTGGTTATATCTTGTTGTGCATGATATGTCCATTTGTATTATGTGTGTAACACAGTAGATCTCATCATTGGTTGAAAGACATAATATATAAATGAGGTTCGTAATCGAGACAGTTTTGGACAAACTGTCGATTTAGGTTATTATGTGATTCGGATAATTGGTTTATTTAAACTAATTGAATCATATAGATATGCCCGGGGCGTATTGAACTTGACCATTAAGAATGATTTGTCTTGTACTGATTTAATAGATAAATCGTTCTTGGTATTCCATCTCTTAATCCCTAGACTCGAGCGGACATGAGGATTAGACATAGTGTATTTTGATCTGCCAAAGGGTGAGGTCAATTGTGGCCAATAGTCTCGGTAGGTTGGGTGCGCATGTTTAGTTACTTGGTGTGCTGCTGCTTGTCGAAAGGAAACCATGTACCAGTGCGTCCGGGGTGATGGTGCTCCCGAGATGAGCTCAGAAAGTTTATTATACTAAACCCGGCCGGTGGACTTATGTACGGTATAGTAAAAAGGTGGAGTGGTACTAGTCTCAGAATTAAAGAGGTAATTAATTAATTTATCAGTAAATTAATATATTAACGAGCACTATATCTTTGATGTGGGGAGATTATGAATATAATTTAATTAAGTTGTTTCGAAAACAATTCTGGTATAGGATGGTAGTGCCAAAATTAATCCGTTAGTGGTACGATTAATTTTGTAATTGGTTAATTGAATAGGTAGAATTAATTAATTGATTAATTATTCCTAAGGGTTAATTGAGTAATTAACAAAGTGGAATTATTTAATTAATTAATTAAGTCTTAAGTTTCAATTGGAATTAAAAAATCCTAGAGATTAGAAAATCTAGTAGGATTTGGTTTATCCTATCAGATTGGTTACCTAATTGGATTTAGAAACTAATTAATTATCTAAACCAATTAGGAAGATCAATCCTAAACCAACTTGGGGTCTCTCTTGTAACTCTATATATAGACAAGAGATTAGCTATTCAATACATACAATTCCATAAGTTTTCAATACAAGAAAACTAGAGAGAGAAAACTCTCTCTCTCCAAGTCAGATTTTTGGGCAAATATTGCGGCTGGTTTTTCTTCCCCTTGGCCGAATTTTTTGGCCAGTTTTATACTAGCTGCGTGCAGCTTTCTCTCTCTCCGGGCGGTGCGTTTACAGTACGTGCCAGGTGCAGCGGTGCTAGAATTTTCTAGCAGGTGGATTGTGGTGATTAGCTGATCAATTGACTTTTAGTTCGTTGCCCACACAACGTGAAGTCAAAGTCTTGAGGCATACAAGAGAATCACCTGAGTGCACGCTTCAAAGGTACTTTTCTAAAATTTCGCTTTTAATTAGAAATTTTTGTTGCGTGGTAAATCGAATAAGTGCGAACCCAGATCCTATGTGCCAATCCTTCACTCACAATATTATATTCAAAATGATATAAACGCAATTAAATTATTATTTCACAACTTGGAAAAAACACTACAAATTTCACATACAGCATGTCAAAAACACTACATTTTTCATATTCAGCATGTCAAAAACGCTACATTTTTCATATTCAGCATGTCAAAAACGCTACATTTTTCATATTCAGCATGTCAAAAACGCAACAAATTTCACATCCAGCATGTCAAAAACGCTACAAATTTCACATCCAGTATGTAAAAAATGCTACATTTTTCATATTCAGCATGTCAAAAATGCTACATTTTTCATATTCAGCATGTAAAAAACGCTACAAATTTCACATCCAGCATGTCAAAAACGCTACACTTTTCATATTCAGCATGTCAAAAAAACTATAAATTAACGAGCGAGCCATGGATAAAAGTCATGTTTTGGCGTTTTTGGCTATACCCAACACTAATTCATTTCGTTTTTTACCTTTTTTGTTTATGAAATTTTGAAGTCTTATAGTTCAAAAGACATAAATATAATTTTGCCCTATTTTTTGTTAGAAAAATAGTAAATCCCTTTGTTGAAATGTTCATACTAAATTCAAAGTTATGTTTATTTATTTAGTTATTTATTTTTTTATTTTTTATTTTTTTGCCCAAAGCATCCGATGGAAAATGAGAAGAAGTGAGACATTTGTTATTATAGGCCCAATTTATAAGCTAAACAACTTCTCCTTATCTACCCTTCAATAAACTAGAGAAACCCATCACAATTCTTAGTTTCCAATACAAAACAAATAAATAGTAACTAAATAGATTATTAGCGTTGGCAAATTATTACTGTATACCTAGGTATATTATATTTAAAAAATAATCCATTGACAATTTAGTAATTTTTGCAAGTAATTGTTGAACTGTAAATACATTAATGTATTTTTTTTTTTAAAATAGAGTGAATTTCAAAATAGGTCATCATACTTTGGTAAAGTTTAAGTTTTGGTCACTAACTTTTAAATATTCAAAAAAGGTCACTAATTTTTACATCTGAATTTTAAATTTGGTCATTCCGTTACAAACGGCAGTGAAGCCCACTAACAGTCCAAATTATTGAGGATATTTTTGTCCATTCATTCATGTTGTACACATGCTGCTGGGGATAGTACATTGCTGCCATCAATCCTTAACAAGAGAGATCAGATCAGGATTATATAGACATCAGATCAGCGAATACTTGACATCAAATTAACAGACTATAGATATCAGATCAAGAATATAAAAGAAATCATACAATATAACTAAAACATACTTAACAAGGGAGATCAGATCAGGATTATATAGACATCAGATCAACGAATACTTGACATCAGATCAACAGACTATAGATATCAGATCAAGAATATAAAAGAAATCATACAATATAACTAAAACATACTTAACAAGGGAGATCAGATCAGGATTATATAGACATCAGATCAGCGAATACTTGACATCAGATCAACAGACTATAGATATCAGATCAAGAATATAAAAGAAATCATACAATAGAACTAAAACATACTTAACAAGGGAGATCAGATCAGGATTATATAGACATCAGATCAGCGAATATTTGACATCAAATCAAGAATATAAAAGAAATCATACAATATAACTAAAACATACTTAACAAGGGATATCACATCAGGATTATATAGACATCAGATCAGCGAATACTTGACATCAGATCAACAGACTATAGATATCAGATCAAGAATATAAAAGAAATCATATCATACAACAAAAACGTTCATAATATGTATCATAATATCTAAAATTATTTAATTATAAAACAAATAAAATTATCTAAAATTATTTTGTTATTCTGTGTCCCTTTTATATCTAAATTATTCCTGACAAATTAAAAAATACCAATCATAATATTTAAATATAAAAATATATTAAATTACCTAAATACCGTTAATTAATTTACTAAAAATACCAAAAAAAATTTATTTATAATTCTGCTCATCTATGCTACTTTATTTATAATTTTTATAAATTTTTGGTAGATTAAAAAGAGACTTATAAAATTTTTTATAAATTAATTAAGGACAAATTATTTTGAATGTTGGAGTGTTTTGAGGGATGCAGTTTTGATTCATTTTCTCGCAATTTTTAACCCTTCAAATTAATTTTTAACCCGCAATTTTCCCGCAATTTTCTCGCAATTTTTAAATTATCATTTTATTTGTTTTATAATTAAATAATTTTAGATATTATGATACATATTATGAACGTTTTTGTTGTATGATATGATTTCTTTTTTATTCTTGATCTGATATCTATAGTCTGTTGATCTGATGTCAAGTATTCGCTGATCTGATGTCTATATAATCCTGATATGATCTCCCTTGTTAAGTATGTTTTAGTTATATTGTATGATTTCTTTATATTCTTGATCTGATATCTATAGTCTGTTGATCTGATGTCAAGTATTCGCTGAACTGGTGTCTATATAATCCTGATGTGATCTCCCTTGTTAAGTATGTTTTAGTCATATTGTATGATTTCTTTTATATTCTTGATCTGATATCTATAGTCTGTTTATCTGATGTCAAGTATTCGCTGATCTGATGTCTATATAATCCTGATCTGATCTCCCTTGTTAAGTATGTTTTAGTTATATTGTATGATTTCTTTTTTATTCTTGATCTGATATCTATAGTCTGTTGATCTAATGTCAAGTATTCGCTGATCTGATGTCTATATAATCATGATCTGATCTCCCTTGTTAAGTATGTTTTAGTTATATTGTATGATTTCTTTTTTATTCTTGATCTGATATCTATAGTCTGTTGATCTGATGTCAAGTATTCGCTGATCTGATGTCTATATAATCCTGATCTGATCTCCCTTGTTAAGTATGTTTTAGTTCTATTGTATGATTTCTTTTATATTCTTGGTCTGATATCTATAGTCTGTTGATCTGATGTCAAGTATTCGCTGATCTGATGTCTATATAATCCTGATCTGATCTCCCTTGTTAAGTATGTTTTAGTTCTATTGTTTGATTTCTTTTATATTCTTGGTCTGATATCTATAGTCTGTTGATCTGATGTCAAGTATTCGCTGATCTGAAGTCTATATAATCCTGATCTGATCTATATTGTTAAGTATGTTTTAGTTCTATTTTATGATTTCTTTTATATTCTTGATCTGATATCTATAGTCTGTTGATCTGATGTCAAGTATTCGCTGATCTGATGTCTATATAATCCTCATCTGATCTCCCTTTAAGGATTGACGGCAGCAATGTACTATCCCCAGCAGCAATGTCAGCAGCATGTGTACAGCATGAATGAATGGACAAAAATATCCTCAATAATTTGGACTGTTAGTGGGCTTCACTGCTGTTTGTAACGGAATGACCAAATTTAAAATTCAGATGTAAAAGTTAGTGACCTTTTTTGAATATTTAAAAGTTAGTGACCAAAATCTAAACTTTACCAAAGTATAATGACCTATTTTGAAATTCACTCTTTAAAATATAATAATAGGGCAGTATAATTTGTCATTAGTGTGTGACATTTGTTACTGGGTCGGCTGATAAGAAATTCGATACCATTTACATAAGATCTTGTATTTTTGTCAGTAAAAAAAATAATGTTAAAATGGTATCTCGTCTAAATTAAAATTTTTGTTCAATTAAGTTAAGTTTAGCTTGAATATGATATAATTACAAATAGGACGAACTATATTTACCTGATTTGATCAAACTACCGATATCCTTTCAAGTTCTGAAAATTATGTCTACTCTTGGTCATATAAATTTGTAACAATCAATCTCCTGATTGATAGAAAAAAATAGTAAAACTGCTGACTAGAACATTATTATTGAATAAAAAGATTATTAGAAAAGTTCACACTAATAACTAGGACTGGCAACTTTTGACCCAACCCGTGAACCCGTCACGACCCAACACGAAAAAAATAGGTTGGGTTGAGATTTTCAACCCGTTTATTAAATGGGTCAGGTTGGATCCAACCTGTTTAATAAGCGAGTTGGGTCGGGTCTGAAAGATTTTGGTAGGATCTGGGTTTGTACCTGCTCGATTTACCACGCAACAAAAAATTCTAATAAAAGCGGAACCATAGAATAATACCTTTGAAGCGTGCACCTGGTGAATCTCTTGTATGCCTCAAAGACTATGACCTCTTGTTGTGTGGGCAACAATCTAGAAGTCAATTGATCAGCAACTCACCACAATCCACCTGCTGAAAAAATTCAGCACCTCCGCACCTAGCACGTACTGCAAACGCACTGCCCGGAGAGAGAGAAAGCAACACACGGGGCTAGTATTTTGGACCAATATTTTTGGCCACTTGATGAAGAAAACTAGCCGCCAATTTGCTCAAAAATTCGTTCTTGAGAGAGAAAGAAATTTCTCTCTCTAGAATTTTATCTCTCTAGATTCTTGAATTATGAATCTCTCTTGAATTGTGTTTGTTGAATGGCTGATCCCTTGTCTATTTATAGAGTTACAAGAGAGACTCCAAGTTGGAATAGGATTGGTCTTTCCTACTGGGTTTCTGTTTTCCTTCAATCCTGTTTCTAGATTGATACAGATTCTGTTTCCTTCAATCCTGTTCCTGGACTGAAACACTCCCAACTGTCACAGGGATTCACTTATCCCAATCCAGTTCCTGGGATGAATCACTCCCAACTGACACAGGGATTCACTTATCCCAATCCAGTTCCTGGGATGATTCACAACCAACTGACACAAGGATTAATTAATTTCTCAATTAATTAAATCTACCTTTGTCATTAACCCAGTACATAATTAATCGTACCACTAACGGATTAATTATGGCACTACCACCCTACACCAGAATTGCTTCCGGAACAACTTAATTAAATTATATTCATAATCTCCCCACATCAAAGATATAGTGCTCGTTAATTCATTAATTTACTGATAAATTAATTCATCAACTTCTTTAATTCCGAGACTAGTACCACTCGACCTTTTTACTATACCGGACATAAGTCCACCGGCCGGGTTTAGTATAATAAACATTTCGAGCTCATCTCGGGAGCACCATCACCCCGGACGCACCGGTACATGGTTTCCTTTCGACAAGCAGCAGCACACCAAGTAACTAAACACGCGCACCCAACCCACCGAGACTATTGGCCACATTTGACCTCACCCATTGGCAGATCAAAGTACACTATGTCTAATCCTCATGCCCGCTCGAGTCTAGGGATTTAGAGATAGAATACAAGGATCGATTTGTCTATTAAATCAGTACAAGACAAATCATTCCTAAGAGTCAAGTTCAATATGCCCCGGGCATATCTATATGATTCAATTCGTTTAGACAAACTAATTATCTGAATCACATAATAACCTAGACCGACAGTTTGTCCAAAAGCTGTCTCGGTTACGAACCTCATTTATATATTATGTCTTTCAACCAATGATGAGATCTACTGTGTCGCACCAGACACCTCATCATCTACTTACATAATATAAATGGACATAAACATGCACAACAAGATATGACTGAAACACAAATCGATATATTAAACTGGGAAACTGTACAATACAAGCATAGCTTATGTATTCTACTCCAACAGGGTCAACCCGTTAATACGCCAAAAAATAATTTTTTTTGAAAAAAAATTTATGTGAAGAAAACCATAATTAATTTTGGTTTGCTGCCCAGCCGTTTCGCACATAGTCAGGCACTTATTTTTTTGTGTGGTTGGAGATTTTATAAGTATATATTTATTTTCTGTTCGATCTTTTAAAGTAATTTTTATAATTTTTTAATTAGATGATGATTTGATATTATTTACGATTAAGTAAATTATTTTATATCTTTCTTTGTTTCTTTCGAGGAGTGAGTATGATGTATGTTTTATGCAATGTTATATCTACGATAATATGAGTGTGATGTCCGAATTAAATTCAAAAGCGTAAATTTCATGCGAAAGTAAACAAATATAATTAACATTGAAAATACAATGACCAATGTGTAGTGTACAAGTGAATTAATTATGGTTAAACATTGACATTGTTACTTAATGTGTAAAAATTAGTAATTTAACTATAAATTTTAACAATTTAAAATTGTACTTATTTTTTAAAGCAAAAATTAGACTTGTTAACAACATGAAACAAGTCTTATAAGAAAATTTTTTATTAGTAATGATTGTAATGTATATTTAATTCTAGAATTGTTAAAATTGATGATAATAAATGCTTTATATTTATCAAAAAATAATTGAAATATGTTAGGTGGGTCGGCGGGTTGACAGGTTGGCGGGTTAAACTGGTTAAACGGATGACATGTTTAATTAAATGAGTTAGACGGGTTGGGTTGGGTTGACCTGTGTATTAATAAGGTTGAGTTAGGTTCATATTCTTAACCCATTTAATAAATAGATTGGGTCAACATAACCCGTTTTTTCACGAGTTGGGTTGACATAACCCGTTTACATCAGATTAACCTATTTTGCCACCCTTACTAATAACCATTCATACTCATTTTGATAGAAATTACTTTTTTAATATTTTTTTAATGTTTGACTTTAGTAAAAGAAAATAGATATAATTTTCATATTTGACTCAATTACAAGGAAGATAAATGTAATTCATTCTTAAAAATATCTCTCATAGCAAGAACTCACACATGATATTTTATGATTGAAATGAACAAAAATAGAAAGATAATATTATCAAGGTCAAATCAAATATGTCAAAGAGTGTTGAGAGCCCAAAACTTTTGGATCGAGGAACATTTGCTTTCGGTGGGTGTGGTCAAGTTTCAAATGTCATACTCCTACTCGATTTCAAATGCCTCAGACTAGTGCACAATTTCACATGCCAAGGCCCACCACTCTTTGAACCCATATTGACAGTGGGCCATTATTCATAGCTGCTGCATGGCCCAAATCCACACCTGTGAATGCATGTTCCCCTACCATTATTTCAACTTCTCTTAATAATTTTCAAAATAAATCACTTAATCCCATCGTTATACTGTGCACTCTGATGCCCGATTCAAGGGTACTCCCACTTAGTATGCAGAACATATATTCTATACCAGTGGTACATGTACCTACTACTATATATAGTAATTTTTGGCATGACAGCTGTACATTTACTAAATATAGTAAGTTTTCACCGACGAGCGTGCATTTTTTTTTCCTTGCTGAGTCCACAACGTCTTCGCTGAGTCCACAACGTCTCAGAACAACTGCCGCAACATTCAAAAAATAACTATCGCAAAGTCTACATACATGCATGTCCACAACGTCTCCTAACACTGCTGCAACGTCCCTGTACATCCAAAAAATAACTACCGCAATGTCCAAAAATATTTACATCCAGACATGTGAATTTAAGCTAAATTTTTCACATAACACCTTCCATAACCTCTCCTAACACTGCCGCAACATCTCTGTAATTCCAAAAAATAACTACCGCAACATCCAAAAACATTTACATCCAGGCATGTGAATTTAAACTAAAATTTTCACATAGCACCTTCCACAACGTCTCCTAACACTGCCGTAACGTCCCCACACGTCGAAAAAATAACTGCCGCAACGTCCAAAAATATCTACATCCAGGCATGCAAATTTAAGCTGAATTTTTCACATAACACCTTCCACAACATCTCCTAACTCGGCCGCAACGTCCCCGCACGTCCAAAAAATAACTGCCGCACCGTCCAAAAATATCTACATCCATGCATGTGAATTTAAAGTTGAGTTTTTCAGATAACACCTTCTATAATGTCTCCTAATACTGCCGCAATGTCCCTGCACGTCCAAAAAACAACTACTGCAACGTCCAAAAACGGCTAAGCTGATTTTAGTAATGTAAAAAATAGATACCATTTAAGTAACTATTAGTAGGAAAAAACAAAAAAAAAAAAATTGTCAGGGACGAGACTCGAACCCTGTTTATTTTAGTCTTGTGACTCTCCAAAAAATTCAATTGCCATTAATCCACTTAAAGTTAGTTGACATTTAATTACACTTTTTTGTACATGTCATTGAAAAGATCACTATTGTCAATATTGAATTTCTCATATCCCAATACATAGGTCAGTAGAATCCCGGAGGAACAAGGTTTTTATGCTGGCAAATCGTAAAAAACTATTTTTTTATACATGTCAAATGTTTCGTCGAAAATTTGAGAAACCCTTGAAATTATTAAAAATATTTCGTATCTTTTAAAATATGGCATTTTTTGGAGTTTCGAGCGGCCCAAACCGCCTTCGGCTGTTTGCAGATAGATAGATCTCGAAAATTTATATAAAATAAAAAAATTCGTCTAAAACGGACCACCGAGCGCAAAGTTATAACCATTTAAAGTTTTCGTCCAAAACCACACATTTTTCAATATCAGAACCATCTCCAAATGCCCGTCTGCTGTGTACATTGCGTAGATCTCATCGAGAACCATCAAATCGACTACTCGCGCGTCCAAATTGGATAATCGAGTGCCAAGTTATGCCCTCTTGAACCATCCGTGCAATACAACTTCATAGATTGCACCTTCCACAACGTCTCCTAACACTGCCGCAACGTCCCTGCACGTCCAAAAAACAACTGCCGCAATGTCTACATCCAGGCATGTGGTGAATTTTTCACATAACACCTTCTACAACGTCTCCTAATACTGCCGCAAAGTCCTTGCACGTCCAAAAAATAACTGCCGCAACGTCTACATCTAAGCATGTGAATTTAAACTGAATTTTTCACACACCTTCCCCAACGTCTCCTAACACTACTGCAATGTCCAAAAAATAACTGTTGCAACGTCCAAAAACGTCTACCATTTTTTTTTCACGTTAGACTAAATTAATTGGAATATAACTACTACAACCACATCCAAAAATAACTACCACACCATGTCTACATCCAAACATGTGAATTTTAGCTGAATTTTTCACAAAACACAGTCCACCACGTCCCGCTACGTCCAAAATACAAAGCAGCAACGTCCTGTTACGTCCCATAACACGTCCTACCAAGTCCAGCAGCGAGGAAGAATCAAAAGCAACCTATTTAACAAGAAAGTGCCAATACCTCACGGAAAACATTTATATATCATATTTCAGAGTAACAGAGCATAATTTGAATAAGAAAACACGAATATAACATCATTAATACATTACCCAACATCAAATCGCGAAAATAAGGTTCCGTAAATCCATCAAATACAGTTCATACTTTATGATATATTAATTTTTTAAGAAGAATAAATTATTTTTTAAGAAGAAGAAGAGATTTTTGAAGAGAAAGAAGTAATTTTTTAAGAAGAAGTTATTTTTTCGTTGTATTTGGTGTTGTTCGTCGGAAAATACAATCGTCGATCTCCGTATGTTTGCATGAAAATTTTGATTAAATGCGGTTTCGAATGGAGTACGGCAAAGAAGAATAACTGATTTTTGAAGAAGAAGGAAGTGAGTTTTTGAAGAAGAAGAAGAATGAGAGTTGTGATGTATTACTAGGTACATGTACCTAGTGGTACAGCATATAATTTGCCCTTAGCATTTCCCTATAGTATGTCATAAGGTTAATTTTAGTTACAATAGTTTGGTAGTCGACCAATTTAGTCATAAAGTTTGTTATTCATGACACATTTTATCCTAATAACAGTCTTTTTGAATACTAATGGTTGAATTGCAATTCCGTCAACTCTTATACCCTGTGGACACCACGTGGATTGATAAATTTATACCTTGTAAACTCACACAATATCATAGAACCCACACATATATTTTTTGGATAAAAAAATATAGGACCCATGATGACATGCTAGCATAAAATTTGCCACATGAAAATTAATTCATGTAGTGTGTGTGGTATAAGAGTTGATGAAATTACAATTCAATTGTTAAAATACTAAAAAAAACTGATATTATGACTAAATATTTTGTAAATAACAAAGTTTATAACTAAATTTGTTGATTTCAAACGTTTGTAACTAAATTTGATACCACACTATATAGGGACATTCAGACATTTTTTTTTTAACTAAAAAAATAACTCAATCACACCTCTTGAATTGAAATAATACAATTGTTAGAAGAATCGCATATCTTTATGTCTATATCTTCATTAGGCTCAAGTGGGCTTAGCCCATCTTGTTGGGTGAATGTGGATTAGCTGCAAGTGACATAGATAGGCGGGCCCAAGTGCAAATTGAGTAGGAGATAATTTGTGAAGGATGAGGACGTAAATATTGAAGTTATTAAAGTTGTTAATGCAATCAGGTGTCGTTTTAATCCATTCCACATGTCTGTTACATATGTTCCCCCACCCCCTATCCATCGAAATTAGAATTTATTGGTTTTAAAGTGTGGAGGCTCAACTATTAATTATAATTTTTTATTTAGTTTAGAATAATTTTAAACTCTATATAGGATCCAAATAATTCAGATTTATATGTGACGGGAATTTAAGTTGGAAGTTGAATTATAAATAAGAGAAGATTAAGAAATACTGAACTAGTAGACTCGTTGCAAAAATCATGTAAAAGATCGACTTGGTTGTCATAATTTGTGGATAACCAATGTTATTGATAAGTTGAGAATCGATATCGTTGGATATTTATAAATTTAGTTTTTATAAATAAAATAATAATTATTATTTTTATATAAAAATATATTTATACTGTGTTGTTAATTTTTGGGTTCTACAAAGCGAAAGTCACAAATTTATACTCCCTTCCATCTGTCCTATTTCTTTTATTCCATAACCGCTTTACACATAAATTAATAATAACCAATTAAATTAGTTAAATTATTTTTTATATATAGATTATTCTTAATTAGTACATTTGAGCTCTTTTGGAATAAAAAGTACATTTGAGCTTTAGATATTGTAGAAATAGATTTAAAAAGATACCATTATTAACTAATGATGAATAATATATTAAAAACTTTATAGATAAAAATGAATTAAAATAGTTAAACATAATATTACTTTCGAAATAGACCAAACTAGACACCTAAACAAAATAAATTGGATGGAAGAAATAATAATATAGTGGAAAAGAATGGCCAAGTCAATTTTTTTTATTATTTTTGTTGGGAGGAGGACTAATCCGCCTTCACCGCTTCGGCTTCACCTCTCCGCCTACACCGCTTCTGCTTCACCTCTTCCTTTTCTTCGGCGCTTCGTCTTCAATGTCTTTGTTCGACTTCCCAGTTCTGAATCCCCTGGAGATCAGCTCAGATCTCCGGCCTCCTTACTCCACGAAGGAGTTTCCTCTTCGGCTGCCACCTCAGAGAATCGCCCAGAAACTCCCAACCCAGCCTTCCACAAGGCCCGTCCACTCTTCCTTCTCAGCCTCAACAAAAGCGATAAGCAGGAACTAATCTTCTATACCGAAAGTGAGTAAAGAGAGACAACAAAAAGAGTCGCAAAGAGGGAAACCCTAGCTTCTTCGGGAGAGAGAAGGTCACAGAGACCAGAGAGGAGAGCGGCCAACACAGAATAGGAAATGACTGCGCTACTCAAACCCTTGGGGCATCGCCCGGGTATAAACCAAAAGAGAGGGTGGGCTACTTGGGTTGCTGGGCCGAGAGTAAACTTGGATTCAGGAAAAAGACAAACGGGCTTTGGGCCAGATTGGGCCAATACCCAATAACAATTTTTTTGATACAGAAACAATTCGAATTCAAGACCTATGGGAGTGCTTACCACTACCTACTCTTATCAAGTCAATTTTTTTTATCTAGAAATATAAGTTCAAAAATCGTGTCTTAATGAGTAATGTGTTAGACGCTTAATAAATCACAAATACAATTAACGTATCATAAAAACAGAAGATGGCAGTGTGCTTATCTTCTCCCCCGAGTAAGTCAACTCTTACCCCCATAAACCCTACCATATAATAATATAGGTATTTTAATAATGTAATTACGAAACATCGCCTTCTCCAAAAAAAAAAAAAAAAAAAAACTAAAATTATTTTGCTAAAAATCTAGGGACTAAAAATGTGACTTAAAACATTGAGGACTAAAAAAGAAAAGGATGTGCAGATTTATAGGCCGAATTGATATTTTGGTCCTTTATAAATGAGGGTATTGTTGTTTTGGTTTCAAATAAAATTACGATTAATGTTTGGTCCCTTATTAATTTTTCATTTGCGTTTTTAGTCACTTTTTACGAAAAACTTTAGAAGATAACGGATTAACTCATTTGATCGCTAGTCAAACCTAATTTTTTCTTTAAAATAATTTGTATCCTGATATTTTCAACCAATTTTATGATCTGAATTTTCATGAATTTTTAACTCATTTAGGGTTTCGATCGTTATTTTGGATTACGAGTCGATTTAAATGGGTTGAACATTCATAAGGAACTGAGTCATAAAATGGATTGAAAACATCATGACACAAATCATTTTGAAGAAAAAATTAGGTTTGACTAGCGATCAAATGAGTTAATCCGTTATTTTCTAAACTTTTTCGTAAAAAATGATGTAAAACGCTAATAAAAAATTGATAAAGGACCAAAAATGCAGTCATAATTTTATTTAAAACTAAAACAGCAACCATCCCATTTATAAAAGACTAAAATACCAATTCGACCAAATATATATTGTTTGAAACATCAACCTCACTTAAAAGTTAGAAGTCATGTTGAGATATTGGCATCTTCTAGTTGGCTTACCTTGCATTTATTTCAATAATTACACCACTGCTCACCACCCACTTATTTTTGCTTCTATGATTGATTATGATTACCAAAATGCCACAAATATGCTTTCAAATAAGTCCTTTTATTCTAGTTTCCCCCTGCGTTTTTCTGGCATGCTGTACTGAAGAGTTAATTGCATAAAGCACCCTCAAGTTTTCTTTTCCGTTGCAAAACGCCATAAACTTATTGTTATTGTAACAATTTACAGTGATACAGTTTAAAATACTAATTTATTGATGTTTTTTCCCCCCGAAAAGCTTCTCCTTTGCATATGAATTAAGAAAATGAAATGAAATGATGTAGGTAAACTCATTGATTTCCATGTTTCTCAACATTTTATGGTATTAAATTTTTTTAACATACATTAACTAATCCATAAGTTGAATATATCATATTGATCAAATTAATAATTAATATTATACTATATTATTAGATTATGACCACGTCCGTGATAGATTTAATAATTTTTATTAAAAAATATATTGATATATTTTTAATATTTAATATAATATAACTAAATTTTTATAGGTTAAACTGTAATTATAAAATAATTAGATTATTTTATAACTATATTAATTATGTTATCAAACAGTAAAATCAAATCCATCTGTAATTATTATGTTATATGAATTTAACTTTGAAAGGATAACACTAATTTAATAATGAGATGAGTTTATTATTATTGTTAATTTTAATCACTAGAAAAGAGAAAATTTGATGGAAAAGAAGCAGTTAGTATATAGTACTCCTAGGAGTAAAAAAATAGATATATTTTTATCCCATTTTTTTTTAAAAAAGCGGGTTTATTGGACAAAAACCGAGTTTTTTTTGTCAAAAAGGCACAAAAGAAGTGGGTCAGCCGCATTTAATGCGTATTAAATGCTCTTGTCCCCAACTGTCATTGATTTCTCTCTCCCTCTCACTCCTCACGCGCCTCATTTGTTTGAATTCTCAGGTCACTTTACATAAAAATTTATGTAAACTGGTAGTTTACAGTTTACATAAACTACCAGTTTACATAAAAGTTTATGTGTAAACTACTTTACATAGTTTACATTGAATTCTCAAACTACTTTACATAAACTTTGCAGTTTACATATCTAAACTAGTAGTTTATGTAAACTGCCAGTTTACATATGTAAACTGCAAAATTTATGTAAATTGGCAGTTTACATAAAAATTTATGTAAAGTCGCGTTGTATTAGTGTAAACTGACAGTTTACATTGAATCAGAATGATGTTTTTACACTAAGAAAGATCACTTTTAACCAGAAAACATTATTTAACATAAAAGAAAAGTATTTTGACCAAAGAATCAGTAGTTTACATAAGCCAACATTACTTTACATAAACAACCAACACCTTACACAAACGAAATAGAATGATGTTTTTACACTAACAAAGACCACTTTGAACCAAAAAAGAGTATTTAACATAGAAAAAAAGCATTTTGACCAAAGAATCAGTAGTTTACATAAGTCAACAGTACTTTTGCAGAACACAACTCTGTTCTTTGCTATTTTTCGAGAAATCTAGAAAGCCAAAGTTGCTTATATAAATTTCTGAGTAAACCTTATGCAAAGAGGTTTAAATGGAGCTATAGTTTCCTTAAATCAGACAAAGAATGAAGAAGATATGAATTTCTGAAGGATAGCCATTACTTCAGATTTTTTTGTGAAAAGAACAACACTTGCAGCTCTATTTCAGAGCTGATTTATGGGAGATTTACAAATCCAAATAAAGATTCATAAAATTATATGTAATCCTTGTTAGGAGAGGTTTAAAACAAGCCAAAGTTTGGTCAAAACGGACGAGAAACGAGGGAGATATGAAATTCCAAAGTTGGATGACAGTTGTAGAATTTTCATGACACTTTACATAAACTTTGCAGTTTATATATGTAAACTCGCAGTTTATGTAAACTGCAAAGTTTACTGCAAAGTTTATGTAAACTGCTAGTTTATATAAAAGTTTATGTAAAGTCACGTTGTATTGGTGTAAACTGCCATTTTACATAAACTTTTATGTAAACTGGCAGTTTGCAGGTAAACTGCTAGTTTACATAAAAGTTTATGTAAAGTCACGTTGTATTGGTGTAAACTGCCATTTTACATAAACTTTTATATAAACTGGCAGTTTACATTGAATTCTCACGCCACTTTACATAAAATTTGCAGTTTACATATGTAAACTGTCAGTTTACACAACAGTACTTTACACAAACATTCAGCACTTTACATAAACAACCAACACTTTACACAAACGAATCAGAACGATGTTTTTATACTAACAAATACCACTTTGAACCAGAAAAGAGTATTTTACACCAAGAAATAGCATTTTGATTAATGAATCAGTAGTTTACATAAGCCAACAGTACTTTATATAAACAAGCAACACTTTACACAAACACAATTTTACACCAACAACACCATTTTATACCAACAAGCGCAAAAACATACGATTTTACATAAAAAGCATATATTTTTGCCAAAACCCTCGTTTTTCTTTCATCTTCATGGGCTGCAAACACAACCAAACGAATCCCCTACTTCATATCTATAAAACCTTAGTTTTCCTTTCATTTTCGTGGCTGATTTAGAGTTCTCCCAAACCCAAAAAATGGCGAAATGGTAGAAAATGGTATGGGTTTTGAAGCTTGAGATGTGAGGAGTATTTTGGCGGTGAGATATCTTAAAAAATCTTCGCGAAATGGCTGGAATCGGTGCGAGAGAAGAGAGAAAAAAGAGAAAAGAGGCTGCTGAAGGAGAAGATGATAGAGAGTGAATAAATTAGGGTTTAAGGAGAGAGTGACTGCTGAGTGTATATATAACAGGCGCGTGTAAACATTCACAACTCTTCAATTTTTGACCTCCATTTTCCTCTTTTATTTTGAATTTTTTTCAGCTAGGTGTATGAAAAATTCCATTACTCCTAGTCCTATAATATAATTTGTCGAAAAGAAGTAACCAGAGAAAGACACGTAAGCATTTTCTATTTCAGATTCTCTCTCTGAATTTTATTTTAGTATGTGATTATAAATAGATTATTCAACACCAATATAATCATATTTTTTTTTTCAAATTAAAATTTTCCTTTTTATTAAGCCATTTGCCTCGTTTTTCACTTAATTTTCATTTAAAGCAGTGACCTCTTGAATTTGCCTTGTTTTTCGCTTAATTAATGTTTCCCTGTCATTTGTCAAAAATACACATTGCACTATACTACTAGTTATACTATATAACTATTGATATCCCATATATTTACATTCGATATATATATATATATATATATATAATATTTTGGTGGTAGAAGTTACCTAGCAAGTTCATAGGTTGGTAATGTGAAGCAATCAAAGTGAAATAATTGGTGAGAATTAAATTTGATGAAATGTGGAAAGCTAAATATGTATGCTTGAATATGTAGATAAGTTGTTGAATAAGACATATCATTATAAGTGTATTAATTAATTGGGTGTAGTGTAGGCTTCTTCTTTGTCTACTTCAGTTTATTACCTAAGTCAGTTGCCCCAACCATCACCACAATTTTTTGCTCCATTATGCCATCCATAACTACTATTCTAATCCAGCTCTTCATCAATTAAATGCAGGTGAGCTCTATAACCCTTCTTGTTGACTCCCTCAATTTCTTCCTCCTAATTTATCTTCTTATCTCCAAAAATAATATGCATTCTGCCAAATTCTTATATAGGAATATGTCATTTGACAAATAACAGACAACATTGGTTAAGGGGTAAAACAATAGACATTTAGAGGGCAACCATATTAAATGACAAAAAAATTCTTTCAATTAAAGTATTAGGGACATAATGCTCCATGTCTTGTAAGTGTACGATATAATTTGCTGCTCTATAATATTATAGTTTATTTAGATAAGATATAATTCACATAAAACAGTTGTTATATAGTATTTTTAGGATTATATTACAAAGTGTCATTTCACAAATAACAAAATTATATTGGTTTGAGGAAACAATGGATATTCGGGGAGGCTACATCATTAAATAATAAAATATTATTTATATTTAAGTGCTAAAGACACCTTGCAAATTCTCTCATAGTATTACAATATAATTTGCGCTCATAAAATATTTATCATTATATTTTTTTACTTGTAACTTTATATTTTTTATAAATTACATATAAATTATAAATAATTATATTAATTTCAAATTTCAAATTAAGATGATATATATTTTGATAGTAAAATTATAGAAGTTAAACTATTTTTATAGGAACAAGATATTCTTTAATCAGAACATAATTATAGGACAAAAAGAGTACTAACCCATCCTATAAAAATAGTTCACTTTTAATAATGTATTAACTTTTTATTTTGTGCAATGTTAACTCATACAAAATATAAAACTTGTGTAATCATATTAACTTGGATATTGAATATAAGAAAAATGTACTAACAAAATATATATATATATATATATATGCACACTGAGCTATTTTTATAGGATAAAAATAAAATTTAAACGAAATTACTATTTTAAAATAGAAAAAATAATTTTATTTATTATTAAATATTAATTTATTAGTATTACTAGCCGAATTATATATATATATATATTCTCTTCTTAAATTAAATGTAGGTCAATAAGCTTACTTAATGACTTTGGAGCACGGAGGCTCTGAGTTCGAGTCGTACCGGGGGTATATCACACCGGCAGTGGGATCACTTAGGAGCATGGCGGTCCTAAATTTGAGTCACACCGGGAATATTAGATCACACCGAGTGCACTTAGAAACACGGAATCCAAAGTTCCAGTCGCACTGAGATCTATGTTAACTAGATTAATAGACTTTAAACCTCTATTTTTATACAAAAAAATAACAGAACATTTTTATTTATAATTAAAATAATATTTTATTAATATTACAAACATAATTATTACTTTATTGAAAAAGCAACTAATATGACAAGAGGGTTAGAGCCCAATAGTTAACACTTCCCGTTTAAAATAATAAGTTTTGAGTTTGAGTCGTGATTAGGTTTCGACATTTCTCATTGTAAACAAAAAAAAAAAAAAAACCAAGGAATATACATCATCAATTATTTTTTCATAAATAAAATATTTGAAACTTCAAGGAGAGAAATTAAACAAAACCCTTATCGATACCAATCACCAAGCCCAAAAAGAAAATAAAAATAAAATAAAATAAAATAGAGACAAAAAAGCGATATGAACAAGTCATTCTTTCTTGCATTTAATTTCTTACGTCGCTGAGAGCTATCCAAAACTTTCGTTTTCATAATATATATATATATATATATAAGATTTATTTTCCTCATTGACCCTTGCAATTTAATTTAATTTAAAATTATCCTTTTGTGTTCATTAAAACTGTAGCTCCTTTACATTCCTTTCAGAAGAAGAAAAACCGAACCAAAATATCCATAGCTTGATTTTCTGCACATCATTTTACAAAACGAAAAAATAAAATAAAATAAAAGAGAAGAGAAGAGAAGGGAAAAAAAAAAAAAAAAAAACCCCTATAAATAAACGAGTTGTTCTCTCAGAACATACCAAACATTCTATTTTATATCTATGACAATAAAATTATATCACAAAATAAAAGTTAATTTTCGGTTAAAAATCCTAAAATTACATGAATATGGAATAGAAAAATATGATTTTGATCAAACATGTTTGACGAATTTACTTTTTTGGTCCAATATGTTTAGACCTCTAAAAAAATATCTATATCATTTGAAATTTTACACACTTTTGGTCCAACATGTTTATTTTTATGGATCAAAAGTGTGTAAAATTTTAAAAGTAATGAGTATTTTTTAGGATCTAAACATGTTGTGCCAAAAGAATAAATTCGTCAAATATATCAGACCAAAATTACATTTTTTTTTTTTCAATATAAAACTATCTATACATTAAAAAAAACCACCAACTCTCTCAAGGACCTAAAAGAAACAAAGAGAGGGTGAGAGTATGTATTAGTATCTAATATGATATTACGAGGGCTACATGAACTAATAAGAATAAAGACATTATTGAATGATTCCTATTTGCTTTTGTCTTACCAATTTTAATAAAACTTCGAACTAGAGAAGTATTATTTTGAGAAAAACAGAATAATATAATATAATAATTGTTTGCAAAAACAAAAGACACCAAAAGAGAGCGCAAATTATATTATAATACTAGAAAATATCTTGTAACGTGTCTTTATCATTTTAATATAAATAATTTTTTGTTATTTAATGTTGTGACTGTTTTTGAATATTCATTATTTTTTCTAATTAATATAATTTTGTCATTTATATAATGACACTTTACAATATAACACTAAATTACTAAATAACGATTGAAAATGAATGGACATATTTGGGACTGACAGCCAAAAGACAGGGTAGTTATTGAGGGTGAGAAACTACATATGACAGAAAACCTTGGTGGAAATTTGGCTATGGAGGATAATTGGAAAGTTTATAAGAAGATGGAGGATGAGTCCAAAGCACTTTGCAGCTTGGAATCTCTACAAAAATTACATAATACAGCCACACATCTTGGCTTAATCAATGGAAGAAGATTTCAAAAATTTCAACAAGATTCTTGGGATCATATTTTATAGGATAAGGGGCTGTCTAGCCTCCCTATGACTTCTTCCTTGGTAGGGACATCTCCTCCTCAATTATGTTTGTAAAAACGGCCGTTTTGAGTGATAAAAATAGTTATATTCGGCAGACGGCATTACACAATGGTGAGGAGAAACGTCCGTCTCTTAAAATAGTCAGAATTTTTTTAGTAATGTTATTTTGATTAAATTTTGATCGATGTTTTTTCTCTTTGTCACTGCAATTTCGTCTCTTAAAAATTTAAAATTTACGCCAAGCCTTACATTTCGAAGATAATAATGCATAATATTCAATATTATAAAATACGATTAAATTATATTATTGAGGATGATGAAGAAAAGAAAGAAGCTATGGCTTCAACTTTCGTTGTTACTTTTCATTTCATTATTATTACAAGCTGTACATACATGAGCTGTTTACCTGAATATGATGATGATGATTAGGGCTAGCACAGTTGGAATAAATGTAGAAGGAATTGAAAATTTGAAAATTGTGCAACTAGGGAAAAACCCCCTTTTTGTAAAGTTGGTGGAGAGAATGATTAGGGTGTAAGGGCCAACTTTAGTGTTTTAAAAAATGGCCTAAACTCAAAGCATTTTTCCTGAAAGACAGCTAATGTAGATACAGAATCTGGACGTTTATCTGAAAAGCTAGCTTCTGAGTTTGATATTTGGTGCAAGTTTGATTTATTTATTTTCATACTTCAAAGTTTCGCATAAATAAATCGTAAGTATAAAGCATTTATTTTCAGACATAAATATTATTGTATAAAGTTTTTCTTTTTTGTTAGAGTGAATTGTAAAAAAGGTCATCATACTTTGGTAAAGTTTAGGTTTTGGTCACTAACTTTTAAATATTCAAAAAAGGTCACTAACTTTAGCATTTGAATTTTAGTTTTGGTCATTCCGTTAGAATGAACCGTTAACTCCACTAACAATCCTATATTTGGAGGGTATTTTTGTCCATTCATTAATGCTGTACAAGCGCGCTACAGTGCGCGCTACAGTAACACGCTACAATTATTTTTTTTTTAACGCATAGCCTTTTTTAAAAAAAATACTTTTTTAAAAAAAATAATTTACTAAAAATACCAAAAAAATTTATTTATAATTCCGCTCATCTATGCTACTTTATTTATAATTTTTATAAATTTTTGGTAGATTAAATTATAAATAAAGTAGCATAGATGAGCGGAATTATAAATAAATTTTTTTGGTATTTTTAGTAAATTTTTTTTTAAAAAAAATATACTTTTTTTTAAAAAAATATTTTAAAAAAAAATAATTTACTAAAAATACCAAAAAATTTTATTTATAATTCTGCTCATCTATGATACTTTATTTATAATTTTTATAAATTTTTGGTAGATTAAATTATAAATAAAGTAGCATAGATGAGCGGATTATAAATAAATTTTTTTGGTATTTTTAGTAAATTATTTTTTTTTAAAAAAGTATTTTTTTAAAAAAAGGCTATGCGTTAAAAAAAAAAATAACTGTAGCGTGTTACTGTAGCGCGCACTGTAGCACTGTAGCAGCATGTGTACAGTATTAATGAATGGACAAAAATACCCTCCAAATATAGGATTGTTAGTGGACTTAACGGTTCATTCTAACGGAATGACCAAAACTAAAATTCAAATGCTAAAGTTAGTGACCTTTTTTGAATATTTAAAAGTTAGTGACCAAAACCTAAACTTTAGCAAAGTATGATGACCTATTTTACAATTCACTCTTTTTGTTAATAAGTTATAGGAATTATTATTTTTTGTCTTTTTTTTAACTAGTTTTGTTTTTTTTTTTTTTGGACAATTATATGTCTCATACTCCTTCAAATTTTTTCAGCTTTCTTTCTCTCCACCTGAATTACAATCATCGAAGTATTTTGATTCCTGTGTAGTTCCGTTGTCCTAGTATTTTGACTTGCGTATAGTTTGAGGTTGATTGGGTATTTAGTCCAGTCACATAGTCGATTGAACTCACGTTCTATCAAAAGTTTCAAGAAATGGTGGGATGTTCGATCCTCTAAATATTTCAACCCTCATGTGGTTCGGCCGTTCGAGCATTAAGTCTGGTTTCTCAATCGGTGGCACCCACCTTCCATCAAAAGTCTTAACATATGGTAGGACTTTCAGATTTTTAGTCCCACCATATATTGTGAAACTAAAAAATTGAATATCTATCCTGTGGTTGTGTCATCCAAAGATTTAAATTCGCTGGTGGTCGGGTTAAACGTGTATCCATATGAGTTCTTTCGTGTTCGACTTAAGCTTTTGAATGATAAAAATTTATTTTATTTAAAGTAAAACCGAATAAGAAAGATAATATTAATAAAAAGATACATTAATTCACCTAATCGTAAATAATATGATATGAATACTTGATTTGATCGAAATATTCTTGACATTAAGGGACGATGAGTTGCTTTTTCTTTTTTCTGTTTTGTTTTGTTTAGTTTATATTTACTTTTGTTACAAAGTGTTTTCACTCATACCATTCCATTGATACTACTGGGCAGCAGCAGCAGCTTTATACTGTTTTCATTATATACGACACGAGTATTGAAGTTAAAACATATTTGTTTTCTCTTTTTGGCGGAAAGGTACCAAGAGTTTTCAACCCTTGTTAGGTCTTTCTTCTTTTAAAGATAACGACCCAAAAATGCTCCTTTTTTATTTTCTGCTATTATCAATATTTATTTAACGGTAAAGTCCCCTGTTTGCCTGTTTCCTTTTCTCTACGTCCATTCAATAATTCATAGGTAAAATAATTGTTATTTTTTTAAAATAAAAAATATATATTAATTTATTAAAAAACGTTAAACAACTATTGATAAAAGAAATATACAGCAAAAGAAACACAAATTATAAGTATATCTGTAATTTTGTAATACATCTAATTATTTAATTATATATTTAATAATTGTGTAACTTTGTAATAACTTTCATCATGTAGCTGGGTACAAACAGGCCGGTTAAAGACGAGTAGGAAGAGTACGATAAAACACGCGGGATGACACATAGTTGTACTGGTCAGCTTTAGGCTGAGAAATCTTTGAATATAGAATAAGGTCTTAACGGGTGAACCCATGTTTTACTTCGAATAATAAGTTTAAAAGAAGAGGTGTAGTAAAATAAAATTAAGGATAATAATAAGTATAAAAGAAGAGGTGTAGTAAAATAAAATTAAGGATAATATTATCATTCAAATTTAACTTACGTGAATAATATTAAACACTTATATAAAAAAACTCAAAAGAGTATTATTGAATGATTTGAATTAGTGATTAGACCGTAATTATGTAGTTATTTGATTGTGTGAATTTCACAAAAAAATGAAATAATGAGAAGAATACGATGATTAATATTCCATAATTTAATGTTAAAATATTATAAAATATCTAGATTATTACTCCTTCCATTTCAATATATAGTTCGTTATGACCAAAACACAAATATTATGATTATAATTAATTTTTAAAAAGTCTCATAACTTTTAATGGTTAAACATGTTACACTCCTATTTAATATATTTTTTATATTAGTGATATAATTTGGAATAGTCATGACAAAAAAAGTCCCAATGAAATTGCAAATTAAATCAGTCTAATAGAGTAAAAATAATGGATTATTTCCTAAAAATAGACAAGTGACTTATATTTTGATCGATTTTTTAATGGGTGAAAACGAATTATATTTTAAAATAGGGAGGTACACTGATTGAAATGATATGATAATTGACCAACTACCCATTTTGAGTGTCATATGTTGAATTGAAGGCCAATGTCTGTCTATGATTATATTTTCATCACATAATAAAAAAATTCCTTTTTTTTTTCAAAAATAAAACAGTTTAAGAAGAACAAGACTAATAAAAATAACCAGAATAGTAATCGAGATAAGTAATTCACCAACTTATGAATACTTGATTTAATGGATGTATACTTGATTTAAAATCACAGAGTATCTTTTTTACAAATGATAAGACTATGTTGACTAGCGGGAAACAATGAAAATAATATTAAATGATAAAATATTTTTCATCTTGCATGATAGTTCATGAACTATGATATAAAATGCTAATAGTATTACATTGTAATGTGTTTTTTGGACAAATGTCATTGTGCGGTAATTAGAAAAAACTAAAAACATCCAGGGATCACAATATTAAAATACTTATTCCGGTTGATTAAAAACTAGATTATACTCCAAAAATGGTCTATTACATATAGCGAAAATATCATTTTGGTCCAAAATAATAAAAAAAAAAACTACTTTTTTTAGTCCATTACATCATGTTTTTTAAAAATTTTGGTCCAAAACCTACTTTTGCCTCTCTTGACCAGGGATATTTTGGTCTTAATGAAAAGTATTTTTCTTTTAATCACTGAAAATAATAAAATACAAAAAAATATTTACCCTCCCCTTCCCTTCTCTCTTCTCTCTCCTCTCTCACCCTCTGCCCGCCGCCCCTCTCCCGCCACACAACCCCACAGACGTCTACTTCTCCATTGGACGCAGCCCCACACCACAACACAAGTCACCGTGGTCTTTTCACCAAGCCCAAACCAAAGAGATTCAAATTTTAGGAGCTTCTCAGTCTTTCCATTCAATAATGGGGCAGTAATACCATTTGGGATGTCAAAAACTAAGCCTGTTTTCCCTCTAATTGAGTAAACAAATAAGCAGGTAGAAGCAAGAACATTCAGGACATCAGCAAAGTTTGAACTTTGAGGTTTTCATGATTATTTACTATATAATTGCCGTCAAGAACTACAGATGCAAGTGACAACAAGAAGCAGGAGATCCACCAAATCCTCAGAATCCATGGTAGCTTGATGTATTTATTTCTTAAAATCGTATACAGCATAGCTAGGGAAAAAGCCCAGCACATTATATGCAGAATCTCTGATGAAAAAGTTGAGATTTTCACCTTGCAACGAGCTGAACCATCATCATTTTGCAGCATCAAGCATAAGGAAATGAGTTCTCAGCACTAAAATTGAGCAACCACTGGTCAGCTTGTAACTTGTGCCAACTTTAGCTCCAATTGCATACTTTTCAGGGCTTATAATCTTTTTCCTCCCTCTGAATTCGTCCTGAATTAATATGCATCAAAATGAGGAGTCATCCAAAGAGAGGAGAAGAAGGGGAATCGGGAGGGGCGGCGTCAAGGGAGGAGGAAAAAGGGGAATCGGGGAGGGGTGGCGTCAAGGAAGGAGGAGAAGCAAGAATCGGGAGGTCCGGTGTCAACTGAAGAGGAGAAGGGGAAATCGGGAGGTGCGGCGTCCAAGGAGAATAAATGTTTTTAGGGTTTTTTTTTTTTTTTTTTTGGAACTAGATAGGGTATTGTGTGGCGGGGGAGAAGGGCGGAGACCAGCTGGGGGATTTGGAACCATGCCCATGGGTAGTAGAAAACATGAAGATAGCGGTGCCTAAGGAGAAGTAGAGGTCGCGAATTAGAAGACGAGGATCAAGATGTTGAAGCGGCAGAGATTCTATTCGGAGGCGGTGGAATGGAAATGGGCGGAGGGTGGACAAAGGGGAGAAGGGAAAGAGGTGGAAGGGAAGGAAGGGTAAAACAAATAAGAAGATGCAGAATAAAAGAGAGAGGTAGCGAAGGTGCGGCAGGGCGGCGGAGGGAAAGGTAAAGGGGAAAGATGGGAGAAGAGAATGAGAGGTGAATTGATTTCTAAAAGTTTATGGACATTTAGGAAAGGTAAGTAAAATTGTAGGGATATAAAAATATTTTTTATTATTATTTTATAATTTTAAAATATTAAAAGAAAAATACTTTTTATTAAAACCAAAATACCCCTGATCAAGAGAGGTAAAAATGAATTTTGAATAAAAATCTTTAAAAAATATGATGCAGTAGACTAAAAAAATAATTTTTTTATTTTGGATCAAAATAATATTTTTGCTATATATAATGGACAATTTTTGAAATATAGACTAAAAACTATTATGAACATTAAAAGTATAATATGCAATTGATGGAGTATTTCTGGTAAAGACAGAAGAAACATCCCAAATGGACCAAGGTTCAGGCCGAAGTAAGGAACTGGTCAAAATGTCTGAAATGCTCAAAACAGGCCACGCACTTTCTCAATTCTAAATCTTCTCGAAACAAAACGTTGTACTCACTGTTTCTAAACTTCAGAAACAGCCACATGCCAGATCAGATCAAAACAAAACAAACCCCATTTTTTAACACATTATCCTCTCTCTCTCAACTTCTTCTTCCTCTCTTGTTGTTCTTGAATTTATTGCAGGAATGAACAGGAAAACAGCAAATTCCATGAACCCAAATTGAGCAAAAGAACAAAATTTACATTAACATCATCCAACTTTCACAGAGAATGACAGCTATTAACAATGGAGGACAGAAGAACATGTTAAAAACAAGAAAATGTACACATTGTTTTTCTCTCTAGTTTACATTGACAAATATTTCATAATTTGAACTGTCCACATTTCACACTTTCTTCAAATCCCCCTCTTTTGGTAATTGTATCTTTTCTATTTGTCACTCCTTGCCCACCAACCCCAAAACCCCATCTTGTTCTTTCGCTCAAGATATTTAGATCAATTACAACCCACAATAAGGAAAAAATAAAAAACAACAAATATATGAATATAATAACAAAAATCCCAGAACTTTTCAACTCATTAACCAAAGCTACTATCAACCAAGAGAACTTAAAATTTGTATGAATGAACCCAAAAAAAAAATAAAATAAAATAAAAACCATTTCTTTCTTAGCTCACTGTCATCATGGCGGCAGAGCAGTTCAGTTCAATTCAGTTTTTTTTTCGCTTGTGAAAGGTTGTCCCAATAAGCTCATGAATTTGCAAATGGAGAGATCAATCAATCTTCAAGTCTTTAATCTCTCATCCATCATTCAGAGGCTTTGGTCTTCGACCTATAGAGAAGCTTCTTCTTCTTGGATGTTTGATTATCAAATGTAAGAACAATCTTGCCTGGTTCACCAATTTTGTAGCTTCCACTGATCACTGGCTCATCAGTTTGTCCAATCTTTCTGGACTTCTGTACTATTACAGTGTATCCACCTTCTGCACTCGGAACGAATTCAGCGCCATATGAGACCTCCCAGCCAACAACTCTAGCCTCCCAAACTAAAGTTCCGGCCTGCAGATTTTGAGAATCCGAATGTAACAACACAATTAGGACAAGGCTACAAAACAATGATATAGGGATAATGAGTTTAAAGATGACAATAGTTCCTATGATTATACCTCTGCAACTGGTATTTCAACAATATGTTTGGATGATGGCTTAATAGTTTCCTCGGTAGCAGGTTCAGAGACAGTGAATTCACCATCCCTGCTAAGACCACCATATTGTACAGGTACTTGTTCAGGTGCAATATACCTGAAATTTCCAACATCAAACGGAATTTCTAAAATTAGTTTAGGTACAAGGATTCAGGGGACCAAAGTCAAATGATAAAAAAGAAACATAAAACAGAGTAACTATTGACATACTTAAAGAGGGTCTCAGCAGTTCTTGAAGGGCCAACGAAGATGAATTTGCTCTTGGTTCTCTGAGTAAGGAATGGGCTGATCATCCTATTGTAGGCCACATACCACCATGGGACATTGATGAATACCTTCAAACACATAACAGCCAACAACCCATGTGACAAACAATTACAGATATACAATTAATCATTGTTAAATGGTCAAATCCAAATTCATTCAGATGAAAAGTAAAACATGATCAACAAGATGCAAATGGGATTCAGAAATTAAAAATTCACCTGCTTTGCGACGAATTCTGGGTAATTGTCTTGCAATAACTGGAGGGCTTGATTGGTTGCTTGTCGCAATTCCTTCTTGAACAAGAACAGACCTGGAGAATTCTTGAAATCATTGACTTGAACAATTGTATTGATCCCATCAGGGCTGAAATCAAGGTTCCTGATACTGTTTTCCAAGAACTGAATTCTCCACCTTAGAAACTTAGACCTCTTCTCAGCATCTGCAAAAGCAATCTGATACACTTCTTTATCGTTAAACTCTCCATAAGCGTTATAACAAACAGGGTGTCCTTCCTTGTCCACGCCATGCATGTAAACAACCTTCTCTAATCCACTACCAATTCCTTCTTCCTCCAGCAATTTCTCAATTCCAAACTCTTTTCTCCAAGCAACCACGCTTTTGAGCATGGTGAAAGCATCCTTTACCTTGAAGTCCCTTGCTCTGAGGAACTTGAGAAGGATCACATCACTTCTCTCGTCAGCCAAAAGGGGAATTCCCCAAATGGAGACTTCCTCGGGCTCCTTTGGCTCCTCAACAACTTCCTCCTTTGGTGTCTCCTCTGCGGGTTCCGTGGCAGGAGTCTCCTCGGTGGTGGCGGCGGCGGCGGCGGTTGGAGTACTAGTTACTTCAACTATGGTTTCTTTAATTTCTTCGGCTGCAGACTCAACCTTTTCCTCAACCTTAGTTGCGGGTTCTGATGTTTCAGCAGCTTCGGTTGGTGGTGGGACGACTTCCTTCTTTTCCTCCTCCACTGGTTCCGCCGGCTCTTCAGCCTTTGGTGGCTCCTCCACAACTGGTGGTGGTGGTGGGGAAACCTCCTCTGTTTCTTTCTTCTCCTCCTCAGGCTTGGTCTCTTCAGGGACAGCAGCTTCTGTTTTGGTTTCCTCAGAGGTGGCGGCTTCAGGTTTAGGTTCTTCGGTAGTCGTTTTGGGCTCTTCTGGTTCCGGTTTCTTCTCCTCCTCCTTAGTCGGAGCAGGCGGAGGAGGTGGTGGTGGAGCAGTAAATTCATGCTTGTTGAGAGCCTCCCGAACCAATTCTTTCAACTCATCGATGGCCTTTTTCTGTGGATCGGGGAGTTCACCAACAACGTTGGTCTCCTCCTTAAACGAAGCAGACTCAGCAATCTTTTCCTCGCCGGTTTTCTCACCCTCCTCAGCAGCAGGAGCAGCAGGATCCTCCGCCGGCTTCTCCGGTTCAGGAACAGGCACCGGCTCAGGTTCAGGCTCAGGCTCAGGGGTAGCAGTAACAGTAGCCTCTTTCTCAACAACGGTCGCCTCAGCAACATCAGAAACCACCACCTCCGCGGCAGGAGCCGGGGCCTCTGAAGCTGTAGTTTTCGTTTCTTCCGCCATGATGTTTTTGAACTTTTATGTCAGCGACGAAATTCGGAAAACCCAAGAGAATAGAAGTGGGGAAAGCGAAGAAGGAGAAGGGATCGAGAGAGAAATGGAAGAAGATGGGGTTTTTTTCTCGTGGGAGAAGATATGGGGACTGAAGTATTTGAAGGGGAGCTAGAAATGGTGGTCGTAGTAGTAATGGCGGAGTTTCAGTGCGTGAGTGTGTGAGAGAGAAAGAAATAAGGAAAATGAGCAGACTGTCAAGGAGGGGTGGGTGGGGCCACGTAGATTGCCAGCTCGTTACCACTCTAGTCGTGGGCTCCACTCCACTACATCCCGTGGACCCTTTCCTTTCTTTCCTTTCTTCCATTTCTAATCTAACCGCTGATTTAGCTATAATTCATTTGTTTCTCCCCCAAACCCACAAAAAAAAAAAAAAAAACACACACTATAATTCAATTGATTTCATTTCCATTTTCAGAAAAAGAAATAAAAAATCCTTCCCAGTTTTTATTAATTTGTTATTTTTGAAGTTTTTATTTTTACTGCCACTTTCCTCTCTTTTTTCTACTTATTGATACGAGGTTAATTTAATTTATCTTAAATAAAGATAAGAAAATATAACTTAATAGTAATCACCTTGTTTAAGATGGTAAATATTGAATTCGAATTATCTTTATTTAAAAGACTATTTTACTTTGCATAAACATCATGACATCACATTTAAATTTTTCTCTTATTACGGTGAAAATATCTCTCCTTTATGTATTTAAATTCTACTATTAAGTTAAATATAGATAAATTATAAATTAAAAATAATAACATGTAAAAATTTTCTCTCACTTTTTAAAATATTTTACATAACAAATTGAAAAAAATATACTTTTTTTGGCAAAAAAATTGAAATAACTCTTTAAATTCAATTATTTCTATGAAGAAAGGAGAGTGTCATCAACTTATTTATGTCTTATTACTATGATGCATTTTGTTATTATCTCAAAATAATTAATAATACTAAATATAATATTAAACACAATATTATAATATATTTTATTATTTTTTATGCTATATTTAATATATTGTTTATACAAATAAAGACGTCAAAATTTAAATGATTCAAATTCAAAAAATTACTTAATTTTATATGAGAAATACTAATCACTAAGTTAAAATTCTATTGTCAAAAAGTAATTTATAATATTTGAGGAGGATTAATTTATAAAAGTAATTTATTACTTCATTAGCCTTATTTAATAGAAATGGAGAATAATAGTTTTTCATTAAAAAAATAAAATAAAATTAATTGATTAATTCATTATCGAGAAAAAATTTAATTGGGTTAAAATATCAAAATTATTTACAGCATAAGAAAGAGAATGGATGGAAATAAGATAAAACAAAGAGAATAATATTTTAAATAACTTAAAATGTACCAATTTCATACTACTAGTTTATTAATCAATTTTATTAATCAATCAGGGTACTTGACTTTCATAAGTAGTTCTCTTGATTGATGTGGAGGCTTAATTAATTAACAGTATAAATATAATAATATATGACAAATGGCACCACAACTATACATTTATTCTTTTAAAAAATAGTTAAGATTAGTAGTATTTTATTTGCTTCAAAAAAAAGTTTAGTATTTTATTTTAATTTAATAAATAATACTATTATTTTAGGTGAAAAAATATTCTTTTGTTTTAAATTAATTTTTCAAATACTATATATATATATATATATAATATTTGTGAATTTCGTTCTTATCCAAGTAGAGATAGAGACTAGCTATATTTTAATATATTTTTTCAAAGATATTTTCTAAGGAAAAAATTGCAATAATAGTCCCTAAAATATGACATAGTGACAAATTTAGTCCTAAATATTTGATAATTAACAAATTTAGTCATAAACTTTACTATTTATAACAGATTTAGTCACAGTAAGAGTTTATTTTTAATATTTAATGGTTGAATTGTAATTCTATCAACCCCTAAATCACGTAAATGCCACGTAAATTTATTTAATTAATGTGACTAATTTTATAATACATGAATTAATACGTTAACGAGGGTTCTAAATATATATTTTTTTATTCAAAAAATTGTTACTCAGACTAAATGTGTCATAAATAGCAAAGTTTATAATTAAATTTGTGGACTACTAAATATTTATGATTAAATTTACTACTATGTCATTTTATAGTGTCTATTATTATTATTTTTTATTTCCTAATGAAAAGAAGGAAAAAAAAAAGAAAAAAAAAGAGGGGAAATATTGAATTGAAGGATGTCACCATCAAAAGTACCGGTGGGAAAGAATCCTAAGAACAAAAAATCGGCAGATAGTAATAATAAATTGTAATTGATGGATCATCTCATTAACATATGTATATATATCCTATAGAGAGTACAATGTCATATTCCTTTCGGTCCTCGTAAAAGATTTCAGATATTCACAAATGTACAATACTCATTGTTATGATTGAAAAATAAAATAAATTAATTAATGATATTTTTTATTCATTTATTTTATGATTTGAACTAATAACTTTTTAAATGAGGTGAATTACTAATATCATTTTTTAAAAATAATTTTGCCCTTTGATTTTTTTTTAGAGTAAAAAGGTAAGATGTATGAAAATAGAGGCCTGAACAATCAGTATTTTTATAGAAAAAAATCTCTTATTAAGTGAAAAGATACTCGATCTTAATAGAACGTGTGTTTATCTAGACATTTGTTCGAACGAAATTTATCTTCGTACGGAATGTTAATATCAATTCAAAAAAATATATCTTAATTTTGAAGATTTTCAAGAGACAAAATGGAAAAATAAATTATAGTATTGATAAAAACGGTAATATTTAGTAATTTGGTGAAAGAATGATCGCGATTCTATAACTCTTATATATTTTGCTTAAAAAGAAACATATATATTATTAACATATATATTATTAACATATATATATATATTCATTCTGTCGAATAAATATAATTTTGTTTTAATAAGATAAAATATTTTATTTTTTTGGCGGCATGAAACTTAATTTTTTTATTAGTATATAATTTGGTAATATAATTTTAATTTTTTTTAAACATAAAGAGTATAGTACTCTTTCTGTTTTAAAAATTAAAACCTATATTTACTAATTCAATTTAAACAAGAATTTTCTTTTAACGTAGAATTACTTGATCATTGTGTTTTTTTCACATCAAATTAATGAGAATTCACTCTATGTGGGGCAAGAATTACAAAATAATACGTGAATTAATTTTCTATAAAACATAATATTTTAATCTTACCAAAATTATAAATTTTAATTTTATAATATTAGTTTTCTCAAAAGTTCTTTCGCTATATATATATATATAAATCCATTTTAACTTAATTTTTTCCCCTCCAAAATAAAAAAATTTCCTTCAAGTTCCTCCAAACATATATTTTTAATTAGTTTCACAAAATATGGAGAAATTAAATTTAATTTGCCCAAATCTTTTTTTTTTATTTTTAAAATCCGTGTCAAACTCAGCATTTTGGCTGTAATATTCCAAAACGTAATCCACAAGAAAATCCTACACCGTAGAGATGGTGGTGTCATTTCCTATAGGGGATTCGCCAAATAAGGGAAGAAAATTACATATAGAAAAAAAAAAAAAAAGAAAAGAAAAGGAGACATTCTTTGATACACTGACACATTTGACCGAAGGTATCTTTTAATTTTAAAAATTGATTTAAAAAAAATAAAATTAGAAAAACAGGCTGTCAAATAATGAAAGCTTGCTTGCAAAAACTGATAAAAATCCTTCTATCATCAACATTCCTAAGCCGGCTTATTCAAAAGCCGTTTGCGACTTGCCTCAGTGGTTTTTTTTTTTAATTACAAAAATATATTCTTAATTTGGCCAGAAAACGATAAGAAAACTATTTTCGTCACAAATTAATAATCTTGTTTGTTGTTTTGTTTCGGTTTGAAAAATATGCTTATTATTACTAATATAAAAGAATATTACTAATATCTAAGTTAAATTTATTAATTAAATACTCAACAGAATCATTTTTTTTTTAATCGTTAAAAACGATGACCTATCTATGTCTCTTCTAATTTAATGGCTAAGCATACCAAATTAGCTTAGCTAACCTCATTTTATTTTCTTCCTTCTAGTATAGTCTTAAACTTTAAACTCTTGCGAGAATGGAATCTAATTATTAAATGTAGCTATAAAATTTGAAATTATATTATTAAATAATATTTTAAATATAATTAATTCAATATTGTCAATTGCTTAAATAAAATTCAATATTGTCAACAACTAAATTATTTAATAATAATATTCTAATAGAATTTGGATACCGAATCCTAATCGTGTTACGATAATTGTAGTTTAGATTTATCTGTGACACTAATTGAAATTAGAAGTTAGACTATAAATGATAGAAAAAAAAAAGTCAGTAAAAACTGAATTAGTAGACTTGTGAAAAAATAAAGATGCTGGTATCCAATAAGGTAAAAGATTGATGTAATTGACATGATTGGTGATAACCAGTGTGATTGATAAATCGAGAAATTATATCATTTAGTATATTATTGATAGAATAATCTCGATACTTGTATTATGTCTCTTAAAAATAAAATAATAATTACTATTTTTATATAAAAATATATTTTTGCTGTGCGTTAAATTTCAATTATAGAAAATAATTAATCAAAATTAAACTTGGTCACGTATACATCAATTGTGGTCACATCATTTTCTTAAGCAAAGTGTAGTCAAAATCTTGAACTACGCTTGCATAATTTTGATTGGCTGAGCTCTAGATTAATGGGGATAACATCTGCTCAGTGAAAATTATTGACCAAAATGATCATTTGAAAAGAAATATGGATGTTAAATTCAATTTTGTACTTTTCTCATATAGCAAGAGATAAAATTTAAAACCTAGTCCATTATTATGATTGATTGACAAAACTTATCCTAATTTCGACCTAAGATCGACACAAAAATTCTATAATTTTTGTTCTGCTATCCCTATCATTGAATTTTCAAGGGAAACCTGCTTTCTCTTTGAACTTCCATTACAAATGAATTTTCACTCCCCTCCACAAAATTTTACATAGTATCAATTAAGGAATTGTTAGTTATCGTCTCCCAATTTGAACTAAAATGTCCTTCATATAATACATTTTCTATATCTCTTTTTAAGTAAAATGACAATTTTATCAAAATTTATGAACTACCGTCTCAAAAAGTGAGGCGGTAATTTGTAACCCCCTATCAATTATGATATTTCATATAAAATTTTTAACAAAATAAGTGTTTCTTTGTTATATTAATTTAATGCAAATTTGTACCTGATTTGTAACTTTCAAACTAATCGATTTTCATCAGGCTCCAACTTAATTTTATCAAATTTTATTAGTTAAACTTATTAAAACTAAAATCAGAAGGCTAAGAAGAATATTACACACAGTACGAGGGACCTATTTGTAACATATCAAACGATAAAAAGGTAAACCGTAAATTTCTCAAACCATGAGGGAGGTTTAGGTAATTAACCTTAGAATTTTTTTTAAAAAAGGAAGAATTATATTTTACCCCCTAAGATTTGGTTAAAATACAAAAACCCGCTAAGATTTTAAAAATTACAAAAACTCTCTTGTACTATCCAGTAATATCTTTTTGTTCCCTAAGCAGATGATGTCATTCAATTTATTAAGTAAATGGACAATAATATCCTTAATAGATCTCTGAATGAATTTTCAAACCAAAACACCCACTTATTCAGTATACATATACCAAAATTGTATAAAAACTTCTCCAATTTTTTTATCTTAAATTTTTTTTGAAATAATAATTTTTTCTTATTTTTTCTCATAATTTTTTCCCTTTTTCACCTCTTATCCTTTTTGCCCTAACTCCTATTAATTTTTTTACTAACAGTAATTTTATCAAATTATCGTCCAAATCAAAATACTTCATTCGCCCCAACAAAATGACATCATTTTGAAATTTTGTTTTGGCTTATATATATACATATATATACTAAATATGAGGGTGTTTTGGTCTGAAATTTTATTTAGGAATCTATTAACGGTATTATTCTCCATTTATTTAAGAAATTGAATGACATCATGTGTTTAAGGGGTCAAAAGAGACTATTAGATAGTACATGGAGTTTTTGTAGTTTTTAGAATCTTAGGGGGTTTTCGTATTTTAACTAAAGTTTAAGGAAAAATGGAATTCATCATTTAAAAAATTTTACTAGTTACTTCCCCAACTTTTATAATCTACTGTTCCAATTTAGACTAAAACACCATCTATAATACCCTCTTTCTTCCCCCTCCTTTTAAGCAAAAATACCATTTTGTCAAAATTAGAGAGATAATGTTTAAAACTAAGGCGGTAACTAGTAATACATTTTTTAAAACTTAACTAAAATAAAATTTAGAAAAAATAAATTCCAAACCAAGGAAATTGTAACATACCGAATGACATTCCTCACTTGAACCACCAAGACGGTAAAAAATATGATAGCCCTCCCATAATAATTCAATATCTACTATTAATATATATATATATATATATATACTTTCAATTTTCAATATATAATCTAGAGTGAATTGTAAAAAAGGTCATCATACTTTGGTAAAGTTTAAGTTTTGGTCACTAACTTTTAAATATTCAAAAAAAGTCACTAACTTTAGCATTTGAATTTTAGTTTTGGTCATTCTAACGGAATATACCGTTAAGTCTACTAACAATCCTATATTTGGAGGGTATTTTTGTCCATTCATTAATGTTGTACACATGCTGCTCGCGCTACAGTGCGCGCTACAATAACGCGTTACAGTTATTTTTTTTTAACGCATAGCCTTTTTTTAAAAAAAATATACTTTTTTTAAAAAAATACTTTTTTTTAAAAAAAAATTTACTAAAAATATCAAAAAATTTTATTTTGGTAGATTAAATTATAAATAAAGTAGCATAGATGAGTGGAATTATAAATAAAATTTTTTAGTATTTTTAGTAAATTATTTTTTTTAAAAGTATTTTTTTAAAAAAAGTATATTTTTTAAAAAAAAGGCTATGCGTTAAAAAAAAAAATAACTGTAGCGCGTTACTATAGCGCGCACTGTAGCGCGTTACTGTAGCGCGCACTGTAGCGCTAGCAGCATGTGTACAGCATTAATGAATGGACAAAAATACCCTCCAAATATAGGATTGTTAGTGGACTTAACGGTTCATTCTAACGGAATGACCAAAACTAAAATTCAAATGCTAAAGTTAGTGACCTTTTTTGAATATTTAAAAGTTAGTGACCAAAACCTAAATTTTACCAAAGTATGATGACCTTTTTTACAATTCACTCTATAATCTAATATCATCTTAACACGATTTTTATACACTTTACTGCTAAAATACAAAATTCTAAGTAATAAAAAAAAAAGACAAAATATAGCTTATCAACAGGGCCGACACTACAACGCTTGTCTCTTAACACGATTTTTATACACTTTACTGCTAAAATACAAAATTCTGAGTAATAAAAAAAAGGGCAAAATATAGCTTATCAACATGGCTGGCACTACAGGAGGGCGCTCGTCTCTGAAACGATTAGAATTTTTCCTAATAAGATTATTTCAGTTAAGTTTCGGCCGATGTCTATTCTTCATGGCTACAATTTCGCCCCCTAAAAATTTAAAATTTGTGTTCCCTGCTGCTTATCAAGTCATTATCACACCACACAAATTATACTTTACATGAACCCTAATTATATCAAGAAACACAATTGTTAAAAAAAACGTTGTGTGCATATGCATACTTATGAACTGTTGAATAATACAAGTGTCTATGGCTGTGGGTTGTGGCCCATGCATGTTTAGCTTTGGCCCTCATGCTTTCATCCTCATAAAGCAAATATCCAAAGCTGTTGACTGGGTTTTCTTTGCTGTCTTTGGATTTGATTTTTTTTTTTAAATGCTTTTCCAAGAATATATATCCTTGAAATGAAAGGTTATTGTTGTTTTTTTGAATTTAATATTTATAACGGGAATAATTTATGTACAACAGCCACCGGTTTACATGAAGGGTCCAGCTTGTCGGGATCCGTTGAACAAAATTTCACCTAGCTCTTTTCATTTTTGAGATTTTGATTTTCAAAAAGAAGTGTTGATAGTTTGAGTATTTATTCTCTTTCAATTATTTAGTGTGACGTTATCTTTATCATAGTGATATTAATCATCAAATTTAATTAGAATATGATCTATTTTTGGTCACTCATAATATGAGTTATTCTAATTTTGATCCCCTATATATTTTAGTCACCAATTTTAGTCTCACTTAAATTTTTTTTTACCAATTATGGTCTTTTTTAACGAAAAAATTTAAAAGATAACGGATTAGCTCATTTGATTGCTAGTCAAACATAATTTTTTTCTTCAAAATGATTTATACCGTGATGTTTTCAACCAATTTTATAATTCGGATCCTCATAAATATTCAACCCATTTAGGGTTTCGGTCGTCATTTGGATTATGAGTCGATCTAAATGGGTTGAACATCCATGAGAAATCGAGTCATAAAATGGATTAAAAACATCATGGTTATGTAGACGTTTCTGGACGTGGTGCTAGTTGATTTGACGTGGTTCTAGTTGTTCTGAGACGTGGTGGACTGTCTTTGTAAAAAAAATCAGTTTAAATTCACACGCATGGATGAAGACGTTTCTGGACATGGTGCTAGTTAGTTTTGACGTGGTGCTAGTTGTTCTGAGACGTGGTGGGCTGTTTTGTGAAAAAAATCAGTTTAAATTCACACGCATGGATGTAGACGTTTCTGGACGTGGTGCTAGTTATTTTTGACGTGGTGCTAATTGTTCTGAGACGTGGTGGACTGTCTTTGTGAAAAAAATCAGTTTAAATTCACACGTATGGATGAAGACGTTTCTGGACGTGAACTCATCAAACTATAGTAAGTAGAGAAGTAACTACTGAAAATAATGAAATTGTGAGAACTGTTGAATATGAACCTGATGGCGCTAGTTATTTGATTTATGTTCTTTCTATGCATTTTATTGGTAATCCACGTGAAGAATTAACTAGTCTAAAAATTTCTTTAACAAATTTGCGCTGTCCTATGTTTAAAGATTACTTTTGGTATAAAAATACTTTTTTGACTAATGTCCTACGACGTCCTGACTGTAATCAATCTGTTTGGAAAGAGAAATTTATTACCGGTTTACCTCCATTATTTTCTCAAAAATTAATTACTAGTTTACTTAAAGAAATGGGAACGGATAATTTAGATTTGACTAATATAACTTATGGCCAATTATTTAACTAGCAATCAAATGAGTTAATCCGTTATCTTCTAAACTTTTCCATTAAAAGGGACCATAATTGGTAAAAAAAAATTAAGTGGGACTAAAATTGATGACTAAAACATATGGGAGACCAAAACTGGAATGACCCTTGTTATGAGGGACTAAAAATGGATTTAAGCATATGATTTAATAATTAATAGTTTATTTGTTTTACGTTTAGTTATGTTTAGTTTAGGATAAATAATATCCAAATGAGATTTTGATAGCAAGTTATAGTCGTGTTAAAATAGTTTTGAGGTCTATATAAAGGATTTAAATAGTTTATTTGTGGTGTGGTGAGTATTTAACTTAGAGGTTATGCTAAAAATAAGATAAAAAAATTATGAAAGACTGAGTTAGTAAGTTTGTGAGAAAAATCAGGTAAAAAATCGTTGTAGGTATTAAGATTAGCGGAGGACCATCGATGAGTACACATTATTAGATATCTGGTTGATAAATATTATTTTTATACTTGTATTCTACCTCCTATAAATAAAAGTAGCTATTATTAACAATATATATATATATATATATACTTTGGTTGTGTTATTAAATTTTATATAGTTTTACAATTGGTATCGGAACTATTTTTAGTTCTAAACATATGCTCCGTTCGTAAAAAATACAAAATATTTTATTGAAAAAATTTCGAACATTTTCAAAAACATCTTGCGTACAAAATCGAAAGGGATAATACATGGAATATGCAGATACATGGAAGATGCAGATGAGAATGAATGATGATCGAAGAAACAAAAGTTTGTTTAAAAGTGGAAACGTGATTCCAGTAGTAACAGATGAGGAATACATGAAGCAATTATGTGGAACGAGAAGCCCTTTTCTTTTTTGTTCTTTGAACTGTTCTTTACAAAAGGAATGGTGATCAAAATGGAAGAAATTAACAAAAAGAAAAGCGATTCAATAATAGAAATAATCTTTTTACGAAAATATACTTGATTTCATTCAGAATCCCCATAATATTCAAAGATCTTGCAACTAGGGTTTTGTATAGTTTCAACCAAAATGTTGAAATCATGGCTACAAGACGTGATTGGCATAATCTATTCTAATTAATCTTTTACCCTCTTAACATAATGTTATTTATAATTTTAAAACCAAACCTTGCTGATTCATAGGAGTTTACTGAGGCCAAACACTACATGGAAGTGTAAGAAATTTAAATTCCTAAGAACATAAACCTTCAATCAATTATTGGGATAAACTGAAGCGGAAGCGTACCTTGATCCATAGCAATTGATTGATAGATCAAGCAACTGAACTGACAGTTGAATTAATCTAGTGATGAATCCCGGCAATGGTCTTCCAGGTGATTATCAGCCTTCTTTCCAGAGAGGTAGTTTCCCTAGTATTTTTCTTATTGATGGGAAATAAGAAAAACAGAAAGTCTTGATTCACCCGGGGACCATAACCTTTATTTATAATATCAGGGTTTCTTAAATTACAATTTCACCCATCGCAAAAAGGTAACTATAGGAATGTACCGGTTTCTGCACAATAATATTCCATACTTAAAAGATACTTATGCCTTATTAAACTTAATTGATCACTTTAATTAGGCATAACTATATAGACAACACTTTAATGTACAATAACCATATTTATATATTAACGTTAAGTCCAAAACCTTACAATCTCCCACTTGGACTAACGTAATATATATACCTTATAATTGTACATGAACTGAATGAGTACTCTGAATTTGTTGTCATAACATATCTTTCACAATCCCGTCCATTAACTATATCAACATAGGATCAAAGAGGCTTTCGCTGCGACTAATGCAGCTAGACCCATCAATGGTCACATATGTCAACATAGTCAAATGACATGGATCAAGTATGGATGCACAGCATGGAAATTTCACGTGATGTGATCTTTAACGTGCCTAAATCCAACTGGTCCAACTGAACTTTAATGAGATCAATTTAATATGAAAATCAGAATATGAGCACAACTGAAAAACTGAAACTTTAAACTTTAACTTTATGGTTTACGCTGCAGCATTAAAACCAATCCAAAACTTAAACTGAAATGTTCGAAACCACGAACAAACTGAAAAATCAAAAACTCCCACTAAACTGATATATCATCAGACAATAAAATACCCATTTGAGCAACATGCTCAAGAAAGACCTAGGGTGGCAATATTGGAGTTTGTCTTTATGTGCTCAATGAAAAATTAATTATTCTGAATTACTTCTCTAACAACTAGGTACTTAATCTCTAAGTGTTTAGACTTAGAGGAACTCCTATTATTGTTAGAGAATTCCACGGTTGCTTTATTGTCCCAAAATAACTTAAGTGGTCTTTCAATACCATTGACAATTTACAAACTCGTGACCAAAATTAGCAGCCATATAACATGATTGGATGCTTGAAAACATCCACTTTAATTAGAGTCGGAGTACCAAATGATCTCTAACTGATCCGACCTCTGATAAGTGAGCATATAATCCAAAGTTCCAAGAAGATACTGCATGACCCGTTTGGCTGCTTCCAAATGTATCATACTAGAATTTCTTAAGTATCTACCTAAAATTCCAACATGAACGCAATAACTGAATGCGTACATACCAAAAAACATGCATCAGACTTCTCATAACAAAAGTATAGGAAATCTTTTGCATTTTCTTTCTTTCGAAAGAGTTCTTGGGGCATTGATTGAGACTGAACTTGTCTCCCTTAGAAACTGGAGTAGCACATGGCTTGCAATCCTACTTCCCAAATCTTTTAAGGATTTTTTTTCGATATAGCTCTTTTGTGACAACTGTAATATACCTCGAGAGCGATCTCGAAATATCTGTATACCTAATACAAAAGAGGCGTCGCCAAGATCTTTCATCTCAAAATGATCTGAAAGAAATTTCTTGGTTTCGTGCAATAAGCCTATATCATTGCAGGCAAGCAGTATGTCATCGACATACAAAACCAGAAAAATATGTCTACTCCCACAGAACTTATGATATACACAATCATCCACTAAATTCACCTCAAAACCAAAAGAGATGATCACTTGATGGAATTTGCGATACCATTGACGGGAAGCTTGTTTGAGTCCATAGATGGATTTCTTTAGTTTGCACACCATCTGCTTTGAATGTTTAGAAACAAAGTTTTCAGGTTGCATCATATATATTGTTTCATCAATGTCTCCATTGAGAAACGCTGTCTTAACATCCATCTGATGAAGCTCAAGATCAAAATGAGCCACTAATGCCATTATAGTCCTAAAAGAGTCTTTCGATGATACTGGAGAGAAAGTCTCTGTATAGTCGATGCCTTCCTTTTGAGTAAATCCTTTTGCAACAAGACGTGCCTTATATATTTCCACATTACCTTTTGAATCCCGTTTGGTTTTAAATATCCATTTGCAACCAATGGGTTTCACACCTTCAGGTAATGAGACAAGATCCCAAACGTCATTGTCTTTCATTGACTTGATTTCCTCATTCATGGCATCTATCCACTTTTGAGAGTTGGAACTTTCAATGGCCTGGTGAAAGTTGATTGGATCATCTCCCACCATTTTATTGGCTTCTTCATGTTCCATGAGAAACACTATATAGTCATCCGGAATAGCATTTCTCCTTTCTCTAGTGGATCTTCTTAATGACATTTGTTTTTGAGGCTGTTGAGTTTGTTCTTCATGATTTTGTTCTTGATGAGGGAAATCATCGACATTGTCTTGTAATTCTTGAACAACTTCAGGAATTACAACCGTAGGAAGAGAAACTAATTCCTCTTCAAGGACAAAGTCATTAACCTTATCTTCCCCTCCAAACTCAATATCCTCAAAGAATTGGGCATTTCCCGTCTCAAAGAAGGATCTGCTTTTGGGATCATAGAATTTGAATCCCCTAGACCTTTCAACGTATCCAACAAAATAGCAACTTATGGTTCTTGAATCCAGTTTTCTTTCACTAGGCTTATAAGGCCTAGCTTCAGCTGGACAACCCCAAACATGAAAGTGCCTAATACTGGGTTTTCTGCCAGTCCATAGTTCATAAGGGGTTTTAACAGTTGCTTTAGTTGGAACTCTGTTAAGTATATAGGTTGCAGTTTTTAGTGCTTCACCCCAGAGTGTATTCGGTAAAGAAGTATGACTTATCATACTTCTTACCATATCTTTAATTGTCCTATTTCGCCTTTCAGCAACACCATTCATAGTAGGACTACCAGACATGGTGTACTGTGGGACGATGCCACACTCATCGAGGAATTTAGCAAATGGGCCCGGACGTTGTTCACCTGATCCATCATATCTACCGTAGTATTCACCACCACGATCAGATCTGACAGCCTTAATGCTTTTTCCAAGCTGATTTTCAACTTCAGCCTTAAAGCTTTTGAACACGTGTAGGGCTTGTGACTTCTCATGAATGAGATAAAGGTAACCATATTGTGAAAAATCATCTATGAACGTGATAAAATATGTTTGACCATTCCAAGAAGCCGTAGGGAATGGCCCACAAATATCTGTATGTATCAGTTCTAAGACATCTTTAGATCTTTCAGCCTCAAATCTCCTTTTGTCTGTCTGTTTTCCCTTAATGCACTCAACACAAATTTGAGAATCTGTAGAGTCCAATGTATCAAGAATTCCATCTGACACAAGTCTTTCAATTCTCTGTCTAGAGATGTGACCTAAGCGCTTATGCCAAAGAGTAATAGAATTCTCATTGATTAATTTGCGTTTAGTACCACGTGTATCCACATGCAAGGTTTCATTGTATGAAACAATAGTATCAAGCAAATAAAGGTTATCATTACTAATTAAAGAGCCAGTTCCAACCTGCTTTGAATTAAATGAAAGACTAACTTTATTGTTTCCAAGAAGACAAAAGTAACCTGATTTGTCCAATAAAGAAACAGAAATTAAATTCCGTCTAAATGACGGAACAACATAAGTGTCTTCCAAATCCAAATAAAAACCAGTCTTTAATAACAACCTAAATGTGCCTATTGCCTCAACTTCATCCGTCTCGCCATTCCCCACATAGATGATTCTTTCAGCATCAATTGGTTTGCGATAATGGAGGCAACCCTGCAAAGACACACTTATGTGAGCAGTAGCACCGGAATCTACCCACCAAGTATGTCTTGGTACTGAAACCAAATTAACCTCAGAACAAACATTAACAATGACCATATCTTTCTTGGCACGCCAAGCATGATATTTGGTGCATTGTTTCTTTTGATGAGAAGTGTCACGACAGAAGAAACAAGAGGATTCTTTAGTCTGTTTCTTTTGTGGTGCTGCAACTGCAACTTCCTTATCCTTCTTTTTCCTTTTGTTCTTGTTATTATGTTTAGAGGTTGTTGCCAAATGAGCACTCTCAGTCTTTTCTTGCTTCAATCTTTCCTCTTCTTGCACACAGTGAGAAATGAGTTCGTTAAGATCCCATTTTTCCTTTTGGCAGTTATAACTGACTTTAAACTGCCCAAACTGTGCAGGAAGGGAAATAAATACCAAATGCACCAACAAGTCATCAGACAAGTCTAACTGCAGTGCCTTTAATTTTGAAGCAACATTAGACATCTGCAAGATGTACTCCCTTATGTTCCCAGAACTCTTATACCTCATGGAAACAAATTTACTCAAGAGAGTGCTTGTTTCCCCTTTATCACTTTTAACAAAAGACTTTTCGAGTTCTTGCAGGAACAAATTGGCATTGTTTCCCTCTTGAACAGTGCCCCTAAAGGTTTCCGGAATTGACCGCTTCATGATCATTAGACTCAGGCGATTTGATCGCTCCCACCGCTCCATGTTCCTTCTTTCCTCAGAGGAACTAGTATCCGTAAGAGCAGGGGGGCAATCAGACCGAAGTGCAAGGTCTAGATCCATGCAACCAAGAACTATCAGAACATTGTCCTTCCAATTCTTGAAATTTGCACCATTAAGTGTTGGAATAGAATTAACATTGGCAGAAATAATTGCAGCAGAATCAACTGGAAAAACAAAGTAACCAAACATAAGCTCACACTAAAAAAATATGACGAAATTTAAATTGACATCCCCATCACAAGATATCTAGTGCAACATTGGGTTTAGTCTTTGGACAGAAACATCAATTTGCAAGTGATACTCTTGTTGCAGTAATCAAATATTGACAATACACTCTTGTCAAATAATAAGCCTTCCTTTGGGCCGACTTATTATTCACATGGAAAAACCTAATATTGTCACATATTTATTACCGCAAGTATGTTTTAATTTCGGCCAAGTGATGACCTTCCTTTGGGCCGATCGTCACCCGCATGATATTAAAACACACACAATCACCTTGGTAATTTAAAATTGATCATCAAACACAAAAGAGGTTACTTTGGCAACTTTTTATGTCATCTAATCAACCAAAATATACTAGGTGTTATAAACCTTATATTTTATGCCAAAATAAATAAATCATATTATCTGTAATCCCAAAATCTGAACTAATTAAAGTTTTGAAAAAATTTTGCAACCAAATAAAATTTTTTCCAAACTTAAATAGTTCAAAATATGATTTCTTTTAACTTTAGGGTTAAAATTGCAATTTTCTAAAAGTTTTCAGCCAAATTGTAAGTTCTTTAATACTTTAGGGCCAAATCAAAATTGTCTAAAAACTTTCGGACTTAATTCAATTAAAACTAAAATCTGTGGAAAAGATTTAAGAACTTACTAACTTAAGGGACTGAATTGCAATTTTATTAAATTTACTAAAAAAAAAAACAAAACCCTAAAATGTTTTTCTACTTCGTCTTCTTCAAACAAAACCCAGCAGCCGCCGCCGCTGCCCAACACCCGCCACCACCGCTCACGTTCACCACCCAAGTCGACGTCTTCACCGCCACCACCTCGAGACCTTCACCGCAAAACCGAAAGCGGCGAAGAAGATGATGGCGAAACCGAGGACCGAAAAACGCGAGGTGAAGGCCACTGATCGGAGAAGCAAAGATCGACAAACGATGAAGGCCGACCTTTTCGGTTCTCCGAGGACAGCGACGCAGGTGAACGAGCAGCCATTCAAGGCGGAACCAAAAACCTGAGAACGGCGAGCCTCCGAAGCGACAACCAGAAACACCCGAAGTCTGCAGCCGGAACCAAAACCTTGACGGAAGACGGCGAGCGGGAAGCCAAATCCGAACGGAAAACAGATGCTCGGTGCTTGAAGAAGAACCAAAAGATTTTCCCAGGAACAGAAAACTAAGAAGCCAAAAAAAAAAAAATTTATTCTTTCTACCATGGTCAACCGAAACCAAACAGCAAAAGCAATAAAAGTTTGTACTTTATTATGGCAAACAAAAAATCAACCGAAAGCCATAATGATTTTAAATCCAACTAAATATTCATCAATTAATTCCAGATAAACCGAATAGGAATTAGGATTAATATAAATTAATTGATTCCCAAATAATTGATATGAAGGTGGCTCTGATACCACTTGTAAGAAATTTAAATTCCTAAGAACATAAACCTTCAATCAATTATTGGGATAAACTGAAGCGGAAGCGTACCTTGATCCATAACAATTGATTGATAGATCAAGCAACTGAACTGACAGTTGAATTAATCTAGTGATGAATCCCGGCAATGGTCTTCCAGGTGATTATCAGCCTTCTTTCCAGAGAGGTAGTTTCCTTAGTATTTTTCTTATTGATGGGAAATAAGAAAAACAGAAAGTCTTGATTCACCCGGGGACCATAACCTTTATTTATAATATCAGGGTTTCCTAAATTACAATTTCACCCATCGCAAAAAGGTAACTATAGGAATGTACCGGTTTCTGCACAATAATATTCCATACTTAAAAGATACTTATGCCTTATTAAACTTAATTGATCACTTTAATTAGGCATAACTATATAGACAACACTTTAATGTACAATAACCATATTTATATATTAACGTTAAGTCCAAAACCTTACAGGAAGAGCAAGATGGGAAGAGTTCTCCGAAGCTTTGTTGAAGAGATTTGGGGAGCGGTGATGAATTTGAGAAATTCAACAAATTTCAGCAAACCTCAATCGTACTTGTAACTCAAATCCCTATAATTTACAGTTTTACAGATGCTACAATATTAAAATTTCTATATTTTACAGTTTTACAGTTAACTCATCTCCCACCAAATCTCTATATTTTATAATTTTAATAATATTTTAAACATCTTCTTTCACCAATCATTTTATATTATTTGTATTATTGTATAAATATATTTAATTATCTTAAATCTTAATATATATTTTAAATATATATATAATAAATGAGATTAACAAATTAAATATAACATAATTTAAAAATTAAAAATTAATTAGTAATAAAAATATATTATTTTTATATAACATAATCTAATAAATTAAGTAAATTTTATTAACATATTGAATATATGTAAATTAATAAAATATTAAAAAATGAAACACGATTAATAGATTGAAAACTAAACGAAACATTACAATTGTTTCATTACATAAAATAATAAAATAAAATTAAAAAAAGGCACTCATGAAATATAATAAACAAAATATAAGGATACATTAACTAACATAATTAGAATATTGCACCCACAAATGCTCTATCAATGCATTTAGAAGTTCAAAATGAGCATTTTTATCATTAATTTGTCCATAACGTTCCAAAAATTGTTGAAATTCCTCAGCATCATTACTTGCTCGTTCAACTGTTAGAGCTGGAGTTTCTATCTCATTTAAAATTGCCGCATCGAGATCACGTTCATCTTCAATTATCATATTGTGCATGATAATGCATGTCATCATTATATCATGAAGTACTTTCTTGTCCCAGAATCGAGAAGGTTCGGCAACTATTGCGAAACGTGCTCATATTTAGCAGAGACAAGCTGAAATAATACAAGATAGAGAAGCGAGTGTTCAACAACCAACCCATTCTCAGTCTAATCCAGAGGGTTTTAAGTTTTTTAATAATCTCAATGGTGGAGAGAGTTATTTTCCTGATTATTAAAATCTTAGAGGCTTTTGCAAGATTATTCTAAATTATTAATGTCTACTTTTATTATTGTAATTTTTTTTTTGTGTGAACTTTTGTTTTTGTTTGTTGTTGTAGTAGTTTATTAATTTTAATTTGGAATGATTATGTTTTAATCATAATTCTATTGCGTATTTATTTTTTCTGTTTGAAGCACTTTATAATGTAATATTAATTAGTAAATTATATTTTAATATTTTTAAATAAAAAATTATTTTAAACACTTTAATAAAAAAATTAAAATAATTAAAGTAACAAAAAATAAATAACATGTGCGGAAAGGAAATTAAATATATAGAATGAGAAATATATATGGATATATATGGAAAAAGAAAATAAAAATAAAAATATTTTAATTGGTCCTACATATTAAAAAATTGAAAAAAAAATTTAGAGATGCTACAGTACATGTACATCTCTGATGTACTGTAGCACATCTTTATTTTAGAGATAATTTTGAAGATGGATGGGAGACCCACCATCTCCAAAATATGAATACCTAGATTTCAAAATATTTACTCACGTTGCAATTTTTTCAATCAGTATAGCTTCTTTAGGAATATTGATAGCGTCCTTTTTATATAAATCGTCATAGGTAGCTATGTAAAAAATAATATAATCTCCAATTATGACCGGTTTCAAGTGGCCGATTTCCTTATTCAATCACTACGGGATGATATCCAGTCATGTTTAATATAAGTTCGCTCGTTTCAAAAAAAATTTAAAATTATTATTATAAATTAGTTTTTTTAGGATAAGTGACTATGGCTTTTCATTTTTTATGTAATACATCTAATTATATTAATGACATATTAGCATAAAAAGAGTATAACCAAAAAGTTTTTGATATAGCATGGTTATGCTGGTAACGACAATTTGACAGTGTCATACACTGGTCAAATGAATATCAATTTTATCGATATCGTCAATTATATATATGGTTCTATTTGTACTGACAACTTGTTAGGTCCTATATATGACGTAAAATAAATATCAATTTCTTCGATATCGTCAATCTCGTACCAAATCATATCATTGAAGTACATGTGTTGACTTTTAGGGCTTCCATTTTTTGTTTTGTTTTGTTGTTTTTTTGGGTGTAATAAACTTGATTTCAATTTGGAATTGGTCTAATTTGAGCCAAAATTGAGCTTAGTTTGAATTTTAGAAACTTTATAGCCAACCTAGCAATAGTTTCAATACACAACCCATGATTTCACAAAAAATACTATCTAAATTACACTTATTATTAGCACAGGGAGATGAGTTGAATTGGTCGGAGAGAATAACGTTTTTTGGCCTGAATCCTACACAAGGACTTGATTGCTAATACTTTCATCTTTAGAGGGGTTTGATTACTATATTCTTTTGGATATGAGGGTCAAAATAAATATAAGGAACTATTGGGCAAAATTTTGAAATGCTTCTTTCAATATATTAAAAGAGTGGACTCCTAAATATTATCCACTTTTTCTTATTTAACGCTCACTAAATTACTATTTTACTCATTTTTTAAAATCAAAATGTTATTATTTTTTAAATAATAAGAGCATTTTAATAAAAATAAGAATGATAAATAAGAGAGGTGAAAGGGATTAGGGAAGTGGTAAGGGTAGTGTTTATAACATGTGAGGTCGAAAGTTTGAACATAATAATACCCTTTTACGATTAATCTCTTGCCATTTATCAATGTACTATATTGCAATGTAGTTTACATATTGCTACCATATAATTTAGAATTTGCATCTATGGCTTAAAAATATATAGAAAGAAAATATTGTCTATGATTTTTAAAAAGGTGAAATACATTGATTGATTTGGCATGGCTACTTTTCCTAGTACTCTCTCAGCCTCTTTTCTTTATTTCATTTCCAACCTAGGTTCATTGTCCTAAAACCAGACCAAAAAACCCACCCTTCCACTTAATTTGTTCAAACTAAACCACAATATATTTGCTATAATTATAATGATTATTTTTAAAAATAGTATAAATCTTGAATGAGATTTATCTCCATGTATAATAAAATAATATTCTTTTCATTTTTCTTGGTGGCTAATATTCACAATATTAAAAAGGTTGATCAACTTTATGATAATTAGTGCAAAATGGAAATTAGCGTAGGGCAACCTCGTGCAACCAAAAGGAATCAAATTAAAAGAGCTTAATTTCAATTTGAGGGGTCATCTTAATAATGGTTATTTAGTGAGTCGTTTCACCACTGAATAACTCGTCATTTAAAACTAATAAGTTTTGAATTTGAGTCGCCAAACAAAATATGTCAACATATCTAGATTTTTTTAAATAAAATAAAAGAATAATTCAATTAGTATTTAATAATAATAGTTATCATATACATAAAAAATTATGATTTAAGATATTTAATTATTAACACCAAAATAGATTATACTAATTTTAATAAATATGAATATTTTCTCATAAATTATATTGTAATATTAGGAGTCACTTTGTAAGATACCTAACATTTTAATATTAATAGAAATAACTTTTGTTATTTAAGGTTGTAACCCTTGAATGGGCAAATTATACTGTATAACCTAGGAGTATACCTCTATTACTATATTTGAAAAATAATGCATTGACAGTTCAGTAATTTCTGTAACGTATACATAATTTTATACAGTATAATTTGAGCCTTAAATATCTATTGCTTCCTCCGGTTAGTCAATGTAATCTTATTATTTACCAAAATATGCCTTACAATTTAGTTATAGGACTACTTTATACCAACTGATAATTTTTTGTATGAGACGGATGGAAAATAATTTGAATTTTGAAGTTGGAATAAAACCTAACTTGATTTTTTATGTGATTTAGACCCCTACCATAGGAGGAAATGGGAACATAAATGCATCCACTTGGATCAAATCAAAGAAAAGAAAACAGATTGGAATAGGGCGAGATTGTAATGAATGTTTTGATTGCCTTGAGAACCAGGTTGTCCCCTCTCCCCGACAATTACGTTTTGGAACCACTCAGGCTTTCACATGTACTCACAACACAACTCACATCAAACAACATGCTCTTTTACAACTACCTTTGAAGTTTTACAAATGATTTGATCCTAATAATCAACAAATTGTCCCATTAATTTTATTTATTACATCCCTCCCAAAACAGGAATAGTATTTATCTTATTGTTAATGAATATAATTTTTTTTATATTACTTACCCAAAGAGAAATAACTAAATGTTATTATATCTTTCTTATAAAAAGGGTCGTATTTATATTATTATTATTGATATAATTTGTCAGCTTATTCAGTACAAGAGAAATAACTAAATGTGATTGATATCTGTCTTATAAAAAGAGTTGTATTTATATTACTGTTGATGAATATAAATCTTTATGTTACTCAGTCTAATAAAAATAATTAAACGTGATTGTTTCTGTCTCATAAAAAGAGTCATATTTATATTATGTGAAGGCCTATTTATTATTATTAAAAGAGTCGTATTTATATTATTATTATTATTATTGATGAATATAATTCATTAGCTTATTCATTCTAAGAGAAATAACTAAATGTGATTGATATCTATTTCATAAAAAGAGTTGTACTTATATATCAATTGGCATATAGTACCCTAAGTATGTTGCTATATACCCTTAACTAAGTGCACACGCTATTTCAATTAAGGAAATGAAGAAAATATGGTAAAAAAATTACTGCAAATTCTATCCAAAAATAACTAAATCAATCTTTACAATTAAATGAACAATTATCCAAAATCTATCCATAAATAACCGAATCAATTTTAAAATTAATATGAAAAATCATTCTGTACTTTTGCAACAAAACATAAGCAGCACCAATTTTAGATGCTCTATGCAAATTTTGTAGTCAACACCATCACTTTCGAACATGGTGGTTTCATCGTCTCCTTTAATATAATTTGCTGGTACCTTTGATGAAGAAGTCCCCGCAATTGAGATAGATATTTAAAAAATATTGGAGAAGTAGTGAAACCATGAATTTAGATTCATCAGAGGACAACGAGTTAAGGCAGTTTGTGACTAAAGAATATTACAACTGAAAGCTGCTCTGTTGGGTCTACTCTTTTAATATTTTGCCTGTAACTTGTTTTCTTACTTCTTGTTTTTCCCTACTCTGTATTTTTTTTTTTTTTTTATCATTTGGGTTGTCCTTATTTATTTATTTATTTTTTTGGCATTTGGGTTGTCTCTGATTTTATTGGATGTTTATGGTGTTTAATATGGCAGAAGCTGCTGCAGAGCCTCATGGAAATGAAAAGAAGAAGATTGATTCCATGCGGTCTTTGAGACTTCTAAGAACATTTTCTATCCTACTTTTCTTGAGCAGGTTCATAATTTGTAGCTAAAAAAACATAAGAACTTTTTATGCAGACTTTGAGAACTGCTATACAATGATATAAATGGTGTTATTTGTTAATCTTTCATTTGAAGATGAAATTAATTTGTTGGTGTGTAGTGTCATCTGTATATGAATTTTCATGGATTATGAAAGTGGCTTTAGCATATACTAATTGTGTGTTTGTGTATGTTGTAGGACTGCAGGAGGGGAAAGAACAGTAAAAAAGCTGATCTTGGATTCCATGGACAGAGGTGTATATATATATATATATATACTTCCTGGAATTTTGATTTTGTTTTCTAATTTTCCAGAATTTTTAATCTTCTAAGGTTATTTGAGAGTGATTATGATTTTCTATGTTCACACTTGTTATAGAAAATGATTATTAATGTCCAATTTTATAAAAACTAGTTTTTTGGTGAAAAGAATGTTTAATATTAGTGTTTATTTGATTAGACGTCACACGGGTCTGATGAAAACAAATTTATTGTTGATGAAACAAAATTTATTCTTATTTTCTACAAACAAATTTCGTACAACTACCCTAAATCGGCAAATCCTAACCTTTTTAGTGAAACACTGAACTCTAACATTTTCGATTAAAAAACTGAACCCTAACCTTTTTGATGAACCAATGAACCATAACATTTTTTTTATGAAACATTGAACTCTAACATTTTTTTATGAAACACTGAACCATAATTTTTTTTTTATAAAGGACTAAACCCTAATATTTTCAATTAAAAAATTAAACCCTAACCTTTTTGATGAAACACTGAACCCTAACATTTTCAAGTAAAAAATTGAACCCTAACATTTTTATGTAGTATTTGAGAACTGCTGTGCAATGATATAAAGGGTGCTATTTGTTAATCTTTCCTTTGAAGATGGAACTAATTTGCTTGTGTGTAATGTCATTTGTATATGGATTTTCGTGGATTATGAAAGTGGCTTTAGCATGTACTAATTGTGTGTTTGTGTATGTTGTAGGACTACAGGAGAGGAAAGAACAATGAAAAAGCTGATGTTGGATTCCATGGACAGAGGTGTATATATATATATATATTATATACTTTTTGATTCCATGCGGTCTCTGAGACTTCTAAGAACATTTTTAATCATACTTTTCTTGAGTAGGTTCATAATTATGAAAGAACATTTTCTTTGAGACTAACCTTTTGATGAAAGAACATTTTGATAAACACTGAATCCTAACATTTTTTTTTTATAAAGGACTAAACCCTAGCATTTTCAATTAAAAACCTGAACCATAATATTTTTTTATGAAACATTGAACCCTAATATTTTTTATGAAGAACTGAACCTGTAACCTTTTCAATTCAAAAACTGAACCCTACATTTTTTTATGAAACACTGAACCCTAACCTTTTCACTTAAAAAACTGAACCCTAACATTTTTTTTTATGAAACACTGAATCCTAACTTTTTCACTTACAAAACTGAACCCTAACATATTTTATGAAACACAGAACCTTAACCTTTCGATTAAAAACCAGAACCATAACCCTTTCGATGGATCACTGAACTCTAATATGTTTGATTAAAATATAAACCCTAACATTTTCGATAAATAACTATACCCTAAACTATTTGGTAAATAACTGAATCCTAACCTTTTATATAATAACTAAACCCTAACACATTTGATGAAAACCCCTAACCCATTTGATGAATAACTGAACCCTATCCTTTTCGACGAATAACTAAATCTCTGACCTATTTGATGAATAACAGACCTCTAACCTTTTATATAATAACTAAACCATATGATAAATAACTGAACCGTAACCATTTAGATGAATAACTAAACCCCTAACTCATTTGATGAATAACTGAACCCTAATATTTTTAATTAAAAAATGAACCCTAACATTTTTTATGAATTACTGAAAACTAACGTTTTCAATTAAAAAACTGAACCCTAACATTTTTGATGACACACTGAACCCTAACCTTTTCGATCAAAATATAAACCCTAACCTTTTTGATTAAACAATAAACTCTAACTATTTTGATGAAACATTGAATCCTAACATTTTTTATGGAAAATTGAACCCTAATCTTTTCCATTTAAACACTGAACGCTAAACTTTTTGATGCAACGCTGAACCCTGACTTTTTTTTATGAAAAATTGAACCATAACCTTTTCAATTAAATAAGTGAACCCTAACCCTTTCAATTAAAAAAATGAACCATAACCTTTTTTATGAAACACTAAACCCTAACTCTTTCAATTAAAAAACTGAACCCTAACATTTTATGAGACACTGAACTCTAACCTTTTTAACATTTTCACTTAATAAACTGACCCCTAACTTTTTTATAAAACACTGAACCCTAACCTTTTTGAACAAACACAAAACCCTAACACATTTGATGAATAACTGAACCATAACATTTTATATAATAACTAAACCTTAACCCATTTGGTGAATAACCGAACTCTAACCATTTATATATAACTAAACTCCTAACCCATTTGATGAATTTTGAACCTAACCTTTTATATAATAATTAAATCCTAACCCATTTGATGAATAACCGAACCCTAACCTTATATATAATAACTAAACCGCTACCCCATTTGATGAATAACTGAACCATAACTTTTTACAAAATAACTAACCTCTAACCCATTTGATGAATAACTGAACCATAACTTTTTACAAAATAACTAACCTCTAACCCATTTGATGAATAACTGAACCTTAACTTTTTATATAATAACTAACCCCTAAACCATTTGATGAATAACTAAACCCTAACCTTTTATATAATAACTACACCCTTATCATTTGATGAATAATTGAACCCTAACTTTTTATATAATAACTAACCCCTAAACCATTTGATAAGAACCCCTAACCCATTTGATCATTACTGAACCCTAACATTTTATATAATAACTAACTCCTAACCCATTTGATGAAAACTCTTACCACATTTGATGAATAACCGAACCATAACATTTTAAATAATAATTAAACTCTAACCCATTTGATGAAAAATTAAACCGTAACCTTTTATATAATAGCTAAACCCTAACTCATTTAATGAAAACTCCTAATGCATTCGATGAATAACCAAACCCTAACCTTATAAATAATAACTAAACCCCTAACCCATTTGATGAACAACTGAACCCTAACATTTGATATAATAACTAACCCCAAACCCATTTGATGAAAACCCCTAATACATTCGATGAATAATCGAACCCTAAACTTATTAAACCCTTAACTCATTTGATGAATAACTGAACCCTAACAATAACTAACTCCTAACCCATTTTATGAAGACACCTAACCCATTTGATGAATAACCGAATCATAAATATTTATATAATAACTAAACCCTTAACCCATTTGATGAATAACTAAACCCTAACCTTTCTATATACTAACTAAACCTTAAACCTATTTGATGAATAACTGATCCTAATTTTTTTGATGGATAACTAAGCCCCTAACACATTTGATGAATAACTGAACTCTAACCTGTTTAGGTTTAGGTTTTAGTGTTTATGGATTAGAGTTTAGGGTTTTAGGGGTTAGGATTTATTTATTTAAGGGTTAGGGTTTAGGGTTTAGGGTTAGGGTTTAATTATTTAAGAAGATTGGGGTTTAATTATTTAAGAGTTATGGTTTAGATTTTAATCAAATGGGTTAGGGTATAGATTTTAAACGAAAAGGTTAGGGTTTAGTTTTTATCGAAAATGTTAGGGTTCAATGTTTCATTGAAAACGGGTTAAGGTTTAGTAATTATATAGAAAGTTATGGTTCAATTATTAATCAAATGGGTCATGGTATAATTTTTGATGAAATCATATTCAAAATTGATGAATACTATTTATTTCTCCTCATTCAGAAAATTTAGATAATTAAATTAATGTTCATCAGGTATTAGGGGTGTGCACGGTTCGGTCTAATCCGTGAAACCGATCCAATCCATTCAATGGTTTGGTTTTTGGTCAGTTTTAAAAATATTTTACAATCTGATGGTTTTTAAAATTGAAAAACCAATTGAATGGTTCGGTTTGTGGTTTTCGATAATCCAAACTGCGGTTCAAACCGAACCAAACCGTATATTTTATTTAAATATATTTATTTTTTATATTTTATTAATAATATGTATATTAATTTATTATTTTTTTACTAAATTGAAAAATGCTTGACCCAATCAAACCCTATTATGTGACCAGCATATTGACCATTTAGTACTTATTTTTTATACTGACCATTTAGTACTTGGTTTTTGGCCCAGGAAATAACGGCGCCGGCTGCTACACTTTTGCTTCATTGTGAGATTTTCGCTTGTGAGCAGCAAATACTAGTGTCGGCGTTCCATTTTTGTTTTTCATCTCAAAGACAAATACAAAAGTCCTAATTTTCCTCTCCATGTCTGGGTGCAAAGATTGCTCCTGATATTATTATAAATGGTTTGTTTTGTTAGTTTTTTACTTTTTTTTTTTTTTTTGGTTTGAATGCGAGCTTTTCTGAAGGATTAATCATTTTTTGGATTTTTCTTTGTTGGGCTTATGGGGTTTGCATTCTAGTTTACTTATTTTCTTCTAAACGGGAAAAATATATGAATTTACTTTGAAACGCATTGTGATTGTGACCTTATAGGCTTGTTGTGATATTTTTTTTGTCATTCTGGCTGCGGTTTTATACTTATTCAGTGGCTGGTAAGATTGACTATATTCAAGATAATGTTGAACAACACGAGAGAGTCTGACACTGTAGTTCTTGTTTTTTCCCTTTTGTAAATATTGAAGGGATTTCCCAAACTAAAATATAGGCCTAAAAAATTTGGCCCAAACCGTGAAACCAATCCGAACCAAACTGCTTATGACGGTTCGGATTGGTTTGGTTTTAAAGTGTTGACGGTTCGGATTGGTTTGTTAAAATCACCAATCCGTTTCTCACGGTTCAGTTTGTGGTTTGATCAAAAAACCAAACCAACCGAACCATGTACACCCCTATCAGATATTGTGTTTTTATGAAAACAAGTTCAAAATCGATTAACACTATAAACATATTTTAATAAAAGAAAGTTTATGTATTTATAATATATTAATTTACATCTTAAATATAGAACAAGATCTTTAACATATTTATATTTTCATTATTTAATGCTAGAATATTCAATTTTAGTTAATATAATTATCTTTCAATTAATAAAAATTAGTCATAATTATGAAAGATTTTGTGTAACATACACCAATATGTGGAGAGGGAAGGAATCTTTATAAAAGTTTTCAAAAAATATTAAATTTATTAAAAATTTACATAAATAACTACTAGGGCGTAATACTCTATGCCCTGCTATATAATTTGTGCTTATATAACTATTGATGAATATAATTCTTTATGTTACCCAGTCCAAGACAAATAACTAGACGTGATCTCTGTTTCAAAAGAAGAGTCGTATTTATATATTATTGATGAATATAATTCTCTATTTTACTCAGTCATAGAGAAATAGCAAGGTAGCATGCATCTTTTCTTTATATAACATATAATATTTTTTCTGTTTTTTTTTTGAAATGATATTATTTCTGTTTTAAAATATCATTATATTTTAGTTTGATAAAAAATTATTAATTTCGGACGGTGAGATAATTAATTATTTAAGGGTGAACTTAATTTGAAATATCAACAAACAAACTCATATTATTTGTGGTTGTTGCAAGTTTTAAATTCTTAATTTATGAGCATAACATTTCTGGCGAAATGTAAAGTCTGGAAGACCGATTGCCTGTCATTGTTTGTTGTACATAGACAAAAGATATTCTCAGTAAAAGAGAATCACATTTTCTCCCAAATAATTAAATAAAATTACGAATTAATTAGTACTCCACTATGTACAAATGATTTAAATTTATCCATGACGACAGTGATTTTTATTTTTATTTAAAAAAAATTTCAGAAAAGGCTAGCAGTGCATTATTGTTGTCTAGTTCTCAATATTCATGAATTAAAATACGAAACCTAAGAAATAAAAAACATGCAAAAAAGAGACGGAAATGCCTGAGGTAATGGAAAGTTGTAATTCGTACTTAATGAAGAAGCTGACATTTTCTTAATTTAATATGGCCTGCTCAATTTGAAGGTGACAAAATTGAACTGCCGGCACGGCTTCACTAGACTCTCAAATCGAAAAATAATCATATTTATTATATTATTAGATTACGATTTATGTTTATCGTAAAACTAGTGTATAAGCTGTTTTTTAGTCAGTGGGATTTGTAAAGTTCTGCCTGTTTCTAGTTTACTGCGTAACTTGAAGGGTCTTTTGATTTTAGATCAAAGAGTTACTTATGAGATAGCTTTTGTAAAAATAATGGGGACGTATTTGTTTAACGATAATAAAAATGAAACAATTAATATTTAATAAATTGAATGTTTATTAAAGTAATGTGATTGTCTTTGACTCGTTTGATAAATTGAGATTACTTTCGTTACAAAAATGAGATTACCTTTGACTTGTTTGATAAATTAAAAATAATTATCAAATTTTCCATGAGATTAACTTAATTAGATTACTTTATTGACAAAAAAAAAAGATAACAATTAAAATTATTTTACTATTATTTTATTTCCATTCTCGCAAAACAAACTCAATAAAATAAGGTAAATTCCTTCGGGTAATGACCTGGTTAAAAAAAAAACCACTATAATACGTATTATATATTAAATTTAAATATATTGTTATAATTGAATGAATAGAGTTGACTATACAAATCATTTGATAATAAACTTTTTCATAATCATATTTACAATTACAAAGATATTACATTTAATCATGTATTAGAGAAATGATTGATCGAAATCTCTATTATAAGAGAGAAGTTGAAGTACAAATTTGGTGTCGTTATTTTTCACATTATTTTATTATAAAAAAATAAGAAAACAAATATATATATATATCTGGATTTTTTTTTTTTTTTTTTTGGTTTAGTTCCTAAACCATGCAAATAGGAAGGACCCCTCTGTTAAGCCAAATAAACCTTGTCCAAGTTTAGTTATTGTGTGCCCATGACATGCAACGTAGGGCTTGGGCATCCAAACATTTATAGTAAGAATCTTATAATTTTATAAAATTTAATATTATTTTTACTATGCATACCCATAAAAGAAAGAGAAACATGAACCAACTAAGAATATCTTTTTATATTAAAATTACTACCTCCATGTCTATATTAAGGAATTTTTGACCAAAAAAATCCCCAAATTAAAGATGTGGACGGAAAAATAAAAAAATTAGAATGTAGACTTAAAAGCGGCCACTGGATACTTCGGATTTTGTTCAATTTGCTTCATTATAAGTGGCGCTATTGTGGACGAATTGACGTTGTGGTGGTGATTGCCCTCGGCCATTCGAAGGCAATTGTGACTGAGACACCAAATCACCACTTCCCATTTGCCGTGAGTGCGATTCTTTTTCGACACCTGGATTTTCCATGCACATGGTGAATAACCTTCGGGTGTTTCAAATCGATGACTCTTACATTCCACGCACCACATAGTTTTATTGCTCTCCACATTTACACATTCCCTGAGCCTTGCCACGTTCCATGCTGATATGGCCCGTTGTGCTTCCTCCTTGTTTTTGAAAACAGTTCCAAGGCATATAGTCTCAAGATTGCCTTTATATCGGGGCAACGCATATTCATCCCGATCAATGGCATACGGATCTTGGTGTCCCACATTAGAGTAGACGAAATGCCCCCTTCGTACGTCCCAATCTCATCCGAACGTTTCTCTGAACTGTAATCTGTAGAATCAGAACAAAAATCACTATCGGATTCATGGTCATCATCGTCATCGTCATCAATGTTATAATCCAAGTCACTTGCATCCTCTTCAAAATCATAACGGAATCCATAGTCAAATTGCCCTTCTCCGCCATGTGAAGAACTCGATGCAATATTTCGTCTATCAACTCTATCTAAAGACTGAATTTCCACAATACCGACGTTAATATTAAAAAAACTCCATGGTTGAAAAGTATAAAAAAATTCCATCATAGCATCCACGTAATTACTACTTTTGTCTTACTTCTATCCACTTCAAAAAACGCTGTAAGTGTGATTTTGCTCGAATTCATAGACACCCCAATTATATTACAAACGGTTTCTACCAAATCATCCCTTGACATTCTAAGATTAACGCATATTGAATGATCTGGATTCGGAGGGTTATCAAAATTAAACGTAGATGTCCAATTGAAATTAAACATATACGGACCATTAAATGCCATTATATCTGTCAATCGTAAAAATTTAATTATTATAACAATTAATTTTCAATTTTCATACTCAAAATTGTTTATCAATCTAATTTATAAACCACATAACGTGAAACAACCCACAACATTATAAACAATCCACAATATTACGATTTTAATTATAATGTCATTCCCACTTACGACTAATCATATATAAAATAGTAATTAAAATAATTAAACTACTAAGGCATGCCACATAAGTAAAAATTCAACAAAAATTACACAAATATTACTCCTATACTACTAATATATGTATTTCCTAACCACATTTCATCCACTACATACACCATTACTCAAAATATCATCTAATCACATTAAATACGTAATTACTATAATTACACTACTAATGCATGACTAATATTGAATTGTCCACAAATCTAACTCAAATCTAAGTCCCACACTACTAATACGTATATTTCCTTATCACATTTCCTCAAATACATACACAATTACTCAAAATATCATATAATCAAATCAAAATTGTATTAATAATGAAATATCCTCCATAAAATACGTAAATTATCACTTACCTCAACGATATCGCAACGTGACATAGATCTTCGAAGAAATTGAAGCTGAAATCCAAAATTTCTTCACAAAATGTGCAGCCTGAAGTAGAGAGAGAATAATTGAATGAGAAAGATGAAGATAAGAGTGAGAAAAATGCTGCAAATGGCTAGGGTTTTTTGTATTTACAAAATCCAAAATTACCATAATTCGGATTCTTGAAATCCAAATTTGGAGTGATTCGGACTACTAAAATCCGAATTGGTCCAAATCCGGATTTTTTTTTTTATTTACAAAGATTTTTGAATAATTATTATGTTATTCAACTAATTCGAATTTACAAAATCCGAATTTAAACAATTCGGATTTTGTAAATCCGAATTATATTAATTCAATCCGATTTTCTTGATTTCAAATTTTGTAAATCCGATTATGTCGGATTCAGATATACAAAATCCGATTTCTTTTTTTCTTTTATTTCCCTAATTTTCCAAAATTTCTCAAAACAAAATTTAAATACTATATTATTAATTAATAAAATCAGATTTGTAAAATCCGATTTTATTAATTAATTAAAAGTTTCGGATTTGCAAAATTCGAAACTTTAATGGATTAAGGATTTAGGATTTTGCAAATCCGAAAACTCTCTTTTAAGTCCACAATTTCTCTTATCAATTTATTTCAGTCTAGTCCCTATATTTTGGAATTTTCCTGATCCGGCCCCCCTATATTAAGCTTTATATGTTTTACTGTTTTAGTTTAAAAAATACAATTATTATTTTGAGACTTTACTGGTAGTAGTATGCTGATGAGTTTCTCCTGCTAGCCCATTTGGCCATCGCTGATCCAGTTGTTGCTTCACTTTCTCCTGCAAATTATATCATAATCTTAGAAGATACGTTACAAAGTATATCTCATATTTTAATAAAAAATATTTTATTGTTTAATATTGTGATTCTGTAAATATTTCATTATTTTTTTCTTATTTAATGTAATTATATTATTTGTCAAATAGACATTTTCCAATGTTATTTTAAAACTACAATCTAATAACTATGCTTTCTCCTGATTTTCAGTTCTCAAAGGATCTAAAATGAAATCATAAAATTAAGAAAAACTGAAATAGAACAAATCGAAACTCCTAGTCACTACAATCTAAGATTTAAGCTGTTTCTTCATTTAATTTCCTTGTGCCAAAATCATTCTATCCTGCAAACTTATGCATAAATCACATCAAAATCCAAAATCCAAAGAATAATTTTCTTAATTAAAACATGTGAGTAGCAATATATAATAAGATTTGTTGAGGAAAATGGAAATATCCATAGCTGGAGATGCCGATGATTAAGGAAGTTAGCTGCCCAATGAAGAATGTCCAAGAGCCAGTTGTGAATTTGTGATACGCTATCGAATCATTGGTCGCACCAACACAAACCACTAAAAAATTTTAATTTTATCATACTTTGTCTTTGTGCACGTTACACACCTAATTCCACCGTTCAATTCTTGGTTAGTACCGATGTATATTTACATCATTACCCACTTTTAAACAAACAGCTAATACATCCACAGCTACTACTAAGCACAGAATGCAAGAAATTGAAATAAAAATTCATATGGGACCATAAAATGCCCCTCCTAACTCCCATCACAAATTATATTCTACAAGACTACGTACTTGTAATAGTATTGGTCTAATAAAAATAAATCATTTAATATCGTGACTTACTTGAATTTATCTTATTTTTTTCTTTAATTAATGCTCTTTGTCATTTATAAAAAATGCACATTATATTTAACTACTAGTTATACTGTATAACTACTACTGATTCACCATATATTCCAATACTAAATCAATATCTAACAGAAATTGCACAATTTTATGTGTTTCTCTTTAAGTTTTCTTTTTATTACTCAAAATTTTATAAGAATAATTATCATAATCAGTTCACTAAATCGAACTTTGAATAAATGAGTGGAAGAAAAGTGTATATATACTTATTACTATATCTGAAAATGAAGTGATGATAACTCAATAATTGAAAATAAAGAAATGATAACTTAACAATTGAAAATAAAATTATATATCTATTACTATATTTGGAAATAAAACTAGTGGGTGTATATATGTAAGGTGTACGGTATAAAAATTGATTTATTACCAATCTTGGATTTTCTTGGTAAAAAATTCTAATTTGATGCGTTTTTTCATATTACCTTCCTTCTATTCCATGCAATGAAAATTATGAGGCCTACAAGTGAACTACCTAACAGAAAAAATTATAGGCCCGTTATGTTCTGACCATAACAAGCCCATTCTTAAAGTGGTGAGCGGCCCATATCAGATCTTGGACTAACAAAATGAGAATTTGCAAAAGCTGCAAAATTTGTAGTGTGCGTCTGTTTTCTTTTTGCCTTTCGAAAAGAAAGAATATTCAACTATCAAACCAAAGTGGCCAAACAATATTCAACTGGTTTTTGCAGTGTTTTTTTAGTATTAACCTAAATTATCATTATTTAAAATTAGAACTTTTTTTTTCGTATTTTGTAAATTTTATTTTCTTAATTTTGGCCTAAACTTCTCTATTTTTATTTTATTTTTATATAGTTGTTACTTTTTATTTGTATTTGTTAAAAAAAAAAAAAAAAGAAAAAGTGAAGGAGATAATGAGGGAATTGGTTTAGAGATATATGAGAATAGGATAATAACTTTGATGTTGGTTGAGTCTTCTAGAATTCGTAATATATTTTCTGAAAATTTGCTACTCAAGTTGAGGCTTCCTGCCATTGGAGTAGTTATTCTTGACCTAGATGGACAGTATTATTATAGCGCATCAGAGTTGTTTTTCCATATCCTCAATTCTGAAGCTGCAAAGAGTCTGGCTACGCGAGAATCTCTGCAGTTGGCTAATTTCTTTGTCCTTAATAGTGTTGGCTGCCAAGAGGTTTGGGGATGCATCTCACAACTGTAATCTGGTGATTGAAAATTGCAAAAATTTTTCTACCGATCTCAACTCTTTGGGTGCGTTTTGGATTCCTTGGGTTGAAAACATTATGTCCCATACTATATACTATTACATAGTATGCTAAGTTTGTAATAGTTTCTAGTCAAGTTTGGCTTAAAAATCCTGACTTTCTTGTTCAATTGTTGCTAAACGATTTCCAATGATTTGTTTTAATGAAAGTCTTTTACCGTCATACTCTTTCCATTTCAAAATATAAGTCATTTTCACTCATTAAAAAACCGATCAAAATATAAGTCACTTGTCTACTTCTATGAAACAATCTATTATTTTTACTCTATTACCCTTAGTTAATTTGTAATTTTATTAGGACTTGTTTTTGTCATGACTATTTCAAGTTATAATATTAATATAAAAAATGCATTAAATAGAGATATAACAAGTTTAACCATTAAAAGTTATGAGACTTTTCAAAATTTAATTACCACCTTAATATTTGTGTTTTGGTCAAAACGACTTATATATTGAAATAAGGGGAGTATATATACCATAGTTTACAAAATCGCGGATCGGATGATCCTACGCTCCAAAACCACAAAATCGATCCAAGATTGTTGTAGATCGAGTTTATAGATGTGATCGTAATGGGATCAGACAGAATCGTATAGGATTGTGGGATCGGACCGATTTCAAGAGTCTGTACGATTCATAGGAAAAAAATAGTCCATCACGTCCAGAAACGTCTACATCCATCGTACACGTAGACAAGTTAGAGCAATGTTAGGAGGAGGATTCCGGAGCATGGTTCCACGATCCATCGTACACGTAGACAAGTCCGCGATATCAGAGTGGAATGAGCCTGAGTCACTGGCGCACCATATTGCACGAATGACGGCATCTTCCGGAGTGTAGTTGGACTCCGGGAGGTAGCACTGCAAATTGTAGTTGTCAGGGTCGTCGTTGACAGACTTGAGTAGCCACCAGGCTGAGCCAATCTTCCCGGTCAGGTCGCCTAACCCTTTAAAGGCTATCCCATAACTTTTAGCCAATTCGACGGCAGTCTGGTACTAATAAACAGACCATGATTGAGTGGCAAGAAACAGGGTCTCGGCATCCATTTGGGATAGAGTTGGAATCAATTCCAAATCATGATCGAGATCGTCAACTCGGAATAAACCAAGATACTGGAAGGCAACGGCGTACGGTGTGGGAATTTCAAAGTTCTGAGGTACCTGCGGCGGCCTGAGTAAGAAAGTGGAGGAGGTTTCAATGACGCTTTCGTTGATGGAGCGGAGACGCAAGTAGAGCATAGTCATACAACCATTAGTGATTGTAGTTGTCAGAGCTTGGGCAGTATCAGCAGCAGCAATTGATGGCTGACCTTTAGCGCTGATTGCGCGGTGTAGAGCTTGGTACAACACAGTGGTTATGCCTGTTCTGATTTGCAGCGTGTCCAAAGTGATTGGAGTGACTGCATAGGCTTTAGCTTTCAAAGGGAAGAAATGACCATATAAGCCCATTGACCTCATCATGGAGTCGTATTGAGGATTACCACGGGGGCCATCCAACTCCGGCTTCTTCTCGTCACTCGAAACTGAGAGTGATGAAGCGGCGGAGGTGGAAGTTATTGACGCAGCTGGAGCGGTTGACATGTTGACGAAGCTGGAGGCTTGTAATCCTTGGCTAACCTAATTTAAAACCTATATATAAATACCCTCTCATCAGAATATTCAGCACCTTCCCCAAGATCCACATCTCGACTGGGGAACCAGATTTACTCCATCCACGGCCACGCTCTCCCCATTGAGCCTCCCAAAACCCTCAACGGCCCTCAAGCTCTTAATGTCAGATTTGATGTCCTAGGAGTATTAACAGGGGTGGGTGAGAAGGTGGTGGTGTTGGTCTCGAGAGAACCGGAGGAAGAGAGTATTAATGATTTGGGTTAGGTACTTGGGGGTTGTTTGCCGTAATTGGAATGGTGCAGTCATGTGTTGGTGTAGTGGAGTAGAACTGTGTACGTAAATTTGTCAAATTAAAATCCACATCAAAGAAAATTTATTTTTGCATATAGGAGTTTATAACTAAATGCTTTGCATAATCAAACCACAGGAGGTGCCCAAGTTTTGTGAACATTGGATTATCGTGGGAGAAACCGGAGAAGGATGAAGAATTCGGACTCTTCATCACATATTTACCGGAGTCATATACTCTTGATTAGACGCAAGAATTAAAATCTATGTAGTAAAATTGAAATACTATCAAAATTTTATGAAAATTCAACATTCAGATATTGAGATATCGCGATTTAAAATTAAATTGTTGAAGACCGTCTTTATAAAAGGCGACTAGAGTTTGTTGTGTGACACACGTCACATGTCGAGTTCTAGTACATATTCTTAATTATATAGTAAAAAAAAATTTGAGTTATACAATATAATTTACCAGAAAGATCATACTGCTGCGTATCACGCGTTGAACAAATGTTGATGAAATCAAGGTTTGTAATTGGGAGATGAGAATTTTACCAAGAAATTTAATACTATTGCATTGGTTGTTGCAGAGATTAGGTATAATTCTTTACAGATTTTTCTAAAAAAGCCACTATCTGATTCTATCAACCAAAGCCACTATCGTGGTTTTATCAACAACTCTAGCGTCTCAAGTTCATCTGATTTTCAACTTTCATTTTTTTTTTACCTACAAATAAAGTGATCGTACTCGAATGAACTTAGACGTTCTTTCTTCTTACATTCAATCAGTTGCTACTTTCCTTGAGCTGGATTAACTCTTTTTTAGATCTATATGTATTTCCTTTCTTGAATTCTTAAATTCAAGACCTATTGTTCTTGTATCGAAAAGGAGCATACGGGATCAAGCATATAAAGAGGCAACATAATTTTTATATCTGTCATATTTATTGTAAGGTTAATTGTCCGATAAATTATCTGGCTAATCAGGGTTCTCAGGCAGTACAGTTAGTTATAGTTCCTTCTCAATTTGCCATGCGGTTGCAAGGTTTAATTGAGTTAGATAAGGGAGCTACTCATTGTCTTCGAATTAGACCTCATTGTACATAGCTATAAACATAGAATTGGTGAGTATTGGTGCATGTATAGAATATGGACTCTCTTGGATTATTGGTGTTTGTATAGTTTTAGGCGGAGGGTTGAGGTTTTGTTTAGGAAAAGATAAAGTAAGTCTTGCCACTATTTTTTGTACTTTTTCTCCTTTCAATAATTAATAAGAGGGTAACACATCCATCGATCCCTTTAAAAAAAATACGTGTTATATAACGTGAATAATAGTGACACTCATATTTAGGAAGACAGTTTGTGTCGTGAAAATGGGACGTGGCTCAAGCAATCTTCAACCCAAATATCTATATTTTACAGTTTGACAGATGTTACAGTATCAAAATCTCTATATTTTACAGTTTTATAATGAACCCATCTCCAACCCAAATATCTATATTTTACAGTTTTAATAATATTTTAAACATTTTTTTACCAATCATTTTATATTATTTTTATTATTGTATAAATATATTTAATTATCTTAAATCTTAATATATATTTTAAAAATATATATCTAATAAATGAGATTAATAAATTAAATATAACATAATTTAAAATTTAAAAATTATTTAATAATAAAAATATATTATTTTTATATAACATAATCTAATAAATTAAATAGTGGAGGGAGTTATTATCCCAATTATTAAAATCTTAGAGGGTTTTGCAAGATTATTCTAGATTATTAATATCTACTTTTATTATATTAATTTTTTTCTTTGTGTGAACTTTTGTTTGTTTGTTATTGTAGTAGTTTATTAATTTTAATTTGGAATAATTATGTTTTTAATCGTAATTCTATTACGTATTTATTTTTTCGTTTAAAACACTTCACAATGTAATATTAATTAGTAAATTATATTTTAATATTTTTAAATAAAAAATTATTTTATACACTTTAATAAAAAATTAAAAAATAACAAAAAATAAAAAATAAATAACATGTGAGGAAAGGAAAATAAATATATAGAATGAGAAATATATATATATATATATATGTGGGAAAAGAAAAGAAAAAATATAAATATTTTAGTGGGTGCTAATTATTAAAAAATTAAAAATATATATATATATATATATGCTACAGTACATCTCTAAAGCATTGGAAAGCACGTCTCTATTTTAGATATGAATTTAAATATGCATTGAAAAGCATCCATCTTCAAAATTTGAAGATCCAATCCAATTTGAAGTTGGGTTGAAGTTGCCTCACCCTAGTTGGGTTGGGAAATCCCCACTTGTTGCATGGATTGGGACAAGGGTGGGGCAAGGGCAAAATTCTAGCCCAAAGTAACTAACCAAGTAAGCTGTGTTTCATTTGTTACATAAATTATATATTTTAGATATCATTAATTTGATATATTATCACACCTTTATATTTTTTTTCAAATTGATAAAGAAATCAATCCCTCTCTCTTTGCAACCTATAATTAAATTTAACAATAATATTCTACCTAAATATTCATTTGTAAAGTGTATATTTTAAATTTAACAATCTCCATACGTATATTATGACTTTTTCTACGGTCAAAACTTGTATTTTTTTGTTCCTATGGTATAAGTGTTTATCTAGTGTTTGATGATTGGGGTTGCAATGCCGAGGTTACCCAGTTATGTCCCGCATGTGTTATCTACACAGGCTCTTGTTGCCGGCGATTCTATCTCAGTTCAAGTTGAGACAATTCCCCATAAGGCTCTTGTTGCCGCTGTTTCTGTCCTCCCGATACCGACGATTCTATCTCAGTTGAAGTTGAGACAATTCCCCATAATCCAAGATGAACTTGTCTCAGTGACTTTGTGTGTGTTTCAATTAGAAATATTGTCTCAAAAGTAAATAAATTTTATTTATTTTATACGAGAGAGTGAAATTACAAATACCGTTACATACTAATTACATAATGTAATCGGTTATTGTTATAAATAGTAATCGATAATATAAAATATCATAAATTTATGTTATTTATCTTATTATTGATCAATAGTTTATTATGTAGTTAAAACGATTCTAATAAATCATGAACACGAATTTGTTAAGCATTAATTGAATTGAAACAATAACGAAAAAGAAAATATCTACTAAGTTGGGCACAATCTATATTGCCAGGAGGGTTGAATTTTTTTTGATATTTTTAGTAAATTGATTAAAGGTAATTAGATAATTTAATATATTATTATATTTTATATTTAAATATTAGATTAGTATTTCTTAATTTATTAGAGATTACGTAAACAAATGGTTGCCTCGGCGGAGTAATCTTGCATTATTTTGAATTGGAGCAGCCAGGCTTCGAACCGTGAACATGGGTTTGTTATCACTTGTCAATTGTCCCACATCGGCACTGAAGTTGTCTTGGGAGTGTTTATATAGCAGAAGTTTAAGCTATCAGCTTGTCCCTTCGGGGACATCCGATAAAATTGGAACGATACAGAGAAGATTAGCATGGCCCCTGCGCAAGGATGACACGCACAAATCGAGAAATGGTCCAAATTTTTTTCTCCGTTCCTCTGAATGTGGTATAACTGCACTCGTCATTGCTTTTATTTTCTTTTAAATCATTGCGCTTTTTTTTTTTTTTTACAAAAAAGAAAGACAACAGCTAAATCATCACGGAATTACATTTTGAAAATAAGAAACTCCTATAATATTATAGGTAAACCATTTTCTAGCCTTCCCGAGAGGCTATAACACCTTAGTAATACTTCTTGGTTCGTTTGTAGCTGAGGAAACAAAACAATCCGATGCGAAACTTTACTCCCTCTGAATGTGATATAACTGCACTCGTCACTCTCATTTCAAGAAGTAAGACGAGAACCTATAGAAAGGGAGCACATATTATATTACAATATTATAGGTAAATCATCTTCTAACCTTCGAGAGGTTATAACACTTCAGTAATATTTCTTGGTCCATTAGCAGTTGAGGAGACAAAACAATCCGATGCGAAACTTTCGTTCCTCTATATGTGGTATAACTGCACTCGTCGTTGCTTTTATTTCCTTTTAAATCATTGCGCTTTTTTTTTTTTTTACAACAAAAGAAAGACAACAGCTAAATCATCACGGAATTACATTTTGAAAATAATAAACTCTTACAATATTATAGATAAACTATTTTCTAACCTTCCTGAGAGGCTATAACACCTTAGTAATACTTCTTGGTCCGTTCGTAGCTGAGGAAACAAAACAATCCGATGCGAAACTTTCCTCCCTCTGAATGTGATATAACTGCACTCGTCACTCTCATTTCAAGAAATAAGACGAGAACCTATAGAAAGGGAGCACATATTATGAGATCATGCATATAATGAGGCAACATAATTCTTCTATGGTCATATTTATTGTGAGACTAATTGTTCGACGAATTATCTAACTAATCGGGTTCTCAAGGCAATACAGTAAGTTATAGTTCATTATCACTTTTATCATGTCGATTGCTGGGTTTGATTGAGTTAGATAAGGGAGTTACTCCTCTTCGAATTAGACCTCATTGTTCATAGCTATAAATATAGAATTGGAGTTCAAATTGAGTATTGGTGCATGTATGTATAGAATAGGGGTTCCCTTGGAGTATTGGTGTCTGTATAGTTTTAAACAGGGGGTTGGGACTTTATTTAGGATTATTGAGGAAGGGATATTGAAAGTCTTGACACAGTCCATTGTATCTTTTCTCCTTTTCAATAACTAATGAAAAGCTAACCAATTCATCTGTCCACCGTTTGAGTATTTGAGATTGTTTGTTTAAAAAAAAAAAAAAAAAAACCATGGTGAATAATAGTGATACTGATATTTAGGGAAGGAGTTTACTAGTTACTGTCTCAGTTTTTGGGACGGTTTTCCATAGGTTTTGATAAAATTGCCCTTTTACTTAAAATGAGGGAAGAGAGAGGATATTGTAGGGGGGTATTTTAATCCAAATTGAGACGGTAGATGATAAGAAGTGGGATGATAACTATTAAAACTGTTAGGGAAGACAATTTGTGTAGTGAAAATGGGGACTTGGCTCACCCTAGTCGGGTTGGGAATCCCCACTTGTTGCATGGATTGGGACAAGGGTGGGGGAGGGCAAAATTCTAGCCCAAAGTAACTAACCAAATAAGATGTGTTTTATTTGTTATATAAATTATTTGATAGTAATATTTATATTTAGATGTCACTAATTTGATATATAATCACACTTTTATAATTTTTTCAATCTCTTTCTATGCAACCTAAATTATATTACTTTCTCTGTAGTTTAATCAAATTACTAATTCTCCTGAAATTTTTGATAATTACATTTACTATTTGGACTGAATTCAAACATAAAAAAATGTTAAAAAACAGAAAAATCTGATAATTTTTGAGCAAAATAAAGTTATAAAATGATGTTAATTTTTTCTTTCAACATAATTTTTTTTCCGTGAACTAGAGAGCTGATTTAGAAGGGGGGGGGGGGGGGGGGGGGGGGGGGAATACCCTCTTGATCTACGTTGTCTTCACCTTCCATAGCTAAACTAGATGCAGCTTTGGAAAAGAAAACTTACAGCAGCAGCTTCTAACTACTTATATACAAATGAATAGCTTGTTTAATCTGTTTTAAGTTAGCTATAAACTAACAGCATGTAGTATTCAATACAAAGCAAAATGAGTTACAAAGCAGTGCCACGCTCTGCATGTAGAATTAAAAACACTCAACTACTTCAATATCCTGGATCAGAAATTAACACGTCAGTAGCTATTTGTATTGTGTGTTCCAAAGTCTGAAGGTGTTTGTTCTTCTGCCTCTGAGAACAAAAACTCTGCATTTGAAGCGATAACATCTTCTGCTGCATCAATTTGTCCTTCTTTTCTAATGTTTTTCATGCACGAGGGCTGTTTAGTTTAAGCTACGAAGTAACTCCTTTTGTTAATCTTCCACACATCCTTTCTGTATCTTGGTTAATTTTCAGTAATCCCAATTGCAAAACCTCCTCACTTCTTCATCATCGAACTCCTTGAATGACTGGAAGCAGAAATTCGGAACTCCATGCTTCACTTCTGCTCACCGGACAGGAATCAGAATCAGGACCGGGTGGATGGAGATCAGCATGTTTTATCTTAGGTAAAAGTTTTCTCAAATCAGATGATCAATTTCTTTATTTCTAGTCTGTAGATCAGGCAGCTGGGATTTGAAAACTGAATCAAGAGAATGATGAAGCGAATATGGGATGGTGGGCTTGATTTTTGATGAACTAAAAATGTTGGCTTCGAGTTTTACAGGTGGAGGAATTCTTGAGAGGTTTGCATATTTTGGGGTAGAGGGAAATCTGATTGCCTTTCTTACTGGACCGCTAAAAGAATCCGTGGCAACAGCTGCAGCTCAAGTGAACACTTGGATTGGTGTAGTTTCACTTGTTCCGATTCTTGGAGCATTTTTGGCAGATTCTTTCACTGGACGCTATAGATCAATCATCATTTTTTCACTTCTCTACATCCTGGTAGCTTTTCTTGTGTCCTGTAAAAATTTTAGATATTGCAAACGCATTGACTTTTATGATAGTAAATATGGTGAATGATTTCAGGGAATTGGCCTTTTAACACTATCTGCAACAATCATTAGTACAACTGCTTTGAATTCTCAAGAAACTACAAAATCAGGCAGTCAAACACAAGTTTGAATCCTTTTTTTTGTATCCCTTTATGTGGTGGCACTAGCACAGGGATATAAGGCCTGCGTACAAGCATTTGGAGCTGATCAATTTGATGAAAATCAAGATGTAAAGAAAGGGGACAGAGCCAAGAGTTCATTTTTCAACTGGTGGGTTTGTGGGCTGTGTTAGGTCCTTTATCATCACATTTGATCCTACATTATATCCAAGAAAACATAAGCTGGGGAATGGGGTTTGAGGTTTGGGATTCCATGTCTTGCTATGGTTGTTGGGCTTATCCTGTTTTTACTTGGAAATTCGGCTTATCGATTTCCTGCCAGAATTGAGGATGATCAAAGCTCCTACAGAAGGATTATCAGTCAACGATCTTCAAAAGTCAACGATACTTTGCACAATGCGGTTCTTGAATCATCATCATCATCATCAATCAGTGTGGAAGGTTTCAAAGAAGATGTTGGGATGATTAGTACTCATCAACATTCTCAACTCCATAAGTAAGCAAATATATTACTGCAACAATCATAATTTTCACTGCTTTTGCCAAATTTTTATAGAGTAAAGTTTAATTGACGTATTCTTCTTTTATCATCAGTGTATCTTCTTTAAGCTTTTGTTGTATGCATGTTTCATTGTGACCTATTCTGCTCTTTTAACTGAGGTATTCTTCTCTTGGCAAAGAATGCAATTGCATATTAGGATCAGGCCATTTCCAATCCCCTCCTTTAAATTTTATTAATTACCGCCCTAATTTGAACTAAAATAACCCTCTACAATACCCTCTCTCTTCTCCCTTTTAAATAAAAGAGCAATTTTGTCAAAACCTATGGACTACCGTCCCAAAAACTGAGGCGGTAACTAGTAACCCCCTTTCGTATATGTAGTCATTTTCACTCTTGGCACCAAATTCGGACAAATCGAATCTGTGGAAACAGTCAGACAATTAGCACAATGAACAGTTTTCTCCAAGGAATTTAGGTTTCTTTCATTTACTATACATTGGTACTGCAACCTGAAATGCTCGACACTTTGTTTCACAAAAAACAAGTAGTAGAAGAAGAAGAAGAAGCAGCCAATTTTCTCCTGGATTTGGTCTTTTGGCCTGATTTCTAATGCAATTAAATTCCTGACAGATTTCTCAACAATTTATTCCCTGATGATGATTCAACCAGTAACAATGATGCTTCCAATAAGAGTAATAGTGAGTGGAAGAATGTTTTAAAAAGCTGCTTCCTATTTGGATCACTTGCTTAACCTACACTATTGCCTCAGCTCAAGGCGCAACGTTATTCACCAAGCAAGCATCAACAGTGAATAGATAAAAAGGACCAAATTTGAAAGTACCAGCTGCCACGCTCAGAACATTCGTTCCAGTACCGGTCTGTTATGCATTCCCATTTACGACAGAATTTTTGTCCCAGTTATGACAAAGGTGACAAAACATCCATCAGGTATAACGAAACTACAGTGAATAGGAACCGGAATGGCCATATCTGTCTTGAATATGGTTGTTGCAGCTCTAATTGAAAAGAGAAGACTCGAAACTGCTCAAGAGTATGGCTTGGTCGATGTCCCGAATGCAACAGTTCCTATGAGCTTTTGGTGGTTGGTTCCTCAATACATACTCTTGGGGTTCACACTCATCTTTATGGAAGTTGGAATGCAAGAATTCTTCTATGATGAAGTCTCTATAGAACTGAGAAGTGTTGGCCTGTCTTTCTACTATGGTGCTTCGGGCATTGGGAATTTTTTGAGCACCTTTCTTGTATCCGCCATTGACAGAATCACGAGTGAAAATGGGAGGGAAAGTTGGTTCTCAAGTAACTTGAATCGAGCTCACATTGATTACTTCTACTGGATGCTTGCTGGAATTGGTGCTGCTGGTTTGATAGCTTTTCCTCCATTTCTCCAAGGTGAAGGCCTAGCGCCCCTATTTTGTTATTTTACGCCCATTTTATATCTAAATTATCTCTGAGAATTTAAGAAATACCAACCATAATATTTAAATATAAAAATATATTAAATTACCTAAATACCCTTAATCAATTTACTAAAAATGCCAAAAAAATTTATTTATAATTCCGCTCATCTATGCTACTTTATCATAATTTTTATAAATTTTTTGTAGATTAAAAAGAGACTTATAAAATTTTTCGTAAATTAATTAAGGGCAATTAGGTAATAATAGGAGGGGCAAAAGATAAATATTATGAGGGCAAGAAATAAGAATGAAGGGGGCGATACTTAACAAACTAAAGGATTTTTTTTTTGAAAAAAGAGGCGTCCAATAACAAAAAAGGGGACGAGATATAACACTACCTTTCTCCAAGTCTTACGAGTAGGACAAGAAAAATGATTTGCATAATTGTTCTCCTCCTCAATAGGCTATCTTTAAAGTATGGAATTACTAGTTACTGTCCCAGTACTTTGTTTTTATCGTCCCAATTTGAACGAAAATACCCCTCCTACAATACCCTCCCTCTTTCTCCCTTTATATAAAATAACATTTTTGTCAAAACCTACATATTACCGCCAAAAAAGTGGAACGATAATTAGTAACCCCTCAAAGTATAAGCCCTCAAGGTGGAGCTCACCTGACATTTCAACCCAATTGTTATATAATAGTTTCAAAACTATATTGTAAGGTTTTTTTTTTTTTTTTTTTTTTTTACAAAAAGTCGGAATACATTGGTTATGAAAAAGATAGTAATTTATTCAGGATACCACATTGCAAGGTGATACAGTTATTATACAAAATTTGTTAAGTATCCTCTGAAACTACAATATAATTTACGATTTCTAATGCTTGAATTGTTGGTATCATTTTTATGTAACATAAAATCTCACGCTATAAAATTTTATTAATTTAGAGATTTATAAATATAACATTGAACTAAGAAAATAATATGTAAATTTTAATAAAATAATCATAGTATGATAATTTTTTTTTGAAGTACAGTATGATATGCTTTTAAAATCATCTTAATAAGGTGGAATGAAATAAAATGATTAAATGCAGAATATCTTCTCGTCTTTTTAATAATCGTCATTTTATAATTTAACTTAATTATCTATTAAATAATTAATTATTTTTTTAATAAACAGATAGTCAATCTGGCATTAAAACTTAATTATCTATTAAATTTATATTTAATGGCTTATGTATATTTTTAATACAAATATATTAATTTTAAAATATACACTTTACAAATAAGTATTTAGTAGAAATATTATTGTTAAATTTAATTATAAGTTGCATAGAGAGAGATCGATCTCTTTATCAATTTGAAAAAAATATAAAGGTGTGATTATATATCAAAATAATGATATCTAAACATAAATATTATCAAATAATTTATGTAACAAATGAAACACAGCATATTTGGGGCTATAATTTTGCCCTTCCCACCCTTGTCCTAATCCATGCAATAAGTGGGGATTCCCAATCCAACCTAGGTCATTTTCACAACACAAATTGTCTTCCCTAAATAACAGTGTAACTATTATTCACTATCACGTAACATGTGCCTCAATAGGTAAGACAGATTGGTGGATCCACTACCCTCTTATTAATAATTGAAAGGAGAAGTATAAAGAATAGTGTCAAAACTTATCGTATCCCTTCTTAAATAAAGTCCTAATTCCCTGTCTAAAACTATACAAACATCAATATTCCAAGAGAGACTTTATTTTGTCACATTTATATTATTATACTGAACACGAAATATGATAATTGGTCTCTATTAGTACACCAATTTACTACATAATAGAACATTACATAATTGATGTCTCTATAAATATGTTATTGGAACATTAAATTAAATTTTATTATGATATTTGATATCGTTGTGGTTATATATTTAAATTATGACATCAACAAGTATAATGTATTCTTATGAGAATATAGTGACATTGTTTAGTGTAATTTATATCAAATGCATTATCGCATTTATTTTTTTAGATATTAACACATTAATAAGTGTAATTATAAAATTATAAAAAATATGTAATTTCTTTATTTATATTCATGCACTATATAATGTGATAATAATAAGGGAATTTTAGTCCCACATTGAAAAAAGAGAGGAGTGTATATCACTATTTAAGTAAATGAACTTTTAGTGGGTATTGAAATTCCTAGTCTACATTATACATTATATGTTCCACTCACGTGCGCGTCCGCCAAAATAGTTTGAACTTATGTGCTAGCGTACGCCTGCGCCTGCGGACACGAATGTCGGACCGCTCGTAAGCAAAAACGGTGGGTTTGATCAACCCGTACTTTGTTTCGCATTTTATTTCATTTCACAACTAATTACAACATTTACATATGTTATAATAAATAGTCTTTACAAACAATGCAAAATGTCACAGTACACATTTTATTGAAATATTTACGTATGTTATAATAAATGTAAATCATGGTATAATGTAACACTCTTAAGCGCACGTATCTTGACATTTTATATTGTTTTGATAGCTATAAGACCTATTATCACGACACCATATAAGAATACTAAAATTTTGTGTCACAATAACCTAAAATGTGACAAATTATTATATATTAAGACATTTTCACATGTGTTAATAAGCCAATTTTATAATAATAAGTAGAGAAATTATGCTGCCCTATTATATGCCTGATCTCGTAATATGTGCTCCCTTTCGATAAGTTTTCATCTTATTCGTTAACTATTATAAACTATTACTAGTATTTTTAAAAAATAAAATAAGAATTCTTGTATTTAATTTGGAAATAGCGTATACAACAAAAATAAGTTAATTGACAAGAATATTGTAGTTTAATAGTTGAACGCACCCTCGTTTAGACTTAATACATGTGACTTCAAGAAACGGAACACATATAGATCTAAAAGAGAGTTAATCCAATTCAAGAAAAGTAACAACTGATTGAATTTAAGAAGAAAGAACGTCTAAGTTCATTCGAGTACAAGGAAGGCTGAGGATCACTTTATTTATAGGTTAAAAAAAAAAAATTAAAGTTGAAAATCAGATGAACTTGAGACGCCATAGTTGTTGATGAAACCACTATAGTGGCTTGGTTGATAGAATCAGGATAGTGGCTTTTTTAGAAAAATCTGTAAAGAATTATACCTAACCCACGCATAGTATTAAATTTCTTGGTAAAATTCTCATCTCCGAATTACAAAACTTGATTTCATCACCATTTGTTCAACGCTTGAAACAAAGCAGTAAAATCTTTCTGTTTTCTTTTGGAATACTTCAAAAAGTTTTACTATTTACCGTCCCACTTCTTATCATCTGCTGCCCTAATTTGGATTAAAATGTCTCCCCTACAATACCCTTCCTCTTTCCTCCTTTAAGTAAAAGGGTAATTTTGTCAAAATTTTTGGACTACCGTCCTAAAAACTGAGACGGTAGCTAGTAACCACATACTTTAATCATTCAATGGTTAATGCTTGAAAAGGAATAGGCAATGGAGCAGGTACAAATTTGCTCTCAAGAGTTGATAACTTCTGCAAGAGCTCCATCTTTTTTATTTCAGTTTCTCTATTCGCCATTGTTCTCTCTCCCATGGTGATGACTCCAATTGAGGCAGCAAGAACATCTCGAGGTATATTATGACTCTTTTTACTGTCAAAACTATTTTTTGTCCGTATCGAATAAGTATTATCAAGTGTTGAGAATTTGTCTTGTGTTGCTTGGGTGCTTACCCAGTTATGTCCGGCATGTGTTTGCTGTGCGCCACCGCCAGAGCCAGGCTATTGTTGCCGCTGTTTCTGTCCTCCCGACCGACGGTCCTAGTGAAGTTCTTGTTTCTGTGACCCTGTGTGTTTTAATTAGAAATATCGTCTAAAAAATAAATAAAATCGCACGTTTTTTTTTTCATGTTATTGTATTATTACGTACAAGAGGGAGTAAAATTACAAATACCGCAATATACGAATCACATAATGTAACCAGTTATTGTTATTATAAATAATAATCGATTATATAAATATCATAAATTTATGTAATTTTCTTTTTAATCTTATTATTAATCACTAGTTTATTATGTAGTTAGAATAATTAAATCACGAACACGAATTTGTTATGAATTAATTTTTTTTTTGAAGCATGTTATGAATTAATTGAATTGAAATAATAATAAAAAAGAAAGGAAATATTTACTTTCCTCAAAAAAAGAAAGGAAATATTTACTAAATTGGGGCACAATTGATATGGATTAAACAACTGGTTGGAATTCTGAAAGCGATTTTGCCTCGGAGTAATCTTGCATTATTTTGGATTGGAGCTGCCAGGTTTCGAACCCTGAACATGGGTTTGTTATCACTTAATTGTCCCACATCGGTACTGAAATTGTCTTTGGAGTGTTCTATATAGCAGATGTTTAGACTATCAGTTCGTCCCTTCGGGGACATCCGATAAAATTGGAACGATACAGAGAAGATTAGCATGGCCCCTGCGCAAGGATGACACGCACAAATCGAGAAATGGTCCAAATTTTTTTTTCCCTTTTTTCACCTTGTTTTTATTTCCTTTTAAATCATTGCGGTTTTTTTTTTTTTTTTTTTTTTTTTTGTTTACAAAGAAAGAAGGCAACATCTAAATCATCGGACTTATATTTCCTACAATATTATAAGTAAAGTTCCTATTAAAACGTTGCTTTTATTTTCTTTTAAATCGTTGCGGTTTTTTTTTTTGTTTACAAATAAAGAAGGTAACATCTAAATCATCGGACTTATATTTTGAAAATAAGAAACTCCTACAATATTATAAGTAAAGTTCCTTTTAAAACGTTGCTTTTATTACCTTTTAAATCGTTGCGTTCTTTTTTTTTTAAAAAAAAGAAGAAAGGCAACATCTAAATCATCACGAAATTACATTTCGAAAATAAGAAACTTCTACAATATTATAGGGTAAATCATCTTCTAACCTTCCCGAAAGGCTATAACACCTTAGTAATCCTTCTTGATCCATTAGCAGCTGAATAGACAAAAAAATCTGATGTCAAACTTTTCTCCATCTAAATGTGGTATAACTGCACTCGTTACACCCGTTTCAACAAATTTCTTATACCGCGCGCAATGTTTCTATGAAAGCCTGCCACTTCCTTCGTATCATTAACCAACTACACCTTATATACCAAACAATTTGTAAACCATGAAATAATCCCCAATTACAAATAGACATTATTGTTTATTTTCATTAAATACGTATATTATTATAAACGTTGTAGGCTACGAGTAGAGTAATTTATTGAGGGAGAAACTATATACATTGCGAATCATTATTTACTAAATAATTAATTTCATAAGTAAACATACCATTCTAACCACGAAGACATATATATATATATATATATATCAATTTTAATTAAAAAAAGCTGAATGATCAATCCAGGGATTTGGCTTTTTGACACTGTCAGCAACATTCATTAGTTCAAACACTTTGGATTCTCAATCAGGCCATCATCATCAAGCACAATTTCGAATTCTGTTTTTCGTATCCCTTTATGTGGTGGCATTAGGAAGTGGATATAAGGCCTGTTGTACTGCATTTGGAGCTGATCAATTTGATGGATATGGTGATTCTGAGGAAACAAGAGCTAAGAAGAGTTCATTTTTCAACTGATTTCTTGGTGGGATTTGCGTAGGTGGTACACTAGAACATCTGACCTTACATTACATCCAAGAAAACATAAGTTGGTTTCGGGATTCCATGTCTTGCTATGATTGTTGGGTTTTTCCTGTTTTTAATGGGGAATCGAAGTTACAGATTCCCAGCCAGAGTTGAAGATGAAGAAAGCTTCAAGGGCAAGATCAAATTCTTAGAAACCCAAGATACTTTTTGCAATGCGGCTCCTGATTCATCCTACAACATAAAATCAGGTGCAGTAAAAGTTTTCTGTCCTCTTTTTTCCTCTGTATTTGGTTTCTTTCCTGACTTGCAAACTAATATGCAACGAACCCTTCACAGATTTCTCAATAATGGTGATTCCATGAAGCGTAATAAAGGGAAAGAACAAGTTTTAAAGCTGGTTCTGATTTGGATGACTTGCTTAACATATGCTATTGCCCATGCTCAACTCTCCACATTATTCGTCAAGCAAGCCAAAACAGTTGACAGATAAATAGGACCAAATCTGAATGTACCAGCTGCTGCTCTCAAAACATTTGTTCCAGTTTATGTTATTTTATGCGTCGCGATTTATGACAGGATTTTCATCCCGGTTGCAAGAAAAGTGACAGGACATCCATCCGGTATAACCGTGTTTCAGCGAATGGGAACCGGTATGGTGATAACAATCTTCAATATTGTTGTGTTTAAACCGACCGCTCCGTCTTCTTTCTTCACCGCTCCCGATCCTTCTTCGAACCCCTAACGATCAGCTCATATCTCCGACCTCCTTGCTCCACGACGGAGTTTTCTCTTCGGCTACCACCTTGGAGAATCTCACAGGAACTCCCCGACCCAGCCTTCCTCAAGGCTCGTCCTCTCTTCCTCTCAGCCTCAACAAAACGATAAACAGGAACTAATCCTTAATATAGAAAGAGAGTGAAGAGAGACAACAAAAAAGGGGCCGCAACTTGGAAACCCTAGTTTCCTCGGGAGAGGGAAGGTCACAGAGACCAGAGAAGAGAGCGGCCAAGACAAAACAAGAAATGACTGTGTTTCGCCTCAAACCCTAGGGCATCGGCCGGGTATAAACAAAAGGAGGATGGGTCGCATGGGTTGCTGGGCCGGGAGTAGACATGGATTCAGGAGAAAGGCAAACGAACTTTGGGCCAGATTGGGCCACTACCCTACAACAAATATGATGATAGCAGCAGTAATTGATAAGAGAAGACTTGAAACTGCACAAAACTACAGCTTGATTGATGTTCCAAATGCCACAGTTCCCATGAGTTTTTGGTGGTTGGTTCCTCAATTCATTATAACTGGAATAGGGGATGTGTTCGCAGAGGTGGCAATTCAAGAGTTTTTCTATGATCAAGTACCTATAGATCTGACGAGTGTTGGCCTGTCTTTCTATATGGTGTATTGGGCATTGGGAGTTTATTGAGTGGCTTTCTTGTATCCGTAATTGACAGAATCACGATTGAAAATGAAAATGAGAGGGAAAGTTGGTTCTCAAGTAACTTGAATCCAGCTCACATTGATTACTTCTATTGGATGCTTGCTGGAATTGCTGCTGCTGGTTTCATAGTTTTCCTCCTTTTCTCCAAGTCTTACGAGTCCGAGGAGAAAAATGATTTGTAGAAATTTCTTGAATTGTTTAGCAAATGAATTAGAGTGGACATGATTTCATTCTAACGGATCAAATCGACCAATGTAATTTAATTTGGTTGGTTCAACTAGTTCAAAGACCAAGTATGCAAATTTCAATTTGAAAATTTTAAATTATAAGATCTGGTATATAAGACAATTTGGACGGTAAAATTGACCAACCGGGCCGATTGTGTAATAAAATTTTATTAGAAGTAATAAAATTGATATATAATGCAGAAAAGGATTTTCATTGAAACAAGGGAATCGGACAACAGCAATTGAACAAGGAAGTTAGATTTATGGGGCCAAACTTAACTAGAAACTACTAGAGACTTAGCATAATGTGTAACACTATGAGACACTATATTTTGAGTTCGGGAATTCACTTTTAATGATGTGAGCCGCTGAATGACTATATTTTTTCCATTTAACTAATCTAATCTAATAATATCACTTATAAATGAAGTATCCTGTAATGTAATTGTTGGACTACCATTTATGAATTGTCAAAATTGCAATGTAGTTGTTGAACTAAGTCCTTTGAAATGGTAGTGGGACCGCTTGTTCTAATCTCTGAATTAATAAATTTTTATGGTATCAATATTATTAATTTATAGAGATTTTATTTTGTACAAAATGTTAGGTAAAAATAATACCAACAACTGGAAATGCCTCTTGAGGGCTCTATACTTTGAGGATACATGTTGATCAACTAGCCTATTGAGATGGAGAACAATTCTTCAAATCATTCTTCTCCTCATACTCATAAGACTTGGAGAAATGGAGGAAAGCTATGAAACCAGCAACACCAATTCCAGCAAGCATCCTATAGAAGTAATCAATGTGAGCTCGATTCAAGTTACTTGAGAACCAACTTTCCCTTCCATTTTCAATCGTGATTCTGTCTATGGCGGATAAAGAAAGCTGCTCAAGAAATTCCCAATGCCTGTTGCACCATAGCCCAAAGATCTATGACTTTAGTCCATGCTTGACTAGCCAAGTAGACAAACGACCCTGCATTTTTTTTTATCTCTTCCCTCTTTTGTGTTTCGTGTATTATTTATATAAGTATTTCTTTCACATTTACGAAAGACAGGCCAACACATCTCAATTCTACAGGGACTTCATCATAGAAGAATTCTTGCATTCCAACCTCCAAATTCTCCCCTCTGATACCACTTGTTAGGAATTTAAATTCCTAAGAACATAAACCTTCAATCAATTATTAGGATAAACTGAAGCGGAAGCGTACCTTGATCCATAGCGATTGATTGATAGATCAAGCAACTGAACTGACGGTTGAATTAATCTCGTGATGAATCCCGGCAATGGTCTTCCAGGTGATTATCAGCCTCCTTTCCAGAGAGATAGTTTCCTTAGTATTTTTCTTATTGATGGGGAATAAGAAAAACAGATAGTCTTGATTCACCCGGGGACCATAACCTTTATTTATAATATCAGGGTTTCCTAAATTACAGTTTCACCCATCGCAAAAAAGTAATTATAGGAATATACCAGTTTCTGCACAATAATATTCCATACTTAAAAGATACTTATGCCTTATTAAACTTAATTGATCACTTTAATTAGGCATAACTATATAGACAACACTTTAATGTACAATAACCATATTTATATATTAACGTTAAGTCCAAAACCTTACAATCTCCCACTTGGACTAACGTAATATATATACCTTATAATTGTACATGAACTGAATGAGTACTCTTAATTTGTTGTCATAACATATCTTTCACAATCCCGTCCATTAACTATATCAACATAGGATCAAAGAGGCTTTCGCTGCGACTAATGTGGCTAGACCCATCAATGGTCACATATGTCAACATAGCCAAATGACATGGATCAAGTATGGATGCACAGCATGGAAATTTCACGTGATGTGATCTTTTTCGTGCCTAAATACAACTGGTCCAACTGAACTTTAATGAGATCAACTTAATATGAAAATCAGAATATGAGCACAACTGAAAACTGAAACTTTAAACTTTAACTTTATGGTTTACGCTGCAGCATTAAAACCAATCCAAAACTTAAACTGAAGTGTTCGAAACCACGAACAAACTGAAAAATTAAAAACTCCCACTAAACTGATACATCATCAGACAATAAAACACTTTGAGCAACATGCTCAAGAAAGACCTTGGGTGGCAAACCCTTAGTAAAGGGATCCGCAATATTGGAGTCTGTCCTTATGTGCTCTATGGAAATCTGACCATTCTGAATTCTTTCTCTAACAACAAGATACTTGATCTCTATGTGTCTAGACTTAGAGGAACTTCTGTTATTGTTAGAGAATTCCACGGCAGCTGAATTGTCACAAAATAACCTAAGTGGTCTTTCAATACCATTGACAATTTACAAACTCGTGACCAAAATTAGCAGCCATATAACATGATTGGATGCTTGAAAACATCCACTTTAATTAGAGTCGGAGTACCATATGATCTCTAACTGATCCGACCTCTGATAAGTGAGCATATAATCCCAAGTTCCAAGAAGATACTGCATGACCCGTTTGGCTGCTCCCCAATGTTCCATACCGAAATTACTTAAGTATCTGCCTAAAACTCCAACAATGAACGCAATATCTGGACGCGTACATACCTGAGCATACATTAGACTTCCCACAGCAGAAGCATAGGGAATATTTTGCATTTCCTTTCTTTCGAAAGGGTTCTTTGGGTATTGATTGAGACTGAACTTGTCTCCCTTAGAAACTGGAGTAGCACAGGGCTTGCAATCCTGCATCCCAAATCTTTTAAGGATTTTTTCGATATAGGTCTTTTGTGACAACTGTAATATACCTCGAGAGCGATCTCGAAATATCTGTATACCTAATACAAAAGATGCGTCGCCAAGATCTTTCATCTCAAAATGATCTGAAAGAAATTTCTTGGTTTCGTGCAATAAGCCTATATCATTGCAGGCAAGCAGTATGTCATCAACATACAAAACCAGAAAAATATGTCTACTCTCACAGAACTTATGATATACACAATCATCCACTAAATTCACCTCAAAACCAAAAGAGATGATCACTTGATGGAATTTGCGATACCATTGACGGGAAGCTTGTTTGAGTCCATAGATGGATTTCTTTAGTTTGCACACCATCTGCTTTGAATGTTTAGAAACAAAGTTTTCAGGTTGCATAATATATATTGTTTCATCAATGTCTCCATTGAGAAACGCTATCTTAACATCCATCTGATGAAGCTCAAGATCAAAATGAGCCACTAATGCCATTATGGTCCTAAAAGAGTCTTTCGATGATACTGGAGAGAAAGTCTCTGTATAGTCGATGCCTTCCTTTTGAGTAAATCCTTTTGCAACAAGACGTGCCTTATATCTTTCCACATTACCTTTTGAATCCCGTTTGGTTTTAAATATCCATTTGCAACCAATGGGTTTCACACCTTCAGGTAATGGGACAAGATCCCAAACGTCATTGTCTTTCATTGACTTGATTTCCTTATTCATGGCATCTATCCACTTTTGAGAGTTGGAACTTTCAATGGCCTGGTGAAAGTTGATTGGATCATCTCCCACCATTTCATTGGCTTCTTCATGTTCCATGAGAAACACTATATAGTCATCCGGAATAGCATTTCTCCTTTCTCTAGTGGATCTTCTTAATGGCATTTGTTCTTGAAGCTGTTGAGTTTGTTCTTCATGATTTTGTTCTTGATGAGGGAAATCATCGACATTGTCTTGTAATTCTTGAACAACATCAGGAATTACAACCGTAGGAAGAGAAACTGATTCCTCTTCAAGGACAAAGTCATTAACCTTATCTTCCCCTCCAAACTCAATATCCTCAAAAAATTGGGCATTTCCCGTCTCAAAGAAGGATCTGCTTTTGGGATCATAGAATTTGAATCCCCTAGACCTTTCAGTGTATCCAACAAAATAGCAACTTATGGTTCTTGAATCCAGTTTTCTTTCATTAGGCTTATAAGGCCTAGCTTCAGCTGGACAACCCCAAACATGAAAGTGCCTAATACTGGGTTTTCTGCCAGTCCATAGTTCATAAGGGGTTTTAACAGTTGCTTTAGTTGGAACTCTGTTAAGTATATAGGTTGCAGTCTTTAGTGCTTCACCCCAGAGTGTATTCGGTAAAGAAGTACGACTTATCATACTTCTTACCATATCTTTAAATGTCCTATTTCGCCTTTCAGCAACACCATTCATAGTAGGACTACCAGGCATGGTGTACTGTGGGACAATGCCACACTCATCGAGGAATTTAGCAAATGGGCCCGGACGTTGTTCACCTGATCCATCATATCTACCGTAGTATTCACCACCACGATCAGATCTGACAGCCTTAATGCTTTTTCCAAGCTGATTTTCAACTTCAGTCTTAAAGCTTTTGAACACGTTTAGGGCTTGTGACTTCTCATGAATGAGATAAAGGTAACCATATCGTGAAAAATCATCTATGAACGTGATAAAATATGTTTGACCATTCCAAGAAGCCGTAGGGAATGGCCCACAAATATCTGTATGTATCAGTTCTAAGACATCTTTAGATCTTTCAGCCTCAAATCTCCTTTTGTCTGTCTGTTTTCCCTTAATGCACTCAACACAGATTTTGAGAATCTGTAGAGTCCAATGGATCAAGAATTCTATCTGACACAAGTCTTTCAATTCTCTGTCTAGAGATGTGACCTAAGCGCTTATGCCAAAGAGTAATAGAATTCTCATTGATTAATTTGCATTTAGTACCACGTGTATCCACATGCAAGATTTCATTGTATGAAACAATAGTATCAAGCAAATAAAGGTTATCATTACTAATTAAAGAGCCAGTTCCAACCTGCTTTGAATTAAATGAAAGACTAACTTTATTGTTTCCAAGAAGACAAAAGTAACCTGATTTGTCCAATAAAGAAACAGAAATTAAATTCCGTCTAAATGACGGAACAACATAAGTGTCTTCCAAATCCAAATAAAAACCAGTCTTTAATAACAACCTAAATGTGCCTATTGCCTCAACTTCAACCGTCTCGCCATTCCCCACATAGATGATTCTTTCAGCATCAATTGGTTTGCGATAATGGAGGCAACCCTGCAAAGACACACTTATGTGAGCAGTAGCACCGGAATCTACCCACCAAGTATGTCTTGGTACTAAAACCAAATTAACCTCAGAACAAACATTAACAATGACCATACCTTTCTTGGCACGCCAAGCATGATATTTGGTGCATTGTTTCTTTTGATGAGAAGTGTCACGACAGAAGAAACAAGAGGATTCATTAGTCTGTTTCTTTTGTGGTGCTGCAACTGCAACTTCCTTATCCTTCTTTTTTCTTTTGTTCTTGTTATTCTGTTTAGAAGTTGTTGCCAAGTGAGCACTCTCAGTTTTTTCTTGCTTCAATCTTTCCTCTTCTTGCACACAGTGAGAAATGGGTTCGTTAAGATCCCATTTTTCCTTTTGGCAGTTATAACTGACTTTAAACTGCCCAAACTGTGCAGGAAGGGCAATAAGTACCAAATACACCAACAAGTCATCAGACAAGTCTAACTTCAGTGCCTTTAATTTTGAAGCAACAGTAGACATCTGCAAAATGTACTCCCTTATGTTCCCAGAACTCTTATACCTCATGGAAACAAGTTTACTCAAGAGAGTGCTTGTTTCCCCTTTATCACTTTTAACAAAAGACTTTTCGAGTTCTTGCAGGAACAAATTGGCATTGTTTTCCTCTTGAACAGTGCCCCTAAAGGTTTCCAGAATTGACCGCTTCATGATCATTAGACTCAGGCGATTTGATCGCTCCCACCGCTCCATGTTCCTTCTTTCCTCATAGGAACTAGTATCCGTAAGAGCAGGGGGCAATCAGACCGAAACACAAGGTCTAGATCCATGCAACCAAGAACTATCAGAACATTGTCCTTCCAATTCTTGAAATTTGCACCATTAAGTGTTGGAATAGAATTAACATTGGCAGAAATAATTGCAGCAGAATCAACTGGAAAAACAAAATAACCAAAACATAAGCTCACACTAAAAAATATGACGAAATTTAAATTGACATCCCCATCACAAGATATCTAGTGCAACATTGGGTTTAGTCTTTGGACAGAAACATCAATTTGCAAGTGATACTCTTGTTGCAGTAATCAAATATTGACAATACACTCCTGTCAAATAATAAGCCTTCATTTGGGCCGACTTATTATTCACATGGAAAAACCTAATACTGTCACATATTTATTACCGCAAGTATGTTTTAATTTCGACCAAGTGAGGACCTTCCTTTGGGCCGATCGTCACCCGCATGATATTAAAACACACACAATCACCTTGGTAATTTGAAATTGATCATCAAACACAAAAGAGGTTACTTTGACAACTTTTTATGTCATCTAATCAACCTCAAATATACTAGGTGTTATAAACCTTTATATTTTATGTCAAAATAAATCAATCATATTAATCTGTATTCCCAAAATCTGAACTAATTAAGTTTTGTAAAATTTTGCAACCAAATAAAATTTTTTTCCAAACTTAAATAGTTCAAAATATGATTTCTTTTAACTTTAGGGTTAAAATTACAATTTCCTAAAAGTTGTAGCTAAATCTGTAAGTTCTTTAATAATTTAGGGCCAGATAAGAAATCATAAAAGTTTCCGGACCTAACTGAATTATAACAAAATATGCAAGAATAATTTAAAGAACTAATTAACTTGAGGACTGAAATTGCAATTCTTAAAACAAAACCCTAAAATGTTTTTCTTCCTTCTTCTTCAAACAAAACCAGCAGCCGCCGCCGCTGCCCAACACCCGCCACCGCCCGCTGCAACACCCGCCGCCACCGCTCGCGTTCACCACCCACGTCGACGTCGTTCACCGTAACCACCTCGAGACCTTCACCGCAAAACCGAAAGCGGCGAAGAAGATGATGGAGAAACCGAGGACCGGAAAAACGCAAGGTGAAGGAACCGGGAAATCCGCCGGAACCGAAAGCCGATGCTTGATGGCGAGCGGCGGCCGTAGGCGGCGACGTTCGCGACCGGAACCCAAGACTGAACGGGAAGGCGATGGCGCTGTGCTTGAAGAAGAACCAAAAAAAATTTTTCCCAGGACCCAAACAAAAATTTTTCCAGGCAGTACCGTTCCGGAGGAAAACCAAAAAAAACGGAAGAACCAAAGGGAACCAAATAATTTTATCAGACAAGAAAAATTCAAACGGCGGAGAAGAATAATAAACCCAATTTCTCAACCCAAACAGCAATAAATAGTAAAGCCATAGCCAATTTCCCTAGGAAATCGAGAACCATGAAAAATTACAACTTTAATTTGCATATAACAAAATAATCTCATGGCAAATTGATCCAAAATCAACCGAATAATTATGGAATTAATAATAATATAATATAATTAATTCCCAAATAATTGATATGAAGGTGGCTCTGATACCACTTGTTAGGAATTTAAATTCCTAAGAACATAAACCTTCAATCAATTATTAGGATAAACTGAAGCGGAAGCGTACCTTGATCCATAGCAATTGATTGATAGATCAAGCAACTGAACTGACGGTTGAATTAATCTCGTGATAAATCCCGGCAATGGTCTTCAGGCCAACACATCTCAATTCTACAGGGACTTCATCATAGAAGAATTCTTGCATTCCAACCTCCAAAAACACCAGCGAGTCCAATTAGTATGTATTGAGGAACCAACCACCAAAAGCTCATAGGAACTGTTGCATTCGGGATATCGAGCAAGCAATAATCTCGAGCAGTTTCGAGTCTTCTCTTTTCAATTAGAGCTGCTACAACCATGTCCAAGACAGATACAGCCATTCCAGTTCCTATTCGCTGTAGCGTCGTTGTACCTGATGGATGTCTTGTCACCTTTGTCATAAGGGACAAAAATTGTGTCGTAAGTGGGAATGCATAACAGACCCGTAACTGAAATGAATGTTCTGAGCGTGGCAGCTGGTATTTTCAGATTTGGTCCTATTGATCTATTCACTGTTGATGCTTGCTTGGTGAATAATGTTGCGCCTTGAACTAAGGCAATAGTGTACGTTAATCAAGTGATCCATATTGGAAGCAGCTTTAAAACATTCTTCCACCCTCTATTACTCTTGTTGGAAGCGGCATTGTTACTAGTTGAATCATCATCCGGGAATGCATTGTTGAGAAATCTGTCAAGAATTTAATTGCATTAGAAATCAGGCCAAAAGACCAAATCCAGGAGAAAATTGGCTGCTGCTTCTTCTTCTTCTTCTATTTTTTTTTTTTTTTGAAACAAAGAGTGGGTTTGTTTCGTGGAAATGAGAATGGAGCAATCTTAATATGATTTCGATTTCTACTTTTTTAAACGGTAAAAGAAAAGACAATGGAATCTAGCAACTTATCTGATTTTAATCAAAGGCAATCAAATTCCTTTAATGAATGACCTCCTAATTTACCAAACAAGTCAAAGACGATCAGATTAATTCAATGATTATTGAGTTACCAAACTAAGATTGCTTCCATTCACATTCCATGAAACAAACGCACAACAAAGTGTATAGTGAACTAAAGAGGCCTAAATTCCTTGGAGAAAAACTGTTCATGGTGCTAATTGTCAGAATATTTCCACAGATTCACTTGTCCAAGTTTTGTGCAATGAGTGAAAATGACTACATATACGAAATTATTGGAGAAATGGCGTGATCCTATATTACAATTGAATAACTTCTTTGTCAACATATGATTTAAAAAATGATTGCTCCTGATTACCTGACTCTATAAAAATCTTGCTGACAGATAATGAAGGAAAAAAAAGTGATATTTGCTTTCTTATGGAGTTGAGAATCTTGACCAGAAATCATCCCAACATCTTCTTTGCAACATTCCACACTGATTGATGATGATTCAGGAACCCCATTGTGCAAAGTATCGTTGACTTGCGAGTTGACTAATAATCCTTTCAGAGGAGCTTTGATCATCCTCAACTCTGGCAGGAAATCGATATGTCGGATTTCCAATTAAAAACTGGATAAGCCCAACAACCATAGCAAGACATGGAATCCCAAACCCCATTCTCCAGCTTATGTTTTCTTGGATATAACGTAGGATCAAATGTGATAATAAACCACCTAAAGCCAGCCCACATACCCACCAGTTGAAAAATGAACTCTTGGCTCTGTCCCTTTTCTTTACATCTTGATTTTCATCAAATTGATCAGCTCCAAATGCTTGTACGCAGGCCTTGTATCCCTGTGCTAGTGCCACCACATAAAGGGATGCAAAAAACAGAATTCTAACTTGTGTTTGACAGCCTGATTTTGCAGGTTCTTGAGAATTCGAAGCAGTTGTACTAATGACTGTAGCTGATAATGTTAAAAGGTCAATTCCCTGAAATCATTCACCATATTTATTATTATCATAAAAGTCAATGCATTTGCAATATCTAAAACTGGTACAGGACACAAGAAAAGCTACCAGGATGTAGACAAGTGCAAAAACGATGATTGATCTATAGCGTCCAGTGAAGGAATCGGCCAAAAATGCTCCCAGAATCGGAACAAGTGAAACTACACCAATCCAAGTGTTCACTTGAGCTGCAGCTGTTGCCACATATTCTTTTAGCGGTCCAGTAAGAAAGGTAATCAGATTTGCCTCTACACCATAATATGCAAACCTCTCAAGAATTCCTCCACCTGTAAAACTCAAAGCCAACATTTTTAGTTAATCAAAAAATCAAGTCCACCCTCAGGGGCGGAGGCAGACTTTAAATTTTCGAAAGCGGAATTGTAGCCACATGAAGGGCAGACATCAGTCGGAGGTCTGCCGGAATAACTTACTTAGGAAAATCTCGGCTATTTCGAGGGGGGGGGGGGGGGAGGAGCCCTCCCTCGTGTGTAGTGCCGCCCCTGCCCTCCATCCCATATTTGCTTCATTCTTGATTCCATTTTCAAATCCCAGCTGCCTGATCTACATACTTGAAAGAAAGAAAGATATTAATCATCTGATTTGAGAAACTTTTACCTAAGATAAAACATGCTGATCTCCATCCACCCGGTACTGATTCTGATTCCTGTCCGGTGAGTAGAAGTGAAGAATGGAGCTCCGAATTTCTGCTTCCAGTCATTCAAGAAGTTGATGATGAAGAATTGAGGATGTCTGTCTTGCAATTGGGATTACTGAAAATTGACCAAGATGCAGAAAGGATGTGTGGAAGATTAACAAAAGGAGTTGCTTCAAGCTTAAACTAAACAGCCTCGTGCATGAAAAACATTAGAAAAGAAAGACAAATGCTGCCAAACACTTGTATCCTTTTCGACCTTAGTTAGAATAAAAGAGTTATTTGGCTGTCTCACTCCCAAATGTTGGTTGTATAAATTTTACTAGTTACCGCCTCACTTTTCATTCTCTATCATCTCAATTTGGACTAAAATTAACCCCTATAATACCTTCTATCTTCTCCGTCTTTAAAGTAAAATGATAATTTTATCAAAATTGGGAAGGTAATGTTTAAAACTGAGGCGATAAGTAGTAATAAGCTTGTTGTATTGATCAATCAAACTCTACTTTATAAATTTGCTATGATGGATCCAGTAGTAATTGTTTAGTCAACACTGCTCGATTTATTTATGTGGCTATTTTCTGTGGACAAACTTTTTTTTTTCCAGCACAGTATGAAGTTTAACCTGACATCCCAAACTTATTTTGATCTCATGATAATAATTTTGTGAAGTTTAATCTGGGGCTTATGTATATTAGATAAGATGGTGTTTTGTTTGAAAATTTATTCAGGTGTTTATTAAGAATATTACTGTCCATTTACTTAATAAATTGAAGAACATCATCTCTTTAGGTGAAATTAATAAATTGGATTGTACAAGAGAGGCTTTTGTAATTTTTAGAATTTTAGAGAGATTTTCGTATTTTGACAAAAATTTAAGGAGGAAAATGTAATTCACCCTTGTATATTCATTTGTATATTTAGACTAATGATTAGTTAGATGATTACGTATAGATTACAGCCAATCATGATAAGCTTTGTACACTATCAAGCAGAATTGTTCACCAAAAGACATTGATCAACCAAATATAAGCTCCTGCTGAGGAAAAGAAAGGACTGCATTTAGAGTTATGGAGGACAAAATGGTTTCTGGAGCCGTGGAGGAAGAAAACAGGAAAGGGATTGTGATTATTGGCGGAGGAATTGGCGGGCTTGCAACTGCTCTGGCTCTTCACAGGTCCATCTTCTTTTCTCTCGCAACTCTTAACTAAAACCAAATGTAACAATGGTTAATAATCGTGTAGTTTTGGTACTGAAACTGCAGGAAAGGTTTCCAAGATGTGGCAGTTTATGAAAGATCTACGAGCCTGAGAGCAGAGGGAACAGGAATAGGGATCTCTGCTAATGGGTGGCGGGCACTTGATGAGCTTGGCGTTGGACATCAGCTCAGGGATAAGGCAATTCTTCTTCAGGGGTAGGCCTGAAAAAGACATAATGATATGATTAGTGCAAGAATTAACTTAGTCAACTCTGTCCCTTTATAAAGTTATGTGCTGATTTTTCTATTGCAACACAGGGTAGAGGATATATGGGTTGAACATGGAAGGCCTCAAAACGGGATGTAAGTTCATTATTTTTCTTCTTTAATTAGCACTTCTCAAGTCCCATAATCAGACAGAGTAGGATGAGAATTAAACAAAGAAAAGGGTTCTTTAAGTTTAGCTGTTTTAACCTTTCCTTTTGTCCCAAACATTTATAGTGCCCTTTTAGTTAAAACTATGTGCCTATCATGTGTTCTGTATATGTCCCAGGCCAGAGAATTTTGATAGAACTGGTGAATTTCGTTGGTTGAAAAGGAAAGACTTGATAAACGTACTTGCTAATGCTTTGCCACCAAAAACCATACGATTCGGATACAATGCAGTTGCTGTGAAAATGGATTCTCAAGATATGTCCCCGGTTCTTGAACTTGATAATGGCAAGGCTGTTCGAGCTAAGGTACATTAGTTGCCTTTTGATTTCATCTATTATGAAAATGAATTGCGTTTTAGAACTTCATTTCTTTTATAGGAAAAGGAAGATTGGTTTGTGAAAACTTAGAATTTGCAATTTCTTCACAGGTTCTCATTGGATGTGATGGATTAAATTCCAAAGTGGCAAATTACCTTGGGCTGAAACCTGCATCATTCTTTGCTCTTGGTATAGTTAGAGGCATGACAAACTATCCAAATGGTCATTTGTTCCCTCCTCTATTTGTCATGATGAGTAGAGACCATGGAGGCGCACGTCGCTTTGGACGAGCTCCTGTCAATGATAAGTTGGTGTATTGGTTTGTTGTTGTGCAGTTATCCCGTCTGGGTAAACATTTTTTTTTCTTTGTTAATTCTTTTCTGACTTTGATACTTTACCAATTAAGCAGAATATTTTGGTTAATAGTCCCTAAACTTGTGATTGAGTTGATAAATCAATACCTCGAGTCAGAACCGTTCTAACAAGATCATTTCGCTTGAGATGCTGATTCTTTTAGCTTACCTTATTGATACAAACAATTGAGGGTATATATGGTTTAGAATTTGAGCATCAGTTTGTTAGTCAGTCTACTTATTTTGATGCAGATGAGAAATTTCCAGATGATCCAGAACTCTTGAAACAGGCAACTTTGAGAATAATGAAGGGATTTCCAGCTGATGCAGTGGACATGGTCGATAAAAGTGACCTGCACTCATTGTGCGTCACACGCTGCTTGAGATACCGGCATCCATGGGAGATACTGGTAAGAAGATTTCACAAAGGATCAGTGGCAGTACTTGGGGATGCAATGCATGTTATGGGTCCTTTCTTGGGGCAAGGTGGTTCGGCAGCGTTGGAAGACGCAGTGGTTCTTGCAAGGAATCTAGGGCAGAAGTTTAGTTATTCTCTTGATCAACCTGAAGGAGGGACACAAATTATGAGTCAGAAGAAGATAGAGGAAGCGTTTGATCAGTATATCAGAGAGCGAAGAATGAGAATTGTTCGATTGTCTATGCAAACTTACCTAATTGGTATGATATTGGGAAGCAGAAGACTATCCATAGCCAAAGTTGTTGCTATAATCATATTGGTTATCATTTTTAGAGATGCAAGTGAGCATGTTAGATATGATTGTGGCAAACTTTGAAGCTATCAAGCCATGATAAGAACTTGCATTCTAGCCTTGAATGGCTAACCTCAATTTCAATTCTATCTGAATGTGCGAATGATCAATGTACAATAAAAAAGCGGGGGTTACTAGTTACCGCCCCATTTTTGGTGGTAATCTTTAAATTTGACAAAATTACTTTTGTTTTTACTAATTACCATCTTAATTTATCGCTTTAATTCTTATTTACCGTCTCAATCTAATTTATTAATATAACTTTATAATATTATATTAATATAATAATAAATTTAAAAATATTAATTTTTATTAAAATATTAAATAATAATAAGAATAAAAATAATTAATATTTTTATTATAATAAAAATATTTTTCTTTTTAATAAAAAATATTTTTATTATAATTCATAATTAAAAAACTATGAAGAAAGTGTCAAAAAAACACATTTGGTTTGACAAAATTCTACTTTGACAAAAATACGATTTTTTACAAAATCCTAGTTTGACAAAAAATAGTTTGGACAAAACCCTAGTTTGCTCTGCGATTCAGGATGCATTACCATATGCTCTTTTAATCTCCAAGAGTGCTTTTTGGTAGAAGCCGACAGCTCTCAGTGATCAGCAATGAAATCATTAAACCCAAGCGCAATACCAGCTTCAGCTTTGGCACTATACACCAGCCTTTGAGAAACAAGCATACAACACCAAGGAATCAAGAAAATGCAGATCTATTACATAAGCATAACTTCAAGTATGTATGTATGAAAACTACAGATAAAAGCCACTTATTATAATCAGATCTCAAAAATTACTGTGATTAGAATCCATAGTTAACAATGCCATTAGTAACCATCATGAGCTCTTACAACTGCTGTCAATGCTTGTGCAGAAATACCATATCCACTGCAAGTTCAGAACGTAGAATTTAAAATAAGAGTACAAATTAAATAACAACAAGACCATAAAATGCCTACACCCGTATATTTTTTGGAGGCCACAACCTCAACAAATCAACTAGTTAAGGCCATAAACATCTCCTTTCATCCAACTCTGCCTTCCTCTTCCTCTTTCTCTGTCATTGTGATATATCGGGCTAATATTGTTAATAATCTTATTCTTTTACTCTCCCTATGACCATTCAACTTATCTGCAAAAATTTTTAATTCAAGACCAGTAGATATGTTTTTTTCAACACATGGCACAAAACTAAAGGGAATAAGAGGAAGTCATTATCCTAAAAGAGCATATTCCTAAACTTGCTGCCTGATTAAGCAGGCAGTGATGAGGGACAACCATTAGATGGCATTTTACTCTTAAGATCATTAAAACTTTGTTACAGGGGACAAGTATTTCAGTTGCATGCTTTCAACCCAGGCCCTCATAATTCGGCATTGATAAACAATATTAACAAATCTCCTGGAGGTGCTATGAGAATGCAATGGAATCAACAAAATTTGCAAGAAAAAAAAAATTGCAGACAACTACCTGATCGACCTAAATCCTCCTATGGAACGGCTTTCAGAACTGTCTCGATCAAATCTGGCGACCCCTGACTTGACGAACGGCTTTCGATAATCCCCGACTCGACCTCATTCTCGATTGATTCACCTGTCGGTCACTGCTCCGCCGTGAAGGAACTCCGGCCACCGCCCGAAGACCGACCAACCACCGCAATCCTTGGTCACGATCTGGACGAACTCAGCCTTGGATCACCAAAAAAGATCAAACAAGGTGAGCCCGGATCAAGCACACCAAGAATTCCGGCGATCGGAGCTAAGAACACCAAACCGCGGCGGCAACCAAAAATTGGCGAGCAGTCCGACAATCCAATCTCGCAACCCCAGGCTTCGCGACCGGCTAGGGTTTTGGTAGAGGGAGGGGTGGAATCATTAGGGCACCGATGGGAGAGTGGGTAGCGCTGGCTAGGGTTTTCGTTGAGGGAGGGGTGGATTTGTTAGGGCATCCAATTGGGGGATAACCGATTTGGGTGTAGGGTTTTTTTACCTAAATTTGTATGAGGGTATTTTAAGTATTTTAGTATTTGTTAATTTAAATATTCATGAAGGTATTTAGTGTATTGTTAAGGACATTATTGTCCAAACGGGGGCGGTAACTAGTAATTCCTATAAAAAGCTTGCTTAACTAAGCACGAGTTCAATAGAATTTCTTGACTTGCATTATTTTTCCGTTTTCACTCAATAATATATAGTACTTCTATTTTAAAAAGAATGATCCTTGTTAGTAAAAGCGATTAGTGAGTTTTGGTCAGATTTCCTGCAACAAAAGTCAAGGATTAAATGGCTAGAAGAGGGCGATTGTAACACCTCTTTCTTCCACGCTTCTCTCCGTGAGCGTCAACACAGATTAGCACTTCATAAAATCAAGATGGATGGGGTCTGGACCACAGATCATGTTGTTATTGAGAAAAATGGAGTACAGTTCTTCTCAAATCTTTTGGCAGCTGAAGGGGCCTCGGATGATGCTAGTAGTATAGAGGCCCTTCTGAGGGATGTCCCTGTTTGCTTGTCGGAAGAGGATGGGCTGGGTCTTTTGGTACCTCTACTTGATAATGAAGTCCGAACTGCTATTTTTTCCTATATGTGCTTGTAGGGAGTTTATGGCAGGGGTATCATTACCTAGGTCCATCGGTAGCACTTTCATTACTCTGTTGCCAAAGAAGCAAGTTCCATCCATCTCCTCCAATTTCAGGCCAATTAGTTTGTGTAACTTGATCAACAAGGTTTTCAAAATGGTTTGAAGTTCAGATTCAGCATTTGATCCACAAGGCTTTCACAACGTTTTTCATTGGTGCTCTTTGATAAGGACAGTGACTCAATCACATCACAGCAGAGATCAATATGGAAACAAGCTCACTGCATGGACAATATAGGGATGGCATCGGGGTTGAGAGCTTGGTTTCTAGCATCCTTGTCCCATTCGGTACGGTTGGGCACTTCTTGGAGGACGCTTTGGGGATTGGGTTCTCGGTTTTCGGCCTCATCTAAAAATATCCTTTTTCATGGGTCGTCTTCCTTTTCGCTTGACAATTGATCGTCTATTGGAGTAATTTGGAATGTTTTTACAAGGCCTCCGTTCGCTAATGATTTGCCAGCAAACACCATCCGATGTGGACATAATGTTGTTGCTGTGAAAATTGAGGGTCAAAGTAAGTCCCCAGTTCTTGAACTCGATGATGACAAGGCTGTTCGAGCTAAGGTAACATTACTCAACTGCCATCACTGAAAATGAAGTATGATTTAGCCCTTCATTTCTGCTAAAGAAATTAGAAAGATTCTGAGATTGTACAAATGAAAATGTTAATAGTTGTACCTTTTCCTTCACAGCAGGTTCTGATCGGATGTGATGGATCAAATTTTCCAAACTGGCTGATTACCTTGGGTTGAAACCTCCATCATTATTTAATCTTGTTGCAGTCAGAGGCTTGACAAATCATCCAAATGGTCATTTGTTCCGACATCAAACGAAAGAGACAGCTCTTTTTCCCTGGAACACGGTGGGCATCTCTCCGCCTTAATTCTTTATTTCTGAATCATACAGTAAGGCACCGACTAATCAAATCAACAATCTCAAAGACATTGATCAACCAAAGATAAGCAAGCTCCAGCTTAGGAAAAGAAAGCACTGCATTTAGAGTTATGGAGGACAAAATGGTTTCTGGAGCCGTGGAGGAAGAAAACAAGAAAGGGATTGTTATTGTTGGCGGGGGGAATTGGCGGGCTTGCAACTGCTCTGGCTCTTCACAGGTCCATCTTCTTTTTCTCGTAACTCTTAACTAAAACCAAATGAATAACAATGGTTAATCATCGTGTAGTTTTGCTACTGAAACTGCAGGAACGGTTTCCAAGATGTGGCAGTTTATGAAAGATCTACGAGCCTGAGAGCAGGGGGAACAATAGGGATCTCTGCTAATGGGTGGCGGGCACTTGATGAGCTTGGTGTTGGACAGCAGCTCAGGGACAAATCAACTCTTCTTCAGGGGTATGGCAGAATGTTAAATTAGTGCTGAAAAAATAGATATAACGACATGATTTGTGCAAGAATTAACTTAGTCAACTCTGTCCCTTTGTGCTGATTATTCTATTGCAACACAGAGGAGATGATATATATGTTGACCATGGAAGGCGCCAAAACATGCTGTAAGTTTCATTGTTGACCATGGAAGGCGCCAAAACATGCTGTAAGTTTCATTCTTTTCTTCTTTAATTAGCACTTCCGAAGTCCCATAATTAGAGATGTGTTTGCATTACCGGATCAGACAGAGGAAGAGGTTTAATAAAAACAAGGCTTATCATGGCTTGATAGCTTCAAAGTTTGCCACAATCATATCTAACATGCGCACTTGCATCTCTAAAAATGATAACCAATATGATTATAGCAACAACTTTGGCTATGGATAGTCTTCTGCTTCCCAATATCATACCAATTAGGTAAGTTTGCATAGACAATCGAACAATTCTCATTCTTCGCTCTCTTATATATTGATCAAACGCTTCCTCGATCTTCTTCTGATTCAGAATCTGTGTCCCTCCTTCAGGTTGATCGAGAGAATAGCTAACCTTCTGCCCCAGATTCCTTGCAAGAACCACTGCATCTTCCAACGCTGCCGAACCACCCTGTCCCATGAAAGGACCCATAACATGCATTGCATCCCCAAGTACTGCCACTGATCCTTTGTGAAATCTTCCCACCAGTATCTCCCATGGATGCCGGTATCTCAACCGTGTGACCGACAACGAGTCTAGGTCACTTTTATCTACCATGTCCACTGCATCAGCTGGAAATCCCTTCATCATTCTCAAAGTTGCCTGTTTCATGAGTTCTGGATCATCTGGAAATTTCCCATCTGCATCAAAATAAGTAGACTGACTGTTAAGAACTAAACAAACTGATGGTCAAATTCTAAACCATGTATTACCCTCATTTGGTTGTATCAATAAGGTAAGCTAAAAGAATCAGCACAGCAAAATGTTTAATTGTTCTATAATTTTACCTAGATGGGATAACTGCACAGCAACAAACCAATACACCAACTTATCATTGACTGGAACTCGTCCAACGAGAGGCACATCTCCATGGTCTCTCCTCATTCGGACAAATAGAGGAGGAAACAAATGACCATTTGGATAGTGTGTCATGCCTCTAACTGCACCAAGAACAAAGAATGATGCAGGTTTCAGCCCAAGGTAATCTGCCACTTTGGAATTTAATCCATCACATCCAATCAGAACCTGTGAAGAAATTGCAAATTCTAAGTTTTAACAAACTAATCTTCCTTTTCCTTTAAAAGAAATGAAGTTCCAAAAGGCAACTAATGTACCTTAGCTCGAACAGCCTTGCCATTATCAAGTTGAAGAACAGGGGACATATCTTGACGATCCATTTTCACAGCAACCGCATTGTATCCGAATCGTATGGTTTTCGGTGGCAAAGCATTAGCAAGGACGTTTATCAAGTCTTCCCTTTTCAAGCAACGAACTTCACCAGTTCTATCAAAATGCTTTGACCTGGAACATATACAGAACACATGATAGACACAGTTTTAACTAGAAGGGACAAAAGAAAAGATTAGAACAGCTAAACTTAAAGAACCCTTTTCTTAGTTTAATTCTCAAACTACTATGTCTGATCCAGTATTACAAACACATCTCTAATCATGGGATTTCAGAAGTGCTGATTAAAGACGAAAAGAATGAACTTACAGCACGTTTTGGCGATTTCCATGGCCAATCCATATATCCTCTCCTCTGTGTTGCAATAAAATAAGTTAATTCTTGCACTAATCATATCATCATGTCTATTTTTTTCTGCTCTAATTTAACAAAACTGCATACCCCTGAACAAGAATTGCCTTGTCCCTGAGCTGATGTCCAACGCCAAGCTGATCAAGAGCCCTCCACCCATTAGCAGAGACCCCTATTGCTGTTCCTTCTGCTCTCAGGCTCGTAGATCTTTCATAAACTGCCACATCTTGGAAACCTTTCCTGCAGTTTCAGTACCAAAACTACACGTTTTACCATTGTTACATTAGGTTTTTTAGTTAAGAGTTATGAGAAAAAGAAGATGGACCTGTGAAGACCCAGAGCAGTTGCAAGTCCGCCAATTCCTCCTCCAACAATCACAATTCCTTTCCCGTTTTCTTCTTCCATGGTTCCAGAAACCATTTTGTCCTCCATAACTCTTAACTGCAGCCCTTTCTTTTCCTCAGCAGGAGCGAGCTTATCTTCGGTTGATCAATGTCTTTTGGAGATTTTATTGCGCTCGGTCCCATACTGTACTTTTCAGAAGAAAATAATTAAGGTGGTGAGAACGACCACGTTCCAGGGGCAAAGACGATACAATAAAAGCTAAGAGCCGTCTCTTTCGTTTGATTTGATTGTTTTTAATGCGTGAACTTGTTATCATAGCCGCACTTCCCAGTTTTCATTCCAAATCCAGTGATTATGAAGACAAACCCGAATCATATAAAACAAAATAAGAAAAGAGTAAATTTCTTACCAGATGGCGAATAATCATCGTTTCACCAAATTATCTCTCCTTTTCATATCTTACAAGCAGTAAAATACAAGCTGGCTGCGGTTTATTAATAAATTATTAAAGGTTCCAAGATAAAAGGTCAAAAAAACCGCATATTATTTTGTAAGCCCCTAATATCTGAAATTAACTAAACAAGATTAAAGAGATAATATGATTTACGTGATTCAGTCATATGACCTACATCCACGGGAGGAAGTTTAGAGTTTTCTTATTCATGTAGATAATACATCATTAGGAGGCTCTAATTATAAGAGCTTAGTACACCAAATATGGAAGCTATTTGTCCGAAAATCAAAGACATAACTATTCTGATTTTCTGTGATTTCAATCACCAAAAATTCTCCAATCCTTCCTTATTAGGAGAATATTGCTCTCCTAAACAGGAGGCAAATATTTACTTTCCCACACTCCCCCTCAAGCTGGTGAATAGATGTCTGTTATTCCCAACTTGTTAGTACATAAGTCAAAAGTTGATTTTTGAAGAGGTTTTGTCAAAACATCAGCTTCCTGAGATTTGATTGGAACATATGATAAGATGATATTTGATAGTCCCATTATCTATCTCAGTGTTGATGAAATCTCAATCAATCCTCACATATTTCATTTTATCATGTTCGACTGGATTATGAACCACTCCAATAGCTGATGTGATATCACTGAACAACTTCATAGGACTAATTAGTGGCATGTTTAAATCTGCCATTAACTTCTGAATCCAAATCAGCTCTCAAATTCCTTGAGAGGTAACTCTAAACTCTGATTTTGTGCTACTTCGAGCAACAACAGATTGTTTCTTTCTCCTCCAAGTTACTAAATTTCCCCATACTTTGGTACAATATCCGATTGTAGACCTACTATACATACCTCATGCCCAATCTGCATCTGCAAAATCAATAACATCTCTAGTTGCACTCTTTTTTAATAAGAACCCTTTTCCTGGACTTCCCTTCAAATATCTCAAAACTTGATCAGTTGCCTCCATATGATTTTTTGTTAGAGCATGCTTGAACTCACTTATTACACTTACACTAAAAGCAATGTCAGGTCTAGCTAGTGAGAGATAAATAAGTTTTCCAACCAGACGCTGGTAACTTTCTTTATTGGTTGGGGGATCATTTTCTGATATTTTGTGCTTCCAGTGACGTTCCATAGGCGTACTAGATGGTTTACAACCAAGTTTTCCTGTTTCTTTGAGTAAATCTAGTGTGTATTTCCTCTGTGAGATAAAGATTCCTTTGTGACTTCTAGCAACCTCCATGCCAAGGAAATATTTTAGTTCTCCAAGATCTTTAACCATGAACTCCTCCTGAAGTTTCTTTTTGAGATTGCTAATCTCTTCTTCATCGTCACTTGTGATAACCATATCATCAACATAAACTATGAGTATGGCTTGGTTACCTGATTTACTCCTTTTCACAAATAATGTATGATCTGCCTGTCCTTGATGGTAGTCAAGATTCTTCATCACTGTGCTGATTGTTTGAGTCCATATAGAGATTTCTTCAATTTGCATACCCTGTCCATCTCTCCATTTAACTCGAATCCAGGTGGAATTCTCATGTACACTTCTTCCTCCAAATTGCCGTTAAGAAAAGCATTCTTCACATCTAGTTGATGTAGTTTCCAATCAAGATTAGCTGCGATGGAAAGTAAAATTCTGATGGTATTAAGCTTGGCAACGGGTGCAAATGTCTCTTTGTAATCAATCCCATAAGACTGAGTGAACCCTTGCACTACCAGTCTCGTTCCATCTGCTTTACAATTTACAATAAACACCCATTTACTTCCAACTACTTTCTTCCCTTTAGGTAATGGTACTATTTCCCAAGTATCATTTTCTTGTAATGCTCTAACTTCTTCTAGAACAGCTTCTTTCCATTTTGAATCCTGTAGAGCCTCACCAATGTTTCTAGGGACTTGTATCTCAACAACATGAGCAATGAAGGCTTTGTAATGCCCTGAAATCTTTGAATATGAAATATAATTAGAGATAGATACTTAGGAGTCTTAGTACAAGTTCTTACCTCTCCTCTCAAGACAATAGGACGATCCAGGTCAGATTGTTCATAATTTTCAACACTCTCTTTTTTCTGCACTTGAGATAGGATCTGCCATCGATTCAGATTCATAGAGCTGCATTGTAGCTCGTGGTCTCCTTGAATAAACAATGATAGGCTTTGGGACAATATTATCTGATTCACCCCCTTGATTAAAAACAGATGTATTTTGTTCGGAGTCTGATAAAGAAACATGTGGATAGGCAGAAGGAAAAACATTAGGAAATGTTGAATCCCAACGTTTATCTACTTCGGTACCATTCTCCCCCTGGAGAGAAACTTGGGTAGAATGATCATTTTGAGAGTAAAAAGACCAATTTTCTAAAAAAAAGTCACATCAGAGGAAACAAAAACACGTTTGGTAGCAGGATGATAGCATTTGTAGCCTTTTTGAGTTGGAGAATAACCAATGAAAATACACTTCAGGGCTTTTGGATCTAATTTACTGTTATTAGGCTAAAGATTATGAACAAATACGACACATCCAAATACACGAGGTTGAAGAGTAACATATACACGTGAAGTAGGGAGGAGTGATAACAAAATACTTATGGGTGTTTTATAATTTAGAACCTTTGAAGGTACCCTATTGATTAAAAAAGTAACAGTAAGGACTGCTTCCCCACAAAAAAACTTTGGAACATGACGTGAAAACATTATAGATCTGGCAACTTCTAACAAATGACGATTCTTCCTTTCAGAAACTCCATTTTGTTGTGATGTTTAAACACATGAACTTTGATGAATGATTCCATTTTCTTGGAGATACTCATCTAGTTCATTTGAAAAATACTCTTTGTTATTATCTGTTCAAAAAATTTGTATGGATGATTAAAATACATTTGTAACAAGTTTATGAAATTGTTTGAAAACTCTTGTTACTTCTGATTTTTCCTTCATTAGATACACCTAACATACATGTGTATGATCATCAATAAAAGTAAGAAACCATCGTTCCCCAATGAGATTGTATATTCGTGATGGACCCCATACATCACTATGAACCAAATGAAAATGATGTGAAGGTTTATAAGGATGAGATTGGTAGGTTGCACGTGTTTGTTTTGTAAGAATACAATGTTCACATTGAAAACCGGATAGATTTTTATTTATAAATAAATGTGGGTACAAATACTTCAAATATTGAAAACTAGGATGTCCCAATCTGTTATGTAACAGTAAAACATCAGAGTTTGAAAATGAGAACAAACAACTAGGTGGCTGAAGCCTTGAAACAGAGCCAACACCAGAGACATAATATAGACCATTTCGCTGTTCAATAACTCCAATCGTCCTCCCCGATTGCAAATCCTGAAATATACAACCAAATTAAGAAAAAATTACCAAGCAGTTCAGGTCCTTTGCAATTTTCTTTACTGATAGTAAATTACATTTTAATTGCAGAACATATAAAACAGAATTTAAATTCAACTCTTGTAGTTTCACATCTCCTTTTCCTTCTGCTACTGTTACACCACCCTTATCTTTACATTGTCTGTAGTTGTTCATTTTTTAACTTGAACCTGTCATATAGTCAGAGGCACCAGAATCTACTATCCAAGAATCATAAGCTATTTTTCTTGAAAGGAGCGAACCTGTACCTTTACCCTTATGGGTTGATAGTGTCGATGAACCATTTAAATTTGGATCTCCTGTCATCAATTTCCTTATGGCTTCTAATTGTTCAGCAGTGAATGGTTGAGTATTTGGAGTTGTTTCAGCAGAATAAGCGACCTTCTTCCTTTGATTTCGTGGCTTCCAATCTGCTGGTTTTCCATGTAAGTCCCAACACACACTCTTAGTATGATAAGGCTTTTTACAATGTTCACACCACACCTGCTTGTCCTTCCCAAAGCCACCCCCTAGACTATTACTCTTTAAATTATTTCCATCTGATGATTTGTTTATTGCCAAAGCTAATCCCTTTATGTTGGCTTCTATAGTTGTACTCGGTAGTGACACACTCTTCACTTTCCTTCGTGATTCTTCATGCCAAACATCAGCAAATTCTTCCTTCAATGAGGGTAATGGTTTTGTACTAAGTATTTGACCCCTAACATCATCTAGATCCTGATTTAAGCCTTGTAAAAAATCAAATATGCGGTCCTTTTCAAGCATTTTTTGATACAGGACTGCATCATCAGTACATTTCCAAGATATATTGTGAAACATATCTATCTGTTGCCACAATTCTAAAAGATTGTTAAAATATTCAGTGGCAAATGATGTACCTTGACGAGTGTCACGAATTTTTGAGCGAATCTCAAAACTTTGGGATATATTCTCCATATTCGAGTACATATCTCTTGCCGAGTCCCAGATTTATTTAGCTGTTTCGGAGAACAAATATAGCCGACCAATCTGTTGATCCATGATTAGCCAGGCCATTACAGTGGAATTCTCTGCTTCTCACACTTCATACTAAACAGAATCAGGAGATGGTTGCTTCTTTGCTCCCGTCAAATAGCATATCTTCCCTCTACCCTTAACCACCAACAAAACTGACTGGTACCACTCTCTGAAATTTCTCCCATTTAATTTGTAGGAGGTGATTTGAATTGAGGGGTTGTCTATATGATGGTTTAGGTTTTGGGTTTTTGGGTTAACTACAGTAGAATCTCTTTAATGATCAAAGTAAATCTGAAAAATTGTATATCTCTTTTATGTTTCTATACAGTATATATAGATACATCTCTTTTTATCTACAAAATCAAGATTAATTACAAAGAAATAATTCCATGCTACAATTTCTCTTTGAAGGAGTACGTTACTCCTTAATTCTTTCTCTTATTGATGATGTAGAATTTCATCCATGATCTTCTCCTTTCCTTGATTTTGAATCTTTATCCATGATCACCTCCTTTCCTTGACATCCCCCCTCAAATTGATGGGAATGATGAAGTACCATCAATTTGCTTGAGAGATACTCATGACGAGCAGACGACATAGACTTTGTAAGTAAATCCGCCAATTGATCGTGGCTGGATACATGGGCAAGATGAATGAGATTTTCACGTACCAAGTCTCGAATGTAATGACAATCTACTTCGATATGCTTAGTTCTCTCATGATCAACTGGGTTCACAGCAATGTTTAGAGCACTTGTGTTGTCTCCAAAAAGAGTGACAGGAGAGGAACTGGAAATGCCAAAATCCAACAAAAGGCGGCGAAGCCAAACTATTTCAGAACTAACGGATGACATTGATCGATATTCAGCCTCAGTGGAGGATTTTGAAACTCGATCTTGTTTCTTGCATTTCCAGGAAATGAGGGATCTGCCCAGAAAGACACAACATCCAGTTGTAGATCGTCGTGTGTTAACACACCCTGCATAATCAGCATCTGCATAGGCTGTAAGATCAAGTGAAGAATGTGAAGGGAAGAGAAGTCCATGATCTAATGTTCCCTTGATATATCTCAGTATCCTATGGAGAGCTGAAAGATGTGGTCTTCGGGGAAGGGAAACAAATTGGCTAACCACCTGTACTGCAAAAGATATATATGGTCTGGTTATTGTCAAATATATAAGACTTCCAACCAATCGGCGATACATGGTTGGATCAGACAGGGAGGCTCCCTCTGTTAACTTCAACTTCAGATTTTGTTCCATAGGAGTAGAACATGTCTTCTGATCTGTGAGATTTGCTAATCGTAGAAGATCCGTGATATACTTACGTTGGGTAAGTTGGATACCTTCAGAGGTATAAGCGACCTCTAACCCCAAAAAATATGTAAGTTTCCCAAGATCTTTCATATAAAACGAGTTAGCAAGAAACTTCTTGAATTCTGAAATCCCTGCCTGATCACTTCCTGTCACAATCATGTCATCAACATAGACAAGTAACAAAATTATACCCTTCGAGGAATTTTTCACAAACAAGGAATGATCATTCAAACTTTGCCGAAAACCTGCAGAACAGATAGTACTTCGAAATTTTTCAAACCAGGCACGTGGTGCTTGTTTGAGGCCATATAACGATTTTCGAAGTTTGCAAATCATGTTCAAAGAACCAAGAGAATATCCGGGAGGACATTTCATGTAGACAGTTTCTTTCAAATCTCCATGTAGAAACGCATTCTTCACATCTAATTGGAAAAGAGGCCAATTCTTAATAGATGCTATAGCCAAAAGAGTACGTACAGTAGTCATTTTTGCCACGGGAGCAAAAGTTTCATCATAATCTATGCCATATTCTTGCTTGTATCCTTGAGCAACAAGTCGTGTCTTGTAAAGATCAAGAGTCCCATCAGGTTTCATTTTGATCATATATACCCACTTGCTTTCAATGACTGGCATATGTGATGATCGAGGAACCAATTCCCAAGTTTGATTTTGATCTAAGATTGGTAAACAAAGTATAGCGTAAAGGTGGTTTACCAAAGGTAGTACGAGAGGAACGGCGTGGTTGAGCTGAATCTGGGAGAGGAGGTTGTGCAGAACCTTCATGAGGATGATTATGCTGAAGGACTTCAGGAGGTGGTGAGGACGAATTAGAGAAATCATATAAAAACGAAGTGGAAGTGGCATCAGAAATAGATGGTGTAGTAGCATAAAAATATATGTTTTCAAAAAAATTTACATGTCGCGAGACACGTAGACGATGATTTCCTGGATCATAACAAACATAGCCTTTTTGTTTATCACTATATCCAAGGAACACACATTTTGCAGCCTTAGCACTCAACTTATTTCGTTCATGAGGAGGAAGGAGAATAAAACACACACAACCAAAAACACGAAGTGATGAATAATCAGGAGGCTTTTGGTAAAGTTGAAAATATGGGGAACTGTTATTGAGTTTAGAAGAAGGTTGGAGGTTGATCAAACGAACGGCTGTATGAACTGCTTCAACCCAGAAATGTGGCGGTAATTGTGATGCAAGAATGAGTGTTCTCGCTATTTCAAGAACATGTCTATTTTTTCGTTTCACTACCCCATTCTGCTCAGGTGTGCCTGGACATGATTGTTGTGTTAAAATTCCCTTATTTTGGAAGAATTGAAGAAGATCAGAAGAGCAAAATTCTCCTCCAGAATCTGAACAAAATATTTTTATTATTTTTCCAAATTGTGTTTCAACCATAATGACAAACTTCTTGGCTATGTGTACTAATTCAGACTTTTCACGTAAAAAGAAACCCAAGTAAAACGGGTTGAATGATCAATGAAAAGAGCAAAATATTTATAACCAAGCCGAGACAACACAGGTGAAGGTCCCCATAAATCACAATGTATGAGATTAAATGGATCATTTACCTCAGTTTTACTTGAGGAGAATGGTAGCTTAGCTATTTTGCCAAGAGCGCAACTTTCACATGTTTTGATGATATCTGACTTGACACACAATTTTTGTGGAATGAAATTAGACTTGAAGAGAAAATCTAGTCTATTAGCATGAAGATGACCTAGGCGACGATGCCAAAGATCCTAAACTTTGTTATTTTGACTCATAGGGATGGATGGAGATGCAACAAGACACATAGAGGCGTTTGTATCTAAATGAAATAAACGACCTCTTTTAAGTCCCTTCATGATCACCTGTCTCGTTTGAAGGTCCTGCACATTACAGCCAGAAGGAGAGAAGTTCACAGTACAATTTTGCTCAGTTAATTGTCCAACATATACTAAATTAGCTATCAATCCAGGAACATAGAAAGTGTTAGGGAGAGAAACAGATTTGTTTGGTAAGGCAATGGTACCAGTTCCAATAACAGGTAATTGTCTCCCATTTGCTGTGGTAACAGACTGTTTTAACGAACAAGGTTGAAGGTTTTTAAAAGCAGATTTGTTACCAGACATGTGGTTGAATGCTGCAGAGTCAAGAAACCATGGAGAATTTTTATTACCTGATAATCCAGCAACTGAAAATGCAGAAGAAATAGCACTTGGAAGGGTTGCCTGAACTGATTCCTGGATCATCTTTTGGATTTCCTGTGGTGTCAAAGCGGGATCATGACTAGTTGAATTTTCCTCACACTTATTCATAGCAATAAATCCTGAGTTCCCATTTTTGCTCTTCAATAGTCTACAATCAAGAATTATATGCCCTGGCTTCTTGCAGTAGTTACACATATTCCTCTTCTTACAATGAGATTGGATGTGTCCAACTTCATTACAGAACCGACACTGAGAATCTCCTTTTCCTGCAAATTTATTTGGTTGCCTATACTTCCCATAGGCCGCTACAAACACTGGATCAACAGTATTTACCTTTGGTGCAAGTTGAGCTTGTGTGTGAAGCCTTGTTTCTTCACGAACTAAGTCTCCAAGAACAGCCTCCATTTGTAGAGTGCCTCTGTTAATTACAGTAGCTCTTATATTCTCAAATTCAGGCCTGAGTTTCATGAGAAATTGTATAACTCGTGCCCTATCTCTTTCCTTCTTCACTTCTGAATATGTAGTTCCTGATATGATACTAGAAAAGATCATATCTTGTTCTGTCCATAATTTTAGTATGGCCACATAAAATGTGCGAATGTCCCTATCCTCTTGATAGAGATTGGCAAGATCAAATTCGATCTGAAATTGTCTGGATGGATCAACCTGTGAGTACACTCCATTGAAATGCTTCCAGATTTGTGCTGCACTTTTAAAGGATCGAAGACTGAGTGCAATATCTGGTTCAACGGAGTTAAGTATCCATGTAATGATTTGAGCATTCCTGCTCCTCCATTGTTGCTTCTCTTCTAGGGTGCCTTCTTTCTTTGAACTTCCATCAAGGATATTCAAGTATCCTTTCCCTTCCACAAATGTTTGGAAATGATATTCCCACAAAGCAAAATTTCTGCCATTGAATTTGACAGAAATAGATTCAAATTTTCCACTGTCCATATGATCAGTAATACAAAATAATCAATATCCTCAAAAGGATGAAGAAATTTTTCAAACATAATGGATCAGACAATTGAGGGCTCTGATACCATAATGATCAAAGTAAATCTGAAAAATTGTATATCTCTTTTATGTTTATATACAGTATATATAGATACATCTCTTTTTATCTACAAAATCAAGATTAATTACAAAGAAATAATTCTATGCTACAATTTCTCTTTGAAGGAGTACGTTACTCCTTAATTCTTTCTCTTATTGATGATGCATAATTTCATCCATGATCTTCTCCTTTCCTTGATTTTGAATCTTTATCCATGATCACCTCCTTTCCTTGACACTCTCGAGGATTCATCCATAGATGAAGAATGATCCATTATGTTGCTATGGTAGTGTTAGTTTCACTACTATAGAATGATCGGTTCACCAACAACTTTGATACCATGAAACTAACTAAACAAGATTAAAGAGACAATATGATTTACGTGGTTCAGTCATATAACCTACATCCACGGGAGGAAGCTTTAGAGTTTTCTTATTCATGTAGACAATACATCATTAGGAGGCTCTAATTATAAGAGCTTAGTACACCAAATATGGAAGCTATTTGTCTGAAAATCAGAGATATAACTATCCTGATTTTCTATGATTTCAATCACCAAAAATTCTTCAATCCTTCCTTATTAGGAGGATATTGCTCTCTTAAACAGGAGGCAAATATTTACTTTCCCACAATATCAAATTAAAATACACTATATAAATGAGTTCTGAAACTATAGGCATATAAAAACCAGACCACTTAATCAACTCAACAAAAAAGAAGCATCAGGCAGGGCTTAGGATCCTCTGTGACACTTTCCTGTGACACTCCCTGTGACAAATTTTAATTACTTTGTCTATATATTGTATTTCATGTTAATTTATATATATTCGCAACATATAGTTTTAGTAGATTATTTTTATTTTCATACTTTATTTTTTTAGTATTATTTTATTTTTTATATATTTTTGAGAGTTTTTTAACAATAAAAATCATATTAATAATTTAATATACCCTAACCCTTTAAAAAAGTGAACCCTTCGTGTTAAAAAATATAAGAGTGTAAATGATTATATATTACGTAAAAATTAATCGAAAATACAATATATAAATAAAGTAATTAGAGTTTGTCACAGGGAGTGTCACGGGAAAGTGTCACAGAGGATCCTAAGCCATCAGGCGGAGAGGGCGCACCGAACTATGTGTTCGAACTAGCAATAAGACACTAAAACATTTTAGGGCTTTTTTTTTTTTTTTTTATGTCGCACCTGGGAAAAACCCTCATCTGGAAAAGAATAATGATCTGCAACTTTATCATAATCAACATCAGAAAGACCCTGCATTTTATACCTGCCTAGTAGAGGTTTGGAATTAATGGAATCTGAATCAATATCTTTCCTATTCCTTCACCAGCCGATCCTCCTTCCGAAATCGCACCAGAACTTGTTGGGATAGAATACAAGCAACTAATTAGGTTGTCATAAAATTCATTCACTAATGAAACTCAGAATTTCAATACATTCTTCATGAGTTTAACACCATTGGATTTCTTCCTTTTATCCCTAGTAAGGGATCTGAATGTAAAAATAGACATCCATGGCATGATGTAATAGGCAAAGTCCAAGTGTCTATATAGCTTTAGAGTTTGCCACAATCATATTTAGTATGTCCACTTGGATCTCTAAGCATGATAACCAATATAATTATAGCAGTAAATTTGGCCATGGATGATCTGCTTCCCAAAATCATACCCATTAGGTAAGTTATCATTGACAGTTGAAGAATTCTCGCCCGTCGCTCTCTGACGTACTGATCAAAGGCTTCCTGAACCTTCTTCTGGCTCATAATCTGTGTCTCTCCTTCGGAATAATCGGGAGAATGACAAATCTTCTGTGCCAGATTCCTCGCGAGTACCACTGCATCTTCTAAGGCTGCCGAACCACCCTGTCCCAAGAATGGACCCATAACATGCATTGCATCTCCCAGAATTGTCACTGATCCTTTGTGAAATTTTCTTACCAGTATCTCCCACGGATGGCGGTATCTCAAACGTGTGAATGACAATGAATCTAGCTCACTTTTTTCTATCATCTCAACTGCATCTGCAGGAAAGCCCTGAGTTATTATACTCAAGGTTGCCTGTTTGATCAGTTCTGGATCATCTGGAAATTTCCCATCTGCACCAAACATTTGTTTGTTTGTCATGAATGAAGCAGATCAAAATTTTACATGTAACCTCAATTTACAGTAACCATTGAGTAAGCTAAAAGAATCAGCATTCAAGCAAAATACTCAGCCTAGTTGGGCAAGTAGCAAAGTGGAAAATTTTGACAATAGAGCAAGATTTCATGGTATTATAATTACCTAGCTGAGACAATCGCATAGCAACAAACCAATATACCAAGTTATTATTGATGGGAATTCGTCCAAACAAACTTGCGCCTCCCTGGTCTCTCCTCATTCGAACAAATGTGGGAGGGAACAAATGACCATTTGGATAATTTGTCAAGCCTCTGACTGCACCAAGATTAAACAATGATGGAGGTTTCAACCCAAGGTAATCGATCACTTTGGAATTTGATCCATCGCATCCGATCAGAACCTGCTGTGAAGGAAGAGGTACAACTGTTACCATTTATACAATCTCAGAATCTTTCTTATTTCTTGAGCAGAAATGAAGTGCTAAATCATACTTCATTTTCAGTGATGGCAGTTGAGTAATGTTACCTTAGCTCTAACAGCCTTGTCATCATCGAGTTCAAGAACCGGGGACCTACTTTGAGCATCCATTTTCACAGCAACTACATGATGTCCATATTGGATGGTGTTTGCTGGCAAATCATTAGCAAGGGCATCGATCAAGTCTTTCCTTTTCAAGCAACGAACTTCACCAATCCTATCAAAAAGCATCGAACGGGGTACAAGAATGCAAGTGAATTCAAATTGCCATGTCTATAAACTATGACTAAGAGGCATTTCATTCAAGTTATTGCAGTACAAATAGTATATTTCACTACTTGAAAAGTGGCCTGCTTTTCCTACAATCAAGAAGGATTGCTTCATAATCTGTTGAATTTATTCTTCGAGATATAATTGTCATCACATCCCTATCTCACAGTTGAAACTCTTCATCCATCGCTTTACTATCTGTTCGGCACAATACAAATTCCTTTCACGAAAAATGATGGCACAATAGGGATTTTTAACAAATTTTTGTATAAAAAAGCAGCTAAATTTTGTGCCTTCCTAGACTCAAGCTCATTATACAATGGTTTGGACTAAAGAAAGATTAAACAGCTAAACTTAAGAAGAACTACTCTGTGATTTAAGCTCATACTAATTGAAGAAAGAAAGAATGAACTCACAGAAAAGGCGATTTTCGGGTTCTTCCTTGGTCAAGCCATATATCCTCCGATCTGCGTTGCAAGAAACATAATCAAGAGAAAACTTATAATGGACTGTTAACTAAGTTATCTTGCAATAATGAATGCCATTTTCCACACCAAGTTAATTCTGCACTAATCATCATAATGTCTCTTCTTCTTTAGGGCTAATTAGATATCAATATACTAATTTAAAAACATTTTGCATACCCCTGAAGAAGAATAGCCTTTTCTCTGAGCTGAGGTCCAACGCCAAGCTGATCAAGTGCCCGCCACCCATTAGGGAAGACCCCTATTGCTGCTCCCTCTGCTCTAAGACTCATGGATCTTTCATAAACTGCCACATCTTGGAACCCTTTCCTGCAGTTCTAGTAACAAAACCCACATGATTAATCCTGATTAGGTTACGAGCAAATCACTTGGGATCTCATTCAAATTTTCCAAATCCAACCACTGTTGATTTTAGACTATTTTCTTCATCAAATCAAGGACGCAAAAACGTAAAGATTCACTTCTGGGCTTGCTCAGAAAATCCAACTAATCCTCTGTACTTGGACAGTTCCATAAATTCTTTTAGCTACCATACACATGATGTAGTTGAGGTTACAGTTATTGATGAAAGGAAACAAGAAGAAGAATCACCTGTGAAGGGCAAGAGCTGTTGCAAGTCCGCCAATTCCACCGCCAACTATCACAAACTCGTTCCTGTTTTCTTTTTCAACAGAAACCACTTCTTCCGCCATGTATGCTCAGCTAGACTTTCCACAGAAGAAAATCTCATTTGGGGATCAATGGCTTTGCGGTTGAGGATTTCATTTGTGGGAATTGTAAGCTGCGAAGTTCGAAAAGATAAAGAAGTGCGGGAGATCAAGCACGTTCCTTGGGAAGAAGAAAACTGAAGAACGGTCTCTTTGACCATATTCTAATCAAAATATTTTAGGTGGTCTCTTTGACCATAGTCTCAGAATTAAAGAAGTTAATTAATTAATTTATCAGTAAATTAATTTATATTAACGAGCACTATATCTTTGATGTAATTCTGGTGTAGAATGGTAGTGCCAAAATTAATCCGTTAGTAGTACGATTAATTTTGAATAGGTAGATTTAATTAATTAATTGGTTAATTATTCTTAAGGGTTAATTCAGTAATTAACAAAGTGAAATTATTTAATTAATTCCTAAGGGTCAATTAAGTAATAAATAAAGTGAAATTATTTAATTAATTAATTAAGTCTTAAGTTTCAATTGGAATTAGGAAATCCAAGAGATTAGGAAATCTAGTAGGATTTGGTTTATCCTATCAGATTGGTTGCCTAATTGGATTTGGAAACTAATTAATTACCTAAACCCATTAGGAAGACCAATCCTAAACCAACTTGGGTCTCTCTTGTAGATAAATAGACAAAATATTAGCTATTCAAGAAACACAATTAATTCACAAGTTTTATAGAGATATAAAATTCTAGAGAGAGAAAAATTTCTCTCTCCTAAACGAATTTTAAGAATAAACTTGCGGCTGATTTTTAGGAGAGTTGGCCAAAAATTTTGATCACTTTTCTTCAGCTGCGAGTATAGTTTTCTCTCTCTCTACGGGCAGTGGGTTTACAGTACGTGCTAGGTGCGGAGGTGCTGGATTTTTCTAGCATGTGGATTGTGGTGAGTAGCAGATCAATTGGCTTCTAGTTCGTTGCCCACACAACGTGAAGTCAAAGTCTTGAAGCATAAGAGAGAATCACCCAAGTCACGCTTCAAAGGTATTTTTCTAAGGTTCCGCTTTAATTAGGAATTTTTGTTGCGTGGTAAATCGAGCAAGTGCAAACCCAGATCCTATGTGGCAATCCTTTCACATACTCCTATCAGGACACATTGAAATGTGCTTATACCCTTTTTATATAACAATTAAACACTATCTTGTAATGTGACCCCCTTAATAACCCACTATTTCGCTCCATAACTAATACACTTTCCCAATTTGTACATATGATACCCTGCAATGTATTTCTAGGACCATCATATAAGAATTGACCATGCGTGGCTTGTTTTTGATTGGCATCTTCAAAGTTGGTAAGTTGGAGTAGAAACTCTCGGATCGTATCAAGGAGTAGCCACCCTCCCAAAACTTATATTTTACTTTTACAATAATCCATTTTCTAAATAATGTACTTCCTCTGTCTCCATTTATCTGTCACTTTAAAAGATAGAATTTGTCCTTTATTACTTGACGTTTTACAATTATTTAGGTAACTTTTTTAATTTTTTCTCTTCTATCCTTCCTCGAAATTTGTGAGTTTATTAAATTCTACCACTTAAGTATTTATTTTCTTCATAAACAACTCACACTCTCTCTAAATTAATTGAGGGTAAAAAAAAAAAATACTTACTCAACTAAATCAATACTAACTACTTTTCGTTGATAACAGTAAAAAGTGTAAAGTGACACATAAATGGGGACAGAGGGAGCAATAGATAAGATAATGTTATAATAAATTAGGTTAAAACAAAAGCTAATTAATTAACTTGAAAGTTTAAACATTAATCACACCATTATATTAACACAAACCCTCGTATATCCAATCAACTTCTTTGTTTTCAACTTATTTTTAATCACATCTTAGACAAATACTTCACTAACTCCATTTGAGGCTTGTTTAATTCGAATACAAGAACCGACAGTACGGAAGAAGTTTTTTAATTATAGAGTAAAACAAAAGGTATACATAATACATGATGAAAGATGAAAAAGAGACATAATAAAAAAAAGTTTTCTTTAAGAGTATGTAGTACTACTAATACAAAAGAACAACTAAAATAATTTTGTTCACAAAACTATCATATTTCTCCAAGCTTATTAATTATTCATTATATTTCATAACAATAATCATATTTTAAATTAGTTTTTGTTTAAAAATCTTAATTTTTATATTTGGACTATAATCTATAAGTTTAATTTGTATACTTTTATGTGATATAGATATAATATATAACTAAATTATAAATATGTATATATATAAGTTTTATCGGTTATAACTTTAAAAAAAAAAAAGTTATGTTATCTTACTTGAATTATTTTAATGAGATGTAGAGAGTGTATATCATTAGCGGAGGCAAGTTAAAAGGACACCAAAAAATTTAAAAAAATCATATCTCAATAGACGCACTAGCGTGTGTTTCTACCTAATTTCTGACCAACTACTCATCAAGAACATTAACAGAAAAATTAAAATTGAAAAGGGCACAAAAAGCTCCCAAGCATATACTAATTCACATGATTCTACGAAATTAAATTTAATCACTGCTTATTTTTTGTTTAAGGTAGTAATGTGGTAAATATATGCATATATAAATATATATATATATATGTGTGTGTACTTTAAATGCGAATAAAAATGCGAGATTGACTATACGTTTGTTAATAAAATTTTCAAAATCTCAAAAGAATACAAGGTTAAGACCCCTTATTACTATGTAAGTCTCTAGTATCAGAACCGAACTACCCTGCACAAGATGTGTTAGGTTTGAATATTGAAGTTACGCTTGTATTATACTATTTTCAAGTTAATATATCGATTGAATGTTTTGGTTTATATGTTGTGTATATGTCGTTCATTTATATTATGTATTTAAATGATGAGGTGTCTGGTGTGACACAGTAGATGTCATCATTGGTTAAAAGACATAATATATAAATGAGATTTGTAACCGAGACAGTTTTGGACACACTGTCAGTTTAGCTTATTATGTGATTCGGAAAATTGATTTGTCTAAACTAATTGAATCATAGAGATATACCTGGGGCATATTGAACTTGACTATTTAGGATGACTTGCCTTATACTTATTTAAATAGACAATTCGTTCCTTGTATTATATCTCTTAATCCTTAGACTTGAGCAGACATGAGAATTATACATAGTGTACTTTGATCTGCCAATAAGTGAGGTCATTTGTGACCAATAGTCTCGGTAGGTTGGATGCGCATGTTTAGATTAGTTGTTTGGTGTGCTGTTGCTTGTTGAAAAGAAACCATGTACCGGTGCATCCGGGGTAATGATGCTCCCGAGATGAGCTCGTTATGTTTATTATACTAAACCCGGCCAGTGGATTTATGTCCGGTATAGTAAAAAGGTCGAGTGGTACTAATATCAGATTATAAGAAGTTAATTAATTAATTTATTAGTAAATTAATAAATTAACGAGCACTATATCTTTGATGTGGGGAGATTAAAGAATAATTAATTTAGTTATTCCGGAAGCAATTCTGGTGTAGGATGGTAGTGTCAAAATTAATCCGTTAGTGGTACGATTAATTTTGTAGTGAGTTAATTGATTAAGTAGAATTAATTATTTAATTAATTATTCCTAAGAGTTAATTAAGTAATTAATAAAGTGGAATTATTTAATTAATTAATTAAGTCTTAAATTTCAATTAGAATTAGGAAATCCTATTAGATTTTTTACCTAATTGAATTTGGAAACTAATTAATTACCTAAACCCATTACGAAGGTCAATCCTAAACCATCGACGGACATTGATGAATTCAAGTTGAAGCTCCGGCATTGAGACCCAAATCGGAGTGAAAGGAGGATCCTCTTCGAATTGAAAATTGGGGGTCCATTTCAGAACCCTCATTTGATATCCAACAATCATACAGGTTTCCTTTAACCTAAATCTTTGATACTCTTCCACCGTCTTGAATCTAATAAGGACATGTCTTGAATTGAGGAGCCCTAATTCGAATTGGTCCTTCTTGATGTCAGAGATTTTTGGATGGCCAAAAGAGAACATACCTACCAGGGATAATCTATGGGGATGCTAAGATTTTGATTTCCTCGTCGTCGTAAAGGAGGTGGGGCTTTCCGTCGATGTCGGTGACTGTTTGGGATTAGGAAGTAGAACAAGGTTGTTTTGGTTTTGAAAAAGGCATGCAAAGGTTTGGGGTTTTGTGTATGATGGTTTTTGGAGGCCACCGGAGGGATCCGGTGGCTCCATGGCAGACGCTGGGAAAAGTTTGGTGCTTGTCGGATTGGAGAGAAAATTTTGGGTTAGGTGAGATATTTTAGAGAGAATGAGAATGAGGATGCTACGCCGGGAATGAGGATGCTATTTTAAAGAGAATGGGGAGAGATTTCATTGAACATCGGGGACTTGGAGAGCTACGACTTTAGACGAAGGCCATGAGAGGCGATATTAACTCTGATTCCATTTATTTGGACCCTCCGCCAGGCATGTATGAACTAAATGATACTTCTGATTATTATGACGACTTCCCAGATCAATATTCATTTCCTGAGTAGGATTTTATCCAAGTGCGACGTAAAAAAGTACGCTCCAATAAGCTTTTAGGTTCTTCATCACTGGTGTCAACACGGTGTTCGGTGCGCATTCACCGCCCGCCCCTTCGCTTTCGTTAATACAATTGTTTCAGTGTTAAATTTTATATCCGTGAGTTCATCTTGTGCAGGGTAATTTGGTTACGATACTAGAGGCTTACATAATAATAAGGGGTCTTAACCTTGTATTTTTTTGGGATTTTGAAAATTTTATTAACAAACATATAGTCAATCTCACATTTTTTTAAGTACATATATATATATATATATTTATAATATTTACCACAATTACTACCTTAAACAAAAAATAAGCAGTGATTAAATTTAATTTCGTAGAATCAAGTGAATTAGTATATGCTTGGGAGCTTTGTGTGCCGTTTTCAATTTCAATTTTTCTTTTAATGTTTTTGATGAGTAGTTAGTCAGAAATTAGTTTGAAACGCACGCTAGTGCGTTTATTGAGATATGATTTTTTAAAAAAATTTTGGTGCCCTTTTCACTTGCCTCCACTAACGATATGTACTCTCTACATCTCATTAAAATAATTCAAGTAAGATAACTAACTTTTTTTTTTAAGGTATAACCGATAAAATTTATATATATACATATTTATAATTTAGTTGTATTTTATATCTATATCACATAAAAGTATACAAATTAAACTTATAGATTATAGTCCAAATATAAAAATTAAGATTTTAAAACAAAAACTAATTTAAAATATGATTATTGTTATGAAATATAATGAATAATTAATAAGCTCGGAGAAATATGATAGTTTTGTGAAAAAAATTATTTTAGTTGTTGTTTTGTATTAGTAGTACTACATACTCTTAAAGAATTTTTTTTTTTTTTTTATATTGTTGTTCTTCTCTTTATATATTCATTTAAAATAGAAATTTTGCTTATTTTGTGGTCTGAACCAAGTAAAATTCAAATCTATTGTGGATTAAATTGCAACATTTCAAACTTCTGAAACAAAATCAAACTAAAGATTACAATTACTTTTATGTAATTTTTGGTGAGATATATGGTGGTATCCATCTCTCCATTATATATATGATGAGGTTGGGATTGATGCAACTCATTTTTAACTCCCATGGAGCCATTTTCATGCTATTCCCTTCTGCTAATCATCATACCTTTCCTCTATTTACTAATCGATACAATTGCAAGAAAAATTCGAAAACTCCCACCAAGTCCCCCTCTTTCTTTCCCCATATTTGGCCATATTCATCACCTCAAGAAACCAAGAACCTTTGCCCATATTTCTGACAAATATGGTCCAATTCTCCTCCTATATTTTGGTTCTCGACCTATACTCCTCGTATCTTCTCCCTCTGCTGTAGAGGAATGCTTAACAAAACACGACGTCAACTTCGCTAATCGGCCGAAATTTCTAGCCGGAAAATACCTCGGATGTAACTATACTTCCCTCATCTGGGCTCCCTACGATAAAAATTGGCGCAACTTAAGAAAGTTAGCCGTTACAGAAATATTATCTAATGCTCGAATCAAAAGCTTTTCGAATCTAAGAAGAGGTGAAGTCCATTCGATGATGCAGGGCCTGGTGACGGCGGCGCAAGCTGATGAGCACGGCGTAGTGGATATGAAGTCCACCTTCTTTGAGCTGATGATGAGTATCAGCATGACAATGATCGCCGGAAAGCGCAGTCACCTTGATGAAGCTGAAAAGGCGGAAGAAGCCAGGAAGTTCAGGGAGATGACCAGAGAGACCAATGCAATGATGGTATTGACCAACTTCCCTGATTATATCCCCATGTCAAGATGGATTGGTGGGCGAGCTAAGCTTTTGAGGATGCTGGAACAGTTGCAGGCCAGGAGGAATAAATTCATTCAAGCTGTGATTGATGAGAGGAGAAAAATCATTGCTGAATTTGGTAATGATCATGAAGAGCATAAGTCCATGGTTGATGTTCTCTTGTCTCTTCAAGAGAACGAACCAGAGTACTATAATGATGAGATGATCAGAGGGATGTCTCTGGTAAGTATTCCACCAACCTGCACATTCTAACATATATAATTTAATCAATTAAATTTCATATCCTTCTTTAATCTCCCCTCTAATATGCTGATAGCAATGATAGATAATAACCATGGCTTTTTTTGTTTTTTTTGGTAAAACCGTCTATCAAGTCCTAGGGGCGTGTAGACTGACTAGGTTGGATACCCTTTCATATAAACAAAATATTTTTTTGAAGGGCTACAAAGATCCCTCCTATCTGTTTTATTTTTGGATTCCAAGGATAAGTTGTACAATCCTAACATCATTTATGAGGATTCGGGCAGTACCCCTATACAAAACTAGTACTCTCGTAGGAAGCCCTCCTAAATTTCTGTAGAAAAACCGCATCTCAAATGAGTCCTTGATGTACAAAATATCTATACATGCAGCAATCTCTCCTAGGATTAAAACGCATCTTTAAGAGAATCTCTCATAAGACTAAAACTAGTGTTGAAGAAAGAAAATTAAACACAAAGGGGGCAAAGGAAGTGGACTCTGATATCACATTGAAAAAGCAATACAATCTTACATGTGTGTCACTTCTGAACCAGTTAGTGATGAGGAGAGTAGCACATGCACTTATATGGGGTTTAAAATTGGACATTGTTTTTCATTATTTCAACAAGCCAAAGAAAAGTTAATTTGATTAATTAATAACCATGGCTTATTTGATTGTTTGGATAAATAAATGCGTAGGTGATGTTAATAGGTGGAACTGAAACACCAGCCTCAACAATGGAGTGGGCACTTTCACTTCTACTCAACAATCCAAATGCTCTGAACAACGCCTACCAAGAGATACAATCTCACATTGGCGGATCAAACAGGCTAATTAATGAATCTGATCTCCCTCATCTCCCTTATCTTCAAGCAATCCTCGATGAAACTCTTCGTTTGTACCCATTGACGCTGGTTGGCCACCATGAAGCGTCTGAGGACTGCACTGTCCAAGGCTACAACATCCCACGTGGTACAATATTGTTCGTGAATATTCAGGCCATTCATAGGAATCCCAAGTTTTGGGAAGAGCCCACAAGCTTCAAGCCCGAAAGGTTTTTGAATGTGCCAAAAGAAAGGTTTGGATTCAATTATATTCCATTTGGATATGGCAGAAGGAGATGTCCTGCTGAGACAGCTAGTAAAGTAGATATTGGGCTGGTTTTGGGCTCAATTATTCAATGCTTTGAATGGGCTAGAATTGGGGAAGAGTTGCTGGATATGACTGAAATTCAAGGCCTTAACGTGTCCAGAGTAAAACCCCTTCTCCTAAAGTGTATTCCTCGCCCTGAAATGATTAAATTGCTAGTGTAGCAAGACAGTGAGGAACCAGAAAAATTTATATTATATGAAGAACTAATTAAAATTAAAGTATTATTGGTGTTGTGTTATTGGAAGATGAAGATAAATTCAAAATAAAGGAAATGGAGATGCTGTTGTATTATTGTTGGCTTGGAAAAAGGAAGAAGACAACCGTTTAAATGGGGAGAGGCTGCTCCTTTCATTATATTATAGTTATCTTTTCATTTTTTTCCACTTATTAAAAGTTAGGGCTGTAAATGAACTAAATTTGCCTCTCTGGCTTGGGAGACTGTTTCAAAATAATAATAATAATAATCACACCATAATATTAAGCTTCAGAGTTTGCCGCAATCATATTTGACATGTCCACTTGGATCTCTAAACATGATAACCAATATGATTATAGCAACAAATTTGGCTATGGATGCTTTGCTTCCCAAGATCAAACCAACAAGGTAAGTTTGCAGTGACAATAGAACAATTCTCAACCTTCGCTCTCTGACATATTCATCAAATGCTTCCTCAATCTTCTCCTGTTTCATAATCTGTGTCCTTATTCCCTCCTGTTGGTCAATAGAATTACTAATCTTCCGTCCCAGATTCCGGCCGAGAACCACCGCATCTTCTAAGGCTGCCGAACCACCTTGTCCCAGAAATGGACCCATAAGATGCATTGCATCCCCGAGTACTGCCACTGATCCATTGTGAAATTTCCCTACCAGTAAATCCCATGCATGCCGGTACCTCAACCGCGTAAATGACAACGAATCTAGGTCGCTTTTCTCTACCATCTCCACTGCATCAGCTGGAAAGCCATCCATGATTCTCAAGGTTTCCTGTTTGATGAGTTCTGGATCATCTAGAAACTCCCCATCTGTGACAAATGATTTGTAGAACATATGTTAAGAGTGAACTAACAAGTTGATGCCTCAAAATTCTACATCATTTTTAAAATTAAAAAAAAAAAATGCAGGATTGGCTATTGTTTATTAATAAAATTTTAAAAACTCAAAATAATACAAGGGCCGAGCCCCCTACTATTACTCTGTAAGCCTTAGTACCAAAACCGAATTGCCTTATACAAATGAACTCTAAAGCCATAATACTCAACACTGAAACAAATGGATCAACAAAAGCGAAGAGGCCGATGGTGAATACGCACCGAAAATCTACATCATATTATGTTGTAAGAAAAGATTAACAAATTAAGCAAACCTTTTGATGGTGCTATAGATATTACCTAGCCGGGACAATTGAACAGCAACAAACCAATACACCAACGTATCATTGATAGGAATCCGCCCAACCAGCTTTGCGTCTCCGTGATTTCGCCTCATTCGAACAAACAGAGGAGGGAACGAATGACCATTTGGGTAGTTCGTCAAGCCTCTAATTCCACCAAGAGCAAAAAATGATGCAGGTTTCAACCCAAGGAAGTCTGCCACTTTTGAATTTGATCCATCACATCCAATCAAAACCTGCAGTGAATATATTGTAATTGATCAGAAGCAGGGTGGACGGAAACTTTAAATTTTCAGGAGGCAGAATTACAGGGACATGGAGGGCCGACATCAGGAGTTCGGCCAGAATAACCTTATTAGGGAAAATTTCGGCCGGGGGCGGGTGCCCTCCCTTAGTGCCGCCCCTGATCAGAAGGCTAACAGCCAAGTAAAATGCATGTAAGCAGTACCTTAGCTCGAACAGCCTTGTCATCATCAAAACGAAGAATAGGGGACATAGTTTGAGGATCCATTTTCACAGCAACTGCGTTGTATCCGAATCGTAAGGTTTTTGGTGGCAAAGCATTAGCAAGGGCGTTTATCAAATCTTTCCTTTTCAAGCAACGGAATTCACCAGTCCTATTAAAATGATTGGAACTGCCACATATACAGAATTTATGTGAATTTGTTCTTGGAGATAAAACTTTTTATTACATCCCTATACACAATTATGAGATAGAAATGATGAACTTACAGAAAGGACGTGGTTTGTCTCCTTCCTGTGTCAACCCATATTTCCTCTCCTCTGTATTGGAATAGAGGAATCATGAGGACACAAGTTAAAAAGGGATGGGTTTGATTAATTAATCTTGCATTAAACAATAATCATGGGATCAGGGCGGCACTACAGGGTGGCCAGGGAGAGTGTCCCCCAAAAATTTCTAAAACAATTTTCCCTAATAGGTTATTCCAGCTGAGTTTTTCGCTCTCTATGCAGCTGCAATTCCGCCCCCAAAAATTTTAAGTATCCGTCCGCCCTAATTATGATTTATTATAGCATTAGCGTACCCTCGAAGAAGAATAGCCTTGTCTCTGAGTTGATCCCCAACACCAAGCTGATCGAGTGCCCGCCACCCATTAGCTGAGATCCCTATTGCTGTTCCCTCTGTTCTAAGACTCATTGATCTTTCATAAACCGCCACATCTTGGAACCCTTTCCTGCAGTTTTCAGTAAGAAAAAACATGATTAATCATTGTCACTTTATAGTGAGCAAATTACTTGAGAGATCACTCAACTTGTATATCTATTTTCTTCTAATCGTTACTAGAAACAGCAGAAACTTTTAATTCTCGGCGTAAAATTGGCTAATTTAAGAAGCAAACTACTGCTACTTGCCCACAAAATCAGACTAAACTCTCTAGATATATCCCATTTCTTTTCCTTATGCAGTGAAGTATACACATGCAGCATGTTCCTTCTGGGACATCCGATAAAATTGGAAGGGTGCAGAAGTGTATATAAATTAATGGAAGAAGCACCTGTGAAGAGCAAGAGCTGCTGCAAGTCCGCCAATTCCAGCGCCGACTATGACAATCTCCTTCCCGCTTTCTCCATCAAATGATGTTTCTAAAACCATTTTTGGACTCCACAAATACAGAGAGTTGGTATCTTTTCTTCAATAGAAACTGTGTTAATTTTTGAAGCAATGGTGTTGAGATTTGGAATCTTGGTCTTCGGTCGAAGTTTTGATAAGATAAGAAGGAGATTGGCCATATTTGGATTATTTCCAGCTACCCGTTTTAAATATGGTAAATCTTTTAATTTATCGTTTCTGAATTACTATTTTACCTTTTTCTTTTTATTAAAATGTTTTTACTATGCAATTTATAAGTTAAAGATAAAAGTTTTGCTTTCAGAAGTTTTAAAATAATTATTTTTTCTATTAATTAAACTTTATAAAAATTAAAATTAAATATACAATATTTACTTTTACTTGATATTTTCTTTTGAGGAAAGGAATAATTTAGACTCTTTGGATGGATGATTAAGCATGTTTGTCTCCAATGATGAATAAGGCATAACCACACAAAATTTGATATGTGATTTTGCCATTTGAAGAGTGATGAGTGATGTTAGCAAAATAGTGCCCTATAAATAGAGGCATATTATGAGATTGAGGGTGTCACCAAGTGTCACAGGCTTGTGGCAACTCTTTATTTTAGCTTAATAAATATCCTTCTTTTTAAAATAATAAATTGTTTTAAAAATTAAAATAATTCAAGAAATATAATTATTATTTTAAAACGATTTATAATTTTTTTTATATGCACAATATACATTCATTCCTGTTATGTTTCATTTTTTCATTAATTTTTTTTGTTTATTATCAGTAAAAGACAGTCCAGGACAAGAGGATTGTAATTCAGTAGTAAGCACTCCGTACCTAAGACAATATGTTTTGACTTCGAGTCACGTTGTATTAACAAAAAATGGTTGCCCCTGCAATAATATGTTTCAACCAATTCTACTCTAAGCTTCATTTCCATGAATACCAAATGGATCCTAGCCAAGGCTCATAGGAAACAAATACAATTTTGACCCAAAAATACTTATTACGTTTAAAATTTTACATACTTTTTCTCTAATATGTTTATTTTTTATTGATCAAAAGTGTAAAATTTCAAACGTAATAAATATTTTTGAGGTCTAAACATGTTGTACCAAAATAGTAATTTTGCCAAATATGTCGTATCATAATTGCATTTTTTCCAACCTCATCAGTATCCTAGATTGGTAGAATGTTACAAATTTTCCTCATTGAGCTTTACAAATGGTGAGGCCATCAAAAATAATTTTTTTTATTGGAAATAAGGAGCAATAAAAATGTTCTTGTGGAATCTGAAACAAAAGACTATAGCAGAACTTAAAGTCAAAGTAATTTGAGGCATGCTTGAAGATGTAAACTTCCAAATTTGATCACTTATTCATCATTATGCATCAATTCAATTTGAAGCACATGCCCCAGTTACTTCGATCCACGAGTAATATTTTTAAAAGGATGCAAAAGTGTTTGTCTAAGATTTCTGAACACGAAGAACATAACAGATTTATTGAACTTATGCAGATTAAACATGCATTGCCCAAGATCAACTTTTCAATTAATCCTCCTGAAAAGAATCTGAGCACCAAACTGAGGCGTGATAGTCAGAAATGTGACAGGAGCATGAACATAGGACGGTGATACCTCAAAAGTAAATCGTTTGAGAATCATAATCAGGATGATTTTTCCTTCCATTATGGCAAAATTCTGACCAATGCATATTCTGGAGCCCGAACTAAAGGGGAAAAATGAGGCCAGATGTTTCCGCGGCTCCTCAAAGCGTTGTGGATTGAACTCATTTGCATCCGCTCCCCATATTTCAGGATCATGATGAACAGACGCCACTGGTAAATAAAACCGTGTACCAGCTGGAACATCAAGGTTTCCCACTTTCATATCCTTAGATGCTTGTCTGAGCAAAGCTGGAAGAGGAGGGTAGAGCCGGAGTGCTTCATTTAGTATCAAATTCACCTGTAATTAATGAATACAAATAAGCTAATTATTATTCACCACAGTTTAATTACAAGGCATACAATGTAAGTTGAAAGTAGCTAGTTAGCCAAAGGATTATGTTGTTAATGTTATACAATAGTAGAAATTAATTAGGCCAAATTATTTTTTTGATCCCTCTTAATAGGGGTAATTGTACTTTTGGTTCCAAATAATAATAAGACTGCATTATTGATGATCCCTTAACATTTTTAGTCATTTTTGATGAAAATACCCTTTGACTAACTGTTGACTAATCCTCAATGTTTAAATACCGCCCAACAACCGCCACCACCGCCAACTCACCCGCCTCATCACCACCGCCGCCGCCGCCGCCCAGCCGCCACCACCACCCCAGCTGCCACTACCATCCAGCTGTCATCACCACCCTCCCCCCCCCCCCCCATTTCGGCTCCGCCCCGCCATCACAATCATTATTTTTTTAATTTCAAAATTAGTTTACTTTATGCGTTTTTACTATTAATAAATATTATTTTATTTTTTTAAAATTTAAGTAAATATAATTATAAATAATTTTATATAAACTAAAATAGTGGTAGCAAAGAGATGGTGGTGGCAGCGGCGAGCGACACGGTGGTGGTGACGGCGAGGCGGGTGGGAAGAGGTGGCGGCAGGGTGGTGGTGGCAATGAGGCAGTATTTAAATCATTAGGATTTTGAGAATTAGTAAACCGTTAATTAAAAGGTATTTTTGTCAAAAAGGACAAAAAACACTAATAAAAAATATTAAAGAATCAATAACGCAGTATTAATTAGAATCAAAAGTGCAACAACCCCTATTAGGGACCAAAAAACCAATTTCGCCAATTAATTATACTATTATTATAAGATCGTGAGAGCTAGAGAGTGTAAAATTTGAGAGGGCACTTACAAGTTTCAAGTCATTCAAAGTGTCGGCAAGTTCGTCATCATTCTTGCAAACTTGAAAGACTTCTTCCCTAGCCTTGGTTTGCCATTCTTGGTGCTGTGCTAGGAGCAGAAGTGTCCAAGTCAAAAATATGGCAACTGCTTCTTTTCCTGCAAAGTAAAATGTTTGGCATTCATCAATCACTTCTTCCATTGGCAATCCTCCACTGAGTAAGAAGCTAAGAAGACATTTGGAATTTCCTCCTTTTCTGTTCCTCTCAATCAACATCCTTATTAGCCCTCGAGTCTTCTTCTCAATTTCCCACCTCATTCTGTTCTCCCGAGTAGGCATAAACCTATATTTCCAACACAAACCGCATAAATGTCACTTTTCTTCAGTTCTAACATAATTATCTCATTTACCATACTAAAAAAAACAATTCACGTTATCCAAAAACTAAATTGCAGAATAGTATAGTGATAAATGACAAGATTATATTGGTTAGATGGAGAAATAATCGGCAATCAAAAGCCAATAATATTAAAAAAAAAATTTACTAATTATCGTCCCAATTTTTACCATCTACCGTCCAAATTTGGACTAGACCACTCTCCTTGTCCCTCTCTCTTACCCCTTTAAAGCAAAAAAGATAATTTTATCAAAATTGAAATGATAATGTTTAAAACTGAGGTGGTAACTAGTAATACCCATATTAAAATAATTATAAACTCCCCTGGATATATGATATAAAATAACTTGAAAAATATAACCATATACAAAATTTTATTTTAGATAAGAGATAATACATTAAAACAGCAAATTCATGTCTATACTAATGTAACTTACATTTATTAATTACTAGTATATTCATTAACCCAAAACTGTCGGTTTGATTCATGATCGATCATCCTCACACACCAATTTAACTAGGGGCATATAAATTATGTGTCATTTGTGTGTTATGGGTACAAGTGATATCAGTAAGTTAGATTAGGTAATAAGTATTTTTAACCTTAAACCTATCCATTTGGACATAAATCACTTGTTTTGACCTAAGTCAATTAGTTTGATTTTTTTTTAAAACTCTCTTAAGTTCCCTTTAATGTAATTATTTTGTAGTTGTTTTTTTAATTTGGCCCATTGTAAATTTCTTTCTAAAAAAAAAATAACAAGTAAACTAATTTCCAAATGATGGAAAATTATAATATATACCCTAAGTATATATACTTATTATAATATTTGGAAATAAAGTGATAAAAACTCAGCAATTTTCTAAATTAAAAATGATGTTTATACTGAATTGTCATCATTTTATTTTCAAATATAATAATAGGTATATATATTTAGGGTATATAGTATAATTTCCGCCAAATGATTGAGGTTTGTTGATGGTCACAATTTTCAAATAATGCTTAAATAAAATGAATTTCCAAATGATTGAAATTGGTTGATGGGTCACAATTTTCAAATAATGCTTAAAATAAAATGGCTTTTATAAGAAAAACAAATTGTGAGTACCTAACCTGCAATAATACAAGTTAAATTATGTAATGAAAGATTCTACAATCCGTAAATAGTAGTCCAAATACTACATTATAGAATAGTCAATTGACAAATGACAGGATTATATTGGTGGTGTTCTACAATACTAAAGTGATTATAAATTCTATATAATAAATTATTTTGCATGATAGCGTATGGACTATGATATAAAATGCCAAGTTTATATAGTATTCAAGTTTCGTTTTTCCTAATCCAAAATGATTAACCAAATATTAGTAATTTATAAGACTAGAATTTATATACATATTATTCAGTCAGTATACTAAGAACGTAGTACGAGGTTTTACCGTTTGGATAAATTAACGAAGCAAAAAGGGAAGGTGGATGAAGTGAGGATAACCTTAAACCAGGGATGTAGACAGTCCTCAAAGCTTTCAAAGTCAAATTAGCTTGCTGGTCTTGTAATTCGAAAATGTGCTTTCCTTCTTCGAAATTACTACCAAAAGCTGTTTTTGATAATATTTCTGCGGATAGGAAATGGAATTCTTTCAGAACATCCACTTCTATTATTGACTCCTTCCTTCCATCGTCTTCCCACTTCTTCATAACCTTCTCAACACTTTCCAACACTTCTGGAATCCATGACTGCACCAAAAAGTTACACAACCCATATTTTTATTCTTATTTTTTTTCAATTGTATTTATTAATAAAAAAATGGAGAATTAGTTTGGTCAAATTATTCATATCCTTTAAATTACTGACAATTATATTTATTCTCATTCACTGCTCAAACTTATAACAATCAATTCTTAGTTAACGAAAAAAATAAGTAAAGTTACTGATATAAACATTTTTATTGAGTTAAAAAACGAAATTAATCTCATTTTGACTCAAAATTATTAAATTTTTTTCTTTTTTGATATTTTATCGATGTTTAACTTTGGTACAATCGCCCTAAAAAAATTATGAAAAGAATAAAATGATTCGAAAGTAAATTTTGTTAATCATTAATGTACGTAAAATGTCTTCTATTATGGAACCCGGAGGGTCTCTCGTAACATCATCTTAATATTCTTCCAAAAAAATATACATCACATGGTTTGGGCTTTGTAAATCGCTATCCGACTTTTTCGGTTCCAACCGAAATTACATACTGTGCCCCCAGAGCAGCTACGTACTAAAATCCACGTTGTCAAAACATACAAACAAATAAAAGTTTAAAAAATGTTATATTTCAGAATAATTTTTCGAGAGACTTATTTTTAAATTATTTTTTTAAGTTTGCAAGAAAAGTTATTTATGAATAATGATTTGAATGTAAAAAATATAAAATGAAATATAATAGTGGGTTATCTTATGGTATGTGATAAGTTCGAATTTGATTATACTCGTTACTCGAGTTAGTATATGTTTATTTGATGAATTATTGGTCTAATATAGTTTAACTTAATCCACAAACTATGAGATATGTATCATAATATAATAACTACTAATGTAGTTTAACTAATAATTCAAATAAAATAAGAGTATAAATAAAAATAAACAATAATTATGAAAGAGGACAAGAATTATAGATTATAGTAATCGATCCAGTGTGATTCACGAAGTCAATAATTAAATTTTATCTTTGAATGAGACTTTTTATACTATAATTTTAGACTAAATTTTTATTAGTTATCATCACAATTTTTATCCTCTACCGTTTTAATTTGGACTAAAAAAATCTCTCTCCCTCGTTACCCCTCTCTTTTTTCCTTTTGAAGCAAAAACACAATTTTGTTAAAATTATGGCGATAATACTTAAAATTGAAGCAGTAATTAGTAATACCTTTTGGACTATCATGCAAAATAATAGTCCATTGTATAGAGTTTGAATATTCATCGTTTCCTTCTTTAAACAATATAATCCTGTCATTTTTCAATACACTATTTTATAATGTACTCTTAGGTAAACGATTGTTCGAATGAACTGATAAGATCATAAGATTTAGTAGCAGCTAAAATGAATAGAAATAGAATTATGACTTGGGTTACCTTGACTCGGTTTACCGCGAAAGCCGGGTTGGCAATTTTCCGGTGAATTGCCCATTTTTCACCGTGCAAATCGATGAGTCCCTTTCCGAACAGCTGCTCAGCAAGCGGTGGAAGCTTTGATTTGACCACATGACCCGACTTGTTTAGGTATACCTCTTTGATCATTTCGGGTTCCGATAGAGTTAGCCTCGGAATAGACCCGTGCCAAAATAGCATAGTCTTACCGTACATTGCAGTCCACTTGTGGTAACATGGAGCCGCACGGTGGACTATGTCGTGGCTGAATGATCTCATTGGTTTGCTGGAATAAGTGCGCTCGAATTCCTGTTTGAATTCTGTAGAATTGCCAAATATTGGACGGTAGCCAGGGCCCTTGATTCCCTGTCTGTAGAGGTGGCGTTGGATTTTGAACGGCATCCAAAGGGTGGAGTATATGAACTTGATGAGGACGAGTTGCAGAGAAACCAACAAAATTGGAAGAAGAAATGGATGCATGTTTTTGGTTGAAGCAAGCACAGAGTGAAATAGTTTAGAAAGAGGACAGGACCTGAACTAGCGAGACAGTAGCCATATAAATAGGGTTAGCGGTTTTGCAAGAAAAATTGTTCTTCAGGCCCTTTGATTATATGGATATTCCTTTTGGGTGGGTGGCGTTTAAATTACACTATTAGTCTCTTAACTATCATTCACCTTCAATTTAATCTCTTATTTTAACAAATTTTTAATATGGCTTATTTTTACAACACTCCACTTGTAATTAATTAGTCCTTTGAGTCGAAATTGAACCAAATTTGATAATCGAATAATAAACACATTACCTTGATTCTAGAGATTAAATTGAATATAAACAAGATTTAAACAATTTGACTGATATGTCATCATTCATAGACAATTAGATATAAAATTTTGTCAAGCGATATTGTCAGATCAATCTTTAGCTGCCAGGACAAAATTTACCTTTTTTTTTTTTTTTTTATACTACACTTCTTTGTCAAACACTTTGTTACTTCTCTTCTTCCTCATCTCTCCAAAATCTATTCACTTTCATGATTTACAATTTTATCTTCTTATATCAGATTTATCTCGACTCCAAAATTTTAGCAATTTTGCATCCAAAATAATAAATTAATTTGATGCAAAATATTGGGGATTATAGTGAACTATTAACATGGAGTGAAAGTATTTGGTGAAATAGGTTAGGTTTGACTTCGGGTTCCAATTGGAGCGATGGAGGTGTAGGATATTGAGTTGTTTCGATTTGGGTGAAAAACTGGCAGAGAACAGTTGCGGTGGCAGCGGCAGAGGAGTGAGGTGGGCATGGTGGTTTCAGGAGAGGAAGGAGGTTTGGGTAGTTGAAGCGCTTCAGTCTGATGGCTGTTTGGAAGAGAACAAATACAAATACTAATCTATTTCTTCAAAATGAATTCTTTGCTTCCATAGCGAAATCACCCAGACTCACGCATATTTAATCAATCTCTTTTGCAACCCAAATCATGAAGCCCCAACAACTCCACCATGAATTCCAAGTTCCAACAACGGATCAGATAGGAGTATAATTCAATAAATGGGTTTCTTTCAATGCTTCAAAACTATCTGCAAAATCAAGCTTGGAATGGTAGTTGGAGCTGATCTTAACTCAAATTTTGAGCCAAAAATTGATTATTTCCCTAAAAAGTGATCCAAAGGTTACGTATACAGGATTTTGATTGTTCATATAATTCCTAACATTTTGGAGCTAATTAATTTATTATTTTGAGAGGGAAATTGCTAAAATTTTGGAGGGAAATCGATCTGATGTAGGAAGATAAAATTATAAATCATGAAAGTTGACGAATTTTGAGGAGATGAGGAATAAGAGAAAAAACAAAGTGTTTGACAAAGAAGGGTAATATGGAAAAAAAAAAAAAATAAATTTTACTCTGGCAGCTAAAAATTGCTCTTCGTTTAAAATTTTTTCAATTTATTGTGAAATTTATTCTTTTAAAACCCATATTCAACATCCTCTCATTGGTTCTGTTGGTTCATTGGTTTTGCTCATTAGGTAGGAGTCTGATGTCTGCTTTCAGTTGTTCTTGCTGGTTAGAGTCTTAGGACTGAGAATTTTCTATGGCAAAAGTTGGCATTGGAGTTTATGAATTAGGACTTGGTTTCGCTGGTGGTCACTGCTGGTTCATTGGTTCTGCTAGTTTGGTAAGAGTCTGCTGTCTAGTTGTTTTTTTCAGTGATTTTTGCTGGTTAAAGTCTTAGGATTGAGAATTTGATGGCAAAGGTTGGCATTAAATTGGAGTGTATGAATTAGGATAAAGGTCAAAAATTGAGCAGCAGTAGGAGTTTGGATTCTGGAGCAACAATAGTGGCACTAGTTTATGAGGATATAGGTGACTGTTTTGGATTCTGGAGCAGTAATAGTACGAAGGAGACTGTATAGAGTAAGGAAAGGTAGATTAGCAACACTTTTTGTTTCTAAAACTTGTCGGAGCAAGAAAGAACATCTCTTTGTAACTAACCCAGTTGCTAACAAATTAATATATGGGTTTTCAAACCCGCCCGTTTCGTAGGAGACTTTTTTCGAAAAAAAAAAAAAAAAAAATCCTCTCATCCAAAGTGCTGCAGATTGTCCCTGTTCACCTATTTGCTAAACAAAAACTCTTGCCAGTTTCTGCTAAGAGAAGACCCCCACCTACTTTATATGCAAGCCCCTATACTTTGCATAGGCCAAAATAGTAACTACTTTTTGTGATGTATTCGAACTAAGTCATTTGCCCTTGTAGCTTTCCGCGAAGGGACTCCAAATCTTGGAAACAACCCTCTATATCCTTGATTGTCATTTTAGCCAAGAAGTTTGTCGGACAATTTTCTTCCCTCTACACATGAGTAATTACAAAAAGTCTCCTTCGCATTTCATTGCTAATTGAGGTTGCACTTACATTTATGTATTTGTTTGAACTTCTAAGTCGTAGAAATAATTGATCAATGTTTGGTGGGGGAAGCTGAGTAAACTCACTATATAAACCTGAAGGTTTCGAGATCGAGGTCTCATTAGCCGAAAAAACACTTAATGGCACTCTTGAAACACGAAATTAACTATACCCGAATCAAAAATCAATCAAACGCATTTATGAAAGTTCCTGTTATGTATTAATAGCTTTAGAGTTGGCCACAATCGAATTTAGTATGTGCACTTGGATCTCTAAACAAGACGACTAGTATGATTATAGCAACAACTTTAGCCATGGATAGCCTTCCAAACATCAAACCAACCAGGTAAGTTTGTGTTGACAATAGCACAATTCTCATCCTTCGCTCCCTCTCATATTCATCAAACGCTTCCACAATCTTCCTTTGGCTCCCACCTTCATAACCATCACGACGACCGATCTTCTGACCTAGATTCCTGGCAAGAACCACAGCATCTTCTAAGGCTGCTGAACCACCCTGTCCCAAGAATGGACCCATAACATGCATTGCATCCCCAAGAACTGTCACTGTTCCTTTGTGAAATTTCCTCACCAGCATCTCCAATGGATGCCGGTATCGCGGACATGCGAATGACAGAGAGCCCAGCTCACATTTTTCTATCATTGCTATTTCATCAGCTGGATAACCCTTGATTGCTCTTATGGTCGCCTGTTTCATGAGTTCTGGATCATCTGGAAACCTACCATCTGCATAACAGTCAAGAATAGAACAGATTTGATGCCATATGAAGAATGGAACTCATCAACAACAATAAAGCAACACGATGGCAAATTATACTGTACAATCTAAGGGTATATCTTATTACTAAATTTGAAAAATCAGTGATGTCAGCTCATCAATTTCTAAAATTGGACTAAAATTCTTATTTCTCTATTTGTTCAACTGTCATCACTTATTTTCTAAATTTAGTAATAAGGTATACCTTTAACTTGTATCCTATAATTTGCCCAAGATGATGACTAATGATGTTGGTACTGTAATTACCTAGTGAAGACAATTTTAGAGAAACAAACCAATAAACGAGCTTCTGATTGACAGGCACTCGTCCAACCAGAGTTTCATAACCCCTATCTATACTGATTCGGGCAAAGAGAGGAGGGAAGAAATGACCATTCGGATAGTTCGTCAAACCTCTGACAACTCCATGAGTGAATAATGATGGCGGTTTCATCCCTAGGAAATCTGCCACTTTGGAATTTGATCCATCACATCCGATCAAAACCTGGTATGAAGAAACAGCCAGTGAGCAAGAAGGCGATAATCTCAATTTTCCTTTAGAACAAATGAAGTGATATTTGAATGTAAAAGGCAAGTAAAAAAATGAATGTACCTTAGCTCGAACAGCCATATCACCGTCAAGTTGAAGAACTGGGGACATAGTCTGAGGATCCATTTTGACAGCAACTGCATTGTGTCCAAATCGTATTGTTTTGGGTGGCAAAGCATCAGCCAAGGCGTTTATCAAGTCTTTCCTTTTCAAGTAACGAAGCTCACCCGCCCTATCAAAATCCTTGGGAATCGGTAGAGTACAAATAATCCGACATAAAAAGTTGTATTAAAAGGGTTTTTTTTTTTTTTAATTTAAAAATTGGTCAGGTTTTAAACATCTTATTTTAAAAACTGTTTTTTAAATCATTAATTTTTACATTTTGTCACATATTTGATCAATCTGTTAAGTGTGACCATTAATTTTACTAACGAGATATTTTTGTAGAGAAATTTTTATACTTTTTCCCTTAACTTTCTCCCATACTCAATTTTTATTATAGTATAACGATGATATAAAATTTTTTTTATTTTATAATTAAGTCAGACTCATACTTGATGGGAGTGTAAACAATATTTTTAATCAGGTAAAGTACAAAATTAACACACCCGTAAATAAAGGTTTAAATTTTCAAAATCTACTTCTCTACCCCCTAACCATTTGTACAAGTAAGGCCTATTTTACGCCCCTTTAATACGTAAATTATTAAGAAATATCAACCATAATATTTAAATATAATATTTAAATATAAGATATAATAATATATTAAATTACCTAACTACCCTTAATCAATACACTAAAAATACAAGAAAAATTTATTTATAATTCTGTTAATCTATGCTATTTTAATCATAATTTTTATAAATTTTTTGTAAATTAAGAAGTGACTTATAAAATTTTTGATAAATTGATTAAGGGTAGTTAGGTAATAATAAGAGTAGCGGAAGATAAACATTAAAAGAGCGAACAATAAGAATTAAAGGGCGATACTTAACAAAATAAAATGTTTTTTTTTTAAAAAAAAAAATGGTCATTCAATAAGAAAAAGGGACACTACCCTTTGTATAATGTATACTTTAAGTATATATATTATTATATTTAGAAATAAAATTATAAAACTCAATAATTTTTTAAATTCAGAAGTAATCCTTACAAATATAATTATTAATTATTATTATTTTATTTTTAAATATAATAACATATATATTTACCTAGAAAGGCCCATTGGGTTAGAGGAAGTCAATATTAATAGCGACACTTGATTGAAATGCTCTATCATTTTTGTCGCTAGTAAGTTGCTCATGTTTTATGCTCATTTCATACCATAATGAAAGATGATTTATTTTACATCAGTTAATGAAATCTTAATTAAGTTTATTAAAGTTACTTAACTGATTTTATAAAATTCATCTCTACTTAAATACTACTATTCTAATACTAACAACTCTAACAAACATAGTCAAAAGTAAAAGAAATTTTTTTAAGAAAATAGTTAAAGTGTTTATTAAAAATTTATAATATTTTTTAATTTAGAAGAATAAATATCTTGTATTATTGTACAACGTAGTATATTTCTCTTGAATGGTATACAAAAGTCAAGTCAAAATGACGAATACGCTAAAATCAGGCTTATGACTTTTTTTTTTCCTGATCAATTTTGAGGGACTATTTTTTTAATGATTCAAGCTGATAAAAAGAGAGAAAAAGATGGCGGAGTCAACTTACAGTGCAGTCATTCTTTGGCTCCTTCCTCGGTCAACCCATACATCTTCTCCTCTGTTTTACGATGAAATCATCACCACAAAACTTATGTGGGACCAAGTCAACTTAGGGTATTTTTTTTTTCTCCAAAAAAAAATGTAAATTTTTTTATAAATAAAGGAAAAAGAATATATATATATATAATATGAGAGATTAATAATTTTAATTATTGAAGAAATTTTAATTAATGTAACATAAATGATTAATTATTTGAATATCTCATTATATATATAGTTAATTTTTTTTTTCTCAAGTAAACAAACACAAGTTTACTAAGTCTTCGATTATATGCTTTCAACCTCTTTTCCATAAAAATATTCCTATTTAAAAAAAAAAAATCCATTTTTGATACTTATACAATTAACACCTATAAAAAATTTTTCAAATTGATTCTTTATTACAATTTATAATTATTAAAACGAATAAGAAATGAGTGCAATTTAATATGGACTATGAGAAAGTAATTAACGGAGATTTATTTTTTTGATAGTTATAATTCAAGGTAATTTAAATTTTGGAATGGGATGAGTAGAATATTAGATTTTAATTACATATATTACATTAGAGAAATTAAAAAAACAAATATGTGAAATTAATTAACTAAATAAAGATCATATTTGATTTCTCACAAACAATTTAATGATTTGACTAATTACTTACCCTTGAATTAGAATAGCTTTGTCTCTTAGCTGAGTTCCAACGACAAGCTGATCAAGTGCCCGCCAACCATTAGAGCTGATCCCTATTGCTGTTCCTCCTTCTCTTAGACTCTTTGATCTTTCATAAACTGCTACTTCTTTCAACCCTTTTCTGCAGGTGCTGCAAAGTTAATTATTCTTTTTTCTTTTTATTTTTTGAAAGCAAGAAAGAAAGAAAATTTCAAAAACTCAGGTCGAGTTGCGGAACTAGAATTTTAAACAAGTGGGTACTGATTTTGTAAAGGAAATTGGCATGTTCTTCTTCTTCGACTCTCTTACTCCCCTCTACTGTCATACCCCATCATCTCACCCTCTCCCTTCTAAATTTCAGTCACTTCCTCTCTCGTAATTTATTTATTTTTTCTATCATTCTTTTTTCACCATTATAAATTCGAAACTCCTTATTTACATCATATCTATATTCTACATTATAGCGATAAAATGACTGCGTTCCGGTGGTGCGGGGTGCTACAGCATCCCCTTGCTCCACTCTAATTATGTCCCTTCACCATTATAAATTCGAAATTTATACAACAGATCTATACTCTCCATTGCTACAACATCTCCTTGCTCCAATCTAGTTCCGCCCTTACTACATATATATACATATTTTCTATAAATCTTGTTTGCTAAACTGAAAGATAGTCCCTAAATATACTCAAATTCAAACGCGTTGGAATAAAATCGAGAATGAAAATTGTTTTATAAGATATAGGAATAGGAGCAGTATATGCTTAAGGAAATCTGGATAAAGAGAAAAAAAAAAAAAAAAAAAAAAAAAAGAATGAGAGCGTATTAAAATGGACCTGTGAAGAGCAAGAGCTGTCGCAAGTCCGCCAATTCCGCCACCGACTATCACAATATTCTCCTCGCCGTCGTTCTCTCTTTGATCAACTAAACCCATTTTCTCCTCCATTTATGCTGATTTTCTTGCCTTGTTTCCCTGAATGACGATATATTTTTTATGGTTTTATTGTTCGGTATTTATAAGGAGAAAATAATAATTTAAAAGATAATAAATAAAAAAATTATATTTAAGAGTAGATTGTTTGGCTACGTTAGCTATCGCCAAACCCAAGGGCATTTATAAGTTGTCGTAATGTCCATGGAGGTTAGACGATAGACTATGATGTAAAAGAAATTTCTTATTAACAAGAGGGTTGTGATTGACATTTCTCGTTTAAAATTAATAATCTTGAATTCTAATCATTTAAATATATATATATATATATATTGCTTTCATAACATAGGGTTATTAATTAGTTAGATTACAAAGATACAAAATTACAGTTGGGGTTGTTTTGACCTTAGACCTTGTGATTAATAGTTGCAGAGTTGGCGGCATTGCTGAGTACTACAGCAAATTTGTCCTCCTTCGTGTAAATTTATTTATCATTTTAAATTAAATACAAAAATTGAAAAATATAAAATAATTATTTCAAGTTTTGCTCCACATCTCTTCTATATCCTTAATACTTACTCCAGATAGAATGTTCATCAAGATATTATTTGTGACTTAATTGTTTTCATTTTGGGTAAATTAGATGTTGTAAACGTCCATAGTTATATTTTAATTAATTCGTAGAATATTTTATGGAGATTCAAATTAATTAGTTTTTATCTTTTATCAATTTAATTTGTGTATATATATATGCGTAAATTCTAAAATTGGTCATCATACCATACTCAGTCTCTAGTTTTAGTCATCATACTTTGAAAACTATTTTTAAGATCATCATACTTTATTTTTCTTTTTAAAAAGAGTGAATTGTAAAAAAGGTCATCATACTTTGGTAAAGTTTAGGTTTTGGTCACTAACTTTTAAATATTCAAAAAAGGTCACTAACTTTCACATCTGAATTTTAAATTTGGTAATTCCGTCCATATTGGCTGTTAACTCTCTTAACGGAGCCTTTTTTTGAGGGCATTTAACGTGCTACAGTTGTCTTCCTTTCTTTTGTTATTTTTGGCTATTTTTTTTCCTTCCTCCTTGAGATCAGATCAGGATTATATAGACATCAGATCAGCGAATACTTGACATCAGATCAACAGACTATAGATATCAGATCAAGAATATAAAAGAAATCATACAGTAGAACTAAAATATACTTAACAAGGGAGATCATATCAGGATTATATAGACATCAGATCAGCGAATACTTGACATCAGATCAACAGACTATAGATATCAGATCAAGAATATAAAAGAAATCATACAGTAGAACTAAAACATACTTAAAAAGGGATATCAGATCAGGATTATATAGACATCAGATCAGCGAATACTTGACATCAGATCAACAGACTATAGATATCAGATCAAGAATATAAAAGAAATCATACAATAGAATTAAAACATACTTAACAAGGGATATCAGATCAGGATTATATAGACATCAGATCAGCGAATACTTGACATCAGATCAAATATAATTATTTCACTCATTTTTTTGATTGACATTATACAATATAATTATTTATACAAATGAAATATTAATTTTTTATACAAAAAAAAAATTTGGTTGCAATCCAGTACAAAATAAAAGAGCATTTTACATACATTCATGTGAATTGGAAGAAAAATTCATACACATCAACTATCCAAAAAACAAATACAAACAATTTATTAAGTTAAAAAACATTCGTTACATCATTCAGTTGATCTGATGTCAAGTATTCGCTGATCTGATGTCTATATAATCCTGATCTGATATCCCTTGTTAAGTATGTTTTAATTCTATTGTATGATTTCTTTTATATTCTTGATCTGATATCTATAGTCTGTTGATCTGATGTCAAGTATTCGCTGATTTGATGTCTATATAATGCTGATCTGATATCCCTTTTTAAGTATGTTTTAGTTCTACTGTATGATTTCTTTTATATTCTTGATCTGATATTTATAATCTGTTGATCTGATGTCAAGTATTCGCTGATCTGATGTCTATATAATCCTGATCTGATCTCCCTTGTTAAGTATGTTTTAGTTCTACTGTATGATTTCTCTTATATTCTTGATCTGATATCTATAGTCTGTTGATCTGATGTCAAGTATTCGCTGATCTGATGTCTATATAATCCTGATTTGATCTCAAGGAGGAAGGCAAAAAAAAAAAAAAAAGCCAAAAATAACAAAAGAAAGGAAGACAACTGTAGCACGTTAAATGCCCTAAAAAAAAGGCTCCGTTAAGAGAGTTAACAGCCAATATGGACGGAATGACCAAATTTAAAATTCAAATGTAAAAGTTAGTGACCTTTTTTGAATATTTAAAAGTTAGTCAGCAAAACCTAAACTTTACCAAAGTATGATGACCTTTTTAACAATTCACTCTTTTAAAAATGACAAAATTAGTGATTTTTTACTTTTTTTTTAAACTTAGTGAACAAAATCTAAATTTCACTAAAGTATGATGACCAATTTTATAATTCAGTCTATAATTATTGATGATTAGACAAATTTACCGTTAATGCACTTAACGATGTAACTTGACGTAATGACCAAAAGTGAAATTAAAATGACAAAATTAGCGATGTTTTTTGAATTTTTAAAAGTTAGTAATCAAAACTTAAATTTCACAACAGGATGATGGCCAAATTTATAATTCACTCTATATTATAATATGAGAGATACCTTACAAAGTATTCCTAACATTTTGATAAAAAAATTTTTTGTCATTTAGTGTTGTGACGGTCTAAATGTCTATTATTTCATTCCTAACCAAAGTAAGTCTGTTATTTATCAAAACACACGTTGCAATGTAACATAAACTACTATATAACAACTTATATATATATATATTTATATATATATATTAAGTTGATATAAAAAAAATATATGATAATAATATTTTTGCTTAAATCCATTTTTTATCCCTCTTATCTCTTTACTAAAAAGGAGAGTGTTTTGATTTGAAGATTTATTCAATAATCTATTAAGTGTATTATTGTGTATTTACTCAATAAATTGAATGACATCACCTGCTTAGAGACAAAACTAATAAATTAGATAATACTGAGGGACTTTTATAATTTTTAAAATTTTAAGAGAAATTTCGTATTTTAACCAAAATTTAAGGGGAAAAATATAATTCACCCTAACAAATAAAACTAGATTGTATAATAAATCATCCCTAGTTATTTTATACATAAAAAATATTTAAGCTAAAATAACTGCATTCACCATTAGTAGGATTCAGTAAATAAGCCTAGCTATATATACTTTCAGTCTGTCCACATACCAAAAGATGCCGCCCTGCCAACTTCAATCACCAACTAGAGCTGAAAGACAAAAACCAGTTGCCTAGAACTCGATTTATCACCAATGTTGTTTCGTTTCAGTTTCTGCAGTCTCTTAAATGCATTTTTACTTGAAATTGATTCATAAAACCTTCCTGAAAATGGTCAATTTTGGAGCTTTAACCTAAACCAACCCACCTTTTGAAGCTTAAGGCTGCTTCTCTCCTTTTCATCTGTGACTCTGTCTGAAACTTAGGAGCCTTACCTTTGTACAGTGTTTTGTGGTACTTGAGGAAAAGGGTTCGATACTTATATTTGTCAACAAACATGTTTCCCTTTTCCAGCATCTCCACAACTTCATGAGCTCGTATGAAAAAACCGCCTCTTACGAATGTATATAGAATAGCATCCAATAGTTCTTGATCAAACTTCATCCTACTGGAAGAAGCAAGAGACTTCATCTGACCCCACAGCTCAGTCACCTCTGTATACTTCGACCCAATAGCGGCATAACCCATCACAAGAGAATGGAAGGTTTGTGCATTAGGGGAATGCCCCAAACTCCTCATTTTCTTGAATGCATTTTCAGCATCCTGCATCAGCCTTTTCTTACTGAAGAAGTGGATCACATTATTCCAGTCGTGAACTCCGCAATCATTTCTCTGCCCTTCCTTGATTTCTAGCAAGAGTTTTGCCATTAAACCGGCTTCACCATTGTCGTTGACAGAACCTTTAACCAAAATGTCAAGCTCTTTATTACCACCTCTGTGTAATTTAGCCTCTTTCATCTCTGTAAATAGAGAAAGGGCCCCCTGAGTATCCTTTTGAAGCACCTGAGACTCGATCAATGCTTCATAACAGCTCGCATCTAGTTGAATTCCAGCTTTACGGGCATCTCTAAGCAATGACATGACCTCTCCTGTTCTATTATCTCTACAATATGCTTTTAGAAGATCCGAATAAACCAAGGAACCAGTTTTAATGCCTGCCAAACGCATTTCATCTAGAATATCATGAGCCTGGTCTAACCATCCAAGTGATATGCATGAGTTGATGACATGCACCAAAGTTGAACTGTCAGCAGTCGCGGAAGATATTTCTTTCTCAACCTTGATTAAAAACTCTGCCAAATCTTTTGTTCTCCCAAGTTCCAAAAAAGTCTTAACCAGTAACACATATAATCTTTCGGTTGGCTGGAGAATCCCATGTTCAGTGGTAATCAATTCAACTTGTCTATTGAACTTGGAAATTAACATATTCAGTAACTCTTTGGACTCTGCCACAAGTTTCAAAAATTTCCTGTCTCTACAGAAAATTTCATAAGGCAAAAGAAGGAACAGTGTAGGAGATTTGGTCCCATCTAGTTTCCCATGGTTCAAATCATCTACAGAGACATATCCAGGCGATGATCTATTAATCTTTCCAGGGCGTTCGACCAATAACTCAGTCACATCAATAGAATTATGAGCTTTCTTTGCTCTGCGAAGCATATCCAGCACCATTTTAGAAGCAGATTCTAGATTGCCAAGTTTTAGGTGACTTGAAAGCAAACAATTATGGAATTGAAGATACTGTGTGTCACTAACATGACAACATTCATCGATTTGCCTCTCAAGCTTTTTCAGCTCTTCTCTTCGACCATTCTTTTCGTAAATATGAGCCATAATAATCAATAAGGTTGCATCAGTTTTCAAACCAATTCGAGGAATCATGTCAAGGAGCTGCTCAGCCTTTCTAGTGGTGTTAAATAGCAGACAACCAGCCAATGCAATGCTGAAGGAAACTGCATTAGGTTTCATGGCAATCAGAGGTGCATTACTCTTTTTACGTGGGTCAACCCTTCCATCTTGAAACCGAAACCCTATTTCAAGAACCAATTCTGCAGCTACATATGCTCCAGATGAGGTCTGTGACATATATGCAAGGATTGTAGTCCAAGCATTAACAGAAGGAAACAGCTCCATTTCAATAAGCTTCCTTAGAATAGTTGACGAAGGAACGGGCAATCCACTTCTAGCGAGTCCTAAAGAGAGATAAATTAGAGTTTCCTTTTCAAAGAGGTTCTGCTTGTTGTCTTCCAGGGCTTGTTCAAACAAGCCATAAGCCTTCTCAAGCCATTGAACATCTAAACTTTCCACCAATGCCGCTATAAGGTTATTCAGTATAGATTTCCTAGGTAACCCCTCCATATGCATATATTTCTCATGCAAATCCCACACATCACTAAGCCTGTGTTCCTCAATCGCGTCTTCTAACTGTTGGCTAAGTTTACTGGGGTCACGTGCCTGGACAAGAACTGTTCCCGCCACAGTTGAAAATGATAGTGATGAAAGAGTAAGCCCATCCTTATATTCTGAAAAATCAGTCAGCGGCTTTGAGCTGGAAAATGAAGAATGCAAATGTCTGGAAAGCCTAGAAATCGATCCTCGACCAACTGCATCACTGAGGACTTCATAAATCTTCACATTCCCTTGAGCAAATTGATGAAACAAAGTCGAAGAGATTTTTGGAGTCCAGTTGGTCAATTTCCGAAAAGATGACATTCTCCTGTTGCCAACTCATGAATGAATTAATGTTGACCTGAAAGTTAATCATAATTTGCACTATGATTCAACAGCACACAACATTTTTAATTTCTCAAGTAAGAGTTACAGAGACTTATAAACCAATGCAAGTGGTTCTCTGAAGGAGTATTATGATAAGTCCATTGGCAGAAGAGAATGAAGTAAATATTTGGAATGATTTCAATAAACTCATGTTGACAAACTTAAAAAACACAGTAATAAAATAGGCAAAGTTGCTATCTAGTAAGTTCCTGATGAGTTGGAACTACAGGAATGAGGAAAATGCCAAAAGGGGAATCTTAAATTCCAAGGTTGTCCCAGGTAACACTCTTTCTGTGCTTGGGTTAAGAAAAAAATTCTTAGCCTATTGAACCTTAAGACTGATACATCACGTTAGGCCTCCAAAAGAATTGGCTCACATAAATCAATATCACGTAAGAAAATCAACATTAATGTGACTAAGGAAAAGGGCACGCCATAAAATGATTTCCTAGGTATCAGCAGTGCCTGTGTCATCATGGGGTGCAGAGGAAATCCTGTCAATGCTCAAGATAGAAAAAAGTGAAGCAGAAAATCCAAAAACACACACTTAATAACTGCACTTCAAAAACACATATGCTACCTCCGTTCCTAAACAGAAGCAACATTATTGATTATGGAACAAACATAAGTAAATCTGATTGTAGAAGTCCTAAACTGGTAGATCTACAAAAGTTGCTTGTATTTCGGAAGGGAGGGAATACTTCTTAACATATCCGACTTTCAACCCCTGTTCAAGCTAGCTCAAATAGAACCAAAATCATAAATCCACGTTATTCATCAATCAGCACAATTCATGATTTGTTGTAATCATATGCAAAAACAAGGAGGGAACAACCATCTCTTCACAAATCAAAACCAAGTCTATCTAAACTTAACAAATGATTTTCACTACGCGGCCAGATGCATTAATTCAGTAATGAGTAGTTGTCTTTAGCATCATTTCAATCATCTACAAAATGTGAGGAGGGAACACCCACCTCCTCATGGTTTCTAACTAAGAATCAGATAACCATATCAATATTTCATGCTTTCAAGATGCATACTCATCAATCATGTTTAATCTTCACATTTCCTTTAATCATGAATCTTTATATGATAAACTTATGCAAGCGTAGGAATTACTTTCTTACCATTTAAAATACAACTTACTTCAATTTTAGCAAATCTTAGCAACAGCCTCGGACTCCATTGTGTTTCATTTGTAAGTTCACTCAAGAAACACCAAACAAATGTAAAGTTACTAAAGTTCCAAAGTTATTAGAACGAGTTTTCAAAGTTCAAAGGGAAACATACTTACCTTAATTTGATGTTTTGCTTAGAAAATCCTTAAGCTCCATTTCTTGCTCATAGCCGAAACTCCTAACCCAATTAGTTTCCAAAATTTGCAAGTTAATTTTCTGTAAACAACCTATAGATAATGAGCAATTGGACTGCAATTTCACCTTCAATGGAGTACTATACAGTTCCAAAACAATTCACCTTTGCCGAAAACCAAAAATCCACCTCCTAGCGCCAAACCCTTTAATTTCTAAGCTGTAAAAACTTATAAAGAGGATGTATTTACCTTAGTTAGGATCCTGAGGACGCAATGGAACCGATGCAATTAGCAAGAAAAACTTGAATCGTCTCTGTTGTGAAAAATCCTACACTCCTACGGTTTTTATTTTTATTTTTCCAAATGCCAAATTTACTCTCATCAGTTAAATTAAGGAAATCAGGCCGAGACACCACCTTAGGGAGCAGCTTCTCCAATTGAATTTTTCGCCTAATTAGCAAAAGCCCTAATTTCTTTCAAAGCCCTTACCACACTTCAATTCCGGCTTCCCTCCCCTAACTTAACTTAATGTGAGTATTTTAGTTGGCCCATTTATTAGGTAGTTTTGTCCTTAATTAGAAGGTCTAAATTGCTATTTGTATAACAAAATTACTATTTGTATATTAAAAAAATGTCTAAAATAACCTTCGAAACTAAAAAATACTAATTTGTTAGTAAATTTGGGTAGAAAACGCTGCGAATTGCGAATGTAAAGGGCAAGAAACGCTAAACCGTAATAAAAATAAAAAAAAAAAGCTAAAGTATAAAAAAACCATGAAAAAAAGGCCAAACCATGACGTTATAGTGGAATGTAAACGTAAAAGTGTGACGTTTGACTGAAACCAAAACGCTAAAACGTAGCGATAGAGGATTCAAAAACACTAAAACGTAGGGAGGCAGGTATGTCTCGCTCGTTAAAGTGTAGCGTTATTGTATTTACCGGTTAAAAAAAAAAGAACCCAAAACGTCGCACAATCCATATTTTGCCCAAATCAAACGCAAGAACCCCAAAAAAATTTGAAAAACACGAAATCTTTTACACAATCCGGATGAAATTAGCGAAATGGACCCGGAACGTGGTGAATCTTCGAGAGGTCATGGCACGGGCAAAGGTCCAATGTATATTCGGGTAAAAAATCCTTCAACATTTTAATATTTTGTCAAATTCATTTCGCACATTTATGAACGCATGGATCTGTTGTATTTGGGTAAAAAAACGTTGCTGTTCAGCGTTCTTTAGGTTAGAAAACGCTTGTTTGTGACGTTTTGGTATATGTGAAACGCTAATCTGATGCGTTTCGACCTTGGTCAAACGTTATTCGTATGCGTTTGAGCGGTAAAGAAACGTGAGAGCGTAGCGTTTTGGTATGATGATAAAGCCGATAGGCGGAGTTTTCCTTATACTAAAACGCAATGGTTCGGTGTTTGACAGAGATTCGAATGCTACGTATCTACGTTTGCCTGGTAGTCAAACGCTAATAGGTAGCGTTTGACTCTTTGTCAAACGTTAGTTTATAGCGTTTGACCGTCGGTCAAATGCTTTTATGTGACGTTTTATATGTATTTTAAGTTTTTATTTAATATAAATTGTTTGTGTATTAATATATGTGATATAAATATTTTTCAGGGTGGCAGTAAGGTAAAATCGCGTGTTCCTCCTCCCCCTGTTGAGGATAGACAGCGTCGGACAGCTTCTGCCAGGAGGCAGAAAGTGCCATCGAGGAGACCACGAGGTGGAGGTAGAGGTGGAGTTGGAGGTGGAGGTACAGGTGGAGATCAGGGTGGAGTTGGAGTTGGCGGTAGAGGTGGAGGGAGAGGTAGGGGTGGAGTTAGAGGTGGAGATGGAGGGAAAGGTGTAGATGGAGGTTGGGGTGGAGGCGAGTCATCGTTCCATTTAAGGGATGACGACGATGATTTAATTAGTGATGAGGATACTCGGTTGGAGGAGGAGGAGAAGCAGGATGAGCATCAACATCAGGGGGATGTGCAGCAGCATCGGGGGGATCGTTCTGCAGGTACACGCTCTAGTACGATAAATTAAGTTATTTGTTTGTTAATTTTATTTATTTATTTAATGAATTATGTCGTTATGTAATTGGTTTAATTATTTAATTGAATTATTTGTTAATTATTTAATTTATGAATTATGTGTTTATTTATTTGTTAATTTGTTTAGTTAGTTAAATTATGTTTTATTTGTTTATATATTTTATTAATTATTTAGTTATTTAATTTATGGATTTTTTGTTTATTTATTTGTTAATTTGTTAAAATATGTATAATTTGTTTATTTATTTGCTAACTTGTTTAATTAGTTAAAATATGTTTTATTTGTTTATTTATTTAATTAGTTAATTTAATTAGATATTATATTTGCTAAATATAGCAAATCCTAAAAAGCGCAAGAAAGATGACAATAGCTGGTTAGTCACCGGACCTGTTGAGGGTGGCCCTATAGATGCGACTGTTATTCCTAGTTTCTTAGGACACGTCATATCGATGTACAGGGAGAATGGTACTAGACCCCCTATTAGGTGCCATAATAGGGGTAGTATGTACGATTCACTAGTTAGTTGGGTGCTAGATATGTGGGATGGATATTCTTAGTCAGACAGGGCTGGGACATATTCCTAGCATTCTGTTTAGACATATAGACGGTCCGTTGATTTGCGCATTTCTGGAGAGGTGGCAGCCGGACACCAATTCCTTCCACTTACCGTTCGGTGAGATGACCATCCTGGTCCACGACATGTGGGAGATTTTGCGCATACCAGTAGATGGTCGGTAGATCACTCAGCCCATGGATACTGCTACCGTCTTTGCCTACAACAGATATTTGCTCGAGATACCTCCTGTTTTGGAGATTAGAAGAGGGATGGCACAGGTGGGGTAGCATGGGAGGCACGGCGACGCTAACGTACATATATAGACATTTAGGTGCTGCTAGTAGGCATGACACATCAAGCGTTGCTGGATGCTTGACATTGCTACAGACCTGGATATACGAGCATTTTCCTTCATTTAAGAGTAATGCCAGGCTTCTGCCAGCGCACCCCGATCAGCCGCGAGCGAGCAGGTGGTCCATCGACGCCCCCCGTAATAAAGAGGATCGGCTGGCCACGTTTCGAGAGGCACTGGATGCCTTGACGCCGGATGATGTAAGTAAATGTTATTTTTTATTAAATATATATCAATATATTATTTTCCTAAACTTACGAAATGTAATTGTTAATTTATGTTTTATAGGTGATATGGATGCCTTATGGTCGCGATGCAGTCACGCGGACTCCGAGGACCCAGTACCGTGGTCTCATTGCTTACCGTGATGACATCGAACCATATATGCCAGACAGGTGTGCGCCAGCTTGGCTACATTCAGTGGATCCCCAGAGCATTCATTCCGGCCACAGAGGGTACCTTTAGGGGGTACGTTGGGACGGAGTATGTGGTGCATCACCCTCGCGCATATGCGGAGACCGATTGGTACGCTTACACATCGACTGGTGCAATATTTTTTATGCGTGGACGACTATCTAGATTGGTTTATGGCCCACTCGTATCCATACGTATTAGGCCCCCCACCGGAGCAGGCAGCACCAGTTATACCACGACCGTCAGCCTCAGAATATGTAAGTATTTATTACAAATTTTAAATATTGTTTATTATAATTTTGAAAATCAAGTTTTCATATCATTGTGTATATTTATGTAGTGGGTTGGTGATATGCTCGGGATGCAGAGACAGTTGCTGGATCAGTTGCGGGAGCGAGCACTCGACCTTTATGCTGAGTACTTTGATCGGATTGCAGAGTTCGAGCAGAGGTTTGACCGCGTAGATTGAGTGTATGTTGTATGTTTTATACATATGGCATTTACTTGATGTATTTTATGTATTACATTTATTTACACATTTGTATGTGTATTTATTTACTTATGTGTTACATTTATTTGCATGTGTATTTATACTGATTGGTTTGATTGCAAATAGTGGATGGACAACTATAGTTCACAACTTCAAACAATAATCAAATAATACAATTAGTTCATAACTTCAAACAATAGTCACATAACTATTGGGGTAAAAGTAAAATAAATCATAAAAATGTCGCATAAAACTCAAGCCGCTATGCATCACGGCGATTAACCCATAGCCTAAACCTCATTCTCAAATTGTTGGGCCATCAGCTGACGGTTGCTTCATTGCAGTGATCTCGCCAAATAGTGTGCAATGGTGGGAGAGGGCAATCATCAAGAACATCTACATGAATGATTACCTTCCACGTGAGCAAGTGCTATCTGCCTCTCAGGTCGTGTATCGCCCTCTCCAGCATCCAAAGGTAATATGGTATAATTCGCCATTGGCTCTGAACGGCTGAGGTGAATTACCACGGCATTATCATGCGTGGCGAACGGATACAAGTCTGTGGGTGTGACCATCCAATAGGCTCTAGTACAACTTCTACCTTGATAACATAATCGCCTGAGCACGGCCCCCAGACGATCACCATCAGTAGGCATCGCCTCTAAAACTGCAAACAAACCTTCATACCTTTGTGGATCCCGACTAATCTCCCCAGCAAGCGCTCTACAAGACAATTTCCAATTATGCTGGCCGCCTGAAAGATAACTAGAAATGACTCGGAAGCCACAATGTCCGTCACCAATGACGTCCGACCATCCAGTACAGTGCTCAGAAAAGCAATGGCACACATGGCACATCTTGTCCAAATCCTGATTTGTGAAATAAATAATAATAAGCATAACTGAAAAATTTTAAAAACTAAAGTATTATGGAACAACAATAACAAAATTTTTACCTTCACGTAAGGGATAATCATTATATGAGCCCGTCATATTGTTGGATGTGCGTCCAGTTGATCGAGCAATTGAATTCGACCGACCCTACAGTTGGGGGACGTGTCGCTCTCTCGTCTACTCCACTTGCGCATAACTGAGTGGTGCAATCTGCTCGGTAGCCGCCCCCTCTGAGTCCCCTCAATCGCTGGCTCTGTTGCACTAGACTATCAGGGTGCATCTCTTCTACATACGCCATATTAAGCAGACGAGCCAAGAATGAATGACTGTTGTTAACTGCAGGAATGACTTCCTCATTGAAAAACCTTTAAAAAAAAATATTTTCAATTAAAACCTTATATGAAAAATAAAATACATAAAATATATTTGGTATTATTGACATACATAAGTAAAAAGTACCTGTTGTCCTCATTCAAGGTATTGGAACCCCTTTCAGATGGTACAATGGTCAATATCTGTCAGAACTCGTACACTAATGGGAGCAATTGATAGGCGGTCGATTCCTGTGCCTTGTATATATCACAGGCACACGGAATCCCAAGTGTCACCCTGCACCCACATCCACACTTATCAAACGCGTCGTCTGCCAACCTATCTTTTTTTTAAACTTGTTTGCTAACCAACTGCAGACAGTGATGGGACACATACTTGTTCAAGTAACAGTATGGAAACCCCATTATACTGGTTTGTGTCGTGGCAGTAGAAGACTTGAGCGATCCACTGTTATTTTTTCACATACAAGTCAAAAATTTCTAAAACTATAATATTAAAATTCTGAGATTAAATAAACAATCAAATAAAATTATTCAACTTACCCGATGTGAGGGAACAGATGCGTGAGATGGGAGTCAATCTTCATGAACAACGTGTTAAGAGAATTGGTGGAGGAATGCAGCCAATCTTTCAATGCAGCATGGGAAGCCTCAACCCTGTTAGTTGCAGTATTCCCAAAGTGTTGAAATGTATATGTCCAGGCCCGACAAAATTTCTCCTTATGAATGAACCATGTGTCCTCCAAATAATCAACAACTGCATGCTCAATCATAGAGTATTTAACCTTGAATTGCTGCAATAGGAGGTTAAACCCTTCAACTGTGAGAGCCATGATAATTTTCTTCCACCAATTAGTGTATATCTCAGTAGCCGTGTCCAAATTCCTCCTACCAACATTTGTTTCCAACCAAATGGCAACATCACGCTCAATATGCCACCGACATAACAAGTGTTGGCAAGATGAAAAGTGATCCTTAATAGGCTGCAACAAACCCAACTCCCTGTCTGAGACAACAACACTTGGTGCCACATTACTAGGCAACAATTCCCTCAGGTTATTCATCACTCAATCATAAGTTTCTTTTGTCTCATTCTTAACAATGGCAAAAGCAATATTGAAGTTCTTATTGGTAGGAGTCATACCAATCATCTCAACGACGACATTTTGTACTTGTTGGTCTTGTATGTTGAATCAACTACGACAACCCAATACCATCTGTTGAACAGCTGAATTGATGTAGGATGAGCAATGAATGCATGTGTGATCGCATTAGTGGCCTCATCCGTGATAATCTGAACATAATATTTCTTCGCACGAGCCAAATGCAAAAATTGATGCCCAATATTCCTACCATCCATCCCTTCTTTCTTCATCTTTTCTTTCAAATTGTAAACCTTCCTTATGTCTACATTGTCTTCGGGAAACTGTTGATGAATAGCTTCCCAAACGCTTTTTGGCTTCACATTGAAAGAAAGCATGCGTTTAGCCTCAGCCTTTGACTCTTTCGAAAAATGGTTCAACTGTCTGTGCCCATATGGATGCCTTATACCTACAAAATTTACTAATATTAATAAACATAAATGCTAAATATCAATAAAATTAATATAACAAATTCAATAACGAAAGGTATTCGTACCAGGATGATTGTGCATGGACATTTCCCCTAGCGTCACAAGCACACTGTAACGCTGAGCAACAACCTTCTTAACAGTCAACTTGAAAAGACATTTACATCCGCACCTTTCGTATTCATCCGTATGGTGGGGAGAGGCTCCTTCAATGGATCTTTCCATCGACCGCACCTGAAGTAATACGTTGAGCCATTTCCACCTTGCTTCGAAAGCACGAACTTCAGGCTATTAGCTATAGGAACGCAAAACAGAAATGTCTCGTTCACACTTTCAAAATCCCTATCAATCCTAAAATATTCAATCAAATCTGCTCCAATATCTTGTTCCTCACCCCCCTCGTCATCCTCATCATCCTCAGCCTCCTCATAATCATCATGCGTAGTCATATCCGGATCCTCGTCCTGTATATTCAAATTGCAAATTCAGTATGTTAAAAACGCTATAAATTACACATTAAGACTATCCAAAACGCATCAATTTGCAAATACAGTATATCAAAAACGCTAGGCATTTCATATTCCATATATAAAAAACGCTACACATTTCACATGAAGCATATAAAAAACGCTACACATTTGGCATGTAACATATAAAAAACGCTACACATTTCACATACAGCATATCAAAAACGCTGCACTTTAAATATGTAACATATAAAAAACGCAACATATTTCACATAATTAGAATAAAAAACGCCACAATTTTCATATGTAGTACATGAAAAATGCTACACATTCCAAAATAAGCATATACCAAACGCTACATATTTCATGAGAAACATATAAAAATGCTACACTTTTCACATAAAGACCATCATTATCGCTACCATTTTGATAAGTAGTATACAAAAAACGCCATGCTTCGACCTTTTTTCCATGACAAAATGCTTCTGATTTGCGTTTGAGCTCACCTATAATGCTAATCAGTAGCGTTTTTTGTTCTGATAGTCAAAAAAAAAAAAGACATAACGGGTAGAAAATTTATCATTTCTTGATGAAAGTCAATCTAGTTTTGAAGATTACGAATACCCAAGCGTATAGTTCACCAAAGATTTCTTTTGATTGGAGATTTGAATTTGTTTTCAATGTTTGTGAAGGATTTTAGTTCAAGTGGATTTTGAAAGTTTTTGGTATAAAGGATATAATTGTAATCTTGCCCACTGTTTTGTTATACGAATAGTAAGTCCCTTAGAAAGTATTAGATGAGCCCAATAACTTGTTAAAAGCCCAGTAGAAGAATATCTTGTTGGAGCAGCATGGACTTCCAATAGGATTCTGTCATGCATTTACTTATTTTATTGTAATATAGGTTATTTTAGTTACTAGAGTTAAAAGTTATATATATGTAATTTAGGATTAGATAATGACAAGTAATGAGATTAATAACTAACTCACGTTCTTTTCTTTTCAACTTCTATCTTCTTCTTCATTCAACATCTATCTCAGCTTCTTCTTAATTTCTTCTAAATTTTTTATTCTTAATTAGTTAATCCTGACATTTGGTATCAGAGCAGACGATTCTCCATTTGTTCTTCCTCTAATCTTTCCTTTTCTCTCTAGATATGAAATTGTTTTCACCGAATTTCAGTGGAAAATATCCTGAATATTGGCTAAAGACATTTAATGATTTTTGTTCTTACTTAATTCTTAATCATGAGAGGATCGATGTTGCAGAGCAATTCATGGATGATATAGTTCGATTCTGGTATTATTCTTTTAGGATGTTGAAAGGGGTGGTTTCACGAGAAGAGTTTTCGAATACTCTATTGTATAATTTTGCCTCTGAAGGTGAAGGAGAATGAGATGAATATGCTCTAAATGAAATTGAAAAATCTTTCAAAGTGCATGCAGATTTCGAAGAAAAGGTGGAGGATCTCCTCCTATTGTCGTCAAAATACCAAGGGTCAAGAATCTACAAGAAATTCCTTCATGACAAGCTTCATGACAAGAGTGTTCATCAAAATTTTCATAAACCATGAGATAAATTAGTGATAACATTCGAAGGAGGAACTTCACTTTGTGTTGTTTTGTTTTAGTATCAATTTCAATATACAAGTCTTGGGGTCAAGACTTAATTTAGGAGGGATGATTTGTCATGCATTTACTTATTTTATTGTAATATAGGTTATTTTAGTTACTAGAGTTAAAAGTTATATATATGTAATTTAGGATTAGATAATGGCAAGTAATGAGATTAATCCTCTTTTTGGTTTGAATTCCATATCTCTTGTTCTCTTTCTTCTCCCTTTTCTGAGTAACTGACTCACGTTCATTTCTTTTCAACTTCTATCTTTTTCTTCATTCAACCTCTATCTTAAATTTTTCTTAATTTCTTATTCTTAATTAGTTAATCCTGACAGATTCGGCCAGCTTGTGTTTTGGAGTAGACAAATTGGCCCAAAAAAAAAAAAAAAAGATTTTTGCAGCTCACAAAATGACAAACAAGGCACAAATAGACCTGACTTTTTACTATTTGTAGCCATATTTTCAAAGTTTACTATCCAAAATACCCCTCTCACAAAAAAAAAAAAACTCAAGATTCTTTCTTATTTATTCTTCTCCTTTTTCAAACTCCACCACCAACACACCACCCTCACATTCAATTTCACATCCTCCTTTACCGATTCTTTTCAAATTTGGTTATAAAACATGAAATCTTACCACCATATCATCATAAATTCTTTCAATTAAACTAAGATAGTCATATTACTCGAATTTTAAAATCTCGATCAACACTGATAATGAACCTCCGATATGGGGAAAGTTTCTACACAAAAAGTTTAATTAAAGAATATTTAAATTTTGAAACAATTAATTTTACTTAGTGCATAAGATATTTTCATAATAAGATAATAATATGATAGAATTTATTCATAATTACATATATATTTATTTATTTTGTCCATTTTTTAGAATTATTTTTCTTCCTGCGGATACCACTTAACGATGACTAGAGCCACCGTGAGGCAATTTACGCCGTCATCTTCTTCTTCCAGCCTTACCCAAATCCTAACAATGTCCTCGTCATCATCCTTGTCTTCTCTGCAACAACAGCAGTAAGAAGAACCGCTCCAAGAAATGCTGCATTTTCCACAAAGATAAGCCCTTTGATGAAGATGACAATGATGATCACGAGGATAGAAATCAAAATCATTGTTGCGATCATGCCCATGGAGACGGCTGTGATGGTGATGATACTAGTTCTAGTAATTGATCGGAGTTTCATTCGATTGAAACAAGTAGTTGTTCAGGAATTTTTTACCAAAAAAAGAATTTGATTATTTTCCTCCTCCCATTCCTCTTTTTTTTTTCTAAAAAATATTGTATGTGTGAGAATTGTTCTTATAATTGGTTATTATAGGATAAAATATGTTTAAAAGAATTAAGATAATTCTAGAGATTGAATGGAAATCAGGCAATGAATCCGTCTATCTTTATTGGGATAAAAAACAGAGTGAATTTCAAAATAGGTCATCATACTTTGGTAAAGTTTAGGTTTTGGTCACTAACTTTTCAATATTCAAAAAAGGTCACTAACTTTTACATCTGAATTTTAAATTTGGTCATTCCGTTACAAACGGCAGTGAAGCCCACTAACAGTCCAAATTATTGAGGATATTTTTGTCCATTCATTAATGTTGTACATATGCCCACTAACAGTAGGGTGAATTTTAGTGCAACTGTAGCGAGCTATAGTAACGCGCTACAGTTTTTTTATTTTTTTATGTACAGCCTTTTTTAAAAAAAAAATTCAAAATAATAATACCGTAGATATCAGATCAACAGATTATAGATATCACATCAAAAATATAAAAGAAATCATACAATATAACTAAAACATACTTAACAAGGGAGATCACATCAGGATTATATAGACATCAGATCAGCAAATACTTGACATCAGATCAACAGACTATAGATATCAGATCAAGAATATAAAAAAATCATACAGTAGAACTAAAACATACTTAACAAGGGAGATCAGATCAGGATTATATAGACATCAGATCAGCGAATACTTGACATCAGATCAACAAACTATAGATATCAGATCAAGAATATAAAAGAAATCATACAGTAGAACTAAAACATATTTAACAAGAGAGATCAGATCAGGATTATATAGACATCAGATCAGCGAATACTTGACATCAGATCAACAGACTATAGATATCAGATCAAGAATATAAAAGAAATCATACAGTAGAACTAAAACATACTTAACAAGGGAGATCAGATCAGGATTATATAGACATCAGATCAGCGAATACTTGACATCAGATCAACAGACTATAGATATCAGATCAAGAATATAAAAGAAATCATACAATATAACTAAAATATACGTAACAAGGGAGATCAGATCAGGATTATATAGACATCAGATCAGCGAATACTTGACATCAGATCAACAAACTATAGATATCAGATCAAGAATATAAAAGAAATCATACAGTAGAACTAAAACATACTTAACAAGGGAGATCAGATCAGGATTATATAGACATCAGATCAGCGAATACTTGACATCAGATCAACAGACTATAGATATCAGATCAAGAATATAAAAGAAATCATACAGTAGAACTAAAACATACTTAACAAGGGAGATCAGATCAGGATTATATAGACATCAGATCAGCGAATACTTGACATCAGATCAACAGACTATAGATATCAGATCAAGAATATAAAAGATATCATACAACAAAAACGTACATAATATGTATCATAATATCTAAAATTATTTAATTATAAAACAAATAAAATGATAATTTAAAAATATTTTTTTATAAAATTCAAAAACATTAAAAAAAATACTGAATTGTTGAATTGTTTAGAAAAAAATTATTTTTGGTAGATTAATTTACTAAAACTGCATCCCTCAAAACACTCCAACATTCAAAATAATTTGTCCTTAATTAATTTATGAAAAATTTTATAAGTCTCTTTTTAATCTACCAAAAATTTATAAAAATTATAAATAAAGTAGCATAGATGAGCGGAATTATAAATAAATTTTTTTGGTATTTTTAGTAAATTAATTAAGGGTATTTAGGTAATTTAATATATTCCTTTTATATTTTGTTGATCTGATATCTACTGTCTTATTATTTTTTTTAAAAAAAAGTATTTTTTTTAAAAGTATATTTTTTTAAAAAAAAGGCTATGCGTTAAAAAAAAAAGTAACTGTAGCGCGCAACTATAGCGTGTTACTGTAGCGCGCTAGCAGCATGTGTACAACATTAATGAATGGACAAAAATATCCTCAATAATTTGGACTGTTAGTGAGCTTCACGGCTGTTTGTAACGGAATGACCAAATTTAAAATTCAGATGTAAAAGTTAGTGACCTTTTTTGAATATTTAAAAGTTAGTGACCAAAACCTAAACTTTACCAAAGTATGATGACCTTTTTTAAAATTCACTCTAAAAAATATATATTTATTTGTTGAATTTTGATAAATTATTTAAAAATTAGTAAAAGGATAATTTGGGAAGTTTGTTTCGAAAATAGGGTTACAAATAGTAAAAAATGGGCTACAAATAGTAATACCCATAATAAATGCCAAATTATAATTTTAGTCCCTTATAATAGGCTTGTACTACTTATGGTCCCAATTAATATTACGATGACACTTTTGCTACGTTATCTTTTTATTTTTTATTTTTTGGCGATTATAGTCCTCACAATCTTAATTGTTCTGTTTCGATTTGACCACCCTCACCGCCACTGCCGTCGCCAACACCTCTATCGTCGTCACCGCACCGCTGCCCCCACAATCCCGTGGGTGGGGGAGGTGGGTGGTGGTGATGGCGGAATGGTGGTGGCGACAATGGTTTAACATATGTTAATTGAAACATTTAGAATCAAATTTTTAGAACTAATTTTGAAACATGATCTTTATATATATGATCATTCCTGTATTTTTTCTATTCTATATTAACTTTAAACATATGATAGACTTGACTATTTAAGATGGTACAGAAGTTACAATTGGATTACAATTTACTGCATAGTAAGGGGCTGCTCGGTTTGTGAAGGGGAATCAGAATCGGTATAACTATGATAGTTGAGTGGAATGAGAATGAATTATTATATTGGAATGGTAATAATTTTGTGCTACTTGGTTACTTTCAGGGATCCCTCCATCTTGTTCCACTCCCCCGCCACCCCTGTCTTCCCCAGCGGCCACCTCTGCTCTTCCATAATACGACCACCAAACAACCCCCTTCCCTTCCCCGGCCACCTTGTTCTTCCATCATATATCACAACTACTGAAATTCTTCATTTGACCATTCACCAACGAACTACGCAAATCAATTAATTACTCGAAAAATAAATCTATAAATTAGAGGCCATCCCTTCTCATCAACTCAACTCACACAGCAGATTCAATTAGTAAAGATACCTACCCAAATCAGCAGAGATTCCTGAAGATACCAATTACTGAGAAAAGAAATCCATAAATCAGACACATCCATTCTCATCAACTCAACTCACATAACCCAATTCTTGAAAACAATAACAAAGGGAGGAATCAGGATGATGTAATTTCATTACAACATTTTTGTAACCAAAAACCAAAGGTTTTAAGAGGGGTGAGCGGCGACCAATTGAGGAGAAGAAGGGGTTTCGAATGAACGGAATATTCCTTGTGCTTTTGTCCTTCTTCTTGTAATCTTTATAACCAGTCAGAATTATATCTATGGCTGAATTGTATGCTTTGGTTACGACAAACATAATAGTCGGGTTACGACACACTCATTGTCTGAAAACCTTCATCTAAGAAAAGAAGTTGGTGAGGAGGGATGAGAAGAGAAAGGAATAAGGGAGAGATATTGATAAAGGGAAGGGAAGTAGGAGGCGAGAGAAGAGGCAGAGTGCGGAGGAAGAGAAATGAAGAAGGAGAGAGGGTGATGAAGAGGAGGAGGAAAGAGAGAGACGGTAGAAAGAAGTGCCCGTAGGAGAGATCCATTCCAACATTATCAAACCTCCCAATTTAGTTGGGATTGGGCCATTCCTTACTATGGTGGAATGAGCTTAATTTTTTCAATCTCATAGGCTAAACAAAGCACTAGGATTGAGAATGAAAGATAATGAAAGTCATTGATTCATTGTCATTCCATCCAACCAAGCAGCCCCTAAATATCTATCTTACATGATATATATATATATATATATTTTAAATAAAGACATATAGTAATTTACTAGAAAACGTCCAACAACGATTGACAAAAGGAAGAAACAGTCAAAGAAACACAACTTACAAGTATAAACGTCATTGTTGTTGTTGTTGTTGTGTTTACTACGGATAAATCTATATAGATCTACCCTATCAAACGGTGGATATACCACGCGTCGAAATTTTAATCCGAATAAGGATACATCACTAATTTTCTGATAAAAACTCTAAACTATAAATCTAATACTTGGATCTATGATGACTGAATCTTCTTGGACCAAACCAGCGAATATCATCAACGACGCCGCTATCACGCCAACGAACTTCACCAACGAAACTGTCTCCATAACAACGAATACCAACAATGAACCCGCAACCAGACTCTACCAGTAGATTTGAATCTACTGAAGGAATAATAAAATAAATATTGGGGTTCATCCCCTTTATTAGATGACGAAACTAAAAACAAGAAAAAGAAAGTTTGCAATAAATTTATTTTCCCCATTCTCTCATGATGAGAAGATGGGGGAAGAAATATTTTTTTGGAGGTGGAGTTTGGGAAGAAGAGACGGTATACTTAAGTTACAAGATTAACATGAATAATTAAGAGTTGATTCAAATCACACTAACTAAAAGCATTCAAGAATGAAGGAAAAAGTAGTCGATCACATGTTTAAGCTTCAACATTATTATTTTTCAACAACATTTCCTTGCGAGAATGATTTTGCCAAGAAGGCAAAGCCAACTGAACCAAAAAATCCAAGTCCAGCCAGAACCCAATAGAAGTAATCAAGATGTGCTCGACTTAAATTGTCACACAACCAACTGTATCTTCCATTTAAACTTGTGGATTTATCAATGGCATAAATCAGAAAACTGCTCAAGAAATTCCCTGCCCCAAATGCACCATATGCAAGGGAGAGACCAATGCTTCTCAATTCCACAGGAACCCGATCATAGAAAAACTTCTGCATCCCAACTTGGGTGAAAACATATGCAATTGAGCACAGCACATTTTGTGGCACCAGCCACCAAAAACTCATAGGAACTATTGCATTCGGGATGTCAATCAGGCCGTGATCGCGGGCGATTCCTAGTCTTCTCTTTTCGACTAGAGCTGCAATGACCATGTCGAATATCGACAGTGTCATGCCGATTTTTATCCTCTGGAACTCTGTGATCCCCGTGGGATTTCCTGTTACCATCTTCGCAACGGGGACGAAAACTCGGTCGTATACTGGAGTGAAGCACATTGTTGTGAGTGGGATGAACGTCCGAAGTGATGCTGATGGTATTTTGAAGGTCTGGCCTATTGATCTGTCCACGGTATTTGCTTGTTTGGTAAAGAAAGTTAGCGCTTGAGCCCATGCAATGGTGTACAAGACTGTGGTACACCAAATCGGGAGCAAGGTTCGGGTTTTCTTTACCTCTGTATTCTTCTTACTGGAACTTGAATCTTGCGGTGATGGATAACCTTTGTTGACAGATCCAATTGATGAGAAAGTACCTCTGTCATGTCAATTCGACTTTAATTACTTTCTCAATCTCGTAAGAGTTTTGTTTATCAAGAAAAAATCCATGAATAGTCCGTAAAGTATAGTCTAAGTGACAAATTTAGATTTAAACATTTGGTAGTCAACAAATTTAGTTCTAAACTTTGATATTCACAACACATTCAGTCCTAATAACAGCTTTTCTTTATACTTAACCATTGAATTGTAATTCTGTTTACTTATAAACCACATGAATGCCACATTGGATTAATTTAATTCATATCTCATAAACTAACACGTTATAGTGGACCAAAAATGTATTTTTTTCTTAAAAAAAAATGTTAGTAGGACTAAATGTGTTGTAAATAATAAAATTTAGACTAAATTTGTCCACTACCACACGTTTAGAACTAAATTTACCACTAAATCATACTATAAGAACTATTCTTACATTTTTTTTCTTATTTATTAAACTATTTTACGATAAAAGACACCTCCAACGATGTTATATGAGTACAATTTGCCAAAAAAAAAAAAAAAAATCCTTACTCATGAGTTTGGGAGCTTTGTTGAGGAGGACAGGTCTGCAAAGATTCTTGATCCTCGTCTTCTTGGGAGCTGCTTGAAGAAATGGCATCATGATTTGGGCTATTTTTGACAGCAGCAAATCGATAAGTTTGATTTCCCAATAAAAGCAAGATGAGCCCAGTTAGCATAGCCAAGCAAGTAATGCCAAAGCCAATGCCCCAACTAATATTCTCTTGAATGTAGGGTACAATCAAGTATGCCAAGACAACACCAATGGACAAGCCGAAAAGCCACCAATTGAAAAATGAGCTGTTGGCTTTGCTCTCTTCTGGATGTCCTCTATCGAATTGATCAGCTCCAAAGACTTGGATAGAAGATTGGAATCCTTGGGACAGTGCCACCAAATAAATTGAGACAAAGAATAGAATTTGAAGTGTATTTGTGGCTTCTTGTTCATTTGAAGTGGTTGAGGAAATAATTAGCACACATATTGTTGTGAGGCATAGTCCCTGACAAAAAAATTTTCAGGTTTTAATTTGAGCTCACATATTTGAATTAATGTAATATCTAAAGAATAAGGAAGAAATAAATTCCATTTTCTTTCCCTAATAAAATAGGAAATGAATGTCTACACTTCTACCTAAACCCTACGTGTGTACATGATAAAAATACAAAAATACTCGCAACAAAAAAAGAAAAGTTAAAAATTAGATAGTTGGTATTGTTATTTATCACTCATTTTAGACAGTTTTGTCTCTGCTATAATTTTTTTAATATTAAAAAAAATAGTAAACGATTGTGTAATAAACGCGATCGCGACCCTGACACGCACAACTGTGTAACATACACGATCCTGCGTGCCACGCCCGTGTTTCTCAAATGGCACAATGGACAAATTGGCGACTTTTTCAGTGGCTCGTTCGTCCGAACCCTAATTCTCATCTCTTACCAAAATTTAACTATTTTTCTAGCAAACACAACAATTTATATAAGTTAAACTAACCAAAATAGCCAAAACAATAATTAAAATCCAAAAAAAAAATTCAAAAAAGGAAAAAATTTTCAAAACTTTCTTTGCGAGAGGAAGAAGATGTGAAGGGTCACTGTTTTTCCTTGCATTTTACAGGACGAAGTACTGGATCTGAACGAAGGAGGCCAAATTTGTTTTGCAGAAACATGGAGGATTTATAATGTCCTTCGCCTGGAAATGCAAGAGAGAGAGGGACGATGAGGATGAATCAATTCGGAAAGGTAGGGAAGATAATTTTTTTAGGATTTGGGAATAGTTACGATAAATAACAAAATAATCAAAAGTACAAAAGGGAACCGTCATTAACATTTGACCAAGTTAAACATTAAAGAAGTCGAAATTGAAAAGGACATATAGGGAAGAAAACTGACGAGGATGTAGACAATGGAAGTGAAAATGTTGGTTCTGTAAACTCCAAGAACTGAATCAGCCAAAAAACCTCCAAAAAGTGGCATAATGGATCCTAAACCCGTCCATATATTCACATTTGCAGCTCCAACCGCCATGGATTCACCCAGAGGTCCTGTCACATAGTTTATCAGATTGCATTCTACCCCACGAAATGCAAACCTCTCCAGTGATCCCGCACCTGTAAAATTAATTCAAAACTTACAAAACACATATACCTCCCTTCCGTCTCATAATAATAATCCTATTTCATTCTATAGTAATTATATCCTAATTAATATAATTATATATTATTTTTATATAATTATAGCTAAACTTTATACATGAAAAAATATAATAATAAATATTTTAGGTAAGTGGTACCTTACACAAAATAAAATATGATATGTTATCTAAACAAAACTATTTTTAAGGATAGAGAAAGTATTGTTTTATTATTTTTTTATGGATGTATAAACAACTTGTAATAATTAATCTTTTGGTTTTATTACCAAGCTAGATTCTAGTTACCTCTGCCATAGAATAATAATTAGGTTTATTATATTATTTTAATTTAATAAATATGACTGATATATTCTAAAAAGGGGAAAGCATAAGATAATAATAATAATAATAATAAGCAATTAAAAGAAACTAGAAATCTTATCTTTTCTATACTTTTATTTGTGGACTGTTTATGAATGGTGTGTATGCTCACGTAATTGCTCAGTATACAAAAAAAAAAAAAAAAAGTTGTAATTATACTTAAGGATTGGCATGAAAAATCAGTTTTCTTTAGTCAAATGTGCTGCTACACGATTTACAGTAATCAATTCTATTTATTCCAAAAAAAATAAAATAAAATTAGAAACTATAAGTTCGACAAGAAAACCAACAATAAAGTATTTAAAAACTCTTCATTTTGGGATTTTAGCATACAAAAAATATAGTGAAAATTTCCAATAAATTCTTAGGGTAAGTAAGTTTGGCAAAGAAACAATTATACATAATTAGGTTAAAGAAATATCACAGGATTCTTTGTTTTAGGAACATTAAGAGTTTCAGCCCAGATGGGCATACCATAGGTGAGGGTATTCAAATTGATCAAGAAACAGAAATTCAAACTTCATGACTCCAACGACTCGATTAAATCCCATTTTTTGAGTTCCTTGGGAGAAATACTGAAGCATAAATTCATCAACAAGAGCAATAATTAATGTAGAGATTTTCTTACAAAGAATAAAAGCTGCTGATCTCCATCCACCTGAGGAAGATCGCTTGGATGGCAGGCCTTTGTAATCTACATAATCATGGAGCTGTTCTTCTTCTTCTTCTTCTCCATCTTCCAAGTCCTCATTATTATGAAGAAGTGGAGTTCTTGCTTCCAAGTTTTTGCTTCCATTTACTCCAGTGATGGTAGCCATGCCTGTTAAAAAATTGAATTCTTGAGATTATTAGTATCACTGAAGGAGATGATATAAAGCTAATTATTATATATACCAGATCGATTTCTAAATTAAATATTCTCGAAACTTTTGTCCTCACATGCAATAGGTCTCGAATCTGCCTGGGGTGGTTCACCCTAATGAAGGAAAGCAACCGTGTAAGGTTTTGGCCTTAACATTAATATATAAATATGGTTATTGTACATTAAAGTGTTGTCTATATAGTAATGCCTAATTAAAGTGATCAATTAAGTTTAATAAGGCATAAGTATCTTTTAAGTATGGAATATTATTGTGCAGAAACCGGTATATTCCTATAGTTACCTTTTTGCGATGGGTGAAATTGTAATTTAGGAAACCCTGATATTATAAATAAAGGTTATGGTCCCCGGGTGAATCAAGACTTTCTGTTTTTCTTATTCCCCATCAATAAGAAAAATACTAGGGAAACTATCTCTCTGGGAAGGAGGCTGATAATCATCTGGAAGACCATTGCCGGGATTCATCACGAGATTAATTCAACCGTCAGTTCAGTTGCTTGATCTATCAATCAATTGCTATGGATCAAGGTACGCTTCCGCTTCAGTTTATCCCAATAATTGATTGAAGGTTTAATTTATTAGGAATTAATTTCCTTACAAGTGGTATCAGAGCTACCTTCATATCAATTATGTGGGAATTAATTAAATTAAATTATTATTAATTCCATAATTATTTGGTTGATATTAATTTTTTGTTCGTCATAAAAATTGCACCTTTTCTTTGGCTATGCAATTGTGCTATTTGGAAATTAAAGTTGCAATTTTTAAGGTTGCTTTCGTTTTTTTTTGGGTTCTTCAAACACTCAAGTTGCTTAGACTTTTGCTGTTTGGTTTATTGATATAATAATTTTAGGTTTTATTATTACCGGTAAATAAATTTGTTTGGCTTCTTGGTTTTTGTCCTGGGAAAATTTTTTGGTTCTCGTTCAATCAAGGTTTTGGTTCAGGCCGACTAATCCCGCTCGCCGCTTTCCGTCAAGGATTTTGGTTCCGCCGCTCACCATCCTTCGTTTCTTTGCTTTCGTTGCCGCAAGAAACGTGAAGTTCGTTGCTTTGGGTTCGGTCTTTTTGGTTCTGACTCGAACGCTCGCCCGCGTCGCTGTGTCACCTCCGTCGGGAATGGAACGGTCGCGAAAGATGCGACCGCCGGAGTTCTCCATTCTTCGTCAGCAGGCGACAACGACGCCTGCGTTTTCGGTCTTCAGTTTGGTAAAACCGTCACCGTTATCTTCGCCGCTTTCGGTTTGCGGTGAAGGTCTAGCGGTGGTGGCGGTGAAGACGTCGGTGGAGACAATGGTGGGCAGTAGTGGTGGCGGGTGTTGCAGCTGGCGGTGGTGGGATTAGGGAAGGCGGCGGCGGCTCTGTTGTGTTTGAACGAAGAAGAAGAAAAGAATTTAGGGTTTTGTTTTAAGAATTGCAATTTCAGTTCCTCAAGTTTTTAAGTTATAAAATCCTTCCTACAGATTTAGTTATAATTCAATTAGGTCCAGAAACTTTTATGATTTCTTGATTTGACCCTGAATTATTAAAGACCTTACAGATTGGCTTGTAAACTTTTAGGTAATTGCAATTTTAACCCTAAAGTTAAAAGAAATCATATTTTGGACTATTTAAGTTTGGAAAAATTTTATTTGGTTGCAAAATTTTTTCAAAACTTTAATTAGTTCAGATTTTGGGATTACAGATAATATGATTTATTTATTTTGACATAAAATATAAGGTTTATAACACCTAGTATATTTTGGTTGATTAGATGACATAAAAAGTTGCCAAAGTAACCTCTTTTGTGTTTGATGATCAATTTTAAATTACCAAGGTGATTGTGTGTGTTTTAATATCATGCGGGTGACGATCGGCCCAAAGGAAGGTCCTCACTTGGCCGAAATTAAAACATACTTGCGGTAATAAATATGTGACAGTATTAGGTTTTTCCATGTGAATAATAAGTCGGCCCAAAGGAAGGCTTATTATTTGACAGGAGTGTATTGTCAATATTTGATTACTGCAACAAGAGTATCACTTGCAAATTGATGTTTCTGTCCAAAGACTAAACCCAATGTTGCACTAGATATCTTGTGATGGGATGTCAATTTAAATTTCGTCATATTTTTTAGTGTGAGCTTATGTTTGGTTATTTTGTTTTTCCAGTTGATTCTGCTGCAATTATTTCTGCCAATGTTAATTCTATTCCAACACTTAATGGTGCAAATTTCAAGAATTGGAAGGACAATGTTCTGATAGTTCTTGGTTGCATGGATCTAGACCTTGCGCTTCGGTCTGATTGCCCCCCTGCTCTTACGGATACTAGTTCCTCTGAGGAGAAAAGGAACATGGAGCGGTGAGAGCGATCAAATTGCATGAGTCTAATGATCATGAAGCGGTCAATTCCGGAAACCTTTAGGGGCACTGTTAAAGAGGAAAACAATGCCAATTTGTTCCTGCAAGAACTCGAAAAGTTTTTTGTTAAAAGTGATAAAGGGGAAACAAGCACTCTCTTGAGTAAACTTGTTTCCATGAGGTATAAAAGTTCTGGGAACATAAGGGAGTACATTTTGCAAATGTCTAATGTTGCTTCAAAATTAAAGGCACTGAAGTTAGACTTGTCTGATGACTTGTTGGTGCATTTGGTACTTATTTCCCTTCCTGCACAGTTTGGGCAGTTTAAAGTCAGTTATAACTGCCAAAAGGAAAAATGGGATCTTAACGAACTCATTTCTCACTGTGTGCAAGAAGAGGAAAGATTGAAGTAAGAAAAGACTGAGAGTGCTCATTTGGCAACAACCTCTAAACAGAATAACAAGAACAAAAGGAAAAAGAAGGATAAGGAAGTTGCAGTTGCAGCACCACAAAAGAAACAGACTAAGGAATCCTCTTGTTTCTTCTGTCGTGATACTTCTCATCAAAAGAAACAATGCACCAAATATCATGCTTGGCGTGCCAAGAAAGGTATGGTCATTGTTAATGTTTGTTCTGAGGTTAATTTGGTTTCAGTACCAAGACATACTTGGTGGGTAGATTCCGGTGCTACTGCTCACATAAGTGTGTCTTTGCAGGGTTGCCTCTATTATCGCAAACCAATTGATGCTGAAAGAATCATCTATGTGGGGAATGGCGAGACGGCTGAAGTTGAGGCAATAGACACATTTAGGTTGTTATTAAAGACTGGTTTTTATTTAGATTTGGAAGACACTTATGTTGTTCCGTCATTTAGATGGAATTTAATTTCTGTTTCTTTATTGGACAAATCAGGTTACTTTTGTCTTCTTGGAAACAATAAAGTTAGTCTTTCATTTAATTCAAAGCAGGTTGGAACTGGCTCTTTAATTAGTAATGATAACCTTTATTTGCTTGATACTATTGTTTCATACAATGAAACCTTGCATGTGGATACACGTGGTACTAAACGCAAATTAATCAATGAGAATTCCATTACTCTTTGGCATAAGCGCTTAGGTCACATCTCTAGACAGAGAATTGAAAGACTTGTGTCAGATGGAATTCTTGATCCATTGGACTCTACAGATTCTCAAATCTGTGTTGAGTGCATTAAGGGAAAACAGACAGACAAAAGGAGATTTGAGGCTGAAAGATCTAAAGATGTCTTAGAACTGATACATACAGATATTTGTGGGCCATTCCTTATGGCTTCTTGGAATGGTCAAACATATTTTATCACGTTCATAGATGATTTTTCACGATATGGTTACCTTTATCTCATTCATGAGAAGTCACAAGCCCTAAACGTGTTCAAAAGCTTTAAGGCTGAAGTTGAAAATCAGCTTGGAAAAAGCATTAAGGCTTGCAGATCTGATCGTGGTGGTGAATACTACGGTAGATATGATGGATCAGGTGAACAACGTCTGGGCCCATTTGCTAAATTCCTCGATGAGTGTGGCATTGTCCCACAGTACACCATGCCTGGTAGTCCTACTATGAATGGTGTTGCTGAAAGGCGAAATAGGACAATTAAAGATATGGTAAGAAGTATGATAAGTCGTACTTGTTTACCGAATACACTCTGGGGTGAAGCACTAAAGACTGCAACCTATATACTTAACAGAGTTCCAACTAAAGCAACTGTTAAAACCCCTTATGAACTATGGACTGGCAGAAAACCCAGTATTAGGCACTTTCATGTTTGGGGTTGTCCAGCTGAAGCTAGGCCTTATAAGCCTAGTGAAAGAAAACTGGATTCAAGAACCATAAGTTGCTATTTTGTTGGATACGCTGAAAGGTCTAGGGGATTCAAATTCTATGATCCCAAAAGCAGATCCTTCTTTGAGACGGGAAATGCCCAATTCTTTGAGGATATTGAGTTTGGAGGGGAAGATAAGGTTAATGACTTTGTCCTTGAAGAGGAATCAGTTTCTCTTCCTACGGTTGTAATTCCTGAAGTTGTTCAAGAATTACAAGACAATGTCGATGATTTCCCTCATCAAGAACAAAATCATGAAGAACAAACTCAACAGCCTCAAGAACAAATGCCATTAAGAAGATCCACTAGAGAAATGAGAAATGCTATTCCGGATGACTATATAGTGTTTCTCATGAAACATGAAGAAGCCAATGAAATGGTGGGAGATGATCCAATCAACTTCCACCAGGCCATTGAAAGTTCCAACTCTCAAAAGTGGATAGATGCCATGAATGAGGAAATCAAGTCAATGAAAGACAATGACGTTTGGGATCTTGTCCCATTACCTGAAGGTGTGAAACCCATTGGTTGCAAATGGATATTTAAAACCAAACGGGATTCAAAAGGTAATGTGGAAAGATATAAGGCACGTCTTGTTGCAAAAGGATTTACTCAAAGGGAAGGCATCGACTATACAGAGACTTTCTCTCCAGTATCATCGAAAGACTCTTTTAGGACCATAATGGCATTAGTGGCTCATTTTGATCTTGAGCTTCATCAGATGGATGTTAAGACAGCGTTTCTCAATGGAGACATTGATGAAACAATATATATATTGCAACCTGAAAACTTTGTTTCTAAACATTCAAAGCAGATGGTGTGCCAACTAAAGAAATCCATCTATGGACTCAAACAAGCTTTCCGTCAATGGTATAGCAAATTCCATCGAGTGATCATCTCTTTTGGTTTTGAGGTGAATTTAGTGGATGATTGTGTATATCATAAGTTTTGTGGGAGTAGACATATTTTTCTGGTTTTGTATGTTGATGACATACTGCTTGTCTGCAATGATATAGGCTTATTGCACGAAACCAAGAAATTTCTTTCAGATCATTTTGAGATGAAAGATCTTGGCGACGCCTCTTTTGTATTAAGTATACAGATATTTCGAGATCACTCTCGAGGTATATTACAGTTGTCACAAAAGAGCCATATCGAAAAAATTCTTAAAAGATTTGGGATGCAGGATTGCAAGCCATGTGCTACTCCAGTTTCTAAGGGAGACAAGTTCAGTCTCAATCAATGCCCCAAGAACTCTTTCGAAAGAAAGGAAATGCAAAAGATTCCCTATGCTTCTGCTGTGGGAAGTCTAATGTATGCTCAGGTATGTACGCGTCCAGATATTGCGTTCATTGTTGGAGTTTTAGGCAGATACTTAAGTAATTTCGGTATGGAACATTGGGGAGCAGCCAAACGGGTCATGCAGTATCTTCTTGGAACTTTGGATTATATGCTCACTTATCAGAGGTTGGATCAGTTAGAGATCATTTGGTACTCCGACTCTAATTAAAGTGGATGTTTTCAAGCATCCAATCATGTTATATGGCTGCTAATTTTGGTCACGAGTTTGTAAATTGTCAATGGTATTGAAAGACCACTTAAGTTATTTTGGGACAATAAAGCAACCGTGGAATTCTCTAACAATAATAGGAGTTCCTCTAAGTCTAAACACTTAGAGATTAAGTACCTAGTTGTTAGAGAAGTAATTCAGAATAATTAATTTTTCATTGAGCACATAAAGACAAACTCCAATATTGCCACCCTAGGTCTTTCTTGAGCATATTGCTCAAATGGGTGTTTTATTGTCTGATGATGTATCAGTTTAGTGGGAGTTTTTAAATTTTTCACTTTGTTCGTGGTTTCGAACACTTCAGTTTAAGTTTTGGATTGGTTTTAATGCTGCAGCGTAAACCATAAAGTTAAAGTTTAAAGTTTCAGTTTTTCAGTTGTGCTCATATTCTGATTTTCATATTAAATTGATCTCATTAAAGTTCAGTTGGACCAGTTGGATTTAGACACGTTAAAGATCACATCACGTGAAATTTCCATGCTTTGCATCCATACTTGATCCATGTCATTTGGCTATGTTGACATATGTGACCATTGATGGGTCTAGCTGCATTAGTCATAGCGAAAGCCTCTTTGATCCTATGTTGATATAGTTAATGGACGGGATTGTGAAAGATATGTTATGACAACAAATTCAGAGTACTCATTCAGTTCATGTACAATTATAAGGTATATATATTACGTTAGTCCAAGTGGGAGATTGTAAGGTTTTGGACTTAACATTAATATATAAATATGGTTATTGTACATTAAAGTGTTGTCTATATAGTAATGCCTAATTAAAGTGATCAATTAAGTTTAATAAGGCATAAGTATCTTTTAAGTATGGAATATTATTGTGCAGAAATCGGTATATTCCTATAGTTACCTTTTTGCGATGGGTGAAATTGTAATTTAGGAAACCCTGATATTATAAATAAAGGTTATGGTCCCCGGGTGAATCAAGACTTTCTGTTTTTCTTATTCCCCATCAATAAGAAAAATACTAGGGAAACTATCTCTCTGGGAAGGAGGCTGATAATCACCTGGAAGACCATTGCCGGGATTCATCACGAGATTAATTCAACCGTCAGTTCAGTTGCTTGATCTATCAATCAATTGCTATGGATCAAGGTACGCTTCCGCTTCAGTTTATCCCAATAATTGATTGAAGGTTTAATTTATTAGGAATTAATTTCCTTACAAACCGTACCTAAATAAAAATACAAATGTTGTCAATATTAAATCAAATCTAATTAAAATAGAGTAAAATTTAAAATTAATCATTATATTATAACGAAATTTGAGTCATGAAAACTATGTTTTTTGTCATCAACTTTTCAAGTTTTCTTCACAAATTTGGTCACTCTTATCTCTCACCGTTAATACCGTTCAGTTTGGAAAGCAGCATCCTGTTTCTTTCCTTAAGCTCAGGCGGCACATCACACTCACTGCTTCTGAGACGTTCAATGAAAGAACAACAGCATCTGGTTCGTCAGAATCCCCCTGCATTAAATCCGCTATCCGGTACTGATGAAACATGTCCTTGACATTCATATAACCAGTTATAGCCCTATCTCTTCAGCTGAAATATCAATGCATTCCCGGATACAAAATAAAGAAATAAACGAATTGTAAACAAGGAGGCCACTCTGCTTGAACTCAACAGACATGGGAGAACATGTATGCACAGCGCAGATGGAGAGCCAAAAAAAGTTCAAATCATCCCTTTCTTCAAACCAGTCATAAATAGGAGGCTACCAAACGAATGCAACAGAAAGAATATTATCCAACTCACAATGTTTCCTCTCAAAAACAAAAATTGTCAAACGTATGGCTGTGCCTCCTAATGCTTCGACAAAAACTGGTCCAACTCTTTTAACTAAACCTTGAAGCTGATAAACACGCATAACACAGATCACACAGGAGGCTAATTATGCACCCCATGTTGACATTGATTATGGTCAACTATATGCTCATGCGTTAGGCAGACAAAATAACTCACCATTAATCACTCTTTTGTTATGCATGTGCCATTCAGCTGCACGCATGCCTTAACAAATAAATATTTCCCACGAATGTGTAGAGATTCTTCTTGTCCTCCATCTGCTAACATGACACCCATTTCTGATATTTCTTTCTGTTGGATCAGCATTTTTCGCATTGGAGTTTGGTGATCCAAGTGATGCTTTGTATCAATTCAGATCTCCAATTGCATTGCAGGCGTAGGATTTGAGATCCGACAACGATGAAACAGGTCTCAGACATATGTAACAATTTCCTAGCTGTAGTTTGAGAAACACAGAGAGGATGAGATTCCTTCTGTTTTCTTCACCTTCCTATATATACATGGGGTAGCAAAGCTGGTTCTTCAAACAGCTTCACAAGCTTCAACATTCACATCCAAACAATCCCATCTCTTCTAAAGAACAAAAAAAGAAAATGGCAACCCCAATTCCAAGATTCTCGAGCCATGCTCGTTCCATTAGCTTGCCTTCCTCATCTCATCCTCTCATCACAAATGTTGAGGAGCATCTCCAAAGGTTGAAGTCATCAGGAGATGCATCCTCCTCATCTTCACATACTTTGGCATGCCAGAAACTAGATGGCCTCAAGAACTTATATGCATATGTCGATGACATGCTTCAACTGCCCCTTAGCCAACAAGCTCTTTCCCACCAAAGATGTGGGAAATGGGAAGAAGAGGTTCTTGATGGATCTCTTAGGCTATTGGACATTTGTGGCGCAGTAAGAGACATTTATTCACAGATGAAGGAAAGCATCCACGGCCTCGAATCATCTTTACGAAGGAAAAGATGTGTAGGAGAGCTAGACAGTGATATCCAAACATACTTGACCTCAAAGAAGCAATTGAGCAAAATGATTTCCAAATGTTACAAAGAAATCAGGAACTTGACTGTGGTTAAGAAAGACTCATCAGAGATATTCCCTCTTGTTAATCTGATGAAACAAGTCCAAGAAGTTAGTGTTGACGTTTTGGAGTTAACCCTGTCTTTGATTTCTCAACCATCAAAGGCAGCATCAGGCTGGTCTTTGGTCTCGAAGTTACTACACCAAAATACAAGAGCCTCATCCCAAGAACTTCCATTGATGAAGAAGTTACAAGTAGAGTTGAAGTCATACAAGGAGGGAGAAATTGTCCAGATGAGAAAAGTGACCAAAACATTAGAAGAAATGGACTCAAACATTCAAGAATTGGCAGAAGTCATAGACATTGTGTTCAGGCTTTTGGTCAAAACCAGAGTTTCACTACTCAACATTCTCAACCACTAAAGAGAATTTACCATGCCCTCATACTGGTTTTGTACATAAATTAGATGAGAAATCTGTACAAACTTATATTACAAATTTTGTCAGAAATCAATACAATATAGTGGAAAAATAGCTTCTCCTGTACTTTCTTGATCTCCGATTTTCTCGATTGATATTTCTGCTTGCATTAGATCTTAATATTTCAAATCAAGTAGTTATTAATAGGAGAAACAACTTCAGATTGCGCGGCAATCAACTTGAGCATAAAAGTGAAACTTTTAATTTTGGGACTTAAAACATGTTATGCTTTAAAGATTAACCAAAAACCGTCTGAATTTTCTTTTGGGATTGAGTGAAGTTTATGAGCCAAAAAGGAACCAAATCCTCCCGATGGAACTTATACAAACCGCAAACAAAGTCTATCCAATGATCTTGATGGCAAAACGAAACAGGTAGGTGGCAGTTAGAGTGTCAACCAACTCAGAGAATGTGGCAATGTTTGTAAAATCACAACACAGGAGGAAAGATGAGCCGAAACAAAAGAATGAAGGCAGGATTGACTGACGAGAACTAACTATTCTACAATCATTGTAAAAAGAAAGGTCACATTGTTCAGAGGGAAATCACCAAGATGATGAAAGGGAGCTTAACTGTAGAGAGCATGAATTTTGTTAACATGATGATTTTGTAGGTAGCAATTTATTGACTGATTTACATTCTAAGCATTCAGATTGTATTGAGAGAGGTTTTTGGGTTGTGGACAGTGGGGCTACCAGTCATATGATTACCAGTTTGGATTTGCTTTCTAGTTTTCATTCTGTGCATAGTTTTACTCTTGTTTATCTTCCAAATGGTACTGTCCAATCAGTGTCTCTCATAGGAACCACAGATTTCTCTGATAATATTGTGCGCCAAATTTTTGGCATAATCTATTTTCAATCAAGAAACTTGCTAAAGATTCCAATTTGTATTTCAGATTTCATGATTCCATGTGTTTACTGCAACACCTACTAATTGAAAAGGTTCTAGCAACTGGAACAATCATCAAAGAACTGTATGTGCTGGACAAACAATCCTATTCTGAGCAGAGGATTTAGAAATCCTTGCATCTAACTGCAGCTGGTATTAACATAGATAGGAGTCTTGTATCCAATGATCAATCTGTTCACTTAGTCCAAAATAAGCCAAATTGGCATGCTAGATTAGGACATTTTTCCTGCAAAGCACTGAATCATCTTGCCTCTTGTATTGATCAGTTGAATACAGCTCAAATTGCCTCTTGTATTGATCAGTTATAAGGTTTACTGCCTACACACTAAAAAGATAGTCATTTCCAGGGATGTAACATTTCTGGAAGAGACTTTGGTGCATGATTTAAAGAAACATCATCAGGCACTGATCAAAGTTGTATAAGTCACAAGTTTTTTTCTGATTTTGAGACTCTTGCACATTTGCATTCCATTAATCCAAATTCTGCTCATTCTGAGCTACTTGAGTCCAGCATTCCAGCTCATGTGTCATCCATAAATTCTGAACCAAACTATACTGATTCTGTACTTGATCCTTCTGCAAGTAACATGTCACCTCAACTCTCTGACACTTCAGTAGTTAATGGATTCAGAATTTCTCCCTCGTTAATTCTTGAGTCATCCCAGCCTTATCCCTCTTCTGATTACTTTAGGATCACCACTTGCTTGGCATAAAGTCTATGTAATTCCTATTATATAAAACTAGGCAGGTAGTTCTTTCTGGTGAACATGTGAACTTTGTAGCTAAGTTGTCCACTTTCCAAGAGGCTCAGTCTTATAATCAGGCTAGCAGCAGTCAACATTGGATTGAAGCAAATGAATAAGGAGATTTCAGCATTGTAGGATAATGAAATTTGGGAGTTGACTTCACTACCTGGCGGAAAGAAGCCAGTTGGCTGCAGATAGGTATACAAACTGAAGTGCATGGTGAAAGATATAAGGATCGTTTGGTGGAAAAGGGCTTTACACAAGTAGAGGGAGAGGATTATTCAGAGATGTTCTATCCAGTTGCTAAACTTGCCACAGTCAGACTGCTTATAGCTATAGCTGCTTCCAGAAACTGGCAGCTTCACCAGACGGATATGAACAATGCCTTTTTACATGGTAAAGGGATTTTCAAATCTTCTCTGCAGTAAGGAGGTAACTTCTCAAATCATTCACTCAAGATTGAACAACATTTGCTAATCAAACTTGTTAAAGTTCCGACTAGATCTCGCATATTGAGCTGAACTGTGAGTGAAGTTTTTTCTTGGCACACCTAACATAAGAAGTCTGGAAATTGTTATAAAACTACAAGACGAGGCATAACATCATTGTAGATCGCCTCTACATCTGAAATATCTTCAATGTCACAGTGTCATTACTGATTCCAGCAATAATAGAAATCGAATCACCCCTAGAATAACCACCGAAAACTGATAAGATGATACATAGGAAATAGTCGCGTTGCTGCCATCCTCCATAACTGTTGCAACATATGTTTCCTTTAAAGCTTAGCTGCCATGCCAGCTTTAAAAACACCATGTCCATTTCATTCAACATGTATACCAGTAGCTGAAGCACCCACTTTCTTCTCAACTAGCCTGTCTAAAAAGATCAACGTGTATGTACAGTGCAGATGCAGAGAAAAGAAGTTCAAATCATCCCTTTCTTCAAACTGGTCATATATAGGAGGCTACCAAACCAATGCAACAAAGAGAATATTATCCAACTCACAATGTTCCCTCTCAAAGACAAAAATTGTCAAACGTATGGCTGTGCCTCCTAATGCTTCGACAAAAACTGGTCGTCCAACTCTTTTTTCTCTAAACCTAAACACGAGTAACACAGATCACCAGGAGGCTAATTCTGCATCCCATGTTGACATTAATTATGGTCAACTATATGCCGATGTGTTAGGCAGACAAAATAACTCTGCATTAATCACTCTTTTGCTATGCATGTGGTCTCATCTAATTCCATGGAAATGGATAATTCAAATCAAAATGTTTTAATGCAGTAAGACCTTAATCAGTTTCAGGCTTTCAGCTGCACGCATGCCTTACCAATTAAAAATTTCCCACGAATGTGCAGAGATTCCTCTTGTCCTCCATCTGCTAACATGACACTGATTTCTGATATTTCTTTCTGTTGGATCAGCATTTTTCGCATCCGAGTTTGGTGATCCAAGTGGTGCTTTGTATCAATTCAGATCTTCCAATTGCAGGCGTAGGATTTGAGATCCGACAACAATGAAACATGTTTCAGACATATGCAACAGTTTCCTAGCTGTAGTTTGAGGGACACAGAGAGGAACAGATTCCTTCTGTTTTCTTGATATTCCTATATATACATAGGTTAGAGAGATTGGTTTGTCAACAGCTCCTCAAGCTCCAATATTCACATTCAAACAATCCCATCTCTTCTCAAAGAAGAAAAACGAAAATGGCAACCACAATTCCAAGATTCTCGAGCCATGCTCGTTCCATTAGCTTGCCTTCCTCATCTCATCCTCTCATCACAAATGTCGAGGAGCATCTTCAAAGGTTGAAGTCATCAGGAGATGCATCCTCCTCATCTTCACATACTTTGGCATGCCAGAAACTAGATGGCCTCAAGAACTTATACGAATATGTCGATGATATGCTTCAACTGCCCCTTAGCCAACAAGCTCTTTCCCACCAAAGATGTGGAAAATGGGAAGAAGAGGTCCTAGATGGATCTCTTAGGCTATTGGACATTTTCGGCGCAGCAAGAGACATCTATTCACAGATGAAGGAAAGCATCCATGGGCTGGAATCATCTTTTCGAAGGAAAAGATGTGGAGTAGAGCTAGACAGTGATATCCAAACATACTTGGCCTCAAAGAAGCAGTTGAGCAAAATGATTTCGAAATGTTACAAAGAAATCAAGAACTTGACTGTGGTTAAGAAAGATTCATCAGAGATAGTTCCTCTTGTTAATCTGATGAAACAAGTCCAAGAAGTTAGCGTTGACGTTTTGGAGTCTACCTTGTCTTTGATTTCTCCATCATCAAAGGCAGCATCAGGGTGGTCTTTGGTCTCGAAGTTACTGAACCAAATTCCAAAAGCATCATTTGAAGAACTTCCTTTTATTCAGAAGGTACAAGTTGAGTTGAAGTCCTACAAAGACGGAGACATTGTCCAGATGAGAAAAGTAGTCAAAACATTGGAAGAAATGGACTCAAACATTCAAGAATTGGCAGAAGTCATAGACATTGTGTTCAGGCTTTTGGTCAAAACCAGAGTTTCCCTTCTCAACATTCTCAGCCACTAGAAAAAAAGTCCCTTATGGTGGCTCTTATACAGTTTTGTGTACATACGAAGAGATGAAAGCTCTGTACAAACTTATACTACAAATTTTGTTACAAATCAATACAACCTACTGGAAAAAGAAGAACTTCCCTACACTTTTAAACTCCAATTTTCCATTAATATTTCTGCTTGCATTAGATTTCAATTTTGCAAATGACATTTTGGCAATTAATGAGAGAGATAACTGCAGATCCACAGGTAACAACTCTAGTATAAAACTGCAACCTTTAATATATCACACTTAAAATTGCAACCTTTAATATACACTCTAACTTAAGTTCTTCAGCACTTTTAGTTGTGGCTTTGTTTTTCATGGCCATATGCTGCATTGGCAAGCTTAGGATAAATTGAGGTATTCAGAATATGATAAAAAAAAAAAAAGGCAATATTTAATAAAATCCTTTTTCCACTATTTTGTAGTTTTGTCAAAGGTAAATCACACAATTGTTCTATTTTTCAGTAAGTCATGGGATATTCCGATTAGCATGAAACTTTTGGCTTCTTTTTCATTGATCTCAACAGATGATATGCATTTTCAGGGTTCCTAGAATGTTTCTTGACTAGTTTGCTGCACATCTTTCAATATCGAGTTGTCTCGTGGATGCTTATTGAACTGATTTCAAGGGATTTTTGAAAGTTTTCTGCATTTCTTGTTTTCATTGTTTGGCATCAGCAATAATCCTATAGAAGCTTTGTAGTATCATTCATTTCCTGATTCATTGTACTGTATCTTGGCATCTAACATGTTATATGCCACTGTTTTAACTGGCATTGGGTACACTTCTTTGAGCTGGCCCGTAGATGTTCTTGAAATTTGTGGTATTTGAAAAAATTTTATTTTGGAAATTATCTCCATGATTTGAGTGGTCAATTGTTTCTTTCATTTAATTATCTTAATCCAATGAAAAAAAGGAAGGGGAAAGGGGAGGTGGGGTGGAGGAGAGAGCAACGAAGATTAGACTAAAAAGGTTCATTTGTATTGTATTGTATTGATTTTTCATGTACATACAGTAATGTCTACAAAATTGGTGTTCTATCTGTTTAGTGGTTGAGAATATTGAGGAAAGAAACTCAGGTTTTCAAAAGTTGTCTGAAAACACTTTCCAACAACTCCTCTGATTCTTGAATGCTGGAGTTGAATGCCTCCAGCTGTTTTTCTAAGCTTTGCATTTCCACAGCACTGCCTAACTTGTTCCTACTCAACTGAGCTTCAATCTTCTCAATTGTGGCAATGTCTGATTTCCTTTCCATGGATGTTCCTTTTTGCTGGATTAATCTTGACACTAAAGACCAACCCTTTGTTTGAGATCCCATCTTTGATTGAGAAATGAATGACAGAGAGGAATCTAAGATTGTAAGACTAAGTTGCTGGATTTGTTGAATCATTTTGATCAAATTGTATGCATCAGAAGAGTAGTTTTCCAGAACTGCCCAAGAACAGGTTTTTTCTAGTTTCTTCAGCTCTTTGTAGCATTTGGAGATCATCTTGTTCAAGTGTTTTTTTGAGTTTGTATAAGCCGCAAATTCAGCAGTGAACTCTCCTGTTCTTTTCCTCCTAAGAGTTGACTCAAGTTCTTGGACATTTTACTTCATGTATGAATAGATTTCTCTAATCTCATCACAGATGTCCAAAATTCTCAAAGATCCATGGAGAATTGCTTCTTCACATGGCTTGGTTTTGGAGAGAATTTGCTGACAGTGTGGCAACTGGAGAACATCGTCCAAATAGTCGTACAAGTTCTTGAGTCCATCCAGATTTTCGCATGTGAATTCGTGTGAAGATGATGAAGATGGGGATGATGCAGCTTCCAATGACTTCAACCTATGCAAATGTTCCTCAGCATTCACTACAAGAGGGTGAGATGAACAAGGCCAGCTAGCAGAACGAGCATGGCTGGAGAATTTTGTGTTTGCCATTTTTATTTTCTTTGGATCAGAATTTGAAAACTCCTGGATGAACTGAATGATGAGAACTTGACTCTTCTTCGCTTGTATTTATACAAGTTGGTTAATTACGAAAACAAAAGGCCTGCTTGTAGCAGCTGTTCATGTTATCAACTTGTCCAAAGCCTGTTTCATGATGTCGGGTCTCACCGTATGCATCCCGCATCGAGATCTCTTATTTGCAATATACTATTCCAATAAACCGATTGTGCAGCTTGTTTGAGGATTCAAATTGAATTATTGAATGCTTCAATCATATTCATCGCATGATGCCAACTCAAGAAGTTCCAACTTATTTGTGTCCTGCAAATTTGATGGGGAACAAGAGGAATCATCACCCACTCGTGGAGAACTTTTCAATTCTTAATCATGCATTTGTGTTGTTATGGTTGAATTGGGATGATCCCTGGTTTGTTTCTCTGGAAAACCACCTTGTGCTGCTACATGTATTGATCAATGAATTATTAATGCTGCAGCAGAAGATGAAGTTTGACCATTGAAGCTCCTCAGCTCCATGGATGGATCTGATTCCAAGACTGTCTCATTGCTGTCGGATCTCATAAGCTGCATTTGCACCTGAAGATCTCAATTTTGATGCTAACCACCACTTGGATCACCAGCTCCTACGCCGAAAATGCTGATCAAGAAGAAAGAAAAATCAGAAAGCTTGTTGTCATGTTAGCAGATGGAAGACAGCAGGAATCTTTACTTATCCCTGAAAAACTTTGGTTCATAATAGTTAAATAATTCGGCGATCTTTGTTCCATGGAATGCAACAACCACGACATAACCAATTGATCCTTCGAAATCCAAGCATCATACCCCTCGTCCGCAGCATCGGGAGCTTTTTCTTTGCCTTTAATAAAGCCTACTTTCGATCGACTGACAAGCGCAATTCGAACTGCCCGCGACTATGGTAAGTAGTTAAATTCATTCAGTAAAATCATGGTCAAACGCTACGAGTAACTGGACTCATTCTCTCGACCACCGCTAGGAAGCTCAACGCTAGTGCTGAGACTGTTCATAACTCGGAACATATGCGGAAGTAAAACAAAAACAAAAACAAATTTTCAGACACAGCAGGATCACTGCTCTGATACCATGGAGAACGAATTGTTCATATATTTCAAAACTCATAAAAAGAAAGTATACACACGACCCTACTTTATAGTAAATACAAAGCTTCTAAGGATAAGTTTCTAGCATAAGCTAAATTGATAAGCCTAATCCCTACAATCTCTACCATATTGATTCAAACAATTGCTACAACGGTAAAATATATACACACAATATGCGACACACCCCCTCACTCGGATCCAGCAAATTAATGGAGCCAAGCTTGCCAAGCAATCTATGAAACTGTGCTGTGGAAGTGTCTTGGTAAACACGTGGGCCTACGAACATAACTCGGAGAAGTGAACTTAGACTGATGGCAGTCAACCTCGATGTTCTCCAGAGCCTTCGGTAGCATAGCCGAGACAACCATGAGTTCTCTGTCCCTGCAGGGATGGAGCGACACAAGTATTGTCATTGTTTAGCTCAATGTGCTGCTAAATCTAGGATGTGATTCATTACTTTGTCTCTCAATTCATGCTGGATGATTTCCTGTCCTGGAAATACATTTTTTCTTTGAAAATAAGGGGAACAATTGGGATTTCATTGACTTCAATTTTAGTCAATCATTTATAGAACCTGTTTCATTGCAGAATCACTTCATCAAGAGCTGATTGAGCTTTCACATCTAAGAAGAATATGTTCATCATCCTAAATGAGCTCTCTGAATAGGTTTCAGACATCTCTAATCATTGAGACAAGTATTGCTGAAATAGCTGAAGATAAGAAGTCATAATCGGTTTCATTTTATGTTTCAAGTCCAACACAAACTCATTCTGTAATCTCTGTAAAATGCATGCACAGGTTCCTCAGTTTCCGGATCAAGAGAGTCTGGAGAAGTAATTTGCAGCAGAAAAAATGAATTTCCTGACTCCTCCTGATGAATGTTCTTCAGATTCAAAGCATTATGTTACAACTACTAAGACAACCTGATTCCTAAAATCAGGCCAAAGTTCAATAGGTTACGGCTTTTTGTACAGATGGTTATAGCTGTTGTTGTTAATCATTGAAACTTAATGAATATGCTCTTCTTTCAATCATTTAAGCCTGATTTGTTTTAAGTGTGATAAATTACAAGTTGCATTTTTTGGCTCGAGTTGATACCTTTGGAATCTGCAGTTGTCTCTCTTATTACTGCCAAATACTCTATTTAAAAAATTAAGATCTAAATGCAAGCAGAGATATCAAAGGGAAATTGTAGATTGTAAGTGAAATAGAAGCTATTTTCCAACTATTGTATTGTTTTCTGCAAAATTTGTAGTATAATTTTGTACAGAGTTTATCATCTCATCTATGTACACAATATTGTAAGCTTTCTCTAATGGCTGAGAATGTTGAGAAGGGAAACTCTGGTTTTGACCAAAAGCCTGAACACAATGTCTATGGCTTCTGCCAATTCTTGAATGTTAGAATCCATTTCTTCTAATGTTTTGGTTACTTTTCTCATCTGGGCAATTTCTCCCTCCTTGTATGACTTCAACTCTACTTGCAACTTCTGCATCAATGCAAGTTCTTGGGATGAGGCCCTTGTATTTTGGTGTAGTAACTTTGAAACCAAAGACCACCCTGATGCTGCCGTTGATGATGGAGAAATCAAAGACAGGCTAGACTCTAAAACGTCAACGCTAACTTCTTGGACTTGTTTCATCAGATTAACAAGAGGGACTATCTCTGATGACTCTTTCTTAACCACAGTCAAGTTCCTGATTTCTTTGTAACATTTGGAAATCATTTTGCTCAATTGCTTCTTTGATGTCAAGTATGTTTGGATATCAATGTCTAGCTCTCCTCCGCATCTTTTCCTTCGTAAAGATGATTCGAGGCCATGGATGCTTTCCTTCATTTGTGAATAGATGTCTCTTACTGCACCACAAATGTCCAATAGCCTAAGAGATCCATCCAGGACCTCTTCTTCCCATTTTTCACATCTTTGGTGGGAAAAAGCTTGCTGGCTAAGGGGCAGTTGAAGCATATCATCAACATATTCATATAAGCTCTTGAGGCCATCTAGTTTCTGGCATGCCAAAGTATGTGAAGATGAGGAGGATGCATCTCCTGATGACTTCAACCTTTGGAGATGCTCCTCAACATTTGTGATGAGAGGATGAGATAAGGAAGGCAAGCTAATAGAACGAGCATGGCTGGAGAATCTTGGAATTGTGGTTGCCATTTTCTTTTTTCTTCTTTGAGAAGAGATGGGATTGTTTGGATCTTAATGCTGAAGCTTATGGAGCTGTTGATAAACCAACCTCTCTACCCCATGTATATATAGGAAGGTGAAGAAAACAGAAGGAATCTCATCCTCTCTGTGTCTCTCAAACTACAGCTTGGAAACTGTTACATATGTCTGAGACCTGTTTCATTGGTGTCGGATCTCAAATCCTACGCTTGCAATTGGAGATCTCAATTGATACAAAGCGCCACTTGGATCACCAAACTTCGATGCGAAAAATGCTGATCCAACAGAAAGAAATATCAGAAATCGGTGTCATGTTAGCAGATGGAGGACAAGAGGAATCTCTACACATTCGTGGGAAATTTTTAATTGGTAAGGCAAGCGTGCAGCTGAAAGCCTGAATTATCAATTCCATGGAATTAGATGAGACCACATGCATTACAAAAGAGTGATTAATGATGAGTTATTTTGTCTGCCTAACACATGAGCATATAGCTGACCATAATTAATGTCAACATGGGATGCTGCAGAATCAGCCTCCTGGTGATCTGTGTTACTCGTGTTTATCAGCTTCAATGTTTAGAGAAAAAAGAGTTGGACCAGTTTTAGTCACAGCATTAGGAGCCACAGCCATACTTTTGACAATTTTTGTTTTTGAGAGGAAACATTGTGAGTTGGATAATATTCCTTCTGTTGTATTCGTTTGGTAGCCTCTTAGATATGACTGGTTTGAAGAAAGGGACGATTTGAGCTTCTCTTCTCTCAATCTGCATTGTGCATACATGTTCCTCCATGTCTGTTGAGTTCAAGCGGAGTGGTGTCCTTGATAACGGATTTAATGCAGGGGCATTCTGATGAACCAGAAGCTGTTGCTCTTTTATTCAACGGCGCAGAAGCGGTGAGTGTGATGTGTTTCCTCAGGTAAAGGAAAGAAACAGGACGCTGCTATCCAAGCTGGACCTGGAAAACTATAACAAGAATCTCAAGGTCTCTAGCAATACTCCACAGCTCTAGTACAAATGACCAAGGACATGTTGATCTTTTTAGACAGGCTAGGGTTTACATGTTGAATGTAATGGACATGGAGTTTTTGAAGCTTGCATGGCTACAAAGCTTTAAAGGAAGCATATGTTGCAACAATCGTGGAGGAGGCAGCGAGGCAAGCTATTTCCTGTTTTCTGTGGTTATTCTAGGGGGTGATTCTATTTTTATTATTGCTGGAATCAGTTATGACATTGTGACAATGAGGATATTTCAGATGTGGAGTGCAGTATATAACAATTTCCAGGTTTCATGTGTTAGGTGTGCCAAGGAAAAACTTCACTTGCTGTTAAGCTCAATATGCTAGATCTAGTCGGAAATTTGCCGGGCTATGGGGTTCCTGGAATAACTTCTGCCGCACAGCTCTCAATTTCTGAATCAAAAGACCAAAGTAAACTTCAGAAGCAAAGGTTAGTGAAAATAGTCAAGAATACAACGAAGGATATCTTTCGAAATTGAGTAGGAGCATATACACAGAGATGGAAAATGGAACCCGAAACAGGCCAGGATATCAGGGAATGGCAATAAATTGTTCCACAAACGCCACTTGAAAAAAGAAATATTTCAGGGCAATTTTCAAGCATTATGTTAGGACTATCTGAGAGGAACTGAATTCCTAAATTTACCCCAACTCCATTTCTTGTTTTCAGCCTCCACCACATGTGCATGAAGATTCCTGAATGGCATCTTGGACTTTCCAAGCATAATTCCATTTTCATCTTTCACAAATGCCAACTGATCCCAAGCTTGCTAATTCAGAATCATTTGGATTTGAGCTCATCCAATCATAGCATTTTTTTTCTTAATCTTTAAAATTAATGCAGATGGTTTTTTTTGTTCATCTTTAAAGCATAACATGTTTTAAGTCCGAAAATTTAAAGTTTCACTTTTATGCTCCAGTTGATTGTTGCGCAATCTGAAGTTGTTTCTCCTATTAATAACTATTTGATTTGAAATATTAAGATCTAATGCAAACAGAAATATCAATAGAGAAAATTGGAGATCAAGAAAGTATAGGAGAAGCTATTTTTTCCACTATATTGTATTGATTTCTGACAAAATTTCTAATACAAGTTTGTACATATTTCTCATCTAACTTATGTACAACAACAGTAAAATCTCTTTAGTGGTTGAGAATGTTGAGAAGTGAAACTCTGGTTTTGACCAAAAGCCTAAACACAATGTCTAAAACTTCTGCCAATTCTTGAATGTTGGAGTCCATTTCTTCTAATGTTTTTGTTACTTTTCTCATCTGGACAATTTCTCCCTCCTTGTATGACTTCAACTCTACTTGTAACTTCTGCATCAATGGAAGTTCTTGGGATGAGGCTCTTGTATTTTGGTGTAATAACTTTGAGACCAAAGACCACCCTGATGCTGCTCTTGATGGTTGAGAAACCAAAGACAGGGTAAACTCCAAAACGTCAACGCTAACTTCTTGGACTTGCTTCATCAGATTAACAAGAGGGGCTATCTCTGATGAGTCTTTCTTAGCCACAGTCAAGTTCTTGATTTCTTTGTAACATTTGGAAATCAGTTTGCTCAATTGCTTCTTTGATGTCAAGTATGTTTGGATATCACAGTCTAGCTCTCCTCCACATCTTTTCCTTCGTAAAGATGATTCGAGGCCATGGATGCTTTCCTTCATTTGTGAATAGATGTCTCTTACTGCACCACAAATGTCCAATAGCCTAAGAGATCCATCCAGGACCTCTTCTTCCCATTTTTCACATCTTTGGTGGGAAAGAGCTTGCTGGCTAAGGGGCAGTTGAAGCATATCATCAACATATTCATATAAGTTCTTGAGGCCATCTAGTTTCTGGCATGCCAAAGTATGTGACGATGAGGAGGATGCATCTCCTGATGACTTCAACCTTTGGAGATGCTCCTCAACATTTGTGATGAGAGGATGAGATAAGGAAGGCAAGCTAATGGAACGAGCATGGCTGGAGAATCTTGGAATTGTGGTTGCCATTTTCTTTTTTCTTCTTTGAGAAGAGATGGGATTGTTTGGATCTTAATGTTGAAGCTTATGGAGCTGTTGATAAACCAACCTCTCTACCCCATGTATATATAGGAAGGTGAAGAAAACAGAAGGAATCTCATCCTCTCTGTGTCTCTCAAACTACAGCTTGGAAACTGTTAGATATGTCTGAGACCTGTTTCATTGGTGTCGGATCTCAAATCCTACGCTTGCGATTGGAGATCTGAATTGATACAAAGCACCACTTGGATCACCAAACTCCAATGCGGAAAATGCTGATCCAACAGAAAGAAATATCAGAAATCGGTGTGATGTTAGCAGATGGAGGACAAGAGGAATCTCTACACATTCGTGGGAAATTTTTTATTGGTAAGGCATGCGTGCAGCTGAAAGCCTGAATTATCTATTCGATGGAAGTAGATGAGTCCACATGCATAACAAAAGAGTGATTAATGGTGAGTTATTTTGTCTGCCTAACACATGAGCATATAGTTGACCATAATTAATGTCAACATGGGATGCATAATTAGTATCCTGTGTGATCTGTGTTATTCGTGTTTATCAGATTCAAGGTTTAGCTAAAAGAGTTGGACCAGTTTTTTGTCGCAGCATTAGGAGGCACAGCCATACGTTTGACAAATTTGGTTTTTGAGAGGAGACATTTTGAGTTGGATAATTTTCTTTCTGTTGAATTCGTTTGGTAGCATCCTATATATGACTGGTTTGAAGAAAGGGACGATTTGAACTTCTCTTCTGTCCATCTGCACTGTGCATACATGTTCTCCCTTGTCTGTTGAGTTTAAGAGGAGTTGCCTCCTTGATAGTGGATTTAAAGCAGGGGCATTCTGACGAACCAGATGCTGTTGTTCTTTCATTCAACGGCTCAGAAGCAGTGAGTGTGATGTGTTGCCTCATGTGAATGACAGAAACAGGATGCTGCTATCCAAGCTGGACCTGGAAAACTGTAACAAGAATCTCAAGGTCTCCAGCAATATTCCACAGCTCTAGCACAAATGGTGCTAGTTGAGAAGAAATTGGGTGCATCAGATAATGGTATACACGTTGAATGTAATGGGACATGGAGTTTTTGAAGCTTGCATGGCATAAAGCTTTTAAAGGAAGCATATGTTGCAACAGTCGCGGAGGATGGCAGCAAGGCAACCTATTTCCTAGGCATCATCTTATTAGTTTTCGGTGGTTATTCTAGGGGGTGATTCTATTTTTATTATTGCTGGAATCAGTAAGGAGTTTCTCTGGGAGAATGAGGATATTTCTGATGTGGAGGTGACCTCAAATGATGTTATGCCTCGTCTTGCAGTGCCGTTTATAACAATTTCCAGGCTTCTTGTGTTAGGTGTGCCAAGAAAAAACTTTACTCACAGTTTAGCCTCTAACATACACCACCTGAATTAAATTTGCCGGGCTGCAGCGTTCCTGGAATAACTGCTGCCGCAAAGCTCTCTGTATATAATTACTATAAATAGGACATTTACTTGCATCTTGGTCCTTAGTGAGTCATCGGACATGGGATCTTATAGCAATAGGTCTTAAAGCACCTGAAATCTAAATTTCATGCTTGTTATTCTCTATCTTCTTTGTATCATGTCTCACTAATCAAGACTCTTAATGGAAAAGGTTACAATTTTGATGCAATAAATGGGATTGGAAAAGTAAACAGTCCATTTTTTATTTCAACTTATGGTATTTAAACGAGTTAGGTTAGTTTGATTTGAGACTCATTTGAGGAGCCAGATTTATGGTCTTATTGATACTCTATTTTCACTAGTTGAAGCTTATCTGTTTGCTCAACTTGTGGACTTGAAGGATAACAATCAAGGGAAGGTTCCAGATGTGATAGAGTAAGAAAGTTATCAAAGGGTTTCCACACTTGTTTTCTGATAAACAAAATCTCTTGCTGTGTTAGGTTAGTAAGATATCTTGTGCTGTGATTATGTTGGTTTGAGGAAGGGGAAATGTTATTTAATTGCAAAATTTTCATGATGGAGAACCTCATTCATGTTTCTTATCTTTCCTATTACACGTCTAGAACTGGTTCAGTGGTTGTAGCGTTTTGGATTGCACTATGTTGTTTACAAAAATATGGACTGATGAGACTTGTTTGCTAACCTAGTTGATAATGCTAACTAAACCTTATGTTGGGTTGATTACTATGTGGCCAATAGTTTAGTTTCTGTGAAGGCTTATTGAGAAAGACGACAATGGAAGAAGAAGAAGAAGAGCAGATGGGCAGTTGCATCATAATGTGGTTTTGAAAGCTGTATTGTTCTAGGATGACATTTGTTACTATCCATCTTTTATTTGAAGAAATCTTGCAGAAATGTTGTGGTTTGCAGTTGCTGCTAAAATATGATACAATATATATTCCCCTGTTCCCACAATACCAATCATATGTGGGATTTTTGGTGGATGACACAGACTGACAATTTTTATGAACAGAGTTAATCCACAATGGTTAGAAAATTCATGACATCAACACAAATAAAGCATAAAACAATCAGAACTTTGTAATATGCTAGAAGAAATTCATTCTTGTGTTGATTAGAAAGGGGATAAATTTCACAATTATTAACATCACATCACAACTCTTTTCAAATGGCAAAAATACATTCAGAAAGCTTCTTCATGACATTGCTGGATGGATTCCCTAGTCTAGAGTGCCAAATACCAGGAGAATTGACAAATATTGCTGCAATTTCACTTCATTATTGGAATTCCAACTACCAAAAGCTCTACTAAACAAGAAAAATAATAAGTATATCTCTTGTGACTTCTACAACTTGTGAAGTGAATGATAGAGTCATAGAATCTGAAATAAATTTTGGATTCTTTGGTCAATTTCTTTATTCACAAAAGATTGTGCTTAAATGAAGGCAGACCTAATATATTAGCTTCTCCAATGTAAATGACAGCTTTAATTCTGCTCTTCTCCTTCTTGTTATGCAGAAGGATCACCTTGCAACCTCCCATCTTTATAACATGGGCTGGAATGAATTGATCTCCATCCTGCTGGAAGCAATTGAATAAGCCAGTTATGGCTTGAACAATCTCCTCCTGGAATAGATCCTGCAATAGTTTGATATGTTGTGGCAGCAGCTTTTCTTCTACCAAGCCTGTAAAGTGATTATATTTATTATTCTTTCAAAATAGAGTTTCCTAAAAAGTATGAATAACATTTAACTTTTACAAAATTTTCTTTTTGTCAAATGAATGAAAATTAAGAAAAATAGAGGGTGCAGTGAAGATAGATAGAAGTAAGGAGGGAATCCTTACCAAATTAACACATTTCCTGAGTCATCTAAACTAGACCTATACTAAATTAGAAATTCTTGGTATATAGCTGGAGAATGTGAGCCATAGGAGCAAACCCATAAGGAAAAGCTCTCCTCTTTACAACTAAGAAAACATTACAATCCCAAGTTAGTGTGAAGCACATCATCAAAGTCCAAAAGATAAAAAATAAATCCAACCAGCAAATGTAACAGGCACGAACACTATGCGTAAGCTTTAAAACTACCAGAAAAATTCAAAATTCAGCCAATGCCATGATAATAACACAATCCAAATATAAAAATTTAATGTAGCACGGTTGAAGGCCTATTAGAACTCACAATAACCCCATAAATCCAAATCCAAACCCAGAATTCAAACTTTGCCAACATCTAGTGATTCAAGCATAACTGAAGGTACAAAAGACCCAGAAACAAAGTTGAACGATTATTTGGCTAAGGTAATAAAAATTGAAAATTAAATCCACGTTGACTAAAATGTTCAAAAGAATAATTTTGATTCCTTGTAAATAATAAAACCAAAAAAAAACGCTCGAAGAAATGGAAGTACCTTCTAAAGTGGGGCTGAAATTCGGTGTAGCGAAATTGAGGAGGAAAGAAAGTTGGAGGATGGATGGAGATACGGAGAAAATGAAGGGTGTATTAGGGTATAAGAAATATATAATTTTTTCTTTAGGATTTTTTTGGACCCACGAATCATGTTGACCCAGTAATTTGGGCCCGAGTGTTCAGCCCGTTAATTGTTGGGTCTAGAATGAGTTGCTCTATGATTTGGACCGGAGTGTATGTTATAGTTTTGTGCAAACATAGTTCTATCACAGTTTCTTTGTAAGGGGTTGAGATTAATGTATATGCTTTTTTTTTTTTTTTGTCAATCATTGAATAACAAGCTGTTTTAGGTGTGATATATTAAAGGTAGCAGTTTTATATTAGAGTTGTTACCAGTGGATCTGCAATTGTCTCCCTCATTAATGGCCAAAATATCATTTGCAAAATTGAGATCTAATGCATGCAGAAATATTAATGGAAAATCGGAGTTTAAAAGTGTGGGGAAGTTCTTCTTTTTCCAGTATATTGTATAGATTTGTAACAAAATATGTAGTATAAGTTTGTACAGAGCTTTATATATCATCTGTTGTATGTACACAATATTGTATAAGAGGCACCATAAGGGACCTTTTTTTCTAGTGGCTGAGAATGTTGAGAAGGGAAACTCTGGTTTTGACCAAAAGCCTGAACATAATGTCTATGACTTCTGCCAATTCTTGAATGTTTGAGTCCATTTCTTCTAATGTTTTTGTTACTTTTCTCATCTGGAAAATTTCTCCCTCCTTGTATGACTTCAACTCTACTTGTAACTTCTCCATCAATGGAAGTTCTTGGGATGATGCTCTTGTATTTTGGTGTAATAACTTCGAGACCAAAGACCACCCTGATGCTGTCTTTGATGGTTCACAAATCAAAGATAGGGTAGACTCCAAAACGTTAACGCTAACTTCTTGGACTTGTTTCATCAGATAAACAAGAGGGACTATCTCTGATGAATCTCTCTTAACTACTGCCAAGTTCTTGATTTCTTTGTAACATTTGGAAATCATTTTGCTCAATTGCTTCTTTGATGTCAAGTATTTTTGGATATCATTGTCTAGCTCTCCTCCACATCTTTTCCTTCGTAAAGATGATTCGAGGCCATGGATGCTTTCCTTCATCTGTGAATAGATGTCTCTTACTGTGCCACAAATGTCCAATAGCCTAAGAGATCCATCCAGGACCTCTTCTTCCCATTTTCCACATCTTTGGTGAGAAAGAGCTTGTTGGCTAAGGGGCAGTTGAAGCATATCATCGACATATTCGTATAAGTTCTTGATGCCATCGAGTTTCTGGCATGCCAAAGTATGTGAAGATGAGGAGGATGCATCTCCTGATGACTTCAACCTTTGGAGATGCTCCTCAACATTTGTGATGAGAGGATGAGATGAGGAAGGCAAGGTAATGGAACGAGCATGGCTGGAGAATCTTGGAATTGTGGTTGCCATTTTCTTTTTTTGTTCTTGAGAAGAAATGGGATTGTTTGGATGTGAATGTTCAAGCTGTGGAGCTGTTGACAAGCCAACCTCTCTACACCATGTATATATAGGAAGGTGAAGAAAACAAAAGGAATCTCATCCTCTCTGTGTCTCTCAAACTACAGCTAGGAACCTGTTGCATATGTCTGAGACCTTCTTTCATTGTTGTCGGATCTCAAATCCTATGCTTGCAATTGTTGATGCAAACCACCACTAGGATCACCAGATCTGATGCAAAAAAAAACAAAAAATGCTGATCAAACAGGAAAAAAATGATCAGAAGTCATCGTGTCATGCTAGTAGAAGGAGGACCAGAAGAATCTTTACTCGTTTGTGGGGAAATTTATAATTTGCAATGCGTGCGTGTTGCTGAAAATGATCAAGATCTCAATACTTGGCCACATTCTGATTTCAATTATGGGTTATTACCAAACAGTGACTAATGCTGAGTTATATTTTGTCTCCCTAACACATAAGCAGATGGTTGACTGACTCAATTAATTGCCTTAAATGGCACCGTGGGATGAACAATTTGCCACATGTTTTCTGTGTTATTCACAGTTTTTTATCAGCTCCATAATTAAGGGATGAAAGAGTTGGACCAGTTTTTGTAGTGTCTCATGTAAAAGCCAGAAACGGAGATGATATTGTCCAAGCTGGACGGTCAACGAATTCAACAACAAGAACACAACCTGGGATTTCAAATTTGGTGGGTGAAAGGAGATTTTTGATATTTTTCAAAAATTCTGAAAGATGTTTGATGTATAATTAAAGTTGAGGAGTTTTATTGGAAGTTCAGATGTTTGGGGATGGATCTACCAGCTGCGGCGCAATCGGATAAGGGAAGGATTGATCATATTGCTCCAGAAATGACCGCATTGGTGTCAGAGATACATGCGATATTAGGGGATTTTTCGACCCTGCAAATTGAATATGTATTTCAGCATCAGCCGTTGGTTCGATCCTCATTAGTCATTACTCCCAGTTTTGGAATGCACATCAGGTGATAATTATGACTACGGATCTCCAGGAGGATATGCAACGCAAAGGAGGACAGCCAAAGAAGATTTTAGGTGCCTCATAGCTGGTGTCAACTTGTCGATCGATGTGCATTTATCGCACCCCAATTCGGTTCTTAAATCGTTAATCCCAGAGTAATTCTTTGTTTTCTTTATATCTGTAGACTTCATTTTTGTAGTGTCTGTTGGTTCCGGTATTGAGGGCTTGCACCGGAAGCCTTTAACCGTTGTATTGATTTTTTTTTTTTTTTATAAAAAAAAAAAAAAAAAAATTGCACTAATAATGTAGGAAGCAGATCTTGAAGTTAGAGCTTACTCTAATCTCAAAATTCAGAATCAAATTCCTAAGATATACAGAGAGAGCTTCTACATTGCCATCTTCAACTATTATGATGAATGACTTAACAATGCGAAACGATTTGCCTACGATTATTACAAGAAGCATAGAATTTTGCAGAAAACAAGAAAGCCAAGAACCCAAGTGTGCCAAGTCCAGCAAGTGACCAGTAGAAGTAATCAAGATGTGCTTGATTCAAGTTGCTTGAAAACCAACCACCAACACCATGTGTGCTTGTCAACTTCTGGATTGCCGGGATGAGAAAGCTGCTCAGTAAGCTACCTAAGCCGAAAATGCTCAGAAACAAAGACAGACCTACACTTTTCAGTTCAACCGGCATCTCGTCGTAGAAAAGCTCCTGCAATCCTATGACAGTGAAAACATCAGCAACTCCGAAAACTACATATTGAGGAACCAACCACCAGAATCTCATGGGAACCATTGCTTTTGGGAAACCAAACAGCCCCTCGACCCGAGCGATTTGAAGTCTTTTTCTTTCGACAACAGCGGCTGTGGTTATGGAACAAATGCAGAGAACCATGCCTATTCCGATTCTTTGCAGCTTCGTTATCCCTGATGGCCTCCCGGTGAGAGATCTTGCAAGAGGGACAAAAATGCGGTCGTATACAGGGATGCAAAAGATAATTGAAACGCCTGTTAGATACTGAAGGGATGCAGCTGGTAGCTTGAATCTTGAGCCTACTGATCTGTCCATTGTAATTCCTTGTTCTGTAAATAGTGTAGATACTTGTGCACACACGACAGCATACGCCAATGACGCCGTCCATATAGGAATCAACCCTCTAAGGGCCTTTAAATCTTCAGATTCATTATCACTAGATTCCTCATATTTCCCTTGAACATTCGCTTCGAGCAATGCTTCATCTAGAGACCTGTTTCATTCCAGAACCATTTCATAATAGTTAGATTGAACTTTCTCATACTTATAATAATAAAACATGTTCATGATCCTAAATGAACTATTTGAATAGGCTTTCACCATATATAATATAAGTCAGACCAGGCCCCTTTTGAGCTGAACACAAGGGATGTACGCAAAAAATTACCCAAAAAAAGGGGGAAGATCTTGATAGTTCAGGAAGAAACATCTTACTCAATTTGCTTAGTTCTTTCTGAATGGACTGTTACCCCTTGATCAGACCTTGTTAGATGTGTTTGCCTATCTTTACCAGCTTTAGAAAATGTATGAGCAATCCTAGTAACTGCGCCCTTCTGTTCGGTTTTCACAGTAAAGCGATATGTCTTTGTTCCAAGCAAGAATACGACCAGACCAAGCGCCACGGAGATGCAGGGGATCCCAAATCCTAGACTCCAACTAAGGTTTTCTTGAATGTAGTTCAAGACAAGTAAGGCACTCAAAGGACCTGCACATAAACCAAAATACCACCAGTTGAAGAATGAACTTCTGTATCTTCTCTCTTCGGAATCTTGTCCATCAAACTGATCACCACCAAATGCCAAAAGGCATGGCCTGTGCGCCCCTTGGCCGAGTGCCATTAAATACAGTGAGAAGAACAACAAGATAACTTGGAATTCGCAAGGCGAACATGACGAGATTCCATTATTCCTTTCACAGCTGAGCATGGCAGATATGGTTAATAAGCCGAGCGCCTGCAATTAATCTCTTTCAAGTTAGCTTTTTTAACCCTAATAAACAAGTGCAGAGCAACTTCATCATGTTTCATCCTCATTGCATTCAGTAGTCACACATCAATGTCATAAATCACCACAGGAGGGGATAAAATCATCAGTCGGGTTAAGGGACAGGCCATTGATTAGGCATCGATTCCCCCCCTGGCTTCACTTCTGCTTTACCAATCAATGCACGTTTTCAAGTACATGGAGGAGATCATAGCAGGATCAGATTCCTAGGGCCAAAATCACTTCATGCTTAGGAAATAGTTCACTTCAAAATGCTCCACCGGAAAGTACTCCCCTCATCTTGGGATAACAACTCAACTAACACGTATCCAGCTAACACTAACATTGTTATATGAAAAGGATACAATGACACTACCAATATATAGACGATCTATTCTGAACACATCGAACTAGAAGGGCCCAGAAGCCAGGATTCTTGAAAAATCGCCTAATTACTTGAACAACTCTACATCTTAGGATGAATGCACAAACACCAGACTTAATAATGATTCATTTTCAGAACTCGCCTCTGATTGAATTCAGTCCAATTTGGACTTCAGAAACAAGCCATCAATCCATAGACAAAGATAATGTTCGAATGAAATTTCCAAGGTCAAATATTTGAACTAGAGCTCCACAGGCAGTAAGTAGTAAATATAAGAGCATAAGGGAGGGTACTAACCAGGATATATAGCAGAGATGCAAACACAATGGTCCGGTAGCGACCGAGATACGAATCAGCCACGAAAGCGCCCACAAGGGGTAGCATTGCCCCTGCTCCACCCCACATATTAACATTTGCAGCAGCAGTTGCGGTTGACTGCTCAAGATGAGTAGTAAGATAAATTATGAGATTGGACCCTACTCCATAATATGCAAACCTCTCTGTCACTCCAACACCTGCCTTTCATTCATCACACATCATCATGGTTTTAAAATCAATCCTCACACCAAGTTAATCTAACCAGAGATCACACAATGTTTTGCCACTATTTATAGAACCAAATATGACTGCATGACAAGTAATTGGAGCAATAAAATTCCCACAGCAAATTGACTAAACTGATAGAGGCAAAGTTACACAATTCAAGCCTGTTTTCAGCTATTCCAACACAACCCGTGCTGTTAAATCCAAGAGACAAAAAAAGGGCATCTTTTCCTCTCAGTAAAAAGACAAGTTATTTCTGTAGAATGAAAAGTGACAACAGGAAAGCAAAACTCAGCAGAAACAGAAGACCAATATCCTTTTCCCCCAAAAGACAAAAAAAGGGAATTAATTAGCAAGAATCACCTATAATGAAATATGCAGATCTCCATTTTCCTGATTGGGATCTTTTGGCTGGGAGTCCTTGATGATCCACAACACCATCAATAAAATCATGATGATCATTCCCCAGAAATCCCTCATTAGGAACACTTTCCATGTTTGTGATAGAAAAATACTATATTTAGAACATATGAGTACGAGGACATGCACTGAGGATTTCAGATAGAGTTCATCGAGCCGCCCACAGAACAGGGATTTAACAAACTCTCCAGAATCCAAGCTTAATGGAGAGAGTTGAAAAGGCCCTCTGATCCTTGTCGGCCAATGCATACGTGTAGAAATGATTAAGCATGCATGCATGATCTACACTTGTAAATGTAATAGTGCAAGAGTTCCAAAACCTCCGTCGGTCGACATTTAAAAATAGAAATACGATCATTTTAGGATTTCTTAAAAAAAAAAAAAAAAGGGTTCTTTATGACATAAAATGTGTCGTCATTATGTAGTCCTCTCTCTGGCGGCCGTCTCCCTCCCCCGTTCCTCCCTTCCCGATCGGATTTGGCCGCCGCTGACACCAACAGCACCTTCGTCCTCTCCCCTTCCCGATTTGGCACCACCCCTTCCCGCAACCATCATCGGCCTCCTTTATTTCTTCCGTACTAGCCGAACCCGGAAATTCCTCCTGCCCGCCGCGAACCGCCGTCCACCTGGCCTCCCTCCTCTCTCGGTCCCGTTCGCGCAATCGGCCGGTTGGAGTCCCCACTCCCCAAGGTTCAAAACCCGACCATCTTCTCCCTCCATACGTGAGGTTTTCTCTCCCCTGGCACCGCGCTGCTAGCCACCGGTCGTGTCGGGCCGCTTTCACCACGAACAGCCTTCCCCCACTTCGAATCTCAAGAACCCAGCCGTTTTTCCTTTGTTTGTCACTTAATTTCCTCTCTCCCTAAACCGTACGCCGCCGCCGGATTCACTCGCCAACGCCTCCAGTATCACTCGCCGTTTCTCTCTTCCCGATTCCTCCTCTGACTAGTGGCGAGCCCGTCAACTGCCGGAGGTTAATGATGGGGTTGTAAAACGGAGGTGAATTTGAGAAGGTTACTTGCAGCTGCACCGCAACAACAACAAAACCAAGCAAAGTTTATTCATTATGTTGCCACTTTACGAGAAAAACTGGAACAACTAGCAGCTGAAGAGAAAACCAATGACGGACTGCCCAGGATTTCAAAATCTATTCTGAATGAGAATTCAGACAAAATTGAAGCAATTGCAGCGAGATTAGCTGTCTGTGGGGAAGTTTCTCATGAGCACTCTGTTCAGAATTCTGTGATTGAGTCTCCTCGGCAAGGTCACCAAGGACTGAGGAGAAGATTTGCGTTTGATGACATTGAAGCCGAGCAAACATCACCTGTCAAATTGGATTTTGCTGCACAAATACACATTCAAAAGCATCGGAAGTTGCAAGAAGACTTGACCGATGAGATGGTTGATTTAGCTCGGCAACTAAAAGAAAGAAGTATCACGATGAGTCAATCGGTCAAAAACACTGAGAAGCTGCTTGATTCAACAGAAAAAGCCGTAGAGCACGGTTTGGCAACCACCGGGAACGCCAATACTCGGGCTATGGAGGTGTATTCACAGAGCTCCAAGACTTCATGCTTCACGTGGCTTTTGATGTTGGACTTGCATATTCATCATGGTGGTGCTGCTTATTCATATGTAGATTGCATTGCCTTCTTAGTTGTACTACATAACAATCGCCACAGAAATTATGACATTGTTTCTACTGAAAATGAATCCTGCTTTGCTTCCCAAAAAAAGATTGTACAAAAGATTGAGATTACAATACATGTGAGTCCTATAATGAATAAACCACTCTTCCAAGAACAATGAAGCTCAATCTTCCTAAACTAATTTCCAGAGGCATGCTGCTATATGGTATTTACAACATCAGACAGTGATTAAGAAACAACATACATTTCGCAAGGCATCCATGGCCACTAGCTTTGTTCAGTTGTGTATAGCAGCAGCAGCAGCTTCTGCACTTTCACCCTCATTTGAAGCATTCTGCACCAGCATCAGATCAAAGAGCTCTTATCTTTTCTTGCAATGTAGTTCTAGGACTACAGGCGGATTCACATCTTTTACAACCAACGCAGTCTTCTATTCTTGGAGCGGAAGCAATTTATTGACAGATGATGGACCAAAGAGCTTAACATAGAGAAAGGAAAATATTCACCAACTCACTGTACAAGATGTACATTATTTGCAATATCACTCTGCATTGTCCATATCAGCTCAGCAGATTTTCCCTTCAGATATTATTTGCTCGATTATAAATATAAGACTTGGCGAAATACAAGAAGATACTTAATGCCACTGTACTCAGTCCAGCAAGCAGCCAGTAATAATAGTCAAGATGAGCCTTGTTCAAGTTGTTGGAGAACCAGCTATCATGTCCAGATCCGCCTGTGGTTTTCTCAATGGCTGAAATGAGAATGCTGCTTAGGAAGCTTCCAACTCCAAAGATACTAAGATCGAGCGCAAGACCTATACTTTTTAGTTCACTAGGGACCTGATCATAGAAAAACTCTTGCAAACCAACATCTGTAAGTGATTCAGCAAATCCAAACAATGCGTACTGAGGTATCAGCCATGCTACACTCATTGGAACTGTTGCTGTTGGTTTATCAATCAATCCATAAGCTTTAGCTGTTTCAAGGCGCTTCATCTCAACAAGAGCAGATAAAACCATGGTAAGACAAGACAAGACTAGACCAGTTCCAATGCGTTGCAAAGTTGTTAACCCTGAAGGATTTCCAGTTAAACGTCTTGCAATAGGAACCAAAACACGGTCATAGATTGGTAGAAATACAACTATTGAAAAGCTGATGAAAGATAGCAGAGAAGCAGCTGGTACTTGAAAGCTTGGAGTAATATATCTATCCATTGTCACTCCTTGCTTTGTGAAAAAAGTAGACACCTGTGCAAATACTATTCCATAAACCAGGCACGTGGCCCATATTGGAAAAAGCCGGAGAACTGCCTTCGCCTCTTCAACTTCATTGATGGAACAAACCTTCCCAGCTTCCTTTGAACCATCAGGTGTCAACAATGCTTTGTTCAGGAACCTAACATAGTTAAACAGAAATTTTTGAGCAAAATGAGTTTTGTTGAAGGTCTTTTTTGATCATAAGGATCATCAAAGATCTGTCATATATTTAACAAACAGGTATAACATTTTTACTGAAAAAGAAAAGATATGAGTAAAAATGAGGAAAAGGTCATAAGCATAATATCATCATCAACATTCTAATACAACTCGAAAACTAAATTATCACAAACAAACTTGCCCACTGAATTTCTATGTCAAAGTGCCATACTATGCCCACACTTGGATTACCAAAGTTCCAATCCTTAAAAGCCAGCACACAACGAAGACGGGATTTTTATCATAGAAAATGACATGCTTTGCAAATCACAAAAATTCCATCATCATCATATAGACGAGGACAGAAGCTTCTGCCTCAAACAAAAATAAGGTGTCAACAACAGCTGCAGATTTAACAAGCAGTAACTCACTTGAACTGTTGAGAACCCTGATAAGGCAAAAATCCCTGGGACTCCTCTTCTGCAGAAATTGCTGAAGAGCTGGTCCTCCAATTCTTTCCAGCTTTTAAAAATACCCGACCAATTCTAACAAAGGAGCTCATCTCATTACTCTTTATGTGGAACCGGTATGTCCTTGTTCCAAGCAAGAATAAGATTAGCGCAAAACTCATGATAACACAAGGAATTCCAAATGCAAGACCCCAACCAAGTTTATCTTGAATATAGTTCAACACAAAAAATGTTATCATTGTACCACTACACAAACAAAAGAACCACCAATTGAAGAATGAGCTTTTTGCTTGGCGTTCCACTGGATCTTGTCCATCAAATTGGTCAGCTCCAAATGCTTGAACACAAGGCTTATGGCCTCCTTGGGCCAAAGCAACTAAATACAATGAAAAAAAGAAGATGACAATTTGGATCTCAGGAGGAGAGCATGCCATAACAGATTCTGCATTCTCACAGCCAGAAGACTTGAAAGAAGGTAATACAGCTGAAATGGTTAAGAAGCCCAGTCCCTGTTATTCAAGGCAGATGAAGGGTTAACTTGGTGCTATCAAAGAAACTATGAACCAGTTTAAATTTCCTGAAGGAGAAAATGTGAAAAACATTCATTTTGTGATCAAGTCTTACTTCTTACTTTCACTTGTTATTTTTCTGTTAAGTTTTAAACATTCATTCGAAAACAAATAAGCCCCACTATGTCGTATCCGCTATATGGATCATATGTCGCCATCATGCTCTATCCATACACAATCCTAGCATTCACATAATTTCTCAGGTTTAATGTTCTATCTCGTGATTTATATCATGAGATTTGACAAAGTTGTACGCTGGCTCTCAAGTTAATGCAGTCCTCCTCCTTATCACGGGTTCAATGCCAAAAAATCTTGGCTTGAGACAGGATGTTACAAGTCCTAAAGTTTGAAAGTGGGTGGAGTTTCAGAGAAACACGTGTAATTTTTTTTTTCCCTCCCTCACATGCAAACTTGTTATAATAACATAAATCCAATAATTAAAAGGTGCATAACTGTATCAAACTAAGAAGACTATTATGTCTAAAAGAAGGATAAGTTAGATAGAAAAAGGAACAAGGGCTTGTAAACAAGACTTAAGTGATAAAGTATTCTCTGAATCGAATTGAACAAAGAAAATTAATGTTCACAGCCATACTATTAATACAGAGATGCCTTCCGATAGATTTCGAGCTTCTTGTATCAGAAACAATGACCCAATCATGCAAATTGGATAGTACTCCTAATCCAAGACATTTCTTTTGTGGTAAACTCTTAGCAAGACGATCTCCAACATCATTCCCAAAAACATGTTTGTCTCTTAGGTAATTAACTAATTCTGTAATTCTTGCATTCCCGAGCTCAAAACAACCCTAAATAGAAAGGAACCCAAGCTGGAATCACCATTTCCTCTAGATTTGCTATTTAACACCATATCAAACTAATTTTGACAAAACATACGTAGAATAAGAAATAGGCTCCCCCTACATGTAGCTTAGTACCACTGCTTTCGTCCCACCCAAAAAGTCCATCTTTGTCCTTTTTCTTTCCCTCCTAAAAAGTCTACATTAGAACAAAATTCTGACAATGTGGCTTCAATACATTGATTATATCATTTCCTGAAACATTACCCACTTAGTTTATGTTACACTCTAAAAAGGGACTCTTGTTTGTCCAACGTAGGGGGTAAAACACAGCCACGTGAAGCACAATACAAGAAGCAAATAGACAAAATCTATGTACAACACAAAGCACTAACAAGCACATATTGGAGAGTGCAGCTGACCAGGATATAAAGGACGGTAGCGATGATGATAGTGCGGTAACGGCCGAGGAATGAGTCGGCTACAAAAGCACCCAAGAGTGGCAAAAGCGACGCCGTGCCTGACCAAGCATTGACGTTGGCGGCTGCGACGGCGGTGGATTGCCCGAGTGGGCCCGTCAAGTAGTTGATCAAACTCGAACCTATTCCACAAAAGGCAACTCTCTCCGCAATCTCCACACCTTTTCGAGGGATAACAAAAGAAGAAGAATCTCCGATTACATTCGACAAAAATCTGGAAATTAATTCACCCTTTTTTATCTTTTTCTTCCAATAGTAGCAAGCAACTAACAAGGAGGAGTAATTGATACCTATGATGAAAAATGCGGATTTCCATCCGCCGGATTGGGATCGTTTGACGGGGCGGCCTTTGTAGTCAACATTCTCTTCAACGAAATCGTCGTGAACAAGAAAAGGGATTTCGACCTCGGAAATATTTGACCCGGTGGAAGCAGAGACATCCATTCTTCTCGAAAGCTCTCTACGCCACGGAGCCGGGAATAACTAAAGGGCTATGAGGGAGTTCAAAAAAATCAAAAGGGTTCTTGTCAGAGAACAAAAAAATTGAAACGGTGCAGGGATTTAAAACTATAAGAAGAAAGAGAGAGGTGTTTGGGTTTATTGTGGCTAGGTCTGCTGCTATCAGAAGATTGAGGAGGAGGAAGCTGGCGGTGGTCTGTGGAGGCGTTGTTCATGGCTGAAGATTGTTGACCGGAGAGCTACAAATAAAGAGATGGTGGTTCAGAGTGGTGTACAATGTCCTCGCTGCTTCTTCAAGGTTTGTTGCCGCCATGGCTTAATTTTGATTACAGCTTTGTTTAGCTTATTTTGCGTACAATTGGGAGATGGAGGCGACAATTTTGTTAACAAAGAGGAGGGTAAAAGTGCAACCGATCAAAGAGAGGAGCCAGGTGGTTAAAAAGAAGAAAGGAGAATGTGTGGGGTAAATCGAATGCTTTCACAAAAGTAACCTTTGAAGAGGGTAATTCAATTAAAGTTGTAATTTGACTGAACAACTAATTTCACCTTTTTAAAAAAAAAAATAGAAATAATCTTATACCCTATCTACAAACATCTACTAAGTAATTATAAAAAGAAAAAATATAATTTTGGTCCAACATACTACCCTCAAAAATAACTATTAAAATTTTACACACTTTTAATTTATAAAAAATAAATATGTTAAATTAAAAATGTACAACATTTCAATCATAATGAATATTTTTGGGATCTAAACATATCGAGCTAAAAAGAAATTTCTCAAACTTGTTAGATTAAAATTGTAATTTTTCCATAATTACAACACTTCTTTCTGCTGCCAAGAGCAAAAGCAGCTTCTGCCTTCTGCGTTTTGCCCTTTTTTTCTGGGAGCAAAACTGTACCAACAGATGAAGATGGACCAAGAAGCTCAACATAGAAAGCAATAGATTCACTAACTCAGATATTATTTCTCTGTTTATAAATATAGGACTTGGCGAAATACAAGTAGATAGTTAATGCCACTGTACTCAGTCCAGCAAGTAGCCAGTAAAAGTAATCAAGATGAGCTTTGTTCACATTGCTGAAGAACCAGCTGCCATGTCCATCTCCACCAGTGGCTTTCTCAATGGCAGAGACAAGAAAGCTGCTTAGGAAGCTCCCCGTTCCGAAGATACTAAGGTATAGCGAAAACCCTATACTTTTCAGTTCACTAGGCACCTGATCATAGAAGAACTCTTGCAATCCAACCATTATGAATGATTCAGAAATCCCAAAGAGTCCATATTGAGGCAGCAGCCACACTATACTCATTGGAACTGTTGCATTTGGCTTATCAACCAACCCGTAAGCTTTAGCTGTTTCGAGACGCTTCATCTCAACTAGAGCAGCTGTAACCATGGCAAGACAAGATAAGACCATACCGGTTCCAATGCGTTGCAAAGTTGTTAACCCTGAAGGATTTCCAGTTATACTTCTTGCAATAGGAACCAAAACAAGGTCATAGATAGGTATAAATACAACTATGGAAAAGCTGATAAAAGATTGGAGAGAAGCAGCTGGTACTTCAAAGCTTGGACTGATAGATCTGTTCATTGTCACTCCTTGCTTTGTGAAAAAAGTAGTAGACTGTTGAACGACAATAGCATAAACCAGAGATGTGGCCCATATTGGAAACAGCCGGAGAACTGCCTTTGCCTCTTCAACTTCGCTGATGCTACAAACCTTCCCATCTTTCTTTGAACCATCAGGTGTTAGCAATGCTTTGTTCAGAAACCTAACAAATGAAAAATAAACATTCACGTAAAAGTGACTTTGATCTGAAATGATGAGAAAGAATGAAGAAAAGGTCCTATCCTATGTATGACCTCATTTTATGCAACTTTCAAAAACAACTTGATAACTAAATTATCTCAAAGGACTTGACAAATGCAATAGCTCACTTGAATTGTTGAGAACCCTCATAAGGAAAAAATCCTTGAGACTCCTCTTCTGCAAGAACTGCCAAAGAGCTGGTCCTCCAATTCCTTACCGATTTTACAAATACCCGACCGATCCTAATAAAGGGGCTCGCCTCATTAGATATGATGCTGAACCGGTAGGTCGTGGTTCCAAGCAAGAAAAAGATTAGGGCCAAACCCACAATAACACAGGGAATTCCAAATCCAAGAACCCAGCCAAGGTAATCTTGAATATAGTTCAACACAAACAATGCTATCATGAGACTACCACACATACCAAAGAACCACCAGTTGAAGAATGAACTTTTTTCTTTACATTCCACTGGATCTTGTCCATCAAACTGGTCAGCTCCAAATGCTTGAACACAAGGCTTATGCCCTCCTGTGGCCAAAGCGACTACATACAATGAAAAAAAGAAGAAGAAAGTTTGGAGCTCAGGAGGAGAACATGTCATAACTGATGCGGCATGCTCGCAGTTGGAAGACTTGAAAGAAGTAAGTACAGCCGAAATGGTTAGCAAGCCAAGTCCCTGTTATTCATCGAGGCAAGTGAAGGGTGAACTTGGTGCTAGCAGAGAACTATGAATCAGTATTTTTTTCTTTCTTAGGGGAAAAATGTCGAAACATTCATTTTCTAGTTTAGTCTTCTTATGCTTCTCACTTATTTTTCTGGTATATCATATTTCACTTAAAGGCTCCAATATATGTAGCTTGCTAATACTCCATTTGTTCGACGGAAAAAAAAAAAGGGTTCATATTTTTCCCTTTTTCTTTATCTCAAGAAAAGACTACATTAAACAATTCCAATTCCAATAATATTCTTTATCATAATTGCTAGATAACATAGTGAAAACTTATCAGAGTAATGATTCATTAAAAAAAAAAAAAAAAAACTAAACTCCCTTTTCTGGTTCATTACATTATACTGAAAACTTTTTTGGCCGCTTACCTTCAAAAACTACTCTTTTGGTCCTTTACCTTTTGAAAGTGTGGATAATAAAGGTTTAGAGAACACTCAAATGATATACCAAAAAAAGAAAAACAAGAACAGAATCTGTTTGAAAGAAAATTTTAGAACCAAAATTATATAAAGGAGGATTCTAATTTTGTTCAAAGCTTTTATTAAACTCTTTTCAAAAAGTTGTTTGCCCCCACCATGAATTGCAAGGTTCAATGCAAATTCTCTCCCGATATGCAATGAACAATCAGGTTTTTTACTAAGTTGCAACTTCTAAGCTCATATTTAAAGGATCTTAATGATTTGGTGGATGGTCTGTACTTAAATTTGCAGAATGAACAAGGCTTATTACATATTCAAACATCTGCAATAGGAAATGAAATAAGAGTTTACATGGATCAACATGAGGACCAAAGAGCACATTTTAGAAAGATAAGGGGCCAAACGTTAAGAGCGGAAGAAAATAGACAAAATGGAGAGTGCAGCTGACCAGTATATAGAGGAGGGAAGCGATGATAATGGTGCGGTAGCGACCCAGGAATGAATCGGCTAAAAAAGCACCCAAGAGGGGCAAAAGCGTCGCCGTGCCGTACCAAGCGTTCACGTTGGCGGCTGCCACCGCGTTGGATTGGCCAAGTGGGCCGGTCAAGTAGTTAATCAAATTAGAACTTATTCCGGAACCCGCAAGCCTCCCCCCTATGTCCACACCTTTTCGAATTACGAAGAAAATTTACAAACTTTTGGCAATTAATTCATCCTTTTCACAATATTTCTTCCAATAGTAACAACTGATATGGATTGATTGATATACCTATGATGAAAAATGCAGATCTCCATCTGCCGGATTTGGACCGTTTGACGGGGCGGCCTTTGAAGTCAACGCTACCTTCGACTGTGTCGTCGACTAGAAAAGGGGTTTCGACCTCGGAAATGCTTGACCCCGTGGCAGCTGAGACAGCCATGCCGCTCCGATGTCTCTGTCTCTATAACACGGAGGCGGAGGTGGCGGGGTGTCAAGATTATGGTTCAGTTGAAAGACGACGACAGAGTGTTCAGGTGGAGTAGTGTATGTATGGATTAGGCGGGTGGAATCTTTATTCTCTCCCGCCAGGTATCTTCATATAAAAAATTTTAAAACTGAACCACTTTTTCTGTGTTTTTTTAAAAAAAAGGATGATCTTACCCCCCCCCCCCCCCCCCCCCCACATCAACCTATTATTATTAAGCCCACATGAAACTCTAATAATATCATAATTTAGTCATCGTCTAATCTCCTTTTACAGTTCTATCAACCTATAATTTTCTTGAAATTAAACAATTTACTGCTAAATTCCCTTCTCTATGGACATGGTTCATTCGCACTTGTCACTTTCAGCTTAAAAGTTTTTAAATACCATAAACGAGATACCCGTATACATCATTACAATTAGATCAATACCTAATCATCGATATCACACTCTCATTGTCCATTTCCACATCTATTCTCAATTTAACACTGTTCAAAACTATCGTGAACCTTTGAAATAAGCTTCATAGATCACACTCTTATTGTCTATCCCTACCTCTATTCTATGTTCACTAATGTCTAAAGCTATGGTGAACCCCTAAAACAAACCCCATAGTTCTGTCTCAATCACTCTGCATCTCCCTATATCACTAGCCACTATCCATGAGAGGTTTCGTAACAATCCCCCGACTGTGACAATAATCGTTGAAATTTACTTTCGCCCAATCGGATTGGGGCTTTTCCTTCTTTTTTGATAAAAAAAAAAAAAAATATGATTCATCTGTATAATATCATCTAATATCACATTTTATTATAAAATTCAAATTAAAAAGAATAAAATATAATTTATTAAAGACTAAAGAAAAGACAATCTAAACTTAACGTATTTGAATTCCACCCACGACATAAGAACATAGGTTAAATTAATAGAATTATTCATTAGTGGGAAATACGTAATAATGTTAAATTAATACTATCTGGTACCATAAAAAGGATTCGATTTATTTAAAAAATAATAATTTAACAAATAAAAAAATTTTATTTATTAATTTTAAAATATAGATATAATAAATACCCTATCATCGAAGGAGTTAAAGCTGGTGTAATTATTAATAACTTAATCAATCAATCATTAATAATAAAACAAAAATATACAAATAATGACAAATTGCACGTGCAGTCCTTAATGTTTACCTAGTCAAACACTAATAGGCCCAGCAGTTTCAGATCAACCCTTATTGTCCCTAAAAGTTACAACTTACAAATACAGTGAACTTTGATACTTACAACCTCTTCATGACAACCCACTTTGTTCAGCAGCCAACAGCACAAGCATCTTCTTCATTTTCGCCCTTATTTGAGCAGAAAACAATAGATTCTCCAATTCTGATCGCCCATGATGATGCAGAATCAATATCCATAGCCCATAATAGCTCTGCAGATGTTCACTTCAGATATTATTTCCGCGATTATAAATATAAGACTTGGCGAAATACAAATACACAGTTAATGACACTGTACTCATTCCAGCAAGTAACCAGTAGAAGTAATCAAGGTGAGCTTTGTTCAGATTGTTGGAGAACCAGCTGTCATGCCAGTCTCCGCCTGTGGCTTTCTCAATGGCAGAGATGAGAAAGCTGCTTAAGAAGCTTCCTATACCGAAGATACTAAGGTATAGCGAAAGACCTATACTTTTCAATTCACTAGGCACCTGATCATAGAAAAACTCTTGCAAACCAACCATTGTAAATGATTCAGAAACTCCAATAAGTACGTACTGCGGTATCAGCCATGCCACACTCATTGGTATTTTTGCCTTTGGATCATCAACCAGCCCATAAGCTTTAGCTGTTTCAAGTCGTTTCATCTCAACAACAGCAGCTGTAATCATGGTAAGACAAGATAGGACTATACCAGTTCCAATGCGTTGCAAAGTTGTCAACCCAGAAGGATTTCGCGTTATACCTCTTGCAATAGGAACCAAAGCACGGTCATAGATAGGTATAAATACAACTATGGAAAAGGAAATGAAAGATTGCAGGGAAGCAGCTGGTACTTCGAAGCTTGGACTGATAGATCTGTTCATTGTCACTCCTTGCTTTGTGAAAAAAGTCGATGTCTGTGAAAAAACAATTGCATAAACAAGACATGTTGCCCATATTGGAAAAAGCCGGAGAACTGCCTTTGCCTCTTCGACTTCGCTGATGGTACAAACCTTTTCATCTTCCTTTGATCCATCAGGTGTTAGCAGTGCTTTGTTCAGAAACCTAACATATAGAAAAGAAACTTTTAAGTAAAAGTAGATTGGTAATGGGCCTTTGCTCATAATTATCAATCTAACTTAATAAAATAATTTTTTTTTAAAAAAAAGATGAAAAGATGAGAGAAACAATGGGGACAAGGTCCAAAGTATTACATCATCAACATACAAGCTCAACTTGAAAACTAAATAATCACAAACAAATTTGTTAATTGAATGTCTAAATCAATGTGCCATGTTATGAAAATTATAATTACCAAAGTACCAATCTTTTCAAGGCCCCACTGGCTATGAAGACAAAATTTTTATCATGGGTAAGTAGCTTCTGTCTCACATAAGAATAAGTTGAACTTGCTATCTAAACAACTAAAGGTTTAACAAAGACAGTATAGTATCTCACTTGAACTGTTGAGAACCCTGAGAGGGCAAAAATCCTTGAGACTCCTCTTCCTTAGAAATTGCTGAAGACGTGGTCCTCCAATTTTTTCCTGCTTCTCTAAATACCCGACCGATTCTAACAAAGGGGCTAATCTCATTATTGTTAGTGCGGAACCGGTAGGACATAGTTCCAAGCAAGAATAAGATTAGCGCAAAACCCATGACAATACATGGAATTCCAAATCCAAGACCCCAACTAATGTAATCTTGGATATAGTTCAAAACCAACAACGTTATCATGGTACCGCCACACATACCAAAGTACCACCAGTTGAAGAATGAGCTTTTCGCTCTGCATTCCTCTGGATCTTGTCTGTCAAATTGGTCAGCTCCAAAAGCTTGAACACAAGGCTTATGCCCTCCTTGAGCCAGAGCGACAGTATACAATGAGAAAAAGAAGAGGACAACTTGGAGCTCTGGAGGAGAACATTCCAAGACATACGCTGCATTCTGACAGTCGGAGGATTTCGAAGAAGGAAGGACAGCTGAAATAGTTAAGAGGCCAAGTCCCTGTTATTCATGGAAATTGAAAAGTGAACTTGTTGCTATCGAAGAAAATATGAATCAGTTCATACTTTCTGAAGGAAACAAAATGCAAAAGGACATTCTATTTGTAATTTAGTTTTCCTACAGTTCTTACTTGCACTACTTATTTTTCTGTTAAGATGTAAAACATATTCCTATCATGCAAAAACACATCTTTTTTTTTTTTTTTTTTTTTCCTTTCAAAGGAAAGCTTGCACATAAACTTAGCTCTTGATGTCTAGTTACATTATAGTTCTAGCATTCACGACCTCATAATGTCCCCAACACTGAAACCTAAGCCGTAATCACAATTCCCTTTAGAATTCCTCAAAACATCCTCTCCTTAACGTTGTAGCACACTAAAATTTTGACAAGACGAATGTCGTATGAGAAAATTGGCCTTAAAGACCCCATTTTGTGTAGCTAGCTAATACTCCCTCCATCCCACTACAACAAAAGTCTATCTTTTCCCCTGTACCGGGTCTCAAAAAGTTCCAATCAAAATGAAATTCTCAATATTTTCACCATGTGATGGATGATAAATTTAATACGATGAACAATAACAAAAGCATGAGCAGAAGAAAACAAACAAAATGTAAGCACAGATACGAAGCCCTAACAAGCACATAACAGGAAAGTGCAGCTGACCAGGATATAGAGGAGGGTAGCGATGATGATGGTGCGGTAACGGCCGAGGAATGAGTCAGCTACAAAAGCACCCAAGAGCGGCAGAAGCGACGCCGTACCGGACCAAGCATTGACGTTGGCAGCTGCGGCGGCAGTGGATTGACCAAGTGGACCCGTCAAGTAACTGATCAAATTCGAACTTATTCCGTAATACGCAAATCTCTCCCCTATCTCCACACCTTTTTCGGGAGCGAAAAGAAAAAAAAGGAAGAAAATTTTACATTTGATTTTTAAAAGTTTAGCAATTAATCGTCCTTCGAATAACAAGAATTGACTGATACCTATAATGAAAATTGCAGATCTCCATCCGCCAGATTTGGACCGTTTAGATGGGCGGCCTTTGTAGTCAACGTTCCCTTCAACGACGTCGTGGACTAGAAAAGGGGCTTCGACCTCGGAAACGTTTGACCCAGCCATAACTCTCTTATGTCTCTACGCCACGGAGGGGTAAGGCGGAGGAGGACGGGGTCGGCGGCGGAGGCAGTGGGTAGTTAGCTTTTCAGCTGGACGAATCGTGGGGGAGTGCGGGACACTTTTTGGCAGTTAGCTATATGGTGGTCTATACGACCACCATGAATTTTACTCTTACCCCGCTACAGTAGCGCACTACAGTAGCGCGTTACAGTAACGCGCTATAGTTCCGTGTGCTACAGTAAACGTGCTACAATACCTTCATTTCTTTTGTTATTTTTGGCTATTTTTTATTTTTTTTTGCCTTCCTCTTTGAGATTTTTTTTCGTCTGTTTTTTTTCTAAACAATTTAGTATTTTTTTTAATGTTTTTGAATTTTATAAAAAAATTATTTTTAAATTATCATTTTATTTGTTTTATAATTAAATAATTTTAGATATTATGATACATATTATGGACGTTTTTGTTGTATGATATGATTTCTTTTATATTTTTGATCTGATATCTAAATTCTGTTGATCTGATGTCTGCTATTTTGTGATCTGATGTCTATATAATCATGATTTGATCTACCTTGTTAAGTATATTTTAGTTCTACTGTATGATTTCTTTTATATTTTTGATCTGATATCTATAGTCTGTTGATCTGATGTCTTGTATTCTCTGATCTGATGTCTATATAATCAAGATTTGATCTACCTTGTTAAGTATATTTTAGTTCTACTGTATGATTTCTTTTATATTCTTGATCTGATATCTATAGTCTGTTGATCTGATGTTAAGTATGAGTTGATCTGATGTCTATATAATCCTGATCTGATCTCCTTTGTTAAGTATGTTTTAGTTCTGCTGTGTGATTTCTTTTAAAATCTTGATCTGATGTCTATAGTCTGTTGATCTGATGTCAATTATGAGTTGATCTGATGTCTATATAATCCTGATCTGATCTCCTTTGTTAAGTATGTTTTAGTTCTGCTGTGTAATTTCTTTTAAAATTTTGATCTGATGTCTATAGTCTGTTGATCTGATGTCAAGTATACGCTGATCTGATGTCTATAGTCTGTTGATCTGATCTCCCTTTTTAAGTATGTTTTAGTTCTACTGTATGATTTCTTTTAAAATCTTGATTTGATGTCTATAGTTTGTTGATATGATGTCAAGTATGAGTTGATCTGATGTCTATATAATCCTGATCTGATCTCCTTTGTTAAGTATGTTTTAGTTCTGCTGTGTTAAGTATGTTTTAGTTCTGCTGTGTGATTTCTTTTAAAATCATGATCTGATGTCTATAGTCTGTTGATCTGATGTCAAGTATGAGTTGATCTGATGTTTATATAATCCTGATCTGATCTCCTTTGCTAAGTATGTTTTAGTTCTGTTGTGTGATTTCTTTTAAAATCTTGATCTGATGTCTATAGTCTGTTGATCTGATGTCAAGTATACACTGATATGATGTCTATAGTCTGTTGATCTGATCTCCCTTTTTAAGTATGTTTTAGTTCTACTGTATGATTTCTTTTATATTCTTGATCTGATATCTATAGTCTGTTGATCTGATGTCAAGTATTCGCTGATCTGATGTCTATATAATCCTGATCTGATCTCTCTTGTTAATTATATTTTAGTTCTACTGTATGATTTCTTTTATATTCTTGATCTGATATCTATAGTCTGTTGATCTGATCTCTTGTATTCTCTCATCTGATGTCTATATAATCCTGATCTGATTTCCCTTGTTAAAAAAAGTATTTAAAAAAAAAGAATTTTTTTTAAAAAAGGTATTTTTTTTTAAAAGTTTGTGCGTCAAAAAAAAAAAAAAACTGTAGCGCGTTACTATAGCGCGTCACTGTAGCGCTACTGTAGCGCGCTACAGTAAGTAGGAGTAAAATTCATCCTACTCCTATAGTACCACCGTAAACGGACTCAGCCTTTTTGCTTGATTTTTTATTTCTCTTCATAATAACTCTCCACCAGACAATACTTCTAATTTGGCAATTTTATACCCTGAATTTCTTTTGGCAAGTGAAAACTATATATATATATATATATATATATATATCTTTAAATTAATAACAACTTAGTCGATGAAAAAAAATAAGCAAAAACTACTAACATCACCATAATTATTATATTGAAAGACAAAATTAACATCATTTTATAATATGAAAATCATTAAAGTTTTTATTTATTAACATTTTTTGATATTTAATTTCAATCAAATGAGATAAATATATCTGTCAAAAATTTCAATTGCATAGACACTCAGGAAAATCGACAATTTATATTATAGATAAACTATTTTTTATTTCTACTTAAATATTTATCACATTTAAAAAAAAAATTCATCCTTCCTACAAATCTCAATTAACTCAACACTCAATCATAAGACAAATAGCTAAAAAATACCCTAATTTTCTTTTTTGTGAAACTGTGTTTTTTTAGCTAATAATAGAGAAAGAGAGACTCTTCTAACAACTTCACATATTATCCCTTCCTTCGGTTGTAAATGTAAGATTTAGCAAAGCACAAGTAAGCTCCGAAAGCAGCAACACTCATCCCAGTAAGCAGCCAGTAGAAATAATCAAGGTGTGCCTTATTCAAGTTGTTGGAGAACCAGCTTTGATGTCCATTTTTTCCAGTGGATTTCTCAATGACAGATATCATAAAGCTGCTAAGAAAGCTTCCTATGCCGAAAATGCTGATGAACAGAGCCAGCCCTGTACTTCTCAGTTCACTAGGTATCTGTTCGTAGAAAAACTCTTGCAGACCAACCATTGCAAGTGATTCAGAAACTCCCAGCAACAAATACTGCGGTATCAACCAAGCAACACTCATCGGAACCGTTTCCTTCGGTTTATCGACTAGTCCATGCCCTTTTGCTGTTTCAAGGCGCTTCATTTCCACTAGGGCTGCTGCAGACATGGATAGTATTGAGAAAAACATTCCGGTTCCGATTCGCTGCAGCGTTGTTATGCCTGAAGGGTTCTTGGTTGTGGCTATTGCAATGGGAACTAGGATTCTGTCGTAGATTGGAATGAAGATAACTATTGTAATGCTGACGAAGGCTTGTAGGGAAGCAGGTGGGACTTTCAAGCTTGGAGAAATGGATCTGTTCATTGTGACTCCTTGCTTTGTAAACAAGGTTGATGTTTGTGAATATACAATTCCATAAACAATGCAACTGAACCATATTGGAAATAATCGAAGAACTGCCTTAGCATCTTCAACCTCATTAACGCTACAACCACAAGCTTTCCCTGCTTCCATAGAAGTATCATCGAATGGTAGTAATGCTTTGTTCAGAAACCTGTCACAAAGTCACACATGAATCATAGAAATTTGATAACAGCCTAAGGGTAGATTTGTTTGGTGGAAATAAGAATGGAGCAGTCGTAAAATGATTCCGATTAATAATTTTTCAAGTAGTAAAAGAAAAGACAAACGTAATCTGATAAATAATACACGGAAAAGACAATCAGAAATTCTGATTGCTCTCACTAAAAGCATCCCAAATTATTGGACAAGAAGGAGTGTCTACTCACTTGAATTGTTGTGAAATTTGGTAACCAGAAATGTCTTGTTGAGGCTGATCTTCAATGGATACTGCCCTGGCTCTCCAGTTCTTGGCTGCATTTACAAACACCCGACCGATCTTCACAAAGGGGCTCCTTTGATCTTCATTCACACGAAATCGGTATGTCGTAGTTCCAAGCAAGAAAATGAATAGGGCAAAAGCCATGAGAAGACAGGGTATTCCAAATCCAAGACCCCAACTAAGGTTGTCCTGAACATAGGTCAAAACAACTAACGTGACAGTTACAGCCAAACACAAACCGAAATACCACCAATTGAAAAATGAGCTTTTAGCTCTACTCTCTTTTGGATCATTTCCATCAAATTGGTCAGCTCCAAATGCTTGAACGCAAGGCTTGTGCCCGCCCTGGGCTATAGCAACGAGATACAGTGAACTAAAGAAGAAGACAATTTGCAGTTTACGAGGAGAACATGTTGTTCCACTTGACACATTTTTGCAATCAGAAGACTTGAAAGAAGGAAGAACAGCTGTAAGGGTCAGGAAGCCAAGCCCCTGAATCAATTAACCAAATGTTATCGGGCAAAAACACAAAAATATCAAATATAGTATACTCGAAATCCAACCATTATATAGAGCAGAGAAGCTATGATAATGGTGCGGAAACGACCGAGATATGAATCAGCGACAACACCACCCAAAAGCGGCAACAGCATGGCCGCACCGGACCAGGCGTTCACATTTTCAGCGGCGGTGGCGATGGATTGGCCAAGAGGGCCTGTCAAGTAACTAATCAAATTGGCACTGATTCCATAATAAGCAAACCTCTCCGCCATCTCAACTCCTAAACAAACAACCAGCCCAGATCATTATAAATTAGTGAATAATTAAGCTTAATTAAATTTGTACACTGGGGAGGAGGATGATGATATGATATGTACCTATGATGAATAAAGCCGACCTCCACTTACCGGATTTGGATCTCCTAACAGGGCGGCCTTTGTAGTCAACCGTCCCTTCAACGACATCTGGAATTTCCACGGCCGCCATTTTAAGTTGGCTGCTGCTGTAGCTTCTGGCGTTTGGCGGCGGAGTTTAGCAACTTAAAGGCGGCTGCTATTACAACAACTTGAGAGGTGTGTCCGAGGTGTTTTGTAACTGAAGAGAAGGTGGCGGTGTTATTTATAGTAGTATTATTGTTCTTTCTTTTTTCTCCACAATCCGACAAATCGGAAGATGGTTACTTTCAGTTCCTAAGGATTTCTTCTTGTCCGAATGTGATAGATTCAGGTAAGGGTGTAAAAATAAGCAATTACTCCCTCTATTTTTCATTAAATGATATTTTAGTAAATTTGACGTGATTCTGTTTCATAAAATTTAATTTGGAATATGAACACTAAAGTCTAAACTATCCATACTTAAATTTTAATTCCGAATAATATTTAACTATTTGATAACGTTATATATGTGAAGCGTGTTCAATTTTCAGTTTTAAATGATAGATAAATCATTTAATTCGGAGGGGGGAGTTTCATTTCAACTCTGAGATTCAAACGTGGTATTTGATTTAATTGAGAGATGAAAAATCTGTTATCAAACTAACTTAATAGAATGAGTGATTAATATATTAAGATTATGTGGTGAATATGGTTATAAACAGAGCTTTATTCTGAATTATTTGTCGCTCGTATTTTCAAGAAACATTTTTTCAATTTTGTACTATCTTACTCTTCTGCATTTATAATAGAATAGATAGAATTTTAGCTATTTTAGAAATAAATAAGGTTAATTTAGTAACTATAAAAATGTAATTAATGTTTTTTTAATCCTAGCAAAACTTTTAAAACTTAATAAAGAAGGGAGGAAATCGTAAATGATAGTCCAAGTACTACATTATAAGATAACTCATTAACAAATGACAATATTAGATTGGTTAGAAGGAAAAAAAATATAACCATATAGAGGAACCACATCATGTAAATAGTTCATGATAGTTTTAGAACTATAGTGTAAAAAGTCATGGAGGTGGTAGTATATAATAGGGCAATTTATATGGTGGTCCTAAAAAACTACCATATTTTGATGTACTCACTCCAAAAAAAGTTAAATTTTTGAGGATGGGTTATTTATGGAAGGAAGAGCATGTACATACCCAATTTTTTTTTCTTTTTTTTTCCTGGCGGGACTTGAAAAGAGACTATTGAATAGTATAAGAGAGTTTTTATAATTTTTAGAATTTTAAGAGATTTTCGTATTTTGACCAAAATTTAAAGGATAAAATGTAATTCATCCTTAAACAAAAAAAAAAAAAGAAATGCCCCCCCCCTCCCCCCAAAAAAAATTTTAAAAATCTGAAAGGGAGCCGAGCATCAGGTCCCCCGACAAGAAAAAATTTTTAAAAAATTGTGTCCCTCACTTTTAAAAAATAATTTTTTTTAATATTATGCTCACAACTAACGCATTTGGGTCTCATAGGGACACCAAAATAGGTGTCCTATGGGACCATGATATACCAACTGCTTTTTCTACCTGACAACTTGTTAACCATATTAGTTAATGGTTTTATAGTGGATATCCCAAATTATCGATACAAACCTAAGATATTATTACAATGAAGGATGAACAAAAATCCAGAGCTCTAATTCAAAAATCTCTAGATTCGCCCTCGCAAAGAATCACCAAGCCATTTGATCTTTTATTTTAAACACTAAACATTTGGATTTTTCTCATGTTTCATTTGATTTTTACAAAAAAAAAAAAAAAAAATTCACACTATCACAAGTATAATATTCAATTTGACATACACAATGGTCATTTTATTTAAACTAAATATTTATTTATTCATCTATTAAAATATCAACCATTAGTAGATATTTTATTTACTTTTTTATGTAATAAAAATGCATTATGGTATACAATAGTCATGGACCGGCAATAATCTACCCTAGTATAAAATTGGTTTATTGTCACACTCATATTATCACATTACACATGAAATATGATAATTGGTCTCTATTAGCACACCAATTTACTACCTAATAGAACATTACATAATTGATGTCTCTATAAATATGTTATTGGAACACCAAATTAAATCTTATTATGACATTTGTTGTAGTTGTGATAATATATTTAAATTATGACATCAACAAGTGTAATGTATTTTTATGAAAATATAGTGACATTGTTTAGTGTAATTTATATCAAATGTATTATCACATTCATTTTTTTAGATATTAACACATTAATAAGTGTAATTATAAACATTATAAAAAATATATAATTTTTTTATTTATATTAATGCACGATAAAATGTGATAATAATAATAAGGGAACTTTAGTCCCACATTGAAAATAGAGAGGAGTGTATACCAGTATTTAAGTAAATGAACTTTTAGTGGGTATTGAAATTCTTACTCTAAATTATACGTCACACGTCCCGGACCGCTAGTAGGTAAAAACGGTGGGTCTGTTCTGATAGTTATTAGACATATTATCACGACACCATATAAGGGCACTAAAATTTCGTACCATAATAGCCCAAAATGTGACAAATTATTATATATTAACACATTTTCACATGTGTTAATAAGCTAATTTTGTACTAGTGCTAGTTAACTATTAATTTTTTACTCTTACTCGAATTAAATAAACGACATTGAATCTAATCCGTAAAGGGTAGTCCAAGAACTACATTGTAGGATAGTTTATTTACAAATGATAAGATTATATTAGTTAGAAAAGAAAATAATGAGTATTCAGGGAGACCCACAATACCAAATTGATTATAAACTCTATAGAGTGAACTATCTTGCATTATAATCTATGAAATATGATATAAAATGTCCACCAAATCAATCACAACCCGAAAGATGCAATCCTTACAAACTGAAACTAACCACCCTCAGATTTGTCGGATTGTGGAGAAAAAGAAAGAATAATAATAATATTATTATATTCTTCCAAAACACCGCCCACCTTCAGTTGCAAAACAACCTCCCGAGACACCTCAAGTTGCAATAACAACCGCCTTAAGTTGCAAACACCGCAGCGAAACACCTCAAGTTGCACCAGCAACCACCCTTAAGTTACTAAACGCCGCACAAAACACATGAAGCTACAACAGCAGCCACCTTAAAATGGCGGCCGTAGAGATATCATTGAATGGATGCTTGATTACAAAGGCCGCCCAGTTAGGAGATCTAGATTCGATTGTTTAAAAATATAAAAAGTTAATTTTTTTTCTATAGATAACGACTATGTGTTTGAAATAAAAATAATAAGATTAGTCAATAATATAAAAAATATTCAAGTAAATATGAAAACTATGGGTTAACATAGTACGGCTAGATGGGGCACGAAATCTATGAGCATCTCCCCCAAACAAACTATGGCTAGATGGGGCATATTTTACTTTATTTTCACCAATTGAGGATTGGAATCGAGCAACTTAAAAAAAAATTAGAGAAGTGAATTCAAAATTATTTTAAAAGAAAACTAGTTAACATTAATTGTTCATGGAGGAAAAAATAAACATGCTGGATCAACAGAATAGCCAAATATTTTAAACAAAAATTACATTTTTTACATTCGTTAACCACCCGACGTTTAACTGGATTGACCGATTTTATCGATTTCGTCCAAATCATATTCACTCTAATGTGCATACAGTAAAAAAAAAAAAAAAAGAAAATGATATATCATAAAAGTAGAAATTCCAGATGTCATTGAACAGACGGGTTGAATACAAAAATAAGATTAGTCAACTATAAAAAAAATATATACAAGGAAACATGAAAATGCTAATTCACAATGCATGCAATTAAAAAAAAGAATATATCATAATCATTTAAATTTCATAATTTTAATTATTAATAAAATTATATAATTTTAAATGACAAAAGAAAAATATTATAATTATTAAATAAACAAACACATTTGTTTTCTAAACAAATAATATTCATTTGTAGGGTAAATTATCATACGTTTTCACAGTGTGATCACTGCAGTTGGTATATCCTACTCCTAGGTAGCAAAAAAAAAAAAAAAAGGCAAAAAATGAGGCCCACTTCAACTAGCACCACGTCTGAACCCTCAGTTTACATAAGTAGTTCAGAACCCTCAGTTTACATAAGTAGTTCAGAACTCTCAGTTTACATAAGTAGTTCAGAACTCTCAGTTTACATAAGTAGTTCAGAACCCTCAGTTTACATAAGTAGTTCAGAACCCTCAGTTTACATAAGTAGTTCAGAACCCTCAGTTTACTTAAGTAGTTCAGAACCCTCAGTTTACATAAGTAGTTCAGAACCCTCAGTTTACATAAGTAGTTCAGAACCCTCAATTTACATAAGTAGTTCAGAACCTTCAGTTTACATAAGTAGTTCAGAATCCTCAGTTTACATAACGAGATCAGAACCCTCAGTTTATATAAGTAGTTTAGAACCCTCAGTTTACATAAATAGTTCAGAACCCTCAGTTTACTTAAGTAGTTCAGAACCCTCAGTTTACATAAGTAGTTCAGAACCCTCAGTTTACATAAGTAGTTCAGCACCCTCAATTTACATGAGTATTTCAGAACCCTCAGTTTACATAAGTAGTTCAGAACCCTCAGTTTACATAAGTAGTTCAGAACCCTCAGTTGTTTGATAAACTGACTTCAGTTTATCAAACAACTAGTACCCTGCTGCCGAGTGATAACCAATGGATTAGGCCTAGATTCTTGGTTTCCTTACCACTGTCCGAAGACCCCCTTGCTATGTGACCCAAAAACAGAACTGTAGAGTTTGAGGTCCGAAACTGCAGCAAAGGTTTCCTAGAGCTAAAGAGAGGCGAGAGGGTCGGTCGACCGCTGCTGGATTCGCCAGAAACTTCGCCGGAGTGAAGACCCAATGAAGACAATCCAAGGCCCAAAATCAGAGAGTGAAGACCCACTTTAATTGAGCTGGAGTTGGAGCTTCTAAAGGCTTGAGGGAAGCTTAGGGAGTTGATTTCGGTCGCCAGAAATCACTGGAGAGCCGCCGCAAGTCGCTGTCCGAACTGGGTCTCCCAGAGCTCGAAGAAGGAACCGAGAGATGGGTTAGATGATCCACCAAAAATCAGACTAAGAAAATGAAATCCCAGCTAGGAGAAGCTCAATGGAAGTCTGGGTGAGGAAAATCAGTGAATGAGGGAGGTGGAATGGTGATGGCGGTGATGATCGGTGGTTTGAAGTGGGATGGCCGACGGTAAAAGAGGAAGAAGAAGAAAAGAACAAGTTCAGCCGTTTTGTATCCAGTTGGGCTCATTAACCGGGTTTTTTAAACATAAACCAGCTAGGAGTAAATCGCTCGGTTTACTCCTAGGAGTATGATATAATTTGCGGTGATCACTGGGCCTTTCCGATAAAGGTTTTAGGCTTATGCATGTATGAACAAGATAAGGGCAAAGACTAGTACCCCCAAAAATAGAGGAGAAACCCATCCAAAAATCCAAAAAATAGGTAAATTATGCATGCTGGAGGAATGAGAGAAGATAGGCTGAGAATCCGAAGATCATGAGTAGGTATAGAAGCGCGTTTAATGATATTTTTATCGTATTCAATCAACTCTGACTACCTGTCTGATCAAACCTCATGCACAAACTTATAATTGTTATTACAAGTTTTAAATTATCATGATTAGAATCACATTACATAAAATTAAAATTTAGATAAACATAAATAAGATAAATAATTATTTGTTCAAAAATTTAAAAAAAGAAATGAGAAATTGGAGGTAAAAGAAGCCACCGTGAGAGACCGTAATATATATATATATATATATATATATATAAAAGAAAGTAAAACTGTGATTTATTTGTATCATCATATTTTGAATTTGTTTATGCTGTTCTTACTGCAACAAACTTCATGCGGTTAGAAACTAGATGTATAATATCTATAAGAAAGCAAAACCTAGGCAAAAAAATTTACATATTTCTACATTCCCACATAAGTTTAAATAAAATAAATAAATAAATATTTAGATTAAATAAAATGAATTGTGTATGCAAATTGAATATTATAATTATGATATTGTGATTTTTTTAATGTAAAAATCAAATGAAAAATGAGAAAAATAATTTTTTTTTGAAAAAAGTGCATTATATGTGCAAAAAAGAAAAAAAAAGAGCTTGCATTATATGTGTGTGCAATAAAAAAAAATATTATAATTATTTAAATTTTATAATTTTAATTATTATTAAAGTTAAATAATTTTTATGTGATGAAAGTAAAATATTGTAATCATTAATAAGAGAAAAACATATCTATGAGCGCTTCTGTCGCCATTTGGAGCACCTCCCCCATATTCATCATCCCAACTGTTGGTAGCACCAGGACTCCAACGGCCACCAGCTCCATCATCAACAGGCTGACCAACAGGTGCTAAATTCGGCGCCTTCAGCATGACGGTCCCAATTACCAACCCAATTGCCGCCATCGTCATCGTCTTCAGGTGATCGCCAGGTCCAAAAGCCCAATCGCCATCAACATGATCAGCGAGCCTCGCGGCCGGAAATGAATCGCGCTCATGCACTCCATAACAAGACATGCTCTACGGTGAATATGTAAGCTCTCGTGCAAAATTCTTGTTAAATAAACATGGTCAAAAGTGTGATTATAAACATGCTGAGGGTTTGCATGAGGCAGTTATGCTAACAATCAATTTTTTTTAATTACCGTCTCACTTCTTACTTTCTATCGCTCTAATTTGGACTAAAATACCCTCCCTATAATACTATCTATCTTCCCTTTTTAAGTAAAAGGACAATTTTGTCAATACCTATAGACTACCACCTCATTTATACACATTATTGTTAATTAGAATATCTGTTATTATTTTTTATTTTTGGTACAAAGAGAGATATAATTCCTATAGACCCATCTCCGTAGTGACTCGAACCTAGGATCTCCCTGGTTCTAAGTGATGAATACCAACCACTAAATTATCTCCTTTTTGTCATTTTCATTTAATTTTTTTATTAAATAAAATAAAAAAATATTTCTCTCGAATAAAACTTTGTTGAGATTGATCCACGAATTACAGTTAATTGTCTTTGAAGTAATTCAAATTTATATTATTTCTATACTTAAAATTAAATTCTATTCAAAATTGAGATTGTTTTAATAATATCACATAGTTCTATTACAACAAAATCCACAGACAACAAAGACAAAAATGCTGACATGAATTTATATTCATATCATATAAAAACATAACATGATTTTATATTACCCGTAGCAGATTTTTATATCAAATACAACATACTGTATAACATACTTTCATATAATATATTGTGGAGAAGATGTGACGAGATAAGAATTCCGAAAGAAACCTGATATTCAAGTTTGAGTTGGTGAGAATGCCAAGACAACCAAGTCCTATCCTTCCAAGAAGAGTTCATTAGATGTTGAATAAAATGGGGAGTTGAAGCAAAAATCTTTATTCAGCACTGAGCTTCTGTTGAATCAAGAACAAAATATGAAACTGTAGGTCGGAAAGGTAATGTAAATGGATTCAATTAAGATAGATTGATCAGGAATGTGAAAATATTAGGGTTGGTTTTAGGGGAATTGGAACTATTAGATGTAAAAAGATCTTTTGGGGATTTAAAAAAAAAAAACATACTTTCATGTCACTACAACAAAAAATATTCTTATATGAAAACAAACAAAGGGTTCATATCACGCAAAACCTAATTTTATATCATATATAACATATTTTCATATCATGCATAGTAAGATTTCATATGATATGAATTCTTCTATTGTCTGATATGAATACATTCTCTGATTTTTGTTTATATCCGTTCTGTTATATGATATGAAACCTTGTGTTTTTTATATGATATATTATGTATCATGATATGATTTATTATATTATTTGATATGATATATTATGTCCCCTCATATGAATGCATTATCTGATTTTTGTTTATATTAGTTCTGCTGTAAGATATGAAATCTTGTGTTATCTGATAGGATATATTATATATTCTAATATGATTTCTTATACTATTTGATATGATATATTATGTTTTATTATATGAATGCATTCTCTGATTTTTTTTATATCCGTTCTGGTGTATGATATGAAATTTTGTATTTTTTTATATGATATATTATGTATCTTGATATGATTTCTCATATTACTTTGATATGATATATTATGTCCCATAATATGAATGCATTTTATGCTCTCTAGTTATATTTGTTCTATTGTATGATATGAAAGTTTGTATTTTCTGATATGATATACTATATATCCAGATATGATTTCTTATATTAACTTATATGATATATTATGTTCCTTTGATATGAATGTATTTTCTGATTTTTGTTTATATCCGTTCTGTTGATGTGTTCAAAATTTACATGATATGAAATCTTTTTTTGCTTGATATAAATTAAACTTTTGCATGATATAAATCTTGTATATCGTTTTTTATATAATTTATTTCATTTTATTTATAAAATAAAAAATAATAATTAAAAAAATTTTATAATTTTTTAAAAAATTTAAAAATATTAAAAAAATATTAAATTGTTTAGAAAAAGAAAATATACGAAAAAAAAAGTCTCATAAAAGAAGAAAAGAAAATGAAAATACCACTTAAATGAAGAAATAATATAATAATAGAAAAAAAAGGGAAAGAAGGAATTTGAAGCCCACGAAGAAAGTCGCTTCATCGAGGTAGAAAGAGAAGGAAAAAAGAAAAACTGCACGCGTGTCATTGGAGAGAGGAAAAAAAAGAAATAAAAAATGTCACTTACGCACGCGTTAATCTCCAGCAATAGTCATCCCCAAATAGTAAAAGAATTTATTATTTTTAGGGTGAGTACACCCACATATTGTGGTCCTACCATATAAATTGCCCTCCTTTGATATTATACATATACAATATTCTTATTTTATTAGATTATAGTCCTGCCCATGAAGGTAGTATACAATAATACATTTTTTTTTATAAAAAGAGAGACTTAAAGTCTATTAAATTCATCCTCGTAGTGACTCGAATTTAGAACCTCCTAGATCTTAAGTGTAGTCATGATTGATATTTTAATAGATGAATAAATAAATATTTAGTTTAACTAAAATGAACTTGTGTAAATCAAATTGATGTTGTAGTTATGATATTATGCTTTTTTAATGTAAAAATCAAAAGAGAAACAACAAAAATCAAAAGAATTTTTTTTTTTTTAAAAGTGTGCAATGTATGTGCACTATGAATGGGCACTGACCGGCTTATGTCTTGGAAGACAAATCAAACCATTAATTACGGTTTGAGAATTTTTCAATTCAAATTGGCCCAAATAAATATGCCACTTCAAATCAGTTAAATTACATTTAAACGGTTTGGTTTGACTATTTATATTTTATTGCATTCACAAATTCAAAATTCAAGCTAAAAGTATACAACCTATACCAAAAACATAAGAATTGTACTTTTTATAATAGAATAATGGTTAAATGAACATACTTTTGGTCATGCGCAATCATCCGTGTCAGCTGATCTGTTGGAATGGCCATTTATATTGGACCCCTGACATATACGAAAGAGTGCGGTTCGTTCGAGAAATTTCTACCTCTCTATCTATCTCTGAGATGTTTGGATTTTTCAAAACTCCATAGACATGGAGAAGAGAAATGCTATCCCCACTCGGACCAAGATAGAACTTTTCCTTGTTCAAATAACAATTAAAGTGAAGCGGGGACAAGAATGCCGAATCTCGTTATGATAAACAGATCTATTTTGCAAGTTCATTATTACGGATATATATCAACCCGTCTGGTCGAAATGACCAGTTTCATCAATAAAATCATTGGTCAAACTAATTCTAGAATTTGAAAATTATTTAAACCACCGGCCACGAGGGATATTCTTAAATCACCCAAACCGGTCAAAATCAATCAAACTTAACCGTTTTGACCAGTTTGACTAGTTTGACCAATTTTATCAATTTCAGCCAAATCATGCCCACCCCAACGTGTGTGGAGAAAAAGAAAACAGATATATCATAATCATTTAGATTTCATAATTTTAATTATTAATAAAATTGAATAATTTTTGTATGATGAAAAATTTTTTATAATCATTAAATAAATAAACACATTCCAATTACGTAATTGTTATTATAAGTTTTAAATGATCATCATTAGAATGACATTACATAAAATTAAATTTAGATAAAGATAAATAAAAATAATAATTATTTATCAAAAAATTTAAAAAAAAAAGAAATGAGGAAATTAAAGGCTAAAGATGGATTTCTACTTTCTTATAGATGGATTACACATCTGGTTTCTAACCGCATGAAGTTTGCTGTAGTAAGAAGAACAACACTCACTATTGCCACGACCAATAGAAAAAAAAGCAATTATCTTAATCTTGAGTAGAATTTAGAATTCCGATGGTACTGTTGTAGGGAGTAGAATCGGAGTGGACGCGGCGAAGACGCCTCGAGCTGATGAGTGTAGTCCAAAAATGAAGAAGACAATACTCGGTGCTAAAAGGAAATGCGAAGACTTTGGGTTAATGGGCTTGGAAAACGAACGAAAAAAGACACCTTGGGTTAAAAGCATGTGAGATGGAGGATGACGATAATTCTTGAGCCTTGCATCCACCGTTTATAATATAGTTAGATGATGATGATGATACAGATAAACCACAGTTTCTTAAGCCAAAAAAATTTACATATTTACAGAAATTATACCATGTACTTATTATTACTATATTTAAAAATAAAGTGATAACATTATCATCACTTTATTTCTAAATATAATAAGAAGTACATGTACATAGTGAATATATGATATAATTTGCGACATATTTCTACATTTCACAGTCCTAGTTCTTTTAGAAATTCCTCGTTTAGGACATCTCCTTGCTAGTTTTAATGAGCTTCAAAGCAATCAATGGAAGTCTCTTTTGGAAACATTGTTGGAAATTGCTTTGAATCCTGTTGTAACAAATAGTGTGGGCAATTAACTCTTCGAGGGAAACTTCACAAATGCCTAGAACAATCAAATCCCTCTTGTTTTTCTATTTTATATAGATTGTCTTACTTTGAGTGTTCTTCATCTTATACGTCACTGCTCACAGTCGGAGCTTTCTTGAATCTTTCTTCCCCAAGGCCTTGCGATCAGAACATCAAAGGTTTTCAGGGAACTAAACTACCTTTGCTTCCTTTCTGGGATGTAGAAAGTGTTTCATCTTCAAATGCCTTTCTGGTGGGATCTCATCAGTTGTGAGCTCGATTATAGACGAAAGACTTTGAAACCCACAAAAATGCTGCAAATGCTGCAGCACTTAGTCCAGCAAGCAGCCAGTAAAAGTAATCAAGGTGTGCCTTATTCAAGTTATCCGAAAACCAACTGTCATGTCCATGTCCACCTGTGGCTTCCTCAATCACAGAGATCAGAAGGCTACTAAGAAAGCCTCCTAAACCAAAAATGCTGAGGTATAGAGCAGCACCTGTACTCTTCATTTCACTAGGCATCTGTTCATACAAAAACTCTTGCAAACCAACCGAGAAAAGCGAATCAGAAACCCCGAACAACACGTACTGTGGTATCAACCATGCAACACTTAGAGGAACGGTTGCATTTGGCTCATCAACCAACCCGAAATTTCGAGCAGTTTCAAGGCGCTTCTGCTCTACAAAAGCAGCTATAACCATGGTGAGACATGAGAGAAATAATCCGGTTCCAATTCGCTGAAGCATTGTTATGCCTGAAGGTTTTCTGGTTACAGCTCTTGCGATAGGAACTAAAACACGGTCATAGATAAGGACAAACATAACTATTGTCAAAGTAATAAGAGATTGAAGTGAAGCAGCCGGCACTTGAAAGCTCGGCGTGATGGATCTGTCCATTGTAACTCCTTGTTTGGTAAATAAAGTGGATGACTGTGATTCTACGATTCCATAAATCAAACACGTTGCCAACATTGGAAATAGCCTAAGAACTCCTTTTGCTTTTTCAACATCACTGAAATTACAAACTTCCCCTTCATTTGAACCACCAGGTCCTAACAATGCTCTGTTGAGAAATCTATGAAAGATAGAGATGCTTCAGTGGAGCAGATTAATTACCAGAATCACACCTTCTTAATGGAAACTGTATATTGACTATAGTTATTGGCCCTCTAAATAGTGAGGTAGGAGAGCAGGAAACAACTATTAAAAGATGAACCACCTCTTAAGTTTCAGACATTTAAAAGTACAGAACAAGATAGTTACTCACTTGAATTGCTGAGAACCTTGATTGTCCAGAACCCTCAGACACCCCTCTTCGGAAGGAACGGTTTTCCAATTCTTAGCTGTTTTTATAAACACCCGGACGATTCTCAAAAACGGGTTTCTTTCATCATGCTTAGCACGAAATCGGTAAGTCATTGTTCCAAGCAAAAACAAGATAAGGGCAATAACCATGACAAGAGCTGGAATTCCAAATCCTAGACTCCAACTAAGATTTTCTTGAATATAGGTCAAAATCACTAATGTGACTGTTATGGACGCACAAAGAGAAATATACCACCAATTGAAGAACGAGCTTTTGCCCTTAGCCTCTACTGGATCTTGTCCATCAAATTGGTCAGCTCCAAAAGCCTGGACACAAGGCTTATGCAACCCTTGAGCTATTGCTACCAGATACAATGAAAAGAAAAAGATGAGTATTTGAAGCTCAGGAGGAGGAGAACATGGCATGAAGTTTGATGAATTCTGACACTCCGGTGACTTGAGGGAGAGCAGTATAGCCGAGAGGGTCAATAAGCTAAGTGCCTAAAAGATTAAAGGCAACAAAATTGAGAGGAACATGTTATGAAAATAAAAGCAATTCTATGAACATCTTTTTCATTTACAAAGGCAAAAGAAATGCCTAACAAATTGCAATGAAAATGTAAAAAATTCTATTCCAAAATGACGGGATGAGAACGTAATAGACCGATGTAACTATGGTTTTTCTTTTATTGGAACATTAATCATCATTCACTCAGTCCAATCAGAAAAAATTATCCAAGAATGAATTTTTCCAGGCAAAAACAGAGAAAAAATGAGGAGGGTTGATCAGAGTCAGTCAATTTCATGTTCATCAAGAAAATTAGTCTCCAGCCAGCCACTACAAGTCTATAAATAGCAATCCAATCAAATGTACTAAAGGTTAAGGATATGGTAGACAATGGCAAGATGGGCTGCTGTACTTGTCCCCCTACACAAAAACTTATGGAACTGATGCAAAGTCAACCAATAAGCCTAAATACCAACATTAAATGAGCTGAGCGGCCATGGGAGGATGTCTCCCTCACCCACCTATAAATACCCTCAAGTCCCATGAACACAACTGCTTTCTAATTTCCATGTGTATAGTCCTCTCTGGCTAGTTTAAGCAGGAATTGGAACTCACCGTCTATTCTTTTTGTAGAGTTTTAATCTGAGCTCAAGAATGATCGGACTCCAACTCTTTATGATGGGAAATAAAAGTTATAAAACTGACCAGGATATAGAGGACCGAAGCGATGATGATGGTGCGATAACGGCCGAGAAATGAGTCGGCAACAAAAGCGCCCACCAGTGGCAGGAGCGCCGCCGTGCCGCTCCAAGCATTTATATTCTCGGCGGCCGTGGCAGTGGATTGACCAAGTGGGCCCGTCAAGTAAGAAATCAAATTCGCACTTATACCACAATAAGCAAATCTTTCTGCCATCTCCACACCTTGAGGGAAAATAACTCCATCAAAATTGGGGATGGACACTTGTTCGACTAAATTAAAGTGGGAAGACTTTAGATACCTATGATGAAACAAGCGGATCTCCATCTACCGGATTTCGATCGTTTGACTGGTCGGCCGTTGTAGTCAACGTTTCCCTGCACGGAGTCGTCAATATTTGATAATAAGGGTGTTTCGACGGCCGAAGAAGCCATGGCTGACGTCTCTAATGTTTTCTTCAAGAGTGGAAACTACAATCATTTGTGTAAAGGTGGGTTGGTTGGCTTTAGTCTTCATCGTATTCGCAACTAATGTACGACAATATAAATTGCAGGGCCGATGATGATGTGGAGATTATCAATTCAGACAACGACATGAACAAGAGATGAAATGGATACTTTAAATATCTTCATTTTTTTTTTAAATAAATGATAAGAATAGTACCTACACTGTGGTATAGCGACAAATGTAGTTATAAATATTTAGCAATCCTCGAATTCAGTTCTTATAATTCACAATATATTCAGTCTTAATAATAATTTTTATTAGATATTTATCATTTGAATTATAATTTCATCAATCCCTAAACCACATAGATGTCATGTGAATTAATATTAAAAACGTGACAAATTTTATGACATATGAACTAACATGTTAATATGGATTCTAAATATATTTTTTATATATAAAAAAACTATTATTGGAATAAAATGTGTCATGAATAATAAAGTTTAAAACTAAATTTGTCGAATACCAAACTGAACTATATTATAGGGACTATTCATGCATTTTTTTCCTTTTTTTAATTTACTGTATTACACATTTTAATAATTTAATGGCCATAAATAAAAAAAATTGAGCGATATTTAATAATTTTAAACTTTTTTAATAACATGATTGTAATTACTAAATTTGTCCCAAATGTTTTAAGAAATTAAGTTCTTAACATTTCACATTTAAAATTAAAAATTTTAGCCATTGGTATATTTATAGAAGATTAATACAAGTACTATAATAAAATTGGTTTTCCAAAAAAAAAAAAAAATACTTTCTTTAATGAAATTTTGAGCTCTTGTCAATTGAATTATCTAATTAATAACTGAGGGATTTGGTACCTGGGAAGGTCAGACAAAACCGAAGCCTATTAAGGAAGGTGACAAGATTATCGGGGATACCAGAATGTCATACTTTCTTGTGGATCCAGGTTGTGAATCTGAAGCTGTTGGGAAAGGCTACTGGTACATCCTTGAGTATTCCCTTCCCAAAGGAGTATACAACAGATTATGTAATTTCTAGAATAATTAGAGATGACTCAAAGAATTGTAAAGTCAATGAGTCGAAGGTCAGAAGAAAGGATACTACTAAGGCACTAACCGGTGATGAAGTCCATGTAAATTTTATGAATTATTTTGAAGAATAAAAGAAATACACGAAATTTTAGGGATATATAATTGATATATGGGTATTACTAGGTACCGTATCAGTTTTAAGTATTACCGCCTCAATTTTAACAAAATTATCCTTTTAGTTCAAAGGGGAAAGAGAGAGGATAAGAGAAGAGGGGATTTTTAGTCCAAATTGAGACGGTAGAGGGTAAAAATTGAGGCAGTAACTAGTAAAATTTTGGATATACGTATATAATATTGATTATAAATTTAGTTTGTATATTGCAAATTAATATGATGTTACTATGTTATTTTAGATAAATATGCATATTAATTGAAATATTATATAAATACATATAATATAAAATAATATCGATGAAAACAATATATAACCCAATCTCAGAAAATACTCGAGCATTTCGACTGTAGAAGCACTCGAGCTTCTCGAGTGTATTGGATCTCAGAAGTTGCTTGCTAGTTAGGTGTTCAATTTTAAAATTTTGTAATAATGAAATAATTTTGCACGCACATGAAAAAATGCACATAAAAATTAATTAAACTATATCTAAACTAAATATATATAATAATATTCATGTGAAGAAAATGTAAAATGCATATTATTAAAATGAATTAATATAATACTAATATGTAAAATACAAATAACTATCTATATTAAAATATTTAATTGGAATATATACGTGTAACTTTATAATTTTGTACATATAAATAACTATCAATATTCATATATTTAATTGGAATATATACATGTAACTTAACCGCCATCCAACCTTTGGTCACTTCCTCTTCGGCGGTCGCTCGCTCATTGATCACCATCCATCACTCGCTTGATTTTTGATGATTCTCTTTGGCGGTTCTCAGTTCGATAGATCGGCGGCACCACATCCTAACTCTTCTGTGCAAAAATGGCATAGAAACACCACTGCTCTAGTCCACTGGCATTAACCCCACTGGCCCGAACACTACTATGCCGGAGGCGAGGCCGCTGTAGCCTTGCCAAATCTGAATTTGGCGGTTGTCAGCTTCAGTGCTACGTTACTAGTGGGCCTGTTCAATGGCAGGGACTCGACTACCCAACCAATCACCATGGGATTTATGTTTGGTTGCTTTACAGCAAGCATGACGTGTGCTATAATGGAAGGGCGATGGCGAAGATGTGTGACCCTCACTAGCATGTTCATTATATTTTTTACCATAATGGCTGCTCTTATTGATGAGTGGGTCTTCTGGGTCAACGGACGAAAGAAGAAGCCAGAACCTTGAAGCCTCTGGAAATATTGGTGACTTAGTCCTGTAAAAGGGAAAAGAAAACAGAATTGAATGGTTTTGACTTAGTCTTGTCTTTTTTGTAAAATATATATATAATAAGTATGCATTATTTTTATTATCATTCATTATTGATAAACAATTATTATTACAATGATATGAAAAATTATATAATACACATGTTATCGTTTTGTTATATACATTAAAATATTACGAAATATATATTAGGATTGTGAAATATATATACATACTATTTTTCATAATATACATATAAAAATTTTGTTATAGTATCCATATATTATTTTTACAAAATTTTTTTTAACAGGCTTAGAACAATCGTGGTTGAGATAAGCTAACTGCAATTATCGTTAAATTTTAAAAAGCATTTTATTGATAAAACTCTTATTGTCTAATTATTTGGCGAAACCCAATATGAATTGGAGTAGACATAACTCGGAATCGAAACCCAAACTGATTCGGATCAATTCGGTTAGTCCCGTAGAAAATGAAATCCGAGGAAGGTTATGTAATAAACCTTTCATTTTGCTTCTATAACTGGGTTTGAGAAGACCATAAATGTTTAGATTCCTCTGTCGAAATAGCTCATAATTTTATAATGTTTTAGGTCATAATTAGTATATTTTTTAGACAGGATTTTATTAATATTATGGCCTATTTCAAGCGGATTTACTTATTTTCCCTTACCCCCATCCCATATGGTAATTTATATGGTGGTCCTATAGCACCACCATGTAATTTTACTCCTACCCCTAATATAATAGCAGTTTCTATTTTTAGTCCAGTAGCTTTTTTTTTTTTTTTTAAAATCCGGACACGCGTCTTTTGCTTCTCATAACTATATATAAGCTCTATTTCTTTTTGTTTTCGGCGTGCTTGTTGCTGTTCTTCGTCTTCGGTTATTGCTGCCGGTCTTCGTATTCGTTTTTCGCTTGGATTCTTTTGCTTCCAATTTGGTGATTAAGGTATTTGTTTCTGTATTTAATTCCGGTGATTGATTTATGTTTATGAATTTGTTGTTTATCTGTTTATCGTTTATTTTGTTGTCGTTTCTGCTTTGTTTTTTTTTCCGATTAGAGTTTTTGCTTCACGTTTTGTTATTTCATTTTCGTCTTGTTTGTTCATTTATTATACTGTTTTGTTTTCAATCGAATATTGTTGCTTATTTACGTATGTTTCTGTGTTGATAGACTGATCTTGATTGAAGGAATTGTTGTTCTTCGTCTTTCGGAGTTTTGTTCAGTTGTTGAGGAGCTGATCGATTGTTTTGAACTGCAATGGATGATACAGTTAGTGATATAGTTAATTTCTTTCGCGAAGACGATGCTCTTGAATTGTTAGATTTTGATAAACAAGAAGAATCCGTGGTATCTATATTAGAAGGTAAGTTATAATGTGATATTTGTGTACGAATGATTTGATATTATGTTTGAGTTGATTTGATATTACGTATGTGTTGTTCTGATATGTTTTCAGTTTATTGTTTTGGATCTATATGTATTGTGGTATGATATTAGTTATTAGTTGATGTGATATTAGTTATGAATTGATATGATATTACGTTAGGGTTAATCATGAATTCTTTTATGTTGTGATCTGTTGTATATATAATCATGATTTGATCCCCCTTGTTAAGTATGTTTTAGTTCAATTGTATGAATTCTTTTATATTATTGATCTGATATCTATAGTCTGTTGATCTGATGTCTTCTATTTTGTGATCTGATGTCTATATAATCATGATTTGATCCCCCTTGTTAAGTATGTTTTAGTTCTATCGTATGAATTCTTTTATATTCTTGATCCGATATCTATGTCTGTTGATCTGATGTCTACTATTTTGTGATCTGATGTCTATATAATCATGATTTGATCCCCCTTGTTAAGAATGTTTTAGTTCTATTGAATGAATTCTTTTATATTCTTGATATGATATCTATAGTCTGTTGATCTGATGTCTACTATTTTGTGATCTGATGTCTTATGTCTTATTTTTTTTTAAAAAAAGTTTTTTTTAAAAAACAATGTTGTGCGTCAAAAAAAAAAAAAAAAACTAATTGTAGCGTGCAACTGTAGCGCGTTACTGTAGTGCGCTACAGTAGGAATATGATGAATTTTACTCCTATAGCCCTACAGTATACGGAACCCACCTACCTGACCTTTCAGTTTTATTTATTTTAAAATTCAAGTATTTATTTCATTTCGTATTTCAGCCTTTCACTTTAATTCTTCCTTGGGACTTGATACCAGTATTGTGGTAAATTGGTAAATTATTATAGTCTGGTAAAAAAAAAAAATAGATTAATTTGAGCGACATGACAAATCCCATCATAAAGATTAAAGATTAAAGAGATAAATTAATTTTTTAAATATAAATTATGAATCAATATTCTTTTTGCACACCAACAAAATAATAATAATTTATATTTTAAAATCATTAAAATATAGATATTAGAATTATATTTTAAAATCACTAAATTTATAATAATAAAAACTCAATTTTATTTGTCCCGCCCCTTTAGACCATTTTGCCCTTCATTTTCATAAAAATTTGACAGAAAACCTCAGCTGCTGGTTAATTGTAGGCGAGATGGGGTTGATGACCTCGGCTGCTTTGCTTGACCGTTTTGGAGGACCAAAGAAACCAATCGGCTGGGGCGGCGGCAAATTATATGCTGTACCACTAGGTACATGTACCTAGTAATACATCACTACTCTCATTATAAGAGAGTGAGATGCATTCTCTTCTCTTCTTCTTCTTCATCAAAAACCCACTTGCTTCTTTTTCAAAAATCACTTCTTATTCTTTAAAAATCAGTTATTCTTCTTTGCCGTACTCCATTCGAAACCGCATTTAATCAAATTTTTCATCCAAACACAGATTTAACGGAGATCGACGATTATATTTTCCGACAAACAACACCAAATACAACTGAAAAATCATTTCTTTCTCTTCAAAAATCTCTTCTTCTTCTTAAAAAACAACTTATTCTTCTTAAAAAATCACTACATCATAAAGTATGAACTGTATTTGATGGATTTACGGAACCTTATTTTCGCGATTTGATGTTGGGTAATGTATTAATGATGTTATATTCTTGTTTTCTCATTTAAATAATGCTCTGTTACTCCGAAATATGATATATAAATATTTTTCGTGAGGTATTGACACTTTCATGTGAAATGGGTTGCTTCTGATTCCTCCTCTCTGCTGGACTTGGTAGGACGTGTTATGGGACGTAACTAGACGTTATGGGACGTTGCGGGGCATAACGGGATGTTGCTGCTTTATATTTTGGACGTAGCGGGACGTAACAGGACGTTGCTATTTTGGACGTTGCGGGACGTAGATGGACGTTGTGCTAGTTTTTTTTGGACTTAGCAAGACGTGGTAGACTATGTTCTGTGAAAAATTCAGCTAAAATTTACATGTTTGGATGTATACGTGGTGTGGTAGTGACCAGTTGTGATTCCAGCTGCCAAATTCGACAATAAAATTTTAGAATAACAATTTTACACAACGTAATTTGTACAACAATATCTCCAAGTATTATCTCCAATTTGTGAAAAAGTCAGTTTAAATTCACACGCATGGATGTAAATATTTCTGGACGTTGTGCTAGTTGTTTTGAGACTTGGTGGACTGTCTTTGTGAAAAAAATCAGTTTAAATTCACACGCATGGATGTAAACGTTTCTGGACGTGGTTCTAGTTGTTTTTGATGTGGTTCTTGTTGTTCTGAGACGTGGTGGACTATCTTTGTGAAAAAAATCAGTTTAAATTCACAAGAATGGATGAAGACGTTTCTGGACGTGGTGCTAGTTATTTTTGACGTGGTGCTAGTTGTTCTGAGACGTGGTGCTAGTTGTATTTGTGAAAAAAATAGCTTAAATTCATATGCATGGATGTAGACGTTTCTGGACGTGGTGCTAGTTGCTTTTGACGTGGTGCTAGTTGTTCTGAGACGTGATGGGTTGTTTTTGTAAAAAAATCAGTTTAAATTCACACGCATGGATGTAGACGTTTCTGGACTTGGTGCTAGTTGTTTCAGGCGTGGTGCTAGTTGTTCTGAGACGTGGTGGACTGTCTTTGTGAAAAAAATTAGTTTAAATTCACACGCATGGATGAAGACATTTCTGGACGTGGTGCTAATTGTTTTTTACGTTGTGCTAGTTGTCTTTGTAAAAAAATAGCTTAAATTCACACGTATGGATGTAGACGTTTCTGGACGTGGTGCTAGTTGTTCTGAGACGTGGTGGACTGTCTTTGTGAAAAAAATCAGTTTAAATTCACACGCATAGATGTAGACGTTTCTGGACGTGGTGCAAGTTGTTTTTGACGTGGTGCTAGTTGTTTTGAGACGTTGTGGAAGGTGTTATGTGAAAAATTCAGCTTAAATTCGCATGCCTGAATGTAGATATTTTTTGACGTTGCGGCAGTTGGTTTTTGGACGTACGGGGACATTGCGGCAGTGTTAGGAGACGTTGTGGACATGCCTGGATGTAGACGTTGCGACAGTTGCTTTTTGGACGTTGTGGCAGTTGTTCTGAGACATTGTGGACTCAGCGAAGACGTTATGGACTCAACGAGGAAAAAATAAAAAAGGCGCGCGCGTTGGCGAAACTTATTATACTTAGTAAGTGTATAGCTGTCATGCAAAAATTACTATATATAGTAATAGGTACATGTACCACTGGTACAATATATATCTTATGTTTTCCACAACGCAATTTGTACAACAATATCTCCAAGTATTACCTCCAATTTGTGAAAAAAATCAGTTTAAATTCACACGCATGGATGTAGACGTTTCTGGACGTGGTGCTAGTTGTTTTTGACATGGTGCTAGTTGTTCTGAGACGTGGCGGACTGTCTTTGTAAAAAAATCAGTTTAAATTCACACGCATGGATGTAGACATTTCTGGACGTGGTGATAGTTGTTTTTGATGTGGTGCTAGTTGTATTTGTGAAAAAAATAGCTTAAATTCACATGCATAGATGTAGACGTTTTCGGAGGTAGTGCTAATTGTTTTTGACGTGATGCTAGTTGTTTTAAGACGTGGTGGACTGTCTTTGTGAAAAAAATCAGTTTAAATTCACACGCATGGATGAAGACATTTCTGGACGCGGTGCTAGTTGTTTTTGACGTGGTGCTAGTTGTATTTGTGAAAAAATTAATTTAAATTCATATGCATGGATGTAGACGTTTTGAATGTGGTGCTAGTTATTTTGGACGTGGTGCTAGTGTTAGGAGACGTTGTCGACATGCTTGGATGTAGACGTTGCGACATATTTTTTTGGACGTTGCGGCAGTTGTTCTGAGACGTTGTTGACTCAACGAAGACGTTGTTCACTCAGCGAGGAAAAAAAAAAGAGACGTGCATTGGCGAAACTTATTATATTTAGTAAGTGGACAGCTATCATGCGAAAAATTACTATATATAGTAATAGGTACATGTCCCACTAGTACAAGATATACCTTCTGGTCATTGGGAGGAAATTTTTAATTTAAAATTTTTAAATAAATTTTATTATTTAATAAATATTTATTAAAAGGATAATATAGTCTAAGGAGACGGACCGAGTAAAACGAGAGACAAGAAATAGTAATGCCCAAAATCAAAGTGTATAACAAAATCAATTTAAGAAAAAAAAAAAAAAAAGTTCAAACGAATTTAATATAGCACTTTGTTAATCTGAAACTGTTGGGAAAGGTTACTGGTACATGCATGAGTATTCCCTTTCCAAGGAGTATACAAAGGAGTATATAATTTGTAGAATAATTAGAGATGACTCAAAGGATTGTAAAGTCAATGAGTACAAGGTTAGAAGAAAGGATACTACTAAGGCACTAGGGGGTGATGAAATCCATGCAAATGCTGATAATCAAGAATATGTCACTAATGCACATCATCAATATGTGGAAGATACCTCATTAGCCGTTGTTGATCAAGAATATGTTACTAATGGTCAATATTATGCCGCCCCACATCATCAATATGTGGAAGATACCTCATTAGCCGCTGTTGATCAAGAATATGTTACTAATGGTCAATATTATTCTGACCCACATCATCAATATGTGCAAGAACCCTCTTCAGCTATTGTTGATCAAGAATATTTCACTAATGGTGAATGTTATCCCCACCCACATCATCAATATGTGCAAGAAACCTCTTTAGCTGCTGTTGATCAAAAACATGTCACTAATGGTCAATGCTATGCCAACCCAAATCATCAATATATGCAAGATATCTCACCAGCTGCAACAACAACTGGGAATAGTTTGACGGATGTTGAAAAGTGTTTGATTCAAGAAGAAAATAATGTGAAATTGACTCCCTGATTTCAGAAGACTTGTTGGCTGATCATCATGACTATGCCACTAATGCACATCATCAATATATGGAAGATATGATACTAGTGGTCAATGCTATGCCGACCCACGTCATGAATGCAAGAAATATCTGCAAGATACCTTTCCAGCTGTTGTTGATCAAGAATATGTCACTAGTGGTGAATGTTATGCCGACCCAAATCATCAATATCTGCAAGAAATCTCATCAGCTGCAACAACAATAGGGAATAGTTTGAAGGATGCTGAAAAGTGTTTGATGCAAACGTCAAGCCAACCAACAGAATCATATGGATTATCGTGAGTTCGAAAAGTTTTTGATGCAAAGTTGTTGATTCAATAAGAAGATAATACGAAATTGACTCCCCTGATTTCAGAAGATTTATTGGCAGGAGCAGAATTAGTTTTAGGGAGTGAAATTGTTCGTCATTATATTTGTTAAATATTGTTTGTCAAAATAGTTGTTTGGACAATTTGTTATCAGTGAGAAATAGCTGGAGATTTGTACTCATTCTTGTCATTTTCTTTGGTTGCTGAGCAAGTTTATAATGTGAAAAAGTTTGAGTTGAATCATACCATGGATTTTGTAATTTAACATACCCTGCAACTGATTACAACTTCGCCACAGCTCGCTATCGAACCATTCTCGAGATTCCTCTTTCTGCTTGGCTCATGCTAGTTGTCAGCTCCAAAAGCCTGGACACAAGGCTTATCCAAAACTTGGGCTTTTGCTATCAGATACAATGAGAAGAAAAACATGAGTATTTGAAGCTCAGAAGGAGAATAAAACATTATGTTTGAAGCATTAATTCCAAGCCCAGAGGGTCAATAAGCCAAGTGCCTACACAATTCAGGGCAAACAAATCGTTAACATAATGTTAAGAAACAAAAGCAACTCTAAATGAATTGTAATTTCCTTTTGCCTACCCCATTTACAGGGTTAAATATTGGCTCTGCAATGTTAAATATGCGGAGAGAAAGTGCAGAAATGGGAAAAAGGTCCGGTAAACAAAGACAAGGCAAGGCTTGACCAAATTCAGTGTCCATTTCGAGAAAATTAAACTCGTGTTGAAGCTCGCTAACTCGAAGAGACTACAGATAGAAATCAAAGGAGCTAAAAGCTAATAATTAAGTACAAGAAAGTCTAACCAGGATATGGAGCACCGAAGCAAATCATCTATTGAGCTGAATGATTGTGTCGTGTCCACTACATGCACAGAAATTATATATCGGCCGCAAGAGCCACTAGTTGCTTGCGCCATCTCGCACCTCAAACTGTAAGTAAAGTATAAGGCCGCGAGAGATTGTGAGCAACTCATGCCTCACGAGAAGCAACTTCCTGGTGTTGTTTTAATTTGATGTATTCTGATATTGTATTCAATGTATTCCATGTTTTACACGTTCTCATGTTTTACGTGTTGTATTCTTATATTCTTAGTGATGATTCCTAATTTTTTAAAATTTCAGAAATAGAATTGATTAATTCTTATACTATATTTGATGTATATAATATATTAGTATTTCAAGTGATGTATACTAATATTTGATGTATTGCATGATGTATTTTAATATTTAAGTCTTCGATGTGATTTTTATTTTTTATAAAATTTAAAAGGATGGTGAAATCTGACTATAAAAAGTACTGTATTTTCATGTTATGTATTTTTGTGCAAAATTCAACAAGAAACCTACGAAAATTTGCACGATCAAAATGGTCGCGTGGACTATACCGCACGAGGCTGCGAGCTTGCTCGCGATCTCCCGCAACCGAAACCCATTACTTTGGGTGGAAGGTCGTGAAATGCCATGCAAATCGACTGTGTTTTCACGCGCCCGTAATGACTATAATACAACCATGGTCATAGGACCATAGTATAACAATATGTGATCTTTCGTGTTATATGTTTAAAACATACTTCCTAATTAAGTGAACAGAATTTCTGTTGAGGTTTTGCTAAGAGAATGCAGTTCAATTACTGATTCCTGTAAGTATAAGGCTTTGCAGAACACACAAAAGCCACAAATGCTACAGCACTAAGTCCTGCTAGAAGCCAATAAAAGTAATCAAGGTGACTCTTCACCAAGTTATCAGAGAACCAACTGTCACGCCCATCTCCACCTGTGACATTCTCTATCACAGATATGAGAATGCTGCTAAGAAAGCTTCCTACGCCGAAAATGGTGAAGTAGAGGGCGAGGCCGATGCTTTTGAGATCGCCGGGGACTTGATCATAGAAGAATTCTTGAATCCCAGCTATGGTGAATGATTGAGAAACTCCCAACAACAGATACTGAGGTATCAACCAAGCCACATTCATTGGCGCAACTAATATCCCACTTGGCAGTTCTACTAGTCCATACTCTTTCACAGTTTCAAGACGCTTTTTTTCCACCACAGCAGCAACAGCAACAGAAATAATCGAAAGGAAAATCCCCGTGCCGATTCTTTGCAGCATCGTTATGCCGGACGGTTTCCCGGTGATCGTTCTCGCTGTCGGAACTAGAATTCGATCGTAAAGGGAGAGGAAGATCATTATTGTGACACTAGTGAAAGATTGTAGTGAGGCGGCTGGTACTTCAAATCTTGAACCTATGACTCTTTCCATTGTAAGTCCTTGCTTAGTGAACAAAGTTGGCGGCTGTGTAAATATGATTCCGTATACCAAGCACGAGCACCATATTGGAAATAGCCTCAGAATTGCCTTGGCCTCTTCAACCTCCGCTATGCTACAAACTTTCCCCTCCTCCATTGAACCATCGCATGCTAACAATGCCTTGTTTAGAAACCTGGAACAATTGAAGATTATTAGGACATGATCGAACATTAATGTGTGACAATACATATGTTTTTTTGATAATTTGAGTTATATTTGTAATACTGTTTTCAAAATCACAACCCATATCCGGATTTTAGGATGAAAAAACAAGCTACTGCATTCAGTTTAGCTCGCTCATTATAGAATTTGACCAAAAATCTCACAACATGAGTTGACGACAGCTAATTAGGAACGGGTTGTGAAGAACTTCCGTTATCAAACAACTAAAAAGTTAAAGATAGTTGAAATTAACAGGGTTTATTAACTCACTTGAATTGTTGAGAGGCCAAGTGAGGCAGAACACCCTGACTCTCTTCATCATTATATAGATCAGCAGAAGTACTGGTTCTCCAATTCTTAGCTGCCTTCAGAAACACGCGGCCGATTCGCGAAAAGGATCGCTCCTTGTCATCACTAGTAGCATGGAACCGATATGTGACAGTGCCAAGAAGAAACCAAACCAGTGCAAGAACCATAACCAAACAAGGAATTCCAAATCCAATACCCCAACTGAGGTAGTCTTGAATGTAAGTCAAGATGATCGTCGTAAGCGTGATGGCCGCGCAAGTACCGACGCCGCACCAATTGAAGAATGAGCTTTTGGCTTTGTACTCTTTCGGGTCAGACCCATCGAATTGATCAGCTCCAAAAGCATGAACACAAGGCTTATGCATCCCTTGTGCTATTGCTATTAGATATAAGGAGAAGAAAAATGCCATAATTTGGATTTGAGGAGGAGGACATTGGATGCTACTATTTGAAGCATTCCGACACTCAGATTTGAAGGAAGGAATGATAGCTGAAAGCGTCAAGAGCCCAAGTGACTGCATTCAAGACATAATCAAAGAGCATATGTTACATTATGTTACATGTACAATGAAAGCTCGCTAGACTGGCGGGCTTGAAATCATATTAATTATACTACATTCATTCGTCTTATAATTCGAATCATGTATCTAATAATAAAATTAAATAAGGTATATATTATATTTTGTGTCACTTTAGAAAAAGAGATAAAATTATCATGATGTGATGAAACCTATGTTTGATCAGCTTAAGAGATTGTCATAAGATAGAGACTTCTTAGGACGGTCCAAGAATTAGGAAAAGTAATTCTCATTACGTTTCTCCAACATACATATATAGAGCATTTTTAGTAATGACGTCCAGGGCTTTGATTTTTCTTACTTAAAATAGAATATCCAGCTTACTTGCACTTCAATCAAGCACGATTAAAACAAAAAGAGTTGTATCTAGATAAGGTTGATTATCCAAGTTGGCAAACGTAAATTCATTCAAAACCAGAACTTCAGAAGCAAGCAAAAAAGTACTAACCAGAATATAGAGCACAGAAGCAATGACAATGGTGCGATAACGACCCAGAAATGAATCAGCCACAAAAGCACCTAATAATGGCAGAAGCATGGCGGTTCCAGACCAAGCATTTACATTCTCCGCCGCCGTAGCAGTTGATTGACCAAGAGGGCCCGTCAAGTAACTTATCAAATTCGCACTTATTCCATAATATGCAAAGAACTCCGCCATCTCCACACCTTTTCAACAGAAAAAATAACCCAATATATCAAATCACAAATACCAAAAGAAAAAGAAGAAACAAAATTTGCACGTTTCCTCTGGAAAGAAATGCTGCTGTTATACTCTATCCATTCCAAATTAAAAGCCCATTTCCATATTTGTGATTAATATTACTTTTATAAATACCTATGATGAAAGAAGCTGATAACCATCCACCGGACTTGGACCGCTTGGCCGGACGTCCTTTGTAATCTACATTCCCTTTAACGAGGTCGTCATCTTTGGACAACAATGGCTTTCGGGCGGTAGCCGCCGCTGGACAAGTGTCGTGTGAGGCAACCATATCCGTACTACGTTGTTGCTGTAATTTCAACAAAGACTGAAAGATACACGTACTAATTAAGGTACAATGAATCAACAAATACCACAAAAAATGGCTCAACGAAAATGAGAGTATTTTTCATACAAAGGGTTGGTTATCTCTGCTACTTATATACAAGAATATGGAAGGATCTCCCATTATATAATATATATAGAGCATCCGTGTGTGTTTAAAACTTGTGGGATAAGGTTACTAATGAAAAAACAAAATGGACTAAAACGCACGCCAAACAAAAGATGGGAAAAAATAATACAAAATAGCTGAGGCCTTTACGAAGAAGATCAAGAAAGAACGACGTTAGAAGACGACGTATGAAGAATCGAAGAAGGAGAGGAGTTAAGTGCAGTTTTTTGTTTGTTTGGGGTATAGTAATATTTTAGTTAAATATAAGCACATGTGCTCTGGAGCGCCGGCGTTATCAGACAGAAGCGGCTGTCTGTTCTTTCTGGTTTTTCTTTAAAAAATGGAAGGAAATTTTTATGGTTAGAATTCTGATGAATGTATACAAGGACTTAGGAAGGAACCTCAGCCGGAGATTATTATTAAAAATGGTAATGATTCTGAGGTTGTAATAATCATTCTTGGATGGATTAAATGGATTTGGTCTTCAGAGGTCACTTGTGCATTTCTTTAATCCATCGCTTCAATCACCAGTCAAAGAAAGAATCAACCAAATCCAACCCTCCAATAGTTACTTAATTTGGAGCTATTCCCAACGTGTTTGATGAGTAGTTGCCGGAAATAAATGAGGGACGAAAAATTTAATTTTAAATATTTGGTAACGGACAAATTTATTTTTAAATTTTGTTATTTATAATATATTTAGTTCTGTTAATTACTAAACTTGTTTTAGTCTAATTAATTAAATTGGGCTATCCAAAGAAGACAATGAAATTTTCTAGAACATGGTGGAAGATACTGGACCGTACTGGAACGATCCAGAAACTACCGAAAGGGACTGGATGAGACTGGAATGGACCTGAATGTTATGGAAGCATCAAGAAGGTAACGAGTTGGTCTAGAATAGGTTCTAGAGAGTTTCACACGGTTCTAGAATGTTCTACTACATTCTACTAGGTATTGGACCGTGCTGAAATGATCCAGAAACTACCGGAAGGGACTGGATGGGACTGGAATGGACCGGAATGTTATGGAAGCATCAAGAAGGTAATAGGTTCACACGATTCTAGAATGTTCTACTACATTCTACTAGGTAGTGGACCTTGCTGGAATGATCCAGAAACTACCGGAAGAGACTGGATGAGACTGGAATGGACCGGAATGTTATGGAAACATCAAGAAGGTAACGTAGTAGAATGTAGAATGTAGTAGAACATTACCTTCTTGATGCTTCCATAACATTCCGGTCCATTCCAGTCCCATCCAGTCCCTTCCGGTAGTTTCTGGATCATTCCAGTACGGTCCAGTACCTAGTAGAATGTAGTAGAACATTCTAGAACTTAGTAGAGAACCCCACATTCTCACTTGTACGTAGAATACTCTAAAATATGTTAGAGTTGTCTAGGAATATTCTAAGAAATATTCCGTGTCTAAAACTTTCTTGGAGAGGCTATAAATAGCCTCACCCTCTCATTTGTACATAAGGGAAAACCAAGTTAAACAACCTAGAGAAGTTATACAGAAGTGAGAAACCTTTAGCCAAAGGCTTGTAAATTTGAGTGTTCCTTTTACTACATAGTAGTAAACCTCTCTTTATTCAAGAAAATATATTTTATTCCATTCCAACTTCTTTTGTTCATCACTTATAAATCCCATATCTTAAACTCAAAGGGTTCTTTGATTTAAACTCTTGCTTCCGCTTATACCCAAAGATTATTCTCTATAATCCAACAAGTTCTAGTAATAAATTTTTTTGGATATTGAATTATTGAATTGCAGTTCCGTCAACTCTTAAACCACGTAAATGTCAATGGATTAATCTAATAGAATTATTATTTATTGTCCCTATTTTATTTTATTATTCACCTCTTTTTCTTTACTAAATTGTTGTTAACTTCTATCCAAATTTCCGATAGAAGTTAGGGATAATTTAGTAAAAAAGATAGCGGTGAATAAAAATATAAGGACGATAAATAATAATTCTTTAATTTAATTCATATAAAAAGTTTTATAGCACATAGATTAACACGATCGTACATTTTTTTACTTGAAAAAACTAATTTAACATTAAATTTGCCACAGACTATATCATAGGGACTATTCTTGTATTTCTTTTTCTTTTAATATTTGTTATATCATAGTGACTATTCTTGTATTTCTTTTTCTTTTAATATTTGTCAAATTTCGGGTAGAAGTTAGGGACAATTTAGTAAAGAAGATAGCGGTGAATAAAAATAGAAGGATGATAAATAATAATTCTTTAATTTAATTCATATGGCAAGTTTTATAGCACATAGATTAACACGATCGTACATTTTTTTACTTGAAAAAACTAATTTAATATTAAATTTGCCACACACTATATCATAGGGACTATTCTTGTATTTCTTTTTCTTTTAATATTTATTATATCATAGGGACTATTCTTGTATTTCTTTTTCTTTTAATATTTGTCAAAACATTTAATATGAGATTATAATATATGTAAAATTCCGTCTAATATCTCCTTCTTCTCACCTTAAATTTCACTTGTATAATAATTATAAATGTGGAACGAAATGAGACATTCCACCATATATTGTCATCGAGGAACCGATCTGATCATCATTGAAAATGTGGACGATGAATTGATAAACCTAAAATTAAGAAAGTGATTAACATATGGTATCAAACAATTAAGAAATAAATATTGATTAGGTGATAATTATAAATACGTACATTTGGGAGAGATAGCATATATCTTAGAATTTGTATACGTAAGAAACGGCTGTACGACGTTAAGAAAAAGTTTGAACTTGTATATAAAAGCTGCTGCTGTTTCTAATGTATATAGTGATTTATTAATTAGTTGACTAAATTAAGTATTTTAGAGTAATTTTTTAACACGTAGTTAAACAATTTCATTTATATATTATTATTTTCCATCGCCTCCTATTTATTCAATAATTTTTCTCAAGCCTTAAAAAACTTTGTTTAGATTTGTCAGATGATTTTCTTTTGTCGTAAAAAGAAAGTTTAATTAATTGAACAATTCAATAAATAAGAATCGGATTTTTAAGGATGAAATAGTAAATTAAAATTTATGGTCCAATATAAATATTCAATTTTAAATTAATTACAATATATAAAATTTTTACAGACTTTCAAATTAAAACTCAATAAAATACCAAATTTCACATCAAAAAAATTATTACTTTTTTCTAAGAGAATATTTTATTTTTTAAAATTTTTAATTCAAACAAAAATTTTATTTTATAATTACTCCCTTTCTTTCATAATAATAATAATCTTACATACAAATTATTCTCTATCTCATAAAAATAGGCCAATTTTCATATTTTATTATGAATAATATCATTTTATTTTTAAAATTCTAATTAATATGATTATATATGATTTTTATATTAAAATGAAATAATTATAAATAAAAATAAAATAATAAATTTTTATCATATTTATTTAAAATAAAAACTTATAATTTATTCAAAGAAAATTATTATTATAAGCCATAGGAACACGATAGCCATCACATCCCGGCCGCCATTTGGATGTTGGGGAAGAAAGTACTATTTTAGGATTGGTACTAAATTTGTCACCACTCGGGAATGTATGCTTGGATTTTGTTTAAATTCAATGTCAATTTTATGAATTTTATGATTTAGTATGATGTATTTTGAATGTAAAAAAAAAATGGAGTTTATTGGGGTTGAATACGTATTTTGACTATATGTTCGAGAAGAGGTCGATAGCTTGACAAAATGAAGAGAAATTATGTTTGAACTTACATGAAAATATCATCTGTTAAGAAAGAAGAGAAAAAAAATATAATTAGACTTTATCATAGCTCCAAAATTAAAATGAATTTTGTAATTAGTATTATTTTAATGGGTTCCACGCCCACTTTCTCTCTTAGTTTGGACAAAATTTTGTCGTCCATCATTCAATAAAATCGGGTAAAATTTGGCCAATTCCTTTGTTTTATATATAAAATTATCAAAATTTAATACCTTTGTTTTTTTTTTTTTTGAAAAAGACAACTCAAATAAATCCAAAATCATGAGTGCATCCATTAGGGGTTTTTCATGATTCGAATTGATCCGGTTAATCCAATATGCGAATCAGATTTATTGATGGATTTTATTTTAATTTTTAATCCAGCGAATTCAAAAATTGAAAATCGGTCATTTTGAATCGGATTCTGGATTTATCCGAAAAAATCGGTCATCAATCTGGATCCGTATATATATATTAATAATAATATTAATTTATATGTATATATATATATATACCAATACTTGATATTTAGTGTTATTAAAATTCAAAGTTAGTGTTAGTAAACTGCAATATTTTTGGACGCTTTCTTGGATTGATTTTTGTATGTCTAGCATACTTTGGTCTTCTTATTAATTTTTTTTTTTTTGAATTGAAGATGTTTTTGGACTATTTTTGTGATATGATTTTTGGACTCTATAATACTGAAAATCTGATCATTTGATTTTGGACATTTTGATTTATGTTAAAATATAGAGGTTCAGATGTAGAAAATCTCATTTTACGACCAAAACTGAAATAATTGTAAGTTTAACTTGTCAATTCGGACCGTCCAAAGTGGATTGGATACGGAATAAAAACTGGTCAATTACGGATAAAAAAATTTCAAATTGTATATTATGAATTGGTTCCGAATTAATACAAAATCCGGTCAATCTAATCTGTGAACACCCTAACATCCATCACCTCATTCTAAACCATTTGATATTTGTGGTATAAATAAATCAAATGTTCTTCAAGAACAATTGGCCTGGTGGAAGCTTATGCAATCCACAAGAAAAAACATGCAATGCCAAAAGAGTATTCCTCAAGTCCCTATTTATTTTTCAGGCACTTTTTTTTTTTCTAAATATATAAAAATTATTTTGGGGTTTTCATGAAATATTTATTCTTTTTGGAAAAAAAAGCAAAATATACCTGTTTTGCAAGTCCATTTGCTATAGCAAGGCATTGCCGGTAAATCCTCTTAACTCTCCATGCTCATTTCTCGCTATGCCTTACCATTTGTAGCAATAAGTTTCTACTTTATTAATGGGAAAAAATAAAGAATAATCCATATAATATGGTTTAAACATTTAATAATCGATAATTTAATTCTAAACTTATCTATCATAACATATTTAATATTGTTAACTGTTTTTTGTTAAAAATTATATTTTGGGCCTCATATTGACGTGTTAGTTTATATGTCATAAAATTTGCAACGTGGATTAAATTCATCCACGTGATATAAGAGTTGATGGAATTGTAATTCAACCATTAAATATCCTTTAAAAAAACTGTTACTAAAACTAAATATGTTATAATAACAATTTTTAACATTAAATTTGTCGATTACTAAACATTTAGAACTAAATCAGACACTAAACTATACTATAAGAATTATTCTTGCATATATATATATATATATTTCCTTATTAATATGAAAGGATCCTCAATTTTATCGTTATAACGACTTGAAATTATTATTATTATTATTATTTTACATAACATACTAAATTTGTACAACTTTTTTGAAAGTTGATATTAATATTGTCAATATGCTCGATCCTTGTAGGGTTTTGGTGGCTATAGATGAAGTTGTACAAGTTGTTTGTAAGGTTTGATGATGTTAATATTATTACTATGTTTCTTCCTTGTACGGTTGCGGTGGCTGGCTGAATACATGGGTGTGTGTGTTTTAAGGAAGTGGGAAAACCAGACTTTCAGTTGGCTCCGCTATCTTGGCACGTAATGATTGATGGCATATAACCAAGTTAAATCCCACACGATTACGCCTTATTAATCAATTGGCTGATGTTGAATTTGGCGAGATGATGGATCATTGACGTGACATGCTCCTACAATTAGCGCTTTACGTGTTCGATTACGAGATTCAAAATTTGATTATATAAGTGATTAATGAACGTTAGTAACTGAAATTCTAAAGAATTGTCAAATAACAGATACTAAATGAGTCGATTTGTAATGTGAGTGGAATAATAGTTTAAGGATTACATTGTAAGATAGTCCATTGATATATAATATGATTATATTGGTTAGAGGGAGAAATAATGGTCATTAAAAATATTTACAGTATTAAAGTGATTATAACTTATATACAATTAACTATCTTGCATAATAGTTCATGTACGATGATATAAAATACCGACAATCGTTCCTAATAGATTTCACCGGTGTAATAACTTAAATACGTAGAGTTTCTTTTCTATAAGTCGTCTTTCTTCTTTATTAGATTTCAATAGTATAATAATTTTAATGTCTAATGTAATTAGACACAAAAATAATATAAAAAGTGGATTATATAATCACAATATATATTTCCATAAACAAACTTTTTTAGTTGGCAGGCGTACAGTTAGACGAACATTTCCATTCAAGTAGGGTTTGCATTAAGATCGTATTTTGATTCACGAGTTAAAATTCTAAAAATATTAGTATTTGGTATCTATATTATTTTTGTAAGTTAAATTTAATATAGTTTTATCCATTTTCAAGTTAAATTTGTGGTACTCAAAATAAATAGGTCATATACATATGTATTATTAAAAATAAAATTCTAAATAATTATTTATTGCCTATTTAATTTTAAAATTCAAATTCGAATTCAATCAACCTTATTTAAAATTTATATAGATTTTCGTCCAACACAATTTTCCTCCTCAAAAATAAAAAATAAAAAAAAAGAGAACTAGTTATGCCGCAGAAATTAAAGAAGCCAAAAAGGAGATTCGGTCCACGAATTAGGAAACAAGGGTAAAAACGAAAGCAAGATGAGCAAATAAAATGAGTCATTTGACGGCTGAGAAGGAACGCCCTCTTTATTTAATTAATCCCAAAAGTCAAAAAGTAGATAAAGTAAAAAACCAAATCTTACTCAGTATGGAAGTGTTTAAGTCAGTTTCGTTGTAATTCTTACTATTTTTAACCTTATTTTTATTTAATATCGTCTCTTTGAACTATTTTATTTTTTTAATGAAAGGGAAAGGGGTGAGACAAATAAAAATAGGAGACAAAATGATCTAAATGGGCGGATAACAAGGACAAAAAATAGTAATTCAGTTTTTTTCTTTAATGGTCAAAATAGTGATGTATATAAAAATATTTTTTAATGTCAATATATAAATATTTGAACAGTTTAAAAAAACCTCAAATTACTTAATTAGAAGTCGTGGTTTTTGTTTTATAATTAAAATATTTTTATACTAAAAAATAGGATTTTTAATTCATAAGGATTGGTGGCTGATTCATGCACACAGAATTAGAACTATTACATTGGCTCTTCATTCAGATGATCAAATGATGCCAAGGAAGGAAGCTTCAGCTCACTTCGGGAAATTATTAATTAGTTTTACCAAATAGCCAAGTGGACACTTTAAAATAATGCCACTTGTCAAATACTATTGAATTTAATTAGTTTAGTGTTTATCGCAATGTGCATTTCAATACTTTATAGATGTAATTAAAAAATAATTTTTTATGTCCATTAAATTTAGTTTCAAAATTAATAGAATGGTCAAAAGTGGTTTACTTAAAATTTTATTGAGTGATTTGTTTAAGATATAGTTGAATGATCAAAAGTGCTGGATAAGAATAGTTGTAATAGGGTATTACATCACCAAATAGGTTGGGTAATTCATTGATTTAATATGACTGTGTATAGTAACAGTAAATATTTATTTACCTTGCTTTTTCAATCTTTTTAATCAACGTGCATTTTTTGTTTGAGAAATATGTCTTGAGGTGTAAATTGTCAAACGTAATTTATTTATTTATTTTTTTTCTCCATGTTTTGCATCATCAAATGCATCATCATCGTTTTTTTGGTATATCATCATCATCGGCATTTGTTGCTGTATGAATGTGAAGGAGTTTATAGTTTCTTGTCTGTAATGAAAATCCAATATATTAATGTCCTATTTCTTTTCTTTGATTATTCTACCTGTTACAATAAATATCCCACATAATTTCTTTTTCTAGTATGAATATTATATAGTTGTGAAATTATTGTAACATGTTCTTCGTTTTCGTGGTTAACTGCTCCTTCATTTTATGGAAATTATAGTTCATATGCTACCTGTTTCTGAATGTCCCACCTTATTTACTTGATTATTCCACCTATTTTCATGAAAATACCACATGTTTTTATCTCTTAGTTTAGCGTTTGTTGGAGAAAGAACATATCTTTGTAATTAAACCCGTTGCTAACTAATAAATTAATATATGATTTCTCAAACCTGCCGGTCTCGTAGGAGACTCTTTTGGTTAAAAAATAAATAAAATACCACCTTCGAATTGAGGGATTTTATGTATCTTTTGTATTTTATTAAACTTAAAGTGAATATCTCACTATTTTCATCATAATATCCCACCTGGACAATATATATAGTTCCAATATAAGTCAGATTTCAACAATAGTTTATTCTTCAGTTTTTTTGTTGAAATCAAATATCCCACATGTTTCCAATTAACGTCTCACCTTGTTATCATGGTTATTCCACTTGTCAGAATAATCTGAATTTGACATTGTTTTTCGGTATTGCTTGTTTGCGGAGTCATTTGACCATCCTACCTACAGGTTTTGCGTGAATCCAATGTTACTTTTTGGCGTTGTTTATTGCGAAGTCGTAGTCTGAATCTGGTGTGCTTGTTGGCATTTGCTAGTGTGGTGCTTGTTGAATCCACCTTTGTTTGTTTGTTTGATTGTGACTTTTGTGTTTTTGGTGTTGCTTGGTTGCTGCTCTGATATTTCTGGAATTGCTCGGTTGTGGATATGGTGTTTTCGGTGTTGATTCATTGTGGATATGGGGTTTTCAGTGCTATTTATTTGCTCCGTGGTTGTGTGAATTTTTTTTGGGTAGGAATGATGAGTTTTGGTAAATGGATAATTATAATGAAACTACTGGTAGTTTTTGGGTTATGGTGACGGGATAAATAGGGATGGTAATATGGATTCGTATACGGTGGGCCTATAGGAGTATGATGAATTTTATTCCTACTATTGTAGATGTTTGTTCAAAATAACAATAATTATGACAGAAAAAACACCAATTCAAATTGAATGGATTCAAAATGATGTTATTACATGGGTCGGGGTTATAAATTTTCCCATTTTCATCCATTGAATAATATTTAATTACTTGAAAAGTCTGTTTTATATTGTCGCTACAAATTTTTTTTTTGACACACAACCTTTTTTTTAAAAAAAAATACTTTCAAAAAAAATAAGACAGTAGATATCAGATCAATAGACTATAGATATCAGATCAAGAATATAGAAGAAATTATATAATAGAACTAAAACATACTTAACAAGGGAGATCACATCATGATTATATAGACATTAGATCACATAATACTAGACATCAGATCAACAGACTATATATATCAGTTCAAGAATATAAAAGAAATCATACAATAGAACCAAAACATACTTAACAAGGGAGATCACATCATGATTATATAGATATCAGATCAATAGACTATATATATCAGATCAAGAATATAAAAGAAATCATACAATAGAACTAAAACATACTTAACAAGGGAGATCACATCATGATTATATAGACATCAGATCACAGAATACTAGACATCAGATCAACAGACTATAGATATCAGATCAAGAATATAAAAGAAATCATACAATAGAACTAAAACGTACTTAATAAGGGATATCACATCATGATTATATAGACATCAGATCACAAAATCTAGACATCAGATCAACAGACTATATATATATCAGATCAAGAATATAAAAGAAATCATACAATAGAACTAAAACATAATTAACAGGGGGGGATCAAATCATGATTATATAGACATCATATCAACATACTATATATATCAGATCAAGAAATCATACAATAGAACTAAAACATACTTAACAATGCGTGTGAATTTAAACTGATTTTTTTCAAAAAGACAGCCCACTACATCTCAGAACAACTAGCACCACGTCCAAAAACAACTATCACCACATCAAAAAAATGTCTACATCCATGCATGTAAATTTAAACAGATTTTTTTCACAAAGACAGCCCACCACGTCTCAGAACAACTAGCACCACGTTAAAAATAACTAGCACCACATCCAGAAACGTCTACATCCATGTTTGTGAATTTAAGCTGATTTCTTTCACAATGACAGTCCACCACGTCTCAGTACAACTAGCTCCACGTCCAAAAACAACTAGCACCATATCCGAAAACGTCTACATCCATGCGTGTGAATTTAAACTGATTTTTCTCACAAAGACAGCCCACCATGTCTCAGAACAACTAGCACCACGTCCAAAAATAACTAGCACCACGTCCAGAAAAGTCTACATCCATGCATGTGAATTTAAACATATTTTTTTCACAAAGACAGCCCACCACGTCTCAGAACAATTAGCACCACGTCAAAAGTAACTAGCACCACGTCCAAAAACGTATACATCCATGCATGTGATTTAATATCAGATCAACTCCAAATTAATATCAGATCAACAAAAAAGTAATATCATATCATCCAGACAATGACTTTATACACTGTTAATTATCTTTGAGTTCTATTGTATTATTTTCTTTCATATGATTGATCTGATATCAATAGTCAGTTGATCTGATAGCTATAGTCAGTTGATGTGATACCTATAGTCAGTTGATCTGATATCTATAATCAGTTGATCTGATATCTATAGTCAATTGATCTGATATCTATAGTCAGTTGATTTGATGTCTGTAATTATAATCCTCATTATTCAGTATGTTTGGTTCTATTATATGATTTGATTAATATTATTGATATGATATCTATAATACGTTGATCTGATATCTATTACTTTCTGATCTGATATCTGATGTCAACTATCATCTAATAGATTCAGAACAATATATTGAAAACGTATCACATCAACATAGAACTAATATCAGATCAATGCATAACTAATATCACATCAACTAAAACTAATAACATACCACAATACATATAAATCCAAAACAATATACTGAAAATATATCATATCAATATAGAACTATTATCATATCAATAAAAATGTAATATCAGATCAATGAATAACTAATATCACATCATGACTTACTTTCTAACATAGATACCACAGATTCTTCCCGTTTATCAAAATCAAACAATTCAGGAGCATCTTCTTCACGAAAGAAATCAACAGTATCATCCATTGCAATTTCTTCAATCCATAATGATCTATCAACAAAAAAACAGACGTTAAGCAACAATATTCGATAAAAAACAAAACGCGAAGAAGAACAGAACCGTAGAAATAATAATTTCAAACACATAAATCAATCAAAAAAAATAAAAATGCAGAAATAATACCTTAATTATCAAATTCGAAGCAAAAACTCCATCGAAAGATAAAACAGAGCACAAACGGCAACAAACTAAGCGAAACACGAAGACAAAAATAGAGAAACAACAAATTCTTAAACAAAAATCAATCACCATCATCAAATACATACCGTAATCAAAATTGGATCAAAATTGGAAGCAAAAGAATCCAAGCGAAAGACGAAGACGAAAAACGGAAGCAAAAGACGAAGCAAAAGATCGGCAACAAACACGCGGAAAAAAGAAAAAAAAGGAAGCTTATATAGCCTTCGGATATGTAAAGGCGCGTGTCCGAGTTTTTTTAAAAAAGAAACTAATAATACAATTGGGGGGCTAAAATAGAAACTACTACTATATTAGGGGTAGGAGTAAAATTGCAGGACCACGATATAAATTACCGTGGTTATATAGGTTATTTGTATGCATTCATCTTAAATATATTTCCTACTCCCTCTCTCCATTTATCTGTCACTTTACATTTTTCAATGTTATCTGAAAAATTAGTTAATATTAATTTAGTTGAGTAAGTACTCCCTCCATTTCAAAATATAAGTCATTTTCACCTATTAAAAAACCGGTCAAAATATAAGTCACTTGTTTATTTTTAGAAACAATCCATTGTGTTTACTCTATTACCCTTATTTAATTTACAATTTTATTAGAACTTATTTTTGTTATGACTATTCCAAGTTATAGCACTATTATCAAAAATGCATTAAATAGGGGTATAACAGGTTTAACAATTAAAAGTTATGAAACTTTTCAAAAATTAATTACATCCTTATTATTTGTGTTTAGATCAAAACGACCTATATATTGAAATGGAGGGAGTATTCTTTTTTATCTTCAATTAATTTGGAGAGAGTGAGTTGTTTATGGAGAAAGTAGATAATTAAATGGTAGATTTAATAAACTCACAAATCTCAATGAAAATAGAAGAGAACAAATTACAAAAAAGTTACCTAGATAATTGTAAAACGTTACGTAATAAGGGACAAATCCTATCTTCTAAACTGATAGATAATAAATAGAGACAGAAGGAGTATGTATCTAATATATATATATATATATATATATATTTGAAATAACTATTTATCTAATATCCTTAGATAATGAGACAAAGAGAGATGCAGCTCAATAGTAGGCACTCCCCACTTAAAGCAATAGATATTGAGTTAGAGAGTCACATTTGTATCAAAAATATACTACATAATGATATTGAACCATAAACCATAGTAGTGCTACTACTATTTACTAATTGTTGTATAATCAGGGGAAATTAGTAGTTTTAAATTTACAAAAATGTTTAATACTTCAATGCTAATTTTCGACTATTGAACCACAAACCATAGTAGTGCTACTACTATTTACTAATTGTTGTATAATCAGGGGAAATTAGTAGTTTTAAATTTACAAAAATGTTTAATTACTTCAATGCTAATTTTCGACTTCGTGACTAATAAGTAACGCTATTGAGCCCAAATAAGAAATTTCAACCCAACCCAACCCAATTTGGATGTCTTCTATATGCCCAAATGGCTCAGAAAAAGAACTTCCAGCCCGTTTACCTCTCTTGAACTCAATAAGAGTAAGAAAACAGCCGCATCCAAATTTCCTAGAAGGTTTAATCTAGCTAGGGCACAGGAACAAATAATTTGTTTTCAATTCCATTTTTTTTTTCTTTCTCTCCCAAAATACAAACAACTTTTAACAATATTATCAATACGAAGAAAGTTAATTATCTGTTTCATAATATTAAAGCGTACACTTATTTTTTTTTATTTTGGCTATAAAAGATGAGGATGAATTTCCATTAGAAAAATTATAATATAAATATATTCAATAGGTAATTAGAAGAATTAATTCAATGGATTGTTGCCTATGCCTAAATTTGAAATAAATGAAAATTTTATTGATGAAACCTTTTCGATGAAAGCAAATATCTTATTACGAATAGTTCCGAGAATTTCATGATACAACTTCTGAAACTAATTTACCTAATTCAAGTTTTCATAGGTAGGTTAAGTTTACCTCAACAATAGCAAACCAACTTAAACTTAACATAGCCTTCTTTTTATTCATTTTTCCTTTCAAAGGAAGTTAGATATTTATCTTGTAATATCTATTAATTTATTATATTACCCATATTAAAGCCACCACTGGTCCACTGCAATGGTAGCGCCACAGTCAAATTATCACTGACGGACCAAAATAGTTCCGTTTCATTTTTTTTGCACTTCTAGTATTTTTTTTTTTAACAAAATAATCAAGCAATTAACTATTTGATCTAAATTGACCTTAGTCAAACATAGAGTAAAAAAAATCAGGTAAAAAAATCAGGTAATTGACCTTGTTCTGCACAGCGGAAGCCCGAGCAAGTAGTACAAACCGGCTGATTAGTTCTTGGACTCGTACAAATATGTCATGATCCACATCCTCTGCTGCTGCTTGTTTATATTATTAAGGTTATTATTGTTATTAATTAATTAACATTGAGGTAATTTGAATTCAACAGAGCATCCACTGAGTCGGAGGGGATGCGGCTCTTTGTGGTAATTGTTATAGGAGAGAAAGGAAAAGGAAGATAATTTTTTTTTACATAAAAAAACCTGATTTTTTAATCTTGGCTTGATTAAACAATAAGTTCCTTGATTTTTCCGTTAAAAAAATTAGTAGTGTCAGTAAAAAAATAAAAATAAAAAAAGACTATTTTCAATGGTCGAAAATTTAAAAGAGATCAAGACTAATAGAATCTCTATCACGAAAATGTGCAAATTATACTTATTATATTTAAAAAATAATATATTAACAGCTCATCAATTATTCGGAAGTAAGATTAATTTTGTTGAAATGAACATAGAATTGACTGAATTTGGTCAGCCTTCTCCTGTCTTTGTTTACCTGACCTCTTTCCCTTTTATGCACTTTCCTCCATGTAGGGAATGGAATGGGGGGTTTGAATATATACTAGCTTGAGAATTGTTTTGATGAGACCCAACCAAGGTGGTTAATGGTAAAATTTTATTAGTTACGATTTTAATTTCTATCCTCTATCATTTTAATTTAGACTAAAATACCTATTTACAATACAATCTCTTTCCTTTCCTTTCAGGTAAAAAGTTAATGCTTAAAACTCAAACCGTATCTAATAATTAACATAATTACTGAGCTCGTTTACATTAGCGATCTTGACCGATATTCAAGAAAATCTTAGCTGGAGTCTCGGATTTGGAATTCCATGTCTTGTCATGGTTACTGCCCTAATCTTGGTTTTGCTCGGAACTAGGACTTACCGATTTCGTGTTAAGCATGATGAAGGAGAAAGCAACAGGTGCACATGGACATGAGAGTTGGTTTACTACTGATAACTTGAATAAGGCACACCTCCATTATTTTTACTGGCTGCTTTCTGGACCAAGTGCTATAGCTTTTACAGCATTTTTAAGTTTTATGTCTATAATCAAACTCACAACTAGCATGGGCCAAGCAGAAAGTCGTTTGAAGATGAAACTCTTTCCACATCCCTTAGAGGAAGCATTGTAGCTGCTTAGTCCCCTGAAAACCTTTTTTTCATGTACTAACTGACTGTAGGAGCCCCTGCAGAGAGAGGAATCTTGAGAATGGCTCCATAGCGAGTGTGGCGAAATTATTATCAGTTGCAGACGGGACTTGCAGTGTCATTCAAGGGACATTATACTGTTTTCTAATGTATATATTAAATTGCAGAATATAATTACTAGTTACCGCCCCATAAACTGGGGCGGTAACCTTGTAATTTTACTAATATAACCTTATAATAATATATTAATATAATAAAAATAATAAATTTAAAAAATATTAATTTTTTATTAACCCACCATCTCCCCGTCACCCACCCTCTCCCCCCGGCGACGCCTCACTCACCGCGCCCCTCCCGCCTTCCCCCAAATCGCCCCGGCAACACCTCCCTCGAAAACCCTAACGATTCCACCCCCCGGCGACGCCTCACTCGAAACCCTCCACCGCGCCCCTCCCGCCTTCCCCCAAATCGCCCCGGCGACCCCTCCCTCGAAAACCCTAACGATTCCACCCCCCGGCGACGCCTCACTCGAAACCCTCCACCGCGCCCCTCCCGCCTTCCCCCAAATCGCCCCGGCGACCCCTCCCTCGAAAACCCTAACGGTGGCCGGAATTCCTTCACTGCGGAACAGTGACTGGCACGTGATTCAAGATTTGGTCAAGTTTTGGAAACAGAAAACTTTGGTAAATCAGATCATGATTATATAGACATCAGATCAGAGAATATTTGACATCAGATCAACAGACTATAGATATCAGATCAAGATTATAAAAGAAATCATACAGTAGAACTTAAACATACTTAAAAAGGGAGATCAGATCATGATTATATAGACATCAGATCAGAGAATACTAGACATCAGATCAACATACTATAGATATCAGATCAAGATTATAAAAGAAATCATACAGTAGACCTTAAACATACTTAAAAAGGGAGATCAGATCATGATTATATAGACATCAGATCAGAGAATACTAGACATCAGATCAACACACTATAGATATCAGATCAAGAATCATTCAAGAAATCATACAATAGAATTAAAAAACACTTAACAAGGGAGATCAGATCAGGATTATATAGACATCAGATCATAAAATAGTAGACATCAGATCATTGGAAAACATATATCATATCACTGTATATAAAATTAAATAATTATAAATAAATAAAAAAATATTTTTTAATCATTTTTTTAAAAAAATTCAAAAACATATAAATCTTTTTCTATGTTATAAATATCCCTTTTTAAGCTATTTTTTTCACAAAGACAGCCCACCACGTCTCAGAACACTAGCACCACGTCAAAAACAACAAGAACAACATCCAGAAACGTCTACATTCTTGCATGTGAATTTAAGCTATTTTTTCACAAAGATAGCCCACCACGTCTAAGAACACTAGCACCACGTCAAAAACAACGAGCACCACGTCAAAAAAGTCTACATTCATGCATGTGAATTCAAGCTATTTTATCACAAAGACATCCCACAACGTCTCATAACACTAGAACCACGTCAAAAACAACTAGCACCACGTCTATATAATCATGATCTGATCTCCCTTTTTAAGTATGTTTAAGTTCTACTGTATGATTTCTTTTATAATCTTGATCTGATATCTATAGTCTGTTGATCTGATGTCAAGTATTCGAGATCTGATGTCTATATAATCCTGATCTGATCTCCCTTTTTAAGTATGTTTAAGTTCTACTGAATGATTTCTTTTATATTCTTGATCTGATATCTATAGTCTGTTGATCTGATGTCTAGTATTCTCTGATCTGATGTCTATATAATCCTGATCTGATCTCCCTTGTTAAGTGTTTTTATTCTGTTGTATGATTTCTTTTATATTCTTGATCTGATATCTATAGTCTGTTGATCTGATGTCAAGTATTCGCTGATCTGATGTCTATATAATCCTGATCCGATCTCCCTTTTTAAGTATGTTTAAGTTCTACTGAATGATTTCTTTTATATTCTTGATCTTATATCTATAGTCTGTTGATCTGATGTCTAGTATTCTCTGATCTGATGTCTATATAATCCTGATCTGATCTCCCTTGTTAAGTGTTTTTATTCTGTTGTATGATTTCTTTTATATTCTTGATCTGATATCTATAGTCTGTTGATCTGATGTCAAGTATTCGCTGATCTGATGTCTATATAATCCTGATCTGATCTCCCTTTTTAAGTATGTTTAAGTTCTACTGTATGATTTCTTTTATATTCTTGATCTGATATCTATAGTCTGTTGATCTAATGTCTAGTATTATCTGATCTGATGTCTATATAATCATGATCTGATTTACCAAAGTTTTCTGTTTCCAAAACTTGACCAAATCTTGAATCACGTGCCGGTCACTGTTCCGCAGTGAAGGAATTCCGGTCACCGTTACGGTTTTCGAGGGAGGGGTCGCCGGGGCGATTTGGGGGAAGGCGGGAGGGGCGCGGTGGAGGGTTTCGAGTGAGGTGTCGCTGGGGGGTGGAATCGTTGGGGTTTTCGAGGGAGGGGTCGCCGGGGCGATTTGGGGGAAGGCGGGAGGGGCGCGGTGGAGGGTTTCGAGTGAGGCGTCACCGGGGGGTGGAATCGTTAGGGTTTTCGAGGGAGGTGTTGCCGGGGCGATTTGGGGGAAGGCGGGAGGGGCGCGGTGAGTGAGGCGTTGTCGGGGGGAAAGGGGGGGGTGACGGGGAGATGGTGGGTTAATAAAAAATTAATATTTTAAATTTATTATTTTTATTATATTAAAATATTATTATAAGGTTATATTAGTAAAATTACAAGGTTACCGCCCCAGTTTCTGGGGCGGTAACTAGTAACCCCCTTGCAGAATCCTGGAAATCGAGACTTGTGGAATGTAGAAATATGAAGAGTATGTAAAATTTTGGCTTAGGAACTGTGGTATAGTTGCAGCCATCATATGTTAAATTCCAAAATCCATGGTATGATTCAACTCAAACTTTTTCACATTATAAACTTGCTCAACAACCAAAGTAAATGACAAGAATGAGTACAAATCTCCAGCTATTTCTCACTGATAACAAATTCTCCAAACAACTATTTTGACAAACAATATTTTACAAATATAATGACCAACAATTTCACTCCCTAAAACTAATTCTGCTCCTGCCAATAAGTCTTCTGAAATCAGGGGAATCGATTTCGTATTATCTTCTTATTGCATCAACAACTTTTCAAACTGACGATAATCCATATGAATGTTGATTTGGAGAAACAAACCACAAACGAGTTTTAATGAAGAAGGATTGGAATGGCAGATGATCAGGCGATATGTCATCATGGGGCGGAGGCCACTGCAACAATGAAGGCTAGGCTACTAGTCGTTGCACATGTTAGCGCCATTTTGGGAGGAACAGCCGTGCAAAAGCTGCCTGGATAGAGCATCACAACAACCACCGCATAGGTTGGTAGTGCCGGCTGCAAATAAGGACCTAGGCGGCCGCACATAATATTCACTCACACTTAGCTTTATTTTGGGACGGCTCTTCTCTATCATTAATTTTAGCATTATTATTATGAGTATTACTAGTTACCGTCTCAGTTTTAAACATTACCGTCCCAATTTTAACAAAATTGTCCTTTTATTTCAAAAGGAAAAGAGAAAGGGGCAAGGATACCTTGTGAAAATAAGGGGGTGTTTGGTTTGGGGAATTTGGAATGGGAAATAGATATGAATCCCATTGTCATCCCATTCATCTTGCTTGGTTGAAGAAAATGGGAATGAATGAATAGGAAGAAAACCCATGGAAATGGGTGTGACCAAACCTGGGGGGGGGGGGGGGGGGGGAGGGGGAGGTGGGTTTCAATTTTCATTCCCTAGATGTTGTGCATTTCTTTTGTTTTCCTCCATCTGCCCTCACGGAAGAAAAGAGAAGAACAAGATGAGTCGGGGGGCGGTGGTCGGTGATGGCTCAGCAGTGGAGGTTGTTTGAGCCCTTACTTCATGGTTGTTGTTGTTGCTATTCTCTCTGTGCTTATTTCATGGGTGATGTCGCTGGCAGCAATGAACCGGGGAGGGATAAGGTGACTGGGGTGGGTTTCAAATCTCAGGCGGGAAAAAGTGCCCTAGGGAGAGAAAATGGAGGGGGATGGGAAGTGAGAGAGAAGGGAGGAGGAAGGAGAGACCCAGGGAGAGAGGGTGGCTAGGGTTTGAGAAGGGGGAGAGAGAATGGAGGAGGAAGGAGAGGCGCCGGGGAAAGAGAGAAAGGAAAGAGGCGGCTACGGTTTGAGAAGGGGGGAGAAAGAAGGGAAGGAGGAGGAGAGGCCGGGGAAAGAGAGAAAGGAAGAGGTGGCTAGGGTTTTAGGAGTGGGGAGAAATTTTTTTAAAAAATTTTAACTAAGGACAAAAGAGACATTAACATTAATATTGAGGGCAAAATAGATATTTTACATAATTATAAACTCATTCCCAATTACAAACTAAACACCCTTTATTAAATTTATAAAACCCATACTCATCCCGACTTAAATCAAATCTATTCCGACTTAAACAAAACCCATTTCGATTTCGATTCCACTGAATTCAACCAAACGCCCCCTAAATAATTTGGTTTAAGTATTGATATTATTATATGATTATTAACTTTCTTCTTTTTCGTTAGTACACATCGAGTGACAGATGAATATGTTGTCGGAATAAGCATAAGTGCAGCAAGAGAATTCGCAGCTTTTGTGCCAAACGCTCATATCGCCCTCCCACTTCTATTCACACTAACACCGACTAACTGAGTTGCAACGAGCTATTTCCTTACTTCAAAGAGAGCCTTATCGCTACGGGCACGAAGATCTCCCTCCTCTGATATCAGGGACCAATGATATCATAACCCCAAACCTATAGAGAGCACGACCTAATTGAGTTGAGTTATCTTTTGATTAAAGAAGTAATTAATAATCATTTTTGAATTAGCAAATTAAGAAAAGATTGGTTATTAAATGAAAATAGACAGTTACAACTAATTTATTCATTGTTTTCATAAACCAATTTTTGCATCAATCATTAATTGTGGGATATTACTAGTTACCGCTTCAGTTTTAAGTATTATCGTGCTAATTTTGACAAAATTGTTCTTTTACTTAAAAGAGGGCGAACATAGGGTGTTGTAGGGGGTGTTTTAGTACAAATTAGGATGGTAGAGAGTAAAAATTAAGGCGATAATTAATAAAATTTATATTTTAATAAAAATGAGGGACGATAAATAAGAAAAAATAATATTTAAGTACTTCCCCTACCAAATATATGGTGGTGTTGACTGGTAACTAACAAAATCAAAAGAATTAGGGTTTTGATTACGATAGTTAACAATGGTGGTGGTGACTGGTAACTAATGAAATTACAAGAATTAGGGTTTTGGTGACGATAGATTAAAGAAAGGTAAAATCATCATCCATAAAATAGTTAAAATAATAACTTGGGTCCTTGATAAGAATTGCCCATTTTGTCCCACAATAGTAATTTATTTTAAAATTATATTTCTTCTTTAAAAAAATAATTTAATTTTAATATCCATAAAATTCTTCTTTTTTTTTTTTTTTTGGTACAATATTCTTAAAATTCTTGAACGGTCTTTAAAAGGAAAAAGAATTCAAGAATATGTCCTTATTCTTCTAACAAACAATTATATTCACTTCTAAGGCTGGATCAAAATGCCACTCCAGATCATCGAATGTAAAAAGTAGGAGTAAAATCACTCTTTTTGTCTTCATAGTTGTACAGGGCTACTTTTTGTTTTTAGTCAAATGCTGAAATGGTGGTGTGTGTGTGTGTGTGTGTGTGTGTGTGTGTGTGTGTGTGTGTGTGTGTGTGTGTGGGTGTGGGTGGGGGTGGGGGGAGCGCGTATATCCTGTACACTGTGTATATGTACTTATTAATATATATAGTAATTTTTTACATGACAGCTGTACACTTACTAAATATAGTAAGTTTCGCCTACGCGCGCGCCTTTTTTTTTTTTTTTTTTTTTCCGCGCTGAGTGAACAACGTCTTCACTGAGCCAACAACGTCTCAAAACAACTGCCGCAACGTCTAAAAAATAACTGTCGCAACGTCTACATCCAGGCATGTCTACAACGTCTCCTAACACTAGCATCACGTCCAGAAACGTTTACATCCATGCATGTGAATTTAAACTAATTTTTTCACAAATACAACTATAACCACGTCAAAAACAAATAGCACTACGTCCAGAAACGTCCTCATCCATGCGTGTAAATTTAAACTTTTTTTTTTTACAAAGACAGTCCACCACATCTCAGAACAACTAGAACCACGTCAAAAACAACTAGCACCACGTCCACAAACGTCTACATCCAGACATGTCCACAACGTCTTCGCTGAGTCAACAACGTCTCAGAACAACTGCCGTAACGTCCAAAAAACAACTGTCGCAACGTCTACATCCTGGCATGTCCACAACGTCTACTAACACTGTCGCAACGTCCACCTACGTTCAAAAAACAACTGCCGTAACGTCAAAAAAATCTATATTCAGGCATGGAAATTTAAGTTGAATTTTTCACATAACACCTTCCACAACGTCTCCTAACACGGCCGCAACGTCCCCGCACGTCCAAAAAAAACTGCTGGAACGTCCAAAAACGGCTTAGCTGATTTGAGTAATATAAAAAACAGATACCATTTAAGTAACTATTAGTAGAAAAAAACCAAAAAAAATTATCAGGGACGAGACTTGAACCCTGGTTATTTTAGTCTTGTGACTTTTCAAAAAATTCAATTGTCATTAATCCACTTAAAGTTAGTTGATATTTAATTACACTTTTTTGTACATGTCATTTAAAAGATCACTATTGTCAATATTGAATTTCCCATCTCCCAATACATAGGTCAGTAGAACCCCGGAGGAACAAGGTTTTCATGCAGGCAAATCGTAAAAAACTATTTTTTATACATGTCAAATGTTTCATCAAAAATTCGAAAAACCCTTGAAATTATTAAAATCTTTCGTATCTTTTAAAATATGGCATTTTTGGGAGTTTCGAGCGGCCCATAATCTTTTGTAGAACCCCTTTTAATGTTCCAAGAATTAAATAAAAGAACTTGAAACTAACCATTAAAGAAGGATCTTACTATTTGTAGCACAAATTTACTATTTGTAGCACAAAAAAAAAATTGAAATGACAAAAATGCCCTTAATGTATGAATAAGTAATATACTTCACAAAATTCAAAAAACATTTCAAAACATTCAAAACTCCCTCAAAAAATCTTACGAAAGCCTTCCAAATCATTCAAAAACGTTTAAAATCGTAGAAACAAATTGAAACGCATCGTTCGTTCAGCTTGGGATAGAGTCTACTTCAAAATTGACGCAAAAATGGTACGAATCTAATACTTTTGTATTGTTTTTATCATGCTGCCAAAAAAATCGCACATGTTTTGCAATTTTATTGGGGAAAATCGCCCATAATTGGCGAATGTGGTGTAAAAAATCGCCCAATGTTGGAGATTTTTTACCCAAAATTCGCCAATTATAGGCGATTTTTCGTTGGGAAATTGCCTGCTTCTTGCGATTTTCCAAGGAAAAATCGCAAAAAGCAGGCGATTTTTCCTAGAAAAATCGCACAATGGCTGCGATTTTTCTCTGGAAAATCGCCTGCATTGTGCGATTTTGCCATGAAAAATCGCCAATTGCAGGCGATTTTTCTGAAAAACCGTATTTGCATGCAATTTTTTCATGGAAATGTTGCACATTGTTCGCGTGATTTATTTAAAAAATACCTACTCACATTCGTGATTTTTTCATGGAAATATCGCACATTGTTTATGTAAGTACTTACTATTAGTTTGAATTTGATTAATGACGCGGGATCCAAATGGATTGCCAGACCTTCAGAGGGATTTGAGTCATGAGTTTAAGTGTCCTGGCTTTTTTCCTACTGAAGAAGCAGCATACACTTATTATTCAGACTTGGCTCTTTCATTTCGTTTCGAGCTGATTAAAGTAGGGAAAGGTAATAATGGTAAATCTGTCACATATCGTTGTAACAGATTTAGAGATCCGGTTGAACAAGGGCCTCCCCCACAACAGAGGAAGAACACCAAACGGCGAGGGTGTAAGTGTATGTTCAAGTTATATTGCAAGGAGGTGATGGTTAATGGTTGGTGGGTCAAAGTTACACCAGGTGAAAAATCCATGCACAATCACACTGCTATAATGTATGCAGAGGGGCACAGACAGCTCAGCCGGTTGAGTGATGATGCCAGACAGGTTGCTAGATCTTTGAACAATGCAAATATGAAGCCTAAGCTGATTCGGAATCACCTTGCTGAGACGCATCCTGGAGATAATGTTACAGTGAGGCAGGTAAACAATCTGAAATCTGCTGACAGGAAGGCAACATTTGAAGGTAGAAATATTGGGCAGCAGTTTGTGCATTACGCCGAGGAGAAGCATTATTATGTGAAAGTTTTGAAAGAAGATGGCACAGACGTGATCACACATGCATTCATAGCGCATCCAATGTCAATTCAGTTGTTGAACAGATATTATTGGGTGATTGTGGTGGATGCAACATACAAGACCAACAAGTACAAGATGCCACTCTTTGAAATAATTGGTATGACTCCTTCCAACAAGAATTTTAATATTGCTTGTGCCCTTTTGAGAGATGAGAAAAAAATTACTTATGATTGGGTGTTTGAGCAGTTGAGAGCGTTGTTGGATGTTGAAAATTGTCCTAGTGCTATTGTTTCTGATCGAGAGATGGGTTTGATGGATCCTATACGGGATCATTTTCCTAGATCACACCATCTGTTATGTTTGTGGCATATCGACCGTGATGTCGATAATCAGCTGAGAAGGCTTGTTGGTGAAGGTGACAGGAAAAAAGCAATAAAAAAGCTTTGGAAGGCAATTGTTAATTCGCCAACAGTGGAAGAGTATGAAATGTTACTAAAGCGGCTGAAGGACAGTTATTCTATGGTTGCGCCGTCTGTTGTTATATATTTGGAGAGGACATGGCTGGTGTACAAAGAGATGTTTTGTAGGGCTTGGACAAACAAAATTCTGCATTTTGGCAACACTAGTAGTAACAGAGTGGAGAGCACTCATGCTGCTCTTAAGGATTGGATGAATGCCGGCACCTACTCTCTTGACACGCTGTTTGGTGTGATTGACGACCATGTCAATTACCAGCTATCACAGATAAGGTAAATTTATTACATAGTTTAATTTAAAAATAGGGTGGACCATTGGGACATGCTTTGCGGACCATAGATTGGTTGTAGCTTTGAACTTTGATTTGAAGATTACATTGTTCTTTTTCATAATTGTCATTTATTTATTTTTTCAATTTCGATATCAAAAGAGCATTAAATACCAAACAACTTAAAAAGGATTAAGCATGTAAATAATAACATTACAAAATCGTCATAGCATCACAATCTAAACAAAACATACATATATACATTTACAGTAATCTGCTACAATCACCCAGCTAAATGCCATCGATCTAGCTCCTCCCTCAACGCTTCCTCCATTTCGTCCGTCTCCGGTAATCCATGATCTCTTATGACATGTACGGCTCGCTCAGTTAAATGTGTAAATCGGCTCACCCACTAAAAAGTCAACAAGATGAAATTAATTAGTAACTGTCTATATTCAAAACCATCTCGAAAAAATATTATTAAATAAAATTAAATATAAAAACAAGTTACATACATATTCTGTGTTGGTGCGGGGCGGAACTCCACCATCATCATCGGGGGGGCCATCGACGAACAGGTACGGGTGGGAGTGCTGGCGATACCATGTGATGTACTCAGGTGTGGTAGCGCCGGGATACTCTGAAAGCTGTAGGAGATCGGGCCGAATACTAGAGAACAGTGCGGACTGCCATACGCTCTTGGCGAACTCCAAATCGAATTCCACACTGTACCCACCACCATATGGCCTGTACGCCACCTTCGGTCGGAGGATGGCGCATGGGATATCCTGAACGAACCCCAACTGGCGCACGCACCTATCTGGCATGTACGGCTCAACCTCGTCGTCACATGCGATCAAACCCCTGTACGTGGTGATCGGGGTGCGGAGATGGGGAAACTGACCGTACGGTGTCCATGTCACCTGTAACATATTCAAGTGTGGTTAGATATTTATGAAATATTTACAATTTAACTAAAACTGTAATTATAAACTGTACAAATATAGTTTAACATACCTCCTCCGGTCGCAGGTGGTCAAGTGCATGGCGATACCTCCGGAGACGGGAACTGGTGCCCTGTCGAGGGCCAACACTCCACAAAGCAGCGCGCGGCGCGTGTGGATCGTCAGACATAGGCACGGAGTGCGGCCTGAACGCCGGAAAATGCTCGTATATCCATGCCTGAAGAAGTGTCAAACACCCTGCCATCCCGCTGCAGCTACCTCTACTAGCCTTACCTAAATGTCTATACAGGTAAGCTAGTGCAGAGGTGCCCCAAGCATACCCCACCATCATTGTGGTTCATCTTCCAATCCCCATCACTCGTTGACACCTGCAGCACATCTCTACAAAGTCCCCACATCACACTCTTGTCAGTGCGATCAGCGACCAGCCTGCCGTCTACGGGGACACGTAGTATCTCCCACACATCGTGCAGAAGAATAGTCATCTCACCGACTGGGAGATGAAAGGTGTTCGTATCGGGCTGCCACCTCTCAACGAATGCACATATAAGCGGCGCATCAATGGCCGTGTGCATGATAGATGGCAGATGAGCCAAACCTGTCCCCCTCAACAAACTCCGACAGTCGTCAGGCATGGCGGCGAACCACCTAACAAGTGCTTCACATGACCCTGACCTATTGTGGCATCTCAACTGGGTCCTAGGTGGTAATGCCTCCTCACCATCCTCACCGTCCTGTCTATAACGATAGGCCACATGGCCTTTCCAACTAGGAATAACGGACCCATCAATAGGTCCACCAGTACACGGCTCGGTCACAAGCCAAGACGTGTCATTCCGCCCACGCTTATTTGCAACTAAATTCAATAAATTATTTAATATAAACAAATTTATGTAACAATAATAATTCAAATAGCAAAACGTAATACGATAAATAAATAAATATAAATGATATTCTTTGAAAATTATAAACTGACCTCGTGGGCGCTTCTCAACGCGTCGGGGGAGCTGCTCATCTCCGCCAATGAAATGCTCCTCATCGCGTACTGGGGGTGAAGGAGGCCCATCTCCGCCAATGAAATGCTCCTCATCGCGTACTGGGGGTGAAGGAGGCTCATCTCCGCCAATGAAAGGCTGCTCCTCCCTGTCGCTCTCATCATCGACCAGCTCACGGAGTGGGACACCTCTGCCTGCTCTCTTCTTCCTATTAGAAACTGTGGGCCGTTGTCGCGGTAGTGTTTTCCCAGCAGCCTACAGCAAATTTCATAAAAATAACATTAAAAGTACGAATATAATTTTTTTGTGAAAAATCGCACCTAATGTGCGATTTTACACAAGAAAATCGCACATGAGGTGCGATTTTACCCCAAGTGCGATTTTCTGAAGGAAAAGCGCACCTGAAGTGCGATTTTCTTAAGGAAAGTGCGATTTTCTTCAGGAAAATCGCACCTCTAAAGCAAAATCGCACCTGAAGTGCGATTTTCCTGGACAAAATCTCGATCTGGTGAGATTTTGTCCAGGAAAATCGCACATCAGGTGCGATTTTTCAGGACAAAATCTCACCAGATTGAGATTTTGTACTGAAAAATCGCACATCAGGTGCGATTTTTCAGTACAAAATCTCAATCTGGTGAGATTTTTACATAAAATTTCGCACAATAGCTGCGATTTCCTACGCGATTTCAAACAATTATGAACGAAATAATACGATTTTTACCTGAATGAATAAGCCTTTGCCCTTCCCGTGACCCCGTGGTGGTTGAGAGCCGCCTGCGTCCATTGTGCGATTTTTTCAAAATTTTTTTGAATGGTCTGAGAGAATTTTGCTTCGAAAATCTGAAATGAAGTTTGATTTTGTAAGGATTGCAAGGAACTTATAAGCGTACATATAGAAAAAAATCGCACTTACTTTCCAATTTTTCTATGAAAAATCGCACTTACTTTGAGATTTTTCAGCAAAAAATCGCACACAATGTGCGATTCGCCCCACTTTATCCGATTTTCTGGGGGAAAATCGCCCCACTTAAGCGATTTTTCCCCAGAAAATCGGATAAGTGGGGCGAAAAAATCGCCCCACTTTCGCACATTGTGTGCGATTTTTTGCTGAAAAATCGCATATTGGGTCCAATTTTTCGTAGTTTTATCGCAAATTACATCCAATTTTTCATCAAAACTTGGCATTTTCTGTTTTAAGGGCATTTTAGGCATTTCATCCAATTTTTTGTGCTACAAATAGCAAAAATGTGCTATGTTTAGCAGCCCAGTTAAAGAATCAATGTCATAGGCTGGCCGAAACTTCAAATGGAAAAATGGCCAAGTTACCCAAAAAGCTTTTCCCGAAATGAAGGTTGGCCAAGTTTGGATCGAGATGATCAGACGAATTCTAGCTGCCAAAATTGTTCAAAATCATCAACCAATCAATGGAATTGAAGGGTTGTGGAAGAATTACTTACTTGCAATAAGAGATGGATTCAAAATTTACTTCTTGAAATTAGAAGTTCAAAGCTGAATTCCTCCAGTTTGTGGAAGCTAAAATTGGATGGAAGAAAAATGTGGAAGTCTAGCCAAGCTTCAAGCTACTATAATCAAATTTGGCAAGTTTCAAACATGTATGACCAATTTTGTAACAATGTTATTATATAGGACCAAGTGCGTATATTTTTCAAAATTTAAAATTTAAAACTATATATAATTTTGGACAAAGAGACCCTTAGATGTTGTTTCTTTCAATTTTAATAAGTATTTTACTAATTTCATCGAAGTTTACCTTTGTGACTCTAATTAGGACGGGTGAAATAGAGTTTTAGTTTTAGTTGTGATATGAATAAATAAGCTTAAATGCATAATTTCACTCAAAACTAAAGGATACACTCCTTAGCTTCAAACCTAAGCCAGCAACTATGGAGGAACGCAGCTGGATCCACTCCGCCTTCCTCGGTCTTCCACGTCCCCCATCACACGGATCGTTTGGAAAGGAACATCTGCTAGATGCAACCTGGATCATAAACGCATACGGGGCGCGAAAAAAATCAGGTAGAGCAGGAGGGGGGGTTTTGTTCTAAGAGACAGAGAAAGGAACTTTCATCATGCGGCGAGCTTTGTACTGAGATCCGACACAGTTATCCAGGCAGAGATTTTAGCAATTCTGATGGCAACCAGATACTGCAGCTGGAAAAATCTAATAGAGGTTCGTTTTTTTGTGCGACAATCTGCAAGTTGTGCAAATGTTAACTGAAGGAGAAGGAGTTTTTCTATGGAAACACTTTCAATGCCTAAAGGAAATCACGGAGATCATGACCAGAGGCAACTATAGCATTTCACATGTATATAGAGAAGCCAATTTCTACAAATTTTATGGCAAAATTGGCAATTTCGGGTCAGAAAAAACTTTTAATTCTTTTAACTCGCTCCCGAATAAATTGCAAAGACTAGAAAAAGTACACTTCTTGCGTTACAAAGATAGAAAGGTAGAATCTCTTTTTTGTTTGTACAAAACTAATAGGATTTTGCTTAGTTGGTAGATAAATCTATAATATGTTTAGAAAAATTATGGAGAAATGATTGTAACCTGGTCCATTTGACTCTAATTTTCACTCAATATAAGCTCATGTTTGCCGAAAAAACAACTTGAATGAATAATTTAAAAGGTTTAATTAATACTTTTTCAAAGTTGTTGGTCTCTCACATTATGGTAAATAGTTCTTTTAATTCCTTATATTTTTAATTGACATTTTCAGTTACTTGCATTTTTAAATTGTAATGTGATTTTTTTAGTGTCTATCCTATTTAAAATGTTATAATTTTATCGATGTGTAATTCACGAAAACTTTTAAATAAATAATATAAGAGTTTAAATTTTAAACATCAATGTGTATATTAAAAAATAAAATTTAAGTTCAATGATTTAAAACCCAAAATGATTGTCCCTAAATAGTAAATTTTTGGGTTAGTCATTCTAAATTTTATCCGTTTGTATACTCAGAAATTTTTAATGGTAAAATTCATATTCAAAATGTTATACATTTGACCGAAAAGATTTATCAATTATACGTAAATAAAATTGACGATAATTTAAACGAAACTAACCCTAATACCATAATTTATAGAATTTTTTTTAGACTTAGGCATGAGCACCACATACCGAACCAAACAATATTCATGAAGACCACAAATCAAACCAAACACACAAAGCTATCATGTGGCGGAGGCGAGGAGTTGAGTTAGCTTTAATGTTGGGTTTTCTTTTTTTGTTTTTTTCAATTTTTTGATGACCAGATGTTACCTAAAACTCTTTTCTTTAAAAAACTATTTGCACAGATTGAAAATAAATCATATTCTGCTTCCAAAAAAATAAAAAATAAAAATGGTCTGTTTTTGTCCATCTTGACAAAATTTAACTTTTTTGGCATTTGGTATTATTGAAAAGAATTATTTATTTTAGGTATTAAATGATTAAATAAATCAGAAAATAATGCATCTAATCACAAAAGTCAAAGCAATGACTTTGTTTGGTCAAAATAGTTTTAAAAAGATTTGATCACCTACAAACAGTAACACAATTTTTTAAATCGGGTTTCATTTAAAGTAAGATTACTAGTTATCGCCTCATTGTTTGGGCGATAATCTATAGTTTTTTATAAAAATGTCATTTTATATAAAAGAGAATAAGAGAGAGGGTATTATAGAGGGGGCATTTTCATTCAAATGTTGTAATAAAAAAAATGTACTTATTTTTTTTATTACAACGTGACTCGAACCCAATACCTTTTTTCTTAAGCGGGGAGTGCTTAGCACTGTGTTACAATCCTCTTGTCAGAAAGTACTTATTTTAAAGATTAAATCATATTTTTGTCCTTATATTTGATTAAATTATATTTTGGTCATTTACATATGTATTATTTAGCCCCTATGGTTGATTCATTCTGAATTATATCAACTTTATTCATGTACAATTAAAAAAAATTTCTCAAATGAATAATATAACAGTCTAAATATTAATCTAAGGCTTAAATCTATTTTTGGTCCCTCATAACATGTCTCATTCTAATTTTGGTCCTTCACATGTTTTAGTCACTAATTTTAGTCCCACTTAAATTTTTTTACCAATTATGGTCACTTTTAACGGAAAAGTTTAAAAGATAACGGATTAACTCATTTAATCGCTAGTCAAACTTTTTTTTTTGTTCAAAATGATTTGTACCATGATGTTTTCAATCCATTTTATGACTCGGTTCCTCGTGGATGTTCAACCCATTTAGATCGACTCACAATCCAAAATGACAGCCAAAACCCTAAATGGGTTGAATATTCATTAGGATCCGAATTATAAAATTGGTTAAAAATATCACAGTACAAATCATTTTGAAGAAAAAAATTAGGTTTGACTAGCAATCAAATGAGTTAATCCGTTATCTTCTAAACTTTTCCGTTAAAAGGGACCATAATTGGTAAAAAAATTTAAGTGGGACTAAAATTTGTGACTAAAACATATGGAGGGACCAAAACTGAAATAATCTATGTTATGAGGGACCAAAAATGGATTTAAGTCTTAATCTAACTATTAAAACATTTTAAAAATTTTAATTAGATAATTAAAATTTATAAATAACTAACTCGAAATTTACTAAATACATACTAATCGTTTTGAATATTTATAACCTGACATAAATTTTAAATATTTTAATGTATACATTGACGTTTAAATTATTATATCATTTATTAATAATTTTTGTATATTACTCATAAATAAAATTAAGATATTTTAGATAAAATAGACCTTATAATAACTAAATAATATATATTTAATATATAAGAGACTAAAAAAATTATTTCACCAAATATAAAAAATAAATATACGATTTAATGTAATTAATAATACCATAATATTGCGTGGTGAATCTGTTTACCGAAGTAAAGATACGTGGCACGAGTGTATGCATATATGCTACCAACCCCGCGAAAAAACAAACTCTTATAATTTAGTGAGTGAGAAAACAAGAAAACACAAAAAATTGCAGAGAAAATGGAGGTGGAAAGAGTGCAAGCCATTGCTTCTCTGTCAAAATCTCTGGACACAATCCCCGCCGAATACATCAGAACAGAGAAGGAGCAACCGGTAATCACCACCGTCCACGGTGTGGTTCTTGAGGTGCCGGTGATCGATCTCAGTGACCCGGACGAATCCAACGTTGTGAGAGCGGCAACTGAGGCAAGCAAAGAATGGGGGATTTTCCAGATTGTGAACCATGATATCCCAGATGAGGTTATAAGCAAATTACAGGAAGTTGGGAAGGAATTCTTCGAGAAAGTCCCCCAAAAGGAGAAGGAGCTGGTTGCTAAAGTTCCAGGCTCCGAAAGTATTGAAGGGTATGGAACAAGTTTGCAGAAGGAAGTGGAGGGGAAGAAAGGTTGGGTTGATCATTTGTTTCATCGAATATGGCCTCCATCCTCCATTAACTATCGATTTTGGCCTCAAAATCCACCTTCTTACAGGTTTCCTTTTTTCATTTTCTTGACTTCCCTACAATACTTTTTCGTGGTTGATCTTAGTTTTGCTTTTCACCAGTGTGTCATTTTCCTTTCCAATTATCGAAAACTTACATTGAATTTATTCGATATTTTAGTTCTTAGTTTTATATGATTTGTTGTTTAGAACTCTGGATCTTATGCCAAAAAAGGGGTCAAACTTGTTTGTTATACACATGTTTGGCATCTTTCATTGTTTAAAAAAGGGTTATTATTTTTCGGTCATCTTTTACTTTTCTTTGCTTTTTGAATTAAAATACCTTTTGATTATATTATATTTCAAATTTTAAAAATAATTTTTTTATATTGATAGAAGTATTTTAATCCAAAAGGAGCAGAGAATAGTAAGATAGGGGTAATAAATAATAATCATATTTATGTAACTTTTTATCAAAAACAGTACCCTAATCATTGTAAATTAGGATGACCAAGATTTGCACATTTGATATTTAAATTGTCAAATTCAAAGTACAAAGAGAGGACCCACCCTGTACAAGGTACCACCCGTGTGCAAAAAAAACGGTATGCAAAAGCTACCTCTATACAAAATACACATCTACTGAAAATTCCACCTACTTTTTACACGTATCGTTAGGCATTCTCGGGTGTTAGAGATCCTGCAAAACTTGATAGGCCAAACTCCAGTGCATGCCAATCCAAGTTTTCAATCTTAAAACCAGTTCAGACCAGCAAAATAGAGGCATCTTTCATTGTTTAAAAAAAAAAAAAAAATTGTTTCTTTTCTTATTCCATCCCACAACTTGTTGGTTATACGTTTACTAATGATTCATTAGTTTGTTCGTTGGGTAGGGAAGCAAATGAGGAGTATGCTAAGAGGCTTCATGGGGTGGCCGACAAAATGTTCGAGTGTCTCTCTAAGGGGCTCGGTTTGAAGCCACAAGTGATGAAGGAAGCTTTGGGTGGCGAAGGATTGATCTATCTTATGAAAATAAACTACTATCCGCCGTGCCCTCGCCCCGATTTGGCTCTTGGTGTGGTGGCTCATACTGACATGTCCTCCCTCACCATTCTTGTCCCTAATGAGGTACAGGGACTTCAAGTTTTCAAAGATGAACATTGGTATGATGTCAAGTACATCCCCAACGCATTGATTGTCCATATAGGCGACCAACTGGAGGTAAGAGGATTTCAATTTCGATATTTAATTGAGGATTGTAGTATTGATACAAACAGTAATGACAATGTAGGACACATCATTGTGACTAAAATAACATTCACATGTTAGGAATTAGGTATGATTTATTATATTATTAGGTAATTACATTTACCTCTATTGTGGTTTGGTCAAACTATCGATGCCCTCTCAACTTTTAAAAATTATGTCTATTTTCTTAACTGTTTAAATTCATAACAACCAACCTTCTGATTGACGAAAAATTGATAAAAAAAATATTAATGTAAACATTGTTATTGTGTATTAAAAACAAAATTAACATCCTTTTATAACTTTATTTTTGTCTAAAATTATCAGATTTTTCTATTTTTTAATATTTTTTTATGTTTGACTTTGGTCAAGCAAATAAATATAATTGCTAAAAACCTGTAGGACGATAAATAATTTAACCAAACTATAAGGAAAGTAAATATAATTCAGCCTATATTCTATTATATGATTATTGATGACTCATAATAAAAAGTCTTAGGGATATAGTAGGAACTATGACCTACTTCTGAGTTTTTATTGTGAGGATTCAATGTGGATCAAGGATTGTTTAATTGTTTATTAGAAAAATTGGCACTCGCATATTATTCTAATCGTATAGTTTTGACTAATAATTTTTTATAGATTTTGAGCAATGGAAAATACAAGAGTGTGTTTCATAGGAGCATTGTGAACAAGGACAAGACAAGAATGTCATGGCCCGTGTTCTTGGAGCCCAACCCGGATAAAGAGATCGGACCTATTCCGGAGCTTATCAATGAGGATAATCCAGCAAAATACAAGACCAAGAAATACAAAGACTATTGTTATTGCAAGCTGAATAAGCTGCCTCAGTGAGCAAATGGACCATGATAATAAATAATGAAGCCCAATTTCTGATTGTAACAAATGAAGAAAACCATGGTTTACCATGGATGCTTGATGTTTTAAATTAAGATTTCCATCAAAGAAAGACCCTCTTTGAAATACGTTTTGTGTTTCTAATTTATGTCTTGATTCATTTACAAATAAATTTTTTTTATAGAATTAAAAGAATGAATTTCTAATTAATAAAATTTATACATGTTATGTAAGTGGATATTCAAAATTTAGTGGTTTATGAATCTTTTTCGAAATATTTTGATTCACATCAAACTCGGTCTGATTAATAAATACTTAGGATTTTAATTTAGAAATCGCACGGTTACATATGCGTATCAAAATTTCGAGAAAATAACAAGAAAGTGTAACTCAATGATTGATATTTCTTGCTTAAAATTAATAAATTTTAAATTCGAGTGATCTAAAATTTTGCCCTCTTTTTTATTAAAAAAAATCCAGAAAGGAAGTCGGTAAAATTACGGTTTGGTTAATGGGATCTAAATTCATGGACTAGAAAGAGAAACTTTACACAAGATAACAATTGTTCTTTATTTTTGGACTGTTATGCATTACTCCCTCTGATGAGGTTAAAATTCTTAATACTATTTGTTGTGAATTTGGGTTGATTTGGATGTTTAATGGAGTCTAATAGGTTATTTTGACATTCCCAGGGAGGAAGATTAACTTTGCGCAAGATGGGCCATTTTGGATGCAATTTAGAAGAATTAGACGCATTAAAAAAAAAACGAATTGGACTTGAAGAAAGACAGAAAATTGGGCTATTATTAAGGTTTGGAATTTAATTATGTGTAAGAAATTTTATTTATTAATTAACAATTGGACTGTACTTATTTTCATTGGGAAAATTTTAGTTTAGAAAATTAGTATGGGCCCAAGTTGGTAAAAAGGGAGTTATTAGGTTTTTGGCAACAATATGGTGAAGACTTATGTTTTTTTGGGTGATTGACTGCGGGGAGGAATTTTCTGGGGAAAGACCCAATTTTGGAGACAAAATTGTGGGACGCAGTTTTGGAAGCAATAAGCTTGGACAGCAGCTTTTGGATTTGCGGGCGGCTCTTTTGCGCAGTTGGTATATGGTACTATACTTTTACTCCTAGGAAAAAAAAAAAAAAAAAAAAAAAAAAAGGGCAAAAAATGAGGTCCACTTCAACTAACACCATGTCTGAACTTATATAATTCAGTTTATATAAGTAGTTCAGAACCCTCAGTTTACATAAGTAGTTCAGAATTCTCAGTTTACATAAGTAGTTCAGAACCCTCAGTTTACTTAAGTAGTTCAGAACCCTCAGTTTACATAAGTAGTTCAGAACCCTCAGTTTACATAAGTAGTTCAGAACTCTCAGTTTACATAAATAGTTCAGAACCCTCAGTTTACATAACGAGATCAGAACCCTCAGTTTACATAACGAGATCAGAGCCCTCAGTTTACATAAGTAGTTCAGAACCCTCAGTTTACATAAGTAGTTCAGAACCCTCAGGTTACATAAGTAGTTCAGAACCCTCAGTTTACATAACGAGATAAGAGCACTCAGTTTACATAAATAGTTCAGAACCCTCAGTTTACATAAGTAGTTCAGAACCCTCAGTTTACATAACGAGATCAGAACCATCAATTTACATAAGTAGTTCAGAACCCTCAGTTTACATAACGAGATCAGAACCCTCAGTTTACATAACTAGTTCAGAACCCTCAGTTTACATAACTAGTTCAGAACCCTCAGTTTACATAACGAGTTCAGAACCCTCAGTTTACATAAGTAGTTTACATAAATACACATTCGAGTTTACATAAGTACACATTCGAATTTACATAAGCTATCATTTCCAGTTTACATAAGCCCACGTCAACTAGCACCGCGTCTGAACTTATGTAAACTACTCGTTGTTCCCAGTAAGCTGTTGGAATGCTGGAATTGCAAGGGCTCCAATGATCAGCTGAGGGCGGTTCTTTCTCTTCAACAGGTTTTTGAACGGATGCTTCACGACTTGTGTTGCATTGCTTGCATCTATCAGATCTGCAAATTCAGCATCTACATTCTTTGTCCCTCTTACTTTCTCCAAAACCTTTCTGGCTTGGTCTAGTTTGTCCCTCTTACTTTAACGACATTCAGAGTGAGGAAGACAACCGTAATTTCCAAGGAGTTCCGAAAGTCTCTGTTTTTATTGTCTGTTTTCTTTTCCTTCTCGTGTGGATTTTTGGATAAAAAAAAAAAATTCAATCTTTAAAATTTTCTTCGTATGAAAATATCAAATGATCCCAGTAATTCCCCGTTTCTTCGTTTCCTTCCCAGAAACAAAACAGTCCAAATGAACTGCATAGTCCTAACTCCTAATCTAAAGGAGCTTAAAAACACATGTCACAGTTTTCTGACAAATTTCTGTTCATCGTTTTGATCCCTTCCTCAAAGTACCCAGAAAAGTGAAAACAGTCATTTGAAAAATCGAACAATGAAAGGCTCCAAAAGCCATCCAGTGAGACATGAAAATGACAACAGAACATGGAATAAGATAAGAGTCAACCAGCAAAAGCAACCCATCAAGCCCAAAAAAAAAAAAAAAAAAACACAACATTCTGCATAGAAATCTGACCTGAAACTCCCAAATCATAACCAAAGAGGGATCCTCCCAATGAGGGGTAATCTTGTACTCATACAGATGAGCCGGGTTCAGGAGCCGCTTTCGGATCGGACCCGGATAAAGTACTGGAATTTTCAGATTCAGTATTATCTGAATTTGACTCCGACTGGGGAAAACCTTCGAATTCATCTTCGTCCCAATACTCAAAGGAACTAGCGGAGGGAGAGGGTTTCTTCAAATCGGAGCTGGAAGAAGACTGATCATCGGAAGAGGAAACGGAGTCAACTTCGGGATTTGTCGAGGGAGGGCCATGATGGGATTCAATAGGGTCAGAAGGGGATGAGAGAGTAGTATGAGGAGGTGGGGAACGAAGAGGGAGATCGTTGGCGAGTGGGAGCTGTTCATCGTAGTCTTCGTCGGCGTCAAAGCCTTCGAAGTGGGAGTGAGAAGAGGAGGCGGCGGCTGAAATGGTGAGATGGTGGAGGAGAAGAGAAATGATGGATAAGACCGCTATGAGCCAGATATATATAAGGCCTTGCTATTGATAATGCTCCTAGGAGTAAACCGGCCGGTTTACTCCTAGGAGTAGGATATAATTTGCGCTTTTGCGGACTGCTACTATTCCTTAGTACTGTTTTTAATTCTGAATTTTTAGTTTTGAAATTATGCTGCATAATTTATTTATTAATTTTAATATTTCGATTATGAGTAGCTAAATTCTTTAATTTAGCCAAGAAAATCAAATCTCTCGATGTTACTTTAATCGTGAGATTGAATTATTTTAATATTAATTAATTGTTAGTTTCTTATTTATTCTTGTGAATTGTTTGAGAATTATTTAGCACTATTTGTATGGCTGGTAGCATGCAAGCTTTCCTAGGTAGGTTCGATATTCCCTAGAGTTAATACAACTAATCATATGGTACGTAGGTTAGCGTGTTGAAAAGAATAAATAATCAAGTGCAATTAAACTAATTTGATTAATTGTAGTTGAATTAGGTCCTTGGATATTGTGATCTAGGTTCTAGGAGGTTCCAGAATTAGTCATCGATTATAGACGCAATTAACGGAGGTTCCTTAATTGCTAGCGTAAACTAATAAGACTGAATTGTTTGGAGGTTCCAATAATGAAAACCAGTGTAACCAGTAGTTAGTTGATACATTCTTGCATCAATGATCGATTAGTGCATCGAGATGGTCTAACTCCCTTGACTAGATTTTTTTTTTTTTCGAATTTGATTTTATAATTTATTTAATTTTTAGTCTTTAATTGTAATTGAATTTTCAATAGTAGTTTTAATTTAAACAAACTCCCATTGGTTACGTACTTTTGATTGAATTGATTTTATTTTGATGCTCCTCGTGGATACGATCCTACTCGCACTATACTATTTTTAAAAGCTTATAGAGTAGGTTTATATTTGATTGGTTTGACAACCCAGCACCCTCTATTTCAATATATAGGTCGTTTTCACCAAACACAAATATTAAGATTATAATTAATTTTTCAAAGTTTTCTTAACTTTTAATAATTAAACCTCTTATACCCCTATTTAATATATTTTTGATAGTAGTGTTATAATTTAGAATAGTCATAACAAAAACGATTTTCAATGAAATTATAATTTAAATAACAGTAATAAAGTAAAAATAAATAATTATTTTTTAAAAATAGATAAATGATTATATTTTTGATTGATTTTCTAATGAAAACTATTTTGAAATGGAGGGAGTATTAATATAAGTCAGACAATGATGCATTATTTTTGGATTGTCGTGAATACATGTAAGACTTGACAGATCCAAGAATACCCCTAAAATTCGGTGGAATATCGGGATTAGCGCTCTGATACCAAAATTAGTATCAGGTATGAAATATGGTGCATGCATAAAATGTATATATTTCGTCCATATTTATCTGCCTGTCGTTCAAATAATTATACAATTATTAAAAAAATAATTAAATAATTGAATATATTAATAAATTTGTTTTATTTATCTTTCATCATTAAATGAATTCATATTTTAAATGATAAATATTTATGTTTTCAATGAAAAGAAAATGATAAGAAAGAAAAAAATTATTGATGGTAAATGTAAAGTGAATATTAAAAAAAGATAAAGTCAAAAGTCTAAAATAATTATTAGTTAAAGACGAAGGGAGTATTAGTTACTTGTACGGTTTTCAATAATATGATATTTATAAATAAGTAAGTAGAGTTATTAAGGTTAACTTATAGCATATAGACCAAGTACTGTCCTATTAGATTTAATAGACGACTAACTAAACTTATACGTATCAATTTGAGCCAGAGTAATTAGATCCAAATTCATCACGAGTCCTCCAAACTTGATCCAAGTTTCTTGGGTTGAAGCTACAATGCGGGCCAGAGATTTAATTGGGCTCTGAATATTAACATTTCCTTCTGTCTCCATAACTGACATAGATATTGTAACTTCTCAATAATGAGTATAATCTTTCCATTTCAAAATGTACAATTCGTATACAGTACTATAGTAATACGATACTATTGTATCTGTCTTAATTTTTTACTTTCCATCAGTCGAAACATGGACAATTAGCAACACGCTTTTTTTTCTCCAACTCTCTCTCTCTCTCTCTCTCTCTCACGCCGCCACCCTCCCTCGCTCGGATCTCCTTCGACTCTATCGCGACAACACTGTCGAGCCTCCTCTTCTTCGACTTTGGAATTTTTGGCGCATCCTCTCCACTCTTCTCGAAGTCTCGATGGGGGTCTCGATCGCCTCTTCTCCGGTGATTTGTTCCGATATATGACACTATAATTTTTCATTTTCTGCTATCACAAGATTTGGTTCTTCATAATTAATGGTGGTGGTTAGTACATTATTAGAGTATTTCGAATTTCGCGATCAGTGAACATGTGGAGTGATAAGGATGCATTAGAGTGATAAGGTTATCATGTTCATAATTTTATCTAGATATATTTTGTGATAATGAATATCAAGTAATCATTTTATCTACAATATCTCTTATGTTTATCACCTAGAGTAGCATTCTATAAAACGAGCACATCATGTACTCTATCATATGAGTTTTATGAAATACAATTCTTTACTTTTTACATTTTTCATCTCTTTTCACATTTTCCTCAATTCTAAGTGGATAATCTTTAATAGCTTTAAAGCTCTTTTGGGTGTTTTGGTTGATATAAAATACTATTGTGTAGATATAATTCTTAATTTTGGTTGATATAAACACAATTTCAGTTGATATGTAACACTATTGTTTTTATCAGGAATATGGTTGATATAAAATACTACTGTATTGTACTTTTTTGTTGATATAAACTCTTTTCTGGTTGATATAAAACAATATTCTATATGATATAACTCATGTTTTTGTTGATATAAACTCTACTCAAACACTATTTGTTGGAGTTGAATACATAAGCTATGCTTATATTGTACATTTTTTCAGTAATATATCGATTTATGTTTTGGTTATATTTTGTTGTGCATGATATGTCCATTTATATTATGTAAGTAGATGATGAGGTGTCTTGTGTGACACAGTAGATCTCATCATTGGTTGAAAGACATAATATATAAATGAGGTTCGTAACCGAGATAGCTTTGGATAAACTGTCGGTTTAGGTTATTATGTGATTCAGATAATTGGTTTGTCTAAACTAATTGAATCACATAGATATGCCCGGGGCGTATTGAACTTGACCATTAGAAATGATTTGTCTTGTACTGATTTAATAGACAAATCGTTCTTGGTATTCTATCTCTTAATCCCTATACTCGAGCGGGCATGAGGATTAGACATAGTGTACTTTGACCTGCCAAAGGGTGAGGTCAATTCTGGCCAATAGTCTCAGTAGGTTGGGTGAGGGTGTTTAGTTGCTTGGTGTGCTGCTGCTGGTTGTGAATCATATCAGGAACTGGTTTGGGATAAGTGAATCCCTGTATCAGTTGGTTGTGAAGCATATTAGGAACTGGATTGGATAAGTGAATCCCTGTATCAGTTGGATGTGTATCAGTCCAGGAACAGGATTGAAGGAAATAGAAACCCAGTAGGAAGGCTAATCATAAACCAACTTGGGGTCTCTCTTGTAACTCTATATATAGACAAGGGATTAGCTATTCAAGATATACAATTCATAAGTTTTCAAGACAAGAAAACTAGAGAGATAAAATCCTAGAGAGAGAAATAAATTTCTCCCTCAAAGTCAGATTTTAGAAGGAAAACTTCGGCTGGATTTTTCCTCTGTGTTGGCCGAAATTTTGGCCTGTTTAAACCAGCAGCGCGTATAGTTTTCTCTCTCTCCGGGCGGTGAGTTTATTGTACGTGTCATGTGCAGCGGTGCTGGAATTTTCTGGCAGGTGGATTGTGGTGATTAACTGATCAAATTGGTTTTTAGATCGTTGCCCACATAACGTGAAATCAAAGTCTTGAGGCATACAAGAGAATTACCTGAATGCACGCTTCAAAGGTATTTTCTAAAGTTTCGCTTTTAATTAGAAATTTTTGTTGCGTGGTAAATCGAATAAGTGCAAACCCATATCCTGCGCAATGTTATTTCAAAAGGGTTGGAATAGCATTTGTTCTAGCGTCTAGGCCTGGCCAGAGATTCCGATTCTGGAATTCATAGCACGAAAGTGAGTTTCTGGCTAGGTCCGGACATATAATCTTTCACTATTAATCAAATTGTTACTCTTTATACATGATATTAACCATTGTTATATTGATATAAATAAATGCTCTACATGATAGAAACTCATATTCTACTCGATATAAACTCGTATTTTTCAATGATGTAATCAAATCTTTACCCTTGTACACATGGTATAACCCCTTGTTATATTGATATAAACACATATTCCACATGACATAAACTCATGTTCTACTTTATATAAACTCATGTCTCAAATGATATAATCATCTTTCCTTTGTACATGTACATATACAGAAGTGATATCTGAATAAGTACGTTGTCTACTACATTCATACCTCCTCTAATATCTAATTCCAGAAAGCTTTGATTCACGATCTCTACTTTTTCTAACACTAAATCCTAATCTAAAAGCATACTTATTATATAAATCGAAAGCAGCATTCTCGTTCTCAATAATTTCACCAACCAAAGATTTGTTTGAATCATCAACAAATAATCCAGAACCTACAAACAAAAAACAGTTATGAAAGCAAAAAAATATAGAATCACATAACATAACAATTAACGTAACTTCAAATAATTACCTTCACCGGAAGCAATAACATCAATTCCTTGTAGCGCATTATCAATAAGTTTGGATATTTCCTTGCCTTCTACATATTTCACACAAAAAAAAAGATTATATCATACAAAACTTTAGTTTATATCAGCGATAACTCCTACTTACATCATAAAAACATGTAACAATATACATACTAACCCAAATCGATACCTTATATAAACCACATCTTAAGATTATATCATACAAAATGTTAGTTTATATCAACGATAACTCCTCCTTACATCATCAAAAATGTGTAACAATATACATACTAACCCAAACCGATACCTTATATCAACTATATCTCAATATTATATCATACAAAACGTTAGTTTATATCAATAATAACTCCTCCTTACATCATAAAAATGTGTAACAATATACATACTAACCCAAACCGATACCTTATATCAACCATATCTCAATATTATATCGACTAACACTTTAATTTATATAATTCATAACCAGAATTCATAAAAAACAACAACAACATCTTTCAAAATAGAAATTTCATCCAATAGATTATCATCTCCTCCACAAAAATTCACTGCAAGTCAAAAAAAAAAAAAAAAAACAGGTATTCAAGTTCTATCGTATCTCTAAATTATAAAATAAAAAAATCATCGCAACATCATAAAATGAATCGAAAATACCTTCTCCGTTCAACACATTACAATCACTTCCGAATAAATCATCAACCGATCGATTAACATTACTAAACCAATTACAAATCTCCTTCTAAACGAAATATTAACGAGAAATCAAAATATAACAAAAGAACGAATAACATATAGTTTCAGCAACAAAAACAAGAAAAAAAAACCATACCTGCAATCTGATCGATCAAATTTACTGACGAGATCACAAATCTCCATTCTAAACGATCGAGAAAGCAAAAAATCAGGAAAAAAAATAGTGCAATAACTTCAGCAACAAAAACAACAAAAAATGAACGATACCTGCGATCCGATCACAAAAATAACAATTATAAGTTGAAATACCTGGAATCCGAACAATCTGCAGTAGTTGAATATCAATTTGGCGAGAAGAAAAAAGGAACAATATAAATGATGTTTGGTAAATTGAATGAATGCTGTATTTAAAAATGAAAAAACAGGCATCTTATATATAGAATGTGATTAGTTTGGTATCAAAGCGCGTGAGGAAATAAAATCTAGATAAATCGCATTAATTAAAAAAACACGGGAACCACTAATTAAACCCGCTCCCTATATAAAACCCATGTCGGGTACAATAGCATGGGTAATACTATAGTAGTACCATATAATTTTCCAAAACATAAGTCGTTTTCACCCATTAGAAAACTGGTGAAAATATAAGTCACTTGTCTACTTTTAAGAAACAATTTATTGGTTTTACTCTATTACCCTTATTTAATTTACAATTTCATTGGGATTTATTTTTATCATGATTATTCCAAGTTATAACACTATTATAAAAAATACATTGAATAGGGGTATAAAAGGTTTAACCATTAAAAGTTATTAGAATTTTCAAAAATTAATTGCAATCTTAATATTTGTGTTTTGGTTAAAACGACCTATATATTGAAATGCAGGGAGTAATATAATTAGTAGTACAATTTAAAGTGCATTTTTTACAAATAACATGGGAGCATTGGTTAAGAGGGCAAAACGAAGCAAATTCAGAGAGATCACTGTATTAAATGACTTATTATCATTGGTCCAACACTATTAAAACATGTCCTCTTAGTTGTACAATATAATTTGCCATTTTTTCCAAACAAAAACAGAGTAATATAGAATTCATGAAATCAAGCTCAAGATTAGACTGTTAAATTTTCATGAAATTACATATTCGGTATCCGATTGACCTCATATGACTCCAACACCTGCGTGATTAGAACTTGTCTTGAATATCTTTATCTAATTTCATGTTAAACAACCTGGATTGCCCAAAATTTATCCGGGAACTTCAATTTACAAAATAAATTCTTTTTAATGTCAATCACATATTTGACACATTCCCTGCAGTAGCAAAATATTATCCCAGAATTTGAATCTTGAACTATGATCCCATTTGTTCACTACCACCCCTGCTCTGATACAATTTGTTGGAAGAAAACACACACAACAATAATCATAAACAGAGAAATAACTAATAACAAATAAACGACAAAAAATCAATAACAAAATTTTATGTAGTTCAATCACAATAGATACATCCCGTGGAATATACTCCATCCAAAAGAAAATTCAAGACTAGAAGAGCTTACAACATATAGTTTTTTTTTTTTTTTTTTTTTTAACATAGAGTGTCTCTTCTTTTCTCTCTCTCTCTGTCCAACTATTTGTTGGGTTAACTCCTCAAAACCCAAGTCTGTTTTAAAGAAAGTTAGGGTTGAGTCCAATAAGGTTTGTAGCACTTCAGTTTAAATATATGCTTTTGTACTAAAGTTTGTAAGCAGCAGTGAAGATAATTTATTAGCACATGCATAAAATTTAGTGTTTGAAAGATATAGTGTGTTTGGAGAGAAAAACACTTTTGTAACCTCTTTTATTCCCATATTAGTGAAGTTGTGTGTTACTGTCATGGAGTAGATCGTTGAGGATCGAACCACGTAAATCTGTGTGTTTTGCTTAGTTGTTTATTTTGTTGAATGTGTTGAGCATAAACAACTAGTCCTTTGAAGCGTGGGTATCAAAAAAAAAAAAAAAAAACCAACAGTGGTATCAGAGTTGAAGGTTTGGACTTTGGGACAGGTGTTTGTTGCTGTAGTGAGGGTGTCAGATTGAGATCGAAATCAGAGAGAATTTATTTTGTAGATCAGAGTTTGTAAATAAATTCTTTGCATAAAAATACGTTGGGTGCCCAAGTTTTGTGCAGTTTGGATCATCAGAGTGTGAGAAATCAGAGAAGGAAGAATTCAGATCAAGTTCTGAATTCTACACAGGGTGCGTTTGATGCAAGGCAAAGGCAATGGGGCAAAGACAAAATAATTCTGATTGCTACCCTTTCTAGTTAGTAAAGTAAAGACAAAAACAATCAAATTACTTTAATGAAGCGATCAAATTCCTTTAATGAAACAATCAAATTCTTTTAATAAATGTCTGCTAATTTATCAAACGAGTCAAAGACGATCATATTCCTTTAATGATTATTGAGTTAATAAAATTCCGATTACTTCATTACCTTTGCCTTACATCAAATGCACCCATAGTGAAATTGACTTTGTGTCAAAATTTCGTGCAAATCCAACGGTCGGATCTTGAGATATCGTGACTTGAAATTGGAGCGTTGTGGACCCTCCGTTTATGGAGGCGGCTAGGGTTTTCTCAGTAGGGTTAATGCGCCACATGTTATTTTTTAGTGATCCACGTGTTGCGCTGCTGTATTGCCACGTCATCGGGTCAAAGACAAAGTCAACTGCCCGTCAGCAAAAATTTCCAAGTGACCTCTCTCCCCTAATTTTGACGTGCTGAGTCTGTTTTTGGCATCCACTTTGTCAAATTCAACTTGTTTGGTGGTGTTTTTGTCGAGTGAAGTATTTTAGGGGGTCGTAAAGGATTTTTTGAGGATGTAGGGAACGAAACTTAATTACCCCATTTTTTATAGAAAGATAGATTATACTATGTAACAGTATACAATCAGAGATTTACTTGTGATGGAGAAACTTGATTTGGCTCTTGAAAAAAGTAAACCTGATGATGTGAATGATAAAAAGTTGGCAGAGATGCAAAAGCATGTGGTTATCGACTTGCTTTTGCTCGTTGTGTGAAACATGACGTCATGAAGGAGACGGCGACGAAGGGTATTTGGGACAAGTTGTAGAGTATTTATGCGTCGAAATCATTAACCAATCGGTAGTTAATGAAAATTGACATCTATAGCTTGAAGATGGAGGAAGAGGAAAATCTTCTTGACAATTTAAACGAGTTTGGACAGCTAGTGTATCGGCTTCAAAATAGTGGAGAATAAATTGATAGTGAAGAGCAAACCTTATTATTGTTGTCTTCTTTGTCATCATCCTATAACCCATTGGTGCAAACCATGCTTGTTTGGAAGAAAATTATGCCTCAAGAAGGAGAAATTATAGTTATCGCAAAGGGTTCAAATTGTGGAAGGAGTTGTTCTAGTGGTGGATGTGAGTCATGTGGGAGATATCAGTGGTGCTCCAAGCAAGCATAGTCAAATTGGGTTATATTTACAAGCAATCAACCTTTCTATTACCAACAAGTTATTGTCGGTGGCAAGAGAAATACGCACACTGCTCCGCCATGGACTGGTTGGTAAATGAATACACACTGCTGCAAGAAAAGGAGGTTACTGCACGGCTTTTTTTTAAAAAAAGAAAAAAGAGAGAGAAGGTAATAAGAAAAATAGAATTATTATTATATATACTACCAACCCCTCCAAAAAACAAACGCTAATAATTTAGTGAGTGACAAAACAAGAAAACACAAAAATTGCAGAGAAAATGGAGATAGAAAGAGTGCAAGCCATTGCTTCTCTGTCAAAATCTCTGGGCACAATCCCCGTGGAATACATCAGAACAGAGAAGGAGCAACCTGGAATCACCACTGTCCACGGTGTGGTTCTTGAGGTACCGGTGATCGATCTCAGTGACCCGGACGAATCCAACGTTATGAGAGCGGTAACTGAGGCAAGCAAAGAATGGGGGATCTTCCAGATTGTGAACCATGGGATCCCAGATGGGGTTATAAGCAAATTGCAGGAAGTTGGGAAGGAATTTTTCGAGAAAGTCCCGCAAGAGGAGAAGGAGCTGATTGCTAAAGTTCCAGGCGCCGAAAGTACTGAAGGGTATGGAACAATATTGCAGAAGGAAGTGGAGGGGAAGAAAGGTTGGGTTGATCATTTGTTTCATCGAATATGGCCTCCATCCTCCATTAACTATCGATTTTGGCCTCAAAATCCACCTTCTTACAGGTTTCCTTTTCCATTTTCTTTAACTTCCCTACAATACTTTTTCGTTTGTGACATTATTCTAGTCTTTCACCTTAGTTTCATTTTCCTTTCAGAAATTACGAAGAGCTTTCATTGAATTTATTCGATATTTTACTTCTTATGAAAAATTTCGTCTGGAATTTTGTTCTGATTATATGATTTGTTCTTTAGAACTTTGGATCTTATACCACAAAAGGGTCAAACTTGTTTGTTATACGCACGAAAGCTTTGATTTGACTTGAACCAAATCAATCATATTTATGAAATAAATTATACCTCCCCGGTAGTTTGGTCAAAGTACTAATCGCTTTTAAGATTACTGATAATTACATTTATCCCCCTTTGACCGAAGACAAACATAAAAAAATATTTAAAAAATTGACTATTTTTTGCCTTTAATTTTATTTTTCAATAAAATAACAATACCTACATTAATATTCTATTTATTAAAATTAATTATTATTAATTTGGATAGTCATGAAGGTATATATAATTTTAAAAATTTGACAAGTGTCGCTAGTTTGACAAAATTACAATAAACATAAATATAATTCAACCAATAAATTATAACCAACGCATATGGCATACTTACCAATGGCCTAAAATAGGACTAATTGAAAAATATCATAAAAGAAAAAAAGGAAAGAATTTTGTTTCTTTCCTCATTCCATCCCCACCAACTTGTTGGTTATACGTTTAATAATGATTCATTAGTTTGTTAATTGGCAGGGAAGCAAATGAGGAGTATGCTAAGAGGCTTCATGGGGTGGCCGACAAAATGTTCGAGTGTCTCTCTAAGGGGCTCGGTTTGAAGCCACAAGTGATGAAGGAAGCTTTGGGTGGAGAAGAATTGATCTATCTTATGAAAATAAACTACTATCCGCCGTGCCCTCGCCCCGATTTGGCTCTTGGTGTGGTGGCTCATACTGACATGTCCTCCCTCACCATTCTTGTCCCTAATGAGGTACAGGGACTTCAAGTTTTCAAAGATGAACATTGGTATGATGTCAAGTACATCCCCAATGCATTGATTGTCCATATTGGCGACCAAACGGAGGTAAGAGGATTTCAATTTCGATATTTAAAGGTATTACTAGTTATCGTCTCAGTTTTAAGTATTATCGTATCAATTTTGACAAAATTATCCTTTTACTTGAAGTGGGGAGAGAGAAGGTATTGTAGGAGGTGTTTTAGTTTAAATTGGGGTAGTAGAGAGTAAATACTTGGACAGTAATTAGTAAAATTTGATATTTAATTGAGGATTGTAGTATTGATACAAACAGTAATGACAATGTAGGAAACATCATTGTGACTAAAATAACATTCACATGCTAGGAATTAGGTACGATTTGTTACTTCATACATTAGTTATGTTATTAGGGTGAATTACATTTACCTTCCTCATGATTTGGTCAAACTAGGTTGTAAAAATTATATCTATCTTCTTAATTATTTAAATTAATAATAACCAATCCTCTAATCAACGAAAAAATTGAATAAAAATATTAACATATGCATTGTTATTGTGTTAAAAAAAAAAAAAACTAATATTTGTTTTTTTGCCTAAAATTATCAAAATTTTCTATTTTTTTTTTTTACATTTTGTTGATGCTTAACTTTGGTTAAAGGGGTAAATATAATTATCAAAAATCTCAGGAATTTGATAAAACTACATGAGAGTAAATGTGATTCACTTACATTCTATTATATGATGCTCATAATAAAAAGTCTTAGGGATATAGAAGCAACTATGACCTACTTCTGAGTTTTTATTGTGAGGATTCAATGTGGACCGAGGATTCTTTAATTGTTTATTAGAAAAATTGGCTCTCGCATATTATTCTAATCGTATCAATTTGACCAATAATTTTTATAGATTTTGAGTAATGGAAAATACAAGAGTGTGTTTCATAGGAGCACTGTGAACAAGGACAAGACAAGAATGTCATGGCCGGTGTTCTTGGGGCCAAACCCGGATAAAGAGATCGGACCTATTCCGGAGCTTATCAATGACGAAAATCCAGCAAAATACAAGACCAAGAAATACAAAGACTATCGTTATTGTAAGCTGAATAAGCTGCCTCAGTGAGCAAATGGACCATGATAATAAATAATGAAGCCCAATTTCTGATTGTAACAAATGAACAAAACCATGGTTTACCATGGATGCTTGATGATTAAATTAAGATTTCCATCAAAGAAAGACCCTCTTTGGAATACGTTTTGTGTTTCTAATTTATGTCTTGATTCATTTACAAATAAAATTGTTTATAGAATTAAAAGAATGAAATTCTAATTCATTGAATTTATGCATGTTATGTAGGTGTGATCGTCACTACTTTATATGAATCTTGTTCAAAATATTTTGATTCACACTAAACTCCCGGTCTAATTGATAGATATTTAGGGGTTTTAATTTGGAAAAATCACACAGCTACATATGTGTATCAAAATCATATGTATCAAAATTTCGAGTTCTCAGTAAAAATAAGAAAAATAATATTTATGTGGTTTGATTAATGTGATATAAATTCATGGACTAAAAAGAGAAACTTTACACAAGAGAACAATTGTTCTTTATTAATGGATTGTTTTGCATTATTAATCTAAGTCAGATAATGATACATTGTTTTTAGATTGTCATATGTATCTGTCAGACACGTAAGACTCGATGGAATGTGGGGATGATAGCGAAATTAGTATCAAGTATGAAATATAGTGCATGTATAAAGTGTATATACTAGTCATTTGTATGGTTTTCAATATTATGATATTTATAAGAGTGAATTGTAAAAAAGGTCATCATACTTTGGTAAAGTTTAGGTTTTGGTCACTAACTTTTAAATATTTAAAAAAGGTCACTAACTTTAGCATTTGAATTTTAGTTTTGGTCATTCCGTTAGAATGAACCGTTAAGTCCACTAACAATCCTATATTTGGAGGGTATTTTTGTCCATTCATTAATGCTGTACACATGCTGCTCGCGCTACAGTAACGCGCTACAGTTATTTTTTTTTTAACGTATAGCATTTTTTTAAAAAAATATACTTTTTTTAAAAAAATATTTTTTTAAAAAAATAATTTACTAAAAATACCAAAAAATTTTATTTATAATTCCGCTCATCTATGCTACTTTATTTATAATTTAATATTAAATTATAAATAAAGTAGCATAGATGAGCGGAATTATAAATAAATTTTTTTGGTATTTTTAGTAAATTATTTTTAAAAAAAAGTATTTTTTTTAAAGTATATTTTTTAAAAAAAAGCTATGCGTTAAAAAAAAAAATAACTGTAGCGCGTTACTGTAGCGCGCACTGTAGCGTGAGCAGCATGTGTACAGCATTAATGAATGGAAAAAAATACCCTCCAAATATAGGATTGTTAGTGGACTTAACGGTTCATTCTAACGGAATGACCAAAACTAAAATTCAAATGCTAAAGTTAGTGACCTTTTTTGAATATTTAAAAAATAGTGACCAAAACCTAAATTTTACCAAAGTATGATGACCTATTTTACAATTCACTCTATTTATAAATAAATAAGTAGAATTATTAAGTTACCTTATAGCATATAGACCAAGTACGATCTTATTGGACTTAATAGACAACTAACTAAACTTATATCAATTTGAGCCACAATTAAATCCAAACTCATCATGAGTCCTCCAAACTTGATCCAAGTTTCTTGGGTTGAGCAAAAACTTATCCCAGAATTTGAGTCTTGAACTCTGATCCCATTTGTTGACTACCTCTCCCCTGCTCTGATACTATTTGTTGGAAGAAAACACACACCGCAATAATCATAAACAGATAAATAATTAATAACAATATTAATAAAAGTCCACCACACAATTTTATGTGTAATCACACAATTGGTCTACATTCACATGGAATATACTCCATCCAAAAGGAAATTCAAGACTAGAAGAGTATACAACATATACACTTTTTTAACATAGAGTGTCTCTTCTCTTTTCTTTCTCTCTGTTCAACTATTTACATGGGATCTCACTAAATTTAATAACAAGAATATATTTATACTAAATTCCTATTATATCTATCTAATTTAATCGACTCAACCCTAAGAAATTTCAGGAGATAAATGGTTGGGTTAGGGTTGAGTCCAATAAAATTTGTAGCATTTTAGTATAAATATATACTTTTATACTAAAGTTTTGAGTATACGTGAGATAACTCATTAGCATAGGCATACAATTGAGAGTTGGAGAGACATAGTGTGTTGAGAGAGAAAGAAAACACTTTTGTAATCGCTTTTATTCACGTAAATCTACCTATTTTTCTTGATTAGTTATTTTGTTGATTGTGTTGAACATAAAAAATCAGTCATTTGAAGTGTGGGTATCAAAATACCCAACAATGGTATCAGATTTGGATGTTCAAATTTTGGAACAATTTTTGTTGCCGCAAGGAGGGTGTTGGATCAAGATCGACATCAGATAGAATTTATTTTGCAAATCGGGATTTGTAACTAAATTCTTTGCATCAAAATACGTTGGGTGTCCAAACGTTGTGAAGTTTGGATCATCAGAGCGTGAGAAATTAGAGAATGAAGAATTCATATAAGTTCTAATCGATCGTTAACTAAAGTGAGATACGGGTGATCAGATAGTAGATTCGAAATATACATATTGAAAATGAGTTGCTGTCAAAATTTCATGAAAATCCAACCTCCGGATCTTGATATATCACGATTTGAAGTTAGATCCTTGAGGACCGTCCGTTTAAGGAGGCGGTTTTTCAGTTGGTTTAACGCAGCACGTGTTGATTTTTTTAGTTGTCCACGTGTTGCTCTGCTGTGTTGCCACGTCATTGGTCAAAGTTAGAGTTGACTTGTCAAAGTCAACTGCCACATCAACAAAAATTTTCAAGTGACCTCTCCTCTCTAATTTTGACGTGCACAGTCCAATTTTGGCATCCATTTTTTTTTCAAATTCAACTTGTTTGGTGGTTTTTTAGTCGAGTGAAGTTGTTTAGGGGTCGTAGAGGGTTTTTTGAGGATGCGGAGAACGAAACTTAATTACTCTATTTTTTTTTTATGAGAAGATAGATTTTAATATGTAGTAGTGTACAATCAAGAATTTACTTGTGATGGAGAAACTTGATTTGACTCTTCAAGAAAGTAAACCAGATGACGTGAATGATAAAAAGTGGGCAGTGATGCAAAATCATGCAGTTAGTGCTATTCAACTTGCTCTTACTCCTAGTGTAAAACATAACGTCATAAAGGAGACGACGACGAAGGTATTTAGGAAAAGTTGCAAAGTATTTATGTGTCAAAATCATTGATCAATCGATTGTTAATGAAAATTGACCTCTATAGGTTGAAGATGGAGGAAGAAGAAAATCTTCTTGACCATTTGAACAAGTTTGGACAACTAGTGTATCGGCTTCAAAACAGTGGAGAGGAAGTTGATAGTGAAGAGCATGCCTTGTTATCGTTGTCTTCTGTGTCATCATGCTTGTTTGGAAGAAAATTTTGCCTAAAGAATAAGAAAATATAGCTATCGTAGAGGGTTCAAATCGTGGAAGGATTCATTCTAGTGGTGGATGTGATTCACTGAGAGATCTCGACAGAGAGACTACGGTAATCATAAGTGCTATTATTGTGGTAGAAAATGTCATATACAAAACAAATGCTCAGATATAAATGCTATTATTGTGTTATTTTGAGGAAGTCAAAGGGCAAATATGAAGTTGATGCGAATGACTCAAATATAAATGCTGTGTATGGCGTATATAGATATGAGCTATTGGCGATGAGGAGCACTCCTGGGTATAGCTCACAGTTGGTTTTGGATTGTACATCATCAATGCACATTTGTAGAGAGAAATATTCCTTTGATACTTTGCAAATTGATGGAGATTTTAGGCATGTCATTTTAGGTAATGGTGAGAAGATGAAGATTGAGAGTGTTGATGTTGCACGCTTCAAGACACACAATAGCATAATCAAGAAATTGGCTAATGTGAGATTTGTGCCTGCGTGTAATAATAACATAATTTTCTTGGGAGAATTGTGTTCTCATAGATACAAACTCATTGGTGGATGCAATCTTTTCAAAGTTTTCAAGAAAGATGAGTTGGTGTCATAAGGTGTAAAAAGTGATCATCACATCTTTCATGTTGGTGATTTGAAAAATGAGTTTTGTTGTTTGCTTGAAATTCAAATAGAGAAGTTCAAACCAAGGAAGAAGCAAGTCTCTTTTTCGAACAAGGTTAAGATATTTGTGACTTTGAGTCCAGTGGGGATATGTTAGGTTAACTTCTCAAAACCAAAGTTTATTTTAAAAAGTGGGTTAGGGTTGAGTTCAAAAGGGTTTGTAGCATTTTAGTATAAATATATACTTTTGTACTAAAGTTTGGAGTAGACGTGAGGTAACTCATTAGCATATGCATAAAATTGAGAGTTTGAGAGACATAGTGTATTGAAAGATAAAGAACACACATTTGTAATATCTTTTATTTCTATACTAGTGAAAATTTGTGTTATTGCCGTAGAGTAGATTGTTGAGAATTAAACCACGTAAATCTGTGTGTTTTGTTTGGTTATTTATTTTGTTGATTGTGATAACATAAACAATTAACCTTTGAAATGTGGGTAGAAAAATACTCAACATAAATCAACATTTGTATACCATAATCCAATTGAGTTTGTTGTTTGAACTTTGATGCAATTTAAGAGTTACTTTTTCTGTAAGTGTAACCCTTAGAAAAATACACAAAAGTTGTAGATGCCATGGCACTAACTCCAGCAAGCAACCAATAGAAATAATCAAGGTGTACTTTCATAGGATTATCAGAAAACCAAGGGTGCCCATCTCTACTTGTGACTTTTTGAATCACAGCAATGAGAATGCTGCTAAGAAATCCACCTATGCCGAATATGGTAAGGTAGAGAGCCAGACCTGTGCTTCTTAATTCATTAGGCATTTGATCATAGAAATATTATTGTAAACCGGCAATGGTGAATGCTTAAGAGATTACCAATAAAAAATACTGAGGTATCAACCAAGCCACACTCATAGGTAATGTTGCATCTGGAAAGTCGGCTAATTTGTACTCTTTAGACGTTTTATCTCTACTAGAGCAGCAACAAACATAGACAGAATTGAAAAGAATATTCCGGCACCAATTCGTTGCAGAGTTGTTATGCCTGATAGTTTTCCAGTTATAGTTCTTGCTGTCGAAACTAAAATTCGATCGTAGATGGAGAGAAAGACGATTATTGTGACACTACTAAAAGCTTGTAGAGAAGCAGCTGGAATTTTGAATTTTTAACCAATTGATCGTTGCATTGTGAGTCCTTGTTTAGTGAACAAAGTGGGTGGTTGAGAAAATACAATCTCATGAACCAAACAGGAGCACCATATCGAAAATAGCCTGAGAATTAACTTAGCTTCTTCAACCTCACGTAAACTGCAAATTTCGCCTTCTTGCACTGAGCCACTAGGTGCTAATAATGCTTTGTTTAAAACCCTGCAAGCATTTGAGAAGTATTGATAACTTCAATGAGGGCATCCAATCCAGTTTGGTTATTAATTTTAGGCGATTGAGATAAAATTAAGGCCATTGAAATCATACAAACAAAAAGTAGGGTTTTACTCACTTGAATTGTGAGGAAGGTAGGGCTACACCTTGACTCTCCTTATTAGTATATACAGTAGCATAAGAATAAGTCTTTCTCCAATTCATAATTGATTTCAAGAACACTCGGCCGATCCTCAAAACGGGCATCCTTTGGTGATCATTAGTAGCATGGAAACTATATGTGACGGTACCAGAAAGAAACAACAATAATGCAAAAACCATAACTAGACCCCAACTGAGGTATTCTTGCAGATATATCAAAATTATCATGACAAGGGCGATAGCCGAATCAGTACCAATAGCGCACCAGTTGAAGAATGAGGTTTTTGCTTTACATTCTTTGGTGTTTGATACATCAAATTGATCAGCTCCAAAGGCGTGAAGGCTTATGCATTCCTTGGGCAATTGCTACTAAATATAACGAAAAGAAAAAATGTGATAACTTGCAGCCGAGGAGGAGAACATGCAACTCCATTTGAAGATTTTTCACTGTCAAATGAATTGAAGACGATAGCTGAAAGTGCCAAGAGGCCGAGTGCCTGCAATTAAAGAAAGCACCAAAGAATTTAGTAGTACAAACCCTTATTGTGTTCTATCCAAGTTATAAAATGGGTTAGGCGGATCCGAGTCATGAAATGAGTTGAACAAATTATGGTACAAATTGTTGGCAATATTAAATCAAACCTAATTAGAATATGATTTGATAATTAGTAGTTTAATTGTATCCTATTTAGTTTAGCACAAATAATATCGAAATTGGATTTAGATAGCGAATCCTAATTGTATTATGATAGTTTGAAGTCTATATATGACCCAAATAGTTCATATTTGTTTGAGGCAAAAGTTTTAAGTTAGAGTCTAGGCTAAAAATAAGAGAAAAAAGTCATGAAAGGTTGAGGCAGTAGGAACTGATTAAAAAACCGATGTGGTTGGCAAGATGGGCAAAGAACTATTGTGATCGACAAATAGAGATCATCGGATATCTTGTTAACGAGTAGAAATCGTCGGATATCTTGTTGTTAAATATCATCTATACTTGTATTATGTCTCCTATCAATAAAATATTTATTATTGATATATAGAAATATATTTCCGTTGTGATGTAAATAAATTTTATATATTTTACACAAATTATGGTTAAGTAAAATATAGATTTAACTAATGATCAAATGAGTTGAAAAAGAAGCATGGAATTTTGAAAGCAATCAAGACTCCCCAGGATATAGAGCAAGGAAGCTACGATAACGGTGCGATAGTGATGTAACCCTAAGTTACATCTATTTCCATAACATTTTCCACTAGAATTTATTACATTTGGATAGAGTTTTGATTACTCTTGTATACTTTACAAGCTTATGATGTGTTTTACGGGAAATGCAGGCTTAGGTACGGGTTTATCACTTTTCCATCACTAATTGGGCCACAAAATGCAGAAAAGATGAAGATATGCAATCTGGTCAATGTTGGACTCTTTAAGTCAACATAGAGGTTCATGTGCTATTGAAAAGACTATTTTACCCCTGCTGACTCTAACTATTTGCAACCCTAAAATGCTGTAATAGTATATAAAGCTTATGAACAAGTCCGATAGGCAACTTTTGCTTCGTTTTTATTCTTGTTGAGCCGACAGCTTCTTCCTTCCTTCGGGTAGCTAGGGTTTTCATCAGGAATGGCGATTCAGCTCAGAACTATACAGTTCTAAGCAGTTCATGGGGATCTAACCCCAAATCTCTTCAGCCTAGGTGGAATCGGATGTCATTACACTCAATCGGAGCAGATTTGCAGTTTCCCATTTCAGCTTGGTGAGAGCTCTTGCCTCTTTTAGGTGTGACAGGCCTTGTGCGAGGGATAGCTAGTTGATCTGTGTTTTTATGTATGCTCTAAGTGTAGTGTATCTGAATTCCTTCGATTCTATATATATATATATATCAGTGTATTTCTTTCCTTGTGTTGATTTGAGCTCTACTAATTTGTTGGCGGTTTCCTCTGTTGTGCTATTAAAGATTGAATCTTATGAGTAAGCTAGTTTAAGGTCCGAAAGGAAATTAAGAAACTGGTATATGAAGAATACTAGCTGAAAGTGAAGGCGGTTAAATCACCTTCCCAAATCAAATCAATTTGTCTTTATGTAATTCTCTCTGCTTTTGCATGTTCAAGCTCAATTAGATACTCAAGTGTTAAGTGCTCTTTGTGGATTCGATACATTTCCCTACTACACGACAGGATCTGTGACCCTAAAGTGTACATAAAGGCTTTTTATTAGTGTTACGTTTTTAGCACATCAGATAGCGGCCAAGAAATGAGTCCGCCATAGAAGCACCAAACAACGGCAGAAGCAAGGCGACTCCCAACCAAGCATTCACGTTCTCCGCCGCTTGTGGCCGTGGATTGGCCAAGGGGACCCGTCAAGTACGTTATCAAATTCTCATTTATGCCATAATACGTAAAGAACTCAGCCATCTCCACACATTTAATTCAAACGAAAACATATTAGTGTTAATTATATATATTCAATAACCCATACAAGAAAATTACAGCTTTTCTCAGTACAAAGTCCAACATGTTTGTCCAATTTACTGTGTAAAATTTTAAATAGAATGATATTTGTTAGGAGGTAAACATGTTGGATCGAAATTATTATTATTATTATTATTTTGGGTTTTGGGATATAGATTGATGTTGATGATACCTATGACGAATGAAGCGGATAACCATCCGCCGGACTTAGATCTCTTTGCCGGACCGCCTTGGTAATCTAGGTTCCCTTCAACTACGTCGTTCTCACCGGGCAACAGTGGAGTTTGGACGGCCGGAGAAATGTCGTTTGAGGCAGCCATGACTGAATTGAATGAATAGTCTGGATCATCTCTTCTTCAAGTCTCAACTCCACTATATATATTATGCATACAGCAAACTACTCACCTAACCAAGAAGCAGGTTGGCCCAGATGTTCAATCGGACTCAGTCGCGACTTCCCCGGACAAAAATTCTTTTTTAAACGGAAAAATTAAATCATTTTCATTCAAATAGGAATCAAACTCATGACTGAAAAATGACTCAGCAAAATGATTAAAATGAAGATATTTTCAACGCAACAGAATCATTTCTTCCACTCCAATTCTGATCTGAGCAAGCAACTCCAACAGAAAATTGTTCCAACAGGAATGGACAAAGTTTTCCATGCTTCGTGGAGAGTGGAGTGGAGGTAGAAAGGAAAAAAAAACACGATCAGACAAGAAATCTAAGTCAATGAAAACGTTTTAAATGAAACTATGGGAACAATAATTTGAGAAAAGGGGGATTATTCATAGTCAAATTGGGTTATATTTACAAGCAATCAACCTTTCTGTTACCGACAAGTTATTGTACGTCGGTGGTGACGGTGGCAAGAGAAATACACACATTGCTCCGCCATGGACTGGTAGGTGACGGAATACATTGCTGCAAGAAAAGGAGGTTACTAATGTACGGCCTTTAAAAAAAAAAAAGAAGAAAGAAAGAAAGAAAGAAAAGGTAATAAGAGAAAACATACACCGAAAGGAGAATGTTTTAAAAATAATGTAAAAATATTTTTTAAAAATTAAATTAAATTTAATATAATTGGATAATTATTGAATATCATTTGTTTTATAAAAGAAAATGAGGAACAACATTTACTTTTCTTGTAGTTTGGTCAAATTATTAATTTCTTGTCAAGTTTTTAAAATTACGTTGATTCCTTTAACAAAAAAAAGCACAAAACTACTGAATTAAGTAATTTTATTGAATCAAAATATAATTAAAAAAAGTTCAAACCCACACTCACGGAAACTCATTTTAGTCAGAAACTGTCAGATTTTTTTTTCTTTTGATATTTTTTAATTATTGACTTCGGTCAAGGATGTAAATGTAATTGTAAGAAATCTTGAGAGAATATTGATAATTTGACCAAATCATAACAAAAAAAAACTCACTTTTCCTAGAATGAAAAATAAACAAACTCGGTCTAAGAAAAAGTAAAATATTAATGCACATGCTCTAAACATTGCGTTAGTATAAATAGTACCAAATAATAGAGAGGAAAAAGTTATACAATGTTAATCATTACGCTCTCTCGTTCCCATAAAAAAAAAAAAATCACATTTCATAATAAAATATAATTTTATTTATTAAGTTTTTATATTTTAAATTAAAAAATAAATTACATTTACCTCCCACGTAGTTTGGACAAAGTACCAACTACCCCCCAAATTTCTAACAACTATCAATAACCCTTATTAACCAAAGTCAAATATAAAAAAATGTCAAAAAAATAAAATTTGAAGATATTTTTGTCAAAATGAGATTATAAAACTATGTTAATTTTGTCTTTAAACGCAATGCTAATACTTACGTCACATTTTTGCTCATTTTTTCCTTCGATCGGAGGGCTAAATATTATTAATTTGAATAGTGAAGGAGAATATACATTATTTTCAAAATTTGAAGGAGTTATTTGTAGTTTAACCAAACCACAAGGAGGTAAATGTAATTTACCCAATTAAAAACATATCATACTTATAAGATATTGAATGTTTATTCAATAATTAAAGAGTGGCATATGGAGTGATATGATATGATGTTCACAAGGGTGTATTATTTATCATCTCTATTTTCTTATTCACTGCTTCACTCTTTTTAAAATTGTCCTCTCTTTTTTTTTTTCATCGCCCAAATTCATTCCAACCCCTCTGTCCTCATCCACCACCGCCGCTTTCTGATCTCCCTCCCTCTCGCAGTCGATCTCCCTCCACCGCCTCCCAATCTCCCTCTCTCCCGATCGAAACCCCATATCGACGTTAGTTGATCAAGCCCACGAAGAAGAATAAGAAGAAGCCATCATCGCCAAAGGCCTCCCTCCCGATCTCTGACCTCCCTCCCGATCAAAACCCCCAATCATCGCTAGTCGATCGAGCCTATGAAGAAAAAGAAGAACTAGGGTGTCGATCAAAAACCTAGCCCCACCTTTGATCAAAATCCTAGCCCAGAAGAAGAAGCTGTCGGATCGAGAGCGGCAAAAAAAGAAGAAGAAGCCCCACCCTCGATCGAAACCCTAGCCCAAAAGAAGAAGAAAAGGCCTCCGAATTTGGGAGCGAGAGGAGATCGAGAGCGAGGTGGGGGGGGGGGGGGGGGGGGGGAGACACCTACAGCTATGAAAACCCTCGTCGATCGGGGGCAAGATCGGTGAGGTCGGGGGGAGGACTTATAGGGCGAGGAGATTGGGGACGAGGAGATCGGCGACGGCGGAGGAGGGCATAGGGGGAGAGAAGGGTCAGAAAGGGAGGGAGTTTAAGGCAGGGGATTATTATTTACTGTCCCCCATTTCATTATTCATTGGATCCTCTTTCCATAATTGCCCCTAAATTTTATCAGAATTCATTTACTCTCTTCCTTCTTCTAAAGGAATTTGAGTAAAAGTTTGTAAAAAGGGAGCGGTGAATAACAAAATCGGGCAGTAAATATAAATTCTATGTTTTTTTTTTTTATAAAAAAAAAAAAAAAGTTGGTATCTCAATATCCTTCCAAAACATTTATAAATGTCTGAATTCTCAAGAACATCTAGCTGTTATCTTAATTCTCGCCCATTTACGACGAGCTAACAATAGGCCGAAAGTATCCAACTAATTTAATAGTATAATAAGTTCAACCATCCAAATTTGAATTCCTCTCTCTTTGTGTAGGGTTTGGAATCAATTTTGTTGCTCATTCATGTCATTCTACCAGTCTAGTGCCTCGCCTGCTCCCTTCTTTTATAGACTAGAACTAGCTAACACATAGAGCTCTTATCCCTATTTCTACAAATAGGGTATCAAACAGATTTTGACATGATATCTAAGTCACTTCGTTCTGATCTAATTGTATTAGTACTCACAGTGGTTATTTCTGTTATATCGTGTTAGTTTCAATTATTAGCCATGAGTAAATAGTAAAATGCTTTTAATATTTGCTAAAGCAAATAAAGGAGGATCCAAAGTAAAAACTTGCATTAATTTCAAATGTTGTCGTGAAAAAAAAAAAAAACTTAATACCAAGATTCAACTCCAACATCAACTACTCAAATAAATATATATTTCCTCCCTGGCATAATCATACTACTTTTCTTATATTATAAAGGTACACATGAAAAATATTTTATGTAAATAATATTTTATTTAAAATTAAAAAACTATATAGTATCTAATTTAAATGGACACGAGAAGTATGAGAATGGAGTAGGTGAAATACAAGTAGGGTGGAGGGGTGATCCTGTTAATAGTCAATGCTCGCAAATTATATTATATAACATGTAATATACTCTATTATTATATTTTAAAAAATAATGCATTAATGCATTGGCATTCATCAATTACTTGCATAAATTGTTAAGCTGCTAATGTATTATTTTTTAAATATAGTAATAGAGATATATCTCTAAATTATACAGTATAATTTGCTCGGTTAAGCCAAAATCTAAAATTTATTACTTCAATCTTTCACTATCACCAATAATGGCCCATTGGTGCCTTCAACTAGCCGCAAATGGACAAGCAGAAGAATGACCCTAAAGAAGACAATAATGCACGTACCCACCTATATGCTACATCAAGTATCAAACTAACTCTACCAAGATATGCTTTAATTGGCAAAAAAACAAAACCAATACCAATAATTCAAGAGTTATATTTATTCTCCCCAATAAAAAGAGTTTTACTTCAAACAAATTTACTTTTTATTTTAAAATTTTCATTTTCGATGCGTTGATTCACATAAAATAAATTCACAAATAGCATCAGGGGCATTATTGAAAGTTTGTGCCATTCAAATGGCACAAATAACAATCCAGCAATTGGATCCATAAGTGTAATTAGATCTGTACTCATCATAAGTCCTCCAAACTTGATCCAACTTTGTTGGGTTGGGATTTAGTAATTAGTTGGGTTCTGAAAATAACATTTCCTTCTCGCCATAAGTGACATAGATAGATATTGGAATGTCAATTATAAAAATTTCAGACTAAATTGGCTGTCGAGAGTCCCTCAAGGCTTTATTCTGTGAAACCTTAGAGAAAAGTGATACCAAATAACTCAGTTAAGAGCTTATAAGCCATTATCGAAGCAGTTTGAGCTTCTTGGAACTTCAAAAGTGTAACAACTATGCATTATTCAGCAAAGCAAACTTAGCATGGAGGTATAATTTTCCATTAATGATGAGTAATTCTAACTTCCCTTACCTTCAAAACAAAAATAGAGTTTTATAGAATTCATGAGAGCTCAAGATTGGACTGTTAAATTTTCATGACAATATATATTTGGAATTCGATTGATCTCATCGGACTCTAGCAGAAGCGTGATTATAATTTGCCTTGAATTTTTTTCTCTAATTCTTCTTACACTAGTGATCCAATATTCATAAAATTTGGGCACTCTACGTCTTTTTATGCTAAAAATTTATCTCGGAATTTCAATCTACAAAATAAATTCTTTTTAATGTAAATCTCATATTTGACACATTTCGTGAAGTAACAAAAAACTATCCAAGTTTGAATCTTGAACTATAATACCACTTGTTAACCACAATCCTGCGCTGATACAATTTATTAGGTGGAAACACACATCATGATAATCATAAACAGAAAAATAATTAATAACAGATAAAAGGAAAAGAATCAACGACACAATTTTATGTGGTTGGATCACAATAAATCTACATTCACGAGAAATATACTCCTTCCAAAAGGAAATTCAAGAATATAGAGTTTAAAACCTATGCCCTTTTTTAACATACGTGTCTCTTCTCTCTCCTTAAAAAATATATTTATACTAAATTCCTATTATCTCTATCTAACTTAATTGACTCAACCCTAATAAATTTGAGGAAATAAATCAACATTTGTACACGACAATTCAGGTTTGTATGTTGTTTGAACTTTGAAGCAATTTATGAGTTACTTTTTCTATAAGTGTAACCCTTAGCAAAATGCACAAAAGCTGTAAACGCCATGGCACTAACTCCGCCAAGCAACCAATAGAAATAATCAATATGTACTCTCATGGGATTATCAGAAAACCAAGGGTTTCCATATGCACTTGTGACTTTCTCAATCACAGCAATGAGAATGCTGCTAAGAAATCCACCTATGCCGAAGATGGTAAGGTAGAGAGCCATACCCGTGCTTCTTAATTCTTTAGGCATTTGATCGTAGAAAAATTCTTGTAATCCGGCAATGGTGAGTGCTTCGGAAATTCCTAATAACAAATACTGAGGTATCAACCAAGCCACGCTCATAGGTACAATTGCATCTGGCAAGTCGGCTAATCTGTACTCTTTAATTGTTTGAAGGCGCTTCATCTCTACTAGAGCAGCAACAAACATACACAGAATTGAAAAGAATATTCCGCAGCCAACTCGTTGCAGCGTTGTTATGCCTGATGGTTTTCCAGTTATGGTTCTTGCTGTCGGAACTAAAATTCGATCGTAGATGGAGAGGAAGACGATTATTGTGACACTACTAAAAGCTTGTAAAGAAGCAGCTGGAATTTCGAATTTTGAACCGATTGATCGTTCCATTGTGTGTCCTTGTTTAGTGAACAAAGTGGCTGGTTGAGAAAATACAATCCCATAAATCAAACAGGAGCACCATATCGGAAATAGCCTGAGAATTGACTTAGCTTCTTCAACCTCACGTACACTGAAAATTTCGCTCTTTTCCATTGAACCACCAGGTGCTAATAATGCTTTGTTTAAAAACCTGCAAACATTTGAGAAGGATTAATAACCTCAATGAGGGCATCCAATCGAGTTTGGTTATTAATTGTAGGCAATCAAGATAAAATTAAGGCCCTTGAAATAGAAAAAATGCAATTTTTGTCCAATATATTAAACGAATTTACTTTTTTGGTCCAACATATTTAGACCCTCCAAAAATATCTATTACGTTTAAAATTTTACACACTTTTATTCCATACTGGACCAAAAGTGTATAAAATGTCAAACGTAATAAGCGTTTTTGGAGGGGCCTAAACATGTTAAACGAAAAGAGTAAATCGTCAACCATGTTGAACCAAAATTGCTTCTTTTTCCCCTTTAAATCATACAAACAAATAGTAGGGTTTTACTCACTTGAATTGTGGGGAAGGCAGGGCTACACCTTGACTCTCCTTATCAGTATATATAGTAGCATCAGAAGAAGTTTTTCTCCAATTCTTAACTGCTTTCAAGAACACCTGGCCGATCCTCAAAACGGGCATCCCCTGGTGATCATTAGTAGCATGGAATCGATAGGTCACGGTACCAGAAAGAAACAACAATAATGCAAAAACCATAACCAGACAGGGAATTCCAAATCCAAGACCCCAACTGAGGTATTCTTGAAGATATATCAAAATTATCATGGCAAGGGCGATAGCCGAATCAGTACCGATAGCGCACCAGTTGAAGAATGAGCTTTTGGCTTTACATTCTTTGGTATTTGATACATCAAATTGATCAGCTCCAAAAGCATGAATAGACGGCTTATGCATTCCTTGGGCAATTGCTACTAAATATAATGAAAAGAAAAATGTGATAACTTGGAGCTGAGAAGGAGAACATGCAACGCCATTTAAAGATTTTTTACAGTCAAATGAATTGAATACGATAGCTGAAAGAGCCAAGAGGCCGAGTGCCTGCAGTTAAATAAAGCAACCAAAGAGTTTAGCGGTACAAACCATTAAGGTGGTCGGTTTGAGTTATAAAATGGGTTAAACATTAAGAAGAATCCAAGTCATAAAATGGTATGAACAAACTATAGTGCAAATAATAGTTTCGTAAAAAATAAGTTTAAGTAGCAGTTAAATGACTCGTTAGATCCCCAACTTTTATATACAATACAAAAATTAAGCGAGACTATAATGATCAATCAAAATTTAAAAGAAATAAAAAATTCTCCTCCTTTTCTTCAGAGGAGGCTTCGCCCTTCTCTTTCTTCATTTCTTAGCAAGAAATGAAGCTTTTAGAGGGATAGAAATAAAAAGGAGACAGTACGGGGGAAACAAATCATTGTTTGGGTCAAAATAATACCTAACCTGGATTATTGTGAAGGATAGAAATACAGTTGGACCTATTTTAAAAAAACAGTTGAACATTTAAATTCAAATTATTTAAAATTGAAAAAATCACACATTTGTTCATTTAGTTATGGTCATTTAGAGAAGTGGTCCTAATTGAGTTTTGTATTTTCATGAGTCTCGGTTTTCACTTTAGGATTTCAAAGACGCAAAGCAACAAGTAGTATTGTCAACTTCAAAAAATAAAGCCACCTCCCGAATAAATATTTCGAATCACTATCACTATAAATTAGATATTTAATAAAATAGGTATTAGTTTAACCATTTTAATATAGTTGTTTACTTTATTTATGAGTTAAATTTAAGAATTATTATCGACCAGAACATAATATCTTCTGATTCACTGTATTTATAAATATAAAAATTCATTATTTATCCAAAAATGCATATTATAGCATGAGTTATATTTTTGTATTAAAAGAGCTTTTAATTTGGTCAATTATTATTATTATTATTTATTTTTGTTACTTGTACCTTTAACTCAAATAAAAATATTTATAATTTTTTATTAGTTATATTTGAAATAAAATTAATTTTATGATTTTTATAGTATATTTTTAATTTGTACATAGTTAAGCTAATGAATTATTATTTTTATAAAATTTTAGTGTTTTGAATTATTAAACCTTTGTATTTATTTTTTATTTTATAAATTTAATTTTCTAATTTATTATTCATTATTTTATAACGTGTATTTATAAAAAAATTATTAGTATTACTATATTTTTTTATTATTATTGGGTATTTTACCATATAACTTATAAAAATAGAGTATAAATTTGGTAATATAACTAAAAGTAATTTACAAAATCGACCTGTTTGATATAAATTATGGACAATTTTAAAAAGAAATGATCGATGAATAGAAAAAGGGGTTATTAGTTATCGCCTCATTTTTCAAACGGTAATTTATAAGTTTTGATAAAAATATTTTTTTACATAAAGAGAAAAAAAAGAGAGAATATTGTAAAGAGTATTTTCGTCCAAATTAAAACGATAGAGAGAAAGTATTGTGATAATAACTAATAATTCTAACAGAAAAATAGTAACCCTAAATAATAAACTTTTGTTCAAAACGCATATAAGTAGTTTCAAAGCAAGACTCACCAGGATATAAAGCAAGGAAGCTACAATTACGGTGCGATAACGGCCAAGAAACGAGTCCGCCACAAAAGCACCGAACAACGGCAGAAGCAAGGCGGCTCCCGACCAAGCATTCACATTCTCCGCCGCCGTGGCGGTGGATTGACCAAGGGGACCCGTCAAGTACGTTATCAAATTCCCACTTACGCCATAATACGTGAAGAACTCAGCCATCTCCACACCTTTAATTCAAACCAAAACAAGGGTCATTTGCTGCTGATTATATTCAACAACCCAAAGAAGAAAATTACAGTTTTTTTTCCAACTTATGCTTGATGATACCTATGACGAATGAAGCGGATAACCATCCACCGGACTTAGATCTCTTCGCCGGACGGCCTTTGTAATCTACGTTCCCTTCAACTACGTCGTTCTCACCACCGGGCAGCAGTGGAGTTTGGACGGCCGGAGATATTTCGGTTGAGGCAGCCATGACTGAATGAATGAATACCTTCGAGTCTGAACTTCACTATATATATTATGTATACCAAAAACTACCCACCCAACTACCAGCCCGATTGGCCCAGATTTTCAATTGGACTGAGTCGTGACAATCAAAATTAATCTTTTTAGACGGAAAATATTAAATATTTTCATTAAAATACGATCCACAAAAAATCAACTCATGACTGAAAAATGACTCAGCAAAATGATTAAAATGGAGATATTTTCAGTACAAAATGGTCTCCTCCACTCAATTTTGATCTGAGCAGCTCCAACAGAAAATTGGTCCCAGAGTAATGTCTAAAGGTGGCTTTGTTTTGCGGGGAATTTGATCAATAATTATAAAAGAAATTTAATTATCATTGATTTGTTTAGAAAATTATTGAGGTCATTCATTAAAGGAGTTTAGTTACATTTTACTTATTTGATAAATTCGAAAGTAAAAGGAATTAATCTGATTGCATAACTTATTTGGTGAATTCGGATGTCATTCATTAAAAGAATATAATTATATTTACATGTGTAGTAACACAAAATTATCACTCTACGGTTAATAACGGTGACAACGATGTTCATGTATATATAAAAATAATAATTTCTCACAGTTTCTTTCATGACTTTAGATATGCGAAATTTTTTTAAAAGAATAAATGATAAAAATCATTATACAAATAAATGAAATTATCATAAATAATAATTGATTTAGTCTATGTATTAATTAAATGTCACTATTAAATTATTAAATTATCAAATTCCATTATTTTTTTTATTGTATTTAAAAAAATAATAATCAAAAATATTTTATAATTATCTCATTCTCGCGACATAAACACGCTATAAGGGAACAAAGTTTTCCATGGGAAGATTTGGTTTTTTTTTTTTCCCCCGAAATTTTATTCTTGGCACCTCATGTACGGCTGGAAAGCATATATTTATTTCGCCACAAAAATATCATCAGACAAAGAGTACGTAACTTTCGATGGTTATATTGATAAATAAGCAACCTCACTATTACCAAAAAGGTTACTGTACGGCGGTGGTGAGTGGGGGACTATGACTGGCAGATAGAGAAGTGCAGATTCTGCTCCGCCGTGAAGTGGACCTCCTTCCATGTCTGGACCGGTAGTTACAGGAATAGACACTGCTGCATGTTAAACTGACCATACAACTATTAATTACTTGATTTTCTTATTTATCCACTTAAATTACTATTTTATATTTTTTAATTATTTTTTTTATTTCTCCTTTTTATTATTAAAATCTTTTATTATTTTTTAAATAAAAATAATATTTTAATAATTTAATACGATAAATAAAAAATAACAATATTTACAAAAAAAATAAAGTTCTTCCCTCTTAAAATTACCATTCAAGGAACAAGAGAGTTGTAGTATAATGATTTGCACTTCCTGTTTAAAGCTAATAAATTTTAATTTTAAATTATTTAAATTTATATATCTTTCTTTGTACTAAAAAAAATTACAATTCGAATCACTTCAAAGTAATGTCGTTCGAGTCACCTTAAGGCAATGTTTGTTTGTTTGTTTTTTTTTTTTTTCCCTTTTAAGGGAATAAGGGAAAAGATTTATTAGAAGAAGGATTTTTTAATAATATAAATAAAAAATAAAAATTAATTTAATATAATTTGATAATTATTTTAATATGTTTTGTTTTATAGAAAAAAAAAAAAGCCACTTTTCCTAAAATGAATTAAAAACAAACACCGTCTAGGAACTTAGAAAGGAAAAAGTAATATAGTATGTTAATCAAGGTCACTGTGCTCTCTGGTTCCTATAGAACAATCATATGTCATAATGGATAAATTATTATAATTTTTCTTAGTTTTATCTTTATATTTTAATTATAAATTATGTAAAAATTAATGTATAATTATATTAATTATAATATTAGAGATAAATATATAGTTATTAGTTATATAAATATAAATATAAAAATTAGATAATATTTTAGACAAAAAAATAGTTTTAATGGAGAATTTATTTTACGAGTGGTGGGAGATCAGTTTGGAGAGGTAGTAGGTAAGCATGAGAGTAAATATAAAATTATGATATGATATTTGGTTTTAGTTCCTTAATTAATAAATATAAATTTTGTGCTTTTAATTAATATTTATGTTGTCAATACTATCATCATTTATTATAGTTAATTTTAAATAGGAAAAAATGTAAAAATAGTGTTAAAATATAGATAGTCGAAAAATTTAGTTTTAAACTTTGATATTCGCAAAACATTTAGTCATAGTAATATTTTTTTTGAATATTTAACGGTTGAATTGTAATTTTATCAAAACACAAACTACGTAAATGTCATGTAGATTCATTTAATTCATGTGATAATTTTATGGCACATGTACTAACACTTTATTGTGTGTTTTAAATATACTTTTAATTTCATCAAAACACCTAAACTACGTAAATATCATATAGATTCATTTAATTTATGTGACAATTTTATGACACATGTACTAACATTTTATCGTGGGTTTTAAATATACTTTTTATTTAAAAAAACTATTACTATGACTAAATGTTTTGTAAATAAAAAAGTTTAAATTTGTCAACTACCAAATGTTTATGACTAAATTTGTCATTAGGTCATACTATAAAGACTATTCTTACTTTTTTTTCTTTTTAAATATTATATTCCCTTTTTTTTATTATATTAGTATTATTTTTAATATTATATACTACTATCTATTGAAATTTTACATTTTAAATTAAAAGATTATATATAACAATCACAAAATATTATAATTCTTTAGGAAGCCATACACGTACACCCAATGTATGATAAGGATGATACGATAATAAAAAAAAAATTATTAGTTGTCGTTCTAATTTTTACTATTTATTGTCTCAATTTAGACTAAAATATTTTTCTAATTTACATTTTTTTTAAAATAAAAAGATAATTTTGTCAAAATTAAGATGATAATACTTAAAATTGCAACGATAACTAGTAATACCTATTCAAAATTCAAATTTAATGCAAAGGTGAAGTGATACGTGAACGATATGAGACTCACGTCCAAGACCACAAATCTCCATCGCAAAAAGAAGAATCAATCAATAATTAATATGGTAGGAGGAGCCAAGCCCTAGGTGGGGCAATTTGTTTTTTTTTCCATAAAGAGCGAACGACTTTTATGTCAATACATTAGTTTCTTTTTCATTACGATATAGTCACTTTTTTACTTCATTTAGACTTCATTTAGAGTCACCACAAGTCTAGTGTAACCCCTCGTTCATTTTTAACCTAACGATGCTAAATAATTAGCCTTGTAGAATATTTAGTATAAAATATTATATAACAATAATTTATAAGGCATAAATATAAAAAAATATTATTGTTATTAAAATAGTATATAATAAAATTTTATAAAAATTGACTTTTTTTGAGACATTATAAAAATTTACTTTAATAGTATCCATATTTTAAATCAACGCATAATAATGTATTTTTTAAAATGAAATATAAGAAAGTAAACATTCATTCATTAATTTACTATTTAATATCAAAATTAATTTTTTTAATTATTATTTATGATTACGAAATCCTTCTTATGTCTTAAAAAAGTGTTGTTTGTTAATTTAAAATATTTTAATAAACATATATTTTTGGCATAAGAATAGCATTAAATTTAACTTAATCGTAATAAGAAAAATTATTATGAAAATGAAAAAACACATAAATAATAGATTCTTTTTAATATATCATTATTTGGTACTATCATGTAGATATAGAAGTTCTTATCAGAAATAGATTTTAAAATTTGTTAAATTACAAACAATGACAAGAGGGAATTGACCTAGTGGTTAACCTTCTCATTTAGGACCAAGAGATCCTGAGTTTGAATCACATCGAAAGTAAATCACGGAGACACTTACACGTAAATAAAAAAAAAAAAGTAATGCATTACAAGTTTGTTACATTCACTAACTATTATTAAATTTTTACACAAGAAAAACAAAACAATAATCCCTTTGCCTCCAAAAATGACTTCTAGTTCCAAACCTTTCTTTTCTCAATAAATAATTTTATTTCTACTATTTTACTTCCAAAATTTTATTAAATGACGAATTTATATGGTTTTTAATAAAAGGACGTAGGTTAATTAAGTGAAAATAAAAATATTTAAAAACTTATTTTTATTTTTTATTTTCAATGTAAAAAAAATCCTCCTTTCTCACAATAATATATATATATATATATATTTGTTAGTCCTCCAAAGAAGACTCTTTGAAATATCCAAACAGATTTTTGACTATTTCCTTTTCAGGAAAAAATTGTATGCTGCATGTTGAATAAACAATTTTACTCGTTATCGCCCTACTTCTGATCCTACGGTAAGTAATAATCCGAGCTTCAGACTCTAACGCCGTAACTTCAGGTGGGATTGCATTGACAATCAGTTTAGGGTTTCTCACCTAATGTTTATTGTAGTTTGAAAAAATTAAAGATTTTTATCATGTGATATCACAATATCAAATCCCATACATTATTAGTTCAATAACTCTCAAGTTTTGTTCTCAATAGCCTCACTAACCTAAAAATAATAACTTTAAAGTTTCGTTTTCCGTGAACTCATCACTTTTTTTTTTTTTTTTCTGTTTGTTGCTCCCTAAACTAAGTATATTAACTTTCAGATCTTCATTCACACTTAATCTAGAATGTTAACAATTTATGAGATTATAATTTATATGCAAATAACTTAATCAGTATACTAAATATGTGGGGATAAGATTTTAAATTCTTCATGTGGTCCATTTTTACATGAAATTTTCTTGTGTTGTGTATTTTACTGTAAAATAGATAAAATTAAAACTTTTAAAAATGTGTAAAAACATATCCAACTATACGTAAAAAATTCAACTTATTTCATGGTAGTATTTTTTACCGTCTGTCATGTGTAAATTCACTTATTCGATCTTCGCCGGCGACGTTTGCTTGGATCATCATCATCCGCAGTCACCGGCCATTGCTGCTTTGGTCGCCTGCTGCTAATTCGATTTTTGCCCCAGGTTTACTATGATCTTCGCAGGCCGCCGTTAATGGCTAAATTTTCAAGGGATCCGTTTGATTGGATCTTTGTCATCCACTGATGCTTCCACCTTTGAACACCAACCGTCGCTCGCTATTGCTGCCTTGATTGCCTATTGCAAAACCAATCTTTTGCCCTACTGCCATTTATGTGAAAATTTTCATTCTCCATATTCAATTTGAAGTTTGTTATTGTATAAAAATGTGTTAAAATTAGTATTGGTTGTCTTGGTTAGTGCCTAATCAAATTGATTGAAATTTTAGGTTAGATTCTTAGGGTTGCAATCAATTTTTTTTTTTTTTTTTAAATTAGTATCTCAATATTCTTCCAAAACATTTCAAAATATCTTAATTTTCAAGAACATTTAGCTGCTCTCTTAATCTCCTCATCTGGGACTAGTTGACAATAGATTGAAAACATCCAATTTGCAGTAGTAATATATTTCTAATACATTACAACATCTATTTTTAACAAATGGCAAAGAGCATTAATTAAGGAAAAAAAAGAGGTAAATTTAGGAGGTCGCTATATTAAATTGTTTATTATCATTAGACCAATAATACTATTAGTTGTATAATATAATTTACTTCCAATTTGACCACTATTAAAATTAGCTCAATCACCACTGATCAATAAACCAAATTTGCATTCCTCCCTCTTTGGGTAGGGTTTGCAACGATCTTGTCGCTCGTCCATGTCATTCCACTAGTCTGGGAGTGGCTCCCCTGCTCCATTATCTTATGGTTAACTAGGCCACAAAAAGCTAGCTGATAAGAGCTCTTATGCATACTTGTACAAGTAGGGTATCAAAGAGATGTTAGCATGTCACCTAACACCATTCTGACCACATTGTATTAGCTTCAGCTGTAGCTGTAGCGCTTTCTATTATCATTCAAAATTTTGCCCCACTTGTGTTAGTTTTGATGGTGTTTGATAAAATTGTCTAAACTTCGAATCAGAATTGGAATAGTTATAATAGAGATGGAGATGTGTATCGATTTAACGGTTTGAAATTATTATCATTTTTTATATTTAATTTTTTTAAATAAATCAAAATTAAAGTGTAATAATATATAAAAATAATATTTTTTTTATGGTGCGTAACCAAATACACGAGCAAAATGGTTGTACAGAATGAAACCATATGGATGTTGGGTTTTAATATCTAGAAATAAAACACATTCTCCCATTTATATATCTCAAACTAAATACCGAGAATCATTTTGATTCTGATTACTCCATTCCAACCCCTCAAAACAAACACACCCTTAATCTAAACTCTTAAACCTTAGACTCAAAGAAAAAAAAAATCTTTATAAGCTCGTTATAAAATACTTTAAGGTGCCTTGATAAGGCATTTGGCTGATTTTGGTTCAACCCCATGTTAGTTTGCTCAATTTTATTTTGCTCTTTTCATTGATTTATTTATTTTACGTTTTCGGTCACTTATTAACAATGAGTGAATAGTAAAATGTTTTTAATATTTGATAAAGCAAATCAACGGAGGATGCAAAGTAAAAGCTTGCATTAAATTCAAATGTTGTCACGAAAAAAAATATCTTCAAAGAAGATATTTTTATATCTTCATATACTTCCCCCATTTCAAAATATTAGTTATTGTTTACCAAACACACATATTAAGACAATAATTATTTATTGCATATTTCCATAGACTTTAATTGTAAATCCTGTTATACTCCTACTTAATATATTTTTGATAGTAGTGCTATAACTTGGAATAGTGCATGACAAAAACAATTTTCAATGAAATTGTAAATTAAATAGGGATAATAGAGTAAAAATAGTGAATTATTTCATTAAGAGTAGACAGGTAACTTATATTTTCATCGATTTCTTAAATGGTGAAAACGATTTATATTTTGAAATGGGGGGTAGATGTAAAATTAGGGTTTAGAGTTCATATTATGAACATGTATTGAAGCAGAGACGAAAGGACATATTGAGAGAGCAAAGGGACAAAGAATTGTTTCGGGAATCTAGAAGTTTCAGTTGATTGAATTCACCTCAGATCGTGTATGTTAGGTTTGAATACATAAGCTATGCTTGTATTGTACTTTTTCCCAATTAATATATCGATTTAATGTTTTGGTTTATATGTTGTGCATGTTTAGTCTATTTATATTATGTAGTTAGATGATGAGGTGTTTGGTGTGACACAGTAGATTTCATCATTGGTTAAAAGACATAATATATAAATGAGGTTCGTAACCGAGACAGTTTTGGACACGCTGTCGATTTAGGTTATTATGTGATTCAGAAAATTGGTTTGTCTAAACTAATTGAATCATATAGATATACCCGAGGCATATTGAACTTGACCATTTAGAATGATTTGTCTTGTACTGATTTAATAGATAAATCGTTCGTAGTATTCTATCTCTTAATCCCTAGACTTGAATGGGTATGAGGATTAGACATAGTGTACTTTGATCTGCCAATGAGTGAAGTCAATTGTGGCCAATATTCTCAGTGGGTTGGGTGTGCGTGTTTAGTTACTTGGTGTGTTGCTGCTTGTCGAAAGAAAACCATGTACCGGTGCGTCTGGGGTTTTAGTGCTCCCGAGATGAGCTCGTTATGTTTGTTATACTAAACCCAACTGGTGGACTTATGTCTGGTATAGTAAAAATGTCGAGTGGTATCAGTCTCGGAATTAAAGAAGTTAATTAATTAATTTATTAGTAAATTAATAAATTAACGAGCACTAAATCTTTGATGTGGGGAGATTAAGAATAAATTAATTTAGTAATCCCGGAAGCAATTTTGGTGTGAGACGGTAGTGCCAAAATTAATCCGTTAGTGGTACGATTAATTTTGTAGTGGGTTAATTGAATAAGTAGAATTAATTAATTAATTATTCTTAAGGATTAATTAAGTAATTAACAAAGTGAAATTATTTAATTAATTAAGTCTTAAGTTTCAATTAGAATTAGGAAATCCTAGAGATTAGGAAATCTAATTGGATTTGGATTATCCTATTAGATTAGTTATCTTTTTGGATTTGGAAACTAATTAATTACCTAAACTCATTAGGAAGACCAATCATAAACCAATTTCGGGTCTCTCTTGTAACTCTATATATAAACAAGGGATTGCAATTCTATATACACAATTCATAAGTTTTCAAGACAAGAAAACTAGTGAGAGAAAATTTTGAATAATTTTCGGGCGGCCGGATTTCCTAGGGGCGGCGGCCGATCAACGTTTTTCCGGCGGGGGCAGCGGTTGAGTTCAGGTGGCGGTGAGCTGCAGAATTTTTTCGGAGAGACCTTTTTTTGTGTAGATTGCTGATCAATTGCTCGCTAGATCGTTGCCCACACAACATGCGATCAAAGTCTTGAGTCATACAAGCGATCACCTTAGTAACACGCTTCAAGAGGTACTTTCTATATTTCCACTTTAATTAGAAATATTTTGTTGCGTGATAAATCAAATAAGTACATACCAAGATCCTGCGCAATGTTATTTCAAGCAAGGATTGGAATAGCGATTGTGCTAGAGTCTATGCTTGGTCAAAGATTCTGATTCTGGAATACGTAGCATGAAAGTGAATTTTTGACCGGGCCCGGACAGATAATCTTTCAGTGTATGGCTATTATTAGTTACCGCCTCAGTTTTAAGTATTATCGCTATAATTTTGACAAAATTGTCCTTTTACTTCAAAGGAGGAAGAGAGAGGGGCAAGGAATGGGGGAGGGGTTTAGTCCAAATTGAGGCGGTACGGAATAAAAATTGGGGCGATGACTAGTAAAATTTATCGTGTATTTATACAACAACAAAAAATAACTGAAGGAATGGATAAAATTAACTTGACACTGATCTAAGCTACAAAAGTTTAAACATTACCCTTACTCAAATTGAAAAAATGAAATTTTGACTCTTTTATTGGGACTGAGAGAGTATTATCCAAGCAGTGGGGGTAAAGCTCCTTCTTAAGGTACTAAAACGAAAAATCAAGAGTCAGTTTAGTTTGCAATTCCAAAATCAACACTCAAGTTTTTCTTTTTCAGTTGCCAATGAATAATTTTCACTTTTCAATTTCCAATGCAAAAAAAAAAATTATTGAAAACATAATCCATACATACCCAAGTACCTCAGGATCTCATGTTATAGTGTCGGACTGCCAGTGGTTAGGCGACGAACGACAACACCCAGTGGTAGGTGACGAAGGAGTATAAAGGTTTGGGGTTTTTAATTAGATTTTGGTTCTTTCGAATCGCAATTTAGCTCTTGAATTGGAACTTAAAGAAGAAATAAGGGTATTTTGAAGAAACGACACCGTTTCTACACCCACACCAAATTTTCCTTGGGATCTTTTATAGTTGGGTCCGATTCCACGATAATTCTACAATCCGATTCCATGGTTCCAACCGATCCCATAAAATCCTAGTCCGATCCCAAATAGAAATTCGATCCCTTCCGATCCTGTATCGATTTTGTGATTATGGATCGTAGGAAATTTTAAAAACTATGATAGTTGCGCTTTTGGTCCCAAATAATAGTACGACTGCATTATTGGTCCTTTAACATTTTTTTATTAGCATTTTTAGTCATTTTTTTACAAAAAAGTTTAGAAGATAACGGATTAACTCATTTGATCGCTACTCAAACTTAATTTTTTCTTCAAATTTATTTGTACCATGATGTTTTCAATCCATTTTATGACTCGGTTCATCATGAATGTTCAACCCATTTATATCGACTCACAATCCAAAATGGCGGCCGAAACCCTAAATGGGTTGAACATTCATGAGGATCCAGATCATAAAATTGGTTGAAAATATCATAGTAAAAATTATTTTGAAGAAAAAAAATTAGGTTTGACTAGCGATCAAATTAATTAATCCGTTATCTTCTAAATTTTTTCATAAAAAATGATTAAAAATACTAATAAAAAATGTTAAGGAACTAATAGCGTAGTTGTACTATTATTTGGGACCAAAAACGCAACTAACCCTATTAAGAGGGACCAAAAAAGTAATTTGACCTATATAATATTATGACATGTACATAACAAAGAGATAATATATACATATATTTATTTTTACGTATATTTCACTAAATTTGCATGTATATTATGTAAAATTTGCATATATATATATATATATTATGAAAAAAAATGTATATTGTGAAGATTGGGAATGTGGTTGCGGCTGATGGATTGAACTTGACCGCTTCATGATTTTGCCGATAACATTCGTTATGAGGTGGTTGAATGTAGCAAGGGTAGAAAGAGAGAAAAGTAAGATTGGATTACTTGATAGAGATATGGAGAGACAAGATATTTAAATTTAATTAAGATATACGGTTGATATATTTCAAAATTAATACGAAAAATCAAATCTTATTAGAACTAAAATTAAATTTTTAATAAACTAGACTATTAATTGTATCTCTACACCATTTGACAGTGTGTGAACTACAAACTCTAGCGGGATGCCTTAACTCTTCCACTGGGGAAGGAAAAAAGGAAAAAGAGAGAGACATTGTTGAATGCAATTACAACCAAAACCAATAATCCAACATTTATATTTATTTTCAAAAAAAATTTATTTTTTATAACTTTTATTTTTGATATTTAAAATTTTATCTTCAATATGTTAATTAATATAATTTGTGTATACTCTATGAGCAATACTTATCTATTGGTTATAGAATAATTACACTTGAAGTAAATAAGCTTATTATTATTATTATTATTATTATTATTATTATTATTATTATTTTACAAAGAAGGAGGTTGAAACTTAGATGATTCGAACTCAAAATCTATTGGTATTAAGGGAAGAATGTCAGCCACTGAACTATAACTCTCTCGTTAATTTAGTATAATATGTTTGAAAAATACTAAAACATCAATTAAAAAAACAAATGACAAATTATATTATATATCCTGGATCTTTAATGATGCATTTCTCTGGAAACAAACATCAACGGGGTTCTCTTACGACACAAATGATAAGATAAGGACCACAAAAGTTTAAATCAGAACAAGAGGAAGCCCACCAAAAATAGCCTAAACAAAGAAGATAGATCTTCTGTCAAATGCGATAAGGAGCACATCAACTCAATAACACCAGCCTGGCAGAAAAGCCCATCAACTCAATCACCAATCAAACTCAACTCAAAGTGACTAGCCGCAACTCTAATCTTGACGCTTGCTCCCCTTCATAATTTTCAGGATCGAGATCCCATACAGAATCATTTTGTAATCACAGAATCAGATCAGTCCCTGGATCGGTAGGATCAAATTATTAGGATCGTAAAAGTATAAAATGTAGGCAAAAAATTCAGCTAAAATTGACGTGTTTGGAGACGTTTCTGGACGTGGTGCTAGTTGTTCTGAGACGTTTCTGGACGTGGTACTAGTTATTTTTGGACGTGGTGCTAGTTGTTCTAAGACGTGGTGCTAGTTGTTCTGAGACGTTTCTGGACGTGGTGCTAGTTTTTTTGGACGTGGTGCTAGTTGTTTTGAGGCGTTTCTGAAAGTGGTACTAGTTGTTTTTGGACGTGGTGCTAGTTGTTCTGAGACGTGGTGCTAGTTATTCTGAGACGTTTCTGGACGTGGTGCTAGTTTTTTTGGACGTGGTGCTAGTTTTTCTGATACGTTTCTGGACTTGGTACTATTTATTTTTGGACGTGGTGCTAGTTATTTTAGACGTGGTGCTAGTTGTTCTGAGACGTCTCTCGACGTGGTACTAGTTCTTTTTGGACGTGGTGCTAGTTGTTCTGAGACGTTTCTGGACGTGGTACTATTTGTTTTTGGACGTGGTGCTAGTTGTTTTTGACGTGGTGCTAATTGTTCTAAGACGTTTCTGGACGTGGTACTAGTTGTTTTTGGACGTGGTGCTAGTGTTCTGAGATGTGGTGGACTGTCTTTGTGAAAAAAATCAGCTTAAATTCACATGATTGGATGTAGACGTTTCTGGACGTGGTACTAGTTGTTCTGTGACGTGGTGGTCTGTTTTTGTGAACAAAATTAGTTTAAATTCACACGAATTGGTGTAGACGTTTCTGGATGTGGTGCTAGTTGTTTTTGACGTGGTGCTAGTGTTCTGAGACGTGGTGGACAGTCTTTGTGAAAAAAATTAGCTTAAATTCACATACATGGATATAGACGTTTCTGGACGTGATTCTAGTTGTTATGTGACGTGATGGTCTGTTTTTGTGAACAAAATCAGTTTAAATTTACACGAATAGATGTAGACGTTTCTGGACGTGGTGCTAGTTGTTTTTGACGTGGTGATAGTGTTCTGAGACGTGGTTCTAGTTATATTTATGAAAAAAATAGCTTAAATTCACATGCATGGATGTAGAAGTTTCTGGACATGGTTCTAGTTGTTTTTGACGTGGTACTAGTGTTCTGAGACGTGGTGGACTGTCTTTGTGAAAAAAATCAGCTTAAATTCACATGAATGGATGTAGACGTTTTTGGACGTGGTGGACTATTTTTTCCCTATGGATCGTACAGACTCTTGAAATCGGTCCGATCTCACGATCTCATACGATTCTGTCCGATCCCACTACGATCCCATCTATAAACTCGATCCACAACGATCCTGAATCGATTTTGTGGTTTTGGAGCGTAGGATCGTCCGATCCTGCGATCCGGATCGCGATTTTGCAAACTATGCTCCCCTCTGCTAGTTGAACTTTGAGCGATATACAATGACTTTGATCGACATCACGATTGTAGATGCAAAATGTGATCATCGAGTTGGACATCAAGGATGCTATTCATTTAGCAAATGGCTCCATGAATGTTGGAGGATTTCATTAGAATATTGGGAGACAAATTACGGATCTTATTGATAAAGGGGGTCAAAGAGTGAAATTCTGTCACATTTTCAAAGATGACAACAAACTTGCTGATTCCTTGGCGAAGATAGTAAACTTTTCAATGGATGTCCATTTTCTAAATGAGTCGTCGCTGAGTATAATGAGAGATTTGGTCAATATGGTCATTTTTGAAAGGGACTTGCTATTTGTATCACAAATTTGCTATTTGTATCACAAAAAAAATAAAAATAATAATAAAATGACCAAAATGCCCTTATGAACAAAATTTTTGATAAATTGACAGATTTTATGTCAAAAAAGGGGCAAAATTGCGTTTTTTTCTCTTCCAAAACGCAATGGAAAAACGTTTTGGACATACAAAATTTAGCCAAAATTGCGTTTTCCTATGTTAAAAACGCTGAATGAGAGCGTTTTTGGCTGTCAAAAACGTCAAAATGGGAAGTTTCCACCATTGTTCGCTCGTTAAAATGATGTGTTTTTGACTGTCAAAAACGTCAAAATGATGTGTTTTTGACTGTCAAAAACGTCAAAATGGGATGTTTCCACCATGGTTCGCTCGTTAAAATTATGTGTTTTTGACTGTCAAAAACGTCAAAATGATGTGTTTTTGACTGTCAAAATGATGTGTTTTTGACTGTCAAAATGGGAAGTTTCCACCATGGTTCGCTCGTTAAAATGATGTGTTTTTGACTGTCAAAAACGTCAAAATGAGAAGTTTCCACCATGGTTCGCTCGTTAAAATGATGTGTTTTTGACTGTCAAAAACGTCAAAATGATGTGTTTTTTATTGTAAAAAACGTCAAAATGATGTGTTTTTGACTGTCAAAATGGGAAGTTTCCACCATGGTTCGCTCGTTAAAATGATGTGTTTTTGACTGTCATTTTATGTATATGGACGTGGTGCTAGTGTTATTTGACGTGGTGCTAGTGTTATGGGACGTGGTAGACTGTCTTTGTGAAAAAAATCAGCTTAAATTCACAAACATGGATGTAGACGTATCTGGACGTGGTGCTAGTGTTATTTGACGTGGTGCTAGTGTTATGGGACGTGGTAGACTGTCTTTGTGAAAAAAATCAGCTTAAATTCACAAACATGGATGTAGACGTATCTGGACGTGGTGCTAGTGTTATTTGACGTGGTGCTAGTGTTATGGGACGTGATAGACTGTCTTTGTGAAAAAAATCAGCTTAAATTCACAAGCATGGATGTAGACGTATCTGGACGTGGTGCTAGTGTTATTTGACGTGGTGCTAGTGTTATGGGACGTGGTAGACTGTCTTTGTGAAAAAAATCAGCTTAAATTCACAAACATGGATGTAGACGTATCTGGACGTGGTGCTAGTGTTATTTGACGTGGTGCTTGTTTTATGGGACGTGGTAGACTGTCTTTGTGAAAAAAATCAGCTTAAATTCACAAACATGGATGTAGACGTATCTGGACGTGGTGCTAGTGTTATTTGACGTGGTGCTAGTGTTATGGGACGTGGTAGACTGTCTTTGTGAAAAAAATCAGCTTAAATTCACAAGCATGGATGTAGCTTAAATTGTAATTATATGTTTCATTAAATAAACAAACCTTCATAATTTATTTATTTGAAAAACTTAACAGGACTTATTTACCTGTCCTTAATGGAGATCCACCATCAAAACCTGTATGAATGCGGTGTGATCGACCTGTCGAGCGGCCGGATGAACCTGAACGGCACCTGCCACGTCGGTCACGTGTCGCTCTTTCTCGTGAACTCCACTCGCGCATAACTTCATATAACGAATGTTTTTTAAGTTAAGAATTTGTGTGGATTTGTTTTTTGGATAGTTGTTGTGTATAAGTGTTTCCTCCAATTCACATGAATGTATGTAAACGTTTTTGAACTTCTGTACATGTCAAAAACACATCATTTTTACGAGCGAACCATGGTGAAAACTTCCCATTTTGACGTTTTTGACAGTCAAAAATACATCATTTTTACGAGCGAACCGTGGTGGAAACTTCCCATTTTGACGTTTTTGACAGTCAAAAATACATCATTTTTACGAGCGAACCGTGGTGGAAACTTCCCATTTTGACGTTTTTGACAGTCAAAAACACATCATTTTAATGAGCGAACCATGGTGGAAACACATCATTTTGACGTTTTTGACAGTCAAAAACACATCATTTTGACGTTTTTGACAGTCAAAAACACATCATTTTGACGTTTTTGATAGTCAAAAACACATCATATTAATGAGCGAACCATGGTGGAAACTTCCCATTTTGACGTTTTTGACAGTCAAAAACACATCATTTTAATGAGCGAACCATGGTGGAAACTTCCCATTTTGACGTTTTTGACAGTCAAAAACACATCATTTTAACAAGCGAACCATGGTGAAAACTTCCCATTTTGACGTTTCATCCATGGTATAAACGCACCATTTTGGCATTTTTTGTGAAGAAAAAACGTACTTTTGGTGCGTTTTGTGTAGCGAAAATCATTCAGTTTTGACGTTTTCAATCATCAAAAACGTCATTTTACTTAATTTTTACATGTATAAAATTTTTTTTCATGCGTTTATGTGTGTGGTAAAAACGCATTTTTGGTGCGTTTTTGTCCAGTACTTAGTATTTTCTACAAATGTTCCATCATAAGGGCATTTTGGTCTTATTATTATTATTTTTATTTTTTTTTTGTGATACAAATAGCAATTTCATGATACAAATAGCAATTCAGTTTTTTGAAATCACCACTTCGGTTAGATAAGCCCTATTGGGCTCCACACAAATAAAAAAAAAAAAGTGATTTTCACATAATTCACCATAACCCAAGTGATTTGTACACGTGAAATCTTAATACTGTCATTTTTTTATTTATCATTTTTTGAATGGCTAATTTTTTCCTAGATTATCGATTTTTTCTGTGTATATATAACCTGAAAGAAAAAGGGGCAATTTTGATAATTCAGCAACCATAAATAAGAAAAAATTGGGGGTATTTAATAACTCCTTTGTATATATAACCTGGAAGAATTAGAAATGAAACAAAGCAGCTAGGCTAACCCAAACATTCAACACAATGAATACTAAAATAGACTTATGTGAATATAAAGTTGTAGTCAAAGCCAAGAACAATCAAACTTTTGGCAAAGCATCAATCAAAATCACCATAGAAGGAGAGTTAGCATCTGAGTCGCATTTGGTGAAACAATTCTAGGTTATGTCTTTTATATAGAACATATTAGAAAGCAATTATAGGAAATTCACAATGTTTCACCTCGTTGTCGCTAGTTTAAAATAGTTAACATAAATTATTAGTAACTTATAAAATTGAAAGTAATACACAAGTCACTCAGACTGTAAACTAGTGATGTAGGATAGGATATTACAATTATACTATATTTTTTAATAATATTAGACTATCAAGTGTGTACTAAATTGACTCGGAATTCAATCAGCATGGATTTATTATTATATTATATATCTATTTCATTCATTCACAAAATAAATATTTATAATTATTATTGATATCAAAATTTATCTTATTTAGTGTATATAAAAAATACAAAAATAATTATTTCATCCCATGTGTAAATTTTAAAAATAAATCAGACATACATAAAAGTATTAAAAAAATTACGGTTTTATTATGTAAATATCGAGCATAACAATTAAATTATATAAATTACAATGCAAGGCTAGTTATCCAATAACTAATTTTCAACAATTATTTAACCTTCTCTTGTGATATAAGAAGGATTAGCCCTCTCTTATGCTGAGATTAGAGTAAATCTTGAAGGCCTTTTGCTTGCTCAATCCAAAAACTTGAACTAGATCCTAATCGAATATGATTCTACAGAGGCTATTGCAGCCATTAACAAAGCTTCTAGTGATCATCCCGCAGCCAATTTGATACTTCTATAATTAACGCATTATTTTGTTTTAATTGAATATCAATTTTATGAAGTTTATGGCTTAATTACGTGTTATTTGTAATGTAGGTAGAAGATGAGTTTCATGAAGCAAAGTGGATAGTTTAGTTATTTTTGAAGGAAGCGAAAAATTTGACGGAATGAAGAAAAATATCAAATTGGGATTGTCGGAAAAATTAATTGTGAAGGAAGATAAATACTTAATTGGACTTGAAGTTTAGACCCAAAGTTAGTTAATAGATTTGTTATTAATATTATTATTTTTCAAAACTAAATAGAAATTAGTAATTTAAAATTAGTTTATTAAAATTAATGGGCCACCTTAGGAAGTACTATATATATATAGTATTAGTATGTAGGGAGTTTAAGTTTTTTGCCCAGGATGTCCGCGGGCACTTCTTGGCTTAGGATTTTGGCTAAGTTTTTTTTTTTTTTTTCTTTTAGTTTTTATTATGTATTTTAATTAGGTTTTGATAGTGCTTGGATTTGATGAACCCATAAATTATTTAATTTCATATTATGATTATGTGTTAATTATTTTTAGATATTTATTGTGGTTTATGTTGTTTGATTTATATTACAGTTAAATAATTTGCCTAGAACTTTTAAATTTGATATAATATAATTTTAATTATGTATAATCCCGTAAAGGTTTATGAATTTGCTAATTAAAGTTGAAGAGGTTAAAAAGGTTAAATCTTTTAAGATCTATAACACTAATAAGGTAATGGTTTGCAACAATAAATAGGTTGAATTAATTAATGTAATGAATTGACTAATAAGGTCGGTGAATTCAATTGATTTGAATTGAGCCTTACTAATTGGTGAGATGATGACATGTTGATTCAATTTGCATATCTACATCCAAATATCTTTAACTGTTAGTTTGTAAAGCACTATGAGAGATTCTTATCTAAGTAATACATTAGAAATTTTATTATTTTCTTTATTTTTATTTATGTTGCTTACTAGTAAATCAATTCTAAAAAAAAAAAACCTTCTAGACTAGATAGTAGAAAATAGATTAGTTCTAATACAGTCTTTTAGAAGACAATCCTACTCACCGTTATATCTTGTTATAATCAATTGAAGTACCTCTCGGAATAACTAACCAAATTTGCATATTATGGGAGGCTTCACCTGCAAAACTCTTCAACAAAACGAACCTCCGAATCTCTAAAACAAAACTTCCTAGAACTCTTCCCATCTTGCTCTTCCGTGTACGACAGAAACACGGTCCATGCAATTTCACAAGCAATTTTTGCGACCTTAGGAGTAGTATTTTTTAAGGAATTGGGAATATTTTTGGAAGGAGGGAGACAGTAAATAGCAAAAAGAGCGATAAATAGCCATCAGAATATTATAGCTCCAAGTTCAATGTTATATAATTATATCAAAGTTGTCCAATTGGTACACTTTTGACAAAAATCATGCAAAAATCATGAAGTTTGGCCCTGAATCTTGTCTAGTTCGTAGAAGTCTAGCATTTCTTCTTCTATAGGATGAGTGTTCCCAACTATTACAAGGCAATGCAGTGGAGGACCAAAATCAACCTCTGACAATTGCTTCATTGAGCCAGCAACTACCATTTGATCTTCACTACCAAGTCGAGCAAAACCGACGCAAATAGTCTTGTCATTATAGGCTGATTTACAGATAAATGCAAACACTAATCAGGATGAACATCAATGAAAACAGCTGGTAAAATAACTAACGGAAGCTCAACGATTCGACATGCGAACAAGCCGGCCAGAGAAGGAAGGGCACCAGAGATAAAATAACCTGAGTAATGCAATAGGAAGAAAAAAAGAGCATACCATTCTCTCCACGCGTTTGTTCAATTTCCAAAAGCTGCTCAATTGCAATGCTTATGGTCATAAACTTTGGGGGCTCATATTGTTTTTTCCCTCTGTATATAAACCAAGAAGAAAGGAAACTAAACATTAGTCAAGCATGCCACCAAGAAACAAAGAATAAGACAAAGTAAGTTTTCTATCTCAAACCAACCTGCATAAGGACTCTAATGATGGCTCTTTTACTCGAATATCTACAAAAGTACAGTTTTCACATCAGTAATTCACAATTCTGGAAGATTGAAACAGAAAAGGAACAGTACAATATTCCGGCTTCTGTTACAGCAAGTGTCATGTAAGAGAAATGTGAACAACAGTGGAGAAATTGATTTTGGATTGAAAGGATAAATTCTGAAGTCTTGAAAACAAACCAAATGAAACCCAGAAGTGACTAGCAGCAAAGAGCTAGGCACAATGAATGAGAAAAAAGTTGATGTGGAGCCAATGATACAGAAAAAACAAGAATGGACAGTTTTTTACCTAACAAACAGAGAGTGTGTAATCCCAGTTTTCGGTTCCTCTGAATTTTCTCATAGAAACTATCAGGTCTCCATGAATCTGTGAAAAAGGGAATGGAAACCGTCTCTCCATATCGGTAGAGTTGCAAACCACAAACTCCAATAGCATTCATGACAGATGCATTATGCACAACCTTTACATCGATACCCAATTTTTTCGCTCTAACAACAAGATCCGTGTGTGTCGTAGCTCTGCAAATGATGATATACAAACAAATACATAGTGGCCATGAAAGTGCGAAGGCATACTCTCTCCATCATATATGAACACATGAAACAATAAATTGCAAAGTAAATCATTTCAATAACCAGAGACTTGCAAATGTTTGCACACAAGCACAAAGCCACTACCAATATAAACCTTATTTATTCAACCAGAATGGAACATAGAATCATATCAGTTGCCCAATCATCCAAAACCCAATAGCATGCGGACATTCCAACAATACCAAGAGTGAAGAAAAACCGAGTTACAACAAAAGGGGATTTAATTCAGAAAATGTTTCTTTCAACATCACTAAGATGAAGAAACCATACTAACAAATGGAGCCTAAAAAGCATAAATCAAGCTAAATCCCAACCAAAGATTGCTACTTTCCGGGATGCTTGTAAACACATAAAATGAATAGAGTTAAGTATAAAAATATGGGATTTAGTGAAAGAACAAAAAATACCCGAAAGGGTCTCCAACGACGAGGAAAGCTACATCAGAGGAAGTGGCTTCCGAGAGTATATCATCAGCTTTCTCCTCTACCGTTTCCCTATCTGCAACTGTAATCGATTTCCCATATAGCTTCTCCTGCAAAAGATCATAACTTGAAAGTTCAGACAGCAATAACACAAAGTTACAATATAAGAAAAAGTAGAAATAATTACCAGGGTATAAATGCCATCTGAGGAAAGACCAAATGAGAGGAGGGAAGTGTAGGCTTCTATGAAAACCTTTTGACATTTTTTAACAGCTTCCAGTCCCCTTAACGTAATATCTTTCTCGTCCCCTAACCCTAGTCCTATAATATACAACATCGTTTCTTACTGCTCTTTTATTCCGAGCTCTTACTGAAGCTCCTCCTGGGGAACTAAATCTGGTATTGATTTGACCCTAAACCCCTTCGAAGCCCGCGATCCCGAAGCCTGCGCAGGTTCGAACCCTGCTGTCTCTGGTTATTGGGCTGTGGTAGCGCTGGCGGTGGTGATGAGAGCCAATGGTGGCTGCCGTGTGGCGGAGAGGGAAGTCCGGCGTGGTGATGGTTTTCCGACGAGAGGTCTATGGTGATTGTTTGAGTCGGCCGAACGGGAAAGAGGGAGTGGATTCGGTGAAGAGGAAGGTGGCTGCGGCGGTGACGGGAAGAGAAGGATGGGGGGACCTATGGTGATCGGACTGGTGGCGACCGAGAAGAGGGAAGGCAAACGACGGGGAAGGAAAATGAGAGAGCTAGGTGTTGGGTGAGTGGAAATCGGGCAGGGGAAGAACGGAGAAGATGGTGGCTCGCGAGGATGGAAAGAAAACGGTGATGGATGAAGGCGGCGGTGGGAAAGGACTAGGGTTTAGGAGAAAAGAGGGTGTTTGTACATTGAAATTATTTTCAGTTCAAGTTCCTCAAGATTCAGACTTTCTTCTGTTTACCCTCATTTGTTTCTACTAATTCAATTAAATCCAAATTAACGAATTGAATTTATTCTTTACCTAATTTTCCTAGGACATTGTCTATTTTCTCATTAAGAGATCCATTTATTTTGCTTCCCAACCATTTCTCTCATCTCACATCGAGGAGTTGCCTCACATCGGAGGAATCCTCGATTTTAAAGAGTCTGATTGGTTTGAACTTTACTGTTAATAGTCCATTCACTTTTGCTTCCTTTTCCTTCCTCTCTTTAATCAGCTATATGATGTCGGAGGAGCCGTCTCACGTCGGAGGATCCTTCCCTTCCTCTCATTTATTAGTTGTCTCACGTCAGAGAAATCTACTTAAATAAAATATTTAGCGTTTAATGAGTTGTTCATCTTTTTTATTATTGTGCAGAATCTAATATAAATTACCATTAATATTCTACAAGAAGATGTAAATCACTACCAAATTTAATTCAACCAGGAGATTCAGTAAGACCTCGGATCCTCCAAAGAATTCAAAATAATTTAAGCAATAAAAAATTCGTTAAACCCTCAACCCCCTTGGAAGCCGAGGATTCCATTGACATGGGAGGACCGCTAAACCCTATTCAATAGATGCTATTATTTACTCATATAATGTGAAGCATCCATCAAATCATCAATTAAGGGCATCTTGAATCGTTTTGTTTCTTTTCACTCAATTGATTCTTGATGGATTGAATTTGAAGCTGCCAATTACATCATTTTCATGATGGGGCCAATGTCAACAGCTAGAAGCCAAAAAAAAAAAAAAAAAAAAAATCAATCTGACTGTGGACTAAGGAAGCTGCCATAATTTTGTGACAAACAACATTAAGCAGTAAACCTCAGTATAAACCAAAAAAAAAAAAAAAAACTAAGCCAAGAACCAAAAAAGTGAAAAACATAACCAATTTATAATACAGTAATGAATTCAATCAATATCTCAGGAGGAAAATTTTGGAACAATGAATAATGATATATTATACACCTGAGAGCCTATTCTCTCTGCCAACATGATATGATACACAAAAAAAAAAAACAGCATAACACAAAGACACAGAGTGAAGCAAATGGCAGATGAACTTACCTCATCTGCTTCTTTGACAATTTCTTATGTACAAATCCTACACTCCATCCGTCATATAATAGTCTTGTTTGGCGAATTAAAACAGCGCAACAAACAAAACTATTTTTCGGAACAGAGATAGCGATAACTATTCTATCTGGGCTGTAAAAACTAACCCCATCTTACTTGCACTTTGCAACAAAAACAGGGCAACAAATTTGCACTACAACAAGAATTACACATGTAGTGCACTACTATATACCCTTTACATTTTCTGCCCAATCTAGAACTCTAGACATCAGGAAACATAGGAGTGGCTGATTCTATATGTATAAGCTTTTGCAAAGTGCTGAAAAGCTATAAACGCCACTGCACTAAGTCCTGTAAGAAGCCAGTAGAAGTAATCAAGGTGGCCTTTAGCCAAATTATCAGAGAACCAACTGTCATGCCCTTCTCCACCAGTGATGTTCTCAATCACAGAGATGAGGATGCCACTAAGGAAGCTTCCTACGCCGAAAATTGTGAAGTAGAGGGCGAGGCCGATGCTTTTGAGATCGCCGGGGACTTGATCATAGAAGAACTCTTGTAAACCTGTAATGGTGAAGGATTGAGAAACTCCCAATAACAGATACTGAGGTATCAACCAAGCCACACTCATAGGCACTACCGGCAATGGAAACCGTACTAATCCGTACTCTTGGGCGGTTTCAATGCGCTTCCTTTCCACCAGAGCAGCAACTAAGACAGACAGCACTGAAAAGAGTATTCCTGCTCCTATGCGTTGCAGCATTGTTATGCCTGAAGGTTTTCCGGTTATGGCTCGGGCGACCGGAACCAGAATACGATCGTAGATGCAGAGGAAGACAATGACTGTAATGCTGGTGAAACATTGCAGTGAAGCAGCAGGTACTTCGAAATTCGAACTCAAAACTCTGTCCATGGTAAGTCCTTGCTTGGTAAACAAAGTAGGTGGCAGAGAATATACAATGCCATAAACCAAACAGGAACTCCATATTGGAAATAGCCTGAGAATTGCCTTAGCCTCTTCAACTTCACTTATGCTGCATACTTTCCCTTCTTGCACTGAACCATCAGCTGCTACCAATGCCCTATTTAGAAACCTAACAACAACAATTGAAAATGTCACAAATTTTAGGTTGTTTGCCAGGCAAATTATACTGTTCAAGCTAATGGCATATCCCTATTACTAAATTTAAAAAATAAGTGATAACCGCTCGGTGAATAGAGAAATAAGAATTATAGTCCAATTTTAAAAATTGTTGAGCTGTTGTTACTTATTTTTCTAAATTTAGGGGTATACCCGTAAGTTATACAATATAATTTGTCGATGATACAAGTTTAAGGGTCCAATTTACTCACTTGAATTGTTGAGAGCCCAGATAAGGCAGAACATCTTGACTCTCCACATCCATACATAATGCAGAAGAAGTGCTTCTCCAATTCTTAACTGCTTTCACAAACACTCGGCTGATTCTCGAAACCGGTCTCCCCTCATCGCTCGTGGCGTGAAACCGATACGTCACGGTACCAAGAACGAACCAAACCAGTGCAAAAACCATGATCAGACAGGGAATTCCAAATCCAAGACCCCAACTTAGGTAATCTTGAATGTAAGTCAATATCATCATTGTGAGTGTGATGGCAACACAAGTACCAATACCACACCAGTTGAAGAATGAGCTTTTCGCCTTGCACTCTTCTGTATCTGATCCATCAAATTGATCAGCTCCAAATGCATGAACACAGGGCTTATGCATTCCTTGAGCTATCGCCATTAGGTATAACGAAATGAAAAACGCGGTAACTTGGAGCTGAGGAGGCGGACACGGGACGCTATTATTCGATGCATTCCGGCAATTGAACTTATCAAAGGAGGGAATCACAGCTGAAAGCGTCAAGAGCCCAAGTGCCTGTGGTTCAAGAACATCAAAAGGGTTCAGTGCATTATAGGAAACAGAATTAATATCACATACTGTGCCTGATCAAACAGTCCTCCATTGATGATCCCAAAAGAAAATTTTATTCGTGAACAATCACTATCCTAATAAGATGGATTCACCTTCAATTTTCATAACAAGTTAGTATTAAATGAAAAAAATTCTCGGCCCGACTTAATCAAACTTTTTATACCTTAATCTTTTATAACTATCATGCAAGATAGTCAATTGTATAAACTTTATAATCACTTTAATAAATCGTGTCCCCCTCTAACTAATATAATCATGTCATTTGTCACTGCAATGTAGTCATACGACTACCATTTACGGAGTGGTTAAGTCCAATCCAGTTTTTTTTTCTTTTTATATTCAAAGCATCTTAATATTGTGAGAGATTAACTGCTAATATTCTGACTTTTTGATGGCCCCAGAACTGGTTGAATAAATTTGGAATCATATTAATATAAAGTAATACTAATGCGCTCTTCATCAACACAAGAAATGGATTCAAAAATTCAATTTTAATTATAGCAAGGAATCAAAATCAAGCAAGCTTAGTGCCCATTTGGGAGCCATGGAGGATGATTAGATCATCATAATCATGATGTTCCTATTTTTTAACACACATTTTAGAAAAAGAAAATGTTGACTATAAACACCAAAATTTCGAAATAATTAAGAAAGGAGGATTCATGCACTTATTCTTAACATCAACGTCAATTTACAGTAGCCTTCTTATCTTTAAGGATAATAATACATTAAATAATACGAAGGCTAGAACAACAATCATGGTAACAATAATGGCGTTTTGAGAAAATATATATATACTATTGGTGATCAATTGGATAAGATAAATTGATGTAATGATTTTTTTCGCGGGTTGGGAATAAGGCAAAGGTTTCTTATCCAACCACATATATAATATTTTATCTAGCTCTGATTAAATAAATTAATCTGTAACAATGTAGTCTTTAAAAAATAACATGATTAGATTAGTTAAAGATAAAAAAAAATATAAATATTCATGGAGTTCACATCATTAAACTGGTTTTTTTTTTTATTTTATTATTTACAATGAACTATCTTGCATAATATATACGATGCTATACGTCTAAATGAAGTTCAAGACATGTTGTACTGAAAAAAGGAGCTAAGACATGAGTTGAGTAGATAAACCTTTGAAGAAAATTGCAATTTGTGCCCCCAAACTGTGAGGTATTTACAAATTATATGCTTTTGAAATTATACAAACCGTATCTTCTATGTCGTTTAGTACTCTTTCTATCCCAAATAAAAAACCCTACTTTTTCAGCCCCATAATAACACTTACGTTGAGATAAAAGTATAATTTTTTGTGTTAAATAAGTAACATACATAAAATATTCATTAATATATAATATTTCACGTATAACTTTATATTTTAGTTATAAATTATGAAAAGCCATATCTAATTATATTGATTTAGTTTTTGAATAAAAATTGTATATATGAATAGTAAAATATAAAAATTATAATATTTTTAGAATTAAAAAAATTTTAAATAAGACTATTATTAAAAGGACAAAGTTAGTATTTGATAAACTAAACGATCTTTGATTTTTCAGGGATTATAAAAAAAGATAAAATTTAACGTACATATTCACAGTCATCTCAAAATAGTAGTAAGATGTAACGTTGTAACTCGAACATTCTTGCAAATTAAAACCTCTTATTTTGTAATTTTTTAATGAAAAAAAAAAAAGAAATTTCCTAGGTAATAGTTACTTGTACGACAATCAAGTTGAAGTGTAATTCATTGGCATAGAGTACATCTCACTGAATTCTCATGTTGTTCTATTATATTATTACGTGGGCTGTCCAGCTTCACAACTTCCCCAGGTAATGGGGGAGCCAATGAATTTCGTATTTACAAGGAAGCCCCCATTTATTTATCTTTTTCGTCCAATATTCTTTATTCGGACGCCACAAATCCCACTATTTTTCTCTACAGGGGTTGATTGTGGAAATTGGAATAGAGTATACGGCACATAAACAAAAAGAAAAAAAAAATCAAAATAATCCACATATACGACTTTTTGGGAACCTGGGTGGGGCCCCAAAAAATTTCAGATGGATCTACTTGACCCATTCTGACGGTTTTTTTACTTCTTGTTGCCCACTTGGGTACTTTTGGAATTACAACTCTATTTGGTAATACTATATATGTCCAAATTCACCTCTTCCTATTTGTTGCTATAGCTTCACACTTCTTCCAATCACATCTTCACACGTGTACACTCTTTCTGCTTTAAAATAATAATTTTATTTAAATATTAATTTTAAATCTCACCAAAAATAATTTAATTTTCATATTTTTAGATTAATATGATCTTTTCTGATTTTTAAGTAATTTATAGAAAGGGACTTTCTTGGAAGTTAATTGAAATTAAAATGACAATGCATTAATAAATTAGCAAATGACAACTTAGTACTAGTGGGATATAGGCAAGGGACCAACTATTATTATTATTTTTTAAAATAGAGTTATATCTTTATTTTTTTTACTTTTATTATAATTTTTGTGCCGAAAATATCCTTTTGATATTAAAAATTTTAAATATCGGGTAAAAAAAATTTAACTGTCGAAGAGGAGGGAAAGAAGACTATAAAGTGGAAGGTAGGGTAGGGACTACTAACCAGGATATAGAGAACCGAAGCTACAATGATTGTCCGGTAACGGCCTAGATAAGTGTCGGCGACGAAAGCGCCCAACAACGGCAGAAGCTGGGCAGTTCCCGACCAAGCATTGACGTTCTCCGCCGCGGTGGCGGTGGATTGACCAAGTGGGCCCGTCAAATACGTTATCAAATTCGAACTTATACCATAATATGCAAAGTACTCCGCCATCTCCACCCCTTCAATTCAAGATCATCATCATCATAATACCAACACTCAATCACCCCACACCAAAAAAAACCAAAAACCAAAAATATACAAATAAAATATGTGTATACCTATGATGAAAGAAGCGGATAACCATCCGCCGGACTTTGATCGTTTCACCAGCCGGCCCTTGTAGTCGAGGTTACCTTCGACGACGTCGTCTTTTGATAACAACGGCGACTCGAGGGCCGGAGAATTGTCATCGGAAACAACCACCATAACTGTATATGCGATTCTTTCTCTAGGAAATTTTGGTTTTCTTGAAGAGAAGATGATAAAAGGAGGATTTTTTTGGGTCGCTTTTGGCTTTGGTTTATGTTGTTACTTATATAGTGGTGAGGAAATGCAGGCGCCAATCTAGAATAAGATAATAAATAATAATAATAATAATAAAGGGTACTGGAGGAGCGGTAGTAGCAAAATGAAGGCTTGATTCCGCATACAAGAACAGAGACAAAGATGACGAAGGGAAGGGCTGTTGGGACGACATGTATATCGCTGATCTGTACATTGCAAATTGTTATTTTAGTGGCGGTGGTGTGCGTCATTTTAGTTTTTATTTTAATTTTAATTGTTTACCAAACTCAGTGTTCTTGAATTATGGAGTAAATTGTATATATTTAGAACGCCAGAACAATCAATAATAGTATTATTTAAAAATACAATGATCGATGAAATAATTTTATTCAAGATCTTTTATGTCACTTTTGTTGGCCTGAAAAATTTTATTCCTTATGATATACTATAAATTAGATTCGGTGGCGAAAATAAGGTGGAGCAAGGGTGTTGTAGCACCAATTCTTATATGGAATAATTAGAGGGACCATGCAAGATATTCTTTTAATAAAAGGCAATTGAACATTAGTTAGAGGATATAATAAGATAAATTTAAGGAGGTTAATACATTAAATGTGTTATTTTTATTGGGTCAAGTTATCTAAGAGTATGTACTCTTAGGTGTAAGATGTATTTTGCCCAGTAGCACCCCTCACCTCGGCCATTTTGCATTCATAGTAAAGAGTAGAGTATATTTACGGTGAAGGGAGAAAGATGAAAAGAAAGAAGGAAGTGTGAGGGAAGAGGTGATTGAAATTTCGAAAAAAAATAATGAGATAGTGAATGTGACAGTAGAAGGGAGGAGAAGAAAAAAAGTTGTCAATTTTTTTTTTACAAAATCAGTAGATTTTTATTTAAAATTTTGATTCCATCACTGATTATGCATGAATTTTTAAATAATAAATTTGATTATGTATGAAAAGAAATGATAAATCTATATTATAGAAATGAGTTGCAATATAAATCTTGTATCATTATCTTTTCATGTATAATTTTATTTTGTAAAAAATAAAAAAAAAATTGTTTTTAAAATTGTGACAATACTTTTTTATTTTTAACATACGCCATGTACTAGGGTCAGAAGAACTCGTTACGTCTAGTGGCTACACGTACTATGCTTACTAGGTACTGTCACTGAAAACTAGGAAACCTTTGAGCCCCTACCACAAATAACCTCAGAATGTTCTAGAGTTTCTTGTCTTCTCAAGAAGATAAGTCACCATTTTATTAAGCTATTGAATTTTTCATAAGAGTAAAATTTATGGGGGAAATTTAGAATTTATGAAGAAAATTTCATACTCGTTATAAATTATTTTGAAGTCCCTAGTATTTACTTAGTAGTACTATTATAGGGAGGAACTAAGTACTAATCTTGTAATTTTCAAAAATAACCTGTAAATTGAGTTAATAGTTTTCTTACCACTTGAACTGTCCAATAGTTCCCTAGTCTTCTCTTCAATTAAGTTATCAAATTATAATGTGCAACTTAAAAGTATATCTCTATTATTAAATTTTAAAAATAAATAATGAAAATTTAATAATTTTTAAAATTGGACTATAATTTTTATTTCTCTATTCGTTTAACTATCATCGCTTATTTTTTAAATTTATTAATACAGATATATACCCGCTAATTATACCATGTACCTAAAGTTTGTAAAATATAATTTGCTAAACAACAGTCTTTTTTGAAATTATACTACACAGGTCGATCCTTCCTCTCTTTATTTAAGCAACTTCTCATGAGCTCCTCACCAAGAGTTCCCCGACACCACGAAGGAAGCAACCCGCTGCTGTGGCGGCGCGATTTTTTTCTTTTACAATAATACCTGATCGATTATCCATACCTTCTGTAGCTTACGAGTTTATGTCCATCCCTAGTCGGATACAGTTTCCTTTCAATTTTTTCCTTGTAGCCGTTACCTAAATTTGCGCAAATGTGTCCACACCCCCCAAACTTACTTGACGAGGAATCCATTATCGCGAACAAACACAACCCTTATACACACCTAGGAGCACCCCTTCCCTAGTTAATATATCGATTAATATTTTGGTTAAATTTTGTTGTGCATTGTTTGTCCATTTATACTATGTAGTTTGATGATGAGGTGTCTTGTGTGACACAGTAGATCTCATCATTAGTTGAAAGACATAATATATAAATGAGGTTCGTAACCGATACAGTTTTGGACAAACTGTCAGTTTAGGTTATTATGTGATTCAGATAATTGGTTTGTCTAAACCGATTGAATCATATATATATGCCCGGGGCATATTGAACTTGACCATTTAGAATGATTTGTCTTGTACTGATTTAATAGACAAATCGTTCTTAGTATTCTATCTCTTAATCCCTAGACTCGAGCGGGCATGAGAATTAGACATAGTGTACTTTGATCTAACAAAGGTTGAGGTCAATTGTGGCCAATAGTCTCGGTAGGTTGTGTGCGCGTGTTTAGTTACTTGGTGTGCTGCTGCTTGTCGAAAGGAAACCATGTACCGGTGCGTCCGGGGTGATGGTGCTCCCGAGATGAGCTCGTTATGTTTATTATACCAAACCTAGCTGGTGGACTTATGTCCGGTATAGTAAAAAGGTCGAGTGGTACTAGTCTCAGAATTAAAGAAATTAATTAATTTATTTATCAGTAAATTAATAAATTAACGAGCACTATATCTTTGATATGGGGAGATCAATAATAAATTAATTAAGTTGTTCCGGAAGCAATTCTGGTGTATGATGGTAGTGTCATAATTAATCCGTTAGTGGTACGGTTAATTATGTATTGTGTTATTGACAAAGGTAGATTTAATTAATTAAGTAATTAATTAATTATTGTGTCAGTTGGTTGTGAATCATACCAGGAACTGGATTGGGGATAAGTGAATCCCTATTTCAGTTGGATATGTATCAGTCCAGGAACAGAATTGAAGGAAACAGAAACCCAGTAGGAAGACCAATCCTAAACCAACTTGGAGTCTCTCTTGTAACTCTATATAGAGACAATGGATTAGCTATTACACAATACACAATTCATAAGTTTTCAAGACAAGAAAACTTAGAGAGGGAAAATCCTAGAGAGAGGAAAATTTCATCTCTCAAAAATAGGATTTTAAGCTCAAAGGCTGCCGATTTCTTCTTCCTTTGGCCGACTGAATTTTGGTGGCACGTGGGAGAGTTTCTGGCTGCGCGTGAGTTCTCTCTTAGATCCTAAGTGGTGCGTGAAGGCGGTTGCAGAATTTTTTCAGGCGACCCAGTTGTGGTGATTAACTGATCAATTATTCGTTAGATTGTTGCTCATACAACATACGAACAAAGTCTTGAGGCATACAAGAGAATCACCTAAGTAAACGGTTCAACAGGTAATTCTTATATTTCCATTTTTAATTAAGAATTTATTTGTTACGTGATAAATCGAATAAGTACATACTAAGATCCTACGCAATGTTATTTCAAGCAAGGGTTGGAATAGCGATTGTGCTAGCGTCAAGGCCTGGTCAGAGATTCCGATTCTGGAATGCGTAGCATGAAAGTGGGTTTCTGGCTAGACCCGAGCAGATAATCTTTCATTAAGTTTGTTACTTTATTTTATGTAATAACTAGATTACGATATTGTGTTCAGATTGTTTTTTTTTTTGGTTTATGTATTACAAATTATCTTAATGTGCTATATTCTATGAACATGTTCTATCTTCAAGTTTTCAATGGAGCAATAATCAAAACTAAGCGGCAACTCATAATGGTCTAATCATAATTCAAATGTGGGTTGCATATGATGGTTTTAAGATAATGACTATGTAGTTCTTGCTTAAGCTATTAAGTTTTACTAGTTACCGTCTCACTTCTTATTTTCTATCGCTTCAATTTGGACTAAAGTACCCTTAATACCCTCTCTTTTACCCCCCACTTTTTATTTTCTATCGCCTCAATTTGGACTAAAGTACCCTTTAAATTCCCTCTCTCTTACCCCCTTTTAAATAAAAAAGCAATTTTGTCAAAACTTATAGACTATCACCCAAAAAATTAAGGCGATAACTAGTAGCCCCCTTCTTAATAGTGATGAGGAAAGGTATGGCCTCTTTTCTTTCCTGTAAGTTGTAGTGTCCATGGATGGAGGAATACAATTTACTCTTTTTAGTTACTAAATTTGATTATAAACCTTTGACAAGGATCTTTCGTATTTTCGGTTCAAACAAGGACTGACCTAAAAAATTTGAAATCATTTAGTTTTCGAATTTGATTAACTGTTTTTTTTTTCAGTTTTTTTTTTAGTAAATTAAAGTCTCACTAATAAAAACTAAAAAAATCGAACCAAAAATCGCAATAACCGAACCGCATCCACCCTAAGAACTAGAGACTAATAACGTTGCTCTTCAAATGGATATGTTGGCAATATTAAATCAAAGTTAGTAAGAACAGGATTTGATAATTAGTAATTTAATTATTTTTTATTTAGTTTAGCATAAATAATATTTCAATTCTTGTTGTTGTGTTAGTATAGTTTGATATATATATATATATATATATATATAATTTAAGTATTTCATATTTATGGATGGCAAGAGTTTAATTTAGAGGCTAGACAAGAAATAAGAAAAAAAAATCATAGAAGGCCGAGCCAAAAAGTTTGTGAGAAAAATGGTATGAAAGACATGTGTAATTGTCATTATGAGCAGAAAATTATTATAATTAACGAGTAAACGTCGTTAAATATTTTATTGATAGATAATTATATACTTTTTATATATAATTAAAAAGTAATAATATTGACATATAAAATATATTTCCGTGTTGTTAAATTTTATGTATTTTGCCAGATAAGTGGCAAATTTTAAATTTGAAGGACCAAGATTGCTATTTGACATAATACAAAACTAAATGCCAATTTTAGCCATCCTGGTGCTGATTGGAATGGAAAAATATATAAAAGTTGGGTGGGGCAAAGACGTCAATAGAAGTGGATAAGAGAAGAAAACCGAGAGAAAAAAATTCGGCAAAAATACAAAATAGCTGAAGCCCCATGCTAGCCAAAGACAGAATAAGAACGTGAGACGACGACACCGGGACACAAGAGATAACATGGGGAAAAGAAGATAAGTTTTTGTGTCTTAGGTGACGTTTGTTTGCAATTTTTTCCAAGGTTTTTTTATAATGAATAGAAAGATTTTTTCCAAAATAAATTTTTTATATTGATGATTGAAATAATAGAGGAGAAGCTTCAAAAGTAAATAAATAAATAAATAATAGAGGAGAAAAATAAATTTTAAATTAATGTAAGGAGATATTTAAAATTTGAATATAATGTCATTAGATAGTAGTTTTGCTAGATTGTAGGGTTTGATTAGATTGGGTTGTATAGCTATGTTTCATAAGGTTAAACTCCCTCCAATTACAGCTCTGGTTTTTATAAAAGTAAAAAAAATAATTTTTTTTGAAGCAAGTAAAAAAAATTATTTAAAAATAATTTAAATATATTGTATTTTTTATTTTAAGAAAATACAGGATTGATTACTCATTTATTATTATAAAATTAAAATTCTCAAAAATACAAGAATAAAAATTTTTTATTATTTTGTAAGTACCTATTAACAACTCAAACCACACTTCTAAAAATACAGATGTATTAAAATAGTGCACTCTAGTCATTTTCACCTTAAAATAGTGATGATGGACGGACATACATCAAATTGTTATACATCAAATTGTTATTACCTTTATTCACAACATTAATATAATTTTGCACTGTTTAAAACTTGATACCCTTATTTCACAAAATAGTAAACGTATTTTTCAATTAAACTGTGAATCTAATCAATAAACCGAAATTGATATAACTAATTCCATATCGAGAGGTTAATTGATTCCAACTCCTATTCTAAAAATTAAGTAAATTATAAACCAATTAACCAACCAACTAACCAACCAATCCTCATTTCTATGCTTGATTGACTCCAAAAGTTTAATAGTTTCTTTAAAATGAAAATCGTATAGAGGGTTGCACCAATAATCAACATATATTATTATCATTTTACTATTCTTAATAGTGGAATCCTTAAAGAAATATAGGAATGACAAAGACTTTGAAACTGAAATATAGATTATATAAAGAATGGAATATGCTATCGTTACTTGGAAGAAATCATTCAAATGGATTTGGTCACAAAGGGTCATTCACAAAGTTTGCATTTTGGTCCTTTGAAATTGAGGAAACATCAAGGCAAGACAAACAACTACTCCAATAATTTTTTGGAATTCAAAACGTGCTCCCTAATACAAAAAAATACATTAACAAAATGCTGGTTGAATAGTATTTTATACTATTTGGGCATGCTGCAACTTGCCATTGTTGCTCAACCAACCAATGATTGCTGCTAGGAAGTGGTGGATCAAATATGGTAAAGTTGCTTAGTGAGTGATTTGTTAGAGACTTTAGTATTTGGGGAAATTTATGAATGGTTACTCTAGATTGTTAGATGGATACTTTTGTTTATAATCGTGTAAAGTAGATGGAGGTGGGATTGTGAAACCGAGTCAAAAGTTAATAAGAGGAAACTTGTTAATTCACCTGAATACTGATTAAACAAACATTAAAAATATGTTCAATGAGTATATCATATCAAAATAGGTAAATATAATTTAAAATAATCGAATTAGAAAAACAAAAAAAAAAAACTTAAGTTAAAAATATAAAAAAATTCAAAATATATTATACGGGTGAACCTAATTTAGATAAGATATTTAAAAAAAAAAAATTTACGTTCAATGATATTATGAAAAAATCAATATGACAAAAGAATCGATCTAAATTAAAATATGGTGACCTAATTCAAATCACTCATGATTTTACACACAGGTTAACTGGGGGGTGGGGGGTTAAACCTATCAATTCACCTACAAAATTATAGGAAATAAACATGTAGATTAAGTTCAACCCAACTCAACTAGTCGAATATTACTCATTTTCTGACCCGAAACCTGTCTAACCGAGTACAATTAAATTACAGAGTGGGCATATTAGGCAAGTAAACATGTCATGGGTCAAATATTGAAAAACATAAGTGATAATTCGTGGGTTATACATAATTTTATAAATATTACGTGTCAGAAGTACTATTTAAATAAGTAACAAATTGTGATTCTTACAAAAAAAAAAAAAAAATATTATAAACTTAAAATTAAAAGAAAGAAAAACATTTCACTTCCACTATAGAAATGGACCAAAAAATTGGAAATATGCTTTTTTAGATATATCACAAAGATATATAGAGGAGGAGATGGTTTAGGAAAAGTATTTGTAATATGTAACTCATAAAATTTATTTCAAAAGCTTTGACAATAATAAATTAAATAATTTAAATCTTATCTTTAAAACTTAAAATTGAGGATATGATATTTCATAACCGAACTATTGTTGCGTATATACTTATGGGAAGAGCAAAAAAATAAGTAAAGAAAAAATGAAAAAAAAATACAATTTTAGTGATTAAAAATATGAGTTATCAATGGCTAAAGACGGTTTCAAAGTAGTCCGTAAATGGTTAGAACATGATGTGATTGGGTAGTTTACCCACTAAATGTAATTCAGGCACTCGCCTCCTTTGTTTATACCCAAAAAATAAAGAAATATGAGATATAAATAATTGAAAAAGAAAAAATTATTAGATGATCATAACATAAGTTTCTTGTTTGATTATGAGAAGATTGAATAAAAACATAAAATTTTGAATGATTAAAAGGGTTTTCGAGTAAAAATATTACACATAATTGTAACACATGATATTAGACAACTTATAAAAACATAGCCATACAACATAAGAATTATTATCCTTAGGATAGCCCTTATTTCAATAACAAATTTATCTAAGTTCATTGTTTATTTACTTGTTCAATTATAGCCCTTTGGACCAATCTATGAGTCAACGTACACCAACCTAATATATGCACCTAAAATTCAAACCTAACCCATTTTTTTCTAGCATTATTAAGGTTTGTTAAATTCTGTTTTTTAATGTAAAACGTTATTAAGTATTTTTTAAATTTCTTCTTTTACGTTAAACGTTATTAAGTATTTTTAAATTCTCTTTTTTTTTTTGTATCAAACGTTATTAAGCGTTTTCTAAATTATATTTCTTTATGTTAAACATTATTAAGTATTTTTTAAATTTCCTTTCTTAACCTCAAATGTTTTTAAGCGCTTTCTAAATTCTGTTTTTTTATGTCAAATGTTATTAAGCGCTTTCTAAATTCTCTTTCTTTATGTCAAATGTTATTAAATATTTTTTAAATTATCTTTTTTTTTTAATGTCAAATGTTATTAAGCGTTTTCTAAATTATCTTTCTTTATGTTAGACATTATTAAGGATTTCCTAAATTCTCTTTCTTTATATCATACATTATTAAGTATTTTTTAAATTTTATTTTTCTTATGTCGAATGTTATTAAGTATTTTTTTTATGTCAAATGTTATTAAGCGTTTTCTAGATTCGCTTTCTTTATGTCACACGTTATTAATCGTTTTCTAAATTCTCTTTCTTTAGGTCAAAGTTATTAATCATTTTTTAAATTCTCTTTCTTTACATCAAATATTATTAAGCTTTTTTCAAATTTTACTTCTTTATTTATGTCAAATGTTATTAAACGTTTTCTAAATTTTCCTTCTTTATTTGTGTCAAACGTTATTAAGCATTTTTTAAATTCTCTTTTTTTTTTATGTCAAACATTATTAAGTATTTTTAAAATTGTCTTTCTTTATGTTAAACATTATCAGGTGTTTTCTAAATTTTCTTTCTTTATGTCAAACATTATTGCGTGTTTTTCGAATTTTCTTTCTTCATATCAAACATTATTAAGCATTTTTTAAAAAATTGTCTTTCTTTAAAACGAAGAAATAAGAAAGTCAATTTTAAGCTAACAAATTTCAAATTCCACAAATCACTAGAAACAACCCACGATTTAATACGCTACGTAATGCACAAATTGGGGACGAAAATAGGCCAACTAAGTATTTTACAAAAAAAAAAAAAAAAAAAATTGTTTCTAGCGTATTCATAAAAATTTGTACCAAGTCAAGAGTACAACCATTCACTTGTACACTTGGCATTAAAGGGTTGTACGTACGTACCGTTACCCTAATTTAGGTAGCAAGCTACTGGTGTGGTGGTAATTACTTTGACCTATGTCTCTTCCTTGCACGTCTGCTTTAATCACTACGTGTTCTCCGGGCGGGGCCTGAAAATGTCGGTCGGTCTGTCGGCCGACCGCCGGAGGCAGCCAGCAAATCAGCCGACCGCGCATATATGTCACCGACGTTGTAATATTATTTCATAATTTTATATTTGTTTGCTTTCTGTTTGATTTAGGAATTAAAAAATGTATTTTTAAAAGAAAGTATGGTGCATATTGTAAACTTTAATACTCTATTTCACATTTATTTATCGTTTTAGTAATTATACAGTTATTAAAAAATAATTAAATGATTAAATGTATTAATGAATTTGTTTTATTTACTCTTTATTATTAAATGAATTCATAGTTTAAATGATAAATATTTATATTTTCAATGATAAAAAAAGGATAAAAAAGAAAAAATTATTAATAATATCTAAAAAAATATAAAGTGAGTATTAGAAAAAGATAAAGTCAAAAGTCTAAAATCGACAGGGAGTACTATAATTAGCATTAATTAAATAATATTAAATGACTAATTGGTGCTTTCTTTTTTTGGCAAAATTAATGCTTTCTTAATTAAGAGAAAGAAAAAAAAATAAAGGAATTTTGTGGAAGTCTTACGTGGCAATAGATAAGCCAAAAACTGTATAAGTGTTGACAAAGAAAAAATTTTCTTACGTGGCAATATATAAGCCAAAAATAATAAAATATAAATATAAATATTAGTTTTATAATCTAAAATAATAAAATATATAATCTAAAATAATAAAATATAAATATTAGTTTTATAAATAACAATGCATTCTAAATATGTTATAAATAACACGGATTTATTTTTGCTATAATAATAACGATCACAATAAATGCTGAATTAGTCTTAACTTATACCCTTAATAGAAACTAAACTACCTAGTAAATTTAATAGTTTTCTAAATCAATCAATAGAGTCTTTAAAAAAATAGTTAAAAGGTCAGTAAAATATTTATAAAAATTAAAAGTGTAAAATAAAAAATAGTTAAAATAATTTATTTTAAAAATGTGTAAAGCATATTTTATTATATTGTTTCTACTCTAATAAAAGGTCAACTGACCCTCCATTTCAAACATACATCCGTCGTTGTGTATTTTAATTATATTCTTAATAATATAAATATAATCCTATTTTTTAAAACAAAGAAAATATAAAACCTGGTTATATATATTTTTTAGAGTATATTGCATTGAGAATATAAATTTCTTATCGAAAGAATTTTTTTGAGAAACAAAAAATAAATTAGAGGGAAGTTTTTTTTTTAAAAAAAAAGAAATGTGAATTTTTTCTTTGAAAAGAATCAAAATTAATGTTCTTTATTATATTAAAAAAACTAAGAATATAAATAAACACAGAAATTAATAGAACTCCCCCGCACGTTAACGAGTAACGTTTTTTCGGGGAAGTGATGATCGGTGGGGCTTGAATCCATTATACTCCACTCTTATATGTTATCAGGGTGACATATTTTCTTTCAATCTTATCATGCACTGTTTTATTTATTTATTTATTTATTTATTTATTTATTTATTTTGGCTTTGATTGTTGTTATTAGACATAAAATATACGAATTATTCTGAGATAATAATTTTAATTAATATATTATTTTAAATACAATAAAAATTATTATTTTGAGATGAATAAATATGAACATATGTGGGTTGGACTTGAGCATCTTTCTTTTTTTTTTTTTTCTTTTAATAGTGATTTGATGCTCTACACATCATAAGTCATATTGACACAAACCCTAGTGGAAGTTCGGTACAAAAGTCACAACCTACACTAATAATAAATAAACCAAGAAAAAAATTTTTTAATAAAAAAAGTCACCCTAAATGGAGTATTAAATCACTCACAAATAATAAAAATGAGCATATTCTGTGAGCTAAAAAAAAAAAATTAAACAATTTTGCGTATTATAACAGAACAAATTGGCGAAAGCGAAAAATGGAAAAATCGGAGGAAATGGTGTCTGTATTAGAGATTTGGCCACCAAAACTTGAGAAAACAAAGCCATTTGGATGACCAAAATTCAACAACATTGTTTACTAACAATTATTATGACGGCTGAATATGCAACCAATTCTAAGAAATTAAACACCTGCAAGCCACAAACTTTTTAATTTAAAGAACCTTTACTTATAAGAATATATCTCCCAGAAATAATATTCTTATTTATTAAATTTAATATTTTAGAACAAAAATAATATTATTTTATTTACATATTTTCGGTATTTTTAATTAGTGGTATGATATCTAAATATTCTTATCTCTAATAATAAATTCCTCTTCTCATAACTGTGTCATCGATAATAAAAAAAAAATTTACTGAGATGGAATGACAGTTTGGCTTGTAATTTTAATTTTTTGCTTTTAAAAAAAAATTACATGAAGTCTAGTAGTACTTTTTGTGAATTTATATCATCTCTTTTTAAAATGGGTGGAGTAGAATCAATGAATTTTTTGTCCGTATGTTTTAGTTGTTTTCATGTCAAATATTATCTGTTTTAAGATAATTATCTAAAAAATTTACTAGGATTAATGATTTACATTTGGTAGAGAATTTAGAAAAGAGGTTTAGTTTGAGGGAAAATTAAATTTTCTGTCAAAAAGAGCCGTAATAATTATAGTAACATCAGACTAAAACTAATCCAACACAATAATTAATATTATTACAGAGTTTGATGAGAGATAAAACAGGTAAAAACTTAATAGTTACATTGTTTTCATCAAAACGTGCATTACAAACATCAATTATTCACAGCCAGGGGGGAGTAGTAACAAATATTAATATGTTAAAAGATGCAAGTTTATTAGAAAGAAGGGAAGTGTAGAAAATCTTGAAGTTTGCTCTGAACGTTTTCCTTTAGATATTAACGCTCTCTATTAGTGCAATAGTCAATGAGAAAATGATTCTTTAGGATAATAAAATGAAAGGTCTGCAAAATTTTGCACTTAGCCTCCACAAAAATACAAAACAAAGAGGTATGATTGCCAAGTCATTTCTATATTTTGTGTATGAAAAATCTGCAATATTTGTTTTGACCACAGATGTGTTTTATAGTACTAAGACACCCATTATTAGTGTTAAACAATCGGTTAGGAATCATTTGAAATTCCAAAGATTGCCACTCTGAAAATCTGAAACAGTACAAATGGAGTGGTGTTTCAAGTCATGCGTTTGTTTGTGCGTGTAGTCATGAGAATTTGACGTTAGAAATATCTAATAATCTCTCTCTCGGGTGCATTTAATGTAAGGCAAAAGTAACATAATTTTGATTGCTACCTTTTTTTTTTAGGAAAATAAAGACAAAGAAAATCAAATTCTTTTAATGAAACAATTAAATTCTTTTAATGAATGTCATGCTAATCTACCAAACGAGTCAAAGACGATCAGATTCTTTTAATAATTATTGAGTTAATAAAATTTTGATTGTTTCGTTGTATTTGCCTTGCATCAAACACACCTTCATTATTTTTTTTTAATATTTGAAATTTTTCAAAATGCATATGAAATACTATTTTTTGTCTTTGGATTGAACTACCTTAGTGAAAGTCGTAAAAATAATCTATACACTGGTGACCAAGTCTTGAACCAATAAGAGTTACTTGAATTATTAACTAGAACACAAAAATTCACACATCTCAATTTGTTGTCTAAATTTTTGGTATTTTACATCACGTACCTCTTTATTATTATTTTTTAAAGTATTTATAAAGATGAAGTCGAAACCTTTGATGGTTCATCTCAACGTTTTTATTTCAATTTTAATCAGTCTAATTAATAAAATTTAACAAAAATCAAACAAGTTATCAACTTGATTATGACTTCAATTTCACGCAAAAATGCGAAGAGGAAGTAAGACGTCTTATCGTTGAAGATGACAAACTATTATCATATTGAAAATGCATTCAAATAAAAAATTTGTGTAATTTTATTGAATTTTAAAAATTACTAAAATTAGAACATTGATAATAACAAAAATAAAACTTTTTAAACTATAGAAACGAAATTAGATAGATGGTCTAAGGTTATGGATGATCCAAGTAACTGATTCTTAATTTGATCCATCAATTGCATATTAATGGGCCCAATCAAATATACTCTTTTTATCCTATAAAAATAATCTTTTTATAATGTACAACCCTTTATTTTGGGTGAAATATAGTTCACATAACATATATTTTTTTTTTGTGCAAAAAACGGGCCTAAAGCCTAATTCTTCAAACGGCTACACTTCGTGTTTCCACCGTGTCCCTTTTGTCCCTCAATAACCATTTCCGTAGCTTGTCGGATGGTTCCGCCAATTTAGTGTACCCTCTTGGTTCTGTATTAGCACATTTCGCCAAACAATCAACAACTTTGTTAGCTTCCTGAAAGACATGTGCAATCTTTACTTCCCATTCCATTTTCAATAGCCTTGAAATACCTCTCGCGATGCTCAACACAACCTCTGTATTCTCCCCGGTCTGTTTCAGCAAAGTCACCACATCCTTACTATCTGATTCCAGTTCTATCCGTTTGAAGCCAGCTTCCCAAGCGCAACGCGGTCCGTAATAAATCCCTCATAGTTCCGCTCGACTTATACTACAGCTTCCACGGTTTGCCATAAACCCGCCCTTCCATTCTCCCCTGTCATCTCTTAGCACGCCGCCCACTTATGCCGTTCCTTGTTTTGTGACGGAGCCACCCACGTTGATTTTAACCCAGGATGGACTGGGCACCTTCCATTTCGACTGTCTCAGCTTTCGTCCACCATTCGATTCTGCCAGCAACTTCGAGTGACGCCGAGCTGCTTCAAAGTTCATTGCTCTTTGGTGGATATCCTTGCCTATCTGTGCTGCTGGTTTATGCACTCCTTGGAAGAAACAGTTCCTTTCTATCCAGAGTTGCCAAATGGTTAATCCAAAAACCAATTTCCTCTTCTCCGATTGTGGTCCTTTATCCGCTAAGAACTTCCTCATCCATTCATGTAAGCCCATTCCAGTATTGCTCCTTACTTTTATGCTTGGCCAAAGTGCATTCCACACCTGCGCTGCCCGCCTACAATCTCGCACCATGTGAAGTGTGGTTTTAGGTCCCGCGCCACACAGCATGCATGTCTGATCATTGTGTAAGTGCCACCGGTATCGCTCCTAATTCGTCATGAGCCGCTCCTTTGCCACTAACCACAGTGTGTGCTTAGCTCTATGAGGTCCATTCCACGCCCAAATAAGCTTCCACAACTTATTCGAACCTACAACCTGCATACCACCAATAAAATCATAAGCCGATCTTGTAGTAAACTTACCATTTGGTGACTCCGTCCATTTAATCTTATCTGCTCCAGCACTTGGGTCTGGTGAGAACACCCCCGCTACCGCCTTAAGCACCTCTTCTGGAAGTAGATGCTGGAACATATTCCATCTCCACTGCCCATTAGTTTGTGTAAAATACTCCAATGTCTTGCCTTTCATCTCATCCGGAATTTGAGTTGTGGCTACGCGCTCTAAAGAGACAAAGTTTGGAATCCAAAAATCCTCCCAAAACTTGACCTTCTTTCCATCCCTAACCTCCCACCGTAATCCAGCTTTTAAGTTACCCCACACTTTGTCTATTGCCCCTATTATCGCTGACCCCTTTGGTAGAACTTCCTTCTCCAGCAGTTGTTCATGTTTGAGACCATACTTAGCACAAAAAACTTGTACCCATAGTGCATTTGCTTTCGTCACTAATCCCCACCCAAGCTTCATCAACATTGCTTAATTCATTTGGCGTTGACATTTGAACCCTAAACCGCCTATATTCATTGGCAAACATAACTCCTCCCATTTAACCAGATTCAGCTTCGCTTTATTCTCCTCAGAGCTCCACACAAATTGGCGACATTTCTTCTCCAACCCTCACACACATGGTTTCGTAACCAAGCTGTCTACATAGCATATATAGGCAGCAAGCTTATAACTGATTGAGCCAGAGTAACTCTCCCTGCCAAAGCCAATGTCAACGCCTTCCAACCTGCTAGCTTTTATTCAGCTTTATCTAAGATTGTACCATAAGTTGAGTTAGTAACCCTCCATTGTAACACCAGCATCCCTAAGTAGTTTCCCAAATCAGACACTTCCTGGAAGCCCATAGCATCAGAGATCGCCCTCCTTCTCTCCGAGCTTACATTAAGAGAGAAAAACACCCTTGTCTTAGCCTCGCCAACCTTAAGCACAAATTGACCACAAAAATAATTGAGAACATCTTTCACCACATTCCCTTGTAAAACTGATGCCTCTGCAAAAAGAAGTAAGTCATCAGCAAACATAAGGAACGGAACTTTAACCTTACCTCTTCCCATGTGGATAGGGCACCAAAATCATTCCTCAACTCTTTTGTTTATTAACTGAGCTAGCCTTTCCATGCATAGCACGAATAAGTATGGGGAAAGTGGGTCACCCTGTCTAACTCCCTTAGAAGGCTGAAATTCCTCCAACTGTGAACCATTCCACAGCAGTAGCATAGATGTAGTGTCTACACATGTCATTATACTCTCCACGAAGCTGGATGGAAGATTCGCAAGCATCAAAGTCTCTCTCAAAAAAACTCCAACAGAGGTAATCATAGGCTTTCTCAAGGTCCACCTTTATCATCATGAAGCCGTTCATTCCTGTCTTCTTTCTCATTGTGTGGATCAATTCCTGCGCCATAACTACATTATCAGTAATATGTCTACCCGGTATAAAACTTACCTACGCTGGTCCCACCAGTTGGGGTAGTAACGGTTGAAGTCGTTGCACTAGAACTTTCGTGGCCAATTTATAAATAACATTGAGAAGGCTATAGGGCGAAAGTCTTTCAGCCTGACCGGATTCTCCATCTTAGGAATTAAAACTATAAGAGTTCTATTCAACCCTTTCGGCATAATACCCTCTTGCAAGATACTTCTTATAATCCGAAGACCGTTTCCCCCACCCGTGGCCATTTTAATTGGAAAAACAAAGCATTTAACCCATTTATCCTAGGGGCTTTAAGTGGGTGCATTGACTCCAGTGCCCTAAACACCTTCATCATTTGCACATTCTCCCCAAGAGCTTGCCTCTGTGCCTCCTCCAAACTGGGAAAACTGCCCATCCCTGACCACTACCACTTGCACACAAAGGAGCTGTGTAAATGGTTTTAAAAAATTCCGTCGCCATTTGTTTTAACGTTTCAGCCTCTGAAATCCACTCCCTTCCATTGTCCATCAATCTCTGGATTTTGTTCCTCATCCTTTGAACCTTAACCATTCTGTGGTAGAAAACCGTGTTTCTGTCTCCATAAAGACTCCAATCCCTTTGGGATTTCTGAATTAACAACATTTCCTCTTGAACCATGACTTTTTCCAGTTCTTTTGACAGCTGGCCCTCCAACTCCCTTAACCTTCTTGTATAATACTTCTGCATCTCTCTTTGAATTCCCCCCAATCTAGCCAGCAACCTCTTCTTCCTCGCAAAAATATTTCTAAAGACTATGATTCCAATCTCTTGCCCTTGTAGTAAAAAGTTCAACATTATCCTCATAGCTTGTCCCCGGATTCTAGCAGCTGCCCACTAGTTCCCCAAAATCCTTATGTGTTAACCAGGCCGCCAAGAATTTAAAAGGTTTCAATCTTACCTCATTTACCTTTTCTTTCCCTACAAACTCCACTGCAATAGGCACATGATCCGAACTTAATCGTGGAAGATGGCGCACAAATCCATCCAGAAAAGCCCGCTCCCACTCCTCGTTGCATACAAACCTATCTAGTTTCTCTTCCACTCTACCCCTACTCTCTTCTCTAACCCAGGTGAATAAACCACCATCTGTGGGAACTTCTGCGAACTGGTTACGGAACATCCACTCTACGAATCCCAGATATATGCAGTTTCTTCTATCCGCTCCACCCCGCTTCTCATGGAGACGAAGGAGACTATTAAAATCCCCTCCTAAAATCCAGGGTCCCACTGTCACATTGGCTACCTTATTCAGAGCTTCCCACAACAACTTTCTTTCCTGTTCTCTTAGGCTTGCATACACAAAGGTGACATAGCTAATAGAGCTCCCAGCTTTAACAACAACATGGACATATTGCCTGTGACACTGTACAATTGACAACTCGACCAGTCCTTCCACAGAACCCAAATACCCCCAGCGAAAGTAGATGCATCAATCCTGAAAGAGTGACCAAACCCACTCATTCTAATAAAGTTGTTCGCCCTTTTTCCACTAATCCGAAGCTCCAAAATACCAATCACATCAGGCCGGTACTGATTGTTTAGGGTGAAGAAAGCTCACCTAAACTCTGGCGAACCTGCCCCCTGCACATTCCATGTGAGAATAATCATAGTAAAAGAAAAAAAAAATTAACAACAAAAAAACAACATTCTTAATTAATCAAAGAGTGAAATGGAAAAACAATGGTACACTGCCTAACGAGTGGCAGGTACCGTGGTACCCTGAGAACTATCAATCGGGACATCCGGAGGTTTCGGATCCATGTCATCCTCCTGTGTTGTTTGACTGTCCACGATCATTGAGTCACCATCTGGAGGTCGCATGGAACTCCCTACAACATCCGCTCCTCTTAATTCCTGCGCATAACCACCTGTTTGACTCTGAAGTTCCCTGTCCCGCTGTTGTGTGTCTACAATTTTGTATGCACGGTGATTCTTCGCTTCCAACTCAGTATGTACCTCTATTACTTCCTCGTTTGTTGCCTCCAAATTGCCAAAGATACCCATAACCACTCCATTTCCTTTACTGTTATGTGTTCTGCCATTCATGTTCCTATCGTTAGCGTTACCCGGCTTCATCACTGACGGAACAACCCCGCTCAGATATTGATTATTCTTTTTTGCTCGCCCAAGCTGCCCCTGACTTACCTTGCCCTGCACGGTTTTTCCTAGCCCTTCCTTTGTTACTCTCAATTGCTCCCTTACCCCTCTTGTCACTTTCCGCATACGAGAAAACTCCTGTATTGTCCCCCTTCTTACTATCATCCTGCTTCACCAGATTCGTCCAATCAATCCTTGGATTTTCCTTCACTACTAGCTTCGCAAATCTGGACCCCATCCCCTCTAGTCTACCCGAATTACCCACGGCCTTGTCTCCTCCACATACATTCTACCTCGGTGCGCCTCGACTTCTACTGTTCATCTGGAGCCAAGGCCCAAAAATCCCGTCACCCTTGTCTTTACTTCCGGTTCCGCCACCCCCATCGACTCATCACCCCCACTCTGACCCTGAATCTTTGGACAACTAGTATTAATATGTTCAAAGCTTTCACAAGTATGGCAGAAATCTGGTATGTTCTCATACACCAGCCCCTGATCATAACCATTTAATTCAAAGACAGGAACAACTGGCTTAGTGAGATCCAAACGTACCAAAACTCTTGCAAATTTTCCCCTAGTGCACGACGAGGTCTGATAGTCGACTTTGAGCACCGGACCAACTATTTCACCCAGCTTTTCAAATACATCTCTTGTATAGAAGTGGAAAGGGAAACCCAGAATTCTAATCCAAGCCACCATCGATGTGATCTTATTCTCCAAAGGCTTAAACTTTGGCGTCCATGTATCTACATGTAGATAGTGTCCCATGACATTATACGGTCCTCCTAATAAGATGTTAACCATCTCTTTCTCACTTCGTAGCCTTACCACATAGTAGTTATTCTCAAGATCCAACATCTCACACCCCGCCATACAAGGCATAGTGTGTTTAAACGGTTGAACAATGTCGTGTAAGAAACCTCTCTTCCCATTACTTTGACAACAACTGCATTCTTCCAGTCTGCCAATAGCCTTTCTTGATAATAATTACACAGTTTCATCGATGGCTTCAACTTGCTCAAGTCAACCACAATATCCCCTTCCACAGCCAGAATCCTCGAATCTTCTTTACCCACTGCACCCTCAATGGGATTCAGTATCATGTGTGGTCTGTTTTTGTTCAATGCGTCTCAAAAACTCTTCCCAGTGTTTGTTGTTCCCTTATGCTCAGGCTGCGCAACCTTTGAACCCTCCCCCCGTTTCTCTTTCAATCCTGTTGTCTCGTCCGGTCAACGGCGTTTAGAGTACCGACCATCTAGTCCTTTCATATAAGCCTCTCTGTTAAGCGGCAGGAAACTCACTTGGTCGTCCGGTGGCTCCTCCGCTAGGCCGATTCGACTATTTTCGGTAAGCAAAGTATTAGGGTTGTCGGAAAGAACTTCCATGAAATTCGGAGTGTATAATAGATAGGACACTGTCTAAAAATTTTAAAAGAGAATCTATAATTTTGTTCACATAACATATTTATTAGCATTTTCTTTATGAAAAAAAATACACAATTAGTCCTATATAATGATCTTATTACACAATTGGTACTACACGTTTGTAAATTGAAAAATTTGATCCTAAATATTTCTAAAATTGACACATTTGGTTTAATTTAATATTTTTAAATATGGTTTAACGGCTATCTCAACAACCGTTAAGTCACCTATCTTGTGGCAATCATATGACACGTGGCAAGTGACTTAACAATTGTTAAGCCAGCCGTTAAGTTAGTGTAAAATCTGTTAATTGAAATGTTTAAGACCAAATTTGTCAAGTTCCAAACATGTAGAACCAATTGTGTAACATGGTCATTATATAAGATCAATTGTGTATTTTTTTCCTTTTTCTATTAGTAACTTTATATTTTAGTTATAAATTACATAAAAAAAATTATGTCTAATCATATTAATTTGGATATCGAAAGCACTATAATATGTATTGATAATAAAAATAGACTATTAAACTATTTTTGTGAGACAAAAAAATCTTGACACAGAACTATTTTTAAGAAACAACGAGAATAATATGCAATTTATATGGTAGTCTTACTTTTTTGTGTACTCATCCCAAAAATAAAAATTTTTGGTGATAGGTTAATTTTGAAAAAGGCATGCGCGTGACTTCAAGCGCTTTTTTTTCTCTATCGCTTCATCGCGACTCCTTCGCGACTCATCCAAGTTTCTTCTTTACTTTTTCTTATTATTATATTGGTATTTTTTTCTTTTTTTTTCTTCCTCAAATTTTTTTGTCCATTTTTTTAAAAACAATTCAGTAATTTTTTGTTCTATATTTTTGAATTTTTTTAAAAATTATTAAAAAAATATTTTTTATTTATTTTATAACTAAAATAAAATAAATTATATTAGAAAATGATATATAAGATTTCATATCATGTAAACCATGAATTCATATCAAGCCAAACAAAATTTCATATCATGTAAAGTTTGGATTCATATCAACACAACGTATATAAACAAAAAGTACAAAATGCATTCATATCAAGGGACATAATATATCATATAAGTTAATATAAGAAATTATATTAGAATACATAATATATCATATCAAAAAACACAAGATTTTATATCATAAAACAGAACGGATATAACCAGAGAGCATAGAATGCATTCATATCAGTCGACATAATATATCATATCAAATAATATAAAAAATCATATCAGGATACATAATATATCATATAAAAAAACACAAGGTTTCATATCATACAAAAGGATATAAACAAAAATCAGAGAATGCATTCATATTAGGGGACATAATATATCATATCAACTAATATAAGAAATCATATCATGATACATAATATATCATATCAAAAAATACAAGGTTTCATATCTTTTAACATAACGGATATAAACAAAAATCAGAGAATGCATTCATATCAGGGGACATAATATATTATATAAAGTAATATAAGAAATCATATCAAGATACATAATATATCATATCAAAAAACACAAGATTTCATATCATACAACAGAACAGATATAAACAAGAATCAGAGAATGCATTCATATCAGGGGACATAATATATTATATCAACTAATATAAGAAATCGTATCATGATACATAATATATCATATAAAAAAATAGAAGGTTTCCTATCATATAACATAACGGATATAAACAAAAATCAGAGAATGCATTCATATCAGGGGACATAATATATCATATAAAGTAATATAAAAAATCGTATCAGGATACATAATATATCATATAAAAAAACGCAAGGTTTCATATCATACAACAGAACGGATATAAAAAAAAAATCAGAGAATGCATTCATATCAGGGGACATAATATATCATATAAAGTAATATAAGAAATCGTATCAGGATACATAATATATCATATAAAAAAAAAACACAAGGTTTCATATCATACAACAGAACGGATATAAACAAAAATCAGAGAATGCATTCGTATCAGGGGACATAATATATCATATAAAGTAATATAAGAAATCGTATCAGGATAAATAATATATCATATCAAAAAAACACAATGTTTCATATCATACAACAAAACGGATATAAAAAAAATCAGAGAATGCATTCATATCAGGGGACATAATATATCATATAAACTAATATAAGAAATTATATCGAAAAACATAATATATCATATAAAAAAACACAAGACTTTATATCATATAACATAATGGATATAAACAAAAATTAGAGAATGCATTCATATCATGTGATATAATATATCATATCAACTAATATAAAAAATTCATATTAGGATACATAATATATCATATAAAAAAACACAAGATTTCATATCATACAATAGAACGGATATAAACAAAAATCAGAGAATGCATTCATATCACACATATAAGGATTCATATCATATTTAAACCCTATTATGCATGATATGAAAACATATTCTATCTGATATGAAATTATGTTTTGCGTGATATGAACCTTTTGTTTGTTTTCATGTAAGAATATTTTTTTTTTATAGTGATATGAAAGTATGTTATACATTATGTTGTATTTGATATGAAAGTCCGCTACGCATGATATGAAACCATATTATGTTTTATATGATATGAATATGAATTCATGTTCTGCATAACATGAATTTTAAAATAAAAAATTATTTTATTTTATATTAAAAAATATATAAATTATATATGATTTCATTTTTTTTTTAAAAATATGAATTAAAAAAATATTGATTGAAGAAAAAAGTGAGAAAACAAAAAGAAATAATGGAGAATGTTGATTGAGGGGAAGGGAAAAAAAATTTAAACCAAATTTTTTATAAAAAAAATCTGAAGGGGACGCGCCTGGGTCCTATAGAAGCACTAAAAATTGGTGTTCCTATAAATTTACAGTACTCCTATAGATTTACAGTACAACTATTGAGAATAACACGTTAAATCTGAGACATATATATAAGGTCGATACAATTTTTAAAGGGTAAACTATATTTAGAAAGCTTTCGAATAAACTATCCTTGTTATGATAAGATTAATTATTAAAATTGGTGAAAATACTAAAATATAACTATAAATTTGATGATAAATATTAAAAATAATGCGGTCATGAATAATGTTTTCTGAAATTTTCCTTAATTAAATCAAACATGCTACATTAAATGATCTTGTGTTCATAAATTGACTTGTCTTGAAAGTAATTACTTTCTTAAATCGAATACGATGGAATCAAATAATGATCGTCATTAACCAAAATAAAACTTTCAAACATAAAAATCATGTGTGTGAAACATAACCTTAAGGAAGGTCCATTAAAGCAATTTGGGTCCACCATACAATTTTACTCCCATCCCAAAAATAATAATTTTGTGGATGGGATTTTACACGTGCTGCGGGACATAACATCAATAGGCATCAGGAATTTTTTTCCTTTTCCCTCGCGATAGGGATCACTGTGGCTAATAGCAGACCTCATTATTTCCTTTTCCCTTCTTTTCCATTTTTATATTATTTATAATGAGATTTTTTTCTTTTTTTTCCTGAAATTTTTTTCCGTCCATTTTTTAAAACAATTCAGTAATTTTTTTCTATGTTTTTGAATTTTTTAAAAAAATGATAAAAAAGTATTTTTTAATTATTATTTTATTTATTTTATAATTAAATAATTTTATATATTGTGATATTAGTTTTTTTGTCTTGTGATATGATATGTGAAGTCCGTAGATACGAATACATGTTATGACCGTTTTTGTTGTATGATATATGATATCTGTTGTCCGCTAATCTGATGTATAATATTTTGTGATCTGATGTCTATATAATCATGATTTGATCCCCCTTCTTAAGTATGTTTTAGTTCTATTGTACGATTTCTTTTATATTCTTAATATGGTATCTATATTCTGTTGATCTGATATATACTATTTTGTGATCTGATGTCTATATAATCATGATTTGATCCCCCTTGTTAAGTATGTTATATGCCAATATGATATCTATTATATGCTGATATAATATCTATTATATGTTGATGTAATATATGTTATATGCTGATATGATATCAGTTGTATGTTAATGTGATATATGTTATATGCTGATATGATATCTATTATATGTTGGTATGATATCTATTATATGCTGATATGATACATGTTATATGCTGATATGATATCAATTGTATGTTGATGTGATATATGTTATATGCTGATATGATATCTATTATATGTTGATGTGATATATGTTATATGCTAATATGATATCTATTATATATTGATGTGATATCTATTATACGCTGATATGATACATGTTATATGCTGATATGACATCAGTATATGTTGATATGATATATATGTTATATGCTGATATGATATCTATTATATGTTGATGTGATATCTATTATATGCTGATATGATACATGTTATATGCTGATATCATATCAATTGTATGTTGATGTGATATATGTTATATGCTGATATGATATCTATTATATATTAATGTGATATCTATTATATGCTAATATGATATCAGTTGTATGTCAATGTGATATATGTTATATGATGATATGATATCTATTATATGTCGATATGATATCTATTATATACTAATATGATATCTATTATATGTCGATATGATATATATTATATGCTGATATAATATCAGTTGTATGTTGATGTGATATATGTTATATGCTGATATGATATCAGTTGTATGTTGATGTGATACATGTTATAATTATATGTTGATATGATATTTATTATATGCTGATATGATATCAGTTGTATGTTGATGTGATATCTGTTATATGCTGATATAATATTTTCTATCATATGATAAAATATGTTACAATATTGATTTAAAAAATGAAAAAGAAAAAATAATAAAATATATTTATTGGGAAAATAAAAAAATTTAAAAATGATCCATACTAATGGAGAAATGAAGGGCATTGGGAGAAATTAAAAAAAAAAAAAAAAAAAGAAGAAGAAAGAGAGGGGAGGGTGCGATTAGCCCCCAAAAGAAAAAAAAAAAAAAAAAAAAGGGCCACGGGGACCCTATAGAAAAAAATTTAAAAAAAAAAAACTTGAAAGGCGCCTCCCTCCCTATAGGAGCAAATTTGAGGTATAGGATATACGAACCCAGCAACTTGACCCCTTTTTTTTTTTTTTTTTCCTTTTCATTTGAACCAGTTATAAATCCTCATCTTTACTACCTCCCAACCCTCCCAACCTAAACCCTAAAGGAATTTAATCTTATTATTTTATACGGTTCGAGATATTAACTCTTTTGTCACATAAAAAAATTTACATTTTATAAATATATATAATTCATCTTCTATATTTTATAATTAATACTCACAAATAATTTTAGTTTTAATATTATAATAGAAAAAATACAAGAATAGTCCTTATATTATAGTCTAATATCAAATTTAGTCATAAAAATTTGGTACTCGACAAATTTAGTCATAAACTTTACTATTCACAACACATTCCATTCTACTAACAATTTTTTGATCTTTTAACAGTTAAATTGCAATTCCGTCAACTCTTATACTATGTGGATGACACATGAATCAATTCACGTGGCTAATTTTATGTCATATGGACTAATATAGTCAACAATTTAAAAACAACGACAGAAGAGGGGAGGAGGGGAAGGGAGAGAGTGACGGACGATAACGTGTTAGTCATGTGGTATAAAATTGGTCACCACCTGGCGTCTACGCGACACATAAACTAACGAAATTGCAATTCAACCGTGAAGTATCCCAAAAAATTGTTACTAAAACTAAATGAGTTTTGAATAACAAAATTTACGATTAAATTTGACAATCGACCATATTATAGGGGATATGTATAATTTTTTTCTATTATAATAAGCGGTTGATTTATATTTTAACTGTATATCACGGTGTAAATACTGTTTGACCACAATCTCGTGATTATTGGCGGAAAACCACTCTTGTGTCACTATTTTTTTACCCTCGAGAATCTTCAAACCCTAATTAAATATTTTCATGGATCTTTGACTCTCTTGTCTTAACCAATAGAATACAGCCCAACCCGACAAGCCCTCTTCTTCCATGAAGCAGTATCAAAATTTGATTTAAACTAGGTTAATATGCACATGGAAATAATGTCAAAACTCCACATTAGAAAAGCTTAATTAAGATCCATACTTCAAAAATGTAACACTAATAATAGAGATTCCTAAAAAAGTTGGAGAATGAATTGATTCTAAAGGTTAGGTGTGCCCACTTACCCACGAAAATAACAGCCATAAACCAATAGATTAAACCCTATGACTTCCTTGTACACCTAACTAACCTCAAGGTTTATGGTGGCAATCAAAGTTTTTGAGATTTTTTTAAAAAAATTTTAAAAAATTTTAGGTGCTGGGTTCATTTCAAGGGAATGAAAATGTGATTGATTCTAATATTAAATTTATATAAATTTTATTTGGTCAATTTATACATGTAAAATAAAAAGTCAAACTTATATCACTCTTAATTAATCATAAATTTTGTTATTGTTTTAATTTTTTTTTTCTCCAAAACCCTTACATTAATCTTTGGAGGGTTGATGGAGAAGTGTCCCATTAATTAGTCTTGGAATAGACCCTTCCCAATTGAAATGTTGTTGGTTGGGGTGGCCGAAATAGTCTTTATTTTTAATTACTTTTTTTTTTGATGAATTTTTAGTGGTCAAAATTTTACGATAATTCATAAAATTAAAATTTTTCATAACATTAATAATATTACCGGATATTATCCAGCTGTAAAAATATAAAAATTTTGCTAAATTAGACCCGAGGATAGAGTTCATAACATTTATTTTTGAGAAAATTAATAATGTTATGAGAATGAATATTTTAAAACGTGGACAAGAGTTAGATAATGAAGAAATGAGATCTTTTGTAATTTTTAATGATCAGTTGACATGTATGCGAGTCATTCTCGTTGTCCCGTAAAATAATTTTTTTAGATAAAATATAATTTTTTTTATTTTAAATAATAACTTATATAAAATATTTATTAGTATATTTCTTCATTTTTAACTCTATAGTTTAGTTATGAATTATATAAAAATTATATATAATTATATTAATTTTAATTTTGAAATAATATGTATTTATAGTAAAAATACAAAATTTGGACTATTTTTATGAGATTACAAATAATTTTGAAACATAACTGTTATTATGTTGTGAAGAAAGTAATGAGAAATTGCATGATCAATCATTTATGAGTTTTTTCCTTAACTTTTGAACATAAAAAAATAGAGTTAATTTCAAAATATTCCCTCTAACTTGAGTCAAATAGCAAAATAGTCTCTAAAAATTTTAATTGTAGCAAATATATCCTCTCAATTATTGCTTTTTTAGTAATAAATTCCAGATCCTATATTGGTTTTAATCAAAAAATAAAATTATAAAAGTTGCCCATTTCATATCTTAAAATAATTAAAATGTACTTGAATATACATTTTAAACCATCTTTTTACTTTTAGAGTTTTCAATCCATACAAAAATATATATATTACATATTTGTGATTTTTTTCTATTTGAAGAAAAATCAATTCTTTATGACATGTATGTGGAGATAAATAGTTTTTCTTCCTATTTTAATAATATGATTAGTAATTTTAAGAGTGGAAAGAAATTTATAAATGTTATATTTAGATTTTAATACAAACTCGTCTTATTATAATAATTATTATATTTATTTAATATGTTTAATTTAACAAATAAAATATATAATAGTGAAACATATATTCAAGGAAGATTGATATTTTGAACTATGTTTACTAGAATTGTCATAGCTTCATATTTAGTTTAATCTCCACATTCCTTTTCATCTCTTTTGATTGAAAGTAAAATTATTTATTTTTGTTTTAAATTAATAATTTCATTTATTATAATTAAAATTAATATTATTTTGAAATGGGCCAGTACTGTATACTTTTCTTTTAAATTCGTTACACGTGACTGTCTCCCTCGACTCAATGAACCATTTATTCGGTCAAATCTCAAAAAAGTATGGATTTTTTGAAGCTTCAGCCCAAATGAATTAATTTGCAGACATTTCCATAAACCACTGTTTCTTCAAATGTTGAAAGGGTTAATTACATTTATTTGTCTGTTGTTTGGTTAAATTTTTGAAAATTATATTTACTTCACTGATCATCTAAATTCATAACAACCAATTCCTGATTCATTCAAAACATAGCAAAGTTATTGACGTAAACATTTTTATAAAGTTAAATGATCATAGAAAAAATTCACTCACTACCATCCAAACTTAAGTTTGAGCAAAAATCATGTCCGAATCGAAAAAAATTACATAAATTTAGTACGATAAACATGTTTATATCAGTGCTACTTAACTCTCTCACGTGTCATCAAAACCATGTCCGAATCGAACAAACTATGTATTTCTCATCCTCTCCCACCAAAGAGTAGCAACATATTTCTAATATTGAAACTCAAAACTACTAATATGGTTCCAAAAATGAAAATGGGATTCTAATTTTGGATAGAGATGATACTTTGTAGACTACTTTTGTTGATATCTAGTTTTGAGAGGGTTCTGACCATGTATGTTGCACAAAATCTAGCAGTTAAAACACGAAGAATTTAACATATCACGCCACAATTCGTGCAAAACAAATTTTATATACTTTGCATTTACAAAACCCTATTTTCTGCACAGCTTGACTCCTATACTTGGAGACTGAAACCAGTATACTGAGAAACAAGGCAATCTCCAGCCTCAATCCTTCAAATAATGGAGAGCATATAAGTTCCAAAACCTCCTCTGGAACTACAAGGATAATTATGCCTGGCTGCATTGCCCAGTAATTTACACATGCTCAATAACCACACCTTTTATGTTGTGCAAAGTGTTCATTTCTCAAATGCATCCATTCAATCAGGAGTTCAGTACACTACCTTTTCTGTTATAGAAACTGGAAGGGCTTCATCTTCAACTGTCTTTCAGCTCGGCGTGTGGCGGATGTGAGCTTGGTTATAGGCGTACGACTTCGCAGCAAACAGAAAAGCTGTAAATGCTACAGCACTTAATCCAGCCAGCAGCCAGTAAAAATAATCAAGGTGTGCCTTATTCAAGTTATCGGAGAACCAACCGTTGTTTCCATGTTCACCTGTGGCTTTCTCAATCAGGGAGATCAGAAGACTGCTAAGGAAGCCTCCAAATCCGAAGATGCTAAGATATAGAGCAAGACCTGTGCTTTTCAGTTCACCAGACATCTCATCATAAAAAAACTCTTGCAAACCAATGTATACTGCGGTACCAACCATATCACACTCATAGGAACTGTTGCCTTTGGCGTCTCGACTAACCCATACTTTTGAGCAACTTCAAGACGCTTGCTTTCAACTAGAGTTGCTGTGACCATGGTAAGAATTGAGATAAATAGTCCAGCTCCAATTCTCTGTAGCACTGTTATACCTGATGGTTTTCCAGTAATAGCTCTTGCAACAGGAACAAAAATACGGTCATACATTGGAACAAAGACAACTATTGACAGTGCAATAAAGGATTGAAGAGATGCAGCTGGTACTTGGAAGCTCGGACTGACAGATCTGTCCATTGTAACTCCTTGCTTGGTATATAAAGTGGCTGACTGCGAGCATACAATTCCATAAACTAAACACGTTGCCAATATTGGAAGTAATCTAAGAACTCGCATTGCCTCTTCAACCTCGTCGATATCACAATCTCTCCATCCTTCCTTTGAACTATTAGATGCTACCAATGCTTTGTTTAGAGACCTATGGCAATAACAAAAAGAAGATGTTTAGGGAAACAGACTGGTTATTTGGTTTCATGCTTTGTTTGGAGTTGCCACTTTCTTCAGAAACTAAAGCACATTAGCAAATAATTACTCACTTGGATTGTTGAGAATCTAGGTAAGATGGAGCCCCCTGATCATCCTCCTCAATACATATAGAAGAAGAGGAGGTCCCCCAATTTCTGACTGCTTTCATAAGCACATGAACAATTCTCAGGAACTTGTTCTTCTCATCACTACTAGCACGAAATCGGTATGTCATAGTACCAAACAAAAATAAGATTAGAGCAAAAACCATGACAAGGCAAGGAATCCCAAAACCTAGAGCCCAACTAAGATTTTCTTCAATACAGGTGACAACCACTAATGTTACCAAAATGACACATAGCAAAATACCACCAGTTGAAGAGCGAGCTTTTAGATTTAGCTTCTTTAGGGTCTTGTCCATCAAATTGATCTGCTCCAAAAGCCTGGACACAGGGCTTATGCATCCCTTGGGCTATTGCTAGTAAATATATGAAACAAAAAAGATGATAACTTGGAGCTGAGGAGGAGAACATGTCATGACTTTTGAGATATCCTGACAATCAGAGGGCATGATGGCTGAAAGGGTCAAGAAGCCAAGTGCCTACCATTCATGGGATCAACATGAGAAGAAAATATGTCCTTGTTAGACCATATTGAGCCAAAATTGAATTTTTCATTATTTCCATATTCTAAAATCGCTTTACATTACATTCCTTTAAATTGTTAAAAGTTTTTAAGTTTTGATTCACATGCCTTTTCTAAAGATGCAACTCATTATGTACTTGTAAGTTTTAATTGTCGATGAGAAGATGATTAAAATTAAAGTCAGGCAAACATTTTGACTCCCTTTCATGGAGTATTGACATCTATCCCATTTTGACAGGCAATCATACAAACTTGTAGAACACTAATTATGGAATAAATAGGTGAATTCCTCATGCCCTTGACAACTATCCACCAATTAATTTTTCTCTTTAACGGTGCCATTTTAATATAGATGGCACAGTTTCTAAAGGAAAAGCCCAATTGAAAAGACAATAACCAAAAGAAAATTATCATAAAAGAAATGGCCGCAATGTCTTGTGACACTGTTCACCAAAAACATTCACCACTTTTAGGAAAATAACATTCATTATATCCAGGGGCTTTATTATAAAATATCTCCAGGTAAGTCCAAACTTCTTAACATTCATCTTTTGAACTTTGCCTTGTCGACCAATTAAATTTATGTTTAGTACTGATATGCTCTTAGCTTAAAGATTTTTTCATATATCAACAAATTTTATATTTTTTAAGAGTTCAATGATCCAATTCAGTAACCTGACACTAATCTCCAAGGATTCCAATCCTATGATATGGGATGAAAAATATACCAAACTTAAGCAGTAGACAAAAAGAAATGTAATAAACTAGTTCAAAACAAAGGTGTTGGATGATTTATGCCACATGTCACCACAAGCATCTTATGAACTATCATTAATTGTTCATGACAACTGAGAACGAACTATTAAATGAAACATATAATCAATGAGCCTGTATGATGTGGTTGGAAAATACATAATTCCCTTTGACCCATTCATATAGAGAATAGACTCATTTCTATTTGCATACAACATATTAAGAAATTCAGCTTTTATCGTTGAACTAATATTTTTTTTTTAAGAAAATGTTCCTAATATATCCCTAATTAATGAAATAAAGTACTCAATTTAAAGAATACTAATTCATCAATAGTTCACTCATAAATTGAATGGGGATAAAAAAAGTCAACTAAATTTTGACTACACGGACTACTCAGAAGCATTTTATATCATAATCCATGAACTATCATACAAAATAGTGTATTGTATAGAGTTTAAATCACTTTAGTATTGTGACACCCGCTAAATACCAATTATTTACCCCTCTAACCAATATAATCCTACCATTTGTCAATGAATTATCCTGCAATGTAATATTTAGACTACCAATGATCCACCATCAGTACCATTTAGTTCACTAATTGAGATGAGACTTTGGATGTATTGTTTTTCCAATAAAAATTTAAACAAACAGATAGTTTAAAGTCAGAAACAAAGTAGGAGTTATTATTAAAACAAAAGGCACAACACAAACGAAAGAAGATCACCAAGATACAAAAATTGAAGCACGAGGTACAAACATCACTTACCACAATGTACAGCACAGAAGCTACAACAATGGTGCGGTAACGGCAGAGGAAGCAGTCGGCAACCAAAGCACCCAGTAGCGACAGAAGCAGCGCCGCACCCGACCACGCATTGACATTTTCGGCCGCTGTGGCGGTGGATTGGCCAAGTGGACCCGTCAAATAAGTAATCAAATTCGCACTAATTCCACAAAATGTAAATCTCTCCGCCATCTCCACCCCTTAAAATAAAAAAATAAAAAAAAAATCTACTAAAAAAAACTCTTCAAAAAACAGAAGATTAAGACAATTGGGAAAACATAATCAATCCGGCCGGTGGGAAAAGTAACTGAAATACTACCAATGAGGAAGAATGCCGACCTGTATCTACCGTATTTGGATCGCTTCGCCGGTCGACCTCTGTAATCAACGTTTCCTTCCACGACGTCGTTTTCCCATATAAAGGGAGTCTCGACGACGATGGCATCTGAAATGCTGGCCGCCTAGGCAACTGCAGCAATCATGACTGAACTTAGAAAAAATCTCCACAGCTCTCTATTTCTCACTAACCTAGTTAACAATTATAGCCATAATCCGGTTCCGGAACGATCTTCACTAATTGCTTTTTATGAATCACATGAAATTTGATTTTCATAGCTTTAATCCCTAAAATAATAATAACAACCAAATAATCAAACAACAAAACTAATTAATCATATCTACCTTCAACTGCCTCAGCTACTGCGTCCTAGTTGGTCTGCTTTTTGGAAGTTTCCTCCTCAAGCTGTCTGTTGGATCAACATGTTATTCATGACATTTCATAAGTCACTGATTCATCACTCTCAAATTGGCATAACTCTTTGATTCAATACTCGTCTTTTTAGTGTGAAATTTTGAGGTTAGAGAGGGCGGTGAATTAGCAACACACTCATATATCTATTATTATATTTAAAATATGATCAATTCAAATTTAAAAAATTAATAAATAATAATTACCTAATATAATTTGGAACTTCAGTGATACTTTATATTCAAATAAAATAATATTTTAACAGGAGGTATATATTATAGTGATACGCATTAATTTATTAAATTCGTATAAAAAAATAAAATAATAGTTATAAGACATGTAAAATTTCAATTACTCTGAAAAAATCCTCTAACTATTGTTGCGACTGGGAATGTTTCAAAATTATTTTTACTATTAAAGGCAAAATAAAATAATTATATAAGAGGAGTAAAATTACTATTTTTATTTATCCAAATATGTATAACACAAACTATGATACCAATTGTAGGACTCTAATATAATAATAATAATAATAACAACTAAATAATCAAATAACAAAACTAATAGAGTATCTAATTTACCTCCACTACATCCAGAATAGTTTCTTCTTACCCTACCTTTGCCTCTAACTCTGGAACATGTCCCTAAGGTGGTTTTTGGAAGTTTCTCCTTAGTTTTGTCTATCAAAAACCATTAATACTTCTCTTGTTGGTTCAACCTGCTCCTAAGCAAGTGACATCCTAAAGTCACTTCATCTTCTCCATGTTTGATTTAAGGGAGGATAGTTTAGCAATAATAAATCAAATATATTTATAATAAAATGTAATTATTAGTAATTTAATTATTTACTATTTAGTTTAGAATGATCGTAGTTATTAAAAAATCATTGTAATCATAAAGTGGACATGATTATACATTGTACTAAAACAGCTACACTTGGCGCAAGTAACTCAAAACTCTAAAAATAAGCTGTTGAATCTGAAACTAAACCATCCATCCCTTCCGTACATTTGCGCAAATATTGAAAACAACCGGAAGCACAAACTCACATCAAAACCATGTTTGAACTGAAGAAACTATGTAATTTCTCACCCTCTCCTCCCAAAAATAATAGCAGTTAGAACACAGAATTTATCATATCATAACACAATTCGTACAAAACTAATTTTATACACTTTGCATTTACAAAGCCCTATTTTCTGCACAGCTTTTATAATGCATATATATATATATATATATATTTGGTACAAAGAAAGAGGTCGAACCCTAGAGGACTCAAACTCAAGACCTATTGATTTTAAGCTTGAATTTAAGCGGGGGGTGTAGTTACAATCCCTTGTCACAGCTTATATACTTTGAGACTGAAATAAGTATACTGACAAGGCAATCTCCAGCTTCAATCCTTCAAATAGTGGAGGCATAAGTTCCAAACCAAACCTTTTTTGTTTGGCAAAAGTGTTCATTTCTCAAATGCATCCATTCAATCAGAAGTTCAGTACACTAAGCCAGTTGCTTTCCATTTTCTGTTATAGATACTGGAAAGGGCTTTATCTTCAATTGTCTTTCAGCTCGGCAGGTGGCGGGTGTGAGCTTGGTTATAGGCATACGACTTCGTAGCAAACAGAAAAGCTGTAAATGCTACAGCACTTAATCCAGCCAGCAGCCAGTAGAAATAATCAAGGTGTGCTTTATTCAAGTTATCGGAGAACCAACTGTGGTTTCCATGTTTACCTGTGGCTTTCTCAATCACGGAGATCAGAAGACTGCTAAGGAAACCTCCAACCCCAAAGATGCTAAGATATAGAGCAAGACCTGTACTTTTCAGTTCACCAGGCATCTCATCATAAAAAAACTCTTGCAAACCAACCGAAGCAAATACTTCAGATAATCCCATCAATGTATACTGCGGTACCAACCAAATCACACTCATAGGAACTGTTGCCTTTGGCGTCTCGACTAACCCATACTTTTGAGCAACTTCAAGACGCTTGCTTTCAACTAGAGCAGCTGTGACCATGGTAAGAATCGAGATAAATAGTCCAGCTCCAATTCTCTGTAGCATTGTTATACCTGATGGTTTTCCAGTAATAGCTCTTGCAACAGGAACCAAAATACGGTCATACATGGGAACAAAGATGACTATTGACAGTGCAATAAAGGATTGAAGAGACGCAGCTGGTATTTGGAAGCTCGGACTGATGGATCTGTCCATTGTAACTCCTTGCTTGGTATATAACGTGGCTGACTGCGAGTATACAATTCCATAAACTAAACATGTCACCAATATTGGAAATAATCTAAGAACTCGCTTTGCCTCTTCAACCTCGTTGATATCACAACCTTTCCATCCTTCCTTTGAACTATGAGATGCTACCAATGCTTTGTTTAGAAACCTATGGCAATTATAGAAATAAGACATTTAGGGAAACGGACTGGTTATTTAGTTTCATGCATAATTGATATTTCAGTCAAAGCTATATTGTGACCATTTTTACACGCCAATTCTCTGAAGCCTTTTTAAGTCATATGGGAACCCGTAAGCACATAAAGGATATGAGAAGTTAAAAATCGACGACCTTTATAACTGTTTGGAGTTGCCATTTTCTTCAGAAACTAAAAGCACATTAGCAAATAATTACTCACTTGGATTGTTGAGAATCTGGGTAAGACGGAGCCCCCTGACCATCCTCCTCAATACATATGGAAGAAGAGGAGGTCCCCCAATTTCTGACTGCTTTCTTAAACACATGACCAATTCTCAGGAACGTGTTCCTCTCATCAGTACTAACACGAAATCGGTAGGTCATGGTACCAAACAAAAATAAGATTAGAGCAAAAACCATGACAAGGCAAGGAATCCCAAAACCTAGAGCCCAACTAAGATTTTCTTCAATATAGGTGAGCACCACTAATGTTACCACAATGGCCGCACACATAGCACAATTCCACCAGTTGAAGAGTGAGCTTTTAGATTTAGCTTCTTTAGGGTCTTGTCCATCAAATTGATCTGCTCCAAAAGCCTGGACACAGGGCTTATGCATCCCTTGGGCTACTGCTATTAAATATAACGAAACAAAAAAGAAGATAACTTGGAGCTGAGGAGGAGAACATGTCGTAGCTTTTGAGATATCGTGACAATCAGAGGGCATGACGGCTGAAAGGGTCAAGAAGCCAAGAGCCTACCATTCATGGGATCAACATAAGAAGAAAATATCTCCTTGTTAGACCAGTAAAACTAATCTATATTGTCCAATATTGAGCAAAAATTGAATTTTTCATTATTTCCGTATTCTAAAATCGTTTTACATTCCTTTCAATTGTTAAAAGGTTTTTAGTTTTGATTCACATGCCTTTTCAAAAGATGTAGCTCATTTATGTGCTTGTATGTTTTGATGAGAAGATGATTAAAATTAAAGTCAGGCAAACATTTTGACTCTCTTTCATGGAGTATTGACACGTATCCCATTTTGACAGGCAATCATACAAACTTGTAGGACACTAATTATGGAATAAATAGGTTAATTCCTCATACACTTGACAACTATCCACCAATTTATTTTTCTCTTGAACAGTGCCATTTCAATTTAGATGGCATAGTTTCTAAAGGAAAAGCCCATTGAAAATAGAATAACCAAAAGAAGATTATCATAAAAGAAATGACTGCAGTGCCTCGTAAAACTGTTCACCAAAAACCCACAAGTATAACATGCCATCATCACCATTTTTAAGAGAAGAACATTCATTATATGCAGGGGCTTTATTATAAAATATCTCCAGGTAAGTCCAAATTTCTTAACATTCATCTTTCGAACTTTGGCTTGTTGACCAATTAAATTTATGTTCAGTATGTAATGCTGATAAAATTCTCAAACTTGCCTAAATTTCAGCTTCAAAAAGATTGAGATTAGCTTAATAGTAGGAGCACATGAATCTTCAGCCAAGCGTGGCAACCTAATTGCCTCTCAAGAATCCCGGTTGGGAATATTCTTTTTTCATACTTTCTTTAAGCAACAATATCTAGATTACTATTTCCTGCTATAGGAGCCTATCTGGGTTATGAAAGGCGTGGTAATCAAAATTCCAATTCAATCAATCATGTGGTTCTATGAACATAGTTTATCAAAACAATCTATGTAACTATATGATTCACATATAGGTACATCTTCTCAAATCTTTCTATATCTAAATCAAATCAAGTTATCATCATATGAATACTTAAGTTAGTTTAATCATATTTATATTGGCATATAACAATGAGAGGGCAGTCCAATGGATAGAAGCTCAAGATACTAAGGCCTCATGTACCCATCATTACCTTACATTTGCTCAAAACAAACTGTAAAATCTCTGCATAAAACCTAACTTCTGAAACTTTATGTAAAGTATCTACATCCGTGTATTAATAAGCTATTAGATTAAAGATTTTTTTCTGTATAAATAATTAAATTAGTTTAATCATACTTATATTGCTTATGACAAAGAGAGTGCAACCCAATGAATAGAAGCTCAAGCCATTAAGGCCTCATGCTTGCAATCATTACCTTCCATTTGCTCAGAAAAAACTGTAAAATCTGTGTGTAAAATCTAACTTCTCAAACTATATGTAAAGTCTCTAGGTCCCCATATTGATAAGCTATAGCTTAAAGATTTTTTATATATAAATCACTAAATTAGTTCAAATCATATTTATATTGGCTTACTACAGTGAGAGTGCAGCCCAATGAATAGATGCTCAAGCTAATAAGGCCTCATGCATCCATCATTACCTTACATTTGGTCAGAACAAACTGTAAAACCTCGGCATAAAATCTAACTTCTCAAATGATATGTAAAGTCCCTACGTTCTGTATTGATAAGCTATTAGCTTAAAGATTTCTTTATATATAAATCCTTTAATTAGTTTAATCATATTTATATTGGCTTATAACAATAAGAACCACTGCATAAAACCTGACTTCTCCAACTATATGTAAAGCCTCTATGTCCCTGTACTGATAAGCTATTAGCTTAAAGATTTTTTCATATATAAACAAATTTTATATTTTTTTAAGAGTTCTATGATCCAACGATCCAATTCAGTAAGCTGACACTAATGCCCAAGGATCCCAATCCTATGATAAAAATAAACCAAACTCAAGCAGTAGACTAAAAGAAAGTACATAACAATAAGAACAAAAAGTAATAAACTAGTCCAAAACAAAGGTGTTGGATGATTTATGCCACATGTCACCTCAAGCATCTTATGAACACATACCTCCATCATTGATTGTTCGTGACAAATGAGAAAGAACTATTAAATGAAACACATAACCGATGAGTCTGTATGATGTGGTTGGAGAATATATAATTCCCTTTCTTCCATTCACATAGAGAATAGACTCATTTCTATTTGCATATAACATATTAAGAAAATCAGTTCTTATGGTTGAACTAGTAAATTTTTTTTTTTAAATAAAATTCCTAATATACCCTAATTAATGAAATAAGTACTCAATTTAAAGAACACTAATAATTCATCCCATAAATTGAATCATTTAATGGGGGCATCATAAAAGTCAACTAATTTTGACTACATAGACTACTAATGATCGAGCATAGAAAATTAGTACGATCTAGTTCATTCATTGAGATGACACTAGATGAAGGTAGCTGAAATGCCCAGTCAAACGAAACAAGATCACCAAGATACGAAAATTGAAGCACGAGGTAGAAATAGCACTTACCAGAAAGTACAGCACAGAAGCTACAACAATGGTGCGGTAACGGCCGAGTAAGCAGTCGGCAACCAAAGCACCTAGTAGCGGCAGAAGCATCGCCGTACCTGACCATGCATTGACATTCTCGGCCGCCGTGGCGGTGGATTGGCCAAGTGGACCCGTCAAATAAGTAATCAAATTCGCACTAATTCCATAAAACGCAAATCTCTCCGCCATCTCCACCCCTTCAAAACAAAATATCTACTAAATAACTTTTCAAAAACAGAAGATTAAGACAATCGGAAAATATAACCAATCTGGCGGTGGGAAAATTAAGTGGAAATACCAATGATGAAGCATGCCGATCTCCATCTACCGTATTTGGATCGTTTAGCGGGTCGGCCTCTGTAGTCAACGTTTCCTTCCACGACATCGTTTTGTGATAAAAAGGGAGTCTCGACGACGATGGCCTCTGAAATACTGGCTGAGGCAACTGCAGCAACCATGACTGAACTTAAAGCAGTCTCCTCAGCTCTCTGTTTCTCACTAACAAAGTTAGCAATTAGCCATAATCCTGTTCCTGGAAGTATCTTCACTAACTGCTTTTATGAATCACAAGAAATTGCAAGGATATTCTGTCTAAACAAAAATAATCCTTGCCCATTCAACCCAAGTACTATCAAGTCTCAAAAATCAATAATTTTTTCTTTTTTTTTTTGTTACAGTTAAAAATCAATAATTTAATGCTAACACGGAAATCACATTTTTTGATAATTTTTTTAAATCTCTTACATTTTTTAGTTACGCCCATTTTTAATTCTTTACCTTTTAAAAATATATTATTTGATTATAGGTTAATTTTATTCTCATTCACCAATATTCCCTTCTTTTCAATATATAAGTCGTTTTCACCCTTTGAGAAACCGGTCAAAATATAAGTCACTTGTCTATTCTTATGAGACAATTCATTATTTTTACTTGATTACCCTTATTTAATTTATAATTTCATTAGAATTTGTATTTATCATGAACTATTTTAAATTATAACATTATTATCAAAATGCATTGAATAGAGATATAATAGGTCTAACGATTAAAAGTTATGGAAATTTTCAAATATTAATTACATTATTAATATTTATATTTTGGTCAAAACGACTTATATATTGAAATGGAGGGAGTAATCTATAAAATCTTATTAAATAAAAAATAATAATTTCAATATCATAAAAAAAAAAACTAAAATATTTTCATAACCTTAAAATGAAAAAGGATTAATCCCAACATTTTAAGTTGTACGTGTTTTAATTTAAATTTTAATATTTTTAAGAAAAAATACAATTTTTGTTCAACATGTTTGGTGGATTCATTCTTTTAGTCCTACATGTTTATTCTCCTCAAAAAAATATTCATTATATTTAAAATTTTACAAACTTTTGATCCATAACAATTTTTAACCTGTTATAATAGGTTTTTATCTTGGTCAACCTGAGTCAAAAATAAAAATGACTGGTTTCATAAATTACAATAAATACGTAGGAGTATTTTATAAATATAAAAAAGTTTAGGCTTTAATTAACCCAACTCATTTTGTTTCCTCTCTTCCTCCTTTGACAACCCATTTCTCTCCTTTCTTTGGTCGACTAGCTGCAGCGGCGGTTCATCGATGGTGCCAAGCGGATCCGGCAGCGACATCAAGCAGCAGAAGCAAGGCTAAGGTTCGGGGAGAGAGAAAGGAGAGGAAGATGAGATAGATGCTGGGTTTTCAGGGCTTAGGGAGTGAGTGGTGGAGGCGGCGAGGCAAAACGTCTGGGAGAAGAATGATGGGTGGACAAAGGGTGTGTCTGTGGTTTTGATAACCCGATGAGATGTGAGGAACGATGGTGGTGACCAAATGTGGTGGTTGGCTGGTGGAGGCGACGGCGACGGGAAGGCATGGGGATGAGGCGGCGGACACCAAGAGAAGGGTGAGATTAGAAGCGCTTATAACTGCACTGGGAGGAGACCTCCTTCGTGAAATTTGCTAACTGGAGTATTTTGCCTCTTCGTAAAATTGCTTGCCGTCTGCTTCATATTGAGCTTGTGTTATTTATTTTATTTTTCTGTCATGGTGGGATTTTAATTTGAAATGTGATAGTTAGGTGTGGGTTGTCGGGAATGAATGCCGGACGGCGCTGGGATTGCCATCACGGTGCTCCATATTGAATTTGTGTTGATTTATTTTATTTTTGTTTCGGTGGATTTTGCTTTGGAAATTCCAGTTATAAAGAGCTAAACTGAACTGCAACTCAAATATTTATTTCAAGAATCAAGAACGGAGAATCAGAAACTATTTGTATCTCTTCAAATTCAATTAATTCGCCCGCCATTACCTCATCCTATATCCTATACCGGAGTAATAAACTCTACAGAAACAAACCTCATATCCTATTGCTTCCAAGGTTGATCTTATTAAATGGAATTTTCCGTTTTCCGTCACCGCTGGGATTGCCATCACAACTGGGAGCTGTACGGAAGTGGTGAAGACGAAGAGAAGAGAAAAAAAAAAAGTTGGGAGAATTTTGTATAAATTACAAAATAAGACTTTAACTATATTATTTTTTAAAAACAGCCCCTTTTACCTTTAACTCAGGTTGATCAATACAAAAACATGTTATTACTGGTTAAAACTTTTTTATGGACCAAAAGTATGTAAAGTTTCAAACGTGATGGATATTTTTGAGGTAGTCTAAATATGTTGAACCAAAAGAGTAAATCTGTCAAACATATTGGACCAAAATTACATTTTTTTCATATTTTTAATATTTAAATTGATGTTCATACTATTTTATCCTTCATAATAATAAAAAACACGGGCTAAAATAGTAATATGAATCGAACGTAAATTATTGCATAATTTAAATGAATTTACTATTAATTTATATTTTTTAAAACTATATCTATTAATTTGGTCTCACCTTCTAAACGTACACTCCCCAGGCAGGCCAATCAACCACATAATGTCCTTCAAATACTTTGCTTTCTACCCAACCCTCCAGCTACTTGCTTTCAGCTTGGATGAACTAAACAATTTACCATCAAATCCTAGCTAAAATTAGTGTACAACAGTGCCATAGCACCATCCAAACTGTGACATGGAGAATTTTACAATAGAATAACCCAAAGATTGGTAAATTCATGCCTATTACAATAAATTACTTTAAAAAATATACCATTTAGACAAGTTTTGATGGCATATTCAGTGAAAATTTCACGAATTATGTACGGTCCATCAAAACAATTTCTAACTCTATATGCTCATGCGTCGATGACCCTAATTTCACATTTACAAAAAATCGAATTTTCAATCTCAACTAAAGTGATGTAACCACCTATTAATATTACTAACAAATTTTATATTTCACTTTGCATTTACAATCCTACTTTCAACTTTTCTAGTCAAGTAAACTGTTTCATTCTGAAATGCATCCACTCAATCAGAATTTCAGCAACTAAGCTAGTCGCTTCACCTTTGTTCGAGAAAGAAAAGAGTTTTACCTTCAAGTGGCTTTCAGCCAGGAATGTGCTGGGTGTGAGCTTGATTATACACGTAAGACTTCGCAGCAAACACAAAAGCTGTAAATGCTACAGCACTTAGTCCAGCCAGCAGCCAGTAAAAATAATCAAGGTGTGCCATATTCAAGTTATCAGAGAACCAACTCTGGCGTCCATGTCCACCTGTGGCTTTCTCAATCACAGAGATTAGAAGGCTGCTAAGAAAGCCTCCTATTCCGAAGATACTAAGATTTAGAGCGAGACCTGTGCTTTTCAGTTCATCAGCCATCTCATCATAGAAAAACTCTTGCAAACCAACCAGAGCAAATACTTCAGAAATTCCCATCAATACATATTGTGGTACCAACCACACCACGCTCATTGGAACTGTTGCATTTGGCTTCTCAACCAACCCATACTTCTGAGCAATTGTCAGGCGCTTGCTTTCAATTATAGCAGCTGTGATCATCATCAGAATGGAGATAAATAGTCCAGTTCCAATTCTCTGTAGCATGGTTATACCTGATGGTTTTCCGGTAATAGCTCTTGCAATAGGAACAAATATACGGTCATACAGGGGAACAAAGACAACTATGGACAGTGCAATAAAGGATTGAAGAGACGCAGCTGGTACTTGGAAGCTCGGACTGATGGATCTGTCCATTGTAACTCCTTGCTTGGTATATAAAGTTGCTGGCTGCGAATATACAATTCCATAAACTAAGCATGTAGTCAATACCGGAAATAATCTAAGAATTGCCTTTGCCTCTTCAACCTCATTGATCTCACAAACTTTCCATCCTTCCCTTGAACTATTAGATGCTACCAATGATTTGTTCGGAAACCTAATGCAATACAAAAGGAAGATGTTTAAGGGAGCATGGTGGTTCTTTGGTTTCATGCATATTTTACTCGCCAATCCTTTGACACGTTATTAAATCATATGGAAACATGTAAGTACATAAGGGATACGAGAAGGTCAAAATCGACAACCTCTACAACTGTTTAGAGTTGCCACTCTTCTCAGAAACTAGAAGCACATAAGAAATCATTACTTACTTGAACTGTTGAGAATCTGAGTAAGATGCAGCACTCTGACCCCCCTCCTCAGTACATATGGAAGAAGAGGAGGCTCTCCAATTTCTGGCTGCTTTCATAAACATGTAACCGACTGTCAGTAACATATTCCTCTCATCACTACTAACACGAAACCGGTAAGACACAGTACCAAATAAAAGTAAGATTAGAGCAAGAACCATGACAAGGCAAGGAATTCCAAAACCTAGAGCCCAACTAAGATTTTCTTCAATATAGGTCATAACCACTAATGTGACCACAATGGCCACATTTGTAGCAAAATACCACCAGTTGAAGAATGAGCTTTTGGATTCAGCTTCTTTAGGGTTATGTCCATCAAATTGGTCTGCTCCAAAAGCCTGGACACAGGGCTTATGCATCCCTTGGGCTATTGCTATTACATACAATGAAATGAAGAATATGATAATTTGGAGCTGAGGAGGAGAACATGTCATGACTTTTGAGATATCCTGACAATCGGAGGGCATGACAGCTGAGAGGGTCATGAAGCCAAGTGCCTACCCTTCATGGAAATCAATACCAGACAAAAATATGTCCTGGTTAGAAAGTAATAATGATTCATGTTGTCCAAGTAAAAATTTTGAACCCAAAATGAATTCATTCCTTCCCTATTTTACATATTCCTTTCAATTGTTAAGTTTCATATTTGGATTCCATGCCTTTCCTAAACCAACATATAGCTCTTTCATGCGCTTGTAAGTTTTTAACCTTTGATCTGAAGATAAGTAAAATTAAGGTTATGCTCAAATATTTTGACTTCCTTTCATGGAGTACTGACTTATATCCACAGTCCACATGACTATAACCCATTTCAGTGGATAATCATAAATATTAGCACAAGAATAATTGTTGATGAAATAGGAGAATTCCTCATGCACTTCACAAATATTTACCAATTATCCTTCTCTTTAACAATGCGATATCATTTCAATGGCAAAATTTCAAAAGAAAAAGGCTAGATGAAAAGAGAATAACTAAAAGAAATGGCTGCAATACCTCATAAAATAATTCACTGAAAACCCCCAAGTGCGTATAACACATTGTCATCATCATTTTGAGGAGAACAATATTAATAGTATCCGTAGGCTTTATTGATAAATATCTCCATGTAAGTCTATCAAAGATACAAATCTGTATTACTTTTTCCTACTACAGGACCCTATCTGGGTTATGAAAGGCATAGTAATCAAACTTCCAATTCAATCAATCATATGGATCTTCTGAAAATAGTTTCTCAAAACAATCTCGCAACCTTTGTCACTATACGATTCATATATAGTTACATTTTCTTGCTTTCTATATCTTAATCGAATCAAATTTAACATCACATAATTGCACTAGAATTCCCCAAGCTGGATCCATACATTAGTGTTTCTGGTCATCTCAACATCTGCCTCTATACAAGTTTCTCTTCCACTTTAACATATTTAAACTTTTCCAAAAACTGTTATTCTGCACGGTTCAATTTCTCTTGCAGCAAACTTCCATTCTATCTCCTCTTTCAACAGTTCCACAATCATCAATTATCTCGCTTCAAGTGCATAGTTTAATCATATTTATATTGGCTTATAACAACGAAAGGGCATACCAACAGATAGAATCTCCATTGGGAGAGTCGGAAGAAGGGTCAAGCCATTAAGGCCCCATGCACTTACCATTAATTACCTTACATTCTATGAACAAATTTTATCAATTCAGTAACCTAACGCTAACATCCACGGATTTCAATCCTATGATATCAGATGAAAACTACCAGTAGACAAAAACATACATAAAAACTGTAAACTAACAACGGAACGTTATAACCTAGTCCACAAAGACAGTGTTGAATGATTTACGCCATAAATCACCTCAAGCATCTTGCATTATACTTTCTCCCTGATTAATTATTAGTTTGTGACAGTCGAGCAACGAACTATTCAATGAAACATATAAGCAACTGTGGTTGGAGAAGATATTATCCCCTCTGTCCCATTTATAGTGACTTGTTTCGATCTGTATACAGATTTCACAAATTTTGAAATTGTATTTCTTAATATATCCCTAAATTAATGAACTAGTCTACTCAATTTAAAGAATACTAAATCATAAATAGTTCAATCATAAATTAACAACAAATATTACTTACCAGAATATACAGTACAGAAGCCACAATAATGGTACGGTACCGGCCGAGAAAGCAGTCGGCGACCAAAGCTCCCAGTAGCGGCAGAAGCAGCGCCGTACCCGACCATGCATTGATATTCTCGGCCGCCGTGGCGGTGGATTGGCCAAGTGGAGCAGTCAAGTAAGTGATCAAATTCGCACTTATTCCGTAAAATGCAAACCTCTCCGCCATCTCCACCCCTTCAAAACAAAATTATGTACAAAATAACTCTTCAAAAACAGAAAATATAATCAATCTGGCGACGAGAAAATTAAGTGAAATACCGATGATGAAGCGTGCCGATCTCCATCTACCGGATTTTGATCGCTTCGCGGGATGGCCTCTGTAGTCGACATTTCCTTCCACGACATCGTTGTGTGATGATAGTAAAGGAGTCTCAACGGCAATGGCATCTAAAATGCAGGCCGAGGGAACTGCAGCAGCAGCCGCCATGACTGAACTTCAATTTTCGAAGTGGTCTCCTCAGCACCTATCTCTCTGTCGTCTGACTTAGCTTGTTGTATGCTTCCTTGGTATGGTAGCCATTGACAATGGGGAAAGAGTAGGTAAGAATTCTTTGTATTATTTAAATATAAGAATAGCATCACTCTATTGGATATTTTGAATACAAACTAATTCCAGGTAGAAATAGGCATGCGCAAGGTTCTGATTAAACCGGAACTGTAGCAGAGCTGAACCACCGGTTCTAGAACCGAAACCAAAATCATGACCAATTCTAATCAGGTCGTATAATTATGATTTGATTAATACACTAAGCTGGTTTACAATCCCAATATACACCCACGGGGACAAAATGGTTGGAAAGAATATTTTTTACTTGTAAGACATTTTGTTAGAGATTTAGGCCTACAATTTTACAATGTTACAGTATCAACAACTCTATATTTTACCGTTAACTCATCTTCAATTCAAATTTCTATATTTTATAATTTTAATAATATTTTTTTAACATAATTTTAATAATATTTTAAACATTTTATTTCACTAATTATTTTATATTATTTTTATTATTGTATAAATATATTTAATTATCTTAAATCTTAATATATTTTTTTAAAAATATATATCTAATAAATGAGATTAATTAATTAAATATAACATAATTTAAAATTTTAAAATTAATTAGTAATATATTATTTTTATATAACATAATCTGATAAATTAAGTAAATTTTATTAGAATATTAAACATGTGTAAATATTATTAAAACTGTCAAATATAGAGATTTGTGTTGAATATTAGTTCACTGTAAAACTGTAAAATATAAAGATTTTAATACTGTATTATCTGTAAAACTCTAAAATATTGAGTTAGACATGACTTTGAAGATGGATTGGAGACCCACCATCTCCAAAAAAAAAATTGAAGATCCCACACATTTTAGAGATGGGTGGGAGAAGGCCTTATAAGCAACGCGAACAACAAATTTTTTGTTAACTAAATCAGATTAAAATTTAAAATACAGTGGGTTGAGTGGGACTCGCACGACAGCCTAATATAATCATCTGATACTAAAATTGCAAAATTCACATTTCGATATTTTGAAAAATTAAAAAATAATTAAAAAATTGTAAGCAATAAGTTTAGCTTGCTATAGGCAGCAAATTAAATTATATTGTATAAGTAGAAATATATATTAATAGTAGTGTTGGTTCAATAAAAATAAATTATTTAATGAATGACTTTTTGTTACTCAACACAAGATGTAATTGCTTGCAAATTATATTATATTCTACTAAAATATATTTTATAACATTCTCATCTTATAGTTTCTCTATTTATTTTTATTTAACGTTTTAGAATTTTCAGACAAGATTAAAAAAATAAATTTTTTTATTTATTCTTTTTATTTAAACTTAATTACTTGATATATGATCATGATGCGAAAATAAAGATTAGACATATAAGTTATCCTAATAAAAATTTAAAATTAAAAATATTAAAAACTATAAAAAGTGTAAAACGTGAAATAAAAATAAATTTTTTTAATTTTTTAAAACGTCAAATAAAAATAAATGGAGGGAGTAACATATTTGATGTGTAAACAGTGATCAAACTTTGAACCGCAATCTAGTCTATCTATTGGAGTATAATATAATTTACAATGGTGCCCATGTTCACTTCTAATGCAAACAAAACTCAATAAGCAGACTGGATTAATATACAATGGTGCCCATGTTCTTGATAAGCAAATGTGAATTTTAAGCAACTTGAAAAGGCTTCTTCCTTTGGTAAACATAAGCCTTTGCAAAATACACAAAAACAGCTAATGCCATTGCACTCAGTCCAGTAAGAAGCCAATAAAAGGAATCAAGGTGTGCCATGTTCAAATTATCAGAGAACCAACCATCATCATCATCATCTCCAACTTCAACAGTGGCTTTCTGAATCACAGATACAAGAGTGCTGCTCAGAATCCCTCCCAATCCCATAACACTGAGGTACAGAGCAACACCTGTGCTTTTCAAATCACCAGGCACCTGATCATAGAAGAATTCTTGCAAACCAACAAAGGCGAACGATTCCGAAACTCCAAACAGCACATACTGAGGTATCAACCAAGCCACACTCATGGGAACTACCGAGTTCGGGTTATCAACTAGCCCGAACTCTTTCGCTGTTTCGAGTCGTTTCCTTTCTACTAGAGCCGCGACAGACATGGAAAGAACCGAAATCAACATCCCGGTTCCAATTCGCTGTAGCATTGTTATACCTGCAGGCTTTCTGGTTATGGATCTTGCAATGGGAACTAAGATACGATCATAGATAGGGATGAAGACGATTGCAGTTATATTAATGAGACATTGTAATGAAGCTGCTGGCACTTCGAATCTTGCACTGATTGATCTGTTCATCGTACGTCCTTGCTTGGTAAACCATGTGGGTGGCTGTGAGTATGCAATTCCATAAACCAAACAAGAACACCATATGGGAAATAACCTAATGATTCCCTTAGCCTCTTCAACCGCACAAATGCTGCATACTTTCTCATCATCTCCCTTTGAACCATCCAGTGCTACCAATGCTTTGTTCAGAAACCTAAATAACAATGTCAAGAGAAGAGATACCATTAGATGGTAGTTGGTTTCAGGTTGATCTCAAGATTCTCAATCCGTAAATGGTACATTGCAGGGTAGTCCACTAACAAATGACAATATTAAATTGGTTATGGGAAAAAAATATGGCCATATCATTAAAGGTGGTTTTAGATTTTATATAATGGACTATCTTGCATGATAGTTCTAAAACTAAAGTCCAAGAATCTGATATTAGACAATTAAGAAACTATTAGATGGTAGTTGGTTTCTGAATCATTTCACAGTTACAAATCCACAAAAGCAATTAGACAAATTAAGAAACAATCATATGAAAGATGTTTGAAGCTGAAGAGCATATATCAGCCACACAAGAAAAAATCTGAGGGCTTTGAATTTCTTGAAGTTTCAAATGGGATTCTTCTTACTTGAATTCTTTGTTAGATAGAATCCCCTGATGCTGTTCTTGAGTAGAAACTGAAGAAGTAGAGGCTCTCCAATTCCTCGCGGCTTTCACGAACACCCGACCGATTCGGGCAAAGCCTTCCCCATGATCAACATTAACAGGGAACCGAAATGTCCTAGTTCCAAGCAAGAACACAACTAGTGCAAAACCAATGAGTAAACAGGGAATTCCGATTCCGAGACCCCAACTGAGGTAGTCTTGAATATACGGAAGAACTACCACTGTGACTCCAACCGCCACACAAATACCAAAAGACCACCAGTTGAAGAATGAGCTTTTGGATTTGGATTCTTCTTGATCCAGTTCATCGAATTGGTCAGCTCCGAAAGCCTGAACACAAGGCTTATGCATTCCTTGTGCTATTGATACCAGATACAAGGAAAAGAAAAAGATTTTAATTTGGAGTTGCACAGGACAATATGACATGGAATCGGACTTGGAGGAAGAAATGACAGCTGAAAGTGTCAAGAGCCCAAGTCCCTGTGATTCAAAGCAAGCAATTCAAAGGGTTAAAATTTTCAAATTGGAAGAAATTATCAAAATCCAAAAGTAAAATTTGCCAAATTTTCCCACCAAATTTAACCCATTTCTCAATGTGCTCACAGGCCCAGTTCGTCCAGAATTTCATGGCTGAGTTCTCCCACTTTCTAAAGCAGAAGCAAACGAACAACCAAACGTTCAAAAGGCTTATAGCACAGAGTACAAGCAGCAAAAGCGGGACTAACCAGAATATAGAGCAAAGAAGCGATGATAATGGAGCGGTAACGGCCGAGATATGAGTCGGCGACAAAACCACCCAAAAGTGGCAGAAGCTGGCTGATTCCCGACCAAGCGTTCACATTCTCCGCCGCTAAGACCGTCGATTGACGAAGTGGGCCCGTCAGGTAAGTCATCAGATTTGCACTTATTCCATAGTATGCAGACCTTTCCGCCATCTCCACAACTTGGGAAAAAAAAAAAAAAAAAAAAAAAAAGGAATCTTTATTATTCCCATTTCATCTCAAACAAGACATCGGACCATTTAGTAAAGTGTTCAATGGCGGATACCCAACATGAAACAAGCGGAAACCCATCTGCCGGATTTGAATCGCTTGACCAGACGGCCTTTGTAGTCCACATTTCCCTTCACGACGTCGTCGTCGTCATTTGACAATAACAAAGCCGTCTCCAAGCTGGCCTCTGAAATGTCGGCCATGGCTGAAGCTTTTCTGCTCTCCTCAAAGAAAACAGTGGCTTCACAATGTAGGGTATATCATAGTAGAAACTTTTTACCTACCCTGAACAATTTCTTAAGTTGGAGATGTTCTTGAAGTTGATAATAAGGCTTCTGAACTTTTGGGTAAAGATATTCCATTTGGAAAAAGAGATCCTCAAGCTTTTATAAAATATCAATACTCCGCGACAGAAACTTTTAGGGAGCCACTGTAGGCCAGTGAATGATAATTCTGTGGCTCTACTTTTGTTCATTATCATCTGATCACGATACTGATAAAAAAAATTTATTATTTTCCTTCTTGTTTTTAACCCAATCTTGTCTTCTTGGTCATCAACATCAATGATGATAACCCTTGAAATCACTGCTTTTTGGGTTTCGCCGGCGGGCTCCCAGATGACGGCACCGTTGTCTCTGGAACTCTCCGAACGGTGCTCAGAGGAAGACATCCAATTGAATAAAAGATGTTCGGAAAGCTTCTTTGGAAGAATAAAATGGAGTTTCCCAAGCTGATGGACCTCACGGTAAGAAAATTATACTCTTTCAACCTTTTTTTATCTAATTTTCTTCATTCATGATGGATTGAGCGTTTATGATGATGCATTTGAGACGTGAGAATCAACAAAATTCAACCTGTTATGGAACTTTTGGGTTTTGTCTATATTCGTACTGTGTCAGAGGAAGAGTTTATTTTCTTTAACTGGGCTGCTATTTTGTAGCTCAGTTTTGCTATTTGTAGCTCAAAAAAATTGATGAAATATTTAAAATGTCTTTAAAAGCAAAAAATGGGAAAATGCAATGCAAAATCGCATGTAAGTTGCAAAATAATAACAAAAAATCGGGCCTAATTTGTGAAAATTTGGGGAAAAATCACCAACAATGCGCGAAAAAATAAGAAAAAATCGTCACACTAATCTGAATTTCGGGGCAAAAATCGCACAACCTATCTGATTTTTGCCCAAAAAATCAGATAAGTGTGGCGATTTTTGCACAAAAAATCGCCTAACACATCCGATTTTTTGGGCAAAAATGGGAAAGTGTAGGCGATTTTTGGGGCAAGTTATGTTTATATAATTGTCTTGCAAACCTTACAAAATCATACGTTATTTCAGATTTTCTAAGCAAAACTCTCTCAGACGTTTTTTGGGCAAGTTGTGTTTTGAAAAAAACTCTCTCAGAACAACTAGCACCACGTCTCAAAACACAAGAACCATGTCCAAAAACGTCTACATCCATGCATATGAATTTAAACTGATTTTTGCACAAAACATCTCAACTAGTCTCATAAAATCTATAATCACGTCCAAAAACGTCTACATCCATTCATGTCAATTTTAACTGATTTTTTCACAAAAACAGTCTACCACGTCTCAGAACAACTAGAACAACGTCTCAAAACACTAGAACCACGTCCAAAAAAGTCTACATCCAGACATGTGAATTGAAACTTATTTTTTCACAAAACATCTCAACTCGTATCAGAACAACTATAATTACGTCAAAAAACGTCTACATCCATTCATGTCAATTTTAACTGAATTTTTTCACAAAAACAGTCTACCACGTCTCAAAACACAAGAACCACGTCCAAAAAGTCTACATCCATGCATGTGAATTTAAACTGATTTTTGCACAAAACATCTCAACTCGTCTCATAACAACCATAACCACGTCCAAAAACGTCTACATCCATTCATGTCAATTTTAACTGATTTTTTTCACAAAAACAGTCTACCACGTCTCAGAACAACTAGCACCACGTCTCAAAACACAAGAACCACGTCCAAAAACGTCTACATTCATGCATGTGAATTTAAACTGATTTTTTCACAAAACATCTCAACTCGTATCAGAACAACTATAACCACGTCCAAAAACGTCTACATCCATTCATGTCAATTTTAACTGATTTTTTTCACAAAAACAGTCTACCACGTCTCAGAACAACTAGAACAACATCTCAAAACACTAGAACCACGTCCAAAAAAGTCTACATCCAGACGTGAATTGAAAGTCTGAGATCCGCCTGCTTCCATTTTGCGATTTTTTACCTTATTTTAGAAAGTCTGAGAGAGTTTTGCTTAAAAAATCTGAAATGACGTATGATTTTGTAAGGTTTGCAAAACAATTATATAAACATAACTATAGGCAAAAATCACCTACACTTTCCGATTTTTGCCCAAAAAATCGGATGTGTTAGGCGAATTTTGGGGCAAAAATCGCCACACTTATCCGATTTTTTGGGCAAAAATCGGATAAGCTGTGTGATTTTTGCCCAAAAATTCGGATTAGTGTGGCGATTTTTGCCTGTTATTTCACGCATTGTTGGTGAGTTTTTCCCAGTTTTTCGCAAATTGGGTCCGATTTTTTGTTATTATTTCGCAACTTACATGCGATTTTGCATTGCATTTTCCCATTTTTTGTTTTTAAGGGCATTTTAGACATTTCATCAATTTTTTTGAGCTACAAATAGTAAGATCCTTTGTTTAAATGTTCTTTGTGGTTCTTGTGTGCCAATATACAGTTCTCCTTCTTTCTCCATTTATCTGTCACTTTAACATTTTCACAGTTATTAAGAATCACATTTAATGAATGAGTTTATTTGATAAAATATCTTTTTACCCCTAATTAAGTAGGTTTACTAGTATTACCAAGGAGAGATTGTACTCTTACCAATGACCGTAATTAATACTTTAGTGCATGTAATTACTACTATTGATTTGAATTTATTAATATCAATAAAATATTCAGAGTTTAATGAGGGTTAAAATAAGAATACTAACTCAATTTTACATCGTTTGTTTAAAAGCGTCAGATAAATATGACCAAAAATCAAATGCTAAAGTGACAGATAAATCGGGACGGAGGGAGTATCTCTTAAGCTAAGTGAATTAGAGTAATTTAGCTGATTGTTCTAATTACGATAAGAGACTCTCAAGTTAGACTAAACTAATTGATCTAATTACAGTCCTACTATAATTAGCTAACGCTAATTAAGTTAAGGATGCTAATTGATTACAGGCATACAACGTCCGAAATTGGAATGCGCAATTACGAATACCCAACTTGCCCAAGTGATTCAATTAACATTTATCCAAAACCTTGGTAAGAATATCAGCTAATTGATCATGAGTAGACCATATAGTTAGGGGGTGGGGTGGGGGGAGATTAAGCCTTGCACAAAAGCATCACGAAAGATTTGACAGTCAATCTTCATATATTTAGTGCATTCGTGAAAAACTGGATTAACAATGATGTGGAGAGTAGTTTGGCTATCACAATAAAGGCATATAGTTTGAAAATACGCAATACCAAAAGTAAACAACAAAGGTTTAAACATTTCAACTCATAGGTGGTAGTAATCATAGCACGATATCAAGTTTTGACGGACGAACGGGAAATGATATGTTGTTTCTTCGTATGTCGAAAAATAGGGGAATGCTCGAACTAAATAAACCATAGAAGACAACTTAGTTGTTGAACTATCAGTGTTATTCTCAAATAATATAATGAACCCAATAATTGGTTTGTAGAACTGAGATGACAGGAAATGTTTTATGAGAGATTTATGGTTAGTATCAAAAGCCTTTAGAAATTTCAACTTTTGGTATAACATGAGTTGAAGGGTTGTTCCTGCTTATCAATGTTTAAAATGTTTTAGACATCTTTTATCTTATTTTGACAAATCTATCACTGCCTCGTATCCCTACAAATCTATCATAGAGTTTCTAAGAGCATCTCCAACCCATCTCTAAAATGGGTTGGATCTTCAAAATTTGAAGATGGATGCTCTCCAATCCATCTTCAAAATCATCTCTATATTTAGAGATGCAACAGTACATCTCTATATTTAGAGATGTACTGTAGCATCTCTATATATTTTTTTTATTATTTTATTTAGTGAGACCCGCTGAAATATTTATTTTATATATTTATTTTCTTTTTGTCATATGTTATTCATTATTTAATTTTTGTTATTGTAATTATTTTAATTTTTTATTAAAGTATTTAAAATAATTTAAAATATTCAAATAATGCTAGTTAATGTATCCTTATATTTTGTTTGTTATATTTCGTGAGTGACTTTTTTTAATTTAATTTTACTATTTTATGTAATGAAGCACTTGTAATGTTTTGTTTAGTTTTCAATCTATTAATCGTGTTTCGTTTTTTAATGTTTTATTAATTTACATATGTTCAATATGCTAATAAAATTTACTTAATTTATTAGATTATGTTATATAAAAATAATATATTTTTATTACTAAATAATTTTTAATTTTTAAATTACTTTTAAAAATAATATATTTTTATTAGCATATGTTCAATATGCTAATAAAATTTACTTAATTTATATTCTTTCAATAATATGATTGTTGAAAGAAATTGTTTAAAATATTATTAAAACTGTAAAATATAGAGTTTTGGGTTGGAGATGAGTTAACTGTAAAACTGTAAAATATAGAGATTTTGATACTGTAGCATCTGTAAAACTGTAAATTATAGAGTTTTGGGTTGGAGATGGCCTAAGCCCCAGTCCGCCTAGTCAGCTCGGGCCTGAAGACTGTTAAAAAAAAAATCTAAAAGTAATTTTGAAAGAAAAGACATACTGTAAAAATTCCTTACACTTGTAAATCTTCTTGATTTAAACCTCTTTGTTCAAAGTTTATTCAGAATTTTAAGAAATCTAGTTTGGCTTCCTTGATTTTCTAAAAAGCAGCTCTGAAAAGGGTTGTGGCAATTTTCAGAAATTCAGCATTTGTGCTAGGGGCTTCTCTAAGGTTTAAAAGAGCAATTCCACCTCTAACATATCTTTTCAGTAACTAGGATCACATTTAAGTTCCTTTGTGTATTTTGTGGATTACTCCCTTCATCTCTAAATAATAGTCTTTTTAGAAATTGTACAGTTATTAAAAATATGATTAGATGTATTGGTGGATTTGTCTTATTTACCATTAATCAATAAATGAATTCATACTTTAAATGGTAAATATTTATATTTCCAATGAAAAAAAGAAGGATAAAGAAGGAAAAAATTATTAAAAAAAGACAAACTCAAAAGTAAAGAGATTATTAATTTAAGACACAGGGAGTAATATAAATCATTTTATGTCATAAGAGTTGCACTAAATTGTTTTATGTTGTAGAAGTACTGATTAGAGGTTAGAATGACAAAATATGAGAAAAAATTTTGTACAAAGCAAATGTTTCATTAATGTGTAAATAAATATTTATATTTATAGGGATTAAAACCAATTTGTGGGTTTCCAATGTGAGTTGAAACACAGTTTCCTAATCCTAGAAGAACAGCAACTAGTAAACTACTATATTTATAACTATACTAAATATAGTAATACAATAATTCTTTCCAATTTGCAAAGTAATCCATCAAACTGCATATGAGAGATGACCAAACCCGAAGTATCTTGGGAAAGAACATCATAAGGAGAAATAGTTCGATACTTTTCAACGTTGTCTTCATCAGAAGATGGGAAACTATCTTCAACCTTGCTGGAAGTAGCCATGAGAGAGAAACATAATCAACAGAACAACTGCTGCCTGGAAAAGCTTTTTATCGCCGCTACTAGAGGAGACCGCAACAGTGCCGCGAAGAAGAACCGGAGATCACGGCCGGCTCATGGTGACGGAAAGCGCGCGGTGATGCGATGGAAAGAAAGGAAAAAAAACGAAGAGACTAGGAAAATCTTTCCATGTCGAATTGGGCTAATCTTAACACCCTCCCTTAACCACAACACACTCTAGGATTTTTTTTTTTTTTTTTTGGTTTAAACTGGATATAGTGTCAGGTCAGTCAAACAGGCCTAAACTATGGGTAAACAAGCCGGATATACTGCCGGATAAGATAAACAGACCTAAATTATGGGCGAACAAATAGGATATACTGTCGGATCAGTTAAACAAGCCTAAACTATAAGCAAACAAATCGGATATACTGCCGGATCAGACAAACAGGCTTAAATTATGGGTGAACAAACCGGGTGTACTGACGGATCAGATAAACATGCCCAAACTATGGGCGAACAAACCGGATATACTGTCGGGTAGTCAAACAGGCCCAAACCTGCTCTGATACCATGACAAAATATGAGAAGAAATTTTGTACCAAGCATATGTTTCATTGATGTATAAACAAGTATTTATAGTAATAGGATTGAAACCTGTTTGTGGGTTTCCGATATGAATTGAAACCCAGTTTCTTAATTCTAGAAAAATAACAAATAATAAACTACTATACTACTATATTCACAACTATACTAAATATAGTAATACAATAATTATTTCCACATCGAGTAAGTAATAAACTTTTGAAAAAATACAGTACTATAGGATGCATTGTACAGTTGATTTTTGAATTCCAAAGGATATAAGATAACTTATGAATCTTGAATCTTAATTGTAGCATCCTTGAGTCAAACTGCAATCTCATTCTCATTAGGGGATTCTCATGTAATCGAGCGAAGGCCTTTATTACTTGTCTAATCTCCATAAAAGTACCCATGCTGCTGTTGCTGTTCCCATTTTATTTAAAAATTCGACATGAGCAATTAACCTTGGATCTATGAACTTTTTGCTTTTAGATATGAAATTAAGGCATTGGATTGATTTAAATTTCTTCACTTTTAGGGGCAAATTATACTAGGTACCCTAGCAATATTATCTATTACTATATTTAAAAATAAAATTATGAGAGCGGTATTTTGTTGTAGTATAATTTACCACTTTTATTGTGTTTTAAGATAAGGCTTAAAACTTTTCTAAACACAAACCCAAAAAAGAAGTCAATACATTTTTCCTGAAAATTTAGTAAAAGCCATTTGAAACTCATCAATGTTCAATGTTCATCACTTTGATTCTCTCTAAAGACAGTAACCATTTTACTAGTTAAGTTTATACCTCACTTAGAACTGGAAATTGAATAAACTAAATAAGTCAAAATATGAGAAGGATGAACTTATGTCTTAAATTATTAATAAGGGCTTGACTTGAGTGGTAGAACAAGCCCATCATGGGGAAGGTAGACTTGTGTTAAATCTAGTCTACCTTAATTTTTTAAGGCATCACCGTTAAATCTAATACTTCCTCGTCTCTAAATAATAGTCACTTTACGAGTTGCACGATTCTTAAAGATATAATTAAATAATTGAATGTATTAGTGAATTTATCTTATTTACTCTTTATCAATAAATAAATTTATACTTCAACTAACAAATATTTATATTTTCACTAACAAAAGAGATTGATAAAGAAAAAACAAATTATTAATGATGTCTAGAAAAATGTAAAGAGACAAAGTCAAAATTCTAAAAAGGCTATAGAATTAAGACAGAGAAATTATTAATCACGTGAATTTTGACGTGAGTCTGACAGATGTCTAGTCGGAACTCTTGTATTGGATAGAAGGGTTTGATTTGGACGTTACAGAAAATTTCACTCAAAATAAAATGAAAGATAAAAGAAAAATTTTTTACAAGTAAAAAAATAAACAGAATATTAAAAGAAAACGAAAAATTAAAAATTAAAATTGTAAGAATGACTCCATAATAAATTATTTCTTTATAATAAATTATCAATTACTTTTGATTTTGGCTTGTTCAAGAAAAGATCCACCAAGTGATTGTACCAAAAATACACAAAAAGACACCCACATAAATACGGGGGGCAAAATATCAGGAGCAAAAATATGATTTTTCCAGTAAAGATGTGACACCCATATCTTCTACAGCTCGGAAAAAGAGGTAACAAAAAAAGTGGGAAAATTTTTTTAAGAATTTTTTTTTTTCTTTTCCTTTTATAATTTTATCAAAGGTCATGCACGTCGTGGCTTAGGCTGGCTCAAACAACAAATCCAGCAATTAAGAGACAAATTTAAGAATAATAACTACCTTCTTTATTCTCCTTACAATTGACCCCTCTTCAGTAGTATACATCAATTATTGGATAACCCTGGAATAAAGTTTTTTTTTAATATATAAAAATATATATATTCGTCATCAATAATAATAATAATTAGGATTATAAAAATAAAAATCACAGTTCAGAACTGAACTAAAAAAATAATTCAGTTCAGTTTCAAATACTATATTATAGATTCGGTTCAGTTATATATATTATGTTTAGTTTAAATACAATTTGGACGCTATTTATTAAATTAGAATCAATTTTAATTGTTTTAGAATTTATTGAATTGGAAGCTATTCATCGAACCCGAATTTAAAATCCATTAAATTAGACGGTTATTTATTGAATTGAAATCATATTTTAACCAAACAAATACTCTATCTATCAAATTGAACTGCACAGTTCAATCTAAGTGCCATTGATAAATACTCCATTAATTTCATATTATAAGTATTTGTTGATCAGGTACACACGTATAAAGAAGCAATAATTTTTCACACACACTCACAAATATTAATTGTAAATTGTATTATACTATATTAAATTCACTTTTTGATGATAAAATTATAATTAAATGAACAATTACTTATTTTTTAAAATTTAAACGAGTGACACTTATTTTCACTTATTTTCTAAATTAATAAATACAAACTGAGATTGCTAACTTGTCCATATCCAAAACGAATGAAGCTCCAAACCCAAACATCCCAATTTTTTTTTTTTTTTTTTTTGGGCTCAAATTTTCTCTTCCACGTTCTGAAATATTCATCGTTCACATGGCTGCAACATAAACAAAAGCCGAAAACACCATTCCAAACAGCTCAATCTGAGTCAGCCTCAAGAATTCGTCACCATCACTTCATTTCCGTCGCTTTCACTCTCACACAGACTCCCACATTTTCAAGGAGGGAGTGACTCACAATACACGTTTGTTTCAGACCTTGCAAAAAAAATTTCAATGCCGTTTTAAAACTCCACCAAAGCCCACCAAAGTCATCCCCTTTCATATATCATGTGGGACTGGGAGTCCTTGTTCCCAGTTTCTTCATCCTTTGATAAAAAATATCCCAATTTCAGCTACCCACAAAAAAATCTCTTACCTCTTCATCAGATCCCTCATGAAAGCGACTGCTGCTCGGCCCTCCTCGCTCCGATCGCCTCTTTCAAGATGATTCTAGCGTCTTTGTTAAGCCGTGGGAGTAGTAATAATAGCAGTAACAATGCTATCGTTTATGTCAAGTATTTGTGTTTAGTCGTTTTTTCTCCGTTGATTCTTCCTCTGTTTTTTGCTTTTTTCCCGTTTCTTCTTGCTCTGGAAATTTTCTGCCGGTTCTGTCGCCGGAGGTGGAGAGCGAAGAGGATGAGGCGGAGGAGGAGGAGGAGGAAGGCGGAGGAGGACTGTGGGGAGGTTGCGGTGGTCGGAATTGAAGAAATGGGAAATGGGCAGAGGCTGTTGCAGAGGTACCTTGAAGATCAGCTACTGCTTGTTGTTGGATCGCTGTATGATCAATGTGCAGGCGCTGAAGAAGAAGGGGAAGAACAAATTACTGAGGCTGATGATGTACTCAATTTTGATAGTCACAGCCATTCTGCGATAATATGGAAAAACTAGTACTTTTCTCTTTCTTTTTTTAAGGATAAAAAATAGTGTGATTTGTAAATTGTACATTAAGATATGCCTTTGTCAAAAAATATATATAAAAAAAACTTTTATTTCTCTTCTTCATTCATGTGAATTTAATTTAATACTCAAATCATGCTTGTAATTTGACCAAGTGCTGTGACCTATATTCATAAATTGCTAAATTTTATCCGAAAAACTACTTATATTATTACAAGAGTTGGGGGGTAATATGAGTTTGCCCCAAATGAAATCGAAATAACGAGTTCATAAATTTATGGAAAGAATAAAACATGAACATTGAACAAAAGCAATGGATGCAGAAATCAATTTATTGAAAAGGCCAAATTTTTTTTTTTTTTTTTTTTCTCTCTTTGAATTGGGGTAATTGAGTTTTTTGTCTCAATAATATTACTGCTACACTATTAGTCATTTAATATTTTTTTATTAACATTTTAGTTATTTTTTACGAAAAAAATTAGAATATAATAGATTAACTCATTTGATCGCTAATAAAATCTAATTTTTTCTTTAAAATGATTTATACAATAATATTTTTAACCAATTTTATTATCTGAATCCTCATAAATGTTCAACCCATTTAGGGTTTCGACCGTCATTTTAGATTGTGAGTCGATTTAAATGGGTTGAATATTCATAAGGAACCGAGTCATAAAATAGATTGAAAACATTATGGTACAAATCATTTTAAAAAAAATAAGTTTAACTAATAATCAAATGAGTTAATCCGTTATCTTCTAAATTTTTTAAAAAAAAAATAAAAATGATAATAAAAAAATGTTAAGGGATCAATAGTGCAATCATACTATTATTTGGGACTAAAAGCGTAACTATCCCTATTAAGAGGGAGAAAAAAGTAATTTTGCCTATTAAAAAATAACAAGACATGGGAGTTGATAATATTTCCGACAAAGAAGAAATTCATTGGAGTTCAATAGCTGTATAAGACAAAATATAGATCTAATGAGGAGTTGATCAATATAAAGTGGATTAGTTATTAAGGGTTACAAACATAATGCATGTATCGTTTATTTTAAAATCTTTGCTCCAGTTGCGAGACTTGATATTATGTGGATGATTATTTTATTTGCCACAAAACATAATTGAAAAATCCATCAAATGGATTTGAAATATGCATTTTTTTAATGGGATTTTTGAAAAAATAGGTGTATATTGAACAACCTTTTACATATTTCAAGATGAATGAAGAAAACAAATTTTATAAGTTGAAGAAGACATTATATGATGTGAAACAAACTCCTAGAGTTTGGTACACTAGAATGTATACGTATTTCTTGAAAATAGTTTTAAGAGTTATCCACGTGAGCATACTTTATACACCAAGTAAAATTGTAGTGGGTATTTGTGTTAATTTTAAATACTGAAAGCTTTGCTTGTATGAAAAATTATTTCCCTGTTTTATGTATCGAGTTAAATATTTCAGTTATATGTCTTATATTTTACATATGTTGTCCACTTATATCTAGTGACTAGATGATGAGGTGTCGGGTCTAATACAGTAGATCTCATCATTGGTTAAAGTCATGATATATAAACTAGACTCGTGACTAAGACAATTTGGACATACTGTCGGTTTAAATCATTGTGTGATTATGAGATTTGTGTGTCTAACCTGAATGAATCATATAGATATGTCCGAGACATATTGAGTATGACCTATTTAGGATGAATTGTCTTGTACTGATGTAATAGACTATTCTATCCTAGTATTCTATCTCTTAATTCCTATATAAGAATGAGCACAAGGATTGAGCAGTGATGTGATGATCTAGAAATTTGAACGAAAATAATAATAATAATAATAATAACAATTTCTCAATTGATATAAATTTTTTTCTATTTTAGCTAATTGAAACTATTAAAGAAGGTAATTATGGCAGAAATAAAATTACGCGAATCATTCTTTCTTTTTAGGTCCAATCAACCTAAATTAACTTAACATTACCAAGATTCAATTTAGGTAGATTATCATTTGATATCTCACTATAGCTTTACCCTAGTTTCACCCAAAACCTATCATAATATTTCATCATCTTCACCCATTCCCTACCAAATCAGTTCACCTTCTTTAGCATCCACCAAAAACTACCACAATACCAGCACTCACTCCTTGCTAAAATATCTCCCGTCAACTAAGCAGTCAAGGAAGGAAAGAAAAGAAAAGAAAAGAAAAGAAAAGAGGAGGTGCGTGAAGATTGAAAGAAAGGATGTGAAGGGGATGATTTGGGTTGACCACAAAAAAAAAAAAAAAAAAGAGAAGGATGGTGAAAAATGGAGGATTTGACCGAGGGCAAAGAGGAAAGAGAAAAGGGAAGAAAAGAGAGGAGGAAGAGGTAATGGAAATATCCTGTATATTTCTTTTACTATGCTCTATTTTGACCACTGGATAAAACCCAATAGTCAAAGAAAGAAAATTAGTATAATGCTAGTTTAAAATTTACTTTATGCAGGAGACATATCTTACGAATGACATATCTTACGAATGAAATTTCGAGTTTCGGTCAATCTTAAACGAAATTAAAGTGAGGAATTTTAGTAGAAAATTTTCGTAAATTTTCCGGGTCTAACCAACCCATATTTTTATATTATTATATTATTACCTTGCATGTTTATATTTGATTTGGCTATTTGATTACTCTACATGTTAATTTTGACTATCATTTTGACTTTTGACTTCCATATCGAAAATCCATTTGAATTTGACTATTATATTAAAACTTGTCTCACTATTTTTTTTTAAACGATCGATATTGATTTTGACTTTCATAACGAAACCCATTTGACTTTGACTAATTTATTAAAACTTGTATCATTTTTTTTCGTGACGACAAATATTGATTTTGACTTTCGCACCAAAAATTTGTTTGACTTTTTTAATGGTTATAACGAAACTTGTTTTACTTACTATCGTAATGAGATAATTTGACTTTTGATTTTTACACCGAAATCAGTTGGGGTTTTGATACTTGTACTGAAATTTTGACTACTGTTTTGACTGAAATGATTACCATTCGTTGTATGATTTTTCACTATATGTTCGACTTGTTTTATGACTGATTATTTTTAGCCTTCGGGCACTATTACTAGCATTTGGGTACTGGCCTTCGGGCATTATTACTAGCCTTTGGGCACTATTATTAGCCTTCGAGTATTGTTATTAGCCTTCGGGTACCGTTATTTGTCTTCGGGTACTGGCTTTCGGGCACTATTTTTTATTTTCTATTTCTGATATATTTTAACTGTTCATACGTGCTAACGGAAACTGTTTTGAACTTCTAACCAATTTTAAATGTCTTCCGTTGTGCCTCTGTTTTTAAAATCTTCTGATACGTATTTTTGAAATAATTTTCGGTTATAATTTATACTTGTTTTGCTTGCATGTTAAATCCGATTAAATTCTCTCACTGGGCTGTGGCTCATCCCTTTATATATTACAATTTCAATTAGGTTTTAAATAAAGATGCATGAATTCCGGAGATCGTGACACGTGTCAATGAATAAGACATTTGAGAGCTCTAGGATATTAGAACAAACTTCAGTTACTCATTTTATATTGTATGGTTTATGAATGATTGTAAAATTTTATTGATATTTTAATTAATAAATCTTAGCGCGAGTTGAAAAAGGTATCCCGTTTCGTAACCATTAGGGCGGGATGTTACAAGTGGGTTCTTCTATTTTTTAAATATTTTTTTGAGCCTTTTTTTCTTTGTAAACTTAATTATTTCCTTTTCGTCTCTTTTCTTTTTATTGATTTATTCTTTTTTTTAATTTTTAACACTAAATTTTTTTTGATTAAAATATATTTAATATTAATAATTAATGTATGTTTAAAAATTTTTGTATTTAATTGTATAGTTCAAAATTCTCGAATTTTTACCGTCATTAAAATTTGGCTATGATTAAAATATATTTAAATTTGGCTATGTTTCTTTTTTCTTTTTAATAATATCTTGTACGCATGCCAATTCGGAATATTTGTATGTTTAACAAAATTTAATATTTTATACGTTTTTCATATTTTATTTTGTTATAAAACTAATTCAATACAATTCTTACTTTCATTATTATTATTATAATTATAATTAATTTTATAAAATTTGTTTTTATTATTAATTAATATTAATTATTAAAAAATATAATTTAAAATTAAATCACTAAATTTATAAATATAGATATGTATATAAAAAATATACTGTGAAAGAGTAAAAAAATTATAGTGATATAATAATAAAAATAAATTTAAATAAAATATTATTTTTAGGTATAAGTTAGAGTTATTGAGTTAGAGTAAAGTTATTATAAAAACTGTAAATATTGAATTTTAAAGTACACTCTAGTTTATTTTTGAGGATTAGATTGAAGATGCTCTAAAGTCAAAACTACTAATCTTCTTTTTAGTTTTCTCTCTCTTCTATTTTTCACAAATTATTATTTTTTATTTAAATTTTTTACTCTTATCTACTCTTTCAAAGTTAATTTAAATTTACTTTTAAAATTATTGATTTATTAAAAAATTATTATTCTTTTTATTTTTTAATTTTTTTATACAAAGAGATAGATTTAAAGCTTGTGCTCCAAAGTGTCTCTGACATGAGTCGAATTCAGTACCTTATGATGGTAAGTGTCACACCCCCAAATGCTAGTCAAAGATTTAGCGGAACTCACTAAGGCAGCAACTAGAAATTGAAGCCGAAATTACACAAACGGAATCAATTCTAGCACGCAAGTGATTTTAATGGGCTGACGCTCCAAAACTCAGTGCAACTTTTATTGAAATCACTCAATAGTTACAAAGAATTTTCCCGTTCAAAACTAAGGCCTCACACTTAGCCAAAGCCTGAACCAACTAGTCTAACTCCCTCACAAAGCTAAACTAGCCCAGCCCGATTTTCTGGAATTCTCTTACCAAAATCCCGAGCTCTATTTTTTCTTCCGCCCTTACAAATGAGCGAGTTTCACCCATTTATAGGTTTACAATGCGTGCTTGACAGCCCCAAGCACTAGGCCCGACTAAAGCTCTAGGAAACTGTTATCAGCCCACGTTTGAAGAAACTGTTCGCACTTTCCGGTCGACCATCCCACGTTCTCAGCCAACTCAGCACGTCTCCAGCAACTTTAGCCCACGTCTTCAACCGCCTAACCGTTCTTCAAGCCTTAGCTCCACATCGGCTCGTTCGTGTCGCAACAATCCCAGTTTGCCGCAATCGAAGACCAGCCCGTTCAAAGTTGTGCGCAACTTCTCGCAACGTCTCGCAACTGAAAGCCAGCCCGCCCAGCCGTGCATGCATTTCTCGCAACTGAAGACCAGCCCGCTCAGCCGAGTGCGCATTTTGCCGCACATCTCGAACCATGTCTCGAACATGCCCACAAATTCTCGACATCCAATGCCTTTGTGCGTATCTCCTCGGCCATGAACTTAGAAACTCGCCCCACAAGCCCCTCCGTTCATTTTCTCTCGGCCAACATGAATTAATTCTCCGCCAATCCACCAAAGTTAAGCTAACTATGCATTCACATGAACACAAAAGTTAATAAAAATAAGGAGATAAAATTAGCCTACAAGTTTACGTGAGGAAACCCAATCACAAGACCAATTCCTTCTTGTCTTTATTTTATTTTTTAGTTTTTGACTTACACTTTGAGATACGAACCTAAAATCTCACGGTTATAAATTTCTATCCTTACCAACTCTCCAAATCCTCTAATCCCATTAAAAATTATTTAATTTTTATAATTATAATATTATAGTATTATTTTTATTTAAAAATAAATATAATATATTGACAAATTATATAATTTATAACACGTAGAAAAATGAGATACTTACGGGTCTATTCTCTTTAATTGACATTGATTACTAATTAATTAATAATTAATGGATAAATTCTTAATTATATGAGGTGCTTTTCTCAATCTCCCATTAATAAGGAACAAGGACGAATTCCCACCACAGAAATGAGATTAGAAAAATTGGCTAAGTAAGATTAAAGTATGTTTGTTGACCCTTTAGTAATACTCGCATTGGATGATGAAGGCCCACTTGTTTAACCGCGCGTGTACTTGCTTTCCCAGTGAGTAAAATGCGCGGGAATGACGTTTTACGTTGCTAATCGTGCACGGCTCCGGCCCACACGTGCTATCCTACTACTATAAGGGTGGTCTACCACCTTTAAGGGAATGTTTGGCATCCAAAAATGTCATTTCTTGTGGTATTTCATTTCTTAATCTTCTACATGTTCCAATAATCACCTTATATAATATAGGGAATGTAAATCTTGGCTCGCTTAAAAAGCGGAACGAGTTTGAACTTGACCGAGTTTACTCTTTCAAGCTCAAAATTCGGCTCGTAAACTTGGTAGCTCATAAGTTCGAGGCGAATTTGATTTGAAACTCGATTTCAAGTTTATCTTGGTATTATTATTATTATTATTATTATTATTATTATAAGTATTTATTATATTATTATTACATATATACATATATTAATTTACATGTTCGAACTCGGTTTGTTGCCTTAACGAGTTGGCTTGAACTCTGAGTTCGAGTTGCGTTTTGACCGACTTTGGTTCATTTGTACATTTAGTCTCATCTCGCTTAAAAATAGGAAGAAAGTATAACACGTGATACAAGTTAACAATTTAGTAAATGATTAGTTAAGCAAAAAAAAAAAAAAAAATTTAAGGTCTGCTCGGTTTACAATTATCAATCGCAATTATAATGAGTATGATAATAGTATGGAACAACAATGGATTTATTGAATTGTAATGGGTATGCTAGTTAATGCTTGGTTAGTTTCTGGAATGACTTTTCTCCATTTCACCTTCAACTTCCTTGCTATTCCACCATCTTCACCGCTCTTCCATTCAACTTCAACCTCCTTGCTCTTCGATCCTCCTCCCCATAACACAATCTAAACCCTTGCTTTTTCACCCCACAATAAAGATCCCAAACTGAACCTCACGTAAAATCCAATGCCCATAGGCACAAAAAAAAAAAAAAAAAAAAACCTACTTTTCAAGGACTTCTGGTAATAAAATGTGCAAAGAAGACTTATTCACCGCTTTTGCCCAATTAACCACCACCAATCTTTTTCCTTAAATCAAATCATCTCCTACTATTCTCCTCTTCTTCCCCATTCTTGCATAGCTATCCACCACTAGTATTTTTCATTTAATCAAATCCTCTCCTCCCCTTCTCTCCCATCAGAGAAAAATGAAGGAGACGATAACAAAAACAATATCAGATAAATGATGAGAGATTTGGTGGTTTTTTCTTGTTGAGTACCGACAATTACTCCAGCTTCTTCTTAACTAGAGAGAGAAAATATTTTTCTCCCTCTAGAAACTTTGGGCGGCAGATTTTTGGTCCTAGGCTGCGGGCGGCGATTCATTTTTCCGGCGAGAATCCAGACGCACTTTTTGTGTTGATTGCTGATCAATTGGTTGCAAGATCGTTGCCCACACAACGTGCGATCACAGTCTTGAGTCATACAAACGATCACCTGAGTTGACACGCTTTAAGAGGTACTTTTTTATATTTTCGCTTTTAATTAGAAAATTATTGTTGCGTGATAAATCAAATAAGTACAAACCAAGATCCTGCGCAATGTTATTTCAAGAAAGGATTGGATTGTGCTAGAGTCTAGGCTTGGTCAAAGATTCCGATTCTAGAATGCGTAGCACGAAAGTGAGTTTTTGACCGGGCCCTGGCAGATAATCTTTCAATTGGTATCAAAGCCTGGTTTTAGGTTTTGTGCTTGTTCGATTTATTACATAGTTTTATTTGCAGGTGGTTAAGAAATCCCTACTGTTATGGTTGCGTTTATATGATTTTTAATTAAACCCTGAGACATGTCTGGGTTTGGTTTTATTATGAATGCTTGTAATAGTATAACCACGTACTGGAAGCCGTGTATGATTAGATCAAATTGTAGTAGGATTTTTTCTATGTAATTTGATTTTTTAATTTTCCTTCAAAGTCTTGTAGTAGGATAATTAATTTTTGTAATCGAAGACGTTATGATGGGAAACTTGAATTCGTGGGTTTTGGGTTATCGATAATTCGTAGAAACCCATGAAAACCTAGAACGAATTGTAAGAAGACCAAAAAGCGAGGGAAAATAAGCGAAGGAAGAATCAGAGGTGGAATGGGACGGTGCCGACGACGACTCGCCTGCTGGAGCCACCGCGGCAACCAGCAGCAGTGCAACTGCCGCCGCGGAGCGTAGCAATTGCTGCGCGCGTGACCCGTTTGGCTTGCGTTTGGCTTGTTTTTCTTCCAAATTTTGTTTTTTGAACTTCAAGACTCAATCCATCGAGTGACGTGATGGGACACGAGATCAAGGCAGAAGATAGAAGCAATTAAAACCATGATAGTCAGGAAATTTATTTTTCATATTTATTTCCCGTATTTATAGTTTTAATTTTGTGCTGTATTTTAGATGCATGATTTTAAAGCATTACTGATTTTATATTTGCACATAACTTAAGATTAGTTAATTGCATGTTAAAACCGGAAAAACCCTCAATTTAGAAATCTAAGTGGGAGCGGGTTGGTTTACATCCCCACGACCACCATTACGAGTTCATATGTGATGTGGGTGGACTTGCGCGTTGGCATTAGGGCCTTTCTTCATTCGGATGAGTCCAACCACGAGATCGCTAGATTATGAATTTCTAAGTAATATGACTAGAGTAAGTTTAACTAGGAGAAATGAGATACCCTCTCCATCTAAGGCGCACTATCCTGAGGTAACAAGCTTAGAAGTCACGTAATGACACACACTTAGTGTATGATTTGTAGTATTCCTCCCATCGAGGTTACGCTGCTTATTTGTACGGCTGAAAGCAATGACTATTAGCTACATTGATCAATAGATCTTTTGGTCAGATAGTGTAGTTAATGAACTTGGTTCTTCTTAAACGAATGTGGGTTAGCGTAAACGTCCACACTATCGTGGCTTGCGAGCGGTAAATGAGATGTCGGTGGTTTAAATTATTGTTTTGAGGGAAGTCAATAATTGTTACAATTTCTTTGTTATATTTGAAATTCTAGTATATACACTAAAACATTGTCTGTTTATTTAATTTTCAATATTCGATATGGCATTCAACCCCTTAGCTACTATATTGAAAGACAACAAATTGACTGGTCCTAATTATGTCGATTGGAATCGTAATTTGGACATTGTCCTGACGGCTGAGCAGTATAAGTTTGTGCTTACCGAAGTCTGTCCAGATGTGCCTAACAAGGACTCTCCTAAAGAGGATAGGGATTCCTATAATAGGTGGAGAAAAACGAATGAGATGGCGGGGTGTTACATTATGGCCTCTGTGTCGAATGTGCTGTAATATCAGCTTCATCCGTGATCTCTGCTTTCAATATGATGGCTCACCTGTGAGAGACGTTCGCTCATCAAGGCAGGACAGCTAGGCAAGCAGCAATGAGGAAGTTAATGAACACCAAAATGGCTGAGAGCGTATCGGTGAGAAATAATGTGCTTCACATGATCAGCAACATCAACGAGATAGAGGTGTTGGGAGGTGAGATCGACCCGGAAAGTCAGATAAATATCATCCTCCAGAGCTTACTTTCTAGTTTTGAATAGTTTTGGGTTAACTATTATTGGAGTTGAATACATAAGCTATGCTTGTATTGTACTTTTTCCCAGTAATATATCGATTTATGTTTTGGTTATATCTTGTTGTGCATAATATGTCTATTTATATTATGTAAGTAGATGATGAGGTGTCTTGTGTGACACAATATATCTCATCATTGGTTGGAAGACATAATATATAAATGAGGTTCGTAACCGAGACAGCTTTGGACAAACTGTCTGTTTAGGTTATTATGTGATTCAGATAATTGGTTTATCTAGACTGATTAAATCATATAGATATGCCTGAGGCGTATTGAACTTGACCATTTAGAATGATTTGTCTTGTACTGATTTAATAGACAAATCATTCTTGGTATTCTATCTCTTAATCCCTAGACTCGAGCGGGCATGAGGATTAGACATAGTGTACTTTGATCTGCCAATGGGTGAGGTCTATTGTGGCCAATAATCTCGGTAGGTTGGGTGTGCGTGTTTAGTTGCTTGGTGTGCTGCTGCTTGTCGAAAGGAAACCATGTACCGGTGTGTCCGAGGTGATGGTGCTCCCGAGATGAGCTCGTTATGTTTATTATTTATGTCCGGTATAGTAAAAATATCGAGTGGTACTAGTCTCCAAATTAAAGAAGTTAATAAATTAACTTATCAATAAATTAATAAATTAACGAGCACTATATCTTTGATGTTGAGAGATTATGAATAAATTAATTAAGTTGTTCCGGAAGCAATTCTGGTGTAGGGTGGTAGTGCCAAAATTAATCCGTTAGTGGTACGATTAATTTTGTAATGGGTTAATTGAATAGGTAGAATTAATTAATTGATTAATTATTCCTAAGGGTTAATTAAGTAATTAACAAAGTGGAATTATTTAATTAATTAATTAAATCTTAAGTTTCAATTAGAATTAGGAAATCCTAGAGATTAGGAAATCTAATTGGATTTGGTTTATTCTATTAGATTGGTTACCTAATTGGATTTGGAAACTAATTAATTACCTAAACCCATTAGGAAGACCAATCCTAAACCATCTTGGAGTCTCTTTTGTAACTCTATATATAGACAAGGGATTAGCTATTCAAGATACACAATTCAATAGATTCATAATTCAAGAATCTAGAGAGAGAAAATCCTAGAGAGAGAAAAATTCTTTCTCTAAATTTGGATTTCTCCAAGCCTTAAGGCTGCCGATTTTCTCCTAATTTTTGGCAGCCTGCGTGTGGCTTTCTCTCTCTTTGGGTAGTGCGTTTACAGTACGTGCCAGGTGTAGCGGTGCTAGAATTTTCTGGCAGGTGGATTGTGGTGATTAGTTGATCAATTGGTTTCTTGATCGTTGCCCACATAACGTGAAATCAAAGTCTTGAGGCATACAAGAGAATCACCTAAGTGCACGTTTCAAATGTATTTTTTCTAAAGTTTCACTTTTAATTAGAAATTTTTGTCGCGTGGTAAATCGAATAAGTGCGAACCCAGATCCTATGCAATGTTATTTCAAAAGGGTTGGAATAACATTGTGCTAGCGTCTAGGCCTGGCCAGAGATTCCGATTCTGGAATGCATAGCACGAAAGTGAGTTTCTAGCTAGGCCCGGGCAGATAATCTTTCAACTATAATATGAACCAAAGAGTTTATACTCTACCCGAGCTCTTAAAAGATTTGGAGTCAGCCAAAGGCATCTTCTATGAGAAGAAGCAAGCTTGGTCACGGTAAAGGCTTCAAGTTCTTCTTCTGCGCCTAAAGGCAGGAACAAAAAGAAGAAGAAGAATGCCAAGAAACTTGCTGCTAAGCCTGAAATCGCAAAGAAGAGCAAGCCCAAAGACAAGTGCTTCATGTGCGGGAAGACAAGACATTGGAAATCGAATTTTCCGAAGATTAAAGGTACGACAGTTTCTGTCTTAATTACTGAGACATGTTTAGTGGTGATTCCCATGGATACTTGGTGTGTGGATTCAAGAGCCACTGATCATGTTTGTAATTCTTTGCAGGGGTACCAAGTAATACAGAAGCTTAGAGAATGCGAGCTAGACATCTACTTGGGCTACATTACAAGAGTGTCAGTAGAAGCAGTGGGAGTAGTTACTCTGAATTTTGAAAATTCTAGATTAGATTTAGTTAATTGTCTTTATGTACCGAGTTTTAGAAAGAATCTTGTTTTAGTTTTTAAACTTTTAAAGAATGGTTATAAGTTTATTTTTTCTAATGATTATGTTATTATTAAAAAAGATGACAAACTTATTTGTTCTGGTTCATTAGCTGACAATTTGTTTATAATTAAATCAAACTCCCATGTTGTGCAAAATATAGAGATAGATAGCACATCATCTAACCTTAATAAGAGGAAAGAACCTTCTGAAATGAATCAAACCTATCTTTGGCATCTCAGGCTAGGTCATATAAAACTTAGTAGGATTCAGAGGTTGGTCAATGAAGGACCTTTAAGTTCATTAGGGATTGACAGTTATTCAACCTGCGAATTTTGCTTGGAGGGTAAAATGACCAAGAGACATTTTAAGGCAAAGGTTATAGAGCCAAAGAAGTATTCGATTTAATTCATTCTGACTTGTGTGGACCTATGTTAGTCCAAGCACGAGGTGGGTTTGAGTATTTCGTGACATTCACGGATGATTACTTAAGGTACGAGCACATTTACCTAATGCGCCACAAGTCTGAATGCTTTAGTAAATTCAAAGAGTATCGGGCAGATGTGGAGAAGTATCACGGTAAAAGTAACAAGACACTGCAATCAGATCGTGGTGGGGAGTACCTATCCCACAAATTTCGAGAATACCTCAGTGATGTCGGAACTCAGTCTCAATTGTCTGCACCTAGCACACCACAGCAGAATGGTGTAGCAGAAAGAAGGAACCAAACTCTTATAGAAATGGTTAGGTCAATGATGAGCTATAGTGATTTGCCGAGTTCGTTATGGGGGTATGCCTTAGAAACAATGATGTACATCCTTAATCTTGTACCATCTAAAACCGTGCCTTCAACCCCAGTAGAGTTGTAGAACGGGAGTAAGCTAAGTCTAAGACATCTCAGAATTTAGAGTTGCCCAGCACATGTGCTTAAGGCAGATACGGCTAAGTTAGATGCAAGAACGGAAGTAATGCTGTTTGTAGGATATTCTCGAGGAATGAAAGGTGGTCTGTTCTATAGTCCTAAAGATCAGAAGGTGATAGTTAACACTAACGTCAGATTTTTAGAGGAAGACTATATTCTAGATCACAAGCCCAAGAGCAAGATAGTACTAGAAGAGCTTAGGAGACAAACTGATAATCCTGATGCACCAGCACAATTAGATACACCACCCACTGCACAAGATATCATAGATGATGCGCCTACACAGGTGGTGTCTAAGACAACCCGACAGGTTTATTGGCGTGGAAGAGGTCTCAGACCTAGTCCCAGGCGCGCCTGAGCCTGACCCAGTGAACTACAAAGAGGCTCTATGATAAAGATGTAGAATCTTGGCAAAAGGCAATGATATCCGAGATGGGGTCAATGGACCACAATCAAGTCTGGGAGTTTGTAGACCTACCTGATGGTTTTAAACCCATTGGATGTAAGTGAGTTTACAAACGCAAGAGAGGACCTGGCGGAAAGGTGAAAACCTTTAAAGTTAGGCTTGTGACGAAGGGGTATACTCAGAAAGAGGGAATCGATTATAAGAAAACCTTATCTCCGGTATCCATGCTTAAGTCAATTCAGATTCTCTTGACTATAGCTGCTCATTTAGATTATGAGATATGGTAGATGGATGTCAAGACAGTTTTCCTTAACGGAAGTCTTGAGGAAACCATCTTCATGCAGCAACCAGAGGGATTCGTTAAGAAAGGCAAAGAGCATAAGGTTTGCAGGCTTAAAAGGTCCATTTACAGACTTAAGCAGGCATCCAGATCTTGGAACATATGGTTTGATGAGGTAATCCAGTCTTACAGATTTACTCAGTGTCAGGATGAGCAATGTATATATCGCAAACGTGATAGAAACGCGGTGGTGTTTCTTGTGCTTTACATAGATGACATTCTATTGATTGGCAACAACAAGAAAGTGTTATCAGACATAAAAAAAAAACTGTCCAAACAATTTGATATGAAGGACTTAGGGGAAGCGAGACATATCCTTGGGATCAAGATAATTTGAGATCGTAGGAAATGTTTGTTAACGCTCTCCCAAGCTTCATACATACGTACGATTCTGGTCCGTTTAACATGTAGAACTCTAAGAAAGGTTTTCTACCTTTCAGACATGGAGTGCATCTATTTAAAGAACAGTCTCCTAAGACTGTTGAGGAGATAGAAGCCATGAAGACAGTTCCTTATACTTCAGCAGTAGGAAGTCTCATGTATGCCATGTTGTGTACGAGGCCTGATATCTATTATACCATTGGCATTGTAAGCAGATATCAGAGTAACCCCGGGAAAGCTCATTGGGAAGCAGTAAAATGCATTCTCAAGTATTTGCACAGAATGAGAGACCGAGTGCTGGTCTATTAGGCACCTGAGCTGGTACCCCGAGGTTACACAGATTCAGATTTCCAAGGCGATAGGGACAAGAGCAAGTCTACCTCAGGGTATGTATTTACTCTGGAAGGTGGAGCCATAGTTTGGCGGAGTGTCAAGCAGAAATGCGTGGCGGACTCTACCATGGAGGCTGAATACGTTGCCGCATCAGAGGCAGCAAAAGAAGCAGTATGGCTCAAGAACTTCCTAGTGGACTCAGATATGATTCCTGGTTTGCAGAAGTCTATCACAATGTATTGTGATAACAACGGTGCAATAGCAAACTCAAAGGAACCACGAGCCCAAAAGGCGAGTGAACACATACAGCGCAAGTACCACCTGATACGAGATATCGTCAAGAAATAAGACGTGGTCGTGACTAAGATAGCATCAGAGGATAACCTTGCAGATCCGTTCACGAAGACACTGACTTCAAAAGTCTTTGAGGCTCACGTGGAGGGCATGGGGATCAGATACTTAGGAGAGTCATGATAGTTTTTCTAGATATATTGTAGAGTGTATAGAGTTGAATGTAGTTGTATACTTAAAGCATAGCTTAAGTATTAGTGGGAGATTGCTAGATTTGAATACATAAGCTATGCTTGTATTATACATTTTCCTAGTTAATATATCTATTTAATGTTTTGGTTTATATGTTGTGCATATTTATCCATTTATATTATGTAGTTAGATGATAAGGTGTCTGGTGTGACACAGTAGATCTCATCATTGGTTAAAAGACATAATATATATGAGGTTCGTAACTGAGACAGTTTTGGACAAGTTGTCGGTTTAGGTTATTATGTGATTCAGATAATTGATTTGTCTAAACTAATTGAATCATATAGATATGCCCGGGGCATATTGAACTTGATCATTTGGAATGATTTGTCTTGTACTGATTTTATAGACAAATCGATCTTAGTATTCTATCTCTTAATCCCTAGACTTGAGTGGGCATGAGGATTAGACATAGTGTACTTTGATCTGCCAATGGGTGAGGTCAATTATAGCCAATAGTCTCAGTAGGTTGGGTGCACGTGTTTAGTTACTTGGTGTGCTGCTGCTTGTCGAAAGGAAACCATGTACCGGTGCGTCCAGGATGATGGTGCTCCCGAGATGAGCTCGTAATGCTTATTATACTAAACCCGGCTGGTGGAGTTATGTCCGGTATAGTAAAAAAGTCGAGTGATACTAGTCTCAGAATTAAAGAAGTTAATTAATTAATTTATCAGTAAATTAATATATTAACGAGCACTATATCTTTGATGTGGTGAGATTAAGAATAAATTAATTTAGTTATTTCGGAAGCAATTATGGTGTTGGATGGTAGTGCCAAAATTAATCCGTTAGTGGTACGATTAATTTTGTAATGGGTTAATTGAATAAGTAGAATTAATTAATTAATTATTCCTAAGGGTTAATTAAGTAATTAACAAATTGGAATTAATTAATTAATTAAATCTTAGGTTTCAATTAGAATTATGAAATCCTAGAGATTAGGAAATCTAATTGGATTTGATTTATCCTATTAGATTAGTTACCTAATTGGATTTGGAAACTAATTATTTACCTAAACCCATTAGGAAGGCCAATCCTAAACCAACTTGGGGTTTCTCTTGTAACTCTATATATAGACAAGGGATTAGCAATTACATAATACACAATTCATAAGTTTTCAAAATAAAAAAACTAGAGAGATAAAATATTTTTCTCCCTCTAGAAACTTTGGGAGGCCGATTTTTGGTCCCAGGCGGCGGGCGGCGATTCGTTTTTCGGCGAGAATCCCGACGTAGTTTTTGTGTTGCTTGCTGATCAATTGGTTGCAAGATCATTGCCCACACAACGTGCAATCATAGTCTTGAGTCATACAAGCGATCACCTGAGTTAACACGCTTCAAGAGGTACTTTTCTATGTTTCCACTTTTAATTTTTGCGTGATAAATCGAATAAGTACAAACCAAGATCCTGCGCAATGTTATTTCAAGCAAGGATTGGAATAACGATTGTGCTGAGTCTAGGCCTGATCAAAGATTTCGATTCTGAAATGCGTAGCATGAAAATGAGTTTTTGACTGGGCCCGAGCATATAATCTTTCATATTGGTCATCTTACAGCTTAGTGGCCGACTGGTCAGCAGTATCCTCCTTCATCCTCCGTTCTCCGTGCAGCAGCCGCTTCGAAAAAGAAAAAGCCAGCTGTTTCGTAGAAAATGGAAGGGTTCATAGGAAAAAAAAAGGCCTGTTTTGAAGGAATGGGAATCAATCCCCCCCAATTTTAAGGGGAATGGGCTATTCCTACATAGGTGGGTTTGTGTTACTGTTCTGAAACCCAAATCCATGAACCAAGCAACAAGAATGAGAATGAAAACCATTAATCCAAACCCAAACTTTTGAACCAAGCAACCCCTTAGTGGTCAAAAGTATATTATTAAAAATGTTTAATGGGTTGATAAGTTTTTAATCCTATAATGAAATATATGACCAATATAATTTCATGAAATAAATTTAAGACTTAAATGCAGTTTTTGTCCCTCATAATAGGATTTATTCCACTTTTGGTCTTATATTTTGAGTGACAATACTAGTCCTAATTTTTTTTTGCTAATTATAGTCATTTTTTAGACGAAAATACTCTTTGACTAACCCTCAAAACAAAACCCTAATTGTTCTTCTTCTCCGCAGCCGCCATCGCCATCGACGCCGTATCTACCACATGAGGTGACATTTCTTCCTTATTTTTGCTGAATTTTTATGAATCTCAACTCCCTATGGTCGGATCTAACCTTCTCTCGTTGGGATCTGCCGCTCCATTCACCGGATTTGGTTATTCGACAGGGTTGTCTCACGGATTTGACGCTCCTCTTACCGGATCTACCTTTACAGCGACCCTCACGGGGGTTTACTTCAATTCCCTCCACCGGTCATCTCTCTCCCTTCTCAGCTGAAGTGACTGTTGGTGAGCAACGACGAGACATCCTCAATCGATGACGTTTCCCTTCCTCGAATGGCGACATGAGCAGCGATGAGACTTCCTCGATCGGCGCTGCAGATGTGGTAGGGAGCTGGAATCTTCCTCTCTTGACTATCGCCGCGATTGGAGAGGAGAAGAACGAGGGCGAAGGTCGGAGAGAGGTCGGGGGTGAAGGTCGAGAGAGGTCGGCGACGGTCGGAAGGAAAAGGTGAATGACAGATGGATGGGGAGAAGGGGGTGGAAAGGCAGATGAGGAGGAGAAAGCGGGCAGCGGGAGGGGGAGGTGGGGGTGGAAAGGCGGAGGAGGGGGAGAAGGGGGGTTGAACAATTAGAGTTTTGAGAGTTAGTTAACCGTTAGCCAAAGAGTATTTTTCGTAAAAAAAAAAAAAACTAAAATTGCCCCCAAAAAAAAAAGAGATGCGGGACTAATATTGTAACTTAAAATATAAAAGGGACAAAAAGTAAAAAACTTTTATTATGGAGGACCAAAACTACATTTAAGCCTAAATTTAATTATAAATATTGACAAAAATACCTAAAATTCATAATTTGAGAAACATACGGACAAATCTCTAATTTTTTGAAATTACTAAAAATTCACGTATCTTGAGGAAGAAAGAGTACAAAGTGGACAGAATTGAACACGTTGTTGGACGAAATTACTACCTGAAAAAGGTCTTATTTGATTCTTACAAAATTACCGGAGGAGCCAAACAAGGTCTTATTTTTCTAACATCATATGGTCCCATTGAAGTTTAAAATAAATGTACATAATGACAGATGACCACCTTACGTGTAGACACCCAAAAGCTACATTTCACATTAAAAATTAAGAGCAGTCCCCTACCTCCCATACTTCTTTCCTATATCTTTACTATTTTTGTATGAACAGTGGAACCTCAGATAATGAAGCCCACTTTCTTGAGAGACATCAAGATCTATCATCATTCAACAGCCCCAAATTAAACTGGGAATAACCAAATAAATATAAACTCAAAAATCCCAATTTCCAAAAGCCCCCCCGGATTAGGAGAAGGAGTGTAGAACAATCTAGTTTTCTAGTGAAGTAAAAAGCGGTAAAAACAAGTAAAAAAGTAGTACTATAATTTCTGTTTTTGGTGTTTTCTCATTTTGCAATTTGTGTTTTGTGCCCACAACATAAGGAGTAGTTTTGAAGCAGCGGTACTGATTATGGTATAGTCACAAAAATAGCAAAAAAGGGTGCCAATAATACGAACAACAAAGACCATATCGGAAGTAATTAAAGACAACCAAACAGAGCCCCTTGCAGATGCAACCGGCAGGTGGGGTTGGAACTGGAAACGGACTCAGCCGTGCCGGTGGTGGTAGTGGAGGTGGGCTTGCTCGGTTTCGCTCTGCTCCGGCGACTTGGTTAGAGGCCCTTTTGGAGAACGACGATGACAACGACGTGGTTATTGATTCTCCGCCCGTAGCTCCGGCGAGTAGTGTTAAGCCGCCGTTGCATCCTCCCTCTCACTCTCAAGCTCAGTCAACTGAGCCTAGTTCTGCGACCAGTAGATATTCTGACGATCTGGGGTTGTTGGACTCGGTGGGGAGTGGTGGTGGTGGCCTTACTGGGTTGCTCCGGCAGAACAGCTCGCCTGCGGAATTTTTGTCAGATGGGTATTTCTCCAGCTTTGGGATTCCTGCTAATTACGATTTCTTGATGGGTTCTTCGCCACTGGATGCTTCTGAGTCACCCTCGAAGCGGCCGAGAGAGAATGATTCCAGTAATCCATCTCCTAAAGCCTCGGCTCAAGTGGTATGTTTCATCTTTTTTCATCCTAATTTTGTTTATTGTTTTTCCTAAACTGAAAGACCTTCTTTTTCCCCCTTCGGTCCTCTCCTTTTGGCCCTTTTATGTTTTATAGCACTATGTTTTGTTGGTTGGTGGAATTGCATTGTTGTACTTGGATGCTCTGGGTTTTGACTATTAGTGCTAATTATATTATGTATATTCAGCTCGAAGCAACTTGGCAAGTGGTAGTATTTTTCTCATAGAGTTGCAGCCAAATGGTGAAAAGACTGAAAATTGAAGTGAAATTGGGAGTATATACGCAACTGAATGGTCTTAAAATGCTTTTTGCTTTTGTCATTTTGCGATTTGATTTTCAATTTAGATATCCAAGAAGAGTTTCAGAGACTTTATACTCCAAGTTAAGAATTTGAGGACTAATCTGTCCTTAATACAGTTGAAGAACATTGAATGTCTGAAAATATTCTTGTGTGTCTGAGGACATGAGAACTCTACTGTTTAAGGGCTTTGGAAAGCACACAATCTTCGATGCTCTTCTTTTTTTTATGCTTTGCTCTTGTGCATGAAAAGAGCTCGCATTGTCCGCCCCTTTGAGGTACATATAGTTTATGTTTTATGTTTCATAACAGAATACTTATGTTGTGCTGTCTATTTGTTCTGGGCAGTCGGATTTATATATGGTTTGCAGCCAAAAATAGGCTTTTATTATACTTACAAAATTTCCTGCGCATATTGATTTTATCGAAGTGGATACAATGATTTTTATTTCATGATATTTTCACGCATTGATTTTGTTGCGTTGATACTGTCTCCTTCGTAGCCATTCATCTAAAATTACTCACGAACTTCACAGAAAGGAGAGCAGAGTGACCAGTTGCATGCTGGAATAGGTGGATTATTAGATACTGAAATGGAGAAGCTCTCAGAGGATGCTGTTCTGTGTAGGGTTCGGGCAAAACGAGGTTGTGCAACCCATCCTCGTAGTATTGCCGAGAGAGTAAGAAAAGATGGGGCCTTTCCTTTCATTTTACCTAGTTGGAGACAATAGAAAGATATTTTCTCTTAGCTGGGAAAAGGTTCAGTAATTTGATGCTGTCCGTGTTTCTCTAGTTGATCTTGTGAGATTAATTTATTTCCTGCATTAGGTTCGAAGGACTCGAATTAGTGACCGGATAAGGAAGCTTCAGGAACTCGTCCCCAATATGGATAAGGTACTTGAGTTTTTGGATGCTGTCTTCTGTTGAAATTGAGAATGTATAAAAGAGGTAGTCTGAATGTGAGTGTGAGCGTGTTGTTGAACATGTTGCAAGTTTATGTTTGTCTTGCTTTTGTTGTGTTTCTTTACATCCAACTTGTATATTTGTAACCTTTGGCTTCTACTGCATGTAGCAAACAAACACGGCAGACATGTTAGAAGAAGCAGTAGAATATGTTAAGCTTCTACAGAAACAAATCCAGGTAAATACCTGCAGTATCTCTACTTTGAACTTCATCTGAATGTTTTAAAATATAAACATGAAACCCTCGACTATTAAACATGTTGTATTATAAATCCAAATTCGTGCTATTCTCCTTCTTCTATCTTCTTGGGTGAAGATAAGTTCTGCACTAGTACATCTTGTGCTTGATGAAATCAGAAAGAAGTCTCAATTATAGAAAAAATTACATATTTGCAGGAACTCACAGAGCAGCAAAAGAAATGTAAATGCTGTGTCAAAGAATAATTGGAAAAAGGAAACTTTTTTGAAGTTCAGTGAAGTGAATCAGCATTAACCTAGAGCTCTATAGTACCTCAAGGATCTGCATTTCCATTTACAAAACTTTACTCTTCTTCAGATTCTCCTGCCCCTGTAAAATGTTGTCTGCTTAAAGTGCATTGATACTCTAAGATCAAGTACCAATTGCCATAACTATCAACTACTTTTGATTCTAATTCCTAGGATGCTTTAGGGCAGATGTCAAATATCATGTAAATTACCTATTTTCTTAAGCATGTTCTCTTTGTAATCCATCTTCTAGCCTATTTTTATTCGAAATTCATTCGCCAAGACATTTCCTGTATTCTGGCAATATTAGATGAATAAAACTATTTGTAGTATCTGAATTGTGTAATCAATCATTTACTCCATACCTGTCAAACTTTTTAACAATGCTGCTTTGTGTACTTGTTCAAGTGAGGAGTTTTCCAGAGTGGGTTAGTTTCATTGTTCAGATTTAAGATCACAATTGCAAAGATCATGGCATTGAAGAATAATAAAGAACACATTGTACTTGATTTTGAAGATTGCTAGTACAAAATGGACATGCCAAGTGAAGACATGAAACTTTGTGATTTAGTAGTAATGTGGCATGATTTGACTCATGGTTTTCACAAACAACCTTAATGGTGATGTCTTGTGCTTTCTTCAGTCTAGTCTTTAAGCTCTTGCCATTGAACATTTCATTTGACACTGGATTTATAACTCTTGATTCTTACAAACTGGGCATTGACACCTCTTCAATGGAAATAGGAAATAGGACTCATTTGTGGTATACCTGTATTTCTATGAAGTTGGAAGTTGACAGGAGCTGACATGGCCCAGAAATCATTTTCTTTGGTTCACATTAAATGTTTTAATATATACTCCTGCTTTTCTGATTTTGATGATGTGGGAGGTGGGGGGAAAGACTTGATTTTGATGTGGGAGAGATTTTGAGTTGCTGGAACTTGCCAAGTGCAGTTGGTAAGATTTGAACATCTTTTCTATTGTAAGTAGGGTTGTCAATTCAGGTCGGCATGTCGGGTTGGAAGAGAAAATTATGTTTTTGCCCCTGCCCCGAACCCGAACGGGTTGACCTGATTTTGAGACCTGGTTGGTTTTTTTTTTTTTTTTTTTTTTTTTTGGGACCCAACCCGAACTCTGGGTCCAAAATCTCTACCCTAACCCCGCCTGTTTCGTATCGAATCTGTGTCGCGTTGTTGTGTCGTGTCAGAAATTGTCAGTCCTAATTGTAAGTGTTCTTCTTCTGAGTACTTCACGGATGGTGAAACTTCAAGGGCTCAAGCATTAAGACACTCGCTATCTTGCCAGCTTTGAATATAGAGATGTATCCTGGTATGAATGAATTGGAACTGTCGAAACTGGGGAATATTTGTGGTTGAGAACTTAGGCATCTCTGAAAGTTCTCTGGAAGTTTTGTTCGCCCTCCAGGCTTTGAGGAGGAGTGTTTGGATGGTTGTTTATTATAATTGTGGGCTGACATTAAAAATGGAGATAAAAGGCATAGAAAATTCCATTGAAAAAACTGACATTAAATCTGATTTTCATTCAAAAAGCACAAGAATAAATGTAATTTTGTCGACTCTAAGCAAACTAGAATCGAGCCAACTGGTCCAGTTAATTTTATTATTATATAGAACGTGAAAATTACATCAATCAAAGGAATTTTAAAGTGACAAACTCTAAAAATATTACAAACTGCGACTATACATATAGGCCACACAGGGTTAAAATCTTTAACTATTGTTGGGCTGATATGTACTCTATTACACTATGAAATGATTTTGTAGAATTTGGAATCTTTTGAATGAAAACTTATATAATTTTGAAGTGAAAAATAATCGAGAATTCAATGAGTGAAGTGGAAAAGAGAGTTTTGTTGATCGATGCTCATCGGATACTCTTCATAGTTACATTGTCATTTTTCCATTTTGGAAGGTGTTGATCTGCAATGATGTCTCAAGAGGAAATTGAAAGATTAAAAAAAAAAAAAATTCATTGAGAAGAAAGGAAAGAAACTTTTTTTTTTTTTTTTTTTAATCCGTTGGAACCTAAGCTGGCTAATAAATAATCTAGAGATTTTCCACTGACTGTTAAGTCTTAAGAAGATACAAGAGGCCGATTCTTTGACAATGTGCACACCATGGGAAATCTAAATGCTAGTTTAGCAAATTTATCTACGCAATTGTTCCATTCTCTATAAATATGACGAGGGAAGACTAATCAAATCCCTTGATAAAAAATTCCTAATATGAGTTATGGTATTGTGGTGTGAAATTTCGCATCGCGGTGTATTGTTTAGCATATCGATTATCGTCACGTTGTCCAGTTCAACACTATTTTTGGGTAACCTTCCTGCTAAGCAAAAGTTAATTCGTTAAAAACACTTCAAAGTTATGCTAACCGTAGAGAGCAGTCGCCAATGATGGCAAGGAAGCCTCAAAGCCAGCGTCCTAATTGATCTTTAGTGAGTTCGACTGTCATAGCATTGAATGAGTTTCTTTTAGACACCCTATCCACATTGATTTTGATCCAACTATCGGACCGTGGAGTCTAATGAATAGGCATTGAGTTTCTTCCTAGAGAGTAGGCTCTAAGTTGGTTGTTTGCACAGTTGATTTCTTTGGATTTCACTCTGATGCTGAAAAGTAGCTGCAGTTTTGAGGCGTAATTGTTGTTAAACATTGCATCGTTCCTTTGCTTTATCTATAGCCATAGCATTCAACATGTGATCCCAAACCAGGTGTTCCATGGGATGTTCTCTTACGGAGAATTAGAAGAAATGTTAGACGTTAGCCAGTCAAGGAAGTTGGTTCTAGTTCAACTTAGGGAATAAACGTTCATTCCGAGCAGCATCCAAATTTCTCTGGCTCTTGGACAGAGTATGAGATCGTGATCATCTCATTCAAGATCGCTCAAGTTATGACAAGTAATATTACTAGTAATGTGTCTTTATTTTATTTCTACCCTCGTAAGAACAACTCGTCTACATGTAAGCGATATGAAGGTTTTAATTCTTTCTGGACCTTTCCTGTCCCAAATTATCTTCCAACTATCTTTCTACTCATTCCAATGTTCTTTTTCAAGCCATTCATATGTCTAGACTGCTGAGAATTCTCCGAGCTTGTAAGGTTCCAGTGCGATTTGTCATTGCCTACAACATTCTCTAAATTGGTCTAAACCAATATTCTGTACAAAAGGTGGAGAGATAAGATAATATAAGGTAGCCCTATCTCAGACCATGCTTCCCATTAAAGTTATAGAATGTCTTGTTGGTATTTTTGATACCCACACTTCAAAGGGCTAGTTGTTTATGCTTAACACAATCAACAAAATAAACAACTAATCAAACACACAGATTTACGTGGTTCGATCCTCAACAGATCTACTCCACGACAACAATACACAACTTAACTAATATAGGAAGAAAATAGGTTACAAAAGTGTTTTTTTCTTTCCCAACACACTATGTCTCTCAAACACTCAATTTTATGCTTATGCTAATGAATTACCCTCACTGCAGCTTACAAACTTTAGTACAAAAATATTTATTTATACTAAAGTGCTACAAGTCTTAATGGACTCAACCCTAACCCACTTTATAACAGACTTGGGTTTTGAGGAGTTAACCCAACAAGTCTACCATTGACCATCAAAGAGTATTTAGCTATCTAAATTAATTAAACAGTAAGTTTTATGAATATTGATCTTGAAAGTACATTTAGCTCTACTTCTAACTCTTTCATAATGGTAAACGAGTACACCATGGACATTGCTTCCACTAACAAAAGCACCTTGTTGTTATCCTACCACGTTATGGATAACCTTCTTTTAACTTAGTCGCAAGGAAAATGGATACACACTTGTAAATCAGGTTGCAACGTGATATAGGCGTCAACTCCAAGACGAATTGAGGATATCCAACTTTCTGAATTAAAGATATGGAAAAATGTAATTTTGGTGCCCCTTCCCCAATAAACTTCTAATCAAACCTGATCAACACCTTATAGCCGAAATACACGAGACAAAGAGAAATCCAATGACATATATTTTGTTCCGCCAATATTGTCATGGCCGGATTTTTTTGGTGAAATTGTTCCACTCAAATATTCCGGCCATGACAATATTGGCGGAACAAAGATATGCTGCCATAGCTGCTTTGGTAAGGACCCTTCGCCATTTGATCTTCTCCATGATTGCTGCAACAACACTGCAAACAAATGCAAGCGAGACCGCAGATACAAAGCATAATATATACACTTTGGGTGGTAGATACAGTGCCATCATGCTGACAACAAAAGCGGGTAATGATTGCAGCACCCTTAGTGAGAAACGACGCAGAGTATCATGGTATTGCTTAGAAGCCATGATAGAATCCCCACTTCGGCAGCCCTTGATCGAGGAAGTACCCAAAAAAGATGATTATATGGGCATAATCCAGAGGGGAAAAAATTTACTATAATAAGGAAGGGAAGAAAGATGAAGACTACTCAAAAGGCTGAAGAAGAAAAAGCACAGAAGGAGAAGGTGTCTTACCCTTACAGCGATTGTGTTTCTGGCGATGGATCTGTCTTACCCTCGCAGTGTTTCCGGCGATAGAGTCGGTCCCTTTGCGACAAAGGCTTTGGTTATAAATAGATAAATATTTGGTATGATCCTAGGGGCGTCACTCAAACCATTACCTTTTTCCTTTCTCTATATTTTTCAGTCCTTTTTTTTTTTTTTTTTTTTTTTGGTTCTCCTCTTTAATATTTTTCAACCCAGTCTTCTTATATGGCCATATGGTGATGTTTTGGCTTTGAATAAATTAGGCTCAATTATTAGGCCTTGTTTCTCTTTTAGTTAATAATTAGGCCACCATATGTTTAATTGGCCTTGTATTAATTTTGACACAATATTTAGGCCTTAATTAAATAATTAATTGTATTAGGAGTAGGCCAAATAAATGAGGTGAAGCCCAGCCCATAAAGACAATTGAAGACTACAAGAAACTTCCAGAAAGCTCAAGAAAGAAATAATCAGCCCTAATTCTTTAGAAAGAAAACAAGGCAGATTGAAGAATGATTAAAAGGAATGAATAATCAGCCATAGAGGATTGAAAGATGGTTAAAGAATCCAATCAAAAGAAGATTTCTAGCCAAAGTCTAGAATATTTTACCATTATTAGCCGACCATAAATGTTAGAAGAGTAGGCTAGGGTATTTTTATAACCTAAAGGCTTCATTCTACTCCTATAAATAGAGGAGAATGTTAGTCTTTGTAATCATAATTTGAATAGCAAGAATTTGATATCCATTTTGAATCATCATTAGCATTTATCAAAAGTTAGGGTAGTTAGCTTTTGTGATTGCCTTCTTAGGCTCTTCCTTTTGAATGTCTCACCCCACTATCACCATATTTCCATACGTTGATAATAGCACTAGAATAGGGACATTTGATCTTTCATAAACATCTTATCAAGATTCATACATCACCCTCACTCTACGTCCCAACATTCAAGCCTTTCCACCATCTCACATAAACAAACTTTTGCCGGATTTTTAATTTAAATGAAGGATCACAACAATATTGGAAGGTATAAGATTCGTTTCTCCTAGAAAGTACCATCCGATAAGATTTCTCCGCGTGTCTCTTTAATAAACTTGTGTTGTCTTTCCTACAGCCTTACTAAATGATCAATAAGAGTAAAATTAAATTTCAAAATAAAAATATTTAAGTAATTTGAAAATATAAAATTGGACCCAAAAAAATAATATTAAAATATAATTATTATCATAAGACAAATAGAGTAAAAGAAGACGGTATTGTCAATTCCATCTTTTCTCTACCCCATTTGAAAAGCCAAAAGAGTGGTATTACTTTTCAAACTTGTCATAATTACAGGCATCACCCCCCTTTGTTTCACAAATTTATCTCTAAAATTGACTAACTATTTTTTGTGCTTCCGGAAATTTTTATTTTTATTAAAAAAACTTAACGATAAATTCAACCAAAAAGTGAGCAGTAGTTAATATTTCTAATTTTTTATTTTAAAAAATATACAAGTAAAATAATACCACGTATTTTTTGAATAATAATTTTATTTATTAAATTATTTTAGCTCAATAACTAATATTAATATACAAGTGAGCAGTAGACATGATGACATCCAATGGATAAGAAAGAGGGCGAGTAATAACTGGGGAGAGATACTGCGCCACTGTTATAACTATCATAGGAAATGGTTATGCTGCTGATCTTCTTCAGTTCTTCTACATGAGGCTCGCACGAAGCAACTCTTTTGGTATTATCTTTACTGTTTTGTGGCAGCAGTAGAGGCTCTTCCATGATTCCTTATAGAACAAACCTAAGGTGAACTGGGAACAATTTCTTGAAGATGCAGAGTTTGTGAGGTTCCAGTGCGATTTATCCTTGCATGCAACATTCTCTAAATTGGTCTAGACCAATATTTTGTACAAAAAGTGGAGAGATAAGATAATATAAGATCACCCTATCTAAGACCATACTTCCGATTAAAGTTATAGAAAGTCTACCATTAACTATCAATGAGCATTTAGCTGTCTAAATTAATTAAACATTAATTTTTATGAATATTGATCTTGAAAGTACATTTAGATCTAATTCTAACTCTTTCATGGACATTGATTCTACTAACAAAAGCACATTGTTGTTATCCTACCACGTCATGGATAACCTTCTTTTAACTTAGTCGAAAGGAAAATGGATATACACTTGTAAATCTGGTTGCAACATGATATAGACGTCAACTCCAATCCAAGGCAAATTGAGGATATCCAACTTTATGAATCAAAAATATGAAAAAAATATAATTTCGGTCCGTTACGTTTGATGAATTTACTGTTTTGGTCCAACATGTTTAGACTCCCTAAAAATACCTAATACGTTTGAAATTTTAATCACTTTTGGTCCATTAAAAATTGTTAACTTGCTACAAAAGGTTTTGGTATATGTCAACATGGTCAACGGTTAAATAGGGCTGTATTAATAAATTATAATAAATATTTGAGGGGTATTTTATAAACATATAAAATAACTGGACTTATGCAGCAATTAACAAAAAAAAAAAAAAAAACAAATCCCTAATCTTTTTCTTCTCCCCGATTTGTTTTTTTCCAAATGGCAAAACTAACTCCTTCAACATCCTCCCGCTGCCGCACCACAAGCACCCTCCTCCCTTTCCTCCCTCTCGCCCCACCGCCGGAAACAAGACGAAGAGGTTTTCAGTGGATGGAGGTAGAGGAAGCGTGACAAAGAGGAATTTTCCAAGAATTTGTATCTGGGAATCGGATGGTGAAGCGGGGGATTATTACTTGTGACATTATTGATATTGTGGAGGCTTCTATGATTTGCAGGGTTGGATTAGTTTTTTAGAGAAATGGCTTAAGCAGTTTAGGAGGAATCCTTCCATTCTTTAGTGGGGAAGTGAAGAAGCCTAGGATTACCATATCTAAAGGCCATAAGAATTATGATTTGATGCTCAATCTCTAATTGGGTATTAGGTCGGTCTTTGTGGCTTTGTTGCTTCTGAGAGTTCCTGATTTGATTATTTCCCTTAGCTTCTTGATCATGGCAGGATTACAATAATTTGGGTACTGTGACTTGGCATTGGCGAAGGCCTGAAGCGAAAGCCCTCTCCCACCTAATCTCTACATATTCCTCTGCTCTGTCTTCGTCTTCGAATTTTGTCCGTTGAATCTTCTTTCTCCTCTCCTCTCAACGCTCCATCATCGTTTGAAGGTCGGATTTTTCCTTCATCTAGGCCAAGCACTACAGAGCGTCAATTCCTACTCAATCCCAATTGTTCAGAAGCAATCAATTAGTGTCATGCAAATCAATAGTACTAAAATGTCCATAACCCTAATTTTGAAGTTGGGGGATTAATCGAAAGAGCTTGATCTCCCCTCTAAAAGAAATTCCATTCCGGGCCGGTCGCCGCCCCAGAAAGGGAAACTGGCGCTTTGATTCCTTCATAGCTGAAGAAGATGATTTAGGAAGTATTTTGGTTAATTGCAAATGGTCCAAATCAAAAATTATATCATGTATCTAGTGGATACATGAATCTAATAATTATTAGTAATATCGATACTCTCACTATAAGAAAGTGAGATCCACGCGCCTCTTTTTCTTCTTTTTCTTCAAAGACTCATTTTCTTCCTATTCAAAAATCACTTATTTTTTTTTGCCACACTCCATTTGATTCAATCAAATCTTCATCCAAATACAGATTCAACGGAGATTGACGATTGTATTTTTCGACGAACAACAACAAATACAATAGGAAAATTAATTATTCTTCTTCAAAAATCACTTATTGTTCTTAAAAAAATACTACATCATAGAGTATGAACTGCATTTGATGGATTTACGAAACCTTATTTTCGCGATTTGATGTTGGGTAATGTATTAATGACGCTATTATTCATGTATTCTGCTTTAAATAATGCCATATTACTCTGAAATATGATATATAAATGTTCTCCGTGAGTAATTGATACTTTTCTGTGAAATGGGTTGCTTCTGATTCCTCACCGCTGCTTCCTCATCGTTGTTGGACATGGTAGAAGGTGTTATAGGACATAGAGAGACGTGGCAGAAGGTGTTATGAGATGTGGTAGAATGTGTTCTGTGAAAAATTCAGTTTAAATTCACATGCCTGGATGTAGACGTGGTGGAAGGTGTTATAAGACATAGCAGGACGTGGCAGAAGGTGTTATAAGATGTGGTAGAAGGTGTTATGTGAAAAATCATGTTAAATTCACATGCTTAGATGTATACGTGGTGGAAGGTGTTATAGGACGTAGCGGGACGTGGCAGAAGGTGTTATAAGACATGGTAGAAGGTGTTATGTGAAAAATTCAACTTAAATTCATATGCATTGATGTAGACGTGGTGGAAGGTGTTATGAGATGTAACGAGACGTAGCAGAAGATGTTACGAGACGTGGTAGAAGGTGTTATGTAAAAAATTCAGCTTAAGTTCATATGCCTGAATGTAGACGTGGTAAAAGGTATTATGGACGTAATGGGACGTGGCAGAATGTGTTATGAGACGTGATAGAAGCTATTACGTGAAAAATGAATCATACGACTGCAAAAACGATTTTCAACCGATAGAAAGTTATCATGTAATAATATCTCTTCTAGAATTCGCAAAAAAAAACTTTAAGAACGACGATTAAACAAAAAAGTTCAACAGAAACATCAATCGCAAAAAAAAAAAGAAAACGATTATCATGATTATTCTTCGTTTCCGTACCTTTCTTAACACCGATCCAAAACTGAAAAAACGATTTGAATGTTTACAGAATCAATTCATCAACAACGCAATAAGGAATTCAACTGGGTTCTCGTTAGTTTTTTGGAAAAAAAAAAAAAAGCTGCAACACCCACGTTTTGTATGTGTATATATGTCGCGGTGGGAAAAGAAGAAAAAAAAAAAAAGAAAAATAGGAGCTTCTACTTAATTATTATTATAAATGGAAATTATACAGTTGGCATCTAAAAGTTACTAAATTTAGTGGTGGGTACATGTACCCAGGTACATGATATAATTTGCGGTGTTTAAAGTTTTAAAGATAATGAGTATTTTTGAGGAGACCTAAACATGTTGAACTAAAAGCGTAAATTCATCAAACGTAATTGATGGAAATTGTAATTTTTTCCTTGAAGGATATAGCTGCGGAACTGAACGTTTTCTGCCTATATGACCATTTGAAAAAGGGAGTGTTGAGCAGCTTAATCACATCAGAACCCACAACGTTTCATGCAAATTTGAACAACATAGAAAGAAACCACCAGATTACATAGAGATTTTCTTAGCCTTTTTGGAGTGTATCTAAGATCTTGTCACAGTGGGATTTTTGGAAAGTTTTGAGTTTTGTCATAAAATCCTCGAGTTAGTGAGGATAAATAATAGCAGGCAGGGGAACGATCTGAGATTCTGGGTGAATAAAAGATGCCATGCTCACTCACAAACAAATCAGCCCATCAACATTCAGCAACACATTAGGGTGTGTACGTTTGTTGCGCAAGAATTTAATTAATCGATCATTGATCTTCTTTGACTTGTTTAATAAATTAAAAATAGTCTCATTACAAAAATAACATTACTTTTGTGTTGTTTGATTTTTTATACCTGTCTAACAAATAATCATATTACATTCAACAGATTAACAAATTATTAGATTAATCAAATAATCTTTACCTTTAGAGTGTGTCTAAAATAGTTGCTATTATTATCTCTTTTTATCACTAAAACAAAAGTAAGATAACTGTTAAATAATTTGATTATTTGTTAAAATAATCTCATGCCAAATATACTTATGTAATCTCATTAATTTAATAAAAATTTAATTAACCAAATAATGATTACTCAATTCTCATTCGCACATGTCAAACACACACTTTTATTTTATTATAAAAAAATAACAATTTTTTATTTTATTATAAAAAAATAACAATTAAAATCATTTGCGGATCACTCCATCTCTATTCTTACGCGCCAGCTCTATTCTCATGTGCCAAACAGACCCTTAGATCTTACGCGCCAGCTCTATTCTCATGTGACAAACAAACCCTTAGAGCCATTATAGTTGTTTGTTACGCCAAATTAGTTCCTCGACCAAGAATTCCAAATCAAACAAGTGACAATCCATTGAGTTCTTGGAGTTCCCTTGCGTCTTTCATAAAAATTTTATAGCCATTTACCTTTATTAGAGGAGCAAAATTATGAGTTCCTCAAAAATCAAAGTCACCATCTGAAATGGAACCATGAGCAAAATCATGATAACAGATGAAACATCAGGACTAAAAAGCTTACTTTCAACCAAACAAAATGACCCAATTTGGTATTCTAATTCCTTAACAAAATTCCTAACAAGAAGTTGCTCCCTCCAACATTCCAATGGCCAAAGATCAAAAGAAGATTAACCCAGTTCAGGAGGTGTGTCCACACGTTTAGTTTTGTAGCAAAATCCTTTTTTTTTCCATCTTTTTTTAAACTTTTTTACCGATCACTTTGATATACAAACGCAAAATACAACACACTATATCTAACATATAGATTACAACAACTAATTCTAGAAGAGACGAGAGATAAATATAAAACAAACGCACACTAAACAAACACCAAAAGGGGTAAAATAAAGCTAAATCAACATTCTGCTGTTGAGTGAAGCAATTGTCCCAAATAAACAAGGTGCCAACTAAGAGCCATTAGGGTCAAGATATTCAGGAACGACGAATACGAATTCAGTTTCTTCAGGGACTCACTCAGTCGAGCCATTTCCGTTCTTGCAGTTCTTCCGGTACCACCTCCGGCTGTCCCTTCCGCCTTTTCTTGAGTATGGGATTGTTGCACTGTAGTAGCAGTAGTTTTTGAGGTAGTTTTGTCGGCGGCGGCCGATGATCTCTCCTCCGGTGTGCCGTTGAACGCATCGATTTGCCGGGCTACCGGCTCCTGCGCAGGACTCTCCTCCATTCCCTTCCCTTCTTCCTTCTCCAACTTCATCCTCTCAAACATAACCTGCACCAGCAACAATTCCAGCTTATAGCTCTACTATTTGAACTACAAAATCTGCCCACCCCCAACCCCCCCCCCCCCCCCCCCCCCCCCCAAAAAAAAATTAACCTTGGAAATCATATGTAATAACGTGAAATAAAACAATTCTTACAGCATTTGTTCCTGAGAAACCATTTAAATTTCAGGGGTTACATGCTGACAAGGTTTAAGCTCGTACTAAATCTAATCAGAGTCATAATGCATGGACATTACGAAATCTGTTTGTGCAATTGACCATCAATAAAACCACAAAAATACCAAATAAATTACCTTGGTTGCCTTGGGCTCCAAATACTTGAAATTGAACAAGATCATCAAAAGTGAGGCAGAAAGATTGAAACTTTGGAACATATCAGCCTTGCCAGAGTGCGCACAATTCCTCTGACTCCACCAATGACCCAATAATACCATTCCAACACTATAAGCCATGGCCCTAAAATAAACAGGATAGATTTTGGTCTGCAGAATACCAAATTGCTGCCTAGACATTGCTCCTGCAATAAGGTAGCTGGAAATGAATGTTACCCAAATACTCATTCCATAAGCCATACCCAACCCCAACAACTGCATGATTCCAACCCCAGATGCCCTCAATCCAGGAGACAAAACATGGCGCAGAAATTCTCTTCCTTTCCTGAGGATTCCCTTCAAACCCTTCTTCTCAAATTCTTCTGCAGCAACTCCCAGTTCGCTTGTGGCATTGTTCTTCACATCTAGTCCCAGGGTCTTCCCTGTATCACCTGCTTCTTTCGTCACTCCCCTCACCTTCTCCTTCACGTCATGAGCCTTTTCGGCGGCCTGTTGGGCTGTCCGCGAAGCGGCATCTTTCACCTTCCCAACAGTCTCTCCCGCAGCATCTTTCACCTTTTCTTCCACCTCCTCAGCTCTATCTTTAACCTCTTCAACTTTCTCTTTAGCTTTCTCGGTCAAAACTTCCTTTGTTTTCTCAACGGTGCTGGCGATCTTGTGCTTGCATTTTCCAAAGGCATCACAAACGAGTTCTCTAGGGCCTCTATGCCCAATTTCCTCCATTTTCTCCTTGACATTTTCAACCCCTTCAGAGAGCTTTCCTTTGGGATTAGTCCAACCAGAATCCACATGGGTTTGGGCGGCTTCTTGGGGAGAGATTTTGACCTTAGTATTGCCATCATCTTGGCCGAACTCAATCTCAACCGTCCGGTGGCCGTCCTTGACGATAACATCCTGATTAATTTGGGGTCTTTCCTGGTTGGGACTCGGAGACCATACACCAGCAGTTGCAAGTGTAGTAAACACGAGGCCTAAGGCCACAAAATTCATCATTTTTTTTTGTTTTCGCAGAGTAGAGGGATGGATGGATGGATCGGTTTGTGGAAGTTACTGTTTGTGAAAATGGGATGGGGGAAGTTGAAATGCGAAGATCGGGGAGAATGGTTGGTGGAATATGGAGTAATATGAATACAGAAAAACAATATGGACACGTAGCTTGGTGAAGGTTGAGCTTGCAACACGTAGCCTCCCTACATTGCTGAGTAGAGTACCACGTGCATTGCGGATGCCACAGGATCTTGGAGCTTGTATTGTTTAATCAAATAGTTTATGTGTAATTAGTTGGTAATGTAAGGTTTTGGACTTAACATTAATATATAAATATGGTTATTGTACATTAAAGTGTTGTCTATATAGTTATGCCTAATTAAAGTGATCAAATAAGGTTAATAAGGCATAAGTATCTTTTTAAGTATGGAATATTATTGTGCAGAAACCGGTATATTCCTATAATTACTTTTTTGCGATGGGTGAAACTGTAATTTAGGAAACCCTGATATTATAAATAAAGGTTATGGTCCCCGGGTGAATCAAGACTTTCTGTTTTTCTTATTCCCCATCAATAAGAAGAATTCTAGGGAAACTACCTCTCTGGAAAGAAGGCTGATAATCACCTGGAAGACCATTGCCGGGATTCATCACGAGATTAATTCAACCATCAATTCAGTTGCTTGGTCTATCAATCAATCACTATGGATCAAGGTACGCTTCCGCTTCAGTTTATCCCAATAATTGATTGAAGGCTTATGTTCTTAGGAATTAATTTACTAACAAGTGGTATCAGAGCCACCTTCATATCAATTATTTGGGAATTAATTAAATTATATTATTATTAATTCCATAATTATTCGGTTGATTTTTTGTTTGCCATGATAAAGTACAAACTTTTATGGATCAAGTTCTCGCCGGAAAATTTTGAGAACTCAAGTTGCCTCCTTCATTAATTAATTGGTTCGTGGGTTAAGCGAAATTGCTATGGCTTTACTATTTACTGCTGTTTGGAAAACTGGGTTAATTATCTACCGGCCGATTTGGATTGTTCATTTTTCTGTTTCTTCCGTTTTTGGTTTTCCTGAAAAAAAAATTTTTTGGGTCCTGGGAAATTTTTTTTTTATTTATTTTTTTTTGGTTCTTCTTCAAGCACCGAACATCCGGTTTTGGTTCGGATTTGGCTTCCCGCTCGCCGTCTTCTGTCAAGGATTTTGGTTCCGCCGCTCACCGCCGCGACATCACGTTCGGATTTGGCTTCCCGTTCGGCTTTAGTTTGCGGTTTCGAACGGACGCCGCTCACCGCCATAAGGATTCTGGTAATTTTTGGTTTGCCAGTTTCGTCTGCGTCGGAAAAGCGGAACCGTCGTGAAAGTTTTGCTACCGCCGGAGACCCCGCTTCTCCGTCCAGTAGCCGGCGGGTTTACCGCTTCCACCTTGCTATTTTTGGTCTTCAGTTTTCGCACCACTTCCGTTCTCCTTGTTCGCCGCTTTCGGTTTCACGGTGGACACGTCGACATGGGGTGGTGAACACGCAGCGGTGGTGGCGGGTGTTACAGTGGGCGTGGCGGGTGTTGTTGCAGCGGGCGGCGGCGGCTGCTGGCTGTGTTTGAACGAAGGAAGAAGAAAGCTTTTTAGGGTTTCATAATTAATTTTATAAAAATATTGCAGTTCCAGTCCCTAAAGTTTATAAGTTTTATAAATTATTCTTACAGATTTAGTTATAATTCAATTAGGTCCAGAAACTTTTATGATTTCTTGATTTGACCCTGAATTATTAAAGAACTTACAAATTGGCTTGTAAACTTTTAGGTAATTGCAATTTTAACCCTAAAGTTAAAAGAAATCATATTTTGGACTATTTAAGTTTGGAAAAATTTTATTTGGTTGCAAAATTTTTCAAAACCTTAATTAGTTCAGATTTTGGGATTACAGATAATATGATTTATTTATTTTGACATAAAATATAAGGTTTATAACACCTAGTATATTTTGGTTGATTAGATGACATAAAAAGTTGCCAAAGTAACCTCTTTTGTGTTTGATGATCAATTTTAAATTACCAAGGTGATTGTGTGTGTTTTAATATCATGCGGGTGACGATCGGCCCAAAGGAAGGTCCTCACTTGGCCGAAATTAAAACATACTTGCGGTAATAAATATGTGACAATATTAGGTTTTTCCATGTGAATAATAAGTCGGCCCAAAGGAAGGCTTATTATTTGACAGGAGTGTATTGTCAATATTTGATTATTGCAACAAGAGTATCACTTGCAAATTGACGTTTCTGTCCAAAGACTAAACCCAATGTTGCACTAGATATCTTGTGATGGGGATGTCAATTTAAATTTCGTCATATTTTTATTTAGTGTGAGCTTATGTTTGGTTATTTTGTTTTTCCAGTTGATTCTGCTGCAATTATTTCTGCCAATGTTAATTCTATTCCAACACTTAATGGTGCAAATTTCAAGAATTGGAAGGACAATGTTCTGATAGTTCTTGGTTGCATGGATCTAGACCTTGCGCTTCGGTCTGATTGCCCCCCTGCTTTTACGGATACTAGTTCCTATGAGGAAAGAAGGAACATGGAGCGGTGGGAGCGATCAAATCGCTTGAGTCTAATGATCATGAAGCGGTCAATTCCGGAAACCTTTAGGGACACTGTTAAAGAGGAAAACAATGCCAATTTGTTCCTGCAAGAACTCGAAAAGTCTTTTGTTAAAAGTGATAAAGGGGAAACAAGCACTCTCTTGAGTAAACTTGTTTCCATGAGGTATAAGAGTTCTGGGAACATAAGGGAGTACATTTTGCAGATGTCTAATGTTGCTTCAAAATTAAGGGCACTGCAATTAGACTTGTCTGATGACTTGTTGGTGCATTTGGTACTTATTTCCCTTCCTGCACAGTTTGGGCAGTTTAAAGTCAGTTATAACTGCCAAAAGGAAAAATGGGATCTTAACGAACTCATTTCTCACTGTGTGCAAGAAGAGGAAAGATTGAAGCAAGAAAAGACTGAGAGTGCTCATTTGGCAACAACCTCTAAACAGAATAACAAGAACAAAAGGAAAAAGAAGGATAAGGAAGTTGCAGTTGCAGCACCACAAAAGAAACAGACTAAGGAATCCTCTTGTTTCTTCTGTCGTGATACTTCTCATCAAAAGAAACAATGCACCAAATATCATGCTTGGCGTGCCAAGAAAGGTATGGTCATTGTTAATGTTTGTTCTGAGGTTAATTTGGTTTCAGTACCAAGACATACTTGGTGGGTAGATTCCGGTGCTACTGCTCACATAAGTGTGTCTTTGCAGGGTTGCCTCCATTATCGCAAACCAATTGATGCTGAAAGAATCATCTATGTGGGGAATGGCGAGACGGCTGAAGTTGAGGCAATAGGCACATTTAGGTTGTTATTAAAGACTGGTTTTTATTTGGATTTGGAAGACACTTATGTTGTTCCGTCATTTAGACGGAATTTAATTTCTGTTTCTTTATTGGACAAATCAGGTTACTTTTGTCTTCTTGGAAACAATAAAGTTAGTCTTTCATTTAATTCAAAGCAAGTTGGAACTGGCTCTTTAATTAGTAATGATAACCTTTATTTGCTTGATACTATTGTTTCATACAATGAAACCTTGCATGTGGATACACGTGGTACTAAACGCAAATTAATCAATGAGAATTCTATTACTCTTTGGCATAAGCGCTTAGGTCACATCTCTAGACAGAGAATTGAAAGACTTGTGTCAGATGGAATTCTTGATCCATTGGACTCTACAGATTCTCAAATTTGTGTTGAGTGCATTAAGGGAAAATAGACAGACAAAAGGAGATTTGAGGCTGAAAGATCTAAAGATGTCTTAGAACTGATACATACAGATATTTGTGGGCCATTCCCTACGGCTTCTTGGAATGGTCAAACATATTTTATCACGTTCATAGATGATTTTTCACGATATGGTTACCTTTATCTCATTCATGAGAAGTCACAAGCCCTAAACGTGTTCAAAAGCTTTAAGGCTGAAGTTGAAAATCAGCTTGGAAAAAGCATTAAGGCTGTCAGATCTGATCGTGGTGGTGAATACTACGGTAGATATGATGGATCAGGTGAATAACGTCCGGGCCCATTTGCTAAATTCCTCGATGAGTGTGGCATTGTCCCACAGTACACCATGCCTGGTAGTCCTACTATGAATGGTGTTGCTGAAAGGCGAAATAGGACAATTAAAGATATGGTAAGAAGTATGATAAGTCGTACTTCTTTACCGAATACACTCTGGGGTGAAGCACTAAAGACTGCAACCTATATACTTAACAGAGTTCCAACTAAAGCAACTGTTAAAACCCCTTATGAACTATGGACTGACAGAAAACCCAGTATTAGGCACTTTCATGTTTGGGGTTGTCCAGCTGAAGCTAGGCCTTATAAGCCTAGTGAAAGAAAACTGGATTCAATGAACCATAAGTTGCTATTTTGTTGGATACGCTGAAAGGTCTAGGGGATTCAAATTCTATGATCCCAAAAGCAGATCCTTCTTTGAGACGGGAAATGCCCAATTCTTTGAGGATATTGAGTTTGGAGGGGAAGATAAGGTTAATGACTTTGTCCTTGAAGAGGAATTAGTTTCTCTTCCTACGGTTGTAATTCCTGAAGTTGTTCAAGAATTACAAGACAATGTCGATGATTTCCCTCATCAAGAACAAAATCATGAAGAACAAACTCAACAGCCTCAAGAACAAATGCCATTAAGAAGATCCACTAGAGAAAGGAGAAATGCTATTCCGGATGACTATATAGTGTTTCTCATGGAACATGAAGAAGTCAATGAAATGGTGGGAGATGATCCAATCAACTTTCACCAGGCCATTGAAAGTTCCAACTCTCAAAAGTGGATAGATGCCATGAATGAGGAAATCAAGTCAATGAAAGACAATGACGTTTGGGATCTTGTCCCATTACCTGAAGGTGTGAAACCCATTGGTTGCAAATGGATATTTAAAACCAAACGGGATTCAAAAGGTAATGTGGAAAGATATAAGGCACGTCTTGTTGCAAAAGGATTTACTCAAAAGGAAGGCATCGACTATACAGAGACTTTCTCTCCAGTATCATCGAAAGACTCTTTTAGGACCATAATGGCATTAGTGGCTCATTTTGATCTTGAGCTTCATCAGATGGATGTTAAGACAGCGTTTCTCAATGGAGACATTGATGAAACGATATATATGATGCAACCTGAAAACTTTGTTTCTAAACATTCAAAGCAGATGGTGTGCAAACTAAAGAAATCCATCTATGGACTCAAACAAGCTTCCCGTCAATGGTATCGCAAATTCCATCAAGTGATCATCTCTTTTGGTTTTGAGGTGAATTTAGTGGATGATTGTGTATATCATAAGTTCTGTGGGAGTAGACATATTTTTCTGGTTTTGTATGTTGATGACATACTGCTTGCCTGCAATGATATAGGCTTATTGCACGAAACCAAGAAATTTCTTTCAGATCATTTTGAGATGAAAGATCTTGGCGACGCCTCTTTTGTATTAGGTATACAGATATTTCGAGATCGCTCTCGAGGTATATTACAGTTGTCACAAAAGAGCTATATCGAAAAAATCCTTAAAAGATTTGGAATGCAGGATTGCAAGCCATGTGCTACTCCAGTTTCTAAGGGAGACAAGTTCAGTCTCAATCAATGCCCCAAGAACTCTTTCGAAAGAAAGGAAATGCAAAAGATTCCCTATGCTTCTGCTGTGGGAAGTCTAATGTATGCTCAGGTATGTACGCGTCCAGATATTGCGTTCATTGTTGGAGTCTTAGGCAGATACTTAAGTAATCCCGGTATGGAACATTGGGGAGCAGCCAAAAGGGTCATGCGGTATCTTCGTGGAACTGCAAATCATATGCTCACTTATCGAAGGTCGGATCAGTTAGAGATCATTGGGTATTCCGACTCCGACTACAGTGGATGTCCAGATAATTTTAGATCCACTTCAGGCTATGTTTACACACTTGCCGGAGGAGCTATATCTTGGAAAAGTGTCAAGCAGACACTGATAGCAACTTCAACAATGGCTGCTGAATACATAGCATGTTTTGAGACATCCAATCATGCAATATGGCTGCGAAATTTAGTCACGGGTTTACGAATTGTCGATGGTATTGAAAGACCACTTAGGTTATTTTGTGACAATTCAGCTGCCGTGGAATTCTCTAACAATAACAGAAGTTCCTCTAAGTCTAAACACATAGAGATCAAGTATCTTGTTGTTAGAGAAAGAATTCAGAATGGTCAGATTTCTGTAGAGCACATAAGGACAGACTCCAATATTGCGGATCCCTTTACTAAGGGTTTGCCACCCAAGGTCTTTCTTGAGCATGTTGCTCAAATGGGTGTTTTATTGTCTGATGATGTATCAGTTTAGTGGGAGTTTTTTAATTTTTCAGTTTGTTCGTGGTTTCGAACACTTCAGTTTAAGTTTTGGATTGGTTTTAATGCTGCAGCGTAAACCATAAAGTTAAAGTTTAAAGTTTAAGTTTTTCAGTTGTGCTCATATTCTGATTTTCATATTAAATTGATCTCATTAAAGTTCAGTTGGACCAGTTGGATTTAGGCACGTTAAAGATCACATCACGTGAAATTTCCATGCTGTGCATCCATACTTGATCCATGTCATTTGGCTATGTTGACATATGTGACCATTGATGGGTCTAGCTGCATTAGTCGCAGCGAAAGCCTCTTTGATCCTATGTTGATATAGTTAATGGACGGGATTGTGAAAGATATATTATGACAACAAATTCAGAGTACTCCTTCAGTTCATGTACAATTATAAGGTATATATATTACGTTAGTCCAAGTGGGAGATTGTAAGGTTTTGGACTTAACATTAATATATAAATATGGTTATTGTACATTAAAGTGTTGTCTATATAGTTATGCCTAATTAAAGTGATCAAATAAGGTTAATAAGGCATAAGTATCTTTTTAAGTATGGAATATTATTGTGCAGAAACCGGTATATTCCTATAATTACTTTTTTGCGATGGGTGAAACTGTAATTTAGGAAACCCTGATATTATAAATAAAGGTTATGGTCCCCGGGTGAATCAAGACTTTCTGTTTTTCTTATTCCCCATCAATAAGAAGAATTCTAGGGAAACTACCTCTCTGAAAAGAAGGCTGATAATCACCTGGAAGACCATTGCCGGGATTCATCACGAGATTAATTCAACCATCAATTCAGTTGCTTGGTCTATCAATCAATCACTATGGATCAAGGTACGCTTCCGCTTCAGTTTATCCCAATAATTGATTGAAGGCTTATGTTCTTAGGAATTAATTTACTAACAGGTAAAACTGTGGGACTCGAACTATTATTTTACGAAAAAAGTATCACTCATTTGTCTGAATCTGAAGTCTGAATTATGAAGTCTGAATTATGAAGTCTAAATTATAAAATAAGTTTATAAAATTAAATATATTTAAATTTTAAATTAAATCACCTTATATTTTAAAAAAATGTTAGAAACATATTTTTTTAATATATAACATAATTTTTAAGATGTGTAATTTTTTACATAATAATGTGAAATTCTACTAATAAAAATATTTTACAAACTTTTAATAATAAATTAGAATGTTATTATTATTTTAAACCTAAAATATTAATTAAATAAATATCACATATTAATTAAAATTATAAAAAAATAAAAATCCATGTCATAAATATATTTTTTATTTATTTAAATGATAAAATATTTTTTTAAAAATTATTTAAAGAAAAAATTAAAAAGAATAATAAATATTGAAAATAAGAAAAAATTTGTAAGCAATTCAGTTCAGCAATAAGTAATTCACCAATCACTTATTTTTAGGCTAACAATTTTACTTGCAATTCAGACCCACTTAATCTCTTAAGACTTTGAATTATAGTTATCAAACACACTTAATTATTAAGTACTTAATTAAAAAAGTTCTTAATTCATTAAGTCAGAAATAAGTTGAGTTATCAAACGCCCTTCATCAATTAAGTACTTAAGTACTGTATGATTTCTTTTATATTCTTGATCTGATATCTATAGTCTGTTGATCTAATGTCAAGTATTCGATGATCTGATGTCTATATAATCCTGATCTGATCTCCCTTGTTAAGTATGATTTCTTTTATATTTTTGATCTGATATCTATAGTCTGTTGATCTGATGTCAAATATTCGCTGATCTGATGTCTATATAATCCTGATCTGATCTCCCTTGTTAAGTATGTTTTAGTTCTATTGTATGATTTTTTTTATATTCTTGATCTGATATCTATAGTCTGTTGATCTGATGTCAAGTATTCGCTGATCTGATGTATATATAATCCTGATCTGATCTCCCTTGTTAAGTATGTTTTAATTCTATTGTATGATTTCTTTTATATTTTTGATCTGATATCTATAATCTGTTGATCTGATATCTACTGTATTATTATTTTTTAAAAAAAATTTCGTTCATAATATGTATCATAATATCTAAAATTATTTAATTATAAAACAAATAAAATGATAATTTAAAAATATTTTTTTATAAAATTCAAAAACATTAAAAAAATACTGAATTGTTTAGAAAAAACGGACGGAAAAAAGTCTCAAGGAGGAAGGCAAAAAAAATAAAAAATTAGCCAAAAATAACAAAAGAAAGGAAAACACTGTAGCGCGTTACTGTAGCTGATAATGACATAAATGCCCTTAAAAAAAGGCTCTGTTAAGAGGGTTAACGGTCAATATGGACCGAGTGACCCTTTTTGAAAATAAAATGAAAGTATGATGACCTTAAAAATAGTTTTGAAAGTATGATGACCAAAACTGGAAACTTACGATAGTATGATGACTAATTTTGGAATTTAGTCTATATAATAATAAGTAGATATACTATAGCTACAGCTATACCTTCTGATTCAGGCTAGCCGTGATCTTGGCTGACGGAGGATTCGGTGGTTCAATGTCTCGGCTGAACCCTCTTAATCTCAACTGGGGTAGGAGAAAACCATAATGCAATGTTTTTTCGTTTTATTGAAAAATGGCATTTTTTTTACCTATTTTTATTTAAAAAAATATTACCAATTATATATTGTCAAATTTGATTTTAATGGTTTATAATTTTAATTATGGGGTAATATAAAAAACTCTCCAATGAGCTTTACTAATATATCCAACACGGAGAAAAATACTGTACATGTATGACTTCAATCAAAAAATAAATTTATCATTCACTAAAATTACTCTAAAATTTTTATTCAAAAATTATTCATTTCAAGGGCTTTTCATAAATTCACAAAATTGTTATAGGCTTATAAGAAAATAAATAGTTGATGATGTGGTTTTATATGTGTGGCTCTATTCATCAAATTGCTTCACCGATTTCATTAAAATATTTCCTTAACTACCTACTTGACACAAATTAGTAAAATTGTCTACTTTCACTCTTATTCTCATTAATTAGAATAGCCTACTAATTATAATTTTAAACCCCCCCCCCCCCCCCCCCCCACCCGGTCCAATAATTCAGAATGGATGAACTTTTATAAACATTATATATATATATTGCTTCATTTATATTGTCATCACATTCACACATACAAGATAGTAGGCATAAACAAGACTAGACTTATGAGACATGTAAGGTAAAAATAGGGAAAAAAATAATGATATGTTTAATTTTCACAATTGAGGGATGTTTAAACTTTCAAAATAAGCAATCTTATTAAATCTATACAAATCTTAGTGATTAAAAAATTTCAATTTTTAAAGGTCCAAACTCGAATTCCGTACTGAATATAGAACAATCTCAAATTCTTGATCTCAAAGTGTCTATAACTTAACAAGAAGTGTTTATCACAAAGTATCAAAACTACATAACTTGGGCAAAGAAACTAAAAATAAACATGTTGAACCAAAAATATGTAAAATTTCAAATGTAAAATGTATTTTTGGAGGTCTAAATATGTTGGATCAAAGTTGCATTTTTTTTTTTTTTTTTTCCTCTTACAAAATGGCAATGCAATATGCAGCACACTTTTTCCTTTTCCAGTAGCAAAGACTTCAAATGCAGCTTTTCCAATTAGTTCTGTAAATGATTTTGACACTTGCCTCTTTCTTTTGGTCAGCAGAGGAAGAATGGTCATGCAATCAACTATAAAACCCTTTTCCAGTCAACACACACGTGTAAACTGTAAAACCCAAATTTAAGTACCAAAAACTTCTATCCTTCTGCCAAAGAAGATGTAAAGCCCTTTGCATTAAAATTACTCACCAAAGTCAATCCCTAATCTCTGAATGTCTTTAGAAGAAGTAATAGGAGTACAAGTAACTAACTTATCCAATTCCAAATGAATATGAGTTGTATCAATGATTACTCTGCATCGTACCACCACATCCTTGTCACCAACAAAAAGAGAGCAGTTTTCATATGAACCATCTACAGGTGGAAGATTTAATAAACAAGATTTCGGAGCCGATATCCTACTATCACTAACAACAGTCCCTTCCTGCTGGTTAATATTCAGCATGAGACGATGGTGGCGACCCAATAGCTCTGATACATATTTCATGTTTCCTTTAGAAAGAGCATGACGTACACGAGTAGATGAGACCTGACCGTGTTCTTTTGCGTTGCTACTGTTGATCCGATCCAGGTGTTGATTCTTGTCCATGACAGAACTGATTATGTAAGCTCCCATGCCATACTCCTCACATAACCTAACCAGGTCAGATGCATCACCGGCAGCCCTATATCCAAACCTGTAGTTTTCACCTACCACAGCACATTGTTATCTTAGCAAATCATTGAAAGGAAAAAACCAAAATGCAAATCAGAGAAGAAAAAACAGTACAATGATATACCTGCAACCACACCACAAACTCCAAGCTCCATAGATAGCTTCTCAACAAATTGGCGTGGAGTAAGAGATCGAACTTTAGAGAAGTCAATCTGGAACTCCCTGGGTGTTATATTACCACAGTATGGAGCCCAAGAGTTGAGAACTCTCTCCCGGTCACATGTGGCAACTATCTGTGGCCTGCTTATACAGAGATTCAAATGAATAAGTCCTGAATCAACCTCGGTCTCTCTTCAGGAAGGAATGTCAATGATAAGAACTAACAAAGTGCCAACACTAAAATCTGGAGCACGTGGAAATGAGATAATTTAACCACGAAAACTGAGATATGACTTAATAATTCCGTATGACTTCTGAATTTAATAATAATTAACTTATGCTATCATGGAATATGTGGAGTCCATAAGACTTAATGAGTCTGTTTAGTTTGCACTAAAAAAATTTTCAAAACATGTTTTGCACAATTTCGAATACATTTATTGAATCTCCAACACATATTTTCCATTTTCCATTTCCCAACAGACATTTTCCAATTTCCAATACAAAAACATAACAGAAAACATAATCCAAAAAACAAGCCATATAGGCCCTTAACTTTCACTGAAATTCCTCCAAAAGTCAAGGTAAAACCCATTGATCTATATAGCCATTTAGCTTCCATTCGGTCACTTACCCTACGGAAGTCAAGAGTGATACTTTCTGCCCTTTTTGGACCAGTTTATTATGCTAATTTGATACAAATAAGGACAATTGTTTTATTCGATATTAAGGAAGGGTCTAATGAATAGCCATTTCAATTTTTTTATTGGAATTTATGCTTTTATGAAAAACTAGATGCAAAGCAGCTATCATTGCCTTTGCTTATCTTATTACTGACATTTTTATTTCAATTGAGGTTTATAATTCATTGAATGCAACAACAATGATTAAGGACATGAAAGTTTATTAACCCAGTTTTATAAACAAGCAAAGATATCTGGAACACTCTATGACCATTCAGTTTGTAGCTAAATTAGATGCTCCTGCTTGATTTAAATGGTTGCTCGCATCCCTTTTTAATCATGTAGCCTAATTAATATATAAGGAGCAAACGATTTTACTGGTTCGTGAGTTATGGTTGGCTATACCTTATATTAAGGAACATGGGGGAGTAGTATTATAACAATGAGGCATCCCATTGCAATTATATTCTAATGTAACATCAGATGTAAATTCTTAAAAGATCATAGTAATCTCAATAACCTCAGAGAAAGTCATCATATGTCTGATTAAGCGGTTATGACTAGAGTTCACTATAACTCTAAGAGAACATTCAAAATGTGGAAGAATTAGGTCCAGCCCCACAACGACAAGAGAATCAGGTCAAAAACAAAAAAGTCAAGGTCATAGACGGGAAAACATGAATTTTCAACTTCTCCACCACTTCAGGATGTAGACAAGGATTAGAAACTTATAGCCATAGATTCAAACAAAATTAATCAATTGATGCAGCCCAGAGCCTTTCCTAACATGATAGAAGAACACCTCCTAGCTACAAGTTTCTGCAGCACAGGAAAACCAGACATGCTATTTTTTAACATCAAATGCATCGTGAAACTTGCCAGTCATATTTATTTTTCCTTCATCTTTTATTTTCAGGCCTTCAATATTACAGGCTCCAACTTTATATGCAACAGAAAAATTCACATTGTTTATTGATAGACATTATTGTTTGATACAAATTAATGAGATTACTCCCTCCGTCCTAAAAAATATAATCCTGATTCAAGATACAACATTAACTTTTGGTCAACCAAATGAATGTACAACTATTTAAAATTTTTAAGTTTCCATCCTAAGTCAACTAAATATGGAGTACTTTTTGTAAGAGAAGATCTGAAAGTATTGGCACATCATTCATGAAAAAAGTCACCTAGTACTTTTAATTTAAATTGACTTTTGGGACCAAAAAACCATTTTAATCATAACTTCAGGACACTTCTTCCGAGACCAAATAACATTAGTGAAACAGGACTTTTTTTGGGGGAAGAAGGGAGTATATTTTTCAGCTAATTAGATGCGGCTTGTTTAAGATTGCAAGGTAACATAATATGTGCAATTTGAGGATATTACAGGACATAAAATTCAGGTTTGTCTATCTAAATAACAGCACAAACACCAAAACATTTCCACAGAAACTCCTGGTTGTCAGAATTTAGTGATCCCTGAAATAAGCAAGAAGAGTATCTCGTACCTAGGTTCCCATCCAAGTACTTCAGCCATTCCAACAAAAGACAGAAGAAAAGGATTCCCTACTTTTGATGCTTGGATTGCAAGTTCTCTGTGACCGATGTGAAGGGCATCAAATTTTCCCAAGGCAACTATCCCACCTACAAAAGCAAACTCACATGAAAGATCTCACCTGTGAACTCTTAAAAACACTGTAAAACAAAAATATATTATTTTGTAAAACAATCAATATCTTACTATAGGACCAATTATACAAATGTCACCAAAATGCATATGGACGTAGAGAGGATGGAAAACCATGAAGGCCTCATCCATCTCAAGAAAGTATATAGAAAAGGCGTAGATTTAGGTTAACAAAATTAGGAAGAATTTGACAGAGGGTATTCTTCTCAATGCAGGAGACATACAGTTTCAAGCAGTTACGAAGGAAGTAGTACGTACATAAATAGTAACTAACAACCAAGCACAAAAAAAAAAACGGAATGCTCAAATTCCAGTTAAAAATTAGTTACCCATATGACAGAGCTAAAAGGTTCAACTAAGCCATTGATAATAGCAGTTCATGAGCTCAAACATACGCATAGACTGCGGAAGTTTAGACATTTTATATGTCCATTTCAAGTATCCTCTTAGATTTACATTGAAATCAATTAGTCACAAATCGAGAATGACATCTGTAATAACTAGAAGAGTTCAGATCAACTTAGAGGTAATTAACATATTGAACAGTGATCATAACAACAATGTTCAATAATCTCTATAGACACAATGAGAAAAATTCAATAATTCCCAATAAAATGCGATAGGATACACAGCAAAGTTTACACGTTGCACATTTCCATCTCTAGAGAAACTTTAAAAGAAAAGAAAAGAAAAAGAAAAGCATGCCACAGGCAAACTGATGCATACGAACGTGCAGCATAAGCCTAAAAATCTAACCCCTTCCATAACCTTTACTCACATTTTTTAAACCAATGACTAACATAATTAGAATAAGCCTCATCACCAAGAGATATATTATTTTGTCAAAATGTAATACTTGAACACCTTCATTTCTTTTGAGCATAAATCCTTTTCTTTATGCTTATTATGTAACAAATTCAATGTTAAGTTGAAATACATCTCTGATATTATGTACACTAAAGGACTTATTTTCTTTCTTCCCATCCCTCCCCCACTCAAAATAGATAAACAAACAATGCTATTATATACACCTAAAACTTTGAAAAGAAGAGTTTAATTATAACTATTTTATTAGTTTTCAAGTGCAAGCATATTAACTAGATTCAATCCAGCAAACAAATAATAATTAGAAAATGGATGAAGACAAAGAATAAAACCTGCAACAGGGGACAATCTTTCAGATGGAGGCTCCTGACTATCTTCATTTTGGCTACCATGAAACAAAAGATATGCAATTAAGAAACAAGAATTATAAGAAAATGGGCATCAGGAGAAGATATGCATCACATTTTCACATTATGGAACATCTTGAAAACCATAAGTTCACTAACATTGGATAAGGATTCTTACACCTGTAGTGACTAATAATTTACATGACGATGAAAATGGAACAAGGACACTTATACAAACTGTTTCCCTACAAAATGCGAACTTTAATCACTATAATTAGCAAAATTAGACTATGAAAAAATATCAACCAAACACTGCTATCGCCATGCTTGCTCACTGAGAATATGAACAACATAAATGTATCTTAAAAGAGTGAACTGCATCGGTTTCATTGCACAAAACTTTGAAAGCCCTTTTCAATTTTTGTTTCCCAATGCCAATATTGCAGAACTGATGAAGCCTACATTATTCTGTACTACATTTTGAATTTGCACATCAAAACCCTATTATAAATTCAACATATCAATCTCCACAATTCACTAAAAAATTAAAAACTTTCCCATATTCCAGATTACAAAAAAGCGAAACACTTCAAAAATCAAAACTTTCCCGTATTCTACACAAGAAAAAGCGAAATTCAAAGGCACCCCAATTAAACCAGACATCCCCAAATGCAGCAACACAATTCAAGTACCTTGAAAAACCCGAAAGTGGACGACTCTGAGTGGGATGAATACATTTCAAAAAAGGGCCGCCCATATCATTATCATCATCGATACCATCACTGCTGTTTGATAAAAATCTAAATCTTCTTGTAGAATAGGAGAAACGAATTGCAGTTGGCCTAACATGATAGAAGGGTTGTCTGGGGATAAAAGCATGATTCTTGCAGCAATTCGAGGAATAGGAATGAAGGGCGTGTTGAAATTGATGATGAGGATTCAAGTAATGATGATGATGGTAGTGGTGGGAGAAGAGTGTTCGAGAGCTACTCAACATTGTATGAGACAAAGAGAAGTGAAACCTCCACGAGTTAATCTATATTCCTATGATTCTTTTTGTTGAGTGTAGTCTTGTCATCCTATGATTCTATCTTCGCCCTTATGCGATGAGACTACCCTTAACATAGATTCAAGAACTTTTAGCAAACAGAGGGTGAGCAATCGATGAGCTTGTTAAATTATTGGCTAATAGTTTGGAAAAAGAATATTACGGTTGGCCCGTTTTAGTCCATGTAAAACGGCAGGAGTTATTAAGTAGGCTACTATATAGTAGGTGGTCCTAAATACGGGTGTAGGTGATGGCAAAATAGCCGAAATTGTCTAAATTAGTTTGCCAGTTTGATCGGTTTTAAAATTTCGAGAGATTATTAGGTTGAGAGTTTTAATAGTGAAATCGCCGTTTCGATCGGGAAAAGGAGAAAAACAAAAGCAACGAATAGGGGAAAAAATGAGAAGAAACAACATTTTTTTAAAATAAAAAAAAAAAAAGTGGGAAAGAAGAAAATAATATTTTGTGTAATGTTTTTATTTTTTTAATGAGGATGGAGTCCACTTGTATATGAAAAAGTTTGAAAAGAAGAAAAATTTGTGAAAAATGTCATTTGAAAATATAATGATAAAATTGTGAGGGTAAAAAACTGTAAATTGGACTTAATATGATCGTTATAAAAATAATTTAATTAAATTAACAAATTATCTTACTATAAAAGTCAATCTCTCACAATAGTGTCACTCATCAAAAGCTTATGCGAAGCATATTATTGTTAATCTGGTCTTATCATATGTTGTAATATATTTTTGTACTATAATTCTGATTAATTGGCCTTAATAGAAATTACACGAATATACGTTCAAATATTATGTTATTGTTCAACAATGCATTTTTTTCCTATAAATTTTGATTATTTTAGTTATTAACATAAAAGATCGAATTAAACTATACAAGATAAGGGAATTGGTTCTCTTCAATTTTGAATTTATTTTGGTCCGAATCTTTGATTTAACAAAAAGTAATTGTTATATTTTATGGGTGAACAGTGATAAGAACATCATGCAGCAGGTGGATTGATCGAAAAAGGTACTTAGTAGAACAATTAGTAAACGAGAAGCTGAAACCTAGATCATTAAATTTGTGAAGCACCTATGCAATTTTGTTATTCTTGTGTGTTCGCCGGTAAAATATATTATACAATTAGGAATATATACTTTTAGTAATATTGACCAATAGAAATAACTCATTTAATGTATTAATTTCCTAAATTTACATCGTTTTTTCTTAACTAATCTACTATGTCATTTGTCAAAAGGGTACATTACATTGTTCTTCTAGTTGTACAGTATAAAAATTGGAGTTAGTCATAATACTTTGCTCTATTTTTCTTCCAAAATTTACTATTAATAAATTTCTAATAACTTTATGAGTTCTCTATCATCCACACTTATACTATTTTCTATTATTAACTCAAATCTCAACTAAGATTTTCAACAGGAAGGTACTACTGGTTTAGTCAATCTTGTTTGAAAAAAAACAACTAGTTTTGAAGCTAAAATACTAGCACTACATGAAGAAGTGAACTCATGTAAAAGCAATGGATACATGCAGATTCTAATAGAAGGACATAACTTGCTATTGGTTCGAATGATAAAGGGGGAAACCAAGTTGCCCTAGAAGAAGAAGGAAAAAAAAAAAAATTCTCATTTTCTGTACACTTAAAAGATATGTATGTTTATGCCCTTATTACTTAATTACTTAAACTTAATTGATCACTTTAATTTGATATAACTCCATATACAACAATTTAATGTATAAATTTGATGGGTGTCAAACCAGCAAATATAAAAAACCCTACTCTAAAAGGTTTTAGCAGCACATCAGTGAGTAAGATCGTCTCCTCAGGGACTATGTATTAGTACTAACATCTTTTCTACTATCTAGTCAAGAAGCGGGGGTTTTTGAAAATTGATTAACTAATTAAACTAACCAACATAAATAAAAATAAAAAAAAATAAAATTCCTAACGTAATATTTAGATAAGAATCCCTCATAAACTCTTTAATTTCATAATGCTTTACAAACCAACAATTATTTGGATGCAAATATGCAAATCGAATCAACATATTATCATCTCACAAATTAGCAGGCTCAATTCAAATCCATTGAATTCACCGATCTTATTAGTTACTTCATCACATTAATTAATTCAACCTATTTATTGCTACAAATCATTACCTTATTAGTGTTCTAGGCATTAAAAGGTTCCACCTTTTTAACCTCTTCAACTCTAATTGGCAAATTCGTAAGCCTTTAAGGATTATCCTAATTGATATTATATTATATCAAACTTAAAAGTTTTAGACAAATTATTTGACTGTAATATAAACCAAATAGCATAAATCACAATAAATATCAAAAAATTTTTAACACATAATCATATTATGAAATTAAATAATTCATGAGTTCTTCGAATTCAAAACTATCAAACCCAATTAAAAATACATAATTAAAACTAAAAGAAAGAAAAGAAAACTTAGCCCAAAACCAAATCCAACAAAGTGGCCGCGGACTTCCTGCATAAAAACCTTTTCTAAAACCTACGTCTACTACTATATATACTAACCTAAGCCGGCCCACTTATTTTAATAAACTAATTTTAAATTATTAATTCCTATTTAGTTTCCGAAACTGGACTACTATTTATAGTCAGTTTTTTACTATTTATAGTCCTATTTACTAAAGTTATTACCCACAATGCCCTTTAGGGAAAAAAAAAAAACAGCACCTAAGCTCTTTTTTATGAGAAGAAACTATCTTTCCTCCATATCCATCTCACTACGGGCTCTGCTCTGAATCTTAGTAGGATTCGATATGTTCCAGGAAATTTCGTACAACTATCGCGATTACACCATCACCGGAGCCCGGTACAGGAACATGTTCGACATGATGGTGGATGGAGTGGTCGCTGAATTGGAAACCTTCGGGAACCAAAATACTCCGGTGATAGTGACTCAAACTGGGTGGTCCAACTCTGGCAACGGTGGGGGATGGATCCGAGATTAGCCCAACCTATGCCCAGATGTACTTGAAATGGCTGATTTTGCACTGGAAGCCTGTTCTGGGTATTCCCCTTAGGAAAGATGGCGTGGATGAAGTTTACATCTATGAATTGTTTGATGAATCTCATTTGTTGAACAATAATCGAAGGGGGCTGTGGGGAATTCTGTATCCAAATACAACTAAGAAATTCAGTTTTGACTTCTCCAGTTCAGGCAGGGCATTTGGGCATGGAATCTTTTGGGTATTGTTCGTTCATTATTATCTGATTCATGTTTTGGATTCCTAATTCATACGTAAGGGGTTATGAATTTGGTGTTCCAAGTATCTCTTACTTCTGAAATTGCTGCAAATATTCTGATGAGGAATGATGGATGATCTGGGCTTATAATGGAGATAAATTAGTTATACTTTGTTTCTTTCTCTGCTAATGCCGCATTTGCACTTTGTTCATTTCTTGACCACTGTTTGTATACATTTCTACTAGCATTTAGTATTTTCTCCCCAGTGGTGTTGTCACTGAAAACATGAAGCATATGTAAGGCGTTGTCCAGACGCTGAATCCTACCTGCAAAATGACAAGAGATTGATTCGTTAACTTGGCAGCAATTGGATAAAAGACGGGATCTTGGCAACACCAGAAAAAACCCAAACTCTAAGCACATGAATAGCCCACTATATGTGTAATGCAAATCTGCACAAGTATTCTATCACAAGAGCAAGGAGTGAATCTAGCAGGAATTGAGGGGGAAAAGGAGGTTAAATATTCAAAAGAAGCTCCTGCCATTGATCTCAAGATCAAGAAGATGGAAATAACAAAGAATTGAAAAGGTGAAGGATAGTCCAAAGTCCTTCCCTACCAAAGTCCAAAGATTCATCAACAGGAATACTATATTCTTCACTTCCAATTAGATATTCTTTGTGAAATAGTACATTCGATGGAATGCAATGTTCTGTAACTTCCATTTGCATATTCTTCAAGAGATTAGCAGATCAAATAGACCCTTCTACTACTTTCTAAACTATAGCTTCTTTTCTTTTGAAGGAGAGATCTTAAGAACGATGTTTAGTTAATGAATGGTTCATTCTCTGTTCTCTGGAAGCAAAACTCTTAGAGTCAAAATGGTGTTTAGATTATGAAATTTTCTTTCTCCGTTCTTTTGAACCAGAATCCTCAGAGTCAGAATGGTGCTTAGATGATGAGTGCTTCTCATGCCTCCTTTTAGAATGATGCTTCCTTCTGCGTACCTCCTCAACATCTCATCATCCATCCTTTTCTTGTTCTTGTAGCTTCAACCTGAAATAACAAACAAATAAATGGACAATGCATAAAGAAAACACATGCAGATAATGATACTCAGGACAACATATTAAAATTATGTTTCAAAATTCATTCTTTGGGAGTTTTGCACTGGAACTCATGTTCCCAAATGAAAAAAGTAAATAGCTTTGTTTATAATTATATTTTTATTTTATTTTATTTTGAATAAATTATTTAAAAATTATCAAAAGGGCAATTTAGAAATTTTATTTTGAAAATAAGACTATAAATAGTAAAAAATGGGCTATAAATAGTATTACCCTTTTGGAAAATAATAACATTAATAACAAATCCATTAACTAATTTTGGGTCTAAATGTTAAGCCCAATCAAGTATACCTTCCTTCACAATTAATTGTTTTCGTAAGCCCAATTTTATATTTCTTCATTTTGTCAAATTCTCAGATTCCTCAAAAAATAGCTAGACTGTCTACTTTGCTCCATGAAACCCATCTTCCACCTACATTACAATGAAACTCATCTTCCACCTACATTACAGATAACGCGCAATTAAGCCATAAACTTCATAAAATTGACCTCTCATTAAAACAAAATAATGCGTTAATTCTAGAATTATCAGTAGGTAGAAGAAATGCGCCTTCACCATTGAGATATGGATTTAGTAATTAGATTTTTTTCATTGTATAATTTGATATTGAGATTTTATAATATTTATCATATTTCAACATTTTCACATTTTTTGTTAATTTTATATATTTTGGGTTTAATTCAATATGAATGTTCTTTCGTATTTATTTATTTACATTTAATTTTTCATACATTACAAGTTCTGATTCCTTTCTTCATAACTAATTAAATTAAATAAACACTTTTATTTTTAATTTTTTTTACCTTAATTCGGATTTATAAAATCCGAATTCGAACATTTCGGATTTTATAAATCCGAATTATTATAATTCAACTAATTAATTTATAAAAAATTTTATTTTCATAATTTCTCTATAATTTTTTTTTGACAAATTCGGATTTATAACATCCGAATTCTATTAATTTCATATTTACAAAATTCAAATTTAATTAATCTAATTAATTAACCTAATTAATTTTTAATTTAATTAGGGTTATTCAGATTTTGAATTTTCAAAATCCGAATGTAGATGAATTCGAATTTTCTCCATTCAGATTTTGAAAAATCGAGAGGCCTCTTTCCGGACACAAATTCCAGTTTCTTTTTTTTTTTTTTTTTTGTCCACACATTGATTTTGGGGATTTATATGGTCAAAAATTCCCAATCCATCTTTACTTATTAAGAATTGAAACATTAGAATGACAAAAACTATTAACATGTGGCAGTTGTTGTTTTCGAATCGTTTTTTTTAGGAATGAGGCAAAGGGGACAAAGGTTTTGTTTGTTTAGGAAGAGAGAGTAAATAAGGATGAAAAACTATTTAAAAAATAGATAGAGAAGAGAGGGGAAGAAAAAAAAAAAACACCAAAAGTGGTGGCTGTTGTGCGCTGTGCACAATTCTTGAAGAGGGAGAAGAAAAGAATTTGAAGGCTTCCTTGTCAAAAAGAAGGAGAGAAAGATATTTTTAGGGTTTTGGGATGAAATGTGCGCTAAGTTAAAAGAATATAGCCCAACAATTTTCTTTCTCGGCACGCCTCCGCCCTAAAGGTGCTACTAGGGCGGAAGAACGGCCGACTAAGGGTTACTGGAAATATCTCTAGAGGATTTTTCAGCTTCTGAGGGGTTGGACCCTTGGCAATTTATATGCTACAACTAAGAGTAGCAAGGAAATTATACTCCTAGTGAAATTCCTATACAAATCAACATTAAATGTCTTGTTCTCCACTCCAAAAATAAGCCTCATTCTCACGCGCCTAATCATGTTTGCAAAACCCTTCACCCATTTGTCATTATTACTCCATTCATTGCAACTGTTTTTTTTTTTTTTTGGAACCTAAAATCAGCAATCAAGATTCAGCCATTTTTTCTTTTTGAAAATTGTCACATAATGATGATGATTTATGCTTCTTTCAAGATTATTCCAATCAAGATTCAAAATTCTCGTATCATATTTTTGTTAAGATTCGTGTTCTTGCCTTCATTCTGCTGCACTTTCCGTTTGTTAAATTGGCGATGTAAAATCATAATAGTTGATGTAAAATCACGATATTTGACATATTTTGCTCTCATTCACTACTTTTTTTTTAATATTTCGATATGGATATCATCAATTTGAATGGAGATAATGGTTCAAGTGATTGCAACAATGTTCAAATTTTTCACACTGTGCAAGTCATATGTGATGGTAAGTTACTTTTGACATTTTTTGTTTCCTCTGTGGACGAGAAGCATTAGGTTTATAATTCATTTAAGGTAATGTTATATCGCGCCCCCCTTTTTATTATTGAACGCCCCTCTTTTTCCAAAAAAAATCATTTATTTTGATAAGTAGCGCCCCTTAATTCTTATCTCTTGTCACCTTAATGTTTATCTTCCGCCCTTCCTATTATTACAATATAGCCCTTAAGTAATATTATATCGCGCATCATTTTTCTTATTCAACGCTCCCATTTTTTAAAAAAAGTCCTCTATTTTTTAAGTATCGCCCCTTTAATTCTTATTTCTCGCCCCTTATGTAGTATTATATCTTGCCCCCTTAATTTTTATTTTTCGCCCCCTTAATATTTATCTTCCGCCCCTCCTATTATTATAATATAACATTTATTTTTCCTAACTTTCGCTGTGAATTATAAATTTGGTCATCATATTTTGGTGAAATTTAGGTTTGGCCGAATTGGTATTTTGGTCCCTTATAAATGGGGGTGTTGCTGTTTTGGTCCCAAATAAAACTACGATTGCTGTTTTGGTCCCTTATCAATTTTTTATTAGCATTTTTAATCATTTTTTACGAAAAAGTTTAGAAGATTACGGATTAACTCATTTGATCGCTAGTCAAACCTAATTTTTTCTTCAAAATGATTTGTACCATGATGTTTTCAATCCATTTTATGACTCGATTCCTCATGAATGTTCAACCCATTTAGGGTTTCGACCGTTATTTTGGATTGTGAGTCGATCTAAATGGGTTAAACATTCATAAAGAACAGAGTCATAAAATGGATTGAAAATATCATGGTATAAATCATTTTGAAGAAAAAATTAGGTTTGACTAGCGATCAAATGAGTTAATCCGTAATCTTCTAAACTTTTTTATAAAAATGGACTAAAAACACTAATAAAACATTGATAAGGGACCAAAACAGCAATCGTAATTTTATTTGGGACCAAAACAGCAACACCCCCATTTATAAGGGACTAAAATACCAATTCAGCCTTTAGGTTTTGGTCATCATCTTTTAAAATTCTCATCTAAAATCACCAACGGAGTTCAATTAAATTTGAGGGATCTAAGATGTAAATAAGTCTATTATTAAATACCCTCTAACCAACAAATCCTAACCCTCCTTTGTCAGTCGCCACCTTCACTCCCTTTCAACTTTAGGGTCAAAATTGTAATTTCTTAAAAGTTATTAGCTAAATCGGTAAGTTCTTTAATAATTCAGGGCCAAATCAAGAAATCATATAAGGTTTTGGACCTAATTGAATTAAAAAAAATCTATAGGAATTATTTATAGACTTATAAACTTAAGGGAATGAAATTGCAATTTTGATAAAACTTAAACAAAAGGAAAACCCTAAAATGTTTCCTTCTTCTTTCCCCGTTGGTTTAATAGACCCGCCGCTGCCCGCTAGCCTAACTCCGCCGCTGCAACTCCTATTACTATTCCCTGTTCTCACTTCCATTGACGTCTCAACACCACATAGATGCTTCCACCGTAGCAGCAAAAAATGAAAGAACGGAAATTCGCCGGCCACTGGACAGAGAAGCAGAGGTCTTCGGCGGTCGCAAAACATTCGCTACCGTTCCGCTTCTCCGACGCGAGTGATGTCAGGCAACAAGGGAAACCATAAACCAAACAAAAAATGAGCATTCGGTGAAGCCAAAACCAAACGGCGAAGACGGAAAAAACACGGCGGCGAAAGTGGGAGGCGACCGTTCGAAGCTGGAACCAAAAGCTTGAATGGGAAGTGCCACTTCCGAAACCAAAAACAAAATCCGAAGCTGGTGAAAGGAAATCGGAACCCAAAAAACTTGTGGCGGAGGTGGGCGGAGATCGTGAGAAACCAAAGCAAGCAAAATCCGTTCAAGGCAAGAACCAAACAACCCAGACGGAAAAACATCCTTCAGTGGATAAAGGTAGCCAAAGAGAAATTAGATCAGGGAGAAAAGAGGAAGGGAAAAAAGCAACGGGACGGAGAAGTGGTGACGAAGGAGGAGAAATGGAGAAAGAACAAGGAAAAATGAAAAGAAAAAGAGATTTAAAAAAAATTTAAATATATAAGTTACTGGAATTTTCAAGAGTTTTTCTGTCTTTTCACCTATTTTCATTTGTTTATTCCCACGATTGGGTGACATAAGGAGGTATTTGTAATTTTTAAAATTTCAACGGGGATTTCGTATTTTGACTAAATCTTTGGGGGTAAAATGATTATTTGAATTATTTAATAATTAAAGTAGAAAAATAAATGAATTTTTTTAATGGGTATTAATGGTAATTTATTTAAGGATGAATAGGTAATTTAAGATATTATTTTATTTTATATTTAAATATTATAGTTTGTATTTCTTAATTTGTTAGGGGTAATTTGGGTATAAAAGAGGCGTGAAATAACAAAATGGGGGGCGCGAAATAGGCCTTCACTTTATTTATGATAATACTATTTATAATGCATTTTTTTTTCAATTTCTAAACAAGATGATGATGTTTCAATGGAGTCTCTTTTACATAAAACTGTTGAGAGTGAGGAAAAAGCTTACGAAATGTATAATTCGTATGCTTGGAACCATGGTTTTGGTATTCGTCTAGAAAAAGATCGAAAGAGAGCTCATGATGGAAAAATTTACTACAGGAAACTTGTTTGTTGTAAACAGGGTGAGAAGAGGGCGACTGATAAGATAAACCAAATGTACACGAAGGTTGATTATCGTTGTGGTTGTTTGGCTTACATTGTATTTAAACTGAGGGATGATGGTCTATCAGATCTCTCTTCTTTCCTTGTATACTCATCTATTTCGAGCTCGCCACCGGGGAATCCCATAACAAGTTCTACATCAATCTCATCAATTGGAATATTACCTGATGGCAACTCTAAATTCTTAGTGGTTGTGTTCATCTTGGTGAGCAAGTATTCTCCCAATACATTTGAAAAGGTGTCTATATTCACGTGGAACAGGCAAGAAAGTTTAACCTGCCTCAATGCTTCCTTTTGAGCTTCACTAATGTGTTCCAGCATTGCTGATATTGCAGAAGGAGAAGTTCTGCTCAAGAACCTCATTGAATCATATTCTTTCTTCAATTTTTTCGGACGTTTATTCCCTTTATTCTTCTCCACAGGTTTCTTGACTTTTTTCATTCTTGATTGAAGCATTGCTAAAGGGATGTTCTCTTTGAAATCATCATTCTTTTCTTCGTCATCATCTTTCTTCCTTTTGCCTGTAAGTAAAGAGTTTTCAATCAAGATAATTTTACTTAAATCATTACAGCAAATCAAATTTTTACTTTATACTTGAATGAAAAATACATTACCATCATCAAAATAAAACTTAATATTTTCATCATCATGTTTACCTTTACGGCACATTATCGGAACAAAATCAGAACAAAAGCATACAAAAACAATATAATAAACATTACCATCAACAACATCATAATTCAATTTATTTACCATCATATTTGACGAATCAAAAGCATACCAGATTATGGAAAATACAATACATTTACCATCATCGAGTTTACATTTACCATCACACTTACCATCAAAATATAACACATTTACCATCATCAGTGTTACATTTACAGCACAATATCGAAAGAAACCAGAACAATAGCAAGATACCCTCTCCAATTACATTTACCATCAACAACATCATAATATAATACATTTACCATCATATTTGAATAATCAAAAGCATACCAGATTATGGAAAATACAATACATTTACCATCATCGGTGTTACATTTACCATCACATTTATCATCATCGGGGTTATATTTACCATCACACTTACCATCAAAATATAACACATTTACCATCACCAAGGATACATTTACAACACAATATCGAAAAAAAAATCAGAACAAAAGCAAGATACCTTCTCCAATTACATTTACCATCAACAACATCATAATATAATACAATTACCATCATATTTGAATAATCAAAAGCATAACATATTATCCGAAAAATAAATCAGAACAAAAGCAAGAACAAAAGCACATCAATGTTACATTTACCATCATCATGGTTAGTACATTTACCGCCCAATATCGGAAAAAAATCAGAAAAAAAGCAGGATACACTCTCTAATTATATTTACCATCAATAACATCATAATATAGTACATTTACCATCATATTTGAAGAATCAAAATCATAACAGATAATCGGAAAAAAAATTAGAACAAAAACAAGAACAAAAAGAACATCAATGTTACATTTACCATCATCAGGGCTACATTTACAATCATATCGGTAAAAAAATCCGAACAAAATCAAGATACCTTCTCCAAGAACATACCTTCTCACTGGGACTCTTCTTCTCCACCCGTTGATGCATTTTTGGTTCTCATTTTGTCTCCCTTTCTCTTGCGTTTTGTCCTCCCGTTAATGTTTTTTTGCTATTTTTGATTCTTCAAATAAGATGGTAAATGTTGTTGCTCTGCTGTTCAGATTTGGGTTTATAGTGTTGATGGGTTTCTCTTTTACGGACTGTTGAAAGCGGAAGCTTCGTCGTGTAGGATTCCTGGAGAAAAATTCTCGAACGTGGGCGGAATCTGGGAAGAAAATATCGGACGAGGTGGGCGATTTGTGGAAAATCGAACGCAGCAATTTTGCTTCTTCAACCGACAATGGGGATGGAATTGATGGAGCGACGAATTGATGGATGATTTGAATTTTTCCAATTTCCCAGGCATGCGTGAATGATTATTTTAGTGTTGGAACCCGTTGAGATGAAAAAAAGTATGTGGCTCTGTTTTGTAGGTTTTCAAGGAGCGTGAATACAAACTCGTCCCTTCTTAATTTACATTCTTTTTTATTTAATTTTTGTTGTGTGTATCAATTTATATAATACACCTAGTTGTACTATATAAGTATTGTGGACCCTTAACTAGATATGTCATTGCTTATTGGGCTATGAGAGATGATTTATTTAAAAAAAAATAATTTAAGATAATTAAATATTCATTTTAATTTAATTATATTAACTCTTCATCAAAGTATTCTTCAGGAAAAAAAAAAAAAAAAAAAAAAAAACCTATTCATCAAAGTATCTCTTATGTAAAAATTTTGATGAATCACTTATCCCAATTTTTACAATCGTTAGTATCATAAAATCTCCGAAATTATAGTCAAAATACTCGTTATCATTCAATATTTTGATTTTGACAAATTGGGGGTTTTTTTTTTTTTTTTTCCTTTTTTTGGCGGGAAAAGGGAGTTGTTGGAACATTGTTTCTTGCTTGCTAATCTATCTAAAAACATCTCCAATGCTTTTTTTTTTTTTTTTTTTTTTTTTTTTTTTTGGGTGTAGTGACCGACAAGAAGTCAAATTCTTCAAGAAAACAAGTTTAAAATGGTGTGAAGGTCAAAATTAGTGACATACACATGTATAGCTCGAATGATACAATGGTGGACCGCGGAAGGGCCCTCAATGCGGTTGTGCAGCCCGTATTGGTATGTGAAAAGCCTATTCTGATGCGAATATGGCCCAAAATTAATTCAGTTTCAAGGGCTTCTTTTGCACTTATAAAAGGAAGGTTATGACTACCAATTCCAAATTGCAAATTATATCATGTTCTATTAAAAATATTTTTTATTAGTATTCTCATATATTTTCAGTTATAAGAATGTATGCCAACCATTACTATTAAACTACTAAGAGTGCAATATAATGATTGAATTTGGAATGCTTGTAAGGCTTAGAAAGAGAGAAAGAACATTGGACTTCAATTTCTTTAAGATAAGATGATTAATGTACGCCAGTATTTTGGCCATTAATCTATAGATCATTAGACATATTTATTTAAAATTATATGTCAAGCTCTTTTTTTTATAAAAAAATAATAATAACCCGAACAAATATCGTAGATAGAATTAGTTGTATAAAGGAATCCAAATTAAATTTGAAAATTAATAATTATTTCACCAGCAAAAGGTTCGAGTCGCTTAAAAAAGAAAAAGAAAATGATTACATAAAAATTATTCAGCAAGCATCTAAACAAACACAACATTTCAATATGAATAAATCAAAATTTTCAACTTTTCGTTTAACAGAAACTCCCCTAAGCACAATAGCAAGTATGATCTAGACAACAGGATAAATCCATTTTTACATTTCCAACTACTATTTCCAAAATTTTAGAACACATTTTCTAATGACATTTTACCCTTGTCATAAACAAAGATTCTTGAATTTTTAGAACCGTTAAATTTAAATACCCGACAATATCATCTCTTAACATTTTTTTTTGGGAAAAAAAAAAAAATCCACAAACCCTAATATAACTATCATGAAAGATTAAGACCGAATCTTGGCTTATCACAGAATTTAAAGATTGATATATGACAAATAAATCAACCAAAAATAAATAAATAAATAAATAAAATGAGACCTTGTTTAACTTAAATATAAAAATATTTAAATATTTGGATCAAACCGTTGGAATCCACCGTTTATAGATCTCAACCATGGCATCCATCCAAAAAGCAGCATTTCTATTTTCGTTATAGGTAATTAAATATGTATTTAATTAATATTATGTTACTTTCACTCAGAAATAATAATTCTTTTTGTTGTAATATTTTATTTTAATAAATTTAATAATTTTTTAAGACAAATAAAATAATGGATTAATAATTTGTCATCAGAAGATATACGGTAATATCTATCATGATTTTTAGTTATTTCAATCAGAAACATTCTTCAATTTTTCGTTATGATTTTGGCCAATCCAATTTAATGAGGAAATAATAATTTATAGTTTGGCATATTTCAATGAGTTCAGTAACACTACTACGTGCATACAATTTCATAAATTAATTTCAAGCTAAATCCCTTGAGTTACAATATTACTGATAATAATTTATTTATTTTTACTTATAATAGTATTACAAATAAAATAAGTGAAAATACTACTTCTTCCCTCCCATCATAATAATCACGTGTCAAGATTATTTTTTATTCCATAAAAATAATTCAATTTTTATATTTTTACTATTAATACGTATCATTTTATTTTTAAAAATTAAATTAATATACGGATGAATTAGTATTTTGGTCCATATAAATGGGGTATTGCTGTTTTGGTTCCAATAAAACTATGACTGTTGTTTTGGCCCCTTATCAATTTTTTATTAGCGTTTTAAATTTTTTTTTACGAAAAAGTTTAAAAGATAATAATTAACTCATTTGATCGCTAGTCAAACTTAATTTTTTCTTCAAAATGATTTGTACCATGATATTTTTAACAAATTTTATGACTTGGTTTCTTATGAATGTTCGATCCATTTAGATCGACTCATAATCCAAAATAACGGCCGAAACTCTAAATGGGTTGAATATTCATGAGGATCCGGATCATAAAATTTGTTAAAAATATTATGGTACAAATTATTTTGAAGAAAAAAAAAATAAGTTTGAATAGCGATCAAATGAGTTAATCTATTATCTTTTAAATTTTTTTCGTAAAAAGGGACTAAAAAACGCTACTAAAAAATTGATAAGGAATCAAAACAGTAGTCGTAGTTTTATTTGAGACCAAAATAATAACACCCCTATTTATAAGGAACCAAAATACCAATTCTGCCTTAATATAATTATATATGACTTTTATATAATTTTCAACTAAAAGATAAAGTTACAAGTGAAAAGTGAAAATATAATAATAAACATTTATGATAGGTAGTTTATCTCAAATAAAACGTTATATCTTCTATAAACAAAATTAGGATTAAGGTTTGATTATTTGAAGTCTGAATTGTGAAATTTAATACCTGAACCTAATATGGGAGTCTAAAGACGTTTAATGATAGTAGGTCCAATTCATATACATAGTACATTAAACTCGACAGGAATAAAAAATCATGACACAAATATAAAATATCTATAAACATCAAAATCGAAAATCTAAACAGGTACACATTTATTAGACAGTAATTAATATCTCAAGTTATAATTCTCCCTCCATTTCAATATATAGCTCGTTTTGACCAAAACATAAATATTAAAGTTATAATTAAATTTTTAAAATTCCTATAACTTTTAATTGTTAAACATGTTATACCCTTATTCAATGCATTTTTGATAATAGTGTTATAATTTAGAATAGTCATGACAAAAACAAGTCCCATAAAATTATAAATTAAATAAAAATAATAGAATAAAAATAATTAATTATTTCCTATAAGTAGATAAGTGACTTATTTTTTGACCGATTTTCTAATGACTTATATTTTTTGAAATGGAGGGAATACTAACTTGAGATTCAGAGTATTTATGGGTGATCTATTTTCACTTTGCAAGTAATTCAAAAGTGTTGAAGTTTGTGAGTTGAAGATTCGATAATAACACCATCGATTGACAGTATATTTGATCAACAGTATATATAGTTTGACTAGTTCAACACAATAACACAATTACTTTTGACAGTGTTCGGTTAACAAGATATCTAATTTGGTTAATCTAGCACGATTTTAACTGATAACCTTGCTAGCACATCCGATTTTAATTTGACCGAACTTATAAAAAACAATATTAACAAATATATTAATTTGGTCAAATTGCTTTATTAGTCCCTCTTAATATGGATAGTTGCGTTTTTTGTCCCAAATAATAGTACGACTGCACTATTGATCCCTTAACATTTTTCTATTAATATTTCTAGTCCTTATTTACGAAAAAATTTAGAAAATAACGGATTAACTCATTTGATCGCTAGTCAAATCTATTTTTTTTTCTTTAACATGATTTGTACCATGATGTTTTTAATGTATTTTATGACTCGATTCCTCATGAATGTTCAACTCATTTAAATCGACTCACAATCCAAAATGACAACCGAAAACCTAAATAGGTTGAACATTCATGAGGATTCGGATCATAAAATTTGTTAAAAATATAATGGTACAAATCATTTTGAAAAAAATAGATTTGACTAGTGGCCAAATGAGTTAATCTGTTATCTTCTAAACTTTTTCGTAAAAAATGACAAAATAAATTAATAAAAAAATATTAAGGGACCAATAATGCAATCGTACTATTATTTGGGATCAAAAGCGTAACTATCCCTACTAAGAGCGACAAAAAAATAATTTAGTCTATTAATTTTGACGTATAAACGCTTCAAGAATATTGCCACTATTAATTATTACATGACTTTGTCTATTTTATAAAAACTCATTTAATTTAAAATTTAACATCAATACCCTCGTCACCTCCTTGTACGCACCACCCCCCATTTCCTCCTCCCTCCCATCAAGATCGATCCCAAATCTCCCCCATAGTTTGATCGGTTAATTTGATCCATTTCTCTGGATTTATTGAACGTGACATGTATAAACTTGTTAAAGACAATGATAAGCCTAAGTACTAATATTTAAAAATTAATAAGTCATTAGTGAATGAATCAAGCAAAGGAAATAGAAAGCATATTTTCAAGAACTTCCAACAGAAGTAGTAATTTACCTTCACTATCAAGATAGCTCCGCCCCACTACGTTTATGTGGACTAACATAACTTGGATTTTTGTCAACCAATTCGGAGATCCCAACTAAGATAATATTAATTTTTTCCACTTCTTGCTGTTACCTACAAATGCAATAGGAGATACGTAACTTATTTTACAATAAATATAGCGTATGAGGAATAAATAATCGAAAAGTTTTATTACTTCAGTTTCTTGTTCAATTAAATTAACTATATGTTTCTACACAAACTAGCAGAATATTTAGCCAATATTAGCTTTCTAGATGATACTATTTCTTATGACTCCTTTTTGCTTTTACCACATTGTTTACGGGGATTGTTTGAGTTAGATATGGAGGCTACTCCGTCGTTAAGAGTTCATCATTGATGTTTAGAACTAGGTTAGGGTAGGTGCTCTTCACAGTATTGGTGTAGGGTTACAGTAGGGGTTGTCTGTGAGTATCGGTACTTGCATAGTTATAAGGAGGTCTGATCAGTTTTTATAGTAGAGTTAGAGTAAATTCCGACACAGATGTTTACATATTTTCTTTTGCATAATTAATAAAGTGAAGACCTGTTTCGCGCCACCTATTTTCTTATTTCGCACTCTTATGTCTAATAAATTAAGAAATATTATAATATATTAAATGACCTAAATACCCTTAATCAATTTAATAAAAATACCCATTAAAAAATTCATTTATAGTTCCACTCATCTATATTACTTTATTTGTAATTTTTTACTAGATAAAAAAGGGACTTATAAATTTTTGATAAATTAATTAAGAACAGTTAGGTAATAATAAGATATGCGGGAAGATAAACATTAAGGAAGCGAGAAATAAAAATTAAAAGGGCACTACTTAATAAAATAAAAGTTTTTTAAAAAAAATATAGATGTTCAATAATAATAATAAAAAAAAGAGCGCAATACAATATTACCCTTATCCGTTGATTTTGGTGGGACTGTTTGTTACAGGAAAATTGTCATTTTTTGGCTCTATTTAATAGGGAAGAAAATATTGCCTCAAAGGCCGGCTTGACCAGACAACCCTAGCCAGTTGGCCAAATGTTATTGTTCGTGTAAAAATACTTTACAAAAACATTGGATGGAATTAATAACGTTATTTAGCTAACACAATGTCACTTTAAAGTTGATTAATTGAATATCTCAAGGTCATTAAGTTAAGTATGTAAGGAATTTTTTAACATAATTGTTTCTATCTAAGAAAAGATACTTATTTGTTTATTCTGATAAATAATTTTTTTTTAAGACGGAGATAATATTTAATAAAAAAAAACTTTTACATGATTAATGAGAAGAACCAATTGAAGTTAGCCTGAAAGAATCTAATTAAAAATTTGTATTAATGATCATTCCAAAGAAAAAAGGCTAAACTTATTGGTTAAATAGGGGTTTAATTATTTTCATACGATCAATCCAAAAGGAAAGAGTCAAAGCTTTTTGTTCCAATGTGTGTAGTTTATATCTACACCATCAATGATTTAACAATTCTTTAACATTAATTACTTTTTCATACCTTCCCACTCTGGATTACGACAGATTGTTAATATAGAACTTCAAATTAAGCCGTGCCTTCATCTTATTAATTAGGTAATTAGAAACATAATTTATCCACATTATTTTAATGGTCAAATTACTTTTTTAATCCCTCAGAATAGGGGTAGTATTACTTTTAGATCTTTTAATTTTACGAGAACATTTTTTTTTTTTTATTAGTATTTTTAGTCATTTTTAATGAGAACGGATTGATCAAAGTTGACCGCTAGTCAACTTTTTTTTTTTTTGAAAATTTTTTTTTACAAAAGCCTTTATATAATATATATATTTTTAGAATCTGTTTGACCCTTCCCCCTCTCTCTCCACTCTACTCCCCTCCACCACAACCACGACCACCCGCCGCCGCCACCAATTGATCTAATACAATGTAAAATTTATTGATATAATATGAGAATCCCAACTCAAAACTAATTGACAATTGACGAACATATTCTTGAATTATTTATATTAGTCATGTTACATGTGAATTTCCGATGTAAAATTGATATTTCATCCAAGGGAGTAATTGATATGCAAACCACAAAATAATCCCTTTTTCTTTCCTTAATTAGTTGAAATTAACTAAGGACCATAAACTTTATTGGGCAATGAAAGGGGGAAAAAAATGAAAGGAAACAACTTTAACGTTTTCTTAAAAAAAAAAAAAACAATCACTAAATCCAAAATGTAACAGTCCTAAGACTATTATGCAAGATATTTGAGTGATAAATGATAGGATTATATTGAAAATTTATAACCACTTTAGTATTAAGTGTTCCCTAAATTGCATCTTTTTCCCTCTAACCAATATAATCATGTCATTTATCAATAGATTATGTTGTAATGTAATTTTAGAACTATCATAAGCACTCTCCGCAAATTATATGATACTCCATTAGGAGTATACTTCATAATATTCTCATGTTATATCTAATTTATTTTTTAGTTATATTTGATGTATTCTTATACTTTAGAAATGATGTATTCTAATATAATATTTGATGTAATATCATGTTGTATATTTTTATGTTATAAATTATATATTCTATAATTACATTTGGCCTAGTATTTATTATAACTGATGTATTTTTCGAGTGGAGTATAGGAATATAGTATAAAATTTGGACAAAACCATGCCGTTGTTAGTAAAAATATATTAAACTTTCATAAAAATTTATGAATTAATCAAATTTTCACGTCCTCTCCATAAAAAAGGCAGTTTTGGGTGTGGGTTGGGGGGGGGGGGGGGGGGGGGGTTTAAAGAAAAGGCGATATTGTATCCGTTTATTAATTAATTATTAAAATTTCAAAAAAAATACTAGAATTAAAAAATCTCTACTACTTTATAAGTTCTTAATATCAAATCAGGCTACACTACACAAAATTATTTCTAAAACTACATTCATTTAAAATCACATCACTAAAAACTATAAATACTATAATTTTAATAACGTTTTTACTACATCTATTTCATAAAATAGTCATATTTAAATAATCTTTTATTTGTATTAAAATATAACTCACAAAAATGTTTATTATTATATTTTTATATTTTAATTATAATTACATATATATTAGGTATAATTATTTTTTGAACTTGAACCGCGGAAGTAAGTACCTTCCCTATAAAGCGGGCTGAATCCACCCGAATATATGCCAACCTGCCTTTTTTTTGGTGTTAAATACAAGCATGTACACTCTAATTATTAAATTATTTATATTCATGCACGTAAGCACGCATGCTTAGTTCCTTATGGCTCAATTCCAGCATAAACCACAACTTTCGTCCAAGAAAATTTAAAATTTAAAAAACCCTATTTATCAAATTACCCTTTTTTTTTTTTTAGACTGAGAAAATATTTAATTCATGATTAAGATTTGGGAACTAAATTAGATATCTTACTAATATGAATGTTACCATTGTTCAAATCTCACGTCGAAAATTCACAATAACTGTTTAATATAAATTATTCAATAGTCTCTTCATCCATTGTCAATTGATTATAGGTTGGATTAGGCCCGTTTGACTGATATTATTGTATTCATTGACGATTTATGATGGGTAGAATCTAGTTCTCTTATATATGAATGATATTTTAGATGTTATTTGTATTGAAAATGAAAAAATATTTTCAAAATGTTGAAATTATGTTTTTTTTTAACAAAATATATCTTGAAAATATTTTTTAAAGCTTGCCGCGTACTTGCATAAGAATTGTAATTACTTTTTCTGGATTTTTATGTAACATATTTTATAATTTCAATGTAACTTTTAGTTTTTTAATTCTAATCTATCTCTATTTAATAGTATAATTTTAATATGATAAAAGAAATGATTTTTTTTGAGAGAATAATTGCAATCGAAAAAAGGTAAATGAGAAATTATCCTTTAAATTAAATGTGGATTAATTTTTAATTTACGTGAATAATATTAAATATCTGAGTAATTAAAATAACATTGAATGTTTTGGAGGGAGTGATAATTCTTGAAAGCTTGAAAGAATGAATGGTGATTATTCCTTGGCTGAAGAATTCCAAATAGAGAGAGTATGAGGAAACCAATCAAAATCATGGTACCTTAAAATAACCAGCTTTAGTCCAAATTAAGAAACTATTCACTAACTTCCTCTCTTTCTTTCCAAATTTTGAAGCAAAATGGGCAGCCCATTTTGCAACCAAAAAAAAAAAAAACAGCCATGGACTTTAAAAAATTATATATGTGAGGATTTATTTGTGGGGTTTTCAAACCTGAAGGAGGTAATAATTCATTAAAAAAAAAGCTTAAATTCATTTTTGGTCACCTTAATAGGAGTTATCACAGTTTTGATCATTCTTTTTATTTCGTCACCAATATTAGTTTCACTTAAAATTTTTTTGGCAATTATAGTCATTTTTTATGAAAATACCCTTTGACTAACGATTGACTAACCCTCAAAACCCTAATTCTTCTTCTTCTTCTTATTCGATTTAACCGCATCGCCGCCACCACTACTACCGTCGCCAAAGGTTCTACAAACTGTCCCATTGCCACTGCCTGCCTTTCCCATCGTCTTTAGCCGCTGCACCCTTCCCCTCCTTCTCCATAATAGATAAAAAAGTGTGGACAAACGACGGTAACTGGAAAAGAGAGACGGTGGTGGTGGTGGTGGCCCGGGGGGGGGGAGGAGGGGGTGGAACAGCGACTCGTTGGTGGCAACGGGGCGATGGTCAAACAGAAAAAGAAGACCAATTAGTATTTTGATGGTTAGTCAATCGTTAGTCGAAAAGTATTTTCGTAAAAAATGACTATAATTATTAAAAAAAATCAAGTGAGACTAGTATTGGTGACGAAATAAAAAGAAGTTTCAAAATCGGAATAACCTCTATTAAGGGGACTAAAAATGAATTTAAACCTAAAAAAATACAAAATATCACCATCAATTTTAGTTTGATAATAAGTAACTCATAATTTTGCAAATTAATAATCAACCCTCTTAATTATTAAATTGTTACAATAAAATTCAAATTTGGTGTACTATGTATTGTTTTTTTTTTCTTTTTTTTTTTGATGTTCGTGTACTATGTATTGTTTAATACGTCTTAATACAATATAAAAAATAAGATGTTTATCGCACTTTCTTTTCACTTTGTCTCCTATATTTTACTTAAAATTAAAAAATGTACCAACAAAATGTCAAAAAAATATAAGTTACTAATTCCTTTTTAAAAAAATAAAGAAAGATTCAGAAACATTTTTGAGACTGAAATATTTTGGATGGGATTAGCTTCCCCTATTTACCCATGCATTAATTTTTAGCGTAAGTTGGTTGTAATGTTTAGTATTATTTTCTTTACATCATGGCCTGTTCACAGAGAATATGTAAGAGACACACTCGCTACTTTGAGATAATTTTTAATTATTATTAAGAGAATAGTCAATGTGAGTGTTCTTGGTGGTGTACTCTGAAAAAAATTGTGTTACGTTTAAAATGTGGCGGTGTGCTTAGTTGTTGAATTATAGGATTACTATATTTAAGATTGTAAATATAGTAGTTTACTATTTCCTGTTCTTTTAGAATTAGGAAATTCGTTTCTTGTTAAAAAAGAAACCTGAGACCCTGTAACTATAAATATTTGTTCATACATCAATAAAACACATGCTTTGTACAAAATTTCTTCACATATTTTGTCATGGTATCAGAGCAGGAAAAATTTTTCTTGATTTTCATATTTGCGTATTGATTTTTTTTCTTTCTTTCTGTTCGTAATTTTCATGCGCGTCAACCTTTCCAAATTAATTTGTTTGTCGGCGGAAACAAGTAGTAATTTTCTTGCCCGTGCTAAAATTTATTGTGTGACATGGCTCCACGTGGCGGCGACACTGATAGCATCCAACGGGTGACGACCGTCGGTCCAGCTCGGGTGAATTCCGTGCGTGTCCCCTTAGTTGCAGCTGATCTCAGTAAAGCTGCTTCCGGAATGTCTAGTGACCAATTAGCAGTAATATTAGTATTTATTAATTCTGTTCAGACTGACAAATTATCTACTATGTCTCAGTCTTCTGAATGGATGTTTGATTGTGGAGCTTCTCATCATATGACAGGTTGTTTGGAATTGCTCAATGATGTTCGATCAATTCCGTCTCGATCAATTCACTTGCCAGATGGGAATGTATTTCAGGCCTCCTATATTGGGACTATTTCTCTTAATTCTCATATCACTTTATATGATGTCTTATTTGTTCCTGGATTACGGTGTAATCTAATTTCTTTGTCCCAGTTGTTGACCTGTTCTGATCTAATTGCTTCATTCGATGCTTCATCATGTTTCATTCAGGACCGCATCACGAGAAGGACGATTGGCATGGGTAAACAGTGTGGGGGGGGGCTATATTTTTTTCAGAGGGGGGCGACTGCTGTAGCAAGTGCGGCTCGTTCAAAGTCTTCTTTGGAATTGTGGTATCGTCGATTTGGTCATCCATCTGTGACAGCTATTCAGTCTCTTCCCGGGATCTCTGTTTCTCGGTCAGATATTTTGCAGTTTAATAAAGTTTGTGAAGTGTGTCTTTGTTCCAAGCATTCTCGTTCTAGTTTTCCTGTTAGTCAAACGGTAGTTTAGTTGCCTTTGATTTGATACATGTTGATGTTTGGGGTCCCTACCGTTCTCCTGCCATATGTGGAGCTCGGTTTTTTTTTTTACTGTTGTGGACAATTTTAGTCGTACCACTTGGACTTATTTGTTGCATGATAAGGTTGGTGTGCCAGTTGCTTTGATAAAATTTTTTAATATGATTCATCGTCAATTTAATTCTGCTGTGAAAGTTGTTAGAAGTGACAATGGTACTGAATTCCTGGGATTGCATTCATATTTTCATGAGCATGGTATTTTGCATGAAACCTTTTATGTTGGCACCCCTCAGTAGAATGGTCGAGTTGAGCGTAAACACCAACATCTTCTTAATGTTGCTCGTGCCTTACTTTTTCAGTCTAAGTTACCTGTGCAATTTTAGGGTCACTGTGTGTTGACAGCAACCTATTTGATTAATCGCACACCTACTAAAGTCTTGCATAATCTTACTCCCTTTGAAAAGTTGTATGGCAAGCCTCATTCAGTTGCTCATATTCGTGTCTTTGGTTGCCTGTGCTATGCTCATAATCATAATCATATGGGTGATAAATTTGCTAGTAGGTCCCGTAAGTGCTTGTTTGTTGGTTATCCTATGGGTACCAAAGGGTGGTGCTTGTATGATTTAGAATTACAGAAACTGTTTGTTTCCCAGGATGTGGTTTTCTGTGAATCTGAGTTTCCTGGTCTTACTGTTAATGACTCTGCTGTCTCCCGGGTTTCTGCTTTGGATATTTTTTATGATGATTTGGATCTCATCACCGTGCCTTCGTCGTCGGCGCGGCCTGCCACACATTCCTCACCGCCGGCTGCCATTGCTCCCTCACCGTCGGCCGCCGATCCTCCATCGCCGCCGACCGCTGATTCTTTTTTATCGGCGCCATCCACCGCCCTTTCGCCGGTGGTGCCACCTCCTCCTTCAGCCGATGAGGCATTGGGTCGAGGTCTCCGCCAGAAAATTCCGTCATCTCGACTCTGAGATTTTGTTGCTTCTGCTATTAGCCCCCTCTCTTGCCTACTGTTACCCCTCCTGCCTTGTCCTCCTCAGGTACTCCTTATTCTTTGACTAATTATGTTTCTTATGATAGATTTACTACTGCCCATCGGGTATTTTTTGCCTCTATTACCTCTGCAGAGGAGCCTCAGACTTTTGGGCAGGCAGTTCATCAGGAATGTTGGAGAGATGCTATGAGGATGAAATATCTGCTTTAGAGAAGAATAATACTTAGGATATTGTTGCTCTTCCTGCGGGAAAAAGGGCTATTGGATGTAAATGAATTTTTAAAATCAAGCATAATGCTGATGGCTCCATTGAACGTTATAAAGCTCGCTTGGTTATTTTGGGAAATAATCAAGTTGAGGGGCTTGATTATACTGAAACATTTGCTCCGGTTGCTTAGATGCCCACTGTTCGTTTGTTTCTCTCTATTGCAGCTGCTTTCAAGTGGGAGCTTCACCAAATGGATGTTCATAATGCATTTCTCCATGGTGATCTTGAGGATGAGGTGTATATGAAACTTCCTCCTGGTTTTCGCTCCGCAGGCCCAGACATGGTCTGCCGTTTGTGTCGCTCTTTGTATGGCTTGAAGAAAGCTCCTCGCTGTTGGTTTGCCAAGCTCACCACTGCTCTTCTTCGGTATGGCTTTAAGCAGTCATATCATGATTATTCTCTTTTTACCTTTCGTCGAGGTTCCATTCAGTTGCATGTTCTGGTTTATGTGGATGATTTGGCCATTTCTGGTAATGATCATAATACTATTTATGCTTTTAAGGCCTATATGAGCTCTTGTTTTTATATGAAATATTTGGGTGTTTTAAAGTATTTTCTTGGTATGGAAGTTGCTCGCACCCAGACAGGGATCTCTCTGTGCCAGCGCAAGTATGCTTTGGACATTGTTGCTGAGGCAGGTTTGTTGGGATGCATGCCAACATTGTTACCTATTGAGCAGAATCACCATCTTTCTTTGGTTCAAGGACCTGTTTTTCATGATCCAGAGGCCTACCGTCGTCTCATTGGTCGTCTCATTTATCTGACAGTTACTCGACCAGATCTCTCGTATTCAGTGCACGTTTTGTCTCAGTTCATGCATCATCCTTTGCATGACCATTGGGAAACAGCTTTGCGGGTTGTTCGTTATTTTAAAGGTTGTCCCGACAAAGAACTTTTCTTTTCGGCAGCCTCCTCTCTTTCTTTGACTGGGTGGTGTGATTCAGATTGGGCCGGTTGTCCTACGACTCGGCATTCTCTTACTGGTTGGATGGTACAGTTTGGTGGTTCACCTATCTCATGGCGTACCAAAAAGTAGCCTACTGTGGCTCGCTCCTCGGTGGAAGCAGAATATCGGGTCATGGCGGCTCTCACAGCTGAACTTAAGTGGCTCAAGGGTCTCTTATCTTGTTTTGGAATTTCGCATTCCTCCCCCATCTCTATGTTTTGTGTCAGTCAATCAGCTCTTCATATTGCAGCCAATCCCGTTTTTCACGAGCGCACAAAATATATTGAGATTGATTGTCATTTTGTTCGGGAGGCTATTGCTCAAGGTCTTATCACTCATATGCATGTTTCTTCTCAGCATCAGCTTGCTGATATCTTCACTAAGGCACTTGGTCATGTTCAGTTTGATGGCGTACTTCGCAAGTTGGGCATTTGTGATCTGCATGCTCCAACTTGAGGGGGTGTGGAAGTATAGTATTACTATATTTAGGATTGTAAATATAGTAGTTTACTATTTCTTTTTTTTTAGAATTAGGAAAATGGTTTCTTGTTCATAAAGAAACCTGAGACCCTGTAACTATACATATTTGTTCATACATCAATAAAACACATGTTTTGTACAAAATTTATTCTCATATTTTGTCATTAGTTATATTAGAAATATAAATGAAATTTATTGGGTGGTGAGATGGTTATTTCGTTGAGATTCTATTTGTATTGTAGCCTATCTAGTTTGATGTCTCCCGTCTAGTGGTGGAACTAGTGTGGGGCAACGAGGTGTAGGGTGTAGATCTGTTTCGAGTAAGGGGTTTGAGTTTTAAATTTATAGTGGTGAAAGAAGAAGATGGGAAAACAAGGGAAGAAATGTGGTAGAGGAGGTGACTAAAATTTGGAAGAGAGATAATAAGGTGGTGGGGTGCTGCGGTAAAACAGAGGAGGAAGAGAATTAGAGAAGAATGAGAGCATGTCAACTTCCTTTACAAAATTTCCACCCCCTTGTTTAAAATCGTGGTTCCGCCATTGCTCCAGTCTAGCAGCATTCAAGAGTTTCAACTACTATAGCGTTTGCAATTGCTCAATTATTTAAACAACTAAATTATTACAGTCAGTAGCTTATGTCTAAACTATTACACATGTGAGACCTATTGAGGGAGGGAGATAACTTATTAGGGAGAGATTCAACTCGCGCTGCAACTTGAGTAGTTTGTTGTGTGGTGTCTTACAACCCTCGATGACTTTGGCTACTAGTGTTCGGTTGGTTACTTGTTTTTTGTGGTGTTGGTATGAATCAAATATTCAATCTCACGGTTCAACATGACAATACTCGATTCATAAAATGTTATTAGAAATTCTACATTTTGAAACTGATGGTTAGGAGTGACTATTACTTTAATTGTCTATCTATTAATTTATATTAAAACATAATCTTTTCTCCTGAACTGTGCACATGTTATCGTGTCAAATATTTTCTCTCATTTTTTCTGATTACATTTCACTCTTCTTTCAAACTCTAACATTGGCTTTTAAGGTTGAAATACTTTTTTTTTTGTCCCCTGTAGAAGGGGTGATATTACTTTTAGTCCCTTTTTAAATTTGCTTGACAAAAATAATCTCTCTTTTTTTTAAAAAAAAAAAAACTTCACATTTAGTCTATATAACGATAGAAATTGAGAATTTAACCCAGATTCGTTTACATAACTCAACCGCAACTTCATTTTCTTCCATCGCTATGATTTGAATGGAGCAACAGCTACGATCGAGATAAGAGTGCAAAGATCAGGATACGACTACTATGGTCATGTGGCGACATGACCATCGAGCTCCTACAGCCTCTTCATCTAGAATCTCATTCCAGCAGTTTTCTTCCATCGATTACGACGAGAACACAAAGGAAAAAAAAAAAACACAAACTCAGAAAGATTCAATTCATTTTCCTAAATTTCCTTTGAATTGTGAGTTAATATCTTCATTTTTTCCTGTAAATTATTATTATTATTATTATTATTTTAAAATTTCGTGAGCCGTTTAAATTATTTTTGTGTGAGTTTGTTAATTCTTTTTAACATTTTTATTTATTCACAAGCCATTTAAATTATAGTAAAGTATATTAATATTACTAAGTTTATTTGTAAGGAATTAAAAGTCTTTTTGGCTAAAAATTATATACTCGTAGTATAAAATTTAAATTTTTATATGAAGAAGACTATAAGAGAACATGAAAGATAAAAAAGTGAAAAGAAAAAACCAATAAAAAGACCGGGAATCTAAATAAAAGACAAAAAGAGAGAAAAGAAATGAAGTATTGAAGTGAATAATAACAAAAGAAGGCCGGCCCGGAATATGTCCAATTAGATTCCGTCCCAGAAGGAGCTTCAGCCCCTCCCTCTCTTTCTCTCTCTCTCTTTGCCCTCTCTCCCTGTAACTCCGACCTCTCCTCTTGTACTTATACGACCCCACCCCCCCCTCTTATATGCCCCGTCCCCATTGCTCCTTTCCCCCTCCGGTTTCTCTCTGTCTTTGATAACGAAATCCCACAAGAAAGAATTTTTCTTTTTTGTAATTTGTGTGTTGTATATCAAACCTGCTGGAAATTTTAGTGAATTTGACGCCAATCTTTGACAGCAGGGACAGACCCTTCTTCCTGGAGGTGGGATTTTTTTTTTTTTTTTTTTTTTTTGGGTTGATGACGGAACGATCCCTTGTTGGAAGTGGTGGAATTGTTAGCTGATCGAGAGTTTCTTGGTTTAGTGAATTTCATTGAGGGGAAAGGAAAGAACAGGTACCATTTTTTAAAATTTTCCTGCTGCTCAGCTATGAGTTTTTTTTTCTTTGATTTTTCATTTCTGTTTGCAAATTGAAGGACAGCTTGCTCGTGAATATTCCGATTTTGTTGAATGAATTGTTCCCTTGCTGTCTCTAGTGTTTTGAAGTTGACCTAGAAGAATGGGGATTTTATTTTGGAATAATTGGGAGGATTAGCTCGATATCGTGTTTAATAAAGTTTGGGGTTTTTAGAATTCATGGGATACTGTTTTAGGTCTTCCGAGGTTATAATTTTGCTTTGTGAGGGTTCTTCTCTATAGGGCCATCTTTAATTTGTGGCTCAGAAGCAATTACTCAAATGGGTTTTTTGGGCTACGTGAAACTTGAATATCGTCAAAGCTTATTTTCCCATGATGTGGTTATCGGCCTCTCAAGTTATTAATTGCGCCTTTTTTTCTGGTTGTTGTCTACAGAGGTAGTTAGGTAAGCTTTGGTATCAAAGAAATGGACTACATGGCTGGAGGAAACAACAACGCTGCCAATCTGGCATCTAAGCAAAGGCTTCGGTGGACTAATGAACTTCATGAGCGATTTGTTGATGCTGTTGCTCAACTTGGTGGTCCAGATCGTAAGTTTCCGGGCTATTAATTAGCTTTCCGCCTCTTGTTCTTGAAGGGAATCAATTGCATAGCCCATCATGAATTTATGTTTCCAGTTTAGGAGTATGTAGAACTCGAATTCACGTAGCTTGGTTACTATGACCACTTTTAGTGAGCTTTCCAGCTCAGCGGATTTAGTGTGATCAGTCTCTCATCTTAGAGAGCAAATTGCTGTTTGGAATGATGGAAGGGCCCATTGGAGCTCCTAGATGAGCAGGAAATGATTAGCATTTTGCCGCTGCTGTTTTCTTGTGAGCAAAGTTATAAAAGTAGTGATCTTTATGACCTTTTATCATTAGGGAGACAGTCGGATGATACTGATATCAACTAGGGAGAGTTTATGGTTTTCCAAAGCTAATTTGGGTTTGTTATTCAGTATGCATTCGGAAAAAATCTTAACAATCTTTTGCATTTCAGGAGCTACACCCAAGGGTGTTCTTAGAGTCATGGGTGTACAAGGCTTAACTATTTATCACGTCAAGAGCCATTTGCAGGTAGATATGGCTTATGCTATTATGTTGTTTACGGTCCTTTTTCTTTGGTATTCTTCTTGGCTTAATGACTGATACTAGCCATGCTTGCTTACAGAAATACAGACTTGCCAAGTACCTTCCAGATTCTTCAGCTGATGGTATGCTATTTCTCTTCTCTGTCTTTACATCTTGATATTCTATATTTTGTATAATTTTCTGAAAATAAATCATATGTATAATAAAATGCGTAAATATTGTATTATCTAATGTTCCCGTAGAAGATAAAGCACTTACGTGCTTTGTGTAAATAATTTTCAGGCAAAAAAATTGACAAAAAGGACTCCAAGGATATGCTTGCTGGTTTAGATGGTTCATCGTAAGTAACATTGTAGTTCTTTAAGCTATGTAAATCTTGGAAATGTGCAGTGCTTGTCTATAACAAAAAATTTTCTATTGTACTGGTCTGCTGAGGCAGAAATGTCGTGTAATTTTTTACTTCATTGGGCAAAATCATTCTCGATTCCTGTTTTCTTTCCTGTCTATTTCTTCTGCGATTTTTCCCTTGGTTTCATAACTCTCAGAATTTTCTTATGTGGTCAAAGTTATAGCTTTTATTTCCTCTCTTTATTTTCAGTGGAATGGAAATTACTGAAGCATTGAAGCTGCAAATGGAAGTGCAAAAGCGACTGCATGAGCAATTGGAGGTATGGTCTATTTTTGCAATTCATATTACCTACGAATGCCACTTCGATTCAAATTTTGAGCTTCCTGTATGGTCCATCTATTTTCTATCGTACTTGTGGTTATATAGCTGGCATTTGCTCATGTTTACCTCTGCAGCAGTACATGCAATGTCATTATGCACTTAAAACTTTTTCTAACCGTGTACGGTTAATTTTCTTTAAGCTTTCTAATTGGTTCTTTGATTGGAATGAAGTTTATCAGCAGTTGTCGTCTGTTGACCGACTTATACCAATATATCTGCTTTCTTGATTAATCATAACAGGTGCAAAAGCAGCTACAGTTGCGTATTGAAGCCCAAGGGAAGTATCTGAAGAAGATTATCGAAGAACAACAACGCCTGAGTGGAGTGCTTTCAGATGTACCAGGGAGCGGTGTTACTGATAATTGTCCAGATGCTGAAATGATGACTGACCCTGGAACCCCTCCACCTGCTTCAGAGCCTGCAGTTCTTGATAAGTCCGGCCGGGAACATCATGCTCCTGGCAAGAGTCTCTCCATGGATGAATCATTCTCATCTCCTCAAGAACCTCAAACCCCAGAGTCTGGTTGTCATGTCAACCTATTCGACCCCATGGAAAGCGAAAGGTTACTCAAGAAGCAACGTGTAGGCTTGAATGCAGCATTTGCAAAGCCAGATATGATGTTTACCCAGCAGTTAACGGGGATGCGTTCGATGTTCCCTACAAGGGAGCACTTTGAATGAAATGCTTCTTGACAACGTTGTTTAGTTCGACGAAAAATCGAGTTTCAGGTAGTGATTATGTGTAGTTCAGTGTGGAAGAAGATCACTTGTCTTGTACTAAAATTAGTTCAGACTGAGGAATACATGCATACTTAAAAGTCTTCTGATGTTTCAGATAAACCACTTTATTTTTTAGCTCCTTTGGAGTTTTAAACCCCCATTCTCGTAGATAATCTATCAATTTCCCAAAAGGTTTATGCGGCCTTTGCGAGGCTTTCTTAACATAAGGGAACTTTAAACGTGGAGGAATTTGTCCATCCTCTATTCTAATATAGTGCCGAAGAATGTGAGAATGTGGGAATATGTGAGAGTTCACTAAACTTTTCCAAAAACTGTGCTTTTAGTAGATATTCTATACGCATTTGGTTATCAGGCATTTATCGTGAGCACGATAAATGGTACACCAGAGATACGTCTTTCGATAACATGTACAATAGATATGTGTCATTTCCGATCCTCTCGTATTATGAAAAGGTCCTCTCAATGCTTTAATGTCCACATTGGATATGGATCGAATTGTCTCACGACATTCTGAACTTAATTCACTACTTTAATGGGCGAACATCTCAACCCTTGGAATATACTACAGCACCAGGTGGCTGTAATTATCTGCTCCACACTTGGCTACCAAACCTTTATCATGGGCACGATAACTAGTACACCAGATGCATCATTCCCTGTTCTCTCGTATTAGGGAAAGATTCTCTCAATGCTCCAACGCCCACACCGGATATAGACCAAATTGTCTCACGACGTTCTGAACCCAACTCACGCGTATTGCTTCTGCTTTAATAGGCGAACAGCTTAACCCTTTAACATACTATAGCCTCACGTGGCATGTGAGCTCTTTGGGGTGAGTTGTTCGATTGTGAATCTCCTACTGTTCAAATGATTGAGTAGATTTCATCATGCAACAATAGTCTTTTCTATAACCAAAAGGGAAAACAAAACCAAGAGAAGTCTCACAGTGGGAGAAGGGGGATCCACACTTTTATCATCATCAACAAGTATCTCAAACCTTATTTGAAAATCATTCTCAATATTTTACACTCAATCCGTGAATGGTAGTTATAGGATTATATGACAGATAGTCTACTGACAAATGACAGGATTATATTGATCAGAGAGGAAAACAATGGACATTCAGAAGGGCCATATCATTAAAGTGATTCTAGATTCTATACAATGGACTATCTTGCATGATAGTTTTAGAACTATGGTATAAAAAATCTATGTGGCTAGAGGTCAAACAAACAAACATGTACTGGATTTATCAGTTATAGTACAAGATATAATTGTTCACAACACACTAACCTAAAACTGAACCATACTCTTTAGTACAATTTTAGAATGATTAAAGGAAGCAAAACAGGCCAGGATCATTTGAAGACCTGTTCATCACAAAATACCAACTTGCCACCTTTCTCACAGAGCCCTTGTTCACCAACAGAATTTACCAACTTCCCATAACTATATCTCAGAGGCATTCTTCCTAAAATCCAATGGAATTCTCTTATGCATTGCCCTCTCCTCTTCCTGTGCTCCCCTTTCCTGCTACTTATCCCTGCCTCCCTCTCCTTCTTCCCAAACCTGCCTTCATTTCTTGCATCCCCCCAATCCCTGACTCTCTCAGAACCTACTAAAATCGGTCCAGCATTCACCATATCCGCCACCACAAAATTCATCAAGATATCCTCACAATTCTTCTCATCATCCACAACTTTCCGCAGCTGTTTACCTACTTCTCCGCCTCCACAACTGTACTCCCATAGGTACTCCTGTTTGATGACCATGGCCTTAGTAAGTATAATGGAGTACTTATCTGGGCTGACAGTGTAAATCCAACTCTTGGAGTTCAAATCATATGTGTGGGATCTTGCAAAGAACCCGATCAAACGGTTAGGATTGGATTTCCATACGTTAAATGCGAAGTCAATGGACTTGGAACCAAGTTCTATATCATCATCACATATGAGGACAGCACGAGTATCAATTGAGTCTCGAGGGTAGAATCTGGAATTCAAGCTTGTAGTGGTTTCACGGAGGATGGAGATGGGGGCATTTATGGTGGAGTAAAGGGATAGGTTGTGGGAAAGTTGGGACAGAGTTTGGGATGGAGTAGAGGGATTGCACCACAAAATGATTACAGATGACACAGATGCAGATGCTGAATATATGCTGGCTATTGATTGGAGGAGTGGGATTCTATGTTCTGAATAGCCATTGATCACCACTGTCATTTGGTCTGACTTGAGAGCACGAGGATTCACCCCATTCCCACACAAATTGGAATAGTTTGGCGGATTAAACTGGCGGGAGAATGCCAAACTTGACAAGTTGCATATTAATAATGCAATTAAGGACACAAAGAACATGTTTTTCATTCTCAGTCTTACTGTTGGAGTTGGCAGCCTCTGGCATTTGAAATTGGTAGCTCCATGGTGATGGTGCCTTCAACATAAACAATTATGAAGTTCCAGGGTGCTCAAAGCTTTAGTTTGATCTCCTGAGAAATTGGAACTGAATATAGGATCAGGGAATGAAAGGACTAATCACATTGACAAGGAACGATTAAACAATTGCCAATTAAAACAGCGGTAGCATGACTGAGTGCTTTATGTAATAATTTATGAGGGTTCAAGACTCACTTACAATAGGTGGCATCATAGAGCCAAATCAAAGACAAGACAGAAAAGGGTAATGCTCACATTTCGTTTACTGTAGACATCATATCCATGGAGGATGATATACACAGATTATGACCAGTCCCTGAGATGCAAAAACAAACTTCAATAAAAATATCAAGCAGTTCAATGTGTGGAAGGAGATTCTTTAAAGCATACAGTCAAGGAAAGAATTGCATTCTACAGAAATTAAGAACGGCGCAAGATCATTCTCTCTTGGTGCACCAAGTTTGTGGTCGAGATTTACGTGCTACAATGATCTATAGTTAACATGCTTTCACAGTGTGCTGAAACATTTGAAACACCCTCTAAGCCAACAGTGATATGGCATTTACATGATTCATGAATGCAACAGTTCGACTTTACTCGAGTCTTATATTCTAAACTTCAATTACACCTTCTGAAGATAAATGCAATCATATCTATACAGCTAGAACTCCGGCTCGAGCATAAAACCAAATGGATCCTACTATTTGTGGTTGTTGGTTAAAAAAGGGCAAACAAGTTTCCACAAGAACTAACTGATAACAAAACTGGCTTGAAGCAAAAATTTCAAGAAGTGTAAAACAGTATTTCAGATCAGAAAACTAAAACATGGTCAAGATCAAGATTCTAAACATCCCCAAAGAAGGTCTGAGTTCTAAAAATGGGACACAAATGGAAAGAACTGACATCGAAAAACAAAACCATTGAATGAACATAAGAATGGAATTGATTTCACAGAGTAATGTAAAACAGTCAAAAGGGAATTCTTACACCATCGGGAACAACATCAAAACTAATCTAAAAATCCATATAAACAGCTATTCGTTCTGCATTTTACATTTTTACCATTTTTTAAGAAGTTGCATTAAAAATGTAAACATTTCCAAAATTGAATTTTTTTTCCTTGGGAACAGAAATGCTGTTTACTTAAAGCCTAAATCACAATCACATAAACAGTTGCAAATTAAAAAGAGAACGTGTAAAACAGCAAGAAATGTGCTTTTGAAAAAGGAGGTAAAAGGAAAAAACAGAGCAGCTCAATATAAAAGAAATTCAAAACCCATCAACAAAGAGTTAATTTTGCCAGATTTAATCAAAAACCCATCTCAGTTACTGCTATTATCTACTACTAAAAACTGCCCCAACCCATCTTTCATGGCTAACAAGTATAATATATATCAGGAATTAAAAACAAAAACAAGAGAAAAAGGAAGAAAAATACTTGCAAAGAGTGGCCATAAAGTTACCAACGAAGATCTGCTTACAATACGAACCTTGATTTTGATCTGACTCAGAGACAATCCAAGCAACAAAGATGAAGAAATGAAGCCTGATGACTGATGAGGCTCACTTTTCAAAATAACAAAGATCCAGAAGGAAGTCTGGGGATAGCATTGGCAGAGATTTAAACTAGATGGAAACGACACCGTATTGTCACTCGAAGTAGAGATCATTCGGTTCGGATCAGTATTAATCCGAATCAATCTGTTTTTATCCGAATATAACCCGAATGTTGTATTTGATGTTTTCAACGATTCTCTCTGCTTTTCTCCCTATTTTCTTTCCTCCGGCCGTATACCTCACGTCCGTCGCGTCTGGGAGACACCACACAGGTTCCACCTCGCCAAAACCCATCCGACTAACCTCCGGCCAGCCTCAACATCCCTATTCCCGTGGAGGTTCTCAAAGACAGCAAAGAAGGTATGACATTTCAAACTTCAGAAATGGCCCATAAAATCATGCACATCTAAAAAATGATGTGGAGTTTTTAGTTATTATTTACTGATTTATTGATGAATTCTGGGTTATTCTTGCGATTCTCAAATTGATGCGGAGTTTTTTCATAGTTTCCCCCAAGAGATTTGATGTGATCAGTATGGTTTATGTTTTCTTTCGGTAATGAATTGTCCGAAAGGGATTCGGATCTATCCGACACCAATACGTGTATATCCGACCTAGAGAAGTTTCGATCCGAACCGAAATTTCGGGTCGAACATCCGAAATTCCCACCCCAAAATCAATAACATTGATTATTTTTGAAAAACTCAAAATTAAAAGAAGGTGCTTTGACTCCACTTTCCCTCGCTTTCCATCTTCACCCCTAATACAGATTCTCTTGACGAAAGAACTAGAGTTGAGTTCTTGATTGTAAGTTGCTTCTGGGTTTTGCTTATATTCGGTTATTCATGTAATTGCGGTATTATCTCTGTTGCTTGGGGTCTTAAATTAATCAGTCTCTGGCCTTAGGTTTCAAATTATCACAGATGAATTGGCATTTGGGTTTGTGTTTATTTGATGATGCTTGATGGATACGGTGTCTTTTCCGGCCTACTTGTTGAGATTAATTGCTCTCCTGAAACCATTTTAAGCAAGAATACTTTAAGGGCAATAAATTTGCAATTGTGGATAATTGGGTTTGGATTCGGAAGGGGAAAACAATTTTCATTATCTACAAAGGTTTTGATATACTTGCAAGAATGTTGAATTTTTGGGGTCAAAGAAAGGTTTTTTGATTTCATTCTGGGTATAATTCATTCCGCATGATGTATACAAGTTCACATTGGCCAGTGACAGTTTTGTTTGCATCTTTGCAGGAAGTCAGAGAATGAAAGTCAAAATCTTGCGTATCCTATTTCAGTTATATGTCTGTATGTTCTTTGTTACCTAGAATTTATTCAATGCTGTAATTTTGTATCAAACTGTTTTGGTTCGCTATAATAACTGCATATTTATGTAAGAACAAGTGTGTCTTTATCAATCTGATCTTCAGGTTCTACGTGAAGGCAAATGTTCCTTGCGTAATTGAGATGTTTCTTGATTGTCTTTGTATAAGTTTGAGTTCTGAAGTGAACCACATGGATACGCTGTTGTTTTATTTGATCATCTGGGATTCTACATCATTTACTGCATGCAATTTAATGCATATTTTCTTGTGATTTCAAAAAAGTAAATTTGAAGGGTGAAAGAAACGTAGAGAAGTGTGTTTCTTCAATATGAATATGTTATGCTGCCTTTTTCAATTTCCTATTATCCTTGATCCTTCGATCTTTCTGTTTACCTCAATGCATGGGGTCCAAGTATAATATGAGGTTGGTTTTTTCTTGACTTCTGTGCCAATGAAATGCTGGTGGAACGAACTGATGAGCAGAGTATGTTCTCCTCTCACTGTTTTGCTTGTATAATGGGGACTACAAATTCTTGAAGCTCTTACAATATTATCATAATGCAGATGGCATGCTGTTGCATCATGGACATGGGATGCCCAGGATGAAACATGTGGGATATGTAGGATGGCGTTTGATGGTTGTTGTACAGACTGTAAGCTCCCTGGGGACGACTGCCCTTTAAGTGAGTCACCAGATATTTTCTTGAATGTTCCTGTCTTACAAGAAATCCTGCTGCTTATTTAGGCATTATAACTTATCAAGCACCTCAATAGATAGAAGATGCTTTTCACCTCACTGCCTTCTCTGGTCTGATATTTTTTTCCCCCCCACATAACTGTTGCATAAAGGAACTACAAGCAGTTAGACAAATTTGTTATCAATCAGAACATGAGGTCTGCCAGGTTGAGTTTGGATTAACTAAAGGTGTCAGGCCCGTGTTTGTGAATTAAAAATATTCAAAAACAATTCGATGCTCCAGAGATCCTAAGTTTTTCCAGAAGTATTATATGTCTTCTAGTTTTCCTATTTATGAGGATTGTTGTTCCTGAAACTACCCCACTGTTTTCCTCAAAGGTTAAATGTGGTTAAGTTAATTATAATGCATGCCCCTGCAAAAATAATATGGAGCAAGAAATGGTGACCAATTTTTCTGCCCCCGTCTGTTAATCCCCCTCTTGGGGATTGTATGGATATAATGTGAGTAGTTAGCTGCCATTATAAGTAATTAAATAGAGATGCTTTTTTTCCCCCTTTTAATTGCTTTCCATCTTTAGTTTTGTTCCCCCCATGGCAATTCTGGTTGGATTTTATTTGCTTTGTATTTTATATTTTGTTTGTTATCGGTAATATGCAACAATACAGCTCACCTTTGCTAAGTTTTTGTTTTATGTTAACAGTATGGGGTGCTTGCAACCATGCATTTCATCTTCACTGTATCTTAAAGTGGGTGAACTCACAGACTTCTCAAGCTCATTGTCCAATGTGCCGTAGGGAATGGCAGTTTAAAGGATAATATTGTATGTCCCTTTCTTCCCCTGCTTGCCCTCATCTCTCTGAATTTTATCTTAGCATAAAGCATCTGAGATAATAATTACTTTTTATAGTGTATTTGGGTGAAATTTAAAAGACATTTGGAAGTTATTGTTTCATGTGTTGCTTTCTAATTGTTTGTATCACACACTGCCGAACTGTAATTCCTTGTGCTAATAGTAGTTTATGCGTAGCCGTCCTCGCAGTTGCTTAACTGTAGGCAACAACGCACCCTTGGTCTGTGATATTGATTTCCTGTGTTCCTAAACTTTACTTTTGTTTGTAAAAGAATACAAAAGGCAAAGTAGAAAGGGAGAATGGATTTAAGTTAGAATAATAACCCTAGTTCGACAAGAAGGAAAAATGGTCTTTGATTTCTACTTTATGTCAGACCCTCATAGTCTGGAAGTTCTTGGTTATTGCTTGCACAATTGATGAAAATACTTGTGCTGGTCTTGAGGGTTATGTGTTTCTTCTTTGGCTGACAACTGGGATGATACTTGAGTATGTGCATAACCAGTTTATTCAGATTGATAAGGTCTGTTCTGTAACTCTCAGTTTATGGTTTCTTCTCTCTTTCTATAGTCAGTCGAGCGTGGTTGAAGCTGTAATTCCAGGCTTTAGAACTGTGAAAATCGACAATGCAGGAAGTTCTAATGTTGAAGAGGTAAATTTTCATGTTGCTGCTTGTGGATTGCTATTACAATTTGCTCTCTTGTATAAGATCATTAAGTACAGTGGTGAGAATGATGGTTGGGGCAAAAAATTTTGTATCAGCTCCCAAATTTTTCTGGCTAAGAAAGGTAAATGATATAGAGTCTACTGTTATTTTGGATGATGGCGATCCCTAGAGACTGGTTTTGGTGGCAATATATTTTGATAGTAGATTTGCTCATTTAAATGCAAGCGTTTCTTTCTGAAAATCAACATATTTGAAGATTTATATATATATATATATATATATATATATTTTTTTTTTTTTCTGAACATATTTCTTTTGGGTTTGCCTAGACCAAATATTGAAATGGGTCTATCAGAAGCCCAAATGATGATTAAATAAGCCCACGGTTAGCGCAGGTTTAGGGTTCATCTTACTTCCGACCCGTGGATGGATTGGAGGATTTTATATTGTTTTAAATATCATAAATATAATCTTAATGTTTTTTTTTAAAAAAATATAATCTTAATGTTAAGAAAGAGATAGTATATATTTTAAAAATTATATCAAAATATTTTCTTATTTGAATAAACTCTACAAAAAAAAAAAAAAAAAAAAAAATCTTGTTATGTTAAATTTGATATCTTTTAGCATTAATTATAAAAAATTAACAATTTTCTTTCTGTAGCCTGAAATTCTTTATATGGTAATTTGTTTTGGCCATTAATATTCAATACTTTTTCCTAAAACAAAAAATCATGATTTTTAAAATGTTTATTTTTTGAAAATACTATTGTGCATGTATTGCATGTATTTTATCAAGATGTATCAATTTATAACCTGATACAGGGGCGGAACTAACTTATACCATGGTAAGGCGATCGCCCCACGTTGATTAGAAATTTTTAGGGAATAGGGGTATTAGGATTGCAGTGCCGCCACACCAAGAGCGTCGGCCGGGAGGGAGGGAGGAATTTTGATTCATTGCAGATAGGAGGTCCGAGGCTGAACATCGATAAGTTGAAGAAGATGAAAGGATTTACCTTTTTTTTTAAAAAAAAAATTTTTGGCAATTGATCTAAACGACGTCGTCTCATTTCGTCAGCCTTACAAGGAAAAAAAAAAGTCTTTTTTTTTGGCTCCGTTGTAGCCACTTCGACAAACGAAAACCCCATCCATTTTCTCCAAATACCCAATTGAAAATTTGACATCTGCACCTCTCCGCCGCTGCTCAACGCCTCACAGGCATCCCAATATCACTTCACTTCCACAAGTCTTCACTAAGTTTATCTTCCCGCCCCACGTTATAAAAAATCCTGATTACGCCACTGACCTGATAGATATTATCATACAATATATATTGTATAAAATTTATAATTACTTTAGTATTATGGATATCAATATCCATTATTTCTTATTTTAACCGACAATTAATAAAAATATGTTAATCCAAAATTTTTAAACTTTTGACTGGTTACTTTCAACTCGAATCTAACAGAAATCCATAGCCAACCAGTCAAAATATCACGAAAAGATATCAACCCATTTGATTCTATATCCATATCTCAAATCCTAAAAATTTGTTTTTTATAGATGGCATGACACCATCCTTTACTCATATAATGTTGTAGGTTTTGAAAATTACTGGACTTCTAACTTACGTCCCTGAGGCCCAACCTTTCTTAATTTCTCTACTTTTCTTTTAAGATTAAGTACAAAATATCTTGCACAAGATTAGTTGGCATGAGTCTGAAATTGAAAATGGAGGTTTAAATATCCCGCCAAAAAACGTTGTAGCCGATGGGCATTATCAAAAGTGGAGGAACCATTGATTCTAACGAGAAGCACTTTCAGGAGATTCTTTTGAAGTGCTCTCTCTCTCTCTGGGGATATGCATGGAAGATCTTTTGGATAGATGCAAGGTTTATCTGATTTCCAGAAAGATGATGATTGCTTTTTTAGGCTTTTCTTTCTGGAATAAAGATCCAAAAGGAAGAAGAAAGAATCATCCTCCCTCCCATGGATTCATGCTCACTTTTCATTAGATTCTGGCATGCAAAACACTGGAAAAAAAAAACAGGTCCAGCAGGCATATCCAGCCTTCCCTAAAGGAATAACCTTTGTTTTTAGGGCAGTTAACGTTGAAAACAGAATGAATGTGCCATAGAGTAGGGCACTAAGTGGCAATTGCCGTTTGAACTCTTTTTTTTTTTTTTTATTATTTCTAGTTTTACTTAATTTTTTCTGTTGTGATCAGTCACTTGCTATTCGGAGTACTAACGTCTATTTTGTAGGTTTTGTTTTTTTTTTTCTAGATCAGATAGTTAAACTCAAATAATATCAAAATGGCCGACCATTATTAACTCGAATAACATCAAAATGACCTATCATTATTATTTTATGTTAAAACTTTCAAAATCATTACAACGCCATGTTCTCATGAACCCTTAATTTATTTTGTGTTTCTGTTTTTGGTTGTCCCTAATGGAGACTTTCAACCCTTAATTTAAAGGACAGTTTTGCATACTCTGGACATGAGCTTTGCAAGTGTCCTTCCTGATTAATTTATAGCTGTGGAAGTACTTGATGTCTGATTAGATACTACTGTGTATATAACTCTTTGCTAGCCTACTACATGGACAATGGTACATATGTTCTGCCAACTTCTGCCAAACAATCTTTTTAACTTTCTACCATGTAATTGTTGGAATTTGTCTTGTTCCTCAATTGGGATTTGTGATTTTTTTTTTGGGAGGGTTGCCCTAATTTTTTAATTAAAAGATGCTTTTCTTTTTTTAGGACTTTAAAAATAGGAAAAATTAAGCACTTTGGACACCATCATTTTTCTTTGAACGGAAAAAAATAAAAAGGGTTTACATTTTGTAACTATCAAGTTGGGAGGACCAAGGGGTCATATCCTTGAAGCTTAAATTATGTGATTGAATAAATCATTCTTTATCTGTTATTGCAGGTCGATGGCTCCTTCTTCCTCTCCTATTTAAATTTCGATTCGTATTCTTTATAAAGATATTTCTCATCAAGAATAGAACAAGATCTGCTCTGCATCATATCTAAGAGATTTCTTGGTTCGGCCAAAAAAGCAATGTTACTCGATCATTATCAAATTGACTGCAATTTTGTTGTGAAATAATTAAAGTATAATTTTGCCAACTCAAACCTCAAACCTCATTAATTTTGTATGTATGGTTTTCTATTTTATTTTCCTTAATCCCCATGATATTCTAATAATTTAATAATATTATATTTATCAAAAATAATAATTTCGTTCCTTATAATATTTTGATTTAACAAATAAAATAATATAATTTTGAAATGAAAGGAAAGGAGTAGCCAAATATACTTAAGGAACAAAACAAAAGGTAGGGGGGAATGGATGCATGTGCTGTTGCAATGGTTGTATATCAATAAAAGCCACCAAACAAAACAAAACAGAAGAAGCAAACACATGCAGCAAGCTAGCTATTACCCTTTTACAGATTCCTTTCAATTTGGTATCATTATTTCACCATCTGTACTTTTCAACCATCTCCATGATTTCCAGTGGGGTTTGGAGGAGTGTTTGAGCCTGTTTGGAATATATATCTAGATATTGTGATTCAATCTTCAATATAAAAACCCTTAAAAATTTAGGGTTAAGATTTATATGACTTCATTTCAGACGTTAAAAGGTTTAACTTTAGGAACTGATATCCTAACACAATCAACTACAAAAAGTAGGTATGTATATCTCTCTTGATTAAGTATCTCCTCTTCATATGCCTCTTTTCACTATAAACAGTGTAAAGGCTTTTAGTATATATTGTTTTGAAGGCATGTTTGTACATTTTTTAATGCACAATCAAAACAAATCCAAATACAACAACCCTTTCTAAATGGACCCAAAAATTTATCCATTTATATACATATAGTGTTAGTGTGTGTGTGTGTGTGTGTGTGTGTGTATGATAGATAGATAGATAGATTTGTTTAGTTAATTTTATGAGTACAATGTCTTCACTATAATTATGCTGTTGATGGAAGAGCTTGAGGGCATGTGGTGTAGCTGAATTATTTGAATATTGATTAGGCTCATTATTTTCATCAACCTCAATCATTTCACCACAACAACTGCAACAGGAAAAAAAGACCATTAATTCCACTGCAAAAGTTCTAAGAGATATGATGCAAATGAAATGTTAAGTGATTCAGCCCTATGTTTAATTATGAAGCCTTGATTGAAAAGTTTTGGTGACACAATTATATTGTAATAGTGTTTATAAAAGTGTTGGTTCAATAAAAATAATCAATTTAACGTAGCGACCCTTTAAATTTGTCTCGTTTCTCCTTAATTAATATTCTCCTACCATTCGTAAAAAATATAAATTGCATTGTAGTAATTGTACTATTATATACTAACTGTATATCGTCTTCTCTTATAAATTTACTACGTATTAAATAGTTAAAAAAAGTTAATTCTCATTTTTTTCCTTTTAGGTTTTTAGTTTGTTCTTATTTTGGAATGGAGAACTTAGGTGATTAATGAAAGCTTGTGAATTTAGATAAAAATGTGTTAAAAAAAATAAAGAAAAAAATATTAAAAAAACATGGTAGTAATTATAGGGAACACAGGGACTAATGGTTAAATATAATTAAACAACTACATATTGTGAAATTTCAATATAGATCCCTTTCATGGCTGGTGCTGAAACCTATGCCCTCCTCAAATATGCTCTCCCTCTAAGACTCCCAAACTTCCAAGTCCCAAATTGCAAAATCGATGAATCCAGCTAAGACCAACAAGTGTACTCATTTTTTCTTATATTTTTTAGATTTTGTCTTTTTGTATTCATCACCATGAAGAAAGGAATAAATGATTCTTTTTCCCCCTCCAACCCATTTTTATTTTATTATAATAAAATTTAGAAAGAAAAAAGACATTTTACGTGTCAATACTCTAACAGTTATATTATTTAGAAAGAAAAAAGACATTTTATGTGTCAATACTGTAACGTTATATCATATAGGTATTTATAAGGAAGATGTTACACGTATTATTATTCTGATATCATATTAGTTAAATGATTGTAAGAAAGACCTTATACTAACGTCACGTTTGTTAGATGTTTGAAAGAATTTTCTGAAATTTCTAATCGATATTAAAGGTTATAATTTAACTCTTAATAGTATTATTAATAAAGTCAAATTATTTGACAAGAAAGTTGTAACTCAATGGTAAGCATTCCCACTTAAGACAATAGGTTTTGAGTTCGAGTTACGTTGTATAAAAAAAATCAAATTATTTAATCCATTATTCATTTTTAGGAGCAAGTATTAAATTTGGAGAGAATTTTATCAAGGTGAGGAGGGATTCTGTTTTTTTCTTTCTTAATTTTTTACAAAATAAGCAAATATTAATTTTTTTCCCTTTATTTTAATTTCAAACCTATTACCCTAGCCAGTAGATTAATCCCATCCAATGCTGGATCTTCCCTAGTTGTTTCCATAGTGTATACAGAAGTCCACTTAAGGAATGGACCACCACTTTGTTGTGCTTGGAACATGGACCACCCTTTTCAAGAAATGGGACAAATTGGAGAAAAATAATTTAATAAAATTAATAAAATGACAAATTACCCACATGACTTGAAGAGACATTCTCTTGGGTCAATGAAGAAATTATTTAACAATTATATTTGGAAAAAAATTAATTTAATTAATAAAGGAATTATTAAATAAGGTTCATTTTTCTTATTTATTACTTTAAAATTATCAAAATATCTTTATTAAGAGTTTTAGTAAAAAAATAAATAAAATAATAATCCATGAACAATAAATTAGAAAAGAGAGTAGTATTTAAGAGTTCTAACTGATCAATCATGTTTGTAATTAAGGGGTAATTTGTTTTAACCCTGTTTGGAATGGATTTGAAACTTATTTCACCTGTTTGTTTGAGAGAAGGAAATGAATTTTAAATACGTTTATATGAGTTTCATGAAACTTAACTCCTTTTGAGTTTGATATCCTGCAATCAAATGTGCGATCATTTTGTTTGCGTATTTAAAAAAAATAAAATTATTATTTTTATAATATTATAATTATAATAATATATTTATAATAAGTAATATTTATATTTATAATATCATATTTATATATTATAATTATATATATTTTATTACGATTTTTACTCTTTCAACAAATAAAACATAAAAAATAATAATAATTCCAAATAGTTAAACCTATACTCATTTTTATTTCTATCATATTCATTCCGATTTTGATTCCTGACCAAACGTGCCTTAAGAGTGTTCATTGGGACAGTTTTGTCAGGTTTTGTTCATTTTAGTTCTCTAATCCAACTTTATATACTTAAAATAACTCTTAAAATTTTAATATAATTTTTATATTTTTGCAATAAATTTTGTTGCATTAATAAAAAATTACTATTTTACATAAACTTTTGGTTATGAATTTTTTCCTTAAAATTTACATATTCGTTCTTCTCAAAATATATTAAAAAGTTTCACATATTATCTTTTTAAATTATTTGTTACATTGTTGTATAAGATAAGAAACAAACTCTCCATCTATGAAATGAAGTTACAAAATTTAAGTCACTTAATTTATTAATTATTTTTAAATTTTATATTTTCAGAAAATGATATTCTTCTCAACTATTTTCCCTCTGAAGCTATATTACTTTATTATGTTTTTTTTTAATTTATCCTGTTATACTAACTCTTATATTAAATTATTTTTAAAAAAAGTAATAATATCATGAAGTAATATGGATGAAATTTGTATATGTAAATTTGATATTAAATTCAAAACCTTAGCGAAATTCTACTTTTAACAATCTCTAATTACGTCTATACTATTTTTTTTAATAATAGTCTCATAATCCCAGCAGACAAGGTAGATTGACGGGATTGAGACCCTATTATTGAGTATAATTAAAAGAAAAAAAGATATATTAAACATTGTCGAAACTAACCCATGCCCCGCTCTAAATGAGATAAGTCCTCCCCATAGACTATACAATCTACTCAAGGAAATTTAGAAATTACAAGAAAATATTACTTGCACAACGTGGTATTTTGCATAACCCAGGGACTCGTGATGCATCTAGTGCACATAAACTCCGAAATCGCAGAGGAAGTTCTGAAATAAGATCAAACTGTGTAGTGTTGCTCATGTCTATACTATTTTTAAAAAAAGAAAATAGTTAATTTTGTTATTATATTTTAGTTCAATAAATAGAGTTATTATTCTAAAATAGAAAACTTAATATCTTAATAGGCATTATGAATAATTACTGTAGGTTTCGGCTCAAAGATATTTGGGAGATCTCCATCCGCAAATTATGAATAATTTAGGCATCATTAAAGCAATATTGAATGTTAAAACGAGATTGGCAAAGACACCGACATTTAATTAATCGTTAGGAGTTCTAGATCTCTATACTACTTCTAGATTCGGTAATTTGGACAGCAATAGCAATATTACACAACAATCCCTTAGACAAGAGCAAAATGAATGGGGGATGGTGGTGTGTTTCCACACCCACCTCTTCGTGGAAGGGTAAATTTGAAAAAAAAAAAAAAAAAAGAAAAGTGTTTTCGTTGCTTAATTCTTATACTGTATTTTTGGAGGATATTCCTAATAGACACACTAACAAATATTACATTAAATATAATTAGAGAATACGTCAGTTATAACATGACAATACATCAAATATTACAAAAAAAACACAATTTTTTAAATACATAAAAATATATTAAATATTGCATAAGAATACACTCTTTTTCAAAATAAAAAAAATACATTAAATATAATTAAAAAATACATCATATATAACATGAGAATACTAATAGAGTTTACTCTAGTGGAGTACGATATAATTTGTAAAATTGTCACTATATGAGTTATTAATAATTTGAAAAATGAAAGACACTTCTAGAAACGGCCAAGATTAGTGAACAATTTTAAAATTTTTGATTTAAATCTATCTATTTTTTTTAATGTATAATTATGGAGGAAAAAATTATTATAGTCCAAGTGCAAACCCTAGCCCTAGATCCGCGACTTGCCCCAAATTTATATTAAAAAAAAATAGTCTCATAAGATTCAACGAATAAGACAGACCAGCGGGTTTGGTTACCCATTTGTTATATTTAAAATTATATAAAAGAAAAGGTACAGGTGGACAGTGCTTCGACTTACCCAAAACCTCCCTATAATCTAGTAGAGCCTTCTTTCCCTTCCTAAGCTATATATCCACCATTACTCATCATAACTCAATCTATTACAATAAAAACTATACTATCAAGGTTTGGAACGTAAATCTGGGACTCATTGCTCATCAAAGATTAGCAAACCTTGTACTTTTGCAGTTCAAGCTCATCAAAGACTGGCAATCTCTTCGGCAGTTCAAGCTCTCATTCAAAATGTGTACTTTTGCCCCAAATCCCCATATTTGCCAAGTAGTCGGCTACCGAATTCCCTTGACGTAGCACATGATTGATCATACCACCTAGGGCTGCCATAGTGCTACTGATTTCTGATAATGCCAATATATGAGCCAATCCATCTGCAATTCCCCCGTCACCATGCGCGCTACCATATGATTATCTCACATCACTTGTATTCCACAGATATTCAGTAATTTGCAGTAGTGAAGGCCATACAAAATCGCAGTGATTTCAGCCCCAACACCGAATCATGTGACAAAAAAGCCCCAAAATATTGTAAAAATAATCGAGATATCCAACTCAAAATTAATTACTTATAATATTATGTACCACAAAAAATGACAATGAACTACAATTAGTAGATCATAATCTAATGAATGACAAAAGCACTACCACCCGATCATGATCTATTAAAAGATAAATTTGGAAAAAAAATTGCCCTTATTAGATGAGAGTAATAAAAACAAGGAAAATTTGTAATTTTGGTCCATTACGTTTAGTGAATTTTCGTTTTTGGTCCAACATGTTTAATCCCTTCCAAAAATACCCATTACGTTTTAAAAACTCATAAAAATACTTATTGCGTTTTAAATTTTAAGCAATTTTTATCCATGAAAATTTGTTTTGATGGACCAAAAGTGCTTAAATTTTTAAATGTAATGAGTCATTTTGAAGAGTCTAAACATATTAGATCAAAAGCGAAATTTTACCAAATATAACAGACTAAAATTACATTTTCACCATAAAAACAATACTAAAACGATTAAATCGTACTATTTCTCTTAAAAATTAATATGAAATTATTAGATCAATTGTTCCTTTTAAGAATGTCCATCAAATTAATCTAACACAACCCTAATGAGACACTAGAATTGGAAATTAGGGGAAAAAAATCAAAATAGAAGCCAAATCATAATTAAAATGTACCAGATTTCCAATTCTTAGTTGAATTTACAGGCCACTATTATGCATGCGTCGTACTTGTAGTCTTTTATAGTTACAATTCCAAGAGGCCTATTAAAAACAAGTCTAAATCTGACAGCTAATATGAGTCTAACTTTATATTCCCATTACGAGTTTACGTACGGAACTTTTACAAAAGCTGAATGGACGATCCATCCACTAACCTTTTCAATAGTACTTCTTCGCCCATATTTTTGCAATAATTAATCCAATCAACCAAACAAAGATCCGGGATGGGTCACTCCCCCACTTGGAGTCTCTATACAATTATCGGTTTTACTCGTAAAATTTACTACATTAAACCAATCAAATTAATAGTTAATGTATTTTACCATTAGGTGAAAGTAAATTTTTGGTCCTTTTAGAAAACACATGGCGTCACTTATGATTTTTTTTTTTTTTAAGTTTGTTCGAAAAATATCCCTCTTTTATAATAAATATCTTATATTGTGTTTTTTTAACGATCGAATTCGAATTTTAAGTGTGTTGATTAATTTTTAACAATTTTAACCATTAGCCAAACCTATGTTTAATCCAACTATAATCAAACTATTAACCTAAATCGTATGGTTTCACTACCTCATTCCGAATGGCATTTTTGCTCTCTTGTTCCCGTCTGATGTTCTTCATTTCCCCTCAGCTTTCCTTTACTTGTACTAAGAATAATACAGCTCTCTTATGTACTGTTTGTCAATTTGGCAACCATACTCGGTTGTCGTTCATTTCTTCCTCTTCTTCTATTACATGGTCTTCTTTCGAGATTATTCATTAAGATATTTGGGCTTCTTCAACTTTGTCACTTAGTGGCTTTAAATATTTTGTGTCGTTCTAAGATGATTATACTAGCTACTTATGGGTTTATCCCTTTCGCCAAATGTCTGAATTTTTTTTTGATGAATTATGTTTTTCATGCTTCTATTCGTACCTAGTTTACTACTTTCATCAAACAATTCCAATCTAATAGGGCCGTTGAATATATTACACCCAATAAATTCTAGCAATTTTCTTCACATATTTTGTCCTTACACCCCTCAACAAAATGGTAAATCTAAACGCATGAATCACACTATCTTAAACATGGTTAATACTCTATTATTTCAGTGTTATCTCTCTTTTACGTTTTAGATCGAGGTTTTTGACACTGTAGTTAATTCACATTCTTCTTACTTCATCTAAAAAGGATAGTCAATCCTGCTGATTCACCTTGCCCGTTGGGGCTTGTGGGATTATTTTTTTAAAAAAAAAATCTAAAAAGGGTTCTATTCCTTTTTAGTTTTTATATAGATAATATCATAATTATTCTCACTTACTCGTTTTTGGTTGCTTATGCTTCCCAAATCTTGCCTCTACTGTTACCTTAAAACTTCATTCGCGATCTACTCCTTGTATTTTTTGGGGTATCCGATAAATTACAAGAACTATCGTTGTTATAATCCTTGGACTTCTCGTATATATCATTCTCGTCATGTTACGTTTGATGAAAAATATTTCCTTACCTAAACCTTTTATCCTAATCTGGCAACTTCTGCTCTTGTTTCTCTACGCAATCCTTTATTTCTTACTCCCTTTCTGGCACCATCCCATGCTTACTCGACCTCACGCTGACACTCGCCATTAGGGCTGGCAATTGCTTACACGACACGATAACCCGATACGGACGCGACACGAAAAAAATCAAGTTAGGGTTGAGATTTTTGACACGTATAATAAATGGGTCGGGTTTGGGTCGACACGATGTATTGGCGGGTTGACACGTGAACCCGTTAAGAAAATATTTTTTAAAAAATTAAATTTTATAACCTTAATAATTGATAAAACTTCCAAATTCCCAAATCAAAAATTTAACAGGACTTCCTATGGTGGTATTTTGTTATTTAAATTTTCTAATTGTAATTACCTTTGGATTTTATTTATTTTGGTTGGATTGAATTAGATTTTGGTTGTATTAGGAAGAATTTAAATTGATGAAATTTATGTTGATGTCTTGTATAAGAATGTTATGGTTAAATTTAAATTGATGGATTTGAATTTGATAGATATAAATTTTAGATGATGTTATTATAAATAAACATGTATGTTTTAGTCTCCTTGACAAATTTAGTCTTCTTTTTCTGTGGTGAAAATTTGACCGAAAAATCACCTATCAACAATTAAACGGGTTACACGGGTTAGGTTCGGATTGACACGATTATAAACAGGTCGGGTTAGGGTTGGAGTTTTCGACACGATTAATTAAATGGGTTGGGTTTGGGTTGGGGATTTCTCGACACGCCAACACGCCAACCCGAACACGACACGGATTGCCAGCCCTACTCGCCATCCTCATATTATCCCTCTCCCTCTCTTTTATCCTAACTTCGACTTCCCTTCCTTTCGCTCCTTCTAACTTTACCGAAGCTTTTAAATTTGTAGTTTGGTGTACTGTTATGATTGAAGAATACAATACCTTTCTTAGCAATCAACAAAAGGTCTTATTTTGATCAAACCTACAGTCTTGTTGTTAAACCAATAACAATTTGGACTATTTAACTCTTGTTGGTTCCGAAAATTGCCATATTCGTCATTCAGATGTCAAAAATGCCTTCTTAAACGGTAAATTGCAAGAAGTTGTTTACATTAAACAACCTATTGGATTTATTTATCTAGATTATCCTAATTATATCTATCAATTGAATAAAGCCCTCTATGAGTTAAAACAAGCACCTCTCACATTGTTAGAAAGGGAGTCATTTTTGTCAAGCAAAATTAAAAGAACCAAAAAAGAGACCGTGTATTATGTGAGAAATCAAAAATACATTTTTGCCTTCTATTATTTAGTTTTATATATAACTCATCCTTTCTCCATAGATTAGATTAAAAACTTCTGCCTTAATAAAAGAGGGATGGCCGACGCAGCCAACCAGGGGACAAGGATAATGGAGCTTTACATACTGTCAAGTAGTAAAGTGGAATCAGCCCGCATTCTAGGGGCGCGAGGAAATGGCTGAAAGCACACTGCTAAGTGGCCGAAGCACATGACCGAGTGAGACCAGAGCGACCATAAAGCACCGATTGGCTGAAAGCACCCCGATAGGGGGCAGAAGCACATGAGGGGTTTGAAGGCGATAGGGCAGTAGCGCACACTGATAAGTGGCAGCATACTGACCGTGCTCCCCAGGCGCCAAAGGCCATCACTCTTGCCCGCAGTGGAGGATGCTGTAAGAAGGGAGTGAGGCACGTAGCCTTAACGCCTAGTAGTAAAAACAAGTTCTTCGTCTTCGACTGCATCTTCAACTTCATCGTCGACCTTGATCCATATAGGAGTTATGCTGTGGGGGGTTGAGTTATGTCAGGTCGAAGACCCTAGTTACATCTTCAATATAATATATCTATATGTTTTCTCAATATTGAAAAAATATAGAGTTACTAGTTACCACTTCACTTTTTAGGGCGATAATTTATAGATTTTGACAAAAATGTTCTTTTACATAAAAGGGAAAAGAGAGAGGGTATTGTGAGAAGGTATTTTCGTCTAAATTGAGACGATAAAGAGAATGTATTGGGACGATAACTAGTAATTTCTAAAAAAATATTATGAAATATTGTGATGTTGGTGTTCGGAACAAAATATTGCTCCATTACGTATATGGGTTTATTTGATTTCTTTATGCTCTCTTTTATATTTACTTTGACATTTATTATGTTTACCATAGATCTTAATTTAACCATGAAAGAAAATTTCAGAAAAAAAGATGCAACAGTAAAAATTTATTTGCATGTTTTTTCTTATTTTTTTTCATAATTGAAATCTTATTTAAGTACATTTTTATTTTTTATTTTTAAAAAAGTACATTTTTATTTTTAGTATTACGATTGTTATTCTAATTTTCGAGTAAAAGTAGTACGTAATGTTTTGGACACTTCATTTGCCCATTGAAAAAAAAAAAAAAAAATCAACAACAACAAGAAGTATTGCTCCATTAATATAATATAATATATAAATAAATTTATATGTGAATTGTATTCTGTGTTTTAAGTATAAAAAAAAAAAAAAAAATCAAACCCTAACCTCCCAAGGCATCACACTCATTAAATATAGTATTCCTATTACATCATATTTTAGCCATTTGTTAAATTCACAAAGAGGATAACTCAACCTCACAAAGACCCTTGCCCCCTTCACTCTTAACAATATCGGGCAATTGAAGGCAAAGTTAACTTTTCGATAGATATAATGACGCGTCACCTGTTATTCCGTAACATTTCTTTATTTCATAAATTGTATTTTAATTTTATAAGATTCTTTTGTTTTAAAAAATATAAAATTAATAATTTTATTTATTAAATTAAAAAAAAATAACAAACAAGCTTATTAACTTTGAGGAGGGGATTTAAAAAAAAAAAAAAAAAACTTTGAGGGGATAATAACATCAAGTTTTTTAAAGTACAAGACGACATATAATGTCATACTCGAAGTCATCACAGTATGCGAAACTTCACTGCTAAGGCACCTTTTCCTTATCCTCTGGTCTCTGTCTATATTAATTACTCTCGTATTTTTATATAAATATTACTAATCATTAATTAGTATTTAATTTCCAAAACTATTTTTTATTTAAACAATATTTATTTTTATTTATTTAAATTGTTTGGGTGGAAGGATAAAGTTGCTTAGCAGGCGGTGCAAATAGCTGAGATAAAATAAGAAGGAATTGATGAGGTAGTTTATAGAGGCAAAGTTTGGAGGTTTTAGGCATAAAATTTGATGGTTTTTGCGTCATGCATGCACCCTTTGGCCTGCCCTTTTTTATATATATAAAAATATATCCATCCAGTGAGGAATAAAGACATTCAACCCGTTTTTTTTTTTTTTTTTTTTTTTTTTTTACAAAACCGGGAGTCATAATCATATTAACACATCCCGCGATCACTCGAATTCAGGATCTTTTCCCTGTGTGTTTCACGCGTGGAAATGAGAATAGAGCAATCACCAAATGATTCCGATTGTTACATCTTTTAGTTAGTAAAACAAATGCAAAGTTAATCTGATTACTATTAGAAAGATATGTTAACCCACATAAGGTAATTTGATTATTTGTTAATATAATCTCAAATTATATAATTATTTTTTAAATAAAAATAAAACAAGTGAAAAGACAATTAATCTCATTCCTTTAATGAGGCTATCGAACAAATCAAAGTCAATCATATTACTTTAATGAATGCTCGATTAATCAAATGTTTCGTGGCATAAAAACAATGTGATAAAAATGAAAATATGGGAGTAGAAAATGTAATTTATTAATTAAAAAAGTGATGTAAAAAATTTTAATTACTGATATTTACTTAAAAACGCAAATATTACATATACAAATCGATACTTCAATTTCGCGGTTATGAGACAGTCATTGCTGCAATTATTACGTTTGCATCGATCTATCATCGATGTGTTAAAGTTTGCTTTTAATCCATGGGTCCGTTTTGTCCCAAAACAATTTCTACGCAAGTACACAGAATTTATTAAATTGATACGAACTTAAAAAAAAAAAAAAAAAAAACTTATTCATTAGTCCATGAAATATAAATAATCTAAAAAATGCAGAAATATTAAAATTACTTTTTTCTGGGGAAAAAAATCCTAGACATCTAGTGTAAAATTTACGATTTGTATCACAAAAATAATAATAAGTTTATAAGAAAATATTCTTTTCGTGAAATGCCTTCATAAAACGAGCGTTCTACCGAAAAAACGTCTTCATTAAACTTGCGTTTCACGGGTCAAACATTTTTCTTAGACGTTTCACCGTGTAGTCAACCCTTTGAATTAAGCATTTGAACAAACGCTTTCCGTGAAACGCATTCATAAAGAAAGCGTTCCACGGAGAAACACCTTCATTAAATGCGCGTTCTACGGGTCAAATGCCTCTCTTAGGCGTTTCACCGTATGGTCAAGGTTTGGATTAGGTATTTGACCATTGGAACAAACGATTTATGGAGACTTGGCGCAATGAATTAAATGCTTTTTCATGCGTTTTTGGACGGCAAACTTATTTTTTTTAAAAAGGGGTATTGTGGATATTTTTTAATTTTTTTGGTGATACAAATAATAATTTTTGTGATAGAAATTCAGGTGAAAAAAAATTGGAACTATATTTAATTTAAACGTATTAGTTACTTTTATTACACGGTAAGTTTCTATAATACAAAATTTTCAACAGCGAAAGGTACAACATAAGTCTGCTGTCTGTCTGGACTTTTCTTTTATTCACCATTTGACACCAGTCTTTTATTTGAATTCCCAAAAAGCTCCCATTTCGGTCTCAGGTTCATCCATTAACAACCTTAAAATGCCAGACGGGGCCCACCCCCGTCGTTATTTGATTTACGCTGACAAAATTCATCTACTGAATTTTTTTTTTTTTAAACTTTATTCTTCTCTAACCAAATATTAGAATTTTGTCTTAATTAAAGAGTAATTTTAAAAATTTAAATTAACTTTTTTTGGGTACAATTTAAATTAAATTTTTTATATAATAAAATAGTTCTTTAATTGTGAATATTCTACCTCATCCAAATATATATATTTAAATTCTTTTAGAATATTCCAGTCCTTATATAATCTTGAAAAAGGCAGATCCAACCATAAAGAAAGAGAAGCCTTTTTGGATGTTTAATTTTTAATAATTTCATAATGTGAGTTTAAATATATTTATGGGGTGTGTTTATTTTGCGAGAATTTAAATGAAGTAATCCAAAAATAATTTAGATTATTAATTAATAATTTAATAAAAATATCTAATTAACATATAAATTAAACTGATTAATTTTTTTAAAATAATTTATATATATCTTAATTAATAAAAATAATAATTTTAAATTACCAAACATGTAAAACATTCAAGTTGTTTTAAGCGAATGCCTTTACTTTACCAAACAATCAAATTAAAATTATATTTTCTGTAAAAAAATGATTATTTTCTTATTTTGGAGAGAGAGACCGACACTTTTTCTGTAGACAAATAGATTTTTCTCTGTTCAAAAACCCGAAAAAGAAAAGAATTTTTTTTTTCTTTTCATAATTAAATTATTAATTAACAATGACAGATGTATACTGTTTTATTTTTTTCCGCTCTCTTATAAAATTCCAGAAAAGAAAATCAGAACCACCGGCTCCTCCTCACCGCCTGCCATTTCCACCACCACTTTTTCCTCCAAGGCTCCTCCTTTACCAGACTAAACTATTTCTTCTTTTTCCTTTCCTGTCTTCTCCTTTAATCTCACTCCACTTTCTCTTTTTTTCTAAAATATTTCCATCTTTCCACTCAATCCCTTTTTTTTCGGGAGCTAAACTGTACATTTGCTAATTTTGAATTGAATGAATGGCTAAACTTGTAGTTGAAGTTCTTGATGCCAGTGATCTTATGCCCAAAGATGGGCAAGGCTCAGCTAGCCCTTTTGTGGAAGTAGACTTTGACGGCCAAAAACAGAGAACACAAATCAAGCCTAAAGATCTCAACCCTGTTTGGAACGAGACTCTTGTTTTCAGCGTTCAGAATCCCGGGAATATAGCTGACAAAACCATTGAGGTCTATGTTTATAATGATCGTCCACACGGCCATCACAGGAACTTTCTCGGGAAAGTCAAGATTTCTGGTGTTTTTGTCCCTTTCTCTGAGTCTGAGGCGTCGGTTCAGAGATACCCTCTTGATAAAAGAGGGATCTTTTCTAATATAAGAGGTGATATTGCATTAAAAATCTACGCTGTTCCTGGTGGAGGAGGTGGCGGTGGTGGTCAAGTTTTTGAGCCTGAGGTACTACTCCAACAGCAGCCAGTACAACAGCAGCAACAGCAGCAGCCACCGCCGCAGCAGTTTCAGTCCCCGCCACAGCCGCCTCCTGTAAATGTGAATTTTGCGGAAAAAATCGAAACCCCTCTTCAAGAAATCAATCCTAATAATCTTGGTGATGAATTCAAGGGCTATAGTGATAATAAGAAGAAGAAAAAGAAGGAGAAGGAATTAAGGACTTTTTACTCTGTCGGTACCGGTACCGGTGGCGGTGGTGGTTTTGGTAGTGGCGGTGGCCCTCCTCCTCCTCCTGCTGAGAAGCCTGTCATTGTAGAAACAAGAAGTGATTTTGCCAAAGCCGGGCCTGCCACCGTAATGCATATGCAGATTCCAGGCCAAAAGCCTGAATTTGGGCTGGTGGAGACTAAGCCACCTGTGGCTGCAAGGATGGGATACTGGGGTAGGGACAAGACTGCAAGTACTTATGACATGGTGGAACAGATGCAATTTTTGTATGTTAGTGTTGTGAAGGCTAGGGATCTTCCGGTTATGGATATAACTGGGAGTCTTGATCCATACGTTGAAGTGAAAGTTGGGAACTATAAAGGGGTTACTAATCACTTGGAGAAGAATCAGAATCCAGTTTGGCGTAGGGTTTTTGCTTTCTCCAAAGAAAGATTGCAGTCCAATTTGATTGAGATTACTGTCAAGGATAAGGATCTTGCAAAAGATGATTTTGTGGGTAGAGTTGTGTTTGATGTTGTGGATGTCCCTGTTCGAGTTCCACCTGATAGTCCCCTGGCTCCTCAATGGTACAGATTGGAGGACAAGAAGGGTCAAAAGATTCAAAATTTGGGGGAGATCATGCTTGCTGTTTGGATGGGAACTCAAGCTGATGAAGCATTTCCTGAGGCTTGGCATTCTGATGCTCACAGTGTCAGTCAGCAGACTCTTGCTAATACAAGATCAAAAGTTTATTTTTCACCTAAACTGTATTATCTTCGTATTCATATTATTGAAGCTCAGGATCTTGTGCCATCTGAGAAGGGCCGGCCTCCAGTTGCAACAGTGAAGATTCAGGTAGGACATCAGGGAAGGGCCACCAGGCCTGCTCAGATGGGGACTTATAGTCCAGTTTGGAATGAAGAACTGATGTTTGTTGTAAGTGAGCCTTTTGATGAGTACATTATTATTAGTGTTGATGATAAGGTTGGATCAGGAAATGAGATAATCGGTAGGCTGTTGATACCAGTTAGAGAAGTTCCACAGAGAGGGGAGCTTCCTAAGCTTCCTGATGCTCGTTGGTTTAATCTCCACAAGCCTTCGGTAGCCGAAGAAGAAGGCGAGAAAAAGAAAGAAGTGAAATTTTCCAGCAAAATTCATCTTCGGATTTGTATAGATGCAGGTTACCATGTCCTGGATGAGTCTACCCATTTCAGCAGCGATTTGCAGCCGTCTTCGAAACATCTGAGAAAGCCTAATATTGGGATTCTAGAGCTGGGCATTTTGAGTGCAAGAAACTTGCTGCCAATGAAGAGCAAAGATGGTAGAACCACAGATGCTTATTGTGTGGCGAAGTACGGTAACAAGTGGGTTCGAACAAGAACACTTCTTGATACCCTGACTCCCAAATGGAATGAGCAGTATACGTGGGAAGTATATGATCCATGTACTGTGATCACCATTGGTGTTTTTGATAATAGCCATATCAATGGAAGCAAAGATGATGCAAGGGATCAGAGGATTGGTAAGGTTAGAATTCGGCTTTCGACCTTAGAAACCGATAGGATTTATACACATTACTACCCCTTGTTGGTTCTTCAGTCCTCTGGCTTAAAGAAGAATGGGGAGCTACATTTGGCATTGAGGTTCACTTGTACAGCTTGGGTGAACATGGTTGCTCAGTATGGGAGGCCATTACTTCCCAAGATGCATTATGTTCAGCCTGTTTCGGTTAGGCACATCGACTGGCTGCGGCATCAGGCAATGCAGATTGTGGCTGCAAGGCTATCCAGAGCAGAACCACCCCTGAGAAGGGAGACTGTGGAGTATATGTTGGATGTGGATTATCATATGTTCAGCCTGAGGCGAAGCAAAGCGAACTTTCATCGAATTATGTCGCTTCTTTCGGGGATCACCGCAGTCTGTCGATGGTTGGACAGTATCTGTCACTGGAAAAATCCATTGACAACAATCCTTGTTCATGTGCTGTTCTTGATACTGGTCTGCTACCCCGAACTGATCTTGCCAACAATCTTCCTGTACCTGTTTGTCATCGGCTTATGGAACTACCGGTTCCGGCCTAGATATCCACCCCACATGGATGCTCGGTTATCCCAAGCTGAGAATGCTCATCCAGATGAACTGGATGAAGAGTTTGATACATTCCCGACCTCACGGCCGACCGACCTCGTTAGAATGAGGTATGATCGGTTGCGCAGTGTTGCAGGGAGGGTCCAAAGTGTGATAGGAGATCTAGCAACACAAGGCGAAAGGGCTCTTTCCATATTGAGCTGGAGAGATCCAAGGGCTACTGCCATAGTTATTATACTTGCATTGTTGAGTGCTGTGTTCCTTTATGTTACTCCATTTCAAGTGGTGGCTGTGTTGGTTGGGCTGTATTGGCTTCGTCATCCCCGATTCAGGAGCAAATTACCATCAGTGCCTGTGAATTTCTTTAAGAGATTGCCTGCAAAATCAGATATGCTGCTCTGAGAAGCTAATAATAGTATTGTTTAAGCTCTACTTACTCATTTTGAAACAGATTAGGGAGCCCTGGCAAATAATTCCAATAAAGAAAGAAAGCAGGAAGAAAGAAGCCCTTTTCCTTTTCTGCTGCAATTGAGTTGTTGCCCCTGAATTTTGTACCATTATTGTACTTTTGACAATTGTATTGTATCTTTGTATCTTATTATGCCTGTTGACAAATGTCCAGATATTGTATTAAAGAGATGTTCTTTGACACCAGTTGTAGCTACCTTCCATCATTCATCATAATGTAAATAAGAATTTATGCTCAAGAATGGATGGTGGTGGCCTTTTCTGCAGATTTCTGAGAGAACTTAAGAATTTATGCTCAAGAATGGATGGTTCTGGCCTTTTCTGCAGATTTCTGAGAGAACTGATTTAGGATGAGTTGGTTTGTTTTGCAGGGATGAAAATGAGAATAGAATAATCGAAATTTGATATTTCAATAATCATCTACTTGTTTGGTAAATTATTAAAGCATTCATATTTATTAAAGAAATCTGATTGACATGTTTTATTTAGACGGAATTACGATTACCCCATTTTCACCAAACAAATACATTCTTAGCTTAAAATTCAGCTAAATAAACAAAGGAAATGTTGAACTTGTCGAATCCCAGAAAATTTGTCAATGGCTATGTCTCATTCACCATCAATAGGCAAAAAATTGGAAGTTCTTGAACCAGTGGCATCACACAAGAAATGAAACTTTGAGGCCTTTTTTGGCTGTCCCTCTCGTAGTGCTTGCTACCCCTTTGAACTAACAGATTCTAAACGCAAACTTTATAAGTTTATAGACCCCAAATACAAAGATAATCCCAAAATTGTCAACAAGCTCACTAGCACACCACCTAAAAGAACTTTATCAACAGGATTCCATGCTGGAGTCCTTTTTTGCTTTTCTTTGAAGTTGACAACCTCGCCCCCTGTGTCGATCTCATGAAAGTTCTTCCGCTTTCTGAGTATCCAACCAAAGAGGTTTTGGCTAGTTTGAATGGCTAACTTTTGTGACACAGACACTGTTTTCGCGATTTCTTGAGCTTGTCCACAGCAACTAGATGTTTCACAACCACACGGTTCTGGTTCTTTTGAACAAGTGCAGGAATCTAGATTGGAACAAGGCGAGTTTTTAACTAGACTTCTCTCACCTGCAACAGCATTGTTATCTTGGCTGAGAATCTCGATCACTTCTCCAAAAACTGACCACCTACCAACGGATGTTATCTTCACAATTGCCGATGTACCCAACATGTTTTCTGGACCAACCACGAGAACCTGAATGTATCCTTTTGTGTGTCCCACCTAAAGCAAAGAAGAGGGAGATAAGATAGAAGTGATAATGCATCCAAAAACATATAGCATTTACAGGATAGTCCATTGACAAATGGCAAGATTATATTGGTTAGAGGGAAAAATAATGGACATTCAGGCGGTCCACAACATTAAAGTGATTATAAACTCTATATAATGGACTATTTTGCTTATAGGACTATGGCATAATTTGCTTAGTTAGACGCAAAATCATATCCTGTATAGTGTCTTTGGATCAAGCAACTCCACTACCTATAAAACTTGCTTTAAAGAAGAGAACATTTTACGTTAATGAAGCTCAGCATGTAAACGTCATATCTTACCAAGTGAATTCCATCTGTTGCAAATTCAGTAATCCATATCCTCTCTATGTTGCCTTCCATTCCTACATAGGGTGTAAAAGACTCAAATACAGCAGTCAATTCCCGACTTCGTTTCTTAACCACATTACTTGGAACTTTTTTCATTCTTGCTGCCGGCGTCCCTGATCAAAATGAGAGAAAAGCAAGTAATATTATATCTTAAGATATTGAATGGATAACCAGTTACACTAACAGAACATAGTGTCTGATTCATATAAAATCCACAATACATTTGGGTAAAGAACAGATAACAATGACAAAAAATTCAGGAGTTCAACAAGCAGAAAAGCTGAAAATTAGAAAATGGAATAAGGAGCGCCATACCGGGTCGGGGATAAAATTGTGATATATGAACTTGAGGAAGCTTGTATTCTTTGATTAGATTCAGAGTTTCAGAAAAATCTTCATCAGTTTCACCTGACAAGGAAATATAATTTGTACAGAATTTCGATTACCTCTACACCACAAGGATAACTTATAAAGTTAGAGCTCAAGTAAATATATTAAAGGAAGACCTTGGACAAGGTACGGGAGTACCTGAATCATGAACTTGTATAAAAGAGTTCACCTAACTTCAAACTCACAAACATAAAAAGAAAAAAATGTCCCTCACTCCGTCAACTCACTAAGTTGCTAGTTCAAGAAGTTTACAAACTGCCCTTAATGAAATCAAGCACTCTTCAGTCACCCATAACAGTGCCCTCAAAATGACAGTGGAAAACGGTAGAAGGGTGAAACAATAGATTATCTCCCAGTAGTTCAACATAAATGAAATAATGAGGCAATCCAACTTCTCAAATGAACTTTAGTTCTAAAGATAATAATGATTGCAGTTGTTTAAATAGAAACCCTAGTAAAATAAGTAGGAAACAAACATACCTAAAAAGACTAGTAATCCTAAAAAACTGTCTTTAAATAAGGTAAACTTGACAAAATAAAAAAAAAAAGTAAACAGAAACAATTTATATGCAACATAGTTCTAGATTGTAAAAATATTCAGAAACAAACCAGGAAATCCGCAAATGATATCTGTGGCAATCTGCATTCCAGGGACCAGCTCAATCAATGTATCCACCACTTTCCTGAACTCACTCACAGTATATTCCCGGTTCATTGCCTGAAAATATTCATTTAATAAAATGAAAGGGAGAACACATTTTATGTCAGCCGAATTTAACTGGCAATCCCACACAATAAACCTTCAAACAGTTTTGCAGGAGAGAAATCAGCAGGAAGCAAAATGTAAGCTACGGAGAGATCAGACTTACTTTTAGCACAGAATCACTTCCAGATTGGACGGGTACATGTAGAAAGGAATATACAGTTGGGTGCCGCAAAACATTAGCAATTTCTTTCAAGTGCTCAAGAATGTAGGGAGGATTTGTCATCCCAATTCGAAGCATTGTGCTTCCATCTGGAGGAAGCACAGTTACGATAGCATTTAAGAGAATTGGGAGATTAACTCCAATATCACGACCTGCAGAATTATTCAATGCATTATTACATTGGTAAATCAACACAAATTCAATGTCACCTTATGTCAGTATGCTAATTCATATATGCTCTATTTCTTGTACATGAGACCAAGTAAACAATACCAATATATCATTCCAGAATTACCTTTTTAATGCTTCATAAAGGATATAAATACATTTTCTGTTAACAAAAAAAATTAGAAGTTAAAAAAAAAAACAGAAACAAGGACCATTGCCAAAGAGGAGAAGTAAGAACCAGATTCTGGTTATTAAGGCAAACAAGATCTAAGGCAATTAGTATAGGGACAAAAGCACTTATTTTGGCACATAAAAAAGAAAGCATTTGAACTCATTCATATCAGAAGCTTTAAACTTCTCCACCAAAGTGTACTGACATTGTAATCAACCACATGAAGGTGTTCCACACATTTAAATTCTTTCCTTGAAACAGGTGCACAAAACTGCTAATCTAACTGAAATGAAGTCACCCTGTTCATATCCCAGCTGTTGCATGGTTCTCAAAAGTTAAAAGAAAGCAGTTTAAATTGAAGACAATGATTGAGGCCACATTTAGGTCACCAAGTTCTTTTTGGCGAAACTAAGTTATCACGCGTGAGAAAAAAAATAAAGCTAAATCCAATATTTGTTAATGGAAGTATGAAGTACTTCTAAGTTAATCTGATCAATAGTCCCACTTAATATCCATTTCCCACTTTCAGCTTTCTTTACACATGCAGCCTCTTGACAAAGAAGGATGAAAATCCCATTCCACATGCCCAGATGAAATGGAAAAACATTCATCATCCACCTTTGTTTTATGCCATTATCCAGAAATAACTACTGAAGACAAATTCAATCAGAAATCTTTCTTAAGGAATTAAATACGTCTTCATTAGTTGAGAAATGTCAACCAGATCCCTCTTTATTTAGATTTGTATACATAAACTCAACTTCAGATTTTTAATCCACCATGGAAAGGTAGAATAGATGCAAAATCCTCCGTAGTTCATACTCTAATTCAATACTAAGCGGTAGCTGTGGTCAGAGTGCCATAAAAAGATTTTGTAATTACCATATGCTCCAGTGTCCTCACTACTCAACCAGACCTCCTTTACTCCCTCAGCTATTACAGCCTTGACACGATCTACCTGAAGATTGACGCTAATTAAGAAAAGAAATCATTAATCAAATTAATTATAAAACAATATACCACATTTACATACAAGGCTTTCAACTGTATAGCTTCCTAAATGTCCACGAGCATGCTTTGTCTTGCAATAGGTGCAAGCACCCAAACAGCCAACATTGATAGGAAGAATCTCCACAAACTTGTTTTTCCTAACCTACCAAGAAATCAGGTCCAGCAATCAGAAGAGAAACAACGGAAGAGTTAATAAATACATAAATTCCCAAAAGTCCATATAAATCAAGGTATTATTTTGAAATCAAAATTTTCACCTTTGGGAGGTCAAGCGATGGTAATGTCTTGCGTGTCAGAAGTCGCACCTCATGACCTTTCAGTGTCTCTTCCACAACCTCTACCACTCGGTCAATTTGCTGAACCCCAACTATACTAACCCCTTCTAGCTCTTTTAAATCACGGCTTCCTTGAGGCACACATCCTGCCACCACCAGAGGCTTTTTAGCACTTTTACATCTTGTAATCAAGGTTTCCATTGCAGATTGACTTGGGGACTTGACTGTACAGCTGCATCATAATATACCAGCAAAAGTTTCTCATCAATATCAACTTTCAACTTTTAAAATAAACTATCATCATGAAAAGAAGCGGATGATAATTAGCTGATCCATATCCAAACGCTTAATCCATGAATAATGCATCCATCAAGATTCAGACATGCAAGTTAGTTAAAAAAGATAAAATAAAATTAAAAAAAATAAAACGAATAGGTCAATTTCTGAATATAGTATCTATTTTGGGAGACAATAAGAGAATCAATAATCACAGCACATGACCATAAGCAAGTATTCCTTAATAACTAGGAGTATGACCATTGAAATGTGCAGTGGGATCCAAAACTGAAGTTCAGTAAACATATTTTAGTTTCCTGGTAAAATGGTCATCAATAAAGTGACGGAGATATCTCACGTGTTGATAAGCCACAGGTCAGCATCTTCTGAATTGTCAGATAAAACATAACCAAAGGCTGAAAGTTGGCCTGCCATATATTCGCTGTCACTCTGGTAGGAAAAATCAGATCCGAAAGGTTAAAAGCAATAATGGTGGCATTATAAGCCCACAAAATCTAAACAGAAGTAAAGTATGCAGCAACTCCTCAAATAAAAAGAGTTGCAGTCATTGCGAGCAAACTTTACTTAATTGATAAGTAAAAGGTTCCTCATTTCAAGAACTAATACACAGTAGTCAAGGTTCTTATAAACGCACATGTCTCACACAAAACCCTGGGTTACATTAATTTTCTAAACATTTTGCTATGATGAGTAAGAGAGGACAGATACACATAAAGGACTGTCCGAATTTTCCTAAAAGAGTATAATGTCATCCAGCACTGCAAGAGTAAGAGAAACAAATTAATGAATATTCCGGATCGGAGTAGAGATTTTATACAGCTCAAATTCAAATGGATTTTGACAGCTCCTATGTGGCTCTTGCCCACGAATATATCTAAAAACATAACCATTACACCAGAAATACAACCAAATTCCCTTGTTGCCAAATCACAAAGTGGCAATACAAATCAAATTTTCACCAGGTATAAAATGCTCCATTTAAATATGAATGTTTGTGCAGGGAAGAAACAATGGAAGGCAACATATCAAAAGCAATCACCACCATTTTTCTGACATAATAAAGAAATAAAAAACTTTCTCGAGTAGTAAAACATGGCAAAATAAGATCTGGATTGAACAATTCATCCACCAAAATATATTCTCCTTATGTCATTCAAGTGAAAACAAGAGAATATTTATTGAAGTATAGCTTTGTATTCAATTTCCTCACTAAATTCTAATTTCCCATGAGGGCATAAAACCAAACTCTCCAAGTGTCTCACTGGCACCTCATACTCAAATACAAATCGCCATACTTCCCAACTATCAAGTGGGGTTTTCCAACATTTTCTTCGTAGTTAGCTCAAAGTATCATGGTTTCCAAGCAATAATTTTTAGTAGACAATTGGTGGGGTGGCAGGGGAAAAAGGAATCCAATTCTAAAATAACGAAAAAAAGTCTTCACATATATAAAGAACCTGAAAAAACAACCCGAAACAAAGCTACCTGATTATGTGAACAACCAAATGTCTTCATATAAATTGTCTGCAATGCGATACAGAAAAACCCAAAAATGAGCTAAAAAAATTCGCCAAGAAAAAGCTACTCATCAAACCCATAACGAAGTTTATGAAGCGGGGACCTGGGTGCCTGGGATGTTAAATCTAGCTTTCGGAATACTACTTTGATCAATCTTCTTCCTAGTCTTAGGATTGATTCCGACGGCCGCCGCCACTGGCAACCGGAACCCAGGTGCCACTCCACCTCCAGCATCACTTCCAGCAAATAAATCCTCAATGTCTTCCATTTTGTTCCAATTCCCACCAATGAAAAAAAACAAAAACCAAAAAAAAAAAAAAAAACGCAATGAGAAGTGAGTGATTCTCTTCCAGTAATCGTCCAACTTTTTTTTTGGAAAGGGTTTTTGTATTAAACTTCTACGCTGAGAAGGAAAACGTAGCTTGGAGCTGGCTGACGGCCAAGATTACAGAAATTTGCATCGAAGGATATAACTTGTCCACCTCGCTCCCACTAATGAGCATCTAAAAGCGACGTCGTTTAAGTTCCCTTAGGCAGCACATATATATTTTACCCCTTTGGTCAAAATATAAAAACCCCCTAAAATTCTAAAAATTACAAAAAACCCCTATAAATAGTTTCTTTTCGTCCCCTAAACAGATGATGTCATTCAATTTAGGCAAAAATATAATTTTGGTCCCTTATAATTTTACAGGGACACTTTTAGTCCCCTAACTTTCTTTTATTAAGAGTTTTGATCATTTTTAACGGGAAAGTTGGTCAACTAATGGGTTGATCATGTTTGACTAAAAAAAATTTCAATGATCTTTGTATAATTTTTTTTTTCTACCTCTTCTTCTTCTTCTTCCTCTTGCCTCTGCCACCTCCACCACCCCCGGATTCTCTTCTCCTCCTCTTTCTTCTTTGTCTCCATCTTCTTCTTCAGATTAGATCGATAAATACAACGTAATGGAAAAACTTAAACATTTTTCAAGATGTAACACGAAATTGGAACAACCCCTCTAAGTTGAAGAACCAAATGGATTATTTATGTTATCTTTTTTAATATGTTTTCTTGACATATTAACATGAAATTCCTCAATTTTTCAATTTTCTTCTTGATTAATTTAGATCATCTACGTATAACAGTAATTTTCAAAGAAAAGATATACTTATTTGATCGATCTTCTGCACTAAACGTAAATGAAATATATGTAGTTGAACAAGGCATCAGTGATTGATGGAGCTATCAATCACATAAAAAAACTTGATAAACTTTTGAAGAATCATCAGTTTCTACAGCTAGAAAAAGATAATGTCGCTGCTATGATTATGAAGAAGATTATTTGCCATTGAAAAAGATGGAGGTTAAAATCTTCCAAGGTGATGTGGTGATAACATAAAACTGCAAAAACCAAACTTGATTCAGGGAAGAGGAGACAACGGCCACCAAAGGAGATAACGACAACACAAAAACAGGTCCGTTTGCTCTCCCTATAGGTCGCTGTCCTTTTACTGGTGACTGAAAAAATAGAAGAGATTGAAACATTTGCTCTGACTCAGAAAACAAGAACAAAACAAGCAAAAGAAAAAAGTTTGATTTCATTCATAAATGAAAAATGATCGAGACAAAGTATATGCAGTACAAGAGAGGCTTCATTCACAAACTAAAAGTTTAGTGCACCAAATCCTAGGCATCAGCAGCTAAAAACGTGAGATGCATGTGACCTAGAAAAAGTTATTTAGCTACAGTCCTTCCATGCTGGCAACTGAGCTATCAAAGGATAATCTGTAAGTGAATTTATCCAAAAGGCTGGAGGAATTTGAGATAGAACAACAGCATGAAGAATCTGAGCTTGAAGCCAAATTCGAAATACAATTTGATGCTACTGCAGCATTTGAACATCATCTAATTTTTTTGTTTCTCAACAGACCCCTCTAAAGTTGGATCCTATAAGGATTCAGCTTGGACACAAGATCAGAGAAAGCAGCACTGCTTAGAGATTTAGTGAATATATCAACCAATTGAAGTTTGGAAGGAACATGCATGAGATCCAAGAAGCCTTGTTTGAATGCATCTCTCACAACATGACAGTCAATGTCAATGTGTTTTGTTCTTTCATTAAAAACCAGATTTTCAGTGATATGAATGACAGCTTGATTGTCACACTTGAAAGGGGTAGGCAATGGAAAGGTAACATGAAAATCTTTGAGTATATAGGTGATCCATTGCAGTTCATGAACTATTGTTGCCATGGATCTGTACTCAGCCTCTGCTGTTGAGCACGAAAATGTAGTCTGCTTCTTAGTTTTCTAAGACACCAAACAATCCCCAAGAAATATGCAATAACCTGTCAAAAATCTTCTTGTGGTTTTGCATGATCCCTAATCAGCATCACTGTATGCTGTGAGTTGAAATGAAGAGTTTGCTGAGTAAAATAAACCATTGATGGAGAATTAACTAGATAATGTAGTACATGCAATGCGACATTCCAATGTGACTGGTGAGGTGTATGAACAAAATGACTAAGTTGCTGAATTGAGTGAGTGAGATCAGGCCTTGTATAAGTGAGGTAAAAAAGTCTCCCAATGAGCCTCCTGTACTGATCAGGATTAGATAAAAGAGGGGAATAATCCTGACTCTCAGTTGGGAACTTAAGCCCTGGTGGAAAAGGGGTTGGAGCTGTAGCACAATGGAGCATCCCCGTATCTTTTAAAATGTCCAAAGCATACTTCTGCTGTGTGATTATTATCCCAGTAGCATATCGACTGATTTTCATCCTAAGAAAAAAACCTGTATGCCTAAGGTCCTTGATAGTAAAACAAACATCAAGGTAAGATTTAATCTTGCCAACTTGCACTTCATCTGAACCTGTTATCAATACATCATCAACATAAACTAGAAACACAGTGACATGACGAAGTGAACAAATAATGATCATGATATGATTGCACAAAGCCAAAGCCAGTCAATTTTTCAAGCAGCTCCTGATTCCATTGCCTTGACGCCTGCTTCAAACCATAGAGAGATTTTTTTAGTTTGCAAACTTGACCATCCTTAGTCTTAGAATATCCTGGAGGAACCGTTATGTAAACATCCAAAGAAAGCTTTCCATGGAGAAAAGCATTGTTGACATCAATTTGGTGCAAGTTCCAGTTTCTGATGGCAGCTAAAACTATGAGCAATCTGACTGTCACAATTTTAGCTACCGGTGAGAAAACCTCTGAATAATCCTCCGCTTCAACTTGTGTGAATCCTTTATCAACAAGTTTGGCTTTGTACCTATCAACACTACCGTCTGGTTTGTATTCGACTATGTATACCCACTTGTAGCCAATTGCCTTCTTGTCTGTAGGTAGGTTGGTCAAATCCCATATATCATTATGCTCCAAGGCTTTCAATTCCTGAATTATTGCTTCTCTCCAATACTTGTTGGCACTTGCCTCACTGAAGGAGCAAGGTTCTTGGAAAATGAAAAGGCTGGCCGCAAGAGCCTCATAGCCACCAGGAACATCTACTTGTGCATGAGACAAATTAGTGAAATCATAATCCTGCATCCATGCAGGCTTTCGGATGATCCTAGAGTTGTGCCTAAAAGCAGGTGAGTCATGTGAAGGGGAAGAAATAGGAGAGTTAGGAGATTATCTAGGAGGACTTGGAGATAATGATGCAGAAGGAGACATGAGAGGTTCTGAAGAAGAGGGTGTTGATATATTTGGACTGTGAGAGGATGACTCTGGAGTTGAATCAAAATTGTCTGCAGTATTTGTGTTTGTCTTACCACAGCTAATATCCTGTTCAGAAGTTGAATCCGAGAAAGTGATAGATTTATGAAGATAAACCAAGTCTGGAGAAGTAATGCTATGATCAGAAGAAAGGAACAAAGTTTCTTGGAATACGACATCTCTGGAAATAAGGATTTTCTTAGTTTCTAGACAGTACACTTTATACTCCTTTTGATTGGGACCATATCCTACAAATAGTCCCTTAATAGACTTACTAGCAAATTTATCATGAGAAGGTCCCTTTGACAGAACATAACTAATGCAGCCAAATACCTGCAGGTGAGAATAATCAGGTTGTTTATGATGGAATATCTCATAGGTGCATTTCCAATTTAAGACTTCAGTGGGAATTCTGTTGATTAGATAGGTTGTAGTAAGTATAGAATCCTCCCAAAACTTGTTAGATAAACCTGAATGCAATAACATGCTTCTTGCTACTTGAACTATATGTCTATGCTTTCTCTCAACTACACCATTTTATTGTGGTGTGTAGGGACATGACTTTTGGTGTAAAATACCATTTTTAGCAAGCAATTGTTGACAATCTAAGCTCAAAAATTCAGCTCCATTATTTGTCCTTATTATTTTGATTGTCTTTTGGAACTGTGTAGCAACTAGAGTAATGAAATTGGAGAAAAGAGAAACTACTTGACTTTTGTATTTGAAAAGAAAAGTCTAGGTGGTTCTACTGAAATCATCCACCATGGTTAGAAAGTACTGGACGTCACTCAAAGAAGGAGTCTTATATGGTCCCCAAATGTCAATATGCATTAATTCAAAGATTTTATTTATGAATGTAACACTTGAAGAAAAAAGGCTCTCTATGCTGCTTTAACATGATACAAGTTTCACAATCAAAGTTCGCATCAAAATGAAGTTTGGGAATACAACTGTGCAAGTGATTTGCTGCCTTACTAGATAAGTGCCCTAGCCTAGCATGCCAAATATCATTGATGTTCTTGTCACTTGCATTCTTTTTGTTTGAGAGACTGGAAACTAAGTTGGAGGATGAAAATCTACTAATAAGAAGGATAACAGCATGAGTTGTGAGACAATCTTGAATGACTTGAGCTGAAAAGGAAGCTTGATCCAAAATGTATAAATCCTTTACAATTCTACCTACTGCCAAGATTTTGTTAGTCGCTAGGTACTGCAAAATGCAAAAGGAATCATGAAACCTAAAGTAAGAATTTGAGTATGAAGTCAACCTTTTAACAGACAACAGGTTGTGCTTGTAGTGAGGTAGGAGCAGTACTGATTTCAGAATCAGTTTTTCAGAGAGAATGGATGATCCTATGTGTGTGACTTGCTGGATACTACCATCTGGTAAGCAGACATGAGTGAATTTCACAACTGGAGTTAAGTTTAAAAATAAATGCAATCCAGTGGCCATGTGACTAGTGGCACCACTGTCCACAATCCAAGCACCCTACTCAATGCAATTAGACAAATAAGAGTTATAACAAGCACTGATAGAACTACCTGCAAAATCTTGGAAGTGTTCTAGGTTGACCATGTTGCTAATTTCTACAGTGTTTTGCGCCCTCATTAGCCTGCTCATCTCCTTTTGCATCATGGCCATAATGTTGGAATTCCAAGCTATCTTAGCAGGATTGATCTCTTCAAGAGGTGTTTCTGCCATGTTTGCAGATGCTGCAGGGTTGTTTTCTTTAGTTTTCTTCTTAGATGGATCCCACCATTTAGGAAAATCATGAATTTTGAAAATGTGTCTAGTGAGTAACCTTTCTTGTTACAATGCGTGCAAAACAAATTGCTTTTATCAATCTTCATAGCATTTTTCTATTTTGAGTTGTTTGGCTTCATCCCTTGCATCTTAACTACCATTGCAGAGGATTCTAATCCACCTGCCATGTTCAAAGCCACTTGCCTATTTTGCTCTGTTTTCAGAATTATGGAATAGACTTTGTTGATAGAAGGCATCAGATCCATGAGCAATATTTGGTTCTTCTCTCCTCAAAGGTCTCACTCAAGCCTAAAAGAAACTCCATGGATCTATCCTCTTAATTTCTATTTCCTTCAAAATTGCTTGAAGGGCTTCCTTAACTCCTAGCACAGCTGCAATGCAATCAACTTCTGGCCTCAACTGATCCAACTGGTCTTTATATTTTTTTAGTTTTCCATAGTATTGTGTAACTCACAAACTACCCTGCCTAATCATAGAAATTTCTCTCTTAACTTGAAACAACATTGACAAGTTTGATGAACCAAATCTTTTACCAATTTCAAACCAAAGGTCTGCAACATTATGAACATAAAGAAACTGATTGACAATCTTCTTCAAAATGGATCCTTTCATCTATGAAACCACCATGCTATTAACTTTTCTCCACTTTCTATAATAAGGAGAATCTGATGAAGGCATAAAACAGGAACCATCTAAAAAACCTAGTTTGCTTTTGGCCTTTAGAGCTGTAATCATGGCATTTTTCCAAACTAAATAGTTGGTGTCATTCAATAAAACAGAAATAAGCTGCATACCCGGATGGTCCGAGCCATGAAGGCTGAGCTGCTCCTCATATTCCTCATCAAAAGCTTTTCCTGCAGTTTCTGTGGTGCTATCAAACTGATCCAACTTTGGGCTTACTGGATCTCCCATTTTATGCATCAAATGTAGCAACTTTAAAGGTTGAGAACAAGATTAGGACTTTCCCGCTCTAATACCATGTGAAAAAATAGAAGAAATTGAAACATTTGCTCTGAATCAGAAAACAAAAACAAAACAAGCAAAAAGAAAAAATATGATTTCATTCATCGATGAAAAATGATCCAGACAAAGTATATGTAGTACAAGAGAGGCTTCCTTCACAAGCTAAAAGTTCAGTACACCAAATCCTAGGCATCAACAGTTGAAAACGTGAGTTGCATGTGACCTAGAAAAAGTGATTTAGCTACAGTCCTTCCATGCTGGCAGCTGAGCTGTCAAAGGATGCTCTGTACGTGAAGTTATCCAAAAGGCTGGAGGAAGTTAAGATAGAACAACAGCATGAAGAATCTGAGCTTGAAGCCAAATTCGAACTGCAATTTGATGCTACTGCAGCATCTGAACATCCTTTAATTTTGCTGTTTCTCAACATTGACTTCCCGTATCATTTTTCCCTCTTTTTCTCATAAATTGCATGCCTCTTTCTCACTGTTAATTGCTCTATTTTCATGAATGATTTCTGCTCTGAGCTGTTGTTCGTTCGTATTTGAATTATTATTATTTTTTAATTCAATTGCATCTTCTTCGTGACATGTCTGACGGGAAATTTGTTTCTGGGTTTTTGTAGTTTCTGATCAGTTGAGTCAGAACCGAGTAAATGCACAAGGGATTATGATGGGTTTCCGATCTTTGACCCATGGCGGGAATTTCTGAAAAATTGTTTTGTTTCTATTGATTTGCAGGTTCTCAGTCACATTTCTCCAGGATTTTTTTTTTGTTGGTCTTTGAATTTCTTAGCAGTTAAGTCATATTTCGGGTGATCGTTGAAAAGATAATGATGGGTTTTGAAATTCAATAACACAACCTAAGAAGGGGGTGAATTAGGTTGTTTAAAAATTTTACTTAAAAATTAGCAAATTTTAAAATAATTTCTTTTTAAAATAAACAATGACTATCTATGTGTATGAAACAAATAACAAATAAGTTGAAATTAAAATATGATAGAAACAAGAACAATAAGATTAGTCAATAATATTAAAAATATACAAAGAAACAAGAAATTGTTAGTTCACAATATATAATAATCAAATTAAAATAAAGGTCAAGAATGTGACTTGAAATAGACAAGTCTTGAAATTAAATAATTTAAAATAAAACTCAAGTATTGTCTTGATTAAGAACAAGTCTTTGACTTGAAATAGACAATTCTTGAAATTAAATAATTTGAAATAAAGGTCAAGTATTGACTTGATTAAGGCCAAGTCCTTGACTTGATAAGGACAAGTCTAGACTTGATTAAGGACAAATCTAAGATAAAGTAAATACTCAATTAAAGAAAACTTGACTTGAAATAAGATCAAGTCTTAAATAAAATCTTGAAATTAAAAATGTAAGACTTGAATTGAACAACCTAATGGTGATGTTTTATGATGCAAGAAATGTAGAAGAGAGAGTATGGATACAAAATGCAATGCAATGAAACAGACAAGATTTTTAAAGTGGTTCAAACTTGTAACCCCCTTACAAGCTCTACATCCACTCCCCAATTTCTAAAATTGAGGCCCTTCCTATTTTTTTTTCAAATAAACAAACATTCCTTAAGGTGTAATTCAAACTATTACAAACCTCTCAATAACAACTTAGTAACTCTATTAAGTGGTTCTTCACTACTTTCCCTCTAACTTATTCTTGACTTGAAACCTCTTGCTTTCAAGAACAATAAAATATTTTTTTTGTGTGTGAAGTGTTTATGATTTACAAGTAACAAGGTTCTAGTTTAAGATTGACACTTTGAAAAATTACTAGAACACTTTAAAAAATAACTAGAACTTGAAAGTAAAATTTGAAAATGAGCGCTTGAAAACTTGATAGAATTTGATAATAATAACAATGGTTTGATAGCTTGTGATGTCTTGAATGTCTTCACTCATGGTCTCTATTTATAGTTAAATTTGGCCTCTAATTCAAACACTTGAATTTTGGCTCAAAAGATGATTTGACATAGTTTGAACTTCCTTCAAATTTTTTGGCTTCTTGCAGCTACTTTTGACTTTTGTTTCAAATCAATATTGTATATATTTCTCTTAGCTTTCCAAGGATGTCAAGATCCATTGATTTGGACTTTTGTAGCTCAAGTTACATCTAATTTACCAAACTGTGACATTGCAGTGACATAGTTTATTTTTTGTCTATTTTCACCAACATTCAATTTGAATTTCACATTGACTATTAGAAATATTTTTTAAATAATTTAAATAGGTTTTAAAAACATCTAAAATCTTAATTTTTGGCTGAGTGAAATGAAAGTTATGATCATTTGAAGATGAATGTATCAATCTGAAAATTTTACACTTTCTATAAAAAATAATTTTAGACAATTTAAAAAATTATTACTTTCACATATTTATTTTGTTATTTTTAAAACCAAGATTGAAACACTTAAATTCAACAGGTTTAGGTTCCTTGGGCTATGGAGGGCCTTCAACATCATCGTCGTCATTGTCATCCAATTTGTCTGCTTCAGCCCCACCTTTTACCATCAATCGTTTCAATTCCAAACCCAATTCGAATTCCCTTATGCAATTCCCTATATTGCACTATGGAGAATCCTTCGGTCACGCATGGAAACCATTTACAAATCCTTGGGCTCCTATACCCGATACTATGTATCAGAAATATGAGGAGGAAGAAGAAGGAGGAGGAGGAGAAGAGGATCCGACGGTGGTTGGGGGTGGCGGAGGCGGCAGAGGCAAGAGGAAGAAGAAGAGGTATAAAAATAAAATTTATACAAACGCCCTTGAAATTTTTTTTGGCCAAAATGGTTCCTAAGTAACGGTCAACATGGTCAACCCGTTAGTTGATCAATTTTCCCATTAAAAAGGACCAAACTTCTAATAAAAAAAATTAAGGGACTAAAAGTGTCTCCGTAAAATTATAAGGGACCAAAAGGCGTACTAACAAATTTATTAAGTAAATGGACAATAAATAGGAGGGTGTTTTGGCTGAAAATTTATTTAGGGAACTATTAAGGGTATTATTATCTATTTACTTAATAAATTGAATGACATCATCTGTTTAGGGGGCGAAAAGAGACTATTGAATAGTACATGAAAGTTTTTATAAATTTTAGAATTTTATGAGAGTTTTTGTATTTTGACCAAAGTTTAAGAGAAAAAATATAATTTACCCTAATTTTTATCCACCGGCAAAATCGAATTATATTATTTAATAATTTTGTATAAATATAATATTATAAATACATAATATATTTACAATAGATTATCGCATCACAATTCTAATATTTATTTCTTTTTTCTTTATATAGTATTGGGCACTTAATTTTTTTTAAGGAAATAACATTATAATTTTGAGGTAGATCAAATATAATTTATTAGGAAAAATACATTAAAATTTTTATTATCATCTCCTTAATTGCATTTTATTGTTTTGATCCTCTATACTGTACCAATTCTTGATGGTTAGGACCATTAAGATATTCTTTTATACATTGGGACTGTATAGTTAGGGTCCCAATAGTAATCAGTTTTTTGTATAACACTGATACGACAGTGTAAAAGAGCCATGGGTTAGCCAATCTGTCGCCCATTGTATTCTCTAGTTCTGAATATGAGGGTATCCCATACTGTCGGTCCGCATTTCTGCCGCGAACTGTTTAACCAAAAAAAGGACTACTTGACTATGGGAAACAATGAGAATTAAGAGGGCATGCCGCATAAATGACAAAATACTATTTCTATTAAAGTACGAGAGATAACTTACAAAATATCTTGTAAGACTTTTGCAATAAGGGACCAACATGGAAGGGCCATAATGTCCTCTTACTCTTTTTTTGGCTATGAATACTTAGCATTGCTTTGGTCACCAACCAGCCTTAAATTGGCTCACTTTGGTTGGCTTTGTTTCCACCTTTTTTTAAGTGTTTACTCCCTCGTTTCCAATTTTTTTTTTTTTTTTTTTTTTTTGCAAACAGTCCCCCGTCTTTTTTATTTTCGTTGAGGCTTGCGCATTACAGAATGTCTCTTTGCTACAGGCTGTAAATTCAACACTTTTGGCAGCTGTCAGATTCTGTAAACACAAAGCATGAAGGTATCCATTTCCAATCTGACACTAACCTTTTGGTTTTGATAGTTAACCAAAATGAGCACCTCCTATGGTCTGAATTTTTCGCCCTAAAAGAGATAGTTGACTTTATGCACTCCTCCACCTCCTTCTTAACCCACAATCGGGAGGGAACATGGCAGCAGACTATTTTGTAAAAATGGGTTCTGCTGATCAATCAATATCTTTTGTAAGTCTTTCCCAGGCCCTAATCAGATTCTGTGCTTTGATTTCTTTTGATCAGAATTCGGTTCCACTCTTAGATTAGGAAGATCGGCCTCCCCAAAGGAGGTTAGTTTTAATATAGTTTTTAGGAGTTACTTTCGATACTGTACAACATAGGTCGAGATTTTTTTTTTCGTAGAAAGTTTCAGCCTCCACCTTTTGTAACTATCTTTCTAAGTAATGCAAGGATATTTTAACCCATCGGTCTCCAAGCCATGTGCGCGTGAGACTGTTACAAAAAAAGAAAGAAATAAATAAAAATTATTGTTTATAATTATATTTGGTATGTATGATTCTCTCTTTTTCTTTCTAGTTAGTTATATATATATATATATATATATATTTTAGAACTATTCTATAGTCACATAACTTTTTGTGCATTAACATGGGAAAATCGGGGAGTATTGGTATTGACAGATGTAGTTTTTGAGATTGTAGATAATTAAAAGAGAAAATGATAAGACGAAGGTTTAGGAAATAAAGTTTGGACAAGATTCTCAAAATTCTCAGCGGTTTCCCATTTACAATTTTGAGACATTGTAATTAAAATTAGATGAAGTACTATTGTTATCAACTATTTATTTTGATTAATAATTAATGTAAAAAGAATTGAAAACTTAATTTCTTTCAAAATAGTTGCTTCACAATTCTTGCATTATAATTTTTTATCCATTCATTGCTCATTGTTTTTTTCTTTTTATGCACAATTATTGCACTGTTTTTTTCCAATCCAATTTGAGGTCATATAAAATTAATTGCTATCATTGGGGGATCCAACTTAGTGAAATGATAAATCTAGAATATGGCATTATATATAATATTCCCCAAATAGATAATACGAATTTTTTTTGTGAGTTGTGCAGATTAAACGTTGTCACAATGTTTTCAATAGTTTAAAAAGAATTTATTTGACGAAATTTTTGAGAATAGCTCGAAATTATGAATGTGGATGGGAGGGTCTATACTCACCGCTACTCACCTCATACATGGGATTGAAATTGGATTGACTAATTCCATAGAATTAGAATTGAAGAATCATAATTAGAATTCAATTTAAATTAAAGATTATAATAATTTATAAATGCTGACAAAATAAATATTTTTTTGGGGTTCAATTTAAGTCATGAATCTAGTCATTAGCGTGAAAGGAAAATAATTAATAAGCTTTAATTATTATAATAATAATTATATTAGCAAGATTTTTGATATTAGAATGAAATAATTTTTCATTAATTTACATATGAATATAATAATCTTGAGTGATGGCTGTTATAAATTTTTATAAAAATTTGTTATGACATATAAAAACTTCCATTTATCATATATCAATTGAATGCATGAAATCTAATTGAAATGGATAGATTAATATCCAAACTCTTAAATATTAAGATAAAAACAACAAAACATAGCCCAAATATATAATTGGCATGCTTGACTGTGCACTTAACAACAGTTACAGAGTTAAATTCATTTTGCTTTGCAAATCGCATAGAACGAATTCACCATCATCACAGATATTATCATTTGCATGTGGATCTTGAGTACCCTTCACTTGATGTGGTCTCGCCTTTCAATTGCAGCTGATACTCAGGAGTATATGTCGCTCTTAACAATGCAGAGGTAATTTCATTTCACCATCATTCCCCGGAGAAGATGGCCCAGAGAAAATTTTGAACTGGGGAAACTCCTCAGCCAGAATCTTAGAATAAACTATTGAGCGTCATAGACATGGAAGCTCCAAGTCTAATTTTAGCCAATTTGAACCATATAGTTTTCATTTTAAGGTTCTGTTTCTCTTCTTTGACATGATTCCCTCTGGTAGTTCCTGCATCCAAAATGAATTACCTTAAAAAAATCGTAACAATCAATTCATCTAAAACAAAGTCGCTAAATTTTCAATAAAAAATTCAGTTCAGACAAGAAAACATAAGGAAGTTACAAGCAAGGAACAATTTAGATCCAAATAGAAAAGTTTTCATCAACCTGTGTGAACGAGGCAACAATCAATAATTCTGGTAGATAATTAATTCGATGAGAGTGAAATGGAGATTTCCTTTTTTCTCTTTTTCTTCTTCCGATTTATTCTATTTTCTTTCATATGGGGATTGCAAAACATTTTTGATAACTTCTCGAACACTATAAGAACAACGGCTAGGGTAAAGATACAGAAGTTAGAGAAGATAACAAGTGCATATATAGGCAAACACTAGGGTAACACTTGATTTTAGCTACATAAGGTGATGTTGTCATGTCACCCAAAGCCCACGGATTCAAGTTAGCTACATAAGGTGATGTTGTCATGTCACCCAAAGCCACGGATTCAAGTTGTAGAAACAACCTCTTATAGCAACATAAGGTGATGTTGTCCACATTAGGCGTTAAAAGCCCAATAATAATCCATCTACAACAATTACTTTAATTTTCACTCACATAATCTTTGTTTTTAACTAGCATTTGTGGAAAAAAATTACTTGACACTAATTGCGAAAAATATTTGAGAAGCAAATTGTTGACGCCAATCCTACAGACTTACGCTTGAGAATAAGAACCAACACACAACAAAATTGAAAAAAAAAAAGAAAAATCAAGTGGACCATTTTCTACCTCGAAATTCGTTTTCAAGAAATGTTTAACTAACTGTCCATCAATTTGACGTGGTCCACAAAATACTTGATACAACTACATCATGCTTTCTTACTTTCTTTCTTTACCTTTTTGTTGTGGTGGTGGATGGTGATTGTAATAACGTTTATGAAGGGTCGTAAAAAAAACTTGATGGAAGGATGTTTCTAATAGAGGTAATTCCATTGAACACATGGTTTTATAGAGTTTTTCAGAAAAGGAAATCAAGAATATTAAAAGGTAGAAGTAAAGAAATCAAATGGAAGAACAGCTTATTTAATCAAAACAACAAACAACAGACTTCCATGCTTAGCTCAAGTAAAATTTCTTGCACTTAGGCTCAGAAGCTTTCAGACCCAAACTCAGAAAAATCAAATTAGTGAACATTTTCCAAGTGTATAAGGTGCATGTCAGCTTTCAACATCCTTCTCTTCATTATCAGCTCACATCCTTTCTCAAGTAGGAGAATCATGCAGGTAAAAAGTCAGGAATTAGAGATTAGGTTCAAAATAGTGGCAATTAAGAGGAGGTTAGGGCTCATTGGATATAGAAACAAGCAATATCAAGTTGAACGATAAATTTCACTCAATAATCTTTTTCCCTACTTGCCTTTTTTGGTAAGCCTTTAAATACACAATTAAATAAAAAAAGTGAAGATAGTAGAAATAAGAATGTTAACTCAGATGAGTGGACATATTAGATTAAATAAGAATAGTAACAAATGCATTAGAAAGAAAGTTGTGGTAGCACAATCAAAGAAGAAAACAAGAGCATTGCGCTAAAGATGGTGTAAGACGAGTGCCATCTCGTGCTGACTAAGGACCTATACAATCCCGTGCTGACTAATGTGCACACATATATACGGCAAATTATACTGTACAACTAAAAATAAGTATTTTTAGTAGTGTTGGCCCTAGATCATTTAAAAATAGGCAAATACCACAGCAGGAAGCACATCAAGTGAAGGGAGAATGAGGTGAAAAATAGGCCAAAACCACATCTAGTTAAGGGTACTTAAGATCCATATGCAAATGACATATCTGTTCTTTTTATTTTTAAGGATATTTTATATAGCTATGATGATTTTTAATAACAGGTAAAATAAATTTATATGAATATGAAATATACATGTTGTTTTCTTATGACTATTGGCCAAATTAATCAATCAACTTGATCATTCAACCAATTTTGATTGTTAATTATGTATCGTTTAAAAGAATTAAAATTCAAAAATGTTAAAAAATAATATCAATTGAAGTTTTGATATGATGATGATTTGGATATATGTATAGAGCGATTTTGTATCACATTTGAATGCTTTATCTTATGTTAAAACTAAATTTAGATAATTTCTTTATGATTCAATTTCTTTTCACTCTCTTTGCCATTAATTTTATTTTGGATCTAAAATTATTTTTAGGAAGAGATACCAACCTACAAATTTGTGCAACAACCTCTCTACAGCTTCAACCACTTATTCTACTCCATAATATTACCTTTTTTTTTTCCTCTTAAAGAGTACCGATGTATGTCATTATATTCCCCTCTTGGTAACTTGAAATCAAAATTTATTGGTTTCAAGTGAGAACTGCCAACTATTAGACTACAATTTTTTTGTCCTACCCCTAATATTATAGTCATTCCAAGGACTCCAAACGAGGTAAGGATATTATATTCTCCCAAATTTTTTTTATATTGTATCGTATCAAAAGTTAAATTATTTTATTTTTAACATTAAAAAAAGGGTTAGTTATAAATATAATTATTTTTCTTTAGGTCTTCAAAATGATTAATTTTAAAATTCCAAAGAGACTAGACAAAATATATAATTTCTCCATATATATGTGTGTGTGTCTTTTTTTAAAAAATTAAATGCGGGATTGACTACCCGTTTATTGATAATATTTTAAAACCTCAAAAGAAAAAAAGTTCCAAGCCCTCTACTACTATGTGAGCCTCTTGTTGTTTCGATAGACGTAATGAGGGAGAAAGAAGGGGAAGGCGATCGGAGAGAAACAACCGGAGATGGAGGGAAGGCCAAAGAAGAACTAGGGGAAAAAGAACTTCAAATCGATGGCTGTTGGCGATTGAGAGAAACAGATAGTGGTGGGGGACTAGGGTTTCGACCAAAGAAGAACCAGGGGAAGAAGTCCGGTAGCCAACCTCAGACCGGTAGGGAGTGGCATGGACATCCCCTTGTCAGGATCTACTCCCCTCTCGACCGGATCTGGCCGTCGATGATGAAGAGAAGCTGTGAGTGATAGAGTTAAGTTGTTGAACAGCAGTGGTGGCAACGGTGACAGTGGCACTGGGGGCCACAGCGGCGGCAGTGGAGGGCAAAGAGGGAATGGGGGGGGGGGACAGAAAGGGAGGGTCTAAAGACATTTGAGTAAATTTTTTTGACAATTTTTAAATAAGAGAGCAGTAAATAAGAAGTCACTCTAAGGTACTTAAAACTGCATAAATTAAATGCACAACTTTTTTTGCATAGTACCCCCGAGTGCACACCCCCCCCCCCCCAAATAGTAAGGAGTATTCTTGATTACCAAAGACCTATAGATATTCTTTAAAGAAGTGAAAACCACATGTTGAAGGTCGAGGATTAACTAAAAATTCAGAAGTTGCAAGAGTACAACACCTTTCAAAGTGGGAGAGGTAGAGAAATTGGGGCATGCAATATAGAGATGGCAAAAAATGGAAGGATCTATAAGGAATCTCTCTCAAAATTATGCATGATGATATGCGAATGTATAGTTTTATGGAAAATTTTTCATTTAAATATGAGAATATTGATGTGACGGATTTAGTGTCGTATTACCGCTCACAATTACAATTTATAAAACAGAATACCACTGATTAAGGTAGTATACGGGTCGATCCACAGGGAACAGAGGGTAAACTTCTGCTGCCAAATTAGATAAAATGCGGTAAAATAGAACAGGTCTCACAGCAACATGACAAGTAGTTACAAAATTCGAATATGTAATTAAATGAATAAGGAAGATAAAACAAGAAAAAAAAAAACAGTGGATGAGAGTTGGGATTCCTACTTTCCTGTAATAATAGAAGCTCTGATATGGCTTGTAGTTGCAAGTTAGGTGGCTGCTTTCTGACAGTGATGATCCAAAATGTGCTTAAGAGCAAAGATTTGACACAACTCGAATTATTTACTCCTTGACCACTCTGCCTAGTCGACTTTTGGAATCCCCGGTTGTCCTTGTATACGGCCTAACACCAATCCAACCAGTCCACCTAACAAGAGGATTGAACCTCCTTATCACATATGCATCATACAAGGACTTGAATGAACAGAATCTATAATTGCTTAGGTATTATCACATAAGATCTCCCTACAAGCATTCTAACTCTTGTTCATTCACGAGTTTTACAGAATAAGAGGCCGCTCATGGTATAGTCATCTAAGACTTTCCAAAAATAGTATTGTTCTGATGAACTTGAGAGTTTACAGATTCAGTATTGGCTTAGGTATTGTCGCTTAAGACTTCCCTAAGACAACACCAATTCTGTAGCGCTCGTGGGCTTAGTAGTGTACTAATAACTGAGGTATTGTCAATCAAGACTTTCCACAGTAGTGCTGCTGAACTTCGAGATTCACAGAGTATATTAGCACTGAGGTATTATCACTGAATATCTCCCTATAAGCATTTAACTCTGCTAATCTCCGGATAACACAGGATCTTTGGTTTCTATAGTGCTATCAATTAAGATTTCCGGACCAGAATTCCAATCCTATGCTATCACAGCCCTTTAAAGTTGTATGATGTTGCCATGACAAGGATTTCTATGACATCCTTGCATCACTCTTTACTACACTATGTTTGAACCGAAGAACCTACACTACAACACTCGCCATAAGAAAATCAGTAAGGGCTCAAATACAATTGATTCTCAGCAGGTTTGATGACCATCTATTTTGCACATTAGCTGGCAGAGAGGCTTAAGCATGTATTTTAATGATATCATCCCCGCTTTAGTGGACATTTTGTAAATGAGACTTTCATATTGCCTTTACCTCATTAAGGGAGCAAATATCCCCGTAAGAATTTAGAACCTCATCGGCTCTAAATCAACACTCATATGAAAGGAAAATCATGAATAAAGAAAGAAAAGAGTTTCGAATAAAACAACCCGAGTAACAAGTTATAAGAAAAAAAAACTCCAAACTCACTACTACTCCTTACTCCCCACAATTTCTCCTCTCATTGAGTTTGGAGTTAACTACTGTTTTTTATAGAAAAATCTAGTGAATGAAAATGCTGGATGGCTAAAATAAGAATTTCTGGATTGCTTGGTGGCTAAGGATTGCAAGCTGGCTTCTTGGCATCTTCCAGGGGGCAATTGCTAACAACCAACCATTAAAGCATTCCTGCAAAGTTCAAAGACGGTTAAAGTAGCATGCTGCATTATTCAGAGCGTACTTCAGCTACGTGATTCCTTTGCCGGTGTACTTCTTGTCTCCTCAGGTAGGTACTCTTAGCTGTAATGTGTACTTCTTGTCTCCTGTGGTCTTGCCCGTAGCTGTTGCCTGCGTACTAACTGCCCTTCTGGAATCTTCCCACTGCTTGTGCCGGTGATGATGGTTGGACGCTCTGTTGACGGTGGCCTCAACTGAGCGTCACTTGAAAGTGTTTTGTCTCGGTCACCGTATACTAAAGGTTTAAACTTGGCTTTAATAGACACTGCAGTTTCCTAATGTCATATTCTCACGTCCCTTAGATGCTAGCGTTTGGTGATCGTCGTGTTAAGACTTTCATGGGACGCTGTTGTGTGATGACCGTGATATACTCCTTAAACTCCTGCTGCTTTGCTCAGTTGTCTTCACTTCATCAGGGTCACATCCAGTGAACGTTATCGTGAACTGGGCATCTTCACCTCACGGTCGCCAAACGCTGGATTTAACTAGACTTGGTGAACTTCACACTCAAGTGAAGCTGTTGTTTGCTAGCCGTGTCACTCCTTCTAGCTTGTACATCCTTGTTTCTGCTCTGAATGTTAAGTCTGAAGTATGGTTTTCTACAGTCTCATTCCGTGCATATTTCACCTGTACTTAAAATAAGTAGAGCCGTAACTAGTATTTTTACTATACAAACAGATTGTAGTTTTGTTCATAGGTAGCTCAAAACTAGGCTAAAAACAAGTAAAAATATGTATAAAATGAATTACATCAAACATCTATAACACAAAGCTATGCATCAAGGCATCATTCGATGTCTTTGAAATCCAAATTAAATTGAACATTTGAGTGTTAATGTGTGTTGTAGAATGAAGGATCCACATAGGATTTACAATATGTAATTTATTAATTATCTATTTATGAGCTTAGGGTTTATATTGTAGTCACTCTTTTTTCATAAGTTTTGCATGTGGGACGAAATGTCATATAATCATTCCATTGCCCCACCGGGTCACACGTGATTTTTGCATCCTTGTAATGCTCAATGCGTTCATGTGGCTCCTGTTTACAAGAAATGAGACTGTATAGGTGGATCTTTTGCGTAGCACTTGTTCTACCAGTTAGCTTAAAGGTGCTTCTACAAATAACATGTAACTTCCAAATAATGGTCCCCTTTGATAACATTTGTATTTTCTGAACCTCAAACACTAGACTGCTTTGATAACATTTGTATTGTCTCAAGCTCAAACACTAGTCCAATAACTTTTACTCTTCTCTATCGTTAGCACAAAAATAGTTACTTTAAAATATTAGTAAACTATGAATTTTGACTTATATATTAACCATCCACTATATAAGTTTTTGATATTAGATGTCACAACTTTTATAACACATATACATACAATATAATTTTTGGAGAAAGATAATACGTTTTAAGTATGTCTAAAGAATAAGTTATTATGCACACTATTCGTTAGTAAAATGTTAAAAGAGCCTTGCACATTTAATTATAAGCTATTAAAAGCTTGCTTGCGTCAGGTAGTGGGTTTTGGTTGAGTGGTAAATAAGAAGAGAGGAATAAAAGTTAGAAATTTTAGTTCAAACCTTACCATTTGCCAAGATTACAAAAATCTAAGAAAGCAGTTTGAAATACTTAATCCTCTCCTTAACAGATCACAAAAAAAATCTAATTATGCAAGGTTTTTCACCACAAATGGAAGAATTTTCTAAAGTTATTACCCAATTCTAGAACTAATCCAGGCATAGAATATTTGCTAAGGAAACTTTGGCCATTTATTGTTGAATAAAATCATTCTATGTTTTGAAATTTAGATAAAACGCAAAAACAGAATCGTTAACTAATAACATTTATAGTTTACGATAAATGTAACCTATATCCATGGGTAAGGATGAAAAACATTATTAAGTAAAAAATCATACTTTGCTTTAGTTACGAACACACACCAAGAAACAATGATGAGAACACAAGATAAACATTCATCATATCAGTTGGAACTGAGATACGAACAACTACATATATTAAACAAAGCAACAAAGAAAAATTCAACCTACAGCAAAAAACGAAATTTCGAAAACAACAAACCTTCTAAAACCTAAAAAAAATACATTGATCAAAATATAAACTAACTACAAAGAAAACCACGGGCTTCGAAAAAAAATAAATAAAAAAGAACACAAAGAAAACAATGGTGGAAACTAATATGCAGATGATGGAAACAAACGAAAGATAAAAAAAACCAAACAAACCAATATTATTAAAACAGAGAAATCCAAACAATAACACACATTGAGATTCAACATTAAAGAAAATAACTCTCATTCACATGAAAAATAACATCACGAGGACTTTCTCCATTGCTATCACATATAACATTAATTTCAAATGAAGGAACTAACTCCATATTGAAGAGAAATACAAAAGAAGCTAACTCCATGTTAACCGAGATAAGTTACTGAAAAGATCATCTTTCGCAAGAAAAAAAATATAAAAATAAAAAAGGATTATATAATAATAACATAACTAATTGAAATCAAAACGTGTGTTAATTGCAGCCGACAAAACAATTAATGCTTAGAAAAGAAAACACAACCACGAGTTTAGAAGACAAAAAAAGCAAGGCGTGGGTGATGGAGAGGGAAAACGAGTGTGGAAGACTGGCATACACGCCATGAATGCGCGTATTTGTGGAGGAATTTTAGTTTTTTTTTTTTGCCATTTTTCATAGATTATTGTAATCTCTGAAGGGATAACTTTTAACCGTTCTTCTCTATATAAGTTCACTCTTTCTTTCAAGGTGAGTTTTATTTTCCGACGGGTAATTTTATTTACCGTCCATTTTTTATTCTCCGCCCCTTTCAAAATTGGCCAAATTCTTATTTTTCACCCCCCAAATTCTAATCTAGGTTAGTCTTGTAAATTAGTTAGGCCTACGAGGTTAAAACTGATAAATAGGCCCTAGTGTTTGCCTATATATATATATACACTTTTTATCTTCTCTAACTTATGCTTCTTTACCCTAGCCGCTGTTCTTATGGCGTGCAGTCAACAAAAATGTCTTGCAGTCTCCATGTGCATGAAAATAGAAGAAATTGGATGAATAAGAGAAAAAAAATGAAATCTTCATTTCTCTTTCATCGAATTAATTATCTATCAGAAAGATTGATTGTTGCCTCGTTTGTTCATCCAGTTTGATTAAAGCTTTCTATTTGGATCTAGATTATTTCTCGCTTGTAACTTCCCTATGTTTGTTTGTCTTCACTGAATTTTTCATAGAAAATTTATTGATTTCGTTTTGGAAGAATTGATTGTTATGAGTTTCTTAAACTAATTCATTTTGGATGCAGGAGGGAATTTGGTGGTGTCCACAATGTTCGTGCCAGATTTATGGACATAGTGTGAGCAACAAAGGGGCAAAGGCAGCCCTTGCATATGTCGTGGAACCGATGTAAGTTTGTCCTCTCATTTTCAACAGATCTTTGGATCCCTATATCTTTTGATGTCATGGTTGTGATTTTTAGATTTCTGTATCTTTCTAACCATCTCTTTTTTCAGAGTCTAGAGAATCAAGGAATGGTGAGTCTTTCAGGTCGGGTGAAAGGAAGGGGTTTAGTCATTGTTTTTCAATTTTTGGCTTCTTAATGCTTCTTTGAACTGGGTATACCTTCTCAGACTTGTTTACTAGAAGGAGGATGACGATGATAAATAAGGGAGCAATCTTCTACCATTCGCACGCTCTTATAAGTGATAAAATTCTGAGAGCACCATTAAACTTCTTGTTGTTGTTGCTTTTCCTCAGATATTTATTATCTAGCTCATGGTTGTTAGTAACTTCAGCTCTTTGTATTTCAGCAATATCCAAACTAGATTATCTTTCCCAAGAGGAATTGGCCTTCCCAGGAAATCCTGGAGACCCAAATGTATCCGCTCACATGTGCTACTGCAAAACCAATTCCCTTCTCGGAGATAGTCATGCTTAACTAGATCCTCACTTCTCAAGCATCCAATGTGGTATCAGTGTTCATACTGATCACATCTGACAAAACTGTCTTTAGTTAACGATTTTTTATCTTTCATGAAACATCCCAGACCGCAAATTCCACAACAGCATGATGGACAAAACCAGTCACCATCCAGGACATCTTTTAAACCTAAACATCTTGAATGAAAAGATGACGGGCACATATCGCATAGAAGTAATTCACCATCATTGTGACAAAAAAAAATGGATATTATCATTTGAATTTGGATCTTGTGTACCTTTCATTTGATGTGGTTCTCAAGAAGGTGAAAATAGACCAGAACCACATCAAGTGAGGATACTCAATATCCAAATGCAAATGATAATATCCTTCTGTTTATCACAATGATGGTGAATTACTTCTATGTGATATGTGCCCGTCATCTTTTCATTCAAGATGTTTAGGTTAAAGGATGTCCCTGATGGTGACTTGTTTTGCCCATCATGCTGTTGTGGAATTTGCGGTCTAGAATGTTTCATTGTAGATAAGAAATAGTTAACTAAAGATAGTTATTTCAGATGTGGTCACTGTGAACAGAAATTCCACATTGGATGCTTGAGAAGTGAGGATCTGTTTATGCCTAACTATCTCCAAGAAGGGCATTGGTTTTGCAATAGCATATGTGAGCGGATACATTCGGGTCTCTAGGATCTCATGCGAAGACCAATTCCGCTAGGGAAAGATACTATAGTTTGGACATTGCTGAAATACAGAGGAGCAGAAGTTCCTAACAACCATGATCAAAATAATAAATATATGAGGAAAAACTACAACAACAAGAAGCTTAATGGTGCTCTCTGAATTTTATAACTTATAATAGCGTGCGAATGGTGGAAGATTGCTCCCTTATTTATCATCGTTCTGCTCCTTCCAATAAACAAGTCAGAGAAGGTATACCCAGTTCAAAGAAGATTTAAGAAGCCAAAAATGGAAAAACAAGGACTAAACCCTTCCTTCCACCTGACCTGAAAATGTCGGGTCATCGTTCCTTGATTCTCTAGATTATGAAAAAAGAGATGATTAGAAAGATGCAGAGATATAAAACTCAAAACCATGACATCAAAAGATATAGGGATCTAAAGATCTGTTGAAGATGAGTGGACAAACTTGCATCGGTTCCAGGACATGTGCAAGGGCTGCCTTTGCCCCTTTGCTGTTCACACCATGTCCACAGATCTGGCACGAACAGTGTGGACACCACCAAATTCTTTCCTGCATCCAAAATGAACTAGTTTAAGAAACTCGTAAAAATCAATTCTTCCAAAAGAAATCAATAAATTTGTGATGAAAAATTCAGTGAAGACAAGCAAACATAGGGAAGTTACAAGCGAGAAATAATCTAGATTAAAATAGAAAAGCTTTCATCAATCTGGATGAACAACGGAGGCAACAATCAATCTTTCTAGTAGATAATTAATTCGATAAAAGGGAAATGAAGATTTCTTTTGTTCTCTTATTCATCCAATTTCTTCTATTTTCATGCATATGGAGACTGCAAGACATTTTTGCTGACTGCAACCATAAGAACAACGGCTAGGGTGAAGATGCATAAGTTAGAGAAGATAAGAAGTGTATATATAGGCAAACACTAGGGCCTATTGATCGGGTTTAATCTCGTAGACTTAACTAATTTACAAGACTAAAGTAAAATTAGAATTTGGGGGGTGAAAAATAAGAATTTGGCCAATTTTGGAAAGGGGTGGGGAATAAGAAAAATGGCGGTAAATAATACTCCCCGTTGAGAAATGAAACTCGGCTTGAAAGAAAGAGTGAATTTATATAGAGGAGAAGAGTTAAATGTTATCCCTTCAAGGATTACAAAAATCCATGAACAATAGCAAAATAAAAACTAAAATTCCTCCACAAATACTCGCATTCATGGCGTGTATACCAGTCGCTCTTTGAATACAATTAAAATTAGAGATTACAATAATTTATAAATGGTGACAAAATTAATGATTTTTTTGGGTTCAATTTAAGTCATGAATGTAGTCAATAGCGTGGAAAGAAAATAATTAATAAACTTTAATTTTTATAATAATAATTATACTACCAAGATTTTGATATTAGAGTCAAATATTTTCACATAGATTGATATATGACTATATTAATATTGAGTGATTGCTGCTATAAATTCTTATAAAAATTTGTTATGATTATTCATGTATGCATTATTACTCTCATAATTTCAAAAGATTTAACCAAGTTATTAATATAACTTTACGTACATTTATCACTTTTCTTAATATTCAAAATGACTATTCAGCCCCTTCGATGTTTGCTCCCTCAACAAACCAGAACCAGTCGGTTGAGGAGATGATTTGTTTCATATGCTCTTTTGTACTTAATTGCACAATAAGACACAATGATTTACTCTCTATGACTAAATGTGTCATTCAATCTTTAAAAAAAAAGAAGTTATATTAGAGAATCTATAATTTATTATTGTTTACAAAATACAATAAACAACAAAACAATTGTTATTAGATTCTTTTCTTATTTTAATTATAAATACATATAAAACTTTATTAAAATATTAAAATTAAAATTATAGGTATAAACCAAAAAAAAAAAAAGTTACTCAGAACTATTTTAAGGGTTTGTTGTGTTTTTTAAAATAAATTTTGTTTGGCAATTTAAAGATAAATATAACCATTTGCGCATACCCCAAGTCCAACGTCAGTTACAAGTAACGTTTGTAAGAGTTACTAGAAGTGCACAAGATTATGAAACTGTACAGGTGGACACAAAGAGTTGTACGAGCTCACGTGATTATGTGGTGTATTCAGAAACTAAACTAATTCACGTGATTGTGCACTCAAAATCCTTTTTAAGAGTTTGTTTTAAATAAATTTGGTCTGGAAATTTAAATATAATTATAACCATTTGCACATACCCCTAGTCCAACTTTGGTTACAGAAAATATTTGTGAGAGTTGTTAGAAGTTCATCATTTCACGAGACTATACAAGTGGACACAAAGAGCTGTGCGAGTTCACGTGATTGTGCGGTGTATTGAGAAACTAAACTAATTCATGTGATTGTGCATTAGTTCAATAAAAATAATAATAATTCATTTCACATTCGAAATATTTTTTAAGAGTTTTTTTTTTAAAATAAATTTGATTTGAAAATTTAAAGATAATTATAACATTTTTACATACTCGAAGTTCAACTTTGGTTACAATAATGTTTGTGAGAGTTGTTGGAAGTGCATAATTTCACAAAACTGTACAGGTGGATATAAAAAGTTGTATTAGTTTACGTGAGTGTATGGAGTATTGGAAAACTAAACTAGTTCACGTGATTGTACATGTTAGCCAAAAAAAAAAAAAAAAAAAATCTCTTTCACACTTAAATCTTTTTTTTAAGAGTTTTTTTTTCTTAAAATAAATTTGGTTTGTGAGAGGTTTTGCTGTGTGTTGGTTCTCAAGCGTAAGTCTGTAGCATTGGCGTCAATGAATATGCTTCTCAAATATTTTTTGGAAGTAGTGTCAAGTATTGGTTTTGGTAGGCCGAGGGAGCGAGCAATGTTATATTAACAACTTAGTTAAATCATTTAAAATTATTAAAGTAATAATGCATGCATGAAAAATCATAACAAATTTTACTTATAATTTATAACAGCAATCACTTAAAATTAGTATATTCATATCTCAATCAATACACTCTAATATCAAAAATCTTGCTAGTGTAACTATTATTATAAAAATTAAATTTTATTAATTATTTTCTTTCCACGCTATTGACTAGATTCATGACTTAAATCGAACCCAAAAAAATAAAACATTTATTTTGTCACAATTTATAAATTATTGTAATGTCTAATTTAAATTGTAAGGCAGGAAAGAGTTGAGAATAGTATCTAACAAACGAAGAAGATTGTCCCTTATCAGCATCCTGCTCCTTCCAGTAAACAAGTTAGAGAAGGTGTTCCCCATATGACTTTTACGAATTCATCTTTTCTTCTTTTTCCATAGAAGCAATTCACCACAGATATTATCATTTGTATGTGGATCTTGAGTACCGTTCACTTGTTGTGCTATTGGCCTATTTTTCACCTCATTCTCAGCTTTCAATTGCAGCTGACACTCAGAGAGTGACCAATCATCCTCCAAGAAGATATTTACTGACAGTCTGTGAAGAGTGCTGCCGGCATGAGCTTCAAATTTAGTGATGCTAAATACTTCTTCACAGCAAGTGCATTTGATTCCTTCTCGGGTTATCTTCCCTTACTTCATGGGACGGCCATCTTTAATTTTACAAAAATGATGGTTGTCCCATGAAACAAGAGAATAAGAATGTTCACCCGGATAGTTCCTCCCTCAGAAATTTTGGCTTCCTTTGTTTTGTTCTGAACAAAAGGCATTCTAGAGATCCTTCTCTAATTAAGAATCTCATATTCAAAGATGTAAAATTCATTGAGCACATCTTTCCATCATTTGATCTTTTTGATAATATTGCCTACTGCTGTTCCAAATTTCTGCCATTTGGACTCTAACATTTCCAATACTCTTCAGATGTGTCACCAAATCTCCCAAGATCAGAAAATGCTTCTGTGATTAGAAGAATTAACACTTCTCATTTAACTTGTTCTAATATGAGGTATAGAGGTGCATCTACACATAATAGTTAATCCAAAATATTAATAACCTATCAATTTTCGATATCAGATGAGATGAGCTTTGCAAGTTTAATTAAAAGGTTTTTATTGCACGTTTGCCCAAAAAGTTCCTCTTGATGTGTAAGAATTAGTATTGTATTTCCATTTATCATTTATCAATTGAATGCATGGAATCAATCGAAGGATTAAAATCCAAACTGTTAAATATTAAGATAAAAACAACAAAACATAGCCCAAATGTCTATAATTGTGATGAACTTGCCAAACTTCCTGACCGCTACATTTTGTTTTGCATATTGTATAGAAGTAATTCACCATCATCCATTTGCATGTGGATCACTTGATGTGGTATTGGCCTATTTTTCACCACATTCTCACCTTTCAATTGTAGCATTCTGAATTTCTCCAACGTTTCTTCCATGGTCTTCTCAGTCATTCTGTTATTGCTACTCTTATTTAGGAAATAGTCACAATATAAAGCTAAAAGCTCTGCACTTGAATTTCCTGCTATCATCTTATTTCACAAGGCTCCAAAAGCCTCTTTCAGCCCCATCGACTCACATAATCCATGAGAACCGGTTTTGGAAAGAAGGTTGCTGAAGTACCCCTTGTTGGCACAAAATTCAGATATCTGAATTTTATGGCAGCATATGTGAAGAAAGTACAGTAGATTTTCAAAAGGAGTATTGCCCAGAAGCTGTGGCGGACTGCAATTGGATGCAGGAAGGAGTTACTGTGTATGCGAGCTGAATAATTTTCCTGAACGGGATTTATACCGCAACTCCTTCCTGGTTATTTCCAATCACAGTAATACAATACCCATCCAATTGCAGACATGTGATTCTTCACCTTTAAAGTTAATTTTCGAGTCTGGGCATTGATCCCCGATCGACCATTTTGGTTGAAGGATTCTTCTGGGCAATACTCTTTTTGAAAATCTATTGTACTTTCTTCCGATATGGTGCCATAAAATTCAGATATCTGAATTTTGTGCCAACAAGTGGTACTTCGAAACCTTCTTTCCAAAAACTCGGATAAAAAGTTCTTCTATCTGAGTTTCAGGGGTGCCACTGCCCCTTTCCTGTTCACACCATGTCCACAGATCTGGCACGATGTACACCACCAAATATTTGTAGTTCCTGCATCCAAATTGTTACCTTAAGAAACCCATAACAATTAATTCTTCCAAACTAAAGTCACTAAAATTCCCATAAAAAAAATTCATGAAGACAAGCAAACATAGGAATGTTACAAACGAAGAATAATCTATATCCAAATAGGAAAGATATCAACTTGGGTGAACGGCAACACTTCTGGTAGATAATTAATTCGATGAAACCAAACGAAAATTTCCTTTTTTCTCTTCTTTTTCCAATTTTTTCTATTTTCTTTCATATGGAGACTGAAAGATATTTTTCCTGATTGCCTGCTCACCATAACAATAGCGGCTAGGGTAAAGATGCAAAATGAGAGAAGATAAGAAGTTTATATAGGCAAATAGTAGGTCGTTACACGTCTGTTACACCAATCAATAAATGACACGTGTCCCAACTTAAATTTCCATTCCTCATTGTAACAGACGTCATGCCTTACGTCGTTGTGGGCTTTTTTTAACTTTGTACATTTTACAAAAAAAGAACGGAAAAGAAAAAACAAATTCAAGCGTTCATTTTCCAGGCTCATTATTGGAACAATATTTGATTGTTAGACATTATGCACTGTGTTGTTTGAGCTTTTCAAGTTGTGTTATTTATTATGAAATTATTCACAAATTGGATTTAGTAGAAGAGCTGTTGCTATTGAAAGCATGTTCAAAGCTTTAAGACAATTGTTTGTTGCTGAAAGTTGGTTCCTTTTCGAGAAAAAGCCAGTTTATTTGGTTCATCAAGAAGCAAGTACCCGATAGCTTTATAGAGTTCAATATGTACCTTAAATTCTTCATTATTTCTTTCGCCAACCAGAATCAGTAAACCATGTCATTGTTCCATTTTATAGCCATCGAGGTCACGATCGTCGTAGAGTGATGTTGGAATTCTATATATTTGAATCTGAAAGCAACGAAAACAATGAATGGTGCAAGGAAAACATGTAAGAAAACTGGAGAGCTTAAAGATGGGATACATATTGCGGGAACTTTTTAGCCATTTGCTCTGACCTTTGCCAGAGTACCCGATCGCAAATATCTCCATGAGGAGGCTAAAGATGGTGACCAGGAAATCCTGACAATACTTGCTAAGTTGCCGTCACTTCTAACTGGTTAGCTAGATGTCCAGGGCATTCATGCTAGTATAGTTAGCATACTTAGCATTTTGATAGCTACGATGGTATTGTTTTCAGTTTCATTGAAATTGGAACTTTGATATGAATTTGTGGTTTTATCTGCCTGCTGATAGCCGCCCTCCTCCGGTGGTAGGCTGAAAAAAAAAAAAAAAAAAAAAAATCCTTGCTTGCCTGAATGGAAGTTATGTAACTACTAGCAACTTAGGTAATATATGTGTGGTGTTTTATTGATTTGTTCCATTGATATACTAATTCTGAACAGAACTGAAGACCTTTTGATCTGTGGGATTTTAGAGTGCCTAACTGATGTCAAAAGCAGAATTTGTTTTCGATGTTCTCGGTGTTTTTTTTTTCTGTTAGGGGCTTATAACTGAACTTCTGCTTCAGGGGTAGCAACAATATTTTGCTTGGTTTCCTCACGATTCTGTGTTATCAGCTCATTTATAGGATTTCCCCTTTTTTGGGATTTATGTTTGGTTTGTCTGTAACGGGTTCCTCATGATTCTTTGCTTTGTGTTGGAGTCTTAAGATGGAAAATATATATATATATATATATAGTTTTGAGAGATGGCTTGCATTTATTTGCATGTCAGTCTTGGCAGCATATTTGCAATTCTCTTAAAGCAGAATAATTTTCAAGCTAATGATGCCCGGGCATTAAATTTGCTTGAGAGTTTCTGGTGCCAGTTTTCTGGATTTTGCACTTCTCACATACTTGGAAGAGAAATTTGATACTTGTATTGAAGCATGCTATCTTTCATTCCTATTCTCTGAGCCCAAAATTTATTTTCCTTTACTTTTTGAGATATAGAAGCATTACGAATCCATTGATATTTATACTGTTTTCTTGACAGGAAACCTGCGAAAGAAAAGCCCAGTGAAGATAGTGGAAGTAGATCCCGTGGCAGCACAAAGGTTTGTGGATAGATGATAAGTTTTGTTTAGTAAACGTAGTTGTTTGTTTATGTTATTAATTCAATCACTGGTAGATCGAAGAGGATTCAGCTGTGAGAAAATGTTTGCTGATGAATAAGTGTACTGGTTTATGATGTTGTGATTCAAATGGCATATTTAGGTGGCCTTCAAGTGCGCAGTGTACCTTACCAGAAAAAGCCAACTTTTGGAATTATAATTTTCTTGCATCTTTTTCTTGCCCCATTAGGAACTTGTGTTGGAGGAAAGACATTTAACTAAATGTGATAGGTTTCGAATGACTAAGAAATGATCACACATAATAGGATAAAGGTGACTCCTCTGTTGGTGACATTTATCTTTATCTGCAGAGGTCTAGTGATGGCCAAGCTAGAAGCAATCCAAGGTTGGGAGAGAAAAGTTACGAGGAAGATGAAGACGAACACTTTGTGGAAGGTCTGATGAAAATTATAATGTGGGCGAGTTCTTGATTGGGTGTGACATCTGCCAAAGGTGGTTTCACTGAAAATGCGTGAAGATTACGTCGTCTAAAGTTGACAACATAAAGCAATACATACGACCATCTTGCAGCTTGAAGTAAAATGCAAAAGGAAGGGGGGGGGGGGGGGGGAGGGGATTAGGGGGTTGATTCAGTGGCTGACTGGATAGTATAGAAAATATATCACCTTTGAGAAGGTCTTCTGGATGGTTGTGATATATGTTTGTTTGTGATTTGGGGAGCAAATTAATAGCGTTTACTTCTTCCTCCCCTATTGAATCTGTGTTCCAAATGCTTTTGTTATATATGGAAAATCTCTTCATCTTGATTAATAGATATTCTTCTCATTTCAGATTCCAAACTTCATCTCAAATTTGTCATTGTTTGTCACTTCTCAAGCGGCAGCAATTTTTTTGGAAAGAATACACAACCCTTGTAAAGATTTTTTTTTTTTTTTTTTTCCTCAAACAGCCCCTAATCAGAGAGATTGTGGTGGCCGAGGCTTTCCGCCTTTCATATTACTTTTGGGCAAAAGAGAGGTACAAAAAATATGAAACCGCCCCTGTACAGTACAATCTAACTAAGTCACCCAAGGCAAAATAAACTAGGGGGGATAGCAAAAAATTACCTCTATACATTTTATGCTAAGAACCACTACTTATAAACGCATCATTGGGATGGAATTCCTTTCTAGATTGAGGAGGCCTCTTACTTTCACAGGAAGAAATTCAAAAGAGTTGAAAGGGCCTAGTGAACTGTATATTGCAGATTTTGCTAATAGATCTGTGGGGCAATTACCTTCTCTGTAAATGTGTTCTATTGTATGCTGAAAATTGTCCATGGACTCCTTGATTTCCTTCAGATTTCGATATTCTTTCCACATGAAAAAATCTTCTCCATGTAGAAGCATCTGGACCAAATTTGAGTTGTCGCATAGGAATTTGACTTTTTCATATTTTTTTGAGTTGCAGAATCTGATTGCCCTGAGAATTGCCGTGATTTCGGCTTGGATGGCTGATGCTGCCTCAAATTGGAATGACTCTGCATATTTGAACTGTCCATCTTTGTCTCTAAGAATGAAGGCTCCAGCCGCTTGTCCCGAATTAAGCCATGACCCATCTGTGTTTATGATCAATTCTGCCCCTTGAGTATGATGTTTCCATATTACCAAAGTTGGAAGATTTGGCATGATTGCTGAAAAATTGCAGTGGAAATGAGCCACCAACCAATTTCGATCTTGCGTAGAGATTGGCCTGGGTTTGAAACCAAAAAGAACCTCCTCCAGCATAGAGTGAACATCTTCAATCAACCATTTCATCTTCAATTTTTTTCCTTCCCAGAAACATTTGTTTCTAGCCAGCCAGATGGACCACAACAAAAAAGCTGGGAGAAGCCTACGAATTTTGAGAGAAATCATACTTCCTTTACTCTTTTCCCACCAAGCTTGTACAAAGCCTTTTCCTATTGACTGTCTGATCTGAAGGTTAAAGAAATTTTTCCAATAATTCCAGCTGTGATGAATCTCAAGACATTCAAAGAAAATGTGATGTATGCTTTCCACTTCAATTTCACAAAATGAGCATCTGGAGGGCTGACAGTGGATTCCAAAGCTTTGCAAAATATCTGGAAGAGGAAGAAGGGAGTTCCAGAGTCTCCAAACCAAGACAGAGATTTTGGGAGGGCACCAAGTGTCCCAAATTGCTTTGCTGAAAAACTGTGACTCACCTTCCTGTCTAACGGCTAGGTAGGTGGTTTTGAAATTGAAGTTTCCCTTTAGACATGGCTTCCAGAATATTTTATCATTCTGATCTGAGAAAGATATTGTTGAAGAGCGTAGAAGCTGTATCCAATCATCATCAATCTGCCCTGCAAATTTTGAAATATAAGTTTCTCTGTTTCTGAAAAATTCCATAATGGACAATTCTTGTTCAGGTGGCCTTCCAGGTCTATTCCAAATCTTCCCTCGATCAGTCCAGTTGTCGTGCCAAAAGTAACTAGCACCATTCCTCACTATAATTTTGGATAAAGCGGCAGCCGTTTCACTAGCTTTGTAGACACGCCTCCAAGCAGTCTTCAATCGGGAGGAGTATGAAAGCGTGTGAATGAATTTTGCCCACAGTCCCATTCCATTTCTCCATTTCCACCACAGCTTGAGGTCAAAAGTATCGATCACCGTCCTGAATTGACGAATGCCAAGTCCATTTTCATCAGTTGGGAAGCAGATTTTTTTCCATGATCTCCAGTGTCTTTTGTTTTGATCTGTATAGGACCCCCAAAGGAAACTTTGGCACTTTTTTTCAAGTAGAGATATGAAGCCTTTAGGGGGGCGTAGAGCTGCAATTGTATGCATTGGAAGAGCAAAAAGAACCGATTTTATGAGCTCCAGTCTTCCTGCCATCCCTAAAAAATTATTCTTCCATGAGCTCAGCTTACTTTCAACTTTATCCAATATGTGGTTGAAATGGAATATCTTGGCTCTTCCTTTGAAAATTTTACAGCCAAGACATGACATTGGGAGAGATCCCTCCTGTATTTGTAGAATTCTGGTGATTCTATGTTTGACAGACTGCGATGCCTTGGAGGAAATAATGAATGAACTTTTCTCTTTATTTACCTTCTGTCCAGTCACTTTTTCAAAGTTATTGAGAAAATTCACCAGAGCTTTAAGGGAACGGGTCTTTCCTCTTGAGAAAATCAGCAAATCATCTGCAAATGCCAGATGTGAAATCTTTAGAGACCTCGCAGGAGTTCCGTAGCAGTCTATATCCCCAATTTCAATCAGATACTTTAATCTCCTGGACAATGCTTCAGACGTGAGAATAAAAAGAAAAGGGGAGAGGGGATCCCCTTGTTTGAGGCCTCTTGTTGCCTGGAAATATCCCACTGGATAACCATTAATCAAGATGGAGAACATGCTGCTGCGCAGGGAATTGAGAACCAGATGAGTAAAATTTGAAGGAAATCCAAATTTCTGTAGTAGCGCCTGAAGGAAGTTCCATGAAACCCTATCGAAGGCCTTTAACATATCCACTTTGATGGTAAGATTGTGACCTTCAGCTTTATAGTCTAGAAAGCTCAAGAGATCTTTGGTCAGCAGAATGTTATCAGCTATATCTCTTCCGGTTAGGAAACCGGTTTGTTCTTCAGAGATCAAACTGTTCATTAGTGGAGCAATTCTTTCTTTGAGGATGAAGGTGAAAACTTTGCAGACAAAATTCCCTAGATTGATGGGTCGAAAGTCTGAAAAAGTCGAGATTTCCAACTTTTTTGGGATCAAAGCCATTAGGGAACTTGCTAATGCTCTTGGAATTGGCACTCCTATCATGAATTCTTTGCAGGCATCAATCAAATCCTCTTTTATAATATTCCACATTGATCTGAAAAAATTTCCGGTGTATCCATCAGGTCCAGGGGCACTGTCAGGGTCCAAGGAAAAGACTGCATTATGTACTTCTTTCTCTGTTATTTCTCTCATCATCACTGTTGCATCCTCGTAATTAACAATTTGTGGGATATGTTGCAAGAAGTCCTGAAGGAGGTTTGGGGGTGTAGGCTCTTGATCCTCAGTTAAAAGGTCTTTGAAAAAATGGATGGCCTCTTCTTCAATTTCTTTAGCTATTGAAGTCCATGATCCATCTCTTCTTTTTATTCTCAGTATTGCAGCCTTGCGATTTCTTTCTTTTATTGAAGCATGGAAGAAAGCTGTGTTTCTTTCCCCCTCTTTCAACCACCTGATTTTGGATTTCTGAATAAGAAAATCATCTCTTTCTCTAAGCATTCTGAATAATTTTGCTTGGGCCAGAGAAACCGCAGATCTTTTTGCTGGAGTTGGCTCTTCATCATATTCTCTCTCTTTCTGATCAACATCTTCTTCTGCTTCTCTGAGGTTGCTGTGAACATTACCAAAGCTTTCTTTGTTCCAGATTTTCAGAGCCGCTTTGAGCCGTCTCAACTTAATAGATAGGGATAACATGCCATACCTTCCAGTGGGGTTGGACCAGTTCTCCATTACAAGATTCCTGAGTTCACTTCTCCTAAGCCACATGCTCTGAAAAACAAACCTGCGAGGTCTTGGTGTGTGAGTCCCACCTATGAGGAGGATGAGTGGGCAGTGATCTGAAGTAGCTCTATTTAGAACATGAGATACAGTGTTGGGGAGATTCTCTTGCCATTCTTGTGTGATGAGGATACGATCTAGTTTTTTACTAACCCATCCCGATACTCGAGTTCCTCCCCAAGTGAAGGTTCTGCCCACTGTTGAAGGTTCTAAAAGTCCAATATGCTGAATACACCCATTGAATTCTCTCGTGGCCACTGAACTTGGATTAGAAAAACCCCTGTATTCGAAGATATCTCTAATAGCATTAAAGTCTCCACCTATGCCCCAATAAGAGCTAGGAAATCTATTTCTGAATTCAACCAGAGAACTCCAAAGCTGCCTTCGAATTTGATAATCTGAACTAGCATAGACAAAAGAAAATACCAAAGGATCTTGGACTAGGGGATGAGCTAATTTACAGTGGACACATTGTCCCATGTCAGAAATGATAGAAATATTTACAACATTCCTACAAAAAATCCAAATCTTCCCAGAGGTAGAAGCATAAGAAAATTTAAAACCTAACTTCATACAATACGATATTATTTTATCACCATCAACCATGGGTTCAAGAATACCAAGTAAGGAAATGTCATGCACTTTTAACAAAAAGCGAAGACGCCGCATAGATGGGGCATTGGCAATGCCCCTAATGTTCCATATTAATATCTTAAACATAAAGATTTGGAAGGCTTGCGAACCTGGGCTTTTGCCGATTTTTTTTGAACTGCAGCTTTCATGAAGAGGGCCGCTCCATTTGCTTTTAGTAGTTTGTGTTTCCCTTTTCGTTTTGTCACTGGCATGAATCCATCATCTTCTGACCAAGCTTCTCTTTCTTCAATACTGCGTTCTCCTTCTGATTGGCATGACGATGCTTCCTGGTCTGAGACAACCTCCATGATTTTTTCCTCATCCACATCTGGAAAAGGGGGAAGAACAGTTGTATTTGGATTTTTTTTTTCCTTCTGTGAGTCCTGTTCAACACAAGTTCCCGCTTGAGGATGAATTTCTTCTGTAAAATTTCCAAGCATCACAATTAATGGAGAATCAGGATAGGTCGGCAGTTCCGCATTCTGTATCGGGACCATATCTTTGTCAGCCAGAACAAGGTTCTCCTCAGGCGGGGTTTGAAGTTGTGCATCGATTTGACAGGTAACCATATGCGTGGACTGGGAGGGATCTCCATCTCTAACTTTTGAAGACTCCGGGTGTTCCAAATTTTGAGGGGGTAGGGGAAGATTTTCCTTCCCTTTCATACACTCTAGATGATTATGACCTATCTTGCGACAACTATTGCAATACTTTGGAACATACTCATAAATGAATTTTTTATCCTTCGACTTACCCTTCGATCCGATTTCAATACTCTCTGGCAGCTCCTTTTGCAAGTCCACCTCCACGCAAAATCTGGTGACTGAAGGGCGTGAGAGAAGCATAGTTGGCCCGTCAATCTGGAGAGGAGTGCCTATCGCTGAAGCTATTGAAAAAATTGACTGGGGGTTCATGAATTCCAACGGCAATTCTTGCATCGACACCCAAATTGGGGCATATGGTGGATCCTCTTCAAATTGGAAATTTGGGGTCCATTTCAGGACCCTCATTTGATGTCCCTCGATTATCCAAGTAGGTCGCAGTCTGAATCTCTGATATTCGATCTCTGACTTAAATCTGATAAGGACATGCCGGGGGTTGAGCAGTCTAAGGTCGTAGTGATCTTGGAAACCATATTTGTCAATTTCTTTTCTGATCTTGGTCAAATTTGGGCGTCCGAAAGCAAATTTTCCAACAAGGGAGAGTTTATGGGGGGCTGCAAGGAGTTCGATTTCTTCATCATCGTACAAAAGTTGGGGTTTTCCGTTACTATAGGTAAGGGGTTTTGGGTTTGGAAGGAGATTTGGGGTTGATTGGCTCTGGAATAAGCTGGCAAAAGTGCGGTTCTTTGAGGAGGTAAAGTTCTGGGGGCCACCGGAGGTGTAGACCGGTGGCTCCATGGAAGATGTTGGGGAGATTTTGGGGTTTGCTGTGGAGAGAAATTAATTCATATTGTTGAAGATATGCAACTTCTTGCGTCAGAGTTCATCAGAGATCAAGTACATTCCTAGAGAAGGTAACGCTACAGCAGATTTTCTAGCGAAACTAGGATCAATGGGCACATCAGCTACTTTCGGAAACATCAGAAAAACTCCGGCTAGACTACGAGGTCTCATCGCCTTAGATGCAATCTCTACACCAGCTTTGCGCTTCAGGGAGAAAGCATTGCATTAACTAATAGAGTAGAAAGGTAGATAGCTAGATAATGGTAGAAGCATATATCTAACAAACCCCTTTTCTTTTGTCCATAAATTGATAGGGTTAATGCAGGATGAGGCAGTAATGCCCTTGTACTGAACCTTTGTTTTGGTGGAATATATGGAAGGGTCATCTTCCAGTGTTTATTAAAAAAAAAAGCAGCAGCAATTTACCTTAGCTTGAGATTGGCAATAATTGGCATCCCTGCACGGTTTCTGCTATGCATTCCAGGATCTGTGTATGGTATTAACTGGAATTTTGGAATACAGATGCAAGAATCTTATGCCATTGCAGGTGGGATAGTTCCATCAGGACTTTTATTCTTTCGTAGGAGAAGAGCAGACGCAAGGTTTTCAGCAGCATTAGAACCTACTTTGAAGCTTGGGATTAAACAAGGGTTGCTGAAATGTATGGCTATTGGTAGCGTTGGCCTAATATTTGCAGTTTGGGCACTTAAGAAGGGAGCTAAAGGTTGAAATGCCTTTACTGCTGTAGTCTGTGTTATCTATGGAGGAATGCACGTCTCATAACAGTACTGTATTTCTCTGTTTTCTAAAACAAATGAAGGTACATCATACACATATATATCAACAATCGATATTCTTTCAGAATCACTGCAACTATACTAATTAAGAGTATGTGAAATCTTTGATAAACTAATTTTGTACATAAATGACCAAACATGACTTGTGCAAAATATTGTACATTAGCATCCTTTTTGCTTGAATCACAACACATGACCTCGGGATAGAGATGCAGATCCACAATCTACAAAAAAAAAGTATATTCATATATCAATCAATGTGAAAATATTTCACTCTAACATAAAAATCTTGCAAGTCTAATTATTATTATAAAAATTTAAAATTTTTAATTATTTTCTTTTCACACTATTGACTAGATTCATGACTTAAATCGAACTTAAAAAAATATATTTATTTTGTCACCATTTATTTTTATAAATTATTGTAATCTCCAATTTAAATTGTATTCAGAGAGCTACTGGCATACATGCACATGAATGCTCGTATTTGTGGTTGAATTTTAGTTTTTTTTTATTTGCCATTTTTCATAGATTATTGTAATCTTTGAAGGGATAACATTTAAAGAGTCATCCTGGGATAAACCACTCCCTAGCCAACTTGTTCATGAGGGTGTAATCAAAGTTCAAAGAATCAGACAAGAGGTTGTACCCTAATGGTTGGCACTACCCGATTAAGACCAATAGATTTTGAGTTCCAATCATCTAAGTTTCAGCTTTCTTCTTTATACCCAAAAAAAAAAAAAAAAAAAAGTTGAAAGAATCATTAAGAAGCCAAAAATCGAAAACGAGGCTTGCTACAAAGGACTAAAGCCTTGCTTCCACCAGGAACTCAAAATGACGGCTCACTGTTCCTTGATTCTCTAGAATTTGAAAAAGGAGATGATTCGAAAAATGAATTCTCCGCGTTTGTGCTTCGGACAAGTAAATAAGCTTCGGGAATGGTTTCTTCTTCAAGTGGTCTAAAGATCTGTTGATGACGAGAGGACAAACTTGCATGTGGATCTTGAGTACCCTTCACTTGTATGTGGATCTGGAGTACATTTCACTTGCCGTGCTCTCATGGCCTATTTTTCACCTCATTCTTAGCTTTTAGTTGCAGGTGACACTCGGAGTACCCTTGACTTGCTGTGGTTCTGGGTTCAAAATCAAGTTGAATAGCCATGATATCGAAAGATACAGAGATCTAAAATTTACAACCATGCCATCGAAATATACAGTATAAAGAGATCTAAAAATCACAACCATTTCATCAAACGATACACTGATCTAAAGATCTATTGAAGATTAGAAGACAAACTTACATGGGACCCCACAATGCCCTGCCGCTGCCCCTTTGTTGTTCACACTCAGGTAGTTCCTGCATCCAAAATAAATGACCTTAAAAAACTCATAACAATCAATTCTTCTAAAACAAAGTCACTTAATTTCCGATAAAATATTCAGTGAAGACAATCAACTATAGGGAAGTTACAAGCGAGGAAAAATCTATATCTAAATGGAAAAGCTTTCATCAATCTCGGTGAACAAACGAGGCAACGGTCAACAATTCTGGTAGATGATGAAAGCGAAATGAATATTTCATTTTTTCTCGTCATCTTTTTCCAATTTCTTCTATTTGCTTTCATATGGACCCCGTAACACATTTTTGCCGACTGCCTGCACACCAAAAGAACAACAGCTAGGGTAAAGATGCAGAAGTTGAAGAAGATAAAAAGGTTATATAGGTAAACACAAGGGCATATTTCTCGGGTTTAACCCCTTAGACCTAGCTAATTTACAAGACTAACACGACCACAAACATGTTGCAACCTTGCGTACATTTACCATCTCCACACACAGACCATTTTGGGTACAAAACTCTACATATACTGTTTGTTGAATTCCAAGAAACTTACAAACATTTTAATTTGGACACAAGGTCTAGTAAAGAAAATTGGTCCAATTTTTTAAACTATAGCCTGTTTCATTATTTTTGTGACTAATAGTAGCCGGTTTTATTTAAACAATTTTTTTTAATCAATTCCAAAATAGGAGAGGGAGAAACAATGCACTAAGGGTGCGTTTGATTGGTGGTAATCGGAATGAGAGCAATGAGAATTTGATAACTTAATAATCATTAAAAGAATCTGATTGTCTTTGACATGTTTGGTAACACAAAATTAGCAGTTTACTAATCAAGATAGGCATGAATATTTTTTTAAAAAAAGGTAATCAGTTTAATTCATGTGTTAATTAGATGTTTTCAGTGAATTACTAAGTTATCATATATCATTTGCCTTTGCTTTTGCTGTTTGAACAAAGTAGTAATTGGAATCATTTTTCGATTGCTCCATTTCCATTCCCGCTAAACAAACATATTCTAAGTTTATTTTGAAGGATATTTGACATTATTCCCCTCATTATTGCTCTTCAATATATCATTTTTCATCCAAAAAAAAAAAAAAAAAACTTTCCCTCAAAATCAATAAAGGAACCGTAGAATTTTCACAAGTTTTAATTAGGCACTAAATGAAAATTTAACCAGATTTTTTGACATCAATAATTTACAAACTAGCGTGTTTGATTCTACACAAAATCTGAAAAAGCATATACATTGAATACTCTTGAAATTGAAGATTTAATTTATAATTAAATGAAAACTCACCCAACAAGATTTTTTACCATTAATAGTCATTTAATCAAGTTGCAAAAATTTGATTCTACATTAAAAGTCTAAAACAGATTACTCCATCTCTGATATAAAACAGTCCTTTTTAAAATTATTGATTATTTAAAAAAATAGTTCAGAGTAACTTTTTTTTTATACCTATAATTTTAATTTGAATATTTTAATAGAGTTTTTATATGTATTTATAACTAAAATAAGAAAAGAAACTAATAAAATTTTTTTTGTTGTTAATTGCATTTTGTACACAGTAATAAACTATACATTCTCTAATATAATTTTTTTTAAACATGGAATGACACATTTAATCATAGAGAGTAATTTATTGTGTTTTATTGTTCAATTAAGTACCGATTCTGGTTTGCTACTATCGAAGGGGCTGAATAATCATTTTAAATATTAAGAAAAGTTATAAATGTACGCAAACTTATATTAACAACTTGGTTAAATCCTTTGAAATTATTAGAGTAATAATGCATACATGAAAAATCATAACAAATTTTTATAATAATTTATAACAGCAATCACTCAAGATTAGTATATTCATATACCAATCGATGTGAAAATATTTCACTCTAATATAAAAAATCTTACTAGTGTAATTATTATTATAAAAATTAAAATATATTAATTATTTTCCTTCCATGCTAATGACTAGATTCATGACATTTGTGAGAGTTGATGGAAAAGCACCATTTCACGAGACTGTATAGGAGGAGGACACAAAGAGTTATGCGAGTTCACGTGGTTGTGCGGTGTATTAGGAAACTAAACTAGTTCATGTGATTTTGAGTATTAGCCCAAAAAAAGTGATTCCTTTCACATTCAAAATATTTTTTAAGAGTTTTGTGTTTTTTTAATAAATTTGATTTGACAATTTAAAGATAATTATAACCATTTATATATACTCCAAGTTCAACTTCGGTTAAATATAGCATTTGTGAGAGTTGTTGGAAGTGCACAATTTCACGAAACTGTACGGGTGGATAGAAAGAGTTATGCTAGTTCACGTGAGTGTGCGGTGGATTGGGAAACTAAACTAGTTCATGTGATTATACATGTTAGCCAATATATATACATATATTTTCACAGTCAAATTTATTTTTTTAATAGTTTTTTTTTTTAAAATAAATTTGGTTTGTGAGAGGTTTTGTTGTGTGTTGGTTCTCAAGCGTAAGTCTATAGCATTTGCGTCAATGAATATGATTCTCAAATATTTTTTGGAATTAGTATCAAGTATTGGTTCTAGTTTGCTAAGGGAGTGACTATCGAAGGGTCTGAATAGTTATCTTAAATATTAAGAGAAGTGATAAATATACGCAAAGTTATATTAACAACTTGGCTAAATTATTTGAAACTATAAGACTAATAATGCATACATAAACAATCATAACAAATTTTTATAATAATTTATTGGCCAAATTACTTTTTTATCCCTCTTAATTGGGATAGTTACGCCTTTGGTCCCAAATAATAGTACGACTGCACTATTGGTCCCTTAACATTTTTTATTAGCATTTTTAGTTATTTTTTATGAAAAAGTTTAGAAGATAACGGATTAAATCATTTGGTCGATATTTTCAACTAATTTTATGATCTGGATCCTCATGAATGTTCAACCCATTTAGGGTTTCGGCCGTCATTTAAATGGGTTGAACACTCATGAAGAATCGAGTCATAAAATAGATTGAAAACATCATTATACAAATCATTTTGAAGAAAAAATTAGGTTTGACTAGCGATCAAATGAGTTAATCAGTTATCTTCTAAGCTTTTTCGTAAAAAAAAAGACTAAAAATGTTAATAAAAAAATATTAACGACCAATAATGCAGTCGTACTATTATTTGGGACCAAACACGCAACTACCCCTATTAAAAAGGACCAAAAAAACAATTTGGCCTAATTTATAACAACAATCACTCAAAATTAGTATATTCATATACCAATCAATGTGAAAAGATTTCACTCTAATATAAAAATCTTGCTAGTGTAACGATTATTATAAAAATTAAAGTTTATTAATTATTTTCCTTTCTTGCTATTGACTAGATTCACTAATATAAAAAATCTTGCTAGTGTAACTATTATTATAAAAATTAAAGTTTATTAATTATTTTCCGTCATTGCTATTGACTAGATTCATGAATTAAATCAAACCAAAAAAAATACTTATTTTGTCACCATTTATAAATTATTGTAATATCTAATTTAAATTGTATTCAGAGAGCTAATTAATTACATGCACTCTGGGGCGGCAAAATAAAACCAGATCGTTTTGAACGCCAGAATATTTCGTTATGTCTAATCCTGTACAATTAATTTCAATTGATGATAATAATCTTTGTTAGGGGTTGATTATGAAAGATGTTATTCTTCTATAAGCTCAGGCAAAAAGCTGAACAGGTAAGTAAAATCCAAACTGTTAAATATTAAGATAAAAACAACAAAATATCAGTCAAATGTCTATAATTTTGATGAACTTGCCAAACTTCCGAACCCCTACAATAAAGGGAATACATTTTGCTTTGCATCTTGCATAGAAGTAATTACATTTTGTTTTGCATCTTGCATAGAAGTAATTCACCATCATCCATTTGCCTTGTTTAGAGCTGCATCTTAAGCTTTTTGCACTAAAACCATGCCCTCTTTCGTTACATGTTGCTTAAACGCATCACAAACTGATGCCAAGCCAGTTGCATTTTATCCAAGAGCCTAAACATCCTAGCAAGATCATCAAACTTGTTACCCGAAGCAAGCATCCAGAGTGCTCCTTCCCAAGCATACCGAGCCAGCAATTCATCTTTTACTCTCTCCACCCTCCGGTAGTTCTGCATCCAAAATAAATTACCTTAAGAAACCCATAACAATCAATTATTCCAAAACAAAGTCACTAAACTTGTAAAAAATATGCAAATATAGGGGAGTTACAATTGAGGAATAATCTAGATGCAAATAGAAAAGCTATCATCTACCTGGATGAACAGTAATTCTGGTAGATCATTAATTCGATGAAAGCGAAATGAGATTTTCTTTTTCCTTTTCTTCTTCCAATTTCTTCTATTTCCTTTCATATGGAGACTGCAAGACATTTTTCCTAACTGTCGCACACCATAAGAATAGCGGCTAGGGTAGAGATGCAAAGTTAGAGAAGATAAAAGAAGTTTATATAGACAAACAGTAGGGCCTATTTCTCGACTTTAACCTCTTAGACCTAGCTAATTTACAACACTAACATGACAACAAGCATGTTGTACACTTATCGTGTTACACCTCTCTTACACCAATAAAAAAGTGACATGTGTCCAACTTCAATTTCCATTCCACATGTGTAATAGACGTCATGGCTTACGTGGTTGTGTGTTTTTTTTTTTTTTTACTTTGTACATTTTACAAAAAAAAAAAAAAAAAAAAAGGGAAAGAAAAAAACAAATTCAAGCGTTGAATTTCCAGAGCTCATTATAGGAACAATATTTAATTGTTTGACATTATGCACTTTGTGATTCATACCCATTATTTTTTTTAGGTTGAATTTCTTCCTGTTGTTGATTCTTATTAATATTAATACAATGTGTAAGAAAAGGGGGCTACCCAAACTGATAATCTTTCGATTTATTTCCAGCGGACAACAGGATGAAGAGTAGTCAGGAAGAGATGAAATCTCTGCCTGACTTAATCTGCCGGCAGAAACAGAAGCAAAAAATAATGCCATCTTCAAAACACAGAATATTTAATATTCTGGAAGAATTGATTCATGAAGTAATCAAACGCTCGCTAATAAAAAAAGGTGGTTCAATTGAAGTGTTTAAACGAGGGATTCAAGGAAACAATCTGCAGTGGAAGATTATTTCAAAGCCCTTCCATTTAGTAATGATAATTTCCATTTTGCAAATATCTCCATGAGGAGGCTGAAGATGGTGACCAGGAAATCCTTACAATACTTGCTAAGTTGCAGTAACTTCTAACTGGTTAGCTTAGCTAGATGTCCAGGGCATTCATGCTAGTATAGTTGGCATACTTAGCATTTTGATATCTACGATGGTATTGTGTTCAGTTCCATTGAAATTGGAACTTTGATATGAATTTGTGGTTTTATCTGCCTGCTGATAGCGGTCCTTGTCCGGTAGTAGGCTTGAAAAAAATGCTTGTTTGCCTGCAAGAAAGTTAGGTAACTACTAGAAACTTAGGTGATATATGTGTGGTGCTTTCTTCATTTGTTCCATTGATATACTAATTCTTAACAGAACCTAAGACCTTCTGATCTGTGGCATTCTAGATTGCCCAACTGATGTCAAAAGCAGAATTTATTTTAGATCTTCTGGTTTTTTTTTTTTTTTTTGGTTAGGGGCTTATAACTGAACTTCTGCTTCAGGGGTAGCAACAATATTTTGCTTGGTTTCCTCAAGCTTCCGTGTTATCAGCTCATTTATTGGATTTCCCCTTTTTTGGGATACATGTTTGGTTTGTCTGTAAAGGTTCCTCATGATTCTTTGCTTTGTGTTGCAGTCTTAGCATGGAAAAAAAATAGTTTTGAGAGATGGCTTGCATTTATCTGCATGTCAATCTTGGCAGCATATTTGCATTTCTCTTAAAGCAGAATCATTTTCAAGCTAATGATGTCCGGGAATTATGGATTTTGTAATTGTCACATACTTGGAAGAGAAATTTGATACTTGTATTGAAGCATGCTATATTCCATTCCTATTCTCTCAGCCCAAAATTTCTTTTTCCTTTACTCTTTGAGATACAGAAGCATTACGGATCCATTGATATTTATACTGTTTTCTTGACAGGAAGCACTACTAGAATTTTGGTCTTTCACAACACACCTTTCATAACACTAAATATAAATGTATCTATTAATATCTACAATCACATCAAATATTAACTTATTTATATATACGAAAACACTACAATAGTAGTGTTGTTATAACTATTTTAATGTGTCACCCAATAAAATTTTACCATGACACTAGAAATAAGTGTTATAATAAAATTTTAATCAAAACACTAACAAGTGTAATTAAAATTTTATAAGTATAGATACACAATCAAGTGTTATTTTATTTGTTAATATATTAACTTAAAGTATTAATAGATTACTATGTATAGTGTAATTATAATACATATATAATTACATTATTAAGTGTGGCTTAAAATCATTTGGTGTTGTCCCACATCGAAAATGAAGAGAATGATTGGGTGTTAATTGTAGTATTAAACGAGAATGATTGGGCTTGGATGCCTATAGGTCAGAATTTCAACAGTCTAAGACTATTTGTATATTTACTTACAAATGACATCATATATTATCTACTTAAAAATATTTTTATGTTTTCAATTGTATAATATAATGACAATAATTTTATGATATTTTGGTATTTGCATGAACATTAAAATTGTCATAATAGGTTTTCTATCCAAACACTTTATTATGTATTAACATGCTAACATATATAACAGTATATAACCAACAACCGTGTCATAATAGATGATTTATCATGGTATATACTTGTGTTTTCATATGATAGTTTAACTCCATACTTTTAACGTATATGTTCAAATTAAAAAGTGTCGTATAATCCAATACACTTTTGGCCACACTGAAATAGATAACACAAAAACTACGTGTAGCCATAGATAAAATGTAATCAAATATTATCTATTAAAATATTTTCAAGTATTTTAAAATACCAAAATTCTAGTAGTGAAGTGTTTGTTTACCCTTAATCAACGGACAGGAAACCTTCAAAAGAAAAGCCTAGTGCAGATAGTGGAAGCAGATCCCGTGGCAGCCCAAAGGTTTGTGGATAGATGATAAGTTTTGTTTACTAGACGTAGTTGTTTGTTTTTATTATTAATACAATCACTGGTAGATCCAAGAGGATTCAGCTGGCTGATGAATAAGTGTACTGGTTTTTTATGTTGTCATTCAAATGGCATATTTGGGCGGCCTACAAGTGCGCAGTGGTACCTTACCAGAAAAAGCCCAACTGAACGAGCTTTGGGAATTACAAGTTTCTTGCATTTTTTTCTTGGCCCATTAGGAACTTGTGTTGGAGGAAAGATATTTAACAAATGTGATAGGTTTGAAACGACTAAGAAATGATCTATTTAGTGGATCACACATAACAGGATAAAAGCGACTCCTTTGTTGCTGACATTTATCTTTATCTGCAGAGGTCTAGTGATGGCCAAGCTAAAAGCAATCCAAGGTTGGTAGAGAAAAGTTACGAGGAGGAAGAAGATGAACACTTTGTGGAAGCTCTGGTGGAAATTGTAATGCTGGCGAGTTCTGGATTGAGTGTGGCATCTGCGAAAGGTAGTTTCACGGGAAGTTCGTGAGTATAGAAAATATATCACCTTTGAGAAGTTCTTCTGCTGGTTGTGATATATGTTTGTTTGCAATTTGGGGAGCAAATTAATATCGTTTACTTCTTCCTTCCCCTATTGAATCTGTGTTCGAGATGCTTTTGTTATATATGGAAAATCTCTTCATCTTGATTAATAGATATTCTTCTCATTTTATCAGATATCTTCAATTTCAAGGTTTTGAGAATGTTTCAGCTTCCTTTTTGTAATTCTTTCTTTTGAACTTTCTTGTAGTGTTCTAACCGTGTGGTGTTGAACTTACAACTTACAACAGAAGGATTTTGGTTGGCACGCACAGCAGAAAGACAAGCATCACGGCTACTCTTATGTTGGAGAAGAGCAGACGGTTAGAAGGTTTTCAACAGCATTAGAACCTACTTTGAAGCTTGGGATTAAACAAGGGCTCCTGGAAAGTATGGCTATTGCTAGCGTTGGCCTAATATTTGCAGTTTGGGCACTTGAGAAGGGAGCTAAAGGTGGAAAGGCCTTTACTGCTGGAGTCTGTCTTTACTTGGGAAAGGATGTGAGTTGATAATGAAGAGAAGGAGGGTGAAAGCTGACATGCAGCTTATACACTTAGAAAATGTTCACTAATTGGATTTTGCTGAGCTTTTGGCTCCGTAAGTATGTCAAACTTTAATCTTGTGAGCCCAAGTGCAAGAAATTTTACTTGAGCTAAGCTATGGAAGTCAGTTTGTTGTTTTGAATAAATAAGATGTTCTCCCATTTGATTTCTTCAACTTCGACCTTTTGATATCCTTGATTTCTTTTTTTGAAAAATTCTGTAAAACCATTTGTTTAATTGAGTTACCTCTACTGGAAACATCCTTCCATCAAGTTTCTTTTAATGATAGGAGAACTCGTTATAATTTATCTAATTTCGACAAAATCTTCTCTTCTGTCATTATTTTTTCACTTTCAAATCATACAATCAACTTAAATCCCCCTTCATAAACCTTGTTACAATAACCATCCACCACCACAACAAAAAGGATAAGAAAGAAAGTAAGAAAGCATGATGTAGTTGTATCAAGTATTTGGCGGAGAACATCAGATTGATGGACAACTAGCTAAACATTTCTTGAAAATGAATTTTGAGGTAGAAAATGTCCACTTGATTTTTCATTTTTTTTTTTTTTTGGTAATTTTGTTGTGTGTTGGTTCTCAATTGTAATGAATATATGCTTTTGAAGGAGATCTAAAATTTGCTCGTCTTGGAAAATAGGGATCCTCCCTTTTCTAGAATCCTTCCTTTTCAGCTAATGACCCGTTAAATAGTTTTTATTCTATAGCATCATCACAAGTAATTTAGTGTAACAACTGGGATTTTACTTGAACCAAGTGATATGAAAGTAGCATTTCTACGGGCACAAAGTGGACCTATTGTCTTTAATAGGTCTTGTGTCCAAATTAAAATGTTTGTAACGGAAGTGTTAGAAGCAGTGCCCCAGTGCAAGGTTGCAACATGCTTGTGCTGGTGTTAGTCTTGTGAATTAGACAGGTCTACAAGGTTAAAACTAAGAAATAGGCCGTAGTGTTTTTTGAAAGCTTGTGATGGTATTCTTTTCAGTTCCATCTAAATTGGGACTTTGATATGAATTTGTGGTTTTAATATGCCTGCTGAAAGCCGTCCTCCTCCGGTGGTAGGCTGGAAAGAAAAAACCTTGCTTGCCTGAAAGAAAGTTAGGTAACTACTAGAAACTTAGGTGATAAATGTGTGGTGCTTTCTTCATTTGTTCCATTGAATACTAATTTTTAACAGAACTGAAGACCTTTTGATCTGTGGCATTCTAGAGTGCCTAACTGATGTCAAAACCAGAATTTATTTTCGATCTTCTTCTTCTTCTTTTTTTTTTTCTTGTTAGGGGCTTATAACTGAACTTCAGCTTCAAGGGTAGCAACAATATTTTGTTTGGTTTCCTCACGATTCCGTGTTATCAGCTCATTTATAGGGTTTCCCCTTTTTTGGGATTTATGTTTGGTTTGTCTGTAACGTTCCTCATGATTCTTTGCTTTGTGTTGGAGTCTTTAGATGGGAAAATTTTTTTTTTTTTTGAGAGATGGCTTGCATTTATTTGCATGTCAGTCTTGGCAGTATATTTGCATTTCTCTTAACGCAGAATCATTTTCAAGCTAATGATGCCTGGGCATTAAATTTGCTTGAGAGTTTCTGGTGCCAATCTTCATGATTTTGCACTTGTGACATACTTGGAAGAGAAATTTGATACTTGTATTGAAACATGCTATCTTTCATTCCTATTCTCTGAGCTTAAAATTTCATTTTCCTTTATCTTATTCCCTTTTTTTTTCTGTTTGCTATACAGGAAGTGTTTGTTTAGCTTAATCAACAGACAGGAAACCTGATAAAGAAAAGCCCAGTGCAAATAGTGGAAGCAGATCCCATGGCAGCACAAAGGTTTTCGGATAGATGATAAGTTTTGTTTAGTAGACGTAGTTGTTTGTTTTCATTATTAATTCAATCACTGGTTGATCCAAAAGAGGATTCAGCTGTGAGAAAAAGTTGGCTGATGAATAAGTGTACTGGTTTTTGATGTTGTGATTCAAATGGCATATTTGGGTAGCCTACAAGTGCGCAGTACTTAAGTTTTTAGATTCTTTTATGTATTTTGATACTTAGCGCGGAATGATACGAGCTTTTGGAAATATAAGTTTCTCGAATCTTTTTCATGCCCGGTTAGGAACTTGTGTTGGAGGAAAGACATTTAACTAAATGCAATAGGTTTGAAATGACTAAAAAATGATCTATTTAGTGGACCACACATAATAGGATAAAAGTAACTCCTCTGTTGCTAACATTTATCTTGATCTGCAGAGGTATAGTGTTGGCCAAGCTAAAAGCAATCCAAGGTTGGCAGAGGAAAGTTACAAGGAGGATGAAGATGAACATAGTGAAATACTTTGTGGTAGCTGTGGTGGAAATTATAATATAATTACTAGTTACTGCCTCAGAAACTGGGGCGGTAACCTTGTAATTTTACTAATATAACCTTATAATAATATATTAATATAATAAAAATAATAAATTTAAAAATATTAATTTTTTATTAACCCACCATCTCCCCGACCCACCCTTTCCCCGTCAACCCCCCCCTTTTCCCCTGGCGACGCCTCACTCACCGCGCCCCTCCCGTTTTCCCCCAAATCGTTAGGGTTTTCGAGGGAGGTGTTGTCGGGGCGATTTGGGGGAAGGCGGGAGGGGCGCGGTGAGTGAGGCGTTACCGAGGGGAAATGGGGGGTGACGGGGAGAGGGTGGGTTAATAAAAAATTAATATTTTTAAATTTATTATTTTTATTATATTATTATAAGGTTATATTAGTAAAATTATAAGGTTATCGTCCCAGTTTCTGGGGCGGTAACTAGTAACCCCCAAATTATAATTGCGGACTAGTTCTGGATTGGGTGTGACATATGCAAAAGGTGGTTTCAAGGGAAGTGTGTGAAGATTACACCTGCTAAAGCTGAGAACATAAAGCAATATAAATGTCCATCTTGCAGCTTGAAGCAAGGCAGCAGGCTAAAAGGGGGGATTAGATTTAGTGACTGACTGGAGTAGAGAAAATATATCACCTTTTGGAAGGTCTTCTCGATGGTTGTGTTAAATGTTTGTTTGCAATTTGGGGAGCAAATTAATAGCGTTGACTTCTTCCTTCCCTATTGAATTTGTCATATATGGAAAATCTCTTGATGTTGATTAATAGATATTCTTCTTATTTCATTAATTGGTTGGCTGGCTGCTTTTTTGTTGCTTATAGCCTAAAACTAAGACTAAGACTCCGTTTGATAAAACTTAATCTGAGGTCTGAAGTCTGAAGTCTGAAGTCTGAATTCTGAAGTCTGAATCCATTAAGTTAGCTCTGTTTGATAAAATTAGAAAATATGTCTGAATCTGAAGTCTGAAGTCTGAAGTCTGAAGTCTGAAGTCTGAAATCTGAAGTCTGAATTATAAAATAAGTTTATAAAATTAAATATATTTAAATTTTAAATTAAATCACCTTATTTTTTAAAAAAATGTTAGAAACATATTTTTTTAATATATAACATAATTTTTAAGATGTGTAATTTTTTACATAATAATGTGAAATTCTACTAATAAAAATATTTTAAAAACTTTTAATAATAAATTAGAATGTTATTATTATTTTTAAACTAAAATATTAATTAAACAAATATCACATATTAATTAAAATTATAAAAACATAAAAATCCATGTCATAAATATATTTTTTATTTATTTAAATGATAAAATATTTTTTTAAAAAATTATTTAACGAAAAACTAAAAAGAATAATAAATATTGAAAATAAGAAAAAATTTGCAAGCAATTCAGTTCAGCAATAAGTGATTCACCAATCATTTATTTTTAGGCTAACAATTGTACTTACAATTCAGACCCACTTAATCTCTTAAGACTTTGAATTATAGTTATCAAACGCACTTAATTATTAAGTACTTAATTAAAAAAGTTCTTAATTCATTAAGTCAGAAACAAGTTGAGTTATCAAACGCCCTTAATCAATTAAGTACTTAATCTATTTAGAATAAGTACTGAATTAGTTTATCAAACAGTGCTATTATTCTCTGTTTCAGAATAATAGTGTTGTTGATTGAGTCGAATTCCGGTTTAATAAGCTTTCCATCTTTTCCCACCCTCTAATGTGAGTTGTTTAACTGGATACAAATCCAACCTAGATTAGGTATAGGTCAAAACATTTAGTTCTTTTCCTTAGAAGTCTAGTATAAAACTTTTAAAAGTGGCGACAAACAAAGACTTTGAGGTTAAAAATAACCATAAACCACAATAAGCATGTGAAATAGTAATAACTTTATCTAATCATTCTGGCGAAGGAAATCAAACTCAATGATACTAATCCTACAATTACTATTCTCTTCAAAGTCTTTGCGACATAGATCTGGTTCTTGCTGGCGTGATAAATTATGCAAAATATACATTTAGTGAATTTGTGAAACTACTCAACTCTAACTAGTAGATAAATTATTCAACTAAATTAATTTACATGATTTTCCTAAATAGTTGTGTTGTGATGGTTTCTCGGTTGTTTCAAATCTCAACAAGGGTGAAACATAAGAACCATGTTGGTACTCCATCCTTAAATGACCAAATATGACTTCGGCAAATGTTATACATTAGCCTCCTTTTTGCTTGAATCACAACACAAGACCTCGGGATAGAGATGGAGATCCAAATTCTACCAATAAAAAAAAAAGAAATTATATTTCAATATAAAGATTACCCTAAAACAAATACTAAAAGAAATTAAAAATCAGTATACTTTGGAGTGTTGCAAATATAATTGATCCAAATTCTTCTTCAAGTGGTCAAACTTCAAATTCTTTCTTGTCTTGGTTGATTGATGGAACAAAATTACACTACAAAAACAAAAAGTTATTATTTACTGTAATTTTTTTTTTATTCACCGCCCGTTCTTTCCAAAACTGCAATTAACCTATTTCTAAATTCCTTCTTCCACCTCTATTCGCTCCAGCTCCTTCACCGCGGCCACCTCCACCGCCACTTCTTCTTCTTCTTTTTCTTTCATTGCCAATCTCCTCCCTCTTACCCTCGCCATGGTCGATCTCCCTCTATCTCAACCCCCCAGTCCCCCCCCACCCTTCAAACCCATTGACAGAAAGGCACCATTGGTCTCTCTCCATCCCTTTTGCAGTCAGTAATTTCTTCTTTCCTCTCCCACCCTTACCCATAGATACAGAAACTGCCAAATAACCCAAACGTCATCACAAAAGCAAGTTAAGCAGAAACATCAAGTTATCTAATGCAACCACACCTCTTGCAGATGTTTCTACAGAGATTTGAGCTTGGAATATGCCTCTCCATGATCACTTACTAGCTCAGCACGCATCTCTCCAATGGTTTTGTCCAAATTATAACAATACAACTCCACCTCAGACAGACGGGAGCTGCGAAAAAAAGACCGTCCATCAACTTCAAAACTCAAAGAAAGGATACAAAGATCGAAAACGTTACTGCTTTGACCAGCAAAATGATGCAAGTAAAAGAATAGGATAACTGAAATCAGAGTTTTGGTTTATTTTGCCTTGTTTAAAGAATGAAGGGACATTGGAGATCTTCATTTTGCTCCAAATCCCATATATTATGAAATGCTGGTGGACAATTACAAACGGGAGGACACGATTGAACAAGAAAAAGATAGTCCAACATATATATAGATTCTGGTCCAACATCAGCAGGCTAGGCTAGGAACCGAGGTGAATACACACCAGGAAATCTTAACAAACAAATGCAAAATCTATTCCCTTAGAATCTAAACATCCACAGAATACACACAAACATAAAAAGTACATATCTTGGCAACCATACGAACTAAATTAGAGTCATGTTTCTTGAATTATTTTTCTACGTATGAATCCAAATAAGTTTTGGTTTAAACAAGGACTAATACAATCCCCACTCGCGGACCATTTTGGGTACAAAACTCTACATATATGCTGTGTTTGCTAGTATCTTACAACATTTCTTAAATTCTCAAACCATTTCAAGTTATGGCTGATTTTCTGATTTTAAGGAGAGCCAATACCACAAAAGGCCAAGTCAGTTGAAGGCTGTGTACTATTTTGGTGTTTCATGGATGGAGCTACTTCTTTCACTCGTGGATCCTCAATCTTCATATATGCACTTCTCTCGGGATGTTTTAGTCTTGTGATTTGTGATGAAATTGACCCATATAAATATAGACATGTGTATATGTGTGCACATTAGTCAGCACAAGATTGTGTAGGTCCTTAATAGTTTTTTGGTCTAATTTCTCCTCATTTGGTTTGATTCAATAATTCTATATTTTGTAGTCGTCTTACGCCATCTTTACCCCAATTCTCTTGTTTTCTTCTCTGATTATTCTTAAAAATCAGAAATGTGTTGATGAAGAAAAGAGAACAGTAAAGCTACTGGAGAGCAAGTTTTGTGAAAACCTTTCTTCATTTTCTCATTGAATGAAAACTGACTCTGTATTCGGTACAACTTCCCCCTATTTATATACAATTCTCTACTGCCACATAACTTACATACACACTATTCTAGAAATATCTACAGAAAAGAATGAAGCTCAACGGTTGTAACCATCCATGCTGAGTTGTCTCCGCTTGATTGGTTCGCCTCCCTTAATGACTTGCATCACGTCATTGGTTGACATGTCAAATCCCACGTCAGCTCTTCCAATGATTGGATGAAGCGCAGTTGATGCAGTCGTCCAGCTCAGAACATCAGCACAATGTGCTGATTCTTGTGAAGCCTTCCCCTGTGTATCTTGTGCTGCCTTTCTCTGCTGTAACATATTCTTTAACAATTATGCTACCACAACTTTCTTTCTAATGCATACTATTCCTATTTAATCTAATATGCCCACTCATTCGAGTTAACATTTTTATTTCTACTATCTTCACTTTTTTCGTTTAATTGTGTATTTAAAGGCTTACCAAACAACACCAGTAGGGAAAAAGATTATTGAATGAAGTTTATCATTCAACTTGATATTGCTTGTTTCTATACCTAGTGAGTCCTAACCTCCTAATTGCCCACTGTTTTATACCTAATTAATCTCGTTTTCTTGGTGTTTTACCCACATGATTTTCGTACTTAGAAAATGTTCACTAATTTGATTTTGCTGCTCTGAAAGTTTGTCGAACTTTAACCTTGTGAGCCCAAGTGCAAGAAATTTTATTTGGGCTAAGTATTTTTGTAATTTTGATTAAACAAGATGTTCTCCTATTTGATTTCTTTACTTTGACCTTTTGATATCCTTGATTTCCTTTTCTAAAAAACTCTAAAAAACTATTTGTTCAATGGAATTACCTCTACTAAAAACATTTTTCTTTCAAGTTTCTTTTATTGGTGGAAGAACTCGTTACAATTTATTTAATTTCTACAAGATATTCTTTTCTGTCATTATTTGTTTACTTTCAAAATTATACAATCAACTTTCAAATGTCTCACTTCTCACGGATAATTCAGGGTTGGCGAAAATGATCAGCAACGAAAAAAGGTTTTTTTGGAAGGAGTACAGAAAGCTTAAGGAGATAGCCTCTTTTTTAGAGCTCAACTCCTCCTCGATGGACCATATATTCCGGGAGGGGAACAAACCTGCGGACTTTCTTGCAAAAATGGGTGCTAATGGAGCCGCTGCAAGCTTTAATTCTACGAGGGATATGCCAATGAAATTAAAGGGTTTGATCAAGCTTGACGCAGATGCTGTACCAGTTCTAAGGGCAAAATAATTTGTCAAATGAACTCATCTTTTGATTTTAAATCTTTTGTTGGATTAGTTAAAGCAGATATGTAAATATCAAAACCCCCTTTTTTTGTTTTGTCAGGGATGGTTTTATGGTTCAGATGCTCTTGTATAGGGGCTGTTTGAGACAACTTTCAAATGAATGCAAGGGGTTTCGCCTGCCGGTCCTAAAGTCTTTGTGACTGGGACTGTTATATATAAAAAAAAAAAATACAATCAACTTACGACCCTCTTCAAAAACCTTGTTACAATCACCATCCACCACCACAACAAAAAAGATAAGAAAGAAAGTAAGAAAGCATGATGTAGTTGTATCAAGTATTTGGTGGAACACATCACATTGATAGACAACTACTTAAACATTTCTTGAAAACGAATTTTGAGGTAGAAAATAGTCCACTTGATTGTTCATGTTTTTTTAGGTAATCTTTTTGTGTGTTGTTTCTCAACTGTAATGAATATATGCTTTTGAAGGAGGTCTAAAATTTGCTCGTTTTGAAAAATTGGGATCCTCCCTTTTTAGCTAATGACGTGTTGAACAGTTTCTATTCTCAAGCACCATCACAAGTAGTTTGGTGTAAAAAATGAGATTTTACTTGTTCCAATTGACATGAAAGTAGCATTTCTATTGGCCCAAATTGGACCTATTGTCTTCACTAGACCTTGTATCCAAATTAAAATGTTTGTAACAAAAGTGTTAGAAGGAGCACCCTAGTGCCATGTTGCAACATGTTTGTGGTAGTTTTAGTCTTGTAAATTAGCTAGGTCTACTAGGTTAAACTAAGAAATAGGCCCTATTATTTGCCTATATATACACCTAATATCTTCTCTAACTTTTGCATCTTTACCCTAGCAGCAGGCAGCAAAAATGTCTTGCAGTCACCATATGAAAGAAAATATAAGAAATTGGAAGAAGAAGAGGAAAAAGAAAATCTTTCATTTCGTTTTCATCGAATTAATTATCTATCAAAATTGTTCATCCAGGTTGCTATCTTTGAATGTCCTCATAGAATTTTTTATCTTAGTGACTTTGTTTAAAAAATTGTTTTTTCTTAAGACGTAATTCATTTTGGATGCAGGAACTTCCAGAGGTAATTTGGTGGTGTCCACAGTTCGTGCTAGATAGCTAGTTCATTCGAATGCTGTCATAAGTGCATTGAATCTTTTTGCAAGTAGTGATTTTTGAGTGCAGACAGGTGGTTCTTAACCTTTAAAGATAATTTTCCGAGTCTATGCGCTGATCCCCTTACGACCATTTCTGTTTCTTTTAAGTTTCATGTACACCACAGCTTTTGGGCAATACTCCTTTAGAAAACTTATTGTACCTTCTTTATGACAAGGCATTTTGGGTACCACAAATTGCTCTCTTGATTTCTAAGTGGGTTGTGATGAGATTATACATGAAGCTGGATCGATCTGGTTTCTTTTCTTTTTCTCTGCAAAGTGCCCTGGAGAAACTTGTTTTGGCACCCATAGAAATTGAGAATGGCTATTCAACTTGATTTGGAGCCCAGAACCACTCCTGAGTCCAGAACATTTCAAAAGCATCAAGAAATCAAATTCTCTTGATCAACTATTTGTAAGGTTATGTTAGAGAGTGGAATAAATGAATGGTTTCGTTTTCTTGTATATTTGTTAATTAAAACCATTTGGAATGCTCATATTTATTTATTATATACTAGAATTATTGATTATTTTTGAATTGAAAGGGAGAAATCGTTGTAGAAGACAATTCAGAGGCTTCCGTCCTAATTTCAAGACCAAGGGATAGCTAATAAGAAATTATTATGAACTAAAGTTGGGAAATGAAACTCCCTTGAAAGAAAGGGTGAACTTATATGGACAAGAGAGGCTAAATGTTATCCCTTCATAGATTACAATAATCTATGAGAAATGAAAAAAAAAAAAAAATGAAAAGACTAAAATTCTTTCACAAATACGTGTGTTCATGTGCGTGTGTTAGTCGTTCTCTGAATATAATTTAGATTAGATATTACAATAATTTATAAACGGTTACAAAATAAATATTTTTTTGGGGTTCGATTTAAGTCATTAATCTAGTCATTAGTGTGGAAGGAAAATAATTAATAAGCTTTAATTATTATAATAATATTTACACTAGTAAGATTTTTTTTATATTAGAGTGAAATATTTTCACATTGATTGATATATGAATATACTAACCTTAAGTGATTGCTATTATAAATTTTTATAAAAATTTGTTATGATATTTTACATATGCATTATTACTATAATAATTTAAAATTATTTAACCAAGTTGTTAATATAACTTTGTGTAGGAGCGCAAATAATATGGTTTTCTTATACCATCAATCTTTGGTGTACCCATATATTTTCTTAAAGTTTTTTCAATTTTATAATTATCTCAATTATTTTATTTACTTTTTCTCATTCACATCCCAATATTTCTTCACGCGTTCACATTATTTTCGATGTTTGATTCTCGTATGAGATATGTCCAACAAAAGAGTATTGTATCTCCATTTATCATATATCAATTATGCATGGAATCAATGGAAGGATTAAAATCCAAACTGTTAAATATTAAGATAAAAACAACAAAACATAGCCCAAATGTCTATAATTTTGACGAACTTGCCAAACATCCTAACCGCTACTATAAAGTGAATACATTTTGTTTTCATATTGTATAGAAGTAATTCACCATCATACATTTGCCTGCACTTGATGTGGTATTGGCCTATTTTTCACCACATTCTCACCTTCCAATTGCAGCATTCTGAATTTCTCCAACGTTTCTTCCATGGTCTCCTCAGTCATTCTGTTATTGCTACTCTTCTTCAGGAAATAGTCACAATATAAAGCTAAAAGCTCTGCACTTGAACTTCCTGCTATCATCTTATTTCACAAGGCTTCAAAAGCCTCTTTCAGCCCCTTATGAAATAGACTATGGTTGGGAAAGCATCGACTCACATAATCCATGAGAACCAGTTTTGGAAAGAAGGTTGTCGAAGTACCACCTGTTGGCACAAAATTCAGATATCTGAATCTGAATTTTATGCACCATATCTTAAAACAGTACAGTAGATTTTCAAAAGGAGTATTGCCCTGAAGCTGTGGCGGAGTACAAAAACCTTCAAAGGAACCAAAATGGTCGATTGGGATTAATGCCCAGACTCGGAAATTAACTTTAAAAGTGAAGAATCACTTGTTTGCAATTGGATGGGTATTGTATTACTTTGATAGGAAAGAAGGCAGGAAGGAGTTGTGGTATAAATCCCGTTCAGGCAAAATATTCAGCTCGCTTATAACAGCCTGAACGGGATTTAAACAGCTTGAAAGGGATATATACCGCAACTCCTTCCTGCCTTCTTTCCTATCAAAGTAATACAATACCCACCCAATTGCAGACAAGTGATTCTTCACCTTTAAAGTTAATTTCCGAGTCTGGGCATTGATTCCCAATCGACCATTTTGGTTCCTTTGAAGGTTTCTGTACTCCGCCACAGCTTTTGGGCAATAATCCTTTTGAAAATTTACGGTACTTTCTTTAGATATGGTGCCATAAAATTCAGATATCTGAATTTTGTGCCAAAAAGTGGTACTTCAGCAACCTTCTTTCCAAATCCGAGTTCTAGGGTAGGTGCCATTGCCCCTTTCCTGTTCACACCATGTCCACAGATCTGGCACGAATACTGTGTACACCACCAAATATCTGTAGTTCCTGCATCAAATATGAATTACCTTGAGAACACATAACAATTAATTGTTCCAAACCAAAGTCACAAAACTTCTGATAAAACAATTTAGTGAAACAAGCAAACATAGGAATGTTACAAGCTAGGAATAATCTAGATCCAAATACAAAAGTTATCATCAACCTGGGTGAATAGCAATACTTCTGGTAGATAATTAATTCGATGAAAGCCAAACGAAAATCTTCTTTTTCTCTTCTTCTTCCAATTTCTTCTATTTTCTTTCATATGGAGAAAGCAAGACATGTTTCCTGACTGTCCGCTCACCATAAGAATAGCGGCTAGGGTAAAGATGCAAGATGAGAGAAGATAATAAGTTTATATAGACAAATACTAGGGCCTATTTATGGTGTTACACGAATATTACACCAATAAATAAATGACACCTGTCCCTACTTAAATTTTCATTCCTCATTGTAATAGACGTCATGGCTTACGTCGTTGTTTTTTTTTTTTTTTTTTCCTTTGTACATTTTACAAAAAAAAGAACCGAAAAGAAAAAACAAATTCAAGCGCTCAGTTTCCAGACTCATTATTGGAACAATATTTGCTTGTTAGACATTATGCACTGTGTGATTCATACTCATTATTTGTTTTAGGTTGAAAATTCTTTCTGTTGTTGATTCTTATTAATACATTGTGTAAATTGAATTTGTGTTTTTCTTCCAGACGTGGACGACTTTTATGGAGTCTGTGATCCAGGTAAATTCCCGTTTTACTAGATTTGGGAGCTCTGTTTTAGTTTTGGTAAAGAGTTTGTGCTGTACTGATGGAATTCTATAGTTGCTGAGTTTGTTGTTTGAGCTTTCAAGTTGTGTTATTTATTATCAAATTATTCACAAATTGGATTTAGTAGCAGACTGTTTTTATTGAAAGCATCTTCAATGCTTTAAGACAATTGTTTGTTGCTGAAAGTTAGTTCCTTTTGGAGAAAAGCCAGTTAATTTGGCTCATCAAGAAGCAAGTATTCGATAGCTTTAGAGTTCAATATGTACCTTAAATTCTTCATTACTTTTTTCGCCAACCGGAATCAGTAAACCATGTCATTGTTCCATTTTATCATGAGAGGTCACGATCGTCGTAGAGTGATGTTGGAATTCTATATATTTGAATCTGAAAGCAACGAAAACAAAGAATGGCGCAAGGCTCATGTTGCGATTCGTCGCTCCTTCCATTTAGTTATGATAATTTCCATCCCCAACTTATTTACCTTAATGATCGAATGCACTGGTGTTTGGGCAATAAAGACATATTGGTGTTCGACTTAATTACTGAGTTACCTGGGATTATTTCAAAGCCCTATGATCAGTTTGCTTACGCCACATATGGCTTACACAAAGAATTTGCATGGTGGTTGTAGTTGTTTTGGAACAGCGGAAGGACACCTTGCCTATGTTATTCTTTTCGGTTCCATTGAAATTGGAACTTTGATATGAATTTGTGGTTTTATCTGCCTGCCGTCCTCCGGTGGTAGGCTGGAAAAAAAATAAAAAGAAATAGTTTTGAGAGATGGCTTGAATTTATTTGCATGTCAGTTTGCATTTCTCTTAAAGCGGAATCATTTTCAAGCTAATGATGCCCGGGCATTAAATTTGCTTGAGAGTTTCTGGTGCCAGTCTTCTGGGTTTTTCACTTGTCACATACTTGGAAGAGAAATTTGATACTTGTATTGAAGCATGCTATCTTTCATTCCTATTCTCTGAGCCCAAAATTTCATTTTCATTTATCTTATTCATTTCCTTTACTGTTTCAGATACAGAAACATTACCAATCCATTGATATTCATAATGTTTTCTGGACAGGAAGCGCTTGTTTAGCTTAATCAACAGACAGGAAACCTGCCAAAGAAAAGCCCAGTGGCAGCACAAAGGTTTGTGGATAGATGATAAGTTTAGCATATTAGACGTAGTTTTTTTATTTTATTATTAAATCAGTCACTGGTAGAACCAACAGGTTCAGCTGCGAGAAAATGTTGGCTGATGAATAAGGGTACTGGTTTATGATGTTGTGATTCAAATGGCATATTTGGGTGGCCTACAGATGCACAGTACTTAAGTTTTTAGATTCTTTTATGTATGTTGATACTCAGCAGAGTCGTACCTTACCAGAAAAAACCGAACTGAATGAGCTTTTGGAATTATAAGTTTCTTGCATCTTTTTATTGCCCCATTGAAATGACTAAGAAATAATCTATTTAGTGGATAACACATAATAGGATAAAAGTGACTCCTCTGTTGCTGACATTTATCATTATCTGCAGAAGTCTAGTGATGGCCAAGCTAAAAGCAATCCAAGGTTGGCAGAGGAAAGTTACCAGGAGGATGAAGATGAATATAGTGAAACACTCTGTGGAAGCTGTGGCGGAAATTATAATGCGGGTAAGTTCTGGATTGAGTGTGACATCTGTGAAAAGGTGGTTTTACGGGAAGTGCGTGAGTATAGAAGATATATCACCTTTGAGAAGTTCTTCTGTTGGTTGTGATATATGTTTGTTTGCAATTTGCGGAGCAAATTAATAGCATTTACTTCTTCCTTCCCCCATTGAATCTGCGTTCGAGATGCTTTTGTTATATATGGAAAATCTCTTCATCGTGATTAATAGATATTCTTCTCATTTTATCAGATATCTTCTGTTTCAAGGTTTTGAGAATGTTTCAGCTTCCTTTTTGTTGTTCTTTCTTTTGAACTTTCTTGTAGTGTTCTAACCATGTGGTGTTGAATTTACAATAGAAGGATTTTGGTTGGCACGCACAGCAGAAAGACAAGCATCACGGCTACTCTTACGTAGGAGAAGTGCAGACGGTTGGAAGGTTTTCAGCAGCATTAGAACCTACTTTGAAGCTTGGGATTAAACAAGGGCTCCTGAAAGGTATGGCTATTGGTAGCGTTGGCCTAATATTTGCAGTTTGGGCACTTAAGAAGGGAGCTAAAGGTTGAGATGCCTTTACTGCTGGAGTCTGTGTTATTTATGGAGGAATGCAAGTCTCATAACAGTACTGTATTCCTCTGTTTTCTAAAACAAATTAAGCTACATCATACACACATATATCTCAACTATGATATTCTTTCAGAATTATTCTAATTAAGAAGAGTATGTGAGATCTTTCATATGCTAATTTTGTAAACAAAAGACCAAACATGACTTGTGCAAATAGCATCCTTTTTGCTTGAATCACAACACATGACCTCGGGATAGAGATGCAGATCCACATTCTACCAAAAAAAACAAAAAAGTGTATTCATGTATCAATCAATGTGAAAATATTTCACTCTAATATAAAAAATCTTGCAAGTCTAACTATTATTATAAAAATTAAAGTTTTTTAATTATTTTCCTTCCACGCTATTTACTAGATTCATGACTTAAATCGAATCTAAAAAAACAAAACATTTATTTTGTCACCATTTATAAATTATTGTAATCTCCAATTTAAATTGTATTCAGTGACTGGTATAGATGAATGCCCGTATTTGTGGAGGAATTTTACTTTTTTTAATCATTTTTCAAAGATTATTGTAATCTTTGAAGGGATAACATTTACAGAGTCATCCTGTGATAAACCACTCCCTAGCCAACTTGTTCACGATGGTGTAATTAAAGTTCAAAGAATCAGACAAGAGGTTGTATTCTAGTGGTTGGCACTACCAACTTAAAACTAATAGGTTCATCTAGATTTCGGCCTCCTTCTTTATATATAAAAAAAAAAGTTCAAGAATCATTAAGAAGCCAAAAATCAAAAAACGAGGCTTGCTACAAAAGACTAAAGCCTTGCTGTTACTTGATTCTCTAGGTTTTGAAAAAGGAGATGATTCAAAAAATGAATTCTCTGCATTTGTGCTTCGGACAAGTAAAGACACTTCGGAAATGGTTTTTTCTTCAAGAAGTCTAAAGATCTGTTGACAATGAGAGGACAAACTTGCATGTGGATCTTGAGTACCTTCACTTGTATGTGGATCTAGAGTACCTTTCACTTGTCGTGCGCTATTAGCCTATTTTTCGCCTCATTCTCAGCTTTTAGTTGTAGGCAGAGCCGATCCTGCGCATTGTTTTATGGGGCAATGGCCTAGGGCCCAAATTTTAAAGGGCCCCAAAATTTTAGATATTAATAAATTATTTTCTAAAATTATTTTCAACCCTTATTATTCCCATGATAATTTTCAATATTTTCCAAAAAATTTAACCGTTATTGTCATTAATCTTCATAGTTTTGGTAACTGAAAGAAATTTTGAAGAACATTGATGTTGATGTTGATATTTTCATTAATGATTTTGTAACTCGTAAAGCTCGTAGAACCAATTTTATATTATTTTAGCATGTTATGTATGAGATGATGATATATGAGTTGCTCAAACAAAATTTTAGTTATTTTTTATTTTATTAGTTGAATTGTATCCGTTTAAAAATAACGGGTTATTTTGATATGTTTTTATCTTAATATACTACTCCCTCCATTTCAATATATAGGTCATTTTAATCAAAACATAAATATTAATGCTGTAATTAATTTTTGAAAATTTCTATAATTTTTAATGGTTAAACCTGTTATACCTATATTCAATGTATTTTTGATAATAGTGTTATAACCTTGAATAGTCATGACAAAAACAAGTCCCAATGAAATTATAAATTAAATAGGGGTAATAGAGTAAAAATAATGAATTATTTCCTATAAGTAGACAAATGACTTATATTTTGACCGGTTTCCTAATTGGTGAAAACGACTTATATTTTGAAATGGAGGGAGTACAGTTTATTTTAGGGGCCAAAACCAACTACCTTGCCTAGGGTCTCGAAAAGTTTAGGACTGGGACTGATTGCGTGTGACACTCGGGAGTTCGCTTGTTGTGGTTTGGGTTCAAAATCAAGTTGAATAGCCATGATATCGAAACATTCAGAGATCTAAAATTTACAACCATGCCATCGAAAAATACAATATACAGAGATCTAAAAATCACAACTATTTTATCAAAAGATACAGTGATCTAAAGATTTGTTGAAGATTAGAAGACAAACTTACATGGGATCCCACAATGCCCTGTCGTTGCCCCTTTGTTGTTCACACCATGTCCACAGGTCTGACACGGACACTATGGATTCCACCAACTTCCCTCATGTAGTTCCTACATCAAAAATAAATTACCTTAAGAAACCCATAACAATCAATTCTTTCAAAACAAAGTCAATAATTTTCAATAAAAAATTTAGTGAAGACAAGCAAACATAGGGAAGTTACAAGTGAGGAAAAATCTAGATCCAAATGGAAAAGTTTCGTCAACATGGGTGAACAAACGAGGCAATAGTCAACAATTGTGGTAGATAATTAATTCGATGAAAGCGATATGAAGATTTCATTTTTTTTCTCTTCTTCTTCTTCTTCTTCTTCTTCCAATTGCTTCTATTTTCTTTTATATGGACCTTGCAACACGTTTTTTTGTTGACTGCCCGCACACCATAAGAGCAACGGCTAGGGTAAAGATGTAGAAGTTGGAGAAGATAAGAAGTTTATATAGGCAAACACTAAGGCCTATTTCTCAGGTTTAACCCCTTAGACCTAGCTAATTTACAAGAATAACACGACCACAAACATGTTGCAACCTTGCATACATTTACCATCTCCACACGCGAACCATTTTGGGTACAAAACTCTACATATACTGCTTGTTGAATTCCAAGAAACTTACAAACATTTTAATTTGGACACAAGGTCTAGTAAAGAAAATAGGTCCAATTTTTTAAACTATAGTCTGTTTCATTATTTTTGTGACTAATAGTAGCCGGTTTAATTTAAACAATTTTTTTAATCAATTCCAAAATAGGAAAGGGAGGAACAATGCACTAAGGGTGCGTTCGAATGATGGTAATCGGAATGGGAGCAATCGGAATTTGGTAACTCAATAATCATTAAAGCAACCTGATTGCCTTTGACATGTTTGATAACACAAAATTAGCAGTTTACTAATCAAGATAGGCATGACTTTTTTTTAAAAAAAAGGTAATCAGTTTAATTCAGGTGTTAATCAGATATCTTCACTGAATTATTAAGTTATTAGATTTCGTTTGCCTTTGCTTTTACTGTTTGAAAAAGTAATTATTGAAATCATTTTCCGATTGTTCCATTCCCATTCTTGCGAAACAAACACATTTTAAGTTTATGTTGAAGGATATTTTACATTATTGCTCTTCTATATATCATTTTTCATCCAAAAAAAAAAAAAAAATCCCTCAAAATCAATAAAGGAAACGTAGAATTTTCGCAAGTTTTAATTAGGCATTACATGAAAATTCATCAAGATTTTTTTCCATCAATAATTTACAAACTAGCGTATTTGATTCTACACAAAATTTCAAAAAGCATATACCTTCAATACTCTTGAAATTAAAGATTTAATTTAGAATTAAATTAAAACTCGTCCAACAAGATTTTTTACCATTATTAATCATTTAGTCAAGTTGCAAAAATTTGATTCTACATTAAAAGTCTAAAACATATTACTCCATCTCTGATATAAAACAGTTCTTTTTAAAATTATTAATTATTTAAAAAAATAGGTCAGAGTAATTTTTTTTTTTATACCTATAATTTTAATTTGAATATTTTAATGGAGCTTTTATATGTATTTAATAGAGTTTTTTCTTCCAAATTTTTGGTTGTTAATTGCATTTTTTAAACAGTAATAAACTATACATTCTCTAATATAATTTTTTTTTTTTAAACATGGAATGACACATTTAGTCATAGAGAGTAATTTATTGTGTCTTATTGTGCAATTAAGTACCGATTCTGGTTTGTTGAGGGAGAGACCATCGAAAGGCTCAGATAGTCATTTTAAATATTAAGAGAAGTTATAAATGTACGCAAAGTTATATTAACAACTTGGTTAAATACTTTGAAATTATTAGAGAAATAATGTATACATAAAAAATCATAACAAATTTTTATAATAATTTGTTACAGCAATCACTCAAGATTAGTAGATTCATATATAAATCGATGTGAAAATATTTCACTTTAATATCAAAAGTATCTTGCTAGTATAATTATTATTATAAAAATTAAAATTTATTAATTATTTTCCTTCCACTCTAATGAGTAGATTCATGACATTTGTGAGAGTTGATGGAAAAACACCATTTCACGAGACTGTACAGGAGATGGATACAAAGAGTTGTACGAGTTCATGTGATTGTGCGGTGTATTGAGAAACTAAACTAGTTCATGTGATTTAGAGCATTAGCCAAAAAAAAAAAAAAAAAATGATTCATTTCACATTCAAATATATTAGGAAACTAAACTAGTTCATGTGATTTTGAGCATTAGCCCAAAAAAAAAAAAAAAAAGATTCATTTCACATTCAAAATATTTTTTAAGAGTTTTGTGCTTTTTAAATAAATTTGATTTGACAATTTAAAGATAATTATAACCATTTATATATACTCCAAGTCCAACTTTGGTTACAGATAACGTTTGTGAGAGTTGTTGGAAGTGCATAATTTCATGAAACTGTACAAGTGGATAAAAAGAGTTGTGCTAGTACACGTGAGTGTGCAGTATATTAGGAAACTAAACTAGTTCACTTGATTATACATGTTAGTCAAAAAAAATTTAAAAAAAAGATTCCTTTTCACACTCAAATCTTTTTTTAATAGTTTTTTTTAAAAAAATAAATTTGGCTTGTGAGAGGTTTTGTTGTTTGTTGGTTCGCAAGCATAAGTGTGTAGCATTGGTGTCAATGAATATGCTTCTCAAATATTTTTTGAAATTAGTATCAAGTATTGGTTCTAGTTTGCCAACGGAGCGACTATCGAAGTGGCTGATCTTAAATATTAAGAGAAGTGATAAACATATGCAAAGTTATATTAACAACTTGGTTAAATTATTTGAAATTATAAGAGTAATAATGCATACATAAAAAATCATAACAAATTTTGAAGGGACTAATAGTGCAGTTGTACTATTATTTGGGATCAAAAGCGCAACTATTCATATTAAGGAGGACCAAAAAAGTAATTTAGCCTAATTTATGACAGCAATCACTCAAAATTAGTATATTCATATATGAATCAATACGAAAATATTTCACTCTAATATCAAAAGTCTTGCTAGTTAACTATTATTATAAAAATTAAAGTTTATTAGTTATTTTCCTTTAACGCTATTGACTAGATTCATGCATTAAATTGAACCAAAAATAAAACATTTCTTTTGTCACAATTTATAAATTATTATAATCTCTAATTTAAATTGTATTCTGAGAGCTACTTAATTACACGCACATGAATGCGGGAGTATCGTTCATTTGATGTGGTTCTGGCTTATTTTTCACCTCATTCTCCCCTTTCAATTGCTGCTGACACTGAGGAGTAACCTTCACTTGCTTTGGTTCTGGGCTCCAAATCAAGTTGAATAGCCATTCTAAATTTCTCTGGGCGGCAAAACAAGTTTCTCCATGACACTTTGCATAGGAAGAAGAAAAGAAAACCAGATCATTTTGAACGCCAGAATATTTCCTTATGTTCCCGTACCATAAATTTCAATTGATGATAATAATCTTTGTTAGGGGTTGATTATGAAAGATGTCATTCTTCTATCAGCTTAGGCAAAAAGCTGAAGAGGGAAGTAAAATCCAAACTATTAAATATCAAGATAAAAACAACAAAACATAGGTCAAATGTCTATAATTTTGATGAACTTGACAAACTTCCTGACCCCTTCTATAAAGGGAATACTTTTGTTTTGCATATTGCATAGAAGTAATTCACCATCATCCATTTGCCTTGTTTAGAGCTGCATCTTAAGCTTCTTGCACTAAAACCATGCTCTCTTTCGTTACATGCTGCTTAAATGCATCACAAACTGATGCCAAGCCAGTTAGGATTTTATCGAAGAGCCTAAACATCCTAGCAAGATCATCAAACTTGTTATCCCGAAGCAATACACTGCATCCAGAGTATTCCTTCCCAAGCAGATGTTTGGTATACCGAGCCAGCAATTCATCTTTTACTCTCTCCACCCTCCGGTAGTTCTGCATCCAAAATAAATTACCTTATGAAACCTATAACAATCAATTCTTCCAAAACTAAGTCACTAAACTTCTGGGGAGTTACAATTGAGGAATAATCTAGATCCAAATAGAAAAGCTATCATCCACCTGGGTGAACAATAATTCTGGTATATCATTATTTCGATGAAAGTGAAATGAGATTTCCTTTTTCCTCTTCTTCTTCCAATTTCTTTTATTTCATTTCATATAGAGACTGCAAACATTTTTTCCTGACTGCTGCACACCATAAGAATAGCGGCTAGGGTAGAGATGCAAAGTTAGAGAAGATAAAGAAGTTTATATAGGCAAACACTAGGGCCTATTTCTCTATTTTAACCTCTTAGACCTAACTAATTTACAACCACAAGTATGTTGTACACTTATGGTGTTACAGCTCTGTTACACGAATAAATAAGTGACGCGTGTCCAACTTCAATTTCCACTCCACATGTGTAACAAACGTCATGGCTTACGTGGTTGTGTTATTTATTTATTTTTTTACTTTGTACATTTTACAAAAAAAAAAAAAAAAAAAACAAAGGGAAAGAAAAAAGAAATTCAAGCTTTCAATTTCCAGAGCTCATTATTGGAACAATATTTGATTGTTAGACATTATGCACTTTGTGATTCATACCCATTATTTTTTTTTTTTTTTAGGTTGAACATTCTTCCTGTTATTGATTCTTATTAATACAATGTGTAAATTGAATTTGTCTTTTTCTTTTCCAGAAGTGGACGACTTTTATGGAGTATGTGATCTAGGTAAATTCCAGCTCTGTTTTAGTTTTGGTAAAGAGTTGTGTTTTTGGATACAGGAAGCGTTTGTTTAGCTTAATCAACAGACAGGAAACCTGCCAAAGAAAAGCCCAGTGGCAACACAAAGGTTTGTGGATAGATGATAAGTTTAGTTTAGTAATTGTAGTTGTTTGTTTTTATTATTAGTTCAATTACTGGTAGATCCAAAAGAGGATTCAGCTGTGAGAAAAACTTGGCCGATTAATAAGTGTACTGGTTTCTGATCTTATGATTCAAATGGCATATTTGGGTGGCATACAAGTGTGCAGTTGTACTTTACCAAAAAAAGCCCGACTGAACGAGCTTTTGGAATCGAGTCAACAGGGTTAAATCAATTCAAATTATTAGAGCAGTAATGCATGTATGAAAAATCATAACAAATTTTTTATAATAATTTATAACAACAATCACTCAACATTAGTATATTTACATATCAATCAATACACTCTAATATCAAAAATCTTGCTAGTGTAACTATTATTATAGAAAATAAAGTTTATATTAATCATTTTCCTTCCACGTTATTTGACTAGGTTCATGACTTAAATCGAATTCGAAAAAATAAAACGTTTATTTCGTCACCATTTATAAATGATTGTAATCTCTAATTTACACTGTAAGGCAGGAAAGAATTGTGAATGGTGTCTGACAGAGAAAGAAGATTGCTCCCTTATTTATTATAATCCTGCTCCTTTCACTAAACAAGTCAGAAAGGTATACCCCAAATGACTTTTACGAATTCATTCTAAGCTTTCAATTGCAGCTGACACTGAGAGAGAGACCAATCATCCTCCTAGAAGATATTTGGTGACGGTCTTTGAAGAGTGCTATCAGGATGAGCTTCAAATTTAGTGATGCTAAAGACTTCTTCACAGCAAGTGCATTTGATTCCTTCTCGGGTTATCTTCCCTTGTTTCATGGGACGGTGTCATCCTGTAATTTAAAAAAAAAAAAAAGGGTGGTCGTCCCATGAAACAAGAGAATAAGAATGTTCACCCGGATAGTTCTTGCACCCAAAATGAATTACCTTAAAGAACCCATAACAATCAATTCTTCTAAACTCTGATAAAAAAATCAGTGAATACAAGCAAACATAGGGAAGTTACAAGTGAGAAATAATCTAGATCTAAATAGAAAAGCTATCATCAACATGGATGAACAATAATTCTGGTAGATAATTAATTCGATGAAAATAAAATGAAGATTTCCTTTTTTATCTTCTTCTTCTTCAAATTTCTTTCATATAGACCCTTCAACACGTTTTTGCTGACTGCTCGCACACCATAAGAAGAGCGGCTAGGGTAAAGATGTATAAGTTGGAGAAGATAAGAAATTTATATAGGCAAACACTAGGGCTTATTTATTGGGTTTAACCCCTTAGACCAAGCTAATTTACAAGAATAACACGACCACAAACATTGCATACATTTACCATCTCCACACACGGATCATTTTGTGTACAAAACTCTACATATACTATTTGTCGAATTCCAAGAAACTTACAAATATTTTAATTTGGACACAAGATCCAGTAAAGAAAATAGGTCCAATTTTTCAAACTATAATCTATTCCATTATTTTTTGGACTAAAAGTAGCCGATTGTATTACTCCTCACCTTTTGTATCTATCTTTCAAACTAATAGTAGGGTAACCCATCCACCGGCCTCCAAGCCTCTCATGATTGTGAGTCTGTTCACCAAAAAAAAAAATCCATGAACCCATAAATTTTGGAGATGGATTACATTACACGGATAAATTCTATGAACTTAAATTTCATCTTTAATTCGATAAAATAAAATAAAACAAAAAGTATTTGCAAATTTGGGTAGACATAAAATAGAAACAAAAAACATAATCCAAATAGGGTCTTCAATGAGAAATCTTAATTTAATGTTTTGCAGCCAAAACATATAACCTACATATAAAACAAAAATCACATTAATTCATGCATGGTGGTAAACCAAGCCTTACATGGTGTTACCTTTGACAATCTACAATAAGAAATTGTGTCACATTATTTGTTATCATGGTCCATTTGCTCACTGAGGTAGCTTATTCAGCTTACAATGACCATATTCTTTGTATTTCTTGGTCTTGTATTTTGCTGGATTTTCCTCATTGATAAGCTCCGGAATCGGTCCGATCTCTTGATCCGGGTTTGGCTCCAAGAACACAGGCCATGACATTCTCGTCTTGTCCTTGTTCACAGTTGTCCGGTGAAGTATACTCTTATATTTTCCATTGCTCAAAATCTATCAAATCATTAGTAAAATTGGTCACAATAAATTGCTGGTATACTACTGCTTTAGCTATCATTTTTTCTAGATAAAATTAGTTCAAAACTCAATACAAACTCATATGTGTTTTACGTGAAAATCAATTGAAAGTAGCACATGGGACTTATATGGTACTATCAAAGTGCCTATATTTTCCTTGTGAGACAAATGAACCATTGGGCATTTTTGATTATTTCAACAAAATCCTCACTTAAATTTCGAAATTGAATTCTTCTTACCTCAACCTGGTCGCCAATGTGGACAGTCAATGCACTGGGGATGTACTTGACATCATACCAATGTTCATCTTTGAAAATTTGAAGTCCCTGTACCTCATTAGGGACAAGAATGGTGAGGGAGGACATGTCAGTATGAGCCACCACACCAAGAGCCAAATCGGGGCGAGGGCACGGCGGATAGTAGTTTATTTTCATAAGGTAGACCAATTCTTCGCCACCCAAAGCTTCCTTCATCACTTGTGGCTTCAAACCGAGCCCCTTGGAGAGACACTCGAACATTTTGTCGGCCACCCCATGAAGCCTCTTAGCATACTCCTCATTTGCTTCCCTGCACAATGAACAAACTAATGAATCATTAATAAACTTATAACCCAACAAGTTGGTGGGATTAAAATAAGAAAAGAAACAAAATCCCTTTTTTCTAGTTAACCAGGAAAACACTTGGGATCTCCTGATCCTCTCCCCTTCAATAAAAAATTGTCGCATGTCCCATTCTCTTTTAGACGTATGAGTTAAGCAACCATATTTTATAATGCTTTTAAGAAGACTCTAGTTGGTATAACATAAGTTAATTATTATTTTTCCGTCCATATTAATATGACTATTATTTATTTTTGAACCAGGGTAATTGTACATATTCTGCTATTAGTTCTATTTGTTGACGTATAGGCAAATATACCATATCACTTTTTTTATATATATATATATTATTTTACTCAAATTAAAATTTTTATATTTATAATTAACCAGTGTGACACACACCGACCAGGATCAACTGTTCTACCTGGTTATGTGCAACAGGATCCAGAGCTTCAACCAACAAGTCATAATCAAAACAAAATTTCAAATCAAATTGTTGGTGACGAGAAAAAGTATTGTGAGGAAGTGAAGAAAAGTAAAAGGAAACCTGTAAGACGGTGGATTTTGAGGCCACCACCGATAGTTAATGGCGGAGGGAGGCCATATTCGATGAAACAAATGATCAACCCAACCTTTCTTCCCCTCCACTTCCTTCTGCAATATTGTTCCATACCCTTCAATACTTTCTGCGCCTGGAACTTTAGCAATCAGCTCCTTCTCCTCTTGCGGAACTTTCTCGAAGAATTCCTTCCCAACTTCCTGCAATTTGCTTATAACCTCATCTGGGATCCCATGGTTCACAATCTGGAAGATCCCCCATTCTTTGCTTGCCTCAGTTATTGCTCTCACAGCCTTGGATTCATCCGGGTCACTGAGATCGATCACCGGCACATCAAGAACCACACCGTGGACGGTGGTGATAGCCGGTTGTTCCGTCTCCGGTCTGATGTATTCGGCGGGGATTGTGTCCAGAGATTTCGATTGAGAAGCAAGGGCTTGCACTCTTTCCACCTCCATTTTCTCGGCAATTTTTGTGTTTACTTGTTTTGTCGCTCTCACCAATTTATAAGACACTGGTTCTTGGCGGAGTTGCTGAATACATGCGTAAACTCGTTCCACCACGTATCTTCACTTTGGTCGGCAAATGTCATTTTACGCTTCACCATGCAATACAATATTAGTAATAATTATTATTAAAAAATAGTTTTAATTTGCAAAAAATAAATATATAACGTAAATTAATTTGAACAAACATACAATAATTATAGTAAATGCAAAAGAGTCTTTAGTTGAGAAGTTGGTGGCGGCCATGAGTAGTGGTGGTGTAATTGTGGTGGCCGGGTGGCCTCAGCCAGCCCCATACCCATTACACTACTTTCAATGTAAAAAACCACTTTTTCCAATTTTCATTCTCGTCTTCTTCCTTCCTCAACGGATTTTTTTTTTTTTTTTTTTTTCTTTTTCTTCCATCAATCATACATCTTTTCTTTTTTCAAAACCACATCATTGCATATTATCACCAAATTTTTTAAAAACTTTCATTTCAAATACTTGTATAAAAACAATCTTCTTTTTTTAGTTTTATGTATGTAGTTTTAATTTATTTTAAAATTATATTTTATTAAATAATTATTGATATATTTTTTATATGGATTAATAAATAAAATAAATTTAAATATTAATAATAATTATAAATATTTATGTCATGAATGGGTAAAATAAATATATAATATGATAGTGGATCTATCTATGACAATGTTATTGGAGAGAAAAATGTAATAAAATAAATGTTTAGTTGGAAAGTTGATGTAATTTATTATATAATTTTGATGTAAACCGATGGCTGTTTCTCTTATAAAGTCGGCTTATAAATTATTTATAAATTCTTTTTGTATTTAATGGTAATTTCATAGTTTTTTTTTTTTTTTTGACTAAATGGTAATTTTATAGTTAAATATACTAGAATGAAAGTAAAAGAATATATCCAAATGAAAAGTCCGAAGACATAATTTTTTTAAAAAAAGAAGGAAACTTTTTTTTTTTTTTTTTTTTGAGGAAAAAAGAAGGAAACTTTTTTTTTTTTTTTTGAGGAAAAAAAAAGGAAGGAAACTTTTAAACATATTTTTATCTTTTTTAAAAAATATCGTACTTTATTTTAATAAAAAGTCTTATTTTATATTTTTTTCAACCTTATATGATAAAGGAATAGATAATAAATAATTTATTTTATGTATGTTATTTCAGATTAAATAAAAATATATATATATATATATATATATTAAATAATTGTTGGGCCACAAAATAAAATCACAAACCGTTTTCTCTCCTTCTTTTAGATAGAAAAAAGATAACGTAAATCTTGGGAGCTGCGTGTGTTCACGTGATCTTACCGTTTCGCACCGAATAACATATACATTTCTTTCCTTTTCTTTTTAAACGATTTATTATCGCAAATTATATCACAGTCAAGTGAATTATATATATTGGAGTGACAGTTTGGGATAAGAAAGTATAGTACATATTACTATATATAGTAATTTTTCGCTAATAATTGTATATTTATTAAATATAGTAAGTTTCACCGATGCACGCGCTTTTTTTCCTCGTTGAGTCCACGTCTTCTCTGAGTCAACGTCTCAGATCAACTGTCGCAACGTCTAAAAAAAATTGTCGCAACGTCTACATTTAGGCATGTCCACAATGTCTCCTAACACTGTCGTAACGTCCCCGTACGTTCAAAAAAAACAACTGTCGCAACGTCCAAAAACATCTATATCTAGGCATGTGAATTTAAGCTGAATTTTTCACACAACGCCTTTCACAACGTCTCCTAACACTGCCGCAACATCCCCGTACATCCAAAAATAACTGTCGCAACATCAAAAAATATCTACATCCAGACATGTGAATTTAAGTTGAATTTTTCACAAAACACCTTCCACAGCGTCTCCTAACATTGTCGCAACATCCCTGTACATCTAAAAAATAACTGTCGCAAAGTCAAAAAATGTTTACATCCAGGCATGTGAATTTAAGCTGAATTTTTCACACAATACCTTTCACAACGTCTCCTAATACTGCCGCACTGTTAAAAATTATCTACATCCAGACATGTGAATTTAAGCTGAATTTTTCACATAATACCTTCCACAACGTCTTCTAACACTGCCGCAACGTCCCCGTACGTCAAAAAGTAACTGCAACAAAGTCTAAAAATGTCTAAACTAATTTTAGTAATATAAAAAATGGATACCATTTAAGTAACTATTAGTAGGGAAAAAAAAAGAAAAAAAATGTCGCTCTCCAAAAAAGTTAATTGCCATTAATCCACCTAAAGTTATTTGACATTTAATTAAACTTTTTTTGTATATGTCATTTAAAAGATCATTATTATCATTATTGTCACTATTGTCAATATTGAATTTTTCATCTCGCAATACATAGGTCAGTAGAACCCCGGAGGAACAAGGTTTTCATGCAGAAAAATCGTAAAAAACTATTTTTTATACATGTCAAATGTTTCGTCAAAAGTTTGAAAAACTCTTAAAATTATTAAAAATCTTCCGTATCTTTTAAAATATGTCATTTTTCGGAGTTTCGAGCGGCCCAAAGTTATGACCCTTTAAAGTTTTCATCCAAAATCACACGTTTTCAAATGTTGGACCCATCTCCAAATGCCCGTCTACCATATCCATTGTGTACATCTCGTCGAGAACCATCAAATCGACTATTTGTGCATCCAAATCGGACAATCGAGTGTTGAGTTATGCCCTCCTGAACCATCCCTGCAATATAACTTCATAGATGGCACCTTCCACAACGTCTCCTAACACTGCCGCAACGTCCTCGCATGTCCAAAAAATAACTGCCGCAACATCTACATCCAGTCATGTAGTGAATTTTTCATATAACACTTTCTACAACGTCTCCTAATACTGTCGCAACGTCCCCGCACGTCCGAAAAATAACTGTCACAACGTCTACATTCAAGCATGTGCATTAAAGCTGAATTTTTCGCATAACACCTTCCACGACGTCTCCTAACACTGCCGCAACGTCCAAAAAACAACTGTCGCAATGTCCAAAAACGTCTACCATTTTTTTCATGTGGGACTAAATTAATTGAAATATAACTACTACCACCATGTCCAAAAATAACTACCACACCACGTCTACATCTAAACATGTGAATTTTAGCTGAATTTTTCACAGAACACAGTCCACCACGTCCCGCTATGTCCAAAATACAAAGCAACAGCATCCCGTTACGTCCCGATTCGTCCCGTTACATCTCATAACACGTTCTGCCAAGTCCAGCAACGGGGAGGAATCAGAAACAATCCATTTCACATGAAAGTGTCAATACCTCACGAAAAATATTTATATATCATATTTCGGAGTAACAGAGCATTATTTGAGTAAGAAAACACGAATATAACATCATTAATACATTACCCAACATCAAATCGCGAAAATAAGGTTCCGTAAATCCATCAAATACAGTTCATGCTTTATGATGTAGTGATTTTTTAAGAAGAATAAGTTATTTTTTAAGAAAAAAAAGAGATTTTTGAATAGGAAGAAGTATTTTTTCGTTGTATTTGGTGTGATTCGTCGTAAAATACAATCTCCGATCTCCGTTAAATCTGTGTTTGGATAAAGATTTGATTGAACCAGGTTTCAAATGGAGTGCGACGAAGAAGAATGAGTGATTTTTAAAGAAGAATAAGTGATTTTTGAAAAAGAAGAGAAGAGCGGGTATCTCACTCTCTTATAATGAAAGTAGTGATGTATTACTAGGAACATGTACCTAGTGGTACAACATATAATCGCGATGTGTGACTAATCCTTTAATAGACAAATTATTTTTTTATGTATTTAATATTGTGATCTTCATAATGTTTTATTATTTCCCCATAATCAATATAGTCCTACCATTCCTCAAAAGAACTCAAAAGAACACCTTACAATTAATTCTAGATTTACTATATAACTGTTTTATTATCCGTTGCTTTTCATTAATTAAAAAAATTATAAAAATAATTATGTATTGAGTGGTGTATAATTTCAATATTTGAAAATTTTACCTTTATAATTATTTGAACTAAATTACTATTATCTCTCTAGTTTAATAACATAACATATGTTTAATGTAGTTTAATTTCATACTATACAATACTCATATACCATACTTTTCCCTTTAAAATTATAACATATACTCAAATATAAGGCTTGAATGCTTTTTTTTAGTTTGTTGTAATAAGGTCCTATCACTTTTGATCTTTCTTAAAATTTATTCGATCAAATTAGTCCCTTTTATTTTATTTTTTGAAACAGTCTATCAAATCCGTAGGAGAAAGTAGATTGTCAGGTTTGAGTACCCTATTATGGATTTAAAGGTTAGATAGGGGGATGAGAGACCTATAACCCTGTACAAAAGATTAATGTTGCTTTATAAAAGCCTTCCTGGACTCTGGAGACCTATACAAAATCCACTGTCCCTTGCCACTATTTTGATCAATTTTCCACTGTACACAAAACAAAATCCATAAAACCTAATCTATCTTTTCCTATGTTCCTACTCTGAAGGCGCAAGGCTGGAACTGAAGAAGCATCCAGGAGGGCCAAACCTCTAAAGCGTAGGGGCGCAATGTCTAGGGAGTTTAGACGAATAGTTCTGCCTCCTGACCCGAATTTCGCCAGTAAGTCAGCAGGCATGTTTCCTTCTCGCGGGATATGATCCAACAATGATGAATGATCTTTCATAAAGTCACAGATTTCCAACAAGTGTTTATATTCTTTCCACAAAAACCCTTTGCAATCATTTACCATTGACAATAGAAAAGAATTACCTAAGAGGAATTGAATACCTTGAAGACCCTTTCTTTTACAGCAACTGATTGCTGCAAGGAGACTCCTTAGCTCTGCTTGGATTGAAGACAGGATGCCTAAAGGGCCTGCCCCGCCACAGATGAATTCCCCTATTCTTGAACGAAGAAGAAAGCCAAAGCCTGCTTCCCCAGAAGAGAGTCGCGATCCATCTATATTGATGATTAGGGGGGGGTAAACATTGAGTTCGCCAAATCACAGTAACAAGGCGATTTCCAAAGGGGCCTTCGGGACTGTATCGTTTTCTTGAACTCCAATTTTATATGCCGCTCTTCACGCGGCTGATCGGAAATTAGGGCAGATGCCTTCAAATATGGCAGAATTTCTCATGTGTCATAGCTCCCATAATAGGGCTGATGGAATGAGCCGAGAGGGGGATTGTAGAGAAACCTTACGCCACCAAGAGAATAAAAATCTGATTTTTGGATCTAATATTTATGCCCAATTCAATAGAGAATTAATCCCAGATGCAAGAGACTAAAGGGCAGGAGAAGAAGGTTTGGAGCATGCTCTCTTCCTCCTTGCTGCAAAAATTACATATTGATGTAAAAATTTGGTGAACTAATGGTTTGACTCATTTCACCACTAGTTAAATATGCTTTTTAATCAACCCATCGTATAACCCGAATCCTACTTAATGTTCAATCTATTTCGATCGACTCTAATTCGAAACGATGTTTCCACGTTACAGACTTAAATTAGCCATTGTTTCATAATAATCAAATCGAACGGATGGGAGGAGATCCAGTGTGGCGGCCTTTGCCCTTCATCTGCTTGCCTGATTTGGTGATGAGCGATGGAGGCAAAGAATAAGAAACCAAATCCAATTCGCTCCTCACGTTCTTAGATTTGAAGAAGAAGAAACCAAATATGAATCACTCATTCGCCCTTCGAAATTGAACGTAAGGGAGGAGATCCGGTGTGGCGGGCTAGGGTTCGGGAAGAGAGAAACATGTGGGTAAGAAAGAAAGAGAGGTCACTTCGGTCGTGGTGGGGTGAAGTAAGAGCGACAGAGATAAGGGACGGCGATAGCTGGGCTGCGACGATGGGTTGCGGCCAGTGAGGGAAATGAAGACGGAGGGGTTTGGATTTCGAATTTGGCAAATGACAGGGAGAGCTCACGATGAGAGGGCGAGAGGAGAGGAACGGCGATGTAGTTGTGTTGGGTTGAACCAGAGATATGAAGAGACGGAAATCGGATGTGGTGACTGCGAGAACAAAAAGGGGAGGAAGGAGCGGTGGTGGGTTACTGCAGCAAGGGAAGGAGACCAAGGAGACGAATGAGAGCGACGGATAGAGAATCGGGATAATGATGGCGTGGATGCTGGCAACAGATGGTGGCTCCAAGCAATGGCGATTGGTCGAAGGGTGGGAGTCTGGTAGCTTCGGCGGCAACGATTAGCAGAGGGGAAGAGAAGGGGAGGGTCAAAAGACATTTTGGTAAAAGTTAATGAGCAATTTTAGCATAAGGGGGAGGTGAATAAGAAAAGGGATGTAAATAAGATTTTTTTTTTTTTTGCCTCCAGGCCCTAATTCATTTATTTATGATTCGTAAATCATTTATTATGGTGTGGCTATTTTATAATTTTTATTTTTATTTGACAAACCTGCCTCATTAGTTGCATAAATTGAATATCTTTTCTTTGTTGCAGCTCCACCTTTTCCTCTGTTGCAATTTTGGGAAAATTTCTTTGCTGGTTGATAATTGGGCTTTAATTGAGCCTAGGGTTTTAGGTTTTGGAGGTTGGTTGGAGAGAAATTGTTTGAAAAAAGCGATTGGAGAAGGAAGATGGAGTAGACGGATGAGAGACAAGATGAAGAAGAAGAACAATGATGCACAAGACCACAGGAAACGCCAAAGAAAGGAGGGAACATCAAATTGACCAAAATACCCCCCCTAAAATGACCAAAACCTAAATTTTGAAATAGTATAATGACAAAAATTCATGAAGGGATTACTAGTTACCTCCTTAGTTTTTGTGACGGTAGTCTATAAATTTTGATAAAATTGCCATTTTACTTAAAATGAGAGAAGAAAGAGGGTGTTGTAGGAAGGACATTTTAATCCAAATTGAGGTGACAAAAGGTAAAGAGTGAGACGGTAACTAGTAAAACTTATTCATAAAACATTTTTATACTGATATAAACCCCCTTTTTATGATATAAACCTTTGTCTTATTTCATACAAACCCCTATAAACCTTATAAAGAAATCTTGAAACCCTTTTGTAATTAATTTAAACTTATATTGTACATCATATAAACTCCTATTTCACTTTTTTTTTTTGTCAAACAGTGCATAGCCCATGGACTAAGGACCGGTGGGCCCCTATTTCACTTGATATAATTTTATATTTTATTTGATATAATCGCATATTTACTTGATTAAAAAAACTTTATAAAACCCTTTTGTATATGATATAAACTCATGTTATATTGACATAACACATATTTTACATAATATAGATTATTTAATGGGTATTATTAGTTACTACCTCAGTTTTAAGCATTACCGTCCTAATTTTGATAAAATTATCCTTTTGTTTTAAATGGGAGGGGGGAGGGAAGAGAGAAGGCAAGGAGGGGGGATTTAGTACAAATCGGGACGGTAAAGGATAAAAATTGGGACGATAACTAGTAAAATTTTTATTTAATTGATATAATCAATATTTTACTTCATGTAAATCCTATAAAAAATTAAATGTTATGATTACTTGATATAAATTCATAATGATATAAAATATATTACAATTTATATTTATTTTTTAAAAATAAGATGATAAGCTAAAAAAACACAAAAAAAAAAAAGGAAAGAAAAAAAAATAACAGAAAGAAGAGGGAAAAAAATGGAGGAGAAACCAAAAAAAAAGGGAGAAGAAAAAAATAAGCCACCAAAAAAAAAAAAAAAACTACTATGAATGTGAAAACTAAAATTTAAAAAAAGATAGTACAAAACTAGGGTGTAAATGAGTCTAGCAGAGTTCGAGCTTAGCCCTGCTCAAGTTTAACTTGTCTTGAAATAGACAAATTAAAACTCAAAATCGAGCTTGCTCGAGCCTAATATTTTAAGTTTAATACTAATCCAATACAAGTATTTATTGATATAGTATATGCATCCAATATTAGCAAATTTATTGATCCAATACAAACATTCAATCGAAAGCAAATTTATTGATCCAATATAAATATTCAATCAAAAACAAATAATTTATTGATTCCAATATGAACATAGTAATCAATATGAACAAATTTATTAATCCAATATAAACATTCAAATGAAAACAAATAATTTATTTATCCAATATGAGTATCCAATCCAAAACTAATAGGTAATGGGTGGAAGAACTTTTGAATTATTTATAGGGATTACTAGTTACCGCCCCAGTAACTGGGGCGGTAGCCTTGTAATTTGACGAAATTATCTGGTTTTACTAATTATCGCCCTAGTTTACCGCCCTAATTTTTATTTACCGCCCCAATCTAATTTACTAATATAACCTTATAATATTATATTAATATAATAAAAATAATAAATTTAAAAATTTCTGCACCCCAACCCAGCGGCCCACCCTCTCCTCGTCACCCCCCCTTTCCCCCATCGCGCACCTCCCGCCTTCCCCCAAGTTTGCCCTACCGTCCCCCAGCGACCCCTCACTCGAAACCCTCCATCGCGCCCCTCCCGCCTTCTCCCAAATCGCCCCGGCGACCCCTCCCTCGAAAACCCTAACGCCCCAAATCGGTTTGCCCTATAGATACTGAACCCTAACATCAGATCAACAGACTATAGACATCAGATCAAAAATATAAAAGAAATCATACAACAGAATAAAAACACACTTAACAAGGGAGATCAGATCAGGATTATATAGACATCAGATCAGAGAATACTTGACATCAGATCACCAGACAATACACATCAGATCAAGAATATAAAAGAAATCATACAGTAGAACTAAAGCATACTTAACAAGGGAGATCAGATCAGGATTATATAGACATCAGATCAGCGAATACTTGACATCAGATCAAGAATATAAAAGAAATCATACAACAGAATAAAAACACACTTAACAAGGAAGATCAAATCAGGATTATCTAGACATCAGATCAGAGAATACTTGACATCAGATCACCAGACAATAGACATCAGATCAAGAATATAAAAGAAATTATACAGTAGGTTTTTTAATTCTACTATCAAGAATATAAATGATCTCCCTTGTTAAGTGTGTTTTAATTCTATTGTACGATTTCTTGAAATATTCTTGATCTGATATCTATATTCTGTTGATCTGATGTCTATATAATCATGATCTGATCTCCCTTTTTAAGTATGTTTAAGTTCTATTGTATGATTTCTTTTATATTCTTGATTTGATATCTATATTCTGTTGATCTGATGTCTAGTATTATCTGATCTGATGTCTATATAATCATGATCTGATTTCCCTTTTTAAGTATGTTTAAGTTCTACTGTATGATTTCTTTTATATTCTTGATCTGATATCTATAGTCTGTTGATCTGATGTCTATATTCTGTTGATCTGATGTCTAGTATTATCTGATCTGATGTCAATATAATCATGATCTGATCTCCCTTTTTAAGTATGTTTAAGTTCTACTGTATGATTTCTTTTATATTCTTGATCTGATATCTATAGTCTGTTGATCTGATATCTAGTATTATATGATCTGATGTCAAAAGTTCCATAACATTTCACCAATTTGTAAACGCGCATTTGCAATTTTGAAAATCTACAAGTAGAAAAATTCGCTCGTACATCTAAACCTCAATCAAGGGAAATCTACAAGTACAAAAATCCACTCGTACATATTCTAACAATTCCTGCATTAAACATCATTGCAACCAAATAAGCAACTCAAGACAATTCTCCACAAAATGATCATTATGAGGCATCAAATCCTTAGCCGGATATGTGCATTATCAAACATCGCATTACAGATGAGAGTTTTAAAGATATCTTCCTTCACCTGAAAGTTGTAGCCTAATTATTTACCAAGCTCAATCTGTCAACTTCAGACATTGCATTTCCAATGATACACAAACTGAAATTGTGTGCAAACTACCTAGATAGTTTTGAAACATAAAAAGTATCAACAAAATTATCTACAAAATTATCAAACCCCCAAATTTAGTCCACGAAGTTATCTACAAAATTCAAAACAGAGCAGGAATTAAGCATCATTGAATATTTAATCAACAAGAACCAAAATTGAAGCAGCAAAAAAATCAGGGCAAGCGCTGGTGAGAACCGCGCCGACGACCGGCTCGACTTCGCGACCGGCGTTGAGAACTCCAAACAGCGGCGGCACCCTTGGTAACCCAAGCGACCGGCAACCTTCGCAACCCAAGGCTTCGCGAATCGACTTACCGACCGGTCCTAATATCACCAATCCCCGCTGTGAAAGACCGTATTTAAAAATCAGGGCTTTTACCGGAGCAACGCGTGGAGGACTCTCTCATCGGAAAGTTCGTCGTTTTGTACGTATCCACCGGAAATAGGAAATGGGCACTCTTCCTTTTGGTAGCCATCTCCACCATCTCTGATGTAATTCTTGTTTCTCTCCTCTCCAAGACCATAGATCTTCATGGATCCGGCGAAAGTACTCTGGATACGGTCACTACTCCGACGTGAAGGAACTCCGGCCACCGCTCGAAGACTCACCAATTAGGGGATAACTGATTAGGGGAGGGGAATTCGGTGGGGGTGTAGGTTTTTTGCCTAAATTTGTATAGAGGGTATTTTAGGTATTATAGTATTTGATAATTTAAATATTTATGAAGGTATTTAGTATATTGTTAAGGGTATTATTGTCCAAACTGGGGCGGTAACTAGTAATTATTTTATTTATATTAGTGAAGTAGCCCAATAGAGGGATTCTTGAATTATTTATATTAGTGGAAGGACTCTTGAATTATTTATATTAATGACAAGAGTGGTAACCAACAAGTGGAGGGCCTCTTGAATTATTTATATTAGTGACACGTATTGTGGATTATTAATGTGATATCGATGCAATCTTAACACCTTCCGTAACTGATAACACACTATGGATTCCAACTTTACAACATTAAGGCCCATCAAAACCTGCTATAATAGCATGTATTGGTCCAATATGCGGGTCAAACTCAAAACCAATTACAATAGGTAAAAGAACCTTTGAATTATTTATATTAGTGACAAATATTGTGAATTATTGATGTGAGATTGACGAAATCTTAACATAAAATGAAAAATCCACATTTGCCATGTATTTTATCTTGTTACAACGTTTGAAGCCTAAACTATTAAAAGCTATGCTTGCGTCACGTAGTGAGTTACGGTTGAGTGGTAAATAAGAAGAGAGGAATAAAAGTAAAAAATTTTAGTTCCAACGTTACCATTTGCAAAAGATTACAAAAATCTAAGAAAGCTCTTTGAAATACTTAATCCCCTTCTTATTAACATATAACAAAAAATTCTAATTAAGCAAGGTTTTTCACCATGAATGGAAGGAGTTTCAAAAATTATTTCAGAACTCAAGAACTAAAGTCATTTTAGGTCTTGAAATTTAGATAAAACGCAAATAAATGAAATCGATAACAAATAAAATTCATAGTTTGTGATAAATGTAACCGATATCCATGGGTAAAGATGCAAAACATTATATTGAAAATCTATTGTCGATCATTAAAGCCCTAGAATCGAAGTACTCATTAGGCAATGCATCCATCTTGCTCCATGATACTATTAGCAACTACACTGGGCTCCTTAAACTCTTCGGTGGTAGTACTGCTGTCGTCTGCTTCATTTCCAGCAGCAACCCAGGTTGGGAAAAGCTCCATGAGTTCAGTTCCAGCATAAATTATTTCCTGTTCAAAAAGAATATCATTCTGTTTCTCTAACATAGTCTCCACGAACCAGTTGTCATCCTTCAACGCCTGTATGATGTCCGGATCTAGAGGTGGTATGAAGCTTGGATCCAATTTCTGGGGTGATACAATTTCATTTTCATCCTCGCTAGGTGTTTGATCGGGTAGCGGTGGTGAATCCAAGGGGAAAGGCTCGGGAGGTGTATTGTCTGGAGTTGTCATGGAGATGAATTGGTGAAAGATTATGGACTTTGAATTTATTTACTCGGTTTCGGTGCTTTTTATAGGCATTTCGACCGAGATGACGTTATTCCAATTGTATTAAAAAAAAAAAACTGAAACGGTGAAAAAAACGTTATTCCAATTTTATTAGAGTTCTATTTCAAGAGGTTTTTTATTTTTATTTCTTTTTAACTTGTGAAGTGTTATTTTTTCGGTTTTTCAGTAAATTACAAAATTGGTCACAATACTATAGTCGATTTCGGATTTTGGTCATCATACTTTGAAAATTACTTTTTGGGTCATCAAACTTTACTTTTCTTTCCAAAAATGGTCATTAAGTTAGAATGGACCGTTAGTTTGTTAACTTTCCAATTTTGAAAAAGAATAAATTTCAAAATTTGTCATCATACTTGGGTGAAAATCGAGTTTTTGTTATCTTACTTTAGAAACTACTTTTTTAGCCATCAATTTTTTCATTTTCTCGTAAATTTGGTCACTTCGTTAAATTTGACTGTTAACTTTACTAACGAACTATTTTGGTTGGGGTATTTTTGTACTTTCTCTCTCAACCTTCTCATTTTTTGCCATTTTCTATTTTTTTTCTGTCAATTTTTTTGCCAATACCCTTAAAGTTTTAATTCATTTTTTCTTTCTTATTTTTAGAAACTTAATTTTTTATTTTCATTTAAAAAATTATTTTTATTTTTATTTTACTTATTATTTTAGAATAGTGATTTTTTTCATTTTATCATTTTCGTATTATTGAATTTAAGTTTTCTTTACACAAATTATATTATTCTTTGGTTTGCCTCGTTTTACTTTTTTCACAATATAATTGGTGTGAAAAAAGTAAAAATAAAATGAAAAATCGCTATTATCAAATAATAAGTAAGATAAAAATAAAATAATTTTTTTTAAAAAAATTAAAAAAATAAGTTTCTAAAAATAAGAAAAAAAAGAAATTAAAATTTCAAGGATAGTGACAAAAGCACTAATTAAAAAAAGGCAAAAAAAGGCAAAAAATGAGGAAATTAAGAGAGAAAGTACAAAAATACCCCCACTAAAATGGTTCGTTTGTAAAGTTAACAGTCAAATTTAACGGAGCGACCAAATTTGTGACAAAATGAAAAAGTTGATGATTAAAAAATAGTTTCTAAAGTAAGATGACCAAAATTTAATTTTCACTATAGTATGATGAGTAATTTTAAAATTTATTCTTTTTTAATATCGGTCCGTTCACCAACTAATGGTTCATTCTAACGGAATGACCATTTTTTAAAAGAAAAGTAAAATTTGATGACAAAAAAAGTGATTTTCAAAGTATGGTGATTAATTTTGAAATTACTTTTTTTAAAATAACAATTCTTGCTTGTGCCCGAGGACGGAGGACCAGCGAGCTTGAAGCCCTTAGGATAGATTTGACAAAATAGATTGTATAAACATACCTCTACCAATATCCACCCCTATACAAAAAACAGTGAAACAAAAGCCTCCCAACAAAAACAGGGAATGTTTCAAGAGGGTTTTTATCTCAAAAAAATAATTTATTTTTTATATTTTTACTACTAAAATACATATCATTTTATTTTGACTTAAATTCAGTTTTGGTCCCTCATTGAGGTAATTTCACTTTTGTTCCCTCTTATTTTTTGAATGGCAATATTAGTTCCCATCCTTTTTTGTTTTTAGCAGATTTAGTCATTTTTTACGAAATTTTTTTGAAAATAACGGATTAACTCATTTAATCGCTAGTCAAACCCAATTTTTCTTCAAAATAATTTGTACCGTGATGTTTTCAGTTAATTTTATAATCTGGATCCTCATGAATGTTCAACCCATTTAGAGTTTCAGTCATACTTTTGGATCGTGAGTCGATCTAAATGGTTTGAACATTCATGAGGAACCGAGCCATAAAATGGATTGAAAATATCATGATAAAAATCATTTTGAAGAAAAAATTAGGTTTGGCTTAGGGGTGTAATCGAGCCGAGCCGAGCTGAGCCCGAGCAGGGCCCTGCTCATGCTCGGCTCGGTAAATAATTTTGGAACTCGAGCTCGGTTCATGACTCGGCTGAGTCACGAGTCGAGCTCAAGTTGCTGCTTTGTATTTTAGACGTAGCCGGACGTGGTACCTATTATAGTGGACGTATTGGGACGTGGTACCCATTATAGTGGACGTAGCGGGACGTGATAACCATTATAGTCGACGTAATGGGACATGGTGCTAGTGTTTTAAGACGTGGCGCTAGTTGTTCTGAGACGAGTTGAGATGTTTTGTGAAAAAATCAGTTTAAATTCACATGTCTTGATGAAGATGTTTTTGGACGTGGTGCTAGTGTTTTGAGACGTGATGTTAGTTGGTCTGAGACGTGGTAGACTGTCTTTGTGAAAAAAAATCAGTTTAAATTCACATGAATGTTCTGAGACATTTTTGGACGTGGTTCTAGTTGTTTTGAGACGAGTTGAGATGTTTTGTGAAAAAATTAGTTGAAATTCACATGTCCGAATGAAGACGTTTTTGGACGTAGTGCTAGTTTTTTATGACGTGGTTCTTGTTGTATGAGACATGGTAGACTTAGCGAGTAAAAAATCTTAGTAAGTAAGAACAAGAAGTGTACAGCTGTCATGCGAGAATTCGAATTTAACTTACTATGATGATGTAGAAGTGGACGTGAGAAGAAAAATTTCTCGATAGCCCTTATCCTTCTGTTAAAAAATAAATAAATAAAAACAATTAAAGTATTTGTAAGTAACCAACTTATCAAACAAAAAATGAAATAGACTTATAAAAAATGAAATAGACTTACTTTTTTGCTTCTTAACTCCATTGATATTTCTGAGTCAATCTCATCCACAAAGTATGACTTGTACTATATCGGGAGATAGTGATGCACGATAAGTATCAATCACCCTTGTTCCAGCACTAAATGTTGCTTCAGAAGCCACTAAACTTATAGAGATAGCTAAAATATCACAAGCCATCTTTGAGAGTATAGGATACTGAAACATATTCATCTTCCACCACTCTAAACAAGAAAAATCATAAAAAATCTCATCACTCTTCACGCGAGGCTTTTCTAAGTAGTCTATCAATTCAGATTTTTTTGGCTCTGAAGTCTTAAGCTCTGCACAATATGCATCAAAATCAGACCACTTCTTTTTTTGTGGAAATGGGTTTTTTTTCCAATACTACTAGAAGAATCAAGACTTCATAAAGATGAGAAATAGCATCTTTCACTTTTAAAATATTCTCCCGTGCCTCATACTCAGGATAAAGTCTAGGAAAACAAAATTCAACAGCTCGCATTTTTATTGTTGGATCAAACACTGCAGCTAGAGCCATCAACAAGTTACATTCCCCCCAATACTTGTCAAATTTATCTTTCATTTTGCCAACCAATTCCCTAATGAAAATATCCTCATGATTCATATTTTCATCCAATGTTGATTTTATATTCTGAACTTCTTGGAGAAAAAGATTTGAAGTAGGATAATCAGTACCTGAAATGACATGGGTTGCCGTCCAAAAAGTTTCCAAAACAGAGCATATCTTCTCAACCTTGTCCTAATCTTCTCTCAAAGGGCAGCAATCAAAGTATAGATCCCGCTGGCTAAACATATGAAAAGCCTCTCTAAACTTGAGTGCAATACTCAACATCTCAAAAGTGGAATTCCATCTTGTTTTGCAATCACCAATCAACTTTCTATCTTTCAAAGATAATTGGTTCACAATATCTGCAAATTGCATACGCCTTGCATCTGATCGATTTACATACTCCACACTTTCTCTCACTTCTTCAATAATACTTCCAATATGTTTCAAACCATCTTGGACACACAAGTTTAATATATGTGCACAACACCGCACATGAAACAATTTTCCTCCACAAGCCACCTTTCTAGACTTTAGAATTGTACTCTTCATATTTTCAAGAGCCACATTATTATTTGAAGCATTATCAACAGTTATGCTGAAAACCTTTTTCTCAATATCCCAATCTTTCATGCATTTGAATAAAGCATCAGAAATTTGAATATCTCCTCGTGGGGGTGGAATGTTGATGAAGCTCAAAACCCTATTTTGCAATTTCCAATTGGAGTCAATCCAATGTACAGTGACAACCATGTACTTAATCTTCTGATTCTTTGATTTCCAACAATCTGTCGTCAAACTTATTTTGCTAACCACTTCAAGATGTTTCTTCAACTTCCTCTTCTGAATCTCATAAATTTTAAGACAATCAGCTTTGCATGTGTTTCTACTGATTTTATGCCACTCTAGCGCAATCCGCTTCATCATCAAGTTGAATCCTTCCTCTTCTAAAATGCTGAATGGATGCTCATGCATCATAACCAAATGTGAGGCTGCCTCCCTTATTTGTTCCATGTCAAATTTTCCATAATGCAAAGCAGGAATGGAAGGTGATGGCGAATCTGTTGAGAAAAAGTTCAACTTTGTTTGTTGTTCAGCTATCCTCAAATTGATCTTTCTTTTTGCACATGAATTCATATGCCTTATCAAATGGGTGGTGGCCCCTATTTTAGCAATAGCAAGGTTAGATTGACAATGAATGCATCGCACTTTCTTTTCCCCATATTTCAAAATGACCTCTTCAAAATCATTCCACACAGCTGAAGTTTTTTTCCTTTGTTTGATTTTGAAAGTTTCATATCCCTCTTGAGTAGTTTTCTGTCTCTCCTCAATAGCATTCGATCTTGCTGAATTCAACTTCATATTTCCTTGAGCTACAGTTTCATTTTGAAGTTCATCATTATCTTTGCTACTTTCGACGGTGGCACTTTCAATCGAGAACGGGAAAGAGGTATCTTTCGTATTCATAATGATAACTGCAAGAAAGCACATAAATGAAAAGAAGATAATGAAATCGAAGTCAAACCCATAACCTATTCCGGCAATCACATCTAAAAAACAACCCAATAATTGGGTGAACCCAGACAGATCACAGAGCTAGAAACCCAAAGGCACTTTCTAACCCGATTAACAGCAGAAGTCGTCAAAACGCAGCAAGAAACTAACCTCAAAAGTTGTAGAACTTTGCTCACAGAAGTTTCAGGCGAGGCGCAGCCAACTAAAATCGACAGAATGAGGAGGAAATCAAGGGAGAGATAGAGATGGGAACTGGTGGCGCAAGAAATAAGAGGAGTGGCTGGCTTGTTTGGATGGAGGCAATGGTTGTATGGTGGTGGTTTCGGTGTGGAAGGCGACGGAAGGTGAGAACTTGAGACTGCACTGGAGAGCAATTATATGCTGCACCCAATTACTATTCACCACAATCATTGTACTGTACCCAATTACTATTCACCACTCTCACGTAGTTGGACGTAGCGAACGTTGCACTATTGCTTTTTGGACGTGGTGCTAGTTGTTTGAGACGTGGTGCCAGTTGTTCTGAGATGTGATAGACTGTCTTTGTGAAACAAAATCTGTTTAAATTCACATGAATGGATGTAGACATTTTTGGACGTAGTTCTAATTGTTCTGAAACGAGTTGAGATGTTTTGTGAAAAATTCAATTTAAATTCGTATGTATGGATGTTGACGTTTTTGGACGTGGTGGTAGTTTTTTGAGACGTGGTTCAAGTTGTTCTGAGACGTGGTAGACTGCCTTTGTGAAACAAAATCAGTTTAAATTCACATGAATTGATGTAGACTTTTTTGGACGCGGTTCTAGTTGTTCAGAGATGAGTTGAGATGTTTTTGTGAAAAAATCAGTTTAAATTCACATGCATGGATGTAGACATTTTTGGACGTTGTTATTGTGTTTTGAGACGTTGTTCTAGTTGTTCTGAGACGTGGTGAACTGTCTTTGTAAAAAAAATCAGTTTAAATTCACATGAATGGATGTAGATGTCTTTGGACGTGGTTCTAGTATTTCTGAGACGAGTTGAGATGTTTTGTAAAAAAAAACAGTTTAAATTCACATGTCTGGATATAGACGTTTTTGGACTTGATTCTAGTTGTTTGAGACGTGATTCTAGTTGTACTGAGACGTGGTAGACTGTCTTTATGAATAAAAAATAGTTTAAATTCACATGAATGGATGTAGACATTTTTTGACGTGGTACTAGTTGTTATAAGACGAGTTGAGATGTTGTATGGCCATTTTATTTGTTTTATCTTATTATAACACTTACTTACAAGATCATGAACATTTCTAAGAGTAATATGGTCATTTTAATTATTTTATATCCACAAAACTCTTAGATCAGAGATCATGAACATTTCTAAGAGTTGAATGGTCATTTTATTTGTTTTATCTCATTACAACTCTTAGATATGAGATCATGATCATTTCTAAGAATTGTATAGCCGTTTTATTTGTTTTATCTTTTCAAAACTCTTAGATGATAGATTATGCACATTTCGATCCACATCAGACTTTTTTGGACTTGGTGCTAGTTGTTCTAAGACGATGTGAGATGTTTTGTGAATAAATCAGTTTAAATTCACATGTATGGATGTTGACTTTTTGGACGTGGTGCTAGTTTTTTGAGACGTGGTTCTAGTTGTTCTGAGATGTGGTAGACTGTCTTTGTGAAGCAAAATCAGTTTAAATTCACATGAATTGATGTAGACTTTTTTAGACGTAGTTCTAGTTGTTATGAGACGAGTTGAGATGTTTTGTGAAAAATCAGTTTAAATTCACATTCATGGATGTAGACGTTTTTGGACGTTGTTCTCGTGTTTTGAGACGTTGTTCTAATTGTTCAGAAATGTTGTGGACTGTCTTTGTGAAAAAAATCAGTTTAAATTCACATGAATGGATGTAGACGTTTTTGGGCGTGGTTCTAATTTTTCTGAGACGAGTTGAGATGTTTTGTGAAAAAATCAGTTTAAATTCACATGTCTGGATGTAGACGTTTTTGGACGTGGTTCTAGTGTTTTGAGACGTCCTAGTTGTTCTAAGACGTGGTGGATTGTCTTTGTGAAAAAAATCAATTTAAATTCACATGAATGGATGTAGACGTTTTTGAACGTGGTTCTAGTTTTTCTGAGACGAGTTGAGATGTTTTGTGAAAAAATCGGTTTAAATTCACATGCATGGAGGTAGACGTGGTGCTAGTGTTTTTAGACGTGGTTCTGGTTGTATAAGACGTGGTAAGCTCGTGAGGCTCGCGAACCTTACTTGTACTGTTTTAACTCTGATGTTTGGAAACTTAAAAACACTAGAGTAGGATTTGCGATTGGCTATGGTAAATTTCCTTTAGTTCTTGACGACCTTACTTGAGTACAAGCAAGACTTTAGGGTGGTGGAGTGGTGTAACCCTAAGTTACATCTATTTTCATGAAATTTTCCACTGAAATTCATTACATTTGGAAAGAGTTTGATCACTCTTGTGTACTTTACAAGCTTATAATGTGTTTTGTGGGAAATGCAGGTTAAGTTTCGGTTTTATCACTTTTCCACCACAAATAGGGCCATAAATTGCTGAAAAAGATGAAGATAGGCAAGTTGGTCAGCGTTGGACTCTTCGAGTCAACCTGGATATTCATGTACTGTTGAAAAGACTATTTTACCCCTACTGAATTTGACTATTTGCAACCCTAGAATGCTGTAATAGTATATATATAGTGTAAAAACTAGTCATTTAGGCAACTTTTGCTTCGTTTTCTCTCGATTGAGCTGACAACTTCTCCTTATCCTCGGATAGCTAGGGTTTTCTTCAGAGATAACGATCCAGCTTAGAACCATGTGGTTCTAAGCAGTTCATGGGGATTTAATCCTAGATCTATTCAGTCTAGGTGGAATCGGTTGCATCTTCACTCGATCTGAGCAGCTTTGTAGTTCTCCTCTTCAGCTTGGTGAGGGCTTTTGTCGTTTATAGGTGTCACAGGCCTTGTGCGAGGGTGAGCCAGTTGATTTGTGTTTTTTTATACTCTGAGTGTAGTGTATCTGAAATACTTTAATTTGTTATATATTGGTGTATTTCTTTCTGTGGTTGATTTGGGCTTTACTGATTTGTTGGCGGTTTCTTTGTTACACTGTTGGAGATTGAATCTCGTTAGTAAGCTTATTATCTTGTTGGCGGTTTCCTTTGTTGTGATGTTTGAGATTGAATCTTATCAGTAAAACAGCCTAAGGTCCGAAGGGAAATTAAGAAACCAATGTATAATAAATACTAGCTGAAAGTGAAGGTGGTTAAATCACCATCCATAATCCCATCAATTTATCTTTTTGTATTTGTCTGTTTTTATTTTCTCAAATCAAAGTTTTTTACTGTTCAACTCTTGCAAGATCAAGTTTAATTCAATACACAAGTGTTTAGTGTTCCCTGTGGATTCGATACCTTTATCTACTACACATCAGGATTTGTGGTCCTAAAGTGTGCTAAAAAAAAAGGGTTTTATTAGTGTTGTTAATTGAGCACATCACAACTCCTCTAAATTTTAATGATTAAAGTGTGGACTGATCTACTTTATAAGTGTACTTTTAATCGGTTGATTAGCGCTGCTGAATGAGTTTTTGGTTTTGGTTACTATGTTGGATGCTTTTTGCTGATGTTTATTCTTGATGGTTACTGTAGTTTAATCTGGATTAGCTATTTGGGATTATAGTTCAGTGATTTTGCTGGTTTGGATGGTTTTGCTGGTTATGTATAGACTTGAACAGTTGGCAAACATAATCGAGTTAGGGCAGAATTTACTGGGTTTTTTTGAAGTAGTTGTTGCAAAGGTTTTGGCTACTGCTGAATTCTTGGCTTGTTTGGAGAGCTCCAACTCTCCATTGATATTTTGGTTAGTATGGAGATCCAAAGGTCAGTGTTGGGCTTTTTTGACAAAGGTTTGTATGCATTTTATAGATTTCTTAGCTTGTTAGATTATGGATTTCGGGCAGCAATATTGAGGAGGAAAGTTTAGCTTGTGAAGATTTTGAGCAGCCATATTCTACGAAGGTTTTTGTAAGAGTCTTCTGCTTAATTGATAGACTTTTTGGTCCCAATTGTATAGAGGCAGGAAAGTAAATTTTAGCAACACTCTTGTATTCAAAACTTATAGGAACAAGTAAAACCAATCTTTTGTAATTATCTTAGTTACTAACAAATTAATATGGTTCTCAAACCAACTGGTCTCTCAGAGACTGTTTTGGCGCATATATATATATTAACGAAACCTGTGAGCAAAAACTAGATGGTATTTTGGGCAAAAGTTTTTTTAAAGAAAAAAGGTTAAGAGTTTTTCTTTTTAATATATGAGCAAAAATTTTGAAAAAAAAAATTAATGAACTTATACAAACCAAACACAGAAAATTAAATCGTACAACTACTACTGCATACTCATAGTAGTTTTATAGTAGTGTTGACCTAATTGAAATTTATATTGTACAATAATAATACATACTCAAAATGCTATTAATTCAATTGGAATAAATAATTTAATAGATTGGCCCGTAATGTACTATTAGTACGAGTCCGTTTACGGTGGTACTATAGGAGTAGGATGAATTTTACTCCTACTTGCTACAGTAAGCGCGCGCGCTACAGTAGCGCTACAGTGACGCGCTATAGTTTCGCGCTACAGTAACGCGCTACAGTTTTTTTTTTTTTTTTGACGCACAAACTTTTAAAAAAAATTACCTTTTTTATAAAAAATTCTTTTTAAAAAAAAAAAAATACTTTTTTTAACAAGGGAAATCAAATCAGGATTATATAGACATCAGATGAGAGAATACAAGAGATCAGATCAACAGACTATAGATATCAGATCAAGAATATAAAAGAAATCATACAGTAGAACTAAAATATAATTAACAAGAGAGATCAGATCAGGATTATATAGACATCAGATCAGCGAATACTTGACATCAGATCAACAGACTATAGATATCAGATCAAGAATATAAAAGAAATCATACAGTAGAACTAAAACATACTTAAAAAGGGAGATCAGATCAACAGACTATAGACATCAGATCAGTGTATACTTGACATCAGATCAACAGACTATAGACATCAGATCAAGATTTTAAAAGAAATCACACAGCAGAACTAAAACATACTTAACAAAGGAGATCAGATCAGGATTATATAGACATCAGATCAACTCATACTTGACATCAGATCAACAGACTATAGACATCAGATCAAGATTTTAAAAGAAATCACACAGCAGAACTAAAACATACTTAACAAATGAGATCAGATCAGGATTATATAGACATCAGATCAACTCATAACTGACATCAGATCAGCAGACTATAGACATCAGATCAAGATTTTAAAAGAAATCATACAGTAGAACTAAAACATACTTAAAAAGGGAGATCAGATCAACAGACTATAGACATCAGATCAGCGTATACTTGACATCAGATCAACAGACTATAGACATCAGATCATGATTTTAAAAGAAATCACACAGCATAACTAAAACATACTTAACAAAGGAGATCAGATCAGGATTATATAGACATCAGATCAACTCATAACTGACATCAGATCAACAGACTATAGACATCAGATCAAGATTTTAAAAGAAATCATACAGTAGAACTAAAACATACTTAAAAAGGGAGATCAGATCAACAGACTATAGACATCAGATCAGCGTATACTTGACATCAGATCAACAGACTATAGACATCAGATCAAGATTTTAAAAGAAATCACACAGCAGAACTAAAACATACTTAACAAAGGAGATCAGATCAGGATTATATAGACATCAGATCAACTCATACTTAACATCAGATCAACAGACTATAGATATCAGATCAAAAATATAAAAGAAATCATACAGTAGAACTAAAATATACTTAACAAGGTAGATCAAATCATAATTATATAGACATCAGATCACAAAATAGCAGACATCAGATCAACAGAATTTAGATATCAGATCAAAAATATAAAAGAAATCATATCATACAACAAAAACGTCCATAATATGTATCATAATAGCCAAAAATAACAAAAGAAACGAAGGTACTGTAGCGCGTTTACTGTAGCGCGCGGAACTGTAGCGCGTTACTGTAGCGCGCGCGGAACTGTAGCGCGCTACTGTAGCGGGGTAGGAGTAAAATTCATGGTGGTCCTATAGGAGTAGGATATAAATTGCCTATTAGTACTATATAACTCGGATCCCTATACTATGGCCTTATATGATCAATTTTGCTCTTATAGGACCGCGTCACTATAGCTTCACTGACTCGCTAGTTTTTTTTTTTTTTTTTTGGACATACAACCTATTTTTTCTTTTTAAAATTTTTTTGTTTTCTCAATCAACATATTTTATTATTTATTTCCAAAATTGTTTTTTCTTTTTCACTTTTTTTCAATCAATATTTTTTAATCAATATTATAACATATTTTATCACATGACAGAAAATATCATATCAGCATATAATAGATATCATATCACAAATATAAAAGAAATAATATAATAAAACTACAACATACTTAACAAGGATATAAAATCATGCATTCTATAGACATCACATCACAAGACAGTAGACATCAGATCAGCGGGCTATAGATATCATATTACAACTATAAAAGAAATCATCTCATAGAACGAAAACATACTTAACAAGGGGGATCAAATCATGATTATATATACATCATATCACAAAATAGTAGACATCAGATCAACAGACTATAGATATCACATCAAGAATATAAAAGAAATCATATAACAAAACTAAAACATACTTAACAAGGGGTATAAAATCATACATTCTATAGACATCACATCACAAGACAGTAGAAATCAGATCAGCGGACTATAGCTATCATATCACAACTATAAAATAAATCATCTCATAGAACTAAAATATACTTAACAAGGGGGATCAAATCATGATTATATAGACATCTGATCAACGGACTATAGATATCACATCAAGAATATAAAAGAAATCATGCAATAGAACTAAAATATACTTAACAAGGAGGATCAAATTATGATTATATAAACATCAGATCACAAAATAATAGACATAAGATGAACGGACTATAGATATCACATCAAGAATATAAAAGAAATCATACAATAGAACTAAAACATACATAATAAGGGGGATTAAATCATGATTATATAGACATCAGATCACAAAATAGTAGACATCAGATCAACACACTATAGATATCACATCAATAATACAAAAGAAATCATATAATAGAACTAGAAGATACTTAACAAGAGAGATCAAATCATAATTATATAGATATCAGATCACAAAATAGTAGACATTAGATCAACGAACTATAGATATCATATCACAATATAAAAGAAATCATATCATACAACAAAAACGAACATAACAGGGGGATCAAACCATGTATTTTATAGATATCATATCACAAGACAGTAAATATCATATCAGCGGACAATAGATATCATATCACAACATAAAAAAAATCATATCATACAAAAAAAATATCATAATATGTATTCGTATCTATAGACTTTACATATCATATCACAAGACAAAAGAAATCACATCACAATATATAAAATTATTTAATTATAAAATAATTTTAAAAAATAATCTTTAATATTTTTTAAAAAAATTCAAAAAAAATAAAAAATATTAAATTATTTAGAAAAACAAATGGACGAAAAAAACGTCTCAGGGATAAGGAAAAAAAAAAAAAAAAAAAAAAAGAGCATAATAGCTACGAGATTAATATAATAATACCCAAAAAATGAAAAGAATGGAATCCTGGGTGTTGTGTTGCGCGGCACGTCTCGGGCAGAAAGAAAAAATAAAAAAACGATAATTACTACACGCGCTTCAAAATTATCTTTAAATAACCATCCCTTATTATTTATTTTGAGTGGAAATAAAATTGTATGATTATCTTATGGGACAAGATATAAATTACCATTCCTAAACCATTAGATTTTGGGAATAAGTTACATTAATATTCGAAATCTTTTTCTTTAAAGAAACGAATTGCGACCAAAAGTAATTTAAGACACCTTTGTTCTAAAAGTAAATAACAATAACAATAACTTGCGACAGTTCATACTCAAATATTTTGCTAGGATTTCATGGCCGCCTCTTTCTCCGTCGTCGCCATCAAGCCCGCCGCCGCTGCCGCCTCTGCAGCAGCGACACCAGCTTCCAAGCTGTCTCCTCTCACAACCCCTCGCTCCTCTTATGGTTCCATTCCAAAAACCCTCCCAAAACCCTACCACCTCTCCCCCATCGTCACCCGTATCCATAAGGCCCACCTGACGACCGCAGCGGCAGCTTCCAAGAATCCTCTTCTCGAATTGTTCGACGGCGATGAAGGCGACAAGCCTAGGGAGGAATGCGGCGTTGTGGGCATCTACGGCGACCCAGAAGCATCCCGTCTCTGCTACTTAGCTCTCCACGCTCTTCAGCACCGGGGGCAAGAAGGCGCTGGGATCGTCACCGTAAACGACAACGTCCTAAAATCCGTCACCGGCGTTGGGTTGGTTTCTGATGTGTTTAACCAGTCCAAGCTTGATCAGCTCCCAGGTGATATGGCCATAGGACACGTCAGGTACTCCACGGCGGGCTCATCGATGCTCAAAAACGTCCAGCCCTTTGTCGCTGGATACCGATTCGGGTCAGTTGGCGTCGCCCACAACGGCAATTTGGTGAATTACCAGGCCCTCCGGGCCGAGCTGGAGGAAACCGGGTCGATTTTCAATACAACTTCGGACACGGAGGTTGTTCTTCATCTGATCGCCATATCGAAAGACAGGCCCTTCATCATGAGGATAGTTGATGCGTGTAAGAGGCTGTCGGGAGCTTATTCCATGGTGTTCTTGACAGAAGATAAGTTGGTGGCGGTGAGGGACCCTTATGGCTTCCGGCCATTGGTCATGGGAAGGAGGAGCAACGGTGCTGTGGTGTTTGCCTCAGAGACTTGCGCCCTGGATTTGATTGAAGCTACATACGAGAGAGAGGTGGCTCCCGGTGAGGTTGTGGTGGTGGACAAAGATGGGGTAGGATCCCTTTTCTTGTTATCTCACCCTGAACAAAAATCTTGCATCTTTGAACATATTTACTTCGCTTTGCCAAATTCTGTGGTATTTGGGAGGTCAGTTTATGAATCCAGGCGTGCTTTTGGCGAAATTCTCGCCAAAGAATCCCCTGTTGATTGTGATGTTGTGATAGCCGTGCCTGATTCGGGAGTTGTTGCCGCACTGGGGTACGCGGAACAAGCAGGGGTTCCATTCCAACAAGGGTTGATAAGGTCACATTACGTGGGAAGAACATTTATTGAGCCATCACAAAAGATTAGAGGTTTTGGAGTCAAGCTCAAGCTTTCCCCTGTTAAATCTGTCCTGGAAGGGAAACGAGTTGTAGTCGTAGATGATTCGATTGTGAGAGGAACAACTTCCTCGAAGATTGTTAGGCTGATCAAAGAATCAGGGGCTAAGGAGGTCCATATGAGGATTGCAAGCCCTCCAATTGTAGCTTCTTGCTATTACGGAGTTGATACTCCAAGTTCTGATGAACTCATATCTAATAGAATGAGTGTGGAGGAGATTAGGGAATTCATTGGCGCAGATTCTCTTGCTTTTCTCTCAATGGACAGCTTGAAGAAGCTTCTTGGAGCCGATTCGCCCAATTATTGTTATGCTTGCTTCTCTGGGAACTATCCCGTCTTGCCACCAGGTAGTTAAGTGAAAAGGGCAGGTGATTTTGTCTGTTGATGATGGGTTGTTGAGTGGAAATATGGAGTCCATTAATGGGGAGGTTGGATTAATGGAACCAAAAAACCAGATGACAAGATGAGGGTTTTTAAGGAAGAACAAAAGAACATTTTAAGTTCGGGTTTAATTCAGATCATTCCTTCAAGAATGGGAGTCAATATGTTGTCTGTGTCCTTTAGGGTTTTTTTTTTTTAATGAACCATAGTTTATAGGTTTATTATACATGTTGGAAGTGCCTGCCAATGTAAGCTTCCAATTCTTTCTGTTACAGTTTTTTTGGTTTTGGAAGCAGCCAAATGGATAATCATCCTCCATTGAAAGGGTTGCTGGGTTGGATATATGCTGTTTGATGTTGGTTTAGGGTTTAGGTTTTGAGTTTTGAAACAGATTCCCCCTTCATTCGATTATATGATGTGTAATTGATTTCCTTGATTTATTGCAATTTTTTTTATGAATTATGGTGGTTTATTTGTTACATTTATATAAATTTATGATTTTTTTTAAACAGTCCGTAGGCAGACGGACAAATTTAGATACCCTAAAATAGATATGTCAAAATAAGATACAACAAGCAATGCTTAGATTTACCTTGACCCACTATCACCCCTATACTAAATTTATTGTGCCTATACAACCACCCATATCAAAAGAGAGAGACCTACTCTGTACATTCACTACAACAGGCTTGCCTTGTTTGTCTAGCAGAATCAGTCCTTAAAGCTTAGGGTGTAATTCCTCCTCGGAGCTGTAGGAGGCTTGAATCCCGCTGGATCCTTGCTTGGCCAGGAAGTCTGAAGGCCGATTTGTCTCCCTGTAAATATGTATGGCATTTATGCATGATGCTATAACTTTAAATAGTATGTTATGATGTTAAAAAATTAATCTATTTCTTGAATTATTAGTATTATATTAATTTTGTATTGTAGCTATTATTATACTATTTGTATTAAATTTGATTATAAAGTTTATTTATTATTTAGGATGGATAGATTTGTTGATATTTTTTAAGAATTAGAATATTTATTTATTTTTTATTTTTATGTAAAATTAAATTTATATACAGAATTATAAACAGTAAATTATGATCCTCAACTATTAAATTCAGATTCTGCGAGTTGCCGCAGAGTAGCAGACATGGAAAAAGTAGTTGAGGTAGAAGCAATCCAGACCTAAAATCTAGAAGCAGCCAATCCAGCTATAATAAGACATGTATAGCTTGGTTGACTCACATTGCCATTGACAAGCTTGTGTGGCAATTTGAAGCTTGGCGTATTGAACTGCAAACTAGGTTGATCATTCTGTCGACGGAGCAGATAACTGAGACGCGTCGAACAGTTGCGAAACCAAGATTTTAAACAAAGAATGTTGATTTTGTAAAGGAAGTTGGCTTGTTTTTTTTCTTTTCCGATTCTCCTCCTCCTTTCTACAGTAGCACCCCACCAGCTCATCCTCTATCACCTCCTCTCTCATTCTTCTTTTCAACTTTTTCATCTTTCTTCTTTCACCATTGTAAATTCAAAATTCAAATTCCTTACTTACAGAAGATCTATACTCTATATAATGGCAGCAGAGTGACTGCTTCCTGACAGTGAGGGGTGCTACAGCACCCCCTTGCTTGTCGTTGAGAGCTGTCTTGAAGAAGCCGGAATATTGAAACATGGCTGGTGGTTCCGACCTCCATCGGTGTAAACTACACTAGGTTGAAACCCATCATTAGGTTTTAAAGATATTTAAGCTTTCAACTTACGTTTTAGACATCAATCTTCTTCGAGTAATATCTTAAGGAGAAAAAAACCCACATATGAAAGTTCATGCTTAAATACGGCCCAAATTCCATAGTCAAACCCGTCGGTTTGTGTGGTCGCGAGGCCGGGACCAAAAGGGGCTTAGAAATTTAGGATGTAGACTGAAAGAAATTGAAAAAATAGGTGTGTGGACTGAAATGGACCTCTCGGATTTTACAAATCTAAATCAGTTGTAAAAGGTAAAAAAAAAAGAAAAAACGGAAGCATAAATTCGGATTTTACAAATCTGAATTTATTCTTCCCGAAATACTTCTTCAAGACAGTCTACCACGTCTCAGAACAACTAGAACCACGTCAAAAATAACTAGCACCACGTCCAGAAACGTCTACATTCATGTGTGTGAATTTAAACTGATTTTTTTACAAAGACAGTCCACCACGTCCCAGACAACTACCACCACGTCAAAAACAACTAGCACCACATCCAGAAATGTCAACATTAATGTGTGTGAATTTAAACTATTTTTTCATAAAGACAGTCCACCACGTCCCAGACAACTAGAACTACGTCAAAAAAACTAGCACCACGTCCAGCAACGTCTACAACCATTCATGTGAATTTGGATGTGGTGCTAGTTGTTCTAAGACGAGGTGAGATGTTATTGTGAAAAAATCAGTTTAAATTCATATGTCTGGATGTAGACGTTTTTGGACGTGGTGCTAGTTACTTTTGACGTGGTGCTAGTTGTTCTAAGACGTAGTAGACTGTCTTTGTGAAAAAAATTAGTTTAAATTCACATGCATGGATGTAGACGTTTTTGGACGTGGTGCTAGTTGTTCTTAGACGAGGTGAGATGTTTTGTGAAAAAATCAGTTTAAATTCACATGTCTGGATGTAGATTTTTTGGACGTGTTGCTAGTGTTTTGAGACATGGGGGTAGTTGTTCTGAGACGTGGTAGTCTGTTTTTGTGGAAAAAAAAGTTTAAATTCATATGAAATGATGTAGACGTTTTTGACCGTGATGCTAGTTGTTCTGAGATGAGTTAAGATGTTGTGTGGCCATTTTATTTTTTTTATCTTATTACAACACCTACTTAGAAGACCATGAACATTTCTAAGAGTTATATGGTCATTTTAATTGTTTTATCTTCACAAAACTCTTATATCAGAGATCATGAAGATTTCTAAGAGTTGAATGGTCATTTTATTTGTTTTATCTCATTACAAGTCTTAGATATGAGATCATGATCATTTATAAGAATTGTATAACCGTTGATTATGTGTAGTTCCATTGGTGATTTGGTTAGGTATTGATGTAAAGGTATATGTAATTAGAAGAATTGCTTATTTGATGTTCGATGGATTAAATTTGGGAATTGGATTATGGTCATATTGTATTTTTATATTGGATAGAAGTTTTATGAATACATTAATTGCTTATTTGATGTTCGATGGATTAAATTTGGGAATTGGATTATGGTCATATTGTATTTTTATATTGGATAGAAGTTTTATGAATACATTATGGTTAGTATATTTGTATAAGTGTTAGAAGTTTTATCAATTAAATTCGGATCTTCTAAATCCGAATTTAATTCATTTCGGATTTAGAAGATCCGAATTTTTAATTAAATTTGGATCTAGGAAATCCAAATTTTATGTATTTCGGATTTCCCTAATCTGAACATTTTATCTTGTTTGCCATTAATAAAAAAAACTCCACGTCCAAAGCGCCACGGACGTGGTAAGCAGCAGGAATAGAGGTGTGCACTATTCTGGACGTGGTGCTAGTTTAAATTCACATGCATGGATGTAGGCGTTTTTGGACGTGGTGCTAGTTGGTTTTGGACGTGGTGCTAGTCGTTCTGAGACGTGGTGGGTTGTCTTTGTGAAAAAATAACTTAAATTCACATGCATGAATGTAGATGTTTTTCGACGTTGTGCTAGTTGTTTGAGACGTTGTAGACTGTCTTTGTGAAAAAAAATCAGTTTAAATTCACATGTCTGGATGTAGACATTTTTGGACGTGGTGCTAGTTATTCTGGACGATGTGCTAGTTGTTTTTGGACATGGTGCTAGTTGTTCTGAGACGTGGTGATAGCTTAAATTCAAATGCATGGATGAAGACATTTTTCGACTTTGTGCAAGTTGTTTGAGACGGTGTGCTACTTGTTCTGAGACGTGGTTGACTGTCTTTGTGAAAAAAATTATTTTAAATTCACATGCATTGATGTAGATGTTTTTGGAAGTGGTTCTAGTTGTTCTGAGACGAGGTGAGATGTCTTTGTGAAAAAATCAGTTTAAATTCACATGTCTGGATGTAGACGTTTTTGGACTTGGTTCTTGTTGTTTGAGACGTGGTGCTACTTGTTCTGAGACGGGCAGACTGTCTTTGTGAAAAAAATTATTTTAAATTCACATTAATGGATGTAGACGTTTTTTGACGTGGTTATAGTTGTTATGAGACGAGGTGAGATGTTATTGTGAAAAAATCAGTTTAAATTCACATGTCTGGATGTAGACATTTTTGGACGTGGTTCTTGTTGTTTGAGACGTGGTGCTACTTCTTATGAGACGTGGTAGGCTATCTTTGTGAAAAAAATTATTTTAAATTCACATGCATGGATGTAGACTTTTATTGAAGTGGTTCTAGTTATTCTGAGACGATGTGAGATGTTATTGTGAAAAAATCAGTTTAAATTCACATGTCTGGATGTAGACGTTTTTGGATGTGGTTCTTGTTGTTTAAGATGGGGTGCTACTTGTTCTGAGACGTGGTAGACTGTATTTGTGAAAAAAATTATTTTAAATTCACATGCATTGATGTAGACGTTTTTGGACGTGGTTCTAGTTATTCTGAGACGATGCGAGATGTTAGTTTAAATTCACATGTCTAGATGTAGACATTTTTGGACGTGGTGCTACTTGTTCTGAGACGTGGTAGACTGTCTTTGTGAAAGAAATCATTTTAAATTGACATGCATGGATGGAGACGTTTTTTGAAGTGGTTCTAGTTATTATGAGATGAGGTGAGATGTTATTGTGAAAAAATCAGTTTAAATTCATATGTCTGGATGTAGACGGTTTTGGACGTGGTTCTTGTTGTTTGAGACGTGGTGCTACTTGTTCTGAGACGTGGTAGACTGTCTTTGTGAAAGAAATTACTTTAAATTCACATGTTTGGATGTAGACGTTTTTGAACGTGGTTCTAGTTGTTTTTAGACGAGGTGAGATGTTATTGTGAAAAAATCAGTTTATATTCACATGTCTGGATGTAGACGTTTTTTGACGTGGTTCTTGTTGTTTGAGACGTGGTGCTACTTGTCCTGAGATGTGGTAGACTGTCTTTGTGAAAAAAATCATTTTAAATTCACATGCATGGATGTAGACGTTTTTGGACGTGGTTCTAGTTATTCTGAGACGATGTGAGATGTTATTGTGAAAAAATCGGTTTAAATTCACATGTCTGGATGTAGACGTTTTTAGACGTGGTTCTTGTTGTTTGAGACGTGGTGCTACTTGTTCTGAGACGTTGTATACTATCTTTGTGAAAGAAATTATTTTAAATTCACATGCATGGATGTAGACGTTTTTGGACGTGATGCTAGTTGTTCTGAGACGAGGTGAGATGTTATTGTGAAAAATCAATTTAAATTCACATGTCTAGATGTAGACGTTTTTGTACTTGGTGCATGTTGTTTGAGACGTGACGCTACTTATTCTGAGACGTGGTAGACCGTCCTTAATATTCAGATTTCTAAAATTTGAAATTTATTAATTTAATTAATTAGTGTCATTAGTATTTAATTAAAACAGATTTTCTCTTCTTTCGAATTCTTAGAATTCGGATTTTTTGAAATTCAGATTTTAAGAATCCTAGAGGCCATATATGTTCACATTTTCACATTTTTCCTCTTTTCAGTTCACACATTTATTTTGACATCTCTTTTGGTCAAAAATGCGTGTTGCCGCTGAGGGTTTGTAGGACCGTTTAAAAAAAAAAGAATTATTTTTAAAATGTAAACTTACATATTGTCTAAAATTTAAGTGTTTTTTCTTATTAAATTTTGTGAAAAGTATATTTTTCTTCTGGTGGCCAAACAGAGCCTACAGACTAGATATTTAGTGAACCTGCAAATTTAGAAATTGTTTTATCTTTAAAGAATCGCATTGAAATTAAAAGAATTTCACTGTGAAAAAATGAAAACTATATCTTTAAAATACAAATAATATCGTCGCTTTCAATCTCTTTAAAGGACACTTCCATCTTTCCATGATTAATTGTGAGATAATCCAATTCAAAACTTTCCAAAAATGAAAAATCTATCAATAATTAAAACAATATATAGGGTATACAATTAAAAATTCAATAAGAGAGTATCAAATGCTAGTAATTCTTTGGAGTGAAATTCATGCTTAATTAAGAAAAACACAAATTCTTGTTATTCATTAACTAATGTTGTTTAATGGCGTATCGGAAGTAATGAAAGAAAAAGAGGTGAAAAATGCTGTCGGTGCTGAGTTTTTTTACTTCTAATTTTGCTGCTGTTTGCCAAATGGTTTGATTTGTATGGAGTCCAGTGAAATTGTGGATGTACTGGTTATGAGTTCGATGTCTTTTGGCTAAATTTTCAATGACTGCCAAGCCATTCATGAGGGAAAAATAATAATAATAATAATATGAGTTCCTTGAAAAAAAAAAAAAAAAAAAAGAAAAAGAGGTGAAAAAGATATTGATTTTACGCTCAAGTCAATGAATTTTATTGAAAGATACTGAAATTTATGAAAATGTATTTATATTCAATGGATCAAATCTTTTTTTTTTTTTTTCAATAATGACCAATTATTTCCTTTTCTCACTTCATGTACTATTACCATTTTAGTATATTTATAATTTAATTTAAAATAATATAAAAAATTAACTTATAAAAATTAACCAAATTTAAAATATTGATTAATCATTAAGACTAGATATTCTACTTACTAATAAAGAGATTCAAATTTTATATATCAAAATTTTTAATGTATTTAGACAACCGAGATAAAATAGAGGATCATTTAACACTATGAATTAATTGCTGACCTTCAACTTTTATTTCTATTTTTCTCAATTTGTACACGTCATTCTTGTATAAAAGTCATGATAATTGATAAGTTGGAAATTAAGTGGTGGATTGAATGCAATTTGATGGCTATTTTGAGAGATTTAATGAGCTAATAGGCTAATTTTACTTGCAGGGGAGATTTGTTGAAGGAGTGCAAAGAAAAGGGATTTTGGCAAATTCTGGAAGAAGTGGGCTGGACTGAAGAAAAGAAACTGCAAAGGGAGATTTACTAAAGTGGGCTGTGGGTTGAGACCCAATATTTATTTTGAGTTTTATAATCAGGTTATTTTAATTAGTGTCTAAACTGAATTGGGAATAATTGTAAATACTTAATTGTGGGCCCGTATGTGGAGTGGGATATATATTTCAAACGTAGGTTTAGAAAAGGGCTATCTTTGACTTCAGTTTTGGAGATTTTTGGTGTGGGAAGTCGGCAGACTTGGTGGCCACTGGAGCTGCGCTGGGTGCGAAAGCTTCCTGCAACATTTGAGTAGTATTTTTCCTGCTTTATTCTTCATGGAAAAATTGTTTAACATTATTAGTTTTGTTTTTAATTCAATTATGAGTAGCTAAACTTTTAATTCTAGTCGGAGGAATTACACCCTAGATGTGAATTAAATTGTGAGATCAATTGTTCTTAATATCAATTGAGTTTTGATTATTTAATTATTCTCCGTTTTGTATGTTAGATTATTTGGCATTAATTGAATAGCTGGTAGCATTCAATTCTTCCTAGGTAGTCTAGTCAACTCGAATACACGAGGTTCGGTATTCCTAAGAGTTTCAATTCAACTAATCACGTGGTACGTAGGTTAGCGTTTTGAAGGGAATAATTAATCAACGTGCAATTAAACAATGTTTGATTAATTGTAAATTGAATTGGGTCCTAGATTATCGAAATCAATGTTCTAGGAGGTTCCATGACAGATATTCGATTATAGATGCAGTTAACGGAGGTTCCTTAATTGCTGGGTTAAATTTATAGGACTGAACTGTTAGGAGGTTCCAACAGGGAAAACCAATATAATCAAGGTTAATTGGGAAAATTTGTGCATCGAGGATCAATTTATCACATCAGGGTGGAAACAATTCCTTTGACTAGATCATTTCATAAATTGAATTTAAGCCTATTCTTGTTTTCTTTATTCATTTTAATTGAAGTTTAGTTAAGTAGATTAAATTATCAAAAACCCCCCTTTTGGTTACCAGGTTCTGATTTAATTAATTCACTACCCTGCTTCCTGTGGAGACGATCCTACTCACTGCTTGCTATTTTTATTCTGTGTAGAGTAGGTATTTATTTTTGATTGGTTGACGACCCATCAAATTTTGGCGCCGTTGCCGGGGAGCACGGTTTAGTGTTTTTAATTTTATCAAAATTTTTGTTCCTTTTTATGGTTCGCTCTTCTCGTACAGGCAAACTCGTCTTTGACCCAGAGATAGAGAAGACTGCAAAGAGGAACACCAAAGAGAAGAAACAAAGAGAGCAACTGGCTGAGTCAACATCTGGGGCTCCACCAGTTGACGAACAAGAAGAAATTCAAGTTCTTGAAGTGGAGGAAGAGTTGGTTGCAACACTAATGGCAGACCGCACTTTAAGGGAGCTGGCAACTCCTGATGCCAACCCACAATCTTTATGCATTGCTCTTCCTGATAATACACCTAGATTTGAATTAAAATCTAGTACGATTCATTTACTTCCTAAATTTCGTGGTTTGACAGGCGAGGATCCCCACAAGCATCTGATGGAGTTTCATATCGTCTGTTCAGCAGTGAGCTACGAAAATGTCACCGAAGAGCAGATTAAGTTGCGGGCTTTTCCCTTTTCTTTGGAGGACAAGGCAAAGCATTGGTTATTTGGGTTACCCGCAGGCTCAGTCACCACATGGAATGATCTGAAAAAGCTGTTCTTGGAGAAGTTTTTCCCTGCATCTCGGGCTTCTAATATCAGGAAGGATATATGCGGTATCCGACAATACAGTGGAGAGAGCTTGTACGAATATTGGGAGAGATTCAGTGATTTGTGCAGAAGCTGTCCTCAGCATCAGATCCCGGAGCAGCTGCTGATCCAATATTTTTATGAGGGATTATCTGAGCTTGACAGAGATAAAATTGATTCAGCGAGTGGAGGAGCACTTATGAACAAGACTCCTACAGAGGCGCGCAGGTTGATTTCAGTAATGGCGGAGACCTCACAGCAGTTCTATAGGAGAGCAGAACCAGTCACTAGAAGAGTGAATGAGGTCGGTACTCCAAGTATAGAAAATCAAATTGCTGAACTGACTAGTGTGGTGCGTCAGTTAGCAGTCGGACAATTGCAGTCAGTTAAGGTGTGTGGTATTTGTGCAATGCAAGGACACACTTCAGAGGATTGTCATGTTATGCAGGAAGGGGAATTGGTAAATGCTGTCGGCGGATTTCAGGTTCCTCAAAGGAAGTATGATCCGTATAGTAATTCCTACAATCCGGGATGGAGAAATCATCCGAATTTCAGTTATAAGCAACCTGGATTTCAGCAGCCTGGTTTACAACCACATCCACAGCCTCAACCTCAAATGAGGAATCCAGTGCCTACACAGGGAAATGCTTCAGGACCTTCCATGGAAGAAATGATCAAGAATTTAACAATGACTGTGAATGGAATGGTTGAGAGGGAGCAAACACGTGAACAACAGTCTCAAGCAGCTATTAGGAATTTGGAGAAGCAAGTCTCACAATTGGCCACTCAAATGAATCAGAGGGACAGAGCAAATGGGAAACTTCCATCTCAAGCGGGATCGAGCTCAATGGAGAATGTTAGTGCCATGACCCTGAGAAGTGGGAAAGAGTTACCGGACCTCCCAGCTCCCATTCCAGCTGCCAAAGCATCTTCACATGAATCAAAGGAGGAAGTGGAGATTGAAGAAAAGAACGAACATGAGGTAAGTGCTAAATCTCCTGAGAAAAATACTGAAAGTCTAGTTCCACCTTTTCCTGGCAGGTTGGCACCAATGAGGAAGGAATACAGTGATGATGAGGTTCTAGATGTGTTTCGAAAGGTGACAATCAACATACCCTTGATGGAAGCCATAGGTCAAATTCCGAGGTATGCAAAATTCTTGAAGTCGCTTTTGACTAGGAAAAGGCGACCGGAAGGTAAAGTGTATGTTAATGAGAATGTATCTTCAGTACTTCAGCGGAAATTGCCTCAAAAATGCACAGACCCAGGTATATTTGCTATTTCATGTGTTATTGGGTCAAGGGTAATAGAAGCAGCTATGCTGGATTTAGGTGCTTCGATTAATGTGATGTCTTTATCTCTTTTTAAGAAGTTAAAAATTGGAGCTCTTAAAAACACAAATGTCATAGTGCAGTTAGCCAATAGATCAATGATATATCCTGAAGGGGTAGTGGAGGATGTCTTAGTTAAATGCGATAAATTAATTTTTCCTGCTGACTTTTACATCCTTGACATGAATGATGAACATGTTATAAATGCTGATATTTTGTTGTTAGGAAGATCATTCATGAAAACTGCCAAAACAAAAATTGATGTTGATGCTGGCATTTTTACTTTTGAGTTTGATGGTGAGAAAGTGCAATTTAACATGTATGAAGCTATGAAGTACCCACCTGACTCTGAGTATTTTGTTAATGTTAGCTTAGTTGATGCTATTGTGCAAGAAGAGATAGAGTTTAATCTGATGCTTGATGAGCTGAACTTTGTGTTACAACATAGTTTGCAGGAAAAGGACACTCACAGAGATATGAGTGAAGCTGTAATTGAGGCGATAATGGCGTTTCATGCCAATCCTGAGCTGCCACCAAGGTTTGCACATAATTTTTTGGAATTGCCTTCATCTTCTGAAAGAGTTTTACCTTCTGTGGTACAGGCACCTAAGTTAGAGTTGAAGACATTGCCGAGTCATCTCAAGTATGTTTACTTGGGAGAGCTTGACACATTGCCCGTGATCATTTCAAAGGGCCTCACTGAGGTGCAAGAAGAGAAGTTGTTGAGAGTATTGCGGGACAACAGAACAGCCATAGGATGGACCCTAGCAGATATCAAGGGAATTAGTCCGTCCATCTGCATGCATCGCATTTTTCTTGAAGCAGACTCGAAACCTGTCAGAGAAGCTCAGAGGAAATTAAATCCTGCAATGAAAGAGGTAGTGATGAAGGAAATAATTAAATTACTTGATGCAGGAATTATTTATTCTGTTTCTGATAGTAAATGGGTTAGCCCAGTCCATGTTGTACCTAAGAAGTCGGGATTTCAATTGGTTAAAAATGAGGCTAATGAGTTGGTTCCCATGAGGTTGCAGACAGGTTGGCGCATGTGCATAGATTTTAGGAAGTTAAATGCGGCTACAAGGAAGGATCACTTTCCACTTCCTTTCATTGACCAAATGTTGGAACGTTTGGCAGGTAAGGATTTCTTTTGCTTTCTAGATGGGTATTCCGGGTATTACCAAATAGCGGTAGCTCCGGATGACCAAGATAAGACTACCTTTACTTGTCCATTTGGTACATTTGCATATAGGCGCATGCCCTTTGGTTTGTGTAATGCTCCGGGAACTTTTCAAAGATGCATGATGAGTATATTTTCAGATTTTCTTGAAAAATGCATTGAAATTTTCATGGATGATTTTACTGTGTATGGTGACTCGTTCGACCAATGCTTGGAAAGTTTGTCATTAGTTTTACAAAGATGCATTGAAAAAGATTTGGTATTGAATTATGAGAAGTGTCACTTCATGGTGAGAGAGGGAATTGTGCTAGGTCATGTGGTATCATCAAGAGGAATAGAAGTGGATAAGGCTAAAATTGATTTGATTGCTAGTTTGCCTTATCCTACTAACGTTCGAGAAATTCGAAGTTTTCTTGGTCATGCAGGGTTTTATAGACGCTTTATTAAGGATTTCTCGAAGATCACACAACCCTTGTCACGGTTACTGCAGAATGATGTGCCCTTTGAATTTGGGGAGGAGTGTAAGAAGGCTTTTCAGAAATTAAAGGAGTTACTCACGTCAACTCCAATAATTCAACCCCCCAATTGGGAACTGCCTTTTGAGCTGATGTGTGATGCCAGCCACTATGCTGTGGGGGCTGTGCTTGGACAAAGAAATGGAAGACAGAGTCACGTCATTTATTATGCCTCTAAAACCCTTGACTCAGCACAGTGCAATTATACCACCACCGAAAAAGAACTTTTAGCGATTGTTTTTGCTTTTGAAAAATTTCGTTCTTATTTGCTAGGTTCTAAAGTGGTCGTATATTCTGATCATGCAGCCTTAAAATTCTTGTTGTCAAAGAAGGAATCAAAGCCGAGGCTCATTCGATGGATTCTTCTACTACAAGAGTTTGATTGGGAAATAAAGGACAGGAAGGGTGCGGACAACTCAGTTGCTGATCACCTCAGCCGTTTAGTGCGTGAAGAGGACTCCAAACCCATTGCAGAGTTATTTCCAGAGGAGAAGTTGTGGGCGTTGCAAGGTAAAGAGCCATGGTATGCCGATATAGTAAACTACTTGACAAGTGGTAAGTTTCCTCCCAATATGAATGTTTACCAGCGAAATAAATTGAAAGCTCAATTTAAGCATTATGTGTGGGATGAACCTTACTTGTGGAAAATTTGTTCTGACCAAGTAGTTAGGAGGTGTGTGGCTAATCATGAAATACATTCTGTGCTTGAATTTTGTCATTCTCATGCATGTGGTGGTCATTTTGGCCCAAAAAGAACTGCTAGGAAAGTGTTAGACTGTGGGTTTTATTGGAATTCTTTATTTAAGGATGCTTATGATTTTTACAAGCGATGTGATAAATGCCAGAGAGTAGGAAATTTATCCTCTAGAAATGAGATGCCTCAGACTCCCATGTTATTTTGCGAAATTTTTGATGTATGGGGCATGGATTTTATGGGACCATTTCCAAGCTCATGTGGAAAGCTGTATATTTTGCTTGCTGTCAATTATGTATCGAAATGGGTAGAAGCGAAAGCTACCCAAACTAATGACGCTGAAGTTGTTACAGGATTCCTTAAGTCTAACATTTTCAGTCGGTTTGGAGTGCCAAAAGCGATCATAAGTGACCAGGGGACACATTTTTGCAATCGACAAGTCGAGGCATTGATGAGGAGATATGGCGTAAATCATCGCGTGTCCACCGCGTACCACCCACAGACCAACGGGCAAGCTGAAATATCCAACCGTGAGATAAAGAGCATTTTGGAGAAGACAGTGAATCCTAGTCGGAAGGATTGGAGTTTGCGGTTGGAAGATGCTCTGTGGGCGTATCGAACAGCATACAAAACGCCCATTGGAATGTCTCCGTACAGGTTAGTTTTCGGAAAAATGTGTCATTTACCTGTTGAGCTAGAACACCGTGCTTTTTGGGCAGTCAAACAGTTCAATATGGATGCAAAGGAGATTGGGTCGGAAAGGAAACTACAGCTGCAAGAATTGGAGGAAATTCGATTAGAGGCGTATGACAACTCGCAGTTGTACAAGGAAAGGACCAAAATCATACATGATAAACTGCTGAGAAAAAAAGACTTTGTGGTTGGTCAGAGGGTGCTTCTATTTGATTCCAAGTTGAAATTCATGCCAGGTAAGTTAAAGTCAAGATGGCATGGCCCGTATTTGGTGGTAAGTATTTCTCCTTATGGCATGATTGAAATTCAAAGTTTAAAATCAGGCAAAGTGTTTTGTGTTAATGGTCATAGACTTAAACCTTTTCTTGATAATGATATTATTGAGCATGTGGAGGAGATTACATTATTTCAGCCATGGTATGTGGATTAGTTAGAAGCATAACTGTGTCTAGCCAAAGACATAAAAGAAAGGCGCTTGTTGGGAGGCAACCCAAAATTTTTATAATATTTTTTTTCCATTGAGGTTGATTTAATTTTTATCATTTTTTTTTGTAGGTTTGAAGATGCAGGAGGACCAACAGAATACAAGTTTTCTTGTGACATGCCCATGTCAAAAATTCTGTGGTGTTTTTAAAAGAATTTTTGGTTCACCAACAGAATACAAGTTTTCTTGTGACATGCCCATGTCAAAAATCTATTTTTTTTAAAAGAATTTTTGGTTCCCAAACAGAATACAAGTTTGATTGTGACATGCCCATGTCAACCACTTTTGTGTTTCTTAAAGATTTTTCGAGTCCAAAACAGAATACAAGTTTCCTTCTCACATGGGCATGTTGACTAAGGTTCTCCTGTTAAGTTTAAAAAAAAAAAAAAAAAAAAAAACGTCTGACGTTTTTTTTCCTCTTTTCATTTTTTTTCTAATTCCCAACCCTAGCAGCTTTTATTTTTTTTCTCCTCCTCTGCTCCGCCTCCACACCAGCCGCCCATCTCACTGCTGTCGTCACACCACCGACTCGCCTCTCTGCTCTGACCCCAGCCGCCCGGCCATCTTCCCCGTCCCCAACAGCACCCTCCTTCTCTCTTCCTATCTCGGTTCCGTTCAGCCGCGCCCAAGTTCCGGATCGGCAGAGGACGGGTGCCGCACCAAGTTAGTTCGCTTTCGTCCGGGGACCTCCGTCGGCGCCGCACACCGCAAAGGGGGGCTTAAAAACGAACGAGACGATTCTCCCTTCGTGACCAAGGAGCAATTCACAGCTCTCCAAGCCCAGCTTAATAGCATTCAGGAGGTTTTAGCCATCCATCAAGCAACTCTCCAGGCCTTGTGTGATCGAGTCGGCCTCAATCCAGCAGCTCCTCCACCATAGGGAGTTTCCTCCATACCTTAATTTTGTTTAGTAATTCAATTGAGTGTCTAGTTATTTATTTTTTTGTTTTTATGCGTTGCTTGTTGACTTCATACTTATTGTCTACATTGAGGACAATGTAGATTTTAGGTGTGGGGGGGTGTTATTTTGGTTGCTTTGTTTTAAGTATGTTTTGTTTTATGTTTTGTGTGGATAATTGATAGGCAATGTGTGATTTAGGTAAGATAAGGATGAAATGTAGGAAGAATTAGTAGTGTTTGGTGTTGGATGACTATAACTCTTCTTTGTGATAACTCAAATGACGATGCATGTTGAAGTGACACCAAAAGCCATTTTAGGTGAGATTTTGGGCCTTAACGAGCAACAACTCTTTCTTGTGCTCAAATTGTTTTTTTTTAGAGTGTTTCACACATAGTTTGCATATTCTAGAACTTGCTTTGTTATGCATGTTACCATTGCTTGTAAATTTGAAGTACAAAAAGGATAAAGGCAATAGGATAACCAAATTTGGCTTGCTAAAAAAAATCCAACCTTCAATGCTTACCCTTAGTTAACTTTTTCGAAGCTTGGACCTGATTCTTTGATTTTAAAGCCACTAAATTAAACCTAGGCCTGTGTTTAGCTTGCTTTTCTTCCCTAGTTATTGAAAGAAGTATATGCTTGGTTGTTAACGTGGGTTTGTGGTTTGAAGGCGGACATTGTAAGGCAATAGTAACTCATTAAGGATAAGTTGTGCTCTGACCAAGAAAAAAAAAAGAAAAAAAAAATGAAAGAAAAAAAAAGACAAGAAAGAAAAAGAGTCAGTATAAACAAATTTAAATGAATTTGTGCGGCTAAAAAATATATATATATATATATATATTTGAAATTGTGGAAAGAGCAAAGTTTGAAATTTTTGGTGAGTTGCTAGTGTTTTGCATGGGTCATTCTCGGTAAGATGGTTGAAAGTTAACGATCAAGTGTGTTCTTTCTTTCATGACTTTAGCCTTTGTTTAATCCTGTTTATCCTACCTTGTCCTGAGCCCCATGATAACCCTTGACGAAGACCTTTTGATTTGTACTTTGATTTATTTGAGTGATAGTAATGTGATAATTTTGCAAGCTTATGGCAAGAACATGCTATGTGATGAATTGAGTGCTTAAATGTCCTTGAAACACTTTTGAGTGCATGAGAGATTACCGGTGAGGTGGTTGTCACTTTTATGTGGTATTTGAGTTTGGGAAGTTATGAGGAAGTGGTATAGTCATTACAAATGCTTGATGCTATGAAAACTCTTATGTGGATTGCAAATCTTGCTTAGTTATGCATTGCATATTAAGAAGCCAAGTGTTGTGTGTGTTTGTTTTGTGATTATTGTTTAGTGTTGAGTCATGCTTGGGGACAAGCATTGTTTAGGTGTGGGGGAATTTGATAAGTTGGAAATTAAGTGGTGGATTGAATGCAATTTGATGGCTATTTTGAGAGATTTAATGAGCTAATAGGCTAATTTTACTTGCAGGGGAGATTTGTTGAAGGAGTGCAAAGAAAAGGGATTTTGGCAAATTCTGGAAGAAGTGGGCTGGACTGAAGAAAAGAAACTGCAAAGGGAGATTTACTAAAGTGGGCTGTGGGTTGAGACCCAATATTTATTTTGAGTTTTATAATCAGGTTATTTTAATTAGTGTCTAAACTGAATTGGGAATAATTGTAAATACTTAATTGTGGGCCCGTATGTGGAGTGGGATATATATTTCAAACGTAGGTTTAGAAAAGGGCTATCTTTGACTTCAGTTTTGGAGATTTTTGGTGTGGGAAGTCGGCAGACTTGGTGGCCACTGGAGCTGCGCTGGGTGCGAAAGCTTCCTGCAACATTTGAGTAGTATTTTTCCTGCTTTATTCTTCATGGAAAAATTGTTTAACATTATTAGTTTTGTTTTTAATTCAATTATGAGTAGCTAAACTTTTAATTCTAGTCGGAGGAATTACACCCTAGATGTGAATTAAATTGTGAGATCAATTGTTCTTAATATCAATTGAGTTTTGATTATTTAATTATTCTCCGTTTTGTATGTTAGATTATTTGGCATTAATTGAATAGCTGGTAGCATTCAATTCTTCCTAGGTAGTCTAGTCAACTCGAATACACGAGGTTCGGTATTCCTAAGAGTTTCAATTCAACTAATCACGTGGTACGTAGGTTAGCGTTTTGAAGGGAATAATTAATCAACGTGCAATTAAACAAGGTTTGATTAATTGTAAATTGAATTGGGTCCTAGATTATCGAAATCAATGTTCTAGGAGGTTCCATGACAGATATTCGATTATAGATGCAGTTAACGGAGGTTCCTTAATTGCTGGGTTAAATTTATAGGACTGAACTGTTAGGAGGTTCCAACAGGGAAAACCAATATAATCAAGGTTAATTGGGAAAATTTGTGCATCGAGGATCAATTTATCACATCAGGGTGGAAACAATTCCTTTGACTAGATCATTTCATAAATTGAATTTAAGCCTATTCTTGTTTTCTTTATTCATTTTAATTGAAGTTTAGTTAAGTAGATTAAATTATCAAAAACCCCCCTTTTGGTTACCAGGTTCTGATTTAATTAATTCACTACCCTGCTTCCTGTGGAGACGATCCTACTCACTGCTTGCTATTTTTATTCTGTGTAGAGTAGGTATTTATTTTTGATTGGTTGACGACCCATCAATAATCTTCTATGTATCGACCTTGATTTCTATAAATTACGATGTATTGTGAATCATATTTCACATCCTACCATTCCCTCTTATCTAATATTTTTCTCATCATTTGGGTTTAGTTTTTCTCTAACAATTTGTTCCCAATAAACACAGTGTCTTTCCAGAATTTCTTGAATGTGTGGCTTCAAATTTCTTTGATGCAGCTCGGGAAAACAAGAAATCTTTTCTGCACTGCTTAAGATCTACTTGAAATCTCGTGTTGCCTCGAAGAAGTTTGAAGTCACATCATGTATTTTTAACTCGATAATCATTTGGTGACGACATTCTAGTCGAGATTAGTGATTTGACAGGTAAAATTTGGGTTTTTTTTATATAGTTCTAATTCAAATTTTGATATTGATATCAAAATATAAATTTGAATTTAAGCTATTAATAGACGAGATTGCATTTCAACAAACTAGGTTCTCTACCATTATTAAAAACTAAGTTCCTGTAAGTTTTGAGTTGAGTTTGTGAATTGATGGTGGAATGCATTTAGTTCTTTCTTGTTTTACATTCCAGTTTTATAAGATCTAACCCTTTTTGTTTAGTCTTGAAGGTATTACTCCAGCCAAGTGAAGATGCAACACAGTGGCGGAATCAATATTTTATATAAGGGTGCTAATTCTGGAAAGGAATTTAGTCAGTTCTTCTTCTTCTCTCTTTTGCCATGGCACCCCACCACCTTGCCCTCTCCTTTCCAAATTCCAGTCACCTCTTCTCTCACGCTTACTCCCATTTTTGTCATCTTTATCCTTTCACATTGTAACTTCAAAATTCAAATCCATACTCACAACATATCCATACTCTACATTATGGTGACAAAATGGCTACTTCTTGGCAATAGCATCCCCTTGCTCCACACTAGTTTCGCCCACCAAGTGTATAGGAGTGGTCGAATCGAGTTGACTCTTGTATTGCACCCCTTGTTCCACACTAGTTCCTCCCTCCAATGTGTATGGGAGCGATTGAATTGAGTTGAATCTTGTATTGTTTATACCAAAAAAGTACTTCCTTTTCATTTTAATCAAGTTGCACCATTTACTTGATATATCAAAGTCTACTTTGTCTCTTTTTTTGTACCAAAAAAAGTATTTCCTTTTCATTTGAATCAGGTTGCACCATTCACGTGATATATCGAAGCCTATTTCTTTATACAAAAAAAATGTACTTCCTTTTCATTTGAATCAGGTTGCACTATTTACGTTATATATCAAAGCCTACTTGGCTCCTTCTTTGTACTGAAAAAAGTACTTTCTTTGAATCATGTTGTACCATTCACGTGATATATCAAACCCTATTTCTTTGTACCAAAAAAAGTACTTCCTTCATTTGAATCAGGTTGCACCATTTGCGTGATATATCTAATTTATTAAATATTTTTTTAAAGAAAGAGATGCAAATTAAAAAATTTTTAGGAGGTTACAAAAATCTAAGCATTAATTGAACCCTTTATTCCTATTCTTAATGGATTACAAAAATCTAATGGTTGAACGTCTTGACTTTCGAGTCATCTAGTCATTGATGAGATGGAGATAAAAAAATAGGATAAATATGGAAACCAACTCTAAGCTAAGTCTAGTGTTGTTCCTATAAAGTGACTCAAAGTTGTATGGTTAGCATTAGTACTAGTACATTCAGTCTTCTTCTCTATCCATCCATGGAAGCCACAATATCGATGAAAGCGGTCATCATCATGCGGTGGTTTCATTTGAATCAGGTTGCACCATTTACGTTATATATCAAAATCCGTTGTAAAAAAAATTGCATCATTTAAGTGATATATCTAATTTATTAAATATTTTTCTAAAGAAAGAGATGCACATTAAAAAAATTTGATGAGATTACAAAAATCTAAGCATTAATCGAACCCTTTTTTTTATTCTTAAGGTATTACAAAATTCTAATGGTTGAAGGTCGTGTCTTTGAGTCATTGCGGAGGTGGAGATAAAAGAAAAATAGAATAAATAAGGAATCCAACTCTCTGCTAAGTCTAGTGTTCTTCCTACAAAGTTACTCAAAGTTGTACCATTAGCATTACTACTAGTTCTTTCAGTCTTCTTCTCTATCTATAACGGACGCCACAAAGTTGATGGAAAGCGGTCATCATGCGGTGGCCTCGGAGTTTTGCTTGAACAAAGACCCTCTCAACTGGGGAATGGCGGCGGAGTCGTTAAAGGGTAGTCACCTGGACGAAGTGAAACGGATGGTGGCTGAGTTTAGGAAACCGGTGGTTAAGCTCGGTGGGGAAACTTTGACGGTGGCCCAGGTGGCTGCCATCGCCTCCAGAGATAATAATGGGGTGAGGGTGGAGCTCTCGGAGGAAGCCAGGGCCGGAGTTAAGGCCAGCGGTGACTGGGTGATGGAGAGCATGAATAAAGGCACTGATAGTTATGGCGTCACCACCGGCTTTGGCGCCACTTCACATCGCCGAACCACACAAGGTGGCGCTCTCCAGAAGGAACTCATTAGATTTCTGAACGCCGGGATCTTTGGTAATGGCACGGAGAGCTGCCACACTCTTCCACACTCGGCGACCAGGGCCGCCATGCTCGTCAGAATTAACACCCTTCTTCAAGGCTATTCCGGGATCAGATTCGAAATCTTGGAAGCCATCACCGCTTTCCTTAACCACAACATTACTCCCTCGTTGCCTCTCCGGGGTACAATCACTGCCTCCGGCGACCTCGTTCCCTTATCCTACATCGCCGGATTATTAACTGGCCGGCCCAATTCTAAAGCCGTCGGACCAAGCGGTGAAGCCCTCGCCGCTGAAGAAGCCTTCCGCCTCGCTGGACTCACCGGTGGCTTTTTCGAACTCCAACCAAAAGAGGGCCTGGCTCTTGTTAATAGCACGGCGGTCGGTTCCGCCTTGGCCTCGATAGTTCTTTTCGATGCTAATATACTTGCTGTTCTTTCCGAAGTGCTGTCAGCAATTTTCGCCCAAGTGATGAATGGGAATCCCGAATTCACCGACCATTTGACCCATAAATTAAAGCACCACCCGGGTCAAATCGAGGCTGCGGCGATTATGGAACATATTTTGAATGGCAGCTCGTACGTGAAAGCTGAGATGGATCCTCTACAGAAGCCTAAACAAGATCGTTACGCGGTCAGGACTACTCCTCAATGGCTGGGTCCCCAAATTGAAGTTATTCGTGCTGCAACCAAAATGATTGAAAGGGAGATCAATTCAGTGAATGATAACCCTTTGATTGATGTGTCCAGAGGCAAGGCCTTGCACGGGGGCAACTTTCAGGGCACCCCAATTGGAGTCTCCATGGACAAAGCAAGATTAGCTATTGGTTCAATTGGTAAACTTATGTTTGCTCAGTTTTCAGAGCTTGTCAATGATTACTATAACAATGGGTTGCCATCAAATCTAACTGGAGGAAGGAACCCGAGCTTGGATTATGGATTCAAGGGAGCTGAGATTGCCATGGCTTCATACTGTTCAGAGCTCCAATATTTGGCTAATCCAGTGACTAATCATGTCCGAAGCGCGGAGCAACACAACCAAGATGTCAACTCCTTGGGTTTACTTTCTTCAAGAAAAACAGCTGAAGCAGTTGAGATCTTGAAGCTAATGTCAACTACATTCTTGGTGGCAATTTGCCAAGCAATTGACTTGAGGTTCTTGGAAGAGAACGTGAAGAATGCGGTGAAGAACACCGTCAGCCAAGTGGCTAAGAGAACTCTGACAATGGGCGGCGCCAATGGAGGAGAACTTCTTCATCCCTCCAGGTTTTGCGAGAAGGACTTGCTCGGAGTGGTGGACCGCGAATACACATTCTCATACGCCGACGATCCCTGCAGTGCTACCTACCCATTGATGCAAAAACTCAGACAAGTCCTGGTGGATAATGCGCTCAAGAATGGCGCAAACACTTCAATCTTCGAAAAGATTAACGCATTCGAAGAGGAGCTCAAGGCTGTTCTTCCCGAAGAAGTGGAGGGCGCAAGAACTGCACTTGAGAATGGGAACCCAGCAATTCCAAACAGGATCAAGGAATGCAGATCTTACCCACTGTACAAATTCGTCAGGGAAGAACTGGGAACGGAGCTGCTGACCGGAGAGAAAGTTCAGTCACCCGGCGAGGTGTTTGATAAGGTTTTCACTGCATTGGACAAGGGATCGATCATTGATCCATTGTTCGAATGCCTGCAGAACTGGAACGGGGCTCCTATTCCAATTTGTTGATTTGTGTTTGTGATGTTCTTCATTGGCTCCATACAGAATAGTTAGTGTTTTATTGCTGCATCCTTCATTAAAAAACCTATGGGTTTGTTTGTTTATGTACCAATTTATGTTTAAATTCATATGAAGTCTCATTCTTGTTTAATATAAAATAATGATTTGCCTCATATGAACTTACAATTTTATTGAAATATCTTACGATTGTATTGAAGTTCACTATTTTCTTAAACGGTAACATTGTCTTCTTTTCTAATTAAGGGATTATTGAATGAAAAAAAAAAAAATGGAAGGCAGATATTTAGTTAAATTGCAAAATTACCTTAATCTACTAGGAATGCAAGAGAAAGGACTATAACATCTATAGACATTTTAGTTAAATAGCAAAATACCCCCTTAATCTACTAGGAATGATAGAGAAAAAACTATAACACAAAGAAACTCCTTGTGATGCTTGCTTAGCCAAAAAAATCTACAGCCTCATTAGCTTCCTAAATAGATGCTTCAAAGAAATAGCTCAAATTGGTCATAAATGACCAAATCTCAAACTGTCTAATCAATATGGGAGGCTCTATTCTAAAATTGAAGTAAATCATTATTTCTTAATATAAAAAAAATTTAAAAAGTCAATTACGAAATTCAAACTATCTGAAAGAAAAAACATTAAAAAGAAGGTTATAATATAAGGATAGAAAAGGTTCTAATTTCTTTTATTAGATGGATCAAAATATCCAAGTACAATATAAAGATAAATTTTTTATTGGAAAAAAATAGGAAAAAAAAAAACAACTAAAAGAAGACAAATTTTAATTATGAGGCCCTCTCAAAATTACCGCTCGGTGCAATAGGTCTCTTTACAACCCTCATTCAACGGGGCTGGTCTCAAGCAGATCCCCATATTTCATCCAATCAAAACCAAAACCTTGTTGTCACATTGAAGATTGGATTTGCACAACCTACACGAACTCCCTCAAGTAAAGGTGAAACCTCGACTTGCAAAGAAGTCTGATTACCACGATGTACAGATTCAACAAACAAAAACTCACCACCGGTAATCCAGATCATAAAGCCATAACTTGTCGAACCATCAAAACTACAACTATCAACATACACAAGAAGTTTCAGATGTCCAAAATGACCGAACCCAACAGCCACATGGAACCGTCTTAGAAACATTCTAAGCAGTTTTGTGGAGTAAATTAAATCCTTGTATGGTGTCTCAATAGGATTTCAAATCTTTTAAACAAAACAAAATAGAGAGATATGGAAGGAAAATGTTTTTCGATCTTCCCTCTGTCAATCTCTGTTTTCTCTCTCGCCGCCTCTTTCCTTTACCCTTGCATCTACCGGTGATCCCTCCTCTTTTTCGTCCATCTCTTATTTACATTTAATATTAACCAACGTAAAAGAATTCATCAGCCTATTAATGAAACCCAATCACACCTCATATTTGTCTTGGATCTTTAGTTGAGCATTTTATTTGAGAGTTTTCAAACACTTATTTTGTAATGCTTGATTAGTTGAGTGCCTATTTTTAATGTTTTCAAAGAAGTTGGTTTTTCTTTTTTCTTTCTAAGTTTCTTGGTGTTTCTTTTTTCTTGTAATTTTGAAAGGGTAGTTTTGATTCGAATATTTTGAAATTATTTTTTTTACATTTTTTTAGGTACAAACAAGGAGGGCAAGGCTAAATTTACCTGATTAGAACTTATTAGAAGTACTAACAAGCCAAATTGGACAGTCAACCCAACACTCAAAAACAAAGTGAAAGGTGAGCAGTTAGTTCACAACCGTCAATATAAAAGCCTGCCGGCGCCCGGAACAAGTCAACTCCTCAGAAAGCCTAACCGCTTCACAATCGCTGTTCCTGGCCGGCGATCGAGGCTTCACAATCCCACAGTACAACAACATCATCAGGTGCTTTATTGTTACGTTCCTGTGAAGTCTTTTCTCTGCAAAATTGAGTAAAGGCATGATTTTTAAGATCTAAACTGTTGCATTCTTGCCGTTATTTTGTGTTTAAAATTCAGCCCACAAAACTGAGCAACATTTCTTTTTGGGTTATGATGTTGGTTGATAATAACATTCCTTTTCAATTAGGATGTTGATTGTTGATAAATTGAAGTGTTTGTGATGTAATATTAGTGTTTTGATATTAGGATGCCGCCGAGACGCCGGAAACGTGACGGGGATGGATCGAAGTGGCTCCCTTCTGACGCAGTCTCCGATATATTGATGAGACTGGACGTGAAAACTCTGTCCAGGTTTCGATGTGTTTGCAAACCATGGAACCAAGAAATATCTAGCCCTAGTTTCATCAACAAACACCGCCGCCAATCCATTTCCAGAGGCCTCTTAGACCTACTTTTTATCAACTTCGGTCAAAAACAACCAGAGGAGGAGGAGGAGGAGGAGGACGACAACTACGACCGCGACAACAAGGACAAACAGCAATGGTTTTGGGCGTTCACAATCATGAACCCTGCAGATCACGTCTATATGGAATTAGAAAGAACTGTTGGTGCAGCAGATAAACCCGACAACATCATCAGCAGTAGTACAGTCTACATTGATGCAAAAAGAGAATCAGGTACAATGTTGTTTTGTCTTCCAGTCACTTGTGATTTGTTGTGTTTCACAACAATTGGAAGGATTGAGGTGTGCAACCCTAGGACGGGGAAGGTTCAAACTTTACCTGAACTAGCTATTGATTTTTGGGGTGAACATTTCAACATTGTATTTGGATATGTTGATTCCCGGAGACAATACATCCTTGTGGCTTTATTTTATAAAAAATTAGAAAAGACTTTGGTACGGAAAGCAGCCAGCAAATTCTGCTTCAGCAGCAGTGAAGAAGAAGATGAATGTGGATTTGATAGCACTGGTAGTAGTAGTAGTAGTAGTAATATCTCATCATCATCTTGGGAGGAAATTGTTGACCATTGTCCACTTCCATCTATTCCTAGGAAGGGGGAAGGGATTTTGATAAATAACTCTGTTTGCTGGCTGGTTAAGTATTTGGTGGCTCCAAAAATCCGCATTGTTTCACTAGACCTTGACAATGACAAGTTCAAAAACATCAGCTGTCCTGTTTTCCCAGACTATGTCAGTGTCACTTTGATTGATCTCAAAGGAACTCTTTCCTTGGCAGGGGTAACGGATATTATCAGCCTCCCTAAATCTATTGATATATGGGTTTTTAATGAATTTGAATCTAGTTGTAGTTGGTTGTTGAAGTACTCCATCAACTTGCATCCTATGAGAAAGGAGCTCCCCAAACTCCCTTACATTTGTCCCAAATCTTCAAAAGAAGGAGAGTTGATAGTGGATTCTGCTATTCCAGGGAAGCATTTTGTCTGCAATCCAGAGGAAAGAAGCATCAAGACTGTGATCAACCCTTGCCCCTCTACCTTACTTCATTCTTACATCAAGAATGTGGGTTTTTACTGGGAAAGTTTCTTCTCCTTTTGAGTTGGTTAATTTGGAAGAGGGGGTAAAATTAGCTAAATATGCAACAACAGATGCCCTTTTTTATATACTTTTGAGTTGGTTGTTGCAGGTTGTTGACATAAATTCTAAGGATTTGGGCTCCTTTTATGTTGATTAATTTTTTTCTATATTTTGTTAATGGACTAATCTGACACCAAAGTTATATCTGTGGATCTCTGCCAATATTCATTCTAGATGAAAGAACCAGCTAAAGAAGAAACCATCACCAAGCTGAGTAAATTAGAGAATGAGAATGTGATTCTGCGTTTTGGGATAACTGATATTTATAGAAATTTTACTAATTATTGCCTCAGTTTTTACTCTATGTCGCCTCAATTTGGACTAAAACACTCCAGTACAATGCCTTCTCTCTTCTCCCTCTTTAAAGCAAAAGGATAATTTTGTTAAAATTAAAACGATACCTAGTCGCGCACCTATAAAGAAAAAATTTATTATTTTTATAATATTATATTTAGAATCATATATATTTGTAATAAATTTATTATATTTATATATTATTACATTTTGATACTTATTTTTTTAGTAAATTAAATATCAGATATGGTAATGATTTTAAACAGTTGAACTCATTCTCACTTCTATCATACACATTCCAATTCTGATTCCAATATCACTTCTATTATATAAATTCCAATTCTATTGACAATTTTACCAAACAGCTCATAGTCTTTGTACTTCTCAATCTTATATTTTGTTTGATTTTCCTCATTAATAGGTCCGATCTCTTCTAGACATATGCCTCTTTATGCATCAAAACTCCTCATCAATCTGGCACATTCCAAAGGAAGGAAATATGTCAGCGGATCTCTAAGCTAAATTGGGACGGAATGGGAAAACTGCCATATTCAACACATTCAATGAGGCTCCACAGAAATTGCGAGGTTTGATCGCTCTAGAGGCCAATTCTACACCCACTCTATGCACTAGTTCCTCCTTTTCTCGCCCACCTCAGAAAGTAGATTTTGAAATTTGTATAGTTGGGAACCGTAGGATAGTTTCTCATGCTCCCCTTTACTTTTGTATATTTTGTGAAACGGCTAGGGGGAAGGGTACGGGCTTCCTTTTGTAACCAGCTTTTTTTTTTTTTTTTTTTTTTTAAATAACAGTCCTAGTCCCAAAGACTTTTGGACCGGCGGGCGAAACCCCTTTCATTCATTTGAAAATTTCCTCAAACCGCCCCTATACAAAAGCATCTGAATCCTAATAACCACCCCTGACAACAACAAAAAGGGGTTTTGATATTTACAAATCTGCCTTAATTAATCTAGGAGAGTTTAAACAAAAGATGAGTTCATTTGGCACATTGTTTTACCCTTAAGACAGGTACAGCATCTGCATCAAGCTTGATCAATCCCTTTAATTCCATTGGCATATCCCTCGTAGAATTAAAAGCTGCTGCGGCTCCATTTGCACCCATTTTTGCAAGAAAATCTGCTGGTTTGTTCCCTTCTCGGAATATATGATCCATCGATGAGGAGTTGAGCTCTAGAAAAGAGGCTATCTCCTTGAGCTTTCTGTATTCCTTCCAGAAAAAACTTTTTTCGTTGCTGATCATTTTCACCAACCCTGAATTGTCCGTGAGTAGTGAGACATTTGATAAATTCTTCCTTTTACAGTATCTCACTGCCTCCACTGCAGCTCTGATTTCCGCTTGTAGTGGAGAGGTGGTTTCCAAGAAGTTCCCTTCACCATAAACCAATTCCCCTGTTCTCCTCCTTACAATGAATCCGTATCCTCCCGTCCCATTTCCTCTACAAGAACCATCTATATTTATCACCCATGGCTGAGAGCAATAGTTTTTCCAAATGATCACCTTTACTTCTCTGGTTGGCCTGCGTCTATGTGGTTTCGTTATTTCCAGCTGGAGTAATTCAGTCCTCAGGTCCTCCTGAAGCTTTTCCAGATTTGGCTCTTTCCCTTCAAACACAAAAGAGTTCTTCCTTTTCCAAAGAATCCACAGTAGGAGTAGTGGAGCATGTTTCCAGTGTGTTAGTTCCTGTTCTGACCAGCAAGAATTATACCAAATTTGGAGCAAACTCCACCCCATTTCTCTTCTCAGACCCAATCCCACAGCAACAGTCAATTTATCCCAAAAAAACCTTATTCTCGGGCATGCAAAGAAGCAGTGGTATAGAGTTTCTGTATTATTTTTGCAAAAACAGCATCTTGAGGGCAAAACACAATAATTACCTTGTTTGCATATAATCTCTGGGGAGGCTATGTAGCGATTATAGAGTCTCCATAAGAATATGGAGATCTTCGGAGGGATGTTGCAGTCCCACAGTTTGGCTGCCTGCATATCAATTTCTCTATTTTTACAGAGGCTCCTGTAAGCAGAGGAAACAGAAAAGGAACCAACAGGGGATGGGCTCCATATGAGAACATCTGGACTCTCACAAAATTCTACATGCATATTCCTCAGGTGAGATAATTGGTTTGTATCCAGCAACTCCGTAAAACTTTGAAGCAGGTGTTCTCTGTCATTGAAAAACCCTTTTACTGTGAGGTTGGGTTGTGGTGGCAGGTTGATATCCTTCCATATTACTCCAAGATCCATCCAATTATCCGTCCAAAAAGATGAGTTCCCATCCATGAGTATGATTTTGGATAGTGCTGCAAACTTTGGGGACATTTTCCATAATCTTGCCCAAGAAGTTTTCATCCTGGCCGAGTGTGCAAGGGACACAATAAAATTTGCCCAAAGACCCTGTTTTAACTTCCATTTCCACCAAATTCTTGCCCAGAGGCTCTCCACCATTGCCGGTATTTGCCTTATTCCAAGTCCGTTTTGGTTTAGAGGGTAGGTTACCCGATCCCAACTGCACCAATGCCTTCTTTGCTCACCATCCGTTGTTGACCATAGGAAGAATTGACACTTCCTTTCAAGCTCAGTAATGACTGTCTTTGGAATCCAAAAACCCGAAGCGATATGCACCGGCATAGAGAGTAGCACTGATTTAATCAATTGTACTTTTCCAGCTTGTGAGAGGAGTTTGTTTTTCCAATTTGCCAGCTTCATTTCCACATTATCCAGAAGTTGACGAAAGTATGCTGTTTTCGTCCTTCCCTTGAAAATTTTGACCCCAAGATAAGAGAAAGGGAGTTGTTCCTCCTACATTTTCAGAATTCTAAGGACCCTCCTTTTCCTTGGAACTGTACAATACTGAGGAAATATTACCGAGCTCTTGCCAAGGTTTATTTTTTGTCCTGTTCCAGCTTCATACAATTTTAGAAAATCCATGAGTGCTTTAAGATTGTTCCTTGATCCATGGGTGAAGATCATGGTGTCATCAGCAAAGCTTAGGTGTGATATGATGTTGGCTCCCGGAGTTGTGTAAAATGGACGTATTTTCCCTGTTTCCACTCTTCTCTTTAATCCTCTGGAGAGCGCTTCGGAGGCTATGATGAACAGTAGAGGGGATAGGGGATCCCCCTGCTTTAAACCACGGGATGCCTTAAAATATCCAACTGGAGAGCCATTGATCAAAATTGAGAACCATCCACTGCAAAGAATATTGGACACCAGATTTATGAAGTGGTTGGGAAGTCCAAACTTTTCCAACACCTTGTGTAAGAAAACCCATGACACTCGGTCGAAAGCTTTCTCCATGTCTAGCTTAATCATCAAATTCAGTCCCGCTGCCTTGTTTTCCAAAAACCTTGTCAAATCTTGGGCCAAAAGAATATTCTCAATTATGCTCCTTCCTTGCATGAAACCGGTTTGCTCCGGGGAGATGATCTTGTGAAGTACTTGCTGAAGCCGCTTTTTTAGAACTGTGGAAAGGATCTTGCTCGTGAAGTTGCACAGACTAATCGGCCTGAAATCGGAGAAGGTTGAGATTTCATGCCTTTTTGGGATGAGAGTAATGAAGACACTCCCTAGAGCTCTCGGAATTGGGACTCCATTCATAAACTCCATACATGCTGAACATACATCCTTCTTGATTATTTGCCAAGCTTTCCTGAAAAAAACTCCAGGATATCCGTCAGGTCCGGGTGCACTGTCTTCGGCCAGCTCAAAAACTGCAGTTTTGATTTCCTCATCCGTCAAAACCTTGGTGAGAAGATACCTATCATCATCGTTTAGTGCTTCGGGAATATCCTCCAACAGACTGTTCAACTCTTTTGGAACCGGAGGGTTTTCCTCTGATAGAAGCTTTTGGAAAAAAATTACTGCCTGCTCCTCAATCTTCTTCATATCAGTGATCCACTCCTCCCCTACCTTAATTTTGTGAATACTCTGCCGGGCTGTTTTATCCCTCATGGTTGCATGAAAAAAGGCTGTGTTTCTATCCCCCTCCCGAAGCCATTTTATTTTTGATTTCTGCTTGAGAAAATCTTCCTGTTCCTTGAGACTTTGGAAGAATTTTGCTTGTGCTTTGGAGTGCTCTTCTCTATTGATGTCTGAGGGATTTTCCTGAAACATTTTCTCTTTTTCCTTCATAATCTCTTCTCTCTCCTGTAGGTTTCTGAATACATCCCCAAAATCTGTCTTGTTCCAATCTTTAAGCCTTCCCTTCAACCTCCTCAATTTAATAGACAGTGCCAACATACCACACCCTTGAATTGGCTGCCCCCAACACTCAGCAACAGTCTTTAGGAACCCCGGACGTCGTAGCCACATATTCTGAAATCTGAAAGGTTTTGGACTTGATTCGGCAACTGTTCTTCCTTGGTATAACATCGGACAGTGATCTGAGCCTGCCCTTGACAGATTGTGCACAATCGAGGTTTTGAGAATCTGCAACCATTCTTTCGAAAATAAAATTCGATCCAGTTTTTTCAGTACATGAGCAGAGGATCTTTTCCCACTCCAAGTGTATTTATAGCCTACTTCCGGAATTTCCTCAAGTTCTACGACATTTATGAATTCATTAAATTCCTCAATTGGTCTCTTTGCCGGAGAAGCTGCTCCTTTATACTCTTCTATTGTCCTTATAATGTTCCAGTCCCCCCTACTGCCCAAGGTAGCCCCGAATGATCTTTTCTGAAATCACATAGCCTCTCCCATAATTCCCTTCTCCTTGTGTAGCTGGTACTAGCATAAATCCAACTGAAGAAAATTGGGCATGGAAGCTCCCCGTGCTGAATTTCTCCACTGATCACCTGCTCATCTTGCACTAAAACTCTAATTTTCACAGAATTTTTGAACAACAGCCATATCTTTCCATTAGGATTATATAAGGCAGAATCAAAATGTAAACTCCTAGCAAAAGTCATAACTCTACTACTATCCACAAAAGGTTCTAAGATACACAATACACCAATATTATACTTAGAGCAAAGATTTTTTATTCTCCGCAGAGATGCCATATTGGCGATCCCTCGGACGTTCCAAATTAGTTGTGTAAACATTTAAACAGTGGAGGAGCCACGAACCTGGCTTTGGCCCGGTCCAATTTGCGAGCTTCATTGTTGGCCATGCCTTTCCTTCCTTTTGGTGGTCTGCCTCGTTTTTTCCTCTTTACTTGGACAAAAGCTTCCTCCTCAATATGTTGCACTGAGTCATCCAGAGAGAAGTCCGAAGCACCTTCGGTCTCGGAATCTCCATTGAAGGCTGTTAAGTCCACAACTAACTGTTGTAATTCCTTTGGGGCTGAAGCAGATCTTGTTAAGCGATGCTCCTCAGCTGTTTCTGCCATCTTATTAAAACCAAGAGCCGAATCAATCTCCACTGCAATTTTCTTTATTTCATTTAAATTTATTTGCTCCCCTGTTTCTTCCCAAAGGACAGGATCCTGCTCTTCTACCAAAACCTTTTTTTCTACCGAACCTATTTTTTTTTTTCTCCTGTTGTGCATTCTGCTCTTCGACTGAAACACCTTCTTCTCTTGGGGTGTGTTTGTTTGGGCTTGAATTTTCGTCTTGGTTCTCAAACGGTTGCTTTGAAAGCTGGTTCTCGACTCCAAGAGGTCCAAGAAACAAAATTCCAGAGTTGGGTGCTTCCTGCGATTTAGCATTTGGTGCTTCGAGGGTTGTTTGCGCTTGATGCTTTGAGGGTTTACTTGGCTGCTTCGGTGGAATTTCTTTTGTTGCCGTTATTACTTGATCTTTCTCCTTTCTAGATAGACCCGAGGGCCCTGCTCCATCGCCCCTATTTTCTAGGATATTCACTTCTTTTCCTTCACCCATCTCTGCAGCTGTTGTTGTTAAAACCCTCCGTTTGCAATCAGCCACTCCATGACCAATCTTTTTACAAAATTCACAATATTTAGGAACCTTTTCATATGTGAATAATTGCTCGATTGTCCTTCCATTTTTTCCTATCATGATGCTCTTGGGAAGCTCCTTTCGAAGGTCAATTTCCACACATACCCTAGCAACAGACGGCCTTGATAGAGTAATTGTTGACTTGTCTACTTGCAATGGAGTGCCCACTGCCATAGCTATTGATAATACCGATTCCTGATTGATGTATTCAACCGAAAGCTGCTCTAACGACACCCACACAGGAGCAAAAGGTGGATCTTCCTCAAACTGAAAGTGCGGCGTCCATTTAAGAACTCGAAGCTGATAACCCCCAATAGACCAGACAGTTTTCATCCAAAATTTTTGGTAATCCTCCTCCAATTTAAATCTAAGCAGGATGTGCCTTTGATTAAGAAGCCCTAATTCAAATTCTCCATGGAATCCTAATTTTGAGAACTCCTTCCTAATCACCGCCATACCTGGCCTCCCGAAAGAGAATTTCCCAACTAGCGAGAGTCTATGTGGCGCTAAAAGTCTCTCCATCTCCTCGTCATCATAGATGAGATATGGCTTTCCATCTCTAAACTGGATTGGTTTGGGCTTTGTGGCAGAAAGTTGGTTTTGGCTTTGGAAAAGACTGGCGAAAGATCTTTGTTTTGGGTGTGAAGGATTTTGGGTGCCACCGGAGGAATCCGGTGGCTCCATCGTTGTTTGGTTGACGAGAACGGGGCTATTTGAAGTGCTGGGGACTTATTTTCAAAAACTACATAGCTCATCAACTGTTTCCCGGGCAATACTAAAGACCAATCTTTTGGAGGATGAAAGTGGGAAATGGTAATTAATTCAAGAACCAAGAAAAAAGGGAGGAGTTCTTACCGTGGTTTTTGTTGTCGGCCGGCGGTGGTTTGGCATGGGACAGATCTGCCGGGTTGCTCTGCCGGCGGCTCTGATTGGCCAGCCCAGTTCTCCTGATACTGGGTTGCTCTGCCGGCGGCTCCTGATACTTAGTTTTAAGTGCCTTGCCTTTTGTAACCAGCTTCTTTCCTGATAATTTATAAAAAAATTTTACTAGTTACCACTCCACTTCTTACTTTTTATTGCCTCACTTTTTACTTTTCACGGTCTCAATTTAGATTAAAATGTCTTCTCCTACAACACCCTCTCTCTTTCCATTTTTTAAGTAAAAAAGCAATTTTGTCAAAACCTATGGATCACCGTCCAAAAAACTAAGACGGTAACTGGTAACCCCTTTATAAAATTGTTGGAAGATCGGACGATCTCGTACGTCTGCTGACCAATGGGCTATTTTTAAAATAATAATAATATATAAAAAAAAAAAAAAGAGGTCCGATCTCTTGATCCAATGCTGGCTCCAAAATAACGGGCCATGACATAAATAAGGATCCACGGCCATTTCGCAAATAGATTTGCTGGATTCTTTATTCCAAAACAAACTAATGAATACAACTGCATGATTATGCCCTAATGCTACGGGACATGCATAAAATCTAAAGATAACTTCTTAATATAAATTCCCTTTTTATTAATGTCAATACCTACTCTCTAGTAGATTGAGACAAGTCCTAAACTCACTGTCTTATTTTTTGGGGTGTTAGTTCATATATTTTGATAAAAATATCATTTTATATAAAAGAGAATAAGAGAGAGGGTATTGTAGGGGACATTTTAGTTGAAACTGAGACAGTAAAAAGAAAATACTGGGATGGTAACTAGTAATTCTTTTTCATAGAGGTATCTTTGGTATTGTTCCTTCTGTATAGGGGTGGTTTTTGTTTTACGGGCATGATCATACTCTGTCTTTTGTAATCCTAAAGTTTCTCAAATCTATGAAAGAGCGAAGGCTCGCCGGTCCTTATTCCTATGGATGGATGGATGGACTGTTTTAAAAAAAAAAAAAAACCTACTTTCTAGTAAGCATATAAGTATGTTAAACTATAACTAAAGGGTAATTTTTTTGTATTTGGATTGTACAACTTGTAACCTTTTACCTCATGACCATAACCAAAAAAAAAAAAAAAGTTCTCGGCTTTATTAGCCAATCTTCCTCAAATTATCTGGAATATGAGCGTAAATTACACAACCACATACTCTTAAGTAATTGATATTAGGCTTTGTATTTATCTAAATGACTGTCATATGTACTCTTTAACAAAATATAGTGGTAGAAAAAAAGAATAAAACAAATAAATCTGAACTGATTGGGTCTTCATATAGAACTCAAAACTATTCTTACACAAATAATTATTAAATAATTACTAGTTACCATCTCAGCTACCGCCCCAGTTTGGACAATAATACCCTTAACAATACAGTAAATACCTTCATCAATATTTAAATTAACTATTAATAAAAAACCTAAAATACCCTCCTAAAAATTTTGGGGAAAAAATTTACTACCCAACCCGACAACCCCCCTCCCCTCGTCACCTCCCCTTCCCCAAATCGCGACCCTCCCGCCTTCCCGCAAATCGGTCGTCACCGCCCCCTTACCCAGATAGCGCCCCTCCTGCCTTTCCCCAAACAGGTCGCCAAGTCTTGTCGCGAAGCCGCCGCTGTTTGGAGTTCGTAGGGCCGGTCGCGAAGTCCCGCCGCGAGCTTTGGGTCGCGAAGGTTGGTGCCGCGGTTTGGTGATATTAGGGCCAGTCGGGAAGTCGATTCGCGAAGCCTTGGGTTGCGAAGGTTGCCGGTCGCTTGGGTTACCAAGGGTGCCGCCGCTGTTTGGAGTTCTCAGCGCCGGTCGCGAAGTCGAGCCGGTCGCCGGCGCGGTTCTTTTATTTTTTAATTTTCTGTTGTGTTTCTTCATCACCAGCGCTTGCCCTGATTTTTTTGCTGCTTCAATTTTGGTTCTTGTTGATTAAATATTCAATGTTGCTTAATTCCTGCTCTGTTTTGAATTTTGTAGATAACTTCGTGGACTAAATTTGGGGGTTTGATAATTTTGTTGATACGTTTTATGTTTCAAAACTATCTAGGTAGTTTGCACACAATTTCAGTTTGTGTATCATTGGAAATGCAATGTCTGAAGTTGACAGATTGAGCTTGGTAAATAATTAGGGAGATCAGATCATGAATATATAGACATCAGATCAGATAATACTAGACATCAGATCAACAGACTATAGATATCAGATCAAGAATATAAAAGAAATCATTCAGTAAAACTTAAACATACTTAAAAAGGGAGATCAGATCATGATTATATAGACATCAGATCAGATAATACTAGACATCAGATCAACAGACTATAGATATCAGATCAAGAATATAAAAGAAATCATACAGTAGAGCTTAAACATACTTAAAATGGAGATCAGATCATGATTATATAGACATCAGATCAGATAATACTAGACATCAGATCAACAGACTATAGATATCAGATCAAGAATATAAAAGAAATTATTAAACATACTTAAAAAGGGAGATCATATCATGATTATATAGACATCAGATCAGCGAATACTTGACATCAGATCAACAGACTATAGATATCAGATCAAGAATATAAAAGAAATCATACAGTAGAGCTTAAACATACTTAAAAAAGGAGATCAGATCATGATTATATAATAATAATATGCACAACAAAGGAATTGTTTGGACTAACACCAAATTAGCTGCAAATTTAAGTACCACATTAGAAAAAATTATTTCACTAACTCAAAAAAAACTCACCAACATTTCAAATATAAACCTTCAGCATCAAATATACATCCGTATAATTCATAAACACCTTACCTTCTTAAAATATCGGCAAATCTACAAATTAATACACAATTTCCACCACCGCCGTCCGTCGATTTATCAAATGCCACGGCCGTTGCCCAGACCAATCTCTCACCATATCTTCAAACTTTGCAACCCAACAACCGCGAACCCCTGCCCTGCTCCGTCATTCCCCTGCTACACCAACCCGTGAATTTTGCATCTTTACATCACACCAGATTTTGCATTACCCTGCTTCGTCATTCCCCTGCCCTGCTCCGTGAATTTTGTACCCTTAAGTATGCACAACTCAATAATTTTGCATCACACCAGATTAATAAAAACAATTCTGAAAGATTCCAGATTCAATACTTTACATCTAATTTCGAATCTTTACTGTAGCACCCGTGAATTTCAAATCTTTACTGTAGCACCCGTGCTTTAGTTCTGTTGTATGATTTCTTTTATATTCTTGATCTGATATCTATAGTCTTTTGATCTGATGTCAAGTATTCTCTGATCTGATGTTTATATAATCCTGATCTGATCTCCCTTGTTAAGTGTGTTTTATTCTTTTGTATGATTTCTTGAATGATTCTTGATCTGATGTCTATTGTCTATTGATCTGATGTCAAGTATTCGCTGATCTGATGTCTATATAATCATGATCTGATCTCCCTTGTTAAGTATGTTTTAGTTCTATTGTATGATTTCTTTTATATTCTTGATCTGATGTCTATAGTCTGTTGATCTGATGTCAAGTATTCGCTGATCTGATGTCTATATAATCCTGATCTGATCTCCCTTGTTAAGTGTGTTTTAATTCTATTGTATGATTTCTTTTCTATTCTTGATCTGATATCTATTGTCTGGTGATCTGATGTCAAGTATTCTCTGATCTGATGTCTATATAATCCTGATCTGATCTCCATTGTTAAGTGTGTTTTTATTCTGTTTTATGATTTCTTTTATATTCTTGATCTGATGTCAAGTATTCTCTGATCTGATGTCTATATAATCCTGATCTGATCTCCCTTGTTAAGTGTGTTTTTATTCTGTTGTATGATTTCTTTTATATTCTTGATATGATGTTTATAGCCTGTTGATCTTATGTTAGGGTTCAGTATCTATAGGGCAAACCGATTTGGGGCGTTAGGGTTTTCGAGGGAGGGGTCGCCGGGGCGATTTGGGGGAAGGCGGGAGGGACGCGATGGAGGGTTTCGAGTGAGGGGTCGACGGGGGACGGTAGGGCAAACTTAGGGGAAGGCGGGAGGTGCGCGATGGGGGAGAGGGTGGGTCGGGGAGAGGGTGGGTCGGGGAGAGAGTGTCTAGAAATTTTTAAATTTATTATTTTTATTATATTAATATAATATTATAAGGTTATATTAGTAAATTATATTGGGGCGGTAAATAAAAATTGGGCCGGTAAATTAGGGCGGTAATTAGTAAAACCAAGGATAATTTCGTCAAATTACAAGGCTACCACCCCAGTTTTTGGGGCGTTAACTAGTAATCCCCTAGTTATTATTGTCATTCTGTATTGTTAGAAATACGAATTAAATTTAATTAGAATATGATTTGACATAATAATAGTAATAATTGTTTTATTTATAAAAAGTAGAATATAAATATAGAGACAGCATGTATCAACAAGATATCTGATGATGACATTTCTCGACATGTTAATCACAGTCTGCTGTCATGTTACCTTCCCTGTATACCTTACATGTATACCTTACATTATGGTGGCAAAATAGCTACTTCCTGATGGTGAGGGTGTATTGCACTAGTTTCGCCCTCCAAGGTGTATAGAAGCAGTTGAATCAAGTTGAATCTTGTATTGCTTAAATAAAAATACCCATTTATAATGGTATAGGAGTTAGACATCTTATAGTCGATCTGTTAAAATTACCTCAATCTCACATCGGTAACCCGCAACACTTGTATTTAATATAAATAATCCAAAGACTATCCACCCATTACCAATTGATTTGGATTGGATGCTCATGTTGGATCAATAAAATTTAACACGATTTCTCCTCCCATAAACAATACAACATCGTTTGAATAATCAATAATAATAAAAAAAAAACTTAAGTAATTGACTTTCTACAAAGTTCCTTTATTAGTTTTGTTTTAGTATTTGTTTTGGATATAGTTTGTTCACCATTCAACTGGACGAGAGTATATTTCGTTTCCATTGAAGGAGGCATAGCTCTGTGATAACCCTTTATTTATGTAATTTCATAAAACTTTTCTATATAACCCTTTGTTTATGTAATTTCACAAAACTTTTCTATTAATAAAATTACTTCTTTTTCATTTGAATAAGGTTGCACCATGTATGTGATATATCTAATTTATTAAATACTTTTCTAAAGAAAGAGATGCAAACTAAAATTTTTTAGGAGTACAAAAATCTAAGCATTAATTGAAACCTTTTTACCTATTATTAAGGGATTACAAAAATCTAATGGTTGAAGGTCCTAATTTCGAGTAATTGCAGAGGTGAGGATAAAAAAAAGAATAAATAAGGAATCCAACTCTAAGCTACGTCTTGTGCTGTTCCAACAAAGTTACTAAAAGTTGTACCATTAGCATTACTACTAGTACTTTCAGTCTTCTTCTCTATCCATCCAGCTTCCATCATATTTATATCTCTTTTTTTTTTTTTTCTCATGCAAATGTGACATGCCTCTTCTGAATTAATTTGTGACCCCGAGCCGCAGTGTGGCAGAGGGTGCAAAGAAACCACCCATTTCTTTTTTTTTTTTTTAAATTTAACAGTCCTCATAGAGGGCTGGTGGCTTTAAGAACCCTTTCTATAAATATAAAGAGTCTTACAAGATGGCGGGTATTTAGGCATGCCCGCAGACTTCCAAAGTGGCCTAAACAAAGCTAGTGCGAAGTATTGGGATCGAGTCCTTATCCATCAAGATTAGTCCTTTGAGGTTTCCAGGCATGGACTCTAAGTTTTCAGAAGATATTTCATGTTCTTTGCATGCCATCTTTGCCACTAGGTCTGCTAGGCCGTTGATTTCTTTGGGAATGTGAGATATCCTGTGCTGCATCTTGTTCATCTCCTCCTTGATTTCCTTTAGATCATTATATCTCTTATCTATAATGGTCGCCACAAAGTTGATGGAAAGCGGTCATCATGCGGTCGCGTCGGAGATTTTCTTGAACAAACACCCTCTCAACTCAGGAATGGCAGCGGAGTCGTTGAAGGGTAGCCACTTGGACAAAGTGAAATGGATGGTGGCTCTTGGCGGGGAAACTTTGACGGTGGCCCAGGTGGCTACCATCACCGCCAGAGTTAATAATGGGGTGAAGGTGTTGTTACTTATTTTTTAAATTTAGTAATAGCTGGAGAAAAAAATGCAGAAGAATTGGGGGAATAAGAGAAAAATTCAGTTGTGCATAACACTGAGGCTGTGGAGAATAAGTCCACTCAGCTAAGGGAAGCAACCTATCCGGAGGGTCACCCTGCACTACAACAAAAAAAGGTTTCTAAAACACTTGAAAATGTTATAATAGACAAAATTTCATCATATTTTATCTATGGCGACACGAACTTTTTTGCGTGGTCTAAGTAAGTGTGGTCAAAGAGGTATTCAATAACACGATACTTTTTAATGTGAAATACATACTGAAAAATGTGGAGTTATAATATATATGAAGATGCAACTATATGTCATGATAAATCATCTATCACGTCATGGTTCGTTGGCTTCACAATGTTATACTCCCTCCATCCCAAATTAATAGACGTTTTAGAGGTTAAAAATTGTCTCTTATTAATTGTCATTTTACCATTATCAAGGTAATTTTTCTAGTTTTTCATATTTTACCCTTCCTAAAAATTTGTGAGTGTATTGAATCCTACCATCCAACTACTATTTCATTAATAATTTCCTCTCCAAGTTGGGGTAAAAGAGAAAAACTTATTAGACTAAATCATTAATTACTACTTTTCCTTGATAACAGTGAAATTTTTAAAACGTCTATTAATTTGAGACGGATGGAGTATATGATAACATGTTAATACATACTTTAGTGTTTGGATAGAAAACTTATAATGACAATTTTAAGTGTTCATACAAATATCATAATATCATAAAATTATGTGTCATTATATTATATAATTGAAAACATAAAAATATATTTAAATAGATAATATATAACGTCATTTGTAAGTAAATTTACAAATAGTCTTAGACTGATGAAATTCTGGCCTATAATAATCTAAGTTCAATTCTTCTTTTTTAATATTACAGTTAACACCCAATCATTCGTTTCATTTCCAATGTGGGACAACAGCGGACTACTTTAAATCACACTTAATAATGTAATTATATAGGTATTACAATTACACTATACATAATCGATTAATTCCTTAAGTTAATATATTAACAAATAAAATAATATTTGATTGTGTTTCTATACTTATAAAATTTTAATTATAATTGTTAGTGTTTTGATTGAAATTTTATTATAACACTTATTTCTAGTGTTATGATAGGATTTTATGTGATGACACATTAAAATAGTTATAACAATATTACTATTTGTAGTGTTTTAGTAGATATAAATAAGTTAATATTTGATATGATTGTAGATATTAATATATAAATTTATAGTTTAGTGTTATGAAATGTGTGTGGTGAAAGCCTAAAATTCTAGTACTATTGGGACACCGAAAGTAGACTTTGATTTGGATTCTATTAACTAAGAGCCTTTGCCTAGAAAGTATGTCCGGCAGGAAGATCTAGATGTTGATTATAACGATGATTAATATTGGTTTTCTTATCTGAGGAAGAATTTTGTCAAGTACGTCGTAAAAAAAGACGTCCAAGAAAATTTTAGATGCATTTCTGCTTGTGCCAAAACATCATTTTGTGTGCATTCACCACACGCCGCTTCTTTTCTTAAATCTTTGATCCATGTAAGTTGGGTGGTCGGTTATATAGGTCTATAGTTTAAAGCTATAGTAGTATGGTTTCTGATAATTCAAGCTTCCAAAGTAGTAGGTTACTTTTAGTCCTTGTATCCTTTTGAATTTTAATATTTTATTAATAGATGGGTAGGCAATCCCACTCTTTTTGTCAAAAAAAAAAATAGTAATAGAGGTATACCCTTAATTTGTACGGTATAACTCTTCTTTTTGGATTATAGGTCCTATCAACCAAAGGTAGAACATGATCTAATCAAATAGGTTAAGTACATAAGTCCAGCTTTATCAAGGGACCTTTACCCTCATTTCTCTGTTCAACTGCCCAGCTTCATATGGTTGTACCTACGTCACCTCAAACCACAAACTTATTGAATCATTATGCAGTAATATTTATTGAATATCCAGCAGAAAATGTAGGTTTGGAATTTGGAAGTATGTTGCAATTATGTACATAATAGCAGAGGAAAGCAAGAAAATAGTTGGGGGCTGTTAAAGCAAAAATGGGGGTAAGAGATGTAAATTGCTATTCGACTTTATTTTCACATCAATACAATATCCTCCTTTTTGCCCCAAAAAAAAAAAAAAAAAAAAAAAAAAAGCAAGAAAATAGTACCGTAGCTGAGTTACTTCTGAAGTGCAGTCTGCATTGCATGCATATAAAAAAACAGTTGCTGGATTATGGTCCTTAATGCTTAACAGTGTCGGAACCAGAAAATTTTTAATGAGGGGGTTGGATTTGGGGAAGAAGATGACAAATTGGGGAGTAAAAATGAGGAGGGAGGATTGATTTTGCTGGGTGGGAAAGTATTGAAGAAGAAGAAAGAATTCTATAATTCTTTGTTTTTTATGTTACCTACAAAAACGACGTTTCAGTAGGTGACTTTTTTTTAAAAAAAAAAAATTACTTACTAAAACGAAAAGCCACCTATTGAAGCGAGTGCCTTTAAAAAAAATAAGACACCTACTAAAATAAGGTTATTTCAGTATGGAAGAGTAGGGGCGTGCAAGTGGCGGATGCTCCTTCATGGCTGCTCTCATTGTGGAACCACCAAGCAAAATACATTACTAAGGGTTTTTCTGACGGCATGAGGGTGCTCCGATACTCCTAAACCCTTGAGTGGTTCCTGCCTAAGGTGATTCCCTTACTAGTGCTGCAACTTCAATTCAATTCAAGAGTTCAAAATCCAATCAGAAATTAAAATCTGTGAGGCAGAGTTAAGATATCAAGGCAAGGATCTCAAAAACTTACCAAGCATTTGTCATCAAAAGAGGAGACTAAATGTTGAAAATCTTGAAGAAGGGACCATCCTTTTCTTTTTCTTTTCGTCTTTTGTTCTTGTTTGTTGGATAAAATAATGCTAACTTTGGGTTTTTCATCTTTTTCCATCATTCTTCGGTCGTTCTCAAAAGAAAAGTATGAATTCGCAGGAGAAATGCCATCTGAATTAGGCAATTTAGTCAAACCAAAAAGTCTAGCTCTTTTATGGTCAAATTCCAGCTAGTTTGGGAGGATTAACAGAACTTGTGATCTTTGATGCAAGCAGGAGCCATCCCTACAACTCTTGGAAGCTTGAGTTTGAGCAACAACCAATTAGATGGAAAGTTGCCAAGAGAAATCGGACAACTTAAGAATCTTACCCTAGTTGATCTTAGCTGCAACAACTTCTCAGGTGGACTGCCTGATCAATTCAAGAAATGTCTTCTGCTGTCTCAAAATCCAAATTTTGGTGGAGACCTTAAAAGATCGATCAATGGAAAAATCTACAGGAAAGGTACGATACTCTGTCAGAACTGAAAAAACTGAGGTTTCTTGGATCTGTACCTCAAAATTCCCAAAGCCAACCTCGTATCACTTCTCTTTACCCAAATGGCAACAATTTTTCTGGGGATCTTGAGTTTTCAGAATGGTTTTACGTGAGATTGGGGAGTCGTTTTCGAGCTTCTGATCATCCATATCTCTGTTGCCCCCCCCCCCCCCCCCCCCCCCTTCAAACAGCATATCCCAGTTGGGGAACGTGCATGTCAACAGTAAAAGACAATACTGGTTTGCTTTTTGCATCAAAATCAGCTGACTAAAATCAACGCAGTAAAATGTCATACAATGGGTTTTACAACACAAATGTTGGAATCTACTGTGTATAAATAAGCCTCTGATAACTCGGGAACTTAAAAGATTTGTAATACAAAGCTAAACTATATCAAAATTGGTGCAATATGCTGCTGTCATAATTTTTGACCTGCCTATGGACACAGTATTTAGCTAATATCTCACAAATTGGCGGATATCATCTTCACCTTTCCTCCCATAGGGGTTCGTGTCGCTGAATCCATTCCGAGTTCCTTCGACCTTCTGCCTTTTCTTCCGGAACTTGGAAGCGTTGCTGTCTATGTTCAAATTAACCTTCGGCGGAGAAGAAAAACAAAATGAAGCAGCCACAGCCTGCAAAAAAACACCAAAATGATGATAGTTAGCTACTTGCTTTAGCGATTATTTACAGAACATCATCCATCAGTGTTCTACATTGCTTTCAATTACCTGGAGATCAAGTCGATGAACATTGAAGATATCTTTCATAGAATGTGAGTTGTAAGCAAGTAAATAGGATCTATAAGCATCTTTAGCAGACTTGTTCAGATAATAGTTATTAGAGACCAGCTTTTCCTGCATTAAACCAGTTACACTTGGGGTGAGCCCACAATGTACTAAGTATAAAGAAAAGCACCCATATAATCAAAACCAATCGAAAACTCAGAGAGCAGAATTACCAGATGAGATTGCACATTTTTCAAATTCTTATTGTCAAATTCATATTCTTTGACAGGAACCTTTGCTTTCTGAGATCAACAGAAAAAACAAAAGTAAGGTTAGTCATTTAGTACATCCTACAAAGAAATCAAATGTACCGACATTTTGTTTCTCTTTTTGGTCAGCATATATATTGACATTGTTAACCACACTAAGTAGGAAAATCTTTCCATAGGAAAAATCAAGAAAACAGTGACCAAAATTTGCTTTCTGAAGCCAACTATAAAACCAGACAGATGGAAATCTCATGTGTTTGATTGGCATTAATCCAATAGGTTATAAGGTTTCCATCATTCATTAAATCAATAGGATTAAACTCTTAAGTCACATGTATAGGTGGAAATACCGCATAACCAAATGAAGATGGCTGTATCATTTTATTTTTGTAGAACAAGTTTCTTTCATACTTCTATTAAAATCAACTAAAACAAACCTTGAGATAAACAAGAAACTGTAGCTCTTCAGGGATCAGGAAAAGAAGGGCATTTCCCTTTGCACCTTCCCCACGTGCAGTCCGCCCAACTCTGTGTATATATTCCTGAAAATAATTACAGGATGAAGTAGGTTACCAGGCATTTCACAAGAGGGACACTTTTGGAACGGCAAAATCAAGAAAAATTCAAGAAAGAAGATGATGCACCTTAGGTTCATCAGGGGGATCATACTGCACAATCCAATCCTGCAAAGTTCACACAACAGAAAACCAAAAAGAAAACTAACATATCTGCTCCTTGAAATAAATTCACTCCGAAAATAGAGGACAAATGGAAACTATTCCAAAAAGAACATACCACTGCAGGAATATCAAGCCCACGAGCAGCGACATCTGTGCATAACAAGATGCCCTTTTCTGCTTTGCAAAACTCAAAAAAGGTAGAGGTCCGTTTCATCTGCTTTTGCTTTCCATGTATATCTAGACAGTCTACCTGAATATATCTGAGAAGCTCGGAGTGGAATTTAACAGAGTTACATGAGGAGAAGAAAACCATCACTTTCTTCGACATATTCTTCTTCAAGAAGGAATATAGAAGAATAAATCTTTTGGCACTTTCAACAACACAATAGCCTTGTTGCAGCCCTTCATTAGTGACCTAAAAAACCCAACATCTTCCACAAATAAGGATTCAAGAACTCCATATAAAATGAAAACTCAAAATAAAAATATAACTTACCCTTTTTCTTCCATCATCGACGTCAATATATACTGGAGTTTTCTGAAATGACAAGCGAGCAAGATCCTCAACCTGAAAGTAGCATAGCAAAGTTTTACTGTAACTGATAATTGAGTACTCTAATCGTTCATCATCAATTTTGAGGGATCGGTGGAAGAGGGTAAAAACAAAAACAAAAAAACACTACTCAGATTTTGGGATCAAAAAACAATTATCTAAATGAGGAGAATCATATTATGAAAGCTCTAGGGGACAAGGAAGCAATTGATTTTCATAAGAGAAATGATATTCATCTCAGTGGTGATCAATATGGTGATTAAGGTGTGACAATAAATGATACCCAACAAGCGAATGTCACCTTGCGTAAGAGATGAAAATTAGAGATAAAAGTAGAGATGTGCATCACTGATCTTTTCAAAAACAAAAAAGCTAGTCTGAAATGACAGTCTAAAATACAAGGCAAATATCCAATCCATCAATTTCGGTAGAGAAAATTTTTCAAAGCAGCAATATAGATGCTCACCTTCTTAGTCTGTGTAGCAGAAAAAAGAGCTGTTTGTCTTGTCTGCGCAACAAAGATTAAAAGCTATTAAGTGGTGAAAAAGCAGGTTGGAAATAGGTCTAATTTCAGACGTATAAACACAGAGGCTTTCACTTCAACAAAATTAAACCTTTGGCAAAAGTTTAATGATTTGTTTCATTTCTTCCTCAAAGTTTGCTTCAAGTATCCGATCTGCTTCATCAATCATGAGGCACTGCAATTTCAAGAAATTACACTTGGGCGTAAGCACAAAAAAAGATTTCATTCCGTGTCTCTTGCAAATAATAGCCATTAACCTCAATCTGATGAGAAAGCTGGTCAAAAATGAAAGTACAGTTATTAAAAAGACTTTAAAGCAACTGCAATAACTATAACATGAAGATCCTACATGATATTAATTCCAAGAGTCTATCTCCTGCTAAATCAGTATTATGAATGAAATTCTACAGCAATAAAGGGATAAGGGTTAGCTGCTCAGGCATCACCACTGAATAGCTTTAACTTAGTGTTCCCAATTTTCAACTTAATTCCGAGAAAAAGGCATCCACCTTCTTCCTTTAGATGTTTGAGATAGAAAAAATCCATCTAGCAAGCAGTTATACTTCAGATAAAAAAGGAATAGTGAAAGCAAAGAAAGATTAAGTTGAAAAATAGTACCATACCTTTAAGTTTTTATATATGAACCCTTTAGTGTTTTGGAGATGGTCAAGAAGACGACCAGGGGTAGCTACTAAGAGGTTTACTCCTTTCACAATACGTTCTGCCTCTCCTCGTCGAGCAGCACCACCAATACAAAGGCCAAGAGTCTGTGAGTGATACTTGAGGAGATCTTTTGCTACAGAATGTGTCTACAGTATCGGTTGAGAATTCAGGATAAGTTTTGAGCCATACTCCAGTTCAAGTTGAAATGGTACAGCGACCTAATATTCTATGCTTGAATGAAGATTTTGCATTCATCAGAAAAAAAAATTTCATATTCAATTCTTCCCTGGCTGCAGAAATATAGCAAATTAATTTTTTAAAAAAATTTTCTGACAAAAACAATGAAACATAGATGTTGCCCTCATCAGCAACAGGCTGCTCTCCAATTTAATAACTAGTAAAACCGAGAGTCTGCCTGTTCAATATACACCATATTGTGTCAATTCAATCTTAAAAATTTGATATTTCCAATTATTCATGCACTATTTCCATGCAACCAAGAAAAAATATGAACAGAAATTTACATCAGAAGTTGTAGAGGGATCACTATACATTTCTAGCGGCTATTTCTCTTTAATAAGTTGGGCAGCACATGGCTTTCAGATATATGTGTGAGAAGTTATATTTGCTGGAGATCTTAACAATGGTGGATTAAAAAGCAAGGAAAACATGTAGAGTAAAGTTCAAACTCTTACTTGTATTGCCAGCTCCCTTGTTGGACAAATGACAACAACACCAGTCCCATTACGAGGACTAAATTGAATCTGATGCAACAACTCCACCGCTGGAATTAAAAAGGCAAGGGTTTTACCAGAGCCTGTCCTTGCAGCTCCAAGTACATCTTCACCCTCCAAAAGTGGTGGAATTGCTCTTGCTTGAATCTTGAATTGATACACCAATACAATTAGTCCAGAGAATAATTACTAACCAATTTCTACGTCAGCCATCAAATAAACTTTAGAATTATATTTGGAACTTACAACTTGTGTCAGGAAAAACGAATAAGCCATTAACAATTTTCAAAACTATGCAGCGTAAACAACCTACATACTCCTCCCATGGTTATAGCCCACAATCAAATGTATAACCCTTATTGATTTTACTGTGTTTTTTAACTATTCCTCAAACCAAAAAACTGAGCTACTAGTTCATTCCTCAACGCATGCCGAATGGCCAAGAACAAAATAACAACTTTCCTTAGTTTCCCCAGAGCAATTAAGCAGCAAAACAAAAGGGAAAGTAGCCATAGATATAGTTAACTTAAAGTTGATACATGCTCAGGACCAAAGCCAAATCCATTAAAAGAATTTACAAACTAACTCCTCAATAACACCAAAAAGAACAGAAGATAACTAATTACTCCGCCAAATACGATTTATCGCTCAAAAAGGGAAAATTTACCTGAGTCATATACTCAAAGTTCATATCTTTGATAGCATTCATAGTCTTCTCTGATATAGGTAACACCCCAAACGACTCTATACTCATAATACCCGAGCCCCTTTTAACCTCCTTCTTCACTTCCTCCCCTTTTTGTTCTTCTTCCTCAACTTGTTGCTCTTTTTCTTCCGCAACTTGTTGCTCATTTTCTTCCTCAGCTTGAAGGTCATCGTCTTCTCTTGGTCTCTTCAACTTCTTCGTCCTCGACTTCTTCTTCCTCTTTATCTCCCCATCCATACTTAGGCGTTACAGGAGATAATATGTGACGTTATGTGATGTAATGGTTGGTTGCTACTGTTCTCTGCTCCGGGTAGATGTTATGGTATTCCTCCGCCTGCTACGGTTGCCAAGGGCTGTAGAAGAAGGTTCGCACAGATGATATTAGGCGTGAACTACTTAGGGTTTTGTGAGTACAAAAACGACATCGTACTAGGGACATTCAAGAAGAAAACAAAAAATGGTGTAAAGATATATAATAAACTCCAAAAATAGTCATTACATATAGCTAAAAGTAGATTTTGATTCAAAACTAACAAAAACTATTTTTTCACTCCAATACATATATTCTTTAAAAAAAAATTTGTCTATAACTCACTTTTGTATGTCTTAGCTATGGGTATTTTTGTCTTTATGAATTATATATATTTTTTAAACTTCAAAATCATAAATTTTAAAAAATGTCATCATATTTTGATAAAGTTTAGGTTTTAGTCACTAATTTTTAAAAATTAAAAAAAGTCACTAACTTTTGCATTTGAATTTTGATTTTGGTCATTCCGTCTATATTATCCGTTAAACCCATTAACGGACCAAAATTTTGAAAGTATTTCTGTCCAATCATACCCAAAAAACCCATGTGCTTCCTTTTGAATTTTAAAAAAGGTCATCATACTTTGATAAAGTTTAGGTTTTGGTCACTAACTTTTAAAAATTCGAAAAAGGTCACTAACTTTTGCATTTGAATTTTGGTTTTGGTCATTCCGTCCATATTATCCGTGAAGCCCACTAACGGACCAAAATTTTGAGGGTATTTCTGTCCAATCATACCAAAAAACCCATGTGCTTCCTTTTTTTTTTTTTACTATTTATCTTTCTTCCCCTCACCCTCCCCTCTTTTTTTTTTTTTTTTTTCGTATTCATCTTTCTTCTCCAGCCACCCTGCCACTCTTCTTGCCGGAAACAACAAAACCCATCACCATTCTCCCACAAACGTCTCCCAGAAACATTTACCCTCTATTTCCTTCTCCCCTTCTCTCTCATCTCTGCCCGCCACCCCGCACCGCCCCCTCCCTTCCTTTCCCTACCGATCTCCCTCCGTTGCCAAAGATCTCCTTCCCGATCTCCCGACCTCCCTCCCGATCAAAACCTCCATATCCACGCCAGTCGATCGAGCCCAGGAAGAAGAAGAAAAAAAAGAAGCCCTCACCATCAACGTCAGTCGATCAAGCCCAAGAAGAATAATAAGAAGAGGAAGAAGCTGTCACCCTTGCCAAAGACCTCCCTCCTAATCGAAACCCAGACAAATTCATTTTCCCATTTTGAAATCAACAGCCAAGAAAACCCAAAAGAAATTCGGGACCTTCCTGACCCCTTTCCTTTTTCCCGGAGGGATACAAAGCAAAAAAAATTGTTTTTTTAGCGTCAAATGCCTGGAAACCCTTGGAAATCACTTTTCATACGAAAACAATACAAGCCAGATTTAAAAGTAAGATTTCCGGCAAGGAAACCCAAAACCAAATCAGCCAGGAATCAATATCAAGCAAAAACAAGAAAACCCTCAGAATCGTTCTCTTCGTTTGAAAATCCGCAGCCAAGAATAAAAACAAACTTTCCTGACTCGTTTCTCAGCGAGAGGTAATAAAACCCAAAGAACACAATCCCAATTTGTACATTGTTTTTCTGGCGAGAAGTTTCCCAAAACATCCGAAGGTAAAACCGTCCATGAAAGGAAAAATGGGCAATTAAGACAATCCAGAAATACATTTATTGACACTCAAAACCTAGCCTCGTCAATTGAGCCCAAAAGATGAAGAAGTCAACGCCGCTCGGCTGTGAAGGTGAGAGAGGTTCGGGTGTGGTGAAGACATCGGACCATCAACGTAGTCAGGACGGGGAAAGAAGATCGATGAAAGTGGTGATAACCGGTTTGGGGTTTGGGCTCAGCGGAGACGAAGAAGATGAAAAAGAAGAAGGAGAATAAGGAGGAGGGAGAAGAGGCGGCATCGAAAAAACGTAAGAAGAAAAAGAGAAAAGGGAGAAGGGGGTGCGGGGCGACGGACAGAGGGGAGACAGAGAAGGTGAGAATGAAAGAGAGGGTAAATATTTTTATTATTATTTTTAATTTTGAAGTTTAAAAATATATATATAATTTATAAAGATAAAAATACCCCTGGTTGAGACAGACAAAAGTGAGTTTTTGACCATAAATTTTAAAGAATATATGTATTAGACTGAAAAAGTAATTTTTATTTGTTTTAGACCAAAATTTACTTTTGACTATATGTAATGACCATTTTTAAAGTTTAGTCTATACAATATTCCTCTGTCCCAAATACGATAAACCATTAAACATGTAACTGAACACCAATATATGAATATAGTATTACAAAAAAAATCCAACTCCATGCTAACATACAAAGACAATTTTGAAAAGCAGTACTTACTAAATGAGATCAGAAAAACTTAATTCACAAACACAAAATAACACTCCTTCTAAAGTAATAGGAGTACCTTAGGTTGTACAGTACAATTTGTCAGAGTTAAGATCAGTGTCGTTTTAATGATTTTGAGGGTCCTAAGGTAATATAATAATGATGGGCTCTTTTGATATTATTCGAAACGAAATGGGCCAGATTCTCACAGAATTATAGTAATTAATAGATTGAGAGGGTGAATTTGAAAAAATTTTGAAAATTAAGAGATTGTTGATGAGATTAAAATTGGTTTAATGACTATTTATAAGAATGAAATTTTTAAAATATGATTGTTGTTGAATTAAAATTATGAATGGAAAAACATTTAAATTTTTCCTAAATTTTCTCCACACATTCAAATCCAATTCAAATTTGATCATCTTTCCAATTTGTCTGACCTTCCCATTCAAATCTCATTAAAACTCCTAAAATTCGTAACCGTTCTTCCAACTCCCAATTTGACCAAGTTTTTCTTATTTTAAAAAAATTATATAATAAAAAAGCCATATTTTATATAATTTTTTAATTATATATTAATATTAATATTATAGAATGGCAGTCGTCCCCCTGCCCTACCCTATGGGCCAGTCCTGGTTAGGGTTTGAGGGAGGAGTAGTATGGGTAAGTTATAAGTTATGGGTATTGTATATGGATAAGGTTCTGGGGAACTAATTTGCCTATAATGTTATAAAGTTGTAGATAATTAAGACATGGATTTTATTGGGATGAAGGAAAAATGCCAAGTAAAGGAAAGAAGTCTGACCAAGAGATGACGAGTGACGTATAGATGGAGTATTAACCTAACCCTAACTATTCCCCTAGTGATTTGACACACTACTTAGGATAATTAGTGGTTCGTTACGTTTTGAGGATGAATTACAAATTTAGATTAACTACCTATTACTACTAAGTCTTAGTAACTTAAAGACTTAAGTCCATTTGATAAAATTTAATTTGAGATGTGATCTGTTAAATTAGAAAATATGTTTAAATTTGAAATTTGAAATCTGAATTACAAAATAAATTTATAAAATTAAATATATTTAAATTTTAAATTAAATTACCTTATTTAAAAAAAATATTAGACACATATTTTTTTAATTTATATAATATAAATTTAAAGATGTATAATTTTTTACTTAATAATATGGATAATTTGGATTCGTATATCGTAGGCCTATAAGAGTAGCATGAATTTTACTCATACTGTAGCACGCGGTGAAACCCAGTCACAACTACATGCGTGTAAACACATGACAAATCAAAACCCGAACTACTTTCCTACCTCCCGCTCTGAAACCAAAAACCCAAAACTCTTATCCTTCGCCCTCCCGAAACCGATTTCATCCACAATATCTTCATCTTTCCATTATCAACATCATATCACCAACATCTAAAATTTTTAACATCAATATTTCAAGCAACAATAATATTTTACGAATTATTGTTGTTTTAGTTCTCTGAACATTAAAAAATTAGTGATCTGATGTATGTATTCCGTTGATCTGATGTATGTTTTGTTTTGATATGATATGATGTTTGTTTTATGTTGATTTAATGTACACTGTTAAGTATATTTTAGTTCTCTGAACATTCAAAAATTAGTGATCTGATGTCTACATTCCGTTTGATCTGATGTCTATATTGAGTTGATCTAATATATGTTTTGTTTTGATATGATATCTGTTTTAAGTTGATTTGATATACACTCTTTGTTATGTTTTAGTTCTCTAAATATTCAAAAATTAGTGATCTGATGTCTGTATTGCGTTGATCTGATGTCTATATTGAGTTGATCTGATGTCTGTTATGAGTTGATCTGATTTCTGTTTTTTGTTGATTTGATATTCATTGTTAATTTTATTTTAGTTATGTGAAATGATTTTCTTTCAAAATTAGTGAACTGATATCTATATTGAGTTGATCTGATGTCTGTTTTTCAGTGATCTGATGTTTATTATTTGCTGATTTGATCTTCACTGTTAAGTTTTTTTAAATTTCTGTGAAGTGATTTTCTTATAAAATTAGTGGTCTGATGTCTACTATTTTGTGATCTGATAACTATTGTCCGCTGATCTGATGTCTATTATCATGTAATATAGAACTGAAAACATATCATATCAATATAGAACTAATATCATATCAATCCAAACGTAATATCAGATCAATTTATAACTAATATCACATCAACTAAAAACTAATATCATACCACAAATACATATACATACAAAACAATAAACTAAAAAACATATCTTATCAACCTAGAACTAATATCAGATCAACACAAACGTAATATCAGATAAATTCATAACTAATATCATACCACAAATACATGTACATCCAAAATAATAAACTAAAAAACATATCATATCAACATAGAACTAATATCAGATCAACACAAACGTAATATTATATCAATTCATAACTAATATCATATCAACTAAAAATTAATATCATACCATAAATACATATAGATCCATAACAATAAACTGAAAACATATCATATCAATATATAACTATTATCAGATCAATCTAAACGTAATATCACATCCATTCATAACTAATATCACATCATAACTTACCTTCCAACACATAAATCAATTACCAGATCGAAACACAGAAATAAATACCTTTATCATCAAATTCGAAGCAAAAACTCCATCGAAAGACAAAACAGAGCACAAATGACAATAAACTAAGCGAAAAACAGAGAAACAACAAATTCTTAAACATAAATCAATCACCATCATCAAATACATAGCGTAACCAAAATTGGATCAAAATTGGAAGCAAAAGAATCCAAGCGAAAGACGAAGACAAAAAATGGCAGCAAAAGACGAAGCAAAGAGCGCCAACAAACACGCGGAAAAAAGAGAAACAAGAAGCTTATATAGTCTTCGGGTAAGTAAAGACGCGTGTCCGAGTTTTTTTTAAAAAAGAAACTACTATTACAATTGGGGGCTAAAATAGAAACTACTACTATAATTGGGGTGGGAATAAAATTACATGATGGTCCTATAGTCCTATAGGACCACCATATAAATTACCGGGTAATTTATTGGGTGCTCCTATATGAGACTGACGCATCAGTTTAGTTTTTTTTTTTTTTTTTTGTCTTCTTTTTCAGGTGCCTATTTTATCCCTTTTTTATCTTTTTCCCTTTTTTCCTTTCTTTTCCCATTAGCATGGATCATTTTTTTTTCCTTCTTTCCGAAGACTTTTTTTTTGTCCATTTTTTAAATAATTTAGTATTTTTTTAAAAAATGATGAAAAATATTTTTTAATTATGATATCTTTGGTCGTGTGATATGATATCTGTAATATGTTGATATGATATATGTTATTATATATGCTGATATGATATCTTTTGTTTTGTGATATGATATGTGTTATATGCTGATATGATATTTATTATATGCTGATATGATATTTTTTTTCTTGTGATATGATATATGCTATATGCTGATATTATATCTTCTGCCCTCTGATATCTACTCCATTTTTTGTCTTGTGATATGATTTCTGTTGTCCGCTGATATAATTTCTTTTTCTTGTGATATGATTTCTGTCGTCCGCTGATATAATTTTTTTGTCTTGTGATATGATTTTTGTTGTCTGCTGATATTATTTGTTTTGTATTTGTGATATGATTTCTTATATATTTTGATATGATTTCTTTTAGTCCACTGATATGATTTCTTTTGTCTTGTGATATGATATATGTTATATGCTGATATAATATCTTTTGTCTTGTGACATGATATCTGTTATATGCTGATATAATATCTGTTATATGCTGATATAATATCTGTTATATGCTGATATGATATCTTTTATCTTGTGATATGATATCTGTTATATGCTGATATGATATCTTCTATCATATGATTTCCTTTGTCTTGTGATATGATATATGTTATTAGCTGATATGATATCTGTTATATGCTTATATGAATTCTTTTGTCTTGTGATATGATATATGTTATATACTGATATGATATCTTTTGTCGTGTGATGTAATATCTATTATATGCTGATATGATATCTAATCCATTTTTTGTCTTGTGATATAATTTCTGTTATCTGATGATATGATTTCTAAAGTTTTCAGATATGAATACATGTTATGACCGTTTTTGTTGTATGATATTATTTATTTTTTCTTGTGAAAAAAATATAAAAATAATAAAATAATAAAAATTATATATTATTTAATTGTAAAAAAATATTATGAATTTAAAAAATATTTATTGTAAAAAAGTGTGCTTTTTAGAGAGCAAAAAAAATGAAAAAATAAAATGAAGGGCATTAGGGAAATTGAAAAAAAAAAAAAGAGGAGGGGCTCCCAAAAGGAAAAGCAAAAAATATATATAAAAAATGGGGGCCGCACGAGCCCCCCCCCCAAAAAAAATAAAAAACCTAACCTGCTGAAACGCGTCGGTGCTCCTATAGGAGTCTAATATACTAACTTTAAATTCTACTAATAAAAATATTTTTAAAATTTTTAAAACTTAAATCCATTTTTTGTCCTTCATAACATGAGTTATTCTATTTTTTGTCCCCTTTGAGTTTTAGTCACCAATTTTAGTATCACTTAAATTTTTTTTGACAATTTTAATACTTTTCTTACAAGTCAAGGGTATTTTCGTAAGAAAATGACTAGAATTGTCAAAAAATTTTTAAGTGGGATTAAAATTGGTGACTAAAATTTAAGGGGGACTAGAAATTGAATAACTCATGTTATAAGGGACCAAAAATGGATTTAGGCTAGGTTTTCATAATAAATCAAACTGTCATTATTATTTTAAAACTAAATATTAATTAAAATAAATATCACATATTAATAAAAAAATAAAAAATAACAACTCACATCATAAATATATATTTTTATTTATTTAAATGATAAAATATTTTTTTAAAAAAAATATTTAATAAAATAAAATGTATTTAAAGAAAACACTAAAAAGAATGATAAAAATTATAGAGGGGAAAAAATTTGCAAGCAATTCAGTTCAGCAATAAGTGATATGTATCACTTATTTTCAGACTAACAATTGTACTTGCATTTCAGACCCACTTAATCTCTTACAACTTTGATTTATAGTTATCAAACACACTTAATTATTAAGTACTTAATTAAAAAAATTATTAATTCATTAAGTCAGAAATAAATTGAGTTATCAAACGCTTTTAATCAAATAAGTTAAGGGAATACCCAAGTTATTGCAGAATCAGAAGATGAGCGCAAATTATACTGTATAACCTAGGGGTATATTTATAATACTATATTTAAAAAATAATGCATTGACATATCTCATCAATTACTATATTTGAAAATAAGAATTATATATACGTTGCAAAATTACTTAACGTCGATGCATTATTTTCTAAATATAGTAATAAGGGTATAACCCAAATTATACAGTATAATTTACGGATGAGCAATGAAATGAAAACACAAATCTAGGTAATACTTAGAAACTAAACAAAGTGAATTATCATTAACGTAAAACTGTATGGGACAATGATGTATTTAACTTGATACAGGATTTACCATCTATGTACTGTAATTATCCAATTACATAGTTAATACAATTTAAGTACTACAAGATTACTATGATACGCCCCCTCAAGCTGAGGCAGGGAGATGATGCAGAGGAAGCTTGTCAACAATTCGAGCTCGGTAAAGATTTAGTAAGAACATCTGCAAGCTGATCAGCAGAGGTGATGGTGCCAATAGAAACAATGATGACGAATAAAATGGGCCTAAATTCATTTTTGTTCCTCGTAACATGGATTCAATTTTTGTCTCCCTTAAATTTTAGTCATTAATTTTAGTCCCACTTAATTTTTTTGACAATTTTAGTCCTTTTATTACGAAAATACCCTTAACTAAGGGGTGAACAATTAGGATTAGTCAAGGATATTTTCATAAGAAACGGACTAGAATTGTCAAAAAAAATTTAAGTGGGACTAAAATTAGTGACTAAAATTTAAGGGAGACCAAAGATGGATTTAAGCCTAAAATAAATTCATTTGTCATACAATTCTGAGATAAAAGGTCATGAAAACATAAATTATCTAAATGAGAAATCACTGTCGCAATGCAAGCCACCTATCCAAAATAACACCAAACATGAATTTGTGTCTTACTGCCTTTTTCGGATCAAAAGTTTCCAAATCATTTGCCATGTTGCTAGCAATAGAAGTCATCTGGATCATCCACTACCAAAAAAAAAAAAAAAAAAAAATGGTATACATATTGTAAATAATTAACAATAACAAATATAAATTTAATTAAATTTAATTCATAACTAATTTATTTATTTTAATCCATAACTCAACCAGAAACATTATTTATTCACATAAATATTATGAATTATAATATTTCTTCTATCTAATTTAATATAAAATCAATTATACTAATCTAAAATAATAAAAAAAGATAATTACTAAATTTTAAATATTTAAAAAGAAATCCTCCTCTGTTCCAATGAGGAAGACTGGGACTGAAAGACCTCCAAAATCACCACTACTCCAACACAACTCCAAAACCCACAAAAAACTCCGGCAGAAACGAAATAACTCCCACAAAAAACGAAACAACTCCAAAAAATCAACACAACACACAACCCACAAAAAAACAACTCCCTCCAGAAGCAACACAACTCCAAAATCGTCCAACCCACAAACGAAACAACCCACAAAACCAACACACAAAAAATCACAACTCTGGCAGTCACAGCCACAACCCACAAAAATCAACAACACTTTTTTCAATCCAAAACCAACACAACCCAGAAAAAATCACTACTTTTTCATCCATTTCTTCAACCAAAGTCACAAGCTTTTTTTCATCCATTTTGATTTCTATAACACAAAATTTTCAAAATAAATCTTACCTGTAATCTAATGGCCCCATTTGCTTTGGATGGAGGCTCCTTTTCCATTTTCTTCAAGTTTGTCAAAATCGAATTTCTCATATCCTTTGCACGGACTGATGGGTTGGAAATAGTAAGGAGAGAAGAGAGTGAAGAGGAGAGGAGGGAAATTTTTTAAGTTAGGAGGGGTAATACGGTAAAAAGGGTTAGAATTTAGCAATTCAGTTAACTAATTAATATTCGTTTCACTTTACTAAATTATGTAACGGTGACATAAAAAAATGGATGGACGGTGACATTAAAAATCTTTCTTGACCGACTTACCTAATATGTAATTTTAATAGTAATAATAATAATTTGTTTATTTTGGTCAAGTATCGTTCGTTTATAATGTTTGGTTATTTATTTAATAATTATCTTTAACTTCTGTGTCATATAAGCTTAATTTTGGGGTTCTGGTTGAGAACAAGGTAAACATTTTCCATTCTAAATAACCTCATCGTTGTAGTATCACTGAAATGATGCCTTCAACAATAAAAGTGGTTCACACTGAACTTAGAAAAGAAGAATCATCATTTTTTGAAATACCAGCATTGAAAAAGTTAGAATCAGAAGAAAATACAACATCCATATCTTCATCAATTGAGAAATTTCTTAGTGATCATTTGATCAAGAACTCGGATTATCAAGCCAAATCGGTGACGGACTTCATATCAATGAAGATGTTCTGGTTCTTTTCGGCTCCCGGGTTCATAGTCTTGCTCGATGAGAAGTTGTGCAGGTCGCCCCCATTTTCATCTTGTTGTCATATTGAATCCTCAAACCTGAGAGAAAGTGTCTCTATTCATTGCTGATGAAGATGTAGATTTAGTCGGACAAATCTATAGAATTTTCTACCACCGATACTGGAAGACATATGTATCCTCTGGGACAAAGAGAGATATATGCTTAATTTAATTGAAACATTAAATATAAATTTATTTTATGAAATATTGAACAAGTCTACAGATGGATCTTTAGTTTTTTGTATTTTTAGATACAAGTTTTAATAAATATGACATTTTAAATAAAATAAATTTTTTTTTTGTCTTGACAAGTATCGTGCACGTTGCGTGTTTAGTTATCATTTTAATTTTAAATTAAAAAAGAAACATGAAAATTTAGACCCAACCTCATTAATTTCTAGTTTCTCCCTAAAATAGATTACTTAATTCTAGGGCATCCTAAGTTCCTTGGTTTATTTACATGGTTAGGGCCCGATGACACTTTCATCTTTTTTTTTTTTTTCCTTTTTGTCGTGAATAATAGTGGAAAAAATGAAGGCACATTTACTTCTTTGTTTTTGTAGTTTAATTAAATAATTAATATCTATTTCTCTTTAATAAATTATTTAATAGACCCCACGGTGGTGGCATATTGAAAAATGGAGGGACGGTGATGTTAAAATTCTTGTTTGACCAACTTACTTAATATGGAATTTGAATAGTAATAATAATAATACAAATTGCTTTTTTTTTTCTTTTCAAGTCAAGTATCGTGCGTTTATAATGTTTGGTTATTTATTTAATAATTTTCTTTAAATTCTCTGTCATATAATTTTAATTTTAGGGTTCTGGTTTTGAAGCAGGCTTACATTTTTCGTCCTGAAGATCCTCCTCATTTTAATGTCGCTGAAATGATGCCTTCAACAATAAGAGTGGTTCACGGTGAACTTAGAATAACAGAATCGTCATTTTTTGAAATACACTAAGAGAGGCACAATTTTCGAATTGAGAGCAGAGAATTGTTTTCCTTCAATTTTGAAGCTTGGAGAAAGTTGGAATCATAAGAAAATACAGCATCCATATCTTCGCCAATTGAGAAATTTCTTGGTAATCATTTGATCCAAAACTCGGATTATCAAGCCAAATCGGTGATCGGTTTCAAATCAACGAAGGTGTTCTTGTCCTTTTTGGCACTTGGGGTCGTAGTCTTGCTCGATGAGAAGTTGTGTAGGTCGCCCCCATTTTCATCCTATTGTCATGTTGAATCCTCAAACCCGAGAGAAAGTATATCTATTCATTGCCAATGAAGATGTAGATTTAGTTGGACAAGTCTATGGAATTTTCTACCACACGATACTGGAAGACATAGGTCTCCTTTGGGGACAAAGAGAGATTTAAGCTTAATTTAATTGAATCACTAAATATAAACTTGTTTTATGAAATATTGAATAAGTCTATAGATATATCTTTAGTTTTTTGTACTTTTAGATACAAATTTTAATAAATATGACATTTTAAATAAAATTTAGGTTTTTTTTAAATTTTTTTGTCTGGACATGTATCATGCATGTTACGTGTTTAGTTATCATTTCAATTTTAAATTAAAAAAGAAACATGAAAACTAACCCAAGCTCATTAATTTGTAGTTTCTCTCTAAAATAGATGACTTAACTCTATGGCTTGCTAAGTTGCCTTGGTTTATTTACATGTTTATGGGCCATCTTTTTTTTTTCCTTTTTTCCATGAATAATAGTGGGAAAAAATGAAGGTGCATTTACTTTTCTTTTTTTGGTAGTTTAATTAAATAATTAGAATCCGTTTCTCTTTAATAAATTATGTAATAGACATATTGAAAAATGGATGAACAGTGATGTTAAAACTCTTGTTTGACCAACTTAATTAATATGAAATTTCAATAGTAATAATAGTAATAATTACTTTTTTTAAAAAAAATTTCTAGTCAAGTATCGTGCATTTGTAATGTTTTGTTATTTATTTAATAATTGTCTTTAACTTCTCTGTTATATAAGTTTAATTTTTGGGTTCTGGTTGAGAAGTAGACAAATGTTTTCCGTCCTGAAGAACCTCCTCATTTTAATATCTTGGAAATGATGCTTTCAACGATAAAAGTGGTTCACGGTGAACTTAGAAAAGAAGAATCATCATTTTCTGAAATACCCAAAGAGAGACAATTTTCAAATTCAGAGCAGAGAATTGTTTTCCTTCAATTTTGAAGCCTGGAGAAAGTTGGAATGAGAAGAAAATACAGAATCCATATATTCGCCAGTTGAGAAATTTCTCAGTGATCATTTGATCCAAAACTCAGATTATCAAGCCAAATCGGTGACGGGTTTCAAATCAATGAAGATGTTCTTGTCCTTTTTTGCTCTCGGGTTCGTAGTTTTGCTCGATGAGAAGTTGTGTAGGTCCCCCCATTTTCATATTGTTGTCATATTGAATTCTCAAACCCAAGAGAAAGTGTCTCTATTCATTACCGACGAAAATGTAGATTTAGTCAAACAAATCTATGAAATTTTCTACCACCCGATACTAGAAGACATGTGTCCTTTGGAGACAAAGAGAGATATAAGTTTAATTTAATTGAAACACTAAATATAAACTTATTTTATGAAATATTGAACAACTCTATAGATGGATCTTTAATTTTTTGTATTTTTAGATACAAATTTAAATAAATATGGCATTTTAAATAAAATTTAGGTTTTTCTAAATTTTTTTTTTCTCTTGACAGGTATCATGTACGTTGCGTGTTTAGTTATCATTTTAATTTTAAATTAAAAAAGAGACATGAAAACTTAAACCCAACCTCATTAATTTCTAGTTTCTCTCTAAAATAGATGACTTAACTCTTGGGCATCCTAAGTTGTCTTGGTTTATTTACATGATTAGGGGCCGATGACACTTTCATCTTTTTTGTTTTCCTTTTTGCCATGAATAATAGTGGAAAAAAACGAAGGTGCATTTACTTCTTTGTTTTTGTAGTTTAATTAAATAATTAATTTCTGTTTCTCTTTAATAAATTATGAAATAGACCCGACAGTGGCATATTGAAAAATGGATAGACGGTGATGTTAAAACTCTTGTTTGACCAACTTATTTAATATAGAATTTCAATGGTAATATTAATAATAATAACTGTCTTTTTCTTTTCTGGTCAAGTATCGTGCGTTTATAATGTTTGGTTATTTATTTAATTATTGTCTTTAACTTCTCTATCATATAAGCTTAATTTTGGGATTCTAGTTGAGAAGCAGGCAAACATTTTTCGTCCTGAAGATCCTCCTCATTTTAATATTGCTGAAATGATGCCTTCAACAATAATAGTGGTTCACGCTGAACTTAGAAGAGAAGAATCATCATTTTTTGAAATACCCAAAGAGAGGCACAATTTTCGAATTGAGAGCAGAGAATTGTTTTCCTTCAATTTTGAAGACTGGAGAAAGTTGGAATCAGGAGAAAATACAGCATCCATATCTTCGACAATTGAGAAATTTCTTAGTGATCATTTGATCCAAAACTCGGATTATTAATCCAAATCGGTGACGGGTTTCAAATCAATGAAGATGTTTTTTTTCCTTTTCTGCTCTCGGGTTCGTAGTCTTGCTCTATGAGAAGTTGAGTAGGTTGCCCCCATTTTCATCTTGTTGTCATATTGAATCCTCAAACCTAAGAGAAATTGTCTCTATTCATTGCCGATGAAGATGTAGATTTAGTCAGACAAGTCTATGAAATTTTCTACCACCCGATACTGGAAGACATATGTGTCATTTGGGGACAAAGAGATATAAGTTTAATTTAATTGAAACACTAAATATAAGCTTGTGTTATGAAATATTGAACAAGGCTATAGATAGATCTTAAGTTTTTTTTTTTTTTTTTTTTGTATTTTTAGATACAAATTTTAATAAATATGGCATTTTAAATAAATTTTTTTTTAAAATTTTTTTGGTCTTACCAAGTATCATATACGTTGCATGTTTAGCTATTATTTCAATTTTAAAGTAAAAAGAAACATGAAAACTTAGATCCAACCTCATTAATTTCTAGTTTCTCCCTAAAATAGATAACTTAACTCTTGGGCATCCTAAGTTTCCTTGGTTTACTTACATAGTTAGGGGCCGATTGACACTTTCTTCTTCTTTTTTTTTTTCTTTCCTTTTTGCCATGAATAATAGTGGAAAAAAATGAAGGTGTGTTTACTTATTTGTTTTTGTAGTTTAATTAAATAATTAATATCCGTTTCTCTTTAATAAATTAAACATGTAATAGAGCCCATGGTGACATATTGAAAAATGGATGGAAGGTGATGTTAAAATTCTTGTTTGACCAACTTACTTAATATGAAATTTCAATAGAAATAGTAATAATAATAATAATAATAATAATAATAATAATAATTGCTTTTTTTTTCTTTTCTGGTCAAGTATCGTGCGTTTATAATGTTTGATTATTTATTTAATAATTGTCTTTAACTTCTCTGTCATATAAGTTTAATTTTGGGGTTCTGGTTGAGAAGCAGACAAACATTTTCCGTCTTGAAGATCCGCCTCATTTTAATATCGCTGAAATGATGCATTCAATAATAAGAATGGTTCACGGTGAACTTAGAAGAGAAGAAACATCATTTTTTGAAATACCAAAAAAGAGGCACAACTTTCAAATTCAGAGCAGAGAATTGTTTTCCTTCAATTTTGAAGTCTGGAGAAAGTTGTAATCAGAAAAAAATACAGCATCCATATCTTCGCCAATTGAGAAATTTCTTGATGATCATTTGATCCAAAACTCAGATTATCAAGCTAAATCAGTGACAGGTTTCAAATCAATGAAGATGTTCTTGTCCTTTTCGGCACTCAGATTTGTAGTTTTGCTCGATGAGAAGTTGTGTAGGTCGCGTCCATTTTAATCTTGTTGTAATATTGAATCCTCAAAATCGAGAGAAAATGTCTCTATTCATTGCCGATGAAGATGTAGATTTAGTCGGACAAGTCTATAGAATTTTCTAATATCCGATACTGGAAAACATATGTGTCCTCTGGAGAGAAAGAGAGATATAACCTTAATTTAATTGAAACACTAAATATAAACTTGTTTTATGAAATATTGAACAAGTCTATAGAAAGATCTTTAGTTTTTTTTTTTTTTTTAGATACAAATTTTAATAAATATGGTATTTTAAATAAAATTTAGATTTTTTTTTAAAATTTTATTCTGTCTTGACAAGTATCGTGCACGTTGCGTGTTTCGTTATCATTTTAATTTTAAATTAGAAAAGAAACATGAAAACTTAGATCCAACCTCATTACTTAACTCTAGGCAGCCTAAGTTGCCTTGATTTATTTACATGGTTAGGGCCAATGACACTTTCATCTCCTTTTTTTTTTTTTTTTTTTTTTTCTTTTTGACATGAATAATCGTGGAAAAAAAAATGAAAGTGCATTTATGGCAGTGCTTGGCACCCAAAATAAATCCGGTTCTCTACCGAACTACAATTAATTTGTAGTTATAGTGGTACCAGGTCGAAATCCCAAGGGAACTAATTTGTAATTCGAAAATCAACGATAACCCAAATTCTCAAGTTTTGATTCAAGAAAGCAATCAAAGTGTAGAAAGATAAAATAAATTCAACAATAAGAATATTCAATCCAAGGAAAAGATTATTCAATTGTCACATTGATAATAGGTTATAAAACATAGTTTTTTCAATATCATCAACCAAACCTAGCATTTGATTAAATCTTGTCATGATAGACTGGGTACGGTTGCGTTCCATGCCTAATCATGACAGCAAGAAATTTAGAAAATTAATTGGGTGCAAACTAATTAAAGGAAATAGTTGCTTTTAAATAGTTATGCCTATTTGTTTGCATCTTAGGCTATCATGTATTTACTTGTCTCACCAACATACATGAATCACCTAATTGCTACTAAATTCCACCGATTTATGCCTATTACGTAAAACTTAATCGACGAATAGCAAAACAAGAATAAATCGTTGTTAAGTTGTCAATTCAGCAAGTACTCATAGTGCTAAATGTTTTTCAAGCAACAAATAATACTTGAGTGTAAAAATAAATTAAATTAGAACAATATCTCACAACATAACAATTGAATCAATCTCTTGAATTGAAAATAAGAACTTATCCACTCATGTTCATGAACGTGGCTTGAAAATTCTTAAGAAAGCTAAAATAATAAAATAAAGAGAAATAACACTTTTCTAAGAATTCTATTTGCTGCTTCCCGTCTCTGGAGAGAGCAAAGAGCTCTTCTACTTGTAACATAATTCCTAAATAAAAATAGTAAAGAGATATTATCCCTAAATCAAATAATTAAATATCTTCAAATCCTAATCTCGATTAATTGGCAAAAATTAGTCCAACAAAGGTAAAATCTGGTTGGCAGAAATCTGGTTTGTAGAAAGTTCAGCAACTGCAACTTAGTCCCTGAAGTCTTTAATATTCATAATTCTCGAAAATCGCAATTTGGTCCTTGAGTGTGTAAAACTGAGCAGAATCTTCAAAATCCAGAATTCAGTCCCTAACACCAAAATGTGAACATAAGCAACAAGGGACTTGCTATTTGTATCATGAATTTGCTATTTGTATCACAAAAAAAAATAAAAATAATAATAAAATGACCACAATGCCCTTATGAACAAAAAAATTAATAAATTGACAGATTTTATGTCAAAAAAGGGGCGAAAATTGCGTTTTAATCTCAAAAAAACGCAATGCAGAAACGTTTTGGACATACAAAATTTAACCTAAATGGCGTTTTTATATGAAAAAAACGCCAATTGAGTGCGTTTTTATATGTAAAAAACGCCAAATGAGTGCGTTTCTATATGTCAAAAACGCAAAAATGTGATGTTTCCACCATGGTTCGCTCGTTAAAATGATGCGTTTTTGTCAGTCAAAAACGTGAACATGTGAAGTTTCCACCATGGTTCGCTCGTTAAAATTTTGCGTTTTTGACATGTACAGAAGTTAAAAAACGTTTACATACATTCATGTGAATTGGATGAAAAACTCATACACAACAACTATCCTAAAATCAAATCCAGATAAATTCTTAACGTAAAAACATTGTTGGATCATTCAGTTGTCGGCGAAAGAATATTTAGAAAGCGAATCATCACGATATGGTAAGTTTCCGTACCTTAAAGTTATATAAGTTTTTTTATAAATATTGTATGTCGAAACACGCTAAAATGACGTTTAGGAAGCGGTCAAACGTGCCTTTTTAGCGTTTGTGAGTGTAGAAAAAGTCGCATTTTAGTGTTTCCGACATGCATTATATAAAAAGTGTTGCGTTTTTGACATGCATTATATAAAAAGTGTTGCGTTTTTGACATGAATTATTTAAAAAGAGCTGCGTTTTTGACATGCATTATATAAAAAGTTCTGCGTTTTAGGTTGCCGAAAACCACATCTGGGTGCGTTTTTGACTGCATGAAACGCATCACTTTTGCGTTTTTTCAGATAAAAACGCACATTTGTAGCGTTTTTATCTGCAAAAACGCAAAATTTTGCGTTTCAAGTTGGATGAAACTTCAAACTGTTGCGTTTTTTGATTGCAAGAACCATAACTGTGCTGTAATTTTAATTAATCTGTGTATTCACCTACAGGCTGACAATGATGATTACGATGAGGATGAGTTGCATGATGATGATGAGGAGGCGGAGAATGAGGAGGAGGATGACGATGAAGATGAGGATGTAGATGACAATGAGGCGGATAATATTCATGGGGAGCCGGTGGAACTTGAACCTGGCGCAGATTTGAGTGGATATTTCAAGATTGACAGAGAGTTCCGAACAATTGGCAAGGCTTTGAAATATTGCCAGAAAATAGCTAAGAGGCTGAAGTTTGTAATTACAAAGAGGGGAGGTAACCAAGGATTTGCGACGTACTACTTCTCGTGCAAGCGATGGAGAGATCCTGCCAAAGCCCCTCTCCCAACTAGACGAAAGAATACAAGAAGGAGCGGCACTAATTGCCCCTTTAGGTTGACTTGTAAGCGGATTGATTTGGGACGGCACAAGGTTTATACAAACCCAGGAGCAGCGTCAACTCACAATCACACTGGTATTTCATTATTTGCGCATAATATTAATTAAGTTGATTGATGTGTTGTATGTATTAATTGTTATTATAATTACATGTGATTTACAGGTATAATGCATCCATATGGTCACAGACAGTTGAGCCATTTTACAAAGGATTCAAAGGCTGTTGCTGAATTTATGCTGCGTTCGAATGTTAAGCCAAAGTGTGTTTGGGAAGCTGTTAATAAACAGTTTCCCGATTCCCAGGTACCTATCAAATCTGTGTACAATTTGAAAGGAGATATGAAGACCGCCGGATTGGAAGGTAGGAATATTGGGCAGCAATTTATTCATTTGGCTGAGGAGAAGCAGTACTATCTGAAGATTCTGAAGGATGCGAACACTGATGAGATCACACATGTCTTCTTTGCACATCCAACATCAATTCAGATGTTCAACAGATGGTATTGGGTGGTTGGGATTGATTCTACCTACAAGACGAACAAGTACCAAATGCCTGTCGTCGAGATGGTAGGTATGACTCCTACAAATAAGAATTTCAATATTGCATTTGCTATTGTTAGGAATGAGAAACAGGATACATATGAATGGGTTATGAGGAACTTGAGATTTTTGCTGCCGGCAAGTTTGTCACCTAGTGTGATTGTGACAGATAGGGAGTTGGGCTTGTTACAGCCGATTAAGGATCATTTTCCCGCTTCACATCACTTGTTATGTTTGTGGCATATTGGGCGTGATGTGAACGCGTGGTTGGAAAAAAATGTTGGGAGGAGGAACAAAAATTTAGCATGTGATATTCATGACAACTGGTGGAAGAAAATCATTAAGGCTCCGACAGTAGAGGAATTTATTCGTTTATTGCAGAATTTCAAGGTTAAGTACACTCTCCTTGAGCCGTTGGCTGTTGAATATCTAGAGACTACATGGCTCATTCACAAGGAGAAATTTGTTCGAGCCTGGACCAATCAATTTCTACACTTTGGTAATACTTCCACTAACAGAGTAGAGGCTTCGCATGCTGCTATGAAAGATTGGCTTAATTCTTCCACCAATTCCCTTGACACTTTGTTCACAAAGATTGACTCTCACCTCAGCCACTTGTACCCTCACATCGGGTTAGTTTACTTATTTAATTGTTTATAGCAGATGTTGTTTATTGTCTTATAATTTCTTTTTTGGTATGCTTTTATTTATTTAGATGTTTCAAGTAATTTTATTTTTAATTGACATTATTATAGAGGCTCTCTTGAGGCTTCCATCTCCACGACTCAAACAAGTATGCAGGGATATCCATACTGTTATTTGAACAAGTACGTGTCACACCATTGTTTGAAGTTGGTTAGGAAAGAAGTTCGGCGGAAGAATAAGTTGGGAGGCCTGGTACTTGAGCGATGTGGATGTGTGCCCAAGGTGACACGTGGGATTCCCTGTGCGTGCGACATATTCAAGGCACAGTCATTGCCTGAATATCCCTTACTTCCACACGTGCATGAGTTTTGGAAGAGGCTGACCATTGTGCCATCACATGGGGATGCGAATTACATTGATGAGGACATCAGGTGCATTTTTCAATTATGAACTTTAATATTATGCAATTGAATTGACAAATTTTTTTGAAGAAATATTTGGAGTTGATATATCTGTTTGTTAAGGTATTTCAACGAGGAAGTAGTCCCCACCGTATCTACCAGCCCGTCTTTTTTGGCCCGGCTGTTGAATAGGGCGTACGTAGAGCAGATGTACCCTGACATGGCCAGTGTTGGAGAGCCAGGTTTGTCGGGACCCCAAAGGGGGCGACCACCAAATAGATTACATCATTCTGTTATGCGCTAGTGGAGCTCACGAGAAAGAGCGACACGTGGCCGGCGTGGCAGGTGCCGTTCAGGGTCATCCGGTCGATCAACAGGTAGATCACACCGCATTCATACAGGTTTTGATGGTGAGTCTCCATTAAGGACATGTAAATACGCCCTTTAATAAATGATGAATGTTTGTTTATTTACTGTAACATAATTACTTAACAGGGTCTGGTGGAGACATTCAGTGTGTGCCAGCATTTTTTCAGCCTTATTGTACAGGGTGGTCAGATGTAGATGGGGATGGCCATTGTGGTTTCCGAGTAATTTCTACGTACCTTTTTGGCCACGAGAAATATTGGAGGTTAGCTCGCAGGTCATTGAGTGGAGAGATTACGAGCCACCCGGACAGGTATAGGGGTGTCTTCGAAGCATTGGAGTTGCGTCCGGCCGATGGTGATTTTGTGGCCATGGTACTTAGGCGAATAAATTTCGAAGGCACTGATTGTGGTGAGCAGCATTGGATGGCTACACCTACGGATTTGTTCCCTCTCGCCACTTATGCAAATGCACTGGTAATACAGTTTGACCGTACTCGTTCAGATGGAAATTATTCTGTACTACCTTTGTATTGCTCGACTGGCGACACCCAACCGGAACGGGTTATAGCGCTTGCCCTTGTGAATGGGAATCATTATGTACGCGTAGATGTGGTCGATGACTGCCCTATCCCGCCGCTGAGCTTCGTTTGGCACCATCAGCGTCATGCTGAAAGTGTAGGTGAGTGGCCACAAAATTTAGAGGCTAGATTTAATGCTTGGAATGCACTCCGCGATGGATAGGACGTTTATTGCCATGTGACATATGTTTTATTATTATTATCTTGTGCTTACCACTATTTATTTTGGGTTTTGAATAAACATACGTATAAAAATACAACATATATATGAAGAATACAATAAAATATAATCAGCGAAATAATAATACAATATTCGTACAATGTATACAAAAATAATACAATCCAAAATCATATGGAACGGTCGAACTCATCCTCTAGATATGCAGTACGAGCTGCGAACTGATCGTACATATCAGGAACGCTCTCTCGCACTACATCTAATAATGCATGATGCAGCTGACCATACTGACCCATCCACTGCCAACATATAAACAATATATTAGATTCCTCTGAACATAATTTAACATATAAAATATATTACATTAATTAATACGAATACTTACAAACTCTGAGGCCGCGCGACGTGGTCGAGGAGGCTCGATAGCAGCATGGGGATCCGGGGGAAGTACGCGCGGACGTGATCGGGGACGAAACCAATCTAAGTATCCGTCGACCGCAGCACTCCGAGAAACAGCGCCACCTGTCCGCTGGCGGCCAGCTAGGGAAATACCCATGGAAGCCGTGCCGAACTCCTCCCACGCAGACTCTGCATACTCGACGGCGTGTCGGACCACGTATGATCTACCCGAGTATCCGCGGTAGGTGTCCCGGCCCGGACGGATGAAGCGCGAGGGAATCCACTGTACATACCCAATCTGTCGGACACATCGGTCTGGCATGTACGGCTCGATGTAGTCCCTGTACGCAATAAGTCCACGGTACAGGGTCCTCGGCGTCCGCGAAACGGCGTCCCGTCCGTAAGGCATCCAAGTAACCTTTGAAACGTAGGTAATGATTATGAATAATAATTTATATAAAATATATTAAAATCAAAATATATTTGATGAGATTTATAGCCATATCATAATAATTTACTAACCATGTCGGCTGTCATCTCGTCCAGCGCAAGTCGTATGGCTGCCAATCGCTGCTCTGTGGTCCGGTGGTGGTCGATGGCCCACCTGGCTGCACGTGGCTGAGCGGCGTGCAATGGAAGGGGCAGAGGGTGGGGTCTGAAATCAGGAAAGTGCTCGTAGATCCATGACTGTAATAAAGTCATGCATCCAGCGACTGCCTGCGTCCCGTGACGACTCGCGCACCCTAGATGGTAATACAAGTACGCGAGTGTCGCGGTACCCCATGCCTCCTGGCCAATCTGATCCAGCCCATTCCTAACCTGTACAACAGGGGCTGGCATAAACTTATTGGAACTTTTGTCTGTAAACAGACAAGTCCCAATAAGGCTCCATACTAACACAGCAACGTCCGAATCATCCCTCCGCCGCTCCATACACCGCTCGATCACCCGCTGCGTAGAAAACCCGCCATTCCTATACAGCTCCCCCTCTATCCGCTCCTCAGGAGGAATCTCTAGCAATCCCCTCGACCATGACAGTACGGTAGACGACGGTGTCACCTCGGTGATGAGTCGACCATCGACCGGAATCCTCAAAATCTCCCACACATCGTGTAGGAGGATGGTCATCTCGCCGAAGGGGAGGTGGAACGAATTCGTATCCGGCTGCCACCTCTCCAAAAATGCATTGATGAGAGGCTCATCAATGCTCCGGTGCATAATACGGGGCAGGTGTCCAAGGCCTGTCCCGCTCAATATCTGCTCACCCTCGACCGTCATCGAGCCGATCCACCTCTCAAAAAGGTCGTACATGCTACCTCTATTGTGGACTCTAATGTGGTATCTAGTAGGCACACCCTCCTGCCAATATCTAGATACCACGTGCCCTAAAAAGCTAGGGATAAGGCTATCATCTATAGGGCCCCCCTCAATGGGCCCTGTAACTATCCAACTACGATCATCCCGCGGGCGCTTCCTAGGGGGAGCTATATCGACAATATATACATATAAAAATATATAAGTAAATTAATTGTAAAACGTAAAAAATACACGTAATTAAATAAAGCTAATTAAAAATAAGTACACATAATTAAAAAAAATAAAGAAAAACATACATAAGTAAAGAAAATACGTATATGAATTAGAATAATTACTGAACTACATAAAAAGTGCACAATTTTAATATAAGTCAATCAATACCAAATTCTCATAATATGAACAAATAAAATAAATCAATTATTTATTAGAAATAATAATACAATTAAATTAAAACGCGTACCTGCAGAAGGATCCACCTCCTCGAACTGTCCGCGGTCCGGATTCCTATACCGGATCGTCCGCTCAGCATGTGGGTGAGAAGGGTCACCTCCGTAGGTATACCCCTCACCCTGGTCCTCTAGTGGCCGTCCACTCCCACTAGCGTCCCCCTGCCGTGACTGCTCATGGGGATGCCCAGACTCATCCTCATGGCCAAACTGCTCCCCCTCGCTCGAATCAGTGTCATCGGAATCAGTACTATCGTAATACTCATCCCTCAACTGAAATGAGGAGTCACGACCTCCCCGTCCTCCCTCGGATATAACAATCCCGCCTCCCCGTCTACCTCCACCTCCTCGTCTACCACCACCCCTAACAACTGGCACCTTCTGCCTCCTAGCAGAAGCTGTGGGAGCCGGCCTCTCGCCTCGTGGCTTTAACTTAGCGCCACCCTAAATAAATAAACGAATAATTGCATAAATAAATAGATAAATAAATAAAACGAAGCAATTATATTGTAACCTACGATAAATCCATTTACATCAAAACGCATGCTTTTGCCGTAACCATACTCTCAAAACGCAGTTGGACGGCGTTTTTACTCAAAACGCCGTCCAACTGCGTTTTGAGTCTTCCAAAACGCAGTTGGATTGCGTTTTGAGAGACTCAAAACGCCATCGGCCGGCGTTTTGAGATCTCAAAACGCGGGCCGAAGGCGTTTTGAGTTTTTCAAAACGACCGGCGGCTGGCGTTTTGAGATCTCAAAACCGCCGGCGGCCGGCGGTTTGAGATCTCAAAACGCCGGCCGATGGCGTTTTGAGATCTAAAAACGCCGGCCGATTGCGTTTTTAGATCTCAAAACGCCGGCCGATGGCGTTTTGCGACCCCAAAACGCCGGCGGCCGGCTATTCCGGCGTCAAAAATCCACCTAATTCATACCAATTAGCGTTTCTACATACCTAAACTCACATAAACAACGATTTCTAACAAAATTAACGCAATGTAAACGTAAAAAATTGCAGAAAAACTCATATTCATATCGATGTTTACCCGGTTAATCAGTGGACCTTTGCCCGCTCCGTGCCTTCGTGATTGTTCGCCATCTCCTCCGTCCATGATTTGCGTTGTTGGCCGACAAAATCTAAGCAAATTTGCGTTTTTGGTGTGAATTTTGGAGAAAAATAGGGCAAATGGTTCGGCTGCCAATTTGGGGGCTTTTATCCGAATTTCTGGCCGGAAACGCACCCGTTCAGCGAGCGAACCGTGGACAAAACGCCCTATTTTTGCGTTTAGTCCATGGTAAAAACGCAAGTAATTTGCGTTTCATACGATCCAAAAACGCAAATTTTCTGCGTTAGTACTGTTAAAAACGTGCCATTATTGCGTTTTATACCATTATAAACGCGATTTTATTTAGTTTTTACATGTACAAAACGTTTTTTTCATGCGTTTATCAGCATGATGCAAACGCATTTTTTGTGCGTTTTTGTCCCCCACTTAGTATTTTTTTCAAAAATTTCACCATAAGGGCGTTGTGGTCATTTTATTATTATTTTTATTTTTTTTTGTGATACAAATAGCAATTTCATGATGCAAATAGCAATCCAGAAGCAACAATTTATCTTATAAAAGTCTACAAGATATTCAATAAAAACCTAGCTTAATAGACTTATCAATTTACTTCTTTGTTTTTGTAGTTTATTTAAAGGGAAGGCCTATTTCGCGCCCCTTTTATACCTAAATTATCCCTGACAAATTAAGAAATACCAGCAATAATATTTAAATATAAAAATATAATAATATGTTAAATTACCTAAATACCCTTAATCAATTTACTAAAAAGATCAAAAAAATTTTATTTATTATTCCGCTCATCTATGCTACTTTAATCTTAATTTTTATAAATTTTTGATAGATTAGAAAGAGACTTATAAAATTTTTCATAAATTAATTAAGGGCAATTAGGTAATAATAGGAGGGGTGGAATATAAACATTAAGGGGGCGAGAAATAAGAATTAAGGGAGGCAATACTTAACAAAATAAATGGTTTTTTTTTGTAAAAAGGGGGGCGTCTAATAAAAAAAAAGGAGGCGTGATATAACACTACCCTTAATTAAATAATTAATATTTGTTTCTCTTTAATAAATTAAATATGTAATAGACCCCACGGTGGCATATTGAAAAATGGATGGACGGCGATGTTAAAACTCTTATTTGACCAACTTACTTAATATGAAATTTCAATAGTAATAATAATAGTTATTTTTTTATTATCTTTTCTGGTCAAGTATCATGCGTTTATAATGTTTTGTTATTTATTTAATAATTGTCTTTAACTTCTCTTTCATATAAGTTTAATTTTGGGGTTCTGGTTTAGAAGCAAGTAAACATTTTCCGTTCTGAAGAACCTCCTCTTTTTAATATCGCTGAAATGATGCCTTCAACAATACGAGCGGTTCACGGCCAACTTAGAATAAAAGAATCATCATTTTTTGAAATACCCAAAGAGATGCATAATTTTCGAATTGAGAGCAAAGAATTGTTTTCCTTCAATTATGTTGCCTGGAGAAAGTTGAAATCAAAAGAAATACAACATCCATATCTTCGCCAGTTGAGAAACTTCTTGGTGATCATTTGATCCAAAACTCGGATTATCAAACCCAATCGGTGATGGGTTTCAAATCAATGAAGATGTTCTTGTCCTTTTCAACATTTGGGGTCGTAGTCTTGCTCGATGAGAAGTTGTTTAGGATGCCCCCATTTCATCTTGTTGTCATATTGAATCCTCAAACCCGAGAGAAAGTGTCTCTATTCATTACCGATGAAGATGTAGATTTACACGGACAAGACTATGGAATTTTCTACCACCCGATACTAGATGACATATGTCTCCTCTAGGGACAAAGAGAGATTTAAACTTAATTTAATCGAAACACTAAATATAAAGTTATTTGATGAAATATTGAACAAGTCGATCTTTAGATATTTGTATTTTTAGATACAAATTTTAATGAATATGACATTTTAAATAAAATTTTGGTTTTCTAAATTTTTTTTATCTTGACAAGTATCGTGCACGTTGCGTGTTTAATTATTATTTTAATTTTAAATTAAAAAAAACATGAAAACTTAGGCTCAACCTCATTAATTTATAGTTTCTCCCTAAAGTAGATTATTTAACTTTAGGGCATCCTAAATTGTCTTGGTTTATTTACATGGTTAGGGCCAATAACACTTTCATCTTTTTCTTTTTTCGTTTTTTCCAGGAATAATAGTGGAAAAAAGATGAAGGCGCGTTTACTTCTTTATTTCTGTAGTTTAATTAAATAATTAATATCCATTTCTCTTTAATAAATTATGTAATAGACCCATGGTGACATATTAAAAAAAAAAAAAAGATGAAAATGTTAAAACTCTTATTTCACCAACTTAGTTAATATGGAATTTCAATAGTAATAATTCAAATTACTTCTTTTTTTCTTTTTTCTTTTTCTCTTTTCTGATCAAGTATTGTGGTTTTATAATGTTTGGTTATTTATTTGATATTTGTCTTTTAACCTCTCTGGCATATAAATTTAATTTTGGATTGGGTCAGTGTAATAAGGAATAGGTTAGGGCCGGGTATATAAAAGGATGGATGAAAAGAATTAATAGTTATGAAAAAACAAAAGAATTTAAAGAAAAAAATAGAATAATTTAGTTTAATCTTGAATTTGTTAATTTTAGTTGATATCAAAACAAAGTTTTATACTGATTCAAGCTTGATGATTCTATTTTCCATTGATCAGTTGATTGGTTCAAGTGTACGTTGGGCTATTCTCCAATTATTATCCCAAACTTCTAATGGAATATACGTATATTAATTATAATTGAATAATATATTATTTATAACATAAAAATATATAAAATATTATATAAAAATACATCACTTTCTAAATACGTTAAAGTAAATCAAATAAAATTAAAAAAATATCAAATATAACCTAAGAATATTTTAGAACATAATTCGAGTGGAGTGTAATATAATTTGTTTTTTTAATAAAATTTAAAAACGACTGCTCCTGAAATCCTAACCTGCAACTGGCTACAAAACGGCGTCGCTTTATGGAAAGGAAACTACTTTCCAGTTGGCAGTATCAGAAAAAACTCATCAAACGTGCATACAACTAGATCCGACGGTAACATTAAAAAAAAAAAAAAAAAAAAAGCACTCATCTCGGGGGGAAAAAAAAGAAGAAAAGACGACAGAAAAGAAAGAAAATAACACAAACCGACTTCCTTTTTTCGACATTTCCCTCCCTCGATCACTTTACTACTTGCAAAATTCATGCTTTTAGAGGCGTAATTCCACACCAATGCAATTCTTTTGGTCGCGGATGATCAGAATATTTACTTCATCTTCGTGTTCGATTTTCTGCGGCTGATCTCTGTTTGAAGCCGGTAAAGTGATTTATTTCCTGTTCGATTTTGTCAATTTTTGCGTTAAGTACTGCGCCATAGAATCTAATTCTGCTTAGTTTTGGGTTTTTCCCTACTTAATTCAAACTTTATCTGATTTTAGTTTAAGCTTGCTTAAATTCTCATTCTTTTTAGTTGTTTTGGATAAATGCACTTTCCCATTGAGCACATTTAATCTTGTAGATTGCTGAGTTTGCAGCATTTGTTTGTTTTATGGGAATTGAGCGGTTTTTTAATTTATTTAATGCAGATTGTCAAGGATCAACTGGAAATTTTCGAAAAAGGGTAGAAATGGGTGGTTTTATGTTGGAGATGGCAGTTAAAATGAGGCAACTTGTGACGATTACTTCTGTAAGATGCTATAGATTAGCTTCCAGTCATCCATTTCTTGTTGGTCTGGTTTGCTTTTTAGTGTTTCTGTATCGATCGTCTCCTTTCCTGTTTTCTTTCTTGGTGTCTGCCTCCCCTGTACTCATATGCACTGCTGTTTTGCTTGGCACACTTTTGAGTTTTGGGCAACCAAACGTGCCCGAAATCGAAAAAGACGAGAGGATATCACCGGTAGTTGTTTCTTTGAGAACTGAGGTATCAGGAGGTTCAATTGTTATTCAGAAGAGTGACAGCTATTCCGTCGAGAAGTATACTGAGAAAAGAGGAGGGGTTCTAGAGCATTCTAATGTAGGAAGTCCAGTTGCTAACAGGACTATTGAGGTTCATAGAGATGGTAGTATTGATTTCAGCGCATCATTTTTCAAGGAAATGCATGGCAATTTGGAACTTGAGGATAGGGTTGTTGCAAAAGAAGCGACCAATTTTCATGTTAGTGGATCTGCTCTAAAAAATGAGATGAATGATGAGAGAATTGGTTATGATGATGCTGGGACCGACAATGAGGATCTTGAAATGGAAAATGACAAATCTCCTACTGAATCTTTTGACTCTGAAAGGGTGAATGTGGCTTCTCTCGGTTCTCCTCCTGGCTCGCCTTGGAAGCATGTGAAAGAACAGGAGCAAGAAGAAGATTCAGAAGATGACGAGGATTCCGATTCTGAGTCTGACCGGGCTGAAAGTTCCTCTCCTGATGCTTCCATGGCTGACATAATGCCTATGCTTGATGAGCTCCACCCACTTTTGGATGAGGATGCTCCCCATCCTGTTACACTGTCACATGACGGCTCTGATGCTGCTTCAGATGGTTCCCTCAAATCTAATTCAGATGGTTCCCTCAAATCTAATGACAGCAGTAGTGACTCTGATGAGAATATGGAGAAGGATGAACTGGAACACGTTGTTGAAGAAGACAATGAAGATGCTGATGATGAGGATGAAGGACAAGAAAACAGAGACGACCAAACAAAGTCTGCTATTACATGGACTGAAGAGGATCAAAAGAATCTCATGGATCTGGGAACCTCAGAACTCGAACGAAATCAGCGGTTGGAGAGCCTTATAGCTCGAAGAAGAGCACGAAAAGCAATGAGCATGATGGCTGAAAGAAACTTTATAGATTTAGAAAGTGCTGACCTTTCTTCTGGCATTGCTCCCATTTTGACTGCAAGAAATCCCTTCGACCTTCCTCACGATTCCTATGATGACATGGGACTGCCTCCGATACCAGGCTCTGCTCCATCTATTTTACTAGCTCGGCGAAATCCTTTTGATCTACCTTATGACTCTAGTGAAGAGAAACCTGATCTTTTGGGAGACAGTTTTCATCCAGAGTTGACTGAAGTTCCTCCAAGAGAGCCTTTCTTCCGAAGGCATGAGAGTTTTAATGTGGGCCCCTCATTCTTTTTTTCCAGCAGGCAAGAGAAACAAGATGGCAGGTTGCGACCTTATTTTCTTGCGGAGAGGATGGATTCAGAAGGAACAAGCTATTCATCCTTTCATCGGCAATCAAGTGGTCTAAGTGACTCCAAAGCAAGTTCTGTGCCTGAAACGGATTCTGCAGCTTCAGTTGGAGATAATGAAGAGAAGCACCTTCTGGAAGAGAATATAGGAATGCCTAGAGAGCCTCTAGATTCTGTGGAAGAGGTGGAGCTTGGGGATTCTGCTGGGCATGTGGATTATAAGAACATCTATGAAGAAGATGTATCTCGTGATTTAGACTCCATCTCAATGAAAGATGATAAAAGTTTTAGTAAAGTTGACATTTCTCAAGAACAAAAGCTTATGTCCAACATAGAGCATGTTGGACATGGAAGCCAAACTTCTGAAGAAACAGATTCCTTAGAGTTGGATGAAGTTGAGAAGAGAGATGCTGATGGTAATGAGGAAATCAGATCTCAGCAAATAGAAATGGAGAGTGGAGCCAAACCACTTTCGTTTGAGGAAGCACACATTTCCTGTTCTATGAACCCTGATGTACCTGAAACTTATCCACATGATGAAGCTGCAAAACAAGGCAGATATGCTTCAAGCTCATCTTCATTGTCAGAAGTAAGTGAAAGGATGTTTTATGAGAAAGAGGTGGAAGGATTGTCAAGTTTGGAGGAAAGAAGTGAAGTTATTGTTAAAGATGTTGGCATTTCTATTGATCCTTCCCGTGAAGGGTACCATTTCAATATGAAAAGTGACAGTTCACAGAAGGAACCTGTTTATGATTCCAGCCCTTCTGCAGTTAGGGAGAACATTTCTTTGTCATCTATCTCACCTGACTTATATGTTGGATCGGAAATACAACCTACAGTAATAAAGAGAACATTCTCTTTTGCTGAGAGGCAATTGGAATCTTGTAGAGAGGATATGGAGGGGAACACTTCCCGAGATATGGATGGGTCAGAACTGATGATTCATTCGGTAGATGAAATTCAGCCTAAGTCTATGATGTCAATAAATTCTAGTGACAATGATATAAAAATGTCTAATAGTTCGGAGGCTGATGAAGTCTCTTGCAGTGCTAATGGAGCAGTAGTAGCTGAATCTATGGTCAATCATCCTTCAAATGACACCAAATCTCTGGATGACACAGTTGAAGAAGATCCTACCCGTGAAAATGGGAGGGAGTATTTAGTGGACCAAAGCTGTGCTTCTGTATATACAGATGCCACTCTTTCTGCCAATAGTGTTCTGCCCCCTGTTGGTGATATGGTTATTTCTGATCCAAATTTATCCCTGTGGCAAGCACCAAGTTCCATCTCTGTTGAGGATGTCCAACCTGTTAATGTGCCATATACTGGTATTCAGTCAATGGCTGAGCATTCAGTTGACAAGGAAGTGGCTTTACAGCCTAACCTGGAAGAGAGATCTTCATTAGTTTCTGAAACCAATGTTTGTAATGACGTTCAAGTTGAACCCGAGGAAAAGCAGGTTTCTTCTCACAATGAATCTGCTTCTGAAGAGAGGCCTATTGCTGAATATGGTGAAGAGTTGGTGTTCTTAGACAAATCTGTGGATGAAGCATCACCTTCCAGGGATCTTCATATAGGACAGGTCAGTTTTATGCTGACTGCATTTGTTTCCCTCTTATTACATTAGTGATATTGTATGGATGAATCTCTTTATTTGTATACCTTTCTTTTTATCTTTGTTGCTTTCTTTCTTTTGAAGGAGTGTAACCTTGACATAGTGGGTAGGTTGGGGTTGACCACCATCACTTTTACTAACTGAAAGGATATTCTTAATGTATTTATAAATTATTGTAGCCATCATATTGCTTGTTGGCCTTGATCCCAAACTGAACATGATAGTGTATTTTCCACATGAAAGAAGACAGCATGATTAACTGTCATGTCTGGAAGACAATTTGTTATATGTATCCTTGGCTCTAATGGCTCTCTCTCTCTCTTTCTTTTTTTTTTTTTCCTTTTCATATCTACTTTTGATATAGGTTCAGCATACATGCTTGATCAGGAAATTAGAATTTATCCAATTATTATGAAAACACGTTAGAGGCTGTAATCTCCTAGGCAATTAAATTCACTCTCTAAAAACATTTGAAGCTAGTTACAGAGATGATGAAGATTGGACGCCCAGAAACATAGATGAGCATGTATGTGCAGACGAGTTCCCTCCAGTGAAGACCAAATATCCTGTACTCATATCTAATTGTATAACCTACTCAATTTAATCCATAAAACATAATTTGGATGAGTTTGATTCCTATCATAGCCTGTTTCTTTGAGTTCTGTGGCAACGTTATACTTGACCTAAAGCAACCAAAGGGTAAGGTAGCTAATATAGAGTTCATGTACTGGGTTAAGAAGCCAGAAAATGCACAATGCCTGGATAAGTCAGTTTTTCCTTGTTCTATGTTCCAACCTACTAGTGTTAGCTTATTCTATCTTCCTATTTTCCAATCCACTAGTGTTAGCTTATTCTATCTTCCAATCTATAGTATGTAGTACTGATTTGAAAATAACTTCTACGGTATGTTATATGTAGCTAACCATTGCTGTTTAGCACCTACTTTCCAGGCTGATGTGAAAAGATCAGGGATATTCACTCTTTTAGAAGAAAAGATATCGTTATAACCACTGTCCAAGAAATAAGTTATTACACTCAAGTCTTTTGACTGAAACTTGTGCACTGGAAAAAAGAACTGAGACCTGCAATAAATACAATATTACTAACCAGTAATAAAAATGATAAGCAGTAGGTGGTTAATATGAACAGAGTCACGACAGTTGCCCTTCTTCGACTGAAAATGTTGAACTACCACATTGAACTTCACAAGCAAGCATGAGGGCTTCCTTTTAACCTGTACAAGGGCTTTTGAAGTTTATAAACCTTCCTTGCAAAGTTTCTCTGAACATAAAGACTAGTTGGTTCCTCCTCTATCACAACCTTTCATAAATCTCCCTGAAGAAGGACATTTCGACATTTAAACCATCAAACAGTTGCAAGAATTAGCCAGTGAAAATTATCACCATATTCTGCTCCATATGTTTGAGTATATCATTTCTCAACAAGATCGGGTTTGGTCTTTGCTTACTTTGGCATAAGTTGCTCTCTAATATTTAGCTGATCAAATCAGATTTTTCATGCTTTAGATAATCATGAATTATCATACAGCTTGACAGTCATCAATTCTACAAAATCTTCTCTAAAATACAGGATCCAGCAGTTACTCTTGAGGACATAATTGATGATCTAAGCTTAAATGAAAACCTGAACATCCCAGCTGCTCAAGAGCTTGTGGGGGAAGTTTTACTCAATACCAATCCTCCAACAAATCCTGATTCTGTTTCAGTTGTTTCTGAGGCTTATGAAAGTAGAGCAGCTGAAGGTGACTCGGACATGGAACGTAACATTCTTCAAGAATTTGAAACTGGTGACCAATTTTTGAATGATGTCAAATTTTTAGCCGAGACAACTCTTGATGATGATGATGTGGATGAGATCAAGGAAATTGATGAAGCATTCTTATCAGAATTAGATGCTGTAGGCGATTTCAGCATTCATGAGTTAGGTTTGAGTTCACATGAGTTGGTCAAGCATGTGGCTTCTGTTGAAAAGGGTTCTCCAAAATCTGAATCTGTACCAACTTCATATATGGTTGACGTCAATCCTGAAAGGCAAGCAGTTGAGACACAGTCGACAGAAACAATTGATGTGATGTTCAAGAAACCTGAATTGGCATCAGCACCAATGGAAAGCGTAAGTGCAAGCTCTGATATCCTCCATCTTGGTCAATTTGATGAGGCAAGTGGTTCCAGAGGGCCTGTGCTGACTAGTGATGCAGTAAATTACAAAACTAAAAGTAGTGAAGAATTTAGGGCTCAGCTGAACTCACCTTTGGAGTCCATTTATCATAAACATGACAGTTCAAGTTCGACCGAGCCTGAGATGGAGTTTCAAGGAGCAAAGAAAACCTTAGAAAGCCATCAAGATGAAGTGATGCAATCAAATTCAATTGATAGATCACCAGAATTTGAAGAAACTGAAGGTAATACCCAGAGATTTATGCAGTCAGGTGCAACAGAACCAGATTTGCAGAATAGCGGTGACAAAAATCTTGATGCTGAAGTTGAAACTCCTGAACATTTGGATGATGCCAAAGGAGAAAATTCTCAAAAATGACGGTCAAGCTCAAGCACTAGCTCATCAAGTTCCATTGATTCTGATAAAGAATGAAAGTGTGATACAAAAACTGCAAAGCTGAAAATGAAGTTCCCGTGTTTCTTTACTTGCTTTTGAGTATTGGTGATTTTTTGTCCTATTATAGTGGATTGTTTCCATTTTTGGTGTTGGTTTGAGGATCGGTTACCTGATCGATACCACGAGGACTAAGGTTTATTTGAAATTTTTAGGTATGGGATTCTCTCCCTGTTAAACAATTTTGGAAGTTTCAGCAGTGTATACTTGAATGAGATGTGAAATGTTTTTGCTTCCTTATTTTGTCAGGAATATTTTCCGTTAAATCTGTCTTTGAGCATTTCTTTCCTCACACTTCTATGGCACTTCTACTGGATTGGATTGTTGTCAAATGTCTAATTTGTAAATTGGGAGGATATCTTTTTTCCTTCGGAAAAATCTTATTCTTATGTTCTGGGTCTAACAGGGAGGATTGATGAAGTCCATAAGATCCTTTTCTATTGCAATGCTCTGTATGTATTTTGGTTTATTATTTGAAGGAACTAACACATTATGTTACTGTTTTGTGTTAGGAAGTGAATTTGGTGATTAGACTGTTTTGAGATTGGATTGACTTTGCGAAACACTTTAGATCTCTCATTGGGGCAATTTGATGCCAAGTGGTAAGTTCTGCTTTTTGCTTTGTCATTTGTTTCAAAATATAATTGATGCTTTAGTATTGTAGTATCCAAAGAGTTGGTTCAGTTATTTTGGATCTTGTCTTGTGAAACTGAGGTAGATTTTGACAATGTATTTATTATTGATAGTTTTTCCTTTTTTCCTACTCTGCAAGTTATTTGTGTTGATAAGGTGAAGTTGAAAGCTGTTAGCACTGACTTTAATCTTATAATCTTATCAGTAAAAGAATAAAACTATAGAAAGCGAGTAAAGGTGCATACATTTGATGATTGTAAAGGGTGCTGTATATGGATAACCAATACAAGTTTCTTAGATGCTTAGATATTTTCAGCATTACTGAAGTCCAATCACCCTAGTTGTAAGTAGTTAGGCTTATGATTTTGCTTTCTGGAAATATTTATGCACCCATACTGTTGGGCTACCAAATCCTCTATTCCCAAATCCTTTATTTCCTTTATTTCAACTCTCTTTCCTACTCATATGCAGTATGCTGCATTGTGTGCATGAGTCACGCTGCATGCGAGACGAGAAACGATGTTGGAATAGAGTAGGGTTAATATCAAAACCCCCCAAAACTTTACTTATAAATCAAATACCCACCTAAACTTTGAAAAATATCAAAAACCCTCTTCCACCAACCAAACTTGAGGAAACGACTAAAAACTCATGCAGGAAATGACTAAAAACTTATGGGTTTTGACTCTTTTTTTTTTTTTTTTTGTTGAAACCTGTATGGGTTTTTTGATATTTCTCAAAACCCAAGAGAGTGTTTGATTTATAAGTAAAGTTCGGGGGGGGGGGGGGGGGGGGGGGGGGGGGGTGGTTTGATATTGGGGACGGAGGATTTGATATGTGTTGGAAGTTCAAACTGACTTGTGTTGTAATGTCTGGTGTAGCCTCTTTATAACTTCGTTATTTTGCAGAGAAGACGAGCTTCTGTTTTATACAAGTTAGCCTCATGAGCGAGGCATGATTTACAAAATGAGCTGCTGTTCTAGAGTTGTTGGCCAGAGGGAGTACACATAAGCTGTTGGACATGAACTGCACTGATTCCATCATCTAGAATTCCAAGTATTTGTTCGAAACAGGAAACAAGTTCAAGCTGCCAAAGTAGTCTTCAAGGGTACCATTTAATTCTCCCTTGGAATTTGGAATTTGGAATTTGGAATTTGGAATTTTTTTTTGGTTGTATATTTTATATGGATTGTTTATGTAAGATCGAAGGTGTACTAATTTTAATTCATACTCCTACATTATTTTGTTATGAATGAAATGAGCGATTTGAGAGGTTTTAATCACACTATCATATTTGTGATTATTATCAAATAATTGATAGTAGTTTAGAATGCTATAAATACATTTAGTAAAACATTTTTGAGTGTGTTTATATTTAAAAGATTGACCAATTCGTATATTGTACTACTATAGTAGTATGATGGTTCGTGCCCGTCTTAATTTTTCAACGCTCCACCATTTTCAATACTCGCGCGTGTAAAACAATCGTTTTTTCTCTCTTAACAACAAACCCTGACTCTCCTCCCCTCTCTCTCCCCACCCTCCTGTCGCCGCCTCCTCCTTCCATAACTCTCCTCTCTCTGTCCCGCCTCTCTCTCTCTCTCTCTCTCTCTCTCTCTCTCTCTCTCTCCTCCCTCCACCGCTACCTCCCTCAAACACGGCAGATTTGACTGTAATTTTCCTCGCCGCAGCTTCCATCTCCACAAGAGTTGCTGCTCTACTTGTGCTTACCCAGCAGCCCGCAAGAGGATATATAACTGGAGTGTGAAGGCAATCAGGAGAAAGACAACTGGAGCTGGACGCATGAGGTATCTCCATCACATTCCCCACCGCTTTAAGACAAACTTTAGAGAAGGTACTCAAGTTGTTCCAATGAAGAAGGTTGCAGCAGCTTCTACTTGAGAGTTGTGAGCGCTAAAAAGTGTAGTAGTCTGGGATTTGATTTTGTTTAGTATTAGATTAAGTTGAAATTCGGGAAGCAACAATTCGGTTCTGTGCCCTTTTTAAAGTTTTTTACTTTTCCGTGAATGTACTATTTTAATTGCTGGATCTTTGATACAGAATGCATGATTGAGTTTTCTTGTTGAAAAAAAAAAAGTGATTTTTGGGACCTTTTTGATTAATACATGTTTCTACGTATTCTTGCTAATCTTCTTTATGCAATGTTCTTCACCAAATTTGGGATGCAATCATCCTTCAGACTACCAAATGTCTGGAGAATGCAATATAATCCCTCTCTGTTCACCAAAATTATCTTAAGGCATATATTATCTTTACTGGGTTTTCTTTTTCATATATATGAATTATAGGATCCTGTTATTACTTCGAGGAAATTTCAACCTTTTTACTAGATTCTTCATCTTTCAACCAAGCTGTCATTCACATGCTCTTTTGCGTTTGTTTTAATGCATCGTTTTTCAATTCTCGATTCATAAATGAATGGAGCTTTGATGAGATGCATTTTCATATTATATGATATTGTTGCATATTAGGAGTATTTTACTTCTATGTGAGCTTCTTGCTGCTTTGTAACTGCGTTTCTTTATCATGTGGCAATTACTCTCATGGTGTTTTGGTTGATATAAAATACTATTATAAGGATATAACTTTTTTATTTTGGTTGATATAAACTCTGTTTCGGTTCATATAAAACATAATTTTTTTATCAGGTATATGGTTGATATAAAATACTATTGTATATATAACTCTTATTTTTTGTTTATGTAACTCTTATTTGGTTGATATAAAAAGACTATTGTATATGATATAAATTCTCTTTTAGTTGATATAAATTGCTCATCAAACATCTATTGTATACATAATATAACTCTTTCTTATATTGATATAAACATATGTTTTACATGATATAAAGTCGTATTTTCAATGATATAATCAAATATTTACTTTATATATATACATATACATATATATATATATATAAATTTTATGAAACAGTGTATACTGACCCCTTGTTATATTGATATAAATACATGCTTTATATGATAGAAATTCGTATTTTCAATGATATAATCAAATTTTACTTTATATATACATATACATATAAAAACTTTATGAAACATTGTATACTGACCCCTTGTTATATTGATATAAATACATGCTTTATATGATATAAACTCGTGTTTTCAATTATATAATCAAATTTTACTTTATATATACATATACATATAAAAACTTTATGAAACATTGTACACTGACCCCTTGTTATATTGATATAAATACATGTTTCTATAATATAAACTCGTGTTTTCAACGATATAATCTAATTTTACTTTATATAACATACACATATAAAAACTTTATGAAATATTGTATACTGACTCCTTGTTACATTGATATAAATACATACTTTATATAGTATAAACGTGTGTTTTCAATGATATAATCAAATTTTACTTTATATATACATATTAATATAAAAACTTTATCAAACATTGTATACTGACTCCTTGTTATATTAATATAAATACATGCTTTATATGATATAAACTCGTGTTTTGAATGATATAATCAAATTTTACTTTATATATACATATATATAATTTCATGAAACCATGATATAAACTCATGTTCTGACTGATATAATCAAAATTTTAATTTATATATATACAAAATTAAAAAAAAAGAAAAAACTTCATGAAATTAAAATTTTGATAATATCTCACATTCTAAATTAATTGAATAGTTTTAAAATTTTAATTAAAAATTTTTTATTTATAAAAAATTTTATTTTTTAAGTAAATAAATAAATAAATAAAATTTATTTTCAAAATTAAAATTGAAAAAAATTTGAAGGCAAAAAAAAAAAAAAAGAGAAATAGTTTGATTAATTAAAAAATGAGAAAATTTGAAAAAAAAAAGAAAAAAAGACTCGTGTCAGAGACAATACATAGAAACTAAAGCAAAGCAATGTGAATGTGACCCACTTACGCGCGCGTAGAGTTTGAGTTGTACAAAAATTCAACAATTGCGGCTGGGGCCAATTAAAACTAAAAAATAGTACAAAAACTAGTAGGAGTATATAAATTGCCGAGTCCGTTTACGGTGGTACTATAGGAGTAGGATGAATTTTACTCCTACTTACTGTAGCGCGCTACAGTAGCGCGCGCTACAGTGACGCGCTATAGTTTCGCGCAACAGTTTTTTTTTTTTTTTGACGCACAAACTTTTTAAAAAAAATACCTTTTTTAAAAAAAATTCTTTTTTTTTTAAAAAAAATACTTTTTATAACAAGGGAAATCAGATCAGGATTATATAGACATCAGATGAGAGAATACAAGAGATCAGATCAACAGACTATAGATATCAGATCAAGAATATAAAAGAAATCATACAGTAGAACTAAAATATAATTAACAAGAGAGATCAGATCAGGATTATATAGACATCAGATCAGCGAATACTTGACATCAGATCAACAGACTATAGATATCAGATCAAAAATATAAAAGAAATCATACAGTAGAACTAAAACATACTTAAAAAGGGAGATCAGATCAACAGACTATAGACATCAGATCAGCGTATACTTGACATCAGATCAACAGACTATAGACATCAGATCAAGATTTTAAAAGAAATCACACAGCAGAATTAAAACATACTTAACAAAGGAGATCAGATCAGGATTATATAGACATCAGATCAACTCATACTTGACATCAGATCAACAGACTATAGACATCAGATCAAGATTTTAAAAGAAATCACACAGCAGAACTAAAACATACTTAACAAATGAGATCAGATCAGGATTATATAGACATCAGATCAACTCATACCTGACATCAGATCAACAGACTATAGACATCAGATCAAGATTTTAAAAGAAATCATACAGTAGAACTAAAACATACTTAAAAAGGGAGATCAGATCAACAGACTATAGACATCAGATCAGCGTATACTTGACATCAGATCAACAGACTATAGACATCAGATCAAGATTTTAAAAGAAATCACACAGCAGAACTAAAACATACTTAACACAGCAGAACTAAAACATACTTAACAAAGGAGATCAGATCAGGATTATATAGACATCAGATCAACTCATACTTAACATCAGATCAACAGACTATAGATATCAGATCAAAAATATAAAAGAAATCATACAGTAGAACTAAAATATACTTAACAAGGTAGATCAAATCATGATTATATAGACATCAGATCAACTCATACTTAACATCAGATCAACAGACTATAGATATCAGATCAAAAATATAAAAGAAATCATACAGTAGAACTAAAATATACTTAACAAGGTAGATCAAATCATGATTATATAAACATCAGATCACAAAATAACAGACATCAGATCAACAGAATTTAGATATCAGATCAAAAATATAAAAGAAATCATATCATACAACAAAAACGTCCATAATATGTATCATAATAGCCAAAAATAACAAAAGAAATGAAGGTACTGTAGCGCGTTTACTGTAGCGCGTTACTGTAGCGCGCGCGGAACTGTAGCGCTACTGTAGCGCGCTACTGTAGCGGGGTAGGAGTAAAATTCATGGTGGTCCTATAGGACCACCATATAAATTACCTAAATTGCCACTGGCAGTTAGATGTATGTAAGTATATGAAATTGTAATGTTTAAAAAGTGTCTTGATTTTAAAATAATAACTGTGTTTGTTAACTATAATACTATAATTAATAGATTATTTTTTGACAAAATAATATTACACTCGATAAAAGATACCTTTTATAAAATTTTATAGAAATTTTAAATACAAATATTTAACGACTCATTTTTTGGAATAATATAACCTCACATTTTATAAAATAAATGTTTAAATATCGTATATATTTTTATTCTGAATGGTAGATATTATGAATGGAGAGGATTAATCTATTATGAATGGTAGATATTATGTTATAAATTTCTTGTTGTCAACAATAAATATTATGTTATACACGTTTATTTTTCAAAATAGTAGTGTCTTATTTATTAAAATTAAAATAATTTTTTAAAGAGATGAATACAAGGAGATCAATGGAGATGCTGGCTCTTTTGCGCAATAACAGCATACTCGTATACTTGCAAAAGGAATTAAATCATGTGGGCTCTTATTACAAATCTTTAAAAGCAATTTCCATTCTGCCATCATATGTAATATTTGTTCTATCCAGAAATTTTTTCTTCGCCAAAACCAAAATTAAGAACTAAAGCATTTGCAAAAGCAAAAGCTAATATTCCTCCTTATGGAGTGGCCGAGCCAGCAAAATTTATATGAGGGGGTTAGTAAAGAAAATAAGAGTTGTATGATTTGAGAAAGAAATGCTAGTAAAGAAAAGAGGAAGAGTTGTCTGATTCGATAAAAAAATGCTAATAAAGAAAAATGAGAGGAAATATCTAATTCGTTGAAAAAAATGAAAGAAAAAAACTGTTTAAGGTGTTTTGTTTTCATCACTTATTGAGAGGGGGTAATTTTTTAAAAGAATAACATAGCCTGGACTCAAATGGAGGAGTAGCCATGAAGGTCACCACCCTACTAAAATTTTATCTGCATTATGAAAGTGTTTCAGAACTCATAAGTTCCAAAGTAATTATGCCCTTAAATGTTATTAATATAGTAAAGAACTTTGACCAGTTACCCCCCTCCCCCCACCCCACCAAGAGTGGAATTATTTTATAAAAACGTATATAAATACTGTTTTTTGACTGTCTTCATTAGTATGAATGAGACTCGAAACTTCCTATACAAGTATTTCAATATTCTCATTTACCTTAATTACTAGAATTGTCATTTTTTTTGGTTACATTAGATATTGGGGGATCGATCCAATTGGTTCAAAAACATAGGATCCAAATTTGGGCAAGATACATTGGGATTGGAGAATGGCTCTATATAGTAAAGGAATTACTAGTTATTGCTCCAGTACCTTCTTTTTATCGCTTTAATTTGAACAAAAATGCCCCCTATAAGTGGGGTGATAAGTAGTAGAATTTTTGCCCAAAAGGGAATTAAAAATAAATGTGTTGACTGAAAAGAGGAAAAATTTAAAAGTGTGGACATATAGGGGCCTATCGGATTCTTAAAATCTGAATTTTATAAAAAATTCAAATTTTAACAATACGAAACAAGAGAAAATCTCTTTTAATTAAATATTAATGACGCTAATTAATTAAATTAACAAATTCGAATGTTAGACATCCGAATTTTGAGGACAAAAAATAAAATATAGAAATTGGAAATGAAAATGAAAATGAATTTTATGCAATTGAATATTAATAAAAAAAGAAAACTATAATCCAAATTAAATAAATTCGGATAATTTTGGATTTTGAATTAAAGTCCACCACGTCTTATAACAACTAACACCACGTCCAGAAACGTCTAAATCCATGCATGTGAATTTAAACTAATTTTTTTCACAAAGATAGTCCATCATGTCTCAGAACAACTAGAACCACGTCTAAATCAATTATCACCACGTCATGAAAGGTCTACATCCATGGATGTGAATTTAAACTGATTTTTTTTCACAAAGACAGTGCACCACGTCTCAAACAACTAGCACTATGTCAAAAACAACTATGACCACGTCCAGAAACGTCTACATCCATGCGTGTGAATTTAAGCTTTTTTTTCACAAAGACAACTAGCACCACATCCCAGAACAACTAGAACCACGTCAAAAATAACTAGCACCATGTATAGAAACGTCTACATCTATGTATGTGAATTTAAACTGATTTTTTCACAAAGAAAGTCCACCACGTCTCAAAACAACTAGCCCTGCGTCCATAAACGTCTATATCCACGCATGTGAATTTAAGCTATTTTTTTTCACAAAGACAACTAGCACCACATCTCAAAACAACAAGAACCACGTCTAGAAACATCTACATTCATGCATGTGAATTTAAACTATTTTTTTCACAAAGACAGTCCACCACGTCTCAAAACAACTAGCACCACGTCATAAAAAACTAGAACCACGTCCAGAAACGTCTACATCCAAGCATGTGAATTTAAACTGATTTTTTCACAAAGACAACTAGCACCACGTCTCAGAACAACAAGAACCACGTCAAAAATAACTAGAACCACGTTTAGAAACGTCTACATCCATGTGTGTGAATTTAAACTGATTTTTTCACAAAGACAGTCCACCACGTCTCAAACAACTAGAACCACGTAAAAAATCATAGCACCACGTCCAGAAACGTGTACATCCATGAGTGTGAATTTAAGCTATTTTTTTCACAAAGACAACTAGCACCACATCTCATAACAACTGGAACCACGTCAAAAACAACTAGCGCCATGTCTAGAAATGTCTACGTCCATGCGTGTGAGAATTTTAAACTGATTTTTTAACAACAAAAACAAGCACCGCGTCTCAGAACAAATAGAACAACGTCAAAAACAACTAGCACCACGTCTAGAAACGTCTACATCCATGCGTGTAAAAATTTTAAACTGATTTTTTTACAAATTGGAGGTAATACTTGGAGATATTGTTGTACAAATTGCGTTGTGTAAAATTGATACACAAATATAACATTATTAATACATTACCAAAGAACATCGAAATATAATTGAACAATAATATATAAAATTTTCCAAAATGATAGTTAAATAAGATAAATACTAAATGTCTAACTAAATATCCAAAAGGAATACATAATGTCTAACTAAAACCATAGCGAAAGGGTCGAGACGCCTGTCTTCTACCGACCCTCTTAGCAATAGGGCTAGTACTCGAACCTGAAGCTTAAGGACCGCTTCCTCCAAATCCATGGCCACCTCCACTACTACCTCCACCATCTGGACCACGTACATGGATTTGGAGTGGTTCTAGTTGAATGAGACGTGGTGCTATTTTTTGAGACGTGGTAGATTGTCATTGTGAAAAAAATCAGTTTAAATTCACATTCATGGATGTAGACGTTTTTGGAAGTGGTACTAGTTGTTATGAGACGAGGTGAGATGTTTTGTGAAAAAATCAGTTTAAATTCACATGTCTGGATGTTGACGTTTTTGAACGTGGTGCTACATTTTTTGAGACGTGTGATAGTTGTTTTGAGATGAGTTGAGATGTTGTATGGCCATTTTATTTGTTTTATCTTATTACAACACCTACTTACAAGATCATGAACATTTCTAAGAGTTATATGGTCATTTTAATTGTTTTATCTTCACAAAACTCTTAGATCAGAGATCATGAAGATTTCTAAGAGTTGAATGGTCATTTTATTTGTTTTATCTCATTACAAGTCTTAGATATGAGATCATGATCATTTATAAGAATTGTATAGCCGCTGATTATGTGTAGTGCATTGGTGATTTTGTTAGGTATTGATGCAAAGGTATATGTAATTGGAAGAATTGCTTATTTGATGTTCGATGGATTAAATTTGAGAATTGGATTATGGTCATATTGTATTTGTATATTCAATCGAAGTTTTATGAATACATTATGGTTAGTATATTGGTATCAGTGTTAGAAGTTTTATCAATTAGATTCGGATTTAGAAGATCCGAATTTAATTAAATTCGGATTTAGGACATCCGAATTTTATGTATTTCGGATTTCCCTAATCCGAACGTTTTATCTTGTTGGCCTTTAATAGGGGAGTGCACTATTCTGGACGTGGTGCTAGTTTAAATTCACATGTCTGGATGTAGACGTTTTTGGACGTGGTCCTAGTTGTTTGAGACATTGTGCTTGTTGTTCTGGACGTGGTTCTAGTTTTTCTGAGACGTGGTGGGTTGTCTTTGTGAAAAAAATAGTTTAAATTCACATGCATGGATGTAGACGTTTATGGACATGGTGCTAGTTTTTTTGACGTGGTGCTAGTTGTCTGGGACGTGGTAGACTGTCTTTGTGAAAAAATCAGTTTAAATTCACACACATGAATGTAGACGTTTCTGGACGTGGTGCTAGTTTTTTTTGACGTGATGCTAGTTGTTCTGAGACGTGGTGAACTGTCTTGAAGAAGTATTTCTGGAAGAATAAATTCGAATTTTTTAAATCTGAATTTATGCTTCCATTTTTAAATCCCCAGTGGATGTACCCTATCCCTTGCATTCCCTTGCTGTGATTTCTTTCGTCTCAAACAACTAGCACCACGTCTCAACCAATTAGCTCCACGTCCAAAAACTTCTACATCTAGACATGTGAATTTAAACTAATTTTTTCGCAATAACATCTCACCTCGTCTCAGAACAATTAGCACTACGTCCAAATTCACATGAATGGATGTAGACGTTGCTGGACGTGGTGCTAGTATTTTTTGTCGTAGTTCTAGTTGTCTAGGACGTGATGGACTGTCTTTGTCAAAAAATTATTTTAAATTCATACAAATGAATGTAGACGTTTATGGGCGTGGTGCTAATTGTTTTTGACGTGGAGCTAATTGTCTGGAACGTCGTGAAATGTCTTTGTGAAAAATTCAGTTTAAATTCACACACATGAATGTAGACATTTCTGGACGTGGTGCTAGTTATTTTTGACATGGTGATAGTTGTCTGGGACGTGGTGGACTGTTTTTGTAAAAAAATCAGTTTAAATTCACACACATGAATGTAGACATTTCTGGATGTGGTGCTAGTTATTTTTGACGTGGTGATAGTTGTCTGGGACGTGGTGGACTGTCTTGAAGAAGTATTTCGGGAAGAATAAATTTGGATTTTTTAAATCCGAATTTATGCTTCCATTTTTTTTTTTTTTTACCTTTTACAACTGATTCGAATTTATAAAATTCGAAATTTTTAATTAATTAGTGTTTCGGATTTTACAAATCCAAGAGGCCCATTTCAGTTCACACACCTATTTTTTCAAATTTTTTCAATCCACACCCTAAATTTTTGTCCCCCTTTTAGTCCGGCCCCGTAAGTAGTAACCCTCATAGCAAAGGCAACCCCATGTAGCATTAGCTAGTGCCTAGTGGAGAATTTTAGTGCTTCTTTTTAGCAATTCATCATGGTGATGCTTGTCTTCAAAAGCAACAGTAGAAAGTAATCACTCACCTATAAGTGACCAACTTATTTTCCTATTTTCATTTTCCACCAATCATTTTCCATGTCTCCATTCACAATAATGCATCGTTTGTCTAGATTCGTTACCCCAAAAAGGTGACAGAATTTACCGATCCTCCATACTCAATAGAGTATGTATGATTGTTCATTTTTTTTAAAATAAAATAAAATAAAATTCCTTAACCCCAAATTTCATCCATTCCTCTTCGGGTTCTTCCCCCTCATATTTGAGAAAAATATTCCTATATATGGTTCATCACAAGGCCGCATCTTGGGCTGCAAAATCCTTATTATAGCTTCTGTTCTATTAAGAAAATAATACTCAAAATTATTTTATTTATGAATATATAGAGTAAAGTTTATTTTGATAAAAGATATATATTTTAATTTAAATATAATTTCAAATTATATAAGAAATAAATATGACTAAAATGTAATTAATAGAGAATAATACAAGATAAATAACTAATATATTTAATTAATTAAATAATTGTGACAAAAAAAGAGCCGGGTATATAGGATTTGGGTGGAAGTTAAAAAAGTTATTATTTATCGTCCCTTCATTCCAAAATTATCCTTAACTTTTACCTAATTTCTTTCAAAAGAATTTTAGAAAGAGGGATGATAAATGGAAAAATAAGAAGTGATAAATATAAATTTCATTTAAAAAAAGAGTTATTTTGTAATAATAGAGAGAACGAAAGATAAGAATTTGCTACAATAATTCATAATTTTAAAGTATTTTTAAAAAAATGATGAGGGAGGATAAGAAAATAGGATGGTAAATAATATATCCTTTTTCTTTTAATACATATTAATAAATATATATATATTGTGTTTCTTTAGTCTTAAAAAGTTAATAATTGCTTTAAAAAAAAATTAATAATTCAGTTTCTACTTCTATCCATTTCCATTGCCGTAAAACAAATGCATTCTTATTGATTAATAAAATTTCTCTTCTTGAAAATTAGATAAAACAAAACAAATTTAGAGAAACTCAGAGTGGCTTCATCAGTCCAACCATGTCTTTAAAAATGGCGTACCAGGCCTGTAGTAACTTGTAACTCACAACCCTGGAAAAATTTTCAAGAACTATCAAAACATGGACGTCCAGGATATTTTCCATACGAATGGAGGAACTGGCGAGACTAGCTACTCCAGAAACTCTTCTCTTCAAGTATATTTATATATATATGCTTTATTCTCATTAAATCTTCAGAACATTTAGTTGTTGATGAGGTCAATTTATGTTTTGTTTTTGATAATTTGCAGAAGAAGGCTTCTGACAAGGCGAAATTCATAACGCTGGAAACAATCCAGCAAATCTATCTAACCACGACCCCGAAGAGCTTAGGAATTGCTGATTTGGGCTGTTCTTCAGGTCCCAATACATTATCAAACATCCAAGAAATTGTGGATGAAATTGAGAGGATAAGCAGGAAAATGTTGCAACCAGCCCCTGAATTCCGGGTATTTCTCAATGATCTTCCCTCCAATGACTTCAATGCAATATTCCGGGCCTTGCCCAGTTTCTACAGCGACCTGAAAAATCAGACGAATCCAGGCCGCCTGCCTCCATGTTTATACATAGCCGCCTACCCTGGAACTTTTTACGGAAGGGTTTTCCCTGATTATTCCTTGCACTTCATGTATTCTTCCTACAGTTTGCACTGGTTATCCAGGGTCAGTTTCCTTCTGTGAAACCTGTCATTTCTTAATAAAAAAATCTTCTGACCTGAAGATGAACACATTTTATATCTTTGGTGATCGCCAGGTTCCTCCAGGGATTTACGATGAGAGTGGGAAATCGATCAACAAAGGAACCATATATATCTCTGAACAAAGCCCTCCAGAGGTGGCACAAGCATACACGAAACAATTCCAGGAAGATTTTTCATTGTTCTTGCATTCAAGATCTCAGGAGCTGGTCAGCGGTGGTGGGATGGTCCTAATTTTGTTGGCAAGAGACAACCCAAATCATATTGATCGAGGAAATTCCTTCTACTGGCACATTCTTACCCGCTCATTTGCCGCTTTGGTCCACAAGGTTATATCACTTTAAAATAGTTTACAGTTAGGGAAGTTGAATTGTTTGATTAAATCCGTTTTAATGCTCGAATTTCCTGCCAATTATACTGGATAATCTAGGGGTATACTGTTATTACTATATTTAAAAATAAATGCATTGACAACTCAGTAAAAACTACATTTCAAAATAAGAATTATGTATACATTGCAAAAATTACTGAACTATAATTTGTCAGAATTTTTAACTTCATAATTAAATGTATATAACGTTTTAATTATCGGGCACCGACTTGATTGCTATATAGGGAGCTGTTAAGGAGGAACAACTGGATTCATACGATGTTCATTTTTATGCACCTTCCAAGGAGGAATTAGAAGATTTGATAAGAAAAGAGGCTTCTCTGAAATTGGAGAGGCTTGAAATGTTTGAAATAGAAAAAGATGAAGGTGAAAATTTTGAAGGTACAAGAAGCTACGGGACAAAGGTGGCCATGACGGTGAGAGCTATCCAAGAATCAATGATTTCTGCCCATTTCGGAGAGGGGATCCTGGAGGAATTGTTTCAGTTATATGCAAGATTGATTGATGAGGAATTGGTTAAACAAGATATCAGGGCAGTTACTTCTGTTGTTGTTCTTCGTAAATTATAATTTTTTTTTTATTACAATGTGACTCGAACTCAATACATATTGTCTTAAGTGGGGAGTGCTTACCACTGAAGTACAACCCTCTTTGTCTTTGCAAATTATGACTTAATTAGTGCTAACTCGCTTTTCTATTTTAGATTTTGTTAACTATCTAAACATTTACATGTATGATATGGAGTGATAGAATATATTGAAATTGGTAAGACATAATTGTAATTTATGTTTTTTGATATAATATTTTTAATGGTATTATGCATATGTTTTTTTTTTTTTATGACAAGAGGGTTGTAATCCAATAATTTGCACTCTCCGCTTAAAACGGATAAGTTTTGAGTTGACCACATTTTTTGTACCCAAAAAAATAACGAATTATATGTTTTTATGTTTAATTTGAATGTAGATTTTATCCAATTTCTTATCGTTATTATAGTTTTTAGTATAACTTATATGTTTTTTGTTTTGAATTTTTAACTTGTAAATAAGTAAATGTATAAATGAGTTAAATTGGTCAAATAAAACAGTTAAAATATGGTTGACCAGTTTGGATTTAACACATTTTTTTAATCAATTTGAATAGAATTTTTTAAGCCGTAAATATTAATTTAATCTGTCTTCTAAACGTCAAACCAGCCAGACTAGCCAATAAGCATCCCTGCTCTAAAAGCATCTATTTGTGCAGCCCATTCTTGAGATTATTGTATAAAAATAAATTTTGGTCTGTTCTTGCAATCTTTTGGACTAGTAATTAGTTTTAGGCACCCTGTTCTGCCTGTGTCAGGAAAAGAACGTTTAAATAGGAATTCCATACCTCCCAATCAAAATGGTTCAATCGGTTAAATTGGGTTTAGAATCTTCTGTGATACTTTTTTATAATAGTTCTTGTGACAAATTTTAATTACTTTGTTTATATATTGTATTTCATGTTAATTTATATTATATTGTGCTTGTGGTTAGGGCATTGTGTGCTCATTTAGACGGCTCAATGTTGGTTCTTACCTGTGGAAATATTGACTACTCCCTCAGTTTTTAATTGACGCTTTCAAAGCTTTTAGACAAATTAAGGATAGATGAAATTTACTAAATTATCCTTTTTACTCCAAATTAATTACTTTATCACAAAAAAAAATAATTACACAATAATTACAAAAACTGGAGAAAGAGAAGAAGAAATTCTAAAAACAAATCAGAGATATCTTCCTTGCCATTAATAGATGGATTGACAAATCAAACGATGAAGACGACGACTACCTTGTTGGAAATAAGACAAATTTGAATGAAAATTGAGTTTCTCATTATATTTGGAAAAATCAAGGGTAATACCAAAAGGCCTGATCAACATACAATTTACTCTGTAATGATCTGAAAGGTTGTGACTATTCATGAATGAATTTAATAAGCAAAATGAAACATATCTAATATGTTAGATACATTGAAATGTTTCTACAATGAATCTAATTTGTTAGATACATTGAAACGTATGTACAATGAATCTGCTATGCACCTATTCAGTTAGACTAAAGGATTTTCCACATATAAATAATGGCTCATTTTCAAGCATTTGGCATCCCCATTCAAAAACATTCTTCTTGAGTTTCTTAAGCCTCATTTATCTCCTTTTCTTGGTGTTCATTATTCCTCTTTGTTCTAGTTCGTTGTGAGACTGTTTCGTGCAAAACAGATTTCACGTATCCGTTGTATCTAGGAAACAGTTGTCCAATTAACCCCTGGCACGGTGTGAGGGGGCAAAACTGTTTTAAGAAAAACGTGTTTTCACGTGTCTCAAATTTTTTCTTCTCCTATCTATTTACAATTGACCATCACAAATACTATCAATTTTTTCAACATAGCTTAGCTCGGTAGGCTGTGCTATCTTTCTTGTGTAACGGTGAAGATGACGACAAGCGAGGGTGAGAAAACGAAGAAAACAAGCGAAATTACTAAAGGGAAAACGTAGTACTACAATTTGCGTTGGCGGTTTCACGGCCTGAATAGGGGAAAGTGTTGCACGCTTTGCCGGAGGGAGTAAGATTTAGTATTTATTTATACTTTTAAAATTTCGGAATTAGTATATACTCTATCTTAAACCTAAATTATTGAATATATTGAATAATAAGACTACTATAAACTATCATGTGAAAATATTTCATAAAATAGATGGACGAATAAGAGTTTATTTTCATTAAAAAGATTATAAAAAGGTTTAAATTCATTTTTTGTTCTCTATTATATTCGTTACCAATACTAGTTCCATTTAAAAAAAAATTTAGTAATTATAATCCTTTTTCATAAAAATACTCTTTGACTAAACTCAAAACCTAATTGTTTACCCCTCCTCCGCTCCATCTGCCCTCCTCCTCCTCCTTCCAACCGTCATTGTCGTCGTCAATCTCCTCCTGCCACCATCGTTGCTGCCATTGCCGTCAATCTCCTTCCGCCGCCGCCGATGCCGCCGTCACCCATCTCTGCTCAAAACCGATCAACGGTGGCGGTGGTCGGGAGGAGGAAGAGAAGGGCAGAGGAAGGGGGAGAAGAGAGTGAACAATTAGGATCAGTCAATCGTTAGTCAAAGGATATTTAAGTAGAAAATAATTATAATTGTTAAAAAAAATTGAATAAGAGACTAATATTAGTGACGAAAATAAAAGAGGGATTAAAATCAAAATAATCCTTATTAAAGAGACAAAAAATAAATTTAAGCCTTATAAAAATATAATTTCTATACCGTACAAACCGTAATTATAGAATTTGTGAAACCAAAGTACTTTTGTAATGATGTTCAAATTGAACCCAAGGAAAAGCAAACTTCTTCCCACAATGATTCTAGTTTTGAAGAGAGGCCTATTGCTTGATATGGTGAAGGGTTAAGTGTTCTTAGACAAATCTGGGAATGAAGCATGACCTTCCAAGTGAAATGGCGGTGTCATGATTGTGACGCATCGAACAAAAGTGAAGCTATGACACAGGGAACTTCATATTTATATACTTTGGACATTTCAGCATTATGAGTAGACAACATCTGGACATTAGTGGCACTGTGTGAATGAATCTCTTTATTTCTGTACCTTTCTTTTTTTAAGCACTGTTGCTTCCATTCTTTTGAAGAAGTGACACCTTGACATAGTGGGTAGGTTGGGATTCACCATTCTCACTTTTACTTATTGGATGGACATGTGGAAGGAAGGGGTGGCCATAAAGCCTCAACTATTTTCAAAATGTGTGAAATGAATGTATTTGTATACTCCATCCATCCGTCCGTTTGCAAATATCAGACCGTTTAGGACACACACTGTTATTAAAAAGTAATAGTAATAGGTAATAATTGATGTAGTTGGATAAGTTTATTTTTTACATCTCTTAAAACGTCTAATATATTCAGACTGGGGAAGTATTATTTAAGAATGTGGTCTGAATAAATGTTATGACTTATATATTTAATAAGTCAAATTAAGTTGGTTTAGATTTTTTGATAAACGTATTATTGAAGTTGTGGATATATCAACTAGTCTCCTCACTCTCCTAATCAATAACAAGAATAAACGATCAAATCATATGTGTGAGTAGAATAAAGTTGTCTGTTCATCTAACTATATACAGTTCAAAAGGGTCCAGCAAGACGAAAAAATTGATTTATCAGGATTATTGGGATTTTCTTTCGGTCTAATGGTGAATTTCGCGTTAAAATATGTCTTATATGTGTTATTTATGCGATTATTATTATATTCAAGATCCTTACGAGTATATGAATATTATAATGTTTAAAATCTAACACATTATCCAAGCAATCATGTTGCTTGTTGGCCGTGAACCAAAACTGAACAAGTTAGTGGATTTTCCACATGAAAAGAAAGCAGCCATGATTTACTGCCATGTGTGGAAGACAATTTGGAAACCAGGATTTGCGTGCTTTATGGTTTATTTAGTAGCAAAGAATATACTTTATAGTTCCATGCCAAAGGTTTTAAAACATCTTGATTCTCCTCAGTATTTTAGAAAAGTACTTAAAATGAGGTTAGCCAAATGTTATCCTAGGCTCTAATGGCTCTTTCTTTCGTTTGTTCTTTTCCTAGGCAATGAAATAAAATTCTTTGAATGAGCTTGATTCTTGTCATTTCCTATTTCTTTGAGTTTTGTGGCAACGTTATGAATGGAGTAAAACAACTTGTGATGGTCGATCTTTTCCTTAAAGATTGGGATGAGTGGATGTCGATCGATGGTGTGATGTCGAATTGTGAAAACTAGCGAAAGTTCCTACTCTTCTTTTATCTATCTTAGGACTGAATGGCAGCCTCGACCCGAGCGAAAGTACGACATGTCTAAAAACTCGAGATCGTATTCATGAACTGGTTAAGATACTGGAAAAATGTGCAGTTAGGAGGATGAATGAGTGAGTTTTACCTTGTTCTAATGTCCAACCAACTAATGTCAGCTTATTCTATCTTCCAAATCCATAGTATGTAGCTAATCATTGCTGTTTAACTTAAGGTTTAGCACCTACTTTCCAGGCTGACGTGAAAAAAAATATATTCTTCTATATGACAAATCAATTTGATTCGTCCCATAAAACTGCTTATAATGAGTACTAGTACTATTCCTTCTAAATAACAAGAAGTTTTTGGATAAAAATAGAAACGAGTGTACAACGAGACACAAAATCTAACCTTCCTGCAATGCTTGTAAAAAAGATATTATCATCATCCAAAAAATCAATTGTCATGTTTCCATGAAGTGCCACAAGGCAAAAACTTCGAAATAGAATTGCATGTAAAAACAACACCACAAATGACCACTGTACAGAAAAGATATGCTTGCTGCAAAGGACACAACCCCAATTAAACCACAGGCTTACCTAAAGCAGCAAGGCAATGCACATCAAAACATCTAGCTACTCTCTATAATTGTGTTGCACGACCGCAGTCGCTCACACGACACATTTTGCTATTGATTTAATGTCTAGAAAATCAAAGCTCAGATCCACATCAGTAGAGCAGTAGACATGTAAGAGGCAAAATAATTTTATCCCCGAAAAAAACAAACCAGGAAACCCAAGAACTCGAGCTGTATCGCAGAGCTTCATAACTTCTGCATCCTTGCTTCGCCAATGATCCACCGTGTTACCTGACTTGGATCAACAGCCAAAGCTTTGCATGAGTTAGGAATAACCCCAAGATCAGAACCAATTTGCTCAAACTCTTTGAGAGCAGCTTCCATCTCTGTTTCAGCACCTGCATCATCGATGATCTCATTCGGACCCTTGCGAAGTATGTCAGCATAATATTTCTCCTTCTCCATGTCATCTTGGAAAGGTTCCATCGCAGGGCCCTGAAATTCCCACATTTGCATCAAGAAAGTAGGAGATAGTGTTCCAGCGCAAGAAAATAAAGGCATAAACAAAAGTAAATAAAGTGAGGTGGAGGGAATCAAGAAATGCACGACGCTAACACAAGTGCACAAAGTTGTGTCCATGACTTGATAGCAGAAAATTTCTTGGGCTCTTTTATCTTTCACTACAACTTATTTGAGGGCTTCCACTTAAAATGGTATAACTTAACAAATCAGAAATCTAAAAAAAAAGAAAAACAGCAATATCACGGGACAGCTTGCGAGTTGTTTTACATTTAAACTAGCATGCACTGGTGTAAAATAACTATATAGCCATTCAGTCATCTATATAATCTAGAGTGAAATATTGTTAGAGTATATTTATTTGCATGTAAATGTCCCTTGCAATAGTATCCAAACTGAATGAACACAATATCAAGAACTATTTCACTTTCTTGGACGAAATTCAGTCATTGTTCAACATGTTTCACAGGTTAACTTGCAAGCACTTAAACATGCACAAGTAGAGGTGTTAACGTCTTCAAGGAATCACCCACCCGCAAGTAGACACTACTAAGTGGCATCTGAGACTAGAAACAAAATAGAGAGAACATATGATATAAAAAACGTAGCAAGTACGATAGAGAAGGAAATGTGTGCTTACTAAGGACAATATACTAATAAACAAAGATTATAAACTGTTAACACATGATTTCTGGATGAAATTTGGGGTTTCTGGGATAAAATGTGAATCAGAACTGTCCAATGTGTACAAGAATGACATTAGACTTCACAATGAATAATAATGTAAATCCATGTTATCCTGGATGACATAAAAAGAGACATGAAGCCAGTATCCCAAGATCGTTCCCTTCAAGAGAAGATCATTAAGTGGTCACAGGTTAGTGTAAGATTTTTTTTTGGCAAAAAAGAAAGAAAGGGTTGTCCAAGGTTAGGCACCATAAGCTTGCTGTGTGCCCTTTCTCATAAACCTCGAGTTACAAGGCCTCAGAATCCCCAGGAAGAAATGATGCCTCTTCGGATTGATATGTTTTCGACACATTTTGCATAACCTCTAGTGTGCAATGACTGGGGGATATATCATGACACAAAAAGCAGAGTAGGTCAACTCAGCAGACTACAACCGAATTAATTATGATCCCTTGACGGGAGCCAGGTAAGAATGTCATTTGATCAATTCTGTGGTAATAATGACTGCACAGGAGTTATTATGAATTTAAGCAATGAATTGCACACAGTAGTGGCATTTCAGATATCTAGGTTTACATTGGCATAACTCATTAGTTGAATGTGCATGATTAAACATTCAATATGCATGACAATGGTAGTCAAAATTACTTCAAATTGTTTGCCTTCAAGCATTATTTGACAAGTAACGTAGAGCTTTTAGCTTATACCTGAATGAGTTCTGCATAATGTTGATAGATCTCACTGTTTTCATCTAGATCACCAAGTAATGTTCCCCCATACCAGCCATTTGCCTCGTCCACTGAGTTCATAGCAAGGTACCTACAGAATAGTAAACTTCAACAGCTCAGTTGTCGAATGTGTTTAGTAAAGCATGGTAAACTTTTTAAGGGAGAAAAATTTGTAACGGAAACAAGATTCACCAATTCAAATGAACCATCGCTATATGTTAATACTTCACATAGAGCTCGGACACTGACAAAACTTATGACTTTCAAAGAGAACACCCTAAAATTCTAAGACCAATCAACGGTGCTACTTTACTATAAGAACTCCAATTTCTTATAAAGTAATATGGACATGCTGATAGAAACATCAAAGCTATTCTTCTAAAGGAAAAACACATTTTCGGTGTTGGAACAAAATTGAAAACAAGCTTCATGCTTTGAGAGAACAGTTCAGCCACTCTAGAGATTGATAAGTAATACTCTTATTATCGAACTATACTTGTCAATCATACACCTAAAATGAACTCAAAAGAAGAGAAGTCAGATTAAAGATTCATTAGAAAGCCTTTTAGCCAGGTAGGTGACATGAGCTTCACACCTGCTTAACAAGTCTAGAACATGCCAGGCAATAAGACATCACATCAAGCAGAAATATATAGCTTTCAGAGAAGGAACCTTTGAAATAAGTCCTCATCATTTGTTTCAGCTATGGGGGTTAGCCAACTCAGCTTGGTTAGTGCATCAACTCGCTTTTTCTCATGGGACTCTCCATCTGCATTTTCATACGATGCCACTTTAGGAGCAGTATCATATTTCCTTTGTCCAAATAGCCAATTTGGGCTCTTGAGCTGTATTTCACTGCAAAAGGTTTTCTTGCAAAAGAAAGTCAATAAGATAATTCTAATTTAATAAATGTGCTGCATGACATTTCATCACAGTAAGTGATCAATAACAGATAACCTACTTTGATGTGTTTGCTTGGGTCAGATATCAAGGTCAAGCATGGAAGGATAATTTCAAGAGTAAATTTAACGGCCAGAGTATAAAGCAGGTAAAAAATTCATGAAAATATCTTGCTTTCTGGTTCCTTTTTAAAAATATCAACAATATGGCTATGCAAATAACATAGAGCAGCAAAGTACAAGAAAAAAGTACATTTAATTGAAAGAGATAAACAACAAAATTTTCTCTCATTCAAATTCAACCAGTATAGAAGTTAAAGTAAGACCTAAATGTGCCGCCAATTTTGTCTCATTCAACTCCAACACAACATATATCTCTCCACATTGAACCTTGAAGCCACCACAGTTCTAAATAATCACAAAAGCATCCATTATTTTACATCCAGCCCTGGAACATCCCATAATCATTGTATAGATGATTCTGTACTCCAAGTCTCCAACTAGTGTAAGAGATTGAGCCAGCTCTCACAAACTAATCTATTCTGAGTAATCAATGATGACACCACATACCCCAGAATACTAACAAGACATTCTAGTTCCATGTTAAACCATAGGTGGCTAAAAGGTGACACAATGATTCACAAAACCGTCTCTCATAACAGCACACAGCTATGTGCCTTTGACAAGCACACAGACAAAGCTACAGTCTGATCAATAAAGTTTGCCTCAGAGCTTGAATGGTTTAACATGTTTTTAGTTAACCATGTACTCAGTAATCAACAGAGAATATTTATTGTTCTTTCCTAAATAATAATCTAAAGTTAAAGCTAATCTTCAGCATCGACTTCCAAGGGATAAAAAGCATTACTTCATACTTCCAACATTCCAGAGCAACACAGATAACTAGGCGGACATCAGGTATAGTTTATATCAAAGATTTGCCAAGGATGATTATGCATTATTTTCAAAGACAATCCATGATGGGTATGAAGTTTGTGACCATCTTGCGTGTCTGTGAAGAACTCTTCACATGCACTCAACTGCATAAATTTTGGCCCCAACCAGCCAGGCAGCAAAGGAAATGGAAAGCAATAGGCACCAGTCACTTTACCCAAATGATTTGCTATTTTAATGAACAGGAGAAGAAAAAAAACCGACGGCTCTACAAAGCAACTTAACATTTGGAACAATAAAAATGACGATACAAACATGAGCAAGCCACCATATGTTAGAATGAAAGTCAGTAAAGCATATATTAATAAGAATTGGTAGGCCAGAAGAAGACAGAAGTCAAATATAGAAATCAGTATGATAGATTATTTCCCAGCATTTTTCTACAGAAGAAGCACAACACATATGGATGCATCATGAAAAGGAAATTTTAAGCATCAGAAAAGGAAACATAGAGAAGTGCTTTCAAGTCCATACAATTATATCTATTAGTATCCATGCATTAGGCATAATTTACAAATTAAAAGCAACTTGCAATTACTCAAGAGCAAGAACTTACATTGCATCAGGAGCCACCCCAAAGCTTCCAGTTCTCTGATCAGTTTCACCACAAAGTCGAACATTCCTTATTGAACTGCAAGTTCTTTCAATCAATTTATCAAGAGATGTCAATTTTATGCGTGAGAAGTCCTCTCTACATGCTGGAATAGGTGCAAGATTAGTGCCTCTTGCTCCAATCTTCGTTTCAGACAGAGAACTGCCAATAACAAGTATTATTTCTGTTACCACTGGAAACTAAAAAATTGAAAGACAGGACAAAATACTAACAAAGTGGAAAAAATCTAAGAACATTAACCACTTTAGTGGTATTGCTGTGTACTTCTGGAAAGGTAATTAATGCAATCCACAGAGGTCAAGAAATGTTGATCCAATAAGGTATGTACATAGCTAGTAAGAAGAGAAATCATAAAAAGAGGCACATATTGAAGTTAGCTCAGCTACAGTACTTTGCAATACTGCAATTCCCACTTCGTGTTTGTTAGAAGCAATTAGAAGTTATGTCATTTTTGCATGATTAAGAAAAACTATATCAAGAACAGGATCACAAAAAATTGACTGGGAAGAGGAACAAAATGCAGAAATAAAGCAAAAACAGAAGGATTAAACTGGTTAGAAAACAAAAAAATTTAAAAACCTGGAAAAAAAAGTTTATGTTTGCAAAATGTGCTTCTAGCTTTTCTTGGCCTCGTCTTCTGCCCCATTTTACTTTGACCTAGCAATGACCATACATGATTCACAACAGTTTCTTGAGGTGAGAGGTCCCTATAATTTTCGTTCCATTAATCTACCCAATAGATCTTCCAGTTGATCTAATGTCATTAGCCAATGAACATGCAATAATGCTGCCCCTAAGACTTGAGATAAGAAACTTTGAAAAAAGAGATGGAGATAACAAAAAATCAAAAAAAAAAAAAAAAATTGAAGTTATTTTAAAGTTCATATACATAAAGCCAATGAGAAGATGAGAGCAAACCCTTCACAAATAAACTGTTTGTGTTTCGTAAACAATGGCTGATATTGATAGTCGATTAACAAAGCCAAGTGCCAATTTTGTTTATTTCCATTTATGTATATCTATGTGTAAATTGATACACAAGTAGAAGTGCTTGTGTAGATGAAATTTTGTTGAGGTCATTATAGTAACAGAACCAACTCTTAGCATTACAAAACAAAAGACGAGGAAACAGCATTAGGAAGTATTAGAGTTTTACTACCTCTTCCCAAGGAGATCATCTCCAATACCAGATACGTGCAGATAATAATCAGAATCCAACTCCCATAGTGCAGGTTTCCCTTCCTGAGGCTGGAAGTAACCCAAAAATCTAGTAAAAATCCACCAAAGAGTACAGTGATTCAGATACCAAACAAATGTGAATCAACCAAGTTCTTCAGAAGTTGCTACAACTTAATTGTACAAATAACTTCAAGAATTGATATTTAGGCAATGGGAAATTAGACTCCGTACTAGGTATATACTATGCAAACCAGCTCAGAAGTAAAAGGGGAAAAAAAGACATGGATAATAACAACACAAAAGATAAACTAAAATACAGGAGGATCAAACTTTACAAATTTATTGCATCTTGCTTTTCACCATCAGTATAAGCATTGCTATAGTATCTCTTAATAGACTTCAGAAATTCCCTTGACTGAGTAGTAGCCTTCCACTTCCCCTGCCTCTCAGGGAACACCTGGCAATTAAGATAGAGGCACATATTATTGTCTTTCATTAAATCCAACCATAACAGGAACATATATATGCAAAACAAACATACTGTGTTGTGAGCAGCAGATCCACCATACTGCTGAGCAAGGGCATCACCCATGCCTTGGTACATATCCATAAGAGCAGCAGCAATGCTACTGTCAGCATCCACTTTAGGATTATCTGTCAAACCCATGGCATGAAGTTGGCGGCCCAGAGCTGCCAGACCATATGCATATTGAGCAACATTTGTTCGGTCCAAGCAATCAATACAGTTAGTGCGCAGCACTCCACTTTGACACCGAGGTGCTGAACTACTACTGTCATTGTCTTTTATAGTATCTTGGCTGCTGTCCATTTCTCGGCCTTGTTTCGTTAAGAAAGCCAAGGTTTCATTAGCACTATTAACCCTTGAAAGATCCCCTGAATTGGATCTTAGTTCTGCAAAAGAGGACTCCCTGAGGAAATAGCCATGAACGGTGGTATAAGACCACTATTAAGGATTATAAAAGGAAGTGAAAGTACCAAATGACCTGTCAATGTATAGGCTAACAATACCTGGAAACCAAGAGAAAAACAATAACAAAAGAACCCCAAAAAAAAATAATAATAAAATATGGACCAAACTGGAAAACAAAGCAACTGCCATAAGAGATGGAAGAAGCTCCTTGACTTAAGCACACCATCTATAATGTATCAAGTTTACTATGTCAAACGATACTAGAAGAACGATTCTCTAAATAACCTCCACAAAAAACAGAGGTCAATCTCGAGACTTACTCCACTACAACAAATTGTCACCTTTTGTGTAACATTAGTAGAAACTTCTGTGAAACATCTCAACAACCATTAACAAGAATTAATTGCAAGATTGCACATGCATCTAAATCCTCCGGAAGATCACAGTCACAGCTCCCTTCATACAAAAACAAGATAAGGTCCGAAGCAGTCTTTCAAGGAAATAATGCATTCACCACCCCAAAAGCAGTCATTCTCTGATCTTTTCCTTCTCCCTTTAAGGAGTCCACATTTAATTAGCAAATTGTAACTGATAACTCATTCAACTTTTGAATGAGAGGACTCTTTTTGGGATGGACAGAGTACAATTTACTCATTCACTTCAACTCAAAGGCCTGAACAACAATCTGCACTACAGAAAGTGTTCAGACCAAAAACATGAGAAGAGACAATATCACAGACAAGCCAATAAAGATGCCATTCATTTCCTCGCTCTAATTCCTAAATGAAACTAGTTTGAAGATAGTGAAAACAGAAAACAATCTAGTCAAAGAAGAATCAACTAAGAACAAATTTGAGATGAAAAATTTTCTATATGCAAAGGCCATTAACCCCTTCCTCTTTAGCAAGATAGCAGCCATCTAATTAGGGGCCTAGCAGCAAGGAGGACTCTTCCATTTAGCCCCTTAAGGATCTACGAATGTCGGTGAGAGATCATTCTTATCCTCTAATCTTCGCTATGTGGAAGGTAATAAGCTAGCTAGTTAGATTTTAGTAGCAACTAATACACTAAAACACTATGAAAGCTGTCAAAAAAGATCCCAAGCCTTCGGTGAGAGCATTCCACCAACCAAACAAAGAGTGATGGACACAGAGAGATGTAGGTTGAGAGGAGAAAACATCTTTGAATTGAAAGGCAATGAGTTTACGAATGCCTGCACATCTTTTTTCCTCCAGCATGCATAAGTTACAGCTTCACAGTAGGATTTAGATCGAATAAATGAAAAAAAGAAATTCACAATGTTCAGCCTTCCTTTACTAACCCTTACGATAAGGAATGAAGAGTACAAAAATGTGTCAAGAGAAACCTTTGACTGGAGATATGTCGATTCAGTCTTTCACTACGTGGGATACTAGGAAAGAGTGCACAGCTTTCTTCTGCGATTAGAGACAGTTATCTACAACGAGGCAATGCCTATTGAAGCCTAAAAATTAATTATAACTCTAAGAATCACATTGTTTTCAGGGGAGAAAAAGAGATGGGAAAAAAACGAACAACACTAGAAGCATAAGGTATCAGTTTTCATCTCAGTCAATTGGAGAAGGCTCAAACAAATTCGGATAAGCCTCTTTTGATTTACTTTCCAGTACCATAAATATTGCAGAATATAGTATCTTTGATCAAACTTCACCAGATTTTGAAAGCTCAGAAAAAAGTCCAAGAATGAAATAAAGCTTACCCCCAATACACCAAAACAGACTAGAGTGTTTTATTCAGAAGTTATAATTGTAAACGAATCACAAATGCAAAAATTTCAAGAAAACCAGGAAAATATGATATACCTTCCAGTGTTGGTACGTCCAAGTTGATTAAATCGTTTCTTAACAACTGAAAGCTTGCCACTGTAATAAAAACCTGTCAGATCAAGCGCTTCACTGGCCACAGCACCCAAAACTGCCAGGACATTGGCGGACTTGCTTCAAAACATAAGGAAAGTAGTTATCAATATTTAACAGAAGGGCAACATAGAAAGCAATTCCAACTGAAATAGACTCACCTCTTAGCAAACTTGTGAAAGTCCCAGTGGATAAACCTTAGAAAATTCTCCTCTGGAAGAGTTTGGTTCAGATACCCAACTGCATTAGCAAATTCACGCCGTAGCATCATCTCTCGTGGCCTTTTTTCAACTGTCTGCAGTTCAACAAGTAAGCACAAGTAAGAAATCTAACATAGACTTGAGTCATAAAAGACAGGAAAATTTAAAGTCACTTTCCTTCATTTCAAGGGAAAATGAGGAGCATTAACTGAATCAGCTAAATTAGTCAAATAATTATCAACTTCTTCTAATCTTTACTCAGAGAAAAAAAAATCCCATCCTGCAGCTGTCATGGGAACTTGCAAGGATCAAATAGATACACGCTTGAAGCTATGGCATAAGTAGTCTACCCCATTTTTATTCAACACTCAGAACATCAACCACCAAATTGGTAAAATTAGCAAGCCAACAATATAAACATTAAATTTAAAAGCAAGGTAACGCCAGCAAATACTAGTGGTACAAACCTTAATCAGATTGAGAACGATAATTGGATTGCCGTATCTCCTTTCCAGGTCTTCAAAATGCAATTTGGTTGCCTCATAGGTTGGGTCATATCTTTGCACTGGAGCCAAAAAGGAAACTCAGACACCAGAAGAGAAAAATCTTATGCACCATTAGCACAAAAATGAAGAAATGGACCATCAAATTTGAATAAAGTTGAACCTTTAGATAAACTTTCAATTTTGATCTAGAACACGATTTCCATATTTCTTACATATAATATCAGGTTTCGGACTGAATCTTGAGGCTTCCTGTGACCAGAAAAGAGGAATTGAACCCCTCATTTGGATAACAGAACTCATCCTCCCTTTGCAAGATCCAGCTTCTTCATCAAGCACGATTTGTTCTGTTTCAACATCATTTGCAACCCTTCCATGATCATTGACTCCCCTTTTCAAATAACTGCATCAATGAAGGAAAGTGACAAGGTGAAGCCTTCAATGTCACATGTATTATTTACAAGGTCTAAAACAAGATCTAACAACTGGTATGATAACTAAATAAGTAAAAGTCAATTCAGCACTAACTAATGATTAGATTTCCTCAAAAGTTCAATGGAAGCAGGACTGTGAACAAAGTAAGCATCAAAATCTATAAAAAGACCGACTGAGAAAATAGTGGAACTTTTGAGAATTAACATCAAAGATGGTTTGGACCTGTGCGTAGTAGACCATTAGATGCTCCAGTAAGACGAGAAAACATAGAATCAACTCAAATCAAAAGAGGAAGGGGAAGACCTTAAAAGAACTGAAAAGAACCGATTAAAAAGAACCTAATTTATTTAAACTTAAATGAGAACATGCGTTTGGACAGATGGCTACATATGATCCATAAAGGAATCCCATATAGTGGAACAAAGGTTTAGTTGTTATTATTGTTGTCTCTCATACTCCATGTGTCACTACTTCACACCCCATTTCAAGTTCAAGTTCTCAAAGTACGTTACGTCAGCAAGGTTACATATTTGCGACAAGGAATTACATTAGCTAACTACATGAACGCCAAAGAAATTCTCCATACATACATCAAGTCATAAGGATTTAATTATGCCATCATATAAAAGAACCAAAAACTCATGATGATTTCTACAAGAAGGGGTTTCAGAGGGTTCCTTGTATCTATAGGGGTAAAACATAAAAACTGAAAGCAGAGATCTCTAGCCACCAGTTAAAAATATAAACTGATCCCATCCACCAAAACTTGCATTCTAAAGCTTGAACACAATGGTTGCAGAAAATGTTGACTGCATTAGATCTCTTAATCTGTGCATCATATTTAGATGTGTTATGACAAACAGTATAGAAGCATGAAAGAAATGGAAAACCAACCAAAAGTTGATGTCCTCCAAATCCATACACAATTTTGGAAACATCTAGAAATAGACTCCTACACTCAAAGAAATAGACAACTCAAACGTGTCAATGTTTTGAACAGACTCTATTGTGGCCAATGTGTGGATCCAGAAGAACAGCTAAAGTGATTAGAAAGACATCTTACAGAAACAGGTGCTCTTTCTTTCTTTTTTTCTTTTTTTCTTTTTTTCTTTTTTTCTTTTTTTCTTTTTTTTCATCAGTTTGGCTATTCTGTTAATTTCAACCAAGGGAAAACATACTTGGAAATACTGTATTTCCAAGCTGGAGGTGAAGAGAGATAACACCAACCTGGGTTGTTGTTCTTCCTCCTTCATCTTCCCTGAATTTAGCACTTATAAATAAAAATAAAATAAAATAAATGCAGCTAACAAAATATGTGAAATCACCTAGGTTGAATTTAACTTTTTCTAGATAAAACTATAAAATAAATGTAGAACACTAAGACTACTACAACAAGCACCCAATGTGAAAAGGATCACAATCTCAGGACATCAGAAACTCATATGCACCACTTGCATCAACTCAACAATTGCATAGGACATGCTTAATGGAGACAGCTAGCAAAAATGCTACCCCTAACTGCAATAAAAACCTACAACCAGCTTGAAAGCAGAACCAAGCAAATATATAGATCTGTAATCAGTAAGCTAGCTTTAATGTTCCCACAATGAAATTACAATGCCAGGGCCAAGAGGATAAAGTTATATTCCTCCTGCTTAAATGCCAATGGAAACTAATGCTACCAGTATTCAAGGAAAACCATAACATGGGAAGTCTAAGAGTTGCAAATGCAGATTTTGTAAGCTATCCAAAAGGGTATTTACATATACAAAACAAATTCAGTCGGGCATTAGGTTGGTAGCAACACTGTACACCCCACCCCACCCCCCACCCCCCCCCCCCCCCCCCCCCCGCGCGCGCGCGCGAGCGCGCATTAAGAATCTAAAGAAAGCTCCTATTAGCTGATTATTTTCCCTCCACAATGAGATACTGCAAAACATATATCCTTACTAGAAAACATAAGGTATGCAAAATCTCAACACTAGTTCAGTCTGACTGGATTCTGCCCGGTAAAACCTAAGCTGATCCATTCTGTCACTACAATTTCATTTCATTTGGCAAATGGTGAGGAGATTTCAGAAGACCTCAACAAATGAGCACGTAATAAAAGACAGGTTATTCTTACTCCATATAATGAGCTAAAAGGACAAAATTCCATAGACTTAAGCGCTTCTGATAACAGCAGCAACGCGCTGCAGCGCAAATAGATAGCATCTCAGTCCTAAATCTAACTGTTGAATTCATGGCTGGTTGCTTCCATCAATCTATAACATTCAATTCACTTCCATGTCATAAAATTTCAAATACTTTATAACTCAAAATCTGACAAACAAATCCTTGACACCAGATAAAGCAATTAACAACAAAAGATAAGAAAACTGGAAAACAAATCAAATAAAGGAGGAGTGGCAAAAACAACTCTAGAACATTCCCTCTAATTTATAGTACAAACTCCTCGTCATTGGCTTCGCAAACCCTTGCTGAATTCTACATCTTCCCAGCAATACACAGAGCAGAGATACACACTAGGTGTAGGCCATATCTAAAACAACTCCAACACATTCTCTCTAAGAATCTAACACCCACCTCTCAGTCATTGACTCAAACGGCGTACCTTATTCTATATCTTTACCACAAAACTATGCAAAATAGAAATTAAATGAGAGAGATACCGAGTTCCTGCAAAATGCCTGGAGCGTCTAGAAATTAAAGAAACACTGAAATCCCTTCCAAAAATTGACAGCCTAATCTGCAGTCATCAAACATAATAATATTAATACAATGATCTCATAAGGCATCAATGACATTTGTAAACAAGTCTCAATCATATCAAAAAATTAAAATCCATGAAGAGTAATAAAATAATTAATCAAGCAGTGCAGGTACTGCATATCAGCTGCAGGAGAGGATATGACAATTATTCGAATATTATGATCTAATTCTTAAGCAGCTATAGACAATATCTGTAGACTAGTGCACGAAAGATTATTAGAGTGATAACACAACTCATAAATTTTACAAAAAGGGACAAATCATACAATTTCAACTAGAACATAAAATAGGTAGATAAATCAATTTTGAAGAGTTGACATACCAAATACATATCCCATGACCCGAAGAAACTAAGAATTAGAGCTGTAACTTTCCCCATCAAATATTGCAAAAAATTTATTATAACTGAAGATACTCTTCTATTCAGATCCTACCCCAGTCTCCACAACTTGAAAAGAATTTGGCATAAACTTGGCGTAAAGCTATAAATCTCTGTACCCCTTCAATATTACCTGAAACTTTTATTAACTGAATATACTCAACAACTAAACATTTATCCCACTATGTGGGTCGGTTATATGAATCATACATTACCATCATGTTCTGTTCATATTATTTGAATATACTATACTAATAAAAAATTCATAGAAGATTTAGCAAAATTTTGAGTGCATCCAAATGCAAAAACAGATGTAAAGACGGCAGTTTTTCACAAATGATAACATAAATGACTTTTCATCCATACATCCCTCAGGAAACAGCATTTAGGTTCATTACATCCTCAAAGAATCAAACGTTCATTCCTCTCCAATGCGTCAAAAGATGTGCACAGGCCAGATCTCATTTCCAGTTTCTTCCTGATTCTAAAGAAGGTCAGCTAAGAAATAGGTTTGTCATGATCTATGCAATTGAGCAGCAACACGATGAAAGGAATACCACAAAACTGACAGACACAATGGCTGCATCTCAACAGGTACATTAGTCTAATGAATGATAACATGATTGTCCATGCTTGGCCATGTAACACCATATACCATAACATAAAATGGAGGCCATACATGAAAACACGCCAATACAGCTAGGAGTAGATTTAAAACTAACCTTCTGAGTAAGCATCACTCACAACTTCAGTTTGTTATAGGAATTCAAAGGAGTTCATGCATAGAACCAAAAAGTGCATGAAGACAACAAAGGTTCAAGTAAATTTACAGTAAAAAATAATAATAATGAAATATATAACACCTGCTTAAAATGTCCATGAACCAAAGCAACTGTCCACATGGTGTTGTTGCATCTTGATCGAATAGCCTGTGTTAGAAAAGCATTCCATACAAATATGTCTTCATATGGCATCCCTTCATCACCCACTGACAACACATTTTTCTGCAAACTTTGCATTATTGGGTATGTGTAACTAAAGAAAAAATCTTTCGTCAGGTCAACGCTGGATAAGAGTTTCTTGTACCTGTAAACAAGACATTATTTCAAATATAAGAAAACCTTAAAACAAATAAGAAACTTAAATTTGAGTGAACATAAGAAGGTCACTTTTGGCTACAAAGGCACAGGTACGAAGTAAAAATGAAAAGTATGCAAGCAACAATGTTTATATCATTTCTAGGAAATATTAAAACACTAACTCTCACAAATCAAATATGGACTAATTACATAAAACCAGAATGTTTAGCATAAGTTCCAGGTAATAAATCAATTAAGACAATTAGTCAGTATCCTTCTGGAGATAGCACAAAATATTCTACCTTAACAAGATAACATTGAACTCAATTACTGGACTTTATTAAGAAGTCAGAATTGATATTGAAAAATCAAAAGTGCATAACAAAGATAAAAACAAAACACTTTACACCTAACCTTGAAGCGTAGCCCCTTGCAGAAGCATAGCCCCTTGCAGAAGCATAGCCCCTGGCAGAGGCACAGGCTGTGACACAAATAAAGAAAATCCAGAACAGCAAAATAACGGGGGGAAAACAGGTTACTAGCAACTAAGCAGCTACTCATACCAATAGACAATACATTTACATTCTATTCATCTAAGGTGAAACCTTCAGAATCCCTTCCCAACATGCATGCAGAGAAACAAATGGCTAATTGCAACTTGACTAAGAATTACAGAAGCATGAAAAGATGCATTACAATCTAAGATTGTGTGTCTTAGCTGCTGTTCTTACATTTTTATGGCCAAGATGATCTCAAAACTCAACAAACCCACTACCTCTGTTACAAGAAAGAAAATTCAGAACTTGATATTTGTGTCATTTTAATATCTTCACCATCATTATGATTTCAATACAATTGCATCATAAAGTTAAGCCTTAACTTTCTTCCTAATCCACTCACCACTGAATGAAGGTCCAGAATATTAAAGGAATGTCTCAACTGATCCCATGTCAAGAGCATTGGAGACCATAATTTAGGAGAAAGTGTCTAGGAAGTGATATTCCACAGCCTACAACTTTCCAATTCATGAACCACACAATTTCACATGCGGAATTTCATATTAATCGTCAACTGTTCTAGTGATACCCAACACTTAATTAATAGAGCAGACAAAATAACGAAAATAAGCTCATTAAGAAAAGCATCAAACTGTAGGAAACCCATCATCTACAAATATTGTCAAACAAAATAGAGAGATTGAAGAAGTTACCGCAGCTCAGTTTTAGAATGAGCAATGTCAGTTTGAACTGTAGCATGCGGAATAGTAATGATTTGGCTCTCATCTATACTGTATATCGCATGACCACATATACACCCAATTTGTCGACGCTTTGTCACCAGCACTAAATAATATGACTCCAAGAACTTTATACAACCTAAAAAACAGCAAGAACAATAATTAGATAATAATAGATAAAGGACCATTATATCCTATTGAAAAGATTGATGTTTCTTATATACAGTTTTGTGGACTAACCGGCAATGCCATAAACTTTAGCCACAAAGGTCAATCCACCAGTAGCTCGGTTTCCCTCATCTATCCTATGCAATAAGTTATTGACTTCCTGTGAAGTGTACACTACAGGATCTTCGCTAATATTGAGTTCAGAGGGCTCCATTCTGTCAATCTTTAGAACCCGAAAAGCCCTCTTTTTTTTATCACTTCCAATCAAATAATACCTCTGCGTAAAGTGCAAAATTTATCAGACTTCAAAAGAAAAATCTTCCATCTCAACTGATGATTAAAAATAAAAAATTCCAAGTTTACATTTTACAAGTTTAAGTTCTCAATATAAACGTGCCACCACCACATACACAACCTAAATTTCAAATACAATTAAGATTACAATTCCAATTGAAAACAGTAATTGGTCTCCATAACCAACAATATCCAAAATAACTAGACATTCCCTGATCAGCCTCATTCCACTTAAATGAACCTCAAACACGGAAATTTAAAAGAAATCACAAATCATAATACAAACTTTAACAACTTGCTTCATGTGGTCCTTCAAAGTAACACTATTTATTACAACTCAAATAAGTAAAAGACGCAAATTGAACTTACATGAATGTTAAAAATTGGAACTTCCATTACATAGAATCTAAAAAATGTTATAATAGAAAGGGAAAAAGAACAGAAGCAAAGCTTTTCCTCCTTCTCCTTTAAAAAACAAAATTGAAAACCATTTGTGGCACTTACAGCTCGGGTTTCATAGAGGCGAAATTTCTCCAGAGAATAAGAACTGGGGTCGATTTCAAGGTCATTATTGGCTGTGATTGGATGAATTTTGGATGAATTGGGTGTAGGGACTTTGGCATTTTCAGTCTTCGCCATTGATCAGACACCCAACCAAAAGAATAGAAAAAACTAAACTTTCTCCGGGTGGAGTATAGTAGGATTATTACAACGCGAATTTCTCCGACTTGAATCAGCTATAAATAATAGCGGGTAGTGGATGATTCGATTTCATCCGCGTTACAATCTGTTCATAGAAGAAGGGAATTAAGGAGAAATTAAGGTAATGAGTTTTCGTACTCTTTGGCGGAAAGAAAACAAATGAAAGGAAAGGAGTTAGACTTTGAAGGAATTGCATCTTAGTCCCTTTTTGTACACTTATTGGTTTAAATGTCCAAAATATTTTTTTAATTACGGCTTCTAGTTTGAAATTTCAACATATTTTGTTGTTTTATCTTTAATTGTTTGTCATTGCCAACTATACCTATCTACCCTGGACTGGGATTTACTTTCTTACTAATTCATCTAATAAACATAGCCAAATTTGAGGTATGTCATGTTAATGTGGCTCCTCCTTTGTTTGGAGTTTGGGCACTCTTATCGGAAAAGAATAATCTATTATTGTCCTTTTATGTGTAGTCTACCGAAAGAATTTAGAGAGAAAGCCTCAAACCAAAGCCTCCTTTATCCCTACTTGTCGAACAAAAATGGAAAAGATATGCCGCCACTCTTCATTTTCCTTCATAATTTAGCGACTCCTATTTTATTTAATGCTTAATTACTTCTGTCAAAAAAGAATGACCCGCCAATGACCTCTTCTCCATGTAAACTGCTAGAAGAATTTAGGGACAAAATCCTCAATCGACACTACTAGAATTTTGGGCTTTCACCACACACATTCTATAACACTAAAATATAAATGTATCTATTAATATCTACAATCACATCAAATATTAATTTATTTATATCTAATAAAATACTACAAGAGTAATGTTGTTATAACTATTTTAATGTGTCATCAAATAAAATTCTATCATAATACTATAAATAAGTGTTATAATAAAATTTCAATCAAAATACTAACAAGTGTAATTAAAATTTTATAAGTATAGAAACACAATCAAGTGTTATTTTATTTGTTAATATATTAACTTAAGGTATTAATAGATTAATATGTATAGTGTAATTGTAATACATATATAATTACATTATTAAGTGTTATTTAAAGTCGTCTGCTGCTGTCCCACATCGGAAAGGCAATACTTATATTGTACAACTAAGTGTACTATAAAAATCTGTACACATAGTAAAAATTAAAACAAAAATAAAATGTGTAAATTAAGTGAATAGGAGGGTGTATTCACGCTCCTTGAAAACCATCAAAACACAGCCGCCTAAACTTTTCTCCATCATCAGTTTCCAACACAAAACAATTATTCACTCCTGGGAAATTGCACAAATTAAATTCTTCAATCAATGGAGAAAAAAACCCTTCATCCATCAAAACCATCATCATCGTCGGTTGATGATGCCAAATTGCTGATGTCGTTTCGATACAAACTGTCGGCGAGACGCAAACTGCCGATTTCGCAACCACTACCGAGCATTCCGCAAACCGCCGACGTTCATACAGGAGGAAGCACCCCACTTCAACCGTCCGCAAAAGGGAAACCCATCAACCCTACAAAACAAAATCCGAAAAGAGGCGCAACAACATCCTTTGAAGAACAAGTAGCAGCAGAAAACATAAACGCGACGACAAAACTCAATCCAAAGGGAGGAAAAATGAGTACAAGAAATGCATCAACGGGTGGGGAAAATGAGAAAATGCAGCAAAAGCCCCATAGTGAAGGTAAATGTCAAGATTCTTTGGTTCTGTATTTTGTGTTTTCGATATGATGATGTTTGTGATGGTAAATGTGAAGATATCGATGGTAAATGTCAAGATGCTTTGGTTCTGTATTTTGTGTTTTTGATATTTTGTGAAGATGTTATGTTTTGAATCATATGACTGATTAGAAACTGTTTCTCGTTGGAATAAAATGGTGTATGATATCTGATATAGTTGATGGAATATATCGATAGTTGATGGAATATGTCGATAGTTGATGGAATATATCCAAAAGTAATATGTTCTGGTTGATGGAATATGTACAAGGTTGATGGAATATGTCCATAGTTGATGGAATATATCCATAGTTGATGGAATATGTCGGTAGTTGATGGAATATGTCAATAGTTGATGGTAAATGTGTAGATGTTGATGGTAAATGTCAAGATGCTTTGGTTATGTATTTTGTGTTTTCGGTATTTTGTGAAGATGTTATGTTTTGAATCATATGACTAATTAGAAACTGTTTCTCGTTAGAATAAAATGGTGTATGATATCTGATATAGTTGATGGAATATATCCATAGTTGATGGAATATGTCGATAGTTGATGGTAAATGTGAATATGTTGATGGTAAATGTCAAGATGCTTTGGTTCTGTATTTTGTGTTTTCGATATTTCGTGAAGATGTTATGTTTTGAATCATATGACTGATTAGAAACTGTTTCTCATTGGAATAAAATGGTGTATGATATCTGATATAGTTGATGGAATATGTCCAAAGTTGATGGAATATATCCAGAGTTGATTTATGATATCTGATCTGGTTGATGGAATATGTACAAAGTTGATGGAATATGTCCAACATTTGATGGAAAATGTATTGTATTATATTATTCTATAGGATGTTGTTGATGGTAAATGTATTTTATATATAATGTATTGTATTTCATTCAAAAACTCTTTACGTACAGGCAAAAGGAAGATATATGACGAAGACACGGATGATGATTTCACAGATAAACCAGTCAAAAAAACTGTGGAGCAGAGTAAGGGAACCAAACGTCAGAAAAAAATGGAGAAAGTAAATGAATCAACGAGGTTCTTGAGCAGAACTTCTCCTTCTGCAATATCAGCAATGCTTGAACATATTTCAGAAGATCAAAAGGAAGCATTGAGGCAGGTCGGACTTTCCTGCCTCTTCCACTTGAATATAGACAATCTTCCAAATGTATTGGGAGAATATTTGCTGACAAAGATGAACACATCCACGAGGAATCTAGAGTTGCCATCAGGTAATATTTCACTTGATGAGATTGATGTGGAACTTGTTATGGGTTTCCCCGGGGGGGAACTGGAAATAGAAGAATATTCAAGGAAGGAAGAGAGGTCAGAAAAATATAAATTGGACAAACAAAACTTGGAAAGAAGGCATGGAGGGAAGATACCATCAACAGGAGAATTAGCACTTCACATCGTGCGGAACAAGGAATGTCACAACTTGGATTTCCTTCAAGATTTCCTGATTTTAATGGTATCAACATTGGTGTTTAGCTATGGAAACACCACCATCAGATACAGATTGCTGAAATCTTTGGACAGTGTGGAAAACATAGCAAAGATCAATTGGAGAAAGTATATATTTGACAAATTGTTGGAAGCAACAAATGACTGGAATAGGCGGAATGGTAAAGACCATTTTAGAGGGCCGCGTACATTTCTAGTGGTAAATCTTATACCCATCTATTGATTATGTTTTATGATTTGAATGGAATATTTATTATGATCTGATATGAGTGATGGAATATTGATATGAGTTATGGAATTCTGCCTCACAACCTTGATATTGTTTCTGGTTTTTCGTAACAGTTGTTCTACGCGGATAGAGTTGGGTATGGAAAATCAAGCAACCAAGACCGACGCGTACCAACAATTCAAAATTGGACAGAGCAACAACTGAATGTACTTGCAAAATACAAAGGAGATTTTGGGGTGGGCAGAATAAGGGGACGCCCAAAAAACAATGATGATGATGAGGACACATCTGGTGATGATGTAAGATGTTCATTTTTTTTTTCAGGATTATCTGTTATGTTGATGGAATATGTCAATAGTTGATGTAAAATGTCAATAGTTGATGGAATATGTCAAAAATGTTGATGGAATATGTCAATAGTTGATGTAAAATGTCAATAGTTGATGGAATATGTCAAAAAATGTTGCTGGAATATGTCAATAGTTGATGGAATATGTCAAATGTTGATGGAATAGGTCAATTGATGTTCATCTTGTATTGGCAGCAGGTGAAAGATTCCAAAGATGAGGAAGAGGAGACAGATGAAGAAGAAGAGGAAGAGGAAGAAGCTGAAGAAGAAGCCAACGAAGAAGAAGAAGAGGAAGAGGAAGAAGCTGAAGGAATGCATGAAGAAAACATCATGCACATTGATGAGGAAGAGGTAGTTAATGAAACAGGAAATGAAAATGATGGAATATAATATATTATTATATATGCTCTATCTAATGGCATTGTTTACGATGTGTTAACAGGAACAACCCAGTGACTTGGAACAGATGAAAGGTTGCGTTGTTGCAATTGAAAATGCAACGACAAAATTATTATAAGTCTACAGTAGAGCAAAAGGTTCAGATGGAAAGAATGATATGCAACTCCGTGAAATCGTTGATCAAGTTGATCTAATATTTGCAAAAACGATAAAAGGATTCAGAGACATCGACCGTAAGGATGATGGACCTGATGTTGCTGAGCAGGAGGAGAAGGAGAAATCAAAGGAAAAACACAAGATGGAAAATCCTGCAAGCGATAAAGAGGCAAAGGGAGAGGTAAGCACGAAAATGTAAAAGTTGATGGAATATATCCAAAAATTGATGGAATATGCCAGAAGTTGATGGAATATGTCAATAGTTGATGGTAAATGTGAATATGTTGATGGTAAATGTCAAGTTGCTTTTGTTCTGTAAATGTGAATATGTACAAAGTTTATGGAATATATTCAAAGTTGATGGAATATGTCAAAAGTTGATGGAATATGTCAATAGTTGATGGTAAATGTGAATATGTTGATGGTAAATGTCAAGTTTAACTTCTTTTTTTTTTTTTTCAGGATGAAAAGGAAGAAGAAACAACAATTGGGATGCAAACCCCCGACAACATTAAAAAAGCTTTTCTAGAGGTAATGACGAACTTCAACAATATTACCATCAATAATTTGGATATTGATAGAAACATTTGACATATATAACAACCAATATGCAGCTAACCGATACCCCGGACACGGAGTGCATAAATGAGATGTGCAGGGTACTGGATGTAGTGGAAAGAGAACAACTGATGGGGGATAAACATGCCAAGAAACGAAATGAGTTTCCATCATTTGATCTTGGAATATCATTAACACCGGTTCGTTTGAATGAAAAATTTCAGGATGCTACAGACACAAAAGAAACAACACCCAGCACACCAGAATTGGACGCACTTGTAGATTTAGTTCTTGCATCGACTGAAGATAGAGGTGCAGGAGAAGAAGGATCAAAACGAAATGAGTAAGGAATTTACTAAAATTTTAATATAACACGTGATGTAAGATGTTATAACGTTGATGGAATATATCCATAGTTGATGGAATATCTCCAAAAGTTGATGGAATATCTTCAAAGTTGTGTGCTATCTTTTGTTTTCAGGACTGTTGATGAAGACGACCAACGAAGTTTAGAGAGGGTGATGTTTGGTCAAAAAAATGAACGAAGAGAAGGCAAAAAACCGGCAAAATTGATGTCTCCATACATGACTAGCTGGCCAAGGGAGAGACTCAAGCTATCGGAGAAGGAGATAATGGTTAATGATTACGCCATGCTGGAGGAAGATAAACACAAAGGCATTTTGGGGAGGTTTGTATACTTTCCATCCAAAATTATTGGTATCTTTTATGATTAATCAAAAGTTGATGGAATATGATCAAAACTTGATGGAATATGTCCAAAAGTTGATGGAATATCTCCAGATGTGATGGAATATATCCAAATTTGATGGAATATATCCAAAGTTGGAGATATTCCATCAACGTTTGGACATATTCCATCAACTTTTGGACATATTCCATCAACTTTTGATTATATTACATCAACTTTTGGAATCCAACTAATCCATGTACAATTTACTTTTTTCATGTATAATGCAGTGAGACGCTTTTTAGAGGATCATCATTTTTTGGCATAACCAGGGAAGATATGGAATGTATGAGGGTGCCTAATTGGTTAGACATCATTGTGATCAACTGTTGGGCATACCACTTGAACCAAACGAGAAACGTCCCAACGCTTGAAAATCCTACAAGAATATATTTCTCCATGAGTTTTACTGTAAGTAGAACATTACATCATGTTTAATTATTGGTATGCAAGTTACATGTTATGTTTTGGTATGTGAAACTGTTTCTCGATGGATTATACATTGCAGTCTATTGTTCAAGCACCTGAAAATGATCATAAAAAGTTAGTGGGTGAGATATGCCAAAGGTTCGGTGATCAACTGGAAGCGGAATTAAGGTTGATAAACTTAACACCGGACATATTTGATCCATCCATGGTAATTAGTACATCAATTCTGTATTGCATTGTACATATTTGCCATCAATATCGTCAAATGTCGTCAAATGTACATGTGTTCTGTATGTTTATGTTAATGCAGGTGTTCTTCCCAATATACCTTCCCAAACATTTTTTGGTGTTATGCATCAACAGCATGTCGAAGCAAGTGATAGTGCTGGACAACATGTGCGGAGGACCGGCTTCACTTAGGGGATACCAAAATGAAATTGTAAGTATTAATTAGGATATTTATGGTTCGTTAAAGTTACTTTGAAATCATCTATATTTGATGGTATATTAATGTAGGTGAAATACTTCGCAAACTGGGTGAAATCATCCAAGGGCAGTCAATTGTATATTGATTGTGACAAATGGAAGAAGACATACCCCAGAACCAAATGGAAAAATGCCGATGGCATAAATTGTGGCATATACGTAATGAGGCACATGGAAACATACAAGGGACAAAAGACATTCGACTACGACAAGTTGATGATTGATGCAGTGAAGGACCCAGATATACTGTTAAGATTTAGGCTAAAATACGTATACGAATTGATTATGTCGCCATGTAACAGGGCAAGGGGGGAAGTGATGAAAAGAATGGCAGATTTTTATTCCAAGTAACATATTGTTGATGAAGTATTAGATGTTTTTTTATGGAATATTATCTGTTTTCCTGATGGAATATATTATCTTATTTAATGTACAACTTATAATTGCGTTTGCTTTAAAGTTCTGATGGAATATATCCAAAGTTGATGGAATATCTCCAAAGTTGATGGAATATCTCCAAAGTTGATGGAATATCTACAAATGTTGATGGAATATCTCCAAATTTGGAGATATTCCATCAACTTTGGATATATTCCATCAACTTTTGGACATATTCCATCAACTTTTGGAGTCAAACTAATCCATGTACAATTTACTTTTTTCATGTATAAATCCTGAACTATGATGGAAAATAAGATCGATCAAAAGAACAATACATATTCCATCAAAAAAACAGAAAAACAGTACATATTCCATAAAAAAACAGTACATAAATATAAGATTTTCCATCCATAATCAAATTTCACAAATAGTCATAAACTTAATCATCAACAGGGTATATTAAAACACCATCTAAATTATCATAAGTCCTCTTCAGAATATCGGTGACCACCTTATTAGATCGTAATGCAGCTGCTTCAGACTTCCTTGAACGCCCTTGATGTTTGTATTTGGATTTATTGATTCGCTTCTCCACAGTACTCTTTATACGAACATTCCTAACACCTTTTGCGCGCCTGAAACTGGGATCTCTGATTTTATTAGACGATGGAACATCCAAATTCTCATCCATAATCTGAGCTTCAGCAGCAATTGCATCTCTAGCTTTGACAAAGAACTCATCCAAAATACGACGAGCAATAGAACTAGTATGAGATAATTTAATCAAATCGAGATACTTTCTACTAGCATCTGCCCTCCACAAAGATGGGGAAGGATCCCCAGGACATTTGGACTCTTGAGAAATACTTAACTGCTCATTACGTGAAATTGATGCAGCTTTTGTCCACCTATTCAATATGTAAACAGCAGGAATTCTCTGCACAAATATGATATTACATAAGTTGATGGAATATGTCCAAAAGTTGATGGAATATGTCCAAATTTGACGGCATATATTCCAAAATTGATGGAATATATCCAACTTTGGACATATTCCATCAAATTTGGACATATTTCATCAACTTATGGATATATTCCATCAACTTTTGGACATATTCCATCAAGTCCATAAAAATACCAAAAAAAGAAAAAATACCTGGTAATTGTTCTGCATAAGAACACGAAGACAATGGCAACACAAAATACCGACTTCAGAAAACATTTTGCATGTGCACTTTACAGAATAATCGTTCTCATCAAAGCGAACAACATGCCGAAAACTATCTTTTTCAGGTACCCAAACCTGAAACTCATATAAGCCATTTGATTGAGTAACCTGTACCAGATACAAAGCAAGCATTTGCATATATTGCTTCTCAAATTCTGTATACATTTCGATTGTGTATACTTCACAAGCATGTTTCAAAATTAGAGAATCTTTCACAGCAAGAACAACTTTACCATAGAAGCACCTATGGTCTTCTTGAGCAGCATTGTATCGCCAATCGTTCACAACATCCACATAATGGCCATAAAACTCACACAATGTGGAAGTCTTAGACAATTTAAGAGAAATGGAACGATTAGTAGTTTCACTCCTCTGAGAAGACACTATTCCACCAGAAAAGTAATCCTTGCTGAAGGCAGGACACCACTTTTCGCGTAACTCATATAAGCCTTTCAACCAATCAACGTCACGACAACCATATGTTTGCATCATGCTGATAAGAAAAGGTATATTACATCAAAAAAATGGGGACCAAACATACGGTAATACATAAATAATATGGATAAATAAGTAATATGATAATACATCAACAACAACAGACGTGGAGTTGATATTCCATCAACAACAACAGATATTCAATCAGATATTCAATCATAGAAGAAAAAAAATTATTCCTAAGCATATCATTTTGATGGAATATGTCCAAATTTGATGGAATATGTCCAAAGTTGGAGATATTCCATCAACTTGGAGATATTCCATCAAATATGGACATATTCCATCAATAACAAAATCTTACTTGTTCCAGAGCCATTCAAATTCAGCAACGGTTTCCACTTGGGTCAGCAATTTATATAACATTTCCGAAAAACCTTCACGTTGCCTGAGAAATCCAACATTCTTCTCAGAGTTTTTAATGATATGCCAAACGCAAAGACGATGCCGGGAATTAGGAAACACAACAAGAATAGCCTTTGCCATAGAGGCTGATTGATCAGTCATGATAGTTATAGGAGGCTTATTGTCCATAGACCTCAAGAATGCAGAAAACAACCAAACGAAGATTCATATTTTTCGTCCCTTAGAAAACCGATTCCAAACATGACATTGCGATTGTGATTGTCCACACCGACAAATGGGCCACATATCATATCGTATTTATTTGTACGATATGTTGTATCATGGACTACTAAATCCCCAAAAATACTGTAATCTAACTTCATTTGACCGTCTCTCCAAAAAATATTCCTCAACGAAGACTCAGCATCCAATTCGAAATCAAAGAAAAAATCTTTCTCATGAGAAGCCCTGTATCTCAAAGTTTCTATCAAGGAATTTGAATCACTGCCATCAAGATATATGCGTTTTTCAGATACCAGTTGGTTATGTGCATCCCTCGCTGTAAAGCCAACCTTTGAAGGACCGCCGCACTACATGAACAACAATAAAAAATACAGATTACATAACACTCATAACATAAAATATAACAATTTCTATCATATTCCATCAACTTTGGACAAAATCCATCAACTTTAGACATATTCCATCAACTGTGGACATATTCCATCAACCAGATCAGATATCATACACCATCATATGATTCAAAAAATAACATGTTATATCATATTCCATCAACTGTAGACATATTCCATCAAAAAGATCAGATATCATACACAATCATATGATTCAAAATATAACATGTTATATCATATTCCATCAACTGTAGACATATTCCATCAACTGTAAACATATTCCATCAACTTTCGACATATTCCATCAACAAAATCAGATATCATACACAATCATATGAATCAAAATATAACATGCTATATCATATTCCATCAACTGTAGACATATTCAATCAACTGTAGACATATTCTATCAACAAGATCATATATCATACACAATCATATGATTCAAAAATATAATATGTTATATCATATTCCATCAACTGTAGACATATTCCATCAACTTTCGACATATTCCATCAACTTTTTGACATATTCCATCAACTTTTTGACATATTCCATCAATTATATCAGTCATGAACATGTGATATTCAAGTATAAATGGAGAAAAATCACTTACCTCTCTAGACAAAACCTTATAACTATCACCGACAGATATTCCAGCACCTTTCATTGTCTTAAAAAATTCAACTGAACTTTTAGATACATTCCGATGAGAACGTAACAGGTGTCGCTCATTCTCCGGACACATAACGTGATTATGCCTACGAAAATGTTCGGTGACTTCCCATAAACCATCATCCCTCAGTTTAAATACAATGTAAGCCAAACAACCACAGCGATACTCAAGCTTCGTGTACATTTGGTTTAACTTATCAGTCGCTCTCTTCTCCCCCTGTTTACAACAAACAAGTTTCCTGTAGTAACGTTTTCCATCACGAGCTCTCTTTCGATCTCTTTCTAGACGAATACCAAAACCATGATTCCAAGCATACGAATTATACATTTCGTAAGCTTTTTCCTCACTCTCAACAGTTTTATGTAAAAGAGACTCCATTGAAACATCATCACCTTGTTCAGAAACTGAAAAAATGCATGAAACTGTTTACTGAATGCTTATCGTCCACATAGGAATCAAAAAATGACAAAAGTAACTTACCATCACATATGACTTGCACATTCTGACGATTTTGAACATTGTTGCAACCACTTGAACCATTATCTCCATTCAGAATCATGATATCCATATCGAAATATAAACAAAGCACCGTCTGCAAACCGCCGAAGTTCATACAGGACGAAGCACCCCACTTCAACCTTCCGCAAAAGGGTTTTGCGTTGGAACCTGCCGATTCCGCAAACCGCCGATTTCTCCATTGATGGCAGAAATTAATTTGGTCAATTTCCCAGGAGTGACTGACGGCTGGAGAAAGAAGAAAGAGAAGAAAAGGAAATTGAGGGTTTTGCACCTACAAAATAGGCGCGTGGAGGGAGTAAAATGAGGAAATTGGGAAACATCATTTAATGAGATGTTTTATATACAAAATCTGCTATGGGTACCATCCTACTTGTACACCTAGTTGTAGGAAAAAAATTGCCTCGGAAAGGAAGGGAATGATTGAGTGTTAATTGTAGTATTAAAAGAGAATGATTGGTTTAGATTAGTATAGGCCAAAATTTCAACAGCCTAAGGCTATTTGTATATTTACTTACAAATGATGTAATATATTATATATTTAAACATATTTTATGTTTTCAATTATATAATATAATTATATATAATTTTATGATATTATGGTATTTGTATGAATACTTAAAATTGTCATAATAGGTTTTTTATCCAAATACTTTATTATGTATTAACATGTTAAGATATATAACACTAGATAGCAAACAACCGAGTCATGATAGATGATGTATCATGACATATACTTGTGTTTTCATATATTAGTCTAACTCCATACCTTCAAAGTATATGATCACATAAGAAAGTGTCATCATATCACAAATGTCTTTGGCCACACAGGAATAGATAACTCAAAAAGTACGTGTCTTCATAGATAAAATATTATCAAATATTATCTATTAAAATATTTTTAAGTGTTTTAAAAGGCCAAAATTCTAGTAGTGCGACGGCTCCTTGCTCTGTCTCTTTTCTGCATGGTGCTTCTCTATAAAAACTCCCTCAAACTTTTCTTTTTGTCCTTCTTAATTCAATTAGGTCAAGCCGCAATTAACGTTATCCATCACCAATTCATCCCTTTAAATTTGAACATTTGTGTTGTTTTAATGGTTGAATTTGGTTTGTAAACTCTAAATTTGTACTTCCGTCCCTTGGATTTGGTTTGTCTTGGATGGATTGTGATTGTTTGAGTTGTGTTAGAGAATTTGATTTTGGATTTTAAACTAATCAAATGAGTACCTTTGATAGAAAAGTAGGATGATATCTTTAGGACAATCTAGTCGGGTTGTTATGGTTGGGATTTGGGTATGTTTGATTAGGTCGGATATGTTGGATTTTAATTCTTACGTTTTGGTTAGGAATATTTTGTTCATGTTATATTGAGTTTTTGGGTTTATGAGTTTTCGGGTGACTTATTTAATTTCGAGGGTTACACAAGTTAGGTTAGTGTTGATCTGTTTATAGACGGGTCAAATTAGAGCTAAACAATGTGATCCATTTAGCTAAACGGGTAGGGTTCATGTTGGGAGTTTAGTTGTTTATATTACGGTTCAACTGACTCGCGAATCCGAACCCGACACTTTGTCATCCCTAGTTAAAAGTATGCTTAAAAAGTCTAATATGTGTTAAGTTTAGCACTTTATAAAGTTACTATAAATATAGCAAGAGCATAATTGTGTTTGGTATCACCTCATTGCATATGGTTAGGATTGTGCGTATTTAAGTGGCATTAAACACTGCTTATTTTTCTTATTAGGGGTAATGAATAAAAATAATAATATGGTATTTAGGCGTCCACCTTATAATTCCAATAATTTTTAGCCGAATTTATAATGGCACTTAGTTCATGGCAGAAAAGTTAATAAACTATTTATGAATGTCTAAAAAGTTTATTTTAAATGTAAAGGGATTATATTTCAAAAAAGAAATGTAAAGGGATTAGATTGCAATTTAATCTAACTATAAATCCAATTTTAAAACTTAACAGAAAAGAAGAAAAAGAAAAAATCGTGCGCTCTCCACCGGAAAAGAAAAGAATGTGCGCTTTTTACTGCTCAAGTCCACGGCGCCACGCCTCCGCACACAGCGCTGCAACAGTTGCAGTCGTCGCCATTGATTTCATATCCCTCTCCTCTCTAGTTTTATCTCAGATACTTCTTTGTGAATTGAAGCTACAATTTTCAAGAGAGCAGCAAGTAATGGGTCAATCCGAGTATCCAGTTCATGAATTCACTTTTTTGCGTCCAACCCATCTGAAAATTTTATGCCCCAGAATTTTCCTTTCACCATTCAAGCTCAAATGGTATCTATCATTTCAATGGGAATTGGTTCTTGAGAAAACTTTTGTAACTAGATTTTGGTTTGTGTTGGAAAAAGTGTGTTCGTCTTTTCCTTTTTGAGTTTATGATACAGATTTTTGGTTGGAGTTAACTGAAATTTAGTGTTGTATTGTAAGTTAGATTGGAGGCTCTTCTTGACAGCTAAATTTGGACTATATTATGAACTGAAAAAGAAATGCAATTTGGCTATGGTTTGTTAAATCCTAACATCATAAACATTTTAGGTTGTAAGATTTTGAATATAATAACAATCACATTCACATGCATAAAACATGTAAATTATTATTACGTACTAATTCAAATGGAGTTATAAAATATTTTATAAAATACTTACATCGACCTGTACTGGCTGATGATGTGTTAATGGAAAAGAGTAGTCCATGAATAGTGGCAGGAAGTTATAAAATGAGCTAGCAGATCAAAAAATATCCATCCACTTACACATATTGAGTTATGATATCACCAATTTCAAAATAAGTGATCATGGTGATTTGAATTGCATTATTAAGTTTTCAATTTGTTGATCTATCAATTCAGGTCATGTTAGTTAGTACTTTCTCGTTCATAATTATTATAACATTCTAACAACGATAAAGAGACGTAATTATAACTATTAAAAATTATCTGTTTCCTTTTTTAAATATCAAAGCACACCGCTTCGATTTCAATTGCTCCCTTCTGAGACCTACCTGCAATGGTTAATGCATGCGATGATGAAAACGAAGTTTGATTTCAGAATATTATAATATATTTTTGTCCCCGTTAATTGGAAAAAATACACAAATGATCCTACATTATCATCCTGTTACAAAATTGGTCATTCACATTTGGACATCGATAAATTTGATTCTAAATATTTATTTAACAGTGATTTAAGACCAATTAACGGTTAAAAATTGATTCCATTTAATCGGCTTGTCTCTAGCATCCAAACATAATCAATTTTTAATCATTAATTGGTTTTAAATCACTGTTAAGTAAACATTTATGATTAAATTTGTCGATACCCAAACATGCATGATCAATTTTGTAACAAGGTGATAATGTAAGACCATTTGTGTATTTCTTCCTAAAATTAATATACTTTGAACGGTTTCATGTAATAAAATTTATTTCAAGATTATAGTAATATAGATGTTTCAAGTAATATAATAGAACAATTTGCCCTTTAAAAAATAATAGCAAAAATGAATGCTTTAAATTTCAAAAAAAGTAGAGGAAAAAAAAAAAAAAAGAGACTAAATTTAAAAAATGGTCCCTAATAAATTATGTGTCTTTTAGTCCCTATATTTGAAAATGTATTTTTGGATTCCTAATGGCTTTTTTGAAACAATTTTTTTTTTCGATTCCTTAGCTAATTTTTGTTAAGAGTTCATTTAAAATTTTGATTTTTTTTATCAAAATTATTAAACTGACTGTTCTTTCTATTATTAGTAAAAGAAAGGGAAAACAAAAAGGTATTGTTCTTTATCCAATGTGAATTTTAATATAGTAAATTTTTTAAGCAGAAGTAAGCCAAAGAATTAAAAGAAAAAGGTAGTGTTATATGACGTTTTTTTTTTAACTTTTTTTTTAAAAAAAGGTCATTTATTTTTTTAAGTACTGTCATTTAATTTTTATTTTTCGCTCACTTTTTTTTTTTTTTCAAACAGCCCCTAATCCGAGAGATTATGGTGGCCGAGGCTTTCCGCCTTTCATATTACTTTTGAGCAAAAGAGAGGTACAAAAAATAGGAAACCGCCCCTGTACAGTAAATTCTAACTAAGTCACCCAAGGCAAAATAAACTAGGGGGGAGAGCAAAAAAAATTACCTCTATACATTTTATGCTACAAACCTCTACTTATAGACGCATCATTGGGATGGAGTTCTTTTCTAGATTGAGGAGGCATCTTACTTTCACAGGAAGAAAGTCAAAAGAGTTGAAAGGGCCTAGTGAACTAGATATTGCAGATTTTGCTAGTAGATCTGTGGGGCAATTACCTTCTCTGTAAATGTGTTCTATTGAGTGCTGAAAATTGTCCATGGACTCCTTGATTTCCTTCAGATTTTGATATTCTTTCCACATGAAAAGATCTTCTCCGTGAAGAAGCATCTGGACCAAATTAGAATTGTCGCATAGGAATTTGACTTCTTCATATCTTTTTGAGTTGCAGAATCTGATTGCCCTGAGAATTGCAATAATTTCGGCTTGGATGGCTGATGCTGCCTCGAATTGGAATGACTCAGCATATTTGAACTGTCCATCTTTGTCTCTAAGAATAAAGGCTCCAGCCGCTTGTCCCGAATTAAGCCATGACCCATCTGTGTTTATGATCAATTCTGCCCCTTGAGTATGATGTTTCCATATTACCATAGTTGGGGGATTTGGCGTGATTGCTGAAAAATTGCAATGGAAATGAGCCACCAACCAATTTCGATCTTGCGTAGAGATTGGCTTGGGTTTGAAACCAAAAAGAACCTCCTCCAGCATAGAGTGAACATCTTCAATCAACCATTTCATCTTCAATTTTTTTCCTTCCCAGAAACATTTGTTTCTAGCCAGCCAGATGGACCACAACAAAAAAGCTGGGAGTAGCCTACGAATTTTGAGAGAAACCATACTTCCTTTACTCTTTTCCCACCAAGCTTGTACGAAGCCTTTTCCTATTGACTGTCTGATCCGAAGGTTAAAGAAATTTTTCCAATAATTCCAGCTGTGGTGAATCTCAAGACATTCAAAGAAAATGTGATGTATGCTTTTCACTTCAATTTCACAAAATGAGCATCTAGAGGGCTGACAGTGGATTCCAAAGCTTTGCAAAATATCAGGAAGACGGAGAAGGGAGTTCCAGAGTCTCCAAACCAAGACTGAGATTTTGGGAGGGCACCAAGTGTCCCAAATTGCTTTGCTGAAAAACTGTGACTCACGTTCCTGTCTAACGGCTAGGTAGGTGGTTTTGAAATTGAAGTTTCCCTTCGGACATGGCTTCCAGAATATTTTATCATTCTGATTTGAGAAAAATATTGTTGAAGAGCGTAGAAGCTGTATCCAATCATCATCAATCTGCCCTGCAAATTTTGAAATATAAGTTTCTCTGTTTCTGAAAAATTCCATAATGGACAATTCTTGTTCAGGTGGCCTTCCAGGTCTGTTCCAAATCTTCCCTCGATCAGTCCAGTTGTCGTGCCAAAAGTAACTAGCACCATTCCTCACTATAATTTTGGATAAAGCGGCAGCCGTTTCACTAGCTTTGTAGACACGCCTCCAAGCAGTCTTCAATCGGGAGGAGTATGAAAGCGTGTGAATGAATTTTGCCCACAGTCCCATTCCATTTCTCCATTTCCACCACAGCTTGAGATCAAAAGTATCGATCACCGTCCTGAATTGACGAATGCCAAGTCCATTTTCATCAGTTGGGTAGCAGATTTTTTTCCATGGTCTCCAGTGTCTTTTGTTTTGATCTGTATAGGACCCCCAAATGAAACTTTGGCACTTTTTCTCAAATAGAGATATGAAGCCTTTAGGGGGGCTTAGAGCTGCAATTGTATGCATTGGAAGAGCAAGAAGAACCGATTTTATGAGCTCCAGTCTTCCTGCCATCCCTAAAAAATTATTCTTCCATGAGCTCAGCTTACTTTCAACTTTATCCAATATGTGGTTGAAATGGGATATCTTGGCTCTTCCTTTGAAAATTTTACAGCCAAGATACGACATTGGGAGAGATCCCTCCTGTATTTGTAGAATTCTGGTGATTCTGTGTTTGACAGACTGCGATGCCTTGGAGGAAATAATGAATGAACTTTTCTCCTTATTTACCTTCTGTCCAGTCACTTTTTCAAAGTTATTGAGGAAATTCACCAGAGCTTTAAGGGAACGGGTCTTTCCTCTTGAGAAAATCAGCAAATCATCTGCAAATGCCAGATGTGAAATCTTTAGAGACCTCGCAGGAGTTCCGTAGCAGTCGATATCCCCAATTTCAATCAGATACTTTAATCTCCTGGACAATGCTTCAGACGTGAGAATAAAAAGAAAAGGGGAGAGGGGATCCCCTTGTTTGAGGCCTCTTGTTGCCTGGAAATATCCCATTGGATAACCATTAATCAAGATGGAGAACATGCTGCTGCGCAGGGAATTGAGAACCAGATGAGTAAAATTCGAAGGAAATCCAAATTTCTGTAGTAGAGCCTGAAGGAAGTTCCATGAGACCCTATCAAAGGCCTTTAACATATCCACTTTGATGATAAGATTGTGACCTTCAGCTTTATAGTCTAGAAAGCTCAAGAGGTCTTTGGTCAGCAGAATGTTATCAGCTATATCTCTTCCGGATAAGAAACCGGTTTGTTCTTCAGAGATCAAACTGTTCATTAGTGGAGCAATTCTTTCTTTGAGGATGAAGGTGAAAACTTTGCAGACAAAATTCCCTAGATTGATGGGTCGAAAGTCTGAAAAAGTCGAGATTTCCAACTTTTTTGGGATCAAAGCCATTAGGGAACTTGCTAATGCTCTTGGAATTGGCACTCCTATCATGAATTCTTTGCAGGCATCAATCAAATCCTCTTTTATAATATTCCACATTGATCTGAAAAAGTTTCCGGTGTATCCATCAGGTCCCGGGGCACTGTCAGGGTCCAAGGAAACGACTGCATTATGTACTTTTTTTTCTGTTATTTCTCTCATCATCACTGTTGCATCCTCGTAATTAATAATTTGTGGGATATGTTGCAAGAAGTCCTGAAGGAGGTTTGGGGGTGTAGGCTCTTGATCCTCAGTTAAAGGTCTTTGAAAAAATGGATTGCCTCTTCTTCAATTTCTTTAGCTACTGAAGTCCATGATCCATCCCTTCTTTTTATTCTCAGTATTGCAGCCTTGCGATTTCTTTCTTTTATTGAAGCATGGAAGAAGGCTGTGTTTCTTTCCCCCTTTTTCAACCACCTGATTTTGGATTTCTGAATAAGAAAATCATCCCTTTCTCTAAGCATTCTGAATAATTTTGCTTGGGCCAGAGAAACCGCAGATCTTTTTACTGGAGTTGGCTCTTCATCATATTCTCTCTCTTTCTGATCAACATCTTCTTCTGCTTCTTTGAGGTTGCTGTGAACATTACCAAAGCTTTCTTTGTTCCAGATTTTTAGAGCCGCTTTGAGCCGTCTCAACTTGATAGATAGGGATAACATGCCATAGCTTCCAGTGGGGTTGGACCAGTTCTCCATTACAAGATTCCTGAGTTCACTTCTCCTGAGCCACATGCTCTGAAAAACAAACCTGCGAGGTCTTGATGTTTGAGTCCCACCTATGAGGAGAATGAGTGGGCAGTGATCTGAAGTAGCTCTATTTAGAACATGAGATACAGTGTTGGGGAGATTCTCTTGCCATTCTTGCGTGATGAGGATACGATCCAGTTTTTTGCTAACCCATCCCGATGCGCGAGTTCCTCCCCAAGTGAAGGTTCTACCCACTGTTGAAGGTTCTAAAAGTCCAATATGCTGAATACACCCATTGAATTTTCTCATGGCCACTGAACTTGGGTTAGAAAAACCCCTGTATTCGGAGATATCCCTAATAGCATTAAAGTCTCCACCTATTCCCCAAGAAGAGTTAGGAACTCTATTTATAAATTCAACCAGAGAACTCCAAAGCTACCTTCGAATTTGATAATATGAACTAGCATAGACAAAAGAAAATACCAAAAGATCTTGGACTAGGGGATGAGCTAATTTACAGTGGACACATTGTCCCATGTCAGAAATGATAGAAATATTTACAACATTCCTACATAAAATCCAAATCTTCCCAGAGGTAGAAGCATAAGAAAATTTAAATCCTAACTTCATACAGTATGATATTATTTTATCACCATCAACCATGGGTTCATGAATACCAAGTAAGGAAATGTCATGCACTTTTAATAAAAAACGAAGACGCCGCATAGATGGGGCATTGGCAATGCCCCTAATGCTCCATATTAATATCTTAAACATAAAGATTTGGAAGGCTTGCGAACCTGGGCTTTTGTCGATTTTTTTTGAACTGCAGCTTTCATGAAGAGGGCCGCTCCATTTGCTTTTAGTAGTTTTTGTTTCCCATTTCGTTTTGTCACTGGCATGAATCCATCATCTTCTGACCATGCTTCTCTTTCTTCAATACTGCGTTCTCCTTCTGATTGTTATGGCGATGCTTCCTGGTCTGAGACAACCTCAATGATTTTTTCCTCCTCCACATCTGGAAAAGGGGGAAAAGCAGTTGAATTTGGATTTTTTTTTTCCTTCGGTGAGTCCTATTCAACGCGAGTTCCCGCTTGAGGATGAATTTCTTCTGTAAAATTGCCAAGCATCACAATTAATGGAGAATCAGGATAGGTCGGCAGTTCCGCGTTCTGTATCGGGACCATATCTTTTTCAACCGGAACAAGGTTCTCCTCAGGCGGGATTTGAAGTTGTGCATCGATTTGGCAGGTAACCATATGCGTGGACTGGGAGGGATCTCCATCTCTAACTTTTGAAGACTCCGGGTGTTCCACATTTTGAGGGGGTGGGGGAAGATTTTTCTTCCCTTTCATACACTCTAGATGATTATGACCTATCTTGCAACAACTATTGCAATACTTTGGAACATACTCATACATGAATTTTTTATCCTTCGACTTTCCCTTTGATCCGATTTCAATACTCTCTGGCAGCTCATTTTGCAAATCCACCTCATTGCCACTAGTTCATCTATATAGAAGATATGAACAGCTCATCTGCAAAATATCTTCCACGCAAAATCTGGTGACTGAAGGGCGTGAGAGAAGCATAGTTGGCCCGTCGATCTGGAGAGGAGTGCCTACCGCTGAAGCTATTGAAAAGATTGACTGGGGGTTCATGAATTCCAACGGCAATTCTTGCATCGACACCCAAATTAGGGCATATGGTGGATCCTCTTCAAATTGGAAGTTGGGGTTCCATTTCAGGACCCTCATTTGATGTCCCTCGATTATCCAAGTAGGTCGCAGTCTGAATCTCTGGTATTCTATCTCTGACTTAAATCTGATAAGGACATGCCGGGGGTTGAGTAGTCTGAGGTCGTAGTGATCTTGGAAACCATATTTGTCAATTTCTTTTCTGATCTTGGTCAAATTTGGGCGTCCGAAAGCAAATTTTCCAACAAGAGAGAGTTTATGGGGGGCTGCAAGGAGTTCGATTTCTTCATCATCGTACAAAAGTTGGGGTTTTCCGTTACTATAAGTGAGGGGTTTTGGGTTTTGAAGGAGATTTGGGGTTGATTGGCTCTGGAATAAGCTGGCAAAAGTGCGGTTCTTTGAGGAGGTAAAGTTCTGGGGGCCACCGGAGGTGTGGTCCGGTGGCTCCATGGGAGATGTTGGGGAAATTTGGGGTTTGTTTGAAAGGGATGGGTTTCTCTTTCTCTCTCTAGAAAACTGGGTTTTATTTTTCGCTCACTTAATGCTTATATTCCTCCCATTATATTATTACTTAACTATCTTTAATCAATTTATCAAAAATTTTATAACCCTTTTTAATCTATTAAAAATTTATAAAAATTATGATTAAAGTAACATAAATGAGTGAAATTATAAATAAATTTTTTAATGAGTATTTCTAGTAAATTAACTAAGGGTAGTTAGGTAATTTAATATATTATTATATTTTATATTTAAATATTATGATTGACATTTATTAATTTATCAAGAATAATTTAAGTGTAAAATAGACGCGAAATAATAAAGGAGGCGCAAAATAAGACTTCACAACCAAAAATGTTAGTTTTCAGAAAATTGAAATATTAAGAACTTAAAAATAGTTTAGGAATTTATTAAGGACCATTTTCAAAATTTATTTTTTTAGAAAAAAAATGTGTGGTGGTGCAATTTGAGGAGATTTCCATATCCATTAGTTACTGGAGAAACGAAAAACTCTGTACTGAGAAGTGAACTAGCAAGAACGAACTAGTACTATCAGGTGAAGATGACCTCAATCCCATCAAGCTCCTGCGTTAGTTTCAACCTATTTTCAAATCCCAAGTCCAAAACCAACATTACACAAAGTGCAAAGCTCCCAAGAAGGAAGAATTTCTCACCTTTGGCTGCAAAATCTGGTGGTTTCCCCCTAAATTCAGTACGTCTTTAGCGTATATCTGTTCTTGGCTTGTCTTCTTGATTTTCTGGCTTTCAAATGGGGAAAGGGGATTTGTTTCTATTTCGTTACAGCCTAATTAGACGAATAAATTCATGGGTTTTGTTCGCTGAGGATTCGCTACGAAGTAATACTAAAACTTAACCCCTTTTTTTTAATTTTGTTGGGAACCCAATTTTTGAAAACAATAAAGAGATTAAATTTAGTTTAGCAGCATGATGAGTTGCAGTAGAAATTTGGGTTTTCCCACATTAATTCCTCCAAAATATTCGTCTTGCCAGCTGAGTCATGGTGCTGTTTCCTGCAGTAGTTTTACGTTTACAAGGCTACAATCTTCCGGGACGACCACCGGGAAGAAGAGGAAGAAGAAAACCATCATAACCCGTGTTAGTTGCGTGTCCTCATCAGAGCAGCAGGCAGTGGTGTACCAAGGAGTTTATGGACCCTGGACCATTCAGCCTTCCGATGTTCAAGAGGTGTTTTGTTTTTGTTTTTTTCTGGTGTTTGGGTACCCTCTAATTTCCCATTTCACGATCACAATAATATATATTTGCTGTTTTTGTAGCTTGATACTTAGTTGATGTGGCTCCATTTTGGCCAATTTTAGTATAAATTAAGTTACTTGCTTGGCTCATTGAGCTCAATTGTGATTCGTTTTATAATGGATTATTCTGTCAAGGACTGAATGGAATTTGGTATGGTCTTTTTTAATTTTTGTCTTACATTGTTCGAAGGTAGCATTCTTGCAGAACATTCTGAATTAAGTAAGATGATCTCATTGAGTTATGGACTGGATGAATATTGCAGAGAGTATGTATGGTTTAAAACCAATCACGTAAATGCTCGTGTATTAATTGTACTGTTGCTAGCATGAAATCGCACAGGAGAAATGTATTACTCTTAATGCTCCTTTTAAAGGGTTTAATTTTGTATGCAGACCTCCAATCTGTTCGTACATTCTTCTTTGGCATTTTGTATTGATGCTTTGATTGTTTCCCAAGCAGGTGATACTGTATAGATCTGGTTTAGTCACTGCTGCGGCGTCATTTGTTCTTGCATCCTCCACGGTTTTCTTACCTTATGACTCCGAACTTAGTGGTTTCATTCGGAGCAATATTGACTTCTTCTATGCATCTGGAGCTTTTGGATTGGGATTGTCACTCTATCTTATTCACATATACGTGACCGAAATCAAGCGCACCCTTCAAGCACTTTGGCTCCTTGGTGTATTAGGATCTGTGGCTACTTATGCAAACTTTGCCCTACCAGCTGGAAAAGATTTGGTTGACTATGTCATTCAAAATCCTATAGCTACCTGGTTTGTTGGTCCACTCTTTGCTGCCCTCACTGGACTTGTCTTCAAAGAAGGTATTGTTTGTGTTCTCTCCTGATTTCTGCTTTTCCTCTTACTCTGCAATTTTGCTGTTTTTTAACTATTACTTGTTAGAAAGCAAAAAAATGTGTTTGATGTAGTCGATGGATTTAATGTCCAAAGGCTGTAAGGCTAGAATATCATCTTCGTATTCATGTGCAATTGGTAAAAGGTGCAGAACATCATTGTATACCCTTTGTGATGCATACAAATTACTCCCTCAAAACAGTCCTATTTGTTGAGCTAAACAGGACTCTTTTTATGGGACTGAGGAAATATGATTATTTCACGCGTTTCAATCTTATATAATACCTCAGCAGCAACCTTGTAAACTATAGTGATACCGAATTCTTAGCTTTACATGCCCGGTTGAATTTGTACATTGTCATACCGAATTCTTAGCTTTGAAAGGATGATCTGGTGTCGTCATCCTTGAAACAGGTCTTTGCTATGGCAAACTAGAAGCCGGTATTCTCACATTCGTTATTCCTACTGTTCTGCTTGGGCACTTGGTAAGCTGCAAACCTTGTAAATTATCGTTACCAAGTACTGTAAGGATTATGCATTTGATCTTTACTCTTGAAGTTGAGAGTAAACTGATAGAAATCAAACTAGTGAATGGTGTTTAGCTTCATACTTGTTAAAGAAATTCCTTTCTATGTATAGACAGGCCTAATGGATGAAGGAACAAAAATCAATCTGCTTGTTATATGGATGTCACTCTTTGTAGTATTCGCCGGAAGGAAGTTCTCTCAGCCCATTAAGGTACACACATGTAGATTCATCCTTTATACTGATAATATGATTACTACATCCGAAACACGACATCAGAGGTTGCGATTTTTCTCTAGTAGATTGCTTTGGTTCTGATTTAGCCACTCTGATGTGATAATGCAGGATGATATAGGGGACAAGTCAGTGTTCATGTTCTACAGTTTAACAGAAGAAGAGAAAAAGGCCCTTATCACTAAACTGGAGCAGCAGCAACAGATGAACAAGTTCGAATCTTAGAAATGGCCGCATTTGAAGAAAACCAATTTGTACAACTGCAAATGTGATACATTTTCTAATCCTTTTTGCTTAGAAAATCAAGGAATATCGGGATATGTATATATAGAAATATGCAGATAGATGGGCTTAGGCATTTGCATGAGGGGGAAAAAGTTCTAGTATATATCAATTGTACTCTTAAACTTAGAATATCACACTGATCAAATTATAAGTTAATATATTTTTCTAGTATTTAGCCCTTTACTACTGTCTATACTCTGGGGCTGTTTGTTTAGTACGAGGATGTGAATGAGAATAGAATGATCGATGCAATTTGGTTGGTAACCGGGAATCTGTATGAAAAAGTGGGTTTGATTCTCAAATTGGTGCCCATTTTCATATCTGTCCTTCGGGTTTGATTCCTGCGACCAAATGTACGGCCAGCATTTTGGTCGGGGAATGCAGGATAATGAAAAGAAATAGTATCAAAGCAACTTTTTACCATTTTTTGTCCATATTTTTGCTTGGGCAATAAGGATTTCTGCAGGGAAAAAAGCTGGAAAAATGTGTGGTGGGTGGAGAACTCCATATCCACTTCTTGTGGTTGAGATTTGGAGAACTGGAAAAACCAAAGCTAAAAGCGAACAAGAAAGAAGAAACCATGGTTTGATACTATGAAGAAAACATGAGCACTACAACACCACCAACAAGCTCCTCCTGCATCATCAGTAGTACTCCCAAACTGTATCCAAATCCCAGCTCCAACGCCTTCAATTCCGCCATTACACAAAGCGTAAAGCACCCAAGAAATCAGTCTTTCACAGCTTTCGCAGCAAAATCTGGTGGTTTTTCCCTTAATTCAGTACGTCTTTCATGGCTTTTCCTTATATATTGTACTCCGTCTTACCATTTTAAATTAACGGTTAATTTCTGATGGATTGATATTAAAAAAATACGATGAGATACATCAATACATGGACTATTAGTTTTAGACTAATGGAATATTAGTACAACGAATAAGATTATTATTTTGAAACAGGTATATAATTTGTAATTTGCAGATACTAAAGAAGTGTGAAAGATGTGGAGGTCAAGGTGCTATAGAATGTCCTGGATGTAAGGTAGATTACATTCTACACTGTCTTCCTTATATTTCTTTTTTAATATAATAAAATCAAAGTTAACCATTAAATAATAAATATCTTGTATAATATTCTAAATTTGTAACGACAATAATCAGTAATTGTATATTGTATCGCGGACAATTATTTTAAAATATGATAAAAATTAAAAGTTGGATGCATATATGGTGTTTTTTTATTCGAACTCCTCGCATTTGACAGAGTTTACATTCCACAAATGTAACTTTTTTCATGACTGAGTTTTCAGTCTGATGAGATAACTAATTAAAAAAGATTTTTCGGGTTATTTTCATGTTATTAAGAAAATTATAACTATGAGATTAACGATGCTGATCAGGGTACTGGGAAGAACAAAAAGAATGGCAACATCTTTGAACGATGGAAGTAAGGTTCCCTGATAGTAATTATCTTCATAATTACTTTTAGTACTAACTTAAGTGTCCTAATTGCTGTTAATTTTGCCCCCTTCCTGGTTAGATGCTTCGACTGTCAAGGGTTTGGATTGAAGAGTTGTCCGGTTTGTGGGAAAGGAGGCCTTACCCCAGAACAACGTGGAGAAAGATGATGCTTTTTCAGCCCAAAAGAAAATAAATTGCAACTTTATTTTATGATTATGCTATATAAAACGTTTATACGTAAATGAGATTCGAATTGTAAAAAAAAATTGTGAATAAATATTTATTTTTAATTTTTTGATCAAAATAGAAGAAAAAAGAAAGTCATCCTTATATACTAGGTTCCATGAATCTAGTTGTAAATAGTAAAATTTGAGAAATAAGACTATTAGAAAAAAAAAACACAGCAAATCATGAAAAAATAAAAACATAAAAAAGTATAATCGGTTCACTAAAATTCAAGATGATTGAACGTATACAAAAATCGTGACTCGAGCAATCTCCAAATTCAAGGAAAAAGTCCATTTCACTGAGAATTTTGTGTGTCTTTTTTAAATGGGAAGAGTAATTAATAAGTAGAAATATGATAGAGTGTACACAGTTGATTGGATGCTAAATTTACTCAATAGTCTACACCTAATCACCTTGTGCACAATTACTTTGAATATTCTTATAGATCGGAAAGCTGCGTTCAGACCTCTCATCAGACCAAAAAAATTCAAGTTTTCTTCGTGGCCATTTCTTGGCTTTACACGTCAAAAACGTAGAAAGCACAGAGTGTGTTATGAATTAAAGAAGAGCGTTAAAATTATCTTAATTTCATATAGTAACCCATAATATATGTGTCTAATATAATTTAAGGGTCTCTTCAACTATTACCAATTGGTTTTGGATTAGATGCTCGTGTTTGATCAATAAAAATTTAACATGGGATCAGAGCGAAATTTTGAGTCTCTTGACTAATCCAGTAATATATCCGACTTGTTTACCCATAGTTGGGTCTGTTTGATTGATCTGACAGCATATCCAGTTTGAACAAAAAAAAAAAAACCATGTATTATGGATTAAAGGAGGATGTTAAGATTGTCTCAATCTCATATTGATAACCCACAATACTTATAAATAATTCAAGAGATCTTCACCCATTGTCAATTAATTTTGGGTCGTGTTGGATCAATAAAAATTTAACAAATTTGTTAACAGGTGAGACGTGACACTGAAAGTAAGACATCTTGTGGATAGGGTGGGCATGATTTAAGTCAACCGGATACCGTATGAGTCAAACTGCATCCCATTTCAACAATTTGGTTAAAATAGTCAACGCTTTTCTTTTACGGTTAGATGGGACGGTTATTATATATGTGTTACCGCAATAATTGAACTTTGTCAATCCTTACTTATATAATCACTTTTAAAATATTACGTGTTCTCAAATAATACTATTAATCCTCTTTAAAATGAGGTCGAATTGCTTTTTTGGTCTCGTTTAATAAAGAATTTATCATTTTTAATCTCTCTTAAATTTTGATTGATCAAAATAGTTTCGTTTAATCTTTTTATTGTCACTTTTAACGAAAAAAATTGAGAATAATAACAGTTTAATTCATTTAACTACTAATCAAAACTACGTTTTACTTGTTGTGGTACATACCCAATCCCACATCGATGGACGGAGAATTCCTATATCAATATATAAGTGTGGTAGGCTACTATCTCTATTGCCAATTAGTTTTAGAGTGAAACCCTACGGATTTATATATTGAGTTTGAGTTTGATGTAAACTATGAGAGGATCATTTCTTAACAAGTGGCATAGCCCAGATGAAGCATGAGAGTTCCGATTTCAATATATAAGTGTTCAATTCAGAGAGGCCAAAAAAATAATAATTTTGTTTTGTTGATAGTCACACTCCACTCTAATTTGTAAGTGCAAAACATACTTGTGATAAGATACATGTTAAAAAGAAAAAATATTTGTACATCCAAAGCTTGTCATCTCTAACATCATTTTGTGTTACCTAAAAATTATTAATCAATTTCAATACCTTGAAATGGTTCGTGTGCATTTTTATCAAATAAATTAAGAAGGAAGAATGGAAAGCCTAATGAAGGTCGGATGGCTAGCAAAAAAATTTTCTTTTTTAAATAGATTGACGAGAATTGTAATTTTGACATCATGAGTTAAATTTCTACAGTTGCAATCTTCTAATTCTTATTTTTCATTTTATAAAGGCTATAATGCCTTTTTGATCCCTTATAATTGACTTTGTTTCACTTTTAGTCCATTATAATTTTACGAGAGCCTTTTTAGTCCCCAATATTTAATTTAGTAGGTATTTCAATCCTTCTTAATATAATTTTTTATAAACTAACGGTTTGACAAAAAATTCTAATTTTGACCGTCCAAAACCTTAATATTGACCCAACCATAGTTAGTTTACCAATTTTAAGGACCAAAAGTGATGAGAGGGTCAATTATAAGGGACTAAAAAAACATTTTGACAATTAAATTTTTGTTATGTTTTTTATAATCACGGAAACCTATTTCAACCCGTATTGACTTGGATTGACCCATTTCGAACTGGGTCGACTCATTTCGTAAATTTTGAATTTTCATCATTTCAATGCAAAATTATTTTGTACATCTATTTTTATAATGACGGAAACCTGTTTCAACCCGGGTTGACCCACTTCGAATTGGGTCGACCCGTTATATAAATTTTGAATTTTTATCATTTCAATGCAAAATTATTTTTACATGCATTTTCATAATCACGCAAACCTATTTCAACTCGGGTTGACTCGTTTCAAGATGGGTCAGCCCGTTTCGTAAATTCTGAATTTTTATCATTTCAATGCAAAATTATTTGTTACATACATTTTTATAATCACGAAAACTTATTTCAACCCTGGTTGATCCGTTTCGAGTTTGGTCGACCCGTTTTGTAAATTTTGAATTTTCATCATTTCAATGCAAAATAATTTTTTGCATGCATTTTTATAATTACGAAAATCTATTTCAATCTGGGTTGACCCGTTTCATAAATTTTAAATTTTCATCCTTTCAATGCAAAATTATTTTTTACATACGTTTTTATAATCACGAAAATCTATTTCAAACCGAGTCGATTGTTTTGAAATGGATCGGCCCAATTCGAAACGAGTCAACCCGGGTTGAAATAGGTTTCCGCTATTATAAAAATACATGTAAAAAGTAATTTTACATTAAAAGGATGAAAATTTAAAATTTACGAAACGAATCGACCCAACTCGAAATGGATCAACCCGGGTTGAAATAGATTTTTGTGATTATAAAAATGCATGTAAAAAATATTTTGCATTGAAAGGATGAAAATTCAAAATTTACGAAACGAGTCTAACCAGCTCGAAACGGATCAACCCGGGTTGAATGATGAAAATTCAGAATTTACGAAACGGGTTGACCCAGTTTGAAACGGTTGACCCATCTTGAAACGAGTCAACTCGGGTTAAAATAAGTTTGCGTGATTATAAAAACGTATATAAAAATAATTTTCCATTGAAATTATGAAAATTAAAAATTTATGAAACTGGTAGACGTAGTTCGAAGCGGGTCGACCCAACTCGAAACGGGTCAACTCGAGTTGAAACAGGTTTATGTGATTATAAAAATGAATGTAAAAAATAATTTTGCATTGAAATGATGAAATTTTAAAATTTATGAAATGGGTCAACCCAGTTCGAAATAGGCCAATCCAGCTCGAAACGGGTCAATTCGAGTTGAAATAGGTTTATGTGATTATAAAATATATAACCAAAATTCAATTGCCAAAATATTTTTTTTATCTTTTATAATTGGTCTTATCTCACTTTTGGTCCCTTATAACTTTACAGGAGTCTTTTTAGTCTTCAACTTTTAATTTATTAGGTGTTTCAGTCCCTCTTAATGGAATTTTTTGTAAACTAATAGTTTGACAAAAAATTTTAATTTTGATCATCCAAAACCCTAATATTGACCAAACCAGAGTTATCTTCAACTTTTAATTTATTAGGTGTTTCGGTCCCTCTTAATGGAATTTTTTGTAAACTAATGATTTGACAAAAAAATTTTATTTTGATAATCCAAAACCCTAATATTGACCAAATCAGAGTTAGTTTACCTATTTTAAGGTACCAAAAGTGAGATAAGACCAATTCTAAGGGATCAAAAAGACATTTTGACTTTTATAAATAAACAGGTGAAAAATAAATATTTACGATAATAAAAATAACAAAATTGTATAAATATTAAATCAGAAACATGTTAATTAGACTTATATATATTATATTCAACGAAATTACACTTATTTAAACATAAGTAATAAAAACAATTAATTTCTTTCTTTGAAGGGATTTCATTTAATAATCTTACATTATTAGTATCAAATTTCAAATCTCAATCTGTATAAAGAATATATAAAACTCAATTTTTTTTTTTAAAGTTTAATGGGCATTGTCATTCTGAAGACGTGTAAAATGTTATCTTTTGTGTTTCTACAAATCATATTGCATTCTCATTCTATGGTGGCGGTGGACACCTCATTTGGTTGCCTTTATTATTGCTGTTATTCATTTATTTCTTCTTGTTTTTGCATGCAGCCATTATTTTGTTGTCCCCTTGATCTGCTGTATTTTCGTGTAATGGTTTATGATGGTTGAGCTTCAACAACGGTGACGGTGCAGCGGATGGGAGAGATGATGGTGGTACGGAAAATAATTATTGGAAATAGAAAAATTAAGAGTAAAATTTAAATAATTAATAATTAAAATATATAGGGTTGGTTTTGTCTTTTGCATAATAAAAATATTTATGTCAATTGATTTGCTCATTTTTTTACTAGTCAAAAATTATTTGTTAACAGTTTTGGTGATCAAGACGTACATACATAACTATTAAAAAATTAAATAAGATATCATTAGTTTTTAACAATTTAATCAAATCATATCTATCGTAAATTTAATTCGTTGAACTATTAAATACCACTTACTTTCTTAGTTATTGCCTAGCTGATTACCAAAATACCCTCACATTCCCTCACTTTTCAAACCCACCCTCTTCCTCCCGTTTCATTACTCCCTCTTCATCTTGTTTCTTGTTTATTATTTATTTATTTTTCATTTTCGGCCCCCTACCTTCTATCTCCCTCTCCATCTTTCATATCTTTTCTTTTTTTTTTTTTTTTTTTCCTGCCTTTTCAGCAAACAAAAAATTCATGGATAATACTTTATGGTGTTAAAGATATAGCCAAAAACTAATATTTACCTACCAAAAAGATGAGTTAAAGATTGGGTGTGAGAGTTTGGGGAGGTGGTAAAGATGGGGCTTATAACCGTATCCATTTAATTGTGAGGGCGTGGTTGCCCGCGATTTGCTGCTATCGGCTACAAACATTCCCTCTCGACTCGGCCGAACAATTTCTTTGATCTTCTAAACGTACACTGAAACACAAATTTCAGTTGTCTATGACCAAAAAAAAAAAAAAGTTTAGACACCTCTTTGGATGACAAAACTTAGGGACGACCGAAAAAAATGCTCGGTCAACCCTTTCGACAATTAAACTCGAATTTCGATCTTCTTTAATGACAACTAAAATTGAATTTCGGTCACCACTGTTGATAACCAAAATTAAATTTCGAGCACCTCTCTTAAAAACCAAAAAACAAAAAATTCAATCAACATAGGAAAACGTTTGAATTTTTTAAAAAATATATCAGGGATAAATAGATAACTATAGGAAAAGCAAAAATAAATATTAAAATTCATATTTTATTATGGAGAATTGGAAGTCACATTCAAGTCATATTATTGGTAAAATTGTCCAAACATGACGTAGGCTTGCCGGTCCTTGACCGCAAATCAATTCTTCACCTACTTTGCCACGCCAAAGATTGGGGAAATTTAAAAAAAAAAAAAAAAACCAGCTTTATTAGGTGATGACCAGCCGTTGTGTTTGACAAGAAAGCCCACTGAGCAGGTCCAACTTCCTCATTCAATATTCCTTCTTCTTTTGATTCTTTCTACTACTGTTAGTGTCGGTTGTTATCAAGTTTCCAAGCCCAACAGCTAAAGTTCACTTCAATACACCTTTCGCCCCAGCACTCGTAGATTGAAAATCTCGCCGGCAAATTACGTCATAAAGAGTAGGATTTTTTTTCTCTCATTAATTATATAAAATAAGCTGGTATATATAATAATAATAATAATAATAATAATAATAATAATAATAATAATTGTTTTTTTTGGTATAGGGTAACCGAAAAAAGGTTGGCACGAGTCTAAATAAGTGGTATCCGTAACATTCTTGATTAGATTAGTTGAGATGCACAAGGGGAGTTTGGTAACATGTGAAAATCATGAAGGCACTAGTAAAAAATTAGTTTATTCTCATATTTATATCATTATATTAAACACAAAATGTGATAATTGACATCTATTAGTACACCAATTTATTATTTAATAGAACATTACGTAATTGATGTCTTTATAAATGTGTTATTGAAAAACTGAATTAAATCTTATTATGACATTTGACGTAGTTGTGGTAATATATTAAAATTATGGTATCAACAAATCTAATATATTTTTATGGAAATATAGTGCCATTGTTTAGTGTAACTTATATCAAATGTATTATCACATTTATTTTTTTTAGATATTAACACATTAATAAGTGTAATTATAAATATTATAAAAAATATATAATTTTTTATTTATATTAATGCACTATATAGCGTGATAATAATAAAGAAACTTTAGTCCCACATTGAAAAAAGAAACGAGTGTATACCATCACTATTTAAGTAAATGAACTTTTAGTGGGTATTGAAATTCATACTTTACATTATACGTCACATGTCCCGCTCGAGTGCGCCAGATATTAACACATTAATAAGTGTAATTATAAACACTATAAAAAATATATAATTTTTTATTTATATTAATGCACTATATAGCGTGATAATAATAAACAAACTTTAGTCTCACTTTGAAAAAAGAAACGAGTGTATACCATCACTATTTAAGTAAATAAACTTTTAGTAGGTATTGAAATTAATACTCTACATTATACGTCACATGTCCCGCTCGAGTGCGCCCGCTCCAAAATAGGTTGAACTTGTGTGCGAGCGTACGCCCGCGCCTGCTGACATGAATGTCAGACCGCTCGTAAGCAAGAACGGTAGGTCTGATCAACCCGCGTTTTGTTTCGTTTCACAACTAATTACAACATTTACATATGTTATAATAAATTTAAATCATGGTCTACACAAACAATGCAAAATATCACAACACACACTTTATTATAACATTTACATATGTTATAATATATTTAAATCATGGTCTAATATAACACTCTTAAGCACATATCTTGATATTTTATGGTGTTTTGATAGTTGTTAGACATATTATCACGATACCATATAAAGACAACTAAAATTTCGTGTCACAATAGTTCAAAATTTGACAAATTATTATATATTAAAGCATTTTCACATGTGTTAATAAGTCAAATTTGTATTAGTGACGGCTAACTTAGCAAGGGTATCAACAAGTTTGTTGTTGCTTCTCTACGAGTATGTTAAAGGTACAAAAAAATTAAAATTTAGATAGATATGTGTTCATTTTTTTTATTGAGAGGATCAAAAAGAGAACAAGGAAGGGATTAGGAGATCCCAAGTTCTATTCGTTCTGAGAATTTTGGAGATGATTTTGAAAGTTTTGGTGTCTTCCCCTCGCCTTACAAGGTTGGACAATCATGTCAAGAGTTGTTTGAGAGTCTAATTCGATGATGACGTTGTCCCTACATATTATTTAACATTTAATAATATTTTTTCATAATTTCACACTTTTCTCTTTTTATTTTATTTAATATTAACACTCTTACCAATAAAATCTTGGCTGAATTGGTATTTTGGTCCCTTATAAATGGGGGTGTTGCTGTTTTGGTCCCAAATAAAACTACGATTGTTGTTTTGGTCCCTTATCAATTTTTTATTAGAGTTTTTAGTCCCTTTTTACGAAAAAGTTTAGAAGATTATGGATTAACTCATTTAATCGCTAGTCAAACATAATTTTTTCTTCAAAATGATTTATACCATGATGTTTTCAATCTATTTTATGACTCTGTTCTTCATGAATGTTCAACCCATTAAGATCGAGTCACAATCCGAAATAACGGTCGAAACCCTAAATGGGTTGAATATTTATGAGGAACCGAGTCATAAAATGGATTGAAAACATCATGGTACAAATCATTTTGAAGAAAAAATTAGGTTTGACTAGCGATCAAATGAGTTAATCCGTAATCTTCTAAACTATTTCGTAAAAATGGACTAAAAACGCTAATAAAAAATTGATAAGGGACCAAAACAGCAATCGTAATTTTATTTGGGACCAAAATAGCAACAACACCCATTTATAAATAACCAAAATACCAATTCGGCCTAAATTCTTCCATTTGCAGAAAATTATGATCACTAGACCCCAAAAAATTTTATTTGAATAATAAAATTTTAATAAAGAAATATACATTTACGTAAAAAAAATTTACTTTTTAGTCAGGTAAAAGATTTGAAAAGTAGTAAAAATAGAAATTATAATCTTGAGGTCGGAGTTCTTGAACATTAAGAACTGTATTTTCGATAAAAGCAAATATATGGGCATTTAACATACAAAAAATATACTTCAATTCATTTGGACAAAGATAAGTTTGGAATCTTTTTTGTTTTAATTTATCATTTTGGATGTAGGGAATTATATTAATTTAAAAAGGTTTGCATTGCATTTCTTTTACATTGTTCTCCGTAAGCTTACAATTTTTTTGATATAATAATTTTTAGTTAGTTGAACTAAGCGGATCCAGCAAGAAATAGAATGAGTCAAGACAATATTATATATTATTATTATTATTATTATTATTATGCCGCTTTCGTTTGTTCTCTGACAAAATGGAAAGAATTTTGAAGAAAGCTCCAAAATATTGTTTCCTTTTCCAGCAAGAATAAAAGGAAAGTCCACTGAAGAAAGTCAGCAGCAGCACACCCAATCGGATCTTTTTGTTCGTAAATTATATCATAGGACTATGTGTAAAGCCAGACTTATAAGTCGGCTTACAAGTCGGCGTACAACAATTTTTGGTAATTGAAACGTGTCAATGCTTCCTATTTGTGACATATGGAGAATGAATAATTAATAATAGAAAAATAATTTTTAATGGACTCGTTTGTTTTTGTGTCTTCTTTTATTTATATTAGTTATTTTTATTTTTTCTTGAATATTTTGGACTTACATTTACGTTGGAGTGAAAAGTCGATCTTAAAAAATAGAAAGTTGTGAATTTTTATTTTATTTTATTTAAAAAAGAAACTACTAATTATAGGTCTAGAAACGTAGATATGTTGAACTACATTATATATATTATCATATCTACATTATATATATATATATATATATACATTCGAAGTGGCAATTTCATGTTCTAATGTGACGAAAGAATAAATCAACTTGAATAAAATTACGATAACCTAATGAGGATTGATTGAATCTATGATAACCTAAAGTGGACTAAATGTAGGCTATTTTTGTGCACTTCGAGGGTATTGAAATTTCAAGTTTAAACTTTGTTATAGATAAACTATTGTTTTTACTCATAAATTTGATTATAACTATAATAAATAATCTTTAATGACTAAGCGAGACTTCTAATTATTATAAGGAAACCAGTCCGCACTGAGAACTTGTGCATTACTATCATAAGTTTCATCCAAAAATATATAAAAATGCATAATGTTATACCAATAAAGTTTAGTTATTAGATTTAAATATAAAAATCTATAAAAGAATTATTGATATTCAGATAATACGATCGTAATGTATTAAATACAAAGTACGTGGAATTTTTAAAATGAACATGTAGAACGTGAAATAAGTACTAACAACTTTCCTCTTGGCATATTGCAAGTGGAGCGGAGCTAATTCCTTCCCAAAAGACACATGTTCTTACTATTTCAAACGGTCCACAAGAACCAAATGTATAGGACTGCCGCCAAGTCAATCTATAGTGCCGAGCTGCTACTTACAGAACTAGTCATCAAAGGTCTGCGGTGTGCCTATATGGAAAATCAAAGCCAAAAGGTGGTAAGCATCTCAAATCCTTAGTTGGACATTTTTGCCCTCATGGTTCCACTGTTTGTTACAAACTTACAATTGATATAAAAATTTTACTAATTATCGTTTCAATTTTTACTCATTATCGATTTAATTTGGACTAAAAACTTTGTCTTCTCCCTTACCCTCTCTCCTTCTCTTTAAAATAAAATGATAATTTTATCAAAATTGAGACGATAATTCTTAAAATTGAACCGATAACTAATAATACCTTGATATAAGGCCATTCAATATTATTTTTGTATTATGATGTAACATTCATAGAATTTTCTTAAATTTATTAATATGTAAGGTTCACTATCAATTTCTTTTTATAATTTAGTATTAATAAAAATATAATATCAAATAATAAAAAATATTAAATTAAAAAATTAAAAACCATATATAATTGCCAAAAAAAAAAAAAAAACATATATAATTAAGTTTAATTATATCCTTGTTACTATCAAGTATAGTAAATATTTTTGTAATATCTTAACATAGAAAGGTTTTCGAGAGCATGTATGATATCTATCTATTGATCACATGTAAAAATATTAAAACTGCATCAATTACTTTCTATTCTTAAAGTCATTGTATTCGATTCGGATAAAATCGAACCTTTATAAATTTTAACTTTTTTCTTTTCACTCCTTTAATATGGTGGGAATGAATTGACAGATTTGGATCGATCCATTGATCCGATTCGATATTTGATTCGAATCATTTTGATTCAAAAAGGAAAATTTGAATTGATTCGGATGAAGGATCGATCCAACAAATGCATTTGCAATATTTTTCTCTTTTTTTTTCAAGTAAAATAATATTTATTTATGTAATTAAAATAAATATAAAAATATGACTATTATTTTGTAGGATGAAAATGAATTTTTTTTTTTGAGTTTGGACATATAAATAGTATAAAAATTTTAAATAATATCCAAAAAATAGTTTAAAAATTTTAAAAAAAGGAATTTAGATCAATTAGGAATGATTAAAAAATAATCCAATTTCCATCCAAAATAAAATTGCTCCAAAAGAGTTTCGCTCGAACCAATTCAAATGACGAATCAGATCGGTTGAATATATCATTAGTTTTGTCCAACCCTATTCTCAAACCTCTTAATTTCTAATAAAAAAAAAGTGATTTATTAGTTAAAGTATGTTTATTAGGGAATGTGAGATTTCGTCATTGTCTGGAGGCACTATGGTGCCATGAGAAAATTGAACATAAAAAATACAAAATCAGACAACTAATCAACATTATTTAAAAAGGGGGCCCAACGGATCGTCCTTAAAATTGGTTAAAATATTACCGACCATCTCTTACTGATTAATAACCTCAATGTGGAACTTAAAATATGAGTATCTATAATATATTACTAAAAAAAAATTTAAAAAGAGAAATTTAATATCATTTTTAACAGTATATCTAAGTAAATTTTATGCGAACAAGAGGAATGTAATTCAGTGATAAACACTCACCTTAACACAACAACTCTTAAATCCGAATTACCTTTGTATTAAATAAAAAAGTATAATTTTACGTGTTATTTTTTAATAATTTTTGTTACAAATTTTCAACTTTTTAAAATGTAATCGATAAATCTAGAAAGTGACAAATTATATAATACACAACAAGGTGTATGTAACACTTTAATAATAGAATTTTTTTATTATTTAATGTGATATCCCCTAAATATCCATTATTCCCACTTAGTTAATGTTATTTTAATGATGGTTAGAAAGTCAACATGATACTATAATATCAGTAGTTCAAATCAAATTAATTCCTTACAACTTACCTACTATCAATACTTTACTCACTATTTCCTCAATAGTGTGGTTTGGGTTGCTAAAAAATTAAGGGGCTGCTTGGTTTAATGGAATCGGAATGGATCAATGGGATTCATTCCAAATTTTTTAAAAAATGATACTTGGTTGCTACTATGACAATGAAAACAGTAGATTCATTCATACAAAGGTGGGATTGACTCATTCCCTACTAATTTGGTGGGATTGAGAATTTTGGAATCAATTCTTCAAAAAAAAATTTTTTTTACGCACAGCCTTTTTAAAAAATATATATATATTTTTAAAAAATATAAGACAGTACAGTTTTTTTTTAAGCACAGCCTTTTTTTAAAAAATACTTTTTAAAAACAAATACTTTTTTTTAAAAAAAATATAAGACAGTATATATAGACATCAGATCAGAGAATACTAGACATCAGATCAACAGACTATAGATATCAGATCAAGAAAATAGAAAAAATCATACAGTAGAACTAAAACATACTTAACAAGGGAGATCACATCAGAATTATATAGACATCAGATCAGCGAATACTTGACATCAGATCAACAGACTATATTTTTGATCTGATATCTATAATTTGTTGATCTGATATCTACTGTATTATTATTTTTTTTAAAAAATTTCGTTCATAATATGTATCATAATATCTAAAATTATTTAATTATAAAACAAATAAAATGATAATTTAAAAATATTTTTTTTATAAAATTCAAAAACATTAAAAAATGTAAAAATGTAATTTTAATTCATTTTCATTCCAAAAATTTTAATAACCAGGCATTAACAATGGTAATGAAATTCATTCCAGATAAATATCCAAGCAGCAACAATCACTTTCAGAAATCCATTGTCATTCCAGATTACTATCATAGTCATTCCCATTCCGATTACTATTTGTGAATCAAGCAGCCCCTAAGGCATATGTTACCCTCACAAATGAGTGATTAACACATTTTTTAATTTTTTTATCCTCATCCTGCACACACGAACTCATAATCTTATTAGTTTTAAAGGAGAATAGCCAACCACTAAATTACTATTTTCTCGTCAATAAAACATCTATTAATCTAATAAGTGCGATGTGGAAAAACAATAATCTGATGTTATGCTACACTAATCCTACCTGATGTTAAATTTATTGATCAAAACCAATTACCACTTAGCAATGAGTGAGCAAGTTTTTAGATTATTTATATTAGCGAGAAGTGTTGTGGATTACCAATGTAGAATTGAGACAACTTTAATATCCTTTGGGCTAAAACTGCAAACAAACAAACCAGATATATATTATTGAGTCAGTCAGAGTATAAACAAATAGATTGGAGATTTTGTTATGTCAGTCAAATAGGTCTAAATTATGGGAAAAAAAAAACTGAATATAAGCAAACAAACCGGATATGCTATTGGGTCGGTCAATAAACAAATAAACTAGTCAAACTATAAATAAATATACCATATATACTGTTGGGTCCGTCAAATTAAAAACAAACAGACCAGATATACTGTTGAGTCAGTCAAACAAACTCAAAATATGGATAAACAAATCGGATATACTGTCAAATCATTTAAACATGTCCAAAGATCAAAATCAGGTCTGATACTATATTAAATTTATTGATTCAAAATGAGTATCCAACTCTAAATCAATTGGTAATGGATAGAAGAGTTTTTGAATTTTTTTATATAAGTGACAAGTGTTGTAAATTACATATATGAAATTGAAGAAATCATAACAAGAAAAATAAATATTTTTTTTATGTATAGACATAATTTTACCTATCTTTTTCATTGTTAAAGAACTTGAATATTCAACTAAAAAAAAATTAATAATGGACGAAGAGATTCTAAACGTTATTAACTAAGTTTAATTTGCGTGTTATATGAAATATATGTGATTTAACATTCTCATATGAGCTTTTTCCGTACGAATCAATAATTTTTGTTTGTGACAAAGGCAATTTCAAAGGCCTATTTTATTTCCAATTGCTTCACTTCCATTGGATAGTGACACCAAAATTGTAGGAAAGCAGAGGAAACAGAACACCCAAAAATTGGGAAAAGAATATTACCTCCCACTCAAAATAATATTTTTATTTATTTTTATATTATTACTATTAATATATATCATTTTACTTTCAAAATTTTATAAAACCTAAACAATTTTATATTTATAGTGTAATATTATAGTTTCAACTCCAGTGTGTAACGTGCGGGTTATAAACTTTTCTATTTGGGAGGGGAAAAGTAAGAGAGAAATTTTTTGGAAAATAATATGAGAAAAGATTTTGAGGGGAATGAGAATTTTAAAATTTAAATTCAGAATATTGTTTGAAAATTATTATTATTTTTTTTAAAAAATTGCACTTGCTGTCCTTGGAGTACAAACCAAATAAATTGCCAGAAGTGGATGGGACAAAATTTGAGGTTTTATATTTTTGATAGGAAACAATAAGGTACTTACTATTATTGATCTTTTCTTTTAGAAAAAAAAATATTTTTTTCTACCAAATATAATTTATCCAATCAATCTTTACACTATACTAAACTAATTTTTATTCTCTTTAAAATTTTTTTCACATTATTTTAAAATCACTGTTCCTCCAATATATATAATTTTTTCTATCTTCTTTTTATAATTTTTTTTCAAAAAAAAAAAAAACACTAACAAACATAAACACTAATTTTTTTTATCAAAAAAGAAGGACGAAATCACCATTTTTTTTATTATTTCAACAAGAGACAAAACGAAAGCGAAAGCTGGTCTAAATCTTGATGCTACTCATCATCACTGTTTATTATTATTATTATTATTATAGTTTCAATTTACGTGTTTTTGTGTATATATATGGATATTACCTTAAAATTTTGTGCGTAGATGGCCTGAACTCGCAGCCTGGTCGTAACAAGTAGTATTATAATTTGTAACTAATACTCCATCATTTTCTACAGCCTCCAAATGAAGAATATTGCTCAACTTAAGAACCACTAATAGCTGACCTTTTATTACTCACTTAGTAGTTCTCCTCTCCCCCCCTCCCCCCCCCCCCCCCCCCCCCCCCCCAAAAAAAAAAAAAAAAAAAAAAAAAGACAAAGTCTTTGAATTCTTAGTTGCCATTTTTTTTAATTAACTTCTCCTCAATGATTTCATCGATTCATTGTCCTATATATACATATTAGGGAATGGCTTAAGATGGGCAACAACTTCATCTTTCTCATACTTTCCCTACTATCTTCTCAATTAAAAGATATTTTGGAAGAGCTTAACCTTTCATTATTACATCAAAGAAGGTAGCTAGCCATCTTCTTGATTTCTTGAGGTATGTATATTTACTTAGTTCACTCCAATTTTCATCATTCTTTAATTAGAAAGTGATGTTATCAATAGTAAGTTTTTCTTTCAATATATGTTATCATATTTCTCTCTTGATAACTCAAATTCAAAATTTATTTATTATAAATGAGAAAAACCAACTGCCAGGTTATAATCTTTTTGTCCATATTATTAATAATAAACTGTTACAACTAAGAATGAAATAAATTCTAAATATATTTAAAAACGTGATAGTTATTAATTTTGTGAAGTGATAAGCTATTATGATATTTCATTTACTCTATGAGTAATGGATGTCAAGTACAGTTGGATGGGCACTTTTGAAAGGCATCATCATTTATAGATCTTTATAATGGAAGTTGGTTAGGAACTTTTATACAAAATCTCCTAAAAGGGTTACGTATAAGTACTTTAAAGTAAAGTTGTAATTTGTTATAATCAAAATACTTAGGAATAGAATAACTTAGTTAAATGTTTCCATAAAAAAAAAAAAAAAAGAATTCACTCAATATTGCACCAAATATTTAGACCAAATTAACATCATAATCAGCACCGGTCTTCATTCTTTGCGGTTGGCCATATATTTCTTTGATTCTTCTTCTGAATGAATAATTTTTTAATTTTAATTTTTTTTTTTTTGGGTTCATCAAGCTTATACTTGTACTGTTATACATGCATGATGGAAGATGCATAACAAACTTTTGGTGCTGCATCAATTGCAATATATGTATTGATCAATTAATTGCTGGAAGAAATGGATTGGTGGATCCGATTTCTGCCTAAAACTAATAAGAATCAGCGGCCGGGGGCCATGCATATACGACGGTCATATCATTTGCCACAGTAGATTCTCATTTCTGTTCTGAGCAGAAGTTGGCTCTTTCTCTCGTTATACTCTCATTATAATATTCGATTCCTTTCCCTTTTAACATCTTCATAATCATAGTTAATATCAAAAACCCTTTTGAAGTGTAAGTAATATATCAAACACCCTCTTGAGTTTTGAAAAATATCGAAAAATTTCTTGACTTATTGGTCAATTATCATATTGGTTCTCATGTGATAGAAAACTATTATACGGTATAATTTCAATAACTTTACCATACACTAAAATTTTTATTATAAAATGTTCATTTAAACAATTTTTATAAATTTAAAAAATCAGACTGAAATTATACACGTATAGTTATTTTTTGATATTGAAAGATCAATATAATAGTTAATCAATACAAGTTTTCAATATTTTTCAAATCTCAAGTTTGATATATTATTAAATCTTAATTGGATTAATAAGCATGCTTGTTGAAAGTTTAAAAGAAAAAAAGATCTTAAGTATTGAATGTGAAATGGTATACATTGAAATTTATGATTTTCCAATTGAACAAGTCCAAGGAAGGACTGAAGTAACTAGGTTAAGTGTTAAGGATGGCATCTTGACTTTCAGATTCCAATATTGTATTCTTCTGGGCAAGATTTAAGAATTCAAATCTCGTTTTTAAACAAAAGACAAACGAAATAACGAACAAATAAAATTTTTGTTATCTATTTAAAAGTTATTTAATTTGAGTTATAAGTGTGGATTATTCTTTTTTTTCAATTTTCAAGAATGAATAAAAGAAAAAATTAAAATGGCGGAGAAATGATTTTAAAAGGCTAATTGGAGTGACAAGAGGGTTGTAGCGCAGAGGTTGACACTCCATATTTAAAATTAATAGATTTTCAATTCGAGTCATCTAAATTTCGAACTCCTCTATATAACTACAAAAATAATAAAATAAAATCTCACTGTGTATGACTAATTCAGGAAGAGGACTAATTTGGATGGCCAATTATTGAATAGATTTAATGCTGTACGATAGATTTTAAATAGGGTTAGTTGAAAGCTGAGAGAGGCCTTCCCATTCCATTTGTCAAAGTAGAAAATTCCCCTCAGCCCCCAAAAATGACATTTCTCCACCTGTACCGACCATCCATTTTTCAGCTTCTTTCAAAATATTTAAAAAAAAATAATAATAATAAACAATTGGGGTTCTGCGCCATCTGAATATTTCAAATTCTATATATAGTTCACTCTCAAAGAGTCTTCTCAAACTACACCATTTCCATCAAAGTCTACGACACCAGAAATTCTTCTTCATTTTTGTAGGGCTTTGATTTTTTTTATTTTTTGGTTGGGAAGAAGGGGAAAATGTGGAAGCTAAAGATTGCTGAAGGAAATGGGCCGTATCTATACAGCACCAACAACTTTGTGGGCAGGCAAATTTGGGAGTACGATCCCAACGCTGGTACTCCTGAAGAACGAGAAGCTGTCGAAAAAGTTCGTCAAGATTTCACTAATAACAGGAAGGCTAAGGGAGTTCGTCCCTGTTCTGATTTGCTCATGAGGATGCAGGTAATCTTAATTAATGCCGTGTATTCTAAGAAACATGATTCTGATTATGAGACAGAGTGATCGATACCATGCATGCAGGGATTAATTCTTCTTTCTTAATTTTTTCAGCTCAAGAAAGAAAATGGGATCGATCTTTTAAGCATTCCACCAGTTAGGGTGGCAGAAAACGAAGATATAAGCTACGAAAAAGCCACCACAGCCGTCAAGAAAGCGCTCCGGCTAAACCGTGCAATTCAGGCCAGCGATGGACACTGGCCGGCTGAAAACGCAGGGCCTATGTTCTTCACACCTCCCCTTGTAAGCCCTTCTTCATTGATTTCTGCCTAAAAGAGCTTTGATCAGCTAACAAATGGTTGATGTTTTAATTAATTACTTCCTGTGTTTGCTGCAGCTCATTGCCTTGTACATCAGTGGAGCCATCAACACAATCCTGACTCAAGAACATAAGAAAGAAATGGTTCGTTACATCTATAATCATCAAGTGAGTCTATATATACGACTACTCTCTTTGAAAATGTAAATTTTTTTTTGGAAAAATCAAAATCACTAATTATAAGAGGAAAACGTTGGTTGATTATGAATAGAATGATGATGGTGGCTGGGGATTTTACATAGAAGGCCATAGCACCATGATCGGATCAGCACTCAGCTACGTAGCTCTGCGTATACTCGGCCAAGGCCCCGATGATGGGAATGGAGCAATCGCCAGAGCTCGCAAATGGATCCTTGACAATGGTGGTGCAACTGGGATTCCCTCTTGGGGAAAGACCTATCTTTCGGTAGATATATAATTATACATACACTTTCTGGTATTGGATTCTTTTATTATATCCCCCAAAAAATAATCTTGTTTGTAAAACTGATGATTCAGGTACTTGGAGTTTATGATTGGGATGGTTGCAACCCATTGCCCCCAGAATTCTGGCTTTTCCCAGAAATTTTCCCATATCATCCTGCAAAAATGTGGTGTTACTGTCGTACGACATACATGCCAATGTCGTATTTGTATGGAAGAAAGTACCATGGACCGCTCACTGACCTAGTCTTATCACTAAGAAATGAAATCCATGTTAAGCCATACGACCAGATTGATTGGAATAAGGCCAGGCACGATTGTTGTAAGGTATGCAAAAATCTTTAACAAATTCAATAACAAAGTCAAAATGAAAGGGTCGCCAATTTTGATGTGTTTTTTTTTTTTAACTCTGATCTCAGGAGGACTTGTACTATCCTCATTCAAGAATTCAAGATCTTCTTTGGGACACATTAAATTACTGTACCGAGCCGATTATGAGGCGTTGGCCGATGAAGAAATTCAGAGAAAGAGCTATGGAAAAAGCGATTAAATACATGCGTTACGGCGCTGAAGAGAGTAGATATATTACAATCGGATGTGTTGAAAAGGTCGGTTTCTAATATAACATTAGTCATGAATGGGATCATCAAAAATTGGTTTGAAATCATTGGGATAATTAATATATGATGTTGAATGCAGAGCTTGCAAATGATGTGTTGGTGGGCACACGATCCAAACTGCGATGAATTTAAGCATCATTTAGCAAGAGTTGCAGATTATTTATGGCTTGCTGAAGATGGAATGAAAATGCAGAGCTTTGGAAGTCAAGTATGGGATTGTGCACTTGCTAGTCAGGCAATTCTAGCGAGTGGAATGGTTGATGAATATGGAGACAGCCTTAAGAAATCACACTTTTATTTGAAAGAATCACAGTGTAAAGAAAACCCCAAAGGAGACTTCAAAAGTATGTATCGTCACTTCACAAAAGGTTCTTGGACATTTTCTGATCAAGATCAAGGTTGGGTTGTCTCTGATTGTACTGCTGAATCACTCAAGGTACACCAAAAAACACCCCAAAAAATTATAATTAAAATAGAGTAATTTTTCTAATTATTATTTATTGTTAAAATTTGTCTTAATAATTTTTGTTTGGTTTTTTCAGTGTCTGTTACTTTTCTCACAAATGCCGCCAGAGATTGCTGGACAAAAAGCTGATGTTGAGCGACTATATGATGCGGTTAATGTGCTTCTTTATTTACAGGTAAAAGGGTAAAAAAAAAAAAAAAAGAATGAAATTAAAATGACATTTTTGACTTATATAAGTCAAATTTTGTTGGCTGCTGAATTGTAAATAGTCACTTTAATACAAAAATTAATACTTTTTGTTTTTAGTATTGAAATAAGAACAGAAATATTTAGACGGAAATAATAATTATTTGTTTTGTATTGAATTAAACAGAGTCCTGAAAGTGGTGGTTTTGCTATTTGGGAGCCGCCAGTTCCACAACCATATCTCCAAGTTTTAAACCCTTCTGAGCTTTTTGCAGACATTGTTGTTGAGCAAGAGTATGACATCATAATGAGTTCTATTTTTGCACATTTAATTTTAAATTTCTATTTCTAATTCTAATTGGTGAAATAATTCAGGCATGTTGAGAACACTGCATCCATCATCCAAGCCCTGGTTCTGTTCAAAAGGCTGCATCCAGGCCATAGGGAGAAAGAAATTGAAACTGCTGTCTCCAAAGCAGTTCGTTTTCTTGAAGGAAAACAATGGCCTGATGGTTCATGGTAATTATTATTAGTAACTAATCAAATTGTTTGTGATTACTGCTTAATTACTAGTAATTAATCTTCTGGTTTCTTGATGTATATATATATATATATATATATAGGTATGGCTATTGGGGAATTTGCTTCCTATATGGTACAATGTTCATTCTTGGAGGCTTGGCTGCTGCTGGGAAAACATATGAGAACAGTGAAGCTGTTCGTAAAGCGGTTCAATTTTATCTTTCGACTCAAAATGAAGAAGGCGGTTGGGGAGAATGTCTCGAATCTTGCCCTAGCATGGTACGTCATAAATTCATATTCATAAGAAATATTACTTCCATTCTGAAAAAAAAAAAAAAATCATATTTTAAAATTCATATGATTCAAAACGAATACGATCCCTCTGTTCCAAAACTAAAATGTTAAAAGAATTGTTGTTTTGAAGTAATTAAAGTAGTAGATACATATTACTAGTACCACTAAACAAGTAGTAGATCAAAAGCTTGATGAATTACATAAAATGTTTTGGTGTGGGACAGAAATACATACCTCTGGAAGACAACAGAACAAACCTAGTGCAAACATCATGGGCTATGCTGGGACTAATGTACGCTGGACAGGTATACACCAAATCTTGTGTTTCTATTTTATTTGGAATTTAATGCAGGCACACAAAAGCATAAACCAAATTATTATTTTTTTTTATTCTTTAAACTAAAATTATTTCTATTATATTTGGTAGGCTGAGAGAGATCCAACACCCTTACACAAAGCAGCCAAACTACTGATTAATGCACAAATGGACGATGGAGATTTCCCCCAAGAGGTATATATATAAATTGGCCCAAAATTATATATATTCTTTCCTTATAATAAAAAATATGATTTTTTTAATAATATTTTCGATTTTTTTTTAATTTAGGCTAATAAGTATTATTTTATGTTTATGATGTAATGACAGGAAATCACAGGGGTGTACATGAAGAATTGTATGTTGCATTATGCTGAATATAGAAATATTTTTCCACTGTGGGCACTTTCAGAATATCGAAAACGTGTGTGGCCATCACAAAATCTGTAGATATATATACAATCAAATCAATCTCTCCTGATACCAATAAAAGTGTGAAATAATAAATTCCCATAGATATGGTATCAATGATGTATTCATTTTTTTTCTTTGAAAATATATAATATATATATATATATATATATATGTAATGATTTAGTAAAGATTAATTTTATCCTAAGGTTGGAAGAAATTTTGTACAAAGTTTGTCGTTCTTCATCCAACTAATCCGTGGGAAAAAAAAAAGTCTACCTTGCTAATAATAGTGATTGGCCTGCGAGGCCCATTCAATTCCAGCAAATTCCAACATTAAAATTCGATGAGTAATTTATTAGCCCCCCTGATTTTTATATAAAATATTATTAATTATAAAGACAATTTAAAAATTAAAAATTTTTAATTTTTTATCATACACTAAAAGTATATAATATCTAAAAATATTTCACTAATTTTTCGTAACCATATTATTGTTAAAAACTGGAAAGAGTAATTATTAAAATAAAAAATTATGAGAGAACCCTGAAATAATTGAGTAAACAAAGAGAGCCCAAGCAGTGGATCCTACATGACTAAGGACAAAATATCACCCCCTAAGATAAAGAAAAAATAAAAATAAATAAATGCAGGTCATCTCGTCATAAATTTCATGCTTACTAGAGAAAATATCACCACATTACTTGTGGTGGGTCATTGGTACATTCAAATTCTTTATATATGATATAATAACAATATAATTTATTACCCCATAAAAAACGCAAAAACAAAACTTTTTAAACAAATTTTGAAGGTGTGATATTTCTAAAATTGATTAATTATCATATTTTATCTTATCTTTAATTAAAATAACTTTTAATTAATTCTCAAAAAAAACTTTTAATTATCTTTTATCTTTTACAAATTTTGAATTTAAAATAAAAATTTAATCAAAATAAATTCTTTTCATTTTCATAACTAATATTTTTAAGCATTCATATCTAATTTTTTAATTCATAAAAATGTTATTTAAAGATTCTTTATAGTAAAAAAATATCGAAATAAATTTTTAATAATAATTATTACAACCCTTCCATAAACACAATAAAAATATACGAATATTACAACACAAGGAATCAAGGCTTTTAGATCTAGCATATGGATAAGTATGCTAGTTTTGCTTCTGAAGTCAGACGTTCCTAACAAGACAGGAAAATAATAATAGGAACAAGGACGACAATGAGATGTAAAACTGCAGGATTGTAGGACCTATGGGAAATGAATGAGAGTGGCGGCGACATCTATGATATGAAATGGATATATACATGAATTTATTAATGCGATACAAGAGATACAAACGTACGGCTATGATAGGATTCAAAGATATTTCAAAAATAAATCTTTTATATTTCTTTATACGACAAAAACTAACATATTCTATATCTCAATTTTGGTAAAATATATGCAGTTTTACACCAAAATGCATTGCGTATTCCCAACAACTTTAGTAATAATAAGAATCATCAGAAATTTTGATGTAATAGTAATCCATTAATTTTAATGTACTAGTTATTATATCAGTTAATAAAAAATTGATATGTGTTCATTCATTTTTATCTCTATGTATTCTTTCATCTCTTCTTTGTCTGTTTCTTTGTTTTTGTTTTATTTTCTTCTGAAACGGAGGAGGGAGAGAAAATGGAGTAAATAAAAATAAAAATGAGTGGATATATGTCAATTTTTTATTGACTGATACATAACTAACATAAGGGGTGGATCAAGCAAAAATAAGAAGATAAGTGCATGATTTGGATGATGACTATAAGATCAAGTTTGCCACAATTATTAACTCATCCTCAGCATTTAAAGTTGACAAATCAGATCACATCTTCACTCAACTCCTTAGGAACAATGGAAACATGACATATAACTGTTCACGTCAACCAAATCTTAAGATTTCAGAATTTTACACACAAAGTAGAAGTAGAAGAATAAACTTTCTATGCTATTCACGGTTTTGACTACTTCTAGCTACAGCTCCTTAACTAGCATTATTTTCCCCCCAAAATAGTCAAATGTATCACACAAATACAAGAAAATGAACCTACAAACCACAACAGTTAATTTTTAGTCTCAAGTGACTCGCCTATATAAATTATAGGTAGTTAACTATTGCTTTGGTACTCTATGCATAATACACATGTCCTTATTTAAGAACAAATCAATTGCTCCTATTCTTTTTCCTTTATGTGCTAAGGTAAGAAACTCTCACCTAATTAGAAATTGGAATCAGCATAAACTATTGCAGATAGTTTCCGACCAAAGGCAACTCATTCTGCCATAGTGAGGTACAATTCAATAAACACATATTGTGTAAATCTGACAATGGGTCCGAGAGAACCTAATTTTGCTGCTTTGTAATAACAAGAACTTAAACATGTGGAAGGAAACAAACATCAAACTTATGGCTGCCCTTAGGTAAACGACTACACAGTTATATCACTAAGAACAAGAATAATCCCATGATTACTTAAAAAGCTCAATCCAAAACCAATGGATCTAACCTTAATAAAAGGAAAAAAGTGCCGTTAATAACGTCAAGGTCTCTGATTCTTAACATAGCAAATAACAAGGTGATAATGCAACAAACTGCAACAGCATTTCAGGCATTGGTTTTTCAAGGAAGCTTCAGGTTAGTTGTTAAATCATGAATGGCAAGTACTAACTATGCCTCTCATGAAAGCCTGTCATAATCAGTGAAGCAACCTAATTGTGTTAGCAAATCAAATATTCATTTATGCTTTCTTTAACTACAAATGGTAAAATAAAATAAATGGAAATTCATTTATGCTTTCTTTAACTACAAATGGTAAAATAAAATAAATGCAATCCTAAGTACAGTCCCTACCATGAATTATTGCCAACTCAAAGAGCTATAATCAAAACCACAATGAAGGTTAGGCTGGGGTGCAGAAAAAATCATGACCGAGCTATGGAATTAAAAGTGTTGCAATTTCCAGGTAAGGATGGTTTTTCATTTAGCCATGACTAAATTTGATATTGACTTCCTCATAGAAATGCTGATAATGAACTAAAGGTGCACAATGAATTATTCTGTTTCCACTATGCAGCTGCATCTTAGAAAAATTCACAGTTCTGTGAAGGTATATTTATGACTAAAGTTTACTGGTTGAAACTGACAAGGTCAATTCTTTCTCCTCTGTCCTTGGTCTGCCAATATTGTCTGCAGTTGCTTTTTTAACTGCTCTCTCATTTGATAATTTGAAGCCAAACTTTTATCCAAACTATCTTTCTGCACTAAAAGTTCTGATTTTTTTTTCTCAGCTGCTGATATCTCAGAACTGTGCGAATAGTTTAGACTGCTATGGAGGTTTAGGAAGCTTAACTTCAGCTGAAAGTAAGAATGAAAAATAACCAACTCAATGATCAAACATAAAGTGAAATATTAATGAAAGAGGATAGATGTACTTTTCATCACTGAAGCAAATTAGATGCAGACTTTGCCATATTCAAGCTGTCATTCAAGGATGATAACACTATCACGAGCCACAAAAAAGTCACAAAAGCAACTAATCAGCTAACAGAACAATGAAACTATCTAGGTAACATCAATAGTTTGGGAAAGTATTTGTGCACCTTCTACCATGTCTAAATTTGGAAGATTATCATGTACAGAACAGTTAATAAGCCCAAGTTTAAAGCAACGCTCCAATTGAAGTACTCCCAAATGACCACAATGGCTTTGGATTATTAATTTGATATTTTCCTGATCTTCCATTCTGGAAAGCATAATATAAAAACCTTGTGAAGATTAATAACCCTCAATTTATTAATGTTGCAATATTATTGAAACATGGAAGAAGAGCATATTGACCTAATGTCAATGAAGACTCTCCACTGGAAGTGTTTAGTAATTCAAAATCTACCAACCACAATAAACGGTTTAGTCCCCCATGGTAGTTTTTGTATACATAACCTGCCTGAGTGTGCTTGGTTCGACCAGGAGAGTCTATGTACTTGCTTGATTATAACTTTCTTCTCCATTCTGAAATAGCTAAAAGATGATAGGAATCCTGCAGAAAAAGTCACAAACTAATTCTATTTTCCAATAAAAATTGCAACCTCACAACGTGTCATTAAGCTTTAAACGTATCGAGTTAATGTGACATTAATTCTTAATGCTACAATCAAGAAACCTCCAAGTGGAAGTAACCACTTTACTGTTCCTGATCTGTGGCAAATTTCTTCTAGCTATATATATAAATTAAAAGAACTTCCTTAAACCTAGTTCAAATAGTGATGGACATAGTAATTTTCAAGGATTCGTTTCTAAGTTGAATATTATCTGAAGGACTAACTTGGATGCTAAATAATTCAAAACCAATAATATTAACTCCCAACCAAACTAATTCCAAACAAATGAGGTGTTCTCCAAACTCTGAAAAAACATCGAGAAACTTTTCCATACCTCATTAGCTTGATTTCTCAATTCCTCCACTTGTACTTGACAGATATCTAAATGAGTCTCTGCTTGTGCCCTGAAGTGCTCAATCTCTTGTCTTTGAGATTCATAGTAATTTTCTTTCTCTTTCTCCACCTCCTTCAGCTCTTCCTCCTCAACCTTCAGAGTTCTAGCAGAAACATTTTGACAGTTTTAGTATTCAGAAACTGAAAAACTGAGAGATAAAACCATCAACAACAGAAAATGACCTATAGTTAAAACTCATGTTTTGCAGAAATCTCTCCAGAAGATATAAAGTGCCAGAAAATTCAGGTTCAAAGCAAAAGAAACAGATACAAAAATCTTGACAAAGTGCAAAAAGTGCACTGGGCTGATCAGCTTATTTTTCATATAATTCTAAACAAAGATAAAACTCACAAGGCTCACTTCATAGCCAGCAGAAATGTCTAGGGGAGAAATTAGGTGTAAACAATTTCTTACTAGGGCCAGTTTTACACTAAATCTCGTAGATGCTTTCAGAATAAACGATTATCTATTGCAATCATTCTTTAATTTATCTTAATTACAACTGTGAAGCCTCTTTCAGTACCCTACACTGTTGGAAAAGAATTCAAGTTCTTTTCCTGATTCCTTTGTAGCATAAAATGAAGTTAAATCATAGATAAAAAGAAATCACGTCTAAACCATCTTAATGACAGAGAGTTCATACTCTCTACTACGTCAGTCCTCCATGCAGTTATGGAAACCTTTATCTAATTCCTTGCCCCCAAATCATCTCCACAAAATAAATCCCATCTTCTTAACAATATGTCCATCGTATAAATCCGATTCCATTAAACTGGTCTTTTGTGGTTTCAAATACTACAGAATGCCGGAAAAGATAAACTGAAATTTGTTCTCCAATATCCATTCATGATATTCCTAAAGGCGTATACTAGAAGTTAGATTGAATTACTACCAATCTCCTTGATTTTTTTTTTTTGAGAAAAGTGCTTAAAATAAGTGTCCGGCTCTTCTCTACCACTTAGAGTAACCTTTGTTATAAAATTCCACATTTTCTCTCCACAAATCTTTTTCTGCCGCGCACATAAACTTATATATTTGAAACTAACCAATCTACTGGGAAATACACAAGCATAGACACACATTCAGTTATACACTTGCTAACACATTCATTGTCTAACTCAAAATCAAAGATACATACAATTATGCAGTACCAATTCTGCAATCGTTCTCAAATTCTCACAGAGGCTACAAATAAATACACTCGGCAAAACACAAACAAAATCAGATACATACACGAACATAATCAGAAGTATTCAGTGAAAAATAATTAAAAAATACAGTAAATTCTGCGGGTAACCTATTATTCAATATCAAATGCAAGGAAAACGCGTGGACGGGAATTCACCTTAATTTCTGAAGAGTTTCGGAGTAGGCAGACTCGAGTCGTTGGATTTCGGATTTGAGAGAGTACAGAAGAAGGTACTGCGAAGCGATCTTACAATCGAGCTTCAAACACTGCTGCTCCAGTAATCCGACATTGGACATCTTTGATGCTAATATTTCCGATTTGTTGAATTGGAGTTCCTTTTCCGACTACCAAAAAGAAAAGCAAACAAAAAACATAAGATTGAAAAATTAAAATATAATTGAAATCGTGAAAATGGTTCAGAGAAAAAGAATTGGAGAAATAGATCGATCAAACCTGGAGGAGGGAGAGGCGTTCGTTGCGAGTGTGTTCCATTTTATCCAGTCGTTCCCGAAAAGCTGATTGAAGCGACATCGTTTATGTTGGCGGTTGAGAACTGAAGCAATGGCAGAAATTCAAATTGCAGGGTTTATATAGTTGAGGGGAATTTCAAAGAGAAGGAACCGGTTTGGACCGTGTGGTGTTGGAGGCCTTGGGCCTTAATTTTCTGGGTTGAGTAATTCAATTTGAGCCCTTTAGGTAATAAATAGGGAATCCGCTCCAATTAATTTAATTTAAATTGATTGATTCCACCGGTTTACAATTGTAATTTTTTAAGGCTTTATTTGTCCACAATTTAGTGTAATAAAAAATATTATCTAAGATAATAGGGAAAATCTATCTCAAACACACTCGCACTAAGTTTTGGTAACTCCCCCAGACAAATAAGAAAAGACAAAAAAATGTTCAATAATTTATATACTTTCCTATAATAAAAAGGTTTTAATTTGATGGAAAATAGTAATTTAATGGTTTGCAGTACTCACTTAAAACTAAAGGGATTTTGAGTTCAAGTATAGGGGACATGAATAAAAAAAAAGAAGTCCCTACTTGATCCTATTATAGAGCTAATGTGCCCTTTGTGATGTCTATGATGTTTATGAATAGGTGGAAGTATTTCAACCTTCATGCCTATTCATTTTTATGATGCCGATACTAAAACGACAGTAGTCGTATTTTTTTTAACAATGTTCCATTCATCAGCACTCATGCATTATGCATAATAGTAGTTTGTCTTTCCTTTTGTTGTTATAGAATGTGATTAAAATTCTGAGTATTGATATACAATTATGTAGATATTTCATAGGGAAAAGATTAGACCTAATATATCCCCAAATAAAATAAAATTTAATATTAAAAAAATTTGATATTGCTTGAACTTGTGGAACATGGATTAGTATTATGTCATTGCTAACAAGTAATGATTGAAAAAAATGTTATATGAAAATTTTGAAATCAAACAGAATCACATTTAACATTTTCACAGTTCTTAGAAATCATATTTAATGAATCAGTATGTTTTATAAAATATCTTTTTTATTCATAATTAAATAGGCTTACTAGTATTACCAATGAGAGATTGTACTCTTACCAATGACCGTAATTAATATTTTAGTGCATGTAATTAATACTTTCGGTTTGAATTTGTTAATATCAATAAAAGATTCAGAGTTTAATGAGAGTTAAAATATAAATAGTAACTCAATTTTACCTCATTTGTTTAAAAGCGTCAGATATGGGAGGATAAAAAATTAAATCCTAAAGTGACAAATAAATCGAGATGGAGGGAGTATTTATTTCCATTTGTTGTGAGCCAATTATTTCTCAAACAAACTCAAATATGAGAGCATTAACTTCCGAGATTCAAGATTTATTGGCAATACACACGTAAATACATGCAATAAAAACAACTTGAATGATTATTGTATGGAGTAAACCTATAATTTGCTCCATCAACTCACATTCGTATCATTTAGGAATCCTAGATAAAGCTAAACAAACATCCAGATTTTGATTCTTATGATTTCTCCATGGCTGGGAAATTTTGATTAAATTAACTGCAATATTCAGTTGTTCCATCGGAAAGGTAAAGAGTGCAACCCTCCCCTTCGAAGCAACAGTTGGTGCAGCCCGGACTTGATTTTACTGGTGGGTTACCACACGTCACATAATCGACTAACTCGCAATATTCTGGACAAAATTTTGTAGCCATTACTCCCACGGAAGATCCATATACAACCATACATGTTTCAAATACCCAAAGTTAATTTGTTAAAAAAAAAAAAAAAAGACATTTTTTATGGTGTATGAATTATATTTAGGTAAAATGGGCCTAGAGAAGCATTTGAAAAAATTTTGAATTCTCACAGAATATCATCAAAATTTCTCAACTCGTAATTAAAATCCAGAACCAAGAAGAGCTATAGGAATCAAATGAAACACGAGGCAAGAACAAAAAGGAGAAAGTTAGACACAATAAAAGCAAAAGAGAAGTATTAAAAAGGTATACATGAATACACCACCATCTAACAGAGCTCGTAAAGGTAAAAAAATATTTTTATTAGATAGAACCAAAACACCCGACAGGTGCCAATTATATTATATATATATATTGGGATATATATTTATTATTATATTTTGAAATACTAATTTTAGGGAAGTTAGAGGTAAACAATTAGGTATTAATTCTGGAGGAAAACTAAAAAGAAAGAAATAAAAAAATAAATATGTGATTTTGACTTGATAAAGATCAATTTTATAGTATCAAACAAAAATTGATCCGATTATTAATAATTATTTTGGTAAAATCAACACTCTTAGATATTAAATACTTTTAGGGTATATTAAACTTAGGAGTAGTTAAGGCTAGTAGTTTAGATGCTGAAAGACAGTACGCTTAGATTAGAATACATACCGCATAAAATGATGGAGACTATGAAAGCTTTGCTAATTTCCATTGCCATTATGCTTATTCTTCTTATTAGGTAAGCTTTGCCTGAAAGTTATCCTCCCCTTTCTACTTGGGCCATTATATAGAAGCCCAAGAATCCATTAACAGCCCTCGTGCGTAAATTGAAGGTTTGATTTCTATCCGTATTAGCGGAGTTAAATAATTAGTCAAATACAAGTAGGAAGTTTCTTTTCAAAGACGTAACACTCAACAAGCAATACACGTATGTGAAGAGTTATTATTATTTTTTTATAAAAAAAATCACACTCCTATATAATATTCTGAATATCTCATAAAAAAAAGAAAATATGGGAGTAATCTATCCCTTTCATAATATGTCTTTTTTTTGGGGTGTTGAATTATAAGTTATATGTACCCACTAAGTATATATTTATATTACTATAAATAGTTATTTTTGTATGACAGTTATACACTTACTAAATATAGTAAGTCTTATCGACGCGCACGTTTTTTTTTCTCTCTATCTAAGACGTTGTTGCTTTGTATTTTGGACGTTGGGATGTAGTTTCTTTGTATGTTGGACGTAGCGGGACATAGTTGTTTTGTATGTTTGACGTAGCATGTAATTTAAACTGAATTTTTCACAAAAACATACTGCCATGTCTCATAACACCTACTGTCATGTCCCGCTATGTCTTATAACACCTACTGCCACATCTATATCCAGACATGTGAATTTAAACTGAATTTTTCACAGAGACATTCTGCCATGTCTCATAACATCTATTGCCACGTCCCACTACGTCTCATAACACTTATTGCTGTGTCCAACAACTGGAAGGAATCAGAAGCAACCCATTTCACAGGAAAGTATCAATACCTCACGAAAAATATTTATATATCTTATTTCAGAATAATAGAGCATTATTTGAAGAAGAAAACACGAATATAACATCATTAATACATTATCCAACATCAAATCGCGAAAATAAGGTTTCGTAAATGTATCAAATGCAGTTCATACTAGTGATCTTTTAAGAAGAAATGATTTTTAAAGAAGAAGAAGTGATTTTTAAAGAAGAAGAAGTGATTTTTCCATTGTAGTTGGTGTTGTTCGTCAGAAAATACAATCGTCGATCTCTGTTGAATCTGTGTTTGGATGAAGATTTGATTGAGTGCGGTTCCGAATGGAGTGCGACGAAGAAGAATAAGTGATTTTTGAAGAAGAAGAAAAAAAAGAAGAGACGTGTGAATCTTAGTCTCTTATAATGAAAGCGGTGATGTTACTATATTTACTAGGTACATGTACTCACTAGTTACATGATATAATAACTACACTTATTTAGTTTTAAAAAAAAATAATTATCTTATATATTTGCCCTTAATTATCCATCATCTATTGAGAACATGCCAAACTTCTTTTTAAAAAGTATTTTATTATCAAGATAATTAATTAATAATATAAAAAATTATAATTTAAATTGGTGCAAGTGTCTATAAATATTTTTTTTCTTAATATGGGTAACAAGTAAAAAATTACTTATAAAATAGGGGAGTGCCAATTATATAATATTTAATCTATTCTATTGTGTTTGAAAATCAATTAGTTTTTAGTGATATTTGATATATTTTCATGTTATAAATAATGTATTATTTAATTATGTTTAAGCTAATATTTATAAAAACTGATTTATTTTCTTACCCCAGGAGTACGGTATAACAATTGTCCACCGGAGGCAAATTATACCGTACTAGAATACTGCTTTGTACTATTTTTTGTGTTTGTGTGATTTTTTTTTTTAAAACGTTTTTTGTTTAATATAAAAACTCCTCCACGCGTTGAAGGAGTAAATGTTATATATGTATTAACAGACCAAAAGCTTTTCCTTTTACTAACTTTCTTTGTATTTTTTTGCAAACGGTAGTTTCTCCCTCAGATTACACAGGCTGTCTTAGACCGAAGCAAAATAGAAAATATGACCTAGCTATAAATAAATAAATATGTTGTTAACATTTTTGTTATCAAATAAAAATTTATTAATAAGCTCAATAATAAAATAATATAATTACAATCAACTCAAAATAACAATATATATATATAGAAAAAATGGAAGGGTAGATGAAAAAGGGAAGATGGAAATGAAAAGGGTAAGATAAAAAAAAAAGAAAATGGAAGGGGATATGCAAATGAAAAGGAGAAAATGAAAAAAAGGAAAATTACTAGTGCATTTTTATTTTCTATTTTTACTAAAATTATGTAATTGTAGGCCTTACAAAAATGAGGACCCCGAGCAATTGCATACTTTGCTGTCCCTTATAGTCGGCTATGAGATTACATAATGAGTTGGGTTCTGGTCCCAATTCTAAGGTGTCCTTGTTACAAGAAAATTCTCATGCTTTGATGTGTGCACTTGTCTGAGTTATTGATGTGGTGAAGTGTTATGTGTCGAAGCACTTTCTAGAGTTGGATATTCTTTATTGGGCTTTCAAGGGGCAATCTAGAATATTAAACCAATGATTTGTTTAGAATAGAGGAGTCAATTTTAAAAGATGATTATGATTAGTTAAAAGTAAGCTAAATTATAAATGACTTGAACTCAAAATAGAGTGTCTAAATCCATATTTTGAAGGTCAATATTCCCGCGTAGGGGTTGGTGGCAAACGTAGGGGTTGTTGGCAAAATTGTTTGGATTAGGGGTGTAAATGAACTGAGCCGCTCGTGAGCTATTCGCGAGCCGGCTCGGTCAAAGCTCGGTTTGAGTTCGGAGTTGACCGAGCTCGAGCCGAGCTCGAGCTCGGCTCGTTAAGGTAACAAGCCGAGTTCGAGCATGTAATATATAGGCTCGTTAGGCTCGACGAGCCTAACGAGCTTATATATTATTTATTTATTTATTTATTGGGACTTGCTATTTGTATCAAAAAAAAAATCAAAATATTTATGAAATGACGAAAATGGCCTTATGAAGGAAAAAGGTAGAAAATCGCTAAGTAAATGTCGAAAATTTTTGGTGCGTTTTTTGTCCCGTAATACAATATCAGTTTTTTTAGACGTTTTTTGACGTGGTCCTAGTGTTTTGAGACGTTGTGCTACTTGTTCTGAGACGTGGTATACTGTCTTTGTGAAAAAAATCAGTTTAAATTCACATGAATGGATGTAGACATTTTTTGACGTGGTTATAGTTGTTCTGAGTCTGAGACGAGTTGAGATGTTTTGTGCAAAAAATCAGTTTAAATACACATGCATGGATGTAGACGTTTTTGGACGTGGTGCTAGTTATTTTTGACGTTGTTCTAGTGTTATGATAGGTGGTGGACTATCTTTGGGGAAAAAAATCAGGTTAAATTCACATGAATGGATGTAGACGTTTATGGACGCGGTTCTAGTTGTCTTTGACGTGGTGGTGGTGGGTTGTCTTTGTGAAAAAAATAGCTTAAATTCACATGAATGGATGTAGACGTTTCTGGACGTGGTGCCAGTTATTTGAGACGTGGTTCTAGTGTTATGAGACGTGGTGGACTATCTTTGGGTGGGGAAAAAAATCAGTTTAAACTCACATGAATGGATGTAGAAGTTTATGGACGTGGTTCTAGTTTTCCTTGAAGTTGTGGGGTGTCTTTGTGAAAAAAATTGCTTAATTTCACATGAATGGATGTAGACGTTTCTGGACGTCGTGCCAGTTATTTGAGACGTGGTTCTAGTGTTATGAGACGTGGTGGACTATCTTTGGGTGGGGAAAAAAATCAGTTTAAACTCACATGAATGGATGTAGAAGTTTATGGACGTGGTTCTAGTTTTCCTTGAAGTTGTGGGTTGTCTTTGTGAAAAAAATTGCTTAATTTCACATGAATGGATGTAGACGTTTCTGGACGTGGTTCCAGTTATTTGAGACGTGGTTCTAGTGTTATGAGACGTGGTGGACTATCTTTGGTGAAAAAAATCAGAGTAAACTCACATGAATGGATGTAGAAGTTTATGGACGTGGTTCTAGTTGTCCTTGACGTTGTGGGATGTCTTTGTGAAAAAAAATAGCTTAAATTCACACGAATTGATGTAGACGTTTCTGGACGTGGTGGAAGTTATTTTTGACGTGGAGAAAGTGTTATGAGACGTGGTAAACCCCTAAAAAAATTATAGTGATATAATAATAAAAATACAAATACTTGTGAATAAAATATTATTATTACTGTAAATTGGAGTATTACATATGAAGTCACTGTTAGCAAAAAAAAATAAATAAACAAAAAATTTAGCAACTTATGAACCCTCTCGTACACTTGTTCTGCTCAATATTATTCTTCAGGAACTGGAACCTTGGGATGCTCTGTTAAAATCCATGTAAACTCTTAGAATGCACAAATAAGAGAAGCTAAAAAAATATAGGATTGAGCTTACTTTGATGAAATTGTAGACGTTGTTGGAAGATAAATTTCTTGATAGGTCTTATCCTTCTGTAACAAAATAACAAATATAAAGAAAAAGTGTTACCACCAACTTAGTAAATAAATGAAATGAAACTAATCAACTTTATTAGTAAAACTTACTTTCATCTTGTGTTTAATTCCATTGGAGTATCTAAGCCAATCCCCTCCACAAAGTAAGACCTGCACTGTCTCAGGGGAAAGTGAGGCACGATAAGAATCAATCACCCTTGTCCCAGCACTGAATGTTGCTTCAGAAGCCACTGAACTTACAGGGATAGCTAAAATATCAGCTGCCATCTTAGATAATATAGGATACTGTATCCTATTCATCTTCCACCACTCTAAACAAGAAAAATTTTCAGGAATCTCATTGTTCTTGAGGCGTGGCTTTTCTAAATAGTCTACCAATTCAGATTTTTTAGGCTCCACTGTCTCAATTTGTGCACAAAATTCATCAAAATCATCCCACTTACCCCGCGAGGAAAGGTGCTGCTGATCTTCAAAACTACTAGCAGGACCAAAACTATCAGAATTCGCCGGAAGTAAACTTCTGCTGCTAGAAGTATTTTCAACCACATACCCTTCATACAGCCGATGAAGTGCATCTTTCACCTTAAAAATGTTATCTTGTGCCTCACCCTCAGAATATAGTTTAGGAAAACAAAATTCAACAGCAAGCATTTTCATTGTTGGATCAAGCACTGCAGCTATAGCCATTAACAAATTACACTCCCCCCAATATTTGTCAAACTTATCTTTCATCTTGCCAACTAATTCTCTAATGAAATCATCTTCATGATAAGCATGCTTGTCCAATGTTGATTTAATTTTCTGAACTTCTTTCAGAAACAAATTGGAGGTAGGATAGTCAGTACCTGAAATGATATGCGTTGCTGTCCAAAAATTTTCCAAAATAGAGCAAATCTTTTCAGCTTTATCCCAATCTTCTTTTAAAGGGCAGCAAGAATAATTGAGATCACGTTGGCTCAGCATTTCAAAAACCTCCCTAAACTTGAGGGCGCAACTCAACATCTCGAAGGTAGAGTTCCATCTTGTCTTGCAATCACGAATCAATTTTCTATCTTTCAATGATAGTTGTTGTGCAATCTCTGTAAATTGAAGACGTCTGACCTCTGAACGATTAACATATTCCACGCTTTCTCTCACGTCTTCAATAAGATCTCCTATCTGCTTCAATCCATCCTGAACACATAGGTTCAATATATGTGCACAACAACGCACATGAAATAACTTTCCTCCACATGGCAAGACTCTTGACTTTTGAATGGTATTCATCATATTTTCAAGAGCAACATTATTACTGGAAGCATTATCAACAGTAATACTGAATACCTTTTTCTCAATATCCCAGTCCTTCATGCATTTGAATAATGCATCACAAATTTGGATACCTCCTCTTGGTGGTGGAATGTTGATGAAGCTTAAAACTCTCTTCTGCAATTTCCAAGAGTGATCAATCCAGTGGCCAGTAACAACCATGTATTCAATCTTTTGATTCTTGGATTTCCAGCAATCGGTAGTCAAACTTATCTTGCTAACTCCCGCAAGACTTTTCTTTAACTTCTTCTTTTCAATCTCAAATATTTTGTAACAGTCAGACCTACAAGTGTTTCTAGAAATTTTTTTCCACTCTGGATGTCCTCGCTTCATCATCAAGTTAAATCCATCCTCTTCCAAAATGGTAAATGGATGCTCATGCATCATAATCCAATGGGAAGCTGCCTCTCTCATTTGTTCCATGTCAAACTTACCAGAATGCAGAAGAGACATAGAAGTTGATGGCAAATCAGTTGGCATAAAATTCAACTTTTGTTGTTCAGAAGATACCTTCAAATTCAGTTTTCTCTTCACACATCCATCTCTGTGTCTCAACAAACTACTTGTGGCCCCTAAAGTACGAACAAGTATAGTATGACAATGGAGACATTTTGCTTTCTTCTTCCCATCCTCTATGCATTCTTCAAAATCATCCCAAACTTTTGAAGTTTTCTTCCTTTTATTGGTTTGAAAAACCTCTTCATTTTCTACTGCGGTATCTTTCTGCTCCCCAAGAAGTTCATCATCCATCTTGTTACTTTCTGCAACACCACTAGCACTTGTAGGTAGGGGAGGAGGATTTCCTGTACTCATAATGACGAACTCAACTGCAGGACAAAAAATTCAAGATCTCAAAGGTTTAGCCAAATAAAAAAAATAGAATACAAGAATAAAATTCAAGATCACAAGACACCGGGAGGCGGTGGTTCGCGGTGGAACACAGTGGCGGCTAGGGTTTATACCAAATCGAAATCCGACTAACAAAATCAACACCAATCTGTGGGTTTTGCTCGCAAGTATATGAGGAGTATTCCAATGGTGACGTGCGACCCGAAACACGGCAGGGAGGGAGTGGTCAGAAATGGTGGCGCGAAGCGACGGGGAGAGAGAAAATTGGGCAGAGAGGGATATCGGCGAGTAAATGGCGGGAGAAATGAATTATGAGAGGGATATCTGCGAGGAAATGGCGGGAGAAATGACTTAGGAGAGGGATATCGGCGAGGAAATGGCGGGAGAAATGACTTAGGAAGAGGGATATCGGCGAGGAAATGGCGGGAGAAATGAATTAGGATTAGGGTTAAAGGATAGTTACTTACTTGCCTACAAAACAAAAAATTTAAAAAATATTAAAAATATTTAATATTATAGCATAAATTAACACGTTATGGGACGTAACGTAACTGGACGTTTACGGACGTGGCTGGACGTAGCTGGACATAGATGGACGTATCTAGACGTGTCTAGACGTGGCTATAGTTGTTTTGGACGTAGAGAGACGTGGTAGAATATGTCCTGTGAAAAATTCAGCTAAAAGTCACACGCATGGATGTAGACGTTTCGGGACGTGGTGCAAGTGATTTTTGACGTGGTTCTAGTCGTGCTGACACGTCTACATATATTCATGTGAATTTAACTGATTTTTTTCACAAAGACAGTCTACCACGTCTCAGAACAACTAGCGCCACGTCTCAAAACACTATAACCACGTCCAAAAACGTCTACATCCATGCATGTGAATTTAAACTGATTTTTGTACAAAACATCTGAAATCGTCTCAGAACAACTAAAAACACGTTAAAAAACGTCTACATCCATTCATGTGAATTTAAACTGATTTTTGCCACAAAGACAGTCTACGACGTCTCATAACACTACCACCACGTCTGGAAACGCTATAACCACGTCCATGAACGTCTACATCCATGCATGTGAATTTAAACTGATTTTTGCACAAAACATCTGAAATCGTCTCAGAACAACTAAAAACACGTTAAAAAATGTCTACATCCATTCATGTGAATTTAAACTGATTTTTGCCACAAATAGAAATGATCATGATCTCATATCTAAAAGTTGTAATGAGATAAAACAAATAAAATGACCATTCAACTCTTAGAAATGTTTATGATACCTGTCAATTTTTTTGAAGAAGATTTGTTGTTTTTTAAATGGTTTTTGAAAGTGAATGGCTCACCACGTCCATCCACGTCCCACAACGTCCAGTAAAATACTAACGCAACGTCTAGTATGCAAAGAGAAAGTTTAAGATACTGATATTTGAAGAAAAAAAATGAAATTTTATTAAAATTATTATTACAACTCATTGCTATCTACACTTGAGGCATCATCCTCGTCAAGCAGAATGGCAGAGATGTCTCCAAGATATTCAGGGAGTGGAACCACTTCATCATGATGGGATTGTAGGATTCCAGACATTTCGCACATGTCCATGACGAGGCTGGGGTAAAGGATACTCCGAGTCCACCTATTTGATAAGCCAACATCTTCCATGTAGTATTTGATGATGTTGCCCCAATTGATACTTTTTCTTGCATTTGTTGCAATTAAAAGTGCCAAACCGAATGGCTTGGAGACTTGTCCTGCAGCGACATTGTAACGAAGGAACGTGTACAATATTTTTGCAAAACTGTTCAGATCTTCCAATCTGATCGTCCAATAATTGTTTGGGACGTTAATGTTTTGCTTTAATACTGCTCGGACTTCATCCATGGTTGGTTGGAAACGGGCAATATCATCATGTTTTAAAGAGTGAGGACCCAAGTTCCTGATGCTCAAGTGGGCGTTGATGGCTCGAGTAGTTATTCTGATTGAATGTTCTCTGACGTAAACTGTATTTAGTCTATTTCTATTATGCAGACCATCATAGAACTCTAGGACCAGCGATCTGTTTACGTGTTGGTCGTTCATCGGCATCAATCCACTCCAATGATTTCTGAAGAGAAATATTCGGAGTTCAGAATGAGGTTCTACGCTGAACATATGTTTCATTGGCATTTGTTCAAGCGGGAGTGATGGAGGCATTGGTGGTTGCGGGTCTTGGTTTTCTTCGAATATGTTCATGCTTTCAAGAATATAACGACTGGCCATTGGAAAGTGAAGAAGTTTTTGGGATTGGTGTGTTTGATAGGGAAGAAGGAAAGCGAAGTAATTTTTAAGTTCTACGAAAGTGAATGTGAAACATTGTTTTGGCATTAGTTTTATATAAGGAAAGCGAAGTAATTTTTAAGAAAACTTTTCTTGTTTGAAACGAAGGTATGCATGGAAAGTCGTACGGTTTTTTGTTCGATGCAGTTAATTAATGAAGTTTTAAATAAGCGTCTGTTTGTATACTCAACGTCTCTACAATTAGGCAGAGAAGTTTTAAAGACGCGTCTTTAATGAAGTTTTAAATACGCGTCTGTTTGTATACTCAACGTCTAAACACCACGTTTCCGGACGTGGCTGGACGTAGCGGGACGTAGCTGGACGCATATAGACGTGGAGATAGGTTTTTTGGACGTTGAGATACGTGGTAGACTACGTCCTGTGAAAAATTCAGCTAAAAGTCACACGCATGGATGAAGACGTTTCGGGACGTGGTTCTAGTTGTGCTGACACTTCTTCTACATCCATTCATGTGACTACCACAAAGACAGTCGACCACGTATCATAACACTAGAACCACGTCTAAAAACACTATAACCACGTCCAAAAACGTCTATATCCATGCATGTGAATTTAAACTGATTTTTTGCACAAAACATCTCAAATCGTCTCAGAACAACTATAAACACGTAAAAAAAACGTCTACATCCATTCATGTGAATTTAAACTGATTTCTGAAACAAAGACAGTATACCACGTCTCATAACACTACCACCACGTCTGGAAACACTATAACCACGTCCATGAACGTATACATCCATGCATGTGTATTTAAACTGATTTTTGCACAAAACATCTCAACTCTTCTCAGAACAACTAGAAACACGGAAAAAAAAATTATGATGTGGACCGAAATGTGCATAATCTATTATCTAAGTGTTTTGAAAAGATAAAACAAATAAAAAGGCTATACAATTCTCAGAAATGATCATGATCTCATATCTAAGAGTTGTAATGAGATAAAACAAATAAAATGACAATTCAAATCTTAGAAATGTTTATGATATCGGATGTAAGTGTTTTGTGAATATAAAACAATTTAAATGAACATATTACTCTTAGAAATGTTTTGATTTGATCTTGTAACTTGTAAGTATGTGTTATAAATAGATAAAACAACTACAATGGCCATACAACATATCAAATGGTCTCAGAACAAATAGAACCACGTCAAAAAAAAATGTCTACATCCATTAATGTGGATTTAAACTGATTTTTGCCACAAAGACAGTCGACCACGTCTCATAACACTAAAGCCACGTCTCAAAACACTAGAACCACGTCTAAAAACGTCTACATCCATGCATGTGTATTTAAACTGATTTTTGCACAATACATCTCAACTCGTCTCAGAACATCTAGAACCACGTCCATAAACGTCTACATCAATTTATGTGAGCTTAAACTGATTTTTTTCCACAAAGATAGTCCACCACGTCTCAGAACAAGTAGCACCACGTCCAGAAACGTCTACGTCCATTCATGTGAATTTAAGCCCTTTTTTTTTAAAAAAATACAACCCACCACGTCAAAGACAAATAGAACCACTTCCATAAAGACGTTTCCGGACGTGGTGCTAGTTGTTTTTGGAAATGGGCCAAGTTCATGAGACGTGGTGGGCTGTTTTTTTGTGAATAAAATCGTTTTAAAATCCCTACTAGCAAGTAGCTTTCACGCGCGCGCTCCGTCACTAATTCCTCCTCAAAACCCTTGCTGCTCTATTTACCTTTTTTAAAAAAAAACCTTCCTTCCGCTCAAAAACTTCCATATCCGCAATCGATCAAAGTCTGAAAACAGCGATTTCGTTTTCTTATTTTCAAAAAAGCCATACAAACTTAGTCTCCGACGAAATTTCCGACGAAGAAGACCAAAAAAACACGACTCCGTCCTGCTACGTCCTGCTACGTTCAATCCCAGCCCGACTCCGTCCTGCTACGTTCATCGGAACTTCGTTCTTCAACTCCAAAAAAACAACATTCAAGCAAAAACAGGTAATACGTCGCAAAAATTACTACATCGTAAACTATGAACTATATTTTAATGCAATTAATGGATTTACGAAACCCTATTTTCCCGTAGTTGCTGCGTTTGATTTTGGTTGTATATTATGATGCTATAATCGTGTATTACCCTTAAAATAATGCTCTATTACTATCAAATATGATATATTGGTGTTTACTGGACGTTTCACTGTGTTTTTTATCTGTGTTTGTATGTACTGAAATTATAATTGTGTGTTTTCGGACATGGCGATACTGTTTTTGGACGTGGCGCTACTGTTTTCGGACGTATAAAGACGTGGTACCTACTATAGTGGACGTTGCGCGGCTGTTTGTCAATTATTTTTCTGAAAAAATTAACTTTGTTCTTGTGATACTGGACGTTTCAGTATTTTTTATGGAATTTAGTAGATAAACAATGTCTTTGCTGTCTGTATTTGTGAAAGAATAATAAATTTTTTTTGTGTATGTTTTCGGACGTGGCGCTATTGATTTTTCTGACGTATTGGGACGTGGTACCTATTATAGTGGACGTTGCGCTTCTTTTCCTGTTTTGTTTTGTTTTGTTTTGTTTTTTTTTTTCTTCTTATGGTTATTTATTTCCAATGTTCAATGCAGGATGGTTAACAAAACAGAACAAAATAGACAACTTGTGTTATATGATTGTGATGATGATTTTGTCACACCATCATCATCATCAGAAGATGATTCTGCCTCACCAAGCCAGCATGTGTCTCCCACAGAAAGTGAAGATGAATCACAAACACAACTAAACAAATATTTGATGAAAAAAAGGTCAGCCAGCCCCCCAAGCCCTAAAATTTCTGAACAAGATCTAGCAACCCTTGTACAAGCAGCAACACAACACATCCTTGAAGTTGAACCTGAAAAACACAAACAGAAACCTCAAAAACAGCAATCCAAAACCAAAAAACAACCAACACAAAAACAACCCGTAGCCAAAAAAACACCAACAAAAAAGCCAACAAAGAGACCAAGAGATGAAATTGAATCAGAAGAAGATGAACTACAACAGAGAAAGAAACAGAAAGCCAAAAAAACAGCAGCAAAAAAGAACACTACACCAGAAAAAAAATCAACAAAAAGACAGAGAGTTGAATCAGGTATGTATGAGGATGTGTTCGGACGTTGTAGCCTTTTTCATGACATATGAGGACTTTGTATGTGGGCTAAGATTTATTTATTCATTTTCAGAACATGAAGAAGAAGAAGCAGCACATATTAAATTCCAAACAAGGACCTCAACTGCTGGATTGTACAAGCTGACTAGAGTGTTGTCCGAGGTTCAAAGAGAGGCAGTAAGAGAGATTGGACTGGGATCATTGCTGGATATAAATCTAAAACAAGTCCCATGTTCTTTAGGAGAGCATCTCTTGCAGCGTTTTGATCTCGCAAGCATGTCAATCAGATTGCAAAGTGGAAGTTTGAAAATAGAAGAAGAAGATGTCCATCATGTGTTCGGAATACCACTTGGTGGTATTAGGGTTGAAGAATACACACATTATGAAGAACACAATGAAGAATACAAGAATGACATGAACAACTTCCATTCAAGGCATACAGGAACAATTGACAAAGCAACCGGGAGAACAAGAAAACCAACCACCACACAAATTGCAGCATATATCAAAGCAAACAGAGAATATGCCAATGATAACTTCAAGATTGACTTCACAATCTACATGGCAACAACTCTGCTTTGGGCTTTCCAGGACCTTGGATGTCGACAAGCAATACTGAAGAGCATCAAAAATGTCAATGACATCAGAAATATGAACTGGTGCGAGTTCACAATCAGAGGTTTGAAAGAATCAGTAGAGCTTTGGCAGGAAAAGAGATCCATGTTTAGAGGATCACTCCCCTTCCTTGTGGTAAGTATTTCAAACGTTGTCCACTTTAAATCATCATTTTTTCAGACGTAGCTAACTATAACTTTTTCATTTTTCCAAAGCTACTCTATCTGGACAGAGTCAGAATTGCTGGTGATGCCCTACGTCCAACAAACACCACTCTACTCTCCTATTGGGACATAGAAAAATATAACAAAAGAGAGACAAAGGAGATTAAAAGGTTGGGAGGTTTTGGAAGGGCAAGAATAATTTCAAGAGAAGATCTCCAAAAAGAACAACAACCTGGAGAGCAGCGAGAAGAACAACACAACCACAACGTGCAACATGGAGACCAACAAAAACAGAAGGAACCTGAATACCAACATCAGGTAATATTCAAAATCAAAAAATAATACTTTCATTTCATTACTTGTTTTAGACGTATTTGGACGTGGTGGCCATATATAAAGACGTGGTGGCTATATATACAGACGTGGTATATATTATTCGCTAACAAATTTGATATTTTACAGCCTGATGATGATGATTATGATGCCGAGATCATCAGAGATAAAGAAATGCCAGAGATGGAAGATCAGGTAAATTTCAAAATCCAAACAATTTCTCTTACACATTTACTGGACGTATTTGGACGTGGCGACTGTGTACACCGACGTGGCGACCGTGTACATAGATACACAGACGTGGCGAATGTGTACACAGACGTGGCGGATGTGTACACAGACGTGGCGAGTATTAATTCAATCTTACTTACGCCCTGTGTTGTTTATATTTGATTTTGTATAGCCTGTTGAAGCAAAGATCATAAGACTGAATCAAGAATTGAATGGATTATCTAAAGGATTGACCAACATTATCCAACTTGTGGACGATACAAAGGAAATCCAAGATAATCCAGCATTGATGATGCTTCATATGATGTGCAAACAAATGGCAAATCTGTTCAACAATGAGAATAAAGAAACAGTACAATATGAACAAGATCAAATTGTACAACGTCAAGCTGCCACTGAATTTGTTGCACCATTGTTGAGTGAAGTTGAAAAGATGTTCCAGAAGCATCAAGAAGAACTCAACAAGAAGTTTGCTGATACAAACACAGCAACAGCCAATCTGAGTCAAGAACTTAAACAGGAGATGGAGAAGAAGATTGCAGCATATGAGAAGCCACAGAGTCAAATTCAACAAGAAAACAACAACATTGCTGCAATCCTGACTCAGATTGCAAAGATTGAACAACAACAACAGGAGACAAACAATCTCCTGAACAAGAGGTTTCAAGAAGTTAAAGATTCTATGCCAAGCTTCAACCTGGGCATAGATTTAACTACTCAGAAGGAGCAAATGCCAGTGCCAATGCCAAGGAACCTTGAAATGGAACATGATGCTTCTCAGGCACAACCAGAGGACGAAATCAGAAAGTAAGTAATACTATCATTCATTTACTAGTATTATTATAATATTGTTACTGATAGGGTAGACGTAAATAGACGTGTCTAAACGTGGTACATTTTAAATGTCTACAGAATCATCATGGATGAAGAAGACAATCCTCTGGAAATAGCAGACACAAAGCCAAATCCAAAGCATCGTCAAATCCAACTTCCATTGGCACTGAGGAGTCCATTCTATTGCTACATGAAGCCTCCAACGAAGGAAATGCCAGATTTAAAGCTTTCTAAAAAGGAGGAAATCATGACAAACTTTGCATTCCTTATAAAGGATACAAAAAGAGGTATCCCTGTCGAAAATGGGTAAGTACATTCAATTTCCATATTTCAATCATTTGACACAACACATAGTCATCAGGCTGTACACACTTACACAGTCGCCACGTCTGTTTACACAGTATGCACGTCTGTGTACATAGTGACCACGTCTGTGTACACAGTCGCCACGTCCAACTACGTGTTACTAACCACGTCTTACTAACTCTAATATCAATGCAGGCAAACACTTTACAGCTATGGAACCCTGGGACTGACTAGATTAGATTTCCACAACATGTCAATCAATAAGTGGCTATCTAACAGTATGGTGGATGCATGGTGCAACCACATGAACTACATCAGAAGCTTTCCTGGGAAAAAAAGGGACCATACTGATTATAAAAGGTTCTTCTTCACAACAAGATTTTCGGTAAGAACATTTAAATTGGTACTTCTATTCACTTTTAATGGACGTGGTGTGTATTTACAATCTCAATTCATGCAGACAATTTGGACTGGCCAAGGAATATTCAAAATTTCTTCAAAAGAAAAACAAAAAAAAATTTTTCGTGACTGGATGATTGAAGAACTTGCACGAAACCACAGAACCTTGGATGGTTTCAATGCAGACATTGTAAGTACATTTACAAAACCATTCATTAACAATCAATTCATTAACATAAACTAATTCTTTTTTTTTATTCACTCCCAGGTTTTCTTCCCTCTCTTGGACCACAAGCACTTCACCTTGCTTGTGATCAATTTTGCATTTGAAGTAGCCATGGTAATCAACAACTTACCTCCGAATCCCAGTCACAAATTGCCAAAGGACATGCTTCAAATGTTACTTGCAATACTTTCGGAACAATCAAGTGAAAACCCCAAATACAAAGAGATGAAAGGTATTGATATACTATTCCCTGCTGCAAAATGGCAAGATGGAACAAACGTGAACGATTGCGGTATATACTGCATCAGGTAATATTACTTATTCTCTACGTATCTTGACAAGGTAGCTAGTATTTATTTACTTAAACTGAAGTTCTTTTCACAATCAGGCACATGGAGATGCATGGAGGGGATATGGAACTGGATTATGATAATCTCCTGATGAAGGCTAAAGAGGACAAAAACATCATGATCACATTAAGAGCCAAGTATGCATACAACATCCTCATGTCTCCATCAAACATGCTCAAGGATGATTTCAAGAAAAATGCACTGGAGTATTATAAGGAGAACTATCATACCTTATACACCATGCCACAAGAATCTTTGCCTCCTCCAAAAGAAGATGATGGAGAAAATGAAGGATATAAAACATTTTTGGAAGCAGCAGGGGCACAACAAAAGGGAAAGCCGAGGGGTAGGGGAAAATAGATAGCATGCCACATCCAGTCACGTTCCAAAACGTCTTATATAAATACTACCCATTTTTGAAATATATATATAATTTTTCCTTATAATAATTTCTTGAATATCTTAATTAATTAACACATTTTGTATACTGCTTTACAAGAACCACGTCTCAAAACACTTGAACCACGTCAAAAAACACTAGGACCACGTCCAAAAACGTCTACATCCATTCATGTGAATTTAAACTGATTTTTTCAAAAAAACATCTCAAATCGTCTCAGAACAACTAGAACCACGTCCAAAAACGTCTACATCTATTCATGTGAACTAAACTGAATTTTTTCACAAAGACAGTCGACCACGTCTCAAAACATTTGAACCACGTCTAAAAACACTCGGACCACGTCCAAAAACGTCTACATCCAGACATGTGAATTTAAACTGATTTTTTCACAAAACATCTCAACTCGTCTCAGAACAACAAGAAACACGTCCAAAAACGTCTAAATACATTCATGTGAACTTTAACTGATTTTTTTCAAAAAGACAGTACCACGTCTCAAAACACAAGAACCACGTCTAAAAACACTAGGACCACGTCCATAAACGTCTACATCCATTCATGTGAGTTTAAACTGATTTTTTTCAGTAAAGATATTCCACCGCGTCTCATAACACTAGCACCACGTGGTGGACTGTTTTTTGGTGAAAAAAATCAGTTTAGATTCACACGAATGGATGTAGACGTTTCTGGACGTGGTGCTAGTTATTTTTGACGTGGTTCAAGTGTTATGAGACGTGGTGGACTATTTTTTGGTTAAAAAAATCAGATTAAATTCACACGAATGGATGTAGACGTTTCTGGACGTGGTGATAGTTATTTTTGACGTGGTTCAAGTGTTATGAGACGTGGTGGACTGTCTTTGGGGAACAAAATCAGTTTATATTCAAATGAATGAATGTAGACGTTTATGGACGTTGTTCTAGTTATCTTTGACGTTGTGGTTTGTCTTTGTGAAAAAAAAATAGCTTAAATTCACACGAATGGTTGTAGACGTTTCTGGACGTGGTGCAAGTTAGTTTTGACGTGGTGCAAGTGTTATGAGACGTGGTACACCCCTTAAACAAAATCAGACAAATTTATATTAAATTTAATGAGCACTTTGTCAAACTCAAAATCGAGTTTGGCTCGCGAGCCTAGCGAGCCTAGCTCGCGATCTCGATCTCGAGCTTCACAATTCTTAAACGAGCTCGAGCTCGAGCTCCAAAAAATGAGCTCGAACGAGCTCGAGCTCGAGCTCGAGCCCCTTCATATTTAGGCGAGCCGAGCCTGAACATAGGTAAGTTCGAGCTCGGCTCGGCTCGTTTACACCCCTAGTTTGGATAAGGCTGACTGTTTATTGCGCAGCTTTGTTAATTTTTGTTTTACTTGGTTGATCAAAGTTGTTTGCTTGCTTCTCCTACGTGGACTTGGCGGCTTAATTGATTTGGATAGTTTGCAAGCTTTGTTTGATAAATATTTCTTCCTTTATGGAGAATGGGGGAAATAAATTTATTGTCAGTTTTTATTTTTTTGTTTTTAGTTTCGTCATTCAATAAAGGAGATTATCCCCAATCTTTATTTTCATTTGTCCTTCAGTAGATTCAGATCTACTGGTAATGTATTGATCGTGGATTCATTGATGAAGTTCGTTGAATTGGTAGCGGCGTTATTGACGATGTTCGCTGGTTTGGTCCAAGAAGATTTAGACATCATAGATCTAATTATTAGATATAAGTTTTGGAGTTTTCATCATAAAATTAGTGATGTATCCTTGTTCGAATTAAAATTTTGACATATGGTATATCCACCGCTTGATAGGATAAACACAACAATGACAGTTATAATTGTAATTTGTGTTTCTTTGGCTGTATATTCTTTTGTTGCTGGACGTTTTTAAGTAAATTAATATATATGTTTTATTTCAAAAAAAAAAATTACTTTTGAACTAGACTATCAAAGCTAAGTGTGGTAATCAACTTGCAATCCTTATTCCAAGTTAAAGAAATAAGGCTTCGGAGAGTGAATGTACATGACGTGGTGCCTTTTTTTTCATACTATTTTTAGTATTTTTAAAATATTTTATAACTTGTTGAGGGAAATAAAATACTTCGGGAGGCCAACTAGAGAAGTCCAATAAGAGCACGAAACCTAAGTGTTCCATTTCTTGAACAAGTGGTATGAGAGGGTGGTGATTTAGTAATGTGAATAGTTCCTTTCTTGTTGGACCAAATTTAGTGAAAAATAATATTGTGTTGGATATTCCTCTTTGAGAGTAAATGAACTTGATTTTATGGTGGCTAGATTTGGATATTAATTAAGTACCACGATAAAGAGACGAGTTTAGTTAAACATAAATACTAAGGATCCGAGGTGCAAAGATAGGATTGTTCTAGCAAACTCTAGATTTGAGAAAGTGGGATCAACTTTAATGTAATGGTGTATGAAAGTGGGAGATTTGTTGAGATTTATGGACGTTGTTCGGTCTGTCGCACATCAAAAAACATGAAGAGATTTGAGTACTTAATAAGTTGCATAAATCCAATACATTGGTTTAAACTTTTGGGTTATATGTTGGATTTCCTCCACATATTAGACGGCTATAGTTGGATTTTCTAAGTATTTTATCTCCTAACTTATTATATAAGGATTACTTGATTAATTATCTAGTTCAATTATATAACAATAAACCAAAGCAAGAATATGGAGATATAGAACATAAAATCCATTAAGATTGTAGAATATGAAATCCACATGAGTATTCATTCATAAATTATAAAAAAGTTTATGGCAGATAGTTTAACAATGGTCTCTATAGGCAAACCAATAACCTACGATGCACTCATGCATTTCTCCTAATGATAATTTTTGTCTTTCATTCTATCTTTCCGGATTGAAATTAGGTGTTCGAGTATTGACGTACAACTAAGTAGATATCTCACAGGTGAAAGATTAGACATAATATATCTCCTAATACAATAAACTTTAACATTAAACAAATTAGCTGTTCTTTGACCATGTGGAACATGGATTAGCATTATGTCATTGCTACAAGTAATTTCTCATCCACGGTTGGAAAAAGTGTTATATGAAATATGTTTCTTTTCATTTATTGTGAGCTAATTATTTCTTAAATTAACTCAAATATCAAAGTACTAATTTATGAGATTCGGGACTTGCTGGCGATATAGTCACATAAAGATAGGCAACAAAAACTACTTCAATGATTGTTATATGGTGTAGAAGTATAATTTACTCCATCAACTCATATTTGTATTATTAGGAATATTATATAAAGCTAAACAAACATCCAGATTTGGATTCTTATGATTTTTTCATGGCTGAAAAATTTTGATTAAATTAACTGTAATATTGGGTTGTTCCACTAAAAAGGTGAAGAGTGTATCCCTTTCCAGCGAAGCAACAATTGGTGCAGCCGGAATTTGATTTTATTGGTGGGTTATTACACGTCACGTAGTCTACTAACACGCAATATTCTGGAGAAATTTTCGCATCCACTATTTCCACGAAAGATCTATATACAACTATACCTGTTTCAAATGCCCAAAGTTTTTTTTTTTTTTTAAATATCAAAGTACGAGGTTATATTATAGTTAGGACCAGTTAAGGATAGTTTAGATCCTTAAACATATTAAGCTTAGAATGCATACCGCATAAAATGATGGAGACTATGAAAGCTTTTCTAATTTCCATTGCCATTATGCTTGTTCTTCCAAGGTAAGCTTTGCCTGTTATCCTCCCCTTTCTACTTGGGGCCTTCATATAGAAGGGAAGAATTGAGCAAAAGCAGTAGTGAGTCAAATGTTCGATTTCTGTTCGTAATAGTAAAATTAAATAATTAGTTAAATATACTAAAAGGATATAACTCCCCGTTTAAAACGATAAGTTTTGAATTCAAGTCATCTCGTATAAAAAAAAAATCATACAAAAAAATAATTAATCAAATAAATAGAGAATTTCTTTTCAAAGACACAACACCCAATAAGCAATACACGTGTGTGAAGAGTTTTTTTTGTTTTTTTTTTTTTGTGGAAATATACTCTTAATTATTCATCATCTCTATTGAGAACGTGCAAAAAAAATTTATTACTAAGATAATTAATTAATAATATAAAAAATTATATTTTCAATTAATGGAAGTATGTATCAAATAAAATTTTTTTTTTTCTTAGGTGACAAGTCAAAAATGACTTGTTTGCTTTTGACTTGTAACAGGGTGTCCTATTTGCTTTAGGATTGGCCCTTATCTTGATCACTGATCTCAGCCTCATTAATTGACTATACTCTTTCTCTCCCCCTCACCATTGATTAACTAAAGTCAAAATTATTCCGGCTCGATGGTGGACTTTTATCTCCTATCGGAGGCAAATTATATCATATTTTAAATAACATATTCTAATATTTTAATTAATCTATTCTAATATTTTATATGTTTATATTTTTATAATAAAAATTTCTTTAATGTTTATAAAATTTGTAAAATATTTTTATTTTTAAAAAAGAAAAATAAGTAATGGTATCTTATTTTTGAAAGTGACATATTCTCATGTTATATTTGACGTATGCTAATATTTTAGGTTACGTATTCTAATATTTTATATGTTTATACTTTTTAAAATTTTAAAGAAATTTTAATAAAATTTTTTATTTTTTATTTTGGAAAAAAATAAAATAAATAATGAAATTTTCTTTTGAAAATTTATGTATTCTCATGTTGTACTTGAAGTATTATGTAGTTTTAGATAGCGTATTTTAATATTTCAGTTAATGTATTCTAATATTTTAGATATTTGAAATTTCGTTAATTTTATAAATGTTTTTTTTTTAAGTAATGGAAGTCAATTTTGAAAGTGATGTATTCTCATATTATAGTTGACGTATTTTAATGTTTTAGGTGACATATTCAAAAAATTATATATAGGACCACTTTTTTTTTGTGTACCCATACCCAAAATAGTAAGTTTTTTTTTTTTTTTTTCAGGAAAGGGGCGCATGTTTCTGTTTTCCTCCTGGAAAAAAAATCGTATTTTACACCAACAAACAGCATTTTATATTAGTACGAGCATTTTCACCAACAAATAGCATTTTACATCAATACGAGCATTTTACACTAACAAACAACATTTTACATCATTACAAACTAACATTTGACATCAATACAATCAAATCATGTAAAAAATACCTTATGTTCGTTGTTTATCTACTTGCATACCTTTTGTGAACCACCATTTGACATCAAAAAAAAGTATTTAATATTAGTACCACCATTTCACATGAAAAAATAGCAAAAACATACGATTTTACATTAAAAAAATATACATTTTTTGCCCAAACCCTAGTTTTCATTTCATCTTCGTGGGCTGCAAATACAACCAAACGAATCCCCTACCTCAGATCTATAATGCCCTAATTTTTCTTTTCATCTTCGTGACTGATTTGTGATTCTCCCAAACCCAAGAAAAGACGAAAATGGTGAAAAAATGTATGAGTTTTGAAGATTGAGAGGTGTGGAGTATTTTAGAGGTGATATATCTTCAAAAATCTGCCTGGAATGGCCAGAATCGGCGGTGAGAAGCAGCAGGGAAGAGAGTTTGTGGAGAGAAATGAGAGGCAGCCGCTGGAGAGAGAAAATAGAGAGGGGGATTAGGGTTTGAGGAGAGAGTGAGAAGTGATGGGTTTTTATATTAGGGAGGTAAGTGTGAAATACTTCTCGGGTGGCAATTTTTTTATAACTAGGTGTATGGCTTATTTACTACTCATATCTCTACTATATAACTTCTGAGAATTAGGTGTCTGAGTATCTATTTACATCTAAGTAGATATCTCACACGTGAAAGAGTAGACATAGTATAATAGAAAATTCAATGTTCCTTCACCACCTGGAACATGGATTAGCATTGTGTAATTGCTACAAGTAATTCCCTATCCAAGATTGGACAAAGTGTTCCATGAAAATTTCGAAATCAAATAAAATATATTTTTTTCCCCTTGTTGTAAATCACTTATTTCTTAAAATAACTCAAATATTGGAATAACAACTTATGAGATTCGAAGTTAGTATACACACACATAAATATAGGCAACAAAAACCTCTTGAATGATTATTATATGGGGTAGAGGTATAATTTACTCCATCAACTCATATTTGTATTATTTAGGAATATTAGATAAAGCTAAACAAACATCCAGATTTTGATTCTTATGATGTTTCCATGGCTGGAAATTTTCGATTAAATTAACTGCAGTATTCAGTTGTCCCATCGGAAAGGTAAAGAGTGCAGCCCTTTCCTTCGAAGCAACAGTTAGTGCAACCAGGATTTGATTTTACTGGTGGGTTACCGCACGTCACGTAATCAACTTCCCGGCAAAACAGTGGACAAACTTTCGCAGCCATTACTCCTACGGAAGATCCATATATAACCATGCCTGTTTCAAATGCTCAAAATTAATTTGTTAAAAAAAAAAATGCAATATCAAAGTACGAGGAAAATGTCAAATGATTATTTTTTTGGATTATAATTATGACTGCATTTTAATTCCCATTCTCATATTTTTACGTTTGGAAACAAAACTAATAAAATATAAATGAAGATCGACATTTATTCATTACCTAAAGTAATCAATATCTTAAGTCTATAGTTATTGTGGTAGTTTTTAAAATTCTTACCCTTATTATGTTTTTTTTTTTTTTTTGGTACAAAGTAGAAGGCCTGAGGCCTAAATCTCTCTCAGTTCGCTAACTAACTTGAGTTGATGTTCTACAATCTTGCGACAACAACCTCTAAGCTTGTCGGGAGGTTCCGCCAATCGTGGACAACCACTTTGTTGAGTCTTGGCAAAGTTGGCAAGCCAATCCGTCATTTTATAATGTATACCCCCTCTCCCCATTTTATAATAATAATTTTGTTAGAATATTATATTTTTTTTAAAAAAATAATATAATTTTAAATATTTTTATTATCATTTCTCGATTTGTGCGTGTTATCCATATTAATATTATCTATATCGTTCTAATTTTATTGGAGATCCTCAAATAGACTTTAAATATTTTTATTATTATATATTATTTTTTAGCTTAAATATATTTTTGTCTCTAATAACATGAATTATTTCATTTTTTATCCTCCTTAAGTTTTATTTACCAATTTTAGTCACACTTAAATTTTTTTTGACAATTTTAGTCATTTTCTTACGAAAATACCCTTGACTAACCCTAATTGTTCACCCCTTAGTCAAGGGTATTTTCGTAAAAAAATGACTAGAATTATCAAAAAAATTAAATGGGACTAAAATTAATGACTAAAATTTAAAAGAGATAAAAAATAGAATAACTCATGTTGTGAAGACCAAAAATGGATATAGGCCTTATTTTTATATAATTTATAACTAACATACAAAATAACATAAACATATAATAATAGTCATTTTATATAAGTTGAATTTTACTCAAAATATAAGCTTCTACTTCATTCAAATAAAACTATTATTATAAAACATGTGTACCCTAACAAGTAAAAAATTTGATGTATTTTATAAAAAATAGAAACTTGTACCTTAACTAAATGAAATTATTTTAATAATATAAATGGAATGTATTTTGTATTTAGGTATTGAGTACTCTTAGGGTATATTAAACTTAGGACTAGTTAAGGCTAGTTTAGATGTTAAAACACAGTAAGTTTAGATTAGAATACATACCGCATAAGATCATGGAGAATAGGAAAGCTTTGTTGATTTCCATTGCCGTTATGCTTTCTCTTCTTAAGAAAGCTTTGCCTGTTATCCTCCCCTTTCTACTTGGCCCTTATATAGAAGCCCAAGAAGGCCTCGTGTGTAAATTGAAGGTTTGATTTTTTTTTTTTTTTTTCCAAAGAAGGTTTGATTTTTGTTGGGAATGGTGGAATTAAATAATTAGTCAAATAAATAGGAAATTTCCTTTCAAAGATACACGTATGTGAAGAGTTTTTTTTTTTTTTTTTAAGTAAATCACACCCCTATATAATATTCTGAATATTTTGGAATAAAAAGAAAATATAGAAGTAATCTCTCAGTTTCACAATATAAAAATAATTTGTTTAGATATATATTAAAATATCACATATTTAATTCTAAAAAAATTAATTATTTTACATATGTACTTTTTTATACAGGTGACTCGAATTCAAAATTCATTTTGGGTTATCTATTAATGGGCAACATTCCTCTTGTTTTTACATATGTACTCTTAATTATTCATCATTTTTATTGAGAATATGTGAAATTTTTTTATTAAAACATTTTTTATTATCAAATAATTGATTAATAGTATAAAAAGGATTGTAATTTAAATTGATGCAATTTCCTATCAAATAATTTTTTCCTACTATACCTAACAAGTCAAAAATGACTTATAAAACAGGGGAGTGCCGTGTCCTAATTGCTTTAGGACTGGCCCTTTGCTTCCTCACTCTCACGCCTCATTAATTGACTATACTATTTCTCACCCCTACTACCCCGTGACTTTGATGCAAGACAAAGTTAATGAAGTAATTAGAATTTTATTAATTTAATAATTATTAAAAAAATTTAATTATTTTTTACTCGTTTAATAAATTAGCTGATATTCATTAAAAAAATTTGATTGTTCCAGTAAATGAATTTTATCGTTTTATTAAAGTAATTTGATTGTTTTTGTCTTTACTTTACTAATAAAAAAAATAACAATCAGAATTATTTTGTCTTTATCTCATTACCTTTGCCATACATCAAACGCACCCATTGATTAATTAAATAAAAATTATTCCGGCTCGATGGACGTCCAAAAGCTTTTCCTTTTAACATTTTTCTTTTGTATACTCTAGTTTTTTTGTGTTTTTAAAATATTTTATAATATGAGTTATTTTAATTTAATTATGTATTTTTTTTGTTACTCTCATTTTTAATTTTATTCACTTTATTCAGTTTTATATTAATATAGAAATTCAAAAAATTTGATATAACTTAAAAAATTTTAATTAAATTTTAAAATAATTTACTTAATTAAAAATATGAGTATGAATAATAGAGGAGTATTATTAAAATATGAGTAAAATGATTAAATTATTTAAGTAATGAAATCCTATTTTAGAAAATGACGACCTACTCTAATAGATGTGATATATTAGAATACATCTTTTTTGAAGTTATATATTAGATGTTTATGCTTTTAAAAAATTTAATTAGAATTTTGAAAAAAAAATAAAAGGGCAAAATGGTAATTAAAGATGGTAAATCAGAATCATTACCCTAATCATAACTAAACTCAATTCCCTCCGTCTTAAATACAGAAGAAGGGCAAAGCTAACAAAATTGATAAATATTTCTTGAAAGTGTAAAATGACATTAAATTAGAATTCCATTAGTTTTCTAAAATGAAGTTTAAAAAGAATGTAGGGAGTAATTATTTTCCTATATTTATTAAATTAAATTTTTTTTACTAAGAGATATCTAGATTATTACACAACAGTGAAATCTATAGGACATATAGAACATAAAATCCATTAAGATTGTGGAATATGAAATCCACATGAATATTCATTCAGTTATGAATTATAAAAAAGTTTATGCACTTTTTTCTATAGTAAAAAGGCCCCAGCTTGATCCTATTATAGAGTTAATGTGTACTATGTGATGTTTATGAATAGTTGGAAGCATTTTAACCTTCATGTGTATTCATTTTGGGATGCAGATAATAAGAGCTAGTAGTTGTACCTCTTCAATAATGCTTATGTTCATCAATGTTCACATTCATCCAACGCATACAATTAAAACAATTTGTTTGGTTGCATCTCTTTCCAAAATACATAGAAAATATCCCCAACATCGATTTGGTTAATAATTATGTCTCAGTTTGATATAGGTGTCAGTCCTATTAATTATTTAATCCGATCTACTCCCTCCGTCCCAAATTAATTGACGTTTTAGAGATTTCACTGTTATCAAAGAAAAGTAGTAATTAATGATTTAGTCTAGTAAGTTTTCCTCTTTTATCTCAACTTGGAGAGAAAATTACTAATAAAATAGTAATTGGGTGGTGGGATTCAATACACTCACAAATATTGAGGAAGGGTAAAACATAAAAAACTAGAAAAATTACCTTGATAATGGTAAAGTGACAATTAATAATGGACAACTTTTAACTCCTAAAACGTCTATTAGTTTGAGACGGATGGAGTATAAACTATCTAGTGAACTTAACGGATTCTAATATTCTTCTAGTATAAATATGATGATGTATATAACCCTATAGGCAAACCATATTTTGCACGGTACACTAGGCTGAATTACATTTACCTTTTCTGAAGTTTGGTCAAATTACCAATTGTCCTCTGAGATTTCTGACAACTACCAATACCTCCATTGACCAAAGTAAAACGTCAAAAAATATCAAAAACAAAAAAATTTTATGATATTTTGTCAAAAATATATTATAAAATAATGTTATTTTGTCTTTCAACACAATAATAATATTTACGTTAGTATCTTTGCTCATTTTTTCTGTCGTACAAGGGGTAAATGTTATTAATTTGAATAATCAAGGGAGGTCTACGTTATTTTCAAAACCTAAGGGATATTAATAGTTTCACCAAACTACATGAGAGGTAAATGTAATTCATCCTGCATTTCGTCTGATGGTAGATTTTATCTTTCTATCTTTCTCGAATGGGATTAGGTGTCCAAATATTGATGTCCAACTAAATAGATTACTCACAATGAAGGATTAGACATAATATATATCCTAACAAAATAAAATTTAACATTAGGAAAATCAAATGTTCTTTGACCGTGAGGAACATGGATTAGCATTATAACATTGCTACAAATAATTCCCCATCTAAGAAGTGTTATATGAAGATTTCGAAATCAAATAGAATATGTTTCTTTTCTGTTGATTGTGAGCCACTTATTTTTTAAACTAACTCAAATATCAATATCAAAGTACTAACTTGTGAGATTTGAGATTGAGATTCATAATGTCAAAGTACTCACTTATGAGATTTGTTAGCTATGGACACTCCTAAATATAGGCAACAAAAACTACTTCAATAATTATTAAGGGAGTAAAAGTATAATTTACCCCATCAACTCATTGTATTATTTAGGAATAAACATCCAGATTTGGATTCTAATGATTTTTCCATTGATAGAAAATTTTGATTAAATTAACCACAAATTTGTGTTGTTCCATCGGGAAAGTGAAGAGTGCAGCCCTTTTTTTCGAAGCAACAATTGCCGCAGCCGCGATTGTATTTTACTGGTGGGTTACCGCATGTCACATAGTCGACTACCAAGCAATATTGTGGACAAGCTTTCGCAACCATTACTCCCACGGGAGATCCATATACAACCATGCCTGTTTCAAATGCCCAAACTTAGGAATAGTTAAGACTAGTTTAGATGGTAAAACACAGTAAGCTTAGATCAGAATACATACCGCATAAAATCATGGAGACTAGGAAAGCTTTGTTGACTTCCATTGCCATTATGCTTTCTCTTCTTAGGTAAGCTTTGCCTGTTATCACCCCCTTTCTACTTGGAGCCTTATATAGAAGGCCAAGAATCAAGCAAGAGAGCTCCTCAAGGTTTGATTTTGATTCGTGACATTGGAATTAGATAATTGGTCAACTAAGTAGGAGATACACATGAGTGAGGAGTTTATTTTTATTTTTATTTGTTTTGGTGGTAAATCACATCCCTATATAATAATATGAATATCTCAGAATAAAAAACAAAATTGATTACTCCTTTCATTTTATAGTATAAGTTTTTTTTTTTTTTTTTTAAGACATGCCAAACTATAAACTACTCGTGTAATTCTAATTTTTAAATAAATAAATAAATATTTTTACTTATTTATCCTTAATTATTCATCTTTATTGAGAACATGCAAAGTTTTCTTATTAAAAAACTTCTATTATCAAAATATTTAATTTAAAATATATAAAAATTATAATTTAAATGGATAAAAATATGCTTCATACAATACATATCCGAGTCAAAAATAATTTATTGTGAATCGGAAAAACTCAAGTATGTGGGAGTGGTGGCCATTTTCTTTGTCACTCTCACGCCTCATTAGTTGACTACACTATTTCTCACTCCCACACCATTATTAATTAAAGTCAAAGATATTCCAGTTCGATGGTGGACTTTATCTCCCTTCGGATGTGTTAAATTGCAATTCTTATACTGTGCTGTACTTTTAAATATTGATATAATAATAAATATTCTTAAACTCATATTGATATAATAATAAATATTATATTAAATATAATTTAAAAATACACTAATTATATAATACGAGAATATTTTAAATATTAGGAGTGTGAATGGCAGAAATTATAATTACATGTACCTACTACTTTATATAGTAAGTTTCGTATGACAGCTGTACACTTAATAAATATAGTAAGTTTCGCCCGACAAGCGTGTCTTTTTTTTCCTCGCTGAGCCCACCACATCTTAGAACAACTATCATCACATCCAAAAACGTCTACATCTAGACAAGTAAATTTAAACTGATATTTTCATAAAGACATCCTACCACGTCCAAAAATAACTACCGCCACGTCTACATCCATGCATGTGAATTTAAGCTGATTTTTCAAAAAAAAATCCCACCACGTCTCAGAACACCACCACCACCACGTCCAAAAACAACTACCACCACCACGTCCAAAAACAACTACCACAACGTCTATATCCAGACATGTGAATTTCAGCTGATTTTTTCACAAAGACATCTCACTACGTCTCAGAACAACTACTACCACGTCCAAAAATAATTACCACCATGTCTAAAAACGTATACATCCAGACATGTGAATTTAAGCTATTTTTTCACGAAGACATTCCAAAAACAACCACCACCAGATCTACATCAAAACATGTGAATTTAAGTTGAATTTTTCACGAAGACATCCCACCACGTCCCAAAACGTCATGTGAATTTAAGCTGAATTTCTCACAAAGTCATATCAAAACGTCCCACAACATCCCAAAACATCATGTGAATTTAAATTGAATTTTCACAAAGACATCCCCCAACGTCCCAAAACGTCCCAAAATGTCATGTGAATTTAAACTGAATATTTCACAAAGACACCCACCACGTCCCAAAATGTTCCACTACGTCTCATAACTCCTTTTACCACGTCCAATAGCGGGGAGGAATCAGAAGTAACCCATTTCACATGAAAGTATCAATACCTCACGAAAAATATTTATATATCATATTTCAGAGTAATAGAGCATTATTTCAAGAAAAAAACACAAATATAACATCATTAATACATTATCTAATATCAAATCACGAAAATAAGGTTTCGTAAATCTATCAAATGCAGTTCATACTTTATGATGAGTGATTTTTTAAGAAGAACAAATGATTTTTGAAGAGGAAGAAGTGATTTTTGAAGAAGAAGAATTGATTTTTTCATTGTATTTAGTGTTGTTTATCGGAAAATACAATCACCGATCTCCGTTGAATATTTGTTTGGATGAAGATTTGATTGAATGCGGTTTCAAATGGAATTCGGCGAAGAAGAAAAAGAAGTGATTTTTTAAGAAGAAAAAGAAGTGGAAGTTATTTTTTAAGAAGAAGAATAAAGTGGGTTTTTGAAAAAGAATAAGAGAATGAGCATAGATCTCACTCTCTTATAGTGAGAGTGGTTATGTTACTAAATAATTATTAGGTACATTGTATAATTTGCGTGTGAATGGATTAGTGGGTTTGGATTGACTCGTTGATCTAGTCTAGTATCCAATCCAATCCATTTTGATCCGTTTAACTTTGAATCTGTTCGGATTAAAAATCATTTGGATCGGTGTTAATCATCGACCCGCTTGCTCCATTCTCAACATTTTTTTAAATAAAATAATAATTTTATTTATTAAAATTTTTTATTTATTAATTTTTAAAATAATTTATATAATAATAAAGAGTAAACATATAAAATCATGATTTTTTTATAAAAATAAAAAAACTTTAAAAATCTAAATACTTTTTAAAAAAAAAAATTTGTTTCAATGATACAGTCGCTCACTCTAAACTAAAGCATTTGAATGATTACGAGTCACTGGAAACATTTGAATGGTTAGGACTGAAAAAAACATATCAACTAGATTAAAATTAAAATAGAAAATTATTTATTAAAATAAATATAAAATATAATTATTATTTTTATAATGGAGGTAAATTTTTTAAATTTAAATATACAAATAGTATAATTGTTTTAAATGTCTAACAAAATAATTTTAGAAAATTCAAAATGATTTGGATCAATTTGGATCAGTTTTAATAGAACCAAACAAAATTGATCTAAATAGAACCAATCCGATCCAAATCATTTGGATTACTTTGGATCAGAGTCTATATCTAATTTTCCCACCCTTACAAATATTACATAATAATAAATTATTCTCCATGAGAATATATCAAATATCATCACTTTCCCAAAACATAATAATATATTAAATATAATTAGAGAATATATCAAATTATAACATAAGAATACTAATGTTATATGACAAGAGTGAAGTAGCCCAGTAATAAACACTTCTCGTTTAAAATAATAGATTTTCAGTTCGAATTATCTTTGTATAAAAAAAATATATTAATATTATATTTTTCTACCAGAACATGATATAATTTGTAGTTGAATCGTGAGAGAGAATTGGAAAAACAAAATGGTAATTCAAAGCCCATAAATAAATTTTAAAAAAACACTATTTTATGATATTTCCATTATTTTACTTAAAACAAAATTTGAAATACATTAATTTTTTAGTTTTCTTTTCTATTAATTTAATAGATAACTATTGTCCCTTTAAAAACCCCACATCGCATATAGTGATGAAATAGCAAGTATTAGACTTACCTCCTAACAACATCTTTTATTACTATTTTTAAAAATAAATAATTTAATCCAAGTCTGGTATTAGACTTACCTCCTGAAAACATCATAGAAATCCGAGGTGAAATTTAAGAAATGAAAACTCACTAGTGAAAAATTGGCTTATTGTCACACTATATTATCACACTAAACACAAAATATAATAATTGGTTTCTATTAACACACCAATTTACTACCTAATAAAATATTACATAATCGATGTCTCTATAAATATGTTATTGGAACACCAAATTAAATCTTATTATGACATTTGATATAGTTGTGGTAATATATTTAAATTATGACATCAACAAATGTAATGTATTTTTATGGGAATATAGTGACATTATTTAGTGTAATTTATATCAAATGTATTATCACATTTATTTTTTTAGATATTAGCACATTAATAAGTGTAATTATAAACATTTATAAAAATATATAATTTTTTTATTTATATTAACGTACTATATAATGTGATAATAATAAGAAAACTTCAGTCTCACATCAAAAAAAGAGAGGAGTGTATACCACTATTTAAGTAAATGAACTTTTAGTGGATATTGAAATTCCTACTCTACATTATATGTCACACCTCTAGCTCGCATGCGCCCCACCAAAATAGCTTGAACCTGTATGCGAACGTACGCCCGCTCTTGCTGATATGAATGTCGGACCGCTCGTAGGCAAATGATCCACACAAACAATGCAAAATATCACAACATGCACTTTATTACAACATTTACATATGTTATAATATATTTAAATCATGGTCTAATATAACACTTTTAAGCACGTATCTTGACATTTTATGGTGTTTTGATAGCTTTTAGACCTATTATCACGGCACTATATAAGGACATTAAAATTTCGTGTCACAATAACCCAAAATATGATAAATTATTATATATTAAAATATTTTCACATGTGTTAATAAGTCAATTTTATACTAGTGAGTTGTGGAAAGCATGAATGTAGTTTTTTGAAGGCTCTGACTGTGTCATTCATAAAATCTTGACAACAGTAAATTTTTTACTACATTTTAACTCTATCTCTCATTCTGTTAGCATCGTCAAAATGTTATAACACACTGAGTGAAACATATAACGGCATAGGTGATCAAGAGCCTTGTTTGAATGGAGGTTTTGGATGCTTACAACAACTTTCACGTGTATTCTTCTCAGGTGAAATCTCAAAACTACTTCTTGAAGTGTCTAAGTATTGATGTACAAATAAGTAGATATCTCACAGGTGAAAGATTGAATATAATATATCTCTCGTAATAAAATAAAACTTAATATTAGAAAAATTCGATGTTACTTGACCATGTGGAACATGGATTAGCATTATGTCATTGCTACAAGTAATCCCCCATCAAGGATTGAAAAAAGTGTTATATGAAGATTTCGATTTGAAATATAATATATATTTTTCTCATTCGTTATGAGTAACTTATTTCTTAAACTAACTCAAATATCGAAATACTAATTTCTGATATTCGAGATTCGAAATTCATTAGCTGTACACACAAATAAATATTTGCAACAAAAACCACTTCAATAATTATTATATGGAGTAAAAGTATAATTTACTCCATCAACTCATATTTGTATTATTTAGAATAAACATCCAGATTTGGATTCTTATGATTTTCCCATGGCTGGAAAATTTTGATTAAATTAACTGCAATGTTGAGTTGTTCCATCGGAAAGGTAAAGAGTGCAACCCTTTCCAGCGAAGCAACAGTTAGCGCAACTGGGATTTGATTTTACTGGTGGGTTACCGCACGTCACGTAGTCGACATCCAGGCAATATTGTGGACAAGCCTTCGCAACCATTACTCCCACGGAAGATCCAAATACGACCATTCCTATTTCAAATGTACAAAATTATTTTATTTTATTTTTTTAAACAGAAATATCAAAGTATGAGGGAAATGTCAAATGATAATTTTTTATTTTTGTTTTTTAGGATTATAATTATGATTGGAATTTTTTTTTTTTTAAAGAAAGACCATTTTTATTCCCATTCTCATATTTTTAAAGTTCGGAAACAAAACTAATAAAATATGAATGATGATCGGCATTTATTCATTACCTAAAGTAATCAATATCTTAAGTCTATAGATATTTTTAAATATATACTCCCTCCTCCAGTCTTATAACAATAGTTCTATTTGAATAATTAATTTTTTTCCACTAAAATAATCAAATTTTGATGTTTTTACTATTAATACACATCATTTTATTTTTAAAATCTAAATTAACATAATTATACGTTATTTTTATATAGTTTACAACTAGAATATAGAATTACATAAAAATATATATATATATATATAATACTAATCGTTTTATATGAGTGGTACCTTACTCAAAATACGAGATTCCACCTTATTTTATATTATTTAGATATTAAATATTTATTTCTGATTTCTATGATTTCTTCCAAACAAATTAAACCACTTGTCCAATCCCTTCTCCCACTGATTTGGCTAGTTTAGATGCTAAATAAGCTTTAGAATAGAATACATACCGCAGAAAATGATGGAGAGTAAGAAAGCTTTGTTGATTTCCACTGCCATTATGCTTTCTCTTCTTAGGTAAGCTTTGCCTCTTAGTTATCCTCCCCTTTCTACTTTGGGGCCTTATATAGTAAGAGCCTCCTACGTCAATTGAAGGTTTGATTTCTATTCTTGATAGTGAAATTAGAGAGATGACTAGTTAAATAAGTAGAAAGTTTCTTTTAAAAAATAAGACCGTATACGTAAAGAGTTTTTTTTTAATGTAAATTACACTTTTATATAATTATTTGAATATCTTGGAGTAAAAAAAATTATAGAAGTAATTTCTCAATTTTATAATATAAATTATTTTTTTAAAAAAACATGTCAAAATATAAGATACTTGTTTAACTTTAAAAAAAAATAAGTATTTTACATGGATGGGGCGTGTAACCCAACCTCCAGACAGGCGGCTGTTGGGGCTGGTGAGAAATGAGGGTGGCCAATGGCAAGGAGGCTTGTTGTCTGAGCTCGTTTTTTAAACTAAAAAATAATAATAATAATTATTTTTATTTTTATTTTTATTTTTATTTTTTTATTTTCACATATAAGTGCCGTGTCCTGATTGCTTTAGGGGACTGGCCCTTTTCTGGTGACTCTCACGCCTCATTAATTGACTATTCTATTTCTCAACCCCCACACCATTGATTTATTAAAGTCAAAGATATTAAAGTTCCATGGTGGATTTTTATCTACCACCGGATGTGTTGAATTGCGAGGAACGACTTCACCCAAAGGATTAGGAAAGAAACAAAGGCAAATTTTTGGCTTAGTTTAAGTCTGGTGTAAGCTGTCACAAAATCTGTTCTAAATGAAGAGTCATATATTACAAAATTTTCTTATGTTTCCATTATTTTTCTTAAAACAAAATTTGAATTATATTCATTTTTAATTTTCTTTTCCATTTTTTTTTTTGGGTCTTTTGTTGATTTTTTAACCATTCATTCAATGTAACGTTCTACTCATTTAATAATTTAATACATAACTATAGTCTTATAATCTATTGTATATAGTCTAAAATTATTTTAATATGTAAACCCTTAATGTCTATGCGTTTTCATGTATTCCTTGAATTACCATTTACAAATTCGAAATTATATCAAGGTAATGTTACCCTGTTTTTATTATTATATTTGAAAATAAAAAAAAATTTAATCTAGGTCTTCTATTAACAGTGCCGTACTTTCCAAAACATCTTACATAAAACCCGAGACGAAATTTTACAAACAAAAAGTTGTGGAAAGCAGTGAATGTTTTCACAGAACCTGTATAAGTGTATTCCAGTAAATGAATATTACACTCTTGATTTGAATGGAGGTTTTGGATGAATTCAACAGCCTTCATGTATATCTTTCCAATGTTGACATATCAAACCTTCTTGAGGTTCTCAGCCTCAATCCTTCTCAAAGCCGTCGAGCTCAGCTTGTCTCCAGAGGATTCTTCAGAAACCAGATCAACAACTTCAATCTGCAGAAATGACATGAGTTTTCCATATTTGATTCCATTGACAAGATTATAGAAAATGCAAGAAGAATACCCAACCTTGAGTTGCGGAAGCCCTCTCTCGGCACGCTTATTGTTAACCGATAGTCCCCCAGGTAATGTCTCCTTACTGTCCAAATAACAGCTCTAAGCAAGTTATCGAGTAGTCCCAGATTTTAGAATCAGCAAGATCATGCTGAAAGATTGAAGTAATGCGAAAACCTCTGTTCTACATGCAATAGTTGCCTAGGAGCTATGTGCAGGCATTAGAAGTGAAATAAGTCATTGAGTAATCACACTTTCCACAAGAAAATCACTCAATCCCGCCAAATTCCATTTGCAAATCTCTTTTCTAAACTTGCATAGGAAACAAACAAATCTCAGATTCTTTCAACATATTTGATGTAGCATTAAAATTGAGCTCCGAGTTCAGAAGAAAGAATCCCTCCCAAATAATAACTAACGGCAGAAAATGTGCAAAAACACAAAACACAAACAGCCCGATTTACCAATAGAGAAGAATGAACTTAAATGAGGATACCAACCTCACAACAATTGCCTCCAAATTCTCGTCCACAATTGAAGGACCATAGGGATCCACTATAGGTTCTGCCTGCACCACCAGCCCTGGTTTAACGGACTGGAAATGATTTTGCAGGTTAAAGGGGGGACACAAGTTATAATACTCACAGATAATAAAAACTCAGCAAGTGTTCAGAGCACAAAACAAACATCAGGTAGGGGTTTCAAAGATGCATATTAAAGCCACCATACATGCCTTAGTTTAACTATGATACATCTACGAAGTGCAAGACCTAAATTTCCCATATGTCAATAGTAAGAAATAAACACGTCTGCTAACAACCCAGCATTGACAGCAAACAACAGATCCAATAGTCATTGATGGAAATCTAATTTAATGAATACAGAAAAATGAACATAAAATGTTCCTAGAGAACTCAAATTTTGGATGTAAGTACCTTGATGAATTCTTCAACATTTTTCTTTCTTAGCTCAATAGGCTGTATCAAGTCAGCAAACTGCAAGAACAAAATGTGAAAAAAAAGGTGAACAAAAACTCTACTGAATTACCAATTCTAAGATAGCCAAAATTTTATCATGCTGATCATCAACCTTACCTGCTTTTTAGTCAACATAGGGCCATCACAAATGCCGATTACAATGCGATTCCGGGCCAATTCTACAGCTGCCTACATAATCAGGTAACCTACCCTTCAACAATAGTCGAGTTCTTTGTTCCAAAATTAAATTACTAGATCCTTCAAATTTAAAAACAAATCCTCGTTCATGGTTATCGATAGATTTCATAACTACAGAGGATGGCACAAAAAATGATGAGAAACCTTGAGGAACTGGCGGTGACCATCATGCAATCGATCAAAGGTGCCTCCAAGAACCACTGAGCTGTAAAAATTTGGGGGTGACCTGGCTGAATTTGAGGTTTGTTCATCCAAGATCGTCATTTTATCTTCAAACTCCACAGAGCTTTCAGAACAGATTCAACTCAAAATGCCTCTTCAAATAGAATAGAAGGCAAGCCAGAGGAGCAAACTGAAAAACAGTGGACTTTATTGGAATTGGGAAAATACCAAAAGACCTGACATACAATGAGAACTCGGAAAGTAACTGGCTAAAAACAAATTATATATTACTTAGATTTATTTACCTAGCTTTCTATATAATTTCTAGACTCTTAAGCTCATGTATGCATGCTTGTATAATAAGTTAGTATTCCTAAACCCAAATTCTTATCTCTCTTTCCTTATTCTACCCTCTCAAAACTCCAGTTATCTTACCCTCAAAAATTTGTCCTTATTTATCTAGTGCGACAGCCGCTAAAATGACTAATCTACTTGATAATCAAAGCTATTAAGTCAAGGTGATTACTCTACAAATCCTCCATAGCTTATTAACCATCTAACCACCATTAATCTACCCCTTGAATCCCTTAAACTGAACATGCATGAATACCCTAGGCAGTTACAATCTCAATTAAACCATAACACCCCTTTGCATGATTACAACAAATCTTAAAATAAATCTTCCTTTATCTAAAGATATGAAAAGCTTAAGAATTACCATTTCCTATCATAGATAGAGGGTGAACCGGAGATGGGTCGCCTTTGGTAGTGCTGGATACTCGGCGGTGGCTACTGGATTCGGCCGGGGAAAACAGGTCCGGCGCTGGTGATGTCAACGGAACTCCCGTTGTGAAGAGAGAAGACGCATTAGGAGCAAAGGACTGGTGGGTTTTTATCTAGAGTCGAAGGGGAGTCCGACCGGCGGTGAGACGAACCATAACAAGGCCAGCGAAGGGAAAATCCGCTGCGGGAAAAGCTTGGATAGGGGAGAGAGAAAACGTGAAGAGAAGGGGACAATTAGGGCTGGGTTTTGTTCTATAGGTGGAGGGAAGTATTTTCGGTGGTGTGCGTGGCCGAGATGGCGCCGGGAGAGGCAGAAACTAGCGGCGGTTGGTGGCGGGGAAAAGAGAGGTCCGGCGGATGAAGGGAGGAAGAAGAAAGGGGAAAAGTAAAGGCAATAACGAAGAAGGAAAGTGAGTAGGCGGCTGGGGAAAAAGAAAAGGAAAGATGAGTTGGGGTTTTAGTTTAGGGAAATTACAACTTAAATCCCTAGGTTTCTTATACTCCCTTAATTTCATCCCAAAATTCCTAATTCCTTCAATTAAGTCATTTTCTTAACCCTTTTAGCCTAATTAATTTAATCCTTTAAATTAAAAGACTCCTAAAAATTCTTAAGACACACATAATGGGCTCAGCTATTCTATTTGGAAAATTATCTAACCTTTATTTATTTAACCCTAATTTATTTACTCTAATTATGAATTATACTCCTTCTGTTCTCAAATATTTGACGTTTTACAGTTTTTAAGACAAATTAGCAAACTACCAAATCCCCCAAACTACCCTTTTTAAGTCGTATTGTGAGAGAGTGGGATAATTCCATAGTAAAATTGAAAGGGAATAGATAAAATATTGTAAAACATCAATTAAAACTGAATTTTATGATTTGTCTAAAACGTCAATTAAAACAAAACGGATGGAGTATTATTATAAACTCAATTAACCCCTAATAAGTTAATCTATACCCTTTATCCACCTAATTATTCCTTCCTAACCTTCTATCATAGATTCATCTTAATTAATTTAAACTAATCTTTATTATTTATGAGTTCTAAATTTTAATTGAGTCTATTGTTTTTAATTTGATTGTCCATTTGAAGTTTCTTAACTTAATTAATCTTGTCATTTTCTTAATCTCCATTTAATTTTTATTAATTAGGTGATTGGGAATCACCTCCTTTTTCTAGGGATGTTACAGTTGAAGGTTCCGATCGGGTGGTGGCGGCGCGATTTGAACGAGAGAGAGGAGCAAGTCCGGCGGTGTGAGCTGCGGGAGAGAGATATAACGGGGGAGAGTAAAAAAAAAAGAGAAAGTTATGCGTTTTGATTAAGAGCATGTCCAACCACTAACTATACTCCAACCTAACAATCTATTCAAATTTATTTTTATTTTTATTATTATATAACTATAATCTTTTTACTTATCCTATTCTATTTTTTATATACATATTACTATAATTTTTTTTACTTATACACATTATATTTTTTTTAGGAAACTAGCACCTACGGTTGACATGACAGTGAAATTAATCCAACAAACAAGATTTTGATTGAATTGATCAAATTGCAACTATTGTTTTTATAAATATCTAAAAATCCATAAATATAAAACCTTTCACCCATAACAATCACTCACTTTCTTAAATATATTTAATATCAAAAAAAATTTTTAGTGTTAAAAATTTAAAAAAAAAAGAATAAATCAATAAAAAAAGAAATAATTAATTTAAAAAAAGAAAATTGAGTCTGCAAAAAATTATTAAAAGAATCAAGGAACGGGGTTCTGTCTTCTCTTCGTATGCTAAATATAACATATTCTTCTGTTTCATGCCAAGCATTTTTGTGAACAAGTCATAAAAAAATTTATTAGTTATCGCTCTAATTTTTATCTATATCACTTTAATTTGGACTAAAAATCCCCTTCTTTGCCCTCTTTTTTCACCCCTTGAAATAAAAAAAATATTTTATCAAAATTGAGACAGTAATATTTAAAACTAAGGCGATAACAAGTACTAATACCTAGTCTAAAAACCTCTTGAGGTCGGATTCTATTTCGTTCTCGCTCGTCAATAATTACATCCATATTGTATCTATGTTAAAATTTTCTGTAACTAATTTTGTGATATACAATAATGAACTATTAGTTACCGTCTCAGTACTTTATCTTTATCGCTTCAATTTGGACTAAAATACCTCCCTACAATGCCCTCTCTCTTTCTCCCATTTATGTAAAATAACATTTTTGTCAAAACATATAAACTACAGCCCTAAAAAGTGAAGCGGTAACTAGTAACCCCCCATACAATATTATACAGCTAACAAACAATTCACGCTCCATTGTGACGTGCACATCAATTTAAATAATTTTTATAGTTGAAAAAATACGCTTTATAATAGCAAATAAAACATAAAATATAACTATGTGAAATGAATTAAAAGATAATAAGTTTTTATTTTTCTAGATTTGGCTAAAACTATTACAATTCAAGAAAATGATGATAATGTGCCCTTGATTTAACTAAATTTACAAAATAAAAATGACAATTAAACATTTAATCATGGATTCCAAACGAACAAAATCCCAAGTGTTGGATTCCAATTTTATAAAAAGTATGATAACTTGATTAGGTTAAACTCATTTATATATTGGTTTTATTTATTAGTTTCCGATTGCTTTTGGTGCTTCCTTATCATTCCCTTGCATGCATGTTTGGAGATTAGACGGAGTTAGCCGCACTGCCGCAATATTCAGAAGTCCCATCGGTACGGTAAAGAGTGCAGCCCTTTGGGGCTATGGCACAGTTGCATAAGGGAGGTAATTTCGTCGCCGAATTGCCGCAGGTCATGTACTCAACGCCTTCACAATATGGCTGCCGGGGACAAGCCTCTGCAACCATTACTCCCACGGGGGATCCGAACAAAATCATCCCTATTTCAAATGCCAAAGAGAAGACATTAATTGGTTTTCTAAATAAATACAGCTATTATTTTCAAACGAGAAAATCCTGTTGATTCTAGACTTTTAACGTCTTTAGAGAAGCAGGGCTTGCTGCATTGTCATGATCTCAGCCAAAGGACTCCAGAATGCCATGAATTGCGCACACAGGGTTAAGCAGTATAAGAGAGGCAAAGATAGCCATGTTTGCTCAGGGGATCAAGTGCCCTTATGACCCCAAGAAATGGGGTTATGGAGGGCAATGGCATGTAGATGAACCCGCTTTTTAGACCTTCAACTCTAATCCATTTCTTGGTGGAAAAATAAGGAAATAAAAACACAATCATAGCCATGAATAACATCATATTAGCATTTTCCGAATGGACGTGATTGAAAACAGCTAAAAGTAACACTTGAAACTCCAAAACTTAAAATGCTTATAACACAAGAAATAATAACTCGAGTACATACCGCAAAAAAGCATAGAGATTAGAAGGAAAGTTGTGTTGATTTGCACTGCCATTATGCTAATTTTTCCGCTCTGGAAAACCTCTGCCAACTCTTGCCTTAATTTGCAGGTTGCGCTTTGCGGTGCTCGGTGTCCGTTTCCAGATGGCCGCTTATAAATAGAGTAATATATGTAACAAACAAAGTAAGTCCAGGTGCCGGGTCGTAATTGCGCAGCTTGGCCTTTCTAGTTTCCAATCTCCCCCGCGGGCGCCCGTACTTGACCGGACCAGACTATTTTCCAATATGCTTAATTAATTAATTATAGTCAAGAGTCTATTATTGAAGATCCCACTGTAGTTCTAATGGCTGCGGTGGGCTAAGATACATCCTGATATTGTTGCATTATCCTAATATGTTTTATTTATTTATTTATTTATTTTTGAGTGTTTAAGATGCTTTATTCTAGATTAGTCATAATGTAACGTCTAACGCTTAAGCACATGCATATGGAGTAGTTTTAGGGACGGATACAGATTTTAAATTTTTTGGTGTGAAATTATAGCGACATAAATGACGAATATCAGCAGGAGCTAGATCAGAATAATCTTGCTAGAGAAAATTCTGATCGTATTCGGGCGGACACTCTCTTTCACCACCGTATAGTGTCGTGCTTGACTAGCTTATTACGCCAAAAGCAATCTAGTGAGGATTCAATATGGTTTTTTTTTTTTCTCGATTATTATTGGATGATTTTTTTTAAAAAAAAAATAGTTATAAAATATAAAAAATTAAAGTCAAGATGGAACCGAAATCCGTTCACAGAATCCAAACAATTCGATCCATTAATACTTGCAATTCGATGCCAAAGTTGCATGAAGATATAGTACATGTAAGTTACCTACATGGTTGTGCATAATACAATATTTATAGATGAGTAAGTAAGGTAATTAGGATTATTTTATAATATATGGACCAAATTAGGTCATATTGGACCTAATATATGTATCTAACTAAACTCACATCAATTTGATTTCATGAGTTTAAATAAATTTGAACTGATCATTTTCTTTCAAGATGTTATATTTCCTTTTTATTATTTATTAGAGAATAAATTATTAAATTAATTGAATATATTATATCATCTAAAAAATAAATTAAATTCATGAAGAACATATACTCTTATTTATTAAAGTAATATATGTGTGCCCTTAAAATTATAATTGAGCCTGAGAAATGAATGTAATTAGTCGTGAATAGACAAAGAATCTTCTAAAGCCATGAGATATGGTTGTACCTAAATATATACTATAAGATTATATACTTATATTGACCATATGCTCCATATGCGTGCTAATGTTAACCACCACAATTGATAACATATATATATATATATACTTATTTATGGGCAAATTATATTATGATTGTAATTGAAAAATTATATCGTATATCTACTTATCATTTGTAAGATATTTCTAACACTTTAATAAAAATAATTTTTTATTATTTAATGCGGTAATTTTTTAAATGTCCTTTGTTTCTCTTATAATTATGATATATTAAGCTTTTTTTTTTTACTTTTTATTATTTTTTGGTGGGTCCCCTTTTTTCCTCATCCTCCCACTTATTTCTCCTTCTCGCGTCTTTGCACTCTGTTGTTGTCGTCGTTTTTTTCCGGTTTTTTCTATGCACATGTTTTTTGTTGCATACCATATATTGACTGTAGTAATTCATGGGGTTTTTTTTTCTTGATTGCAACTTTTTTTTCCTGCACATTTTTCTTTTCTTCTTCATATATTATTACGAGAATTTTATGGGATTTTTTTTCTATAATTTAAACAATTCTCGAAATTTACAATGAGTGACGTCTAGACCGATTTGGCTCATAAATAATTTGTTTATTAATTGGTGAATGTAGGTTCATGAACAAACTCGCATTTAATCACATGAACTCGATCATATATATAAACTCGTGAAATTGATAAAATTCGAAATATTTTATATTTGATTGATGTTTAAATTGTTGTTTATAAAGTTTTCATTATTTTAAAATAATTAAGAAATGATCTTATTCTAATTAAATAAAAGCATTGATAGAAAATATTCTTTTTATTAAACAACTTAAATAAGCTAATCCCAAGCCAAGTCTCAAACATGCTAATACCAGTCTGCCACCACTGGTACCGCCGAAGCTGGACAAAATTTGACCTACAGGGCTACTGTTGTGGCGGCCGACAGCAGGCCACCATTGGTATTGTCATCACTTTTTTATTTGATTTTTTATATGTTAAAAACTTTTAACATTTATAAAATTACCTATAAATTTTTGAAATAGTCCCTATTGAAAGGAATAACCAATTTAATGAAATGATTTTTGTTAGCATTGAAATGAAATTTTGTGTTTATTAAAATGGAATCCATATATAATAAAATTAAAATGTAATAAATAATTACTTATATTATCAATAAATTCTTCATATTTTTCATTAAAATAGATTATAAAATATAATACGGAAATGATAAAATAAATAAATCACTATTTTAAAATAATAAGTAAGATAAAAATAAAAATAATTTTTTAAATAAAATAAAAAATTAAGTTTTTAAAAATAAAAAAGAAAAATGAAATTAAAATTTTAAGGGTAGTGACAAAAAAATGATACGAAAAAAAAAGTAAAAAATACAAAAATTGAGAAAATTAAGAGAGAAAGTATAAAAATATCCTACTAAAATAGTCTTTTAATTAAGTTAACGGTCAAATTTAATGGAGTAATTAAATTTATTAAGAAATGTAAAAATTAATGACTGAAAAAACAGTTTTTAAATTAAAATTATTAAACCTCGACTTTTACTATGGTATTAGGATTAATTTTAGAATTACTCTTTTATATTATAAATGAAATTATTTTTATAAGACAAAAGTAATTTAATTTATGAAAGCTTGCATATTTGTCAACTTTGATCACTTTGACATTTGACTCCATAGCATTCCAATACAATTGAGGGTAAAATCATCCGTTAATTTTTTTATTACGTGAAATCCGTCACTGATAATATTAAATAAAACGGCGTAAAGTGACCGCTGGAAAATTGTTGAAATGTTTTGACGGGTATTAATTTTTTAAATGAATTCAATGACAGGAATACACGTAATTATTAATTAGCTCCCTGTGTCGGTCTATCATGGTTTTGCAATTTTTGGTAGTGCATGGAAAGGAATGAGGTAATGGCGGCGAAAATTGATATGAGTTTAGTTAGATACATATATTAGGTCAATATGGCCTAATTTGGTCCATATATTATAAAATAATCCTAATTACCTTACTTACTCATCTATAATAAATACTCCCTTTGTTCTATCTAAATTGACATTTTAGATAAATTATAAAATTTATTTTTAATTGACGTTTTATAATATTTTACCTATCCCTCTCAATTTTATCTTAGAATTACCCCTCTCTTTCCTCCCAATACAACTTATCTCTTCCATATCCTGATCAAACTGCTCATTTACAAATCTAAACTGTTTTCAAATCTTTTCACTCTTTTCTCGGCCACCATCCCACATTCATTTGTCAGTGCGAACCAAATCACGAATTAATAATAGGAAGGAGAAGGTATCAAATTATGTGGGAGAAAGGGAAAATCAAGCCTCCAAAATGCAAACAAGAAGGAAGGGGCAAGGGAACATTTGATTAGATTGTAGATTTTGATTTGTAGAGATTTGAAAATTAGAGAGAAATTTGAAATTTGAGGATGATTCAAATCCGGATTCATTATCTTCTTTTTAAATTCATATATTTTTCCCTATTATATTTCTTTTAAATTTCTTCTAAACGCCTATATCTGTATCTTAATTTTTTTAAACTTCTTTTAGACGTGAAATTTTTAGAGTTTTAATTATTTATTATGTAATTAAGAATGTCAGTAATTACCTTAAAGTAAAAAGAGTAATTTAGATTAGATAATTTTATATACCATATTGAATCTCACTAGGATTGCTTTTGGAGTAATAAGCTAGTCCATATGCATGTAATTTAGATTAGATAATTTTAGACGTTAGATTATGACTAATTTAGAATAAAACATCTTAGGATAATAATGCAACAATATCAGGATGTGTCTGAGCCCTCCGCAGCCATTAGAACTACAGTGGGATCTCCAATAATAGACTCTTGACTTTAATTAATTAATTAAGCATATTGGAAAATAGTCTGGTCCGGTCAAGTACGGGCGCCCGCTGGGCAATTACGACCCGGCACCTGTACCTTCTTCTTTCTTTGTTACATATATTACTTTATTTATAAGCGCCCATCTGGAAACGGACACCAAGCACCGCAAAGCACAAACTCCAAATTAAGGCAAGAGTTGGCAGAGGTTTCCAAGGCGGAAAAATTAGCAAAATGGCAGTGCAAATCAACACAACTTCCCTTCTAATCTCTATGCTTTTCTGCGGTACGTACTCAAGTTATTATTTCTCATGTTACAAGCATTTTAAGTTTTGGAGTTTCAAGTGTTATTTTTAGCTGTTTTCAATCCCATCCATTCGAACAATGCTAATAATATGATGTTATTCATGGCTATAATTCTTTTACTTCCATCTTTCATTGTGTGTATTTATTTCCTTATTCTTTCATCAAGAAGTGGATTAGAGATGAAGGTTGAAAGAAAAGGCAGGTTCATCTGCATGCCCATTGCTCGCCATAACCCCATTTCTTGGGGTCATAAGGACGCTTGATCCCCTGACCAAACAGGGCTATCTTTGCCTTTCTTATACTGCTTAACCTTGTGTGCAATTCATGGCGTTCTGCAGTCCTTAGGCTGAGATCATGACATGCAACAAGCCCTTTTAATCTTTGGGATGTTAACCATTTTGGTTGGCCGCAAACACTCATAACTAATGAGGTTTATGGTACAGATTCAGTATATATAAAGGAGATTCGAGCCATGTTTGTAAAAGAAATGGACAACTTGGTGTCATATGTTTTATGCTGGTGATGCATAAACTAGGTCTTCTAATTAGCTTGCCATTAATAAAATGGAGTGGAGAAGAGGAATTAAGTCTCTCATTTGTCTAAGATATAAATTTTTTTTGTCGAAATATAGTTGATGAAGAGATTATTAGGTTAAGTGCTCCTCAAATCCAAACCACGTGTTGGAATAAAAGGTTTACAATGATTCTAGAACATATCTTATTTAATTTGAGAGAAGGAAAATATGGTAAGAGAATTAAGAAGCATGATTGATTATATACGGAGGTAATAATATAATATAAAACTCTTTTATATTTTTTTAATTGAGATTGTAATAGTGTGTATATGTATATTAATGTGGACCTATATATGTTGAAATCTAATAACATCAATTATTATATTGTTATCATTTTGACCTTAAATATTAATTGTGGACAAAATAAAATTATTCTAATAAGTGGGTTTCTTGTTAGTTATTCAAAACCTTAAAAAAAAAAGAAAAAGAAAAAGAAAAGTCAGACAATTAACCTTAATTAGAGTCTGTGATTAACCCCTTTTCCACATTCTCTCTAATTAGTTGACTAACGAAAAGGAACAGAAAAAGGTTAACATCCAGATTTTGTATGTTGCTTCCCTAAAAGTTAAAATTTCAAAATCAATAAGATTTTCTCGTTCGAAAATAATAATCGTATTTATTTAGAAAACTAATTAATGTCTTCTCTTTGGCATTTGAAATAGGGATGATTTTGTTCGGATCCCCCGTGGGGGTAATGGTTGCAGAGGCTTGTCCACGGCGGCCATATTGCGAAGGCGTTGAGTACATGACCTGCGGCAACTCGGCGACGAAATTACCTCCATTATGCAACTGCAGCATCGCCCCAAAGGGCTGCACTCTTTACCGTGCCGATGGTACTTCTGAATATTGCGGCAGTGTGACTAACTCAGTCTAATCTCCAGGCATGCATGCAAGGGAATGATAAGAAAGCACCAAAAGCAATTGGAAAGTTATAAATAACACCAATATATAAATGTGTTCAACCTAATAAAATTGGAATTGGACATCGAACGGATCAAATCTTGGGGATTTTGTTCCTTTGAAATTCGCGGTTAAATGTTTGGTTTTCATTTTTATTTTGTAATATTGAATTTAGTTATGATAAGGGTATAGTTATCATCATTTCTTAAATTGTAATAGTGTTAGCCCAATTTTTTTTTTTTTAAAAAAGGTTATCATCTTTTAATTCATTTCACATGTTATACTCCATGTTTTACTCGCTATTATAAGTGCTTTTTCAACTATGAAAATTATTTAAATTATGTGCACGTCAGAATGGAGTGATTTTTTTGTTAGCTTTATAATATTATATATCAAAAAATAAATTACGCAAAAGTTTAACATAGATACAATTGATGCAATTATTGAGTGGGACGAAAGAGAATCCGGTCCAAGTGTGTTTTTTGAATTCTTCACTTGGCATGAAAATGGACGTAATCTCGGCCAAACTCATGAACAAAAGCAGCAGAGAAAAAAAAAAACAAAACAAAACGACATAATTGACATAAATGTGTCCATATTTCAAGAAATTACAACCCTTTAAACTAATTTATTACAATTAATTTTCAATAATTGTAGGGGAAGAAGAGAGTGGTGATGAGCGGCAGCGACAGAAGGAGAAGACAACCATGTTGGCGGTGGCAAAGGGTTAAGGGGTGGAGAATAAATGGCGATAAATAAGAAAATGATGATAAATAGTAAAATGACACAATTTTAAAAAGAGGGAGAACGTGAATAAAAAAATGATAAATAATAATTCCATATATATATAATCTGAAGAGTATAAACCATTAAATACAATTTTCTCGTCAAAACATACAAATTTCTTGTCAAAACATGCATCTATCATTTTTTATTTTTTTAATGATAGAATGACGTAAGAAGGTAGTTACTTCTCACGTTTTATATTTTTAGTTGTAATGGATTAGTGTTGTAGTGGGTAAAAGATAAGATAAATCTATCTTACTTATCTGTAATTCATAATTACTGAAGACAGAAAGTAAAAATTATTCATTTCTTCTTTACTGAATTCTAGTGAAATTTTGGGACTGACTCAAAAAAGTCTTAACAATTGGTTGTTTCTTTGAGAATTATGCCTCCCCGTAAAGAATAATTTGGAGCTTCATCTCCTTCCCATCTTCTTCCTTGGAGGACACTATACGCGCTCTAGCAGTCTTCAGGCTCTTACCACTTACATTGGCAACTTACATCTGCAGGCGAAGCCACCAACCGAACCCCACCCTATCGCCAAGAGCAAACTTCCTCTAGTAACAACTCCCAACATCATACTAATCCACTATTTTTCAACATTAAACCACCCAAAATTCATCTCAATACCTACGTTTAAACATCAGTCTCTGATTACCAGGTTGAGTTCAAAAAATATGCTATATTAGATTATTTCGTCTCAGGACTCAAAATTAAAATTCAGCGTGAATTGATTCGTCTCAAAATTAGTGTTGTAGTAGGTAAAATATAAGGAGACAGAAAGTAAAAGTTATTCATTTCTTCTTTACTGAATACCCTTGATTCCTAAGAAGGCATTCAACTACTTGAAGGTCAAAAATTCACAACATGTTTGTACTAGAGAAAGTAAATATATATTTTCTTAATATGATTTTTTTGAATGAAAAAAATGTTATGTAGAAACAACAACAACCATCAATTACATTTTTTTGGTGGGGGGGGGGAAGAGGAATAAAGATTATATTTGTTGAATTAGAAACAAAATGGAAAAACACAGCATACTCAAAGACTATAATTTTGATAAAATCCACCCGACAGGCACACTCTTATTGAAAAACACAGCAGAACATAAATAATATCCCATCTCTGCCCAGCAAAATGATGGATCCGATCCGATCTTGTCCAAATTTCGAAGGATGGATCCGATCCGATCCGATCCGATCCGATCATGGCGATGGAGCAGGAGGGGCCTCACAGATCAAAGTTCCATCAGCATGATACAGTTTGCACCCTGGTTTAGCTAAGCAGCAGTTGCAAACCGGGGCAAGTGTCTGGTTGCCGGAGTCGGGGCAAATCTGGTAATTATCCGCCCCGTCATAGCAGATTCGAGGACAAACTTTTGCATTTGTATTGTTCACCATGCATCCCAACAAAACTGCCGCTGCTATTATATTCACATAACAAATAAGGCTTCTAGAATTAAATTAATTTTCCCTTCATTTTGGAGGAAAAAAGTTACTACACAACTCATTAAGTAAATATTTATGATAAAGTTTTCAACTTTGAGTCAAGATCCATTTTAATCATACATTTTAAAAATGTTTTAATAATTTCATGTAGATTATAAGTAAGTATTAACTAACCTTAATCAATATGAATCTAAGCAATCGTTATATAGTAATATTAAATTATATTACAATGTGTCTTTGAAAAATGTTATCAAAAAATAATTATTCACGAAACACGATGATAAAATAAGTGATTAATTCATAAAAGTAGACAATTATCTAGAGAAAGTTACCTTTACTTTAACTTGGAACGAAATAAACAGAGAGACAGAGAGATGGCGTACCGCAGAATAGCAGACTGATGAAACCAAGTCTGGGGTGAGCTGCCATGTTTTCCTGACATTCAGTACAGTACGTATTTATATCCACATCACCACGAATAAAATAAACCAAAGTACGGGGATCTATAATTAATTATTTTCTCGTTCCAAAATAATAATTTATTTATCGAACTAAAATAATATAATTGACAAAATTATAATGGTAAAAAATAGTGTTTTTGCAGATTTTTTATACATGATGTTTAAGATTATTCACCTATAATTATAACTCTATCATTAGATAGAGATAATTTAAAATTAAAAATTAAAATTGTAAAAAAATTAATATAAATAAATTTCGTCTATTTTTAAAAATATCTCATATTAAAAACGGGAAGAATACTAAATAATGATTTATGGACATGTGTTTTGTTATGGTTGGACATACCAGCCGGCCTAAACTTTTTCAAATCAAAATTCACCGACTTTGAAAATTTTACTTCCTATCATTTCCATTATATATGTAACTAATTTTTTAAAAAAATTATGTATCTAGATTTTAAGCTCAAAGAAAAAGTTTCAACACGTTAATCAGAAAATTTTTGCATATTCAAAAGTCATACCTTGACGCCGACAAGTATTTTTTATTATCGCCCCATATCAATATAATAGTCATATCTATTAAATTAAAGTAATATAATAAATATAATTATTATTTTGAAATAAAAATAATAATATTTTGTACATAGCATTTTATATATAACACAATTTAATAAAAATACTTTACATATTTTGTTTTAAGAAAAAAATACATTAATAGTCTATATATTATGGTGTAGTAGTAAATTTAGTCTAAACGTGTGTTATTTAATAAATTTAATTCTAAATTTTGTTATTCACAACATATTTACTAATATTTGTATAAACAATGTATTTGAAATTCACGTAACATATTAGTTTATGTATTATAAAATTTTTCATATTAATTAAATTAATTTATATAATTTAAGAGTTGATGAAATTACATTCAATCGTTAAATATTAAAAAAATTATAGTTAGAACTAAATATATTATAAATAATAAATTTTATAATTAAATTTATCAATTATCAAACGTTTATCTGGGGACTATTTTGCATTTTTTTTCCATGTTTTAATTCGTGTAATATTTATCATCTTATAACTGGGGGAGAATGTTTTGCTCTCATTTTCATTTCTTTTCTTTACTTTTATATAACAGGGCAGTTGAGATGTCCAGGAATTTATATTATTAGGGATAAAATCAGCACATTTTGGTCAAATCTTGCTGCGTAATATGGACTGAACCGGAGTTTAGTTCAAACCTGATTGTCAAAAATATTAGGAAAAGAAAGTATTTTCATTTTTATATAAGATATTTTTAAAGGTAGGAGAAATTTTTTTATAAATTTTTTTAATTATAAGTTATTTTTTAATTTTAATGAATAGAAAAGAGACATTTTTTTTAAAAAAAAAGATATTTTTTTAGAAGAGTTACAATTACAGAAAAGTAAGAATTTTAGAGTATAGACGATAAAATTAAAAAAAAAAAAAAGAATTAATGTTCGAAAGAGAGGAATAAATAACAGAATAATGTGAGCAGTCATAAAAATATCTATATAAATGCTCCTATAGCGAATCCATAATATTAAACCGTTAGTAGTATATTGCTAGACCTATGAGATAATTTGATTTATATTCAACCCAATATTAATAAAAGTTTTCTTTTAATTTAAATTTTATAGGAAATAAACGATGGCTAAAAGTTATTTTTATGAAACATAATATTAAATAAAATAGTTAATAAAATCTTATATAGTTTAAGTTTTGTGAATTATATAGTTTTTTAATATACTATATTCATTTTTATGAAGAAAAATAATAATGAAATAATATAATTAAAAAATACAAGTGTAAAGATAAATTTTAAATAAATTTACAATTTCGAAGGTAAATTCAAATTAAATTTGAAGGTAGTAAGTGTGTTTAATTAGAAATGATTATGACATATGTAAAAGATAAATAAGAAAAAAAATTAATATTTTTTAAGAAAGAGTAAATAAAAAATAAGGAAAAAGAAGAGATTTGAAGGACAAAAACAAAAAACAGATAAAAAAGAGATATGATACTAATTTTTATTTTAATTTTCTGTTTCTTAATTTAGTAAATAGTTATAAATTCCAAAGAAAAATGCTAATTACCAGGACTATATGCAACTAATTACAGTTTTTTACATCTGTGTTCTTGTGTTACCTGCCTCCTCCTTCCTTTCTGCAAAATTCTTCCAGTTTTACCACAATATTCTTCCCTACTCTTCTTCACCCTGTACAGGTAACATGTTTCTTAGCTATAGAAATGATTACACAATAGAAGATGCATGTCTTTTGTTTCATCTGTAGATCGGGATTAATCATCCTTTTTTACCCAATTTGTTGATTTTTGCTAGCAAGAGATTCATGGTTTTTTTTTTTTCGTTGGCTAAATGTTGAAGTGGAACAGCAACAATGGATGCAATGAGAGGACAAGGAGGAATTCAGATGCTGCTAACTGCAGAACAAGAGGCACAACAAATCGTCACAACGGCGAAGAACAGTAAGATCAATCATACTTTCCTTCTCAAATGCATAATAACTCCAGTATTGTTCTTCATGTACACAAAGGGGCGGCACTACACAGTAGTGAGGGAGGGCGCAGAAATTTTCTCTAATAGGTTATTTTGGTTGGACTCGGTGATGTCTGCCCTCCATCTGCTGCAATTCTGCCCCCAAAAAATTTAAAGCCGCTAGATGTTGCATTCAGAATTTCCATGATTCATAACATGTTATAAATACGTGATTATACGGAGGGCTCACTGAACAAATGATGAATTAATATGTGTAGATTTCTTTCGCAGACAAACTGGGCAGATTGAGACAGGCTAAGGTAGAAGCTGAGAATGAAATTGCGCAATATCGTGCCCATTTGGAAGATGAATACCGAAAGAACATTTCAGAGGTCTGTGTTTAATCACATGAAACTGTAATAACTCTGAATCCGAGTCATGTTCGCTCTTGTATTTTAGTATTACAAAAACATAATTGAAATTGCTAACTCATGTCTTTCCTACTTGAATCAAATGCAGAACAGTGGGAACTCTGATTTTACTGTGAAAAAGCTTGATGTTGAAACTGGAACCAAAATCCAGAGTTTGAAGGAAGCTGCTTCGATAAGCACAGCAGATGTTGTTACAATGCTCATGAAGTACATCACTAATGTTAAAAATTGATGTTTTTTGAAGGTTTGTTTCATCATTGGTGACAAGAAAATGATAGCTAGAAAAATAACTTAATTTTGCTGCAAATTTCCATTTGAATAATTCTTGATATCATTCTCCTCTAGATCAATTTATCTTGCAATTTTGTTAGAACACATGCTTAATTCAGCTTAGGATTCTCTGTGTCACTTTACTATGACACTCTCTTGACAAATACTTTATTTATATATATATTGTATTTTTAGTTAATTTTTACATAATACATAATCATTTACACTTTTATATTTTTTAAGACGAATAGTCACTTTTTTAAAGGGTTAGAGTATATTAAATTATTAAATATGATTTTTATTGTTAAAAAATTTAAAAAATATATAAAAAATAAAATAATATTAATAAAAATAAAGTGTCACAGACGCAGCGTAATTCTCATGTCGCTCATACCTATCTTTTTTTAAAAAAAAGATATCACAAGATTTTACTGGATTTTAATATTTTTTTATCTACTTTGTTAATTAGGTTTAAAATGTTTTAGTTTTAATTTTATTCCACTAAATTCAAAAGGATTTGCCGAAATCCACGCGATTTTCATATTTATCCAAAAACTCTATGAAGCAAAAAAAAAAAAAAAAAAAACCTTTAAAATCTTTTTGAATTTAAACTCTAAAGAGCAAATTTTACAAATAGTTAATAGGTTAAAAGATGGTAAAAAAACTATGCAAAAGGTGGGTTGAATATAGTACCGGGCAGAACCCATAAACCGTTACCATTTTCGGTGGGTCCGTTAATTGGGCTACCGTCGGGCTTTGCAATACACAGAGCTCACCGTTCTACCGCTTCATCACCTCCTCACCTCCCCTGAGTGCCCAATCGGAGTCACGAACCCACGTTGGGACCGACTTTCTGTCAATCAGGTTAGCATTAATCTCCTTCATTTCTGTTTTCTATCTAAGAAATGTTTGATATGGGATTTCGTTTGAAATGATAATTTTTACATTTGTTTGATTATTGATAAATATTTGGGATGGTTTTTGGCTATGGAGCTTGTATGGTGTTCCTGTAATGGTTGTTCACCAGAATGGCTCTTTTGGGCTGTCACTAAAATCCTGGGATGAAAGAAAGGAAAAAAAGAAGTCCACACTGCTTCGTGCAATGGTCGGTGAAAGCACACTGATCATTTCACATTTATTATGAAAACTATTTCCTCATAGCATTTGACTTGAGGGCCTGTTTGATCAAAATTAATGCTTAGCTCTGAAATCTGAATGTTGAATCAATTAAGTTGCTAAAGTCTGAATGTTCAAATTAAGGTTTTCAATCTTTCTGTCTTTTAACATGGTATTTTGCATTATATTTCTTTCTCCGTCTTTGTGAACAAATTTGTTGGCTTGTTGTAATGATCGTTATCCTTATTCTTGTCATCTTATCTACGAATCTTAGAAATATGTTTTTCCAGTTGATGCCACAAAAACCATACTCAACTTAGATCGGTCTCAAACTGCATTAGAAGGGATATTTAATTCAAAGCCAAATCTTCCATATATATCTTTATTTTCAAGTGGTTTTGCTGTTTAAATATCGACCACAGTGTAAAGTTTGAAACTTTTGATACACCACATGTGAAAATGTCACTCTAGTCTCTGAGCGAGTGTGCCGAGTGAGTAAAACTCTCTTCATTTCTTTTCCTATGGTATACTTTAATTTGGATGCGAAATGTGGGGGTGCTTGCTGAATTAATATGGGTTTGGAGGGGGAAAAACGATTCATTTGAGGAGTGTTATCGTATCCCCAACATAATAAATGAAGAATTTCTTGGAAGCTTTGTATATGTGGAATAACTAATCTTGTGGAAATGGTACAGGAATCAAGCAAGGGTTCAGAGAAACCTGATGTACCTTGCTGCTATTGCTGATTCACAACCTCAACCTCCCAACATGCATTCTTAGGTAATAATGAAACCTATATTTGAATCTTTTAGCAACTGTAGAAACCAGTTTCGTCCTGCATCGATCACCTTTTGAGTTAAATATATAAGTAATTATGTTCTAATTCATAATCTATTCTTTGATATTGATTTGCAGGAGAAAAGACTAGGGATCAAGTATATGAGAATATAAATGGGTATTCATAGTCACCATCACCGAACCTGATCTTGCAGCAGTGCAAATTCAACGTTCAATCAAAGTCTGAATCTAAATCTGCATTTTTGCTGCTCGGTAAGTCTTTTGCGATTTCATTTATGGTTCTGCAATTCTTCATGAATACTGTGTTCATTTTATGGTCGAGTCCATATACATATTTTGACGCCGGCCTAAACTTTTTCAAATCAAAATTCTCCGACTTTGAAAATTTTTCTTCCTATCATTTCCATTATATATGTAACTAATTTTTTTGAAAAATTATGTATCGAGATTTTAAGCTCAAAGAAAAAGTTTCAAACACGTTAATCAGAAAATTTTTGCGTATTCAAAAGTCATACCTTGACGCCGACAAGTATTTTTTATTATTGCTCCACATTAATATAATAGTCATATTTATTAAATTAAAATTGGCCTGGCAAAAATACTCATTAATCCATTACCCGCCCTAACTCAATCATTTATTACCCTAATTTAGCCTGCCTTATATGTTGCCCTCTGCTCCGTTAACTTTCTCAGGTACTCTTTATCATTTATCTCATTATGTTGACTATAGTTCGTTTTCTGACCAGCACAGGATTTTCTTGGCTACCCTCACTACGGGGGTTGAGACTACTTCCTTTCGGGATGCTGTCATCGATCCCAACTGGCGTGCATCTATGCAATCAGAGATTGCTGCACTTGAGACTAATCGAATTTGGTCTGTTACTACTCCTCCGCCTGGTAAACAAGCTCTTGGATGCAAATAGGTTTTCAAACTCAAATATAAGTCTGATGGTAATGTGAAAGGCATAAGGCCCGTCTGGTGATTTTGGGCAATAATCAAGTGGAAGGAATTGATTATGCTGAGACTTTTGCTCCGGTTGCAAAAATGGTGACAATTCGCACATTCCTTGTAGTAACTGCAGCTCGTCACTGGGAATTGCATCAAATGGATGTTCACAATGCCTTCCTCCATGGTGATTTGGATGAGGAAGTTTACAAGAAACTTCCCCCTGGTTTTCACTCTTCTGCATCTGGTCAGGTCTGCCGTCTTCATCGATCTCTATATGGTCTCAAACAGGCGTCTCGCTGTTGGTTTGCTAAATTGACCAGGGGCTCTTCGACAGTATGGTTTTGTTCAATCTTCTGACAATTATTCCTTGTTTACATTGTGTCGGGCTCATATCCGACTTCATGTCCTTGTATATGTCGATGATCTTATGATTTCAGGTAATGACCCGACTGCCATATCTTCCTTCAAGCATAACCTCATTCGCTGCTTTCAAATGAAAGATCTCGGGATCCTTAAATACTTTATTGGCATCGAGGTGGCTTGAAATTCCTCTGGTCTCTTTCTCTGTCAACAAAAATATGCTATTGATATTATCTTTGGGGCGGGTCTTCTCGGTGCTAAACCCGTCGGCTTTCTGTTGGATCCTAATCATCATCTTCCTTTGGCAAGGGGTGATCCTCTTTTCGATCCTAATAGATATCAACGCTTGGTTGGTCGTCTTATTTACCTTGTTGTTACCAGACCCGAACTTTCCTACTGTGTTCACATCCTTGCTCAGTTCATGCTGAAACTAGTTCAAACTCATTGGGATGCTGCACTTCGGGTTGTTCGGTATTTAAAAGGGAATCCTGGTCAAGGTATTATTCTCATAACTGATTGTTATCTCCAGCTCTATGCCTGGTGTGACTCTGACTGGGCTAGGTGCCCCTTCACTAGGTGATCTCTCACCAGCTGGATCATCCAACTTGGTCATTTTTCGATTTCCTGGGGCACAAAGAGACAGCAGACGGCTTTCCGATCTTCTGTTGAGGTGGAATATCGCACCATGGCTTCCACCACCTGCGAGCTCAAATGGTTGCAATCTCTCATTCGGAGTCTTGGTGTCGCCCATAATCAGCCTATGCGTCTCTACTATGACAATCAGGCAGCCCTCCACACCATCGCTAATCCAGTTTTTCATGAGCGGACCAAGCATATCGAGATCGATTGTTACTTCCTCCGTGATGCATTTCTTCAACGCGTTATTGCCCCCAACTATGTCCCATCTCATGATCAACTGGCAAACATCCTCGCTAAAGCACTTGAAAAATACCAGTTCGATGAAGGATATGTAATTACGATTGATTGATTTGTACACATTTTGGTATTATATTCTAGCCTAATTTAGATGATTGTAATTACCTACTAATTAGGTAGATGATTTATATACCATATATTGTACAACATCTTTGTACTATAAAACAGACTAATTAGCCTTGACATGAATAACAAGAATACTCGTTCTAAAGTGTTATGTTCTTGATTTGTTCACGGGCTTTTATATTAAGTAAATGGCTAGCCCAAAGTGGAATAAAATGAAGCCCAACAAACTTTTTTTTTTTTTGGCAAGCATGAGTGAAACGATATGGTTATGTAACGATCGTTATATAACCACAGACAGAATTCAAACTATTATTGTGTAATTTCAAATTATACTTTCAAATGTTGTTTAGACTGCAAACTTTTTTTAAGAAAAATCTTGTGCAATGTTTGTGCTTTATTTTTATGTGCAATTTTGTGCAATGTATGTGCATTATTTTATGTGCAATTTTTTTGCATGATCTTATAACTAGGGTTATTTGTGTATTTGGAGTTTTATTTTTTTTTGGGGTAATAAATGGAAAAACATTATAACCTAGTTAGTTCTTCTCATTGTAACAAATTTTATTTATTTATTAATTTTTTTGGATTGCAATCCTAAGGTTCAAATTCACGACCTCAAGGCTACAATCCCTATATTCATCGGCCGCCATATTCATCAACCGTGATCTCTGGGAACAACATATGATCAGCAACGAAACGGCCGTAAAATTGAAGATGACGAGCCCTCCAAATACCATATAAGATGCAGTGAAACTCCACGCCACCATTTTGAACCCAGAAAAACAAGTTTCTTTTCCTTGGTGTTTTCAGTTAGTTTGTAACTAGACGAGTTTGTTTGTTTGTTTATATGTAGGTTGACGATATTGGGACATTATCATGAAATCTGCCAAAATAAGGTTTGGTATTGACTATTGACTCCAATGTTACATTCCAAAAGTTGTCAATAGTAGAAGCTAAAGTTGAAAGTGATTCTGGGATAGTAGTTCATGTATGGACTGGAAGTTGGGTTTCTTGCAAAATCGTAAGCTTCGAGTTGTGTCGAAGGTACACCAAAATACAAGTCAAGTTTGGCACTCAAAATTTGGGTAGCCATAGCAACGTTGTTTTCAAAGGATCTTTCAAGTTTGTGAGCATTTTGGTGACCCACCAAGGCTTGTTTGTTGGTGGATTTTTTGAGGCAAAATTTGCAACCAAATAGATTTGCATCTTATTGCATTAGGAGAGAGAGAGGGAAGGGAAGGGAATGGGAGGTTTAATCTTTTAGTGTTTAATTTAGTTTATATCATTAGCTGCAATGTTTTTTTATCTACAACCAAATCTATCCGATCGCAACTTGATTACAAGCGTCTGTTTCACATAACCTGCTTGTGCAGGGCTTGATGATCAGGCTTTTGCCAGCATTGGTAGGATTCCCATGTTGAAACAGTCAGATTATTTCAAGGATTGCATTGGGAGGCTGACGAAAATTGTTGGGTGGCAAAAGGCTCGAGAAATTATAAATGAAGCTGTAGTGTTTATTCATGTTAGAGGTAACGATTATCTTTGCTAATCTGGGCATCATTCAGCCCAATGGAACACTTGAGGCCAACTCCCGCACGGAGAAATACCGGGACTTTTTGCTCAAGAATTTAGAAAAATTCTTAAAGGTTAGTGAATTCTCCCTATTTCATGTTAATATTTTGCTATAATTAATAATAAATACAAGTGTGAATAATTAGGTTGCAGATGAAATAAATGGATTCGGTGAATTTAGTTCACCTTGGAATTTTTTATATGGATTTTTTTTTTTCTTAAATATAAATTGGGCGAAGCACGTGCTCAGCACAGAAGGAGTCATTGAGAATTGAATCTCAAGGTCTCAAACACCAATTTTAATGTCTCACCTGGTAGGATTACGAATAAATCGGTTCACATCAAATTGAATTGTGTTGATTAGATTGATCTGAATTGAAAACAAATTAAAATTAAATTGGGCCGAACGAAATACGCACATAAGGGAGTCATTGAGAATCGAATATGAATGTCTAAAACACCAATCTTAATATTTTACGTGGTTGGATTTCGAACAAATTTATTCAAATCAGATCGAATTGAGTAGATTATATTAATTTGAATTCCAAACATGGTAAAATTATATCGAATCCGTGCGGATCAACAAAAAAAAAGTGTTTAAAACACAGTTATCATTTTTTTTCAATAAAATAACCTTACTTAGTTGTTGTTCTTTTTCTTGCTTTCTTTGATATACTTACAGCAAGTACATGAGCTTGGTTGCCGGAAGATGGTGGTGGTGGGGGTACCGCCAATAGGGTGTTTACCACTGACAATAATGCAAAAATCTCCACGGAGAGAAAATGCGTCAAAAACATCAACCAAATAGCTAACTCTTACAACAAGAAGCTGAAAAAGCAATTCCCAAAACTCCAGGCAAATCTTGCAGCCAGCAAACTCATGTACATCGACAGTTTTGTGTCTTTGGACGATATGTTCAACTATCCCAGCAAATATGGTCAGTTTTCTACTTTAATAACATCAAACTTTGCATGGTTTTCTGCTTGTGATGACAGGTTTTGTGGAAACAATAAAAGGATGCTATGGAACTGGGTTGTTCGAATGGACCACTTTATTATGAGCACAAACATATGGTAACAACTCTGTTGAGTATTTGTTTTGGGATGCAGTTCATCCTACAGACCTTTGCTAAAGATATCTTAAAGTTGATATCATAAAACCCTAACCCTAATAGTTATGCATATTCAATTTTAGCAATTAGGGTTTATGATTGGATGAAAATTAGGTGATAATTTGTAAAGTTTGAGTTATTTAGGTTTCAACTTCCTTATTTGTACAAGAAAAAAAAATTTATTTTTCTATGATTTAACTAAAACTTAAATATCACCCATTAATTAATTAAATATTACTTATTTATTTTTACAAAATATATCATACATATAAATATATATTATTTACCCTTATTTTTTTACCAAAGGGGTTACTAGTTACTGCCTCAGTTTTTGGGTGGTAGTCAATAAGTTTTGATAAAATTGTCCTTTTACTTAAAAGGGGGGAAAGAGAGAGAGTATTGTAGGAGAGTATTTTAGTTCAAATTGTGCGATAATTAATAAAACTTTTTCCCAAATTGAACCAAATTTCTTTGACAAATGATGAAAAAACTTGCAAACATGGCAAATCATTGTAGACTTTTGGTAGAATAAAAAATAGAAAATTTTTTACCAAAAAGCAAAGAAATAAAATAAAATAAAAGTTGATAAAAAGCTGTAGTGAATTAACACACACGTTCGTACACTACTAACATATTTTAAATGGTTAAAAATTTGACAGGCCACCCAACTTATTAGATAGTATATTTTTAGTCACTAAATTCTTTTATTTGACTAATTAATCACCAATCTTCAAAACGATATATTAAGATACTTCCATTAGAAATTACCGTTAATTTTAACAGAAAAACATACACACAGTCAAAAAAGACATTTGTCGGGATTATTAAAAGAAAAACACAAATACACATAAAAAGAAATGAAAAATAAGAAACAAAAAGAATTTTGGAAGGAGTAGAAACAAAAGAAACATAAGTAACCAAAATCAAAACCATCAATCACTCCCTCTAGTTCCTCTCTCCCTCCCATCTCTTTCCTGGTTCTTTCTTGCCTTTCCCATAACTAAAAATCCTAACCCAAACCTTCAAAACTTCACTTTCAAGTTAGGGGAGGGGGGGGGGGGGGTGGTTGGAAGTTTAAGTTCTTTGTCTTTTTGGTATGAAGGAAAAAAATAGAAAGAAAAAAATGATTGATATCCATGTAAGATAAGAGTTTGAAAACCAAAAAAAATGAAATATAACTTTTCGTTATTATTTTTTTAATGAATATTATTCAAATAATATTTTGTTCTGACCTTATTGAAATAATATCGTTTGAATAAAATAAAAATATTTTTTTAAAAAAAACCTAGCTCCCCAATATAATGACATAATTCTCTCACTGAATTAAAATAATTGAGATTTAATTGTGAATTAAAATAAATTTAAAAACCAATTAGGGATGTACATGGTCTTCTAAATTTAGGCACCTCTTCAACTAGGGATGTACACGGTCTAATTTGGCCGAATTGAAAGTAAACGTATAGGCCAAACCATAATATACGATTTGAAATTTTTTCAATCCAAACTGGCCAATTTTAATTTTCAAATCAAACTGGGCAAACCATTTTTTAACGGTTTGGTTTGGCGTTTTGACAGTATGGGCTATTTTTTTATTTATTTTTAAAGTCTACAAAATTACTTTTAAAGTCCAGAAACGTCTACATCCATTCATGTGAATTTAAACTGAATTTTTCACAAAGGCAGTCCACCACGTCTCAGAACAACTAGAACCACGTCAAAAATAACTAGCACCACGTCCAGAAACGTCTACATTCATTCATGTGAATTTTAGCTATTTTTTTACAAAGAACACACCACGTCAAAAACAACTAGCACCACGTCCAGAAACGTTCACATCCATTCATGTGAATTTAAACTGATTTTTTTTTTTACAAAGACAGTCCACCACGTCTCAGAACAACTAGAACCACGTTAAAAACAACTAGCACCACGTCCAGAAACGTCTACATCCATTCATGTGAATTTAAGTTATTTTTTTCACAAAGACAACCCACCACGTAAAAAATAACTAGAACCACGTCCAGAAACGTCTACATCCATTCATGTGAATTTAAACTGATTTTTTTTTCACAAAGACAGTCCACCACGTCTCAGAACAACTAGCATCACGTTAAAAATAACTAGCACCACGTCCAGAAACGTCTACATCAATTCATGTGAATTTAAGCTATTTTTTTCATAAAGATAATCCACCACGTCAAAAACAACTAGCACCACATCCATAAATATGTACATCTATTCATGTGAATTTAAACTGATTTTTTTTCACAAAGACAGTCCACCATGTCTCAGAACAACTAGCACCACGTCAAAAACAACTAGCACCACGTCCAGAAACGTCTACATCAATTCATGTGAATTTAAGCTATTTTTTTCACAAAGACAACCCACCACGTCTCAGAACAGCTAGCACAACGTCCAGAAACGTCTACATCTATGCGTGTGAATTTAAACTGATTTTTTTTCACAAAGACAGTCCACCACGTCTCAGAACAACTAGAATCACGTCAAAAACAACTAGCACCACGTCCAAAAACATCTACATCCATTCATGTGAATTTTAGCTATTTTTTTTCACAAAGACAACCCACCATGTCAAAAACAACTAGCACCACGTCCATAAACGTCTACATCCATTCATGTGAATTTAAACTGATTTTTTTTCACAAAGACAGTCAACCACGTCTCAGAACAACTAGCACAACGTTAAAAATAACTAGCACCACGTCCAGAAACGTCTACATCCATTCATGTGAATTTAAGTTATTTTTTTCACAAAGATAACCCACCACGTCAAAAACAACTAGCACTACGTCCAGAAACGTCTACATCAATTCATGTGAATTTAAACTGGTTTTTTTTCACAAAGACAGTCCACCATGTCTCAGAACAACTAGAATCACGTAAAAAACAACTAGCACCACGTCCAGAAACGTCTACATCTATTCATGTGAATTTAAGCTATTTTTTTCACAAAGATAACCCACCATGTCAAAAACAACTAGCAATACGTCCAGAAACGTCTACATCCATTCATGTGAATTTAAACTGATTTTTTTTCACAAAGACAGTCCACCACGTGTCAGAACAACTAGAACCACGTCAAAAATAACTGGCACCACGTCCAGAAACGTCTACATCCATTCATGTGAATTTAAGCTATTTTTTTTCACAAAGACAACCCACCATGTCTCAGAACAACTAGCACCATGTCCAGAAACGTCTACATCTATTCATATGAATTTAAACTGATTTTTTTCACAAAGACAGTCCACCACGTCTCAGAACAACTAGCACCACATCCAAAAACGTCTACATTCAGAAACGTCTAACCCAACTTTTTATGTATGTTAAATGCTAAATATATTTATAATATATACGGTTCGGTTCGATCAGAATGGCTTGTTTCACAGCCTAACTCGTTGGCCGAACCGTTATTACAGTTTATAAAATTTTCAAACTGTCGGCCTATAAATATATATTTAAACCGGTCAAACTAAAAAAATAATTTGATTTGGCTGATTTAAACAGTTTCGGCCAAACTGTGTACACCCATATCTTCAACCACACCTTTTCTCTTTTTTCTTTATCATTATTTCTTTACCACTATAAATTTGAAATTCAAACTCCTCACCCACAATATATCTATATTTTACACATTAACAACAAAATGGGTGTTTCCTGGAAGTGGAGGGTATTACTGCATCCGCTTGCCAATACTAGTTCCATCCGGATTATAACGAAAATTTTTTTTTTGATAATTTTTACTGAATTATATCGTGTCATTACCACCCAAGAATTGTGTATTAATACATTAAATTCTTTTGAATAAAACATTTATATTTTTTTACTTTGTTTGGTACAATTAAAATTATATAGGAATAAATTTCTAGTTCCTATTATATTTTTTATGTTTCATCCAAGAAAAAGTCATATTATCATGTTTAATTTTTTATTTTTTTAAAAAAGTATTATTGGTAGAAAACCATTATTTTACTACAGTATTCTCCATTATAATTTTACGTTTAGTTGTAAACTATAAATTCTGTATGACAGTGTTAATTAATATATTGAAGATAAAATAATAGATATTAAATGTGAAATTATAAATATTGAAAAAAAAATTATAAAAAAATTATTTTGAAACGCGACTTACTTTTATGAGCCAGTTTGACCTTTTATATTTAAGTTTGAGATTTTAAATTTGTTTGATATATTCTTTAACTCGTGGAGATGCACTAAGATTTAAACTTTAATTGGGGAAATATATTAAAATTTATTTGTTTATTTAACTTTGAATTAAATAAATAAGATAAGAAATTAAAAATCTTATTAATAATGGAAAGTGTGAGAATGAATATTTCTGTTATTCTTATTTTAAAGAAATTCTCATTAAATAAGGAGACATAGACAAAAAAGTGTATAATTCTTTCGAATTTTTTTATTGTAATGACAGGGAATAACAGAAAAATATCCTTCAAGATGGTAAGTTACTTGTCACGCAAGTCATCTACTGCATCATGACGTAAACTCATGCATGTCGATGAAAACTGACAAATTATATCCTACACCTATTGTCACCCCAACAGTTAATAAAATAAATATTTTATTATGAATGTCTAATATTTTATTTTTTAATCAATATTATCATGTCATTTGTAATATAAACTTATGCATCATTAAACCATTTACTATTTTAAAATTAAAGGTCTCAAGAAAAATTATTTTAAAAATAATATTAAGAGGACATGTAAGGTTTTTTTATTTTTTTTTAAAAAATTGAATATGAAAATTAAAATTTGCAATAGTGTAATAGGGACAAACAATGTAGGAACAATTGCATAAAATTTGAGATATAGTCGTATAATTTAAATAAAATTCTAACCTTTATGTCTAAAATAATTTTTGAAATCTCATAGAATTCATACACATTTCACTTACTAATATTAGAGTATTGAATTTTAAAAAGGAATTACTAGTTACCGTTCCAGTATTTTCTCTTTACCGTCCCAGTTTGGACAAAAATGCCCCTTTACAATTCCCTCTCTATTCCCTTTCTTTTATGTAAAAGGACATTTTTATCAAAATCTATGGACTACCGTCTGGTAACTAGTAACCCCATTTTAAAAAGGGTGGTGATGTAAAGGTTTACAAGTGGAAGGTCTCGTCCAATTGTATTTAATTTTAACTATTTCGTTCAAAAAATATTTTGAAACCTTACAAGGCCTCATACACTATTTTGTTCCCTAATATTAGAGTTTTGTATTTTAAAATATTTAAAAAAAAAACAATTTTGAAATAAGAAATAGTAGGATAGTGTGAATGTGGAGAAAAAATTAATTAAATTTGCTTGAACCACATGATCAAAATAACTCGTAAACTTTTTTATTATTGTAAACATGAAAAGAAAGCAACTAAAATGTAAATAATAAGAGTAATTGGTATAATTTATTATTCTTCATTACAGCTAGGAAAATTTAACATTAGTAAATAGATCAGCAGTAGCAATGACAAAAATGATTTGGAGGGGTATGGCCTAAAATTTTGCAGAAGCCACCCTTGCCATTGGAGCAATCTTGTTTGCAAAGATTGTCACAGCGGGCATCATCTCCTGTATTTGGAATACAGCTTCCAATGTGATTATCAAAGCAACACTTCAATGAGTCCTGAGCTTTAACTTGCAAAACATCTGCTAATCAACAATTATTCCAAATTAACATGACATTGGTTATATATTTTACTAGAGAACAACATTAATCCAACCTATGAATTTTTTAATTAAAATTGTTTGAAAACTGTATAAAAGAAGACGTACCTTTAGACACCATCACAACAATCATGGCCAACAAGACAAAAGAAAGTAATTTTGAACTACCCATCTTTTGAAAATATAAATATAATAACAATAAAAATAATATCGGTGAAAACAGATGATTTGTGCTATCTTTTTTCTGAGTACAAAATATGATACGATAATGGTAGTTATATAGTAATAGTGAAACGTTTGATTACCATTGACAAATTCTTTTTTCCTTCTTATAAATGCCTTTCCTTTTGTCCCTTCTGAAAACAAATAATAGAAAACTACTCATCAATAATTTTTGGTAGTTACTTTCTCTTTTTGTTTTTTGGGGGAAAATTACCAATCATTCAAGATTTGCTGTGCATAAATTGGGCGCATAATTTTTAGACAGGAATATAATGCCATCTTTTGAATGGGAAGCAACAAATAAAAATACAATAACAATTAAAGTGTTTTGCCTTTTCTCTAAATAAAAGATAGTAATACATATATAGTGCTAGTGAGTCTTGTTTAGTTACCATAAATATGGTCAGTTATCAATTTCCATTTTTTTCTTCTAAAAATAAATTATGAAAACTTACTAATTATAAATTGCTAGAATCATTGATTTTTTTCATAAATTAATAATTATACAAGATTTACTATACATTAATTTGGCTCATATAATTGTCAACCTTAGATATAAATCAAATTGAGATTGTTAATTACATGTCGCTCTTTTTTTATTCATCAACTTCCTTTTATAAAAAAAATTCTTTAATTTTTTTAAGTATCACCTCCCTAATTCTTATATGTCGTTTCCCTTAATTTCTATCTTTCGCCCTTTCATAATTATAATATAACTCTTATTTTTTTTACCCTTAAATCTTATATATTACCTCCTATAATTATCAGTATAATTTTATAATATTTTAATAATTTAATAAATATTAAAAAATATAAATTCTAATATAAATTACAACTTTGCCATTATATTATTAAAAATAATAAAAATACTAATATTTTCTATAATATATTATAATAAAAATATTAATATTTGAATAAAAGTTAGCCGGGTAATAAAAACCTAGTTTCACGAAAAAAGCTTGAATTTCTTGAGTCCGTTTACGGTAGTACTATAGGACTATCGTGAATTTTACTCCTACATACTGTAGCGCGCTACAGTAACGCTACAGTGCGCGCTATAGTTGCGCGCTACAGTAACGAGCTACAGTTGCGCGCTACATTTTTTTTTTTGACGCACAGCCTTTTTAAAAAAAATACTTTTAAAAAAAAAATTTAACAATGGAGATCAGATCAGGATTATATAGACATCAGATCAGCGAATAATTGACATCAGATCAACACACTATACATATCAGATCAAGAATATAAAAGAAATCATATACTAGAAGTAAAACATACTTAACAAGGGAGATCAGATCAGGATTATATAGACATCAGATCAGAGAATACTTGACATCAGATCAACAGACTATAGATATCAGATCAATAATATAAAAGAAATCATACACTAGAACTAAAACATACTTAACAATGGAGATCAGATCAGGATTATATAGACATCAAATCAGGGAATACTAGACATCAGATCAACAGACTATAGATATCAGATCAATAATATAAAAGAAATCATACACTAGAACTAAAACATACTTAACAATGGAGATCAGATCAGGATTATATAGACATCAAATCAGGGAATACTAGACATCAGATCAACAGACTATAGATATCAGATCAAGAATAAAAAAGAAATCATACAGTAGAACTAAAACATACTTAACAATGGAGATCAGATCAGGATTATATAGACATCAGATCAGCGAATACTTGACATCAGATCAACAGACTATAGATATCAGATCAAGAATATAAAAAAAATCATACACTAGAACTAAAACATACTTAACAAGTGAGATCAGATCAGGATTACATAGACATCAGATCAGAGAATACTTGACATCAGATCAACAGACTATAGATATCAGATTAAGAATATAAAAGAAATCATACACTAGAACTAAAACATACTTAACAAGTGAGATCAGATCAGGATTATATAGACATCAAATCATCGAATACTAGACATCAGATCAACAGACTATAGATATCAGATCAAGAATATAAAAAAAAAATCATACAGTAGAACTAAAACATACTTAACAATGGAGATCAGATCAGGATTATATAGATATCAGATCAGCGAATACTTGATATCAGATCAACAGACTATAGATATCAGATCAAGAATATAAAAGAAATCATACACTAGAACTAAAACATACTTAACAAGAGAGATCAGATCAGGATTATATAGACATCAGATCAGCGAATACTTGACATCAGATCAACAGACTATAGATATCAGATCAAGAATATAAAAGAAATCATACAGTAGAACTAAAACATACTTAACAATGGAGATCAGATCAGGATTATATAGACATCAGATCAACGAATACTTGACATCAGATCAATAGACTATAGATATCAGATCAAGAATATAAAATAAATCATACACTAGAACTAAAACATACTTAACAAGAGAGATCAGATCAGGATTATATAGACATCAGATCAGCAAATACTTGACTTCAGATCAACAGTACAACAAAAACGTCCATAATATGTATCATAATATCTAAAATTATTTAATTCTAAAACAAATAAAATGATAATTTAAAAATAATTTTTTTATAAAATTCAAAAAAATTAAAAAAAATACTGAATTGTTTAGAAAAAAAAATGGACGGAAAAAAGTCTCAAGGAGGAAGACAAAAAAATAAAATAAAAAAATAGCAAAAAATAACAAAAGAAAGGAAAGTACTGTAGCGCGAGCAGAACTGTAGCGCGCTACAGTGATAAGAATAAAATTGCAAGGACCACTATATAAATTATCGAATTTATGTAGGTTTTTGCATACTATGTTTACTACAGTAGTGAAATGAAATGTCAAACGGTTGGTATGTTTAAAGAAAAAAAAAAAGGAAATAGAAATGGATTATGCTAACAGGTATTTTTTGTAAATGAGTTAGGGGTAATTAGGTAATTCATACTATTATTTTATTTTATATTTAAATATTATATTAAAATATTATAATTATTATTTCATAATTTTAATACATGATTTACGTATAAAAATATACACAATATCATTGTTTTTAACTTTTAATTATAATGAGTTCAATTTATATTATGGTGATAACTGATAAATTCAAAGCATCAATATATCTCATTAATAAAATTTTATATAATCTCAATATTATTCTTACACATATATATATATATATATATTAACTGTTGGAGGGAACATATTCAAGATGAAAAAACTTGTAAAGATGGAAAATCATTGTAAATTGGAAAATTTTACTATATATTTAATTTTAATTAAGCATATATTTATATATTTAAAAATAAATTTAGATAATCAAATCTTATCCTATTATAATTAATTTTTAATAAATTATCTTTTTTTTTGGTTCAATATAAATTACAAACTTTTGATCGAATAAAATACGGAAATAATTTCTGACCAAAAAGAAAAAAAATAATTAAAAAAAGCGACAGTGAACACACACACACACACACACGTTCGTACTACTCCGTTGAAGCCCATAAAATTACGTAAAAACCCCTCACCTTCATCGTCGTCATCGTCGTCTTCATCACAATTCCCTTCTTCGCGTTTCAATTCTAGGGTTTCATTACCAAATTCAATCTTGAACCAAAAATTATCCCCAATAATGTCCTCTTAAGTTCCCTTCTTTGTTTTTTTTGTTCGATCGAAAACGCACTCACACAGTAGAGTAAAAAAAAAAAACAAAAGATCGTTCTTTAAAGGAGGGAGAAGAAATGGCCCAAGAAAATGACGCCATCGGATTCTACTTCCTCGACTTATGGCGTCTCCACTCGAAATCCGCTGCTTCCGCTGCCTCCGCCACCACTTCAAGCTCCGCCTCCGGTTTGTCGCCAGAGGACTCGGAGTTCGAGGAGGAGCCGACGGAGCTGGACACTGTTAACAGTTCGGGAGGTTTTTCATTGGTTGGGGCTGATAAGTTGTCCGTTCAGTATCCCAGTGTCAGTTTGCATGGCCACGATGTCGGCGTAGTTCAAGCCAATAAGCCGGCGCCCTCGAAGCGGCTGGTTTACTACTTTGAGATCTATGTGAAGAATGGCGGTGCGAAAGGGCAGATTGCCATTGGTTTCACCGCCCCCGGCTTCAAAATGCGCCGCCAACCTGGGTTCGTGCTTGACTATTTGTAAATTACTGCTTCTTGACATTTGTGAGGTTGAATGTATTTAATTCCAGAAATGATGGCTTGCTTTGTGATTGTTTGTGTGAACTGAATTTCTGTATCTGCATTTCTTTGACTGATTATGGGGTGATTATGGTCACGCCCATGCAATGGATTCAATATTGTGAAAGATGGATTTATTTGTTTGAGGTTTAAGAATATAGATGTATAGAATTACATGTATCGCGGTGCACCATGCGGCATTGGTTGCTGGACGTGTGGTTCTTCCTCTGTAAATTAGGTCTTGAAACATGACAGGGGTGCAAGTGTAGCTATCTTTGCATGGAGAAAAGGACTGGCATACTTTTACGCCGTGGCATTATTCATTTCAGTTTGTGGTAGGTTTTCATAGGATACTTTATTTTGTTGATAGAGTGCTATATGGATTTCCCCTTGTAGATATGTTAAGAATGTCTTTACCTAAAAGAATATTTTTAGGGAGCTCTTCTTAATGGATCTACGTATAATTATCATCTTGTATCATATAAACTGTACGGCCACTTTAGAGGCTTGTTTGTAGCATTTTGATTTCTTTTAACACAAATATGATTAGTTTTGTGGGAGATCATCTGATATTTTTACTCGATGTTAGGTGATCATTTGGTTGCATGCTTTTGTCTGTGACAAATCTCTTAAATACTATTTCAAAGGTTGGATGCATTGTTCTTGTTTTGTATCTGACCAGATGAGCGTAGAATTTTTAAGTCCAGGGAGGGAAAATTAAATGAAAACTTCATGTTAATGTGCTTGGATAGTAATGGATACGCAAACCCGAGGTTTTGGTTGGTTACTTTGCAGTGATGGAGCAGCATATATTGAGAATTTCATTCTTCTCTTTCTTTCGGGAAAATCTTTTATATATTTTGCCCTCAGCTGCTGAGGGATTCACAAAGAGACAGGAAAACACCTTCTCAATATCATTATCCTTATTTTAGATGGAGTTTGTTCTTTTTCCAATCAATTCATTAACAAAAGAAATCGCTAAAACATGCTAGAACTAAAGCAGATTTTACTTAAATATGCTAGGAAAAGCAGTAATACATTGAGTGAATAGCTTGGATTTCTAAGTAATATTCCACATTTTTGTATGGACTGTGATGTGGCTGTTGCTACATTTTCTGTTAGGAGGATGGGGTTAACAAAGTTCATCTTATATTCTTTGGAATGTCTATTTACTTATTTTGGTTGAATGCATTGCCTACTTTAGTGTTTTTTTCTTTGTTGGTTAAATGCACTCCCTAGTTTAGGTTATTATTGGTTTTGTGTGTGTGTGTGAGAGAGAGAGGGCCTAATTTGACTTCAATAGTATTTACCTTTTTCTTTTCTCATATGACATCCATCTTGGCATTGTTCTCTCTGACAGCTGGGAAGCAAACAGTTATGGGTATCATGGTGATGATGGATTACTTTATCGTGGCCATGCCAAAGGAGAGTCGTTTGGCCCAACTTATGCAACTGGGGACACTGTTGGTGGTGGCATCAACTACTCTGCACAAGAATTTTTCTTCACGTAAGATGATCAGCCCTTCTCTTCTGTTGTCATGTGGTGTATAACGTTCGTTACTAGTGTTTGAGGAATGACTTGAAGTATCAGCAGCACTATTTTTTGTGGGCCTCTCTAATCAACTTACTTTTTTAGTGAATGCAAAGTTATTGTTTGCTGGGTGGCTGCTATGTAGTAGCATTTTCATCTTTGGATTGCGGTTTTATCTCATCCATTTAGTGTAAATATCATCTTTCTGAATGAATTTTTCTTTGAAATCGGTTGATACAGGAAAAACGGAACCATAGTGGGAACTGTGCATAAGGATGTGAAAGGTCCATTATTTCCAACAGTTGCTGTTCATAGCCAATATGAGGAGTACGTGTGCCCGATTCTGTTTTGTTGTATATTCTTGTTCTGAGTTTTAGGTATTAGAGTTTCTTAGTAAACAAAAACACTTTTAATGCATGCTTTTACGGCCATCTTCTTACAAAGATCTGCAGGTTTTGTCTGTTAATATGGTTTAAGGTTTCTTCTAACATTGCTTAGTTGATAGATTTTTTCTTGAGTTCTTTGCAAGGCAATTGCACAACCATTTACAGGATAAAGGATAGTGAACATCATGATATTTGACATTTGAATGGGATACATTGTTATTTCTTTAGTTTATATGTCTACTTTAGCTGTTGCTTCCCTTATACCCCTCCCCCCATCAGTTTTAGGTAGACCTACAGGCATCGCCTTATGTTCTTTTTGTAATTCCACCAAATTTAGTATATTTTACTTGATCCCAAATCTCACTTTCTGAACTTTTGAAGCTTTGCCTCGAATTGCATACAAGCCAAAATGTCTTCTTATCCGTTCAGAAGAGTAGTTTGTTATTTTATATATTGCTTTGATACCAAAACATATTTAGGGTACATTATGGTATCTTATCACTGCTAGCCTTTTACTGAATTTTTTCATTGCAAATAACCAATTGTCTATGATGTGGTGGACTTCAGCTGGCAGTCAGAAGCTTTAGTATCTGAAATGCCTACTTTTTGGCTAATCCTTTCCTCTAGCAACTACATCCTTTATCTATTGGCTTGACCTCTTCTCTTTCTAGTGTTTCTTCAGAGTGTCAAATTGGCACAGCCTATGGCCATTGATTTATGGGTTTTGCATTCAAGTGAAGCTTCTTTTGAGTGTTATTTTGACTTCTTGTGGCAGGATATCTGTTAACTTCGGGCAGGAACAATTTGCTTTTGACCTTAAGGTTTGATTTCTTATTTCTCTTTTTTTTTTTGTTTTTCCTTGCTTTGTGTTGTTTTATCATCTAATTTGGTTCCAATAGCTTTTCCCACTTTGGTTTTGGGTTGCCACTATAGATGAGAAAGTGAGAAAAATATAAATAAGGTGGTTTGGACATGTGCATAGGAGACCTTACTATGAACGAATGAGCAACACAATTTCCAAGGTGTTTCAGCCAACAGACAACTGAAAGATTACTACTGGCAAAAGTCACTTCCCAGGATTTTCTCCCAATGGAGAGTGGAAATAAGTCATAGCACTTTTACTGCCAATAAATTCTAGGTGACTGTGCCGACCCTGGTTGACTAGGGAAAGTGTACATTTTTTACTTTCTCCCTTTTTCTTTAATAGCAGGAACCTTCCCTGAAGATAAGCATCAACTCCTAGTTTGACAATTTGAAAATATTGGATAAACCAGTACAACATGTAGAAAATAGTGAATTATTAAATCAATTACGAGGGTGGAAGAGCACACCTAAAAAGACTTGACAGAAATTATTAGAAAAGACATTAAAGAGTTTAAACTCTGAGAAGTATGTGTTTCCAAATAATATAATGGCAAGGTATGTTCATATAGCCGACTCAACATAGTGGGATAAAAGTTCAGCTGTCGTAACTTTATAAGTCGTTTGCCTTTTAAATTGAAGTAATGGAAAATATCAGCTGTATTTTTACTCTTTTTTTGGAAATGCCCTAGTACTGGGAGCTTTTTAATCCACACACACTATGATTATGTTCTTCTACTATCAAATAGTTACGAAGATTCTGAAAGTATGGCCATCAACATATCACCTATTTGTTAACGCTTATAAAGTTCCAAGTCGGCTCTACTATGTAGTGCATTTTCGGGTGATACTTTGCCCCGTGCATTTCCATATTCTCCTTCTTACAGTATTCTCAAGTTTTGCTTGCTAGAATTTTGTCAGTAACTGTTTAGCCACTAGGCTAACTTTGGAAGGTTAGACCAGCAAATTAGCCATCTCATTAACCTGTTTTAGCATTGCCAAACAGGGAAAAGGTGTCGTGCTGATTTAATGTTACAACACTATGACTTCATTTCTTGATATGTGTGCTCGTGGATTAGTCATCAGTATCTAGGGTTTCTATAAGTATTCTTTAGTTTTATGGTCTAAGCCACTGGCAGTTCATTTATGCTGTATATCTCATTAGATCGGGAATACATAAAGGCTTTACCTGTGGATGTTCAACTTTTCTTTAAGCTAACCCACTACTCTTCTATACACAGCTTGGTTTGAGAAAAGGCTTGCACCTGTTACTATTAAGAGTACTATTCTGTTCACCATGTCACTTGTGCAGAGATGGTAGGGGGATAGCTTGTTTGCAAAAATTTTCATCAGTTGGTTTTGAATAGGGGATAGTCTACTTAATATTCCTAATATTATGGGGACCTTAATTTTGATTGTCCTGAGTGTAATTTTCTTGTGGTTTCTTACGAAACAGTTGTACAGAGTTCTTTGTACCGACGTTATCCGGACTCGCCATTTTCGGGCAGAGTGTCGTGACGCAACATGGGTATGGGTGTGAAATCCGGCCTGACATGGTCAAGGAGTGATGGAAACTTTGACTTCCATCCAACTTCACTACTCTTGAGAGGGATTTTTTAACAAAACCGGAGGGAGGGAGGGAGAGAGAGAGACCAAAAGTCTCCTGACAAATTGACCCCTAACATTTTCATTTTACTATTAAGGCCCAAAAGTTTTATAACTATAATTATTTATCTTTTTCTATTAGTCAGTACTACTGTAAAACTAGTTATACTAAACTGGTAACATACAAATTATATCCATGTATCTGCACCCGTGTCTATCATGGGGTCCTGTATCCTATGTTTTAAGAAAAGTCTTCATTGGACACTCCGCATCTGCACCCGGAAAGTGTACCCGTGTCTGTGTAACATAGCTTTGTAATGTTTGTTGGATTCTGAGATATGTTTTACACGAATTGAAATGCTATTACTATTGCAATATTGGGAATGTTTATTATTAATTTTCTGGTAATTAGTACCTTTCATTCTGCGGGTCAGGCATTTGAAGCGGAGGAACGGGCTAAACAGCAGATAACAATTGACAATGTTACTATACCTCAGGATGCCAGTTATGGGTAAGTTTGCTCAGATAAAATAGATGACTAGATGTTAATTCCCAATTATCAATCCTCATGATACTCAATCTTGTATGTGTGTGTATTGATATATATGAATTTCTTTGTTAAAAAATTATTGGAAACCTAATTGATTTTCTTTCTTGTTCACTAGAATTGTTCGTTCATACTTGCAACATTATGGATACAAAGAAACACTTGAACTATTTGATATGGCTAGCAAAAGTACACTTCCACCTATATCCTTATCTGAGGAGAATGGGTGCAACCAGGAAGAGAGCTCATATGCCATAGATCACAGAAAGACTCTTCGACAGGTATTGAAGTGTTTTATGTGTTTTGGACTCAATTCTTTAATAATTTACTTGCCATTTGTTCATCAAGGGTGCTTGATGTGTACATCATTCTGAAGAAACTGAATGGGTCGCATTGTTTCCTCTTTGATGTAAAAATATTAACTACTTAGGGTTACAAAATGTTTTTCACATGAAGGAAGCATTTTGCATATTTTTTTCCCATCTGTTTCAGGGAAATGTTTTAAAGTTGAGGCGAGGAGGAATATTAGATGGATTTTTAGTTTTTAATGTTGAGTTTGGATGAAAGATCATTGCTATGTTTTCTTTTGGGGAGAAACATCAACTTTTCTTGGCAAAGTAACAACCAAACATAGACTGATTTATTTCTTGTACAAGTATTTTGTTTTTGCTGGCCATTTTCTGCTAGGTCTTCTTCGCATGCTGCAATCTTAATTTGGATTTCTTTTGTTTGCTTTTCTAATAGTTACACTCTCTGGTTCATTTTTGTGTGAAACTGGTGGCAAAATTGGCTAATTTTGAATCCCACTTTGCTTGTGTTAAATTGTTTAGCTGATAAGGTGTGGTGAGATAGATGATGTTTTCAGCAAGCTCCGACAGTGGTATCCTCAACTTGTTCAGGTAAATGAATATGGGCATAATATCCATCAATAAGGTTATTTGCAATTTTAATTTGTCTGTTTGATAAGGCAGATTTGGTAGTGTGCTCTATGATTTCACTTCTTTTTTCTTTTTGTGGTCTTCATGCCTGGCTTGTGATACTCGCTAAAAGAGGGTGTATGTGGAGGTGAACTTATAGTTGGACAATGGTGATTAGATAGTTCTAGTGGGTTGTTGGAACTTAACAATTCGCGTGTTACAGTATAACAAAGGTCTGAGTCTATAAATTAGATGGACCAATGGAAGTCTATTTCTACAATGAATTGAGAAGAATAGCATGAACATGTCAAATTGATAGTCACTGACCAGTTTCTTTCTGATAAATAGGGGGTAGGTTTTACTTTGTAGCTTGGCAAGGTATTGTCCTTTGGGTCATTGAAGCATACTCTTTTCTTTTGTATAATAATGGACTGTGGAAGACATCATTTATCAACTTGGAGAGATAAAGTAAGAGCTTGTTTGTCATTAAGAAACAGAAAAGTTGATGTGATGGAAGAGATTCATCTTTAGATCAAGCTTATTAACTAATCAAAGCATACAGTTGACTTGATACTACCAAACCTTTTATCACATGTCCTATGTTGAGAATCTCAAGAAAATATACGAGTGTTCAGGGAGATGATGAAATGTGAGAGTTCTTGGTTTTTTTGGTGCTTCACATTAATTCAGAATGGGAGAAGTATAATGGAAGAAGATGATGAGAACATTAGAGAAGCAATATATTCAAACATCATTAAGAATCGCTAAATAAAATACTTTGGTTTGGTAATGTTGTTTATGATATCACTTTATACAGTATGCATGTGCATGACTTGATGCTACAGATTTGAGGTTATTTTTGTATTTAGAGGAACTATTATCTTACTACTCCCCTTTATATTAGAGGAGGAATTCACTACTTTTAGAACTAGAGGCGGTTGCTGATGCGCATCAAGTTGTATCATGTGTCCTTGAGATGCATTCTTTAACAGTACTCGTGATTTGGTTGAGTGAGTAGGTGAAGAAAGAACGATTCCATGATTCTGGGCAGTTGCATAAAAGTGAGGATAGGTTTTCATTGGATCCTTTAACTAAATATAATGAAAACGCTTCTTATATAGAAGTGGAATATTTAAAATTAGATGAATGCTTCTGTTGTTGGTATTTAGTCATAGAGACACGGAAGGCATGAAAGTCCATTCATCCATGATGTCGGTGTTGGATGGGCTTCCTTTTATCCTCAAACGGCTTGATATCAGAGTGATCATTTTACAGCGGCCGAATGAACGCCTGCTTTGTTGAACATTTAATCGATTACTTTGAGACATCAGTCTGCATATGTATCCACAATGTACTTACCTATCTGGCTGTAATTTTTCTATTTCATTTATTATTACATGTCGAAGTTTTGGATTGGGGGTTTTTGTTTATTTCAAATTGTTTGTGTGGGATTGTATGTATTCAACAAGGAGAGCCATATATCCACTTTTAGCTGATGGCTTCATTTATGTCCTTTCCATTAAGACCCTTGCTTCCATCTTGCAAGTGTTTCTTGTACTTGATCCTTGCATGATCATATACTAAGATCTCAAATCATCTTTTTGCAGGATGACAAATCAGCTATATGCTTTTTGCTTCACTGTCAAAAATTTATTGAGCTTGTTCGGGTACTGTCTTTTTTCCATTCAACTAATTCTATTCTATGCTTTCTGATTTTTCTACTTCTACTTGTTTACCCGCCCGGATGGACAATGTACCTGTTTTCCAGCTTATGTTGAATGCAATGCTTCCAGGTTAAAAGTTCCAACTTTTCTGTTTACCCAGCATGAAAAGTGATTGTCAGTTTTTGCTCTTTTTTTTTATTTGTCTCCTCCATTTTTTCTGTTTGTTCTTTAGGGTTGAAGTTGGGGAAAGGGTGGAGAGAGAAAGGAATCTCAGTCTAGGAGTTTCTAAAATATGAAGTTACTGGAACATTTCTATAATTTTAACATCCTATGCCAACTGAACCATCTTAGTTCTAACTGAAATGTTCCGATGTCGGCATCATTGCCAGTGATTGCATTTTGACGAATTATTGAATGGTTTTAATTCTACAAAGTGCCTAAATTTTGAGCAAAAAGAAATCTCATGATACTGATGTTTTTGCAGGTTGGAAGATTGGAGGATGCCGTGGCTTTTGGCAGAACTGAATTCGAGAAGTTCTACAGGTTGACAGAGGTTCATGATCTGGTTAAGGTACTCTGGGAACATTTGCTACTTTATTTTTACTACATATTCCGCTGCTCTGTAGATTCAAAAGATTAAAATTAGATTGAAAACAATTAGTTTTCTTGTTACAAGTTACTTTACTATGAGGTTATCGTAATTTCAAACCTGATGGGAATGCGGAATGTTGTTTTAGTTGATCAATTGAAAATCCTAAATTCTCTCTTTCCTCATTTTTGTTTCCCCAACTAATGCCATTATTCCATAAATACAATAAATGTGACCATTCTGTTTGGCTGTTGATCTTGTGTTTCTATAGTTGTCTTGATAATCAAATAACATAAGGACTTCCTGATTACGATTATATCTGAAATGGATTGCGAGACAATTCGAGGATCTGTCGTGCTCTATTTAATTTTGCACATAAACTTATTCTAACAACCTTTTTCCATCTTGTTATACCCCCACTTTCACTCTTCAGGACTGTGCTGCTTTGCTAGCATATGAACAGCCTCTGAAGTCCTCAGTGGGATATCTACTTGGAGATTCTCAGCGAGAGATTGTGGCAGATGCTGTTAATTCCTCAATTTTATCGACAAATCCTAATATGAGAGATGGTAGAGCCTGCTTGCATTCGTGTCTTGAGAGATTACTGAGGCAACTAACTACTTGCTTCTTGGAGAAGAGGTCATTGAATGGTGATCAAGGTGAAGGGTTTGACCTGCGGAGAATACTCGACGGTTACAAGAAAGCATAACCCTTGTGATATGTGTATCTTAGACCCTATTTTCCTGTGTACATACTCTGAGCCTGACCATTCAGCAACAGGGAAAGAATCCGGTTATCATCGCTCAAGGAATGGTGGATTTGGGCGTAGCGTAACTCTTGAATTGCAAAGTTGTTTCATCTTGATGAGGGTTTATCCTCTTTATACTACTGTAAAGTTTTTAGCCTTGCAATGTTAGGCATCAATGGAGGATCGTTCTCGGCAATATATGATGTTCCTTGTGCTGCCGAGGGGTAATTAGATAGTAGGATTCTTTTATGTACAGGATAGTTTCATATTATGTCTTGTTACTGCCAAGTTTTATGGTTTCCCATTTTCTCATTTTCCTTCATCGGGTCGGGTATGATAAAAAGTATGTCTTATTATACTATCAATTTTGGGTATTTTATTGTATTTTTATAATTATTTTTATTTTTTTATATAATAAATTTACAAAATCATTCAACATTATTTTGATTATTATATTTTTATTTTGAAATATTTAATTCTTTTTTTATTCACATATAAAATAATAAATTATTTCTAAATAATTTTGAAATTTATTTTATTTAATCAATTTTTTCATAATAATAGAGATAATGATGATTATTTGTAATTTTTTTCACATTTAAGTAATTTATTTTACTTTATATTTTATAATAATTTTATTACTTAATTAATAATTAAATAAATAAATTTTAAAACTATTTTATTACATATTTTATATTTTATTTAATTAAAAATTTTTAAAATTATAAAATTAACAAAATAATATTTTAATATTTTATATCACCTCCCAAAATGGGGGTGATAAACAGTGACCCTCAATCCTCCATTTTAAGGGAACCATTGAGGGAGTTGATTGGAGCCGAAAACCCTTCAAAATGGTCTCACCCCCATTTTTTAGGGGGTGCATCGGAAACGCAAATTATATCTTACTCTTAGGAGTAAATGTCTAAGTATACACCTATTCAGTTTTTGATAAAAAAATCGGGTTTATTGGACAAAAATTGTATAAAAATCAGATTTTCTTTTAAAAAGACATAAAATAGGTGGGTCCGGTGCATTTAATGCGTATTAAATGCGTCTGTCCCCTTCCCTCCTCATCTTCTCTCTCCCTCTCACTCCTCACGCGCCTCATTTGTTTGAATTCTCACGCCACTTTATATAAACTTTTATGTAAACTAGCAGTTTATATAATTCTTCCTCTTCAAAAATATCTTATTCTTCTTAAAAAATCACTACATCATAAAGTATGAATTGCATTTGATGAATTTACGGGACCTTATTTTCACGATTTGATGTTGGGTAATATATTAATGATGTTATATTCGTGTTTTCTTATTCAAATAATGTTTTATTACTCCGAAATATGATATATAAATGTTTTCTGTAAGGTATTGACACTTTCATGTGAAATGGGTTGCTTCTGATTCCTCCCCGCTATTGGACGTGGTAAAAGGTGTTATGAGACGTAGCGGGGCGTAGCTGGACGTAGCTAGACGTGGTGCTAGTTTTTTTGGACGTTGCGAGATGTGGTAGACTATGTTATGTGAAAAATTCAGCTAAAATTCATATGCTTGGATGTATACGTGGTGTGGTAGTTATTTTTGACTTGGTACTAGTTGTTCTGAGACGTGGTGGACTGTCTTTATGAAAAAAAATCAGTTTAAATTCACACGCATGGATGTAGACGTTTCTGGACGTGGTGCTAGTTGTTTTTGACGTGGTGCTAGTTGTTCAGATACGTGGTGGACTATCTTTGTGAAAAAAATTAGTTAAAATTCAAACGCATGGATGAAGATGTTTCCGGACGTGGTGCTAGTTGTTTTTGACGTGGTGCTAGTTGTTCTGAGACGTGGTGCTAGTTGTCTTTGTGAAAAAAATCAGTTTAAATTCACACGCATGGATGTAGACGTTTCTGGACGTGATGCTGTTTTTTGGACCTGACTAAAATAATCATGCATTTGGACAAGCACCAACTCAAAAATTCTTTCTGAAGTATGGTAATTTGTGCAACTATTTTAGCCATGCATTTGGACGCTCAACAATTTAAAGATGTCTTCCCTGCTATTAGTTGAGCGACAAGTAGCGACAACATGCAAAACAAGTGGCGATAATGACTAATTTCATAATGTTTGTGGGAATTGGCAAATTATATGGTACTACTATAGTAGTACCGTGCTATTGTCCTCCTACCCGGTTTTGTATAGGGCGTGGATTTAATTAGTGGTCTCCATGTTTTTTTTTAATTGAGGTGGTTTGTCCGGATTTTATTTCCTCACGCGTGCGTTGATACCCAGGTAATCACATTCTATATATAAGGCGCTGTTTTTTTATTTTCAAATACTGCATTCATTCAATTTACCAAATATCGTTTATATCGTTCCTTTTTTCTTCTCGCCAAATTGATCTTCAACTACTACAGATTGTTTGGATCGCAAGTATCGTTCATTTTTTGTTACTTTTGTTGCTGAAGTTATTGCTCTTTTTTTTTTTCCTGATATTTTGCTTTCTCGATCATTTAGAATGGATATTTGTGATCGCGTTAGTAATGTTGATCTATCGGATTGCAGGTATGGTGTTTTTTTTTTTTTTTTTTTTGTTGCTGAAGCTATATGTTCTTCGTTCTTTTGTGATATTTTGCTTTCTCGGTAATATTTTGTTTAGAATGGAGATTTGTGATCGCGTTAGTAATGTTGATCGATCGGATGATGATTTGTTCGGAAGCGATTGTATTGTTTTGAACGGAGAAGGTTTTGTAATTCATTTTATGATCTTGCGATGATTTTTTATTTGATAATTCGTAGAAATACGATAGAAACTGAATAATTGTTCTTCGCTTGGACGTGCAGTGAATTTTTCTAGAGGTGATGATAATCGATCGGATGAGAGTTCTGTTTTGAACGATGCTGTTGTTGTTTTTTTTGAAGGTTAGTAATGAATTATATAAATTGGAGTTTTAATTGATATAATATTGATATATGGTTGATATAAGTGTATCGTTATTTGTTAGTATGTATAATGTTAGACATTTTAATGATGTAAGGTGGAGTTATAGTTGATATAAAGTAACGTTTTGTATGATATAATCTTTTTTTTTGTGAAATATGTAGGAGGCAAGGAAATATCCAAACTTATTGATAATGCTGATGTTATTGTTTCCGGTGAAGGTAATAGTTTATAGTTATGTTAATTGTTATGTTATGTGATATATTTTTTGTTATATCAACTTTTTTTTTGTTTATAGGTTCTGGAGTATTGGTTAATGAGTCAAACAAATCTTTGGTTGGTGAGATTGTTGAGAATGAGAAAACTGCTTTCGATTTATATAATCAGCATGCTTTTAGAGTAGGATATGATATTAGAAAAGGAAGAGATCGTAAATCAAAACTTTCTGGAATTAGATATTGGAGGAGGTATGAATGTAATAGACAACTTTCTTATTCAGAGATCATTTCTGTTTATATGTATATGTATATATACAAAGGAAAGATGATTGTATCATTTGAGACATGAGTTTATATAAAATATAATATGAGTTTATATCAATATAACAATGGGTTATATCACATGTACATGGGTAAATATTTGATTATATCGTTGAAAAATATGAGTTTATAGCTAATAGAATATTAGATTATATCACGTAGAGCATGCGTTTATATCAATATAACAAGGGTTAATGTCATGTATAAAGAGTAAAAATTTGATTAATAGTGTTTGAGTAGAGTTTATATCAACAAAAAATATGAGTTATATCATATGCAATACTGTTTTATATCAACAAAATAAGAGTTTATATCAAAAAACATTTTTTTTCTATGATTTATGTATCTGTATGTTAAGAATTGGCTGCATCTCCCATTCATCATTATCATCAGCCCATTCAAAAATATCCTCACATTAGGCCACGAAACTCTATATCGTTCAATCCCCACATTTTCCTTCATCCAAAAATCAGGTTTTTCCAAATTTCACGGAACAAAAATTCTTACTTCTAATGCAATTACAAGAACAGTACAAGATGAAATTAATCTGCAGCAGGAAAACGGATCACATAATCATGTCTTTCACCTACTCACCGCTTCTTGAGGCTACAAAACCCTGCAGAAAAGAAAATATCTAGACCAGTTCCTACTTTTTATCAAAATTTTTAGGTTTGAAAGGAGAAAGGGAAAGTGATGCATGCGTTTCCATTTTAAACAACAACAACAACGGGTCGCAGAACACACCGAGAGAGGAGGGATCGGGGTCAGGCGAAGAAAGAGAGGGGGAGGGAGAGGAAAGGAGGTGGCGGGAGGAAGATGAGAATGAGAGAGAGAGAGAGAGAGAGAGAGAGAGAGAGAGAGAGAGAGGAATGGAGGGAGTATAAAACACATAGATAAAACACGAGGTTTAGACAAAAGGTAGAGAAGGAGAAAAAAATAATCGTGCTATCACGCACAACTACTGTAATTAGTGGAAGGTAAAAAATTATGGACGAGTAAAATAGTATGGTACTACTATAGTAGTGTATACGAATTGGTAGGATTTCGAATATGGGACACATTAGCATTTCTACATCTTTTCATATTTAATATGAACGTGCTCCTAATGTTAAGTCCTATTTCAGCCCTAATTCCACTTTTGAAATTCGAAAGTAAAAGATTGTTATACACTTTCAAGAAAATATTTTAATAATTTTTTTATTTTGGTCTTTTTGGATGTATACACAAAATTTGACGGTTATCTCTTTCAAATAATAATTAAAATTTTTAAGTAATTAATATTGTAAAATACTTTATGAAACATTTCTTATCATTGAATATCCAAAATTATACATTTAAAATAGACATTGTAAACATAATATCAATTACAATTAAGATATAAGACACGATCATTTGGCAACTAACACTATAGTATCAATTCTTATATAATAGATGAAGAATCACCAATGGCGGCCAACCAAATATAATATATTTCGTTCTATTATGTATCTACACAATTTGGGATGCCCACACACGTTTACGATATTCTGAAAGTGCCCACAATGGAAAAATATTCCTATATTCGGCATAATGTAGCATACAATTCTTCATGTACACCCCTGTGATTTCCTGTCATCACATCATAAACATAAAATAATACTTATTAGCCTAAATTAAAAAAAAATCGAAAATATTATTAAAATCATGATATTTTTTATTATAAGGAAAGAATATATATATATATATAATTTTGGGCCAATTTATATATATACCTCTTGGGGGAAATCTCCATCGTCCATTTGTGCATTAATCAGTAGTTTGGCTGCTTTGTGTAAGGGTGTTGGATCTCTCTCAGCCTACCAAATATAATAGAAATAATTTTAGTTTAAAGAATAAAAAAAAATAATAATTTGGTTTATGCTTTTGTGTGCCTGCATTGAATTCCAAATAAAATAGAAACACAAGATTTGGTGTATACCTGTCCAGCGTACATTAGTCCCAGCATAGCCCATGATGTTTGCACTAGGTTTGTTCTGTTGTCTTCCAGAGGTATGTATTTCTGTCCCACACCAAAACATTTTATGTTATTCATCAAGCTTTTGATCTACTACTTGTTTAGTGGTACTAGTAATATGTATCTACTACTTTAATTACTTCAAAACAACAATTCTTTTAACATTTTAGTTTTGAAACAGAGGGATTGTATTCGTTTCGAGTCCTATGAATTTTAAAATATGATTTTATTTTTTTTTCAGAATGGAAGTAATATTTCTTATAAATATGAATTTCCGACGTACCATGCTTGGGCAAGATTCGAGACATTCTCCCCAACCGCCTTCTTCATTTTGAGTCGAAAGATAAAACTGAACCGCTTTACGAACAGCTTCACTGTTCTCATATGTTTTCCCAGCAGCAGCCAAGCCTCCAAGAATGAACATTGTACCATATAGGAAGCAAATTCCCCAATAGCCATACCTATATATATATATACATCAAGAAACCAGAAGATTAATTACTAGTAATTAAGCAGTAATCACAAACAATTTGATTAGTTACTAATAATAATTACCATGAACCATCAGGCCATTGTTTTCCTTCAAGAAAACGAACTGCTTTGGAGACAGCAGTTTCAATTTCTTTCTCCCTATGGCCTGGATGCAGCCTTTTGAACAGAACCAGGGCTTGGATGATGGATGCAGTGTTCTCAACATGCCTGAATTATTTCACCAATTAGAATTAGAAATAGAAATTTAAAATTAAATGTGCAAAAATAGAACTCATTATGATGTCATACTCTTGCTCAACAACAATGTCTGCAAAAAGCTCAGAAGGGTTTAAAACTTGGAGATATGGTTGTGGAACTGGCGGCTCCCAAATAGCAAAACCACCACTTTCAGGACTCTGTTTAATTCAATACAAAACAAATAATTATTATTTCCGTCTAAATATTTCTGTTCTTATTTCAATACTAAAAACAAAAAGTATCAATTTTTGTATTAAAGTGACTATTTACAATTCAGCAGCCAACAAAATTTGACTTATATAAGTCAAAAATGTCATTTTAATTTCATTCTTTTTTTTTTCCCCCCTTTACCTGTAAATAAAGAAGCACATTAACCGCATCATATAGTCGCTCAACATCAGCTTTTTGTCCAGCAATCTCTGGCGGCATTTGTGAGAAAAGTAACAGACACTGAAAAAACAAAACAAAAATTATTAAGACAAATTTTAACAATAAATAATAATTAGAAAAATAACTCTATTTTAATTATAATTTTTTGGGGTGTTTTTTGGTGTACCTTGAGTGATTCAGCAGTACAATCAGAGACAACCCAACCTTGATCTTGATCAGAAAATGTCCAAGAACCTTTTGTGAAGTGACGATACATACTTTTGAAGTCTCCTTTGGGGTTTTCTTTACACTGTGATTCTTTCAAATAAAAGTGTGATTTCTTAAGGCTGTCTCCATATTCATCAACCATTCCACTCGCTAGAATTGCCTGACTAGCAAGTGCACAATCCCATACTTGACTTCCAAAGCTCTGCATTTTCATTCCATCTTCAGCAAGCCATAAATAATCTGCAACTCTTGCTAAATGATGCTTAAATTCATCGCAGTTTGGATCGTGTGCCCACCAACACATCATTTGCAAGCTCTGCATTCAACATCATAAATTCATTAGCCCAATGATTTCAAACCAATTTGATGATCCCATTCATGACTAATGTTATATTAGAAACCGACCTTTTCAACACATCCGATTGTAATATATCTACTCTCTTCAGCGCCGTAACGCATGTATTTAATCGCTTTTTCCATAGCTCTTTCTCTCATTTTCTTCATCGGCCAACGCCTCATAATCGGCTCCGTACAGTAATTTAATGTGTCCCAAAGAAGATCTTGAATTCTTGAATGAGGATAGTACAAGTCCTCCTGAGATCAGAGTTAAAAAAAAAAAAAAAAAAACATCAAAATTGGCTAAATTAATTTTGACCCTTTCATTTTGACTTTGTTATTGAATTTGTTAAAGATTTTTGCATACCTTACAACAATCGTGCCTGGCCTTATTCCAATCAATCTGGTCGTATGGCTTAACATGGATTTCATTTCTTAGTGATAAGACTAGGTCAGTGAGCGGTCCATGGTACTTTCTTCCATACAAATACGACATTGGCATGTATGTCGTACGACAGTAACACCACATTTTTGCAGGATGATATGGGAAAATTTCTGGGAAAAGCCAGAATTCTGGGGGCAATGGGTTGCAACCATCCCAATCATAAACTCCAAGTACCTGAATCATCAGTTTTACAAACAATATTATTTTTTGGGGGATATAATAAAAGAATCCAATACCAGAAAGTGTATGTATAATTATATATCTACCGAAAGATAGGTCTTTCCCCAAGAGGGAATCCCAGTTGCACCACCATTGTCAAGGATCCATTTGCGAGCTCTGGCGATTGCTCCATTCCCATCATCGGGGCCTTGGCCGAGTATACGCAGAGCTATGTAGCTGAGTGCTGATCCGATCATGGTGCTATGGCCTTCTATGTAAAATCCCCAGCCACCATCATCATTCTATTCATAATCAACCAACGTTTTCCTCTTATAATTAGTGATTTTGATTTTTCCAAAAAAAAATTTACATTTTCAAAGAGAGTAGTCGTATATATATACTCACTTGATGATTATAGATGTAACGAACCATTTCTTTCTTATGTTCTTGAGTCAGGATTGTGTTGATGGCTCCACTGATGTACAAGGCAATGAGCTGCAGCAAACACAGGAAGTAATTAATTAAAACATCAACCATTTGTTAACTGATCAAAGCTCTTTTAGGCAGAAATCAATGAAGAAGGGCTTACAAGGGGAGGTGTGAAGAACATAGGCCCTGCGTTTTCAGCCGGCCAGTGTCCATCGCTGGCCTGAATTGCGCGGTTTAGACGGAGCGCTTTCTTGACGGCTGTGGTGGCTTTTTCGTAGCTTATATCTTCGTTTTCTCCCACCCTAACTGGTGGAATGCTTAAAAGATCGATCCCATTTTCTTTCTTGAGCTGAAAAAATTAAGAAAGAAGAATTAATCCCTGCATGCATGGTATCGATCACTCTGTCTCATAATCAGAATCATGTTTCTTAGAATACACGGCATTAATTAAGATTACCTGCATCCTCATGAGCAAATCAGAACAGGGACGAACTCCCTTAGCCTTCCTGTTATTAGTGAAATCTTGACGAACTTTTTCGACAGCTTCTCGTTCTTCAGGAGTTCCAGCGTCGGGATCGTACTCCCAAATTTGCCTGCCCACAAAGTTGTTGGTGCTGTATAGATACGGCCCATTTCCTTCGGCAATCTTAAGCTTCCACATTTTCCTATCCTTCTTCCCACCAAAAAAATAAAAAATCAAAGCCCTACAGATCGACGTGTGAGCAAGAAATAATAAAACTAGCAGCAATGCATAAATAGCACAAAAATGAAGAACAATTTCTAGTGTGGTGTGATGAAGATTCCTGGACATATATATTGAGCCGTGGAATTAGTAAGCTGTTCAATGAAATGTCGTTTTCTGGATGTTGGGGGGGGGGGGGGGGGGGGGGGTGGGTGGAGTTTCCTATTTTGACAAATGGAATGGAAGACTTTCTATTTAAAATTGTGTAATTTGCCATCCAAATTAGTCCACTTCTTGAATTAATCACACGCACTCGGAGTTTACTCTTTCAAACCCAATTAATAATACTACTACATGAATATTTCAATAAATAATTTTGGACACAAACTATACTATATAACTATATTGGAAATTGAAAGTCAAGATGTCATAATACTTGGTCTATAGTTACTTCAGTCAGGATGAAGTTGTTGACCATCTTAAAGAAACATTCCTCCAAGGGCTGCCAAGGAGTAATAAAAAGTCAGTTATTTGTGGCTCTTATGGTACCTATAGTATTAGTATTCTATTCAAGTCGTCTTCCGAGGAGATTTAGAAAAAGTTCGAGTATTAGTAGAAATTACCTCCTATTGTGGACAACGTGTCAAAATATAAATAATGAGTATTACTAGTTACTGTGGCAATTTTGACAAAATTGTCTTTTACTTCAAAAGGGGAAAAAAGAGGGGCAAGGAGGGGGGTTTAGTCCAAATTAGGGTGGTAGAGGATAAAAATTGGAACGGTAACTAATAAAAATTATAAATAATTTGTTTAGTTCTAACAAAACAAATTGTTGAAAACTCTGTGTATATATGTGTATTTAGAAAAAGAGAAAAAAAAATTTGAATATCGTAAAGTACGATTTCCTTAAAATAGTTTTGCTTGTAAGGTTTTGGACTTAACGTTAATATATAAATATGGTTATTGTACATTAAAGTGTTGTCTATTTAGTTACGCATAATTAAAGTGATCAATTAAGTTTAATAAGGCATAAGTATCTTTTAAGTATGAAATTTTATTGTGCAAAAATCGGTATATTCCTATAGTTACTTTTTTGCGATGGGTGAAACTGTAATTTAGGAAACCCTAATATTATAAATAAAGGTTATGGTCCCGGGTGAATCAAGACTTTCTGTTTTTCTTATTCCCCATCGATAAGAAAAATACTAGGGAAACTATCTCTCTGGAAAGGAGGCTGATAATCACCTGGAAGACCATTGTCGGGATTCATCACGAGATTAATTCAACCGTCAGTTCAGTTGCTTGATCTATCAATCAATCGCTATGGATCAAGGTACGCTTCCGCTTCAGTTTATCCCAATAATTGATTGAAGGTTTAATGTTGTTAGGAATTAATTTCCTTACAAGTAGTATCAAAGCCACCTTCATATCAATTATTTGGGAATTAATTATATTATATTATTATTAATTCCATAATTATTTGGTTGATTTTGGTTTAATTTTCCATGAAAAAATTGGATCTTTTCTTTAATAATTTGGATGGATATGCAATTTTGCTATTTGGAAATTCCTTGTTGTTTTTTTTGGTTTCGTCGAACGCTGCTTTCCTCGCCGTCTTTCGTTCGGATTTTGGTCTCGGCATCGAACGGTTTTTGGTTCCGTTTTCGGAAGTCGTCGTTCACGCCGATTTCCGTTCGTTATTGGATAAAGGCTTCCCGTTCGCTGTTTAGTTTTCCAAGTCGCCGCCGTTTTCCGTTCAGCTTTTGGTTACGGCTGCGAACTTCGGGATTTGGCTTTATTTTCGCCGTCATCGATTTGTTTCGCTGCTTTTGGTTCTCCGTCCCGCCGTTTTCTATTCGGTTTTGAGATTCACGGCTTCGGAGGCTCGCCGTTCCGTTCCGTTGGTCGCTTCTCACATACATCAAGTTTTTTTTTTTTTTTTTTCGGTCCTCGTTTTTTGCAGCCACCATCATCTTCGTTTTCTTCGCCGCCTTCGGTTTTGCGGTGAAGGTCTCGACTTGGTGGCGGTGAAGACGTCGGTGGAGACGATGGTGGGCATGTTGCAGCGGCGGCGGGTGTTGGGCAGCGGGCGGCGGCGGTTTTGTTTGAAGAAGAAGAAAGAAAAAAACATTTTAGGGTTTTGTTTTAAGAATTGCAATTTCAGTCCTCAAGTTAATTAGTTCTTTAAATTATTCCTGCATATTTTGTTATAATTCAGTTAGGTCCGGAAACTTTTATGATTTCTTATCTGGCCCTAAATTATTAAAGAACTTACAGATTTAGCTACAACTTTTAGGAAATTGTAATTTTAACCCTAAAGTTAAAAGAAATCATATTTTTGAACTATTTAAGTTTGGAAAAATTTTATTTGGTAGCAAAATTTTTCAAAACTTTAATTAGTTCAGATTTTGGGAATACAGATAATATGATTTATTTATTTTGACATAAAATATAAGGTTTATAACATCTAGTATATTTTGGTTGATTAGATGACATAAAAAGTTGCCAAAGTAACATCTTTTGTGTTTGATGATCAATTTTAAATTACCAAGGTGATTGTGTGTGTTTTAATATCATGCGGGTGACGATCGGCCCAAAGGAAGGTCCTCACTTGGCCGAAATTAAAACATACTTGCAGTAATAAATATGTGACAATATTAGGTTTTTTTCTATGTGAATAATAAGTCGGCCCAAAGGAAGACTTATTATTTGAGAGGAGTGTATTGTCAATATTTGATTACTGCAACAAGAGTATCACTTGCAAATTGATGTTTCTGTCCAAAGACTAAACCCAATGTTGCACTAGATATCTTGTGATGGGGATGTCAATTTAAATTTCGTCATATTTTTTTTAGTGTGAGCTTATGTTTGGTTATTTTGGTTTTCCAGTTGATTCTGCTGCAATTATTTCTGCCAATGTTAATTCTATTCCAACACTTAATGGTGCAAATTTCAAGAATTTGAAGGACAATGTTCTGATAGTTCTTGGTTGCATGGATCCAGACCTTGCGCTTCGGTCTGATTGCCCCCCTGCTCTTACGGATACTAGTTCATATGAGGAAAGAAGGAACATGGAGCGGTGGGAGCGATCAAATCGCTTGAGTCTAATGATCATGAAGCGGTCAATTCCGAAAACCTTTAGGGGCACTGTTCAAGAGGAAAACAATGCCAATTTGTTCCTGCAAGAACTCGAAAAGTCTTTTGTTAAAAGTGATAAAGGGGAAACAAGCACTCTCTTGAGTAAACTTGTTTCCATGAGGTATAAGAGTTCTGGGAACATAAGGGAGTACATTTTGCAGATGTCTACTATTGCTTCAAAATTAAAGGCACTGAAGTTAGACTTGTCTGATGACTTGTTGGTGCATTTGGTACTTATTTCCCTTCCTGCACAGTTTGGGCAGTTTAAAGTCAGTTACAACTGCCAAAAGGAAAAATGGGATCTTAACGAACTCATTTCTCACTGTGTGTAAGAAGAGGAAAGATTGAAGTAAGAAAAGACTGAGAGTGCTCATTTGACAACAACCTCTAAACAGAATAACAAGAACAAAAGGAAAAATAAGGATAAGGAAGTTGCAGTTGCAGCACCACAAAAGAAACAGACTAAGGAATCCTCTTGTTTCTTCTGTCGTGACACTTCTCATCAAAAGAAACAATGCACCAAATATCATGCTTGGCGTGCCAAGAAAGGTATGGTCATTGTTAATGTTTATTCTGAGGTTAATTTGGTTTCAGTACCAAGACATACTTGGTGGGTAGATTCCGGTGCTACTGCTCATATAAGTGTGTCTTTGCAGGGTTGCCTCCATTATCGCAAACCAATTGATGCTGAAAGAATCATCTATGTGGGGAATGGCGAGACGGCTGAAGTTGAGGCAATAGGCACATTTAGGTTGTTATTAAAGACTGGTTTTTATTTGGATTTGGAAGACACTTATGTTGTTCCGTCATTTAGACGGAATTTAATTTCTGTTTCTTTATTGGACAAATCAGGTTACTTTTGTCTTCTTGGAAACAATAAAGTTAGTCTTTCATTTAAATCAAAGCAGGTTGGAACTGGCTCTTTAATTAGTAATGATAACATTTATTTGCTTGATACTATTGTTTCATACAATGAAACCTTGTATGTGGATACACGTGGTACTAAACGCAAATTAATCAATGAGAATTCTATTACTCTTTGGCATAAGCGCTTAGGTCACATCTCTAGACAGAGAATTGAAAGACTTGTGTCAGATGGAATTCTTGATCCATTGGACTCTACAGATTCTCAAATCTGTGTTGAGTGCATTAAGGGAAAACAGACAGACAAAAGGAGATTTGAGGCTGAAAGATCTAAAGATGTCTTAGAACTGATACATACAGATATTTGTGGGTCATTCCCTACGGCTTCTTGGAATGGTAAAACATATTTTATCACGTTCATAGATGATTTTTCACGATATGGTTACCTTTATCTCATTCATGAGAAGTCACAAGCCTTAAACGTGTTCAAAAGCTTTAAGGCTGAAGTTGAAAATCAGCTTGGAAAAAGCATTAAGGCTGTCAGATCTAATCGTGGTGGTGAATATTACGGTAGATATGATGGATCAGGTGAACAACGTCCGGGCCCATTTGCTAAATTCCTCGATAAGTGTGGCATTGTCCCACAATACACCATGCCTAGTAGTCTTACTATGAATGGTGTTGCTGAAAGGCGAAATAGGACAATTAAAGATATGGTAAGAAGTATGATAAGTCGTACTTCTTTACCGAATACACTCTGGGGTGAAGCACTAAAGACTGCAACCTATATACTTAACAGAGTTCCAACTAAAGCAACTGTTAAAACCCCTTATGAACTATGGACTGGCAGAAAACCCAGTATTAGGCACTTTCATGTTTGGGGTTGTCCAGCTGAAGCTAGGCCTTATAAGCCTAATGAAAGAAAATTGGATTCAAGAACCATAAGTTGCTATTTTGTTGGATACGCTGAAAGGTCTAGGGGATTCAAATTCTATGATCCCAAAAGCAGATCCTTCTTTGAGACGGGAAATGCCCAATTCTTTGAGGATATTGAGTTTGGAGGGGAAGATAAGGTTAATGACTTTGTCCTTGAAGAGGAATCAGTTTCTCTTCCTACGGTTGTAATTCCTGAAGTTGTTCAAGAATTACAAGACAATGTCGATGATTTCCCTCATCAAGAACAAAATCATGAAGAACAAACTCAACAGCCTCAAGAACAAATGCCATTAAGAAGATCCACTAGAGAAAGGAGAAATGCCATTCCGGATGACTATATAGTGTTTCTCATGGAACATGAAGAAGCCAATGAAATGGTGGGAGATGATCCAATCAACTTCCACCAGGCCATTGAAAGTTCCAACTCTCAAAAGTGGATAGATGCCATGAATGAGGAAATCAAGTCAATGAAAGACAATGACGTTTGGGATCTTGTCTCATTACCTGAATGTGTGAAACTCATTGGTTGCAAATGGATATTTAAAACCAAACGGGATGCAAAAGGTAATGTGGAAAGATATAAGGCACGTCTTGTTGCAAAAGGATTTACTCAAAAGAAAGGCATCGACTATACATAGACTTTCTCTCCAATATCATCGAAAGACTCTTTTAGGACCATAATGGCATTAGTGGCTCATTTTGATCTTGAGCTTCATCAGATGGATGTTAAGACAGCGTTTCTCAATGGAGACATTGATGAAACAATATATATGATGCAACCTGAAAACTTTGTTTCTAAACATTCAAAGCAGATGGTGTGCAAACTAAAGAAATCCATCTATGGACTCAAACAAGCTTCCCGTCAGTGGTATCGCAAATTTCATCAAGTAATCATCTCTTTTGGTTTTGAGGTGAATTTAATGGATGATTGTGTATATCATAAGTTCTGTGGGAGTAGACATATTTTTCTGGTTTTGTATGTTGATGACATACTGCTTGCCTGCAATGATATAGGCTTATTGCACGAAACCAACAAATTTCTTTCATATCATTTTGAGATGAAAGACCTTGGCGACGCCTCTTTTGTATTAGGTATACAGATATTTCGAGATCGCTCTCGAGGTATATTACAGTTGTCACAAAAGAGCTATATTGAAAAAATTCTTAAAAGATTTGGGATGCAGGATTGCAAGCCTTGTGCTACTCCAGTTTCTAAGGGAGACAAATTCTGTCTCAATCAATGCCCCAATAACTCTTTCGAAAGAAAGGAAATGCAAACGATTCCCTATGCTTCTACTGTGGGAAGTCTAATGTATTTTCAGGTATGTACGCGTCCAGATATTGCGTTCATTGTTGGAGTTTTAGGCAGATACTTAAGTAATCCCGGTATGGAACATTGGGGAGCAGCCAAAAGGGTCATGCGGTATCTTCGTGGAACTACAAATCATATGCTCACTTATCGAAGGTCGGATCAGTTAGAGATCATTGGGTATTCTAACTCCGACTACAGTGGATGTCCAGATAATTTTAGATCCACTTCAGGCTATGTTTACACACTTGCCGGAGGAGCTATATCTTGGAAAAGTGTCAAGCAGACACTGATAGCAACTTCAACAATGGCTGCTGAATACATAGCATGTTTTGAGACATCCAATCATGCAATATGGCTGCGAAATTTAGTCACGGGCCTACGAATTGTCGATGGTATTGAAAGACTGCTTAGGTTATTTTGTGACAATTCAGCTGCAGTGGAATTCTCTAACAATAACAGAAGTTCCTCTAAGTCTAAACACATAGAGATCAAGTATCTTGTTGTTAGAGAAAGAATTCAGAATGGTCAGATTTCTATAGAGCACATAAGGATATACTCCAATATTGAGGATCCCTTTACTAAGGGTTTGCCACCCAAGGTCTTTCTTAAGCATGTTGCTCAAATGGGTGTTTTATTGTCTAATAAGGTATCAGTTTAGTGGGAGTTTTTAATTTTTCAGTTTGTTCGTGGTTTCGAACACTTCAGTTTAAGTTTTGGATTGGTTTTAATGCTGCAGCGTAAACCATAAAGTTAAAGTTTAAAGTTTCAGTTTTTCAGTTGTGCTCATATTCTGATTTTCATATTAAATTGATCTCATTAAAGTTCAGTTGGACCAGTTGGATTTAGGCACGTTAAAGATCACATCACGTGAAATTTCCATGCTGTGCATCCATACTTGATCCATGTCATTTGGCTATGTTGACATATGTGACCACTGATGGGTCTAGCTACATTAGTCGCAGCGAAAGCCTCTTTGATCCTATGTTGATATAGTTAATGGACGGGATTGTGAAAGATATGTTATGACAACAAATTCAGAGTACTCATTCAGTTCATGTACAATTATAAGGTATATATATTACGTTAGTCCAAGTGGGAGATTGTAAGGTTTTGAACTTAACGTTAATATATAAATATGGTTATTGTACATTAAAGTGTTGTCTATTTAGTTACGCCTAATTAAAGTGATCAATTAAGTTTAATAAGGCATAAGTATCTTTTAAGTATGGAATTTTATTGTGCAGAAACTGATATATTCCTATAGTTACTTTTTTGCGATGGGTGAAACTGTAATTTATGAAATCCTAATATTATAAATAAAGGTTATGGTCCCCGGGTGAATCAAGACTTTCTGTTTTTCTTATTCCCCATCAATAAGAAAAATACTAGGGAAACTATCTCTCTGGAAAGGAGGCTGATAATCACCTGGAAGACCATTGCCGGGATTCATCACGAGATTAATTCAACCGTCAGTTCAGTTGCTTGATCTATCAATCAATCGCTATGGATCAAGGTACGCTTCCGCTTCAGTTTATCCCAATAATTGATTGAAGGTTTAATGTTCTTAGGAATTAATTTCCTTATATTGCCCCCTCAAACCGTATCAGGGAATAATTGAACAACTGTTTCCCATGATACAACTGATACATGAAGTCTATTTTGCACAAAATAATCCCACCACAAACTAGAACAGAGAGGAACGATGGACGCCGAGAAGAGAGGTGATGTTCATGAAGAGGAAAATTGGAAATTGAGACCGGTCACAAGTTGGGATGCAGAATGAAGAATTTATAGGATGAGAAAAACCATTAATCTTTCGTTCGTAAATTTACTGATTAAATGAATAATAAATTACTTCAAATTCATGAACCTAATTAATCATTTTTGAATTTATAAGAGAATCAAATTAAGAACACAATTAATTTGTTTCAAATTCAACAAAAATCTTTCAACATTTCTAATGAGAATTAAATGAAAACATCGAATCTCGAACCGAAAAAAATGCAAGTTGATTAGACTCGTGAGAATTTCGTCGGACACTGATATAAGCAAATTATCATCCACATTTAATACATCAATCCATCACAAATAATTATTTTTACATATTTATCGTTAATTTATTACCATAAAAACGATTTATATTGTGGGAGATTGGCTAAAGTATTTCGTACGGCCATGATGCGAATTCAGGCCATGTACTCACAAAAATATTATGGTAATGTCCATATATATACACACAAACACGTTTTAAATTGAAATTTTGTAATAATAAACAGTGATAGAAACAAGAGTTAGATCAGATTTTGGTTTTGTCTACCCTTAGATTCATTATAATTCGACAAACATATGATCTGACTGTTTTTTTTGTTTCTTGCAAAATGGTATATTCTTTTAATAGTGTTAAAAATAGAAGAACTAACTTTGAAGCACTACCTTTGTCTTTGTCTTTTGAGGTAATTATTTTCTTGTTTTGAGACATGTTTGAACACATCACTGATTTTGTGCAACCAACAAAAAAAAAAAAAAATCAAATCTTGAATTAAAACTAATTTTTCCGCATAGATTCTCATCAATCTAATTCACAAAACCAAACTTTGCAGTGGAGGTTCATATAGTTGCGTGAAATTCAAGATATGAGCTTTAACTAATTGAAGAATTATTAAGGTTACTGGAAAAGAAAAATAAATAAATAAAGATTGGGTTGATGTCCATTCTGAACCAGGCTGAGGAGAATGCTGGGAATGGGATGAACATACTTCGAGTATCTCCAGCATGAGGGAGAGACAGTGGCAAGTGAGTTTAAACCATGCCTTTAGAGAAGCGAATTCGGTGGCGGACTGGCTCGCCAAGTTTGCTAGCTCTCTTTCAAAGGGTTATAAAAGATTGAAAGAACTTCCCAATAAACTGAGGAGATGGTTGAAGCAAGACAATAGAGTAAGAGCTCGGTTTCGACAAGTAGCTGTTTGTTAACCAAGGCTAATGCCTCCTTGTTGTAAAAAAAACAAAATTTTCCACTTGAAAAAGAATTATGATGATGATTCCTTGCCATCATCATCGTTCGACGTAATACCGACATCATCATATTCATACCAAATCGATTCACCTTCTCATACGAACATCATCAATATTATTATTACTATTATTATTTGAGTGGATGAAAGATTGTCACAATCTTAATAACTTTGGATTATACATTTATTATCTATCTTTTATTAAATTTCATTTTTTTATAATTTTATTTTTCTTAAAAATAATTTATTTTCAAAAAAATTAACAAAAAAATTTGGGAGGAGGGCTTGTTTTGGAAAAAAAAAATGCAATTTTGGTCAATTACGTTTGGCAAAATTTAGTTTCTGATCTAACATGTTTAGACCTCTAAAAAATATCCATTACGTTTTCAAATTTAAAAAGTTTTGGTTCATCAACTGTAATAAGTATAAGTTAACTCAGTCAACAGTCATTTGGGACCACTTAAAAATGTATATATATATATATATTTTTTTTCAAGGTTTTATTTTACAATTTATGAAATATATATTCAAAACTTTTTTTTTTTTATTTCTCTTCTACTCCCCAGCTGCCTCCCTCACCCCTTGCCAGTGTCGGCCGGCCGCCACCATTGCCACCTTTCCTACTATCACTGCACATCACCACTGATCGTTTCATCCAGCTCGGGACCACCATCCCCTGTCACCACTATGGTCTTCCTTCCTCCTGATCTCTCTCTCTCCCTGCCATTTGCCGAGCCCAAAATCCAAAACTGCCTGGTCGCCCCATCAACTGTCGTTGCGTCGAAGGCAAGACCAACATTGGTCCTTCGCCTGGCTGATCAAGGTTGACCAGCGGACTTCCCTCCGATTCTCTTTCCTCCCCTGCTCGGATAAATATTTCCCTCTCACTAGTAGAAAAAAGGTTTTAATAACACTTTTTTATAGGCACTAAAACATAATTATACATTATAGAATGCGACCTAGCGCGAGCCAAACGGACATCCAATTAGGCTCCCGTATTCTGATTTGACTCTATAAGTTGAAAAGGGCATTACTTCTTTGTTCTATGTCCATTTTCTACAAATTATACCTTGATTTAAACCTTCTACCTCCAATTTTGAACTGGATTTTGAGATCAACTTATATAGATTCTGTTTTCTCTCTGCAAAACTTTTATGCAACATAAGGATAAGAGTTAGTATGTATTGATATATCCAAAAGTTTGAAATAGGTAAATCATGTAATGCTAAAGACTACTTAGAGTTGCAAAGGTATTTGAAGTATAGTAGTAACCTTTGTCTCATTTGTGTTTCTCAATGAATTATCAGGATAACCTGAGAGAATACACCAATACAAGTTATTGAACTAAGTGAGTGTTCTCGTTATTTTCATGATGTGCACCTACTTTGTTATAACTTATATGTGTTCTGTATATACATGTCGGTGTACATATATCTATCTTAAAATGTTTATCTCATGCCATGAAATGGTTGTTACACCCCAAAGTGTTGTTATCGTTCTCTTATATGCAATTAGTTGGAGTGACAATAATTGTGAAATATGTATTGCTTGTAATGATATAAATAGTTGCCCGGGTATACCATAATTGATAAGCTGCTAACTTTTAAAAAGCAAAAAATAAGCATACGACCTAGTCATGTAGAGATATAGACGATTGTTGGTCAAATTATAGAGACGGTAGAAAATAAAGTGTTTCCACTTATCCCATAGTATACTCTGATATCCCTCACGAGTCCACGTTCCGATATGATATTCCTTATATAATCTTCAGCCATTTCCAAGAATGTTTTGTTGTCAAAACATTGAGAATATAAACATGCTTCAGCAATATATATAATTACGGATACTAGTAAATAGTAGTGTCACTAGATGAGTTTGGACAAATAAAAGGGAAAGTCCAGAAAAACACAATGTCAAGTCACATGAGCATTCATGTTGAGGTTAAGGGAGTGAATATTGTTCGTCATGTAAACAAAAGTTTTCATGACATCATCTTTGTCATCTTCCTTCATAATCTACTCATATATTATAAGAACAAAAAAGATTCCACATCATTATTTTTTTCTTCCCAATTTCTGTCTGTTCCTGAAGATTCCTGCAATCAAACTCTCCTGCAGCAGGCATATAAATCAGGGCTAGTTATAATATTTGTTAATGAACATGCCATTTTTGAATTAAAGAAAGGAAAATTTCAATTGAAAGGAAAGTTTCAATTGCAGACCTTAAATCCAATTACAAGTTTAGAGGTTGAAACGGGATCCCCAACCCTCTGCGATTGTGTTGAAGTCTCCAGGTCAGCAAAGCATTCGGGTGGTCGACTAAGGCTATGGTGAGGTACTGTTTTAGCTAGCTACACTGACTGTTTAGGGGCAAAAGTTGACGATAGCACGGGACAACGCACAAACTGGTACAATGAGTGGTTAATTTCACTTCTTTGGGACCAGGTAACCCAATGTGAATTCTAACCACGCTAAATGTAAATTGATTGATTGATTGAAAGCTCTAGGGTGTCCTCGATGAGTGTGATTGTTTATCTTCTTGATTTGAGCTAATGTACATTGATTGAATTGAATGATACATTATTCGTAAATGTTTATTGAAAGGAAAATTGGATTTTGGCATGGGATACCCTTGAAATTGTTATTCCTGAATTGTGAATTGTTATTTTCAAAACAAAAGAGAAGTTCACTGGCATTAGCTCATCGTTATCTTCAAAACTATTATTTTTCTTAGGTTTAAGGACAGGTCTAGGTGTTAGATCAGAGTGGCGCGGCGACCCCAAACTAATGGTTAGAATTATGACAATTTTAACCTAGTAGTTGTATTAGTAATTATGATCCTTCCTCTAAAGATATCAAATGTTTAGAACCACGTTTGTTGGTAATTCCTTTTGGAATGTTAAATAGCAAACTTATTGTACTTCGTCTTTAAAACAGTATGTTTACGAGTGTTAAATAGGGTCCATACATTCTAAATTTGTAATTTATTCACAAAAATTATACATTATTGAATGTGACTTGGAGCGAGTCAGACAGACGTCTGATTAGACTCTCGTATTCTGACTTGACTCTATAAGTTGAAAAGGGAATTACTCATTTGTTCTATGTTCATTTTTTGCAAATCATAGCTTGATGTAAACCTTCTACCTCTAATTTTGAACTGGATTTTGAGATCAACTCATATAAATTATGTTTTCTCTCTGCAAAACTTTTATGCAACATAAGGATAAGAGTTAGGATGTATTGATATATCTAAAAGTTAATACCTACATCTTAAAGTTTGAAATAGGTAAATCATGTAATGCTAAAGACTACTTAGAGTTACAAAGGTATTTGAAGTATAGTAGTAACATTTGTCTCATTTATGTTTCTCAATGAATTGACATGATAACCTGGGAGACTACATCAGTATAAATTATTGAACTAAGTGAGTGTTCTCGCTATTTTCATGATGTGCACCTGCTTTGCTATAACTTATATGTGTTATGTATATACATGTCGTGTACATATATCCATCTTAAAATGTTTATCCCATGCTATGAAATGGTTGTTACACCCCAAAGTGTTATTATTGCTCTCTTATATGCAATTAATTGGTTTGACAATAATTGTGAATTATGAATTGCTTGTAATGGCATAAATGCTTACCCGGGTATACCTTAATTAATAAGTTGTTGACTTTTAAAAAACAAAAAATAAGCATATGACATAGCCATGTAGAGATATAGGCGGTTGTTGGTCAAGTTATAGAGACGACAGAAAATATAATCGTTTCCACTAATCTCATCGTATAGTCTGATATCTCTCACAAGTCCACGTTCCAATATGATATTCCTTGATATATCTTCAGCCATTTCCAAGAACGTTTTGTTGTTAAAACACTAAGAATATAAACATGCTTCAGCAATATATGTATACCTTATATATAATTACGGATACTAGTAAATAGTAGTGTTACCATATGAGTTTGGACAAATAAAAGGGCAAGTCCAGAAAAACAACAATGTAAGTCACGTGAGTATTCATGTAGGGGTTAAGGGAGTGAATATTATTCACCATATAAACAAGAGTTTTCTTGACATCATCTTTTTCATCTTCCTTTAGAATCTGCTCGTAAATTATTTCTTGATCAAATGGATCAAACTTCACCCCTCGAGGTAATCCAGGCTATTCTTGTATAACATCAGTATTATCAATAGTATTCTGACAGTTTGGGCAAATTCTTGTAGGGTTGCTTGTCCATTGCGGATTTGTTGCACCATATGCACTCCTTTGGTCACGATTCTGTTAACGTCAACTATCTATGAAGGTCTAGCCACAGGGAATGAGAACGTCCTCTCCTCACTAGTCAATGTTGACTGTTGATTAGATTAGAGAACAGGATATTTGACTCATTCTTGCTGATTTTGAAACCTAATTAATCCAGCAATTTCAGCTGCACAAATCTGTGTTGTCTTTAAAACAGGTTAAATTGTATGTTTACGAGTGTTAAATAGTGTCCATACATTCTAAATTTGTAATTTGATCACAAAAATTATACATTATTGAATGTGACATGGCGCGAGTCAGACAGACGTCCGATTAAGGAAAATGAAAAAAAGCACGTGGGATAAAACTGGGGATCAGTGTAAACAATACTAACTTTATGCTTCCAGAGTGTAATGAATTGAACTTGGCATAGATGAAAAGGTTCAAATTCACCCCCTTCTATGTATTTGTATTTTACTTGAATATTTTATAAATAAAAATTTTAATATGTTTTTTAATTGTTTTATTAAAATAAAATATTGAAAAAATGTTTTAACATGTTTAAAATATAAATTAACCTGAAAAAAATTAGAATCAAAATTTTAAAAAATGAATAAAAAAATTCAAAAATTGTATTGAAACCGTTACGGGTCTAAAATCATCGATTTTGTAAAGAAATCACTAGTGTTGCTCGTACCAAAAAGAAGAAAACAAACACAGTAGAGTTCAGTTGAAGGGTGGGTGGTACTTCTTGCGATAAGCTTTCAGCCTCTGGTGGTGGACTAGTGGTGGAGACGGCTAGGTATTGTAGCTTCTGTATACCATTCCTTATCCCTCTCTAATTACCAATTTAGAGGTTGAAAAGAGATCCCCAACCCTATGCGATTGTGTTGAAGTCTCCAAGTCAACAAAGCGCTTAGTTGGTCGACTAAGGCTGTCGCTGAAAGAATTGGTAGGATCTGGGTTTGCACTTGCTCGATTTACCACGCAACAAAAATTTCTAATTAAAGCGGAACTTTAGAAAAGTACCTTTGAAGCGTGCACCTGGTGATTCTCTTGTATGCCTCAAGACTATGACTTCACGTTGTGTGGGCAACGAACTATAAGTCAATTGATCAGCTACTCACCACAATCCACCTGCTAGAAAACTCTAGCCCCGCAGCACCTGGCACGTACTATAAACGCATCGCCCGCAGAGAGAGAAAGCTACGCGCAGCTGGTATAAACCAAGGCCAAAATTTCAGCCACTAGAAACCCAAAAACCAGCCGTACACTTTCTTAAAAATTCAACTTAGAGAGAGAAATGTTTTCTCTCTCTAAAAATCCTGTGGATTAATTGTGTTTTCTGAATAACTGATCCCTTGTCTATTTATAAATTTACAAGAGAGACTCCAAGTTGGTTTAGGATTGGTCTTCCTAATGGGTTTAGGTAATGAATTAGTTTCCAAATCCAATTAGGCAACCAATCTGATAGGATAAACCAAATCCTACTAGGTTCCTAATCTCTAGGATTTCCTAATTCCAATTGAAACTTAAGACTTAATTAATTAATTAATTAATTCCACTTTGTTAATTACTTAATTAACCCTTAGAAATTAATTAAATAATTTCACTTTGTTAATTACTAAATTAACCCTTTGGAATAATTAACCAATTAATTAATTAAATCTACCTATTCAATTAACCCATTACAAAATTAATCGTACCACTAACGGATTAATTTTGGCACTACCATCCTACACCAGAATTGCTTCCGGAATAACTTAATTAAATTATATTCATTAATCTCCCAACATCAAAGATATAGTGCTCGTTAATTAAAATTAATTTACTGATAAATTAATTAATTAACTTCTTTAATTCCGAGACTAGTACCACTCGACATTTTTACTATACCGGACATAAGTCCACCGGCCAGGTTTAGTATAATAAACATTTCGAGTTCATCTCGGGAGCACCATCACCCCGAACGCTCCGGTACATGGTTTCCTTTCGACAAGCAGTAGCACACCAAGTAACTAAACACGCGCACCCAACCCACCGAGACTATTGGCCACATTTGACCTCACCCATTGGCAGATCAAAGTACACTATGTCTAATCCTCATGCCCACTCGAGTCTAGGGATTTAGAGATAGAATACAAGGATCGATTTGTCTATTAAATCAGTACAAGACAAATCATTCCTAAGAGTCAAGTTCAATATGCCCCGGGCATATCTATATGATTCAATTAGTCTAGACAAACTAATTATCTGAATCACATAATAACCTAGACCGACAGTTTGTCCAAAGCGGTCTCGGTTACGAACCTCATTTATATATTATGTATTTCAACCAATGATGAGATCTACTGTGTCGCACCAGACACCTCATCATCTACTTACATAATATAAATGGACGATAAATGCACAACAAGATATGACTGAAACACGAATCGATATATTAATATGGGAAACTGTACATTACAAGCACAGCTTATGTATTCTACTCCAACAGTCGCGAGGTACTATTTTAACTAGCTACACTTACTGTTTAGGGGCGAAGGTTGATGATAGTACAAGACAACGCACAAACTAGTACAGTGAGTGGTTAATTTCACATCTTTGAGACCAAGTAACTCAAGGTGAATTCTAGTCACGCTAAATATAAATTGATTTATTGATTCAAAGCTCTAGTGTTTTCTCGATGGGTGTGACTATTTATCCCCTTGATTTGAGCTAATGTACATTGATTGAATTGAACGATACATTATTCTTAAATGTTTATTGAAAGTAAAATTTGGTTTTGGCACAGAATAGCTTTGAAATTGTTATTCATGAATTGTGAATTGTTATTTTGAAAACAAAAGAGAAGCTCACGGGCATTAGTTCACCGTTACTTTCAAATTTATTATTTTTCTTAGGTTGGAGGACATGTCCAGGTGTTACATCAGAGTGGCGCAGTGACCCCAACCTAATGGTTAGAATTTTAAAGATTTTAACCTAGTAGTTGTATTAGCAAACTTATTGTATTTTGTCTTTAAATCATGTTAAATTGTGTGTTTAAGAGTGTTTAATAGGTCCATACATTCTAAATTTGTAATTTATTCACAAAAATTTTACTTTATTGAATGAGATCTGGGACGAGTCAGACAGACGTTAGATTTGGCTCTTGTGTTGGATAGGGGGTCTAGTTGAGGTGTTACATTTGTTAGAGTGCAATACATAAGCTATGCTAGTATTGTATATTTTCCCAGTTAATATATCGATTAATGTTTTGGTTAAATTTGTTGTGCATGTTTAGTCCATTTATATTATGTTGTTAGATGATGAGGTGTCTTGTGTGACACAGTAGATCTCATCATTGGTTAAAAGACATAATATATAAAGGAAGTTCGCAACCGAGACAGCTTTGGACACGCTGTCGGTTTAGGTTATTATGTGATTCAGATAATTGGTTTGTCTAAACTGATTGAATCATATAGATATGCCCGGGGCGTATTGAACTTGACCATTTAGAATGATTTGTCTTGTACTGATTTAATAAACAAATCATTCTTAGTATTCTATCTCTTAATTCTTAGACTTGAGCGGGCATGAAGATTAGACATAGTGTACTTTGATCTGCCAATGGGTGAAGTCAATTGTGGCTAATAGTCTCGGTGGGTTGGGTGCGCGTGTTTAGTTACTTGGTGTGCTGCTGCTTATCGAAAGGAAACCATGTACCGGTGCGTCCGAGGTGATGGTGCTCCTGAGATGAGCTCGTTATGTTTATTATACTAAACCCGGTCGGTGTACTTATGTCCGGTATAGTAAAAGGTCGAGTAGTACTAGTCTCGAAATTAAAGAAGTTAATTAATTAATTTATCAGTAAATTAATAAATTAACGTGTACTAAATCTTTGATGTGGGGAGATTAAGAATAAATTAATTTAGTTGTTCCGGAAGCAATTCTGGTGTAGGATGGTAGTGCCAAAATTAATCCGTTAGTGGTACGATTAATTTTGTAATGGGTTAATTGAATAAGTAGAATTAATAAATTAATTAATTATTCCTAAGGGTTAATTAAATAAATAATTAATTAATTAAGTCTTAATTTTCAATTAGAATTAGGAAATTCTAGAGATTAGAAAATCTAATTGGATTTGGTTTATCCTATTAGATTAGTTACCTAATTGGATTCGAAAACTAATTAATTACCTAAGCCCATTAGGAAAGGCCAATCCTAAACCAACTTGGGGTCCCTCTTGTAGCTCTATATATAGACAAGGGATTAGCAATTAGACAATACACAATTCATAAGTTTTCAAGACAAGAAAACTAGAGAGAGAAAATGTTTTTCTCTTTCTAGCATAATTTCGGGCGGCCAAAATTTGTCCCAAGGCGGCGGCCGGTTGAAAATTCCGGCAGGCAGCGGCGGCAAGTGGTTTCCAGTGGCGGTGGGTGGATTTTTCCGACGGCGACAAGCTGCTGAATTTTTTCGGTGACCCAGTTATGTTGATTGCTGATCAATTGGTTGTTAGATCGTTGCCCACACAACGTGCAATCATAGTCTTGAGTCATACAAGCGATCACCTGAGTTAACACGCTTCAAGAGGTACTTTTCTATGATTCCGCTTTTAATTAAAAAATTGTTGTTGCGTGATAAATCGAATGAGTACAAACCAAGATCCTACGCAATGTTATTTCAAGTAATGATTGGAATAGCGATTGTGCTAGAGTCTAGGTCTGGTCAAAGATTCTGATTCTGGAATGCGTAGCACGAAAGTGAGTTTTTGACCAGGTCCGGGCAGATAATCTTTCAACATTTAATATATTAATTAATGATATTGGACCATAAACCATGAGAGTCTTAATAACACTATTTACTACTCCTTCCCGTTTTTTTTAATTGACGTTTTAGACGAATTGTAAAATTCATTTTTAATTGACATTTTACAACATTTACATATTCCATTCATATTTTACCCTGCTGGAGTTACCCTCATCTATCCTCCCAAATACTTATATTTACTGACTTAATTTTAACTTTTGACGTGACTCAATTTTATAACTTTTTATGAGTCAAAATCATGCATGTTTAGTTAATTTTTAGTTTATTTTCAATATAAATGATATCCTTTTTTAGCTTAATAGCGTACTTTTGGTTGGATTTGCATTACTTTGAGCTATAAATGAGAGATTAAACAAAACCTGAAGACTTTTGGAGCAAAAGAGTCGTAAACATGAAGAAAATGAGTTGAAATAGAAAAAAATTGGACAGGAAGCAAATGCAGCGAAGAATAAGACCGACGACCTACAGGTGCTGGCACCTGTACGCCACCGACCATCGGCAACCGCCATGCGCCACAACCCAGCCGCCGCCCGAAAAACTGTTAAAAGTCCAAAATTACCCTTAATCGTCTTTTAAATTGTAATTTACCATTTTTAGCCCTTGAGAGTTTACTTAATAGCCAAGGTCTGAAGTAAAACACACACTTTCATACATTTAGTTAGTTTTTCTTGAGTTTGCTTAGAGAGGATAGTTACACACACTTCTTCACCTTTTCCTACATACACTTCATGTTTAATCCTAGAACCATGGTGTTCTAAGGATCTTTTTTAGGGATTCTATTGGGTATTTTTGATACCCACGCTTCGAAGAGCTAGTTGTTTATGCTCAAACACAATCAACAAAATAAATAATTAACCAAAAAACAAATATTTACGTGGTTTGATTCTCAACAGATCTAATCCACGGCAGCAACACAAAACTTCACTAATATAGGAATAAAAGAGGTTATAAAGTGTATTTTTCTCTCCCAACACACTATGCCTTTCAAACACTCAATTTTATGTCTATACTAATGAATTACCCTCACTGTTGCTCACAAACTTTAGTACAAAAGTATATATTTATATTAAAGTGCTATAAACCCTATTGGGCTCAAGCCTAACACACTTTAAAACAGATTTGGGTTTTGAAGAGTTAACCCAACAATTCCCCCCCTCGACTCAAAGTCCCAAGTATCTCAACTTTGTTCGAAAAAGAGATTTACTTCTTCCTTGGCTTGAATTTCTCTCTGTGAATTCCAAGCAACTTCTCTCTATGAATTCCAACCGAACCACAAAACTCATTTTTCGAATCACCAACATGAAAGATGTGATGATCACTTCTCACACTTTGCAACACCAACTCATCTCCGTTGAAAACTTTGCAAAGATTACCTTTACCAATGAACTTGTACCCACAAGAACACAATTCTCCCAAAGAAATTATGTCTTCACTACAGGCAGGCACAAATTTCACATTAGCCAATTTCTTGACTCTACCATTGTGTGTCTTAGGGCGTGTAACACCAACACCTTCAATTTTCATCTTCTTACCATTACCCACAATGACATGCCCAAAATCTCCATCAACTTGCAAAGTATCAAAGGAAGATTTCTCTCTACAAATGTGCATTTATGATGCACAATTCAAAACCAACTGTGAGCTATACCCATGAGTGCTCCTCATCGCCAATAGCTCATCCTCATACACAGTATTTACATCTAAGTCATTCGCATCAACTTTCTCTCTGCCCTTTGACTTCTTCAGACTCTTCAAGCCCACTTTCATGACAATGCATTTGCTTTGGATGTGATCTTTTTCACCACAATAATGACACTTATAATTACTGTAGTCTCTCTCCCGATATCTCTCACGTGAATCACATCCACCACTAGAACAACTCCTTCTACGATTTGAACCTCCTACAACAGCTATAGTTTCTCCTTCTTCAGGTACAGTTTTCTTTCCCTTCATTTTCTCAATCTATCTCAATTGAGTTAGCACCTCATCATAACCCAATGTAGTCTTCCCAACAAGCATGGTCTGCACCAATGGCTTATAGGATGGTGACAAAGAAGACAATAACTACAAGGCCTGCTCTTCACTATCAACTTCTTCCCCACTATTTTGAAGCCGATACACTAGATATCCAAACTTGTTCAAATGATCAAGAAGATTTCACACTTCCTCTATCTTCAAGCTATAGAGGTCAATATTCATTAACAACCGGTTGGTTAGTGACTTCGACGCATAAATACTTTGTAACTTGTCTCAAATACCCTTCATTGTCGCCTCCTTCACGACGTCATGTTTCACACTAGGAGCAATTGCAAGTCAAATAGCACTAACCGTATGCTTCTGCATCTCGGCCCACTTTTTATCATTCACGTCATCAAGTTTATTCTCTTCAAGAGCCAAATCAAGCTTCTCTGCCACATAGTAAAATCTACATTCCCATAAAAAATGGGGTAGTTAACTTTCGTTCCCCACATCCTCAAAAACCTTCTACGGTTCCTAAAAGACTTCATTAGACAAAAACACCACAAAGAAATTGAATTTGACAAAACGGATGCCAAAAACGGACTCATCACATCGAAATTAAGGGGGAGAGGTCACCTGAAATTTTTTGTGAGTGGCAGTTGACTTTGACTTTAACAAGTTGACTTTGACCAGTCAACTCTAACCTTGACCCGATGACGTGGCAACACAACAGCGCGACCCGTGGTGCTTTAATCCCAACAAAAAAACCCTATCTGCCTCCTTAAAAGGACGGTTCACAGCGCTTTAACTTCAAGTCGCGAAATAACAAGATCCAACTGTTGGATTTGCACGAAATTTTGATAGAAAGTCAATTTCACTATGTCGATTTCAGATCTGGTGTCTGATTGGCCGTATCTCACTCTGAAAATGCTCGATTGGAACTTCATCTGAATTCTTTCTTCTCCGATTTCTCTCACTCTGATGATCCAAACTGCACAAAACTTGGGCACCTAACGTATTTTGATGCAAAGAATTTATTTGCAAACTTTGATCTACAAAATAAATTCTCTTTGATGTCGATCTCAATCTGACACCCTCCGTGCACCAACAAAAACCTGTCCCAAAGTTTGAACTTTCAGCTCTGATACCACTATTGGGTATTTTTGATACTCACGCTTCAAAGGGCTAGTTGTTTATGCTCAAACACAATTAACAAAATAAATAACTAAGCAAAACACAAATTTTTGCGTGGTTCGATCCTCAATAGATCTACTCCACAGCAGCAACACAAAACTTCACTAACATAGGAATAAAAGAGGTTACAAAGTGTGTTTTTCTCTCCCAACAAACTATGTCTCTCAAACACTCAATTTTATGCCCATGCTAATGAATTACCCTCACTGTTGCTTACAAACTTTAGTACAAAAGAATATATTTATATTAAAGTGCTACAAACCCTATTAGGCTCAAGCCTAACACACTCAGACTTGAGCTTTGAGGAGTTGACCCGACAGATTCTACCCCTCTAAGTGATAGAGGGTAGTGAAAATCTAAAGATGTAGGATGAATTAAGAGTTTACCTTGAGAAAAATTACTCTTTTTATTGGAGTTCAAGATTGTGTTAAGCTTTTATCATGTTTCGTTGGTAAAAGTTAGATTTTTTCTTACGAATGGAGATTTTTATGGAGAAATTACTCTTGGGCTTCTCTTATTTATGTTTATGTACTTGTCTTTACGTACTTGTCTTTCTTGAGAGTCTTAATTATCTCATTTGCATGTTGCTTGCTTGTTAGTAGCCCTTTGGATCTTGAGGTGGTATGGTCCCGCTTTTATCATTATTATTTTCTTTTAGGCCAAATTATTTTTTTGGTTCCTCTTAATAGGGGTAGTTGCGCTATTTGTCCCAAATAATAGTTTGACTGCACTATTGGTCCCTTAACATTTTTTATTAGCATTTTTAGACATTTTTTTACAAAAAAGTTTAGAAGATAACAGATTAACTCATTTGATCGCTAGTCAAACGTAATTTTTTCTTCAAAATGATTTGTACCATGATGTTTTCAATCCATTTTATGACTCGGTTGCTCATGAATATTCAACCCATTTAGATCGACTCACAATCCAAAATGACGGCCAAAACCCTAAATAAGTTGAACATTCATGAGAATCCGAATCATAAAATTCGTTGAAAACATTATGGTACAAATCATTTTGAAGAAAAAAAATTACGTTTGACTAGCGATCAAATGAGTTAATCATTTATCTTCTAAACTTTTTCGTAAAAAATGACTAAAAATTCTAATAAAAAAATGTTAAGGGAACAATAGTGCAGTCGTACTATTATTTGGGACAAAAACGCAACTATCCCTATTAAGAGGGACTAAAAAACAATTTAACCTATCTTTTATCTCTAGTTTACTACTTGCATGACAACACTTGAAATTGCCATTCTACCCCTTTTTATATTGTTTTGGTTGTTTAGTTTGTGTTTTCTTTTGTGTTGCGTCTAAACTACTAAATTGTAAAGTAAGTAAGGAATCGAACCCACACACAATCATCATTCAATCTTACTATCGTGCGGAAACGAAACCTTAAATACTATAGTAGAATAGTTCTTGGTTTAGTTTATTTATAAATTTTATTTTGAGTGTTTGAACCAACTTTACAACGACAAGAGCACGCCAACTTCCAACATTTTTAACTTCAACACTTCTCTTATCTCCTCCATATCCCGATTATCCCTGCCAAATTGCTCAGGTGCAAATCTAACATAATCTTTTGGCATAACTGTTCTCAAAACAAGCCTCTAAAATATCCATTTTTATACAAATGAATCACAAAACCTTTTCCATGTTAGGAGGTCTCTGTCCTCAATTTCTCCTTCAACGCTGTATTTTCATCCACTCATTCGAATCCGGGTTCAAAAATTCTCTTAACGCCACTCGTACGAGCCAAGCGGATAGTTAGCTTAGTAATACCCTGGATGTTATCACAGAAGACCTTCCTATGCCTCTTGGCTCCACCCTTTCCCAAACCCTTGCCACCCTTTCCCCGGCCAGACATTTTTTCAGATGGTAGATTTTGATTTGTAAAGATTTGAAATTTTGGGAATTTAAAATTTAGGGATGATTCAAATCCGGTTTCAATATCTTCTTTATGAATCCACATCTGTTTCTACATCCTATTTCTTCTAAACTTCTTCTAAATGTAAGTCGTAATTATTGTGTAATTAAGAATCCCTCTTTAATTACCTTAAAGTAAAATGGTAATTCAGAGAATTTTATATACTTTTAATTTAGGGTTAATATCAAAAAACCGCTTGAGTTTTAAATGTATATCAAATACCTTTCTAAATTATGAGAAATATCAAAAAAACCCCTATACTAACTAATTAATTATTATATTGATTTTCCTTAACTCAAATATAAGTATAGTGACAAATTTATCCTTCATACAAAATTTTGTCTCATTTTCATAAAAATTCAGGGAAAAAAAAATTCCTCTCTCAATACTTTGATTGAATATAATTGAGTTAAAAGCAAAGAGGGAGATGGGATTCACCGGAAAATCCATTTCAAATAGCGGTGAACATCATCAGCACCTTCGTTTTCCTCTCTGAACACCAACAAGGAAAACACTACCTCATCCTTTCCTCCTCCTTCATTCCTAACAAGAAAAGAATCAGAGCAATCTACAGTTTGGTCATTCTTTCCCATCCTTTAACCGCTCCAATTCAAATCTTCTTCTCTCCAGAGCTTAATCCACCGTCTCAATTTGTGTCCTTCTCATCTTTGCTCTGAACATTAGTGACATATTTAAAGGATGGGTTATTTAGGTTATTGTTTAACGAAATATGGGTGTTGAACATTAGTGACACCGGAGTTCGAAAAAAAAAAAAATCCAAACACGACCTTCTCCTGGCCTTTGATTATGTCGAACACTACCTTTATGAAATCATTAGACATCACAGAGATGAGAACCAATCAATTAAGCAGTAGCTGCTTAATGGTCTCAATTATCTTCATAGTGATTGGATTGTGCACAGAGTCTAAAACCTTCCAATATCCCGGTAATGGGTGATGGAGATGAATATGGAGTTGTAAGAATAGTCGATATATCAACAAAAAGTCTCTCCCCTCTCCTTCGTCTCCTCCTTCCCTAACACGAGCAAAAAAAAAAAGAAAAAATTAGTGATGGTGGGTGGAGATTGATGAAAAAGATAAAGGTTGGTTGGTTGGTTGCTAGAAATTACTGCAGTGGTGGCAGGGCTGGCAATTTCTGACCCAACCCGTAAACTCGTCATAACCCAACACGAAAAAAAGTGGGTTGAGTTGAGATTTTCAACCCGTTTATTAATGTGTCGGGTTGGACCCAACCCGTTTAATAAGCGGGTTGGGTCGGGTCAACCCAACGGGTTAACAGGTCAACACCCGTTAACCCGCCTAAAAAATAAAAAAAATTTTGAAAAAAAATTTATGTGAAGAAAAACCTAATTAATTTTGGTTTGCTGCCCAGTCGTCTCGCACATAGTCAGGCACTCACTTTTTTGTGTGGTTGGAGATTTTATAAGTATATATTTATTTTCTGTTCGATCTTTTAAAGTAATTTTTATAATTTTTTAATTAGATGATGATTTGATATTATTTATGGATTAAGTAAATTATTTTATATCTTTCTTTGTTTATTTCGAGGAGTGAGTATGATGTATGTTTTATGCAATGTTATATCTACGATAATGAGAGTATGATGTCCGAACTAAATTCAAAGGTGCGAATTTCATGCGAAAGTAAACAAATCTAATTAACATTGAAAACACAATGACCAATGTGTAGTGTAAAAGTGAATTAATTATGGTTAAACATTGACATTACTTAATGTGTAAAAATGAGTAATTTAACTATACATTTTAACAATTTAAAATTGTACTTATTTTTTGAAGCAAAAATTAGACTTGTTAACAGCATGAAACATGTCTTATAAGAAAACTTTTTATTAGTAATGATTTTAATGTATATTTAATTCCAGAATTGTAAAAATTGATGATAATAAATGCTTTATATTGATCCAAAAAAATTGAAATATATTAGGTGGGTCGGCGGGTTGGAGGGTTAAACTGGTTAAACGAATGACCTGTTTAATTAAATAGGTTAAACGAGTTAAGTTGGGTTGATCTGTATATTAATAAGGTTGGGTTGAATTTATATTCTTAACTCATTTAATAAACGGGTTGGGTCAATCTAACCTTTTTTTTTTGCATGTTAGATTGACCCAACCCGTTTACATCAGGTCAATCTGTTTTGCCAGCCCTAGCGTCTGGGTGGTGGCACTGGCAAGGAAGGAGCCAGCAAACGGAGGAAATAGTTGATTAGGGATAGTCAAGTAGTTTTAGTAGTTTTTTTTTTTTTTTTTTTAACTATTACTTGGGTTTTTTTGTCATTTTGAAAGTTTAATAAGTGGAGAGAATTTTTTTTATATTTCTCATATTTTAAAAGGGTATTTGATATACAAGTATACGGGTTTTTGATATTTATCCAATCTGAAAATGTGTAAGGCGTCAATTAAAAAAAAAAAATCGGTGGAGTAATTAAATATTTATAGATAAATTATAGTAAAGATCTAATAATAAAAATAGTATGCCATATTTAGCATTGGTTCCTTCATGGGCCAAACTTGAAACATTTCTCGGCCCATATTAAGTACTAAGATAAGATAATAGTTAGCTAGTCCAATATACTGTCCTCTCCCTCTCCGTGGTAGTGGGCTAGAATAAGGATCCACACAAAACGAAACGAGGCGAAACCTAAGGCCCAACCTATATATAACCCATATGTGAAGAGTGAAGATACAGGCACAGAGGTTTAGAGGAGACGGAGAACGCGCAGCAGCAGCAAAGATGCAGATATTCGTGAAAACCCTAACCGGTAAAACCATTACCCTAGAGGTCGAGTCCAGCGACACCATCGACAATGTCAAGGCCAAAATCCAAGATAAAGAAGGTCCTGCTCTATTCATCTCCTTCCTTTAAATTCATATTCTGATCCCCATTTCTGTTTATATTCCCGAAGTGATTCAATGTTTTGAATTCTTTTTGTGGGTTTTGTTTTTTTTTTTTTTTTAATTAGGGATTCCGCCGGACCAGCAAAGGTTGATTTTTGCCGGGAAGCAGTTGGAGGACGGCCGTACCCTTGCAGACTACAACATACAGAAAGGTTCGACCTTTTTCTTTTTTATTTTGTTTGGGTTTGCAGTTAAGCTCTAGGGGTATGATTTTTTCTTAGAAATATTGCAAATTAATTCGGTAAAATTATGACAGAGTCAACTCTGCATCTGGTGCTGAGGCTTAGGGGTGGAATTATTGAGCCTTCTTTGATGGCTTTGGCTAGGAAATACAATCAGGACAAGATGATCTGCCGCAAGTATGCTGTTTTTCGAACCTCTCTATTGAATACTTTGTTATGATTTACTAGTTGTGTTCGATGTTTGTGGAAACATTTTAGTCAGAACGTGAACCTTCCCCTGTTGACATCATTTGACATGTTTGTTTGGTTATTTATGGTGAGTTCTAAATGGGATTGAGGATGCTTTGGCCCTTGTAGTTGCACCTATTCGATAGTCTTATTTTAGACAAATAACTATCATTGTTTTCGAGCTGTATTTCTTTTCTTCAACTGTATTGATATGTTCCAACTTCCTATGCTTACATATTGGTAATAATTGATATTTTGTTCTACGTTGGAAAGAAAGATGTAATTTTATCATTCAAGTTGTACTGCATAGAAATAATTATGGTTAGGGGCTTTTATTAAACCATGCTGGTTTTTAAGGTATTAACATGATGATTGGACTAGATTACTTGATGTTTGCTAAGAGATACCTAGTTGAGTGATCACGTTGTGTAGCATTTTGTGGTATTAACTGTGGTTTGGGAATCTGGTTTTAGGTGTTATGCTCGTCTGCATCCCCGTGCTGTCAATTGTAGGAAAAAGAAGTGCGGGCACAGCAACCAGGTAATCTTAAGGCTTGGTCTGAAACATGTATATTGCTTTTTTTGGGGGGTCTACCAAGGCAACTGATTTGATGTTCCTGTCTTTGGGTATTGCAGTTGAGGCCAAAAAAGAAGATAAAGTAGATTTATACTATCATGAATATTTGTCAGGCTTTTAAGGGAATGTTCTTGAAGATCGTAAGATGTCTTTCTTTAAAGTTTTGTCTTCTGAAAAAAATATATATATTGTAAGATGGTTTTAATTCTGTCGTGTATGGTATAACTGTCATGAAGCTCTTTGTTTTGCTGGTGATTGGGATATTTTTAACAATTTTGAAAGGCATTCGTTCTAAGCATTTCTTTTGAAGTTGTCTCAACTTTCTGTTTAGGCGTCTTTGATGGTAATTTTTCGATGTCATGAATGATGAACAGAATGAGTTACTGGAAATCTCATACCGGAATGGGCATTGAATGCCGAGTCTCAAACACTGGCTCTTGTGTGGTATCTATTCGAGTAGTTTTTGAACTTATAGTATTAGTTGTACTATTAGTAGTGAAGGAAATCCTCTGTCCAATTACTGTGTGAGAAGGATATTTGGTAGTGGTGATCAATCTGTGGCAGATTGTTTTGACGGATCGATTCGGATTAAGGAGAATTTCGTTTGGTTTGGATCAGCTTCACAACAGGGATGGACCCGACTGTACATTTCCGGATCTTCAATTACACCAACTGAATAGCTAAGTGAATTATACCAAATCAATGAGCCTTTTGTGGACAAGTTTTTTTATAATAATCATTGCGCATGAGTTTCTGCATTTTTTCAGAAAACAAAAGGCAAGGTAAGGAGGATTCATGGCTTTATAGTTGGACACAGAGGTAGCAATATGTGTCGGGTTGGAACATGGTATAAACAACTAACACATAAACTCGACCAACCTTAATTTTTTTTCGTACAAAAAAAGAAATTGTGTTCTTAACCAAATATTGGTAACTTTCAATGACTCGTTTATGTTTTTTTTTTCAAATATAAAGCACTTCCACTTGCTCTATGAATGGTCCATTTGAATTCCAGTTCAATGACTTAATTTTGCTCATAATTTGCTTGCAATTTTTTCAAAAAATACAGACACAAAATATGCAATCAAAAGTTTAAAATCTTAAAGAATGAATGATTCATCCAAACTTGGATAAAAACTACAAGTTGGGTTAGACGGTTCTAGATGTAGACGTTTCTGGACGTGGTGCTAGTTATTTTTGACGTGGTACTAGTGTTATGAGACATGGTGGACTGTCTTTGTGAAAAAAAAATCATTTTAAATTCACATGAATGGATGTAGACGTTTATGGACGTGGTTCTAGTTATCTTTGACGTGGTGGGTTGTCTTTGTGAAAAAAATAGCTTAAATTCACATTAATTGATGTAGACATTTCTGGACGTGGTGCTAGTTATTTTTGACGTGGTGCTAGTAGTATAAGACGTGGTGGACTACCTTTGTGAAAAAAAAAAATCAGTTTAAATTCACATGAATGGATATAGAAGTTTATGGACGTGGTTCTAGTTGTCTTTGACGTGGTGGGTTGTCTTTGTGAAAAAAATAGCTTAAATTTACATGAATGGATGTAGACGTTTCTAGACGTGGTGCTAGTTATTTTTGACGTGGTGCTAGTGTTATAAGACGTGGTGGACTGTCTTTGTGAAAAAAAATCAGTTTAAATTCACATGGATGGATGTAGACGTTTATGGACGTGGTTCTAATTGTCTTTAACGTGGTGGGTTGTCTTTGTGAAAAAAATAGCTTAAATTCACATGAATGGATATAGACGTTTCTGGACGTAGTGCTAGTTATTTTTGACGTGGTGCTAGTGTTATGAGACGTGGTAGACTGTTTTTGTGAAAAAAAAATCAGTTTAAATTCACATGAATGGATGACGTTTATGGACGTGGTTCTAGTTGTCTTTGACGTGGTGAGTTGTCTTTGTGAAAAAAATAGTTTAAATTCACATGAATGGATGCAGACGTTTCTGGACGTTGTGCTAGTTATTTTTGACATGGTGCTAGTGTTATGAGAAGAGGTGGACTGTCTTTGGAGAAAAAAATCAGTTTAAATTCACATGAATGGATGTAGACGTTTATGGACGTGGTTCTAGTCGTCTTTGACGTGGTGGGTTGTCTTTGTGAAAAAAATAGCTTAAATTTACATGAATGGACGTAGACATTTCTGGACGTGGTGCCATTATTATGAGACGTGATGGACTGTCTTTGTGGAAAAAAAAATCAGTTTAAATTCACATGAATGGATGTAGACTTTAAAAATAAATTAAAAAAATGGCATAAACCGTTAAACCGCCAAACCAAACCGTTGAAAAATGGTTTGGCCAGTTTGGTTTGAAAAATTTTGAAACCGTATATTACGATTTGGCCTATACTTTTACTTTCAAACCGGCCAAACCGGACCGTGTACACCCCTAGTTCTTGCGAATGCAACGTAAAATATTTTGAAAAATCGGTGGAGAAGAGATGCTTTTCTCAGTAGAAAGGAAAATGAAAAGAGTTTACCTAACAAAAATTAGGTGTAAAGTTTAAAAAAAAAAAAAAACTCATTGGAGCCAAAGGGGGCAGAATAATCATAAAACGGTATGAGATTTATGGATATCAAATTACTCTCTCATTTAGTATTTGAAATAAAACTTTGATTTTAAATTGGAGATAACATTTTAAAATACTATTTATATGATAATAATTTATATTAAAAAATACAGTAATACAATATCCCAATTGAGACTAAAAAATTCAATACAAAATTTAGAAAGTGCAGATAAAAACAAAACATTTAAAACAAATACAATAATTTTCAAATTCAAGAAAGTCATTTGAATTTAGTCGATATTATTAAACCTGACTTTGATGGAATAAAAACTGAAATATAAATTTTTTTTTTAAACAAAAGACATATGTCTTCTAGAACACGATCCACATATTCAGTTGAAAAAAATGTGGGATATCTCTTGTCCAAAAACCTGTTTCTTCTAGAACTCAACACAAACACACCGCACAATTCTAGTTTATAAACGGTCAAGATTTCACAAGGACTGTCCCTGTGTGTCCAACTCCCAAACTTATTCATCAACAAAAACAAAACAATTAGCGACCTGTTCTATTTGCCTACGAGAAAAATGCGTTGCTTTTCTTATTTCTCTTTGCTTTTCTATCTCCTTCACTTCCAAGAACTCCCCCCCAAAAAAACCAAAATGGAAGTAAAGTGATATTTACTAGTTAGTGAGGTTTCCTCCTCTACAAAATACCATAATAAATTTTAACGTTTTCAAGAACTTAATCCTATACTACACCATTTAGTTTTTGTTACAAAGCTCAAGTTGGCAAGAAAAGCTACCTTAAATATTGGATTACAAGAAGGGTTTGTTGTGTACGTATGCATGCGCTACTGTTTTTTTTTTTTCTTTTTTGTGTGAATGGCCGCTTCCTCCGCCTTATATTTAGAAGATGCCATGACTCTCTTCCTTTGTGATGATACATTTCTTTGACTTCTACTTACATATATATACATTTGGCATACTGCATTTCCCGTTCTTTTTTTTTGGTGCTCTGTTATTTGCCTTCTTTGGAAGGGATGAAAGGAGGACGAGAAAGAAAGAACTGAGTTTTGGGCTTTTAAGAGGAAAAATTGGTAGGATGCATGTTTAGCATTCTTAATAATGGAACAAATTTTATCTTGCATGGTTTGATGGAAAATATTTTGTGTATATTTCATGTGTGGCATGTTTTTGCAGTATTAATGTGTAATGTAATGATGATGAATACAAGAAGAGAAGTTTTGAAGAGATGGCATATAGGGAATTATGAATGCAAGGGAACTGTTTGTTTTTACTTTTATGATTGTATGGATCATAAGTCCATCATAAAATTTCGGCATTTCACGTAGGAATGGAAGTGAAAGTTGGGCTTCTTTTGTTATGTGAGGGGCAAATTTTGATTTAGGTATTTCTAAGAGTTCAATTGTGAAAAACATCATTATGTGGCAACCACTAGTTTGAATCAGGATTTTAAATGGGGGTGCAGATTTTGTAAAGAAAGTTGGCTTGTTCTTCTTCTTCTCCAATTCTCCTGCTCTCTTCTACCACTACATCTCACCACCTCATCCTCACGACAGATCTATATCCATCGAGCTACTTCCCGGGGGTGAAGGGTGTTACATCACTCCCTTACCCCACGCTAGTTCCGCCCCTGGTGGCAACATTATGATGGAATTTCTTACTAGAGGCAACCATGAATATGAATGGCATGTTTCATATTACTTTGTACACTTTGCTGCTATTGTTGTTGTTGAGTTACAAGTATTCTCCACAGGGCTATAACTTGGTGGAAGAAATGGAGAGCTCAAGCCACTTATTGCGTTCCAGAAATGATGCATTCAGAGGCGGACAGACAAGGAGCCCCTCTCTTCTCCCATCGGACACTTCCACATCCTCCTGTCGATCTTCCTTAGAAGGATTAGAAGGCAATGAAGAGTCCCAAGAGGCATTAGGCCACCAAGGACCGCGCTGGGCTTCCGATTTCTTCATAGAGGAACAGCCCTACTGGCTTGAAGATCTCCTCAATGAGCCAGATACTCAGGTCCATAGGAGTCATCGACGTTCAGCCAGTGACACTTTCGCGTATTTAGGAGCAGCTGTAGAAGGTTTGGACATCAGGGAACACACCAACCCAAAGGATTTAGACTCAGCCTCAGTGGTAAGGAAGAATACTACCCCCACTAACTACAATGATTCAATGCCTGATGAAATTTGACATTAGAAGTAACTCACGGGATGAGAATTTTAACAAGGTTTGCAATCTCAATTGTATAAACCAAACTTGTCCTTGAACAGCAGTATTCTAATGTAGCTGTCTCTAGATTAGCTGAAAAGCACGAGAAGAATGAAGGTAGCTCACAAAATCTAGAGGGATCAGTGGAAGTAGTAAGTACTACTTCATCTCCAGCCAAGCATCCCGCTTCCAAAACAGATACTAAGCGCGCCAAACAGTAAGGATTTATTGTTCTACGGTGCTATAAAACCACCTTATCATGACTATACATTGATCTATGCAACAGTTCATGCTAATGGTTGAGAAATGAATGCAGGCAATCTGCTCACCGATCGCGGGTTAGAAAGCTTCAGTATATATCTCAGCTAGAAACGACTATTCAACTTCTGCAGGTTATGTATGATCTTTTATCTGTCATTTGCACTTCGCACTACTTTAAATTTCAAAATGATGCGACTTTCTGCTACCTCCCTACATGTATCAGGTCCAAGGGTCTGAGATTTCAGCTGAACTGGAATTCCTCGACCGACAGAATCTTATATTGAGCTTGGAAAACAAAGCACTAAAGCAAAGGTTAGATAGCATAGTTCAAGAGCAGCTCATAAAACAACGTAAGCTTCTAATCCCTTAATTAATCAAACCACCATTTGAAGGATCTTATACAATCAAACCTGAATGTCGCTGCTCAAGATCTACTAGTTATCCGAAAGAAACTAATTGTTTTCTTGTTAATTGGCATAGTGGAGCAAGACATGTTAGCGAGAGAACTTGGAAGGTTGCAAAATTTGTATCAGCGGGAGAGGAGTAAATATCTAAAAAACCATCAGCAGCAACAGTCCAAGATGAAACAAAAACATGGTCAGTAGGACTACCAGCATGGAAGTCTCAAAATGAAGAATGCTTGAGGAACACTTTTTAGGACGCATTTCCATTTCTTAGAAAACTCAAAAGAACTACTAACATCTTTGTATAGGTCTTTTGTGTTTCTGATGTTTGTCCTCTTCTCTCCTTTTCATGTCCTTTCTCTTTTCCGCAATTTAGAGTTGTGCAGAGAAACAGGAAGCTCTGCAATACTAGTTGAGAGCTCCTGTAATCTTCTTGTACTTTGTGGGTTTCCTTCAGTGATGTTCATTCTGCAAGTTGCTTTCTTGGTGTACCCCAAAAGTTTGTTGCACTATTAGCAGATTATGTTTTTAAATCTAGCCTAATACTCCATCTCTATCGATTTGTAAGGTAAAAAGTGGATCCATGTTCTTCTTCCCTACATGCTTCATATGAAAACTTTTTATTTTTTAAGATTCTTGGGAAGCCAATCTGAACTCTGAAGATAACTGTGGAGATCAGGTACGTTTGGAACTCGACAAATTTGACCCTAAACCTCTCGCTTCGTTGACTAACCTACTCTACTAGCTACAAATAAGAATCAAGTTCTTATTTCTTGCATTTGAATGCACAAACACCCTAAACCATCAAAACACAACTCGATCCTAAGAACCATCATTAATGTAGCTCCAATATATATTCTAAAGATCCAGGTGTCTATTCCTTAAAATTCTAATTGGCTACAAGGATTTCAGGTAAAGATTTCTTAAAAGAACTGCCATATCTGTAACAAAGTTCTATTTCCTAATGCTAGTAACATAATACTGTATTGAAAGGAGAAAAACCAAGTAATGAAACCCACAAAGAAGGTTCGCAAATTCTGCATGTGGCATGCCTCATGAACCGCAAAAGAACACCAAATTATGTTGTTCTTACATATACAAACAGCTAGATGCCTTTATTAAGTAATCCTAGATGTTCACAAGCCTATGTACGCATGCAGGAGGCATCAAGGACATGCAAGAGCACAAAATGGTAACCAAGGCAGTTCCTCTTATAAGATATAAGTGTCATTTTCTACTAGTTTCATTTCTCATTTTGTTAAGGTAATATACAATTTAGTTACCTCCGGTTTGCTGCAAACTTACCTGAGATATCTGATTTCAAGAGAAGGGTTTAACCAGTAAAGCTATGTACACAATCTGTCTAATAGTCTAACCAAAAGCGCATATCTGCCAAAATATATACTATTTGGAGAATCGTCTTCATCGGTTCATTTTCCAGCCAGCAGAAAAATGAACACCAAAACAGGCTATCAGCACATTGCACAAACATGAAGTATGGTATTATGAAGCATGGCTGATTGAATGTTAAAAACAGCAGGCTAATTATTGAAGTTGTCATTGCTCGAATTCAGTGAACCTTGAAGCAGAACATTGTGATTCTGTAGAATCTTTGAATCCCCCAATAACTCATCCGGTGAGTGTATCAGTACCCTCTCCAAGTACAGACAACATTCCCCAATAAAGTTTTTCAAATAACTATCAGCAATAGATCCATCAGAAGGTGTCAATAACATTCTTTCCCTCGGCAACTTGTGCAAGAGAATTCAAGTTCTCTTACCCTTGACAACGTTCCAAGTTTTTTTCTTTTTCTTCCACCTCAGAACTGCCATCTTCTCACCTTTCCACTTTCTAAATTGTTCTCTTCCTTTTAACCATGAAGCATAGTCCTTTCCCTCTTCACACTCAATAAAATCAGACAAATCATCAAAATCTGAAACTTTGGCACTGTTTCCTAGTACGCATCTAAGATAAAGCTCCCCATTGGATGCCTCTTCTATTTCTTCTTCAGTGCCTACAATATCTGCATTGGAACCAGGGATTACAGCATTTTCCCCAGTTTGAGAATATCTATTCGCCAACCTTGTGTTTCCGTAGGATGTTCTGAAATGAAAATAAGAAGCAAAAAATATTGGTAGCAAAATTTAAAAATAAGATCTTAAAAATATCGGAATGAAACAAGAATAAGTAGTCAAAATGTATCCAGGAAAACCTCTAGCATTGAAAGCTGTTCGCACTCCGGTAAAATTAGCAGACATGGCAAATAAAATTTTTGTTGACGGAGAACTAGCAGCATGTTTCAAATGAAAAGGGTGAGAAACGATGGGAGAGGATACAAGACAGATTGGGAATTGAATGTCTCATTCAAACAACTACCTTGAGTACAGAGAGCGCATCTTTTGGATCTTTGAAGCAACCACCAGGGTAGAATTTTGGCCCAACCTAGTCTGCATCAGTGAAAAACTGAAATAAACATAAATTATTTGACAATACATTCTTCCTAAGGGAACAATGGGTGGAAATACCTCTCGAATATTAACTGAAGGGAAATTAGATGGAATAGATTCTGAATTAGAAGGAAAAAGCGAGTGCAATACTGACAAGTCACCCTCTTCAAAAACAAACAAATTTAGCACTGATATGATATTCAACAGACAGCCCTTCACTAAGAAATCAAGCCCAGTAGTAAAAGCATAGAAAAGCAAGCCTGAAAAGTGTAAAAACATCGTCTTGGATTCGGAATGACTTGTACTTTTCAGTTCCATAAGGTTGCATAGCAATTTTTGCACTGGAAGATGGATTTTAAATTCAGTGAAGTAGCAGATCGTGCTCAAAATTGAATCATACTCCTTGCATTGAGAAAAGTCGCTCAAAGATTTCAGATCAAGTTGATCACCACCATGTCTGAGACACCAAATAACTTGCAACAATGAGTTGCCCATCAGCTTCAAAACAGAGGCGAGAATACAGAGATCTTCTAGGTCTCCAAGTCCACTGGATATTGATTCAGCATTATCTAAGCCATGAGAAGCTCTCTGAACAATACAACTTAAGATTGTCAACATCTCATCTTGGCACGATTCATCAAAAACATGTTGGCACTCCTTTACATACTTAATTGAGGAGCTCAGCAAATCTGATTTCATCTTATTGGACAAGTTGCGTAAGCAAGAATCAGAAGAATGATTCAACTTCGAGATAACATGATTAACTTTCTTCTGAGTGTTCAGAGATAGAAGAGAATCAAATGATAGTTGACCCACATCTCCATGCATATTTGATTTATAAGAACCTTTACCGATACTATGATTCCCATCAATTTGCCATCTGATCATACTTGATTTGTAAAAACTAACTGAACTTTCAAATACTGAGAGGAAGCAATTAACAAATCTACTTTCTGCTTTCCAAATTTTAAAATCCATAACCATACCATTCGTTCCAGAAATCAATGCAAAAACATGAGCCTGTATAAATTTTGGAGCAGAAAGGAGGTGTGGATTGAGAAGCAACATTGCAGCAGCAGTTGGACTCAATTCCATTGCTCTTAAGGAATAATGGAATTCTTTGGGGTGCATCCAGAACAATCTGCCAAGGAAATCTTCAATTGCATATTCATTAGAAAGTGACAAATAAAAGTGAATAGATAAGATTTCCATCAGCTGTCCAATATCACCATGACCAGAAAATGCCAGAGAAGAACATGTTCTAGCAGCGTAGGAGTCAAATGTAGTGACCAATGGTCTCAATTGTCCAGAAACCAAAAGTTCATCCAAGAAAACCTGTAGACAAAGTAGCATATCAATTGACCATGGTATCAAATCAAAAAGAAGGGTCAAAGAAAAACTAAAAATACTGTAACACTAGAAGGAGATGGCGCCAATTTGCAGCAGCAGAATATGATATTTACTTTCTATATAGAAATTAAGTGAATTAACAACCTAAAACATCGAAAAAGAGAGAAGAAGCAGAAAAGTTTATTGTAGAATGGAAAAGGAGATAAGGTATGTCATAAGCTAGAGGAAATAAATTAAGACCATGACTCTGACTAACTCATCAACCCTTATTAGATTTTACCTTTCCTTGAAGAAGAAATTGTAACTAATCATTCTTTATATGACACCTTTAACTTATATTATGTACCTAATTGTGAAGTTCACTTTTAAATCCTTGCTTCCTTCTCTTTGTTGTGATACCTCAAAATTTTGAATAAAATATCATGCTAGACAGATAAAATATTAAAAACAGTATGAACAAGTGCCTTTTGCAAACAATCTTGTGTAGAATAAAGTATATACACACATGCACACACACTACACACATATAAGCTATGATAGGAAGAAAATAGTTATACACAGATCAGACACATATATAGGAAGAGCTTTAAAAGATATGGATTTTTCCTATTTTTTCTTAACCTGAGTAGTCACATTCTATCTGAATTATCTTAGGCGTCATTTTTAGTCTTTATGTTTATATTTAAATTTCTATTACTGTGGAGATGAATTATTTAAGGATGACACTCCATGATAAGTAGTTTAGAATAAATAGAACAAGTGCTACAAAGAAAACAATGGGATTCTGCATTGCATAAGAGAATTTTTTTGTTCACTAAGGGAAATGTTAGAAGGGTCTAACACTTGCAATCTTTAAAAGTTCAAACCTTAATTTAGATACTTATATAACCAAGAACCGAATTGGAGCATTCAACACAGATTCACATAGCTTCACAACATCCACATGAGCTCTATGATGATAAAATAGGTTACCAGTACACAGAAACATATTCATACTATTCTTTGTCTCCTTAAAAGACAAATTAAGAGCACAAGTTAATATAACTGAAATACTTTCTGGGAAAGACTGCTAAAACTAATGAAAAGAGTGAGCATGCAGCAACCATGTAATTTGGCAAAAAACCTCAGAAACAAGAGGCTATAACTAGCATGGGAAGGTAAAATAAAGTTCAGCGGATAAATATGCATTGATTGAACTCTTAAGGCCCAAACCAATCTGCAGCTTTTTATGAGTTGGCATGATTCAGGAATGATAATAAGGTCCTCTATCATTCATTCATGAAGTTTGCAACTAAAAGCACCAGCCCACACATTATTTTCACACGTAATTTTATACCGTTTATCACCTATTGTCAACAGAGGGTGATCAACTATCACAATAAGGACTGATAAATGCATTAAAAACAAATATGTGACAGCTACAGAAAGAGCAAATGAAAATTTCATACATCTCTTACCCATTGAATGCAAAATTCTATGAAGTTTGACACAGAACTCATATTTATTCTGAATTTTTCCTCTCCACTAGTCCCTAAAGCACTTTATTTCAACCACACCATTGAATAACCCACTTTCACATGCATCTTCCACAATCCAGTAAAACCAAATCAATGTCATTGGTGAATGCTAAAAAAATTACCTCAAGGATAGCAGTCACAAGTGGAATGCGCGAATCAGACGACTCTAGGAAATGCAAGGACGCAACAAAATCCTCAGTTGAGGTTGTGCAGTCGCTGTCAGTATATTCACAGGCAATAGAAACAGATTTCTCAAGCCTAATCTCTTTTCTCCTTTTTCTCACATTTAAGTTGACAGAACTCAATTTATGGAGTATGCCCAGAACAGCTAGACCCTTTTCCAGAACAATTTTTTGATGGTGCTGCAACAATGTTAAAACAAGCAAACAGCACCTCAACAACAAATTCAACATTTCAGAGGCTCCACACATTTCATTAGGAAGATCCTTATCGGAATTATCATTACACAAGGCATCAAAGAAATCCTTGAACCTCTGAGAGAGTTCTTCGAAAAGTGCATCTGAGAGTCTTTGAATATCTCTAAATGTAACTTTAATCCAATCACATTCTATTTGCAACTGAAAATCATCGACTCCGCATTGTGGGTTTGAGCACAAATGATTAAGCACGAAGTACAACCTCTTCAAAATTGCTGGACTTACACCCTGAGTGGGAAAAAACAAAAAAAAAAAAAAAAAACCACAAAAGGACTTGTTAAACGCATAAATTAACAAAGCAAACAAAATTCCAACCCATTAAAAAAGCTCTGATCTTTTCTCATTCATATTTCAAAAATTTTAGAGCCCCACTGGTTTTCTAGTCAAAATTCAGCATATTTTCTACGTAGAGGTACAGAAATGAAAGAAAATTACGCCTGCAAAAAAACCCCAAAAAAAAGCATAGCACTACATATAACTTCGAACTGAATAAAAGAAGAAAGATAAAATCTTTTTGATAAACCTCGGTAGAAGATTGAATGGCGGAGAGGAGGGCCTCAGAAATAGAGCGAGAATCAAACTGGGTCGTCTCCGTTGGTCCCTTCCGAGCTCCACCATGACGTCGTTTCGACTTTCTTGAGCCCATGTAAATGCTAGAGCCGAGTCCAATGGATAACTCTTTGGCGCGCGAATAACTTTCTAGTGAAATTCAAAGACAGATGCCTCCTTTTTAAGATTCCCAATTTCTCCTTTCTGTTGTTTGGAAAACAGGCCTTCAGATCAATTTTGAAGGTGTTCTTATTTCATAGCTCAATTTTACTAAACATTGTCTAATGTTTTAGTTAAAATTATTTTTATACCCTTCTAAAAATATTATATATTTATTTATTAACATTCCTTTTTAATCAAAAAACTTCTACTCCTCCAAAAACATTTCCAAAATGTTTAGTTTCGAAGCAGATTTGTTAAGATTGTTTCAATTATACATTGGTAACCCCAATTTATATCTAATATAAATAATTCAAAGGTCTCTCTACTCATTATCAATTAGTTTTTAGTTAAATATTCGTGTTGGATTAATAAATTTAACAAGATTTGAAGCAGAAATGGAGCTTAAACCGAAATCGAGGAGAAGCAAAGGATGTTTTACTTCGTAGATGCATTTTTTTACCCAAAAATAAAATTTTTGTCTAGATTTAAGCGAGTACATCAATTGCGACCCCAATGAAACCCTTTTTAAGGTTTCACTTTGACTGAAGGGCACGCCGCACTTGAATTAAATATCCTTTTCTTGGCAAAACCGGCGCGTGAGGGTGGGCAAAGGCGAGAGGAAGAAGAAGGTCAATCCATTAGTTGACCAAATTTTTCATTAAAGATGACTGAAATTGCTAATTAAAAAAAGATTGGAATCAAAAGTATCGTTGTAAAATTAAAATACCCAAAAGTGCTACTACCCCAATCAAAAAAACAATTCGACCATAATAAAATCATGCAATATAACGTACATTTATGTATTATATAGGAAAAAATACACAATTGGTCCTATATGTTTGAAACTTTACAAATTTGATCATAAATGTTTCTAAATTTGACACATTTGGTCTAATTTAATATTTTTTTAATATAATTTAACGGCTGACTGACTCATCAGCCATTAAAATTTATGCCACGTGACAGATGATGATCACGTGACACTCAATCGTTCGTACACATACCACGTGGCAGTGGCTGCTACACGTGGCATCTGCGCGAATGATTAGCACATTTATGCTATGTGATTATCACGTGGCATGTGTGTAGTCGATTTGATGTCACGTGGCATAAAACTTAACGTCTGTTGAGTCAGTCGTTAAATTGGTGTAAAATCCGTTAATTGAAATGTTAAGGACCAAATTTATCAAATTTCAAACATGTAGGACTAATTGTGTATTTTTTCCTATTATATATAAAGAAATAACATTGAATTGTACATTTTTCAATATTTTTGAGCTCTTCAATATCTATAATATAAAAAACAAACCACTTCACTCTACAAAAAAATATTAGTTATATATATTTATAATATTATTATAATATTATTATATAATAAATAAATATATAATATATTCACGTCATTCTGATCGAAATGATCGGTTTCACCATTAAAACAGTCGGTCAAACCAATCATATTGGTTTGAAAATTTTCAAAGTATCTAAATACATATATATAATTTTAATCTGGTCAAATTGATCAAATTTAAACGATTTAACCAATTTATGCTGTTTAAACCGAATCGTGAACACCTAATATGTGCCATCTATCGTATTTGGAAAACAAGGAACAAAACTCCGTTTTGTGCGAGCTTGTGCATCCTTGAAAGTGGTTATTGAAATTATTTTTTACCTCAAGATTAGACATGCAACCATTCATAAGATTTATAAAATTCTACCAAAAGCCATTTCTTGGTGTAATAGAGTTTATATTAGTCCATCAATAATTATGAGATCTTATAATGCATTTTATCTGTTTAGTTTCATTTTGTAGTGCCGTTTGAGATTATTAATTTGGGATTTTTTTTTCTGATTGTTATAATTTTTTAATGTTCTATTCGATAGTGAAATTAATTTCTTTTTAAAAAAATAATGTGAGAAATAATTCTATAAACACTAATAATTTGAAATTGAGTGAACCATACTTAAAATCTCTAATTGATGTGAACCATACTCATTATCAAATCTATTTTTGTGCCACCATAATTGCTTAATTATAGTATGACACAATCAAGTTCTGCGAATAGAGATAAATGATTTGTGTGCGTATGAGAATTAATTTTGGGGTTATTGTTTTCGGCAATTTTTATTATACCACTAGGAGTACCAATAGCATGGTACTTCTAGTTGGTTTTCAGTACAAAATGTCATTTAATGACATGTTCCCTACTTTTAAAAACTAATATCTCTTCACGCATCTATTTTTTTGTTTACAAAACCCTCATCTTTACTCCAGCCACTTTATTCTCTTTCTTCCTTCTCCAGCCATTTTTTTTGCCTTGAAAATTGTCCCACATTCATAATGTTGTTTGCTCCTATTTTCCAGATTTGTCCACTCTACATTTTTATTTTGAAAATTTTCCCTTCAGGTGTTCTGATGGAGAAGACTAAATTGCTGAACCACCAGCGGCTGCCAGGGAGCAAACAACAGCGGCTGCCAGGGAAGCTGAACCACCCGGTCCGCCGCCCGCTGCCATAACACATCCCTGCTGAGTCCTGCGACTTGGGCTGCAGCGAATTCCGATTCAGACAAACCAAGAATCAGAAGCGAGACAGCAAGAAGAAGAATGGAAAAGAGCCCAGAACACGAAGACGAAGACGAAGAAGAAGAAGAAGAAAACATGGTCCTTTTTGGAGCCAACTTTTTTCTTTTGAGGCTTTAATTATACGTTCTGGAAAAGAGCCCAGAACACGAAGACGAAGACGATGTTTTTGATGGGTAATGTTCAGTATATTGGGTTTACATGATGTTGTTGATGGTAAATGTGAACATGGTGATGGTAAATGTGACTAAAACATACTTAACAAGGAAGATCAGATCAGGATTGTATAGACATCAGATCAGCGAATACTTGACATCAGATCAACAGACTATAGATATCAGATCAATAATATAAAAGAAATCATACAATAGAACTAAAACATACTTAACAAGGGAGATCAGATCAGGATTATATAGACATCAGATCAGCGAATACTAAATATCAGATCAATAGACAATAGATATCAGATCAAGAATATAAAAGTTGATGGAATATGTCCAAAGTTGATAGAATATGTCCAAAGTTGATGGTAAATTTCCATGTTGTTCATTCTGTTATCATTTTTTTCACAGTGTTTTGTAAGTGTGATGGTAAATTTAACCTCATGATGGTAAATGTAGTGTATTGTTGATCTGATATCTATAGTCTGTTGATCTGATGTCAAGTATTCTCTGATCTGATGTCTATATAATCCTGATCTGATCTCCCTTGTTAAGTATGTTTTAGTTCTACTGTATGATTTCTTTTATATTCTTGATCTGATATCTGTAGTCTGTTGATCTGATATCAAGTATTCGCTGATCTGATGTCTATACAATCCTGATATGATCTCCCTTATTAAGTATGTTTTAGTTCTACTGTATGATTTCTTTTATATTCTTGATCTGATATCTATAGTCTGTTGATCTGATGTCAGGTATTCGTTGATCTGATGTCTATACAATCCTGATCTGATCTCCCTTATTAAGTATGTTTTAGTCACATTTACCATCACTATGTTCACATTTACCATCAACAACATCATGTAAACCCAATATACTGAACATTACCCATCAAAAACATCGTAACATACTACATATAACAACATATTTGAAGAATCAAAAACATACCATATTATGGATAATACACTACATTTACCATCATGAGGTTAGATTTACCATCACACTTACAAAACACTAAAAAAAATGATAACAGAATGAAATACTTCATCTTCGTGTTCTGGGCTTTTTCCATTCTTCTTCTTGCTGTCTCGCTTCTGATTCTTGGTTTGTCTGAATCGGAATTCGCTGCAGCCCAAGTCGCAGGACTCAGTAGGGATGTGTTATGGCAGCGGGGGCGGACCGGGTGGTTCAGCTTCCCTGGCAGCCGCTGGTGATACAATACATTTACCTAAAAATACAGAACCAAAACATCTTGACATTTACCATCACCATATTCACATTTACCATCACCAAAATCATAATATCGAAAACACATTTACCATCACCATATTCACATACCTTCACTCTGGGGCTGTTGCTGCATTTTCGCATTTTCCCCACCCGTTGATGCATTTTTTGTTCTCATTTTTCCTCCCTTTCGATTGAGTTTTGTCGTCGCATTTATGTTTTTTGCTTCGTCGTGTATGAACGTGGGCGGTTTGCGGAGTGCTCTGACGTGGGTATGAATGCTCGGACGTTGACGATTTGCGGCCAATCGAAAGCAGCAATTTTGCTTCTTCAACAGACGATGATGATGGAATTGATGGATGAAGGGTTTTGTTCGCCATTTTATGAGAATTAATAGAAGAAATAAATTTGTGCAATTTCCCAGGAATGATTTAATGATGGTTTGTTTTGGAACCCATTCATATGAAAGAATTTAGGCGGCTCTGTTTTTGTGGGTTTTCAAGGAGCGTGAATACAAACTCCTCCCCACTTAATATACATATTTTAATTTTGTTTTAATTTTTACTATGTGTACAAATTTTTATGGTACACTTAGTTGTACTATATAAGTACTAGGTTAAATATACTCTCCATCCTGCATACACTCAATGAATAATTAGTCTAGATGATGTGAAAAAAGTGGACAAAACCCTTCAAATATTAATATTCCAAACTCAAAATTATGTACATGTCTTGATTTAAAAGAATAAGTTAAAACTTGATAAGTCATTTAAACTTATTCAATCGTATATTTTTAGTCGCTGAATTTTTTGTTTGACTAATCACCCACTCATATTTAAAAATGATATATTAATGGTCAGTTCGCTAATCTTTTCTATAGACAGACATCACAATTCACCTATTTATAATTTTTTATCAATTTCTCTCAGTTCCGCCACCATAGATCTCACATTCTTCGCCTCTTTCTACTAACCGAACCACTTCACCTCTGTAACTCCGTCGTATAATTCGATGAAGAACAAGGTTTAAATCATTTTCTTCCTTAGTTGGATCTCTTCTCCTTCGCCAATCACCGTCACCATTTGTTACCACCCTCACTTTTCTTCCCATCGGTACAGTCGCACTATCACCCTTGTCGGTTTCATTGTCATCACCTCCATTTCTCTTCCTTCACCCGAAACCCCAACTCCCATCACCATCTAACCGTTGGAAAACACAAAACTTTTGTCGTTTTTCAGACCATAAGCTGAAATCAATTAGTTTTTTGAGTTCTAACCATATAAACTGAAGGTTTTTCGATTGTTTGAACGCGTGGATTTAGTCTCAACCGTTTGAATTGTGTCGGACGAATCAAAATTTATCTTCTCCCGTCGGTTGTTCTGCTGCTCGAACAAAGCTTTTGGCATTTGGACCCGAATCTTAGCTTCCACCATTCAACTATTGTGATTCATTAACAACTATGGCTTAACAAGGGAATTGTTGTTCAGGTATAACCCAAACCTTAGCATTTCCTTGATTTGACCTTGGTGATTTATTACTAGTATTCTTAATTCTTATACCCTTTTTCGCCCTAAAAACAAAACAAATTGCATCATTACCCATAAGATAAGAATTGTGGTTTCATGGTTACTTTTGTCTCTTAGTTTTTCTTTAATACATTTCATTTTCATTTGGGTATTGAAACTTTCTATCTAGTCATGAAAGTCTGAAATTGTTTGCCCAGGTGAATTGTTATATTTTTCTTTAAATCTGTCAGTATAAATATAAAAAATTAATTCAATGATCATTAATATGTTAATTTTTAAAGATGAGTGATAATTAATCTAGTAAAATGTCAAAAAATATAAACTGAATAAGTTTTATGACAGGTAAATTTTTTAACCCTAAAAAGAATTATCTTAGTCGGAAGAAATAGAAGGAGCATGAATTAACCTTGCATAAATTGCACCAAATAATGAATCTTCATCTCCCTTCCTTCCTGGCAACAAGAGTGAAATTTACTCATTAATTATTGATCTTCAATGGTTCATGAACTTCATACATGAATAGTTGTAGTAATTAATTCCCCGCGTTGACTGCATTTGTTCGGTAAATAAATATGTAAACCACCGACAACTCCGGTGGTAGCTCAAAAGCATCAGCGCATCACCCCCCCACGATTCACCACCTCCACCACTCCACAACCATCTACCACCACCTTTTCATCATTCCAAAAATTCCTCCCACTTCCCTTAAAAACAACTCTACAATATCTACCCAAATCCACAAGTCAATAAAGATGAGTGATTGAGCATATGCTCTTGGATTATTTTACTGTTTTACAATTCTAGAGGACGTGGTGCTGCTGTAATATAGCACTGGTTTATATAGTAGTAATAAATTCCTTTGTGCTTTTTCTGTTCCAACTTCCCGTGTACAGCGCTCCTCATCCCATCTGCCATTGTCGTACCACACTTTCCCAACTTCTATGGCTTAGCACAGACACACAAACACACTTCTCACTCGCGTTGCCAGAAATAATCTGTTGCAGAAATAATAGCTCTACGGAGATTCTTCCCTTTTTCTTTTGTTCTGCGTGTAGTTTTTCTTAAAAAATCGAGCTTTACTGTTTTTCGAGTTCCCAGCTTAACAGAGAGAGATCCCTTCTCCCATTTCCATATTTAATCGCTGCATTTTATTGATTTCATCTCCATTTCAAAAGGGTTTGTGCCAAATTGTCTGTTTTTCACGGATTTCTTCTTCATTTCGGTTTTCTTTTTCCAGAAGAAATAAAGGGGAAGAGATAGATCAACATTAAGGAAGAAAGAGTGGTTAGTTGAGGTATAGCTGGTGGGGACCACATGCACGGCTTAAGCCGGCTAAGCAACGGCTTGAATTCTTCGCCGTCTGTATCGCCGCCGTCGTCTCCGCGGTACCGCCATAGTAGCCGGGGTAAGAGCCCGGAAATTATTGGTGTTGGCGGAGGAGGAGGAGGAGGAGGTCGGAGCTTCCCTCGCCATGGTGGTGGCGACGTTGCGGGTTTCGGGAAAATGAAATGGCAGAATTTAGTGGAAAGATTGGGTTTTGCGGTGATTTCTACCGTGTACAGGAGAAGAGGGGTGCTGTTATTGGCGCCATTGTTGTACATTTCCTTAATGTTGTTGTATATGAGTTCCGTAGGTTTTGATGGAGTTATTAACCTTAGTAATAGGAAAGGTGGTGATAGGGATGACCTCACTCGGCCCGGTTCAGTTTACAGAAGCCCTCAGGTGTTTGAGAAGCTCTGGCCATTTATGGAGGCTGAAAGCATTAATGGGAGCGGGAGCGAAAACTTGGTAAGATTCCTCATGTTGCAGTTTTTTCTTGGCCTCTTGTTGAAATTCATAAAACTTTGGGCTGTTATTTGATGGGATTGAGGCATTTTTAAGGATAAGTTATTGCAGTGGTTTCGAATGGCTAGTTTTACATTCTTGTGTATTTAAGATAAGAAAGTTGACTTTGTTCCTTTGTTGTTTTAGGAAGTGAGAGTTTTCTTATTAACTGTTGTATGGTTAGAAACTACATAAGACAGGAGGCTAATAGGAATTTGATGATTGAAATTTTGATTTTTCTTTCCTTAACGTTAATAAAGAAAAATCGATTAAATCAGCATAAGGAACAAACGTTTCTCTCGTCTACCTTTGAAGTTTACTTCCTTGGAAGGGGAAAGTGGTCATAGGAGAAAGATCATAGTTTTTCTTTTTATTAATCTCTCCATCCTGACAAACATGACTCTGGAGGTAGTATTTTCTTTCGAATTTCTTTTCGGGATCATGCAAAGCAGAGATGAGGGTGACTCATTATAATACGGCAGGTGGATAGGAAACTACTTATTATTTTACAACTGTTGCTTATATATTACAAATGTCGAATTACTTTTCACAGGATAGACCTTTAATTGGACTTATATGGATACTTTTGATTAGATTTTAGGGTGATGAGAGAAAAGTTTTTGGGAGAAATGTTTAGAAATATTTACTGAAAGTTGACCTTGGAAGTTGTAGCCAAATGTGAACATGATGTTAGCTGCATACCTTGTGAGCATGGAAATTTTGAACATTACGGTAATCATCATAAACAAGAATAGAAGGAACATCAAAGGTTCTATGCAATTGGGAATAATCTGCCTTTAGAGCAAGCCTTGTTTCAGGTCTTTGGAGATGTCTGCAAGTGTTGAAAAGCCATTTTATTATGTTCTTTCCAATTTACCTGAAACAAAGCAAGTCCAGCACACTCTAACTTTTTGACTGTAGGGCAAATACATAGTTACCATTACACAACGAGATTAATCTTATTCAAGAAATTTTTGGAATAGAATTCTGATTTTGGGAACAAACTAGAGATTGTATCAAACTTATCTAGTTGTAGCCTCTTGGCATAGCCACCAAAATTTTCTACATTTTGGTGACATATTTCATTTATCACTTCTTCAATTGGATTAGGGAGTCAACTTATGATACATATATTGAGCTGATTCATTTAAAGCAATTTAAATTCAGTTTTGTAATTTGACTTCTTTTCCAGAATAACTTTTCTTCTTAATACAATTTCCTTTTGTAAAATTTTGCCCCCTTTTTGTCTCTGTTTTGTCTTGTGCATTTTATAAAGTTGGACTTGGAGCCATAGAAACTTGAAAGATAAGAACTCAAAGCTGATTCAGTAGCGTTTTTCAAGTTATAATTTCTTGTACTAAGGATCGGTCTTCTGAATTTTGTTGTTGTGATCTGTGTCGAGAAGATTTGCATTTTTCCTTGCTGGCACAGAAACCTGTTAGCTTGTGGATTCATCCAATGGACTGGACTAACTTTCATGGTGATGTGTGAATATTGCAGTTAATGAATGTTTGGAGTTCAAAGCCACGCCAGAGTTGGAAGCCCTCTCTTGACCAGTATGTTTTGAATTCAGGTGGGAATTCATTGTCTACCGTTCACTTTCATAGTATGAAACTTGCAGATATTCCTACGGCCCTCATAATTGAACCTTCCTCATGAAGGACTTGAATGCTTGGAAATATATAGACGAGAAATTTGTTTGTACACAATACATTCCTTCTTGTATAATAACATAGGTTTGTTACAATCACTATTGAATTTCCACCCCTACGTGACAAATATTTTCTTCCCTTTTTTAGTAGAAACATTCTGAAGATGCATGTGTTCTGACTTGGGATTTATTGAAGATTCATTCTTCTGAAACAATTGAAACATTACATTTTGGGATTTATAACTTGTTTGATTAGCTCCCATAATTTTCCTACCAGACTGGAAATATGGTTTCTTCCATTATCTTGTGCTTGTGTATTGTAATGCACAGGCCACCCCTCCTCTACCCACCAATAAAAGAAAAGAAGAAAAGCACTTCTACATGTAGGACGGAGAGTTTAAGTTTAAAGGCATTCCCTGTTAACTGCCAAGTGTACACAATGTTTCCTCACATGTTAATAAATTCTTTTGAAAGTGGCAGTGGTTTTCCTCCTCCATTCACATTTTCCAAGACTTGGTTTGTTTTACTTTTGATGGTGTGTGATTCTCTATATTACTTCCAAGGTTTTGCAATAGAACCTAACCCTGCACTTTCTTTTAGCACACATTCAAACTTTTAATTGATTATTTATAGTGATTTTGATGCTTATGCTTAAAGGATTAGCGGAGTTGCCCAAGTCAAATGGTTTCCTCATAATTGAAGCAAATGGTGGGTTGAACCAACAAAGATTGTCGGTATGTTGATTTCGGAAGAACAGGCATTGCAACATTAACTTTTAACATGTCTTCGATGAAATTTCCTGTATCCAACTTTTTCAGTCTGGTGATCTTTGAATGTGTCCATATGAAACTGTAATTCAAATGTGGCTCTTCTACTTTTGCCTTCTTTGTATGATGTGATTTCCTGATAACTTGAATTAGAGGGAAATTCCACCAGTACCTCCTAGACAGTAGGATACCTCTCTTTTACAACCTTATTAACTTGTGCATTGTGGTCCTTCTCAACTTTTTTGTTTAATCAAATTATTGTCAGCCATGTGCTAACAGACTTGAACGCCGTTGTTAGTTCTTCAGTTAGTATTTCTGTTTAAATCCAATGAACTTGTTACGCGCATGCTAATTCTTGGTTTCTTTACTTTGGCATACATTTCGGTTGTACCCTTTCTTCTTTAAAGTTTTCTTTTTTCCCTTTCAGCCCTTTTCCCCTCCTATGTGAAGTTATTTTATTGATTGGTATGTCGTGTTATTACTCGCTAAATTTATATCTGAATCAATGAGATTTTCTAAACTAGTCATGGTAATATGGAAAACGTATCAAAGTTATAATCTGTTTCTAAGGCCTTAGTAGATTACAAGGGTGATTTTTCATCTGCGTTTTGGCAATCTGAAATACCTGATTAATATCTTCTTTTACAGATATGTGATGCTGTGGCAGTAGCGGGGATGCTAAATGCCACTCTTGTTATTCCTATATTTCATCTGAATAGCGTATGGCGGGATTCTAGGTAAGGTGCACTAGGAACCTCCATAACTTCTCCAAACCAAAAAAATAAAAAATAAAATAAAGGTTTGGGTGGGGAGCTTCCTTTAAATTGATGATACATGTAACTATATGTACACAGACAGATTAGCGAAAAGGAGAAAACTAAATTGACTCTGTTACTTCTTCCGTTTATTGATTGCTGCAGTCCCTAAGATCTTTTTTCTAGCTGGTGTTTCAGGCCTAGATTTTCAATTTTTTGTCTAGTTTTCCATGTTGATTTTGCATTTGGCACTACATTGATCATCCCTAATGATGTTGAGATATCTTGAACCATTGACGGTTCCTTTCAAATGTTGCAGCAAGTTTGGAGAAATATTCGATGAGGATTTCTTCATATATGCCCTCAGAAAACATGTCAAAATTGTTCGCGAGCTTCCAGAAACTGTACTCGAGCAGTTTGATCATAACATAAGCAGTATTATTAATCTAAGGGTGAAAGCATGGTCGAGTCCAGCATATTATCTGCACAAGGTTGTACCAAAGTTGGTTGAGCTGGGGTACGTTCAATGTACTTATCTTTCTTGTTGTTTCACTTCCAGATATAAACTTGTCTGTTCTGTGTGTTGACCTACATTATCCTAAATATATGAGTACTAAGGTTCCTTTGCTTTTGAAATGTTTAACACTTCCAAGTTTGCAGCCAGAGGAAATAAGGATATAATCAAATCTACAGTTCTTTTATTAGGATAGGATGGCTTTTGAGAAATATTAGTCAAAGAAAAATGAGCATGAAGACAAAGGCCACAATATTTGCCTGTTAAGCAAATTCTACTTGTTACAGAATTGTTTACCTTGTACCCCTAGAACTTTTAGAAGGAACAGTTACAACAATCAAAATAATCTATAAGAACTAAAAATGACTGAATCACTTTCTTTGTCATAATTCTTGTCTTCTGTGATGAATCAGGCTAGGGTGTCAAAGATTTTGTCGATCTTGTTACATATAATAGTCCAACTGCTGTGGTTATTTTGTTAGTTTGAAGTAAAATGTTGTCATGCCATTTGCTCATCAAAACCTTGAGCATCCATACTTTTGTGTTTTCCTGTCTTAATGGTTCTTGACTGGTAGGTTTGTCTTCTTGAAGCCATGCTCCATTAGGTCAAGGGATAAAGGAAGTCTGAATTAGGGAAGAGGCAAATGACTTGGGTGTTGCACACAGTAATGGTGCAACCCACTCGTATTTCATTCCTAACATGACACCAGGGATGTGTAAAGCACTTTTTCACTTATGAATGAGTTATTAGGATATTTTTATGTAACAAGTGCCATCAGCTCTCACCATGGATTATTGTACAATAATCTATAGTGCTGATTCATCTTGTGACGAAAGCTACTTCACAATTTCTGTAGGAAATCTTACTTCGTTTACTTTTCTTGCAAAGTAGAAAACATTGTGCATCCAGTTTGGTTATGAATGTTTTGCCTTGCTCTTGATATGATGAATTTAGTAGTTCATTAATCTCACCTTATTGCTCAGATAACTTTTTTGTTACCCTTATTGACAAACAGTGAAGCATTGAATTCCAGGATTCCAAGGATTTGATATCTTCTTACAGCTTCCTTCTGTTTTCAAATTAATGGCACAGGGCAGTGCGGATAGCACCTTTCTCTAACAGACTGGCCCATGTTGTTCCTCCAAATATTCAGGGACTTCGATGCCTGTCAAATTTTGAAGCACTTCGGTTTTCAGAATCGATACGTATGCTAGCTGCAAAAATGGTTGACAGGATGGTCAAAAGGAGCTCAAAAAGTGGGGGAAAATATATATCAGTCCATCTTCGATTTGAAGAGGTTCTCTCTCTCTCTCTCTCTCTCTCTCACACACACACACACACACACACACACACACATACACAAACATATGTGTATGTTCTTTCAATGAACTCTTGTTCTTAAGTTTATATTGGTTAGTTTTGTGAGCTTAGTACATTTTCCTTTTTGTAGGATATGGTTGCATTTTCATGTTGTGTATATGATGGAGGTGAGGAGGAGAAAAAAGAGATGGATATTGCGCGTGAAAGAAGTTGGCGAGGAAAGTTTCGTCGAAGGGGTAGAATAATAAGGCCAGGTGCGATTAGGAGGGATGGAAAGTGTCCATTAACACCACTCGAGGTATTCCCTCTCTCTCTAGCTCTCTCTTCCCTTTTCTTTTTGTTTTCTTGTCTCTCTCTAACTAGAAATCTATTTTGCCTGTTTTCCAAATTTTTGGGCATGTATGGAAGGGGGCAACTGCAATAATATGTTAATTAAAATTTTTTTTTAAATAAATCAGGTCATCAAAAAATTGATTCTTCATGATATCATGACTTTTATCTGTGTAATAGTTTTTCCAGATTCCAAATTAGCTAATGATGCTTAAGAAAACTATTGTCCTAGACAAGATAACCGAGACCCTAAGTGGGGTTGTTTCTCTTTTCTTTTTGTTCTGCTCTTATAAATATGAATATCGTGCTCTTAAAAGGAGCAAAGCAATGTTCTCTTGTTATAATTCTACTAAGCGTTATATAAACCCAAGAAAGATATGATGCGCATAAAGAATCAGTTGTAGAAATTATATACTTGATGGGAACTGAACGCATGTCATATATTGTTATATGCATGGGATTACATAATTGTTCTAATTTATTTAAACTGCATCTTTGAAATGACTATTTGTCCTAAATATGATTGGAAGCTGGTGTCTTAAATCTGCTCTGCATGATTTGTGGCTGAAGAATCCCTATATAGTTTTGTCATTAGTGTTGCACAAAAAGTTTGTCAGGTGATGCAAATGCCATCGTTTAACCATGCATGCCACAAGATCGGTTTAATTATCAGTATCAAATTCCGCTTGATATTTTACTCTGGAAGTTACAAGGGGACACAACCTTTATGTAATAGGATTTGAGGGGAATTGAAGTCGATCAATCTCTTGTTTACAACAGCCATAGAATTTATTTTGTCATCATAGTGTTGCTTGTCCCTCTGCTTCTTACATGAATGAGATTTTTTTTAATTGATATAATCTTGTGATTTTGATGCTGTAGGTGGGTATGATGCTTCGTGGAATGGGTTTTGATAATAACACCTCAATATATGTTGCAGCAGGGAAAATATATAATGCTGAAAAGTATATGGCACCACTAAAGCAGATGTTTCCACATCTGGAGACGAAGGATACTCTGGCTTCTCTCGAAGAATTAGCGCCTTTCAGGGTATGATTCAGTGATTTGTAGGATATCAGTGAGTATTCTTTTGATGCTAGTGGTATATTTTGATTATTTGTTGACGCGCTTTATGCTTATTATAATGAAGGGGCATTCTTCTAGATTGGCTGCTCTTGATTATACAGTTTGCTTGCACAGTGAAGTTTTTGTCACAACTCAGGGTGGTAATTTTCCGCACTTCTTGGTGGGTCATAGACGGTATCTGTACGAAGGACATTCCAAAACAATTAAGCCAGATAAAAGGAAGTTAGCCTTATTGTTTGATAGTCCAAACATCAGGTAATTAACATATTGCTCTCTGTGTATTGTATAATGTTTTGAACTTGTTCCTTGGAGTTAGTTGCAATGGCAATCACATTCTGTGTATATTTGAGTTTTGTTTATTGCTTGCTATATCATGCTTTTCTTTGTCATCCCATTTTTTAACACATCATTTCATTTCCTATTTCACACCTTGGTAGCTTGTGAAATGAAATGCTTTTAGCAGCATTTCATGTATATCTTGGACAAGGACCAGTAGTTAAAGAAGTCTTTTTTTATTTTTTTTTATTTTGGGTTTCATCCATTAGGGTTGTCCTCACTTTAACTGTGGTCATGTACCCTAGATCTCCAATAGAATACTATTACACCCCTTGCCATTTACTTATTGTTATCTGGACTTTGTTTGAGTCCCACCTGAAAAATCATTTCACAGATGGGAGGACTTCAAGCGCCACTTACAAGAGATGCTTCGGCATAGCGATTTAAAGGGGGTTGAAGTTCGGAAGCCGAGCAACTCGCTCTATACATTCCCAATGCCAGACTGCATGTGTAAGCATGCCGACTCAATGAACCGCAATGGTAACAAAACAGAAATCTCATAATTTTCTTAATTCATTTGTGTAACAAACCTCGGTGTTTTCAATAGTTTCTATACCTGTGTTATAGCTATAAGCTTTTCAGTTGATTTTGAAAAAGTGTAATCATTCTTTATACCAGTTATAGTTTTGAAAGGTTGTAATCCATATAGGTCCATGGTCTTCTCTGTGCTCTAATTTATACAAAAAAAAAAAAAAAAAAAAACCCTAATCTGTTTGTAAAATAAATTGCATTCAAACTTATTGTTTGAATCATATAGTTTCCTTCTTTCTTCTGCTTTGCTTTTGGTAGTTATTAATGTATTCTTGATAAAGGCTCTCAATAGTTGCTTAGTTAGGAAGTGGTTTTTCTGTATAGACTTTTTATACCATAGTTCGAGGACGATCATACAAGATAGTTCATTGTTTAAAGTTTAAAATCACTTAAATGATATGAATCCGTTGAGAATGGTAATATTTTTTTTCATCTTTACATGCAATTGACACCATTTACGGATTGTATAGTGTTTTCAACATATACAAAACTTAGGGTGCTTGAGTTTAGTCAAGAATGGGTTTGTTTTTAAGCATTGGTTACTTTGTTCTTTACAAATTTAATGGTTGAAATTTTGATTTTTATAATTATTTGTAAATTTTATCGTAAGATTTTGATAAAAAATATTATCATTTTTATCCTCAAAATAATTGTTGTATTTAATGTAATAAATATGATTAATATATTTTAAAAACAGAGAGTATCACAGAAAAGATTAGCTCATCCTTTTCCCCAAGACCTCTCATAGAATAAATTTTCAAAGGTTCTCTCACTTTATAGGATTGAAGTGGAAAAAATAATAATAATAAGGAAAGAAAGATTCTAATTAAAAAAAAATTAAAATTTTTATCCAAATGATTTAAATTCTCATATATTACGTCATTTGTTCCTTTTTAGTTTTTCATGTGAGATATTTAAGGTTGTGTATGTAATTTAAGAATAAATTATTATTTAATTTTTTTAAAAAATATTATTTTTATTACTTCAACTCTTTTACCAAAAAAAATTATGAGAGCAGCATTTTTAAAATTATGTGAACCGTAACATTAATACTATTTTGCTTTTTATTTTTTGACTAATAAGTTTGGATTTTTACCTCTTATTTAAAACTGTTTACACTTTGTAAAATATCTCAAACTTGGGGTGGGAGGGTTTTGGGGGGGGGGGGGGGGGGGGTAAGAGTTGGGGTTATCTTTTTATAAAGTTGTTCCCTTTTAAAAAATAATTTTTGTTTCTATATTTATATTTGTGCCCTTAATATTTATAATTTTACATTTCGTATCTCAATTAATATAATTACTTATTATTTTTATTTATAATTTATAACTGAGATGTATAATTATAAGTAAAAAACGCCGTGGTGCTCCCAAAATCGAGGATCCTCTGTATATAAATTATTGATAGAAAATAAAAATGAGTCCCTCGAAGTTTTTATATAAAATATTTTAAAAAGAGTTGAATTTTTTTTTTTGTAGGATATTTACACTTCTAATGCAATATTTAACTTTTTAGTCCTAAATTGTCTGTATTTACTAGTAGAGTTTTAATAAAATAAATAATTTTAAAAGAAAAATATAGATGACATTACCTTTTAAATTAAATAATAATTAATTTTTAATTTGTATAAATAATGTTAATATATATTATAAAAGGAAATTTCTTTATAAAACACTTGCATTCTTAATATAAAATACATTTGGAAATATAAATTTTTAATTTTTTTGGTAGATTAGCCTTTCATTTACGTGGTTTCTGATCATTTATGTCATTTTCTTGAAATTTTGAAATGTTTTAAAATGGCAGTGATCATAAATTTTAAAAAATATTTATTATATTCATTACACATTTTGACCATATTCCATAAATAACTTTTGTATGAGGACAGGAAACAAGTTTTCTATTTCTATTTTTGTCCAAGAATTTGAATGACGAATAAACTCTTTTTCTATAATACATATTTAAATATATATTTTTATATTTTTCTCTAAATAATTAGTGTTAATAACTAAATTATAATATTTTTCTCGAATAAAATTCTAATTATATTATAGCAAATAATAATAGTCTTAAAAAGTATAATGGTAAGTTTGCAATCAAACAAAACATGGGCGGATGGATACACTTCAAAAGTTGAAGCCCACACATCAGGTCACGTGGCATCCATCTTTATTAGCCCCTCCCTCCATAGCTTATGATCTCCATTGTTTATTTTTCCTTTATTTTATTATTTTATATTCCTATTTATTTTATTATTTTTCCTTTATTTCATTCAGATTGGTATGGAATGGTTTCATTATTGTAAATGTAGTCCTTAATCTTTGATGTCATAGCAAATTTAGTCTCTATTATTTGAAAAAGTGTATATATTCTCAAAATTTTTAATATAAGTCCTTTTCATGTCTAACCAAACCAATGGATAGGTTTCTCATCCAACATTAGTCAAACCCACAATTTGATCATTTTCAACCTCATTTTCTCAAATAATTTCATAAAAATATCTCATTTTTCTAATTATTCCTCTTCAATCTACAAATAAAGATTTTATTTCTCTCCATCAGACCTGACTGAATGATAAATTTAAAAAGACAATGTTATCGCAACATGACAACCAAATTAATTATTAATTAGAAAAAGCGTAATTCTCACTAAATATTTTGTTTATATTGAAATAACTGATATGATTTCTCCAAAACTGAAACTATGGTATTTTCAAAGGACTCAAATTACTAAATTTAAAAATATTAGAAAAAAAGACTATACTCCAAAAATGATCCATTACATATAGCGAAAATATCATTTTGGTCCAAAATAAAAAAACTATTTTTTTAGTCCATTACATAATATTTTTTAAAAATTTTGGTCCAAAACCCATTTTTACTTGTCTTGACCAGGGGCATTTTTTGTCTTAATGAAAAATATTTTTCTTTTAATCACTAAAAATAATAAAAAAAAAATAAAAAAACTAAATATAATTTTCTATAGACTAAATCTAATACCCTAAAGTTTTAAGAAATTCCCAACCGGCTCCCTTCTTTTCTTCTTTTCCTTTTTCTTTCTTTTATTTCTTCTTCTTCTTCTTCTTCTTCTTCTTCTTCTTCTTCTTCTTCTTCTTCTTCTTCTTCTTCCTCTCTCCCCGACAGCCACCCCACCCCGCCGGACCGCCGCCGCCATCCCTTTTCACCCCACCCCACCCCACCCCGAAACCTTGGCGGGCTCTCCAGCATAAATCTATAAGTGGAGCTTCATCGTCTTCGTTTTCACCAGTCAATTCAATGTGGCTACTCTGTTCATGAAGCCCTCAAAAAATCTGGGTTTCATCAAATTTCTTGGCCAATAATTGCTATCTCAAAATGGTTTTCCTCAAAGAATCATCACTAAATTTTTTACTGCGATGATAAGTCAGTTTATTATCATTATTATCAACATAACGCAAGCTCTGATTCACCTGAATTTTCGCAAAATCTCTTCCACCCTCATAAAACCCATTGCTTCCAATGTTCAAATCATAGTTTTCAGGATCGAGATCTCATGCAAAATCGTTTGGTAATCACAAGATCAGATCGGTCCATAGATCGGTAGGATCAAATTATTAGGATCGTAAAAGTTTAAAAGGCAAAAAATCCAACTAAAATTCACGTGTTTGGAGACGTTTCTGGACGTGGTGCTAGTTGTTCTGAGATGTTTCTGGACGTGGTACTAGTTGTTTTTGGACGTGGTGCTAGTTGTTCTGAGACGTTTCCGGACGTGGTGCTAGTTTTTTTGGACGTGGTACTAGTTTTTTTGGACGTGGTGCTAGTTGTTCTGAGGTATTTTTGGACGTGATACTAGTTGTTTTTGGACGTGGTGCTAGTTGTTCTAAGACGTGGTGCTAGTTTTTTTGGACGTGGTGCTAGTTGTTCTGAGACGTTTCTGAACGTGGTGCTAGTTGTTCTGAGGCTTTTCTGGACGTGGTACTAGTTGTTTTTGGACGTGGTGCTAGTTGTTCTGAGACGTGGTGCTAGTTATTCTGAGATATTTCTGGACGTGATGCTAGTTTTTTTAGACGTGGTGCTAGTTGTTCTGAGAAGTTTCTGGACGTGGTACTATTTATTTTTTGACGTGGTGCTAGTTATTTTTGATGTGGTGCTAGTTGTTCTGAGACGTTTCTGGACGTGGTACTAGTTATTTTTGGACATGGTGCTAGGTTTTTTTGATGTGATGCTAGTGTTCTGAGACCACGAAGCAGTCGAATCGCACCGGTGGTATGCGATGAGACAACCGACAACTACCTCATGCTTGAATAAGTTTCAATCTGCAAAATGGGTCTAAACAAGAGAAATTAAGGTAAATTTGAAAAATGACGCCGTTTAAAACATTGGCCAAACACGAATTTCTGGACGTGGTACTAGTTGATTTTGACGTGGTGCTAATGTTCTGAGACGTGATGGACTGTCTTTTTGAAAAAAATCAATTTAAATTCACATGCATGGATGTAGACATTTCTGGACGTGGTACTAGTTGTTCTGTGACGTGTGGTCTATTTTTGTGAACAAATTCAGTTTAAATTCACACGAATGGATGTAGACGTTTCTAGACGTGGTGCTAGTTGTTTTTGATGTGGTGCTAGTGTTCTGAGACGTGGTGGACAGTCTTTGTGAAAAAAAATAGCTTAAATTCACATACATGGATGTAGACGTTTCTGGACGTGGTTCTAGTTGTTCTGTGACGTGGTGGTCTGTTTTTGTGAACAAAATCAGTTTAAATTTACACGAATAGATGTAGACGTTTCTGGACGTGGTGCTAGTTGTTTTTGACATGGTGATAGTGTTCTGAGACGTGGTTCTAGTTGTATTTATGAAAAAAATAGCTTAAATTCACATGCATGGATGTAGACGTTTATGGACGTGGTTCTAGTTATTTTTTACGTGGTGCTAGTGTTTTGAGGTGTGGTGGATTATCGTTGTGAAAAAAATAGCTTAAATTCATATGCATGGATGTAGACGTTTCTGGACGTGGTGGACTATTTTTTCCCTATGGATCGCACAGACTCTTGAAGTCGGTCCGATCCCACGATCCCATACGATTATGTCCGAGCACACTACGATCCCATCTATAAACTCGATCCACAACGATCCTGAATCGATTTTGTGGTTTTGGAGCGTAGGATCGTCCGATCCTACGATTCGGATCGTGATTTTACAAACTATGGTTCAAATTACCAAGGTCATCGTAATTATTTCCAGTAAGAAAACCAAAAACCCAGTTTCCTTAGAATGGTTTTTCCGACAAAGCAAACCCAGTTTCCGGTGGAGTTTTTGCAAAATCCAGAATTCAAAACCAACAACACAGAATGATAATTTCAAAAATATTTCAATCGGGAAAAAAACTATTTTCGAAAAACTCATATGCCAATCAATTTTTCGGTAACAAATTTTGAAACAAAACAAATCTCCAAAATCAAAACCGACAAGCAAAGCATTTTTCCGATAAACCATTTTAGCGAGAACCAGTTTCAAAACCCTCGGTTCTTCAAAATCAGAACGTTAGCATCAATAAAGGATCTCTTTCCAGTTCCCAAAGCCTATGAAGAAATACTCAGAGTAGCAGAATTTCTGGGTGCCAGAATGCTCGAAAGGAATGACTTTATGGCGATGACTTGGGCAATTCCCCATTATGTACAGATTGGCGTCTTCCCTCCGTGGAATGAATTGAAATCAGGTGGGATTTGGGTGGTAGAAACGATGATGAGAATATAGCATTGGCTTGGGTGATGAAGTTCGCTTCCAGGGACTCCATTTTTTATAAGAATTTTAGCTTGTTAGGGATTGGGGAAATAGATGATTCCCCGCTGCTGCTTACAGAACAACTGGCATCGGACACCAGAAGTCGAGAAGCTGACGGCGAGTTTGAGGGTGAAAAAGGTTGGCGGTGACGAGGGTTGGTCCGGCGGGGTGGGGTGGCTGTCTGGGAGAGAGGAAGAAAAAAGAAGAAGAAGAAAGAAAATAAAAGAAAAGAAAATGATAAGAAAGGAAAAGGAAAAGGAAAAAGAAAAGAAGAAATGAGATGTGGGCGGTTGGAAATTTCTTAAAATTTAGGGTATTAAATTTAGTTATATAAAACTATATTTTAGTTTTTTTTAATATTTTATTATTTTTAGTGATTAAAAGAAAAATATTTTTCATTAAGACCAAAATAACCCTGGTCAAGACAGACAAAAGTGAGTTTTGGACCAAAATTTTTAAAAAACATGATGTAATGGACTAAAAAAGTAATTTTTTTTGTTTTGGACCAAAATGATATTTTTGCTATGTGTAATGGACCATTTTTGGAGTATAGTAAAAAAAAATATATATATACTATTTTTGAAAGAATAGAGATGAAAAACTGAAAAAACGAATCAAAGATTGAGGGGCAAAAGAGCGATTTTCCGATTCATGGAGAGCCTTTGAATTTGGAAGCGCAACAATGAGAGGGGGCAAATTATATGTTGTACCACTATGTACATGTACCTAGTAATACATCACCACTCTCATTATAAAAGAGTGAGATACACTCTCTTCTCTTATTCTTCTTCTTCTTCAAAAACCCACTTCATTCTTTTTCAAAAACCACTTATTCTTCTTAAAAAATCACTTCTTCTTCTTCTTCAAAAATCAGTTATTCTTCTTCACCGTACTCCATTCGAAACCGCATTTAATCAAAATTTTCATCCAAACACAGATTTAACGGAGATCGACGATTGTATTTTCCGATGAACAACACCAAATACAACGGAAAAATAACTTATTCTTAAAAAATTACTTCTTTCTCTTCAAAAATCTCTTCTTCTTCTTAAAAAATAACTTATTCTTCTTAAAAAATCACTATATCATAAAGTATGAACTGTATTTGATGGATTTATGGAACCTTATTTTCACGATTTGATGTTGGGTAATGTATTAATAATGTTATATTCGTGTTTTCTTATTCAAATAATACTTTGTTACTCCAAAATATGATATATAAATATTTTCCGTGAGGTATTGGCACTTTCTTGTGAAATGGGTTGCTTCTGATTTTTCCCCGCTGTTGGACTTGGTAGGACGTGTTATGGGACTTAACTAGACGTAACAGGACGTAGCGGGACGTAACGGGAGGTTGCTGCTTTGTATTTTGGACGTAGCGGGACGTGGTGGACTGTGTTCTGTGAAAAATTCAGCTAAAATTCACATGTTTGGATGTAGACGTGGTGTGGTAGTTATTTTTGGACGTGGTTGCAGTAGTTATATTCCAATTAATTTAGTCCCACGTGAAAAAAAAATGTAGACGTTTTTAGACGTTGCGACAGTTATTTTTTGGACGTTGCAGCAGTGTTATGAAACATTGTGGAATGTGTAATGTGAAAATTTTAGCTTAAATTCACATGTTTGGATGTAGATGTTGCGGCAATTATTTTTTGGACGTGCAGGGACGTTGCGGCAGCGTTAGGAGACGTGGAAGGTGCAATCTACGAAGTTGCATTGCACGGATGGTTCAAGAGGGTATAACTCGGCACTCGATTGTCCGATTTGGACGCGCGAGTAGTTGATTTGATGGTTCTCGACGAGATCTATGTAATGTACATATCAGACGGGCATTTGGAGATGGTCCCGATATTGAAAAATGTGTGGTTTTGGACAAAAACTTTAAATGGTCATAACTTTGCACTCGGTGGTCCGTTTTAGATGAATTTTTTTTTATTTCATATAACTTTTTGAGATCTATCTATCTGCAAATTGTCGAAGGCGGTTTGAGCCTCTCGAAACTCCAAAAAATGTCATATTTTAAAAGATACGAAAGATTTTCAAGGGTTTTTCGAATTTTCGACGAAACATTTGACATGCATAAAAAATAGTTTTTTACAATTTGCTTGCATGAAAACCTTGTTCCTCCGGTGTTCTACTGACCTATGTATTGGGAGATGGGGAATTCAATATTAACAATAGTGATCTTTTAAATGACATCTACAAAAAAGTGTAATTAAATGTCAACTAACTTTAAGTGGATTAATGGTAATTGAATTTCTTGAAGAGTCACAAGACTAAAATAACCAGGGTTCGAGTCTCGTCCCTGACATTGCGGCAGTATTAGGAGACGTTGTAGAAGTTGTTATGTGAAAAATTCGACAGTTATTTTTTGGATGTGCGAGGACGTTGCGGCCGTGTTAGGAGAAGTTGTGGAAGGTGTTATGTGAAATATTCAACTTTAAATTCACATGCCTGGATGTAGATATTTTTGGACGTTGCGGCAGTTATTTTTTGGACGTGCGGGGACGTTGCGGCAGTGTTAGGAGACGTTGTAGAAGGTGTTATGTGAAAAATTCAGCTTTAAATTCACATGCCTGGATTAGATGTTTTTGGACATTGCGGCAGTTATTTTTTGGACGTTGTTACAGTGTTAGGAGACATTGTGGACATGCCTGCATGTAGACGTTACGATAGTTGTTTTTTGGACGTTGCGGCAGTTATTCTGAGACGTTGTGGACTCAGCGAGGAAAAAAAAAAAGCGCGCGCTTCGGCGAAACTTACTATATTTAGTAAATGTACAGCTGTCATGCGAAAAATTACTATATATAGTAGTATGTACATATACCACTGGTATAGGGTATACGTTCTTAAGAGAGGGAATCAATTGTCCTAGATTTATTATTTATCGATGAAAATAGAAAGAGAAAGAAGGAAATCCAATATTTATTTTGTTGCACCGAAAAAATATTACATATATTCATTGGACCATGTAGGACATAGCATAATAATGTAATCTAACTAATTTGGGGAGAATTTTCAAAATTATAATTTTATAGTCTTGACAAGAAAATTTGATTTATCATTTTATAATTGATCTTTTAAAAAATAAAACTTTAAATATAACAATTTTAGAATTTTGTTATCTCATAGTATTTTTAATTCAAAATTTTATTAAAATTGTAAATTGAACAGGGTGTATCAAAATATACTAGACAAATAAAGTATTACACAAGTAAAAAAAAAATATTTTTTTAAGAAACTGTGATTTTAATCCCTTATTTATTGTTTAAGAGTTGTAAAAAGTTATAAGTTTCTAAATTATTATTTCTCACTTTTTTTTTACTAGTTCTACCCTATTAATTAGACGGTTTTACCTCTTTTAACAAAAAAACAATAGGCTCTCTCTCTCTGCTCTCTCATTCTCCCCAATTATAGTCTCCTTTGATTTTGGGCGTTTTGGCTATATTAGAATGAAAAATCAAGCTGAACATTAAACAAACGAAGTTAGAGAATGAAAGTATAACTTTTTTTTTTCCCCCCCTCAAAACATCAAACATTTGGGGGAGAAAACGTTTTTCAAGAACTTGTGAGCGGCGACTCTTACTGCCGTGAGATGAATAAGGAGTTCGTCCCGCCTCAAGGTGAGTCGTCTGGATCAACGACACACAACGCTGATGAGTGTTGATTTTGGACGACCCACCACTTTGTCGATTATTCTTATTGGACAATTGACGAAAAACACAGTTGGATGAAGCGAAAGTCTAGAGTGTGACTATGAATGGTTTGAGAAATAAAATCAGCCAGTAGATGAGACTTTCAAAGTTTTGATCTCACCATATGGTGAAACTAAAAGAATATCTCTCACCATATTGTGAGACTAACCAAAATGAAGGTAATCTACAAAAATATCATTCTTTTGTAAGTAAGTTATCTAAATTTTATGTTCGACCGTATGACCGAACTAAAACCACGTCTAACTAGTATGTGATGCAATTATATGAAATTATATCCTTATTTAACTCACGTTTTAATTTAAAAATTTTATTTTACTCTAAAGATAAAATCGTAAAAAAAAAAAGACCAAATTAGTAAAAAGGAACCCAAAAATGGTAATCCCCAATACAAGTTTATATTGTTGGGGCGTTGGATTGCAGGTACAAATGAGTTAATATTGGAAAAAAATGTGAAGCAAAAGAATGGGTTTTATGAGAAGAAAACAAAGGGAGAGAGAGGCCCACATCTCCAAAAAGCCAACCCACCGAAAAAGTAAACCTACCTACCAAACCCAACCCCATCTCATTCCCCTCTAACAACTCGTCTTTGACACCAACTTGGTCAAATATCCCACTACAATTATCCTCTCACCTTCCCTTAGTATCAAATTAAAAAAAAAAAAAAAAACCCAAATAACCCCCAAAACAAATATAAAAAAAAAAAACACCAGAGTTATAATTTAATGGTAGAGACTATGTTGAAATTGCTCAATTCACATTAAAAATTCACAATAATACTTGTATAAATATAAATAATTAAAAGTTCTCTCTACCCATTATTAATTGATTTTGAGTTAAATGTTTATTGTTTTCGTTTAAAATTAATAAATTTTTAATTCGAATTATTTATATTTTGAGGTCATTTTCGAACCAAATAGAAATAAAAATAAAATAAAAAGGAAGAAGCATCCAAACTAATTGGTTAAACTCCTACCTTCATCCACCATCATTATTAGTACTTGTTGTTTGTAACTAATTTCCTCTTTGCCCCGTTTTATTTTATAATTATTCCCTTCCACATCTTTATCAATCTTACACATCCCATTCTCATCCCTTTTTCTTCCCCACCTTTAGACCTTATCATATAAATACATTTCCTTCTCCCACCTCCCTCATCAATCAAATTACTCACCACCACCGTACCCACACCATTTCTCTCTCTATCTCTCTCTCTGGCTTGATTGACTACTGGCTTTTTCTTCGAACTTATCTCTCTCAATCAATTGTATAGAAGAGAGGAGAAAGGAAAAAGGACAAAGGGGTACTTATTCTTCCACTGCAACTACAACCACCACTTCTTACAACCTAATTAAATCAATCCCTTCTTCCTCCTTATTCTTCTTCCTCTATTTCTTTCATGTTTTGAGCGCCTTTTTCCTTCTTCTTCAAGAACAAGAACAAGAACATGGGTCGTTCACCTTGCTGTGAAAAAGCTCATACCAACAAAGGGGCTTGGACCAAAGAGGAAGATCAGCGCCTCATCAACTATATTCGCGTTCATGGTGAAGGTTGCTGGAGATCTCTCCCTAAAGCAGCAGGTAATTAAACAAAACAAAACTCCATCCTTTTCTTGATTTTTTTTTTTTTTTGGTTTTTGGATGGGATCCCCCGTGTAATTAACTTTTTTAAATTCTGGGTTTTGTTTATTTTTGAATTTTCGAAACAGGGTTGCTTAGATGTGGCAAGAGTTGTAGGCTAAGATGGATAAATTACCTTCGGCCAGACCTGAAAAGAGGAAACTTTACTGAGGATGAAGATGAGATCATAATCAAGCTTCACAGCCTCCTTGGAAACAAGTAAGTTTCTTTTATTTTTTTTTAATTTTCTGATGACTTTTTTTTTTTTTTTGTATTTTCTTTGAACCCTTTTGTCTTAATTTGGCAACCAATGAAATTAATAATAATAATTATGTATAATTTTCCAAAAAATGAATATATGTACTAGAATGAATAGGGGAAGGAGGGAAGTGTATACCTAATCTGCACATTTACCACCGTTCTTGGAATTGGGACCACATAAATGAAAAGAAACCTAGGCGTCCCAGAAAATAAAAAACATTTTACTCTAACTTTAACTTTTCCAAATATTTTGACTTATAGTTTGGTAGAAGGTGGAAGTTGGATGGAGCTACTACCCCAGCCAGCCAGCCAGTCCTGTTTCTTGAAAAACTAAATTTTACAAAATTGGACCAATCACTTACTATATTTGCTGTAATTTTCAAAATCTTTTTTTGTTTTGTTTGTTTCTGGGCTCTTCAATTTAAATGCAGACTTTCACCTTCCCACTATTACTGCCCAGCAGTAAATGTGATTTTGAATATTAATGCCATTCTACTGTGTATTGATGACCAAACAAAAATGATCCATATGGTAAAAAGATATTCTATTCCTTTTGATTTTATTCCCTGGGCTTTGAAAATCTTTCCTTATTGGGAGTAGAGAGAGGGGTCTTTGTCAAGTTCCCAGAAAATCAGCAAATTTGTGGGAGTAAATGTACAAGAGTTTCTTTCATCCATGGGGAATTTGGTGTATTTATCAACATTTTTACCTTGGATGACTACTTACGAATGGAGAAATAAAAGTTTTAGTCTGAGTTTTAGAAATTATTAATCTGGTTCTGCGGTATAATTTGCCGTAATATTGACACCTTGATAATTAAAATATATTAATTGGGTCCTGATTCAAATTCTAAACAATTCGTTTCAGATGGTCGTTGATAGCTGGAAGATTGCCTGGAAGGACGGACAATGAGATCAAGAATTACTGGAACACACACATTAAACGTAAATTGATCAGCCGTGGCATTGACCCTCAAACCCACCGTCCCTTAAACGGAACCGCCACCACTGCTGTTCCCGCCGCCGCCACCACCGCCAACGTGGACACCTCATCAACCGCCTCTAAAGCCACCACCCCAGTCAACAACATGTGCCTAGACTTCAGAAACTCATCACCCTCTCCTCAGAAGGCAATTTTCGCAACGGTAGCCCTCGAAGATCATCAAATTGGTAAATTGAAAGATACAGTCTTGACAAGGGAATCATCCATGGAAGACACCAAGTGCAGCAGCGGCACCACAGAGGAGACCCTGGCTCCGCCGCCTCCGCCGCCGCCGCAACACATAAAAGTCGAACGAGACGAAGAGTGGGGTGTGGATCTTGAGCTGTCCATTGGGCTTCCGCAGCACAAGTCAATGAGTTCATCATTAGTCTCATCGGTTAGTTCCGCGGAATCTAAGGTTTATTCCGGTATATGGGCTGCGGCGGCTCCACCACAGCAACCGGCAGCGATTGGTGTGACAAATCTAGTATGCGTATGTTGGCAACTGGGGCATAAAAGTGGGCAACTGTGTAGAAATTGTGAAATGGCAGGTGGTCTATACAGATACCGTTGACCAAAATCATAAAATTATTAGTAGTTTTTTTTTTTATTTTTATTTTTTTTTTTTTTTGGGGGGGAAGGGTACATTAGTACTCTTGGTAGACATATGTGTAATCAATCTTAATCATAGAAGTGTAATATTTGGGTCGCCAAAAAGTTTCGGAAAATTATGAAACCAAGGGAGAAATATTCAAGGTGTAGGATTTTTGTCCTAGACGTTACATATATAGAATTACAACTTTATTTTCAATTTCTTTTCTCAGATTTTTTTTTCGAGATATTTGATGAATATATTACACCTTTTATTTAATTTTGTAGAAAATTTGTTGTGCATGCAGACTATAGTCATGTTCAATATAATATAATGTACTCAAAAAAATATTTAAAATTTAAGTAAATCAAGTTTTAAAACTCTAAAGTGTTTGTTATTTTGTATTTGTAAAAAAAAAAAAAAAGTTTGTTCTTTATTTAATGAATTTTGGAGGTTGCTTTAGAAAAAAAATTAAATTTTGGGCTATTTCTTTCAAATTTTAACTTTCAGAATATATGGATGGAGTTAACGGAATTTAATATGTTTTAGACTTTCAATATCATTTTGACCTTTTAGTTCTAAATTATTATATTGAATCATAGAATAGAGATATTTTTATCTTTTAAATTAAATAATTATTGATTTTTTAAATAAATAATTATTGATCATTAATTTTTATGAACGAATTTAATAAATATGTTATATAAGGAATAGAGGTGGTATATATTGTAATTTGGGTTAGTAAATTTGGAGCATTTATTGACTCAAATTACAAAGTATAATTTAATTATGATATAGCAAAAGTCAAATAAAAAATACCATAAAAGATTTTTCTTAAGCAAAGAGGAGTGAACGCCTATTTTTCACCTCCTATTTTGTTATTTTGCATCCCTTTTTATTTCTAAATTATCCCTAACAAATTAAGAAATACCAACTATAATATTTAAATATAAAAATATATTAAATTACCTAAATACTCTTAATCAATTTACTAAAAATACCAAAAAAAATTTATTTATAATTCCGCTCATCTATGCTACTTTAATCATAATTTTTATAAATTTTTGGTAGATTAAAAAGAGACTTATAAAATTTTTTATAAATTAATTAAGAACAATTAGGTAATAATAGGAAGGGCGAAAGATAAACACTAAGGGAGCGAGAAATAAGAATGAAGGGACAATACTTAACCAACTAAAGGATTTTTTTTGAAAAAAAAAAGGACATTCAATAACAAAAAGAGCTGAGATATAACACAACCCCTGAGAGAGAAGCTACTCGCGTTCCACAACTTAGAATAAAAAAATTTAATTTTAAAAGGAAATTACTATTTTTATTTGAAAATTAGAGATATAATTTTAGTAAAGGTTGTATTACCGTTGCTTTTTCTTGTTCATCCCCTTCTTTTTAAATTTTTTTTAAAATTTTTTTGAGTATCATATCTAATCCTTAATTTTTGCCCCTTAATATTTATCTTTTGTCATTCCTATTATTACTTAATTACACATAATAAATTTATCAAAAAATTTATAATTTTTTTCTTAATTTATAAAAATTATGAATAAAGTAGTATAGATGAACGAAACTAGAAATAAATTTTTTAAGAGTATTTTTAATAAATATTATTTTATTTTATATTTAAATATTATGATTAATATTTTTTTAAGCAATTTGAACAATAAAGAGACGAAAAATAAAAAAAATAAGAGGTGAAAAATAAGCATTCACCCTAGTAATAAACTATTGGTGTTCCACAATTTTAATTTTAAGGAGAAAACTATTATTTTTATTTAAAAATTAGAGATATATTTTTAACAATATTCTCCCCCATTTTTTTTATAAAGAAAATCTTAATCATTAAACTAAAACAGTTGATCAATCAATAAATTCTTTTTCAAAGAAAAAAATAGTTTTTTTATATATTAAACATAAGATTATATTTTAAAATAAAAAATAATACTCCTTTTATCTATAATAATATTATTATTAAACATGACTATTAAAAATTATGATAAATATAATTTTATTTCAAAATAAAGAGAGTACTAATTTTATGCAGCCGACTAGGAAATGAAGAGGACAGGAATTCAAAGTCAAAGAAGAAAAACAATAAAAAAAATAATTAAGTGAAATAGATATGAGAAAATGACTGATAAAAAGGATTTTTTGCAGATTACGTGACGAAAATGAAAATAGTTTCTGGAATTAAATATCCAGATGGTTTTAGCAAAAAAAAAATAAGACTTGCGGCGGATTGTTTAGCGGCAGTAGCATCCAAACAGCAGTTAGGGTGCACAAGACTTGCGGTACCACCGGATATAGTCCAACGATGGTTGACCCATGATATGCGAGAAGTAGTTTCACACAGAACGGAAACTACATAGCGAGCTTAGGTCTTTGACCTCTTTCATTGTACCAAAAAAAAAAAAAAGTACTAACACTCAAATTTAATTAATTAATTTTTAGTACTACTAATAATAATTTGTCGTGTTAGTTAAGTGCCGTGTGTAAAGAGCACATGCAGGGGTATTGTTTTAGGTGCAATTAGTCACGTGGAACAACGAAGCGCCAGTAATCAAAATTTTTACATAATAAAAGGACTTGCCGGAAAATAAAAAGAAAGATTCCGAGAAGTGATACATGATACTCTCTCAATTTATTTATATAAGATATTTAAAATTATTTATACAAATTAAAAATAAATATTTATTTAATTTATAAATAATATTTTCTTTACTTTTCTTTTATTACAATTATTAGATTATGACCCAAGATGATAAAAAAAATATATATAAATTGAAGATAAATTAGTAAAAAGATAATAATTTATGAAAAATGATGGAAAAAAGGGAAAAAAATTAGAGGGAAACACAAAAATTGTTCTATTTTTTATTTATTACTGTATTATCAAAATATTTTTATTGTTTTTTAATTATCAAAACATTTTTATTATTTTTATTTAAAAATAATAAAGACATTTTGATAATTTACATGGGCGAAACTATGCATTGCTTTGGAGTAGGGCGGTAAACGAACCGAGCTGCTCGGTCAAAGTTTGGCTCGAGTTCGGATTGATTGAGCTCGAACTGAGCTCGAGTCGGCTCGTCTCACTGACGAGCTGAGTATCGAGCATACCAAAAACAGGTTCGGTAGGCTCGCGAGCTTACCACGTCTCAAACAATTAGCACCACGTCTCAAAACACTAGAATCACGTCCAAAAAAAGTCTACATCCAGACATGTAATTTTAAACTGATTTTTTCACAAAACATCTCAACTCGTCTCAGAACAACTATAACCACGTTAAAAAACGTCCACATCCATTCATGTGAATTAAAACTGATTTTTTTCACAAATACAGTCTATCACGTCTCAGAACAACTAGCACCACGTCTCAAAACACTATAACCACGTCCAAAAACGTCTACATCAATTCATGTGAATTTCAACTGATTTTTTCACAAAGACAGTCTACCACGTCTCAGAACAACAAGCACCACGTTTCAAAACACTAGAACCACGTCCAAAAACGTCTACATCCATTCATGTGAATTTAAACTGATTTATTTCACAAAGACAGTCCGCCACGTCTCAGAACAACTAGCACCACGTCTCAAAACACTAGAACCACGTCCAAAAACGTCTACATCCATGCATGTGAATTTAAACTGATTTTTTCACAAAACATCTTAACTCGTCTCAGAACAACTAGCACCACGTCCAAAAACGTCTACATCCATTCATGTGAATTTAAACTATTTTTTTCACAAAGACAGTCTACCACGTCAAAACAACTAGCACCACGTCTCAAACAACTAGCACCACGTCCAAAAACATTTACATCCAGACATGTGAATTTAAACTGATTTTTTCACAAAACATCTCAACTTGTCTTAGAACAACTAGCACCACGTCCAAAAACGTCTGAGGTGGACAGAAATGTGCATAATCTCCAAATACGTCTACATCTATTCATGTGAATTTAAATTGATTTTTTTTTCATAAAGACAGTCTACCACGTCTCAGAACAACTAGCACCACGTCTCAAACTACTTGCACCACGTCTAAAAACGTCTACATCCATCCAGACATGTGAATTTAAACTGATTTTTTCACAAAACATCTCAACTCGTCTCAGAACAACTAGCACCACGTCCAAAAACGTTTGAGGTGGACCGAAATGTGCATAATCTCTTATCTAAGGGTTTTGATTAGATAAAACAAATAAAACGGCTATAAAATTCTTAGAAATGATCATGATCTCATATCTAAGAGTTGTAATGAGATAAAACAAATAAAATAACCATTCAACTCTTAGAAATGTTCATGATCTCTGATCTAAGAGTTTTGTGAAGATAAAACAATTAAAATGACTATATAACTCTTAGAAATGTTAATGATCTTGTAAGTAGGTGTTGTAATAAGATAAAACAAATAAAATGGTCATACAACTCTTAGAAATAATTTTTTTTGCAGAAATTATACCCTGTATCATGAGTGTGAATTTAAACTGATTTTTTTCACAAAGACAGTCCACCACGTCTCAGAACAACTAGAACCACGTCCAAAAACGTCTACATCCATGCATGTGAATTTAAATTGATTTTTTCACAAAACATCTCAACTCATCTCAGAACAACTAGAACTACGTCAAAAAATGTCTACATCCATTCATGTGAATTTAAACTAATTTTGTTCACAAATACAGTCTACCACGTCTCAGAACAACTAGCACCACGTCTCAAAACACTAGAATCCTCTCCAAAAAATATCTACATCCAAACATGTGAATTTAAACTGATTTTTCACAAAACATCTCAACTCTCCTCAGAACAACTAGCACAACGTCCAAAAACGTCTACATCCATTCATGTGAATTTAAACTGATTTTTTTCACAAAGACAGTCTACCACGTCTCAGAACAACTAGCACCACGTCTCAAAACACTAAAACCACGTCCAAAAATGTCTACATCCAGACATGTGAATTTAAACTGATTTTTTCACAAAACATCTCAACTCGTCTCAGAAAAACTAGAACCACGTCCAAAAACATCTACATCCATTCATGTGAATTTAAACTGATTTTTTTCACAAAGACAGTCCACCACGTTTCAAAACACTAGAACCACATCCAAAAACATCTACATTCATGCATGTGAATTTAAACTATTTTTTTCACAAAACATCTGAACTCGTCTAAAAACAACTTGCACCACGTCCAAAAATGACTACATCCATTCATGTGAATTTAAACTGATTTTTTTCACAAAGACAGTCTACCACGTCTCAAACAACTAGCACCACGTCCAAAAACGTCTACATCCAGACATGTGAATTTAAACTGATTTTTTCACAAAATATGTCACCTAGTCTCAGAACAACTAGAACCACGTCCGAAAACGTCATCCATGCGTGTGAATTTAAACTGATTTTTTTCACAAAGACAGTATACCACGTCTCAAACAACTAGCACCAAGTCTCAAACTACTAGCACCATGTCTCAGTCGAGTCGTGAGCCGAGCTTGAGCTCGACAATTATTTGCCAAGCCGAGCTCGAGAACTGAGCAATCGCCGAGCTCGAGCTGTATTTCTCATTATTGAGCCGAGCACGAGCAGGGTCCTGCTCGGCTCGATTACACCCCTACTTTGGAGGGCGTCCGCTCCCTGAAATGGTCAAAATTTTTCCTAGTAAAATTATTCTAGCCGACTTCTGGCCGATGTTCGCCTTCATGCCGCTGTAATTTCGCCATATGAAATTTTAAAGTTTGCGTCCGTACTTGATAATTTAAAATGAGAAAATGATAATATAGAGAGCGTGAATATGAAAAAGAGAGCGTTATGTAAGGGTATACATTTATAAATTAGGAAGGAAGGCAAAAAGGTTGGTTTCTGTTTGGGTGTTTTGGAATATATTGACCGGATTTTGTGGTATCATTCTTGTTCTATGCATAAACACATGCTGAGCTGAGCTCTGCAAATACCCATCTTTGCTTTATGCAAATATCATATCCTGACAACTTTTTGACCTAACCAAATCTAATCTCAATGGAATTTATTAGCACCACCACACACCAGAGTTCCCATTTCCATCAATGCAAAAACCTACTGCATCATCAAGATTGGTAATTCCTTTGCTTGTCGTTGAAGTTTTGGTATAAGTGCTGTCCCATTTTCATTTTCTTTTTTGCCTCTTTTCTTTTTAGGAGGGAGTAATAGTGGTCGATAAACATTAAAATTTTTCTGTTCAAGTGATATAATATGAAAATCTAATTCAAAATTAATTGATAATAAGTAAAACATTTAAAAACATTTCTATTAATTAGAGCACATGTGAATTTTCAGTTGGGATTCTAATGCCTCTCAAATATGACATTATATGTTTGGATCATGTAGACCACATGCCACAAATACAATACATACTTAGAGTTCAAACCACGACTTTGATACCATGTAGAATTAGGTAAATGACAGATCAAATATAGATAACCACAGAGCAAAATGTAGAGAAGGAAAGATTGAGAGATTTACCACTAATACATCGCTGAAATTTTTGGATTATTGAAATCAAAATCAAATTAATCAAACGTAAATAATAAGTATTGATTGTGAACAAAATATGAATTGAGTAACTGAATTGGTGATTTCACAAAGTGATCTAATAGGAACATTCAATTCAAAATTAATCAACAAAGGTATACCATGTTTAGTTACTAGGAATATATAGAGCTTATTTTAAATAACATGGACAGTGTACGATTTTAGATACATGTGGCTGAATTATTTTTTGGTCCCTTTAATATAGGTGTGTCACTTTTGATCCCTTTTAAAATTTGATTAACCAAAATAGTTCAACTCAACCCTTTTTATCGTCACTTTTGGTCTTTTTTAATGAAAAATTTGTGAGATAATATTCAATTTACTGCTAGTCAAATCTACTTTTTATTTAACTATAGCTTAGTATGGTTTGTTTAACTTATTTTATGATTCAAATCCTTTTGAATGTTTGAGTTGGGGGCTAATCTGAATGTTTAACCCATTCAGATTAGCCCCCAACTCAAAATAACAGTCAAAACCTAAATATGTTGAATATTACGGAAGATTTTGGTTGTAAAATAGGTTGAACGAACCATGATACAAATTATGATTAAGTAAAAGTAAATTTAACTAACAATTAAATAAGTCCAATTTTTCGGTTAACAAAGTCCAAAAGTAACAATAAAAAACATTTAATCCTGTACATTTTGGTTAGGGGATGAATCTAAGTCAAATAATCAAATTGAAGGTTTTAATTGGATTTTTTTTTTCCTTTGACAAGGAGGGATTTGATCTGTTAGACAAAATAGAAAGGGAGTTACTAGTTACCGCCTCAGTTTTTGAGGCGGTAATCTATAGGTTTTGACAAAATTATTTTTTTACTTAAAAGAGGAAAAGATAGAAAATATTGTAAGGGGTATTTTAGTTCACATTGGGACAATAAGTAGTAATTACAAAATAGGAACTATGGAGGGGAGATTGTTGATCACTTGCGTCTTAGATTAGGTTTTATGTTTGCTTAAGAGGTTGCTCCATCAGTTTGTATACTTGATCAATTATTTGTTTTGGTTATTACAACTAAAAATCGAAACTTTAATCTTTGGGTTAAAAGTGAATGTCCTTATCCCTAGGGCTAACTCAGTTCTTGGAACCAAATTTTGCAGAACAAAATAATTGTGAGGTTTTTGTTTGTTAATTTCAATTAATAGTTAATTAATCATTATCCAACTTTCTGGTTTCCAACTTCTCACCTCTCCCCCACCATTACCAATAATATCACACTAAAAAAAAAAAAAAAGAAAAAAAACAAAGCTAGCTAACTAGCTCCACCGTCCATGGATTATATATTTGATTAAGGGCTTCCTCCACTTAATAATTCATTCTTTGCCCTTTTTTTTTTTTCTCTCTTTTTTAAATACTTCAGCATGCCAATTTTGATACGAATATTCAAGGGCAGGAAAATATCGATATCTACACACGCACGCTCGCATACAAGGTAGGAAATTTCATATTTCAATCTTGATTGACTGTCCTTCTGTTCTCGACTTAAATAATTACTTTCAGTGCAGACACATACTTTAAAACTTTGGGATAGAATTGAAATTGAACGAAATTCAATCAGAATAATCCTATTAGAAAAAATTTTGACCGTTTTGACCCTCTATTGTCATCGTATAGTGCTGTCCTGATTACTTCCAACTCTGTTCAAATAATGTGATTCTTGAACGTTACATGTTTTTTTTTTTTTTTTTTGGCTTTGCTTTGATTTGGTGGGATTCTTGAGAAAAGAAAAAAAACCTAAAATTGTTTTAATTTGAATATTGTTTGCATCTAAGAATAATTCATGTTCAGTTTCTAAATCTAAAATCACAAAAAAGCCGTTTATATTTAATAATCCAAACCCATAATTTCGTAACGCTTGGACGAGAAAAAATGACTATATAAATAGATAAATTCACATGCTCTAACAGATGCAAAAGTTGACAAAATTGACTATGAATAAGCATTTAGCCTAAGAAGCACTAAATAATATGAAATTTTATTCATAATGTTATTTTCAATAATTCTATGATGGAGCACCACTAGTTACATGTACCTAGTAATACATCACCACTCTCATTATAAGAGAGTGAGATACACACTCTTCTCTTATTCTTCTCCAAAAACCCACTTTCTTTTTTTTTTTTTCAAAAATTACTTCTTCTTCTTCAAAAATCAGTTATTCTTCTTCGTCGTACTCCATTCGAAATCGCATTTAATTAAATCTTTCATCCAAACACAGATTTAACGGAGATCGACGATTGTATTTTTCGACGAACAACACCAAATACAATGGAAAAATCTCTTCTTCTTCTTCAAAACTAACGTATTCTTATTAAAAAAATCACTACATCATAAAGTATGAACTGTATTTGATGGATTTACGGAACCTTATTTTGGCGATTTGATGTTGGGTAATGTATTAATGATGTTATATTCGTGTTTTCTCATTCAAATAATGCTCTGTTACTCCGAAATATGATATATAAATATTTTCCGTGAGGTATTGATGCTTTCATGTGAAATGGGTTGCTTCTGATTGTTCCCCGCTGCTGGACTTGGTAGAATGTGTTATGGGACGTAACGGGACGTTGTGGGACGTTGCGAGACATAATGAGATGTTGCTGCTTTGTATTTGGACGTAGCGGGACGTAATAGGACGTTGCTGCTTTGTATTTTGGACGTAGCGGGACGTAACAAGACGTTGCTGCTTTGTATTTTGGACGTAGTGGGACGTAACAGGACGTTGCTGCTTTATATTTTGGACGTAACAGGACGTGGTGGACTGTGTTCAGCTAAAATTCACATGTTTAGATATAGACGTGGTGTGGTAGTTATTTTTGAACGTGGTGGTAATAGTTACATTCCAATTAATTTAGTCCCACATGAAAAAAAAAAAAAAAATGGTAGACATTTTTGGACGTTGCGATAGTTATTTTTTGGATGTTGCGGCAGTGTTAGGAGACGTTGTGGAAGGTGTTATGTGAAAAATTCAGCTTAAATTCACATGCTTAGATGTAGACGTTACGACAGTTGTTTTTTGGACGTGCGGGGACATTACGACAGTATTAGGAGACGTTGTAAAAGGTGTTATGTGAAAATTTCACCACATACCTGGATGTAGACGTTGAGGCAGTTATTTTTTGGATGTGCGGGGACGTTGTGGCAATGTTAGGAGACGTTGTGGAATGTGTCATTTATGAGGTTGTATTGTAGGGATAGTTCGGGAGGGCATAACTCGGCACTCGATTGTCCAATTTGGACGCGTGAGTAGTTGATTTGATGGGTCTCGACGAGATCTACGCAATGGACATGGAAAACGGGAATTTGGAGATTGGTTCAGCATTGGAAAATGTGTGTTTTTGGACGAAAACTTTAAAGGGTCATAACTTTACGCTTGGTGGTCCGTTTTAGACTTTTTTTTTATTTCATATAACTTTTTGAGATCTATCCAGTTGCAAACACCGAAGGCGGTTTGGACCACTCCAAACTTCAAAAAAATCATATTTTAAAAGATACATAAGATTTTTAATAATTTTAAGAGTTTTTCGAACTTTCGACGAAACATTTGACATGTATAAAAATTAGTTTTTTATGATTTTCCTACATGAAAACCTTGTTCCTCCGGGGTTCTACTGACCTATGTATTGGGAGATGTGAAATTCAATATTGACAATAGTAATCTTTTTAATGACATGTACAAAAAAGGTTAATTAAATGTCAATTAACTTTAAGTGGATTAATGGCAATTTTATTTTGTGGAGAGTCATAAGACTAAAATGACCAGGGTTCGAGTCTCGTCCATGACATTTTTTTTTGTTTTTTTTCTACTAATAGTTACTTAAACGGTATCCGTTTTTTAATTACTAAAATCAGATTAGACGTTTTCGGACGTTACGACAGTTATTTTTTGTACATACGGGGACGTTGCGACAGCGTTAGGAGACGTTGTGGAAGGTGTTATGTGAAAAATTTAACTTAAATTCACATGTCTGGATGTAGATATTTTTTGACGTTGCGGCAGTTATTTTTTAGATGTATGGGGACGTTGCGGCAGTGTTAGGAGACATTGTGGAAGATGTTATGTGAAAAATTCAGCTTAAATTCACATGTCTGGATGTAGATATTTTTGGACGTTGTGGCAGTTATTTTTTGAACGTACGGGGATGTTGCGACAATGTTAGGGGACGTTGTGAAAGGTGTTATGTGAAATATTCAGCTTAAATTCACATGCTTTGATGTAGATATTTTTGAAAGTTGCGGCAGTTGTTTTTTGGACGTAGGGGGATATTGCGGCAGTTAGGAGACGTTGTGGACATGCCTAGATGTAGACGTTGCGATAGTTATTTTTTGGACGTTGCGGCAGTTGTTCTGAGACGTTGTGGACTCAACAAAGACGTTGTAGACTCAGCAAGGAAAAAAAAACGAGAGCTTCGGTGAAACTTACTATATTTAGTAAGTATACAGTTGTCATGTAAAAAATTACTATATATAATAATAAGTATATACACCACTGATACATGGTATATCTTTTGATGATGGAGGGAGTACAAGGTTGGTTTGAAGCAAACCAGAACAACTTTTTAGATGTATTAACACTTGGAAATTATTATTAACACCTGTTTGGACAAGCATTAATAAAACATTTATAAACATTTTATAACTATAAAAATACTATAAAGTCAAAGCGATTTCTTCTTAATCGAAGTATACAGCCTAGCTCTTTTTTTGTGCATATTTTTTGGGGTTGGTTGAAGAATGACGAGGGAGGGGGGATTCTTGAAAATCCAGACATGAAGGGAGCATTATATATGGCTTTCCATAGAGATAGTGGTTTGGACAATACTACTTTTTAATATGAGGGTTGTTAAAATGTCTATTAATTGACCTTACAAAGCTAATTGAATTATGTTACTGCGCCGAAGTTTTGGTTGTCACTTGTCGTCATATAGTGCCTTTTGATTTGACATTCCCATTTTCCTAAATTTCAATTTCTTTTTTTTTTAAATAAAGATGTACTAAAAAATAATATAGAAATTAAATTTATAAAAAAACGAAAAATTAACCTTTTTACTTATCTTGTGTGATCTTTCAAATAGAAGGACGGTTTTTTTTGAGATATGAGTTTGAATAGGTATGAAACTCATTCCTCTTGTTTGTTTAGGGTAAGGAATGTATTTCATATTTAATTTTAAGAGTATCTCTGAACTTGTCACCTCCTGAATTTGATTTCTTGTGATCAAATTTGCAGTCATTTTTAATAATATTTATATTTATATATATTACAATTATATATTATTACATTCTGATTCTGATTTTTTTAATTAAATATCAAAAATAGTAATAATTTTAGACAATTAATTTCATATTTATTCCCACTTTTATCATATCTATTTTAATTCTGATTCTCAATTGGGACGGGCCTAAATTTTTTTTTTGTCAATTTACTACTTGACGGGTTATATGCTTTCACTATGTTAAAAATAATGATCCGGGTCTTTTGAATGCAAGTCTCATCCTGACTTTTTTATGTAATCAATTATATATTTTTGATATGACCGTTTTATGAAATATTTAACCCTTGTATTTAACAAGTTGATACTATTTATTAATCAAGATAACTATAATTGATTGACGTTTTATATTAGTCCTTTTTTTCATTTAATTTACACATTTAACCTTGTGTTATTTTTTAGACAAATTTTATCAATTTAGTTATTTAAAAATTGTAAACATAAAGAGTCTATATTAAAAAATAAAAAATAGTTAAAAATTGTACTCTATTTTAGTGTTGAGTAAATTGTTTTTTTACTATTGAAGAGGAGGAGAGAGAGACAAATTTACTTTTTAAGAGAAAAATGACTCTATTTTAATATAAGTTGTAAATTATAAAACTAAGAGAAAGAAATACCTAAAACCTAAAAAGTACAAACAGACAAAACATCACTACCAACTTATCCCTTACAAACAAAAAATCATTACCAACTTAGTCAACAAAACCATGTTCTAGTTATGTGAGATCCAAGCACTCACATTACCCAAACATCATCTCATCTGTCATATTCCTAATACTATTTATTAAATTAAAATAATATAACAAATAATTTTTTTAATATAAAGAAAGAGGTCGAAATTTAGATAACTCAAATTTAAAATTTATTAATTTTAAATGGAGAGTACCAATCACTAAATTACAACCCTCGTCTAAAATTAATTTTTTTAGAAATACAATAGGCATAGATTAGGTTTGGTCTTTTGACTCTCAATCAAAAGAGATTAAAATAAAAGAAATTAACACACATTAAAAATAAATGATTTTTGGGATGGTTTTATTTATTTGTTAGTTTGTGCTCTCCTGAGTGTGTAAAGATGGGAGGCAAGATAGAGAGAGAGAGAGAGAGAGAGAGAGAGAGAGAGAGAGAGAGAGAGAGAGGGAAAAAAAAAAAGAAGGGGAAAGCATGTGACATGTTTGGAGGGTAGGTAACCGAATGTACCATAAAGATAACGTAAAGGGGAATTTTATATTGAATAATTTTTTGAATAAAATTTAAACAAACAGGTAGTTAGTTAATTAAAGAGATGGGAGATGGCGTGAAGGTGGTGATGGAAGTCATGTGCTAACACCAAATATATAATAGCATGGTCTGTTAATTGATTCCAATGTTAAATTTGTTTTAACAATAGATAAAAGAATGATGCACTAATTTTTAACACTCACCCCCTCCTTAGTGCATACTTACGGCTGAAAATCCTTTTTATCGAATGTAATGATGTCAAACTTCAATGTGCTTGGTTTTGGCATGGAAAATTGGATTTAAAGCAAGTCTAATAGCAATTTCATTATCGCAAAATAGTTCTACATCATATCCAACCGTACCAAATATATTTTCAATCAACCGCTGAATATGAAGAATTCAGAATGAAAATAATATTTTCTTTTTAATAATGATATTATGAGATGGGTATTTCAGTGTTTGATAATGCTAATTATTTTCTTTTTAAATAACCATAAATAGTTTGAGCATTTTGTCTTTTCACAATTTTCATTGTTGGCTTACATTATGTGATATAACACAACAAGAAAGAAAATATATAGACGAACCTGTTTCGAGAATAAATTTCTTATTTCAACTAATGCGTTTGATGACACTATCTAATCTAATAGTGACTAACTCTTCTCAAGTAAAATTTATTTTAACTATAGATAAAAAAAAAAAATAAGATGCACTATTTTTTAAAATGTGAAAGTTTAGGATTTTCTTTAATTATTTTTATAAGGGAGTATGGTAGTTAAATCAAAGTATAGAGGAAGTAAATATAATTTACTCTTTTACTTTAAGTGGGTGAAAATAGTCTAAGCATTTCGTCTTTTTACGCTTTTCTGTGATTGACTTGCATTCTACGTAATCTATGATTTTTTTTTTTTGTTATTTTCAAAAATATGAAAAATATTAAAATTTAACTAAATCATATAAAAAATACATTTCAAAAAAATCATATAAAAAATAAATGTAACTATTTTATGATTTAATTTTGGTCTTTTAGAGCAGAGAATATATTTATTACTTAATTTTCGCATGACATCCTTGGTCGAGGTTATGTTAATTTTCTCAGTAATATTAATTTTTTATCTAATCGTCTTCACTAATTTTTTATTTTGATAAATTCAACTCACGTAAAATATTTACTATTATATATTTTTTAATCTAACATCATATATTTAATTATAAATTACATAAAATTATATTTGATTTAGATATATAATAATAGTAAAGAATATAAAAACTGAACGATTTATGAAATTTGGGGAAGTATTTTATAATTTATTTATCTAAGTGGATTTACAAAAAATCAGAAGAAGCTACTTTTCAACTGGAAGAATTTTCCAACATGAGTAATGAACTCCCCGAGGACGTGTAGCCTCAGATGCAGCCTAAAGTTAAAATATTAAAATATTTTGTTAGAATATTGAATTAGATATTTGGTGATAACGTGATGTAATACCCCTCCAGTTGTACTTTAGAGTTTAGACCCTTGTTCAACGGGAGAAAAAAAAAATACTAATAATATAAACAGTTAATGTACCATTTATTATATTATTAAAATACTAATAATATAAACAGTTAATGTACCATTTATTATATTATTTTAATTTGATTTACATAATTCTTATTTTAAAATATAGAGAGTATTTCTTTTGAGGACACAAATTTTCAATTTATTATTATTTGGGTAAACATTATTTTTGATTTCTTACATTTTAGTAAATAATTTTTTTATTTCTTATTTTTTGAAACGAGTTTTAAATTTTTTTAGATTTTAAAAATATTATTTTGACCCGCTAACATCAATTCTGTGTAACTTTCGCCAACTCTATCCATGAGATTTTTATTTCGTAATTCGAATTCAAAATTTATTATTTTAAACGGAGAATACCTACTAATTTAAATTAGGTCCTCTTGTCATTCATGAGACCTTTGTGAATGAGATGTAATAATCAAAATTTAAGTTAGATCAGGTGGTCAATTTTTAAAACGATTACCTTTCATTTAATAAACTCTAGAGTTAGTCATTTTATATTTTAATAATCTAGTTTGGATTTATAATTTTGCGATGGATATATTGATATGACTACCGATCCTGCCAAAGTGATATTTAGCATCCAGAGTGAAGTGGATTTTTTTACTCTCAAAAAGTCAAATAAGTTATCTTTTCTCTTTTATTGTTTTTTAATAATCGTTTCCTTTTTTTTTTTTTTTTTTCTATTCTCTAAAAATCATAAACCCAATCTCTAAAAACCAAACCAAATTTTCAAAGTTCAATTCTCTAAAAACACAATCTGTACAGTGAGATAATATAACAAAAAATCCTCATTCAACTTTCCCCAAATCCTTTTTTCCTTTCCTCCGTCTTTTACTTTTCATTCTTTTATTGGTTCGGATGAAGAAATCTAGCAAAATGTATGGTCGATATGCTCATATATTAATCAAGCCATAAATCTACGAAAACAAAAGATCCCAGATGATAAAAACAAATTAGATTTGGCAAACGAAAAAGGGATGGATTTAGAGGTGGTAAAAATCAAGAAAAAGATAGTTAGGGCTGGAAGACGGGTGGAATTATAATCTGGGTTCCATTCGAAATTTAAAACCATGATTTGATATGAACAGATGATAAAAATCTCACACCAGATCAGGTTTTTTTTTTTTCTTCTTTTAATCTAAAGCATTCGTACTGTTTATTCAATACCAAATACACAGCATTAGTACAACATATTTTATGGAGGGAGAGAGAAGGAGAGGGATCTAAATATACTTCAATCGTTGGACTCAATTGCGGCATTCCGCTAATGACGAGGAGTTTGGCGGTGTGGGTTGCGCCTACCAGAAAGAATATAAGTTTAACTTTACAAGAGTGATTTTAGAAAATTTATTAAAAATTTACTCTGGATGATAAAATATACTCTAACAGAATCGTTAGCCTATTAATATACATCATTGCATTAGGAAGTTATTGTAGATTGTACATGAATAAAGTTGCCGATAATTTAGATAAAATAAATATGAAGGATTAAAAAGTACAATTTTTATAATATAATAGACTAAAAAACCATTTAAAACTATAAAAAATCAAAACAATTATTCAGCCTAATTTAAAAAACCAAAATAAAATCCAGTGTTTTCTTTTTCAAAATATTAAACTTAATTAACTAAATCAAACCAAACATCATTTAACAACCAGAAGTTTAAATATCGTAGAACATGTTATCGATGTATACTCTTGTGCAAAAACGACGATTCCTGATAGAGGGAATTTTTTAAAAAAAAAAAATATTTTGATGCTTAAATTAGTAAGCATTCAAAAAGAGTTACTGTGTGTAAAAAGATGAAATTATATCCTATACACAAGATATATATACTCAATTATTAATTATAATAATTAGATATATATATACGGTGGGTATAACATATAATTTACGAACTAAAAATTATATTTTATGTACTGAATACATGTAACATGTGTATAGGCACCCTGATTTATTCATAAGATACGAGGAAGAAGGGAAGAATGATCCTTTCCTAATTGGGATGATGAATTAATGATTCAAGAGAAGCAGTTGCTGGTCAGACGACTACCCCTCCTCTTGTCAGCTATTCCCACTATTTTTCTTTTTATAAAGTTCGAATATATAATATAATTTTTTAAAATTAAAAAATTATTAAATTTTAAGTTGTATAAATAATTTAAATACTTGATTTAAATGTTTTTTTTCCCTCGTTATAGCGTTTGTATCAATTTTGATCCCTTTTAAATTTTGCTCCATCAAAATAATCCCGTTTAATTTTTTTACTGACACTTTTAGTTATTTATAATGAAAAACTTAAGAGAGATAATAGTTTAACTTATAGAGATAATAGTTTAACTTATTTCACTATTAGTTAAATTTATTTTTTATTTAATTATAATTTTTTCAATTCATTTTATAATCTAAATTATTTTAATGTTTAACCTATTTAGAGTTTTGTTCGTTATTTCGGGTCCTTTATAATTTTTAACCTATTTATGATTTTGATCGTCATTTTAAGTTTTGGTTGATATAAATGTGCTAACATTTTGGATTGAAGTTCGATCTAAATATACGAACATTAAAGGAAATTTGAGTCACAAAATAGGTTGAACAAATCATGGTTAAATAAAAAATAAATTAATTATTGGTCAAATAAGTTAAGAATCAAAAGTAATAACAAAAAATTAAGTCGAAATCAATCAAAATTTAAAAAGAATCAAGTGACACACTATTAAAGCCAAAAAAAAAAAAATTCGGCCAACATATTTTATGTGAAATATTATTGAAAAAGTCTCAAAGGAATCATGCACACATGCAATGGGGAATAACAAAAAATTAAAAAGCACAATAATAGAATTAATAGATTTTATGCTTAAAGTTGATGCGAGAGAGAGAGAATAAAATTGACAAAAGTTGAAGTAAAACGGTGTCGTGGATTTAGACTTTTTGGTGACCATGTGAAATGCGCTCACGTTGTACGTAGTTTTCTTATCCCCTCTCTCTCTCTCTCTCTCTCTCTCTCTCTCTCTCTCTCTCTCTCTCTCTCTCTCTCTCTCACATTGCTCAGTGCTCACATCATGCGGCAGTACTTATATCATACCACTAGGAGTACCATATGAGAGTGGTACCCCTAGGAAAAAAATTAAAAAGTAAATTAATTATTGAGAGAGTGTTTACACTCTCTTCTTCAAAATAAGGAAACATAAATAAGGAAACATCATTTAATGAGATGTTTTCTTGAAAATAAGGAAACATAAATAAATTAATAAAGCTGTCATTTTACAACTCACCACTTTCCAAGATAATGATAATTATTTCAATTTTCTAGGGAAATTTAACATATTTAAAATTACCATCAATTCTCACAATAAGTGCATGAGTTTAGTGATATAACCCATCAACAACAACAAAGAAATGACAATTTACACAAAGAAATTAACCCATCAAAATACAAACTTGACAGTTCCAATAGATTAAAACCCACGTCGCCATTACATCACCATTTTGTACGATATTCCATCAATTCCATCAATCATCATCCGTCTCTTCGTCATCATCGTTCTTCATTTTGCCTGTACGTAAAGAGTTTTCCATCAACTTTGGACATATTCCATCAACCATAACAGATATCATACAACATTTTATTCCATCAAATTTGGACATATTCCATCAACCAGAACAGATATCATACAACATTTTATTCCATCGATAAACAGTTTCACATAAGTAACATGATTACCATCAATTCAATCACCATATGTACGATATTCCATCACAAATTGTGATATTCCATCAACAACAACAGACTAAAAATAAGTGCAGGAGTTTAGTGATATAACCCATCAACTTTGGACATATTCCATCAACCAGAACAGATATCATACAACATTTTATTCCATCAAATTTGGACATATTCCATCAACCAGAACAGATATCATACAACATTTTATTCCATCGAGAAACAGTTTCACATAAGTAACATGATTACCATCAATTCTATCACCATATATTCCATCACAAATTGTGATATTCCATCAACAACAACAGACTAAAAATAAGTGCAGGAGTTTAGTGATATAACCCATCAACTTTGGACATATTCCATCAACTTTGGACATATTCCATCAACCAGAACAGATATCATACAACATTTTATTTCATCAAATTTGGACATATTCCATCAACCAGAACAGATATCATACAACATTTTATTCCATCGAGAAACAGTTTCACATAAGTAACATGATTACCATCAATTCAATCACCATATGTACGATATTCCATCACAAATTGTGATATTCCATCAACAACAACAGACTAAAAATAAGTGCAGGAGTTTAGTGATATAACCCATCAACTTTGGACATATTCCATCAACTTTGGACATATTCCATCAACCAGAACAGATATTATACAACATTTTATTCCATTAAATTTGGACATATTCCATCAACCAGAACAGATATCATACAACATTTTATTCCATCGAGAAACAGTTTCACATAAGTAACATGATTACCATCAATTCCATCACCATATGTACGATATTCCATCACAAATTGTGATATTCCATCAACAACAACAGACTAAAAATAAGTGCAGGAGTTTAGTGATATAACCCATCAACTTTGGACATATTCCATCAACCAGAACAGATATCATACAACATTTTATTCCATCAAATTTGGACATATTCCATCAACCAGAACAGATATCATACAACATTTTATTCCATCAAGAAACAGTTTCACATAAGTAACATGATTACCATCAATGATATCCATAATCTTGAGCATTCTTTTTCCTAACAGCATAATACATAGTGGAACAACTAAGGAGAATATACAGAAGTTTGTACATCCCTAAGAGAAAAACCCGTTTGGATTTTCCAATCAAAATGGAAAAATTTTCTCAGATTTCTCAATTTGCTGAGAAGCAGCAAAGCATCCCAAATCCACAAAGACTGCTCCTAAGCAATTTAAATACTTCACATTCTTCATTAACAAACGAAACATAAGTTCCTTAACCTAATCAAACGAGATCTACAAACAATCGTGTTCTGAACGTCTGAATTCAAAAAACAAAAGATCAAGCTTATAAAGGAACAAATTCATAGCTCCAGAATTCAAAACAATCAAGCAAAAAAAAAAAAAAAAAAAAAAACCAAAACTTTTCCGAAACTATAACATTTATCCAACCAATCCAACCAAATAACTCTTTGTAATGAAAATACAAGAAATATATTCAACGAAAGAGATCGCCAAAAGGACAAAGATAAAATAAAATACAGAAAATAGCCTCCTCTAGCTCTCTAAAATCGAAAGAAGATCCATCTTGATTCCTAAACCACATAAAATCAAGCATCCCATGTCATGAAAAATGATGGGATTAATCAAGATGAAATCTTTTTCTTATTCAAGCTTCCAAAATAGAAGAAAGAAAGAAAAAAGATGAAGACTTTTAAATAAATGGGAAGGGAAGAAGCAGATTACAACTTGGAAGTGGGATTTTTTTACCTCAGTTTTCAATGGGATTCCTAGGCAGGTCACCCCAAAAAAAAAAAACGCAAAAAAAAAGTCTTCTTTCCTCTTTTCCTCCTAAGAACAACAGGAACAGGAGCAAGCAACTACTAATAAAAAGGAGCAACAGCAGCAAAAAAGATCAAAACTTTCTTGTCAAATCTGTGAAACAGGAACAGCCTAGGAGGGAGGGAGGACTGCAAGATTCTCCCTTGTTTTACAGTGACAGTGCTACAAAGATGAGAGAAAATGGATTAGGGTTTGGGGAAATAAAAGGATGCATCATTAATTAATGGAGCAATTTTTAAAAAAAAAACTGCTGGAGAAAGAAGAAAGAGAAGAAAGTGGAAATGAGGGTTTTGCAAACAAAAATTAGGCGCGTGGTGGGAGTATAGAAGAGGAAAATTGGGAAACATCATTTAATGAGATGTTTTGTATACAAATTCTCCTATTAGTACCATCCTATTTGTACTCCTAGTTGTAGGAAAAAAATTGCCATCATGCGGTCTGTCTGTTTGGTTCTCAGTACCCTTACCTAATCCGAATGGATTGCGGCGTCGTCTTTGCAATTCTTTGACACGTGTCCTTCTTCCAATTCAACTTTATTTTTTAACTCCCCCTTTTTCAACCTATATTATTTGGTCATGGTATTGTCTTCGTTGAAAAATTAAATTATTTTGGAATTGTTCAGAATTATAGTAGTGTGTAAAATTTCCAAAATGGCATTCTATCGTTTTAGCAATCACATAACCTAATATTCCAATTTATAATAATATTATAAAATTATATCGATTTAATAAAAATAGTTATAATTTTGTGTTCTTTGGCAACACAATCAGATCGTGTAATATTTGCCATGTAATTTACATAAATATGTCACCATAACAGCCGCAAACATGCACGATTTTTGGATGTGTCATTTGTTTTTATTTGACGTTTTAAAATTTTCAGACAAGATTAAAAGAAATAAAATTTTTTTATTTTTTTACTTAAACTTAATTACTTGATATATGATCTTGATAGAAAGATAAAAATTAGGCATATAAATTATCTTAATAAAAATTTAAAATTAAAAATATTGAAAATTATAAAAAATATAAAATGTCAAATAAAAATAAATTTTTTAAAATTTTAAAATATCAAATAAAAATAAACAAACAGAGTATTATAACTTATTTGATAACTTTTATTTATATTAAAAAATTCAAAATTCTTGTGTTCATCCTATGTTTGGTTTTTTACTGTTGCTAATTTGTTTGCAGCTCAATTCTCTTGTTCTTTCTACAGTTTCATTTGTTTCCTGCATTTTACTGTTTCTTACTGCGGTAAATCATGTGATTTTATCCAAAATACTTCCAATATAACATGTAAATACATCTTAAAAAAAAATATATCCATCAAAGCACTATGAAATTCGTCAAATTATATGGTGGTCCTATAGAATCACCATGTAATTGTACTCCTATCTCAAATATAGTAAATTTTTTGAAATGGGTTACTTTTGGAAAAAGCGGGCACGTGGATTTTTCCTTTTTTTTTTTTCTCCCGCGTCATTGCGGCTTCGCCAGCAGATTCCTAATTTCCTTAGCGTGGATTAATTTCCTTCTTTGCTTTCTTTTCATATTATTATATTATTTTCTTCAGATTTTTTTCATTCTTGAGACTTTTTTCCGTCCCTTTTTTTCTAAACAATTCAGTATTTCTTTTAATATTTTTGAATTTTTTTAAAAAAAGTATAAAAAATATTTTTTAATTATTATTTTATTTATTTTATAATTAAATAATTATTCTCTGATCTGATGTCTATATAATCCTGATGTGATCTCCCTTGTTAAGTATGTTTTAGTTCTATTGTATGATTTCTTTTATATTCTTAATCTGATATCTATAGTTTGTTGATCTGATGTCTAGTATTCTCTTATCTGATGTCTATATAATCCTGATGTGATATCCCTTACTAAGTATGTTTTAGTTTTACTGTATGATTTCTTTTATATTCTTGATCTGATATCTAGTATTCTTTGATCTGATGTCTATATAATCATAATGTGATCTCCCTTGTTAAGTATGGTTTAGTTCTATTGTATGATTTCTTTTATATTCTTGATCTGATATCTATAGTCTGTTGATCTGATATCTAGTATTCTCTGATCTGATGTCTATACAATCATGATGTGATCTCCCTTATTAAGTATGTTTTAGTTCTATTGTATGATTTCTTTTATATTCTTGATCTGATATCTATAGTCTGTTGATCTGATGTCTAGTATTCTCTAATCTTATGTCTATATAATCATGATATGATCTCCCTTGTTAAGTATGTATTAGTTATATTGTATGATTTCTTTTATATTATTGATCTGATATCTATAGTATATTGATTTGATATCTACTGTCTTATTATTTTTTTAAAAAAGACTGTGCGTAAAAAAAAAAAAAAAACTGTAGCAGGTACTGTAGCGCGCTACAGTAGGAATAAAATTCACGGTAACCCTATAGATCTACCGTATACGAACTCATGAAATTCAAATCAATATATCTCATATAACATGATAATATATCCTATAAAAGGTTAGAATCCATCCTAAACAAGATCAAAACCCATTCAACATACCAATGTAAACAGTGGAATATATAAATCTCATACATGAAAATACATATAATATAATATAAAATATATCAAATTTAACATGAATATGCATTCAATATAAAAACAAAAACCATCAAACATAACAATGTAAAAATTTGAATCAATACATCTCATATAATATAGGAATACATCCTATACAATATCAGAAATCATCCCATATAAAATTAAAAGGTTTTCAACCTAACAATATAAAAATTTGAATATGTACATCTCATATTATATGATAATACATTTAATACAAAAACAAAAATCATCTAACATCACAAATGTAAAAAGGGTAAGTAACACATCTATATACTCCCTCCGTCCCAAATTAATAGACGTTTTAGGGTTTGAAAGTTGTCCCTTATTAATTGACACTTTACTGTTATCAAGGTAATTTTTTAATTTTTTTATTTTACCATTCCTCAAAATTTGTGAGCGTATTGAACTTTACCATCCAACTACCTATTTCACTAGTAATTTCCTCTCTAAATTGGGATAAAAAAAGAAATTTATTTGACTAAATCATTAATTACTACTTTTCCTAGATAATAATAAAATCTCTAAAACGTCTATTATTGAAACGGAGAGAGTAATATGAAAATACATCCCATAAAACATAAAAACATAATATATATATATATATCCAACAAAACAACATCTCACTATTTAATATTCAATCAAACATGAACAAGGTGCTCACCTAAATAATTTTAAGGAAAAAAAAATCGAAGTATGCTTAACAGACTAGTTAAAGCATAAGTGAAGCTATTATGCAAATTTGTAGTAATAATCAATTAATTAAAACAAAAATCTACATTCATAACTTGATTAGTTACCAAATAAAGTTGTTGACTCATGGATATAAATAATTAAAAAAATCATAGTATAATATATATTGGTTTTCTAGTTAACCGCCCATCAAAGGAAACCACGATATTTGCTCGTCTAACCCAAAATTTATTAATAATTTCACTATTTAACCATTTTTTAGAAACGGATTTAGTAAAAATCTGAACCAATACCATTTAAATGAATTAGAAACGGTTTGGTCCCGAACAATTTTTATGGCTCGGTTAAACCATAAACACCTCTAATAAATTGAACAAGATTAAGACTGTATTCAAAGAAAAAAAAAATACTTATTAAAAAAGAGGATTCATAATTGTTCCCCGTTTATCTTTTCTTTTTTTCTTTGTCTTAAATTTACAACTTTTTTAAACAAGTAGGAGATAATTTAGTAATTGACACTTCTCACTTAGAATCATACAGTCCTGAGTTCACACGGGATATTTAGAAACACAGAGATTTTGAATTATAATGAGTTACATTTATCACTGTGATACACTTTATTTTCAAAATAGTAAATACTTCATTGAAATTAAAATATTAATAAGAACTTCACAAATAATAAATTATAAATGCAATATATTGCAAATATGCTCTAATTTATCGTTATTGCCTGTTTTCATCACATAACAGAGAATTTTTTTCTATGTATCGGCTACATTATCTTACATGGTAAAGACTGACACATAATAGAGGAGAATATAAAGTTGAGGTTGTTGACATTGAGATTTAGAAAAGCCATAATACAATAATATTTTTTATATTACTATTTATCACCCTTTCTTTTATTAAAATCGTTCACTTACATAATTTTGGCCGTAGTAAAAAATTTCTTTTCCAACCAAAAACATCTCAACCATGCTTCGGTGGGATGCACGCGCATTTAATCTGACTATGAAACGAGGCTAAATTTTTGGATCTTGTGTTTCTTCCCATAGCGAGTCATGTTGTCTGCTACTTGTTAAAACACACAAATTTGCAATTCTAATTAGCACTAAGGTAATCGAGGACTATCAAATACAAGCATTTTATTCCATAACATAAACAATTATAACATCAGTGAATCCCGAAAATAATTAAGTACCAGTGAATGATCAAAACTTAATAAACTTATTCAATTCCCCAGTTGACTTAAATCAGGTTTTAATATCCTTTAACGTATTATATACGAGACATGAAAATTAAGTAAAATATAATAATCATGAAATAAATAATAATAATAATAATAATAATAATAATAATAGTGCATTATAAATTTAGTTATTATACTTTGGTAAAATTCATATTTTGGTCACTAATTTTTAAAAACTCAAAAAACATCACTAACTTTGTCATTTTAATTTCACTTTTGGTCATTCATTCAAAATGAACCGTTAATTGCATTAACGGTATTAACTTTTAAGGTAAATTTGTCCAATCATCAATAATTATAGAGTGAATTACAAATTTGGTCATCATATTTTGGTAAAATTCAGGTTTTAGTTACTAACTTATAGGAAAGCAAAAAAATTACTAATTTTATCATTTTTGTTCTATTTTTTGTCACTCCATCAAATTGCACCGTTAATACATTAACAGACAAATCTGTATGAGGCTATTTTTGTCATTTTCTTTTGCAACTTTGTCCTACTTATCTAGCAATTTTTCAATCTTCTTTTTCCTTTTTCACTGTAGCTCTTCAACCTCATTTTCCCTTTCTCCATTTTTTTCCTTTCCATTGCAGCACTTTAACCTCATTTTCCTCTCTTTTTTTCTTTTTCTTTTTTTCTTTCCACTGCAAAATTTAGATAAAATATAAAACTACAACACTTCAACCTGCTTTTCCTTTTTTTTTTTTCCACTGTAAAAATATAGATAAAATATAAAAGGAAACGGAGATGGAGGAGAGGGTGGTTGCAGCAAACTAAATTATGTTTTATATAAATTTTCATTGGAAAGAAAAAAAAAGGGAAATAGAGATTGAAGTGGTGTAGTGGAAAGAGGAAAAAAAAGGGAGGGGGGGGGGAGGGAAGAAGGTTGAAAATTTGTTAGATAAGCACGAGAGAGTTGCAAAAGAAAATGACAAAAATGGCCTTATACAGATTTGTCCGTTAGTATATTAACGGTGCAATTTGATGGAGTGACAAAAAATAGAATAAAAATAACAAAGGTAGTAATTTATTTGGTTTCCTAAAAGTTGATGACCAAAATCTGAATTTCACCAATGTATGATGACCAAATTTGTAATTCACTATAAATTATTGATGATTGGACAAATTTACCCTTAAAAATTAGAGTGAATTGTAAAAAAGGTCATCATACTTTGGTAAAGTTTAGATTTTGTTCACTAACTTTTAAATATTCAAAAAAGGTCACTAACTTTAGCATTTGAATTTTAGTTTTGGTCATTCCGTTAGAATGAACCGTTAAGTCCACTAGCAATCCTATATTTGGAGGGTATTTTTGTCCATTCATTAATACTGTACACATGCTACTCGCGCTATAGTAACGCGCTACAGTGCGCGCTACAGTAACGCTCTACAGTTATTTTTTTTTTAACGCATAGCCTTTTTTAAAAAAAATATACTTTTTTTAAAAAAATACTTTTTTTAAAAAAAAATAATTTACTAAAGTACCAAAAAATTTTATTTATAATTCCGCTCATCTATGCTACTTTATTTATAATTTTTATAAATTTTTGGTAGATTAAATTATAAATAAAGTAGCATAGATGAGCGGAATTATAAATAAAATTTTTTGGTATTTTTAGTAAATTATTTTTTTAAAAAAGTATATTTTTTTAAAAAAAGGCTATGCGTTAAAAAAAATAATAACTGTAGCGCGTTACTGTAGCGCGCACTGTAGCGCGAGCAGCATGTGTACAACATTAATGAATGGACAAAAATACTCTCCAAATATAGGATTGTTAGGGGACTTAACGGTTCATTCTAACGGAATGACCAAAACTAAAATTCAAATGCTAAAGTTAGTGACATTTTTTGAATATTTAAAAGTTAGTGACCAAAACTTAAACTTTACCAAAGTATGATGACCTTTTTTACAATTCACTCTAAAAATTAACACCGTTAGTGATATTAAAATAACAAAGTTAGTGATATTTTTTGAATTTTTAAAAGTTAGTGATCATAACTTGAATTTCATCAAAATATGATGACCAAATTTATAATTCACTTTAATAATAAATTTACTATTATTTAAAGTTTTGACGAAAACAGCGACCTACCAACTAAAAAGTAAATGCCAAAGTTTGGACTTTTTTTTCCTTTATCACAAATACATATAGCCTTTTAATTACTATAATGTTGGAATTTTTTTATAACCATAAAACTAAAGATCTTAATAGACCTTTAATAAGAAAAGACTATTTAAATTTTATCAAAAAAACACAGTAAATATTGTGTAAGAAATTTAAATAATAATACAAACCATTGTTATTCACAAGAGTATATTCTATTAATATTATTTTATTGTAATTGATGTATTTTTTAATTATATTTAATGTATTTTTATGTTTTGAAAAGTGATGTATTTTTATATAATATTTGATATATTTTTATGTTATAATTGATGTATTTTTTAACTATATAATATTTATTGTTATATGTGTTAAAAGATGCTAAAAAGTACAATATAAGAATTATATTATTTTGAAAATCCAAACGTCAATTCTTCTTCTTCTAACTCAGAACTCTGCATGGGCATAAGGTATAGAAATGTCGCTGCTAAAATTTGGTCCTCCCTTTCTCCATTTGGTCACCTTTTGAAGCTTCTTTTCTACAAAAACATCTTCAATCTTTCAAAACGACATAAAACTACTATAAATAACATAAAATTCATCTCAAATCGTTCCATAAATAGCACAAAATACTATGCCAATTAGTGTCTTATCATTCCTATTTGTGGAGCGTAAAATAGAGTTTTTGTTGCATATTAATAAAATTAGTATGATTAGTTATTTGCATTAAATATATTATTCGGTTATTAATATCCTCAATAAATAATACGGTTTATATAGTTAATTGTAGTATTAATCATAAATTGCAATGTTAGGGAAAATATAATTTTTGAGCGAATTACATTTACCTCCCATATAGTTTGGTCAAACTACCAATTACCCCCCGAAGTTTCTAATAACCAATAATAACTCTCTTGACCAAAGTCAAATATAAAAAAATGTCAAAAAAAAATTGACGATATTTTGTCAAAATGAGATTATAAAATTATGTTAATTTTGTTCTTTCGATACAATAATAATACTTATATCAACATTTTTACTCAATTTTTTCATCGATTAGGGGGCTAGATGTTATTAATTTGAATAGTCAATGGGTGTATATGTTATTTTTAAAATCTGAGGGGGTATTGATAATTTCACCAAATTACTAGGGAGGTAAATGTAATTCACTCTAAATATTAACAATTTCTTAAATGATATAAAAGAAATGGTCAACGATATTACCAGAACAATTTTTAGCTGTCAGAGTAAAATTTACCTTTTTTTTTTCATACTAACTTTTTTTGTCAAACACTTTGTTAGTTCTCTTCTTCCTCATCTCCCAAAAATTCATCAAATTTTATAATTTACAGTTTTATCTTCCTACATCAGATCTATCTACCTCCAAAATTTTAGCAATTTTCCTCTCAAAATAATAAATTAATTAGTTGCAAAATGTTAGGAATTATATAACTATCAAAATCCTGTATACTTCACCTTAGATCACTTTTTAGGGAAAGAATCAATTTTTGGCTCAAAATTTGAGTTAAGATAAGTTCCGACGGTCACTTCCAAGCTTGATTTTGCAAATAGTTCTGAAGCACTGAAAGAAACCCATGTATTGAATTATACTTCTATCTAATTTGCTGTTGGAACTTGGAATTTATAGTGGAGTTGTTGGGGCTTCATGATTTGGGCTGCAAAAATGGTCGATTAAACGTGCATGAATCTGGGTGATTTCGCCATGGAAGCAAAGAATTCATTTTGAAGAAATAGATTAGTATTTGCATTTGTTCTCTTCCAAACAGCTATGAGACTGAAGCGCTTTAACTGCTCAAATCTCCTTCCTCTCTTGAAACCACCATGCCCACCTCACTCCTCTGCCGTTGCCGCCACAATTGTTCTCTGCTAGTTTTTCGCCCAAATCGAAACAACTCAAGATTCTACACCTCTATCGCTCCAATTGGAACCCGAAACCAAACCTAACCTATTTCACCAAATACTCTCACTCCTTCTTAATAGTTCACTATAATTCCAATATTTTGCAGCTAATTAATTTATTATTTTGGGTGAAAATTTGCTAAAATTTTGGAGGGAGATCGATCTTATATAGGAATATAAAACTGTAAATCATGAAAGTGAAGGATTTTGGGGAGATGAGGAAGAAGAGAAGTAACAAAGTGTTTGATAAAGAAGGGTAGTATAGAAAGAAAAAAGTAAATTTTGCTTTGACACCTAAAAATTGCTCTGGTAATATGGCTGGCCAAAAGAAATTTCAAGCTTAAACTTCTTCAATCTTAAATTAACTATTTAATTTTCTTTTTCCTAAGCAAAAATAAGAAATGCTTAGAAAAAGACAAGTTAGTAATTGACACTTTTCACTTAAAGTATTTCTAATCATGTATTCGAAATTATACAGGATTTACAGTGTTTTACAGTAGTTGCACTCCAACTCAACAACTCTCTATCATACTAAAAATAATATTTTATTTAAATTTATTTTTATTATTATCCTATAATTTTTTATTCATTCACATTATAATTTTTATACACATATATGTGTTTATAAATTTAGTAATTTAATTTTAAATTATATTTTTAAATAATTAATATTCATTAATAATAAAATAATTTTCTCTTGTAATAATGTTAAATGATATATTTTTAAAATTTTTTCTTCTAATAATGTTGTATTAAGTAAGAAATAAATTCAATGTTATTTTATTTCATTTTCTTTTAAAATTCAATGTTAGATAATTTTATATTTACTTCATTATTTGTAGGAGTGAGAATAAAAATTTGAAAATTTTGAACTATATAATTAAATATTAAATATATTTTATGTCACAAGATTATATTAGCATTAAAAATTTTAAAAATTTTGAATAAATTGATAAAATGAAAAAGAGAAAAACAAGGAAATAATTAAGTTAAAAAAAGAAAAGAAAATTGAGGCGGTAAATGCTATTAAAAATATAAAAAACCCCACCTCTACCGTAATTGCGTTGTCTCTTTCATACACTATATTTTACGTTTCTCTTTTCTATGCTAAAATTTACAGTAACTTTTACCATATGCATTGGATAAGAAGTTTACTATAAATTTAGGAAAAAAACATTTTAGCTTATGGGGTTGGAGATGTATTAGTACTAAGGTGGAGGAAGTAATGCCCAGAAGGATCAACCCATTTCATTGATCATGAAAAAATAATTTACAAACTTGAAAGTCAATTTTGCGAACCTTAATGGAGGGAATCCCCAACTGATTCATTCTCAATTGACCACTTAAAGCTGATAACAATGAAAAAACATACCCATAGTCTACAGATATACTTGCGCCTCCGGCTAACTCATAAGCTACCCCATTAACTTCACCAAAATTATGAAAAATACAGTAATTATCATGATATATTAATATTAAAAGACATGACTAGTGAGTTGATTTTTAATTTAAAGTGGAGAAAATGCTTTATAAAATCGAATAGATAAGTGAGATAAGTTATTATTATTATTATTATTTGGAATAGTGAGATAAGTTAAATAGTTATATAAAAAAAATACACCAAGATTTGAAATATGAACGTCTCTATCTCAAATCCCACAAGAGAAAAGACAAGAACCATTATTTTATTAATTAGTGTGACAATTAATAACAAAAAAAAGGTAAGAAAAAATTTCAATGGTTAGTTATGAAGAGTTTGTATTATTATCTCTTAAATTAAATGATAATTTATTTTTAATTGTATGAATAAGGGTAAAAAAAATAATATATAAAAAAGAAAATATTTGGATGGAAACGGGGAGGAGCGAAAAGAAACAAAATAGGGAGATAAGGAAATGTAGGGTGGGTGAAGGTTGGTGGGAGATGTGACGTTAGGTGTAAGAAATTGGCAACTAGCTCTGTCATTTCTCATCAATTTGTGGGCTCTACTTTCACTTGTCCCTTTCCATTATTACTCTTATACGTCTTCTTCATCATGCAATATCACAACTACAATTATTCACTTTTATTTTATTTCTTTTTTCTTAAAACTATTTTTAGCATTTCCATTCCATTAGTGGCGTTAATCCACGTGATTTGATTTGAATACAATATTTGATATAATTTTCACATAATTATATGATCTGAGTTTAATTTAAAAATTACACATCTTATAATAGTTCCAAATAATTTTAAAAATAAAATCACCTTAAAATAAGAGAGTTGAATTCAGGGAACTGCTATATCGAAGCTAGGGGAGCTTCTATGTAGCCCCTGAGGAATGGCCATAGTTCCGGATCCAATGCGAGGGAGGAAAGGAGAGGAGGTGTGATGGAAGAGGTGATTGGAGGAGATGAAGAATTGGGGGAGGGAGAGAGAGAGACAAGTAGGAGAAGGAAGTGAAAATGAAAGGGGAGGGCCACTATTATTTTTATTATTTGTCATTTATCTCTTATATGTTTTCATTTGATCTCTACTCTTTATTTTAATTATTTAGATTTCAATTTTTTAATTTGGATGATGAAATTTTGTAATTATAACCGAGAGCTCTCGATTTGTTAGTTCCTCACTCTATTGAAACAATATTATTTTAATAAAGTGACGGGTAAAGAAATTGTTTCAACAATATTAGTTAAAAATCAAATTAACGAAATGATGATAAACAGTTTGCAAATTATACCGTGTACGTACTAGGTACATGTATCTACTACTATATATAGTAAGTTTCGACAGCTGTACACTTGCTAAATATAGTAAGTTTCGCCGACGCGCACGCTTTTTTTTTCTCACTTAGACGTTGTTGCTTTGTATTTCGGACGTTGGAACGTGATTGCTTTGTATGTTGGACATAGCAAGATTTAGTTGCTTTGTATGTTGACGTATCATATGAATTTAAGTTGAATTTTTTCACAGAGACATCCTGCTACATCTGATAACAACTACTGCTACGTCCAACAGCGGGGAGGAATCAGAAGCCACCCATTTCACAGAAAGTATTAATACCTCGCGGAGAATATTTATATATCATATTTCAGAGTAATAGAGCATTATTTGAAAAAAAAACATGAATATAATATCATTAATACATTACCAAACATCAAATCGCGAAAATAAAGTTTCATAAATGCATAAAATGTAGTTCATACTTTGTGATGCAGTGATTTTTAAGAAGAAGAAGTGATTTTTACGTTGTGTTGTTCTTCAGCCACGTCATGCTACGTCTCATAACAACTACTGCAACATCCTGCTACGTCTCATAACAACTACTGCAACGTCCTGCTATATCTCATAACAACTACTGCTATGTCTCGCTATGTCTTATAACAACTACTGCTACGTCCATCAGCGAGGAGGAATCAGAAGCAATCCATTTCACAGGAAAGTATCAATACCTCACGAAGAACATTTATATATCATATTTCAAAGTAATAGAGCATTATTTGAAGAAGAAAAAACGAATATAACATTATTAATACATTACCCAATATCAAATTGTGAAATAAAGTTTCGTAAATGCATAAAATGCAGTTCGTACTGTATGATATAGTGATTTTTTAAGAAAAATAAGTGATTTTGAAGAAGAAGAAATGATTTTTGAATAAGAAGAAATGATTTTTTCGTTATATTTGGTGTTGTTCATCGGCCACATCCTGCTACGTCTCATAACAACTACTATTACGCCCTGCTACGTCCAATAACAACTACTGCTACGTTCAACAGTGGGTAAGGATCAGAAGCAACCCATTTTACAGGAAAGTATCAATACCTCGCGGAGAACATTTATATATCATATTTCAGAGTAATCGAACATTATTTGAAGAAGAAAACACGAATATAATATTGTTAATACATTACAAAACATCAAATCGTGAAAATAAAGTTTTGTAAATGCATAAAATGTAGTTCATACTTTGTGATGTAGCGATTTTTTAAGAAGAAGACGTTATTTTTCCGTTGTGTTGTTCGTCGGTCACGTCCTGCTACGTCTCATAACAACTACTGCAACATCCTGCTACATCTCATAACAACTACTGTTACGTTTCGCTACGTCCCATAACAACTACTGCTACGTCCATCAGTGGGGAGGAATCAGAAACAGCACATTTCACAGGAAAATGTCAATACCTCACGGAGAACATTTATATATATATATATATATCATATTTCAGAGTAATAGAGCAGTACTTAAAGAATAAAACACGAATATAACATCATTAACATAATACACAATATCAAACCGCGAAAATAAAGTTTCGTAAATGCTTAAAATGCAATTCATACTTTATGATGTAATGATTTTTTAAGAAAAATAAGTGATTTTAAAGAAGAAGAAGTGATTTTCCCGTTCTATTTGTTGTTGTTTGTTGAAAAATACAATCGCCAATCTCCGTTGAATCTGTGTTTGGATGAAGATTTGATTGAATGCGGTTTCGAATGGATTGCGGCGAAGAAGAATAAGTGATTTTTGAAGAAGAATAAGAAGAAAATGAGTTTTTGAAGAATAATAAAAAGAAGAGCAGTATGGATCTTACTCTCTCTTATAGTAAGAGTAATGATGCTACTACTATTTTCTCTAATAGTGAGAGTGATGATATTAATACTATTCACTAATTACATGTACCTAATAGGTATATAGTATAATTTCTGTAAATAGTTAGATTCACCACTCATTTTTTCCCCTTAAGTGTTATCCTTTTACCTAAAATTTGCATCCCTTGTCGAAAATTCTAATTCTATCACTGAATAGCTTATTTCTTTTGTCATCCATAAATACATATTAATTAAGTTTATTTAAAATAATATTTTATTCATCTAATAAAATAATTATACTTAAATAAAATATAAAATTCTCATAAAATTTTTATTATTATATTTTTTATTTATAACTTTATATAAAAGTTATGTATTACGATATTAATACATAACCATATGGATATCGAAGTAAAACCATATGTTTCAAATCTTCTGTGGATATGGTTCATTGTTGGAGATTCATCAAAAGCACATTGTGGCTGAACAAAACTATTCTGTGTAAGGTTTTGGAGTTATCGTTAATGTATAAATATGATTATTGTACATTAAAGTGTTGTCTATATAGTTACGTCTAATTAAAGTGATCAATTAAGTTTAATAAGGCATAAGTATCTTTTAAGTATGGAATATTATTGTGCAGAAACCGGTATATTCCTATAATTACTTTTTTTGCGATGGGTGAAACTATAATTTAGGAAACCCTGATATTATAAATAAAGGTTATGGTCCCCGGGTGAATCAAGACTTTCTGTTTTTCTTATTCCCCATCAATAAGAAAAATACTAGGGAAACTACCTCTTTGGAAAGAAGGCTGATAATCACCTGGAAGACCATTGCCGGGATTCATCACGAGATTAATTCAACCGTCAGTTCAGTTGCTTGATCTATCAATCAATCGCTATGGATCAAGGTACGCTTCCGCTTCAGTTTATCCCAATAATTGATTAAAAATTTAATGTTTTTAGGAATTAATTTCCTTACATTCTGTCCTACAAATCTATAAGAAGGCTAACAATCCAACAATTATTTAGTTAGCAGGGTGTTGAATATACCTGGATAAATGTAATTAATGAGTACATGTACTTATTACTGTATTTAATAAAGTTATTAAATATATGTATTTACTAGTTACTATATATTTAATAAAAATTACTAAATATAATAATAAAAGTATGTAAGTATTTCAGCGTTAAGATTTCATTGCTTATGATTCCTTTTTAACTTTTACCGCGATGGTTACGGGGATTGCTTGAGTTGGATGAGGAGGCTACTCCAGCATTAAGAGTTGGCCATTGATGTACAAAATTAGGATTAATATAGGTGCTTTTCAGAATATTGGCGTACGATTTAAATTAGCCTTAAATTTTCTTTTATCTTATGAAACTGGAAAAGCTGATGCGATATAAGTAGTGCACTAAATAATTTGGTCAAAAGGGGAAAGATGGATGAGTACAAATGGAAGTGGATAAGGGGAGTGTGTGTCTCTATCGATGTTCTAGAAGCCTAGGTCATTGCCCATGTTCCTCACACCAAACATACAATGATATACAATTGGCTTATTATGTATAATTTTTTTTTTTCCATGGTGGGGTACTATAATTATTATCTATACTATTTTCCAGCGGTTTAATTAGAGTGTGTATTTTTAATGTAAAATATTAACTAAATTAATATATATAGATATATAGAGTTTTGAACTTTTTTGAAATCGAACCAGTTAAACTGTATTCAAATGTCGGAATCAAAACTTACACTTTGTTTCATAAACCAATTCAACATTTAAATTTCATTTGATAAAATTTAATGTGAGCTCTGAATACTGAAGTCTAAATTTTAAATTAAATAATTAACTGAATTTGAATGACTGAAAGTAAAGAGTGTATATTTCTAAATCTCAATACTCAATGAAATTTAATTATTTGATAATATTACATATGTGAAGTCTTAATATGGTTATTTTTAACTATTTTGTCCATTCATACAAATAAAAACATATTTATTTTTTATTGAATTAATTTAATTATATTAAATTTTATCAATAAAATTACTAATGTAACTTATCAATTAAATTTTATAAAATTTTAAAAATATACTTTAATAATTAAAAACCATAAAACAAAATCAATTCAGAATAAATTATTCTTCTAGAAGCAATTTTTTACTTATTTATGGAAATTAATTATCAATTCTCTATGCAATTTTTTATTTATTTATGTAAATTAATCATAAGAAGAGATTGAAAAGTAGGGCACTGTTTACCATTCACCAGAGTTTATGCCAAAAACCGAAGGCCATATGTAGAGAGAGAGAGTTTGGGGATGAAGGGAATGAAGGGGGCGAACCGAAAAGAAAGAGAGACAGTTTGGGGAGGGAAGAGGGCAGCAAATTGAAGAGAAGAGACGATAGAGGGAGGTGGAGTTCTTGGGAAGAAAGGGGACAGTAGAAGAAAAATAAAAAGAGATAACGAGAGATAGAGTTTCAATAAAAAAGAAGATAGAGGGGTGAAGGATAATTTTACTATTAAAAAAGATTACTTCAAAGTAAAAGCCTAAGCGTGTTCAGTCTTCAGCGTTAAGTGACGAGTAAATCACTTAATTACAGATACAAAATTTAACTAGTTGATTCAGATATCTTATTTAATTCAGATGTGGCAAAATCAGTTACCAAACAGAGTTAATTAAATAAGTGCTTAATCTATTCAGATTAAGTGCTGAATATGGTTATCAAACAGACCCTTAATCTTAATTTATTAAGTACTTATTTGATTAGAAGCGTTTGATAACTCAACTTCTTTCTGACTTAATGAATTAAAAACGTATTTAATTAAGTACTTAATAATTAATTGCGCTTGATAATTACAAATCAAAATTTTAATACATCAAGTGGATTTAAAATACAAGTATAATTGTTAGTCAGAAAATAAGTAATGTGTAAATCACGAGTCCGTTTACGGTGGTACTATAGGAGTAGGATGAATTTTACTCCTACTTACTGTAGCGCGCGCTACAGTGACGCGCTATAGTTTCGCGCTACAGTAACGCGCTACAGTTTTTTTTTTTTTTGACGCACAAACTTTTAAAAAAAAATACCTTTTTTAAAAAAAATTCTTTTTTTTTTTAAAAAAAATACTTTTTTTAACAAGGAAAATCAGATCAGGATTATATAGACATCAGATGAGATAATACAAGAGATCAGATCAACAGACTATAGATATCAGATCAAGAATATAAAAGAAAACATACAGTAGAACTAAAATATAATTAACAAGAGAGATCAGATCAGGATTATATAGACATCAGATCAGCGAATACTTGACATCAGATCAACAGACTATAGATATCAGATCAAGAATATAAAGGAAATCATACAGTAGAACTAAAACATACTTAAAAAGGGAGATCAGATCAACAGACTATAGACATCAGATCAGCGTATACTTGACATCAGATCAACAGACTATAGACATCAGATCAAGATTTTAAAAGAAATCACACAGCAGAACTAAAACATACTTAACAAAGGAGATCAGATCAGGATTATATAGACATCAGATCAACTCATACTTGACATCAGATCAACAGACTATAGACATCAGATCAAGATTTTAAAAGAAATCACACAGCAGAACTAAAACATACTTAACACAGCAGAACTAAAACATACTTAACAAAGGAGATCAGATCAGGATTATATAGACATCAGATCAACTCATACTTGACATCAGATCAACAGACTATAGACATCAGATCAAGATTTTAAAAGAAATCATACAGTAGAACTAAAACATACTTAAAAAGGGAGATCAGATTAACAGACTATAGACATCATATCAACGTATACTTGACATCAGATCAACAGACTATAGACATCAGATCAAGATTTTAAAAGAAATCACACAGCAGAACTAAAACATACTTAACAAAGGAGATCAGATCAGGATTATATAGACATCAGATCAACTCATAATTGACATCAGATCAACTCAAAGAGGAAGGCAAAAAAAAAAAATAAAAAAATAGCCAAAAATAACAAAAGAAATGAAGGTACTGTAGCGCGTTTACTGTAGCGCACGGAACTGTAGCGCGTACTGTAGCGCGCGCGGAACTGTAGCGCATACTGTAACGCGCTACTGTAGCGCGCTACTGTAGCGGGGTAGGAGTAAAATTCATAGGACCACCATATAAATTACCGTAAATCACTTATTGCTGATGTGAATTACTTACAATTTTTTTCTTTTCTTCTTTATTTATCATTCTTTTTAGTTTTTTAAATTTTTGTTTCATTAAATATTTTTTCTAAAAAATATTTTATAATTTAAATAAATAAAAAAATTATATTTTTGACACGAGTTTTTATTTTTTTATAAATTTATGATATTTATTTTAATTAATATTTTAATTTTAAAATAATAATGAGAGTCTTATTTATTGTTAAAAGTTTTAAACATATTTTTTATTAGTAAAATTTCATATTATTAAATAGA